>CM057449.1:487215000-489677500 GCA_016271365.2 Neoceratodus forsteri
TCCCAGGTTGCACCTGTAAACAAGCTTTCAGCTTAGTGTGTCTCTCCTGGTTAAACAATTAAAAAAAATGAACAGAGGTGTAAAAGTCAACCACATCCACGGTGACCAGTAGGGAGCTGAGCCCCTAATTGCCCAGTATCCTTAGCATAATTTAACTCCTTTCTTGCTATTCTCCTCAGCCCTTCTCCATGATACACTGACTTTCAACCATATCCCTAGTGAACTTTATCTACCTCCTCCTAGAGTCCATCACCAGGATTTTAACTGCTAACCCTTCTTAACTGTAGTCAGGGACTCTAACCTATCCTGTTGGCCTCACTTTTGTCTAGCTTTTTCCACTACTTATACCTTATCTTAGCCACACCTTATTTTAAGCATAATTTAATTTTGCATAAGCATAATTTACCTCCTTTCTTGCTATTCCTTTCTGTGTGATACCCTATATTTTAAACATATCCCTAGTGAACTTTATCTGCCTCCTCCTAGAGTCCACCACTGGGATTCAAACCCCTGACACTTCACATTGTAGTCAGGGACTCTAACCTCTAAGCCATCCCATCAACCACACTTTTGTCTAACTTTTTCTGCTCCGTATACCTCATCTTAGCCACACCTCTTTTCATTCTCAGACCCCTTCCCAGTACATGGTGGCTGCCTGAACGCCCATGCTACTGAGCTTAACCCCCTCTTGCCCGCTTTTGACCCACCATGGAATTACACTCGTGACCCTCCTACTCCCCCTTTTCTTTCCCAGTCCTCTCTATACCGCATTTCCACTCCCTCTTTCCCTTATTCCAATGGCACAAAACATTAACCTTGCTGTGTCCCCTCTGATGGCAGCCTTCCTACTATGCTCTTTAGTCATTACTGATTCCAATGCCTCTGCACTTGCCCCTGACCAAGAATGTCTACTATCTTGCACTCCTGCTCTCAAACCTGTCCCCCTTTCCCCACCGTAAATAGATGGGAACATACCCCAATGAGCTCCCTAGTCAGTGCGTGCCTATCAAGCCTCGAGTGTCGCCAACTCGTTTTTTTCCTGTTCTGCCTTGCACTTTCCCCCTCCTCACTACCCTGCCCCTACAACCTGGCCTGTTCTCTGCTGCCATTAGCAGGAGATGTAGAAAGCAACCCAGGTCTCACTGACATACCTATGGCCCCCTCCAACAATAAATGGCACAACCCCAGAAGTCTGAAAATTGCCCGTATTAACCTATGTAGCTTCCCATCTAAAATTCCTGATCTAGAGGGCTGGGTAGCACTCCATAAACCCCATATCCTCGGTCTTTCAGAAACTTGATTAAAACCTCATATCTCTACTAGTACCTACCACCTCCCAGGGTACTCATTGCTATGCCACGACAAACTGGGCAAAAAGAAAGGTGGGAGTGTGGCACTTTATTACAGTGAATCCCTATCTGCCTCCTCTGTACACTACTCCAACCCGACATCTCCCAGTGAATGAATCATAGCCGAACTGACCCTGGACTCTGTTTTAAAAAAAAAAAAAAAAAAGATGTATGTGGGTTGCTGCTACAACCCTCCAACAGGGGGCATTCATGGTCTTGTCAACCACTTAGTTGGCCTAAATAAACTCTCCCTTCCCAGGGACACAATCCTCCTTGGAGATTTTAACCTCAATTGTTTGAGTTCCCTTGGTGCTGACTACTCTAACATGCTAAAACAGCACAGTCTGGTCCGAGTTATCTCTGTTCCCATCAGGCATAACACTCGGACCCAAAACCATTCTGTGCTAGACTGGGTGATCACAGACAGAGATGACAAGGTGTTCCAGTCAGGAATCCTGTCTGACTCGATCAGTGATCACTCCCCGTGTATAACACCTGGGCCACCAAGTCTGAACGCCCCCGTAAACAAAGTTCCTTCTGAAATTTTACTTGTCCAGATAGCTTCTCCCTCCTTGAGGATGTAAGGGTAGTAAACTAGGCAGCTCCATATGCCCTCACAGATGTATCTGAGGACTTTTTCACCAATGCCCTCCTTCAGATACAAGACTGCCATTTCTCTCTCACCACTCGGAGAGTATGAGGGGGCTGCACCTGTTGGGTCTCCCAGGAACTCTTAGCCTTCATGAAGTTGAGGGACAAACCATGGGCTGCCTATTAAAATGTCCCCTCCTCTGCCCTCTGGAATGAATTCAAGTGCTTAAGAAAACAATGCAAACTTCCAGGGTCCAGAAGTGCAATTTCCTCTGTAATCAGCAGAGGGATAGCCTTGGGGACCTGCACCACGTCTGTAGCGCTATTGATTCCCCTCTCAACCCACATACTCATAACTCTGAAATTCATCTTAGCTCACCCACTGGCACCCTAACTGATCCCGTAGAAGTTGCCAAAGCATTCAGCTTAGTTTACGGATCTCAAAGCTAACCTAAGCAAGTTTCCCCCGCAGCTTCCTGCTGGTCCTGTTTCGGGACCCACTGATCAGCCCCCCCCCACCAGCACCCTCCCTCCCTTCTACTTTAGGATTGTCCCAATCAAGGACACCGCTAAGCTCCTTAAGTCTCCCGAGTCGTGGCAGCCCTAGCAACGATGGCTTCATCCCTTCGATGTTTAAGCTGATCTCCCCTGCCATCTCCAAACCACTCACCTTTATTTTTAACCTTGCACTGACCACATCCACGATGCCAGTTTATTGGAAACATGCCAAGGTGGTTCCCATTTTTAAAGCTGGGAATCTCCTCTCATCCGACAATTATAAACCAATCTCCCTGCTCCCCTACCAGAGCAAGCTCCTTGAGAAGATAGTTTATCATCAACTGTCTGATCACACTGAGAAACATAATCAGCTGTGTAGCCAGCAGCATGGCTTCGGGAAGTCCCACAGCACCTCATCTGCTCTGGCCCAGTTTACAAATCATGTTCTTAGAAACATGGGCAAAGCTACGGGCACTGTGTTTGTGGACCTGACCAAGGCCTTTGACCTGGTCAACCACACCCTCCTACACAACTCTCTTCTGCAACTTGGCTGCTCCTTTGGGGACCTTACAGTGGTTTAGGAGCTACTTATCTGGCCGATCCCAGTCCGTATATATATCAGAGCTGCCTTCTCCCCCGACATGCCTGTTTCCAACGGGCATCCCCCAGGGCTCCTTCCTGAGCCCACTATTCTCTATCTTTATTAATTCCCATCCCACTGACCATCTTACCTGTGAAGCAGTTCTGTATGCTGATGAACTCGTCCTCTTCTGCAGTGATAAGTCACTGACTAACATCTGCTACCCTCTCACAGAACTATGGCTCAACCCACAACTGGTTCCTGTCACACAGGCTCCTGGTTAATGTTAAAAAAACAAAGGCGGGGCTTCTTCAGTCCAAACCATACCTGACCAACATAGCCAAAATCCGGCTCTTCTCTCTCAGTGCTCATGCCAGATGGACCCTTACTAGAAAATGTCCCGCATTTTAAATACCTGGGCATAACCCTTGACCCCTCCCTCTCTTTCACGGAGCACATGAACTCTGTTCTATGAGGGGTTAACCAAAAGCTTGGGGCCGCATATCGGCTGAAACAGTTCCTGACCAGAAAGGCCTGCCTAGCAATAGCCCAAGGTAACCTGCTCCCTATCCTAGACTACTGCTCCCCCATATACACCTGTACGTCCTCTGCCCTTTGCTCACATCTAACCTCTGTCTATTACAATATATGCCGATTTGCACTACTGGTACCCTACTGCACCAACCACTGTAATCTGTACCAGGCTCTTGGCTGGCTCCCACTCTCTGGCTGTCATGATTATGCCCTAGGCTATATCGTTGACAACACCCTAAGAGGTGGCAATGCCTTCCCGTACATGTCCCTCCTAAAAACCAGAACAGCTCCCAGATGCCTACGTGTGTCCCCGGTCCCCCCTTTGGAAATACCTAAAATTTCTACTGCTATGGGTGGCAAAGCACTATCAGTTACAACTCTCTCCCTATGAAACAGCTTCACTCCTATCTGTTGACACCCCCTGCAACTTCAAACTCCGACTCAAAACTTGGTTGCTGAGAGAGGCCAAATGCCTGTGCTGGCCAGGTAACCTTTCTTTGACCTGATATTCCCTTCTTTCCAATAACCCTGCCCTCTCTTCCTTTTTATTTTTTACCCTTTATAACTGTACTACCACTAAAGCATTTGGTTCCCTGCTCCTTGAACAATAATCCAATCTGTTCTATTGTTTTTGTAATCAACATTCCTGTTCATTTGTATTTGCTATTTGCATTGATTTCCCCCCTGTTGTCTCGTATTCTCCCTACCCTGTTCCCCCAATGTAAAACTGTAATGTACTCTTGTTCTTGCAACACTGTTGAAATTAGTTTATCTGTTGATTTTACCCTCACACATTTTGTAAACTACTGTATTCAACTATTTTCTGCATTGATTGCACCTGTATGTTTATTTTGCTGTATATGTTGCTGTGTATTGTATATTTTGTTGTGCCACTCTATGGGCCAGGGTCATGCCTGAAAATGGTCCCTTGGATCAGTGCACTTACCTGGTAATCAAAGAAATAAACAAATAAACTCACAGAGCTGTTATTAACCTGTTCTAATAGGTTAAGGGCATCATGGGTATCTTATAAGTATGAAAGCATCATTGAAACAAATTACCTGAGGTGATGGTCCACCAAGCAAGAAAGGGGTTCCAAGGCCAACCCTAGTCCAGAGACTATCAGTCGTCCTGGAGGTGGTCTGTTAGGTTTGTGCACTTTTTGGAGACAGTAAAATATGAGTACAGTTTCTTTATTTTGTATCAGTGCATCAGCTATCCAGTCAGGGATTTCACCCTGATCTCTGCCTCTGATGACTGGCTGTGGAATCTCAGTAATTAATTCAGTAGTAGGATCCCTGTCTAGAATAATTGCTCTGACTAGACACCTGCCTGTCAAATTCTGACAGGTAATCTTCAATATTCAAAACAACTACTCCACCCCCTTTGTCAACGTGTTTAATAAGGATCATCACTGGGTTTGTTTCTAAATCATGAATGGCTGCTCTCTCCAATTTAGTTAAATTTTTGTTGCCTCGTAGTGACATTTTTAAGTAAAGATTCAACCTCTTTATCAACTCCCTCAATGAAAATTACATGTAGAAAGATCTAGTAAGTAGGGGGAGTGGCTTAGCTAGAAGAAAGCTAAATTTAAAGACTGTCTTAGAAAGATTCTGCTAGAAGCTTGGCAGAAGACACCAGGAGGAAGGAGTGCTGTGTGCTTGGACTTCTCTACTGGGACTATACTGCTCTCCTTCCCACACAAAGCTAGTTCTACTTTTATAGGCACAGGATTTGACTGACAACAGGAACTTCCTGTTTGGGAGCAGGAAGTTAGTGATCACAGAGTCACCATCCTAGAAGGGCAAGAGTAGCTCTCCGGCCCCCTCTAGCTGCTGGAGGTCTGCCTCTTAGCGAGCAAGGGGTCTACTGAGAAATATAGGATCTTCTTGTCTCAGAACAGGACAATCAGGAGCTTAAAGGGCACAGAGGTAAAGTAAGTAGAGAGAGAGAGAGAGAAAAAAAAAAAACAGAGGAAAGAGTAAGGACTCCAAACAACAGTTAAGGAGCCAGAAATAAGACATGATGGGAGTGGTACTACAACTTTGTGGAGTGCTGTGTGACTGGACTTCTCTACAGGTGATTGAAAGGGCTTGATAGCTGTGCCGTTTAAATTACTTGTAGAAAGATCTAGTAAGTAGGGGGAGTGGCTTAGCTAGAAGGAAGCTAAATTTAAAGACTGTCTTAGAAAGATTCTGTTAGTAGCTTGGCAGAAGACACCAGTAGGAAGGAGTGCTGTGTGACTGAACTTCTCTACTGGGACTATATTGCCCTCCTTCCCTCCCCTCTACCCTCCCACTCAAAGCTAGTTCTACTTTTATAACCAAAACAGAGACAGGAAAATTATGCAAATGTTAATAAGTAGTCAGTTGTAACCTTTTATTTCTGAAGCATTTTTCTTTTTCCTTTTGCTCATTAGAAAGTTTTCTATGTGATAATATGGTGCTGAAGTTGTGAAATAGCTTTCTGTCTGGCAGCATGACATATCTAGCTCTGCTCCCCCCCAACTATATCATCAGCACTGTGATCTCTCGGACTGTGACATCACAGGTGACTGACCTGGCAGCTACTGAGTGGCTGCTCCTAAGCAACAGAGATGTCACAATCCGTGAGGTCCCAATGCTGATGATGTAACAGGGAGAACAGAGATAGATATGTCAGTTGCCAGACAGAGTGCTATTTCACACATCGCACCTACATCAGGTAAACAATCTTCTAATTAACCAAAGAGAAAAAAGGAAAAGTACCTCGGCTATAAAAGCTAACAGCTGACTGCCTTTAAAAACTGATATTAGTTTTAGGCAGTACACTAGTTCTTTAATTATTATTACTTTTAATTTTGTAACAGACATTGAATTTCTCTTCTCACTATCAAGAATAATAGTTATGGGATTTTTTGGTGACATTAATCGACTAATAACAGATGTGTTTGGTTACTCTGAACAAAAAGTCAGCAAAGTGGTGAGTGAATACTCTAATATCAAACTGAACCAAAAAAGTTCTAATAAAAGAACTCTGACCTGTAAATTACAAACACAGAGGGAGAGGGATTTAAAATTAGAGTGGCACATTATAACTCTTGAGTATGTTAAAAATAAATAAATTTCTTGTGGCTTACGGGTGTTAGTGGATTGTAATGTTGCATTTCATGATTTAATTCTTAAAGATAGACGAGATGCCATATGAGAAAAGTGTTCAACAGATTTCATGGTAGCTGAGTACAAGTTCTAGTCTTTTGATCTTCACATTACCAAGCTTATTAGGGTTGTACATAACAGACTAGATATGCTGTATAGAACGAATCTATATTTTGTTCCAGAGTCATGTAGGTTATTAGTAAATAGTCTACTCTTATCAAAATTTGACCATGGGAGTATTTTCTACTTACATTTGACTGAAAATCTTTTCAATAGGTTAAATACGCTTTACAATTTAATTTGTAGATTTGCTACTGGTTTAAGGGCCTCAACTCACCATTGTATTCTTAGTTTTTTTCCCCCTATATATATATATATATTTCATGTATTTTTGCCCCATTTGTTTTTCCTGTCCTGTTCCTCAACCATGCGTGCGCACGTGGAGACATGGGGCATGCCACGGCTCGAGGTGCCATACTGCAACTTGTCTCCTCCACCCGGTGGCAGCAGAACTACAGGGGGATGACAGCCACCTGAGAGAGGAGAGCTGCTCAATCCTGCTGTCACCCCCACCCATGCCGGCTCCCTGACGACCTAAGTCTGTTCCCGAATCTGGGTTGCCAGCGCTACACGAGGTAAGATGTCCAGCGCCTCTGCCCTCTGCACCACCGGGCTGGCTTCACCATTGTATTCTATATGATACTTGAGGTTGTCTCCCTTTCAAGGAATGTATTTAATTTAGGGCCATGATTTTCATGCATAAAACTATTCTCGATCATATGCCGAATATTATTAGTGAAAATTTTTCCCAATGTGTAAATACCTTTTCCACCAGATCACAAAATAGATTTGCTTTCTCTGTTCCTTGTTTTAGTTCAACATTTGGTAAGAAATAATTTAAATTTAAGGCTATTACATGTTATAATAATCTACCCAAATCTGTCACGAATGCTGTATCCTTGTCTTTGTTTAAATAATTGTTTATTGATGCAAGATTCCAATTGTACTTGTTTTAATTAATGTTTTGTGTATCCTTTACAATTTCTAGTCCATAAGGGCAGCCCCCTTCCCTTTCTTGACTATGCTGTAGTGTTCTCTTTAATTTTCCTATTCCCTCTCAGGTCCTCGTACAGGGAGGTTATTGTTGTAACTGCTGAGCTGATGTTAAACAGGTTGTGTTCCTCATTGTTGGATTTAGTATACGATAGTACTATGTCATAAAATACCTTTAGATATATATATATATATATATACACTTTATGTGTATGAAACCTGTAAATGATGACAATACCAAGGCACTAGGTGTTTTTGATAAAGGTAAAAAGTTACTAGGGGACTGTATTATAAAAATTAAGTTAGTTGTGTTATTTAAAATGCATGTAAATTACAGATTTTTGAAAGGCCCTTTTGCACAATGCATTCTTGTGTTAAACTGAATAAGCTAAAATGTCATGGTTATTTGCATATAGATCCCATTGCATTTTGGGATGTATGTGTGATGTTGTGTTTCTTTGAAACTTGGCTTTATTGCCAATGCCCTCTGGGGTAACCCTTGCTTCAGTGCTTCTGCATTGAGGTTCTTTGCCTTTAGCTTGTTTTGTTTTTGTTTTTTCCTTTTTGAGCTCCCCATCACCCAAACACACAAGACCAACATATGGAATAAAATAATTTTCACTAAAGAGATAGTTAAGTAGATGCTGACTAAGTGCAGAGGAAGGACATGCATAGTCTGTTGCTGCAAACTGGTGTATTGAAGATGGTATATGCCATTACTTAAGGTTATCCTCTGTGTTTTTAAATAAACATCACACTGAGATTGTGTGTTTAACCTGAAGTTCTATGTCTGGTCCATCTGTTAACCCACAACTCCTCCACTGACTTGGTGTGAGAAGTGGGATAGCTTGCTGGAAATGTCTGGATTGGCAGAAGAGGGACGTTTTTCCAGTGGATACCACCCAGGTATCCCAGGTGGACTGATGCACCAGGAGTTGCCAGAGGAGAACCTGGAGAAGAAAGTCCGTGGCGTTCTAACCAGAACTATGGCTGACAGACAGAGAAGCTGCTGCCTGGACTGGACCTGCAAGCTCAAGGGAAGGCCAAGCCTGAAGTTGAAGAGATGCAAAGGGATGAGTGGGCAGTGGCTTGAGGCAGACCAACTATGCAAAGAGGCAGAACACTGGTGCTAGGTGCTCGAGAGGTCCCTGCCAGAGAGTTTGGATAAAGAACTGGAGGAGGATTTTTTGTGGGCTCAGCTGGAAGAGGACTCCCTGACTGAGCAGGATATTCCATTCTTGCCTGTGTTCCCAGGATGTTACCTGTTGGAGGTTAGAGATGCAAGTATGGAACTTGAATGTGAGAGGTAAGAATGTGCCTAGTGATTTTGTGCTGGGGTTGAAGACTCCAACCAAGTGAGAAGAAGCCTATGAGGCTGAAGAAACTTTTTCTTGTATTGATACAGCTGCATTAATTAACGATATTGACTGGAGTGTACTGCAGGCTAAAGATGCTAATGTTCCCAAACTGTACCATTAGTCTCTGTTGAGAAATGTGTCCCCAAGGTTGGCCATCTATGGGTACCCCCTCCCCTTTCTTGACTGTGCTATAGTGTCCTTTTCAAATTTTCCTGTTCCCTCTCAGGTTCTCATATGGGGAGGTTATTGTTGTGACCTCAGAGTTGATCTAAAACAGGCTTTGTTCCTCATTGTTGGATTTAGTATGCAATAGCACTACACTACCGGTCAAAAGTTTTAGACCACCCCCAATTTTCCAGTTTTTATTGAAATTTAAGCAATTCAAGTCCAGTGAATAACCTGAAATGGTACAAAGGTAAGCGGTAAACTGCTAGAGGTTAAAAAAAAAAGTTTAGGTTAGTAAAAACTGCTTTAGAGAAATTGCAAAGAAAGCCAAGATGTCAGTGAGTACAGTTTCCTACACCATCAAAGGCACTTGGAAACTGGAGGAAACTCTGACAGGGAGAGGTCTGGCAGACCACAAAGCCACAACAGAATCAGAAGACAAGTTTCTGAGAGTCAACAGCTTGCATGATAGGCGGCTCACAGGACAACAGCACAGAGTGACTGGCACCCTGAACCAAATGGGCTACCACAGCATTTTGCAGCGCCATGCAATACCCTCTGGTCTACGCCTAGTTGGTCAGGGGTTCATCCTACAGCAAGATAATGACCCAAAACATACCTCCAGGCTATGTCAGAACTACCTTCAAGGAAAAGAACAAGACGGTAGGCTTCAAATCATGGAATGGCCAGCACAGTCTCCAGACTTAAACCCCATTGAGCTGGTTTGGGATCAACTGGACAGAAGGGTGAAAGCAAAGCAACCTACAAGTGCAACACATTTGTGGGAACTTCTGCAACAGTGTTGGGAGGAACTTCCTGAACAATATTTGATGTCCATTGTAGGAAGAATGCCACGAGTGTGTTCGGCGGTTACAGTATATCTGCAAAAGGTGGCTACTTTGATGAGTCAAAAATTTAGATTAAATTTTGTTAAACAAAATGATTCTATGATTTCTTTTTTATCTCCAATTGTTTATTTGTTCTATGCTTTAATTTCAGAGTACATTGAGACATTAACCTGCGTAGATTTCAATAAAAACTGGAAAAATGGGGGTGTTCTAAAACTTTGACCGGTAGTGTATGTCATAAAATACCTTGATGAGTATACCTTATGTGCATGAAACCTGTAAATGTTGAAAATACCATGGCACTAGGTGTTTTTTAAAAAGGTGTAAAAAAGTTACTAGAGAACTATATCATAAAAATTAAGTTAGTTGTGTTATTTAAAATGCATGTAAATTACAGATTGAGAGGCCTTTTGGCACCATGCATTCCTGCTTTAAGCTGAACAAGCCTAAAATGTTTATGATGATTTGCATATAGATCCCATTGCATTATGGGGGTATGTGTGATGATGGGTTACTTTGAAACTTGGCTTTCTTGCCAATGCCCTTTGGGGTAACCCTTGCTTAAGTGTTTCTGCACTGAGGTTCTTTGTCTTTAGCTTGATTTTGTTTTGTTTTCTGAGCTCCCCATCACCCAAACACACGAGACCAACATAGGGAATAAAATAATTTTTTACTAAAGAGATAGATCAGTGGGTCAGTAGATGCTGATTACGTGCAGAGGAAGGACATGCATAGTCTGTTGCTGCAAACTGCTGTATTGAAGAAGGTATATGCCATTTCTTAAGGTTATCCCCTGTGTTTTAAATAAACATCATACAGAGATTGTGTGTTGAACCTGAAATTCTGCATCTGGTCCATCTGTTATCCCACAACCCCGCCACACAGTCCCTGACATGACAGCTGGAAGATCTTTCCATCCCCACCCAGATTTCGTAAATCCACAGATGGCATTATGCCTATTAGTGGCAGAAAAAGGTGATAACCTGCCTCTGGTGGTAGCATTGGCCCCAACCCTACACAGATGTTGCTCCCTGGTAATGGACATTTATCATATGGAAAGAATCACATATACTCTCCAGAACTGGCTAGAACAGTTTACTACTAAATGGTAGGGCTGGCAAATTTATGCTGCCCTTTGGGACCCTGACTGTGTTGGCAGATGGGTTCTATTTGCTGCAAAACAAAGTGCTGTCATGTTCAGTTAAACTGACTTTGTTGGATCGTTGGGTTCTGGGACAACACAGGTGGGGTTTGGTGCTCTCCTGGTTCCTTTTTCTTTCTATATACCTTTTATTCTTCTGTTGGCACTGGCTGCCCCCTTCTGACTGACTTCCCCAGCCCTGTCAGCTGACTTCCCTGGGACTTACCTTCTCACCATCATCTTATGCCACAGGACTGGGGGAGGGGGGTGTCCAGTGGCCAGAGTGGGGTCTGTGAGGGATCAGTCATCATCCTGCTGCCAGGGGATATTTTTCACCGATTTTCGACTCTGGGTCCATGGACATGCAGTGAGCACAATGTGCGAGCTCTGATCCATGGAGACACCTCCCCTGACATCCTGAACATGGGTCTCTTGCTTTTCTTGGTGGCTGTGCATGTGCTGCCACCCAGTCACTGCTGTGTTACAGTTGACAGTGAACCACAACAACCCTCCCTCCTTCCCAAGGGAGGAGAGCCGTCCTATGGATGCTCAGTCCTCCTCCTTCAGGCCAGCCGCAGAGCAACCCGAGTCTGTTCCCAAACCTGGGTTGCCAGCGTGGTGGGAGGTAAGATACACAGTGCCTCAGCCCTCAATGCCACTGGGCCGACTTTCCTTCTAGAATTTTAACAGTCCACTCCTGTTTCAGGGCAACAGGCCATTACATCTTCGGTTGCTGCTTCCCTTTACTCTTGTACCAATTTACTGAATAATTCACCCAGTCTCTGTAATGGATCTTGTCACTAGTTAGCAATTGCTTGGTATACTAATACTATATAAAATTTTATGCTAAAACTATTTAGATGTCTGTTATTGAACTAGTTGTGAATCTTCTGTCTGGAGTCTCAGTTCATGCTGTTATGTCCGATTGGATGTCTCAATAAAACATTAATTAAAAAAAAAAAGAGAGAGAAGTCCACTGCCACCCTTGATTCTGTGGCTTTGTCCCAGGAGAGCCAGAAGGCCCAAAATCCTAAAAAGAAGGCCTTCCAGTATTGGCCCCTTCAGACCCTGCAACCTTGGCAGCAGCCCCAGCAGGGGCAGTATCAGCATTGACGTCCAAAACCCAGATTTGGTGACCAGGAGCCAAAAGGGAGTGAAGGCAGAGGTGGTGGTGCTCCACCAGCCCCTGTGTCAGGAGCCCCCTTCAAGGCTGCACAGTGATGGGTTCTGGGGTATCATACACCCACCTGTTCAGTCCTTGTGCCAGTTCCCCATCGAGGGATTGACTGTACCACTTCTTCCCACAATGGTCCTCCATTAACACGGACAAGTGGATTCTAGAAGTGGCGGGCAGAGGTTTGCCTCTAGATTTTGAAGGTCCCCCACTGTAGCAACTCCACACTCCTCAAGAGTCCTGGGTATCACAGGACGCACTATCTGCCCTAAGGGCAGACATTTATTTAGTTTTTGTTGACTGGGTAAGTGCACTACACAAATTCTGCCTATTTTCAGGCACGACCCAGGGGAAGGGGATACAGATGAATGCCAACTGACCTTGAACCAGATTAAGCTGTTTGTGGTATTTTTAGTGAATGAGGGAAATTTGACCAGGACACCAGGGAAATTCCCCTACTCTGCTTCCTGTAAGCGGGGGGGGGGGTTCCATTTTCATGTAGGACCAAGATGGCTGCCTCTGGACATGCTGTGGAGGACATGGAGGTGTTGGAGTCAAGGGAGTTGGTCTCCTCCCCTGTCTTTGGATTGCCAGAGACCTCATCGATTCTTCCTCAAGCTTCTTCTAATGGATCCAAGTTGTATGCATCTCCCAGTTCATTTCCTTCCTCAGAAACCTTGATGGATCAAAGTAAGCAAACAACTGTTTCTTCCAGTCTGTTCCTATACTGCAACAGCTAGCATCTGCTAAAGTCTCTACAGAATACTGAATGTTTCGACCTACAGATGTGGGCGCTTTGCTATTACTTGAGAAACACGCTATCTTACAAAGAAACAGGAGCTTTTAGCACTTAAACTCAGCCTTGCAGCTGCCTACTGATTCTGACTCACTGTTGCAGACTACTGCGCTAGACGCACGAAAGACAGCCTTGACATTTCCGCATTCCAATGTGGTCTGTTCGACGATTTCTTCTGCTCCTGCTGCTGAAACTTCTCCTGAGAACCTTGCTGTTTCCTTCGATCTTCTTCCACGAACCTCTGCGTCTGACTTGAGCCCTGCAGAGGTTGTTCCATAGGGAGACTGGTCAGTTGACTCTGCTCTTGTTGCGGCAGGGTGGGAGAGGGATCCAGTTGTCTACCTGGCACTCCGGTCCTTCCCCCGTTTGGATCACCCCTGCAGACGCCCCAGCTATTTCTCTTGTGCAAGAACAGTTGGACTTAACGCTAACGCCTGCTTTGCGCTTAACACAGAATCCAATTCTCAATTTACCGGTTTACACTTCTCCTGCAGCTCCGTTTTCAGACTCCGACCCTTTTCACTGAAGTTTACCACCCCAGGGCCCTGGTCTACCACCTCAACGGACTGAATGACCGACTTCTCTTGCTTCTGCATCTACTAAAACGTATGCATCTTGTTTTTCTGTTCCCACCCAACAGGCTAAGAGAACAATGCTGTCAGATTACAGTATTTGGGGGTTTACCTGAAATGCCTGATAGGGTTTTGTTGGCGACTTTGCTTAAAGACTCCATGAAATTTGCTGCTTATGATATCCACGCATTGATACATGTTTCTAATGAGTCCCATTTCGATGTAAGTTTTAAAACCTTAAAAGGTTTGAGAAATTTTAGCCCCAATTTCATCTGTTGAAAATACCCTTTATGGTCACCTTTCAGTGCAATTCCTTATGAAACCTGCACAAAAGACTGTCACTATTCTGTTTAGAAATGAAGGTGTTAGTTTGAACGATATTACAGTTTGGCTGAAACAAAGATGTACAGTGCTCTCTGATCCTGAAGCTATTTTTGATTCGGAAAATTTGTGGACAGGAGGGTGGAAGGTTAGGGTTATGCTCCGGACTACTGATACTGGTATTCAACACCTACCCAATGGTTTTCTGTTAGGTAAGGATAGGGGAGTTGTGTTCTATTCTGGACAACCTAAAGCCTGCTATAAGTGCGGTTCCACTTCTCATCTCAGCAGCATTTGTGACACTATTAAATGTACTGTTTGTGGTGGTCTTGGTCATGCAGGCTCACAGTGTACTGAAGAACCTCTCTGTGTTTTATGTGAAGACCTGTGACATACTTTTCAGCAATGTTCCTGGGCTGCCCATAATTCTCCTACTTTAGCTGATGGAGAGGAGCAACGGCTTATTATTACAGTAGCCCAATGTTCTAACATTAAAGGTCCCTCTTCTTCTACAGTTGCTCCCCTCCTACTACTTTAGCTGAATCACATAGTGTTGTTTCCACTGCCACTGTAATAACTGCTGGGGAGGAATTGACTGAGCCTGTCCCACAGCCTGTTACGTTTTCTCTACCTCCCCACCCTCCTTCTTCCCCAGTTCTTCCTAGCTGTTCTACTTCAGGTGGCTCTTCTATGGGACCCCCCCCCCGGCACCATTAGAAACAATGGAACCTTCCCCTTCTGACCCTTTTACTACACCTTCTAGAATTACACGGGGTTCAAGAAAGTTTGGTTCACCTTCCTCTAAGGCTCAGAGGGTAGAGACTCTCCTTTTGACAAATAAATGTGAATTGCTGCGACATACTTCTGAAAACACAGACTCTGACTCTTCTTCTGTCCAGTCCTGTCACCCTGAACTTACTACAGATACTGAAGTCCCTATCGACAATGTGGGGTCCCAAAAAAGGAAAGCCAAGGCCAAGACAAAACATAAAGAATGTACCCCGAGAAAGGGTAGACAGAGGTGATTGCTATGCATACAGTATGTCTACTTCTTTTGCAATACATACTGTTAATGTTAACAGTATAAAAAACAACATAAGAGGATTCAGTTTTTCATTTTTGTCTTGCCTTACTGCCGGTCTCATACTTCTACAAGAGGTTAGATTCCATTCTTTGCCTGAAATTTCTAGGGCCCAAAAATCCTGGCATTTAGGCCCCTCCTATTGGTCATTTGGACAGGAGACATGTTCTGGGGTGGGTATTTTGTTTCATCTTCCTAATATCTCTATCATTAAGATTCTAGATTTATGCCCTGGCAGAGTATTATTGATGGACTTTAGGTTCCTTTCTATCCCTTTTAGGATTATCAATATTTATGCCCCACAAACCAAGTCGCTTAGGATTGAACTCTTGAAAGTGGTTCAGCCCTATCTTTACACCTCTATGCATGTTGTTTTTGGTGGTGATTTCAATTGTGGGTTGTCCACTAAGGACAGGTCCTCATTTTCAAAAACCACAAAATTATTTTGTGATACAACTTTTCTCAAAAATCTTTTATTTTCTGCAAAACTGAAGGATGCTTATCTTTCTCTCACCCAGACACATACCCCTACCTTTCATAAAGGCTCTTTAGCTACCCGGATAGATTTATTTTTGTGTGTCCTCCTTTTTACAAACTTCCGCTGCTGAAGTACAGGTGGCTGAATTTTCTGATCATGATTTACTTACCATTTTTGTTGGTCCTAAGAATGTTGCAACTTTTGGTCCTGGCACTTGGAAATTTAATGTTTCCTTATTAAAGAATTCTCTGTTGTTAACACTTCTTAAATCTTTTTTTCAAAACAGAAAATCTGTGTTTTTTCCTTACGATGATCCTTGGTGGTGGTGGTTAGATACGAAGAAGGATTTGATGAAATTACTGAAATCATTTAGCAAAACCCATCATGAAGATTATTTCACATACCATAGGACACGACATCAGCTGTAAAAACTCCTTACCCTTTCATATACCACTAGCCAGGATTTTCCTTCACAAATTAGTACCCTGAAAAAATCTTTAATGGAATATCACTTCAAAAAATATGCTTCAATGCAACAACGTCAACGTTTTAGTGTAAAAGGTGCCTACGATGTGATCTGCCCGTTTGCATATTTTTCTAAACAGATTACAGGGAGAACCATTGATACTATTGTGACTGACGCTGGTCATACAATTACTGATTCTAGGCTTATCCAAAATGATGTGGCCGAGTATACTCAAAACTTATTCAGTCCATTCCCTACATCTCTACATGATATATTGACCTTCCTTAGTCCCATTTCTGTTCCTGATGTGCAATAACCAGTATCTGATATGCTTGCTTGTGATATTCAGGCACGAGAAGTAGTTGTGGTCATCACAACTCTGCAATCTGGAGTATCTCCAGGCTTGGATGGCCTTCCGAATGAGTTTTATAAATTGCTTAATATTGAGTTGAGCGTGGAATTGGCCGCAGTTTATCACTTCCTTTTAAAAGCTGATACTTTACCATTAGAATTTAATATGGGTAGTACCTTCTATATCCATAACAAAGGAGACAGAAAATTACTGACTAATTGGAGGCCTCTTAGCCTATTGAATACGGACTTTAAAATTTTAACTAAAATTATTGCTCTCCGTTGTAAAAGCTGGCCCCTCTTGTTATTGGAGCTCAATCTAGTAATGTTCAGGCAGAGTATACATAATCATGTCCTTTTATTACGAGGAATTGGTGGAACATGGCAATTCAAATAGGTTAACAGGCCTCCTGTATTCATTGGATCAAAGACAGGCATTTGATTCGGTGAGTCATGACTTTTATGGCAGGTTTTGAGACATTATAGGGTTCCTGTGACTACTCTCTCCTGGTTACGCTCATTATATTCTACAGCCACTTCTGTCCCTCTTGTTAATGGCTGGAAGGGTCCTTTGATACCTATAAAGAGAGGTGTTAGACAAGGGTGTCCACTTAGTCCCCTTTTGTATATCTTTTTTTTTTGGATCCCTTACTTCGCATCATTAATACAGCACACAATGTTAGGCCTATTTGTTCCTTACCACTTTCTGTTTTAGCCTATGCTGATGACATGAGTTTAATAGTTGCTGATGTTCCTTCGGCAGATGCATCACTCCATCTCTGTAAGTCCTTTGGTCTTGTTTCAGGAGCATCCCTGAACTGGAGAAATGTGTTGTCGACGGCTTGGATCTCAACAGTCGAATGATGTAATAGTTTCAGTATTGCACTTTGTGACACCCTATTAAGATTTTGGGCATTCTATTTGGCTCAGGTCCTTTAGACATTCTCAACGGACTCCCAAACTGGACCTAGCGCGGGCCAAAGTTTCTCTTTGGAACACCTGGAAACTCAGTAAAAGAGGTTTACTTGATAGTCTCACTTGCTCCGATTTTTTGTTTTGGCTTATGTTTTTCCCCCTCCCCGTGTTTTGGAAACCAGACTTCTGAGTATTTTTTTCAGGCCTTATGGGGCAGCCGCCTGAATCCCATTAAGCGTTCCATTACCTGCTTACCTTTCAAGGAAGGTGGTCTAAATATGATACACCCATTATTTTTTTATAATAGTTTATTTTTTTGTGACTAATCTTAAGCCACTTTTAGTTAATTATGATGTGGGATGGGAATTTTATTTTTTTCAATCTTGTCAACCCTGGTTTCATCTTTGGGACCTTAACACTTTGAAACAGGTTAAACATGCATCGTCTACCCCTTCTTATCTTCGTGATACCTTTTGCCATTTAAAACAATGGAAGATTACTAGCCATATGATTATGACTCAAAATAGGAAAGCCATTTATAATTTTTTGATAGATACACTTGTGCAGACCTTGTAATTTTTCCCAAATGCCCCAATACTTCCTTACCTGCTTTATACACACTGTTAAGGAATCCTTGCATCCCCCAGAAGATGTGGGATCTACATTGGCTTAGTTGTCATGAACGGATCAATATTAAAGCAAATCATAAACATTTATTTATTTATTTAGCTTTTGTTGACCGGGTAAGTGCACTAGACAAATCCTGCCTATTTTCAGGCACGACCCGGGGGAGGGGAATACAGATGAATGCCAACTGACCTTGAACCAGATTAAGCTGTTGGTGGTATTTTTAGTGAATGAGGGAAATTTGGCCAGGACACCGGGGAAATTCCCCTACTCTTTTCGATAAGTGCCATGGGATCTTTAACATCTACCTGAACTACCACCAATCCAGGCAGATGGGACCTCCGTTTAACGTCTCATCCGAAAGATGGCACCTCAGAAATGCAGCACCCCTCTCATGCTGCATTACAGTGTCAGTACTGGGATATTAACCCAAGTGCCAGATGTGGGAACTGAACCCACAGCCCTCTGATCTCCCGGCCTCAGAGGCGAGTGTGCTACCTACTGAGCCACTGACACTGCATAAACATAAACAGCTGAATGAAAGATTGTGTTCTAGGGACATGGATATGTTGTTCATCAACACTTATTGGCAGGTATCCTTGCCGCTTTAAATCTTGCCGGAAGGTCTTCAAGCTGGCTCCTCCCACCCACCCGGGTGGTAAAACTCTCGGCTCCGCCCCATGACGCCAGATCTTCCTTACCGCTTGGAAGCTCAGGTTTCCTCCTTAACGCTCTGCGTATAAGACTGGTTCCTAATTCTTCGGTTTACCCGAAATAAAGTTTAAGGTTTTCAAGACTTGGTCAAACATTTCCCTCGCGGCTCGATGGACAAATGACTCCGGTTTCCGGAGGTGCCCATGCGGGCGGAAGATGTCTCGGACGGATCCGCACTCCACATGCGTCTACTGCTTGGGCCTTGGGCACGACCCGCAGGCTTGCTACCTGTGCTCTTCTTTTTCGGCCTACGTCCTGGAAGACCGTGCCACCCGTCTGCAACTTGGGCGACCCGAAAAACGTTATCCTCCGGTAAAGTCGAAGGAGGCCCGATTGGCGGTTTCTGCGGCGGCAGGCTCGGCGGAACAGCTTGAGCAGATGATCGCCCTCGACGAGGCGGTGGCACAGGCCGCTTCTTCATCTTCCTCGGCCGTGGCCTTTATCCCGCTCTCCCTGGGATCCTCCTATTCAGCTTCTTTTATGGAGCTCTGTCTGTCCCTCTCCACTAAGGGAGAGGGACCAACATCTTCAGGGCCTTCCTCTCGGACCAAGAAGAAGGACCACAAAGGTAAGTCCCTCCGTCGACGCTCTTGGGAGTGGGAGAGGTCCCTCTCACTGAGTAGTCGACCATCGACTTCGGTCAATCCTTCGGCTCCGGCCACTGGCTTCACGGCGTCCCCGTCAGGTCAGTTGACCGAGACTCCTGTCGACGCAGTTTTGGACGGGCTGTCGACCAGTGAAGCCGAAAACCCTCACTCCCCGGTTCCCACGGTGGTGGTTGCGGTGTCCGTGGACTTGCCCGTGCCTCCAGTTCCGGAGTCCACGGTTGAGCTTTCCGAGCTGAGGGGAGAGCAGGTTTCCCCCGCCCTACCTCTGTACCCTCCTCGGAAAAGACGAGGTTCGCGGTCTCGGTCTCGGACTTCTTCTCGGTCCAGCCGATCCCGCCATCATAGGCGGTCTCGGTCTCAGCACCGTGGCAAGCGGCGTCGCCGCTCGTCCTCCTCCTCGGATGAGGGGAGGCTTCAACGCAAGTTGCGTCAACGATACGAGGACCTCATGTGGCAACAACTTCTTCTGTCCGGGAGCAAGCCGACGTCGTCGCCTTCCCCGGCTATCAAGTGGCTGTCACCGGAGCGGCCGAAGCAACCCCTCACCTTAGCCGGGGCGCCTGCTTCCAGGCCTGTTGCTTGGCTGAAAGCGGCTGCCCCACCGATTCCGGTGGAACCTCCGCCTCCACAGCCGTTGTTTGGGGCTCCAACCAAGAATTCTCGGTCGGCCCAGCGTCTGCCCCATAAGCTGTCTGTCACCCTCACTCTCGATCACCCTCGGCAGGTGGAGGGTGGCTCAGGCACAAGGCAGCTCTTTGCGGACTCCTCTGAGTCCGATGACGATTCCTTCCTGTTCTCCAGGCGGGTCGACTTGGAGTCCTCAGGAGGTCAGTCACTGGATGATAGCCCTTCGTCCTTCATGGGTTTGCTTAGGCTCATCTCGGAGTCCACCGGGATGCAGCTCGAGCCCGTATCCAAGCGGGCCAAGTATCCCCTCACGGAGATATTGGACCGAGGGGATTCTCCTACGGAGGCCTTTCCGGTGGCCGAGGCCATTGTAGGCCCGGCCTTGGAGCTCTGGCAGCGTCCTGCTTCCTGCCCTGTGCCTTTGGCCAGGATGGCAAGGAAGTATGCGGTCCCTACCGGTTCCCTGTCCGGTTTCTTGGAACACCCCTCAGCCGAGGGGTTGGTTACCGACAGCGTCTTCCGGCGTGCCGGAAGCGGCGGGATGTAGACAAACCTCCCGACAAGGGTCAGAAGTTGGACTCGCCGGAGCGAAAAGTCTACTCTCGTCCTCCTTGGCCTTCGTCAGGCCAGCTTGGCGTGCTGATGGCACATTTCTCTCACGCCCTGTTGGGCTCCCTGGACGAGGTAGCCCCTCATCTCCCGGCTGACCTGCAGACCACGGTTAAGCAGGTGCGGGACCAGGGCAGGGCAGTGGCCAAGCAGCAACTTCAGACTGCTTTGGACATTGGTGACTCATGTGCCAGGTCAGTCGCGGCCGCAGTGGCTATGCGCCGTCGGGCATGGCTGAGGATGTCCACCTTCACAGCAGATACCCAGCACAAGCTGGCGGATGTCCCCTTCCTGGGGACCGACCTCTTCGGCCCTGGAGTGGAAGGTCACCTCCAGAGGATCGAAAAGTCCAATGCCACTCTGGACTCGGTCTCATCCGCTCAGAGGGACAAGGGCCGCAACCTAAGCCCTTTCGTCCGTCTGCGCCCGGCCCAGCAGCATCAGGGCCAGCAGGCTCGCGCTTGACATCCCAAACCCAAGCCCGCGGCGTCCTTCTCCAGGAAGTAGGGAGGTAAAGGCCCAGGTGGTCCCTCGGCCGGTCCCTCCTCCAAGCCTGCTCAGTGACGGGTTGAGGGGTGCCGCCCCCAACCTCGTCACCTCACCCCAGGTTCCCCCCGTGGGGGGACGGGTTCACTTTCTTTCCGCCTGGTCCGCTATCACCACAGACCGGTGGGTGTTGGAAGTGGTGGGGAAGGGCCTGCCTCTGGAGTTCAAGCAGGCCCCGCCCTTCAGAGCCGTCGTGCCCGGGGCCTCGGGGTCCGCAGCCTCACTGTCGGCTCGCCGAGCCGACACCACTCTGCTCCTCTAGAAGGAAGTGATCAGAGAGGTGGCAGACCCTCCCTCAGACCCGGGAGTTTATCCTGGTTCCAAAACGGATGGGGGGCTGACGCCCCATTCTCAACCTGCACGACCTAAACAAGTTCCTAAGGTCTCGGACCTTCAGGATGGTCACTCTGGCTCAGATAATACCATCCTTGGAACGCGATGTGTGGTTCTGCTCTCTGGACCTGCAGGACGCATTTTTTCATGTCCCTGTCCGTTAGTCTCACCAGAGATTCCTTCGCTTTCGAGTGGAAGGATCCCTTTTCGAGTTCCGAGCCATGCCCTTCAGCCTGTCTCTTGCTCCCAGGGTCTTTACCAAATGCATGGCAGTGGTGACAGCATTCCTGTGGCACCGAGGGGTCCGGGTGTACCCTTACCTGGACAATTGGCTGATAGCAGCCCCCTTCAGACAAGAGGTGGAGCGGTCCAGAGATCTGGCCCTCCAGGTTTGCTCTCAGGTTGGCCTCCTCATCAATGAGGCCAAGTCGGAACTCGAACCGAAGCAGGTGATTCTCTTCATCGGGGCAGAGCTCGACTCTCTTTGAGCCAGAGCATGGCTCCCGGCGGACAGGGCCGAGGTTCTTTCCTCCTTTGCCCGATCATTTCTGGTTGGGCAATCGCGCCCTGCCCGGGACTTCCTGCGTCTCCTGGGTCTCATGGCGGCCTGCACCAGCGTGGTCCATTGGGCCCGCTGGAACATGCACCCCCTTCAGTGGGGGTTGGCCAGCCAGTGATCTCAATGCTGTGATCCATTGGACCAGCTAGTGAAGGTGACCCAGGGGATGTGGAACGCTCTCCAGTGGTGGATCGTTCCAGCTCATCTGCAGGAGGGCATCCCGTTTGTCCGCCCCGAGCCGACGGTCTCTCTATCGACCGACGCCTCTCTGATGGGTTGGGGTGCCCATCTGGGGGAGCACAGAGTGCACGGCCT
Organism: Neoceratodus forsteri; assembly: GCA_016271365.2. Lineage (NCBI taxonomy): Eukaryota > Metazoa > Chordata > Ceratodontiformes > Ceratodontidae > Neoceratodus > Neoceratodus forsteri. The sequence goes on from CM057449.1 coordinate 487,237,347, forward strand.
CTGGTCCCCACGGGAGTCCCGATGCCATATCAACCTGCTAGAGCTCTGAGCGGTCCACGTAGCTCTCACCGCCTTCACTCTGTTTCTATGGGGTCAAGTGGTTCAGGTCCAGATGGACAATACCACGACCATGTACTACCTAAACCGCCAGGAGGGGCGCACTCCATGCCTCTGTGCAAGGAAGCTCTCCGCATTTGGTCACTCGTGCGCAGCCTGGAGCGGATCTCCTAGCCATTCATGTGGCAGGGCCTCCAACACCCTGGCCCGATGCCTAAGCCGGATAGGGGCTGTGTCCCAGTGGTCTCTCCTGCCGGAGGTAGTACAAGATCTGTTCTCCCATTGGGGCACACCTCAGGTGGATCTGTTTGCCTCCAGGAGAGCGTGAAGCTGAGGCTGTTCCATGCCCACCCCTCAGCAGGGCTCGCTGCAGGGGATGCCTTCTGAGGCCGTGGACCCCGGGCCTCTTCTACACCTTTCCCCCATTTCCCTTGATCCACAAGGTGCTTCTCAAGGTGAGGAGGGACAAGGCGCAGGTGATTCTGGTAGTCCCAGACTGGCCCCGCCAATGCTGGTATCCAGATCTCCTCAGCCTCAGCTCCAGGCTCCTGAGGCAGCTTCCAGCTCGCCCGGGCCTGCTTTCAGTCAATCAGGGGAAGGTGTTCCATCCGGACCTTCAATCCCTGCACCTGATGGCCTGGTTCCTGAGCGGCTAGAGTTCCAGGCCTTGGGTCTTTCCGACGAGGTCCTCAATGTAGTTGAGGCGTCCCATAAGGAGTCGACCAGGAAATGCTTGCCTTCAAATGGAAGAGGTTTTCCATTTGGTGTCAGGGCAAGGGTCTGGACCCTTCCTCCTGTTCCTTGGCAAGCATCTTGGACTATTTATGGTCCCTTTCTCAGCAAGGGCTTAGTTCAACGACCCTAAGGGTGCACCTGGCAGCCATCTCTGCTTACCGGGCGTGGGCCGGGAAGCAGTCAGTGGCGCAGTAGAAGGTGGTCTGGCGCTTTTTCAAAGGCCTTGATCACATTTCCCCTCCGGTGCGAGAACCTCCACCTCTGTGGGATCTACTGCTGGTACTGGTAAAGCTCATAGGCAAGCCATTCGAACCAATGCACAGGTGTGATCTCTCTCACCTGTCATGGAAGACCGCCTTCTTGGTGGCTATTACGTCAGCCAGAAGGATGGGAGAGCTCCAGGTGCTTTCCATCGAGTCTCCTTACCTGGTCTTCCACAGGGACAAGGTTGTCCTGCGCCCCCAACCGAAATTCCTTCCGAAGGTGGTGTGCGAGTTTCACCTTAACCAGGTGTTGACTCTGCGGTGTTCTACCCCAGTCACACCTCAGAGGCCGAATATAGGCTCATGCTCTGGACCCTAGAAGGCGCGCTTACTATGAAGGCGGACGGCTGAAATCTGGGAGAGGTTCGCCAGCTGTTCGTTACCTACGCCTGAAGCCGCGACCTGGCAGACCTGCAGCCAAGCGGACGATAAGCAGGTGGGTCACCTCCTGCATAGATCGCTCTATAGGTTGGCGGGCATGGAGCCTCAGAGGAATAAGAGCTCATTCTACCCCCGTACCACTGCATCGGTGGCTGCTTCCAGGGCGTCCCTATCTAGGAAATCTGCAGGCTGCTACCTGAAGTCAGCACACACCTTCATCACCACTACCACATCGACCTTGAGTCACGCCGGGATGCTGGTTTTGGGGCCTCAGTTCTCCAGTCTCTATTCCCTAAGTAGGGGTGTGCCTTGCCTCCCTCCTCCCGGAGAACTGCTAGGAGTCTGCCAATAACTGTGGATGAACAACATATCCATGTCCCTAGAAATACAGGTTACTCACCTGTAACAGGAGTTCTAGGAATGGTATATGTTGTTCATCCACACGACCCACCCGACCTCCCCGGCTTCGACGCACAACCTGAGCTTCCAGCGGGCCAGATCTGGCGTCATGGGGTGGAGCCGAGAGTTTTACCACCCTTGTGGGTGGGAGGAGCCAGCTTGAAGTCCTTCCGGCAAGATTTAAAGCGGCAAGGATACCTGCCAATAAGTGTGGATGAACAACATATACCATTCCTAGAACTCCTGTTACAGGTGAGTAACCTGTATTTCTACAGCAGGCCTGGTAATTTGGTGGCAGAGTATGTCATTGCAGCACAAGAGCCCCAAGCTCAGAATCAATCTTGAGTGTTTGATCCCCAGTTTGGGAGACCAAAGGCGGGAGGCATCACACAGTTGATGTGTTCACTCTTCTTGGGGGATGTAAGGGCCTGTCATATGTTCAACAGCATCTCCTGTGACTTGCTTACATGAGGGATCTACCATCCGTCTTACCAGTGGTTGCTACCCTATGCTCATGCAAGTGAGCATAAGGTGCTGCAGGGTGGTCACAAGAACATAGGAGGGGGATGGGTCACGGGGCAAAATACTGGCAATTAAAAGAGTAATAAAAAGTAATTCTGTAATGTCCTGGAGAGTTATTTCAACTTTTATAAAAATAGTTGTTTGTTTTATAGGATATCTATCTTCATAATCCTAATGTGAGGTGGGATGACATCATCGGACTTGATGCAGCCAAACGATTGGTTAAGGAAGCTGTTGTGTATCCTATAAAGGCAAGTCATGAAACATAAGATGATCTGGAGTCCTTTTGCACTAGTTTAGTCTCTTACCTACTCTTGTGCCTAACTGCATCATAAAACAGGAATTAGAATACAGTAGACATTGGCAAATAAAAAATAAGATGTGTGTAACATTATTAGGATGCCAAATATACATGTGTAACATTATTAGGATGATGCATGTATAGTACGTGTGTAACATAATTTGAATGGTGCATGTATACGTGTAGAATTATTTGGATGACACTTGTACATCAATCTCTTGCTTGAGGCAGCTAGAGAAAGGTAGGTAAAAGAGACAAAAAAACAATCTGGATTGTAAGGGAAGTGGACGGTGTAGTGAGATGGAAAAAGGGATGCTTTCAAGATATTTAAGAGTCAAAGGGATGGCAGCAGGGACAAAGAAAAAACATCAACAGCAAAAGACAATTTGTCAATGCAGCTTGTCCAGTTTTAACCTACTGCATTCCATGACCTATTGTCTAGGCTGAGTTTTTGGGGGTTTTGCTAACACTTACTCCCTTACTCCCTGCCTTGCTGCTACCCCCTTAAAGTAACTGTTGATTCCTTTGGTCTGTCCCATCCATGCTTGAGCCCGTTAATGGTGTTTTGCGTCCACCACCTCTACCAGCAGGCTGCTCAATGGCTCAGCCATTCTCTAAAGTAATAACCTTGTCTCATCCCTCCTGCATCTTTCCTCACCAGCTTCCACTCACGTCCACTTGTTTTCAGCCTGCAAATCCTTCTGAATAGTTCCTTACAGTTTAACTTATTTATTCCTGTCAGAAACTTGAATGACTATCATGTCGCTTCTCTCCCTTCTGACCTTCAGCGAGTACATGTTAAATATCCTGAGCTGATCCTCATAGGATCTGCCCTGTTGGCCCTGAACCATTTTGACTCAAACAACATGAAGTCTTGCTGTATTCTGACATGTGCAGTTAGGTCCTGCCTTTCAACTGCCCTGGAGAACAAAGAGTTTAACTTTCCATGGCCAGCATGGAATGTTCACCATGAGCTCGGTTGAAGCCCCTGTCTGCTGTTTGTTTAAACTGCATCCGTCATATTCTTTACTCTGTCTCAGTGAACAGTCATTCCGGAGATTTCTCCTGCTGCTCAGTTCAAAAAGTCGGTTGAAGTGTTATTTTTCGGTCAGTTTCTACCGAATTGCTGCTACCGCTTTGTCGGTTCAAGCCTCTGTCTGTGGTACCGTGAGTACTAGATAGGTTTTTTGTTTTGTTTCTGTGTGGAACTTGTAAATTGTGGATCGGTTCGGCTGAACCGATCAGTTTCAGAGTAAAAAACATGCTTAATTTAAGTGTAGTAACTGGTCCCGTACTCAGTTCAAAAAAACAGATTTGATTCGTTTTTTCCAAGACCCATGACACGCGTCAGGAACCGATAGGAGTCTTGCCATGGATTGCCGAAAAAAAGGGTAACGCTTTGGATAGGATTGGCCATGTCTGAGAAGCCCAAGAAAAACGGGCCTACTGGGTTTCAACACTGCAGTGTGTGTGTGGGGAAGTCTTTGCCAAGTCTGTTCCCCACACCACCTGTGTTTATTGTCTGGGGTTTGACCACCTTGATTCAGACTGCCAAATTTGCAAGAATTTTCGCAAATCTACCCTGGAAAAAAGATTAGGTAGACTGACGGAAAGGGAGGCCGAGAAGTCCGCTGACCTGGATTCCCAGCCCAGTTCGGTTCCGACCGAACCAGAAGGAGTGCCCTCTGACCAGGGCGATACTTCTTCGGGCAAAAGGAGAGCCGATTCTGAGGAGTCTGTTCCGGTGAAAAGAAAGAGAAAAGATAAATCGTCCGATTCGGACCCAGAAATTCATACTCCGACCGCCGATGAGATAGCCAAGGCGATAAGGATAGTTCAATCGCTTAGTTTGGTTCCAACTGAACCGGCACCATCTGGCAGGGGCTCGGTTTGGTCAGTTTCCCTGGTTCCGGATTATACTTTGTAAGAATTTTATGAACCAGAGGAGGAGGAGGGAAAGTATGAGGATGATTGTGGTGATTATGAAAGTCTGAATGTGCCTATTGACCTGGACATCTCCCCAGACAGACCTTCAGGTGTTTCTCCCCCTAGGCTTTCTGAGTCACCTTCTCACTATATGTTTTACAAAAAAGTGGCTGAGACCCTCCAGCTTCCTGTGGAGGAAGCAGTAGAGGATCAGGAGGAGCCTGATTATGTTGAGATGATAGACATCCCAGAGTCCAGGAGACTGTCTGTTCCCCTCCACAAATCCTTTGGGAAACAGACACATACAATTCTTAAGTCTCCTAATTCTATACCTCCTGTGGACAGATGAATGGACAAGAGGTACACTCTCTCAGGCTCAGACATGGAGTTCCTTTTCCAGCAATGCAGCCATGTTGGGGTAGTGCAGGCTGCTGCCTGTGATAAGGCAAATATTCCCTTGGCATCACACCCCCCAGACAAGGATTCCAGGAAGATTGATGCCATGGCAAAGAAACAATACATGGCGGCATCTTTGGGACTCAGGCAGGCTAACTATATGGCCTATACAGCTAGATACCAGAAGTCCAGGTGGGACACTGTGCTGTCTCTGGCTAAACAGGCCCCTGACCAGCTTGCCAAGGAGCTGGAGTAGGTGGCTGCAGATGGGACTGAGGCATCGAAAGTACAGTTTCATGCTGCTGTGGACTCCAGTGATGTTTCATCGAGAGTCATGGCTACATCTGTGGCTCTTCGGAGGATGGCTTGGCTTAGATGTACTAGCCTCTCATAGGATAACCAGGCTAAGGCCATGGATTTTCCTGTAATTGGTAATTCTTTGTTTGTGGAGCAGACAGAGAACTGAATAAAAAGGATGGATGAGTACAGGACCACTTACAGGAGTGCTCAGGCCAAAGAAAGGCAAGTAACTCCTCAAAGGCAGCAGTCCAGGGGCAGGGGCAGGCCTTTCCAAAGGCCTTTTTACCAAGCTCAAGCCTCCTCTTCTTTTTCACAGAGGGGGTTCTTTAGAGGGAAAGGCAGACGGGGGATGAGCAGGCCTGCGTCCACCCCTCAGCCTAAAGCCCCTGCCAAGCAGACACCCTGGTGGGTCTGCCCGGGCCGATTCTCCCATACCAGTAGGGGGCAGGCTGGCTGGCTGGCTTTGTCCAGGACTGGAAGTCTCTTACATCAGACAAGTGGGTCCTGGAAGTAGTAAGCCAGAGACTGGTTCTCTGCTTCAGAAAATTTCCCAAGATGAGAACCAGATCCTTTCCACCTGCAAATCTCTGAGACCCTTGCCCTAGAGGCAGAGGTTTCTTCTCTTCTAGCTCTTAGAGCTATATAGAGGGTTCCCACCCTACACAAGGGCAAAGGATTGTCCTCCAGGTACTTCCTAACCCCCAAAAAGACAGGAGAATGATGGCCCATCCTGGACCTAAGATATCTGAACAAACACCTTTTAAAGCCAAAGTTCAAAATGGTGACTCTGGGAATTATCCTTCCCTCTCTAAGGCCAGGGGACTGGCTAGCCTCCCTGGACCTCAAAAATGCCTACTTTCACATTCCCATCAGGTGCTCCCACAGAAAGTACCTCAGGTTCGAGTTGCCCTCAGGCCACTATCAATTCAGAGCAATGCCCTTTGGCCTAACATCCGCCCCAAGGGTTTCACAAAGTGCCTGGCAGTAGTTGTTGCTTTCCTAAGGAGAAAAATGATCTCCATCTTCCCATACTTGGATGACTGGCTCATAGTAGGTCAGTCTCCAGACCAAGTCAAGTCACATTTGCAAGTGACCCAGCAAGTGCTCACTTCCTTAGGATTCTTTCTCAACCTTCCAAAGTCAGTTCTCGAACCCGTACAGCTCCTCACCTTCATAGGTGCTTAACTGGATACAGTAAAGGCAAGAGCCTTCCTTCCCCTGGAGAGGGCAAGGACCCTTATGGAACTGGCCTCTTCATTCACCCTTCAGGTGTCTCGACCAGCAAGGCATTTCCTTCAGCTACTGGGCCACATGGCAGCTTCCACAGCAGTGGTCCAAGGGGCAAGATTCCAGATGAGGGACATTCAGTTCCACTTAAGAGCCTTCTGGTCCCAAAGAAAGGATTCCCTTACCAAACTTGTCCCAGTGAGTCGTACCCTAATTCAGGCCTTGCAATGGTGGCAGGATCAGGACAATTTGAGACAAGGGGTTCCATTTGTCACTCAGTCTCATTCAGTGATACTCACCACAGATGCTTCCCTGCTGGGCTGGGGAGCCCATTTGGGGGATCATACCACCTCAGGAATCTCTGCTTCACATCAGTCTCTTGGAACTCAGAGCAGTGTTTCTGGCACTGCAAGCATTTTCCAAATCTGTACAGAACAAGGTGGTTCAGGTCAGAACAGACACCACCACCATCATGTGGTACATCAACAAGCAAGGAGGCACTCGGCCTACGGCCTTGTGCACAGAAGCAATGAAGCTGTGGTCCCTGGCCTATTCCCTGCAAACCTCTCTGATAGCAGTTTACCTCCCAGGGAAGGACAATGTCCTAGCAGATGCACTGAGCAGAATATCCCGGGGCCATAACGAATGCGCCCTAGATCTTCTAGTTTTGAAAGTGATTTTCTCGAGATGGGGCACACCAGAGATAGCTCTTTTTGCAGCCCCAGACAATCACCAACTTCCTCTCTTTTGTTGCAGACCCCCAGTCTTGGGCTCAGTCCCCCTGGATGCTCTGATTCTGAACTGGGAAGGGAAATTTCTGTATGCTTTTTCCCCTTCCCTCTCCTGTTCAAAGTGTTAGTCAAGATAAGGTCACAACCATGCAAAGTGATTCTGATTGCTCCAGACTGGGCCAGACAGCCCTGGTACCCCTTGTTGCTGTCCCTAGCAGTCCACCTTCCCCTGTCTCTTCCCAGGAATTACAACCTGTTGACATCCTCTCAGGGGGAGGATTTGGTACCCGAATCTTCAGTCTGTCAATCTCAAGGCATGACTCTTGAAGAGTCAGAGTTTGCAGATCTGCATCTTTCCCAAGGGATTCTGGATATCCTTAAGGCTTCTCGGAAGCCTTCCACCAGGAAGACTTACAACTCCAGATGGAAAAGATTCAGCATTTGGTGTTCTAAGAAGAATATTTCTCCAGACTCTGCTGAATTGCCTACAGTTCTGGACTATATGGTCCATTTTAATGGCCTAGGCCTCAGACCAGCTACCCTTAAAGTTCACTTGGCAGCTGTTTCTGCTTTCTTGTCAGTAGGCAAGCCTTCCTCTCTATCATCCCATCCTGTATTTTGTAAGTTTTTCAAGGGATTGCTTCACACCAATCCCCCCTTTAGGGATCCTGCTCCTGCTTGGGACCTTAATGTTTGCATTGCTCAGCTTATGCAACCTCCCTTTGAGCCTTTGTCCTCAGCAGAGCTTAAGAACTTGACTTTTAAAACTTTGTTTTTGGTAGCCATTACTTCTGCCAGGCGTACCAGTGAATTGCAAGCCCTGTCAATGGAATCTGATTTCATCTCTTTCCGTAGAGATAAAGTGATCCTTAGAACTAACAGAAAGTTCTTAACTAAAGTGGTTTCAGATTTCCACCTCAACCAGTCTATATCTCTCCCTGTTTTCTTCACTGACCATTCCTCCTCGGGAGAGAGGAGGCTACACAGCTTGGATGTTAAAAGAGCCCTTAGCTACTACATAGAGCGTACTAAGGGTCACAGGTTTGAATCCCTTCAGTTGTTCCTTATGTATGGAGAACTGGGTAAGGGCAAACCTGCCACTAAGAGATCTATTGCCAGGTGGACTGTTTCTTGTATATAGTTCTGGTATGAGAAACTGGGTAGAACTCCACCCTCAGGCCTGAGGGCTCATTCCACTAGACATACAGCTGCTTCCCTGGCTACTGCCAGGGATATTCCTCTCTTAGAAATTTGTCAAGCTGCCATCTGGAAAACAGTCCATACTTTCACCAAGTATTACTCTCTGGATATCCAGGCTAGGAGTGATGCTCGGTTTGGCACAGCAGTACTTCAGAGCCTGTTTCCAAAGTAGGTTCTGTCCCTCCTCCATGGAGGTACTTCTTGGTAGTCTGCATATGTCAGAATACAGCAAGACTTCATGTTGTTTGAAGAAAAAATTACTCGCCTAAGTAATATTGTTTCTTCTAGTGGAGTCTTGCTGTATTCTGACCTCCCCCCACACCCGCCTCCCCTCTCAGAACCTAGATTTTGGGATGTGGGTGGGCAGGAGCAGTGTTGGCACTCTAGGGGTGTCCTTTCTTCACCCTCTTTTGATTTGGGTGAGGGGTTGTGTTTTGGATGTGTTTTGTTTTGGGGTTTCCTGACTTGAGTCTTCCTTTGAAACCAAAAGACCTTTTTATTAGATATATTTGCCAGTTGGCTAATTATAGTTTTACAGTTTCCACACAGAATTTCTAGTGAGTATTGCTTGTAAAGATCTGTCGGTTGCAGTTTTAAACAGCAGCAGACGGGCTTCAGCCGAGCTCGTGGTGAACATTCCATGCTGGCCATGGAAAGTTTAACTCTTTGTTCTCCGGGGCAGTTGAAAGGCAGGACCTAACTGCATATGTCAGAATACAGCAAGACTCCATTAGAAGAAACATTACTAAGGTGAGTAATTTTTTCTTATGCTGCATTGACTGTAGAACTGGGCACAATATTCCATATGGGGTCTCAAGACGGGGTCGCATCAGTGACCTATAGAGAGGTAGTAGTATTACTTTTTAATCCCTTCCAGTACACCCCAACATTCTGATTGCCTTGCTGTAGGCCTTTTTACATTGGCTAGTTTGTTTCAAGGAGTCGCTTATGATGACTTCCCGGTCCTCTTCCTCTGCAGTACTGTAGTGCCCAACTCAACCCCCTTTAATCCAGTATTTCATCTGGAGGTTCTTGTTCACTACTGTGTGTGCATCACCTCATACTTTTTGGTGCTGATTTTCAACTGCCAAACTTTGGACCACCTCTCTAACTTTTGTAGGCCCCACTGCAGTCACCCTTACCTCCTCCTCACTGACTATCCTGCCACAGACCTTAGTATCATCTGCAAAGAGATGTATTTTACCCTGTATTCCTTCTTCTGTGTCACTGATGAACATATGAAAAAAAGACTGGTCCCAGGACTGACGCCTGTGGTACCCTACTTGTGACCTCTCTTTCCTTGATTTGTTTACCACCACCCTCTGCTGTCTCCCACTTTACCAACTTCCCACCCATTTAACTAAGTCCTTTACTGCTCCCAGTTCTTCTTTGTGGTAATGAATCAAATGCTTTGCTGAAGTCTGAGTAAAGTTTATCCATTGCTTGACACTTATCCACCGCCCTTGTTACCCAGTCAAAAAATAGAATTAGGTTGATCTGGCAAAACCAGCATGCCATGAACCCATGCTGCTTACTGTCCTGGAGCCAGTTTCTCTCCAGATAGTCTACTGGGTCCTCTGACCAGTGTCTCCCATCAGTTTTCTTACAACGGGGGTAAGATGAGGGGCCTGTAATTTACTGGTTGCACCTTTTCCTCTCCTTTATAGAGCGGCAGCAGGTCCATTATCCTGCAATCTCTCACAACCACCCCTGACTGTATTGAGCTGTTAGTACTGTATGTAGTGTAGTATGTATTAGCTAATAATAACTGGTCACCCCGATATCAACTAATTTTTGAGAGTTGTAGAAAGCCTTATCAACTCAGTCAGCCGTCAGAACTGGTTGATACAGCTTTCACAGTCTCGCGCTAAGTTATTATGGCCTTTTCAGGCTCAAGCTCAACTGCCTCCGGTAGCTTGAAACACACTGTACCGGTTTTTAAACCAGCAACTGTCACAGAAAGGAGCACATAACGTATACTTACTGGGCTGAGCAGAATAAGGAAAAGGTTTTCTTACTGATGCCGATAATGTACAGTACTCCCTAGGAAACAAAAAAAGACTAAGAGCAAAGTGGTTCTTTGCGAGCAGTATAGGTGGCTAGCACCATACCTGCCCACATCTAGAACCATATCTGCCCGCATTTTGGCTCACTGTTAACAGGTTCTAACACCAGTTATTATAAAAAAATAAAACAACTGCAACTGTGTGCTTATGAGTTTTTTTTAAACTCCCTCGGTGTGTGATGACTGTATAAACCCCTCGAGCTTGGTTCTCAAGGTTTTTGGGTTATCGCACACCTCAGGAGTGTAAAAAAAAAAAATAACTTGTATCACACAGTTACACATACATTATTCAGTATTTAGTGTGCAATGAATCAGCCCAGGTTTACAGATCATCAGTTCCTCTTCTTGATCTATTCCTGTCATCCCATGACAGACCACTTGAGAAGATCCTGGTCTAAGTGGAGGGCACCTTGCTAGGAAAGAAACAGCTAAACTCACATTTTTCAGCAAAAAGGCTCAGCTGAATCGTAGATTGGGGGGGGGGGGTAATCACTCTATTTATGGTATGGAAGAGCTGAACCAGCCAATTCTTTCCTGCAGGAGTCGTCCTCATAGTTGCCAGCAGGATGCACTCCTTACAGGGGAACCAGCCCTGGCTCTCTGTCTCAGGTTCTCTTTAGCTGTAAACAGTGCAGAGCTAGGTGACAAAAATGATACAGGGGTAATGGGAAGGACATACAAAGATTGGAGTGCCTCAACAGGTACTCATTGGAGACCAGAAGGGAAAGAGAAGCATGACTGAAACATTTAAATACATTTAGGTTATCAACAGGGTGGGCTCCAGAAGGCTGTTCTCAACCAGTGGAAATATAAATACCTAGGGGAATAGTAAGAAACAGGTGGCATGGAGGTGGGGGGCAAAAGGAACATAAGTAATTCAGAGAGAGGGTGGTGGATGGGTGGAACAAGCTACCTGAAGCACTGACCAGTGCAAAAATGGTGGAGAGGTTTAAGAGGAAATGGGATAAGCAGAAAGGGGGGGTCAAGGGGGACAGGCAAGGGGGAATGGTCGGTCATGATCCCGTAGGGGGGCATGTGCAACCTCACAGGCAGGCTGGATAGACCACGAGGCCTTCTTCTGTGGCATTTTTTTCTCTACATGTGTAATATTATTTGAATGACAAATATACATGTATAACATTATTTGGATGAAGTACATGTGTAGCGTTATTGGCGACAGTGGAGAGTGTCGGACCACCCGATCTTGCGTAGCGTAAACATGACCTAAATTGCACGATGTCTGCAACATCTAAGCGTTGCACTATGCAATTCGTGAGGTGAAGAGCTCATCAAGTGAGCTAATCGTGGCAAGAGGCACACACCAACATTTTCTGTAATTGGGGGGGCTGTACCCCCTGCACCCTTCCTTTTCTTTATAGAAAACATGTTTCTAGAGATGTAGATATGTTGTTCAATCCACACTGTCTGGCAGGCACCGAGCCGGTAGGTCTTCAAGCTGACTCTTCCCACCCACCCAGGTGGTAAAACCCTTAGCTCCACCCCATGACACCAAATCTTCCTCACCGCTTGGAAGCTCAGGTTCCCTCCTTGGCACTCTCGCATTCTGTAGGCTCTGGATCTTAAATCTTTGGATTTTCTCCCAGAACTTGCCCTTAGACTCACTCAAGTTCGGTCTGCACCTCATTCCCTCACGGCTGCGATGGAAGAAAAGTCAGTTTCTGGGTTCCGTCAGCGCCCTTGCGGGCAGAAGATGTCTTGCACCGACCCACATGCGTTTACTGTCTCGGGCATGACACGATCCACAGGCTTGCGATTTCTGACTGTCCTTCTTTCCATCGGTGCTTGAGGACCGCGCTGCCTGACTATAGCTGGGGCGACCGGAGAAATGGTACCCACTGGTCAAATCGAAGGAGGCCCGTTGGGTGGTGTCCGGTGGCAGGCTTCGCAGAACAGCTCGAACAGCTTGAACAGCTCATGGCTGTCGAGGAGGAGGCGGCCCAGGTCGTGGCAAGTTCCTCCTCAGCTTCGGCCTTCATCCTGCTCAGGAGCTCTGCCAGTCCCTCTCGACTAAAGGAGAGGATCCTTCTGGGTCCCATAACTCTCGGCCCAAAAAGAAGGATCCAAAGAAAGGTAAGACCCAGCGTCAGCATTCTTGGGAGTGGGAGAGATCTCGTTCCCTGAATCGTCGCCTCTCAGCTTCAGTTGAGGTTGCGGCCCGGGCCACTGTTTTCAGTGAGTCCCTGTCAGATCAGCCGGCTGAGACTTTTATCGAGCCCAACGACAGGTAGTCGACCGAGGAGGCTGACAACTCTCTTTCTCAGACACCAGTGCTCCTGGTGCACTCCGAGGACTTGCCTCAGCCTGCTGAGCTGACGTCCCCAGTTGAGGACCCTGAACCGGAGGGGCAGCAGGTTCCCCCCACTCCTTCCTCAGCCCAAAACCGGCATTGCCCACGATCAAGGTGTCAGTACTCCTCTGCTTCGAGGAGGTCCCGCCGGCGTCGGCCCTGGTCCCGACACCGCGTTAAGCGGCGCCACCACTCGTCCTCCTCGGCCGAGGAGAGGCTACGGTGCAAGTTGTGTCGGCACTACGAGGACCTCATGTGGTAGTAACTTCTTTTGGCCAGCAGCAAGCCGGCGCTAGCTTCCACACCAGCAGTTATGGTAAGTGACTGTCGCCCGAATGGCCGAAACCATCTCCTGTCCCCGGTTCCTCGGTCGAGGATCCGGTTTCGGCACTGACTGCTTGTCCAAAACTGGCTGCTCTGCCCATTGCAATGGAACCACTGCCTCCTCAGCCAAAGATTGGGGTGCCGACCAAGGATTCCCAGTCGCCTCTGGGTTTGCACCATCAGTTGTTGGTCACTCTCACCCTCAATCGCCCTCAGCATGTGGAGAGTGGCTCAGGCATCAAAAGCTGTATGCTGACTCTTCAGAGTCCGAGGACTCCTCATTGCATTCCCATCTAGTAGATCTGGAATCCTTGGAGGGGAGTCCGTCTGTGGACGCGAGTCCCACCTTGTTCCTAAGTATTCTTCAGCTCATCTCGGAGTCCACCGGGATGCCGCTCGAACCTGTACAAAAGCAGGCCAGATATCCCCTTATGGAGATTCTGGACACGGGGGATTCCCCCACAGAGGCCTTCCCTCTGGCTGAGTCTATTGTGGATCCAGCTCTCGAGCTCTGGCAACACCTGGCCTCCTGCCCTGCGCCTTCAGCCAGGATGGCCCGCAAGTATTCAGTCCCTACCAGCTCCCTCTCCAGCTTCTTGAGCACCCCTCAGCTGAGGGGTTGGTGGTAGATTCTGTTTTCAGGTGCTCAGGCAACACCAGGGATGTGGACAAGCCCCCAGATAAGGAGTCCAAAAAGCTGGACTATTCTGGGAGTAAGGTGTACGCTGCCACCTCTTTGGGTCTTCATCAGGCTAGCTCAGCCATTCTGATGGCACATTTCTCTCACACCCTGTTGGGCTCCCTGGATGAGGTGCTCCCTCATCTCCCAGCCAACCTCCAGACCATGGTCAAGCAGGTTCGGGACCAGGGAAGGGCGGTAGCTAAACAGCTCCAGAGAGCTCTGGACATCTGAGACTTCTGTGCCCTGTCAGTTGCGGCCGCAGTGGCCATGCATCGCAGGGCTTGGTTGTGGATCTTGACCTTTACAGCAGACACCCAACTCTGGGCACTGACCTGTTTGGGCCTGGGGTGGAGGGTCACCTCCAGTGCATTGAGAAGTCCAGTGCCACCTTAGACTCAGTTGCATCTGCTCAGAGGGACAAAGGTCACCATCAGCAGCGTAAGTCCTTTTGTCCCTCTGCTGCTGCGGCAAGACCCACCCAGTAGCAGGGCCAGCAGGCTCATGCTTTGCACCCTAAAGCCAAGTCCATCACTTCCTCGGTCAGGAAGCCCAGGGGGAAGGGCTTGGGCGTTCCCCTCGGCTGGTTCCTCCTCCTCCTCCAAGCTTGCCCAGTGACGGGTTGCGGGGTGCCGCCCCAACCGCATCTCGCCACCTCTGGATCCCCCTGTGGGGGAGCCGGCTCAGCCACTTCTTTCCGCCTGGTCTGATATCACCATGGACCGCTGGTTGCTGGAGGTGGTCGACAGGGGCCTGCCTCTGGAATTCGAGCAGGTCCCTTCCTTTCGAGCCCGCACCCCGCAGGGAACCACTGGATCCATAGCCTCCCTGTTGGCTCTCCAAGACGACATAGTCCTGTTCCTCCACAAAGGGGTAATCAGCAAGGTGGCGGATCCTCTTCCGTACCCAGGGTTTATTTCCAGGTACTTTCTGGTTCCAAAACAGACGGGGGGGCTGGTGCCCCGTTCTCAATGTGCATGACCTGAACAAGTGACTCTGGCTCAGATTATACCATCCCTGGAGCAGGATGTGTGTTTCTGCTCCCTGGATCTTCAGGATGCGTTCTTTAATGTCCCAATCTGTCCGTCTCATCAGCGGTTTCTCCGCTTTCAGGCAGAGGGAACCCTCTATGAGTTCCAGACCACGCCTTTTGGCCTTTCATCAGCTCCCAGGGTCTTTGCCAAATGCATGGCAGTGGTGGCAGCATTCCTACGGCGCTGAGGGGTCTGGGTCTACCCTTACCTGGACGATTGGCTGATAGCAGCCCCCTCCAAGTTGGAGGCAGAGTGGTCCAGAGACCTAGCCCTCCGGGTTTGCTCTCAACTTGTCCTCCTCATCAACGAGGTCAAGTCGAAACTGGTGCCGTCGCAGGTGATTCAGTTCATTGGGGTGGAGCTTGACTCTCTCCGAGCCAGAGCCAGCTCCCGGTGGACAGGGCTGAGATCCTTTCCTCCTTTGCCCAATCATTTCAGGTTGTGCAGTTGCACCCTGCCTGGGTCTTCCTGTGCCTTCTGGGTCTCATGGCAGCCTGCACCAGCATGGTCTGTTGGGCTCGCTGGCATATGCGCCCTCTGTATTGGGGGCTGGCCCGCCAGTGGTCTCAGTGCTCGGGTCTTCCAGACCAGCCAGTCTCCATGACCCAGGAGTTGTGGGACGGCCTGCAGTGGTGGCTTGTCCAAACTCATCTGCAGGAGGGTTTCCCATTTGTCTGCCCCGAGCTGATGGTCATTTTGACAACCGATACCTCTCTGATGTGTTGGGGTGCTCATTTGGGGGAGCACAGAGCCCACGGACTCTGGTCCCCTCAGGAGTCCCGATGCCACATAAACCTGCTGGAGCTCTGAGCAGTCCGGCTATCCCTGTCTGCCTTCGCTCTGTTCATTCGGGGTCAAGTGGTCCAGGGCCAGACGGACAACACTACGACCATATACTATCTCAACCAACAGGGAGGGACACACTCCTTGCCTCTGTGCAAGGAGGCTCTTCACATTTGGTCTCTTGTGCTCAGCTTGGAGGTGGATCTCCTAGCCATTCTTGTGGCAGAAGCCTCAAACAGTCTGGCCGATGCCCTCAGCAGGATAGGCAATGTATCGCACGAGTGGTCTCTCCTGCTGGAGGTAGCACAAAACCTGTTCTCCCACTGGGGTACTCCTCAGGTGGATCTGTTCACCTCCAGGGAGAACGCAAAGCTGAGACTGTATCATGCCCACCTCCTCAGCAAGGCTCACTGCAGGGGGATGCCTTCTCGAGGCCATGGACCCCAGGTCTGTTTTACATCTTCCCTCCATTTCCCTTGATCCATAAGGTGCTTCTCAAGGTGAGGAGGTGCAAGTGATCCTGGTAGCCCCGGACTGGCTTTGCCAGTTATGGTATCCAGATTTCCTCAGCCTCAGCTCCAGGCTCCTGAGGTGGCTTCCAGCCTGCTCGGACAAGCCATTCAAACCGATGCACAGGTGTAAGGTCTTCCACCTGTTGTGGAAGACCATCTTCTTGGTGGCTGTCATGTCAGCCAGAAGGATTAAGAAGCTCCAGGTGCTTTCCATCGAATCTCCCTACCTGGTCTTCTACAGGGATAAGGTTGTCCTGTGCCCCTACCCGAAATTTTTTCTGAAGGTTGTGTTGGAGTTTCACCTGAATTGGGTGCCGACTCTGCTGGTGTTCTACCCGAATCACACCTCGGAGGCCGAGTACAGGCTCCATACTTTGGACTTGAGAAGAGCGCTCACCTACTATAAAGAACATATGGCGGAAGTTTGGGGAGAGGTTCACCAGCTGTTTGTCACCTACGCTGAAGCCGCACCTGGCACACCTGCAGCCAAGCGAACGGTCGGCAGGTGGATCACTTCCTGCATTGATCTCTGCTATAGGTTGGCGGGCAAGAAGCCTCCCGTAGGGATAAGAGCTCATTCCACCCGCCATACCACTGCATCAGTGGCTGCTTCTAGGGACGTCCCTATCCAGGAAATTTGCAGGGCTGCTACCTTGAAGTCAGCACACACCTTCATTTCCCATTACCACATTGACCTCGAATCACGCCGGAATGCTGGTTTTGGGACCTCAGTTCTCCAGTCCCTGTTTCCTAAGTAGGGGGTGTGCACCTTGCCTCCCTCCTCCTGGAGAACTGCTAGGAGTCTGCCAGACAGTGTGGATTGAAGAACATATCCATGTCCCTAGAAATACAGGTTACTCACCTGTTACAGAAGTTCTAGGAGTGGTATATGTTGTTCGTCCACACAGACCCACCCGACATCCCCAGTTTCGAAGTGCAACCTGGCTTCCAGCAGGCTAGATCTGGTGTCATGCGGCGGAGCTGAGGGTTTTACCACCCGAGTGGGTGGGAGGAGCCAGCTTGGAGACCTACCGGCCCATCTTAAAGCGACAAGGTACCTGCCAGAAGAGTGTGGATGAACAACATATACCACTCCTAGAACTCCTGTTACAGGTAACCTGTATTTTCTTGCAACGTACTTAAAATAAATGGTAAAAAAAAAACATTACCAACACTTACTAACAAACAATATAACACCATCGACGATCACTGCGTCTTAGTAATTTTGGAGATGTAACATGTTATGCAATTCTTGCGCAGCATTGTTTACACAGTAAACATATTTCTAAGAGTGGTCCAACACTCTCCGCTATCTCTGCATTATTTGGATGACACATGTACACATGTAACATTATTTAGATGTGTTGAAGACAGAAGAAAGTTCCATTTATAAAATCAGTCATCGGTTACATTTATTTTTGTATAGAACAAATAAATGTATACATCAGTAAGCACTTAATGGAAGATAAAAATAAAAACACCACAATGCAAATTAGAAATCTTTAAACTAATACAGCAAATACAGGCAGTACAAATTAGCACAGCAAAGAGAAAATGTCAGAAATATTCAAATTTAATTAAAGTTAATGTGGTTAAAGAACAGCTGGCATACTTTTCCCTCATGACAGATGGCAGGCAGCTCTTACAAAACAGCTGCCTGCCAGAGAGTCTGATTGAGCGTAAGAAATAATTATTCTCACTTGAGGGGTCCTTTTGTATGCTTGACCGGTGCAGAATGCCAGCTGGGTTCAGCTGCCCCGGAGTCCATGCTAATGAGGTTGGGAAATTAGCCAATGAGGAAAGAGCAAAGGGTTGTGTTGCCTGCAGTCAGCTGCCCTAGAGGGCTCCAGAATTATTTCCCCACTGACTGAGCAACACTGCCCTGGAGTTCCCTCGTCACATTTCATTTTAGAGACTCATTTTCTTTAGAAGTTGTTTTCTATTGTACTTTTTGTGCTGCCTTTAGTTGTTTTTGACTAATTTCTACATTTCTTGCAATGTTTTTCACGGTTCCCATCGGTTATTGGGCGCCGCAAACTGTTGTTGTTTAGCAGTTTTTCTGAGCATCTTCTCGCTTTTTTCCTGAGCTAAAACTTTGGCGCCCATGATATAAAACTTGTGCTTTTACTTTTAAAATGTTTTACATGGTTTGCGGTTCCCGTTTTTTGCTGGGAACTGCTTTTGTTCTTTAACACTTTTATTTTTTGCAGGCCCCAAGGCCTTAAAACTGTTGTCAGGGAGATTGAGAGTACAAAATGCAAAAGCAACTATAGCTACTATAAAAGACCCCAGATCTCGCATCCCATAGCATTCTATACCTGCTATCTCTAAAATCTTTTAGAGTTTTACACTCGGTTCTATTTATATTGTGCCCCACCCCATGTTCCACAGGACACTGTGACGTCTTTCCTGTCCTCCTTAAATCTCCCCTCTCTATCTCAAGCCCAGTCCTCCTCTCTCTTCTCTCTCCTATTACTACTCAGGAACTAGAAACAGAAATTGGCACTTTAAAAACAGGAAAATGCCCAGGCTCCGATGGCCTTCCAGGAGAATTTTATAAGTCCCTTAAATCTGTTCTTTCTCCCGTATTACACCATACATTCTCCCACATTTTAACTCCACAGGGAGCGGTCCCCCTTCTTGGAATTATGTGATTATTTCAGTTATCCTGAAGCCGGGCAAGGACTCCACCCAGTGCTGCTCTTATTAACCCATTTCTGTTTTAAATACAGACAGTAAAATACTAGCAGCCATTTTGGCGTGGCGTTTGAAACACTTGGCTCCTTTGTTGATCCATCAAGACCAATGCAGCTTAATGCCAGGCTGACAAGCTGCTGGCCTTGCTTGTAGAGCAGAAAGCAGCTAACTGGGGGAGGCTACATTTTCTTATTGATTTGGCACTTGTATCTCAGCAGGAGTCAGGGTCTGTTGAGATTGAGCAGACAGATACTTTGTTGGAAGTGGAGGGGGTCTTGTTTGGGGTTGAAGGGGGAGGGAGGGGAGAGAAGGTCAGTGTGTGCTCTGTGCTGTGAGGGGTGCTGTGTCAACTTGCTTTGCTGGGCCAGTGGGAGGAGAGAGAGCTTGGTTGGGGGTGTGGCTTGGACACTGTGGAAGCAGGTGCCTCGGGTTGCAGCTTCCTGTTGCTGGCCTTGCTTGTGGAGTGGAGGGTGGCTGGCTAGAAGAAGCTACATTTTCTTATTGGTTTGGCACTTGTGTCTCGGCAGGAGTCGGGGTATGTTGGGATTGGACAGACAGATACTTTGTTGGAAGTAGAGGGGGGGTCTTATTTGGGGTTAAGGGAGGAAAGAGGGAAGGGAGGGTCAGTGTGTGTTCTGTGCTGTGAAGGGTACTGTATCAACTTACTTTGCTAAACCAGTAGGAGGAGAGACAGCTTAATTGAGGGTGTGGCTTAGACACTATAAAAGCAGGTGACTCAAATTACAACTTCCTGTTGCTAGCCTTTTTTCTTACTAAATTGCCTTCCATCCCACCCACCCTAAGCCAGTTCTACTTTTATAGCCACTGGATTTGACTATCAACAGGAACTTCCTGTTTGGCAGTAGGAAAGGAAGGATCATAGAGAAACATTGTTTTTTGTCAACCCTGTGTGGTACCATTTGCTTGTAACTGACTCTTCAGTGAATAGCAGAGCATTGTGGGAACCTGGAGGACTAGCAATAGGCTAGTATACCTCCTACCCCAAAACAACATCTCTCTGTTAAAAGCACTGTTGTCTGGTGGTTCTCTTGCCCTTTTAAGGGGTTGTAAACCCTCAACTCACAGAATCTTGCTGAATTTAAGTAAATATTGTTATTTTTACTTCCCGCTGAATCCTGAAGTGAACGGATGCTTACTTCCAGTTTTCGGCTTAAAACCTGCCCTCTAGCGAGCGGGGCATTTAATAGTGGCATTGCTATTGATATAGTGAACCTCTGGTGAGAGGTAGAGTAGTGCAATGCACCAATATACTTTGATATACCATTAATATATTTGTTTTAACTCTTGCTGTATTGTGTGGTACCATTTGCTTGTAACTGACTCTTCAGTGAATAGCAGAGCATTGTGGGAATCTGGAGGACTAGCAGTAGGCTAGTATACCTCCTACCCCAAAACAACATCTCTGTGTTAAAAGCACTGTTGCCTGGTGATTCTTTTGCCCTTTTAAGGGCTTGTAAACCTTCAACTCACAGAATCTTGCTGAATTTAAGTATATATTGTTATTTTTACTTCGCACTGAAACCTGAAGTGAACGGACGCTTACTTCCAGTTTTTCGTCTTAAAACCTGCCCCTCTAGCGAGCAGGGCGAGCATGCGCGGGGCTGCGCGCAGAGACCCGCGCGTTTGTGTGTGTCTGCTGTGTCCGCAGGGCATGCTGCAACTGCTGGCATTAGACAAACTTGGATAAAATAATTTTAGCATATCCTCTACTTAGTAAATATACACCTTTAATAATGGAAAAAGAACTTAGTAAGTGTATGCAGTGTTTGATGTATAGTGAGGGAAAGTATGGGAGCGAGTATGTATGTGCTAATTGCCATCTGATTACTACTCTTGAAGCAGAGATAGTGTTTCTGCTTAATATTAAACCAGTTTCTACTGATATTAGGGAACTGGAAAGTTACATTGATCTTATGGATGAACAACTTCATTCTAATGAACAATTTCCTTCACATTTAAGTAGCATTTCTGTGCCTCCTGATGCGGAGACAATTGTAACGACTAGTACTAGTGTACCTGTTGCCTCTGCCCCCTCTTGTAAGGTGGATGATTATCCTCCGTCTTCTCATGGTAACGATGACTGGACCATTGTCACAAAGCCTCTTAAAAAAAGGAGGGTGGTCAAATACACAGTAGTGCCCCTATTGAAACTCGTAATAGGTTTGAGCAATTGACTGTGTCAAATAATGAAGTGCTACATGATTTATCCTGTGCATCACCCTCTGTTGATAATGGTTTAAAAACACTTTTCAATCAGGAGTTAATGCCCATGAATATTTGTCCTAGTAAGTCTCAAGCTACCAAATCAATACCTATTAAGTTAATCGCTCCACAGTGTGTTAAACAATCACCTGTTTCTGATTCTTGTGCCCCTACTGTCTCAAAACAAGTGTTAGTCCTGGGAGGTTCAATC
This sequence comes from Neoceratodus forsteri, assembly GCA_016271365.2. Lineage (NCBI taxonomy): Eukaryota > Metazoa > Chordata > Ceratodontiformes > Ceratodontidae > Neoceratodus > Neoceratodus forsteri. The sequence continues at coordinate 487,258,621 of CM057449.1, forward strand.
ATTAAGCACATTGACCGGGCGGTATGCAATAGTGACAAGAGCAACCGCACTTGTTCTAGCTTCTGTGGGGTCAGGGTATCTGAAATTACCTCCATGATGCCTAAAATTTTACAAAATGTGGGGGAAAATCCACTGGTTATACATGCCGGTGTTAATGATATAAACAACACCCCATTTAATCAGTTACAACAGGACTATGTGGCGTTATGTAACGTTTTACTTGATAGGGGATGCTGTATATCTGAAATTCTACCTGTCCCGAGAGCAACATCTACCATGACGCAGAAAATCAAAGCCCTAAATAAATGGCTGAGAAAGTGATGTTTTGGTTTAGTTTAGTTTTAGTTTAGTTTATTGTTCTAGGAATTAATGCCTTTGAGACAAAGGCTCTTTTACAAAGGTTCCACAGAATAAAAGTACATAAGAACAAGACAATGTTACAACAATTGGCAAGCAATTTATAAAGGCTGCAATAAAACAGTAATATTCAATTACAAGAAAGAATGAAACTAAGAGGCATTTAAGAAAAAGATAAGGATGGAAAAGTAGGAGGAGATAGAGGGAGAAAAAATAAAAAGTTCAGTTGCAGACAGGACCAGTTAGTAGTACTCTGAGTGTTTTTGTCAAGTGAGGGGTCGTGGCAAGTGATGTAACAGCTGAAAGTGCAGTCAGAGGGTAGAGTCTTTTAGTCAAAGCAGTCACAGGAGCTGGAGGCTGTGAGGTGAGCGTATAGCATAGATTTGAAAGCTCCCAGGGATGTGGAGGATAGAGTGGGTAAGCTAAGGGCATTGTACCAGGTTGGGGCACGATAAGCAAATGATCTTTGTCACTGAGCAGTCCGGCATCTGGGGACCTGAAAAGGTTGGTGCTCAGATCTTCTGGTGGGATGAGTGCCGTTATTCAGGCAGAGTAGATCTTGGATACACGGCGGAGTGAGTCCCAAGATTGATTTTTGCCATCAAGCATGTGAGATACATTAGGCGATTTGAGAGTTGTAACCAGTCGGTTTCCATGTAGGGCTCACAGGTGTGGGTCCGTCTCTGCGCTCCCATGAGGAGTCGACAGGCCAAGTTTAGGGCTGTTGAGATGCGCCTTAGTGCGGTGGTAGTAGCAGAGCCATAGATAATTAGACCATAGTCTATGATTGAGATGACGGAGCTTTGTATAGCAATCCTCAGGGCAGCTTGGTTAAAGAATTGACTGTTCCGGTACAGTATTCCAATGCGTTGGTTCACTGTTTTTGCTGTGTTATCAATGTGGGTGGCAAAGGTAAGACACTGATCAAATGTGATGCCAAGGTATTTGAATGTATTCACGTGTTCAAGTGTATTTCCAGGGGAGGTTTTTATTGTGAGTGGAATATGCCTTTTTCTGTTTTGATTACTGGCGAAAAGCAGGGTTTTTGTTTTTTTGTGGTTTAGGACCAGCTTGTGATCAAGGAACCACTTTTCAACACAAGAGAGAGCAAGTTGCAAGCTCTGACGTAGTGGTTTGGGATCCTTGTGAGAGGAGAGAATTACAGAGTCATCAGCATGTAGTATTATTTTTTCTGGGCAGGATTCAGGGAGCGAGTTTAGGAATAGGCTGAAAAGGAGAGGGCCTAGGATTGATCCCTGGGGGACACCAGAGAGGACCAGTTTAGAGTTGGAGAGAACATCAGAGATTTTTACTGTTTGTAATCATTGTGCCAGGTAACTTTTTACCCAGGCACATGGTCCCTCAGCTAGCCCAATATTGAGCAGAAGTGAGATTAATAAGCCATGGTGAACAGTATCAAAGGCTTTTGTGAGGTCAATGAAAACAGCTCTGGTTTGGTATCCCTTATCCATGGCATTATGGACTTCTCCTGAAAAATCTAGTAGGGCCGTTGACGTACTGTGTCCTTTCCTAAATCTGTGTTGTTGCATGCAGAGTAAATTATACTTTTGCAGGTAGTCTGAGAGTTGATCAGCCATGATCCGTTCAAGGGCTTTGGAGAGGGGTGGAAGTATTGATACAGGCCGATAGTTCCCTGGTGTGGATTTGTCACTCCCTTTGAGCACTGGTGTAACTATAGCAGACTTCCATTTGCTAGGAAATTGCCTTCGGCAGAGGGAGAGATTGAGAATTTTGGTAAGAGGGTGGATCACTTCTTCCAAGGTGAGAGAGAGAATTTTTAGATCAGTGGTGTCACTGCTATTTCTTGATTTAGAGCAAGCCTTTTTTATATATTTGTAGGCTTCATGTGCCTTAACTATTTTAAAGTGAAATAGCAGTTGGTCAGGTGAGGTGATGTGGGATGCAAGTTTTGGCAAGGTCAAGTCCAAGAAGAAGTCTGATGGGAGGACCCCACTGAGGTCTATGAAGGTTTTATTTAGGGCATCAGCCATAACCTTTGGTTCAAGGGTAGTGGAGCCATCAACATTCATTATCGTAGGAGAGGATTTGGACTGTTTGCCCGTAATATTTCGGATGTTGTCCCAGAAAGATCTCCCATCACCCCAGGTGGTTGCTAGGGCATTCTTGAAATAGGAGCTCTTCATTTGCCTGACTTGCGAGATGCATAGGTTGCGTGCCTGTATGTACTTCTGTGTATCTGTCAAGGAGCCTGTGGCCCTGGCTATGGCCCAAAGATGGTCATAAGCTTTGAGCTGAGTCAGTAGTTTGGCCGTGAGCCAAGGATTAGAGAGAGCTTTGATTTTACGCTTTTTTAATGGTGCGTAAGTGTCACAGGCAGTGTTGAAAGTTGTGATAAAGAATTCTAGGGCAACGTCAACATCTAGCTTATTGTAGATTGGGGACCAGTCTTGTTGGAGGAGACAGGTCTTGAGTTTAGTGAGATTTCCGTGTGGTAGCACTCTACTTGAGATGGTTTTGGGAGGTGGTTTAAGGAATTTATTTGTCCAGGTACAGATCACAGGGGAGTGATCACTGAGAGAGTCTGAGAGAACAGTAGTGTTTTTTATCTGGTCCGGGTGACTAGTAAGTATCCAGTCAATGAGAGTGCAAGTACCAGTCTTGTAGTTTTTCCTAGTCGGGGAGTTGACCATCTGCGTTAGGTTGGCGCTAGGATAGCATCCTTGCTGGATCCAATATCAGAGGCGAGGCAATTGATATTGAAATCACCGAGTAGGAGGAGCTCAGTGTCAGGAGGTTGCAATCTTACAAATTCAAGAACTGTCTGGAGACTGGATCGAGGGTCTTTTGGAGGGATATAGACTGCAGCCATGGTTAGCACTTTATTTTGGGCACCAAGAAGTAGCTTGACATGGAGAAGTTGCACTAGGGTATTTGTGGGGGAGAAACTGGCAGGGTGACTAGAGAGGTTATCCTTACTGGAGTTAGCACAACCCCCCCCCCCTTTTTTTTGACCGGTTGAGTCTGAAGAGATTGTAGCCTTGAAGCGAGATTGCATGATCTGGAGTGCTTGGCGATAGCTAGGTCTCAACAATAGCTAATATGTCAGGATTGTTTTGACCAACAAAGACTTGAAGGGATGCCAGCTTAGGAAGGAGGCTGCAGGTATTTAGGGTAGCAATGGAGAGCCCCCTATCAGCTTTTGCTGGCGTTGTTAACCTGTTTGAGACAGGGCCAGGGTTTGGGTGGACCCCACCTGACATAAGAAGGAGGAGGAGCAGGAGTTTTAGGGATATCTCCCGAAGCTCATAGTATGTCATGCTTTTCCTCTGGTTTTTACTGATTTGGAGACAGTGTAGTTGTCTAGGGTCCCAACCCTGTATTACCCACTGGGAATCATTTTCACATCGTTCTTCCTTGTTTTGCTGGGACAGTTTACATCTCAGTCGTAGGGGTAGTACACTTATGGGGAAAAGTATCACTAAAATCATAAATCATTGTTTAAACTAAAAACAATGGGGGAGAATGGGTCTATTCCCAAGTCTCTGAATACTTATATTATTACAACTACATGTAAATTCCTAGCTTTGAATGCAAGATCTTTAAACCAACTCAAATTAGCAGAACTCAAAGCCAAATGCAAAACTTTAAATATAGGTGTGGAGGGAGTAACTGAAACTTGATGGGACATATCCTCAATTTGGTCCAGAGAAATTCCAGGTTATAAGTTATATCATAAAAACAGATTAGATAAGCAAGGCGGTGGAGTTTGTACGTACAAATTAAATGATATTCCTTCTTTTGAAGTGTGTTCTCCCTTTCCTTTGGAAAGTATATGGGTTAAAATCTTATTGCAGGAACAGTCCTATATAACTATTGGTAACATCTATCGCCCTGCATCTGCAAATTCAGATTACACAATTGATATGTTTAAAGAAATTACACATTTTTCAGAATCTCAAGATACTGTAATATTTGGTGACTTTAACCTCCCTCATATTAACTGGGACTCATTCTCAGGACAGTCCTATGCCGAGAAAGGACTAATAGATGTGGTAGTTAGTACTGGATTACAACAACTTGTTACTGAACCCACTCGAGGTCCTAATATTTTGGATCTATTATTTACTAAAATAGAGCAACAAATTAGCAATTTACAAATTTGGGATCCACTTGGGACCAGTGGTCATTCATCTACTGTATTCTTTTTGAAATTCAACAGTTTAAAACTACACAAAGGAAGTTATACTGTACAAAAATTTATAATAAAGCAAATTTTTCTAAAATCAATGACTACTTACAAAACAAACTAGGAATCTAATCTTCTTAATTGTACAACACAGCAAGCTTGGAACTTTTTTAAAAACATTGTACATTGTTTGGAAAATACCTTTATTCCATGTAAGAGGAAATTTAATAATAAAGGAAAAATTACCCCTTGGTTCAACAAGACAATTAAAAATCAGATTAAAATAAAAATTTGACTTTTTAGGAAACTTAAGAATAGTTATGTTCCATTTAAAACTACTATATTACATAAATACAGACTATCTGTGAAAAACTTAAAAAAATTATATTAAACTAGCAAAAGGTAAGCTCGAATTTAAACTAGCTCCCACAAAAGACTGTCACAAATCTCTTTTCTCCTATATAAATAGTAAAAAAGGTGTATCAAGGACCATTGGTCCCATTATAACCAATGGCTCTTCTCTATCTGATATAGAAACCTCAAATCTCTTTAATAAGTACTTTTGTTCTGGCTTCTCTCAAAAATCACCTATTAGTACATTTAAAGTTCACCACGTAGATTATCATAGGTTCTATCCAACTGACATTATACAGGCTGTCAAAAAACAAAACAAAAAGTACTAGTCCGGGCCCAGACGGTAGTCATTCATGGTTTCTGATCTAAACCTCTATAAATATTTCTATACCTTTGTCAATTATCTTCAACAGATCCTTACAAGAAAGCATTATACCAAATGATTGGCATTCAGTAATAGTTAGTCCCATATTTAAAAACGGCAGTAGAGGTTCTGTGCAAAATTATCATCCAATAGGTGACCTCAGTGGTGGTAAATTAATGGAACGAGTAATGAAGTCTTTAATAGATCAAGATTGTAAAAAATTAGGAATTTATGATTCAAATCAGCATGGGTTTACTCCCAAGTATTCCTGCACAACCAATCTGATACATTTTTACAATAATACAAGTACTCTACTAGATGTGGGTATCCCTACTGATGTAATTCTTTTGGACTTTAGTAGAGCTTTCAATAAAGTCTTGCATGAAAAACTCATTACTAAAATGCACAATCTGGGTTTGTCACCTGATATTGTCAACTGGACTTTAAACTGGTTGACAAATCGTTCTCAGAGAGTCAGAATTAATGATATCTTGTCTGATTTGGGTAGTGTGACAAATGGTGTACCACAGGGGTCGGTCTTGGGACCAACATTGTTTAATCTCTTTATCAGTGATTTACAAACAGGACCAAATAACTTCATGGTTAAATTTGCAGATGATACTAAATTGGTGGGCAAGGTTAATAATCAAGAAAATATTTCTGCATTAAAGAAGTATTTGGAAAAATCAACACTTTGGGCAAATGAAAATCATATGCAGTTTAATCAAGACAAATGTTTAGTAGTGCATTTCGGTGTAAATAATCCAAAAATGATATATAAACGGACTACCACTTCACTCATCAAATTGTGAAAAAGGTTTAGGGATATATGTTAATAATAAACTTACATCAAATGATCACTGTGTTAGAACTGCTTGCATGACCAACAGACTTTTGAGGCAAATAAAACGCACTTTTGTTAATCACACTGAACAATGCCTTATTCCATTGTATAGGGCATACATTAGACCGTATCTAGACTATGGCTCCCCTTTCTGGAATCTGAACCAAAAAAAAGACATACTCTCCTTTGAACCTGTTCAAGAATTGCTAACTAGAATGATTCCAATATTAACAAACTTGGATTATCAGAACAGATTAAAAGCTACTGGTCTCTTCTCTCTTTAAACTAGAAGATTAAGAGGTGATATGCTTATGGTTTTTAATTTAATAAATTCACCAGATCTAATGGAAAAATGTGGTCTAACACCCTCCAAAAGGAGACATGTTCAGAAACTGCATAATAAACAGCTTAAAGTAAAAACTTATAAAACCAGCAAAAGGGGGAAACTTTTTTCCAATAAGAGCATCCATTGTATGGAACACCTTGCCACAAGAATTGCTAGAGGCAACTAGTGCCACTGTCTTTAAAAACAAATTAGATGTTTGGTTGAGGGATAATAGATAGATAATGTCCCACATAATGTGGGGAACAGTCTCGATGGGCTCTGGACGCCTTCTGTTCTTTCATACCAAGTAATAACATACGGAGAAGTATTTATTTGATAGAGCATACTCAAAAAGCTGTGTTCCCTGCAATGTTTTTAAGCTTAGATGCAGAGAAGACATTTGATAAAGTGTCTTGGTCCTTTTTTTTTGGGGGGGGGGGTCCTTGTTGGCTTCGGGTTCCCTCTTAAATTTATAGATGTCATATTTAAGTTTCATGAAAAACCCCATGGCTTTATTAGATCCAGTGGGCACATTTTGGAGTTTCCCCTTGCATAGGGGCACCTGTCAGGGTTGTCCCTCTCCCCCTCTATTATTTGCTTATTACATTGAACCACTGGCACAACTGATAGGACTTTCCCTAGACATCCAAGGCATCCCTCTAGCTGGTACTGAGCACAAACTAGCACTCTTTGCCGACGATGTGTTAATTTACCTGAGAAATCCAGACGACCCCCTCCCTGCCTTATTTCAAAAACTGTCAGCCTTCTCTTATCTTTCTGGATACTCCCTCAACACACAAAAAACTGAGGTCCTCACCTTTAATTGTGTTGCTTCCCCTCAAATTCGTAAAACCTTCTCTATGAAGTGAGACCTACCCTCTTTGAAATGCTTATGTATTAAACTACCGGTTGACCTGTCCCAGCTATTCAAATTAAACTACACCCCGCTCATTTTCCTTCTAAAACAAGACACGAGGAGGTGGAGTCTTCTCCCACGCTCCTTGCATGCCAGAGTCCAGGCACTCAGAATGAATGCCTTGCCCAGGCTCCTGTACTGCTTTCAGTGTGTGCCTTGTTTAGTTTCTCTCAAAGACCTACTGAGCTGGCAAAAACTCTTTTGTTCTTTTATTTGGCAATTTAAAAAAACACACCTTAGACTACAACTTTTAACCCTCCCTAACAGAATGGGGGGCCTCGCCCTACCACATTTACCCTCCTACTGGGCAGCCTCCCAGATGAGACTTGCCCTGCTTTGGGGCAATTTCTCCTACTGTGCTGTTTGGAAAATAACTGACCTATCTAGGCCTCTGTCTACACCTCTCCCAACAGTTCTTTTTAATATGGTCCTACTTAAATATATTCAACCCTCTCTCTCTCTCTCTCTAGGGAGACCATGGTGATCCTAGAGGGTTGTGAACATGGGACATGAAATAGAACCCTATGGCAGATCTTCTGGAAATATGCCTGGTTTCTTGAGAACCTGCTTTCCTAGGGACATGCATATGTTGTTCAATCCACACTTATTGGCAGGTATCCATGCCGCTTTAATTCTTGCCAGAAGGTCTTCAAGCTGGCTCCTCCCACCCACCCGGGTGGTAAAACTCTCGGCTCCACCCCATGATGCCAGATCTTCCTTACCGCTTGGAAGCTCAGGTTCCCTCCTTAGCGCTCTGCGTTTGAGACTGGATCCTAATTCTTCGGTTCGCCCGAAATTGATTTTGAAGTTTTCTAAACTTCGGTCTTTTTCCCTCGAGGCTGCAATGGACAAATCTGTTCCTGGCTTTCAGAGGTGCCCTTGCGGGCAGAAAATGTCCAGGACAGATCCGCACCTCCGTCGTCTACTGCTAGGCCTAGATCACGACCCGCGGAGCTTCTGAGTTGTGCCATTCTTTCTTAGCCAATGTTCTGGACGATCGCGCTGCCCATTTGAAGCTCAGGCGCCCCGAGAAACGTTTTCCGCCGGTAAAATCCAAAGAGGCTCGTTGGGCGGTTTCTGCGGCGGCTGGCTCGGCTGAGCAGCTCGAGCAGATGATCGCCCTCGAGGAGGAAGCGGCCCAGGCCGCATCTTCTTCCTCCTTGGCCGCTGCATTTATCCTGCGCTGTCTGAGTTCCTCGTATACAGCTTCGTTCAAGGAGCTTTGCCAGTCCCTTTTCATGAAGGGAGAGGGGCCTTCAGGACATTCTTCTTGGCCCAAGAAAAGGGAATCGAAAGGTAAGTCCCATCATCGGCATTCGTGGGAGCGGGAAAGGTCCCCCTTCCCGGACAGCCGACCGTCGACTTCGGTCGAGGTTGCGGCTGAGGCCGCTGGCTTAACGGTGCCCCCGTCAGGCTAGCCTGCTGAGACTCCCGTTGACGAAGTCGAGATTTTTCTCGATCCGTTACACGGGCTGTCGACTGGAGAAGCCGAGAACCCTACTTCACCGGTTCCCCCGGTGGATACCGAGGATCTGCCTGCTCCTTCGGGACTGCAGTCCCCGGTTAAAGTTCCCGAGCCGAGGGAAGAGTGGGTATCCCCCGGCCCTTCCCAGACCCACCCCTGGGGGTCTCGGTCTCGGACCTCTTCTCGGTCCAGCCATTCCCACCGACATCGGTGGTCTCGGTCTCATTATCGAAGCAAGCGGTGACGCCATTCTTCCTTGTCCTCCTCCTCGGGTGAGGAGAGGCTATGGCGCAAGTTGCGCCGGCACTACGAGGATTTGATGTGGCAGCAGTTGCTGTTATCTGGGCCTAAGCCGACCCCGGCTAAGACCCCGGCCATCAAGTGGCTTTCGCCGGAATGGCTGAAGCAACCACTCGTTACGGTCGAGTTGCCTTCCCCAGGGCCGGTTGCTAGCGAAACCAGCTGGTCCACCGATTGTGGTGGAACCTCCGCCTCCACAACCTAAGTCGGGGGCACCGACCAAGAATTCTCGGTCGGGTCATGGCCTGCCCCACAGGTTGTCAGTCACCCTCACTCCCGACCATCCTTGGCAGGTGGAGGGTGGCTCAGGGCTGAGGCAGTTCTTCGCAGACTCTTTGGAATCCGACGACGATTCCTCCCTGTTCTCCAGGCAGTACGATCTGGAGTCCTCCAGGGGCCAGTCAGTGGACGATAGCCCATCGTCCTTCTTGGGTCTGCTTCAGCTCATCTCGGAGTCCACTGGAATGCAGCTCGAGCCCGTGTCCAAATGGGCCAAGTATCCCCTGACGGAGATTCTGGACCGAGGGGATTCTCCTACGGAGGCCTTTCCAGTGGCTGAGGCCATTGTCGGCCCAGCCTTGGAGCTTTGGCAGCGGCCTGCTTCCTGTCCTGCGCCCTCGGCCAGGATGGCCAGGAAGTATGCGGTCCCTACCGGCTCTTTGCCCGGTTTCTTGGAACACCCCTCTGCCGAGGGGTTAGTCACCGACAGCATTTTCTGGCGTTCCGGTAATGCTCGGGATGTGGACAAGCCCCCCGACAAAGAGTCCAAAAAGCTGGACTTTGCCGGGTGCAAGGTGTACGCTGCATCCTCCCTCGGCCTCTGACAGGCCAGCTTGGCCGTGCTGATGGCACACTTCTCCCATGCCCTCATGGGCTCCCTGGATGAGGTTGTTCCTCATCTCCCGGCTGACCTGCAGACCACGATCCGGCAGGTTCGGGACCAGGGTAGGGCGGTGGTGAAGCAGCAGCTCCAGACTGCTCTGGACATAGGTGATTCCTGTGCCAGGTCAGTAGCAGCCGCAGTGGCCATGCGACGCAGGGCATGGCTGAGGATACCCACCTTCACGGCGGATACCCAGCACAAGTTGGCGGACGTCCCCTTCTTGGGGACTGACCTCTTCGGCCATGGAGTGGAGGGACACCTCCAGCGGATCGAGAAGTCCAATGCCACTCTGGACTTGGTCACTTCCGCCCAGAGGGACAAAGGCCGCCGTCAGCAGCAGAAGTCCTTTCGTCCTCCGGTCCCTGCTCCTCGACCAGCCCAGCAGCACCAGCAAAAGGGCCAGCAGGCTCACGCTTGGCATCCCAAACCCAAGCCGGCGGCTTCCTCTTCCAGGAAGCAGGGAGGCAAAGGTCCAGGAGGTCCCTCGGCTGGTCCCTCCTTCAAGCCTGCCCAGTGACGGGTTGAGGGGTGCCGCCCCCAACCTCGTCACTCCACCCTGGGTTCTCCCAGTGGGGGGACGGCTCTGCCACTTCTTTTCCACCTGGTCCGCTATCACCATGGACCACTGGGTGTTGGAGGTGGTAGGAAAAGGCCTGCCTCTGGAGTTCGAGCAGGTTCCGCATTTTCGAGCCGTCGCCCCTCGCGGGGCCACGGGGTCTGCAGCCTCGCTGTTGGCCCGCTGGGCCGATATTGCCCTGCTCCTCGAAAAAGAGGTAATCAGGAAGGTGGCGGATCCTCCTTCAGACCCGGGGTTTGTGTCCAGGTACTTCCTGGTCCCAAAACGGATGGGGGGCTGGTGCCCCATTCTCGACCTGCACGACCTGAACAAGTTCCTAAGGTCTCGGACCTTCAGGATGGTCACACTGGCTCAGATTATCCCATCCTTGGAACGAGGTGTGTGGTTCTGCTCCCTGGACCTCCAGGATGCGTTCTTTCATGTCCCATTCCGTCCGTCCCATCAGAGATTCCTCCGCTTCAGAGCAGAGGGATCCCTTTATGAGTTCCGGGCCATGCCCTTCGGCCTCTCCCTAGCTCCCAGGGTCTTCACCAAATGCATGGCAGTGATGACAGCATTCCTGCGGCACCAAGGGGTCCGGGTGTACCTTTACCTGGACGATTGGCTGATAGCAGCCCCCTCCAGACAGGAGGTGGAGCGGTCCAGAGATCTGGCCCTCCAGGTTTGTTCTCAGGTTGGCCTCCTCATCAACGAGGCCAAGTCGGAACTCGTGCCAAAGCAGGTGATTCTGTTCATCGGGGTAGAGCTCGACTCTCTGCGAGCCAGAGCACGGCTCCCGGCAGACAGGGCCGAGGTTCTTTCCTCCTTTGCCCAGTCATTTCTGGTTGGGCAATTGCGCCCTGCCCGGGACTTCCTGCGCCTCCTGGGCCTCATGGCGGCCTGCACCAGCGTGGTCCATTGGGCCCGTTGGTACATGCATCCCCTTCAGTGGGGACTGGCCAGCCAATGGTCACAAAGCCGCGGTCCGTTGGACCGGCCCGTGACAGTGACCCAGGAGATGTGGAATGCTCTCCAGTGGTGGATCGTTCCAGCTCATCTGCAGGAGGGTATCCTGTTCATCCGCCCCGAACCGATGGTCTCTCTCTCGACGCATCTCTGATGGATTGGGGTGCCCATCTGGGGGAACACTGAGCGCATGGCCTCTGGTCCCCTCAGGAGTCCCAATGCCACATCAACCTGCTGGAGCTCCGAGCAGTCTGTCTAGCTCTCACCGCCTTCGCTCCGTTTCTACGGGGTCAAGTGGTTCAGGCCCAGACAGACAACACCACGACCATGTACTATCTGAACCGCCAGGGCGGGACGCGCTCCTTGCTGTTATGCAAGGAAGCTCTCCGCATTTGGTCCCTAGTGCGCAGCCTGGAGGCGGATCTCCTAGCCATTCACATGGCAGGAACCTCCAACACTCTGGCCGATGCCCTAAGCCGGATAGGGGCTGCGTTTCACGAGTGGTCTTTCCTGCCGGAGGTAGTACAAGATCTCTTCTCCCACTGGGGCACGCCTCAGGTGGACCTGTTTGCCTCCAAGGAGAATGCGAAGCTGAGTCTGTTCCATGCCCACCCCCTCAGCAGGGCTCGCTGCAGGGGGATGCCTTCTCGAAGCCGTGGACCCCGGGCCTCTTCTACACCTTTCCCCCATTTCCCTTGATCCACAAGGTGCTTCTCAAGTGAGAGGGACAAGGCGCAAGTGATTCTGGTAGCCCCAGACTAGCCCCGCTAGTTCTGGTATCCAGATCTCCTCAGCCTCAGCTCCAGGCTCCCGAGGCGGCTTCCATCCCGCCCAGACCTGATCTCAGTCAATCAGGGGAAGGTATTCCATCCAGACCTTCAATCCCTGCACCTGACGGCCAGGTTCCTGAGCGACTAGAGTTCCAAGCCTTGGGTCTTTCCGACGAGGTCCTCAGCGTCGTTGAGGCGTCCCATAAGGAGTCGACCAGAAAATGCTATGCCTTCAAATGGAAGAGGTTTTCCATTTGGTGTCAGGGGAAGGGCTTGGACCCTTCCGACTGTCCCTTGGCAAGCATTCTGGACTACCTGTGGTCCGTTTCTCAGCAAGGGCTTCGGTCGACGACCCTTAAGGTGCACCTGGCAGCCATCTCTGCTTACCAGGCGTGGGCCGGCAAGCAGTCTGTGGCACAGGAGAAGGTGGTCGGGCGCTTTTTCAAAGGCCTTGACCACATTTCCCCTGCGGTGCGAGAACCTTCACCTCCGTGGGATCTACTGCTGGTATTGGCCAAGCTCATGGGCAAGCCATTTGAACCAATGCACAGGTGTGATCTCTCACACCTGTCGTGGAAGACCGCCTTCTTGGTGGCTATCACATCAGCCAGAAGGATGAGAGAGCTCCAGGCACTTTCCATCGAGCCTCCCTACCTGGTCTTCCACAGGGACAAGGTTGTTCTGCGCCCCCACCCGAAGTTCCTTCCGAAGGTGGTGTCGGAGTTTCACCTTAACCAGGTGTTGACTCTGCCGGTGTTCTACCCCAACCACACCTCGGAGGCCGAGTATAGGCTCCATACTTTGGACCCTAGATGAGCGCTCGCTTATTATAAGGAGCGGATGGCTGAAGTTCGGGGAGAGGTTCACCAGCTGTTTGTCACCTACGCTGAAGCCGCACCTGGCAGACCTGCAGCAAAGCGGACCATAGGCAGGTGGATCACCTCCTGCATAGAGCTCTGCTACAGATTGGCGGGCATGGAGCCTCCCAGAGGGATAAGAGCTTATTCTACCCGCCATACCGCTGCATCGATAGCTGCTTCCAGGGACGTCCCTATCCAGGATATCTGCAGGGCTGCTACCTGGAAGTCAGCACATACATTCATTACCCACTACCACATCGACCTCGAGTCACACCGGGATGCTGGTTTTGGGGCCTCAGTTCTCCAATCTCTCTTTCCCAAGTAGGTTTTGGGGGTGTGCGCCTTGCCTCCCTCCTCCCGGAGAACTGCTAGGAGTCTGCCAATAAGTGTGGATTGAACAACATATCCATGTCCCTAGAAATACAGGTTACTCACCTGTAACAGGAGTTCTAGGAATGGTATATGTTGTTCATCCACACGACCCACCCGACCTCCCCGACTTCGACGCACAACCTGAGCTTCCAGCGGGCCAAATCTGGCGTAATGGGGCGGAGCTGAGAGTTTTACCACCCGGGTGGGTGGGAGGAGCCAGCTTGAAGACCTTCCGGCAAGAAATAAAGCAGCAAGGATACCTGCCAATAAGTGTGGATGAACAACATATACCATTCCTAGAACTCCTGTTACAGGTGAGTAACCTGTATTTTCCCCCCTCCTGGGATGACCCATGGTTTAAAACCCAGGCCATAAGTGGCTTCTTTGCACCATGGCAAATTCTCCACCAAAATGCAGTTATTATTTTATTTATTTGAATTTTGATGATCGGGTAGGCCCAATGAGACAAGATAGTCCCTTTTTCAGTGGCGACCCGGGGAATCTAAGCATTCCACAAATGACATACATTAAACATAGCAGATGGACATTAAACATAGTACCAACAGTGGTACAAACAGTAGTAACATTAACAAGTAGAAATATTCAGTAGATTGATGCAATAAGTACTTAAGATTGAGAAACATACACTTAAGGACTTTTGAACAAGCTAGAGAGATATTTGCTTGGCAGGAGAAGGATACTGTAGGATCCATTTCTACCAGATTAGGGACTATATCAATGCACAGACCCAAGCGGTAGGATCTCAACTTCAGGCCTCTGAGAACATGTTTCCCTTTGTCAAAATATGGACCTCAAATGCAGGGAAAAGGAGTATATCTCTTTTATATGAAGCTTTAATTCAAATACAATCCCATGTTGCAGAAGGCATGAAGTTGAGATGGGAAAATTACTTAAATATCAGTTTGGTAGAGGATACCTGGCAGAAAATATGGCGTGGCACTTGGTCCACTACTTCATCTCCAGTGTGGAAGGAATTTGTTTGGAAAGTTAGAGCTCGCTTTTTCCTGGTTTCTGCCATACTGACCAAGAGATCTCCAGGCCAACCTGCTACATGTTGGAGACAGTGTTGCACACCTATTGCAACCCATGCCTGTATTTTCTTCTCCTGCCCAGGCCTGATAATCTTCTAGCAAGAGGTATCTTAACATATTTCTGCCCTTTTTGGCAGTTCTGATCAGCTCACCTCCCTTCAGTTGCTACTGGGCACTCCCCCAACCCCAAGGCCTATATGGCAGAGAAGCCTTATACTTATGGATGATCCTTGTGGGTGCAGCATATAAACTGGTTACCAAGCGTTGGCTGCAGAAAGACCCACCCACGATTGATGAGTGGAAGGCGACTGTCCTACATATTCAGGGCTTTGAAAAGATAACCTATGATCTGCAAGACAAACCCCCTTAATTCACCAACCGCTGGACTCGCTGGGACCTTATCAACAAAATGTTTGATGTTGATGGGTATTTGCGTGGCAATTTTAACCATGCACTGGAGCACCTTTATCTTGATTTGGATATTTCTTGTGTTTAACTACACTCTTTTTCAAATCAGGAGCCTTGTTACCAGACTACTTTGTTTCCAATTTTCCTTTTTTTTTTTTTTTTTTGTCTTTTCTACCTGCCAGGATGTTTAGGTAGGATAGAATGAGCCATATGGTCCAGTTTTCTATGTTGTCTTTGTTATAAGTAAATGTAGATTCTTATGCACTTTTATATCAGTTTACTTATAAGTGTGTTGCAATGGAAAACATTGTGCAAACTGAGATGGCTGTTTATTCGTGGTTCCTCCTTGTTGGGGAACCAACCTTTTTTCTTTCAGTTCCCTTTGGGAATCATGATTTGGGAGTCTTTCTGACAAATTGGCCAGTCAGAAACACCTTTACAGGGGTCTGGATGATATGATTTGAAAATTGCTACATTTTCAGTATACAGTGGCTGAGGCAGACAGCCACTGTCTCTGTTTTCAATTGTTTAGTCCAGACTACAATGGAAAGCTTTTCTCTAAATTTAAAAAAACAAACAAAGAAAAAGTCTGTCTCTTCCTCCTCCAAAATTCTCTGAGTGCACTGCTATTCAGTACAGGTCTTCAGACATGTCCTCTTAGGACCCCTTACAGATTTAACCTCACAAAAATATGACAACCAAGACAAATAAAAAAATTAATAATTAAGTAAATAACTAAGTGATTCGGAGCCAGCAAAAAAACAACCAAAAAAAAAAAAACAGACAGAAGAGAAGCAGATCACTGCACCTCCCACTGAAAAGCAAAGGGAGACACCAGTGACACGAAAAGATACACCCTCTTAAAAGATATGGCAAGGCTTGGTGCGCGTGTGTGTGTGTGTGTGTGTGTGTATATTTGTGATATATATATATTAAATTCCAGACCATGGGCAATTTTGTTTAATGCCCTTCTGATCATAATAATCCTCCCCTTACAAAACCTGACTTTACCTAGGTTCTTACTATGCCAGGAGAGTTGAACGTACGGAAGAGGGTGAACCCATTGCACAAGATATGTCCCTTGACCAAGAGTTTACTGCCCCTCTAATGGCCAGGAGGATTTTTTTCTTTCACTTTTTTCATTCGGGCAACACATGATGGGTATCCTGGACCTTATTATCCAGGAGACCACTCATCAGAAATGGGAGGTAGATTTTTTAGATATGTTGAGTCTCCCTCTTACTAAGGAGCTGCTCTTGTCTAGTGATCTCTTTCCAGAGCAGCTTTTAAGCTACTTCGGAACTACATTCCTGTACTTGGAGTGGACAGAAAAATTGAGAAGAGCTATCAATCAGAGTTATCCAGAAAAAGAAAATCAGTTGTTATACCACAGACTCCTTGCTGCTTCCCCTCTCCTCATAGAGGGCCTAGGCAGTCTCCCCGCCCCCGCCCAAATAAAAGCCCTCTGGAACCCTGAACTACCAATTCAGTCTTCAGGCCCCATAGAGATTCTCCCAGTTTTTGATTTCTAAATACTAGTCACCCAGGGCAGCAGACACAGATGACACTGCCTCCAGGGTAATGGCTCAAATCATTTACATTAGGCATTGTGCTTGGCTGAGGTCTACCAGTCTGTCCGTGGACACTCACACCAAAGCTAAAAATGTTTCCCCTGTGAGAATAGTTCTCTCTTAGAGGGTAAAATGGAAGTCTATTAAAGGATGAGCCTCTACTTCCCAATCATCTCAGAGCAGGGGGAGCAGAAGCAGGGTCTGTTTTCCCTAGAGCATTGTAATCTAGCCCTGTGCCCTTGGATTTTCTCAAATGAGAGGTTGCTTCAGAGGAAGAGGTCAGAGAAAGGGCTTGAACCTCTCCTTTTCCTAGGTTTCAACTGAAACAATTTTCTTGCTGCTTCTGCTGGGTCACCTTTTCTCTTTGGTAGAGGACAGGCTAACCCTCCATCTTCACCAGTAGCACCTCATGTCCACGTTCAAGTGGATGTTAGAGGTGGTACATTAAGGACTTACCCTGCGTTTCAAAAGTTTTCTTCCCCGTATAGTCCCAGACTTGCAAAACTCCTATTTCCAACAAAAGGATTGTTTTTGGAGTTGGAGTTGAAAGCATTCCTGATGACCTCTCCCTTCAGTGGAGGAAAAAGGACTCTATTACAGGTATTTTTTTCTTACATAGCAGGAAGATGGGAGAGGCAACCCATTCTGAGCCTAAGGTACTTGAATTGGCTCTCCTTGAAACCCAAAATCCTATCTGGTCACCCTGGGTAAGTAAGTAAGTATTTATTTTTTAGGCGCCCAATCCTGGAGGCTCTGGGCGCTGTACATAAAATTCCAAAATCATAATAAAATCACCATAAAATTACAGAATAACAGTATAACAATAGAATCTGAAAATTCAAGCAGCAATTAAATATTAAGGTGTATCTTCAGGATATGCTAGCTTAAATAGGTGAGTTTTCAGGCCGCTTCTGAACGCCTCTACTGTAGGGGCCTTCTTCAAGGATCATGGGAGCAAATTCCAAAGGACTGGGCCGGACACCCCGAATAAGTGATCACCCATGGGTTTTATCCCAGTTCTCAGAACTGCAAGGAGGCCCTGGGTGGAAGAACGGAGGAAGCTAGTCAGAATGGCTGGAGTAAAGAGGTCTGACAAGTAGCCAGGGCCTAGCCTATATAGGGCCTTATAGGTGAGCAAGCCCATCTGGAAGAGAACCCGCCACCTGACTGGCAGCCAGTGCAGACCCCGCAGGACCGAGGTCACATCATAGAATCTGGGTAATCTTGTCAGCAGCCTGGCCACTGCATTCTGCATTAGCTGCAGTTAGCGGAGGTTCCCCCCACTGACCCAGAGATATAGAGCATTACAGTAGTCGAGCCTCGATGTTACAAAAGCGTGTACCAGTGATGGCAGGTCTTTAGGCAGAATTAGGGGCTTGATCTGAGCATTGTTCCTCTGACTGTAAAAGCTGTTTTTGACGACAACTGACACCTGAGCTTCAAATGTCAGTCTGTCATCGAATATCATGCCCAGATTTTGCACCCTAGAGGACGCCATCAATGGTATTGACCCCAGGACTAAGACTGTTGTCATCCCGGAGGTGCCCTCACTCTGTCCATGGCCAGGCTGAATCACTAGTACCTCCATCTTGCCAGGGTTGAGCCTCAGCCAGTTAACGAGTTCATCTAGTCCTAGATCTCAGTGAGGCATTTGTTGAGCACTTCAACAGCACCGCTTGTACCTGGTACAGAAGACATGTACAGTTGAGTATCATCCATATAGCAGTGAAACTCAAACTATACTGTCTGATGATCCTCCCCAGGGGCAGCATATATACCGAGAACAACATTGGTGACAGGATGGGACCTTGAGGGACTCCACAGGTAAGAGGCAGGGGGTAAGAGGAAAATTTTCCCCATCACCACCCTTTGCCTACTGTCTGAGAGAAAGGACTGAAACCAGTTGATGACAACAGCGGCGAGTCTGCACCACTCTCTAAGGCAATCCAGCAACACAACGTGGTCCACAGTGTCAAATGCAGATGGTAGATCAAGGAGAATGAGAATTGACTGTTCCTCTCGATCTGTGGCCATGCGGAGGTCATTATGGACCCGGATCAGTGCTGTCTCGGTGTGGTGCCTCGCCCTAAACCTGGACTGGAATTGCTCATAGATGTCACAGGCCTCCAGGTGTTCCTCAAGCTGTAGAGCCACTATTTTCTCTACAACCTTCCCTTAGAATGGGAGGATGGAGATTGGTCTATAATTCACTAGGACGTCAGGGTCGAGAGATGGCTTTTTCAGAAGGAGCTTCACCAGTGCCTCCTTTAAGGCATCGGGGAAGACCCCCCTCGGAAAGCGAGCACCCGACTATCGCAGCAAACACTGGACCAATAACCTCAACATATCTGACTAGGAGATGTCTGGCTGTGGTCCAGTTCACAACAAGTGGTCCACAGCTTTGAAATCATCTTGGAGACCTCTGCCACCTCCACCTGCTGAAATTCTTCCCAGGCAATAGGAGTGCTCCTGTTCCAACCAGACCCTACCCTGCGGGTCTGGCCCAGTCCCACTGGTGAGATCCTGGCCTGAATAGAGGACACCCTGTTGGAGAAAAATAGAGTGAACTCTTCACACTGTGTTGCTGAAAAAGGTTTTTTCGGCTGTAGACAGACAGGATGGAGAAGCCTGTCTTAGCCCAAAAGAGCAGAGCTGGTCTATTTTTCCCTGCGCCACTCTCCCTGGACAGGAATTCTGCCTTCTTATGGTTGATTGCCCTTTAATAGTCACTGTAATGATTTCTCAAAGCCAATCTGTCCTCCTCTAGCTGGGTCCTCCGCCAGAAACACTCCAATCTCCGAACCATGGTCTTCATCACCTGGAGAGCCCCATCAAACCATGGGGGTCTCAGGCGAGAAGACCTAGGTCGTTTACAAACCTGGGTCTAGTAATATACTTTCTGTCTCTGGGACACTAGATTGTCTCCCTAGACCCCAAGGATGTCTGTCTTCACATTCCAGTCAGGTGCCCTAAAAGAAAGTTTCTTTAAGCTTGCAGCTCTGCCATTCGGGTTCACCCCAGCTCCCAGAGCCTCCACAAGTTGCTAAGCAGTCGTAGCAGCCCCCTTAAGGAGATACCAGGTGGCTGTTTTTCCATGCCTAGACATCTGGTTGGTACTGGACATCTTTCAAAAAAAAAAACTTAATGAAGCTCCCAGCCTCATGACAAATACTCTGGAGTGCCTGGGCTTCATCATCAATAGAGAGAAGTCCCAGTCTGAGCCAACTCAAGCACTGGAATTTATTAGAGCAAAATTGAACACCTTGCAGGGAAGGCACTATTTTCCATACACAGGGATCAAAATTTCCAGAACCTGGGGAATTCCTTTGCCTGAAGCCAACCAAGGCCTGTCAGATGTCCTCTCGAATTCCTGGGCCACATGGCCTCTCTAACAGCAGTAGTTCCACGTGCCAGTTTTCAGATGAGGGACACCCAGTATCACCACAGGGCTCACTGGTCCCAAAAGAAAGATTCTCTGTCACAGTTGGTACCAGTTAAAAAAATTAAAACAAAACAAAAAAAAAAAACACTTATCCAGGTCTTGACCTGGTGCAAAGAAAAGGAAAATCTCAGGGAGGGAATCCCCTTCCAGCAAGATCATCCCTGGAAGGTCCTTACCATGAATGCCTCCCTCCCAGGATGGGGAGCTCATCTATAGGATCAATCCATAAGTGGCACATGGACCCCCAAGGAGTCCTCTTACCACTTCAACCTGCTCGAACTCATGGCTGTTTACTTAACCATCAAAGCCTTTGCCCCACAGCTGAAAGGCCATTCTGTTCAAATCAGAACAGGCAGTACCAATGGCATGTTCTACATCAACAAACTGGGTGCTACAAGATCACCAAACTCTGCACAGAGGCTATAAGAATTTGGTCTCTGGCCTAGTTCCTGGACATGTAGCTGTCCGCCATACATCTCCCGAGTAAAGACAATACCTTGGCAAATGCCTTAAACAACACTGTCAGTGTGTTTGGCGTTGTCAATTTCAGCGTCTCTGTCTTCATCCTTGTCAGTTTCACTGCAGCAGTCACCTTGATCAGTTTTACTTCCTGATGTCCATTCTGTTTTCAGTATTTTCACATCTGGTTCATTGTTAAACGGTGTGCTGATCCACGTGTCCACTGATAACACCATTTAGTAGATCAAACTGAGATAAGAATTTTCACTCATTTTAATTTCTTTTACTGTGCTCTCCATCTTGCTAACTTGGTTTTTGAATAAGGTGCCTAATATGATTTGTGTGACTGTCAAACTGGTTGGCCTCAAAAACATGGATTGGAATGATTTGTGTGATGTTTGTTTCAGTGATGTAAAGATTGGCATGTTTCTAGGCCATTAATCAATGCCCACCTGACGTGAATTGGCCAATAGGCTTAATGGATTGTCTTGCATTGCTATAGAACATTTTATAATGAGAAATTATATGACAGTTAGAGGGATCTAGATTTAAGGCCGGACCCTGAGTCAGGTGAAGAATGTCAGATGATCAAATGTTTCACATCCAGTTCATGTTTAGTGGTTGGGTTAGTGAATGACTACCATCAGAAAAAATAGTTACAGGTAAGCAACATTTTTTTTTCTTTCACAGTACCCTCAGCTGTTTACAGGGATACTTTCTCCATGGAAAGGACTACTGTTGTATGGACCTCCAGGTAAAGCCTGTTTACTCTTATTTCACTGCATTTGTATGTACTGTGGGTTCTATACCTGTTAGAAGGATGATAATCAGAGATTATAGTCAGAGATGAGTGATATTACTATGGAAGATTTGCCAGCTGGTTAAGGAACATGTAGAAAGCCATACGAGGTAAGGTCAAAGAAATAGATAATAGTGGATGGGCAACTATGCAGAACAAGTGTGTTCTGCCACTGAGAGCAAAGCTCGAGAGGTCTGTGGGAATCAGAACCCTGAAGGTGGCAGAACATACTTGTTCTGCATTGAGTTGTCCATCCACTGTTTTTTTTATAATGTATGGTGTCCACAAAATGAATTTTTATATTGTTTGAGCAGTTTTTATTTTTTTTAATAGAAGTCATCTTTGCCGTCCACTTCTTATTCTGAATATTAGCTGGTTGCTAGGGTGAGTTTCGTAGTTGTTAGGGACCAGATGTCCCTACGTTTGTGTTGCACACTCCCACTGGTTCAGAATCTGGTTGGGAGAGGTTTTTCAGGAAAAAAAAATGGCTCCTGCAATCCTCAGTTAGCGAGAGAATGATAAAAGAAGTCTTTTTTTTTTTTTATAAATTATTTTAATTATCTGGTTGATCCTGCATTACATTTTTTATTTAGCGATGCATATCTGGTTGATCCTGCATATTTTTTTATCAAATCTGGTTGATCTTGCATCTGCGGAATTACTTGACTGTTGGTTGGTGCCCTGGCCACGTTGTTTAATCTGGTTGATTCTGCGGTTTCTGTTACTGTGGCTCATGTGATTTTCAGCTGAGCTGGAATGCTGTTGTACCACAGAAGGGTTGAACAACTTTCCATGACCTTTCAACTGTGGTACAACAGCGTTTCAGTTCAGGTGAAAATCTGTTTGGTATACCATTCCACCATACACTATAAAATGGTTTAGGAGGACCTGGGTGCATGCTCCAAAGAGAAAGTACATTTTTTGTGTGAAAGATGGCACATGTTTGAGCACCGCTCTCTGTGGTCCTTTTTCTGTTCCTTACCACTGTATGACCAGTGATGGCTTTGGGTGCCAAAAATAATTAGCTACAGTACATAGATACATAGAAATTGTTGGCAGATGAGGACTGCTAGGCCCATCTAGTCTGCCCATAAGCCCTGAACGTTTATGCAATCACTGACCCTCGGTGCTCAATGGCTTTTCATCACTCCCTCCCCACCCAATGTTCCTTTGTGCCTCTCCCAGGCACGTTTAAACTCCTTTCTTTGTGCTTGCCCTGGCTGTGTGACTAAAAACCCTATTTTAGGTTCTGTAAGTTTAAGTTTAAGGCTACCTACAAGAGAGGATGGAAAAGTAAGAAAGAAAAAAAGGAAAGGAAAGAACAGACAACAAAGAAGAAAACAAGAAGAGGTTGTCTAGCATCAACTGTAAAGCTGAAATCAATCTAATGAATTTAGAGAGGCTATCCTTTATGCTTGCAGTTTCCTTAGTGTCTCTGTATATGTCTTTTGAAAAGTTATATTGAAGAATTTTAGCACATTGAATCTTTATTGTATTAATTTCTATCAGTTATTTTTGTTGAGTGAGAATTGCTTGTGTATTCTGGATAGCTACATTTCTCTTGTTTTACTAAATATTTTTCAATAAAAATTCATTCTAGCCCCCCTCCCCCCCTTTTTTTGGTTTGTTTTTACCCACCACCTCTCATTTTAGCTATTTTTTTAAATGGACACCTACTAACATGGCTGGAGGGGGGAGTAGGGCCAACACGGGTTCTTAGATTCAGATTTAGATCAGCATGCGAGACCAAGGCCAGAAGTTATGCACACCACATTCTCTACTACATTTGCAAACAAAGGAAAGGAGGGAGTTTTATTTTGTTTAACATTTCATACAGATTGTGTACTAAAGCACTTTATAACCCAAGAGAGAAAGGGGAGAGAATGTTGCTACCAAAACATTGCACAAGGATATTTCAAACAGCACAGAGACAGATAAGAAGGATTACACAGAGTGTATGTATAGGGAAGTAAGCAGACTTAGCTTAGGATCACAGAATGGGTAAGTGGTAGCTGTGGGATTCAAACCTGAATCTGAATCTTCAGGTTCAGTGCTTTGTGCCCTTGACAATTTATTTATTTATTTAAGAGTTTAACCAGGCAGGCATGCTGAGCGGATAACCACTCATTTCCAGATGCGACCTGGGGGAACAGGGGAGGAGACAATGAGAGGACAGCAATACACAAATGCTTTGTACAGTTGAGGAGGCACAATATGAGAGACTATACAAGTAGGTAGCTAGGGCGGACATGCAACTTAAATAAAAACTAGGCAAGCACAGAGACAAAACATTGCAAATGCCATTACATTGTACAGAGAAAATTAACACAACTATTGGTTTGTAGACTTTATAGAGGGATTGCGTACCTTGCCAGAGCATACGGTTGATATAACATGGTATAGTAGCCCAGTAGGGCTTGGGGCCTACTAATGTGTAGGCCTGGTGCAGGAGCAGACCATGAGGAAATGTTCATGGAGGCGGGTGTTGAGGTGTCTAAGATTAGAGAAGTGGCGGATATCTGTTGGGAGGTCATTCCAGAGTTTACGTAAACGGTAACTAAGTGCAGCCTGGCCCATAGAGGTATGCATACGAGGGATGTGGAAACGCCTCGTATCCGAGTGCCACAGCGAGTAAGCCGAGGGGGGTTGAGGAGTTAAGATAGAATTCAGGTAGGGAGGAAGGGTATGGGACCAGTATTTAGCAGCAACTCTAGAGCAGTGGATTAGTCTGCGGGCCGAGAGTGAGGGAAAGGCCAGGGAGCTGTATAGGTCACAGTGATGCGTCAGTTTAGGACTTTCCAGTATGAAGCGGCAGAAGGAATGAAAGAGTGTGTCCAGGCTGGCCGGAGTGGATGGTGAGGCGGTGCCATAATCAAAAATCGAAAGTATCATTTTTTTGCACAAGTTCGCGCCTGACCGAGGTGGGCAAGCAGCCTTTGTTATGATAGAGGGCCCCCAGTTTAGGAAGCAATTTTTTGTGAAGGGAGTCAACATGGGTTGAGAAGTCTTGATATTGGTCGAGCCAGACGCCTAGGTAGCGGAACAAGGTACAGGATTCTAAGGGGGAAAGGTCCAGGGTTAGGAAAGGGAGACGGAAGGTGAGCCGGGAGAGCCATGGTTGTGAGCCAAAGGTTAGTGAGATTCTTTTTTGCATTTAGGAAAAGTTGATTTGATCTGAGCCACTGTTGTACAGCGTTGAAATCCTGCTGCAGTTGGGCATGCACTGTTTCTGCGGATGGGCCAGTGTTGTACAGCACAGTATCACCCGTGGACATTTGGATAGCAGAGTGGGAGCAGACTTGCGGTAGTTCATTCAGGAAAACTGAGAAAAGGATTGGGCCCAAGACTAAACCTTGAGGAACTCCCATGGTGATAGGGAGGGGGGAAGATATGCTGGGGCCAATTTTCACAGTTTGCTGTCTGCCATGCAAGTACACCTTAAACCAGTTAGTGGCAAGGTCAGATAGGCTGGCAGCCTTTAGTTTGTCTAGAAGGATTGTGTGGGAGACGGTATCAAAGGCTTTGGCCAGATTGATAAAGATGGCCGAGGTGATATGGCCTTTATCCATACCTGAGACGATATCATTTGTGACTCTTAATAGGGAGGTGACAGTGGAATGAGATTTTCGGAAACCTGATTGGTAAGGGGTGAAGAAGGAGGAATCGACGAAGTATTGGGAGAACTGAGCAAGGGCAAATTTTTCTTATATTTTTGCCAGAGTTGTGAGAAGGGAGATGGGTCAATAATTCCCTGGAGAGGAGGGTCCCCCCTTTAGGTGAGTGGGATGGCAGTTTGCCAGCTTCAAGCTGTGGGAATGTTGACGTTGAGAAGAGAGGTTGAGCAAGTCGGCTAATGGGCGCAATAGCAGGGGCTGAAAGCTGAAGTAGTCTGGAGTCCATGCCCGAGGGACATTTACCCTTGTTTGGGTTTAGGTTACACAGTGCTTGGTAGACTTCGGCTGGGGAGACAGGTCGGAAGGAGAAGGGGGGGGAAGTGCGCTGCAAGTTAGGAGTGGCAGTTGTCTTGGGTGGGGAAAGAGGTAGGCTCTGTACCAGGGAGGTAGCGCTATTGGTGAAGAAGGTGTTAAAAGCCGTGCCAACTTCAAAAGGGTCAGTGACAGCTGAGCAGAGGATAGATAGGGCCGGGGTAGGTGGTTGTACAGGCGTGGATTGGAGGGATTTTATAGTTTTCCAGAATTGGGTTGGGTGGTTAAGATTTGTGCTAAGTGCAAGCAGAAAGTAATTCTGTTTGGCTAGTCGAATCGATTTTGTGCAGGAGTTACGAAGGGCTCGATAAGATTGAAGGGCTTGATAGGAGCTAGTTGTTTTGTACTTTTTCCATGCCTGGTCCCTGGTGCGGCATTTGCTGATGATATCAGCGTATATCCATGGTAGGTGGGAACCCCTAACTCTAGTTCTTTGTAGCGGTGCATGAAGGTTCCAGACATTCAGGAAGTTATTTTTGAAACTGTCTAGTGCAACGTCTATAGTAGGGGCCTGAGGGATGAAGGACCAGTCCACCAAGGTCAGGTCCGATAGAAGTGGTTTTAGAGAGAGTGACTTGAAAGACCTGGCTAGTAGGGTCCGGGATGGGGGTTTGAGGGGGTTTATGCACTTTTCTGACTAAGTAAACCTTTCGAAGGGATTCTTCACCTCTTCTCTGAATCTACACGGATGCCCCTGGAGCCAATCCAGAAAAAGGTGGAGTACCCTCTTACGGGCATCCTTAAGAGAGGGGATACCCCTACGGAGAACTTTCCTGTGGCTGAGGCTATTGTCGGCCTGGCCTTAGAACTCTGGCAGCGTCCTGCCTTTTGTCCAGCCCCGTCTGCCCGCATGGCCCACAAGTATGCGGTGCCCATGGGGTCCCTTGCGGGGTTCACAGAGCACCCTTCGGCCTAGAGACTGGTGACTGCCTCTGTGTTCGGGCGTGCTGGCAGTTTTGCCAACACTGACCGACCGACTTGATAAAGAGTCCAAGCTTTTGGACCATTCAGCCAGGAAGGTCTGTGCGGCTTCCTTCTTGGGCCTTTCGTTAGGCAAGTTCATCTGTCATCATGGCACACTTCTCTCACGCCCTTGTGGGTCGCTGGATGAGGTCCTCCCACATCTCCCTGTGGACATGCAGACCACGGTCAAGCAGGTCCGGAATCGGGACCGAGCTGTTGCCAAACAGCAGCTTCAGACGGTCCTGGACACTGGGAATTCTTTTGCCCGCTCGATGGCCGCCGCGGTTGCCTCTCATCGCAGGGCTTGTCTAAGGCTCTCCTTCTTTCTGGCAGATACCCAGCACAAACTAGCTGACGTGCCTTTCCCCGGGACCAACTTGTTCAGCCCAGGAGTGGCCGGTCACCTTGAGCGCATTAAGCAGTCCAGTGCCATCTTCTGCCAAGGGTTCTTCGGGCAAGAACCAGCAGAAGAAAAAGAAGCCTTTTCAGCACTCTTCCCCTTGCGGCTCAGCAGTTCTTCTCTAAAAGTGGACAGCAGCAACAGCAGCAGGCTCAGGCATGGTGGCCCCGGCCTGAGCCCAGACCCCAATAGGCCGTAAAGGAGGCCGAGGTTCAGGTTCTGGAGCCTCCTCCTCCAAGCCTGCTCAGTGACAGGAGGCGGGGGCTGTCAATCCCTCTCCCGTCACCTCAACTCTGGGTCCTCCCATGGGGGGGCCGGCTTCGCCACTTCCTTTCTGCCTGGTCCGTTGTCACTTTGGACAGGTGAGTTCTCGAAGTGGTCAGTCGGGGAGTGCCTCTGGAATTCGAGCAGTACCCCCGTGCTGAGCCCGTGCCCCTTGGGAGGAAAGAGTATCCGCTCACACCCAGTCGGCTCTCCGAGACGACATTGCTTAGCTCCTGTTCAAGGAGGCAGTAGCTCCAGTGGCGGACCCTCCAGCTGACCCAGGCTTTGTTTCCAGGTACTTCCTGGTGCCCAGGCGGACGAGGCTGGCACCCCATTCTAGATCTGCATGACCTGAATCAATATCTCGGGTCACACACCTTTCAGATGGTTACTCTGTCCCGGATCATACCATCCTTGGAGCGAAACGTGATTCTAGGGACGTGGATATGTTGTTCAATCCACACTGACTGGCAGGTTCCTTGCCATTTTAAATCTTGCCAGAAGGTCTTCAAGCTGGCTCCTCCCACCCACCCGGGTGGTAAAACTCTTGGCTCTGCCCCATGATGCCAGATCTTCCTTACCGCTTGGGAGCTCAGGTTCCCTCTTTGGCGCTCTGCATTTTAGGCCTGGATCCACACTCTTCGGTCAATCTGAAACTTATTCTTAAATTCAGAAGACTTCGGTCTTCTCTTTCCCTCGCGGCTGCGATGGACAAATTGACTCCCGAATTTCGTCTGTGCCCCTGTGGGCAGAAGATGACCTGGACCGATCCGCACTCCACGTGCATTTATTGTCTTGGACTTGGCCATGACTCACAGGCCTGTGTGTTGTGCAAATCCTTTTCGGCTTCGGTCTTGGAGGACCGCGCTGCCCGATTGCTGTTGTCCGGGCGACTCGTATATCCTCCGTGCAAGTCGAAGGAGGCCCGTTGGGCAGTGTTCGTGGCTGCGGGCTCGGCTAAACAGCTGGAACAGATGATGCCCTCGAGGAGGAGGCGGCCCAGGCTGCATCATCGTCATCATCATCCTCGGTCGTGGCATTTATCCCACTCTCCTTGGGTTCCTCCTACACAGCTTCTTTCAAGGAGCTTTGCCAATCCCTGTCCACCAAGGGAGAAGGGCCTTCCGGACATTCCTCTCGGTCCAAAATGAAGGACTCCAAAGGTAAGACCCTCCGTTGACGTTCGTGGGAGCAGGAGAGGTCCCCTTCCCCGGATAGTCGACACTCTTCTTCGGTTGAGGTTGCGGCTAAGGCCGCTGGCTTTACGTTGTCCCCATCAGGTCAGCCGGCCGAGACAACTGTCGACGCGGTAGAGATTTTTCTCGACCCGTCGGACGGTTTGTCGATTGGAGAAGCCGACAACCCTTCTTCACCGGTTCCCCTGGTGGAAACCGAGGACTTGCCTCTGCCTCCTCTGCCGGAGTCCCTGGCTAAGGTCCCTGAACCGAGGGAGGAGCGGGTTTCCCCTGCCCCCTCTCAGACCCACCCTTGGAATCTCTGAAGGTCTCTGTCTCGGACCTCTTCCAGGTCCAGCCAGTCCCGCCGACATCGGCGGTCTCGGTCTCGGCACCATGGAAAGCGGCGGCGCCGCTCATCCTTGTTGTCCTGTTCAGAGGATAGGCTCCGGTGCAAGTACTCTCAAACGGGGGCAGTGAGAGGATCTCAGATCTAGAAGTGGGTTGCCATCTGGGGACAAGTGACCATCAAACAGTGTGGTTCACGTTAAACTCAGCTACAGAGTCAAGCCATACAAAAGTGAGGGTACTGGACTTTAGGAGGGCTGACTTTGGCAAGATGGGAGAGTGCCTCAGAAAAGCACTAGCAAACAGGCTAGAAGGAGGTGTGGAGCAACAATGGGGAATTATCAAAACTGCCATCACAGAGGCAACAAGCCTTTGTGTGAAGCAAATAAACAAATCAAAATGAAAGAAAAAGCCACTATGGTTCTCAAGAGAGGTGGCTGTGAAAGTCAGGAAGAAAAAGACAGCATTCCGGAAGTATAAGGAAACACAGAAGGAGCAGGACAGAGAGCTGTACCAGTTAAGGCAGAAGGAAGCAGGGAGGGAAGTCAGAATAGCAAAGGCCCAAACTGAGGAAAAGATAGCCAACTCAGTTAAGAAGGGGGATAAAACCTTTTATAGGTACATCAGCGAGCGTAGAAAGACAAAGGGAGGGATAGTGAGGCAGAATAGAATGAACTGTGGGTGGGCAGAGGGGGACAGTGAAAAAGCAGGAATACTGAACGAATATTTCTGCTCAGTATTCACAAAAGAGGAGGGGGAAGTGCCTAATCCAATTAACAGAAGCACTCTTGATAGGGGGGGTCGATCCCAGTCCTTTCACAGAAGAAAGGGTTCTGCAAGAACTCCTAAAACTGAAGGTGGACAAAGCAATGGGTCCTGATGGAATTCACCCCAGAATTCTAAAAGAATTAAGGAAGGAACTAGTGAAACCACTGGCTACTTTTAATAAATCATGGGAGGATGGTGTGGTACCAGAGGACTGGAGGAAGGCGGATGTGATTCCCTTCACAAAAGTGGGACTCAAGATAGAGGCAGGAAACTACAGACCTGTCAGTCTGACCTCTGTGGTAGGGAAAGTGATGGAGTCACTTCTGAAGGAAAGAATAATTGAGTACCTAGAGGTCAGTGGAGCACAGGATCCAAGGCAGCATGGGTTCACAGCGGAAGGTCATGTCAGACGAATCTAATAGATTTCTTTGACTGGGTGACCAAAGTAGTAGACCAGGAGGGGCTGTGGACATGGCCTACCTAGACTTTAGCAAGGCATTTGACACAGTCCCACACAAAAGATTATTAGTCAAATTAACCAGCCTGGGAGTGAGTCCCAGGGTGGTAGCCTGGGTAAAACATTGGCTGGACAACAGGACACAGAAGGTAATTGTAAATGGAGTCCACTCTGAAGAAAGGGCGGTTACTAGTGGGGTACCGCAGGGTTCAGTATTGGGTCCAGTCCTTTTTAATGTCTTCATCAGTGACATTGCAGAGGGACTGGAAGGAAAAGTATGCCTTCTAGGGACATGGATATGTTGTTCATCCACACTCATTGGCAGTATCCTTGCCGCTTTAAATCTTGCCGGAAGGTCTTCAAGCTTGCTCCTCCCACCCACCCGGGTGGTATAACTCTCGGCTCCGCCCCATGACGCCTAGATCTTCCTTACCGCTGGAAGCTCAGGTTCCCTCCTTAACGCCTGCGCTTGTGACTGGTTCCTATTTCTCCGCTTGCGGATTTAAAAATAATATTTTGCAAAGACTTCAGTTCATCCCTCGCGCCGCGATGGATAAATCGACCTCGGATTTCTGGAGATGCCCATGCGGCAGAAGATGTCTCGGACGGATCCACACCCACGGTGTCTACTGCTTAGGCCTTGAGCACGACCCGCAGGCTTGCGACCTGTGCTCATCTTTCTCGCCCACGTCCTCGAAAACCGTGCTGCCCGATTGCAACTGGGCGTCCCGAAGCGTTCCCTCGGTGTGAAGTCCAAGGAGGCCCGGTTGGCGGTGTCCTTGGCCCGGTAATTTCGGCGGATCAGCCGGCGGATGGTCGCCCTCGAAGGAGGCGGCGCGGGCCGTATCTTCCTCGGCGCGGCATTTATCCTCTCTCTGGGCTCTTCTACACGGCTTCCTTTAAGGAGCTTTGTCTGTCCCTCTCCACTAAAGGAGAAGGGCCTGCGTCTGCTGGACCTTATTCTCGGTCCAAAAGAGGGACAGGGTAAGTCCCTCCGTCGGACGCTCTTGGGAGCGGGAAAGGTCCTCTCCCGGGCCGCCGACCGCCGGCTTGGGTCGATCCGGGCCGCCGCCACTGGCCTCACGGTGTCCCCTGGCCAGGTCAGTTGACCGAGACTCTACTGATGAAGTCGAGATTTTCTCGACTCCATTGGACGGGCTGTCGCTTTAGCAGCCGAGATTCCTCTCCCGTTCCCCGGGAGGAGTTGAGATCCCGTGGCTCGCCTGTGCCTCCGGTTCCGGAGCCCTCGGATGGACCTTCCGAGCCGAAGGGAGTGTCGGTTCCGGCCGACACCTCCCTGCACCGACCTCGGAAATTCCGGGACTCTCGGTCTCGGTCTCGGACCTCTTCGCGGTCCAGCCGATCCCACCGTCTACAGGCGGTCTCGGTCTCGGCACCGCGGTGTGCCGGCGTCGCTCGCCCTCCTCCTCGGATGAGGGAGGCTTCGCGAAATTACGCCGACGGTACGAGGACCTTATGTTGCAACAGCTCCTCCTGGCCGGGAATAAGCCGACTCCGGCGCCTTCCCCGGCCATTAAGTGGCTGTCACCGGAACGGCCGACACAACCCCTCGACTTGCCCGAGGAGCCTATACCCAGGCCGGTTGTTCGGCCAAAACCAGCTGCTCCACCGATTGCGGTGGAACCTCCGCCTCCACAGCCACCAATTGGGGCTCCGACCAAGGATTCTCGGTCGGCTAAGGGTTTACCCCATCGGCTGTCAGTTACCCTCACTCCCGACCGACCTCGGCAGGTGAAGGTGGCTCAGGCCAGAGGCAGTTTCTTCGAGGACTCTTCCGAGTCCGAAGATGATTCCTCCTTTTCTCCAAGCGACTGGACTTGGAGTCTTCAGGAGGTCAGTCAATGGACGATAGCCGTCGTCCTTCCTAGGACTGCTTGGCTCATCTCGGAGTCTACCGGATGGAGCTCGAACCCGCTTCCAAATGGGCCAGGTATCCTCACGGAGATTCTGGACCGAGGGATTCTCGACGGAGGCCTTTCCGTGGCGAGGCCATAGTGGGTCCGGCACTGGAGCTTTGGCAGCGCCCTGCTTCCTGCCCTGCGCCTTCGGCCAGGATGGCCAGGAAAGTATCCGGTCCCTACCGTTCCTTGTCCGGTTTTTGAACACCCTCTGCTGAGGGGTTGGTTACCGACAGTGCCTGCGCACCGCAACGCCAGGATGTGGACAAACCTCCTGACAAGGAGTCCAAGAAATTGGACTATGTCGGGCTAAAAGTCTACGGCCAGGCCCTTCTCGCTTCGCCAGCTGAGTTCGGCCGCCCTCATGGCACATTTTCTCATGCCCTGTTGGGCTCCCTGGATGAGGTCATCCTCATCTTCCCGCCGATCTGCAGACTACGGTTAAGCAGGTGCGGGACCAGGGCAGGGCAGTGGCCAAACAGCAGCTCCAGACTGCTTTGGATGTAGGGGACTCATGTGCCAGATCGGTGGCGGCCGCAGTGGCTATGCGTCGGCGGGCTTGGCTGAGGATATCCACCTTTACTTCGGATACCCAGCACAAGTTGGCGGATGTTCCCTTTTTGGGGACTGACCTCTTCGGCCCTGGGGTGGAAGGTCACCTGCAGAGGATCGAGAAGTCCAATGCCACCTTGGACTCGGTCTCTTCCGCTCAGAAGGACAAAGGCCGCAAACCACAGCCTAAGCCCTTTCGTCCTTCTGTGCCCCCGGCGCGCCCGGCCCAGCAACGTCAGGGCCAGCAGGCTCGGCCTTGGCATCCCAAACCCAAGCCGCCGGCTTCCTCTAACAGGAGGCAGGGAGGAAAGGCCCAGGAGGTCCCTCGGCCGGTCCCTCCTCCAAGCCTGCCCAGTGACGGGCTGAGGGGTGTCGCCCATCCCCGCCACCCACTCCTGTCCCCTGGGGACGGCCCGCACTTCCGCTCCGCCTGGTCCGCTGTTACCACGGACAGGTGGGTCTTGGAGGTGGTGGAAGAGGCCTGCCTCTGGAATTGAGCAGGCACCACCTTCAGAGCCGCGCCTCGGGGCTTCGGGATCCCCAGCTCACTGGCGGCTCGTCGAGCCGACATCACTCTCCTCCTCCAGAAGGAGGTAGTAAGAGGTGGTGGACCCTCCTTCAGACCCAGGGTTTGTGTCCAGGTACTTCCTGGTTCCGAACGGACGGGGCTGGCGCCCATTCTCACCCACACGACCTAAACAAGTTCCTAAGGTCTCGAACCTTCAGGATGGTCACTCTGGCTCAGATAATACCATCCTTGGAACGGGCGTGGTTCTCTGCTCTCTGGACTTGCAGGACGCGTTTTCCACGTCCCTATCCGTCTGCCTCACCAGAGATTCCTTCGCCCGAGCGAAGGATCCTCTTCGAGTTCCAAGCCATGCCCTTCGGCTTGTCTCCAGCTCCCAGGGTCTTCACCAAATGCATGGCAGTGGTGACAGCATTCCTGCGGCGCCGAGGGGTCCGGGTGTACCCTTACCTGGACGACTGGCTGATAGCAGCTCCCTCCAGGAAGGAGGCGGACTGGTCCAGAGATCTGGCCCTCCAGGTCTGCTCTCAACTGGGCCTCCTTGTCAACGAGGCCAAGTCGGAACTCGAGCCGAAGCAGGTGATTTTATTCATCGGGGCGCAGCTCGACTCTTCGAGCCAGAGCGCGGCTCCCGGCGGACAGGGCCGAGGTTCTTTCCTCCTTGCCCGATCATTTCTGGTTGGGCAACTGCGCCTGCCCGGACTTCCTGCGCCTCCTGGGTCTCATGGCGGCCTGTACCAGCGTGGTCCTGCTGGGTCTGCTGGAACATGCGTCCCCTTCAGTGGGGACTGGCCAGCCAGTGGTCACAACGCTGCGATCCCTTGGACCAGCTTGTGTCGGTGACACAGGGGATGTGGAATGCTCTCCAGTGGTGGACCGTTCCAGATCAATTGCAGGAGGGCATCCTGCTCGTCCGCCTCGAGCCGACGGTCTCTCTGTCGACCGATGCCTCTCTGATGGGTTGGGGTGCCCATCTGGGGGAACACCGGGCTCATGGCCTCTGGTCCCCGCGGGAGTCCCGATGCCACATCAACCTGCTGGAGCTCCGAGCGGTCCGCCTAGCTCTCACCGCCTTTGCTCCGTTCCTCCGGGGTCAAGTGGTCCGAGTCCAGACGGACAATACCACGACCATGTACTATCTAAACCGCCAGGGCGGACGCCCATGCTTCTATGCAAGGAAGTCTCCGCATTTGGTCACTGTGCAGCCTGGAGGCGGATCTCCTAGCCATTCACGTGGCAGGAGCCTCCAACACCCTGGCCGATGCCCTGAGCCGGATAGGGGCTGCATCCCACGAGTGGTCTCTCCTGCCGGAGGTAGTACAGCATCTGTTCTCCCTTTGGGGCACACCTCAGGTGGACCTGTTTGCCTCCACGGAGAACGCGAAGCTGAGTCTGTTCCATGCCCGCCCCCCTCAGCAGGGCTCGCTGCAGGGGGATGCCTTCTCGAGGCAATGGACCCCGGGCCTCTTTTACGCCTTTCCCCCATTTCCCTTGATCCACAAGGTGCTTCTCAAGGCGAGGAGGGACAAGGCGCAGGTGATTCTGATAGCCCCAGACTGGCCTCGCCAGTTCTGGTACCCAGATCTCCTCAGTCTCAGCTCCAGGACTCTGCTGCAGCTTCCAGCTCGCCCGGACCTGCTCTCAGTCAATCAGGGGAAGGTGTTCCATCCGGACCTTCAATCCCTGCACCTGACGGCCTGGTTCCTGAGCGGCTAGAGTTCCAGGCTTTGGGTCTTTCCGACGAGGTCCTCAATGTAGTTGAGGCGTCCCGTGATGAGTCGACCAGAAAATGTTATGCCTTCAAATGGAAAAGGTTTTCCATTTGGTGTCAGGCAAGGGCTTGGACCCTTCCTCCTGTTCCTTGGCAAGCATCTTGGACTATTTATGGTCCCTTTCTAGTCAAGGGCTTGGTCTCGACGACCTAAGGGTGCACCTGGCAGCCATCTCTGCTTACAGGCCGGGCGGGAAGCAGTCGGTGGCGCAGGAGAAGGTGGTCTGGCGCTTTTTCAAAGGCCTTGATCACATTTCCCCTCCAGTGCGGGAACCCCCACCTCCGTGGGATCTACTGCTGGTACTGGCAAAGCTCATGGGCAAGCCATTCGAACCTATGCACAGGTGTGCTCTCTCTCACCTGTCGTGGAAGACCGCTTCTTGGTGGCTATCACGTCAGCCAGAAGGATGGGAGAGCTCCAGGCGCTTTCCATCGAGTCTCCTTACCTGGTCTTCCACAGGGACAAGGTTGTCCTGCGCCCCCACCCGAAATTCCTTCCGAAGGTGGTGTCGGAGTTTCACCTTAACCAGGTGTTGACTCTGCCGGTGTTCTACCCCAATCACACCTCGGAGGCCGAATATAGGCTCCATACTCTGGATCCTAGAAGGGCGCTCGCTTATTATAAGGAGCGCACGGTTGAAATTCGGGGAGAGGTTCGCCAGCTGTTTGTCACCTACGCTGAAGCCGCATCTGGCAGACCTGCAGCCAAGCGGACGATAAGCAGGTGGGTAACCTCCTGCATAGATCTCTGCTATAAGTTAGCGGGCATGGAGCCTCCCAGAGGGATAAGAGCTCATTCTACCCGCCATACTGCTGCAACGGTGGCTGCTTCCAGGGACGTCCCTATCCAGGAAATCTGCAGGGCTGCTACCTGGAAGTCAGCAAACACCTTCATTACCCACTACCACATCGACCTTGAGTCACGCCGATGCTGGTTTTGGGGCCTCGGTCTCAGTCTCTCTTTCCCAAGTAAGTATATGGGGTGTTGCCTTGCCTCCTCCTCCGGAGAACTGCTAGGAGTCTGCCAATGAGTGTGGATGAACAACATATCCATGTCCCTAGAAATACAGGTTACTCACCTGTAACAGGAGTTCTAGGAATGGTATATGTTGTTCATCCATTACCACTCCACCCTCTCGGCTCGGGACGCACAACCTGAGCTTCCAGCGGCCAGATCTGGCGTCATGGGGCGGAGCCAGAGTTATACCACCCGGTGGGTGGGAGGAGCAAGCTTGAAGACCTTCCGCAAGATTTAAAGCGGCAAGGATACTGCCAATGAGTGTGGATGAACAACATATACCATTCCTAGAACTCCTGTTACAGGTGAGTAACCTGTATTTTTGCAGATGACACAAAGATCTGCAACAGGGTTGATACACAAGGAGGCGTGGAAAGGATGAAAAGGACTTGGCAAGGTTGGAGGAATGGTCAGACGATGGCAGCTAGGATTCAATGCAAAAGTGCAGAATAATGCACCTGGGAACAAGAACCCAGGGGAAGAATACACAATGGGTGGGGAGGTAGTAACAACAACAAACAGGAAAGGGACCTGGGGTAATCATATCAGATGACTTTAAGGTTAGCAAGCAATGTGAGAAGGCAGTAGGGAGGGACGGGGTATACTGGGATGTATAGGGAGAGGCATCAGCAGCAGAAAACAGGAAGTTGTTATCCCTCTGTACAGACAGTTGGTGAGACCCCATCTGGAATACTGTGTCCAGTTCTGGAGACCCCATCTCCGCAAGGGCATAGACAGGATAGAGGCAGTCCAGAGGAGGGCAACTAAAATGGTGCAGGGTCTGCAAGAGAAGCCGTATGAGGAGAGAGACTAAAGGAGCTTAATATGTATACCCTTGAGGAAAGAAGGGAGAGGGGGGACATGATAGAAACTTTCAAGTACCTCAAGGAATCAACAAAGTCCAAGAGGGTAGCATCTTTCAGAAAAAGAGACTTGCAAGAACAAGGGGACACAATTTAAAGATAGAAGGAGGGCGGTTCAGGGGCAATGTGAGGAAGTATTTCACAGAGAGGGTAGTGGATGCATGGAACAGCCTTCCTGAGGAAGTTGTGGGGTCTAAAACTGTGGAAGAATTCAAGAATACATGGGACAGACATAAGGCAATTCTTGTGGGGGGCAGGAAGATATAGGCTGTTGGTTAACTAGGATCTGCGGCCTATCCTGTAGGTAGGGAAATGGGCAGACTAGATGGGCCTAGCGGTCCTTATCTGCCGTCAAAGTCTATGTTTCTATGTATGTATGTAAACCATATGGTGATCACTTAGTGAGTCAGGGAGTAGGCCTGCTCCTATTGACCTACGGGGGTGTGTGTGTTCCGTGCCCAGTCAAGGAGGGAGTGGTTGTGCGTTTTTAGATTTAGCCTGGTGGGTTGGGATATTTGTTGTGCGAGGTTCAGGGCATTTACTTTGGAACGCAGCTTGGCACAGTCAGTTGCAAGCCAGTTGTAATTGAAGTCCCCTAGGACATAAAGTTCTCCTGTTGCGGCGGCGGATTTTAAATAGGCCAGGTGGTCAAGTATACTTGGTATTGGGGTGTTAGGGGTGCAGTAGGATCCTGCTATAAACACCAGGGCAGAGAAAGGCAGTGCAATTTTGACAGTTAGAGACTCGATTTGTGGCAGGGGAGTAGGGGTGTGGACCGGGGTAGACTGGTGCTTGACGGAAATAAACATGGCTAGGCCACCCCCCCCTTTTTTTCCCCATACAGTCTTGCCTAATTAGGGAGTATCCTGGAATGGCAACAGAGGAATCTGGGTGTTGGGGTTTGAGCCATGTCTCAGAGAGTATCAGGATGTCTGGGCGGAGTGATAGGATGGATAGTTGTAGTTTTGTTGAGGACACTACAGATGTTTAGGTGCAGTATTTTTAGGCCCTTTGGTAGACCCAGAGGGGTTGGCGTTGTAGGAGGGGGTAGGTCCGGGGTTAGTTTCAATATCTCCTGCTAGTAATAGGAGTAGTGATGCAAGGTATAAGAACTTATGCCGAGAGGCTATGTTTATGCGATGGCAGTTGTGAGGGCGAGGCACTGTCATGAGCAGGTCAGCCTTGATACAGCGCAGCACAGAAAGTACGGGTGAGAGAGAAGGGGGGAGAATGGTTGCTCCAATTAGCCATTTGGGGGGGGCTAGTTGGAGCTGATTGTGGTAGTGTGGTCAATCTCATTAGCCCTGTATTTAAGCCAGTGAAATGGAGATGTGGCAATGGTTGCCTTAGAGGGCGAGAGGTTGGGGGGAGGGAGGCTATTGGAAAGGCAAGAAGGAACAGAGAGAGGGCAAGGAGCATCATTGCTAGTCTGTAGCAGGCAGACAGGCAGAGTGTAGCGGCCACTAGTGGAGCTAGCAAATAACCTGCTAATGGAAAAGTGGGTTGATTGTTTTCAACGCCCTCATGATCACGTGATTGCCCCTATAAAGCTACGAGCCGACCAAGGGTGGTGGTGGGGGCGGTGGGGAGCTGGCATGCAGCACCAGCGGGATCACGTGATTGCCCCTATAAAGCTACGAGCCGACCAAGGGTGGTGGTGGGGGCGGTGGGGAGCTGGCATGCAGCACCAGCGGGGTCTCCGCCACGCGTCGACCGGCCAACACAGTCCATATAGGCTGAGCTCCTCAGCAGTGCACAACACTTACCTTTCACTCCTTTGGGTCTTGCGGTTTTGGGGGGGGGGGCCCCGATGCTCAGCGACCCCAACGCCTGAGGCTGTCCTTGCTGCTGGGAGGGCAGGCGACTTCGGAGCCCTCATGGCTACCAGCTGAGGAAGAAAGAAGAAAGCTGCAGGTTAAATAGGGACTGGGGGAGGCGTGGCGAAGTACAGGTCAGTAAAACGAGTCAGCAGGAGGGCTGATAGCAAGTGATGAAAGGCAGAAATGGAGAGCTCAACTGTGCAAATATTATGCTGGCTAAGTTGCAGGACAGAAAGGCAGAGGTGAAAGGCAGAAATGGAGAGCTTGACTGTGCAAATATTAAGCTAGCTAAGTTGCAGGACAGAAAGGCAAATGCAGTAAAGTAGGGGACCGGTCTTGAGAAAACAGGTAGAATACTGGCTACAAGGTGGAAGCAGGTTGCAAATCAAAGTCAACAGAAATTACTGGCTGCTAGGTATCTGGCTGTAACAAAGAATAATAGCGTTTTAAACATATCTTTTCAAACAACATGAAGTCTTGCTATATTATGACATATGCAGTGAGTCCCAACCTTCGAACTGCTCTGGAGGTGAAAGAGTTGAAAACTCTATCTGTTGTTCTTCAAACTCAAACTGTCAGATTCTTTACTCTGCCTCACTGAATAGTCGCTCCGGAGATTTCTCCTTCTGCTCGGTTCATTTTGTCGGTTAAAGTATATTTTTTTTTCTTTTTTTTGACCGAATTTAAACCGCAACCGGTCGGTTCAAGCTCTGTCTGTGGTATTTGTAAGTACTAGATAGGTTTTACATTTACTTTCTGTGTGGAACTTGTAAACGGTTCATCGGTTCGGTTTGAACCGATCAGGTTGTTTAAAATATATTAATCTGTCTTTTAGAGTGCGGTTACCGGTTCTTATCGGTTCTAAAAAAAAAACGGATTTCATTATGGTTTTTCCACGACCCGTGACATGGTTGGGAACCGATAAGAGAGTCTTGCTTGGCGGATTGCCATAAACGGGCAAGTTTGGTTAGGACTGGCACTATGTCTGAGAAACCCAAAAGAAAAACCGGGCCCACTGGGTTTCAACACTGCAGTGTCTGTGGGGAAGTCTTTGCTAAGGCTGACCCCCACACCACCTGTGTTTATTGTCTGGGGTTTGACCACCTCAATGCAGACTGCCAGATTTTCAAAAATTTTCCTGCAGCTACCCTGGAAAAGAGAGTTGGTAGGCTCAGGGAAAGGGAGGCCAAAAAGTCCACTGGACCAGATGGCCAGCCCGGTTCGGTTGAAACCGAACCGGAGGGAGTGCCCTCTGACCAGGGCGAGACTTCCTCGGGCAAAAGGAGAGCCGACTTGGAGGAGTTGGTTCCAGCAAAAAGGACTAGGAAATCAGCTGGTGTGGAGCCAAAACTTTCCTCTCCAACCGCTGAAGAAATAGGCAAAGCGATTAAAATTGTCCAGTCGCTTTCCCCGGTTCCGACCAAACCGGCACCATCAGGTAAGCGTACGGTTCGGTCGGTTCCACCAGTTCAAGAGTATGATTTAGAGGAATTTTATGAACCAGAGGAGGGATAAGAGGAGAGTGAATGTGGATTTGAGAGTCTGGATGTGCCCATTGAACCGGACATCTCCCCAGGCAGACCTTCAGGAGTGTCTCCTCCTAGGCTTTCTGAGTCCCCTTCTCATTTTATGTTTTATGAAAAGTGGCTGAAACCCTCCAGCTCCCTATGGAGGAAGCTGTGGATGATCAAGAAGAGCCTGACTATGTAGAAATGATGGATATCCCAGAGTCTAGGAGACTGTCTATTCCTTTGCATAAATCTTTTGGGAAACAGACAGTAAAATTCTAAAACTCCTCACACTATACCTCCTGGATAAGAGAATGGACAAGAGGTACACATTGTCAGGCTCTGATACGGAGTTCCTTATACAACAATGCAGCCATGTTGGGGTAGTGCAGGCTGCAGCCTGTGACAAGGCAAATATTCCCTTGGCTTCACACCCCCCCCGACAAGGACTCCAGGAGGATTGATGCCATGGCAAAGAAACAATACATGGCAGCATCCTTGGGACTCAGACAGGCCAATTATATGGCTTATGTTGCTAGATACCAGAAATCCAGATGGGATACCGCTATGGCTTTAGCAAAGCAGGTCCCTGGCTAGCTTGCCAAGGAGCTGGAGCAGGTGGCTGCTGATGGTATTCAGGCATCTAAGGTGCAATTTCATGCTGCAGTGGACTCTAATGATGTGTCATCAAGAGTCATGGCTACATCTGTGGCTCTTCGCAGAATGGCTTGGCTCAGATGTACTAGCCTGTCACAGGATACCCAGACTAAGGCCATGGATTTTCCTGTTGTGGGTAATTCTCTGTTTGGGGAGCAGACAGAGAATTACATGAAGGAAATGGATGAGTATAGGACCACCTATAGGAGTGCACAGGCCAAGGAAAGGCAGGCCACTCCTCAAAGGCAGCCTTCCAGGGGCAGGGGCAGGCCCTTTCATAGGCCTTTTTACCAAGCCCAGGCCTCCTCTTCAGCGTATGCCCAGAGGGGGTTCTTTAGAGGGAAACGCAGACGGGGTACAAGCAGACCTGCTTCCACCCCTCAGCCTAAAGCCCCTGCCAAGCAGGCACCCTGATGGGGTGGCCAGGGCCGATTCTCCACTACCTGTAGGGGGCAGGCTGGCTTACTTTGTCCAGGACTGGAAGTCTCTAACATCAGACAAGTTGGTCTTGGAAGTAGTAAGCCAGGGACTGGTTCTCAGCTTCAAAAAATTTCCAAAGATGAGAACCAGATCCTTTCCACCTGCAAATCCATTAGAGGCACTTGCCCTAGAGGCAGAAGTCTCTACCCTCCTGGCTCTCAGAGCCGTGGAAAGGGTTCCACCCCTACACCAGGGCAAAGGGTTGTACTCCAGGTACTTCCTTACCCCAAAAAAGACAGGAGAATGGCGGCCCTTCCTGGATCTCAGATACCTAAACAAGCACCTTTTAAAACCGAAATTCAAAATGGTGACTCTGGGAATTATTTTACCTTCTAAGGCCAGGGACTCTAGCCCCT
The DNA here is from genome assembly GCA_016271365.2 of Neoceratodus forsteri. Lineage (NCBI taxonomy): Eukaryota > Metazoa > Chordata > Ceratodontiformes > Ceratodontidae > Neoceratodus > Neoceratodus forsteri. The sequence continues at coordinate 487,299,683 of CM057449.1, forward strand.
GGACCTCAAGGATGCCTACTTCCATATTCTCATCAGAAGCTCCCATTGAAAGTACCTCAGGTTCGATCTGCCCTCAGGCCATTACCAGTTCAGAGCAATGCCCTTTGGCCTCACTTCTGCCCCAAGGGTATTCACAAAATGCCTGGCAGTTGCAGTTGCCTACCTAGGAAGGCAAAAAATTGCCATCTTTCCTTACCTGGACAACTGGCTCATAGTAGGCCAGTCTCCAGACCAAGTCAAGTTACATCTTCAGATAACTCAGCAACTGCTTACCTCTCTAGGTTTCCTTCTCAGTCTTCCAAAGTCAGTTCTAGAGCCTGTCCAGCTTCTTACCTTCATAGGCGCAGAACTGAATACAGAGAAAGCTAGAGCCTTCCTTCCTTTGGAAAGGGTAAGGACCCTGGTCTCTCTGGCCTCCTCATTCACCCTGCAGGTCTCTCGACCAGCAAGGCATTTTCTACAGCTCCTGGGACACATGGCTGCTTCTACAGCAGTAGTGCAAGGAGCCAGATTTCAGATGAGGGACATTCAGTTCCATTTGAGAGCCTTTTGGTCTCAAAGAAAGGACCCTCTAACCAAGTTACATAGATACATAGACAGTGTCGGCAGATAAGGGCCTATGGCCCACCTAGTCTGCCCATTTGAGCTTGTAAGTTCAGTTTGTTTTCCTAGAAGTCTATTTCCCCTTACCCCTGACCTCTAGAATTCCTTTATGTCTATCCCATGCATTCTTAAATCCCGTGATTGTTTCAGCCCCCACCACTTCCTCTGGCAGGGTGTTCCACTTGTCCACCACCTGCTCTGTGAAGAAATTCTTTCTCATGTTTCCTCTGAATCGTCCTCCTCCAACTTCATCCCATGCCCTCTAGTCCTGAAACATCTTTTCGCTTAAAATAGTGTTTTCCTGCACCTCTGTTCCTCCCTGTAAGATACTTGTATGTCTCTATCATATCCCTCTCTCCCTCCTCTCCTCCAGGGAGTACATGTTCAGTTCCTTCAACCTGTCTTCAGGATTTGTGATGCAACCCATGCACCATCTTTGTTGCCTCCTCTGAACCTTCTCCACCCTGTCTATATCCTTACGTAGGTATGGTCTCCAGAACTGTACACTGTACTCCAGGTGGGGCCCTCACTAGTGTCTTGTATAGCGGAATTATGACCTCCCTTTTCCTGCTGGTGATGCCCCTGCCTATACATCCCAGCATCCTATTTGCTTTACCTGATGCCTTGTCACACTGTTTCCCTCCTTGAGGTCATCAGAGATGACAACCCCAAGATCCCTTTCCTGCTTGGTGCATGCTATATCCTCACCCCCAACTGATATATTGTGCCAGGGTTTTGTGCCCCATATGCATTATCTTGCACTTCTTTGCATTGAATTTCAACTGCCAAACCCTTGATCATTCTTCAAGTTTCTGCAGGTCCTTCATTCTGTCTACACCCTCTGGTGTGTCTACTCTGTTACAGAGCTTTGTGTCATCAGCGAACAGTGAAATTCTGCCTTCTATATCCTGTGCAATGTCACTGATGAAGATGTTGAATAGGACCGGTCCCAGCACTGATCCCTGTGGTACCCCACTGGTCACTCTTCCTCTGTGGAGTGACAGCCATTTACCACCACCCTCTGTGTCCTGCCACCCAGCCAGTTACCTACCCACCACACTACTGTCCTGCCCACACCCATATTCCCCAGTTTGTGTAATAGTCTTCTATGTGGCACAGTGTCAAAGGCCTTGTGAAGTCCAGATAGGCCATGTCCACTGCCCTCCCCTGATCCACCTCCCCAGTCACCCAGTCAAAAATTCAATGAGGTTGGTCTGACATGACCTCCCTGGTGAAACCATGCTGCCTTGGGTCCTGTAGTCCATTGACAACCAGATGTTCCACCAATCTCTCCTTCAGTAGTGCTTCCATGATCTTTCCCACTACCGAGGTGAGGCTGACTGGTCTGTAGTTCCTCCTTCCTCTTTGTTCCCACTTTTGTATAAGGGGACTACATCTGCTGTCCTCCAGTCTTTGGGTACCTCCCTGTTTCAGTGATTGGCTGAACAGGATAGCCAGAGGTTCAGCCACCACCTCTTAGTTCTTTAAGGACCCTGGGGTGCACCCCATCTGGCCCCATTGCTTTGTCAACTCTTATTACTTCCAGTTCCTTCAGGACCCTTTCTCGTGTAAAGGGACTTGTGTCCATTTCTGCACCATTCTCACCCCTTGTACTCCCTTCAGACCCATTACCCCCCTCTTCCTTAGTAAAGACTGAGCAGAAATACCTGTTCAATATGTCAGCTTTACTGTTGTCATCCTCCACGCTGCTCCCATCCTCCCCCTTCAGTCTAACTATCCCTCCCTTTGACCTTCTTTTTTCACTTATGTACCTGTAAAAGGTTTTGTCCCCTTTAACCACTGATTTTGCAATGTGTTCTTCTGTCTGAGCTTTGGCTTCCCTTACTGACTTCCCTGCCTCCCTTTGTTTCTCCTGGTACTTCTCCTATCCCCTTCTGCCTGTGTCTTTTTGTATTGCCTGAATGCAGTCTTTTGGCTTTCACTTTCTTTGCTACCTCTTTGGAAAACCATAATGGTCTCCTCTTTCTTTTCCTCTTGCTAACCTGCTTAATGCATAATTCTGTTGTTCTTATAATCCCCATTTTAAATACTGCCCACTGTTCCTCAATCCCTGATTCCTGTCCCATTCTCTTAATGCCTCTTTCAAGCATCTCCCATTTTCCCAAAGTCTGCCCCCTAAAATCCAGGATACGTGTTTTTGTGTGTTTGGTTCTGCTCTTTCTGTGATTTCAAACCACAATGACTGGTGGTCACTGTTACCCAGGTGCTCCCCCATGTTACCCCCATCACACTGTCCCTGTTTGTGAGCACAAGGTCCAGTATTGCCTTCTGCCGTTGGTTCCATGACCAGTTGCTTGAGGAAGGCACCCTGAAGGAGTCCAGGATAAATCTGCTCCTAGTTGATGCTGCTGCTGGGATGCTCCAGTCCACATCTGGTATATTGAAGTCTCCAACCAGTACTACTCATCTTTGTCAGCCATCCTTGGATGGCTAGCATCAGCTCCTATCTGTTTCTTCCTCCTGGGCTGGTGGTCTATAGACCACACCTGTGCGGATGGCTGGCCCCATTTTCCTTTCCAGCTTAACCCACAGTATCTCTCCCCATTTTGTTCCTCCTGGATCTGTGTGGCCCTTATGTCATTTTTCACATACAGTGCCACCCTCCTCCCTTCCTGCCTGCTCTGTCTCTTCTGAATATGTTGTAGCCAGGTATGGCCATCTCCCAGTCATGGTTATCATTACACCAGGTTTCAGTGATGGCCACAATGTCCAGGTCTGACTGTACCATGACAGCCTCCAGATCTTCCATCTTGTTGCTAAGGCTCCTGGCATTTGCACACATGGCTTTCCATGATTTGACCTCCCTAGACTGCTTCACTGTTCTACTCCAGCCCCTTCCTTGGTTGTCATTTATCCCTGGTTCTCCTTGCTGTCTGCCCTTTTGCTGAATTTTGCCCCTTTTCTGCTTATCCACCTTTTGGACACTAATCTCCAACTTTTGCACACTGCTTTGCAGAGATAGCCACTCCTCTGGTTCACTGGTTCCATTACTAGCTGTGGGGGGTGAGCAAGTAGGTACCATCCTTGCTGGCCTGCAACCCCTTTGCTAGTTTAAATGCTTGTCAATGTAGCTTTAAACTTATCATTGAGTGCTTGATTCTCTCCAGGATGGATGCAGGCCGTCAGGCTTGAACAAACCTCCATCCCTCCAGATGGATCCCCAGTCACCAATGAATCCAAACCCTTCCTCACAGCACCAGTTCTTCAACCATGAGTTAAAGTTCCTGGTGCATGCACTCCCATGTCTCCTTGCCCTCTCACAGGTAGTACTTGAGAAAGTGACAGAAGTAGCTACTTGCTTGAGACCCTCCCCAGTTTCCTAAACTCTTCCTGAACTTCCTTTGGCTCCCATTTGCCAAGTCATTAGTACCTAGGTGGATAATGACATCCAGCTCACCTCCTGTCTTGCCTTCCCAGTGATCCCCAGTATCTTCCTTCCATCCCTCCATGCCGTGGCACCTGGTGAGGCACCTCACCTCCTGTCCTCCCCTCCTGTGTTCCTAGCTGATCCTCTATGATGGAGTCCCCCACCAGGATTCGCCTTCCTCCTCCTCTGGGGTCCACTGCTTTCCCACTGAGGTCACCTCCTGCCTAACCTCCACATCCTTCCTTCCACTTCCTGGGTACCTCTATTTGGTTGTCCTCATTTGCCAGTGTGGCATATGAGTTCTTGAGAGGAATAGGATCTGGGATGTGCCTCTGCCTGACTGCTCTAACTCTCCTGAGCCCACTGTCATCCAAGTGCTCCTCATTCTCGGCATCCTTGAGGCAGCTGCATTGACTGGGTGGTTCCTGGACAGGGGTGATGGTACTCCTGACCCAGTTTACTTCCGCTCTGAGTCTGGCTACCTCATCCCTCAGTCCTGAGAGACGCATGCAGATAGGGCAGCACCTCAGTGTCCAGAAGGTCTGCCTGAATATGGCTGCCCCACAGCCACTACATTGCACCACTCCCCACATTATACTGCAATTCCACTACTTATCTGCTACTGAAGCTCTCTTAGTTCTCTTTTTATTTATTTACAGTATTAAAATCCTGTAACTGATCCTCAGATATATATTTTTAAGGAAAAAGAAACCAATAAATAAATAAATGAGTCAAAACACTTGTCGTGCTTGAGGGTGGTCTTCTTCCCCTTATGCCCTCCTACTTCACACCTCTTACTATACCCTGTGTTTAGCTCCTGTCAATCAGATTTATCAGGGCATATAATTAAGAGTTGGGGAAGGTGGAGGAGGCAAAATTGCAGCAATTAAAGACAGCACAGAATTACACCACCACTATTTTTTAAATTTTCAACAGCCCAAAAACAATTATAAGTAAAGACAACACAGAAAGAAAGTATAGTGTCACTACAAGCCTACAATCTAAGTTTAAAAGAAAAATACCAGTTACCAGTTACTCTGGAGCACTGAATTGAATATGTTTCCTTCCTTCACCTTCTGGCTTCTTCTGAGTTGATCCCAGTAACTCGAACCCTGATCCAAGCACTGCAGTGGTGGCAGGATCAGAACAAAGTGAGACAAGAGGTTCCCTTTGTCACTCAGTCTCACTCCTTAATCCTTACTACAGATGCATCCCTCTTGGGGTGGGGTGCTAACATGGGTGACCTCACTACCCAGGGACTGTGGTCCCCTCAGGAATCTCTGCTCCACATCAACCTGTTGGAGCTCAGAGCAGTTTTTCTAGCACTTCAAGCTTTTTCCGAATCTGTTCAGAACAAAGTTGTACAGGTCAGAACAGACAACACCACTACAATGTGGTACATCAACAAGCAAGGAGGCACTCGGTCTACGGCCTTGTGCACCGAGGCAATGAAGTTGTGGTCTCTGGCTTACTCCCTGAATACCTCCCTTATGGCAGTTCACCTCCCAGGCAAGGACAATGTCCTGGCAGATGCTCTCAGCAGGATTTCCCAGGGCCATCACGAATGGTCACTGGATCCCTGGTCCTGGGGTAATATTTGCCAGATGGGGCACCCCGCAGATAGATCTTTTTGCAGCCCCAGACAATCACCAACTTCCCCTTTTTTGCTGCAGGCCCCCAGTGTTGGGCTCAGTCCCTCTGGATGCCTTACTTCTCAATTGGGAAGGGAAGTTTCTTTATGCTTTTCCCCCCTTCCCTCTCCTGTTCAAAGTGTTAGTCAAAATCAGATCTCAATACTGCAAAGTGATTCTGATTGCTCCAGATTGGGCCAAACAACCCTGGTATCCACTCCTACTGTCCTTAGCAGTCCATCTTCTCCTGTGTCGTCCCAGGAATCACAACCTGTTAACCAGTGCTCAGGGAAGGGTTTGGTACCCGAACCTCAAATCTCTCAATCTCAAGGCCTGGCTCTTGAAGAGTTAGAGTTTGCTGATCTACACCTCTCCCAGGGCGTAATGAATATATTGAAGGCTTCTAGGAAGCCTTCCACCAGGGCTACTTACAATTCCAAATGGAAGAGGTTTTCCATATGGTGCTCTGGGAAGCATATTTTCCCCAGAATCTGCTGATTTACCCACAGTCCTGGATTATATGGTCCATTTAAACACTTTGGGCCTGAGACCAGCTACCCTAAAGGTGCATTTGGCAGCTGTGTCTGCTTTTATTTCAGCAGGTAAACCCTCTTCTCTTTCAGCTCATCCTGTATTCTCTAAGTTTTTTAAGGGATTGCTTCACGCCAACCCTCCATTCAGGGACCCTGTCCCTGCCTGGGATCTTAATGTTTGCATTGCTCAGCTTATGCAACCCCCTTTTGAGCCTTTATCTTCAGCAGAGCTTAAGTACTTGACTTGGAAAACTGTGTTTCTGGTAGCCATCACTTCTGCCAGATGCATAAGTGAATTACAAGCTTTGTCAGTGGAGCCTGATTTTATCTCCTTTCATAGAGATAAGGTGGTCCTCAGGACTAACAGGAAGTTCTTGCCTAAGGTGGTTTCAGATTTCCACCTTAATCAATCTATTTCCCTTCCAGTATACTTCACTGACCATTCCTCCTCTGGCGAGAGGAGGTTGCACAGTTTAGACGTGAAGAGAGCCCTTAGTTACTACATTGAGCGTACCAAGGGTCACAGGTTTGACTCCCTCCAACTGTTCCTCACTTATGGTGAGGTTGGTAAAGGGAAACCTGCCACTAAAAGATCCATTGCCAGGTGGATTGTCTCTTGTATCCAATTCTGTTATGAAAAGCTGGGTAAGGTTCTTCCCTCAGGCCTGAGGGCTCACTCTACCAGAGGTACAGCTGCTTCCCTGGCTGCTGCCAGGGACATCCCCATTCTAGAGATTTGTCAAGCAACTACCTGGAAAACAGTTCACACTTTTACCAAGCATTACTCTCTGGCCATCCAGGCTAGGAGTGATGCTCGGTTTGGCACAGCTGTGCTTCAGAGCCTATTTCCTAAGTAGGTTCTGTCCCTCCTCCATGGAGGTACTGCTGTGTAGTTTGTATATACATAATATAGCAAGACTTCATGTTGTTTGAAGAAAAATTACTCACCTTAGTAATGTTGTTTCTTCTAATGGAGTCTTGCTATTATGACCTCCCCGCCTGCCCTCTCAGAACCTCTGTTTTTGGGATGTGGGTGGGCAGTGCAGTGTTATCACTTAGTAGATGCCCACCTTTGTTTTTCACCTCTTTTTGGGGTGACTGGGTGTTAGGTTTTCATTTTTTGGGTCTCCTGACTTGAGTCTTTGTTTTGGGACCAAAAAATGTGTTCTTATATTTAGTAGCCAGTTGGCTAGTGTATCTTTACAGCTTCCACACAGGACCTTAGTGAGTTTAGCTCGTAAAGATCTGACAGTTTGAGTTTGAAGAACAACAGACAGAGTTTTCAACCGAGCTCAAGCTCAAAGTTCCATGCCTGGCATGGAAAGTTAACACTTTCACCTCCGGAGCAGTTCGAAGGTTGGGACTCACTGCATATGTCATAATATAGCAAGACTCCATTAGAAGAAACAACATTACTAAGATGAGTAATTTTTTCTTATTTTACAATTGAAGTCAGCAGATGTACAATCAACCATAGGCATACAGGGGTTATAAACAGAGACCTTTTGAGTGAGGCAGCCAGCAACTACACATATAGGGGAAAGAGGCCATGCATGGGGTGGCAGGTTAGAGAGGCAAAGAGGAGGAGGGATATATTACCGACGACTAGGGGGGATAACTGAGCTAAAACCACAGAAAGTGACAATGGCTGTCGTGTACTTGTTTATTATGATAATGACGGAGGAGGGTAGATAATTGGGACACTACTACGGATGGGGTGGGACTTTAGCCAGGCTGGAGTGCACAGGGAAGGGTTGGTGCAGTAGGAAGAGTTAATAGGGAAAGAGTGAGAGCCAGGGGTAGAAACATGGCGGCGTCAGAATGGAAAGGGGAGTTGCGAATTAGTGGGCTAGCGGTGAGGAAAACATTTGCAAAGGTGCTTTACGAAGGTCGGAGCTTTTGAAGATATTCAGGCTAACAGAGCAGCTCGGCTTCAAGTTCCTTTGTAAACCGTTCAACAGTGTGGGTAAAGAAGAAGCTTAGAGCAAGCTTTGCGAAATTAGTTTTGACCCTTGGAACTTGGAGGGCAATTAGGGAATAGCTCCTTAGAGCGTAGGTGCCTAACACACTCCAGGGAATACAATCTGAGACATATGATGGGAGCTTGTTGGTCACCGCTCTGAAGGCCCATAGGGTGGTGTTTCTATTCCTTCTGTAGTGAAGGGAAGTCCAGCCTAACGATGAGTACAGGGAGCAGTGGTCTTCTTTTGGGAATCTAAACCTTTTGTTGCTAGTTGGCTAGTAGAAATTTTACAATTTCCACACATTTGTAGGCCAGTGAGTTTTTAGCTCATAAGAATCTGATGGTTTGGATTCAAAGCACTGCAGACAGAGTCTTCAACCGAGCTCAAGCTCAACGTTCTATGCCTTGCATAGAAATTTAACAATCTACTCTCCAGGGCAGTTCAAGTGCTGGAGCTAACTGCAATAGTCAGAATACAGCAAGACTCCATTAGAAGAAACATAATTACTAAGGTGAGTAATTTATTCTTCTGTATGGCCAGGAAGTATCCCTTGAGATCCAGGGAGTTGAGGCCCCCCATTCTTGGTGGGTCCCTTTAGTCGTAGTAGACTCATTCTAGGTCTTTTATTCCGCCGTATGAATCTATCAAATTCCCTTTCCAAATTCTTAATATCTCCATTAGTGATTCCCATTGGTAAAATCTGCATGACAAACAGTCGGAGCACATTCATCTTTAGAAGATTGATGTGTCCCATCCAAGAGATTGGGAGCGCCCTCCATCTCTCCAGGTCTGCTTTGATTGTGCGGCTCAGGGGGGTATAATTAAGTCCATAGAGATTCGTCAGTTCTCTCCCCACCTGTATTCCCAAGTATGTAAAGCTATCCTTTAACACCCTGCAACCCAATGAGGGCTCCTCCCTTCTGCCTCTAGTGCCCTCTGTTCTAAATAGCTCTGATTTAGAAAGGTTAATCTAATACCCCGAGAAAACTGCAAATTTCCCTACCACCTCAAGCAGCACTGGGATGGAGACCTGTGGGTCCATAGTGAAGAGGAGCAGATCATCCGCATATAAAGTTATTTTGTGCTGCACCCCTGACTGTCCCTGTACCCCTTGAATTCTGGCATCCTCTCGGATGCTAATGGCGAGTGGCTGTATAGCCAGCGCAGATGGGAGCAGTAATAGGGGGCACCCTTGTCTCCTCCCCCTGTGTAACTCAAACCTGTCTGATCGTCCTCCATTCACCAACACCTGTGCCGTAGGGGCCCGATATAGCATTTTAACCATGTCGGAAAATGAATCCCCTATCCCAAATCTCCCCAACACCTCAAAGAAGTATGGCCACTCTGTGCGGTTGAAGGCCTTCTCGGCGTCCATGGACAGCATTGCCACTTGGCCCAGGCGCTGAGTCCCCCACTGCACCACATTCAGTAGACTCCTCATATTGTGGTACGACAGGCGTTTCTGAACAAACCCTGTCTGGTCTGGGTGCACCAGCAGAGATAGCACTATCTCCAGCCTCCTTGCCAGCACTTTGGCAAATATTTTGACATCACAATTTAGCAGTAATGTGGAGCGGTATGACCCACATTCTTCTGGGTCTTATCCTGGCTTAGGGATCACACAGATCATTGCCTGTAGACATGTCCCTGGGAGCCCGTCCCTCTCTCTCCCACCTCCTCCAGCATCTCTACCATGGCCCTCACTGCTACCTCACCTGTAAGTTCCTTATAATATTCCATGACATATCCATCTGGCCCTCCCGCCTTTCCATTTTTCATTGATGCTATGGCATTCCCAATCTCTCCTGCCGTAATAGCCTCCCCTATGTTTTCCCTCTGTGCCTCTGTTAATGTCTGAATATGAAGCCCCTCCAGAAACTCCATGGCCTCTTTGCCTCCATATTGTTGCATTCTGCTTTATATAAAATTCTGTAGTAGGCTGCAAAGACCCCCGATTATATCACTCTGTCTGTACATGGCCATCCTGGTCTCTCACCCCCACTACTGCTTCAGCCCCCCTTCTTCCCCTATCCAACCTGGCTAGTTTCCCCACTTGTACAGTCACTGCCTTGCATAAAACAGGGATGTACTGGCCTCCCCAGTCAGGGGGAGGTTTAGAGCTCCCCCTGTGCTAAATTATCTTTAGAATGCACAACTTCGTGGATCGGCAGGTGATATAGGTCACCTTCAGCACAAGAAAGAAGTAACCTACCAAGGGGCAAAATTATATCTCCACCAGGACTTCTCACAGCTCCTGTAGAGAAGACGACAGCTGTTTAATCCGGTCCTGGATGCCCTGTGTGCTAGCAAAATCGACTTACAATTTATGTACCTGGCTGTGGTGGAGGTCAGGAAAGGAAGAGCGACACATACCTTTACTGAAGTGGAACAAGTAAAGTGCAGTTTTATTTAAGGAAAATATTAAGGACATTTTCTTTATATACTATATGAAATACTGAAATTCATTATTTTTTATACTTCGGGAAGCCACACTTGATGTTATTAGATTTACGGGATAAAAAAACAAATATGAAAGGAAGTAAGTGAAAATTGCACTAGGATTTCCCATATTGAAATTATCTAATTTAATGATTGATTCAATTTTCAATTCAATTCAATTCGTGTTTATTTATAAAGCGCCTTTCAAAATCTAGGCGCTATACATAATAATAAAATAGAAACCAACATTAAACAATCAAACTATAAAGAAAAAGCCAAATTAAAAAGATATGTTTTTAAAGCAATTTTAAAACTGTCAACGGTCGGGCATTCTCTCAACCAATGAGGTAGAGAATTCCACAGGGTAGGAGCTGAAAAGGCAAAAGCACGAGATCCTGACAACTCAAACGGACCCTGAGAATCTCTAGCAATCCCTCATTGATGGAGCGGAGGGGGCAATAGGGAACCAGAAGATCTTTCAGGTAACCGGGTCCCTGATCGTGAAGGGCTTTAAAGGTTAGTAAACCAACCTTAAAGGTGATTCGCCACCGCACAGGCAGCCAGTGCAGTTCGCGAAGCACAGGCATAATATGACTGGTTCTAGGAGTCCCAGTCAAAAGCCTGGCCGCAGCGTTCTGCACCAGCTGCAGGCGGCGGATATCAATCCCTGGTAGCCCTAGGTATAGGGAATTACAGTAGTCCTAACGGGTGGTAAAGGCATGAACCAAAGTCGGAAGGTCCTCCTGTGGAATCAGATGTTTCACCCGGGCGATATTCCTCAGATGGTAAAAAGAGGATTTGACAACAGCTGACACCTGTGATTTCAGGGTCAGACCGTCATCAAAATAACATGAATTTCGCACCTGTCGAGAGCTGAAAGCGGTACCCACCAAGTAATAAGCCTGATGGATGTCCCGACTCCAAACCCCTCCCAGGATGACCTGGGCCCACAACCAATACCTCGGTCTTATCCGGATTAAGTTTTAACCAGCTCGAACTCATCCAAATTCTGATTTCATCCAGGCAGTTGTTAAGTACGGAGAGTGCATCACTCTGATCGGGAGAAGGATAGATACAGCTGAGTATCATCTGCATAGCAGTGAAAACTCAAGCTGTATCTCTATAATTCTCCTAATGGCAGCATATACACTGCAAACAACATGGGAGCTAAAATGGAGCCCTGAGGTACCCCACATGGTAGGAAGAAGGCGTCAGAGGAATAAATTCCGGTGACGACTCTCTGAGACCTACCAGTGAGGTAAGAACGAAACCATTCGTGGACTGTACCAGACAGCCCACAAAAAACCCGCAGTCGCTCCAATAGCACCTCATGGTCTACAGTGTCAAATGCAGCAGAAAGATCAAGAAGGACCAGAATGGTACAAGCCTTTCGATCTCTGGCCATTAGGAGGTCACTCAATACCGAACAAGGGCAGTCTCAGTACTATGCCTTTCCTGAAGCCAGATTGGAGAGTATCATAGACATTATGAGAGGTGAGATATTCATCCAATTGCAGTGCAACTGCCTTTTCAATAACCTTACCAACAAATGGCAGGTTAGAGATAGGCCGTGAGTTGGCTAGACAGTCTGGGTCCAAGGAGGATTTTTAAGGGTGGATGAACTACTGCCTCCTTAAGGATTAGGAAAACCTCCCCTCTCGAAGGATTTCCAGACAATGTCAGCAAGGATTGGGTAGATAACTTCTACACAACCTACTAACAGAGGTGTAGGACCCGGATCCAAACTACAACTAGTTGGACGCATTGTTTGGATGATCTTCACAATGTCAGCGAATTCCGGGCGGTGAAAATCCAACCAGTTAGGCCGAGGATTAAGTACCACCGGTTGTCCACCGTAACCCCCCGAAGGAGGTCAGACCGATGCCAGACCTGATGCCGGCAACCTTATCTGCAAAGAAGCGAGCGAACTCCTCACATCTAAGTTGAGAAAAGCTTCTCTAGGCTGAAGACAGACTGGATTGCACAGCCTGTCCACAGTCCGGAAAAGTTGAGCCGTCAATTCTTTGCAGCAGAAATCTCTCTGGACAGGAATTCTGCCTTCTTACAGTGATTTCTGATTGGTAGCCATCATAATGGGCTAACAATCTAAGCCTATCAACATCAAGGCCGATTTCTGCCAGGCTGTCTCCAGCCTTGACCTACGCATGTAATTCCTTCAAGGAGCCATCAAACCATGGACTCCTTGGGCGGATAGTGAGAGGCCGAACATGAACAGGAGCAATTTTGTCCAGTGCATCTCCCACAGCCTTATTATAGGCAGTACAAGATCATCTGGACTCATCCATTCACCTGACAAACTCGATAGGTCCAAGCACCCGCCAAATAAGGTCCTCTGGGGCCAATACCCCTTAAAGGGCGGTATTGGACCATCTCTGTAGAGGCAGACCTATTAGAGGGGGCCCTGAAGCTGAACCTTATGGTATAATGGTCCGACCAACTGACTGGTTCCACCCCCAGGTCAGTGATCTCCATACCCAAGAGAAAGACCAGATCTAGTGAATGACCTCCTATATGGGTGGAGGTGGTAACAACCTGTGTCCCGCCCAGTGTATTCATCAACTGGAGGAGACTTTGACCAAAATGAGAGAGTTCATCATCGACCCAAGCGTTGAAGTCGCCCAGAAGTATTAATCTGGGAAACCTCAACATAAGGTCGACAATGAAGTCTGCAATCTCCTGTAGGAATTTGCCGCCATCACCTGGTGGACGGTAGACGAGGAGAATCCCACAACCTACACCCTCGCCCAGGATATATTCAAAAGATCTGGTGTTCCCCAATGGAACATCCACAAGGCCCAGTTCAGATTTAAACATAATGGCCACACCTCCGCCCCTACGATCCTGCCTTGGACGGTGTATTACCGAGAACCCAACTGGAGTTGCCAAGGCCAATATGGGGCCAGCATTTTCATCCAGCCAGGTCTCGGTAATGCAAGTCAGATCAGCTGACCCAACAAGATCAGCTACAATAGCTGTCTTGTTTTTTATAGATCTGGCATTGCACAACACCGCCAAGGCAGGATGAGATGTCGGGGAAGACCTCGGTACCTGTCCAATATCTTCGGGACTCTTGGGTATGGGGACAAGATAAGATTGAAAGAAGAATATAAAAAGTGTATAAATTATATTTTAGACAGTAAACCAGACTCCCTCCCTGATGAAGGGATATTTCTCAAAATGTAGGATTAGATGTGTCTGGATGAAATATGAATAATAAACATTGAAATAATAAATATTTATTTTCTAACAAAAAAAAGAGAGAAGAAACAGACATTTTATTTCCTTATTCAGCCCTGCTGATTGAAGGAGTTCTCCATGGATGGTGATGGTAGAGTGTCTCCTTTAGAAGGCTGCTCTGGCAGCGGGGCTATGTCTGGTCTACTGCCCTCTCCGAAGGAGGGGGGTCCAATCACGGGCAGTCCGGTGTTTGGGAGGGGGGACTGCTCTCCCAAAAGCACAAAAAGAAATGGGTCTGTACCTGATCCAGGTCGGGAACCCGGCACTGTTCTGCCTTTGTTCGTCCTCTTCCCATTGGAAGGGGAAGAAACGGTACCGCTCAAGGTCGCTGTCTAGTATGTTGGCCAAGAGATGTTCAGCATCCCTGAGTGAGAGGCCTTCCCTGACTCTGTCTGGTTCTCCGACGGCCTCCACTCATGGTCGCTCTAATTCTTGGCACTGGAACCCTATTCTGTCCTCTGGAGGGGTTTCCAGTGGGCAGTTTCACCACTGGGCTGCTCTTATTGAGCAGTGGGTACAGCGTCTGGCCTGTTTGCCCCTCCCGGCAGATCCAGTTCTAGGGCCCTGGGGCCTAGACACCTTGGACTTGAGGCTGGAATCATAGTGCCAGGTAGAGCATTTGGCTCCTGCAACGGCCCCTCCCATGCTGGTGACCGTGCTGCCGAGGCCGGTTCCACATGCCTACCTCCCTCATTCTGTTTCATAGAAACATAAAAGTTGATGGCAGATAAGGACCGCATGGCCCATCCAGTCTGCCATTTCTTTTTCTACCTTATGAATGTGCCATTGGCCTTTGCTCTGTCAATGGTCTATCTATTCATACTCATCTGTATTGCTCCCTAATGCCTATCCCATGCCTGTCTGAAGCCCTGCACTGTATTCATATCCACCACTTCCTGAGGTAGGTCATTCCATGCATCCACCACCCCTTCTGTGAAAAAGAACTTCTAGGAGCGTGAATATGTTGTTCATCCACACCCTTTGGCATGTCCCTTTTGCTTTAAGGTTCACTGGAAGTCTTCAAGCTGGCTCCTCCCACCCACTCGGGTGGTATATACCTCGGCTCCGCCCCGTGACACCAGATCTTCCTTTCCGCTGGAAGATCCAGGTTGCCTCCCTCATGCTCACGCATTTCGTAGGCCCTGGCTTTCAAAACTTAGGATCTTACTTCGGGTGGGAGCTCTTCCAGCAGGCTATTACAGTTAGGACTATGTCGCAGGCACTAGGATCACCCGGTGAAAAACTTCTGCCGGCAATACCAGTGGGGACCGCCCCTGACGCCGGCCCCGTCCCGACGTCGGTCAGGGTACAAGAGGGGGCGGACCCAGCTCCACCTCAGTTCTTTCCCACTGCGTACCCGTACGTGAAGCTTGCTTCTGTCTGCGACTATCAGCGAGAACAAGAGATCTTCTCTCAAGACTTTGCCGGTTTTTTTCGACGGTTCTTATTCGTTTTACCAACGCTGACATCAGTATCGCTACTATCGTTTCGTCCGGTTTTTCCTGCCTTTGTGCTGGGCTCTTTGCTCAGTCTTTGTCACTTCTAGTACTGTTCGATGTCTTCCCGGGCTTCGGTGTCCCCTGAATACTTGAATAAATGCGACTGCGGGCGGCAGATTCCCGAAAAGGATGGGCACTGGCGGTGCATCTTCTGTCTTGGCCCCGACCACGACACTGCTAATTGTGCTGACTGCCAGGCCTTTACCAGCTGGACCCGCATCCGCTGCCTGAAAGCCCTTAAGGCCTACCTTCTGGAGCAGAGAATGGATCTGCTGTCTTCAGAGGGGAAGAAGAAAGAAGCGGCACAGTAAGGAGCGTAGTCGGTCCCGACACCGGTCTCGGTCCAGATCGCAGTCGCGGCCTTCTCCAAAAAAGGCCCATTCTAGGGACATGGATATGTTGTTCATCCACACTCATTGGCAGGTATCCTTGCCGCTTTAAATCTTGCCGGAAGGTCTTCAAGCTTGCTCCTCCCACCCACCCGGGTGGTATAACTCTCGGCTCCGCCCCATGACGCCAGATCTTCCTTACCGCTTGGAAGCTCAGGTTCCCTCCTAGCAGCTCTGCGTTTGAGACTAGTTCCTATTTCTCCGTTTTGCGGATTTAAAAATAAATTTTGCGAAAAAGACTTCAGTCTTGATCCCTCGTGGCTACGATGGACAAATCGACTCCAGTTTGAGATGCCCATGCGGGCAGAAGATGTCTCGGACGGATCCACACTCACGTGTGTCCTGCTTGGGCCTTGAGCACGACCCGCGGGCTGCGACCTGTGCTCATCTTTCTCGGCCTACGTCCTCGAAGACCGTGCTGCCCGAGTGCAACTGGGCCGTCCCGAGAAGCGTTTCCCTCCGGTGAAGTCCAAGGAGGCCCGGTTGGCGGTGTCCGCGGCGGCGGGCTCGGCGGATCAGCTCGAGCGGATGGTCGCCCTCGAAGAGGAGGCGGCGCGGGCCGTATCTTCCTCGGCCGCGGCATTTATCCCACTCTCTCTGGGTTCTTCCTACACGGCTTCTTTTAAGGAGCTTTGTCTGTCCCTCTCCACTAAGGGAGAAGGGCCTACGTCTGCTGGACCTTATTCTCGGTCCAAAAAGAAGGACAGGGGTAAGTCCCTCCGTCGACGCTCTTGGGAGCGGGAAAGGTCCCTCTCCCCGAGTCGTCGACCGTCGGCTTCGGTCGACCGCTCGGCTTCGGCCACTGGCCTCACGGTGTCCCCGTCAGGTCAGTTGACCGAGACTCCCACCGACGAAGTCGAGATTTTTCTCGACCCGTTGGACGGGCTGTCGCCTTTAGCAGCCGAGATTCCCCTCTCCCCGGTTCCCCCGGGAGGAGTTGGGGATCCTGTGGGCTCGCCTGTGCCTCCGGTTCCGGAGCCCTCGGATGGACCATCCGAGCCGAAGGGAGTGCCGGTTCCGGCCGACACCTCCCCGCACCGACCTCGGAAATTCTGGGACTCTCGGTCTCGGTCTCGGACCTCTTCGCGGTCCAGCCGATCCCACCGTCATAGGCGGTCTCGGTCTCGGCACCGTGGTAAGCGGCGTCACGCTCGTCCTCGTCCTCCTCCTCGGACGAGGGGAGGCTTCGGCGAAAATTACGTCGACGTTACGAGGACCTCATGTTGCAACAGCTCCTCCTGGCCGGGAGTAAGCCGACCCCGTCACCTTCCCCGGCCATTAAGTGGCTGTCACCGGAGCGGCCAACACAACCCCTCGACTTATCCGAGGAGCCTATACCCAGGCCGGTTGTTCGGCCAAAACCAGCTGCTCCACCGAGTCCGGTGGAACCTCCGCCTCCACAGCCACCTATTGGGGCTCCGACCAAGGATTCTCGGTCGGCTAAAGGTCTACCCCATCGGCTGTCAGTTACCCTCACTCCCGACCGACCTCGGCAGGTGAAGGTGGCTCAGGCCAGAGCAGCTCTTCGAGGACTCTTCCAGTCGAAGATGATTCTCCTTTTCTCCAGCGACTGGACTTGGAGTCTTCAGGAGGTCAGTCAATGGACGATAGCCCGTCGTCCTTCCTAGGACTGCTCGGCTCATCTCGGAGTCCACGGGATGGAGCTCGAACCCGTTCCAAGCGGGCCAGGTATCCCCTCACGGAGATTCTGGACCGAGGATTCTCCGGCGGAGGCCTTTCGGTCGCCGAGGCCATAGTGGGTCCGCACTGGAGCTTTGGCAGCGCCTGCTTCCTGCCCTGCGCCCGGCCAGGATGGCCAGTAAGTATGGGTCCCTACCGGTTCCTTGTCCGGTTTTGAGACACCCCCTCTGCTGAAGGGTTGGTTACCGACAGCGTTTTCCGGTAGCGCCCGGCAGCCCAGGGATGTGGACAAACCTCTGACAAGGGTCAAGAAATTGGACTATGTCGGGCGAAAAGTCTCGCTGCGTCCTCTCGGCCTCGTCAGGCCAGTTCGGCCGTCCTCATGGCACATTTTCTCATGCCCTGTTGGGCTCCCTGGATGAGGTCATCCCTCATCTTCCCCGATCTGCAGACTACGGTTAAGCAGGTGCGGGACCAGGGCAGTAATGACAGCAGCTCCAGACTGCTTTGGATATAGGGGACTCATGTGCCAGATCGGTGGCGGCCGCAGTGGCTATCGTGTTCGGCGAACGGCTGAGGATATCCACCTTTGCGGATACCCAGCACAAGTTGGCGGATGTTCCTTTTGGGACTGACCTCTTGACCCTGGGGTGGAAGGTCACCTGCAGAGGATCAGAAGTCCAATGCTACCTTGGACTCGGTCTCTTCCGGCTCAGAAGGACAAGGCCGCAAGCCACAGCCTAAGCCCTTTCGTCCTTCTGCCCCTCGGCGCGCCTCGGCCCAGTTAACGCCAGGGCCAGCAGGCTCGGCCTTGGCATCCCAAACCCAAGCCGCCGGCTTCCTCTAACAGGAGGCAGAGGAAAAGGCCCAGGAGGTCCCTCGGCCGGTCCCTCCTCCAAGCCTGCCCAGTGACGGGCTGGGGGTGTCGCCCCATTCCCGTCTCCCCCCTGGGTCCCCGTGAGAGAGGCGGCTCCGGCACTTCCGTTCCGCCTGGTCCGCTGTTACCACGGACAGGTGGGTCTTGGAGGTGGTGGGAAGAGGCCTGCCTCTGGAATTCGAGCAGGCACCACCCTTCAGGCCGTCGCCCTCGGGGGCCGGGGTCCCAGCCTCACTGGCGGCTCGTCGAGCCGACATCGCTCTCCTCCTCCAGAAGGAGGTGATAAGAGAGGTGGCGGACCCTCCTTCAGACCCAGGGTTTGTGTCCAGGTACTTCCTGGTTCCGAAGCGGACGGGGGGCTGGCGCCCCATTCTCGACCTACACGACCTAAACAAGTTCCTAAGGTCTCGAACCTTCAGGATGGTCACTCTGGCTCAGATAATACCATCCTTGGGACCCGGCGTGTGGTTCTGCTCTCTGGACTTGCAGGCCGCGTTTTCCCGTCCCTATCCGTCCGTCTCACCTGAGATTCCTTCGCTTCAGCGGAAGGATCCTTTCGAGTTCCAAGCCATGCCCTTGGCTTGTCTCCAGCTCCCAGGGTCTTCACCAAATGCATGGCAGTGGTGACAGCATTCCATGGCGCCGAGGGTCCGGGTGTACCCTTACCTGGACGACTGGCTGATAGCAGCTCCCTCCAGGAAGGAGGCGGAGTGGTCCAGAGATCTGGCCCTCCAGGTCTGCTCTCAACTGGGCCTCCTTATCAACGAGGCCAAGTCGGAACTCGAGCCGAAGCAGGTGATTCTATTCATCGGGGCGCAGCTCGACTCTCTTCGAGCCAGAGCGCGGCTCCCGGCGGACAGGGCTGAGGTTCTTTCCTCCTTTGCCCGATCATTTCTGGTTGGGCAATTGCGCCCTGCCCGGGACTTCCTGCGCCTCCTGGGTCTCATGGCGGCCTGCACCAAGCGTGGTCCGTTGGGCCGCTGGAACATCGTCCCCTTCAATGGGGACTGGCCAGCCAGTGGTCTGGCCGCTGCGATCCTTTGGACCAGCTTGCCGGTGACACAGGGATGTGGAGCGCTCTCCAGTGGTGGACCGTTCCAGATCATTTGCAGGAGGGCATCCCGTTCGTCCGCCCCGAGCCGACGGTCTCTCTATCGACCGATGCCTCTCTGATGGGTTGGGGTGCCCATCTGGGGGAACACCGGGCTCATGGCCTCTGGTCCCCGCGGGAGTCCCGATGCCACATCAACCTGCTGGAGCTCCGAGCGGTCCGCCCAGCTCTCACGCTTTGCTCCGTTCCTCCGGGGTCAAGTGGTCCGAGTCCAGGCGGACAATACCACGACCATGTACTATCTAAACCGCCGAGGCGGGCGCGCTCCATGCTTCTGTGCAAGAGCTCTCCGCATTTGGTCACTGTGCGCAGCCTGGGCGGATCTCCTAGCTATTCACGTGGCAGGAGCCTCCAACACCCTGGCCGATGCCCTGAGCCGGATAGGGGCTGCATCCCAGAGTGGTCTCTCCCCTGCGGAGGTAGTACAGCATCTGTTCTCCCATTGGGGCACACCTCAGGTGGACCTGTTTGCCTCAGGAGAGCAGAGCTGAGTCTGTTCCATGCCGCCCCCTCAGCAGGGCTCGCTGCAGGGATGCCTTCTTGAGGCAGTGGACCCGGGCCTCTTTACGCCTTTCCCCATTTCCCTTGATCCACAGGTGCTTCTCAAGGCGAGGAGGGACAAGGCGCAGGTGATTCTGATAGCCCCAGACTGACCTCGCCAGTTCTGGTACCCAGATCTCCTCAGTCTCAGCTCCAGGACTCCGCGGCAGCTTCCAGCTCGCCCGGACCTGCTCTCAGTCAATCAGGGAAGGTGTTCCATCCGGACCTTCAATCCCTGCACTTGACGGCCTGGTTCCTGGCGGCTAAGTTCCAGGCCTTGGGTCTTTCCGACGAGGTCCTCAATGTAGTTGAGGCGTCCCGTAGAGTCGACCAGAAAATGCTATGCCTTCAAATGGAAAAGGTTTTCTATTTGGTGTCAGGCAAGGGCTTGGACCCTTCCTCCTGTTCCTTGGCAAGCATCTTGGACTATTTATGGTCCCTTTCTAGTCAAGGGCTTAGGTGACGACCCTAAGGGTGCACCTGGCAGCCATCTCTCTTACCGGGCGGGCGGGAAGCAGTCGATGGCGCAGGAGAAGGTGGTCTGGCGCTTTCAAAGGCCTTGATCACATTTCCTCCAGTTGGGAACCCCCACCTCCGTGGGATCTACTGCTGGTCCTGGCAAAGCTCATGGGCAAGCCATTCGAACCTATGCACAGGTGTGCTCTCTCTCACCTGTCGTGGAAGACGCCTTCTTGGTGGCTATCACGTCAGCCAGAAGGATGGGAGAGCTCCAGGCGCTTCCATCGAGTCTCCTTACCTGGTCTTCCACAGGGACAAGGTTGTCCTGCGCCCCCAACCGAAATTCCTTCCGAAGGTGGTGTCGGAGTTTCACCTTAACCAGGTGTTGACTCTGCCGGTGTTCTACCCCAATCACACCTCAGAGGCCGAATATAGGCTCCATACTTTGGACCCTAGAAGGGCGCTCGCTTATTATAAGGAGCACACGGCTGAAATTCGGGGAGAGGTTCGCCAGCTGTTTGTCACCTACGCTGAAGCCGCACCTGGCAGACCTGCAGCCAAGCGGACGATAAGCAGGTGGGTCACTTCCTGCATGGATCTCTGCTATAAGTTGGCGGGCATGGAGCCTCCCAGAGGGATAAGAGCTCATTCTACCCGCCATACTGCTGCAAGGTGGCTGCTTCCAGGACGTCCCTATCCAAGAAATCTGCAGGGCTGCTACCTGGAAGTCAGCAAACACCTTTATTACCCATTACCACCGACCTTGAGTCACGCGGGATGCTGGTTTGGGGCCTCGGTTCTCAGTCTCTCTTTCCCAAGTAAGTATTAGGGGTGTCGTCTTGCCTCCCTCCTCCCGGAGAACTGCTAGGAGTCTGCCAATGAGTGTGGATGAACAACATATCCATGTCCCTAGAAATACAGGTTACTCACCTGTAACAGGAGTTCTAGGAATGGTATATGTTGTTCATCCCTACATTCCCTGACCTCCCGGCTCGACGCACAACCTGAGCTTCCAGCGGGCCAGATCTGGCGT
Source organism: Neoceratodus forsteri (assembly GCA_016271365.2). Taxonomy (NCBI): domain Eukaryota; kingdom Metazoa; phylum Chordata; order Ceratodontiformes; family Ceratodontidae; genus Neoceratodus; species Neoceratodus forsteri. Next base: position 487,321,048 of record CM057449.1, read on the forward strand.
CATGGTGGAGCCGAGAGTTATACCACCCGGGTGGGTGGGAGGAGCAAGCTTGAAGACCTTCCGGCAAGATTTAAAGCGGCAAGGATACCTGCCAATGAGTGTGGATGAACAACATATACCATTCCTAGAACTCCTGTTACAGGTGAGTAACCTGTATTTCTTTGGGATCTGGAGAATTGCCGAAGTCCTCACAGGCTAAGGCCGGCCCGTCGGGGGAGAAGCCGGCCAAGCCAAAGGTGACTCCGCTAAGGGTCATCGCCAAGTCCTTGGAGGTGCCTGCTTTGGCCCTACCTGCTAAGGCACCGGCGCCGCCTACTAAAGGCACGCCTCCAGAGGTTAAGGACTCTGGCGCCCCCTGGCATCTGTCCCTACACTGACGCCAGTCGAAGGGGCGAAGGACCTGGGGTCAGTCGTGGAGATACCGATGTCCCCGTCGCCCAAGTCCTCCTCCCCCCCCTGGGCCATCAGGAGAGCTCTCCTTCACATCCCGCCGCTCTGGAGGCTTCTTTTCTGCAGCGTGCGGCCGAGATTTTCTCCAAGGATGAGCTCCAGCAGCTTTTCTCTTTTTGGTGGGGGCAGGTCCACAAGCAGACCTCCCCACTGCCGGCCCAGACACCGGTGCCGGATCCTGCGGGAGAACCACAGCCGGAGGGTGAGACTTCTCCGTTGAGGTCACTGGAGTGCCGTTCTTTGCCCTCTTCCTGGGCTCATTCCCGCTGTAGATCCGAGGACCACCGACGTCGCTCTAGGGTTTCAAGTGACCAACGTCTGTCTCGGTCTCATTCCAGGAGCCCTTCTCACGCTAAGCGGGACTGCTCCCGACATTGATCTCCTGACCGACATCGGTCATTTCTCTATCGCCGGTCCAGGGACCGGAGTCGGTTTTCGGACCGTCGTCGGTCCCCTAGTCACCGACGTCAGTGCAGGCATGGTCATGGGGTAGAATCCGACTATTCCAAATCGGATAGTCGATCCTCCTCTTCTTCATCGACCTCTTCTCCTTCTGTCAGTCTCAAGTGCTCCCCTGAAGAGAAGGACCTGCCTCGCTCGCCTCCGGATGATCCTACCTTCATGGACGTCATGAGGCACATCCAGGCTTCCAACGAGTGGGACACGGAAGACCTGGATCCGGAACGGCGGAGATTGGCTAAATACCTGAGGCAGAAGGAGCTGAAGCCCCTGGTTATTCCTCCTTTAGTGGATACTTTCCAGGATCTTACTAGATCCACCTGGATGCATCCGTCCTCCATCCCCGGCGGTTCCGAAGAAGTCGGATAGGCTCTATAAGGCCCCGAGGGCGGAACCTTTCGTGGCAGTGCACCCTCAGGCCAATTCATCGGTGATCACTACTGCCCATGATAAATCTTCGCAGCCGAAGCACCTCAGCTGCCAGCCTCCCGACCTGGAGTCCCGATACCTGGATCAGGTGGGCAAAAAAGTTTACGCTGCTTCCACCTGTTCCATTCGCTCCCTAAATTTCCTCACGCATATGGTACAGTATCAGAATGCATTATGGGAATGGGGACTTGAGCTGACATAGGCCATGCCAGACTCTGATAAGAAGAATGAGCTCCTGGCCCTTTTGCAGTCGGGCTCAGACGTAGGCTGTCGTGTGCTGAGAGCCTCATATGACACTGCGGACATGGCAGCCAGGGCAGCCGCCTCTGGAGTATGCCTTCCGGCGCCATGCCTGGTTGAGAGTCTCGGGCTTTCACTAGGATCTGCAGTCCGGTATCCAGGATTTGCCCTTCCAGGGTACCGTTTTGTTCGGGCAGGAGACTGAGGCTTTGATCTCCCATCTCCAGGAATCAGGTAAGTCGATCTGGTCGGTCCGCCAGATGTACCGTGGTGACCAGCGACGTCCTCACCACCGACGGCCTTTTCGTAAGTCCTCAGGCAACCAAGCTTCAGCCTGTGGAAACCAGCAAGGGCAGAGAGGTGGCTTCCACAGAAGATCTGTGAACCTGCAGTCTGGTGGACCTTCCGCCCATGGGCCCAAGTCCTCCCAGGCCTCTCTCCCAACTCCCGGTTCTGCCCAAAGACTCCCTTCTGCCCCCCCCTTCTGACCGAAGTTCAAGGGGAGCCGGTTGGGGGCCGCTTCTCTCTTCATCTCGAAGGGTGGAAGTCTATTACCACGGATCAGTGGGTCTTAGACGTTGTACGGAGAGGACACACCTTGGAGTTCACAGAGTTTCCCCCATATACTCCACCAAAGCTCTCCCGTTATCCTCCTTCTCACATCCCACTATTAGAAGGAGAAATACAGACCCTCCTGCAGAAGAGAGCTATAGAAAGTGTCCCCTTGGGGCAGCGAGGCCAGGGGTTCTACTCCCACTTCTTTCTGGTCCCAAAAAAGACTGGGACCTTCGTCCCATTCTAGATCTCAGTCCACTAAACCTCTTTATAGAGTACAAAAGGTTCAGGACGGTGACTCTTCAAGGTCTCCTTCCATTACTGCACCAAGGGGACTGGCTCTGTTCTCTCGACATGCAGGATGCATACATGCATATAGGAGTCTTTCCTCCTCACAGGAAATTCTTGAGGTTCCACTTCCAAGGGGAGCATTTCCAGTTTTGGGTGCTCCCGTTCGGCCTCTCTTCCACTCCTTAAGTCTTCACCAAATGCCTCGCAGTGGTGGCTGTGGCTCTGAGGAGGATGGGACATTACGTGTTTCCCTACCTCGAGGATTGGCTTCTTACGGCCCTGTCAAGGGACAGCCTCTTACGCTGTCTCGGAGACACTTATACTCTATTCCGAGAGCTGGGGATCACCCTGAGCTTAAAAAAGTCATCCCCAGAGCCCAGCTAAAAGCTCGCCTTCATAGGAGCGGTCCTGGATTCTGTCCAGGGCATGGCCTTTCTCCCACAGGACAGGGGGATTCGCTTGTGAGAATTGGTGAAACAGATCTCTATAGCACCTCGGGTTCCGGCCCGGAACTTCCTCAGCTTATTGGGGCATATGGCGGCAGCCATTCCAGTCATGCCCTTAGCCCGCCTCCACATAAGAGTCCCACAATGGATGCTCAGGGTGCAGTGGGACCAATGCTACGACGACCTGGACGCTTTAGTCAGGATCTCGGAGCCCATCAGGAGAACATTGCTTTGGTGGTTAGACCCCAGCAATCTGGAGAAAGGGGTCAGTTTTCGTCCGGAGCCACCAGGTCAGACTCTAACAATGGATGCCTCGGACCTGGGCTGGGGGGCACACCTGGGTGTTCATCAAACGTAGGGGGTTTGGTCACCCGAGGAACGGTCCCTCCACATCAGTGTGCTGGAAATGCGAGTGGTCCTCTACGCTCTTCAAACGTTTCGGGAGGATCTGGTACCGGGCTCTCTTCTAATTCAGACAGACAACATGGCGGTCGTCTTTTACATCAACAAGCAAGGGGGCACTCATTCATATCCTCTTTGCTGGGAGGCAATGAGAGTCTGGTACTGGGCACTGGACCGGGGCATTCTACTGTCTGCCATGCACGTTCCAGGCATCCTAAACAATCTGGCCGACAACCTCAGCAGGTCACGGGCCAGAGCACACGAGTGGGAGTTGCTTCAATCCGTAGTGGACCAGCTCTTCAACAGGTGGGGTCTTCTCGAGCTGGACCTCTTTGCGTCACCACGCAACGCCAAACTGCCAATGTTTTGCTTGCGAGAGCACGCACCTGGAGTTTTTTGGCCAGACATGTTATCCCTTTGCTGGGCAGGGAGGTTTCTTTATGCCTTTCTGCCTTTCCCTCTCATTCAGAGGGTTCTGCTCAAATTGCAGGCCGAAGGGGCCCGGATGATCCTTGTGGCCCCAACTAGCCTCGACAGATTTGGTTCCCACTCCTGCAGTGGTTATCCCAGGAACCACCAATCCCGCTGCCCATATGCTCGCAATTGCTGTCCCAGGACCAGGGGCCTCTGGTCCATCCAGATCTCTGGTCCCTGCACCTTCATGCTTGGCTAATTCAGACGTAGCTAGAAACAGATACGGGGTTTCCCCGGAAGTGGCGGAGGTCTTAGCGTCCGCAAGAAAGCCCTCTACTCGCTCCACTTATGCTATGAAGTGGAAGCGCTTCTGTCTTGGGGCCTTGCCGCAACATTTGGATCCCATCACCTGCCCTGTGAACTTCACTTTGCAGTACCTCCTCTCCTTGTACGAGAAAGGCCTGAGTTATTCCTCTGTCAAGGTACACATGGGCAATTTCCGCCTATCATGCTCTCGTAGGAGAGAGAGCATTGGCGCAGTTAGATGTAGCCCGCGTCTTCCTTAGGGGAATTCTACACATGAGACCTCCCATTAGGGACCCTGTCCCACCCTGGGACCTCCTTTTTGTGTTGGAGAAACTCACCCTCCCTCCTTTTGAGCCTGCAGCGAGTTGTGAGCTGTGTTACCTTTCTTGGAAAGTTTGTTTTTTGGTTGCTGTTACTTTAGCTCGAAGGGTTTCCGAGCTTCAGGCTCTGATGTGTAAAGAACCCTATTTGGTTTTTCATAGGAAAAAGGGTTTCCCTCAGAACTAATCCTAAGTTTCTTCCCAAGGTGGTCTCAGAATTGACACTCAACCAGTCGGTTGATCTTCCAGTTTATTTTCCTTCCCCTTCCAATAGAGGGGAGGCTCTCCTCCACACATTGGATGTCCACAGGTCCCTGAGGTATTACCTCAGCAGAACGGTTCAGCACCGTAAATCGGAGCAGCTCTTTGTGGGTTTTGCACCATGTCGCTTGGGTCAACCGGTGTCCAAGCAAACTATCTCTAAATGGATAGTCCGTTGTGTGTCGTTTTGCTACGAGCATCACAATAAACCCCTGCAGGCCCGGTTAGGGGTCACTCCACCAGAGGAGTGTCAGCTTCTTTCGCCGCTATGCGGAATGTCGCTATCCAGGACATTTGTGCGGCCACGACCTATAACTCGGTGCATACTTTTATCAAGCATTACAGCTTGGATATTGTCTCCAGACACCGTACTGGCTTCAGCCTAGCGGTTCTACAAGGGCTTTTGTCCTAGGGCCTCTGGAGTCAGCATATTCCTCCTCCCAGGGTTGGCTACCTCCTTGCTGTGGGACTGCTTGGGATTCAGTCCTAACTGTAACAGCCTGCTGCAAGAGCTCCCACTCAAAGTAAGATAGTACAGTTACGTAAGAGCTTACCATAACAGTAGATCTTCGAGAGGAGCTCTTGCAGCAGGCGCTGCTTCCCTCCCACCTTCCCCCTCAGAATGTGCAGATCTATTTTCTTTCCTTTCTAGATGGTGGGCTTCGCCTCCTTCTCTTGTCAGGCCTTCTGCTGGGTACTGGCAGGAGAACTGAGGTGGAACTGGGTCCGCCCCCTTTTGTACCCTGACCGACGCTGGGGCCGGGCTGGCATCTGGGGCCGTCCCCACTGGTATTGCTGGCAGAAGTTTTTCACCGGGTGGTCCTAGTGCCTGCGGCATAGTCCTAACTGTAATAGCCTGCTGCAAGAGCTCCTCTCGAAGATCTACTGTTACGGTAAGTTCTTGCGTAACTGTACTTTTTAACGAAATTAAAAATTGTTCGAGTTAGCGATCGCCTTTTCGCATCAGCGATTATGGTAGAGAAATCTTCCCCCGGATTTTGCCAGTGTCCTTGCAGCCAAAAAATGTTGCGCACTGATCCCCACCTCACATGCGTCTACTGCTTCCGTGCCGGCCATGACGCCTCGTCCTGCAGCCTTGGCCTTCCATCCAGCATCCTGGATGACAGTCTTGCACGTCTGAAACTGGGGAGACCTGAGAAGAGGAACCCTCCAGTGAAGTCCAAGGAAGCTAGGTGGGTGGTTTCCATGGCTGCAGGTTCTGCCGAGCGATTGGAACGCATGCAGGCATTCAAGGAAGTAGCCGCTTGTGCTGCGGACTCTCAAAGCTTCTTCATTCCGCTCAACCTGGGCTCCACCTTCTCAGGCTCCTTCAGAGAGTTGTGCCAGTCTCTTCCCACCTGGGGAGAGGTGCCTGCTGGCTCGCACTCAGCATGCGGTCTTGACCTCGGTCGAGATTGCTTCTTTGGCCGCAGGCTTCACGGACCTTCCATCGGGCCAGCCGACTGAGGATGTGGCCAATGAGATCGAGATTGTTCTCGACCCAGTCGACCCGCTGTCGCCAACCCCGGTCGATGACTCTTTAGAGAGGACTCCGGTCCTTGTCTTCCCCTACGAGGAGACCCAGCCCACTGATGTCCCCATTGAGGATCCGGTTCCGGACCACCGGGTTTCACCACTCCTGCTGGTGTCTCTCGAGCGACCGATTCAGCTGAAGGGAACCGGGTACAACAGATGTGGGGGGTCCGTCGTCGGTTCCTTCGCCGGCCGGACATCAAACGAGCCGACGTGAGGCTTAGTGGCGAGCTCTCGGCAGGTGCTGGAGGAGCCGACATCTGACTTATGAGAGCCACCACCGGAGGGAGACCGAGTAGAGTGATCAGCCCGGGGGAGGGGAGGCCGTGCGTCACCCCAGAGGGTTGGATGTCTTACTGGCTCATCTCCGGGCGGACGTCAGAGGAGCCGATGCCCGGCTTACCAGAGTCGCCCATAGTGGTAGACCACGAGCCTGCGGCTGAACCAGGGGCGGAGGTCTCCCAATTGCCCCGGGCGCCCGTGAGCCAGCGCTGACCAGAATGGAGCGGCCCGGCCCGGCAGAAACCTCTGAGGTGGCTGTCGAGGAACAATCCCCCGGAGGGGATGTTACCTGCATCCCAACGACTCCCGAGGGAGACGCGGTGGAGGAGCCCTTGTCCCGGTGCCTCTCCTTCTCCTTCTCCTTGTTCTTCCAATGGCCTTCCGGGGAAGTGGACGCCTGCCTCAGTTTTCTGAACTTCTTCTCCATAGAACTAATTTTCTTCTTTAGAATATGGGCTTCCAGGGATTGCTGCCGCCTTTTCCAGGTAGCCGCGTTGAAACTGAGGCAGTGCTGGCACTTCTCAACCAGGTGATCGGGGCCTAGGCAGAACAGGCACAGGGAGTAGTCGTCCTTGTGCGGTAGTTGGGCGCCTCATGAATCGTACTTATTCTTGTGCTCAGAGGGTGTGTAGGGGACGACATAAACTGACACTAGTACTGATGTTAGTCAAAAAAAATAATGATTTTTCGGTAAAAAAACGATGAAGGTAGGGCTGATGAAGCACGAACTTTTCCGCAAGGCGCTGCACGGGCTAATGGCAGGAAAGAACTGGAAGGCAGGCATCCGGGACTGCCCCTTTATACCGACGTCTCCTGACGCTGGTCAACTGACGTGGGGGCAGTCCCTCGCCAGGGACTGCTAGCTAGAAATTTTTCCGTGGGGTCTTGCCACCTGCTGGCGTCAGTCCTATGCCTACTGCAAGAGCCCTCTCGAAGTAAGATCTCTGTTTTTCAAGTTCTTTTTCCAGATCTGAGGCCATGCTACAGTTTCTTTTGATCCTGAGAAACTGATTCTTTGGGATGTTCTCAGTGGTGTGGCGAGGGTGACAGCTGCTAGCAAGCAAGATACTATTCCTGTCTGTAGCCATTCTAAAAAGGCTAGTCTCAATCCTTCCTTCACATGTCACAGTACGAAGATCCACAAACGAAATAGCAGTTTTGCTCACAGTATGTGTAAATCTCAAAGTTTTATTATTGTCATGTAAATATGCAATGAACTGATGCAATTTGCAGTTTTCGCTCTGCCACACCACAAGAACATCATCAATAAAGTGCCTTCAAAGCACTATTTTAGACAGAAAGGAGTTTACAGAAGCATCCCAAATTGCAGCTTCTTCCCAGAAGCCCATGTATTAGACCTGCATAATTGGGGGCAAAACTTGCCCCCATAGTAGTGCCTTTCTTTTGTTGATAGGTTGTCCCCTGAAAATTAAAAAAGTTACCTTCAAATACCATCCCTGGCCAGATCTACCAATACCTCTGTCTCTGATCTATACCCCTCACCCCTCTTGTCAAGGAAATATCTTGGGGATTTCAGGCCCTCACTGTGTAGGTTGTTCGTATATAGCGACTCCACATCGAGTCACTAAAAGGCAGTCTTCTTTCCATTCAACATCAGTGAGGCATCTGAGAGCATCCCCTGTATCTTTAAGAAAAGTCGGAAGTGAGTTGGCATGTTCTTTTATACTGTCATCCACAAATCTAGCCAGTGGTTCTGTCAGTGAGCCAGTGCTAGAGATAATGGGGCGTTCAGGTGGATTCTGCAAAGATTTATGGATTTTTGGTAATATGTAGGACTGGGATATAAGTGGTGAATCTGTAGTCAGGAATTTCGCTTCCCTTTTATTCAATAATCCCTCTCTACTTGCCCATTGGAGAGGGTCATCTCCCTGCCTCTTAAAGACCTGGGCGGAGTTAGATCTAACTTCTATGTATAATTCAGTGTTGTTAAGTTGCCTGCATGCATGTGCTATATAATCTTGTATGTTTTGCAACACAACGCTCCCACCCTTATCTGCCGGTTTTATGATGGTTTCTTTATCTTCTCTTAGGGCTTTCAGTGCATCCCTTTCCTCAACCGATAGATTGCAATATCAGGGTACAAAATCCTCTTTTCTGAGTGCCTCAATTTCTTTTTCACATAACTTATAAAGCACAGAGACAGCCATAGGCTGTGGTGGACAAAAAGTACTTGGTTTCCTACGCTCCATTGTGGCGCTATTGTGGATGTCATTACCATTTATTCTACTCACATTGCTCAAGTTTTGTGTACCAGAATTAATTTCACTTTCAAAATCAGCCAAAGCATCAAAAACATCCTATGTAGACACTATTATGTTTTCATCAATTTCTGCTGTTGTATTCAGACTATCCATTTCAAAATCCCTCCCCATTTCTGTACCTTGACTATAGAAACATCTTAGGCTAAGAACCCTGCATAGTCTGTTCAAATCAACAGTTGTTTCAAAAAAGTCCAAGTCTGTCTTAGGAATAAATGTAAAGCCTTGTTCAGGACACTTACTTCAGGTGGAGACAATATTCTGTTAGAGAGGTTATTTATACTGTCCATTGATTCAACATTGTCTTCCTCAGCTTCATTTATTCCTGGTAATGTCTCTTTTGCAGCTGTTGACCTCCCAATGTTGCGGCATCCTCTTCAAACCCTTCCTGATCCAATTCGTCATGGCCCTTCCTCCTGCCTCATTTGAACTGTCTTTTCCTTCCTAAAAAAAGGGCAAGGATCTCCTGAATATTCCGAGTCGCTAGTCTCTGAAGCACTTGTCCCGCTGGTTCCATTAGCTGCACTTGTTTCACTTGCGATTGAACTAGGTTTCAAAATGGAGGTTGGTGTGAAATGTACTCTATTTTGTCCAGTACGTGCATTCCGGTTTCCGTTCCCTTTTCAGTTTCCAAAATTACGCTTGGGCCAGCTAAATATGTGACCCTTCTGGTAGTCATTCTAATCTCTTGTAAATTTAATTTTTTTAGTAGTATAGATCCTATTCTCCTGGAATTGTAGTTCCCTTTGTAAGTCAGTTTTAAACTTTGTAAAACAGGAATGTCCCAAAATCTTTTGTAACTCCACCTCCTTCTCCCTTAACTCTTCATCTACAGCAGCTTGATCATTTTTGGATTTCCTAACAGTCAACTCCATCCATTTATCCGTGACCTCTGTAGATTTTTTTCTCCATTTTGTAACAAAATTAAGGTCATTATGTCCAAATGAAGGATCTTTGATAACATGTAGGCCACGGGATGCTCTACCTGCTTCCAGATAGGCCTTGATAGGCCTAGTCTGACAATGGTTTGTGCGTGATTTCAAAGCAGTTCGTTCATATGGAAAGAATGCACTTCGGATGTTTCCATGGATCTCACCTACCATATGGGGAAATTTCATTGTGACAGCCGCTGGCACAGTTCTTTCTTCTCCCATACCAAAAGGATTGGATTCTGGCAATGTAGAGAAAATGCTCTCCGTAATTCCAATAACCGTCGGACCTCCACTTCCGGCTGCACTGCTACTTGCTCCCAAATCCACAGGATCGTCTTGTTGCATAACTTCAGCGTCTGCTGGAAAACAAGTCAAATATTGCATGCAGCACTTCTGTGTGCTTGCACTGTAAATTAGATACAGGTGTTGATAATTTGAATGTGGTAAAATCCTATAAATACAAAGTGAGCACTAGTGGGCACTGTCTTTGACAAAGACCTTGGGGTTGAAACGTTAGAGGGGTCTGTAACTGTTGTTCCTCCTGGCGTAGGCCTTTTTAGGCCACTATATGCACTTTTGTGGTAAATAAATGCTTTGGCAATGGTTAAGCAACTTTGTTTCATGGCATAATTTCAGTGTGCATTAGTTATTGGAGGTGTGCCCTGACTGGTTCCTCCGAGAAAGTATTTGAGTACTTGCTAGACCTTTCAGACATGGAACTTCAGTGCCCTTCTACTGTGTAAAGGTTCATTTCTGTGCAGTCTCTGCCTACCATGAACCAGTCCAGGACATGACCCTGACCCAACTGTCTTAATACACTCTCAAAGGCAATTCTGCACATGAGGTCCCCGGTTAAGAAGCCGGTTGCATCCTGGGGTATTAAACTTGTGCTAGATATGCTCATTTGCAAACCTTTTGAGCCTGTAGCCACATGCAATCTAAAATTTCTGACGGAAACACTTTTCTAGTGGCCATCACCTCTGCTTATAGGGTCTTTGAGATATATGCTTTGGTCACAGACCCTCCATGTACTGTCTTCCACAAAGACAAGGTGGTTCTCTGTACACACTCTAAATTCCTACCTAATGTGGATTTGGAGTTCCACCTCAACCTGCCCTTGGTGCTGCTTACCTTCTTCTCTAACTTCCAGAATGAATGGGAGCGCACCCTTCACTAGCTGGATTTTAAGAGCCCTTCGGTTCTACATTGATAGAACACAGGACACCCATAAAGCCAAGCAGCTCTTTGTGTCCTTCAATGCTCTGTCAGCCAGTTTCCATTAAATATATTTCTGCTTGGATAGTGGCATGCCTACATCACTGTTACTATATGGCACAGGTAAAGTTGGAAGGCCAAGTATGCACCCACTCTACCATCGCTGTGGCTGCATCGATGGCAGAGACTTACTCTTTTCCCATTGATGACATTGCAAAGCAACTTCTTGGAGCTCAGTGGATACTTTTGTTAAGCACTATGCTCTGGATGTTCATGCCAGACAGCATGCTTCTTTTGGCAGGACAATCCTTAATGGACTTCTGTCCTGAGTGAGCTTCATCTCCTACCGGCCTGCTTGGGAGATTTGGTTTTAGCTTGTTACCCTAACCCAGCAGTATGAATAAATGGTGAAGACTTCAAGTCCAGAAAGATATGAAAATTACGTACTCACCATAATTCTTGATCTTCTTGGACAAATCTTCACCATTTATTCATATGCCCACCCACCATCCTCTGAGCTCACTCAATCTGTTCCTGGTCTTCACTCTTGTTTCTGTTTGGGATGTGAAGACATTGTTCTTAGTTGACCCCGTTGTCAAGGCATAGCTGGTCAGGAAGCATAGGAAAACCAGAAGCAGTTTCAAAATTCACAAATTGCATTTTATTTTTTCCAAATAACAGTAAAATAAAAATAATATTGTTCAGTATAACTATTTACAAAGGCAGTACAAACAGAGAAAACTAAGTCCTTCTTCTGAGGGTATCTCTTATTCAGAGTTTCAGTCTCTGTTTCTCACGCTGCTTGTCTCTCCAGCAAAAGCATTGCTGCTCTTTTTATAAGTCTTTGTCTTTCTATAGGAGTGGCAAATGCAGTTTTGTCTCTGCATTCTTTAGCTAGGGGGATTTGCCAGTAACCCTTGTTGAGATCGAGGGTACTGATGTACTTGGCACTCCCCAGTCTGTCCACCAAATCATCTATTCTGTCATAGGATAACTGTCAAATTCTGACACTTGATTAATTTTTCTAAAATCAAGGTGGATACTTACACCCCTTTTTTTGTTTACAGTCACCAGTGGTGATGACCAACCACTTCTCAACTCTTCTATGATACCCAATTCTTTCATTTTTTTGTATTTCCTTACCCACGTCTGCACTTAACCACTCTGATAATCTGCATGTCTTTTGGCCAGTAGGGCGAGCATTCCTTGTCATTGTTATATGCTCAACCCCTTTTGCTTGGCCTGGTACTGTGGTAAAAGTACTGTTAAATGTCTTTAGCAAGTTACGAATTTCTGTGGTTTGTTTGTAGGTTAAGGAAACATTCACTTTTACAGCATCAGCAATTACAGTTTGTTCCAGTCTATCATAGGCTACATCAATATCTTCTTTATCAGTTTCTGGTAAAACTAGCAAAGCAACTTTGGTGTTTTTTCAACTCATTTCTTGAGGAAGTTAGCATGGTATACAGTATCTTAGTAGGATTTTTCCTATCGGGGGTCTCTGTTTCATAGTTAACTGTGCCAATATGTCTAAGCACTTTATAAGGCCCTTGCCACTTCATTAACAGTTTATTTTCTGTAGTGGGTAACAATAACAAGACCTTTTCACATGGCTCAAAACCTTATTCTTTTACCCCATGGTCATAATACACCTTCTGCTGGTTTTGGGCCTTTTCCTGACTACTATGGGAGATTTCAACATATTTTGCCAGCTTCTTTCTTAGGGCACACATATAAGATATAATTATTTCTGATGGGGGTTATCTTCCCACATTTCTTTTATTACATCTGATGACCCTCTAGGTTGTCTACCATACAGCATTTCAAATGGTGAAAACCCTGTTGATGCCTGTGGCACTTCTCTGTAAGCAAAAAGCAGGTAAGGTAAGTATTGGTCCCAGTTTTTCCCTTCCCCTTTTACAAACCTTTTTAACATGCATTTTAGGGTTTGATTAAAACGCACAACAAGACCATCTGTCTGAGGGTGATAAGGGGAGGTTCTTATTTATTTTTTTTATTTATTTTAATCTAGGATTACAAGTACCTTTGAGCCAAGGCTCTTTTACAAAGGTTCCACATCAGACAGAGTACAATACAACACAGGATAATTCAGTACAAGTTGCAGATAAACACTGGGTTACAGAAACAGTAGGCGTAACTTATTTTGTCAATGAAAACATAACTACTGAGACAATACTAGAAAGGATGCAGTGGTAGGAGCAGTCAGAGGCATTGTCAGCGGTACTTAGGGAAGTGCAGTGGAGAGGAGAGGGAAGGAGGATATGAGGGGAGGAGGGGGAGGGGAAGGGAAAGGGATAGCAGTGGGAGAAAGTAAGTGCTGAGTAGAATGGGCAGTGGCAGGAGGGAAAGGTTGATGGACAGGAGGGCTGTTTAAGGGAAGCAGTCGCATGTGCTGTAGGCAGAGAGGTGTAGACGGAGCCTTGATTTGAAGGGGCCAAGCTTGGGAAGTGAGGAGATGTTACTACTGAGACCATTGAACCAGAGTAGGGCCCTGTAGGCGAATGCTCTTTGCCCCTGGGAGGTACGACAGTGAGGGATCTGAAACAGCTGGGAGTCTGAGCCCCTAGTGAGGCGTGAATTACGAGCAGGAGAAGGGAGGGATTGGACACCAGGAGGGGAATAGCCCAGGGTTGTCTTCTTGGCCATTAAGCAGGTTTGGTATTTTATGCGGTTAGAGAGTTGTAACCAGCCAGTTTGGGCATAGAGGTCACATGTATGGGTGAGACACTGGGCTCCAGAAATGAGCCGACAGGCTTTGTAGAGGACTGTAGCTATACGTCGGAAAGCAGTGGCAGAGCCATATACGATAAGGCCATAATCAATTAGCGAGACCACAGAGCTCTAAACTGCGACCCTTAAGGCTTCAGAAGTAAGGCATTGCCTGTGCCTGTAGAGAAGACCGATGCGATTGTTAGCAGCTTTAACAACATTGTCAATGTGTAGGCCGTAGGATAGGTGACTGTCGATTGTGACTCCAAGATATTTAAAGTAGGGTACATGTTGCAGGGCAGCACCGTTGCAGTTTAGGATGGTCAAAGGAAGATGCCTGTACTTGTTGTGGGTGCAGCAGAAGAGCATTGTCTTTGTTTTTTATAGTTGAGGACTTGCTTGTGCCTAGAAAATTAGTTTTCGACTGATGAGAAGCCACTCTGTAGATTGCATTGAAGGGGATAGTGTTCCTTGTGGGTAGAGTGGATTACGGCATCATTTGCGTAGAGTAGTATTTGCTCCGGGCAGGACTGTGGTAGGTTATTCAGAAAGAGAGAGAAAAGTAGGGGACCTAGAATGGATCCCTGTAGGACTCCAGAGCTGACTGGCCCAGCATCTGAGAGAATGTCACCGATTTTGACTCTTTGCGATCTGTTTTCAAGGTAACTTTTGAACCAGGTCGTGGACATAGGCGAGAGTCCGGCATTTAGCAGCTGGTCTATCAGGAGGCGATGATATACGGTGTCAAAAGCCTTGGTTAAGTCAATGTAGACAGAGCCAATTAGATGACCTTTATCCAGGGAGCTGTGGATAGCTACGGTGTAGTCCAGCAGGGCTGACGTAGTGCTGTGGCCCATTCTGAACCCATGTTGCTGAGTGCACACGATATTATATTTTTCCAGGTACTCAGTACGCTGGTCTGCTACAATCCTTTCAATGGCCTTTGAGAGGGGAGGCAAAATGGAGATAGGCCGGTAGTTCATATGTAATGTCCGATCACCACTTTTGTGGATTGGGGTCACAGTTGCGGTTTTCCATCTGTCAGAGAATTGACTGAGGCTGAGGGAGAGGTTGAAAATGTTTTGTTAGTGGGGGTAATACTTCAAGAGTGAGGGATAGCAGTTTTAGGTCAAGTGAGTCCCCACTTATTCGAGTCTTGGCAATAGCTTTACTGATGTACATGCAGACCTCATGCATCATTACTGCCTTAAAGTAGAAGGGCGGGTATTTAGAAGAAGGGGGAGGGCTGGTGGCATGTGATGTAGCGTCATCTTTATTGAAAAAGTCAGAGGGGAGAACACTGCTGAGGTCGGTGAAGGCTGAGTTGAAGGTATTTGCTATAGCTACAGGGTCCAGAATAGTAGCCCCATCGATATTCAGCATAGTGGGGGAAGTTTTAGGCTGTTTCCCAGTAACTTCTTTAATATTGTTCCAGAAAGATCTGCCATGCCCCCAGGTATTGGTGGTCATTATAGTAGAGGTTTTTCATTAGTCGAATGGATTTTGTGCAGGCATTACATGCACACTTGTAGTTCTGTATGTCTGCTTGTGTTCCTGAGGCCCATGCCAGCATCCAGAGATAGTCCCTGGCTTTTAGTTGGGCAGGTAGTTCAGCAGAGAGCCAGGGGTTGTAGAGGCCTTTGACTTTGCGTTTTTTGAAGGGGGCATGGATGTCACAGGCAGCATTAAAGATGTTAATGAAGTAATCCAGGGCTGAGTTGACATCAGTGGCATTGTAAATAGAAGACCAGTCTTTTTGTCTGAGACGGGATTTAAGGCGTTTTAGTTGCCCTCTAGGGGGGACTCTACTGGAAATGAGTAAGGGCGGAGGCCTGCTAAATTTGTTAGACCAATTGCAGATGACTGGGGAATGGTCACTTATTGAGTCTAGGAGGATGGAGATGTTAGAGATGCAGGGCGGGTGGTTAGTAAGTACCCAATCTAGAAGGGTACTTGTGCCAGTTTTATAGTTGTGCCGAGTGGGGGAGTCAACTAGCTGAGAGAGGTTGAAGGCAGAGATCGCATCCTTGATACCCCCTATTTCTGGTGCCAGCCAGTTAACATTGAAGTCGGTCAACAGGATTGTCTCAGAGCCAGGTGAGAGGGTTCATACAAAGTCTAGGACAGCATTGATACCTTTGCCTTACACTTTAAGGGGATGTACACTGCGGCAATTGTCAGGGCCTTGTTTTGGGCCCCTAGCATGATTTTTAACAGGCAGAATCTGTGCAGCTGTATTTGAGACATTGGGATCTAAGGAGTGGCCCAGGAGAGGTGCCTTCAGATATATTGCACAGCCCCCACCTCTCTTTGTCGTCCTATCAAGTCTAAAGATGCTATATCCTGGTACGACAATAGACATGTCTGGGATTTTTGGGGAGAGCCAGGTTTCAACAACCATGAGTATATCCGGATTATGACAGTTGGCAAAAATTTGCAGTGCATCAAGTTTAGGGCGGAGGCTGCAGATGTTGATTTTTGCAAGGGTGACAGACCCTGCCCGCTTTACTTGGGTGGTTGAGTGAGTGGTCATTGGGCCAGGATTGGGGTGAACATTGCCAGATAGCAGGAGCAGGAGGAGCAGTAGCTTCAGAGTGCACCAACGTAATTGTCTGGAGGAGAGTGTAGTCAACCATTTTGATTGGGAGTGTAGGCAGAGGTTCTGACAGTGGCTCCAGAGGGATGAAACATGTGCCAAGGATGGAAAGGCAGTTGATGGAGCAAGTCTCCCCCAGCCATGCTTACATTTATGCTTCCAGATCGTGTCAGGGAAGGGTGTGATAGGGGAGCAAAGGGCAAGGGCTAGAGTGCCTGAGTGGGCGTAGAGACAATCGACTGTGAAGCTAGGGAGAAGAGAGGGGTTGCAGGCTCCGGGAAGATAGCTGAGAGGAACCAGAGATGCAAGGATAGTTAGAGAAAAAGGCAAGAAGGACAGCCCCATTTTGCCCAGTGGAAAGAGGGAATCGCAGGGGTAAAGCTAGGGAGTGTGGAGAGAGAGCTCTAGCTGGGGCACAGAAAGCGATTTGGGAGGGTCGGAGAAGATGTGATAGGATGAGAGTGGATAGGGTGCAGGAGAGGAGAGAAGGAGAGCGTGGGCGGTAGAAGTCGGATAGGATTTTAGGGGAGGACCCTTATACAGGTGGGAGGAGCTGTTGCTTATTTAATTAAAGATAGGAGGTAGGGGAGGGGGGATGGCCACAAATTTTCGGCACTTTGCAGTACAAGCTTATGGGCACAGAAGCCCAAGAAGGCAGAAAGACAACAGAAATGATGGCAGAGATACCTACTTGTTGGTACAGCTCCTTCAGTAATGCAGCACCAAAATTACTACCCTGATCAGTAACAATCTTTTTAGATAAGCGCACCCTGCTGAAAATTTTGGCAAGCTCTGCTGCCACTTTTGGGGCTGTAACAGTACGCATTGGAACTACCTCTGGGTATTGTGTAGCATAGTCACATACGACAAAAATGAATCAATTACCCTTTTTACTTTTGTCTAAGGGACCAACCACATCCATTGCAATTTTCTCAAAAGGCACATCTATCAAGAGTTAGGGGCAACAGGGACACCTTTTCTTTTTTAGTCACTGGAGCTACTTTCTGACACTCGGCACAAGAAGTGCAGTAGGTAGCAACATCTTCATGAATTCCCGGCCAGTAAAATCTGTACAGCAATCTGGCAAGGATGTGATCCCTTCCTGAGTGATCAGCCATAGGACTATCATGTGTGATCTGTAACAACTCAGAGCTATACTTTTGTGGCATAAACAATTGTTCTGTCTGGTCCTGTGTCTGAAGTTTAACCCAAACTTTGTACAGTAGCCCATTACATTTTTTAAACATAGGTTCACTCTGTTTTGTTTTCACCCCCAGCTGCTTAAAATAACCCTGGAGAGAAACATCGTTGGCTTGTTATAGAACAAATTCACAATTAGTGATCAGTTTAGTTTCAGCATTTTCATATTTTAACCCCATGTCCATCAGGTCTTTTGTTGCCACTGTTTCTTCAGGCATAATCTTTCTCTCCTCTGCTTCCGGATCTTGGAGCAGTGCTCAAACAAGTCTGAATCAAAATCGGCGAAAGGAAGCATTCCCACCATCGGAGATTTTCTTTGCCTGAGCTCTTGTCACTACAGCTGCTGAAACATCAGGATGTACTCCCTCTTTGATTAACTCAGTAAATCCTGGAAACTCATTTTCAATAATCACAGGTGCAGGTAACTTGGGTACTACCCCCACTTTCATTTGGTGCAACACTCCATTAATAGAATCACTTGGCTGGAGGAATAGTATCGAGTGTCCCTGTGGATGCAGATGACACCAGTACATTGTCCTTTTGGACATTGTTTTCCCAGCACTTCAGTATGCACTAGCGTCTGTCTGCTTCCTGAATATATAAGTCCCTTCACAGTCTTCTCTCCCACCTTACATACGAACATACAAAATTTGCCAGCAGATAAAGACCTAGAGGTCTATCAAGTCTGCTCGAATGTGCAGCTAGCACCCCTTATTCTGCAGCTGCCACTCCTTCCACCCTTCCCCTTCATTAACCCTCCCCCTTGTCCTGTCCCATCCTCGTTTGAAGCAGTCCACTGTTCTACTGCATACCACTTCAGCAGGTAACGCATTCCACCCAGCCACCACCCTCTCTGTAAAAAAGTGTCTCCTCATCTCCCTCCTGAACCTTCCTCGCTCCAGTCTCATATCATGGCCCCTGGTGGCCCTCCCCTCCCTTACTTTGAACAGCCCCTCTGTACCCGTCTTGTTTATTCCTTTCATGTATTTAAAGGTTTTAATCATGTCACCCCTGTCTCTCCTCTCCTCCAGTGAGTACATGTTCAACTCCTTCAACCTCTTCTCGTATGATAAGTCCCCCAGCCCCTTGATCATCTTTGTCGCTCTGCGCTGCACCCCCTCCAGTAACTTAATGTCCCTCTTCAGATACGGACGCCAGTACTGCACGCAGTACTCCAGGTGTGGTCTAACTAATGACCTATACAGTGGCAGAATCACCTCCTCCCTCCTTGAGGATATACCCCTTGCAATACAACCCAGCATTTTGTTGGCCTTTGCAGCTGCCTTCCTACCTTGTGCCGAGTTGTTCATTGACCCTGTAATGAGCACACCCAGATCCTTCTCCTCCTCCTCTGTCTGGGCTAGCTGCACTCCCCCTAGCTGGTAACTCGTCCTTGGGTTCTTCTTCCCAAAATGCAGCACCTTGCACTTTTTGGCATTAAAGCCAGTTGCCAGGTGTCTGACCAGGTTTCAAGTTTTGCCAGATCATCCTGCAACCCCTGCCACCCCCCTAGGTCACCACCACCGCGCCTACCTTGGTATCATCAGTAAACAGACTGATCTTGCTCTTGATGTCCCATGATATGTCTGCAATGAATATCCCAAACACACTGGTCTCAACTTTGAGCCCTGTGGAACACCGCTCGTCACTGCCCTTGGGTGTGAGGCTCCCACCACCACCACCCTCTGTTGCCTTCCCTGCAGCCAGTTTCCTACCCATCTCACCAGCTTTGTACCCACCCCTGTGCCTACTAACTTCCTTCCCAGCCTTCCTTGTGGCACTGAGTCGAATGCCTTACTGAGGTCCAGATACAGGACATCCACTGCATGGCCCCTGTCCAGTTGCCTAGTTACCCAGTCATAGAACTCCACCAGGTTGGTTTGGCAGGATCTGTCACGTATGAAGCCATGCTGTCTGCTGTCCTGTAGTCCTTTGGCCTCTAGGAGGGCCACCAGCCTCTCCTTCAGGATAGTCTCCATTAGCTTTCCCACGATGGATGTGAGGCTCACTGGTCTGTAGTTTCCCGGTTCATCCTTGGGGCCACTCTTGTGGAGGGGCACCACATGAGCCATCCTCCAGTCCTGAGTACACACCCCAAATGTAGTGAGGCATTAAATAGGTCTGCCAAAGGTCCTGCAAGGACCTCTGCCAGCTCCTTTAGTACCCTGGGGTGGATGCCATCTGGGCCTGGCGCCTTGTCCACCCTCTGTGCCTTCAAACCCTCTTGAACTCTGCTCCCCATGATTTCCCCATCTGTCACCACTTCCCCCCCTGCTTCTGCCATTTCTCCCACCTTGGGTGTCACCCCCCTCTTCTCTTTAGTAAATACTGAGCAGAAGTACTCATTTAGTGCTTCATATTATACTTCCCTGCTTCCACCCAACTCCCTCCTTCTAATCCTTACTATGTGGTCCTTACAGCTCCTTGTCTCTGATGTACTTAAAGTCCTTCTCCCCTTCTTAATGCCTTGTGCCAGCCTGAGTTCGTGAGATGCTTTGGCTCCCTTACTGCCCTTGTCACCTCCTTCGATTCTGTCAAATACTTCTCCCTGTCCTCCCCCCTCCCTGTTTTCTTGTACTTCTTAAAGGCAGCTGTTTTCCTCCTTACCTTTTCCATGACCTCCTTGCTCAACCACATCGGTTTCTTAGCCCTAGCCTTCTTGCTCTGGGCTTTGCAGCAGGTTTTGGTTGCCTCCACTGTCCCCAGCTTTATGAGCTCCCACCTCTGGTTGGTGTCCATACTAGATTGAATTCTGGCCAGGTACCCTTTTACCACTTCCCCCATCCTCCCAAAGTCGGCCCTCCTGAAGTCCAGCACTCTTGTGCCAGATTCCACTCCTTCCTTGCCAATATCCAGTGTGAGCCATACTGAGCGGTGGTCACTCCCTGACAGCGATTCCTCCACTGTAAGTTCTCTCACAAAGTCCCCATTTGCCAGCACAAGGTCAAGGGTGTTCCTAACCTGGTTGGTTTACTGACCATTTGCAGCAGGAAGCTGTCCTGGAAGGCATCCAGCAGTACCTGCTCCCTTCTGTTCCTGGTTGTCGGGGTGCTCCAGTCCACTCCTGGCAAGTTGAAGTCCCCCACAATCACCACACTACCCTTCTCGGAGGTCCTTCTGATCTGTCTCGCTAGTTCCCTGTCTTAACTCCTCCGTCTGAGATGGTGGCCTGTACACCACCCCCATTCTAAGAATCCTATTCTTCACATCTATTAAGTACTTGCCCCAATTTGCTAAGGACAAATCTGCTCCAGTGTCACTCTTCTTACTATGGCAATTTCTTGCAATATGACCTGGCTTGTTACAGATATAACAGATATAGTCTTTGGGTGCAGATTTGTTACCCCTACCAGAGTTCTTATCAGACTTAGAGTTTAAATGGAAAAAAAAAAGTGTCTTACCGGTGCTTGGCTGTTACCTCACTGCTGTGGCATCTATCTGACCATTTGGTAGTCTTCAGCCAAAGAAACAGCCTTTTCCCAACTTGCTGGTCAGTGTTCTTTTACCCAAAGTTGTACGTTTGTGGGTAGGATGTTGATGAACTGCTCCATTACAAATGTTTCTATGATCTATGGGAGTGTTTTGCCCTCTGGTTGGAGCCATTTCATAAGGAGTTCTCTGAGTTGGGTGAAGGCTTCTCGAGGATTGTCGACTGAGCTGTACTTCAGAGACAGAAATCTCTGTCTGTAGGTCTCTCATGAGATGTCATATCTTTTAAGGACCTCTCTTTTCACCAGGTCATAATTTTCTGACTGCAGTGTCCATGTTGCTATAGGCAAGTTGGGCTTTCCCTGGCAGGTAAGGTATCAGTCTGATTGCCCACTGCTCTCTTTGGCCACTGGCATGCTGTGGCAGCCCTTTCAAAAGTTGTCAGGTATGCTTCTGTATCATCCGAGGGAAACAACTTTGTAAGTTAAAGGTCTTTTAAGATCTTACTTCGAGAGGGCTCTTGCAGTAGGTAATTACATATAGGACTGACGTCAGCAGGTGGCAGGACCCCACAGAAAATTTTCTAGCTAGCAGTCCCTGGCAGAGACCACCTCCATGTCAGGTGACCAGCGTCAGTCGACGTCGGCATAAAGGGGCAGTCCCAGACGCCCGCCTTCCAGTTCTTTCCGCTGTCAGCTCGTTGCAGCCCTCGAAGTTTTTATGCTCAGCCCTGTTGCTTCGTCTATTTTTTTCAAAAGTATCAGTATTTTGCATTTAATCGTCAGGTGAATGTCGGTTTATCGTCCCCTTCAAAAATAAAGGTACAACTAAATGCGGCGCCGCTGCCTCTAAAGGCGGTCCTCCCTCTGCCTTTTTGTTTTAGGCCCCGACAGCGTGGTGCGACTCAAAAGTGCCCGCATTGCCTGCATTTCAATGCGGCCACCCGCACACGACGCCAGCAGTTAAAAAGAAGATGTCAGCAATGGAGAAGGAGCTGAAGAAGCTTAGGCAGGCATCGACCTCCCCAGAAGGACATAAGAAGCGGGACAAAGCAAGGCACCTGGAGAAGACCTCCTCTTCCACGACTCCGGCTGGAGCCGTGGCTAAGGTAACGTCCCCTCCGGAGGATCGCCCAATGGCAGCCTCCAAGGTTTTGGAGGAGGCATCGGCCTGCATGTCGGGTTTGCGTTCGAGCCCAACGGGTGCCTCTGGGCAAAAGGAGGCTTCTGCTCCCAGTACTGCCGCAGGCTTGCGGCCTACTGGTGCGGGCGCCTCCCATAAGCGGACGTCGGGAGGCGGCTGCGCCCGGGAGAAGGCTTAAGACGCCCAACCTCCTGGGCGGTGCACAGCAGTGTCCCCCTCAGACCGGGCTGCTTCCCACCCTCAGCCCACCTCCGATGAGGGACCCCCGAAGTCGGACGCCGGCTCCTCTGGCGTCCGCCGGGATTCGGCCCCTAAGTCACCTGTCAGCTCCTCCAACATGCGCCGGGCATCGGAGCCTACGACAGACCCTTCACCGTCTGCCGTCCCAGGTTCCCCGCAGCCTTCGCTGCCATCCGGGGAGCCTGAGTCCCCCCTGCCTGACCCTGGGGGCTTCTCTCCTCCATCCCCAGGCGAGGCTCGGGATGCCTTTCCACCGTTAGATCCTCCTCCTGCAGAATTGGATCTGACGCCAGCCCCCTGGACGCTGGCCCCGCAAACACCGGCCCCGACACTGGTCCCGCCGACGCCGGCTCCTCTGCCAGTGGGGGATATTTCTCTCCCATTGGGCCCTCCACCCCACGGGCCTATCACGGTTGATCCGCCCGTGGAGTTCCCTACTGGGCCGTCGGCTCTGGCAGCTCCTCCGGTACCTGGGTATTCGCCGTCTTATCCGACGCCGGTATACCCGGGTCCACAGTATCCTGCGCCGTAGTACCCGGCGCCGACTCCACCGACGCCACAGTACCCAGCTCCAGTATTCCCGCAGCTGGGTTACGGATACTCACCTTACGAATATCATCCGTACAACTATCCCCCTCCTCCTCCTCCACCGCCCCCCAGGCCGGCGGTGGATCTTCAGGAGACTCTGGCCTCCTGGTGGGCTGAGCCAGGCTCAACTCACTAAGGAGTCGAAACCATCTTACAGTGGGCGCCACCCCCAGCTCCCGTCGCCCAGGCGGCACACTCTCTCCGCCTCCGGTTTCCAGAGCTCTCCCCTCGGGATCCAGAGAGGGGCAGGACACGCGTCCAGGGACCCCTCCTAAGGAACCCGTTCCTCCCCCTAGACGGGCTAGGGAGTCTTACTCTGCTTCAAACTCCTCTTCTTCTTCTCTCTCGGACTCCTCAGATTCCTCAGACGGATGCTCCGAGAAAGACGACGAGCCTCGCTCTCTGTCCAAGCCCCGGCTGAGGACTCCTCCGAAGTCTCCTCCAGAGGATCCTTCCTTCACGGAGTTGCTCAGGAAGATCCAGGAAGTCCATCAGTGGCATTCCTTAGAACCAGATCCTCAGCGGGTTAAACTCGCTGAACATCTGGACTTGCCCCTTATGGCCCCTACTCTAGTGCCACCCTGGATCGAGCATTCATGCCCACCTTGTTTCCACCATTTAGAAACAACCGTCGGCTTTAGCCCACTTCCCTGAAAGTCCAACAGGCTATACCAGGCTTCGGAGGGTGTAGACTTGTTAGACTCTCACCCCCGTGCAGACTTGGTTGTGATTAGCGCCGCTCACGGCCGGTCAGCACACCCGAAACATTTGCGCTTGTCTCCCCTGGATAAGGAATCTCGCCTTCTGGATCAGTGTGAAAGAAAGATCTATGCTTCTTCCACACTGGGTATCAGGGCCCTAAATTATGTAGCACATATGGGGGATTACCAGAAGGCTGTCCTTACCCAGGTGGAATCTAAGATTGACTCCTTGCCTGACTCCCAAGTCAAGCAGGAGTTAGCTGACCTTGTCCGTTCTGCTTGTTCGGCCAGTCGTCACATTCTGAGGATGACCTATGATGCAGTGGACACCACAGGATGGAGCTCTGCATTCACCGTAAGTCTTCGGCTTCATGCATGGCTCTGTGTGTCAGGTCTGGTCCCGGAGGTGCAGTCAGCAATTCAAGAAGCACCTTTCAGGGGTTCGGTGCTTTTCGGTGGTGATGTCGAGGACATCATCACTGACTTGCAGGAGAAGGGGATGGCCCTCAAATCTGTTGATTCAGTGTACCGTCCCCATCCCCATCCACCGCAGTGCCATCTCTTTCGCAGACGCAGCCGGCCTCAAGCAAAACCCCAGGGAAGGCGGGCCACTAAACGCCGGGCCCCACAGCTGCAGGCCCCCGCCCTAAAAGCAGTGGTGCCTAGCTGCTGCCGCTGCCTCACACCACCAGACTCCCCGGAGGAACCGGTAGGAGGGAGATTCTCCCTCCACCTTCCGGGTTGAGAGAGGATAACATCGGATTCATGGGTGCTTCAGATCATAGCAGAGGGGCACTCTATAATAGAGTTTCTACAGAGACCTCCACGTCACCCCCCTCTGAACTTCTCTTACTCAAGGGACCATCTTCCTTTGGTCAGGGAAGAAATATCTGCTCTCCTCGCGAAGCAGGCCATAGAGCCCGTCCCCCCTCACCTTCACGGGATGGGTTACTACTCCCATTTCTTCCTTGTACCAAAGAAGATGGGAGATCTCAGACCCATTCTCGATCTCAGCTCCCTGAACTTCTGTGTAGAATACAAGAGGTTCAGGATGCTCTCCCTTCAAACCCTCTTGCCCCTTCTCTGGCCGGGCCAATGGCTTTGTGCACTGGATATGCAGGATGCGTACCTGCACATCCCCATTCGCTCTTCGCACCGAAAGTGCCTCAGGTTTGCGTTCCAAGGGGACCATTACCAATTCCAGGCGCTCCCTTTTGGTCTTTTCTCGGCTTCCCGAGTTTTTACCAATTGCCTGGCGGTGGTAGTGGCCCACCTGCGTACTTTGGGAGTTCAGGTTTTTCCCTACCTGGATGACTGGCTTCTGGCGGCCCCATCCAGGGAGGAACTCCTGCATTTTCTCTCCCTCACCCAGCAGGTTTTCACTGGTCTGGGTATCACCATCAAGTATTCCAAGTCTCATCTGGACCCCTCCCAGAGACTCCAGTTCTTCGGGGCAATCCTCGATATGACAGTGTGCAGGGCCTTCCTGCCTTCGAACAGGGGGGCCTCCCTCCAGTCCCAGATTTCCCTACTCTCGGAATGCAGGAAGGTTCCGGTGAGGTCAGTGCTCCATCTTCTGGGGCTTATGGCGGCTGCCATCCTGACGGTTCCGCGTGCGTGCCTCCACATGAGGATCTCTCAGTGGACTCTCCGCTCTCAGTGGGATCAACTCGTGGACGACCTAGATCATCTGGTGCTGATCTCCTCGCTGATGATAAGAGACTTGCAATGGTGGATGGTTCAAGAGAACCTGTTCCGGGGGGTCCCCTTCTTTCATCCTCCCCCCACCCAGACTCTGACCACGGATGCATCAGGCGAAGGTTGGGGAGCTCATCTGGGTCCTCACCGAACCCAGGGCTTATGGTCCAGATTGGAGTTAGCTCTCCACATCAATGTGCTTGAGCTACGAGCAGTGCTGTATGCTCTCCAGGCCCTTCACCAATACATCCTTCCCGGTCACCTAGCTGTCCAAACAGACAACATGTGCGTGGTATGGTACATCAGCAAGCAGGGAGGGACTCTGTTCTACCCGCTGTGCAGGGAAGCGATGAGGGTTTGGGAATGGGCAACGCTTCACAACCTTCACCTCATGGCGATCCATGTTCCAGGAGTCGACAATGTCCTGGCAGACAAGCTAAGTCGTTCTTCGGTTCTGCCACATGAGTGGGAACTGGACCAAAAAGTTCTAAAAAGCATCTTCCAGATTTGGGGGACTCCTCAGATAGACCTGTTCGCCTCCTCCCAAAATGCAAAGCTTCCAACCTTTTGCTCGTTCGCTCCAGAACCAGGCACTTTCTGGAGCGACGTTCTGTCTCTAAACTGGAAGGACAGATTCGTCTATGCTTTTCCCCCCAATTCCTCTGGTCCCTTGTGTGCTGCAGAAACTGGCATTGGAAGGAGCGAGAATGATTCTGATTGCTCCTTTCTGGCCCAGGCAAATCTGGTTCTCTCTTCTACAACAATACTCAGAGGTTCCTCCTCTTTCTCTTCCTTTATCTGGAGGATTGCTGACCCAGGATCAGGGGACCCTGGTCCATCCCGGACTCAAGTCTCTTCAACTTCATGCATGGCTCCTGCAGACCTAGCCCAATCCCGTTTTGGCGTCCCTCCTAAGGTGGCCAAGATTCTGGTGGAGGCCAGAACACCCTCCACTAGGTCCACCTACGCTATGAAATGGAAGAGATTTTCCATTTGGGCTGCCTCCAGGAATGTGGAGCCTTTCTCCTGTCCTGTGGCTGTTCTGCTTGATTATTTGCATCGTCTTTTCGACCTGGGTCTCAGTCACTCTCTTTGAAGGTTCACACATGGCTGCTATTCAGCCATGTTCCCTTAGCTGATAAAGCATTTGCTCAATCGGAGGTATCCAAGACCTTTCTCAGAGGGGTCCTTCATCTCAGGCCCCCTGTTCGGACTCCAGCTCCCCCTTGGGACTTGAACTTTGTCCTCGAGAAACTTACCCTTCCTCCTTTTGAGCCTGCGGCTTCCGCAGACTTGAAGTTCTTATCGTGGAAGACGCTCTTCTTGGTGGCCATTACTTCTGCTTGCAGAATTTCCGAGCTCCAGGCCCTTATGTGCAAAATCCCTTATCTGATTTTTCACAAAGAAAGAGTAGCTCTTCGCACAAATCCTAAGTTTCTCCCAAAAGTGGTAGCAGAGTCTACCTTAAATCAGTCTATTGAATTACCTGCGTTTTTCATGCAGTACTCCAACCAAGGAGAATACTTGCTCCATACCATGGATGTCCACAGCATTCTGAGATACTACACTGATAGGACGAAGGATCTCAGAAAGACTGATCAGTTGTTCGTCTCCTTCGCTCACAGAAGGGAAGGCAATGCTGTCTCCAAGCAATGCCTATCAAAGTGGTTGGCTCATTGTATCACTTTCTGTTATGACAAGTACAACAACAAGACCCTACCGTGTCAAGTCAGAGGTCACTCCACTCTAGAAGTAGCAGCCTCTGCGGCTTGTTTCAAGAATGTGTCTGTGGTAGACATCTGTGCTGCCGCCACTTGGACTTCCGTCCATACATTCACTAAATGTTACAGTTTGGACATTGCCTCTCGCCGTAGAGCAGGCTTCGGGTTAGCTGTCTTGCAAGGCCTCCTTTCTTGAGGTTTGCAAGGTTGTTTGCTACTTCTTTGAGTAGTTCCTCCTCCCGGTGCCTTTCATTTGTTCCAGACTGCTTGGGATTCTGTCCTATATGTAATTACCTACTGCAAGAGCCCTCTCAAAGTAAGATAGTACAGTTACGTAAGAACTTACCGTAACAGTAGATCTTCGAGAGAGGCTCTTGCAGTAGGTAATACCTTTCCGCCCTCCATCCCCCTAGGCTTTTTCAGCTCCTTTTCCATTGAGGGAAACGTCTGCTTCTCTCTCTCGTCCAGGCCTTCCGGGCCTGTGGTGGGAAAGAACTGGAAGCGGGCGTCTGGGACCGCCCCTTTATACCGACATCAACTGACGCCGGTCACCTGATGTGGGGGTGGTCCCCACCAGGGACTGCTAGCTAGAAATTTTTCTGTGGGGTCCTGCCGACGTCAGTCCTATATGTAATTACCTACTGCAAGAGTCTCTCTCGAAGATCTACTGTTACGGTAAGTTCTTACGTAACTGTACTTTCTTGGGGTTTTGTTGCTTAGCTGGACCTGTGCCAGAACTTCCAGCTTTGACAGCTTGCAAGGCATCCAGCCATCACTGCTCCAGTCACTGCATTTCTTTTCTCCACTGCTCCTCTTCTTTTTTTCTGCTGTTCCTGTCGCTGGATCTCTTCTTTTCTCTGCTGCTCCTTCTCTTTGTGTTGTATAGCCCTCCACTGGAAAAAGGCAGTCGGGCTTTCAGGTTTTGTCACTGCTTGTTCTTTTTTTTTTTTTTTTTCATCATTGGTGTTGGCTGTACAGTCTCAGCTTGGACTTTTATTTTTGCTTCTAGTTTGGCTGCCATTCTTTTGGTAATGACTCCTGCACTTGCTGCTGCAGAATCCATACCCTTCTTCTATGCTTTCCTGGTACTAGGTCTAGTACTCACACACAGAACTCCTGATTTAGAGTATGCACGGCGTAAATCTCACTTAGGCTGACACCATCTGTTGTTGAGGCATAGGTCAGGAAGCACAGGAAAACCAGGAGCAGTTTCAAAATTTGCAAATATTTTATTTTTTCCCAATAACAGTAAAATAAAAATAAAATTATTCAGTATAACTATTTACAAAGGCAGTACAAACAGAGAAAACTAAGTCCTTCTTCTGAGGGTATCTCTTAATTCCAAGTTTCATTCTCTCAGTCTCTCACTCTCCTTGTCTCTCCAGCAAAAGCATTGCTACTCTTTTTATAAGTCTATGTCTGGGAACTCGTTAAGAGAGCCTGCTTCTCACAGAATGTTCCTACATACGAACATACGAAATTGCCAGCAGATACAGGCCTTGTGGTCTATCTAGTCTGCTCGAGTGTGCAGCACATCAGTCCATTAGACTGCAGTTGCTCTCCTCCCCCACCCTGCCCCCTCCGATGCGTATTTTCTCCTTGAATCTGTCCATCCCCTCTTGAAGCTCCCCACAGTCTGCAATGATACCAGTTTCTCAGGCAGCGCATTCTACCCAGCCACCACCCTTTCAGTGAAGTAGTGTCTCCTCGTTTCCCTTTTGAATCTGCCCGCTTCAACTTCAGGGAGTGCCCTCTGGTATCTCTTCCCCTCCTGAGAGTGAACTCACTCTTGGAGCCTACTCTGTTCATCTCCTTCATGTACTTGAAGGTCTCGATTGTGTCCCCTCTCTCTCTTCTATCCTCCAGGGTATACATGTTGATCTTTCTTAGTCTCTCCTCGTAAGGCCCATCTCCCAACCACAAGATCATCTTTATTGCTCTTTGTTGCAACACCTCTAGTAGTTTGATGTCCCTTTTTTCAAGTAAGGGCACTAGAACTGCACGCAGTACTCCAAGTGTGGCCTCACCAGGGACCTATACATGGGCAATATTACTTTGCTACTTCTGGATGTAATCCCCCTTGCTATGCATCCTAGAATCCTGTTTGCTTTTGCCGCTGCCTTCCTACACTGAGTCGAGTGGTTCATTTCCCCGGTCACCAGCATCCCCAGATCCTTCTCCTCTTTGGATGTTGGACAGTTTGACACTGTCCAACCAGTAACTGTATCCTGGGTTCCTGGCACCGAGATGTATCACTTTGCACTTCTTGGCATTGAATCCAAGCTGCCAGGTGTGCGACCACTCCTCTAGTTTTGCCAAATCCTCCTGAAGTAAATTGCCACTCTCCACCCCATCCACCTCAGTACATATCTTGGTGTCATCAACGAAGAGGCTGATCTTATTCTTGATCCCTACTGCTATGTCTGCCATGAAAATGTTAAAGAGGACTGGTCGACACCATTTGTCACTGCCCTGGGCTCTCATGCCTCACCCTGCCCCCTGCCACTACTCTCTGCTGCCTCTCCCCCAGCCAGTTTTCAACCCATCTGGCCAGTTTACACCCTACTCCTAGACTCTTCAACTTGCAGGACAGCCTACCGTGTGGCACTGAGTTGAAGGCCTTGCTGAAATCCAGGTAGTGTACATCCACCACATGGCCCCTGTCCAGTGCCCTCATGACCCCATCAAAAAAGTCAACCAGGTTTGTCTGACAGTATATGCCTGAGACAAACCCGTGCTGCCTGTTGTCCTGTAGATCATTAGACTCAAGAAATTGCACCAGCCTATCTTTGAGGATAGACTCCATCGGTTTACCTACAGTTGCGGTAAGGCTCACCGGTCTGTAGTTCCCTGGTTCATCCTTGGGCCCACTGTTATGGAGCAGTATCACATGAGCCTCTCTCCAGTCCCTGGGCACACACCCCGTATTTAGCGAGGTGTTGAACAGGCCTGCCAATGGCCCTGCCAGGACCTCTGCCAGCTCCCTCAGCACACTGGGATGAACTCCATTTGGCCCAGGTGCCTTGTCCACCCTTGGGGACCTTAGGCCCTCTAGCACCCTTTCCATCGTGATAACCCCATCCGTGGGTGTCTCACCCTTCCTTCTCGCTCCCTCTTTCCCTTCAGGTAGTGGCCCATCCCTCTCCCTTATGAACACTGAACAGAAGTACTCGTTAAGTACTTCTGCCATCTCTGCCTCCTCATCTACCCACCCACTGCCCTTCCTGATCCTAACTATTTGATCATTGCTCTTCCTCTTTTCCCTGATATACCTGAAGAAATCCTTTTCCCCTTCTTTAATCCCCTGCAGCAATTTCCTTTCTCTGGCTGCCTTCGCAGCCCTTACTGCTCTGCACACTTCCCTGGCTTTCCTCCCATAATCCTCTCTGACCTCTGCCCTGTTTGTTCTCTTGTAAGTCCAGAAAGCCCTTCTCTTGTCCCTTACCTTCTCCGTTACCTCCCTAGTCATCAAGCTTGTTTGCCTGGCCCTTGATTTCTTTTGTTAGCTCTTGACACAAGCTTTGGTGGACACAATCAATCCTACTTTTATGATTGCCCATTTCTGTTCTGTGTCCATGTCAGGGTGGATGTTATTTACGTGTGTTTTCAGCAATTGTCCCATCCTGCCAAAATCTACCCTTCTGAAGTCCAGGACCTTTGTTTTTGTATTGGTGATCTCCCTACCCTAGTTGATAGAGAACCCACATTGTGTGGTGATCGCTGCCTGCCAGTGGTTCCTCCACCTGTACATCCGTGACATGTTCCCCATCCTCCAGCTCCAGATCAAGAATATTCTCCCTGCTTGTTGGTACGGTTACCCTTTGGGTTAGGAAGCCATCCTGTATTGCCTCCAGGAGGATCGCTCCCTGGCATACGTGGTAGCTGGGATGCTCCAATCCACCCCTGGTAGATTGAAGTCTCCCACCACCACAGTGCTCCCTTTGCCACAGAGTCTCCTTAGCTGCTCCCCCCATCCATGTCCTCTTTCTGGGATGGTGGCCTGTAAACAACCCCCAATCGGACCCTGGCCCCCTTTGGGTGTGAAGTTGTATCCAAATGACTTCTGACCTGCCTTCCTCTCCCTCCTCTCCCTCCTCTCTAACACATCCAATCCCTTACATAAATGGCTACTCCCACCCTCCCCCTTACCATTTTCTCTGTCCCTCCTGAATAATTTAAATCTTGGGATGGCCAAGTCCCAGTCATGGTTTTGGGTTGTCCTCGTCTCAGTGATGGCAGCTATGTCCACCTCCCCTTCTGCCATCAATGCCTGCAACTCCACCATCTTGTTCCCCAGGCTCCTTGCATTTAATGATACCACCCTCCACCCTGAACCTCTCCCAGCTGCCTCCTTACCCACCCAACCCATCCTAGTCAAATTAGGCCCTAACATTGTTGTGGGGGGAGGTCCACTGGACCTCCTCTCCTGATTTAATCCATCTCCATAGCGCCCCCCCCCGCAGCAAGTTTAAATTATACCTTTTGCTGATAAATTCCCTCAGCCTCTGCTTTAACACCCCAGAACCCTCCTTACTGAGATGTAGCCTGTCCCCAACATATAGATCTGGGTTCTCTCACATGCTACCCCACTCTCCCACCAATCCATACCACATGGACTCACACCATTCACCCAGCCACTTGTTGAAGTCCATGATTCTGCATTTCCTGTCTGTGTTTGCTTGCAGCACTGATAGAACTTCTGAGAAAGCTACTATGCTTCCCCTCCCTCACTGCATAGCATCCCCACTTTTCTGAAGCTGTCCTGAACCTCCTCTATCTGTCTTCCTTCCAGATCATTCATTCCCAGGTGTACAGTGATGTGTGGTTCCCCCCCACCTTCTGTACACACCTAGCAATATGCTGCCCCACCCTACCTGCTGTCATGCCAGGCATGCACTCCACCCAGAAGCTGCTTTTTCTGGCACCCCTTCCCCCAATCTATCCCCTTTAACTATAGAGTCCCCCAGAAGTATGACTTTCTCCTTCTTCGTGTGTTCCCCCTCTTGTTGCTTGACCTTTACTTTCTCCCCAAACTGACCCCTCCCACTCCCCCGTTACTCTAGTGCTCTGCCTCTTCCATTCTGTGCCCTTACTTCACTCCCTACTAACTATGTCTGGTGTATTGGCTTCCCCTACTAAACCTTTACCCTTGTACCACCCCCTTTCCTTCCCCATACTTTTTCCACTGCCCTCCACCCTGCCACCCTCCCCACTACTGTTCCCTGCCTTCCTTGAGTAGCATGTCCTCCCCACCCAAGTTTCTTTCCTCACCCTTGTTCCAGCATCACCCTTGCTGCCTACTGCTACCTCCTTCGCTACACCTTCCTGCACCTTTGTCCCTGTTTTTACTTCCTTACCTCTTTCGTGCCGCCCCTTGCCACTAGGGCTATTTGGTCTGCAGCTAATGCCTGCCTCTGCTGTGCTGCATCCTTTTTCCTTGGTAGTGACCTCCCCCTTAACTGTCTCAGAGACTTCACTACCTGCCCCCTCCTGCTTCACCCGGCTATCTTTAACATTGATTTTATTTGCGTTGGTACTCCCCTTTACCTGTTTGTTCTTGGCCCCGCTTCCCTGGAGCTTATAACCTTGCACTGGCATTGCTGTAGCCTTGTCCCCTTGACTAATCCAACCCCTGTCTCCAGGTCCTGCACGTGACTGCACCCGATTGTGCAGCCCACTTCCTGCTTCCCCAGGAATTTCCTTTTGCTGGCAGCATTGTGTGTCTCAATGGGTTCCTCTCACGCCCACACTCTACCCTGGCCTGTCTTTCCCATGCCTCCAGTTCCCTCCACAGCCAACCAGTCTCCTCCCTCAGTTGACTGATCTGCTGGCACACCATGCAGCCCCCAGCCCTCCATGCCACTCCCAGGAATATGGCAGCTCCGCATCCTTGGCGGTATACCACCCTCCCTAGCCATTGCCCTGGCTGGTTTCCTATCCCCATCCTCCCCTCCCATTGATTGGTCCTTCCCCACTCCCGACCCTTTCTCCCACGGTGGCCTTCTCCCGTCTATGTTGGTCATATTTGCTTATCCCTATACAGGATCCCGGGAAACTATACCACTTCTGCTACTGCCTTAGCCAGTTCAGACACATGTTCACAGGTGTCCTTAGTCACTCCCTGTACTTCTCTCCCTTGTCTATCACCCTCTTTCTCGTGCCACACTCTAGGTCCTGACTGCTTCCAAGCAACAGTTGAACACTAGTAGTACCTGCTATGCTTGCCTGGTTAAGTGTCTCCCCCAGAATATCTTCCCTAACATACCAAACAGCACATCCTTGTGTAAGCTGTTATTGTCTCACGAAGAGGTTGCCCTTTTAAAACAAAACTATGCCTTTACCCCCATCCTGTGACTGCAACTGTTGGATAGGACTACATGGGCTGTACCAGGCAGTCCCATCTTCCAATTGCAGGGTAGGCGTCCCTTTATATCAGTGCAGCACTTCGGGGCGGAAGGAATGGGGGTGGGTGGGAATAGGGCACACTCCTGATTCTCATGAGAGAGTATTAGCCCTGCTCCTGTTCCTCACCGCTTTCTCCACTTGCAGCGCTCGTCCTCCAGAAAGGAATTTATCCCTGACGGATGAAAGTAACGACTACCGGGAACTCTTCCCTGGTACTGGAAGCACACCCCCTTTACCCCATCACAACTTTGCTCCCTGCTAAACAGATTTTGGACTGTTGTTTAAAAGTAAAACAGAGAACACAACATGAAGTGCACCAAAATACTTCCCTGTACTGTCAGTTGCATTGCAGCAGCTGCTTCTCTGCCACTCTGAGTTTCGGATTACCGCTCCCCACCACCCACCAGAGCTCTGCGGCCAGCAGAGAATAGTATCCCAAGGTTTTTTTCAGTTTCATTCCTTGCATGTGCAGCAAAACAGTGCATGGTGTCCCAGAACTGACCTCTTGTTGACAACTCTGCAAACGGCTTAAAAACTGCATCTCCGGTTAACCCCTTGAGTTCCAAATAGCCCTTTACAGTCATTTCAACAGTATAACTATATACAGTTTTAAACAAAGGGATCCCAGTATCGGTGACATTTCCATATAAAGATTCACATCTATTTTTATACCCGCAAGTATGCAAGGGGAAAGAAAAGACAGAAATATCAAGGGAAGGCAGAGAGATAGTGAAAGGCGGAGTATTGTGAAACCATCAGAGTGATCAGTTCCTAAGTCTCACAGTATAGTTTGGAAAATGTCTCACGCTAAGTTCTACCTTACATTATGTGTGAAACATTTGCTCACTTTGAGTATACTTTAAACACAAGGACACTTGCAATTAAATTTGTAAGCTCCTCATCTTACATGCAATTAGGGAGAATAGTATCCTAAGGTTTTGTTTTCATTAGGCTGTTTTCTTGAAACACACTGAGACATTTTGAAATTTATGTGAGGAGAAAACGCAGCTTGTTGCTATCTTCTGATAACCGTTGACCTTCAACGGCTTTTCAGATAAAAGCATACTGGTGTTAATTAGCTTCTCTGATGTAATCTTCTGTTATGTTTCAAATGAGTATGTTAAACCAATGAGAATTATTTCTGTTTTTTATGCATTATCTAGGTGTTAATAGTATGGGATTTTCTAAGTAACTGCTAGCTCTTTCTGTAAAGAAATAGGTGGTTAAATAGTCAGGTTGCAGGAAGGACAAGTAATTGTGTTGGGGGGAACTTTAACTGTGTGGTGTTCCCAACAGAAGACCACTCATCCGGGCGTTTGAGCACAGACTGGTTTGTGGCCAGAATTCTTAGAGCTCTGACAGACTAAGGCCCTGTCCACACTATGCCTCTGTAATGTTACAGAGGGCTCAAACCGTTACCGCAACGGTTTGTGTTTACATCTGTAACGTTACAGAAGCGTTTCAGAACCGTTGTTGAAACCACTTATGAGGTGGTTTGAACAATGGTTACAAACGGCAGCCTCTGTAACGCTACCAGCCATGTGGACGCGTGAGTATGTAGCTCCAGTATTCCCCCAGTGCAGTACGAACTGCATTGTGGGATAGGGTGCAGCTGTAACGTTACAGGGCACCCACCAACGTGGACAGGCTGTAACGGTTCCAAACTGTTATCGAAACTGTTTGCCGGCAGTGTGGACCCACTAACGGTTCCGGTCTGTAACGGTTTGGAACCGTTACAGACTGTAAGTGGTGTAGTGTGGACAGGGCCTAACTGTGTGTAGTTGACATTTGTAGACAAATGCATAAAGGCAAAAAAGATTTCAAATTTTTCACTCATCCTCATCTCGCATACTCAAGGACCGAAGATAGGCAGCTTTTCTGTCTAGTTCACCTACCCCTGTCAACAAAAACTAAATAAATAAATAGATTCTTTTTTTCTCTCAAAAGACCTATTTAGACAATATTGCAGATTCCAAAATATATAATATAACCCAATCTGACCATGCACCTATTTTAGTTACTTTACAGTTGGGGCAGGTAGAAAGAAAAACAGTTTGGAAACTCAGTTCTATTTTGAATGATGAGGATAAGAAAAAACAAATTACTAGGAATTTGATGGAGACTTAATTTAAATGAAAACCCAAATGTGTCACAAACCCTACTGTTGGACACAGTAAAGGCAGTGACTAGAGACCATATAATCAGCATTGCATCTGAGAAAAACAAACTGGGCAAAGTAGCAATAGAAAAATTGATTAAATAGGCAGCAGAATTAGAAAACCTACATAAAGCAAACCCGGGAAACAAAAAGCTTTTAACAGACCTTACTAAGGCAAGAGTACAACTTAAAGAATCAAAGGAAAACAAGGCGGGAGGGTTTTTGAGGTGTGCTAATCATAAATATTTTGAAGTGGGAAGAAAAGAAACATAGAAACATAGAAACATAGAAGTTGATGGCAGATAAGGACCGCAAGGCCCATCCAGTCTGCCCATTTCTTTTTCTACCTTATAAATGTGCCATCGGCCTTTGCTCTGTCAGTGACCTATCTATTCATAGTCATTTGTATTGCTCCCTTATGCCTATCCCATGCCTGTTTGAAGCCCTGCACTGTATTCATAGCCACCACTTCTTGTGGTAAGCCATTCCATGCATCTACCACCCTTTCTGTGAAAAAGAATTTCCTCACATTCCCCTTAATCGGCCTCCCTCTAATCTCATGCTGTGTCCTCTTGTCCTGCTATTTTTCTTATATTTAAACATGTTAGACTCTTTCACCTTGTTTATGCCTCTTAAGGTGTTTAAATGTCTCATCATATCACCTCTCCCTCCTTTGCTCAAGGGTATACATATTGAGCTCCGTTAATCTGTCCTCATATGTCTTCTGATGCAGTCCCTGCACCATTTTGGTTGCCCTTCTCTGGACTGCCTCAATTTGGTTAATGTCCTTGTGAAGGTGTGGCCTCCAATACTGCACGCAGTACTCAGATGGGGCCTAACCAATGTCTTGTACAGAGGTATTACTCCCTCTACGACTTGTGATACCCTACTAATACACCCTAACACCCCCTAGCCTTACCTACTGCTTTAGAGGTCTGCTTGATGATTTTAGGTCATCAGTGATGATGATGCCCAAGTCTCTTTCTTCCTTGTGACTGCTAGCAACTCCCTCCCAGCCTATAAGTGGCTTCAGGGTTTCTCTTCCCTATGTGCATGATTTTGCACTTCTTTGCATTAAATCCCAGTTGCCACTCTTCTGACCATTCTGTTCGTTTATCCAGATCTCTTCTCATTCTGCCCACCCCATCTGGATCATCTACTCTGTTGCAGATCTTGGTGTCATCTGCAAACAGACAAGCCTTACCCTCTAGTCCATCTGCGAGGTCACTAATGAAGATGTTGAATAGGACTGGCCCCAGGACTGATCCCTGAGGTACCCCACTTGTGACTTGCATCTCTTCTGACTGTATACCATTTACCACCACTCTCTGTTTTCTGCCAGTCAACCAGTTTGCCACCCAGTTGACCAACTTCTGACCCACCCAGCCTACCTAGCTTATTTATCAATCTTCTATGTGGAACAGTGTCAAAAGCTTTGCTGAAGTCAAGGTAGGCGACATCAACTGCTCCCCTTGGTCCACCACTCTGGTTACCCAGTCAAAGAAATCTATGAGATTAGTTTGACAGGACCTTCCTTTGTAAACCCATGCTGTCTTGGATCCTGTGCCCTATGGATTCCAGGTGTTGCACTATCCTTTCCTTAAGGAGTGCCTCCATAATCTTGCCCACTACTGAGGTAAGACTGACCGGTCTGTAGTTCCCCGCCTCCTCCCTGCTACCACTCTTGTGGAGTGGGATCACATGAGCCCTTCTCCAGTCTTCTGGGACCTCTCCTGTGCTCAGAGACTCACTAAACAATTCTGCTAATGGCTCTGCTAGTTCCTCCTTTAGCTCCTTAAGTACCCTGGGATGTATGCCATCAGGTCCCATTGCCTTATCCACCCTGAGCTTAGCAAGCTCTTGTAGGACCCTTTCTTTTGTGAAAAGCTACCAAATTACTGGCCTATAGGCTCAAAAAAAAAATTGCAGCAGACAGATATGCATCTGCCATCAAGGACAGACAAGACTCCAACAAAAAATGGGTCACATCCAGAGATATCACCCACTGCTTTAGGGACTTTTATACAGACCTTTATGCAGAACTGCAACCAGTGTTAGACGCAGCATCACACCACACAGTCTTTAAAAGATGTACATCTGCTCTGTTTGCCAGCAGAAATTAGTGAAAACTTAGACCAATTACTGCAGTAGAAACAGACAAAGTCATTTTGGACTGCAAGAGTGGTAAAGCACCTGGCCCAGATAGTTTCAGCACAGAATTTTACAGGACCTTCTGGGAAATCCTGACTCCAATGCTGACAGCAGTTTTTAATGCATGCTTAGAGGAGGAAAAACCCCCATACACATGGCAAGAGGCTTTGGTCTCTGTTTTACCTAAACCAGGGAAAGGCAGTGAT
This sequence comes from Neoceratodus forsteri, assembly GCA_016271365.2. Classification (NCBI taxonomy): domain Eukaryota; kingdom Metazoa; phylum Chordata; order Ceratodontiformes; family Ceratodontidae; genus Neoceratodus; species Neoceratodus forsteri. The sequence goes on from CM057449.1 coordinate 487,358,828, forward strand.
GCATGTGCTGATATCTGCCTATTTCTCTATTGAACCAGGACATGAAGCTTTTTACGAAGGTTCTTACAGATCACCTGAAGGAGTGCAAAGATATCCTTACTCATCCTGATAAGACAGGTTTCATACCCCACAGACATCTGCATAACAACACTAGGCGACTCCTCAACATTCTTTCAAGTTATAGCTCTAATAAAGCCCCACAGTTAGCTTTATTTCTAGACACAGAAAAAGCTTAAATTGTGTGTGTCTGCATGGGGTTATGCAGGCAGTGGGGTTTTGGGAGGGTTTCATGTCCTCACTCACGGTGTTATATGCCTATCCCACAGGAAGGGTTAAAGTAAATGGGACAATTTCAGAAAATTTTAGCATTCATAGAGGGACACGGCAGGGATACCCATTGTCACCATTGCTATCTGCACTAAGCATGGAACCTTTCGCAGCAGCAGTGAGACAGTCAGAAGTCTTTAAGGGCATAAACGTTCTGGGTATAGACAACTGTTTCTCTTTATATGCAGATAATACTTTAGTTTATGTCCTTAATCCTCAGGATTCCCTGCATGTTCTACTCCATCTTATGCCTTTGGTATGACTTCAGGATTTAAAGTAAATACAGACAGAACTGAAGCATTAATGATTAGTGGCACACTCCCACCACAGCTACAAAATGCTTTCCCCTTTAAATGAGTTGAGGATAGGGTGAGGTACTTTGGCATCCAAATACCCACTTGCCTGAGTGAATTATATAATGTTAATTACACTCCACTCCAGCAAAATGTATATGCAGACTTATGCCACTGGGGTTCACTGCCTCCCACATTTTCCAATACATTGGAATCAATCAAAATGAATGTGTTGCCTCATTTTCTCTTTTTACGCTACACATTGCCTCTCCCAATACCACAGAAGGACTGGATGGAGCTAAAAAAAAGTGCTATCAGGATTTATTTGGAAAAGGAGAAGGCCACAAATTTAGTGAGAAATTTTTGCTGAACAATAAATTGAAGGGTGGAATAGGACTGTTCATTTTCTCCACTACTATAAAGCTGCACAGTTAGTACACTTAGCTGAGATGTGGTCAGGGTCATATGATAATGGTTGGACCACGTTAGAGAACTTAGTCCATAGCAGTATACCACTAAGTGTCCTAACATGGACCATCAGCCAACAGGTTCTAGCATATGTTAATAAGTGGACTACACACAATGGGAATGTGACTAAAAGTTAAAAAAATAGATGGACTGCCCCAAAGTACATGTGACAAAACATTCCATTGAGGTGATTGCTAGATTTTCCTCCAGCATGACGGGACACAGGTTTTTTGAGGTGGGAAATGAAAGGGTTAACTTCTGTCACAGTTTATGCTTGCACCCACAGGTATTAAAAGTTTTCAGCAACTACAGCTTGAATTTAATTTGGCTCAGAGGGTTTTTTTTATAGATATTTACAATGTAGGGACTTCCTTCTCAAGGTTTACCCACTTCGGGGTGACAGCCACAAGGCGACTATCTTTAGGGCGACAGCACAATGCCGACGGTAATTGCAGCACCAGGCATTGTGCCGCCGGACCCCGAGTGGGCGAAATGCAGCAGGGCATGCCCCCCCCCAAAAAACTTATGACAATCACCTCCACAGTGGAGGTGTATCGGGGGAAGTGGGTGCAACACCTGTGTGGCACTGTTACTGCAGGGCGCACCAACAACCAGTTTGCCACTGTGACAGGCAAACTTGTTGCATTGCCCTGATGCCATCGCCTTGATGCAGTTGCTCTTTCGACAGGATACTCCTTCTGAAAGTACCTAAAGTAGAGGGAATACAACAGACTCTTCCCCAGGTATGTTATTTATGTGTGACAGAGCCCTTATCAGAAAGGCTTCATTTTGCAGATATATACACATCTAATAGGAGTGGCAGGCCAGGTAACTACAGGTGATATTCCAAGGCAATGGTCTGACAAAGCTGACTTTCATCTGTAGGAGGAGCACTGGAACAAGATCTGGAAAGGAGTTCACCACTCCGCTGCCTCTCTGTCATGGAGGGAGTTTACATGGAAAACTGTAGCTCAGTTCTTTATAATGGCTACAGCCTCCAAACATAATGAGGGTGCCTCTGACAGATGTTGGAAGGGATATGGGGAGGTAGGAACACAATACCATATTTTCTGGCACTGTCCAATGATCCAACCTTTCTGGATAGAGATAGGCCAGGAAACCTAAAAAAATGTTTGGGCTTCCTTTGCGATTGCAGTTTGAAAACCCAGTGTTTGGCCTACTACCAAGGGGTGCCAGAGGGGCTCATAGGAAATATATATTTAGAATACTCATGGCAGCGGCTATTAAAGCCATTATGTAGCAGTGCCTAAGTTCCCAGTAAACAATGGTTAAATAACATTAGCAAAATTCCTAGTATGGAAGCCATCACAGCTCAGCACTGACTGCAGAAAGCCGTGGTGGGGATAAGAAAACTGGGGGGAGTTGAAGAAATGTGGGCAAAAATAAAAGAGGGAATTAGGCAAGCTACAAACCTCTGTGCAAAGCAGGTGAGCAAAGGCAAGAGAAAAAGAAAAGCACTGTGGTTCTCTAAGGAAGAAGCAGAAAAGGTAACAGCAACAGAAAAGGGCATTGGGAACGTACAAAACAATACAGAAGGAGGGGGATAGGGAGGCTTACCAAGAGAAACAAAGGTAGTCAGGGAAGGCAGTTAGAAGCACAAAGGCACAGACAGAGGAAAGGATTGGCAAGTCAGTGACAGATAAAACACTTTTTTTTTTTTGGGAAACTTTATTTAGTTTTAGCTCAGCAGCAGGTACATCAGATACATCATATCATTATTCCATTACATTCAAGTATCATTAAATGTAGTGGAAAAGACATGCATTCGCACTTTTGGGCCATTATATAGACTGCCCTTGACCTATTCTAAACATGGGTTTCCTAATCTAAACAATTATTAAAAACTAGGGAACCAGGGTTGCGATATAACATCTTACAGCGGGGCCCACATTTTAAAGTATTTGTCCAGTTGCCCTTTAACGGTATACTGGATCTTTTCATATTTCATACAGCTTAATAGGTGGCTGGACCATTCCGAGACTGTTGGAGTGGAGGCCAGCCTCCAGTGCATGGCCAAAACGTTTAGGCACATTACTTAAGCTCCAAAGGTTTCTGTAGTTAGGGTCAAAGGAGGGCCCCTCGTATCGGGTCACCCGATGGAAGGCCCAACAGTATCTTCATTGGATCGAGACTTAATAGGACTTTCACCACCCGTGACATAACCTCCTGAACTCCGGACCAAAAGGATCTCACCTTGGGACAGAGACATACCATATGATAAAAAGTTCCAACATGTATATGACATTTGGGGCACAGGGGAGAGGCATTACGATCTATCCTATGTTCCAGCCATGGAGTGTGGTACGCTCTATGTAATATGTTATACTGGATAATGTTATTTCTATTATTTACTGAACTACTCAAACAATTATTCAGAATGGTGTTCCAGTCACCCCCAGTTAGGTCTTCCGGGTGAAGATCTGAATCCCACTTCTCCTAAACACTCATCAGCATATCTGGTGATGCCCCATTAAGATTTTATGTTTTTCTCAGGGGTTTAAACTTAATATCCTCTGACTGACCCCAAAAAAGTTCCTCCAAAGGGGATCTGGACTTCACTCTCGCAGGGTCACAACCACCCATCAAACCCTCCATTGCTCTCCTCAGTTTCCTATATAGGGGGAAATGCCCCTCTCTGAACTTTTTGGATACCACTAGATCAGCAAATGGAATTATTCCATTTTTGGCCACAACATGTTTAATTAAGGATATTTTTACCAATTATTTTTACCAGGTGAGACACACTAAGCTGAAAGCTTGTTTGCAGGTGCAACCTGGGAGCACGTGAAAGTTAAGTGACTTGCTCAGGGTCACACAGTATGCAAGTGGGGGCTGTGGGATTCAAACCCAGGTCTCCAGATTTGCAGCTCAGAGTCTTAAACCACTGTGCTATACTGCCTCCTCATATTCCCCTGTGGGCCCAATATTTTAGTACTGGCCTGTCCCATATAGTTATACCTCCCTTTTTTTGCATTAGTCTCCCAAGAGAGCATTCTGGGGATACTCCTGCTCCCATTCCCAACCACCGATGGGCCAGACTCCAGGCCTTCAGCAGAGTGTTCGTACACGGATGATGAGGGGCCGCTGGGGCACTGACCGTTCCACACAGAGCCAACCTGTCATGATAGATGGAAAAACCTTTCTCTTCCTCAAGCCGGACCCAGGCCGGCTGATTCTCTGGTTTCTTCAGTAGGTCAGAGATGTGAGCCAATTGTGAGGCAACCCAGTAAAAATGAACATTCGGGAGACCCAACCCCCGAGGCAGCCACAAAATGGCTTTTTTAATCCTCGGATGTTTATTGTTCCACAGTAATTGAGTTATTGCCGCGTTGAGGATTTTAATATATTTCATGGGAACATGCAGTGGGACCGATTTTGGAAAAAGTATAAAAACTTGGGGAGGACTGACATTTTGACCAAGTTCACCCTATTTATAAGTGTTAGGGGTTTCGCTCGCCAAGCCAAGCAGTCCTCCTTAATTATCTTAATTATGTTTTTCATATTAATGGTGACTAATTCAGAAACTTTTGGAGAAATCTGAATATCCAAATATTGAATTGTTTTAGATGGTTGAATTATTGTTTGGCCTATCTTGATAGGGTTTTTCGCTTCTCCCAAAGGCAACCATTCACACTTGCTCCAGTTAATCTTGTGACCCGAAAGGGGACCATAACTACAAAAAATATTGGACAATTCCCTCATTGTCTCCTCAGGGGAACTAGTGACTAAGAGTACGTCGTCAGCAAAGAGTGAAATCTCATCGTCTACTCCTCTCCACTGTAATCCCTTAACGTGGGGGTTTCCTCTGATTTTTAGTGCCAGGGTTTCTGTTAATGCATAGAGGAGCGGAGAAAGTGGGCAACCCTGCCTTGTGCCTCTGGTCAAGGCCAAAGGGGGTGAGACAGTATTATTTGTGAGAATTTGAGCTGTCTGTTTCTTATACAAACTACCTACCCAATGCAGAAAACGGGGACCAAAGCCCATCCCCCGCAAGGCCACCATCATAAAGGGCAATTCCACCCAATCAAAGGCCTTCTCCGCATCAAGTGCGAGAAGACCTCCCGACTTTGCCTTGGGCCAACGATGCATAATGTTGAGTACTCTTATAACATTGTGCTTAATTTGTCTGCCTTTGACAAATCCCCCCTGGTCTGGGTGAATCTGTGTAGTAAGGCGACCCTTCAACCTATTCGCCAACACTTTAGCCAGGACCTTATAATCTGCATTTAATAGTGATATAGGACGGTAGGAGGAGCACTGCAGAGGGTTCTTGCCCGCCTTCGGTAACACTGTAATCGTGGCCAAGTTCTGCGATTGAGGGAGCTCCCCTTCGTCCAGTGATTCCCTTATTGTCTCCAACATTATTAGGCCTAGTTCATCCCACAGTTTTTTATATAGCTCCACTGGGATGACATCCTGCCCCTCCTTGATTTCCACACTGCCCCGTTAAGTTCCTTTTTATTGATCGGGTAGTCCAAAAAGACTAACGTCCATGTCCCTCACCTGGGGAAGGTTAACCCCCCTCAGGAAAGAATCAGGGTCCGCTCCCTCAGGATGTTCCGAAGTATACAGTCCGGAGTAGTATTTTAAGAAAGTGGCATTAATTTTGTGCTGATCATAGCTGACTCCCCCTCCTACCATTTCTACTCACAAGATGGTTCTTTCGGACCTTTGCTTTTTGACCAGGCTAGCCAGTCACTTTCTGGCTTTGTCTCCCTCAAAATGAGAGAAAGCTTTAGTCAGTAAAAGAGCTCTCTCAATTTTATGCGTGGATAATTAGCTTAGCTCCCCCTTTAGTTTCTTTAAAGCAGTTAGTTTACTACCCTCGTGTTTTTTCATCAATTCCTGTTCTAGTTTGTAAATCTGAAGCTCCAAGACATGTTCCCTCTTTGTGGACATTTTCTTTTTGTATGCAGCATATGAAATTGCTTCTCCCCGTATATAGGCCTTAAGGGAGTCCCAAATCATCTTAATGTTGGTGTCCCTGGGCTGATTTACCTCTAAAAAGAACAATACCTGTTGCCTTAGATGTTGAATAAAATTCAAATCACCCAGAAGAGCTGGATCCAATCGCCACTGCAGACTGACACTTGGAACTTTCCTTCCTTCCATTACTACCTTCAGAGGAGCATGATCTGAAATCATTATAGGGCTGTATTGTGCCTTAGTAATACCCCCCACTCTTGATTTTGTCATAATTAAGTAATCCAATCTCGTATAAACTTTGTGGGCATGCGAATAAAAGGAGTATTCCCAAAGGGTAGAGTGACAAAATCTCGAGGCCTCTAAAAGAGATCTCCCCTCCATCATACAATGCAATGTCCCCACACTCTTAGGGAGAGGATCCTCAGTGGTCCAAGTGCCAATCCCAGTAGGTATTAAAGTCCCCCCCTTACAATTATATCATCAGGCTAGGTAGCCATTGTAGTTTCCAAATGGGAGAAGAAATCGGGGGAATCTACGTTCCGGCCATATACTGACATTAATGTCAAAATAGTGTCCCCCAGATCGACCACCCCAATTACAGATCTACCCTGTGGGTCAGATATAGAGGACAGCACTTTATGCGGGATCCCTGGCCTAATCCATATAGCCACACCTTGGGCCTTGGAATTAAAAGGCCAGGCTAATAGTGTACCCCCCATGCTCTTCACAAGACATCCACCTCCTCCCTCGTAGAGTGAATTTCCTGTAGGAACATGATATCCCCCTTCATTTTATGTCTAAGACATGAGTAATCCCTTTTCCTTTTAACAAGAAATCGGAGCCCATTTATGTTCCATGAAATCAATGATATATTAGCCATCTTTATATTTCCTCTCAATCAACTTTACCCTTCGAGTGTTTACATGTACTCTTATATCTAACATTCCTTCGCTGCCAAAGCTAAGTTTTTTTAACACAGTAAGAACATTCCCCCAACATAACCCTCTCTTCCACCCCTGTAGCCACAACTATCAACTGATTAAAACATAGAAACAGCAGAAAAAGGTATAGTTGTACCCCCACCCTTCCCCCCCCTTACCATAGAACTAGCTGCAACAAGCGGTACTACAACCATTTCCCTCTCTTTGTCGTGGATTGAGCATATACCCCCTTGCAATAAATATGTAATCTAATGAAATATTTATTATAAACTGTAACCCCTCCCTGCTAGTAACTCCATTTGGTAGTCTCCAAGGGCCCAACAGTCCATAAATTGATAGATTAACAGCCCCCTCCTCTACCCATGCTTCCAGAATTACCGAAAGATTTCTCAGTTCTCCCCAGTTCAGGTACAAAAAAGAAATGTCCTACTACTTTTAAAAAATAAATTACAGTACTTATAATGCAGGTCATTATCAACCATAGTAGCAGAAAGATCGTGTAGAATGTCCAACAACCAAACAGACTGTAAAAATAGTTTGGTGCGAGGGCCTGGAGGGAGCGGAGCCCCAAATGATGCTACCAGTCCAGGAATGGGCTTTACAACTCCTAAAATGTGACAACAACATTTCCATCAATTCTATACTGAATCTTCAAGGTTTATTCTGAACCTCTGGGCCCCGAACAAACTCCAAAGCTGCTGATGGATCAGTAAACGCTCTAGTGTTTCCTCCTGGCGGCCTTACTATCAGGTGAGCGGGGTATGCCAGAGTAAAAGGACAGTTTTTAGTATGGAGCAAATGCCGAGCTTCGGAGAAGGCCTGCGTTTGAATCTGGAGAATGCGCGAGTAGTTGGGATAGATACTGATTTTCCTCTGCTGCACAAGAATAGACCCCAGTTTCCTTGCCGCATCGACCACAGCCACTCTATCCTAGTATCTCAAGAATTTGACAGTGAGATGCCGTGGCCTTTGATCAAGTGGTTTACTTCGGGTCTGGCGAGCAGTGTGCCCTCTGGATCTCCAGCTCTCTGTCAGGAGGGAATTGCAGGTTAGTGACCATCCACTTTTTGATGAAGGTAGCACAATCGTTTCCCTCAAGCCCCTCCGGCAAGCCAACGATTCCGATGTTGCTACAATGTTCACGATTCTTGTGATCGTCTAGGGTTTGCTTCAGCATCTCTATTTCTTCTAGGGCCTTTGCAAGGTCTGAGGAGCAAGTTGCCGATCTGTCCTCCTGATCGCCGACCCTTTGTTCCACTTCCCCCAGTCGCCTTTCATGGGCTTCCACTTGCTCAGAGATGGCGTTAACCGCCTGCTGTAAATGCTGAATTTGTGCAGACATGTTCTCAAAGCCGGCTTCCATCCTGGATCCCAGGTCATATTTTAAATCTTTAATTAATCTTTCTAATTGTTGGTAACCTTCTGCAATGTTAAGGTTCGGGTTGATTTCCACCTACTCACTTGCAACACAAGAGTTTCTCTCTGGGAGGTCCCTTGACAAATCGACATTCCGGGTTTCCTCTGGTGCCTTCCCAGGCCCTGCCAGGTACTTAGCAGAAGATTCTCTCGGGGAAAGTTTAAATTATATTTTTGCTTGTTTCCTTCCTGATTTTGGATTGGACGTCATTAGCACCGACAGTACTTACAGTATTTATAAAAATTAATGAATTTAAGGCACTGCAGTGAGGAGATTGCAAGGGAATTTTCTCAGAGCTGAAGAGCTAAGCAGCCAACTCGCTCTGATGCTAGGCCACACCCCTGATAAAACACTTTTTAGATACATAAGTGAGAAAAGGACAAAGGGGAGGATAGTAAGACTGAAAGGGGAAAGAGGGTGCAGTGTGGAAGAGGACTACCAAAGAGCAGATTTATTAAACAACCATTTCTGGGCCGGCTAAGTGGCACTGAGCGAAGGGGTTTGTTTGGCATGCTGGCGATCTGGGTTTGCATCCCAAGCCGGGGTACCAGGAGCACAGACCAGCAGGGAGGGGTTTCATAAGCATCCATTGGATGCTTCCCTCCTGGGGGTGGATTTCGCCTGGGCATCTGCGGCGGATTGAGTGATGTGCATGGGGGACGTGCTACCTCAGCACGCCCCCCACACGTCCCCACCCAAGGTTGCCCTGCGCTCACGGAAGGCTGAGAACTGTTGTGGGCGGGGGCACAGGAAATGGAAAAAATGCTCCCCGACCAGCTGGATGATGAGTGCCCTAGCTTCTGCTGTCCGAAGCCCTGGAGTCAGCTCGGACCTAGCCTCTCAGCCCCTGGGATGTGCAAGCTGCCAACAAGACGATTTCCCCCCACCTGGAAGAGAGGGACCCCTCCTGGCATAAGGGATAGGACAGGCTACCCAGGTAAAAGGCTGAAGTGGGGGCTGGTGGATGGCAGCAGGGGGTTGGAGGGCAGCAGGGAAGGCACTGGCACTCCAGAGGAGTGGCTGGTCAGGGGTGCTATGGGGAGGCACAACCCCTGCCTCAAAAAAAAAAAAACTATTTCTGTTCAGTACTTATGGAGAAGGGGGAAGGAAACGGGCCAAGGGTAACGGGCAAGGGTATAAAGGGATGGGAAGTGGACACACAACCATTTACAGAAGAAAGAGTGCTTAGGGAACTAAGATAAAAGTAGATAAAGCAATGGGGCCAGACGGGGTGCACCCCAGGATAGAGGGAACTGAAATAGGAGCTAGTTGCACCTCTGACAGCCCTTTTCAACATGTCATTAAAAACTGGGGCGGTACTGGGGGATTGGAGGAAGCAGATGTAGCCCCACTCCACAAAAGTGGAAATTGGGAAGAGGCAGGAATTACAGGCCAGTTAGCCTTGACGTCAGTAGGCAAGGTAATGTAAGCTATATTAATGGAAAGAATTGGGAATACTGAATTACCAGTAACCTGCAAGATAAGAGGCAGCATGGGTTCACGGGGAGGTCCTGCCAGATAAACCTGATTAAAGAGCTTGTGGAGCCAAAACAGACAGACAGGAAAATAATACACATTTTATGTAGTAGTCAGTTGTAACTTTTTGTTTCTGAAATATTTTTCTTTTTCCTTTTGCTCATCAGAAAGTATTCTGTGTGATAATATTGTGCTGGATGTGTGAAACAGCTCTTAGCCTGGCAGCTGACATATCTAACTCTACTGCCCTACACTACATCATCAGCATTGTGATCTCACTGACTGTGACATCACAGATGAATGACCTGGCAGACACACACTTGCTGTTCCTAAGTAGTAATGATGTCACAGTGCTGATGTAGTGTGGGGCAATAGAGCAAGATATGTCAGCTGCTAGGCTAAGAGCTGTTCCACACATCACACCTACTAGCATCAGGTAAACAATCTTCTTTTTTTTTTATGTCCAGCACTACATATAACCCAGCATGAGCCAGCCATAAAAGCAGTCATACGACCCAGTGGTGCTGAGGGTTGAGGTGCTGGACACCACACCTCGCACTATGCCAGTGACCCTGGTTCGGGAATGAGCCCTGGTTATTGGGGGTCGGCGGTGGGGGGGAGCAGGACTGAGCTGCCGCGAGGCAGCTGTCCTCTCCCAGGGAGGGATGAGGGGTTTCCCTGGCCCTTGGCTGCCACCTGGTGCAGTTCGGGTGGCAGTTCGGGTGATGGGGAGCCCGGTGACAGCCACAGGGTGAGGCAGAAGAAGCTGAGCTGGTACCCAGCGTGCGTGTGCGCCTCCACAGCCGTGTCTACCAGGGTTCCGGGATCGGGGAGAAAATGCTAAAATGTAAATTAAAAAAAAAAAAAAAATAGCCATGGCGTAACAAAAAAAAATGCACTGCACTATAGGAGTAGTTCCCCCACTACTAATTCATTGTTTGTAAGAAGAGAAAAGCTTTAGTTCCTTGCAGCATTTTTAATGTATGGGATTCTTTTGCAATATCACTATAGATGAACACTTTGAACTGACCAATAGGTAGCTGGTGTATTAGGCTCACATTTTGGAAATGGCAAACTTCATAGGTGAGGAGGTTCTTATGGCAAATACCTGCAAGGTTTCACTAGCATAGATCTACAGTATGAACCAATCCTTCAACCACCCCACTGCTTTCTATGAGAGTAACGAAACTCTTCTGACCCTGGTTTAAAAAATAGCTGGTTGAACCAGCTATGGAAATGTAGAAGTAAGCCACTCTGTTTTCGTGTTTGACTGGGTCATTTCCTTCCATACCCACCATGCTGTGGAAGCTAGTACACTCACTGATGCACTTCATGACCACTGCATGGTCTATAGTGTGCCAGAAAACCATTGCTCTAAAGACCCTTCAAAAGTCACCCAGTTCCAGGCTTTTAAATCACTTGATCTTTCTGCCCTGCATGCTAACTTGTCAAATACTGGCTGGCCTTATATCTCAACAGCTGCTGATATATATATATATATATATATATGTATCGGGCCCAGACAAATTTGTAAGCTAAATTTATTAGTGTCTGGGAATCCTATGGCCCTCTAACGAGGACCATAATAAAACTTTTTTTGATCCCTGCTGAGATGCTAACCTGTTTCAAAGTGAGGTCCTCGCTCACCCATATGGCTTCACCTCACCAGCGGACCTTGTTAAGAATATGTCATTACAGAATGCCTGCACCAAAGCCACTAGACTTGCTAAAATAGAGTATTTTGCATCCATCCTTTAGAATAATAGCAACCATCCCTCAAAGTTCCAGAAGGTCATCCATGCCCTCTTTGAGCCACCTCTCCCCTCCAGTCCTTAGACTAGGGAGTTTGATGATCACTGACTAAGCCAATGTCTCCTTCTCCAGCAAACATTTCTTCACCACTTGTGCCTCTCTTTCTGTCCTCCAGTCTTCATCTATTATCTTTCCACTTTCTTCTTCATCTCTCCTACAGCCACCATTATGGCCCTTCTGGTCCTAAATCCTCACAAAGGTCACATCCCTGATGGGCTATTCCCCAAGCTTCTTGATCTGTCAGCTCCTGCCATAACACCAACTATCTCTAATCTTCTTACGCTCTCTTGGGTACAGTTCCTGACACTCTAGATCCCTTCTGTTTGCATTGGCCAAATTCCAGGAGCATCTGTGTCTCACTCAACTCTCCGTTTCTGGATTCCTCCTCCTTTTTATTACCCCATTCCATTCTGATTTTAGGAAGTCCCACTCAACTGCTTTCTTCCTTAGATTCACTGACACCATCCTGATGGGGATGGATCATGGTCTGATTACCTCTACCATCTTTGTTCACCTGGCCAACGCTTTCAACAGTGTCATCCACTCAATTCTCCTGAACAAACTTGTATGTGCTTGATTATCTGACCTCATGTTTAAATGGTGTGGTTATTACCTGGAGGGTAGGTCACAATTAGTCCGTATAGGAGAATCCCTCCTCCTCTGCTTCCTATCAGATCAGGTGTCACCTAAGGCTCTGTCCTTGGTGCCATCCTGTTCAGAGTTTTCCAAATGACCTCCTCAAAGCATGTGTCTCCACAAACATACTCATTCACATGGATGATATGGTGTTTTTTGCCTCGGGTCGATCTGCCTTTATATCTGGCTATTCGGCTTCAGAGAAGTTTTACTAATATCTAGCTATAGTTCTGCCCTAATCAGCTTACTCTCAACACACTCCAAATGGAAAGGGAAAGGGGAAATTGTTTAACCAGGAAAGACACATTAAGCTGAAGCTTGTTAACAGGTGTGACCTGGGAGCACAAGGAAGTTGCGATTTGCTTAGGATCACACAGTATGCAAGTGGGGGCTGTGGGATTCAAACCCTGGTCTCCAGATTTGCAGCTCAGAGCCCTAAACCACTGCGCTATACTGCCTCCTAAAACAAATAATAAAAAGTTTTAATTTCTTTTGGCTCCAGACAGCAACTGGGCAAAACCCTGTCCCCAGCAGTCTTCACAACCCTTGAAGGTGCAGTACTGGAGCAGGTCTCTTCCTTTAAATACCTTGGGTTCTGACTGAGCAACTACCTTGACCTCTTCTGCTATGTGGGTGCCATCCACAAGAAACTGCACTCTAAATCTGGTGTGCTTTGCAAGAACAAAGTTAGACTGACTTCTGCTACCACAGACTTCTGTTAACTTATTACTAATTTATTGTATTATTCTTATGCACGGTCTCCCCGGATGAATCTGGAAAAGCTGCTCCCAGCTCAGTATGTCTTTCCTGGTAAAACGTTTGAAATAAATATTTAAATTATAATAGGCTGTATTCCTATCACTGCCCATTAAGAGATCATTAAGATGATCCTACTGTTTTTCGATTTCAGGGATGTTGTGTCAGTCTAGTGCTGCACCAAAGTTCACCCTCTGTAGATTGGATCCCTTTTTCACTCCTTATGTAATGTTTCCTTGACTGTAGTGCCCACAAACTCTCACCACTGTGCCTTTTTATTTTTGTATAATTCTTTATTCTTTTGTAACCGGTGAAAAAGCCCATTAACAGGGGTGATCTGGGAGCACAAGGGGGTTATGTGACCCGCTCAGGGTCACACAGACCTTATATGCTTTGCTGTTTCTCTCCCTTCTTTTGAGGACAAATGTCTTGCCAACTGTGCTTAATTTATCCTCAGATGGATCTCCCCTTGACAGTCTTACCGCCTTCAAGTATCTGGGGGTAATCCTGGACTCATCCCTTACCTACAGTACACTGACAACACTGCCTCACTGATCAGGTGCATCAACCAAAAGATAGGGCTCTGCTATCGCATGATCAACCACCTCTCACAGGAAGCCCACCTTGCTGTTGCCCGTGGCAACCTCCTTCCCCTCCTTGACTATGGCTGCTCGGTGTACTCCCTCACCTCCATTACCAACCTTAACCGCATGGATGCTACCTACAGTTGTATATGTCACCTTGCCCTTAGCTTCCCTCTCCTCACTCACGACTGCATGCTTTACCAGTCCCTTAACTGGCTCCCTCCATAAGCATGACGCTCCTACCTGCTGGCCCGGACCATTGCTGATACTTTGCACAATTCCTCCTTCTCTTCAGTATCCCGTCTTATCTGGCCTAGAACCTACTGCCAGAATCTATGTCAGTCTTCACACCTTCAACTAGAACGCCCTAACATAATTAAGAGGATGGGACTAAGAGCTTTCTCTGCAGCCAGACCCTCACTATTGAACGACCTCCCCTCCTCCCTATGTCTCCCCGACCCACCTCTAAATCTAAAGTCCCTGTTAAGAATGCACTTTCTGTCCATCACGACCTGCGTCTGCCCACAGGCTGCTAGCATAGCTTCACCTCCCTTACAGCTCACCCTTACCCCCCTCACCCTCTAGTGCTCCACTCTCCTCTCCCGCCCTAAATACTATTGTTATTCCTTTTGTTGAATAACGGAGCAACCTTACCCTTTGTTTACCTAAATGTTATAAACTTTGTTTGCTCAATTGCTGATGTACCTGGTGTCATAAACCCACTTGGCAGGTCAAGCCCTCTACTCCCAAAGTGCCAACCTCTGAGCGCAGTCTCGTGAACAGTGTAACAAACAAGGTAACCCTCTTGTCTGTTTTTGTGAGTTCGGATCAACCTTTGGTCTCAAGTTCTGGAGGGGTTCAAACTGTTAACCTCTTGTTAGCATACCCAATGCACAGGCTCAGATAGATCTGTCTTCGGGGGGCCAGATATCTTTGCCTATGGGCACTTAACCAGGTATACAGAGATGAACCCTTTAAAACTTTAATAAAGACCTCAGATTTAAAACTCTTCTCTTTCCAGTTTGGTACCACTGCTCAAGCTTATGTCTATTGTCTGATATAACCATGTACTTTTCTTACAAATAAAAAGAAGTCAAAGACAGACCAAGTAAGTTCTAAAAAGAATTTTACTAAAATAGTTAAAAATATGTAAAACGCAAAATACAGAACTCTTATATCACAAGACATACAAATCTTTTAAAAGAACAAGGTTTAAACAGTGCAAATTCCTACTTCAGTACTTAGTCTCTAAATACTTGCTTAAAGTGCTCCAAAGATGTGTCCTTGTCAGAGTTTAGGTAAAAATGTGTCTCTGTGAAGTAAAACAGACTAAATTAAAAGCTGGATTTTATCCCACCTCTTTTCAAGAGGTCACCTAGCTCCTCCCTGTCAGGATATATGAAAGTATACATCTTATACAAAAGTATTACATTCTGCAACTTCAGCATAATTCATTTCCATCAAATGACACTTCTTTTGGTCTCATAATACTGTAAGCTTCCCACTTTCAGGACAGGAAAGCATCTTTATGATTTTGCACTTCTATGTAATAACCTGTGTTTTCCTTCCAGCTTCATAAAATGAATATGTTATAGTAGTTACGGTTGTAATTAACTTAGACCAACAGGATCCTTAATTAAGGCCTTACATTTAACACATGGTCTCTAAAACCTGTGTGTGTGTGAACTCACATACTGCCAGCATTTTTCTTATGGCTTTCATCTTTTAGCTAAAATCGGGGGGGGGGGGGGATGAGTGAGGTCATTCTAAGAGCATCCGATTTTCAACAGAGACAGTCAGTAATACATTTTATATTAATAAAAATGATACAGCACTCAGAACTGGCTGTCTACGTCACACTCCTCCACACCTAGACTGAATTTGGGGGATCTGTCCCGTACATGGGATTAGCTTCCCAAATCAGTTCACTCCTCATAGACCCTAGACAGTCCATCTGAGTTCTGATTCTTCGCTCCAGCCCTATGTACGATTTTTAGATCATACCCTTGTAAAGCAAGACTCCATCTTAGTAGTCTGCCATTGTTTTTCCCCATCTGCGTCAACCAAACCAGGGGGTTGTGGTCAGTCTGCACCACAAAATGCTGCCCATACAAGTATGGCTGTAAATTCTTTAGGGCCCACACCATGGCAAGACACTCCTTTTTCACCGTGGAGTACGCTTGCTCCCTGGGAAGTAGCTTCCTCCTCAGGTACACTACTGGGTGATCTGTCCCTTGGCTGGACGTCTGGCTCAGTACTGCCCCAATACCCACGTCTGAGGTGTCCGTCTGAACTATAAAGGTTTTGTTATAGTCAGGACTTGTCAGAACAGGAGCACTGCATAGTGCCTCCTTCAGTCTGGTAAAGGCTTCCTCACAGGCTGGGCCCCAGGTAATTTTCTTTGGCATCTTTTTCTTTGTCAGGTCAGATAGGGGAGCAGCCAGGGCACTGTAATTGGGTACAAATTTCTTGTAGTACCCTGCTGTCCCTAGAAAGCTCCAGACCTGCTTCTGCGTTTCTGGTCTGGGCCATGCCTGGATCACCTCTATCTTTATTTGGTTAGGACGGAGCTGTCCTCGGCCTACAACATGCCCAAGGTATGCCACTTCCCCCATGGCCACCTGGCACTTCTCAGCTTTGACAGTGAGCCTGGCCCTCTGTATCCTGCCCAGCACTTCCCTAAGGTGGGATAGGTGTTCCTCCCAGCTGGTACTAAAGATGGCAGTGTCATCCAGGTACACCACGGCCTACTCCTCAGCACCATTTAACACCTGGTTCACCAACCTTTGGAAAGTGGCCGGGGCGTTCTTCATTCCAAAAGGCATTACTTTAAACTCAAATAAGCCTATTGGAGTGATGAAGGCTGACCTCTTCTTAGCTCTGTCTGTCAATTCTACCTGCCAGTACCCCTTGGTCAGGTCTATAGTTGTAAGGTAGGTCACCCCTCCCAACTTGTCCAGGAGTTTGTCTGTCTGGGGCATCGGGTGGGCGTTGGACTTTGTGGCTGCATTCAGTCCACGATAGTCCACACAGGAAAGAGTTGAGCCATCTGGCTTGGGCACAAGGACTACGGGTGAGGCCCAGGGGCTGTGGGATCTCTTGATTACCCCTAAATCCAGCATCTCCTCCACTTCCCTCCTAATGTCCTTTTGGACAGCCTCTGACACCTGATATGCTGTTCGCCGTATGGGCATCTGTGTCCCTGTCTCCACATCGTGTGTCACTAAGGGGGTTAGTCCAGGCTTGGCGCTAAACAAGGGGGCAAAGTCTGCTAAAACCTCTTACTTTCTGGACCTGGTCTGGGGCCAGCTGGGGAGACAACTTTACTGCCTCCACAGACGACTCCCGCTTACTTTCTTCCAGCAAATCCAGAAGGGGGTCTCCTTCATCCGTCCCCGCCCCATGACTACACACTGCAAATACCATGTCAGCCCTATTTGCATATGGCTTCATCATGTTGACATGGTACATCCTTTCTGTCTGTCTTCTGTCAGGTAACTCCACAATGTAGTTCACGTCATTTACCTTTCTAACCACTTTATGCAGTCCTGCCCACTCAGCTTGCAGCTTGTCTTTGAGGACTGGAATAAGGACCATGACTTCCTGACCCAACAAGTATGAGCGATCTCTGGCTCTGCGGTCGTACCACATTTTTTGTTTCTGTTGGGCAGCTGCCAGGTTGCCCTGGGCTGTCCCTATAAGCTCCTTCAGCCTTTCCCTAAACCTAAGGATGTAATCCACAATGGGAGTTCCCAGGGCGGCGTGCTTGCCTTTCCAGTCCTCCCGGATCAAGTCTAGGGGCCCACGTATCCGGCATCCATATAAGAGTTCAAAGGGGGAAAATCCTGTCGACTCTTGGGGCACCTCCCTGTATGCAAACAAGAGGTGGGGAAGATATTTCTCCAAGTCCCTCCCATATTGTTCAGCAGACACCCGGAGCATTGACTTTAGGGTACCATTGAATTGTTCCACAAGTCCATTGGCTTGTGGGTGATACGGTGTTGTGCATCTCTGCACCACCCCACACTTCTCCCATAAACATTTCATCAGGTCCGACATGAAGGAACCCCCCCTCGATCGGTGATTACCTCCTGTGGAAACTCAACACGGGAGAAAATCCCAAGGCATCTGCCACTTTGTCTGTCCTCAGAGAGGATAGGGTGACTGCCTCTGGGTACCGGGTGACATAATCTACCACAGTCAGGATGAATCTCTTCCCTGAGGAGCTGGGGGTATTTAAAGGACCCACAATATCCATTCCCACCCTCTGAATGGCTCCTCCACTGTGGTAGGGGATCAGGCGGCTTGGGTTTTCTTTCCGCCCTATTTCTTGGCACTGGTGACAAGACTCTGCAATACTCCTTCACCTGCTGGGTGAAGTTAGCCAGTAGAAATTCTGGGCTAACCACTGCATTTTGCGCACGATTCCCAGATGACCAGACAAGGGAATATTTTGAGCAACTGCTCACGATTCCCCTGGGGAACGACAAGCTGCCTGCCTAGCATCCCTCCCTCTGTCTGTACTGTCTGAGTATACACAAGTCCATTTTCCTAATAAACCTTATGTTTGCCATCACCTCCCTGTGTGCCATCTGAGTTTGCCCAAGCCCTCAGCTTCTCTAAACTAGGGTCATCCCTCTGAGCAGCTGTAAACCCCTCACAGAGTCCCAAGGCATGGGACAGGTCCCCTTCAATCGCTAAACTAGTGTCCCTAGCACTAGCATCAGGGCCCTCAGGATCACTGTCAATCCTAACCCTCTGACAAGGGTTCACCCCTTCCTCTTCGGAGTAACCCTCTGTAGCTGTGTGGTTACTTGCTACTTGGGAAATTTCTACCCCCTTTTTATCAGTCTCCCATCTGGAGACACAGGCTGGGGAACCAGCCTCTCAGTGGTTTCCACACTGGTTTCTGTGGGGTTCAGAGAACTACTATTTTCCCATGCTGCTTGGCTACGGGTAACTGCACATACCACCCCCTGCTGGAGATTGTTACCCAGGATCACATCCACTGCTAATGTGTTGGGTACAGCCACCTGTTGCACAGTTCCCCCTGTTTCACCCCAGTCCAGGAGAACACTAGCGAGGGGCAATGTTTTCTCTTCACCAGTGAACCCTTGACAGTAGCGTATTTATTGGGTATAAGCTGACCAGGTTGTATCAGATCCCTTTCACCAATGTAAGGGATGCCCCTATGTCCCTTAACCCCTGCGTCTGTATACCATTCACCATGACTGGGTGCATGTGTTCCCGCATGTTCACTGACATGCTCCCAGGGACACACAAACAACCCACTTCTTTTCTAGCACCCTGTGGTGTACAACTGCTTGCCTTTTTGGGACACTGTCTGGCAATATGCCCAGTTTCTTTACACAACCAACGGGCATTTCTTACTTCAAAAAAATGTTTTCTTTGAAACCTGAGGCTAACTGGTTTTGGTGGAGGCAGTGAGGGTTTTAGCTGCCCTGAATGCGCGCTTTTCACTTTCTGCGCTGCCACGCCAGCCCCATTCACTCTCAGAGCAGGTCTGCTCTTGGCATAGCGGTCCGAGAGTTCAGCAGTGTCTTGCACTGTCTTTGGATCTCGGTCCTTTAGCCAGGTTTTTAGCTCTGCTGGGCATGCCCAATAAAACTGTTCTAATAAAATCACATTTTCAGTTTTATCAACAGAGGTTGCCTCAATTGCTTCCCACCAACATTTTAAAAACTGACGTTGTTTCATGGCTAGCTCCTCATAGCTCATATCAGGGCTTCTCCTGAGCTTACGGACTTTAGCTCTGTATGATTCAGCAGTTAATTCAAACTTTTTTAACAGTGCAGCTTTTAACTTGCTGTAATCGTCACTGTCCTCGTTGTTCATTTGACCCCATGCATCCCGAGCTTTCCCGGTAAGTAGCGGGGATAGCTGGAAGCTCCAGGACTCTCTATGAATTTTTGCCTGAATACAAACTTTTTCAAAAGAATTTAAAAAGGCATCTATGTCCTCCCCTTCCTTAAACTCTGCTATTAATTTGGAGTTCAATTTGTAACCCAGTTCTGCAGTCCCAGTTAAACCCAAGCCGCTTACCTGCTCTGGTGCCGCTGGTCGGAGTCATAGCTTCTCCAGTTCCTGTTGCCACTGGTGCTCCTATCTCCTCTCCTCTGCCTCTCTGCATTCTCGCTTCTCCTCTGCAGCTCACTGGCGCTCAGGCTCCTCACAGTTTGCCTCCCTCTGTTGTCACTCTGCCTCACGGTCCGCCTCCCTCTGTTCTCGCTCTCTCTTCTCCTCTGCAGCTCGCTGGTGCTCACGCTCCTCATGGTCTGCCTTCCTCTGTTGTCGCTCTGCCTCCAGTTCCATCCTGCGCAACTCAGTTTGCAGTTTGAGTACCTCTGGATTCAGGATACTGGTGACTATCCCTTGCTGCTGTGGCCCTGCTGTCCTTTTCAGTCACGGTCAGTGACTTGCTGCTCTGGGTATCTTATACCATCAGGGCCTCTATGAGGTTCTGCTTTTTGGCTGTCACCTCGAACGGGACTCCCCTGTCCCCGCACAACTGCTTCAAGTAATCTAATGTTTGCCTGCTGTAGTCGGAAGCCATCTTCTTCTTCCCTCACTACTGCTGCTCTGACTTGCACTTTACAAAAAAAATAAAACAGGTAGGAACCGGACTGTATGCCAAGTGATGTATAGTTCTGTTTCCTTTTTAAAATAAAACTCTGCCTTTTTTCTTTCTTTGCAAGAGAGCTTACGGCCTCAGCTGACACAGAACAATAAAGCTTGTGATACCAAAATAATGCCACCACTGCCAACCAATCTGTCACAAACCCACTCAGCAGGTCAGGCCCTCTACTCCCACAGTGCCAACCTCTGAGCGCAGTCTTGTGAACAGTGTAACAGACAAGGTAACCCTCTTGTCTGTTTTTGTGAGTTCGGATGAACCTTTGGTCTCAAGTTCTGGAGGGATTCAAACTGTTAACCTCTTGTTAGCATACCCAATGCACAAGCTCAGATATATCTGTCTTTGGGAGGGGGGTCCAGATGTCTTTGCCTACAGGCACCTAACCATGTATACAGAGATGAACCCTTTAAAACTTTAGTAAAGACCTCAGATTTAAAACGTTTCTCTTTCCAGTTTGGTACCTCCATTCAAGCTTATGTCTATTGTTTGCTATAACCGTGTACTTTTCTTACAAATAAAAAATAAGTCAAAGATAGACCAAGTAAGTTCTAGAAAGAATTTTACTAAAATTGTTAAAAATATGTAAAACGCAAAATACAGAACTCTTATATCACAAGACATACAAATCTAGCCACTCATCCTTCCCCACCTTTTCTCCCAAGCTCCTCCCTTTATCTATCGTTGCCTGGTGGCTATCGCTCCCACAGCTTCTTATTTCCTTACTTACTTGCACAGTTGCCTGATCGCATAAATTGACTTAATGTATTGTCTTGTGTAAATATTAATGCTCTACTTTGGTCTTCCTACCACAATCTCCTATTTTGACCTGATTGTATTTTGTCTTACATTAACTTAAATGCTTATTATTGGACTAACTACCTCAATTCTTTCTCACATTGCTGCTGATATGTAATTTGTACTATGTATCATATTGTTCCTGTACTTTGCACTATGTATCATTGTTTTGCAGTTTGTCACTGTACTCTCCCGGGTCGTACCTGAAAATAGTCTTTCTGGCTAGTGCACCTACCCGGTAAACAAAAACTACATAAAATAGATAAAAATAAATAAATCTTTTAAAAGAACAAGGTTTAAACAGTGCAAATTCCTACTTCAGTACTTAGTCTCTAAATATTTGCTTAAAGTGCTCCAAAGATGTGTCCTTGTCAGAGTTTAGGTAAAAATGTGTCTCTGTGAAGTAAAACAGACTAAATTAAAAGCTGGCTTTTACCCCACCTCTTTTCAGGAGGTCACCTAGCTCCTCCCTGTCAGGATATATGAAAATATATATCTTATACAAAAGTATTACATTCTGCAACTTCAGCATAATTCATGTCCATCAAATGACACTTCAGAACAGGAAAGCATCTTTATGATTTCGCACTTCTATGTAATAACCTGTGTTTTCCTTCCAACATCATAAAATGGATATGTTATAGCAACTACGGTTGTAATTAACTCAGACCAACAGGATCCTTAATTAAGGCCTTACATGTACCACATGGTCTCTAAAAACTGAGTGTGTGTGAACTTACATGTTGTCAGCATTTTTCTTATGGCTTTCATCTTTTAGCTAAAATCTGGGGGGTGGGATGAATGAGGTCATTTTAAGAGCATCAGATTTTCAACAGAGACGGTCAGTAATACATTTTATATTAATAAAAATGATACAGCACTCTGAACTGGCTGTCTATGTCACACTTGGTACTGTTTACCTTATAGTTTCTCTGTTAGCTTGACCTACAGTGTTATGTTCCCTGTATGATTCATGCTGCTCTCTCACTGTATTTTTAAGTTATATGTGCCAGTTTCAAACAACATGAAGTCTTGCTGTATTCTGACAATAGCAGTGAGTCCCACCCTTCAAACTGCCCCAGAGATGAAAGAGTTAACTTTCCATGCCAGGCATGGAACGCTGAGCTCGAGCTTGGTTGAGACTGTCTGTTGCTGTTTGAACTCAAACCATCAGATTCTTTACTTCGCCTCACTGAACAGTCGCTCTGGAGATTTCTCCTTCTGCTCGGTTCAATTTGTCAGTTAAAGTACCACTTTTCTCGGTTTTTGACCGAATTTAAACCGTAACCTGTCGGTTCAGTCTCTGTCTGTGGTATTCGTGAGTACTAGATAGGTTATATTGTTTTCTATTCTGTGTGGAACATGTAAACGGTTCATCAGTTCGGTTTGAACCAATAAAGTTGTTGTTAAATCTTTATCTGTACTTTTAGAGTGTGGTTACCGGTTCTTAACGGTTCTAAAAAAAAAACGGATTTTATTACGTTTTTTTCCATGACCCGTGACATGGTCAGGAATCGATAAGAGTGTCTTGCCTGGCGGATTGCCATTAAAAGGGTAAGTCTGGTTAGGACTGGCACAGTGTCTGAGAAACCCAAAAGAAAAACCAGGCCCACTGGGTTTCAACACTGCACTGTGTGTGGGGAAGTCTTTGCTAAGGCTGACCCCCACACCACCTGTGTTTATTGTCTGGGGTTTGACCACCTCAATGCAGACTGCCAGATTTGTAAAAATTTTCCTGCAGCTACCCTAGAGAAGACAGTTGGTAGGCTCAGGGAAAGGGAGGCCAAAAAGTCCACTGAACCGGATGGCCAGCCCGGTTCGGTTCAAACCGAACCAGAAGGAATGCCCTCTGACCAGGGCGAGACTTCTTCGGGCCAAAGGAGAACCGATTCTGAGGAGTCGGTTCCGGCTAAGAGAACAAGAAAGGAAAAATCAGCTGGTGTGGATCCACAAGTTTCTTCTCCAACTGCTGAGGAAATAGCCAAAGCGATAAAAATTGTTCAATCGCTTTCCCCGGTTCCGACCGAACCGGCACCACCAGGAAGGCGCTCAGTTCAAGTGGTTCCACCGTTCAAGATTATGATTTAGAGAAATATTATGAACCAGAGGAGGAGGAAGAGGAGTATGAGGAAAGTGAATGTGGTTTTGAAAGTCTGGATGTGCCCATTGACCCGGACATCTCCCCAGATAGACCTTCAGGAGTGTCTCCTCCTAGGCTTTCTGAGTCCCCCTCCCATTTTATGTTTTTTAAGAAAGTGGCCGAAACC
Source organism: Neoceratodus forsteri (assembly GCA_016271365.2). NCBI lineage: Eukaryota > Metazoa > Chordata > Ceratodontiformes > Ceratodontidae > Neoceratodus > Neoceratodus forsteri. Next base: position 487,382,202 of record CM057449.1, read on the forward strand.
CTTCAGCTTCCTATGGAAGAAGCTGTGGATGATCAGGAAGAGCCTGACTATGTGGAAATGACAGATATCCCAGAGTCTAGGAGGCTGTCTATTCCCTTACACAAATCTTTTGAGAAACAGACATTTAAGATTTTAGAGACTCCTAATACTATACCTCCTGTGGATAAAAGAATGGACAAGAGGTATACTCTGTCAGGCTCAGATACGGAGTTCCTTACACAACAGTGCAGCCGTGTTGGGGTAGTGCAGGCAGCAGCCTGTGATAAGGCTAATATTCCCTTGGCTTCACACCCCCAGACAAGGACTCCAGGAGGATTGATGCCATGGCAAAGAAACAGTACATGGCAGCATCCTTGGGACTCAGACAGGCCAATTATATGGCCTATACTGCTAGGTATGAGAAATCTAGATGGGACACTGTCATGGCTTTTAGCAAACAGGTCCCTGCCAGCTTGCCAAGGAGCTGGAGCAGGTGGCTGCTGATGGTATTGAGGCATCCAAGGTGCAATTCCATGCTGCAGTGGACTCCAATGACGTTTCATCTAGAGTCATGGCTACATCTGTGGCACTTCGTAGAATGGCTTGGCTCAGATGTGCTAGCCTGTCACAGGATACCCAGACTAAGGCTATGGATTTTCCTGTTGAGGTTAATTCTCTGTTTGGGGAGCAAACAGAGAATTACATGAAGAAAATGGATGAATATAGGACCACCTATAGGAGTGCCCAGACCAAGGAAAGGCAAGCCACTCCTCACAGGCAGCATCCCAGGGGCAGGGGCAGGCCTTTTCATAGGCCTTTCTACCAAGCCCAGGCCTCCTGTTCTGCTTATGCTCAGAGGGGGTTCTTTAGAGGGAGAGGCAGAAGGGGTACAAGCAGGCCTGCTTCCACCCCTCAGCTTAAACCCCCTGCCAAACAGGCACCCTGATGGGATTGCCAGGGCCGATTCTCCACTACCTGTAGGAGGCAGGCTGGCTTACTTTGTCTGGGACTGGAAGTCTCTAACATCAGACAAGTGGGTCCTTGAAGTAGTAAGCCAGGGACTGGTTCTTAGCTTCAAAAAATTTCCAAAGCTGAGAACCAGATCCTTTCCACCTGCAAATGCTTCAGAGGCACTTGCCCTAGAGGCAGAGGTCTCTTCCCTCCTGGCTCTCAGAGCTGTGGAAAGGGTTCCATCCCTACACCAGCGCAAATGATTGTACTCCAGGTACTTCCTTACCCCCAAAAAGACAGGAGAATGGCGGCCTGTCCTGGATCTCAGATACTTAAACAAGCACCTTTTAAAGCCAAAATTCAAAATGGTGACTCTGGGAATAATTCTACCCTCTCTAAGGCCAAGGGACTGGCTAGTCTCCCTTGACCTCAAGGATGCCTATTTCCATATTCTTCCATCGAATCCATAAGCTCCCATCGAAAGTAATTGTCTCGAGGCCTCAGGCTATATATTACTAATTCAGAGCAATGCCTTCGCCTAACCTCTGCTCCAAGGGTGTTCACAAAATGCCTGGCAGTAGTAGTTGCTTTTATAAGAAGGCAAAGGATTGCCATCTTCCCATACGTGGATGACTGGCTCATAGTAGGCCAGTCCCCAGACCAAGTCAAGTTACACCTGCAGGTAACTCAGCAACTGCTCACCTCTCTAGGTTTCCTTCTGAATCTTTCAAAGTCAGTTCTAGAGCCTGTTCAGCTCCTCACCTTCATAGGCGCAGAGCTAGATACAGAAAAGGCCAGAGCCTTCCTTCCCCTGGATAGGGCAAGGACCCTTATCACACTGGTCTCCTCATTCACCCTTTAGGTGTCTCGACCAGCAAGGCATTTTCTGCAGCTCCTGGGGCACATGGCTGCTTCTACAGCAGTGGTGCAGGGAGCAAGATTTCAGATGAGGGACATTCAGTTCCACTTGAGAGCCTTTTGGTCTCAGAAAAAGGACCTCTGACCAAACTGATCCCAGTGATCAAACCTGATCCAGGCCTTGCAGTGGTGACAGGATCAGAACAATCTAAGACAGGGAGTTCCCTTTGTCACTCAGTCTCACTCTTTAATCCGTACTACAGATGCCTTCCTCTTGGGGGTGGGGGGCCCACTTGGGAGACCTGACCACTCAGGGGTTGTGGTCCCCTCAGGAATCTCTGCTTCACATCAATCTGCTGGAACTCAGAGCAGTATTTCTAGCATTTCAAGCCTTTTCCAAGTCTGTTCAGAACAAAGTTATTCAGATCAGAACAGACAATACCACCACAATGTGGTATATCAACAAGCAAGGAGGCACTCGGTCTATGGCCTTGTGCACAGAAGCAATGAAGTTGTGGTCTCTGGCTTATTACCTGAACACTTCCCTCACAGCAGTAAACCTCCCAGCCAAGGACAATGTCCTGGCAGATGCTCTCAGCAGGATATCCCAGGGCCATCACGAATGGTCACTGGATCCCCTGGTTTTGGAAGTGATATTCTCCAGATGGGGCACCCCACAGATAGATCTTTTTGCAGCCTCAGACAATCACCAGCTTCCCCTGTTGTGTTGCAGGCCCCCAGTGTTGGTCTCAGTCCCCCTGGATGCCTTAGTTCTCAATTGGGAAGGGAAGTTCCTGTATGCTTTTCCCCCCTTCCCTCTCCTATTCAAAGTGCTAGTCAAAATCAGATCTCAACCCTGCAAGGTGACCCTGATTGCTGCAGACTGGGCCAGACATCCCTGGTATCCTCTCCTATTGTCCTTAGCAGTCCACCTTCCCCTGTCTCTTCCCAGGAATTACAACCAGCTAACCTGTGCTCAGGGGAGGGTTTGGTACCCGAATCTCAAATCTCTCAACCTCAAGGCCTGGCTCTTGAAGAGTTGGAGTTTGCTGATTTACACCTCTCCCAAGGTGTTATGGATATTCTAAAGGCTTCTAGGAAGCCTTCCACCAGAACTACTTATAATTCCAAGTGGAAAAGATTTTCCATATGGTGCTCTGGGAAGCATATTTCCCCACAGTCTGCTGATCTGCCCACAGTCCTTGACTATATGGTCCATCTGAATAGCTTGGGACTCAGACCAGCTACACTAATGGTGCATATGGCAGCTGTCGCTGCTTTTATTTCAGCAGGTAAGCCCTCTTCTCTTTCAGCTCACCCTGTATTCTCCAAGTTTTCAAGGGATTGTTTATACTAATCCGCCATTCAGGGACCCTGCCCCTGCTTGGGACCTTAACGTTTGCATTGCTCAGCTTATGCAACCCCCCTTTTGAGCCTTTGTCCTCAGCAGAGCTTATGTACTTGACTTGGAAAACTGTGTTCCTGGTAGCCATCACTTCTGCCAGGCGCATAAGTGAGTTTCAGACTTCCACCTTATCCAATCTGTGTCTCTTCCTGTGTACTTCACTGACCATTCCTCCTCTGGTGAGAGGAGGTTGCACAGTTTAGATGTGAAAAGAGCCCTTAGCTACTTCATAGAACGTACCAAGGGTCACAGGTTTGACTCCCTCCAACTGTTCCTCACTTATGGTGAGGTTGGTAAAGGAAAACCTGCTACTAAAAGATCCATTGCCAGGTGGATTGTCTCTTGCATCTAATTTTGCTATGAAAAACTAGGGTAAGGTTCCACCCTCAGGCCTGAGGGCTCACTCTACTAGAGGTACAGCTGCCTCCCTGGCTGCTGCCAGGGATATTCCTATCTTAGAGATATGTCAAGCAGCTACCTGGAAAACAGTTCACACTTTTACCAAGCATTATTCTCTGGATATCCAGGCTAGGAGTGATGCTCGGTTTGGCACAGCTGTGCTTCAGAGCCTTTTTTCTAAGTAGGTTCTGTCCCTCCTCCATGGAGGTACTGCTTGGTAGTCTGCTATTGTCAGAATACAGCAAGACTTCATGTTGTTTGAAGAAAAAATTATTCACCTTAGTAATGTTGTTTCTTCTAATGGAGTCTTGCTGTATTGTGACCCCCTCCCTGCCTTCCCCTCTCAGAACCTTTGTTTTTAGGATGTGGGTGGGCAGTAGCAGTGTCGGCACTCAGGAGGTGCCCCACCTTGTTTATTATCACCCTCTTTTCTTTGGGTGAGTGGGTGTCGTGTTTATTTCATTTTTTGGGTTTCCTGTCTTGAGTCTTTGTTTTGAGACCAAAAAAATTGTTATTATATTTAGTAGCCAGTTGGCTAGTGTAGGTTTACAGCTTCCACACAGGACCTCAGTGAGCTTAGCTCGAAAAGATCTGATTTGCTTGATCAAACAGCAACAGACAGAGTCTCAACCGAGCTCGAACTCAGCGTTCCATGCCTGGCATGGAAAGTTAACTCTTTCATCTCCGGGGCAGTTTGAAGGTTGGGACTCATTGCTATTGTCAGAATACAGCAAGACTCCATTAGAAGAAACAACATTACTAAGGTGTATAATTTTTTCTTCCATCTTTGTACAAGACGCTTGTTGGTCCAATAAAAGGTATCAAACCTTCCATCTTCTCCTCGTAATTTAAAACAGAAACGCTCAAATCAGAGTTATTTTTTTTTTCTTAATATTTTGAACCCCTTCCAATGTAAACTACTGATTTGATCCCCTCTCGATTTCTGTCCTAGACTGCTGGTGCTTTAGAGTGGTTTAAAAAAGTACTCCCAACTCCTAGCCCTGGGTTGCAAAAAAAGTAAAACCCCAACCAGCATTATGTATTTTGCCATTTGTTTAAATGCCCTCCCGATTTAGTTATAGCTGAGTTTCCTCTCCTGATGGCTGCTTTACAATAATGTTGGTGCCTGTGTGATTTAAAAGCATGTCAAACACTTCCTAGCCAAGGTTAGCAAAAAATAAAAACTCCAAACAACTGTGCTTATAATTGCAGTTTGTTTAAATCCCTCCCAATTTAGTTTACGTAAGTTTCCTTGCTCCCCGATGGCTGCTCTACAATATTGGTGCCTGTGTGATTTAACAAGTACACCAAAACACCTTACTCCGATTGTGCAGCCCACCAAACCCAAAGAGCTCTGTTCTTTCTGTAGTGATTTAATTCCACACCCAATGGCTGTCCTGTCTTTGTGTAGTAGGGGCTTACAGGATTAGAATACTGTGCTCCAAGTAAGCATATCTCAATGCTTTTTAACTGCAAGCCCTATCCCTGGGACTTTCTCTGAGACCCTGTTGATCTGTGCCTATTATATGACTCCTCCATTCTGTATCTTTCACCCACCGTCCTGAAGCTCTTGACCTGCTGGATCTACAGGAAACACTTTTTTAATAACTGAAAACCTCAAAGTGGCAAGGCAGTGTGTCAAAGCAGTGGGCTGGGTTAGCAGTATGCCAGTGTGGATAGGGAGGGGTATCCTCAGCAGGCGAAGGGAGGTTGTATTGCTCATTAGTGAGACTTCACCTGTAGTACCATGTCTGTTTTGGGGGGCTGTACCTCATAAAGGACATTGACAGTGTTGAGGCAGTCCAGAGGAAGGCAACTAAAATGGTGCAGGAGTATCATGAGGAGCCCTAGGAGGAGTGGCTGAGGGATCTAGACATGTACTCCCTGGAAGATAGGACAGCGAGAGGGGACATGATAGAGAACCACATGTACCTCACATGAGGAGAACAGGGTGCATGATGGAGTCTCTTTCCAATGAGAAAGAGCCCCCAGACCAGGGGGCATGCAGTGAAGCTGGGGGGGGAGGTTAAGAGGGACGTAAGGAAGTACTGCTTAACTGAAAGGGTGGCAGATGCCTAGAACAGACTGCCAGCAGAAATGGTGGGGCTGAAAACAGTTGGGGGGTTGCTTTAAGCATGCATGGGATAGATAGCGGAATATAACAAATAAGCAGGGAGGAGGGAGGGTTGCCAGAGACCAGTTAGGGTATGCGGAGACAGATGAGGCAGGGAAGATCTAGGCAGAGTTGGTGGGCCAAGCATTCCTTTTCTGCCGACAATGTCTATGTTTCTGTGAGAGTCCCACTGCCTTAATCTTGACCTGGAGTAGGGAGGGGGCAGCAGTGTTGAAGGCTTTGGTCATGTTGACAAAGATTACAGAAGTGATCAGGCCCTGATTCATGCTGGATAGGATGGTGTCAGAGAACCAGACGAGGGAGGTGGAAGTGGAGGAAGAGTTCTTGAAACTGGACTGGAAAGGACTGACTGAGGAAGATGAGCCAAGGAAGTGGGAGAACTGGGAGGGGAAAAAAAAGGCATTCCAGAGCTTAGCCAGGGTGAGGAGGAGGGCGATAAGGCAGTAGTTACCAGGGGAGGGAGGGATCAACCCCTTTGGAAAAGGGATGACTGTAACCTATTTCCAAACATCGGCGACAAAAGCTAAGGAGAGGTTGATAAGTAGGTAGCAGGGAAAGCAATGGCATGAGGTGAAAGATGTAGACATTTGGTGTCAAGGCCATCTGGGCTCACATCCTTGTTGTGGTTTAGAGCCAAGAGCCTTAAGTGATTCAGCAGGGGTGGTAGTAGGAAATGAGAAAGGTAGGGGGGTGCAATAGTGAGAAGTTATGGAGAAACGGGGGGAGGAGGAGAGGGCACAGGAGGTGAAAAAGGAGTAGAAATATGAGGTAACTGCAGCAGCGTCTGAGATGGGAGGGTCACCCATCTTGAGGACAGGAGTGGGAGGACTGGGTCAGTGGGGAGAAGAGAGTGTGAATGATCTTTCAGAAAGTTGAGGGTTGTTAAGGTTATCCTGGAGAGTGGATGCAAAGTTTTCAGACTTTGCAAGCCTGGTAGCTCTGGTGCAGGCATTGCAAAAGGTACAGTACTTAGTACTGTAGGAGTTGGTGGGGAGCCAGTGAACATGTAGATCTGCAAGGCAAGGTATTGCACATGGTGGCAGGCCAGCAGCTCAGAAGCGATTTATTTATTTGGTCATATCAGAATTACAATCCTTTAAGTCGTAGACTCGTTTCCAAAGGCTCCTTGTCAGGTAATACATAGACAACATACCGTTACAGGTTCCATGTACAAAGCACACAGTTACAGGATATTATAAAATGGGCATGTAAAAAGAAGCATTGTGACTGGCCAGGTAAGTAAATCAGTGCTCATGAATGGAATGTTCAAAGCTAGGCATGGAATGCTGAGAAAATTTCAGTTAGCCATCTTGTTTTCGGCCTCCGTGTAAAGCACATCCCAAACACCCTGACACTGGCATACCAGGCATAACATCCAACACCCCCCTTCCGGCTTTCTGATCCCTTATTTTCAGATGCACATGCACTCCACGACACACATACATCCTGCTATCCTAGACCCTCTGTCCCAAGCAGCCACCGAGTCTTTCACATCCACCCTAATCAATGTAAACACTTGGTGAGAGTCTGGCACTCGTATCCGCTACACAGTCCAACATTACAGATACAGAATAAAGAACTCAAAATTGGAGAGCAGCAGTGCTTTATCCTGTATAAAGCATTCTTCTAGTTCGGCGAGACTGAAGCTTGCTGCCGCACAAAACTGGAAATAAAGACCAGAACAGGACGCCGTCTCACAGCAAACTGCGCTTCCGTCCCACTACATTTAATTAAAAACACAAAAACAAATCTGCGTCCGTTATTCCTTTTTTTTTTTTTTTTTTGTTTGGCGAAAGTGGCACAATCTGTCGGGGAGAACTTGTTACTTCCTCTCCTAACCACACTTGTTCTCTTGATTGGGACAAGGTGGGGGGTCACAACAGTACAAATGTTAATGTGTCAGAAGACTATGATGTCGTCACCTAGTAGGCAGAAGGACTATTTTATCTCAAATTAACACAATGATTTCAGTTTTTTTCAGTTCAGTAATACTTTTTAAGGTGACAAAATATAAAAAAAAAAAAAAGAAAACCATTTTATAAGTGCAATAAAACACTCCAGGATGTGTGTTGAACAGATATTACCGCACTTCCAGGGGCTGAAGGCATTCTGCCTGGCCTCGTGCCTTACTACACCCCTGGGCATGTGGTAATATCTGTTCAACACTGTCATGTCTTATTGCTTACATACCAGTTACAGGTTCCATGAATAGACACATAAATACAAGGTACAAGACATACATTGTTGCATGATTACATCGCAGCAAGTTTGCAGAGGCAAGCACTTAATTACATCTAGCAAGGTTACAGAAGAGAATTGATTAAGCAATAGGTATACCATCAGTGACACACTGGTATGTACAATACAATGTGTTTGCTGGACATGTTGTAGTGACAGTGTGACATTAATGAGTAGTTATGAAACCTATACACTCAGTAGCTGAGACAGTGTGACATCAATGAACCGTTACTGTAAATCTATACACTCAGTAGCTAAGCCAGTAGTAAACCAGAGAGATTAGACGAAGTGGTGAGGGGTCTAGAAGTCCTTGGGGCATTGTCAGCAGGTTTGTGAGACCGAGACCTGAGTGGTAACTGGGAGGACAGGAATTTGTGGTCCTGTGGACATTGTCAAGAGGCCTGTAGACAGGCGCATAAGGCTATTCATTGTCAGGCAGGATCTTGCATGGTAGCAGAGCTAAATTAATCACACTTACAGCACCGCAAGGTGAGGAGGTGATTTCTTAGGGCAACTTTGAATTGTCTGATTTTGGGAATGTTGGTGATGGTTGAAGGGAGGGAGTTGAACCAAGATGGGGCCCTGTAGCAGAAGGACCTCTGTGCCAGAGATGTCCTGGCTCTTGGCACCCAGAGGGTGCCCTGGCAAGCTCTGTGTGTGGCGATGGTGGTGTTAGCATGTTGGAGGATGGAGGACACCCCAGGGGGAGAGAGAGCAAGGTGTTTTTTTTGTGGGAATACAAGTCTGGTAGCGAAGTCTCTCCTCAAAGATGAGCACGTTGGCAGTGGATTAGAGCATGCATGTGTGTGTGTGAGCCTGCCCACCCCAGTCAATAGCCTGCAAGCCTTGTTGATGGCTAGTTGATATTTTTCAGCAGTCTTGTCCACTGCAGCATAAATTGGGAGGCCATAGTCCACAAGAGACAGCACCAGGAGGATGGCCAGCTGAAGTGCCTCGGGAGAAGACGGTCCTTGTGGCGTGTAAAGTAGGCTGATCCGAGAGTTTGTGGTGGAGAGAGGGTGCTAATGTGGGAGTGGAAGGTAAGGGCTGTGTCGAAGGTGACACACAGGTATTTGTAATGGGACACTTGTTCAAGTGGGTGCTGCATATTGGGGAGTATCTGGAGGGGTGAGTTCCGGGCAAAAAGCATTGCTTTAGTTTTTTTCAGGTTGACGACCAACCTGTGATCTGTGAACTATTGTTCAACCTGGGTGAAAGACAGCTGGAGGGAGGCCTAAAGGGATGCAGAATTTTGGTGCGAGGCAAATAGCAATGCATCGTCCTCATATAGCAGGAGTCTTCCAGAGCAGTTGCTGGGCAGGGAATTGAGGTAGAGACTGAAGATGAGAGGGCCCAGTATGGAGTCCTGTGGTACTCTAGAGCAGACAGGACAAGTGTCGGACAAGGTGGTGTGGATTTTTACGCACTGGGACCTGGAGTAGAGGTAGCTGTTAAACCAGGAGAGGGGCCCAGGGGCAAGGCCAAGCTGGATGAGGGAGCTGAGTAATAGTGGGTGGCAGACCATGTCAGATGCCTTGGAGAGGTCAGTGAACATGGCTCTAGCAAGGTTCCTTAGTCTAGTGCAGAGTGTAGGAAATTGGAGAACTCTAGGAGGGCTGTGGTAGTGCTGTGTCCTGACCGAAAATCGTGCTGCTCATTGCACATTATTTCATATTTGGCCAGGTATTCTGTGATCTGATCAGCAACTATTTTATATATACATATATGGCCCTCTCTTGCCATAATTCCCCCCCAGTTTTGCAGGCCCTCTGCCCTGCACTCTACTACTGCGCGGAGGTGATATCAAACCCAACCCTGGCCCTTTCTCTCCAAACTGCGCGCTCAGTGACCCTACTACCCCCTCCTGGACTAACTCCGGGGGGGGGGGGCTCAGTCTGGTTCATATGAACATTGGGAGCCTGCGGCGCACGGTGGCCGACCTCGAGGCCTGGACCCAACTCTACAAGCCGGACATCTTGGCTGTGACTGAGACTTGGCTAAAGCCTGACATCCTCCCTCATGAAGTCGAACTGGCAGGATGTCAAGCCATATGAAGGGACAGACCTTTAAAAAAAGGGGGGGAGTCCTAATCTACCTAAGATCCCCCTTAAATGCCACCCTGATTGACCTACAAGTGTTAGACAAAACTCAGGCTGAGGTATTACTTCTCAGGCTTGTCCTCGGAGGTACAAAGCCCCTCGATATTGGATGTGCCTATCTCCCACCTCAATCTGCTACCCTCCTTGGATCCCTACCAGTGCCATCCTTCAACTTCCCCAGGAGAGAAAATCCTCCTAGGGATTTCAACCTCAACTGGCTCACCCTAACTCCTCCCGAGCAAAAAAACTTGTGCTGGATGCATCCCTTACCCAGGTGATCAACATGCCAACCAGGCACAACACGAAAACTGGCAACCATTCACTTCTTGACTGGGCACTTACCTCCAACCCCACTCAGATACTGTCTGCCGGAATAATGTCAGACTCCTTGAGCGACCACTGCCCTATCTACTGCATCTGGTCTAATAAACCTCCCAGGCCGGCTGCCAGGCTGATCGTTGCAAGAAACTACAGCAGATTTGAACCAGCTGGGCTCTGCGCTGACCTCTCAAAGGCGGAATGGGGGCCTATCGTCTCCCTTCCCACTATAGACGCAGCCCTCGAATATTTTTCCCAGACATTCCTGGGCATAGTAAACTGTCACGTCCCCTGGAAAAAACTAAGGGTTCAGGGCAAGTGCCATAAATGGCTATACCCAGAGCTAAAACACACCATGCGGCTCCAGGACAAGGCATGGGGCTCTACAAATCTTCTGGCACAATATCTGACTGGGAGAACTACCGGGCTTGCTGCAACAAGTGTAAACAGGCTACAAAACTGGCCAAATCAAAATACCTCCGAGACCTCCAAGTGGGAAACCTAAGTGACCCTAAGAAGTTCGGAAATATATAAACTCCTCCTGAAGGGTCGTCATGAGGAACAAAGTGCTATGGTCTTAGCCGAAACACTCCTACTGATGACCCCACAAAGGTGGCTGAAGCATTCAGTGCATCCTTTTCCTATCCTCCTGCCTGCTGTCCATCCGCGTCGGGACCTCCTCCACTCACCCACCTTGACACAGAGCTCTCTCGACCTTTATTCCACCTGAAACTTGTGGACCCCTGTACAGTGCTACCACTACTCTGCAAAATTAACTCGGAATCATCTACTGGCAATTATCAGCTAGAACCTCGCCTACTGAGGGCTGCGGCACCAGCCATTGCCTACCCTGTAGCTCACTCATTAACCGATCCCTTCAGGAAGGGTCAGTCCCCAATAAATGGAAAGGTGCCACCATAGTTCCAATTGATAAAAAAGGAACCCGGGACAGGGTGGAGAATTACAGGCCCATCTCCCTCCTCTGCCCTCTGGGAAAAATCCTTGAAAGAATAGTATATGATCAGCTGCAAGGCTACCTGGAACAGCACCTACTCCTCTCTAAGGTCCAGCATGGTTTTCGGAAAAATCATTGCACGGACACTGTCCTAGTCAGATTGACAGCCGACATACTCAACGCCATGGACCAGGGCACCCCTACGGGGGCGCTATTCATCGACCTCTCCAAGGCCTTGATATGGTCAGTCATAGTTGCTCCTCTCAAAGCTTCAAAGGCTTGGCTTGGATCATCTCTCTCTCTCTCCTGGGCCACTAGCTACCTGACTAACAGAACTCAGACAGTGCGCTGGCAAGGCGCCCACTCAAACCCCTGACCGGTGATCATTGGAGTACCCCAGGGCTCCATACTAGGACCCCTGCTGTTCTCCCTGTTTGTGAATGACATAGCTGAGGTGTGTGCACCCTGCAATCTACTGCTCTATGCTGATGATATTGTAATCTATCACAGTGACCCCCAATCCTCCATTATCGCAGCTGAACTTCAAGCCTGCCTGGCAAAACTCGAAACATGGTTCACTGCGAACCACCTCAAGCAAATGAGGACAAGACAAAAGCTGTCCTCTTCGGGACCCGCGACTGGGTAAAGACCGTAGTGGTCTTCTCCCTCTAACATCAGCTCGAGAATGCGCGTGGAGGTCACTGACCAGTTTAAGTATCTTGGGGTCACCCTTGACCAGGAGCTAACCTTCAAATCCCACATAGATGTCCTAACTAAATCTATCCACCAGAGACTGGCTCTATATCACGAACTCCCTCTGGAGAAGCACGTAGAACCATTGCTAACTGCAACCTCCTCACCTTGTTACTGTAATGGTTCTCCATTATTACAGTCCCTCGAGAGACCGAGCTAACCAACCTGTCCACCCTCTACCACCGCATTGCTCACTTTGGCAACCCACCTCCCCTAGGCGGCATCATCGAAGCTCTTAAGGACCTAAACTGGCCGACACTCAAGCTTAAACTAGCCTTTCCCCTGCCTGCCTTCCTACAAACTCCTCTCACACACATCCACCTCACCTTAGCGACCTGCTTACCCCTAAAGTCCCCTCTGCAACCTCCGGATCTACCTCAAGCCGACTCTTGAACATACCCCGCATCCGCAGCAATCAAGGAAAATGCTTCCAGTTCATTCACCGCCTCATTTCTGGAACTCGCCCCTCTTCCTGCTTGACAAACCCTCCCTCCTCTTTCAAGGCAGGTCTCAAAGTTCACCTCCTGGAACTGAGCCACTGCTGCTGTAACCCAGATAAGCTCCCCTACCCCTCATGACCAAATGAGGCTATCTACGAATCCCCGGCGCCTGTGTACCAACAAACCTATACTAACTGTATACTCTTACAAACTGTGTTATGTTTTTCTTCTTGAATGACCCACAGACTTTTTGTTTTCCCCTGGGAAATGCATTTTTCTCTGAATGATGCTACATGCTCTGTCTCTGCCTTACTGTTACACAACCTCCTGTACAAATTGTATATATTTATTTTTTTGAAGCTGTATACTGTACCTAATGTACAAATTGTATAAATATTTTTGAAGCTGTATACTGTACCTAGGTAAAGTTGTGGTGTATCCACCCCGGTCGCCTGAAAAAGGGGACCTTTGGTCTCCGTGGGTTTACCAGGTCAACAAATATAATAAATAAATATATACATATATATATATATATATATATATATATATATATATATATATATATATATATATATGTGTGTGTGTGTATGTATATATATGTGTGTATATGTGTATATATATATATATATATATATATATATATACACACACACATACACTGTATAAATATATATATAGGTTCTAGGCACATGGATATGTTGTTCATCCACACTGTCTGGCAGGTTCCTTGCCGCTTTAAATCTTGCCGGAAGGTCTTCGTTGGCTCCTCCACCCACCGGGTGGTAAAACTCGGCCCGCCCATGACGCCAGATCTTCCTCACCGCTTGGAAGCTCAGGTTCCTCCTTAACGCCTGGCGTGATAGACTGATCCTAACTCTTCGGTTCGTCCAAACTCGCTTTAAAATTTTCAAGACTTCGGTCTCCTTTTCCCTCGGCTGGTGGACAAATCGACCCGGTTTTCGGCGGTGCCCTTTGTGGGCAGAAGATGTCCAGGACGGATCTGCACTCCACGGCGCTCACTGCCTCTGCCCAGAACACGCACCCAGGCCTGCGGTAGTCATGCTGTTCGCTCGCCAACGCCTTGGAGGACCAGGCCGTCTGTTGAAGCTTGCGCCCGAGAAGCCGCCATCCGCCGTGAAGTCAAAAGAGGCCTGCTAGGCAGTTACTGCAGCGGCTGGCTCGGCTGAGCAGCTCGAGCAGATGATCGCCTCGAGGAGGGAGGCGCCCAGGCTGCATCTTCCTCCTCCTCGGTCGCGGCTTTTATCCCGCCTCTTTGGGTACCTCTTATTTTGCTTCGTTCTCAGGAGCTTTGCTAATCCCTTTCCATGAAGGGAGAGGGCCATCGGACATTCCTCTCGGTCCAAAAGAAGGATTCAAGGGTAAGTCCCATTGTCTGCGTTTGTGGGAGCGGAGAGGTCCCCTTCCTCGAACAGCCGACCATCAGCTGGTTGAGGTTGTGGCTAAGGCCACTGGCTTCACGGTGTCCCCGTCAGGTCAGCCAGCCGAGACTCCTGTCGACGTGGTCGAGATTTTCTCGACCACCGGACTGGTTGTCGACTGGTGAAGCTGACAACCCTTCTTCACCGGTTTCCCGGGGAGACAGAGGATCTGCCTGTGCCCTCGGTGCAGCAGTCCTCGTTAAGGTAAAGCCTGGAGCCGAGGAAGAGCGGTGTCCCCTGCTCTTCCCAGGCCCATCCTCGGAAACACCAAGGATCTCGGTCTCGGTCTCGACTTCTTCTCGGGTTCAGCCAATCCCGCTGACATCGGGCGGTCTTGGCACTGGAGGTAAGAGGCGACGCCGCCGTCTTCGCCTTCCTCCTCTGAAGAGGAGAGGCTTTGGCGCAAATTGCGTTGATGCTACGAGGAACTGATATGGCAGCAGTTACTTTTGTCCGGGAGCAAGTCGACACCGATGCCTTCCCCGGCCATCAAGTGGCTATCACCTGAACGGCCGAAACAACCTCTCGCCGTAGTTGAGATGCCCAAGCCTGGGCCGGTTGTTCGGCCGAAACCTGCTGCCCCACCGATTGTGGTGAAACCTCCACAACTGAAATCGGGGGTGCCGACCAAGGACTCACGGTCAGGTCAAGGTCTGCCCCACAGGTTGTCTGTCACCCTCATTCCCGACCGTCCTCGGCAGGTGGAGGGTGGCTCAGGCCCTAGGCAGCTCTTCGCGGACTCCTCGGAGCCCGACGACTACTCCTCCCTGTTCTCCAGGCCGGTTGACCTGGAGTCCTCTGGGACCAGTCACTGGACAAAAGGCCATCATCCTTTATGGGTCTGCTTCAGCTCATCTCGGAGTACACCGGGATGCAGCTCGAGCCCATATCCAAATGGGCCAAGTATCCCCTGACGGAGATACTGGACCAAGGGGATTCATCCACGGAGGCCTTTCCGGTGGCTGAGGCCATTGTAGGCCCAGCCTTGGAGCTTTGGCAGCGGCCTGCTTCCTGTCCTTCGCCCTCGGCCAGGATGGCCAGGAAGTATGCGGTCCCTACCGGCTCTTTGGCCGGGTTTTCGGAGCACCCCTCTGCCGAGGGGTTGGTCACCGACAGCGTTTTCCGGTGTTCGGGGAGCGCTAGGGATGTGGACAAGCCCCGACCAAGGAGTCCAAAAGCTGGACTACGCCAGGTGGTGTGCAGTCGCCTCCCTTGGCCTCCGCTAGGCCAGCTCAGCCGTGCTGATGGCACACTTCTCCCACGCTCTCATGGGCTCCCTGGGTGAGGTGATCCCTTATCTCCCGGCTGACCTGCAGACCACGGTCCAGCAGGTTCAGGACCAGGGTAGGGCAGTGGCGAAGCAGCAGCTCCAAACAGCTCTGGACATAGGGGACTCCTGTGCCAGATCAGTTGCGGCTGCGGTGGCCATGTGCCACAGAGCATGGCTGAGGATATCCACCTTCACGGCGGATACCCAGCACAAGTTGGCGGACGTCCCCCTCTTGGGGACCGACCTCTTCGGCCCTGGAGTGGAAGGTCACCTCCAGCAGATTGAAAAGTCTAATGCCACTCTGGACTCGGTCACCTCCGCCCAGAAGGACAAAGGCCACCGACAGCAGCAGCACAAGCCCTTTCATCCTTCTGTGCCTGCGGCATGTCCGGCCCAACAGCACCAGCACCAGGGCCAGCAGGCTTGCGCTTGGCATCCCAAACCCAAGCCTGCAGCTTCCTCTAGTAGGAAGCGGGAGGTAAAGGCCCAGGAGGTCCCTCAGCCGGTCTCTCCTCCAAGTCTGCCCAGTGACGGGTTGAGGGGTGTCGCCCCCAGCCTCGTCACTCCCCCTGGGTTCCCGGGACGGCCCCGACACTTTCTTTCCGCCTGGTCCACTATCACCACGGACCGATGGGTGTTGAAGGTGGTAGGAAAGAGCCTGCCTTTGGAGTTCGAGCAGGTTCCACCCTTTCGAGTCGTTGCCCCTTGGGGGGCCTCAGGGTCCGCAGCCTTGCTGTCAGCCCGCCGAGCCGATATTGCCCTGCTCCTCGAAAAAGAGGTGATCAGGAAAGTGGCGGATCCTCCTCCAGACCCAGGGTTTGTGTCCAGGTATTTCCTGGCCCCAAAACGGACGGGGGGGCTGGCGCCCCATTCTCGACCTGTACGACCTGAACAGGTTCCTAAGGTCTTGGACCTTCAAGATGGTCACTCTGGCTCAGATAATCCCATCCTTGGAACGAGGCAAGTGGTTCTGTTCCCTGGACCTCCAGAACGCGTTCTTTCACGTCCCAATCCATCCGTCTCAGAGACTCCTCCGCTTCAGAGTGGAAGGATCCCTTTATGAGTTCCAGGCCACACCTTTCGGCCTCTCCCTAGCTCCCAGGGTCTTCACCAAATGCATGGCAGTGGTGACAGCATTCTCGTGGCGCTGAAGGGTCCGGTGTACCTCTACCTGGACGACTGGCTGATTGCAGCCCCCTTCAGAGTAGAAGTGGAGCAGTCCAGAGGTCTGGCCCTCCAGGTTTGCTCTCAGATTGGCCTTCTCATCAACGAGGCCAAGTCAGAACTCATGCCAAAGCAGGTGATACATTTCATCTGGGCAGAGCTCGACTCTCTTAGAGCCAGAGCATGGCTCCCGGCGGACAGGGCCGAGGTTCTTTCCTCCTTTGCCCAATCATTTCAAGTTGGGCAATCATGCCCTGCCCTCCTGGGCCTCATGGCGCCTGCACCAGCGTGGTCCATTGGGCCCACTGGCACATGCGTCCCTTCAATGAGGACTGGCCAGCCAGTGGTCACAGCACTTAAATCCATTGGATCAGCTAGTGACAGTGACCCAGGGGATGTGGAACGCTCTCCAGTGGTGGACCGTTCCGCACATCTGCAGGAGGGCATCCCATTTGTCCGCCCCGAGCCGACAGTCTCTTTATCGACCGATGCCTCTCTGATGGGTTGGGGTGCCCATCTGGGGGAGCACAGAGTGCACGGCCTCTGGTCCCCTCGGGAGTCCCGATGCCACATCAACCTGCTGGAGCTTCGAGCGGTTCATCTAGCCCTCACCGCCTTCGCTCCGTTTCTACGGGGTCAAGTGGTTCAGGTCCAAATGGACAATACGACGACCATGTACTACCTAAACTGCCAGGGCGGGACGCGCTCCATGCCTCTGTGCAGAGAAGCTCTCCACGTTTGGTCTCTCTTGCGCAGCCTGGAGGCAGATCTCCTCGCCATTCACGTGGAAGGAGCCTCCAACACCCTGGCCGATGCCCTAAGCCGGATAGGAGCTGCGTCTCACGAGTGGTCTCTCCTGCCAGAGGTAGTACAAGATCTCTTCTCCCACTGGGGCATGCCTCAGGTGGACCTGTTTGCCTCCAGGGAGAATGCGAAGCTGAGACTGTTTCATGCCCGCCCCCCTCAGCAGGGCTCGCTGCAGGGGGATGCCTTCTCGAGGCCATGGACCCGGGCCTCTTCTTCGCCTTTCCCCCATTTCCCTTGATCTGCAAGGTGCTTCTCAAGGTGAGGAGGGACAAGGCACAGGTGATTCTGGTAGCCCCAGACTGGCCCAGTCAGTTCTGGTATCCAGGTCTCCTCAGTCTCAGCTCCAGGCTCCCAAGGCAGCTTCCAGCCCGCTCGGACCTGATCTCAGTCAATCAGGGGAAAGTGTTCAATCCAGACCTTCAATCCCTGCACCTGACGGCCTAGATCCTGAGTGGCTAGAGTTCCAGGCCTTGGGTCTTTCCGACGAGGTCCTCAACATTGTTGAGGCATCCCATAAGGAGTCGACCAGAAAATGCTATGCCTTCAAATGGAAGAGGTTTTCCATTTGGTGTCAGGGCAAGAGCCTGGACCCTTCCTTCTGTTCTTTGGCAAGCATTCTGGACTACCTGTGGTCCCTTTCTCAGCAAGGGCTTCGGTCTACGACCCTTAAGGTGCACCTTGCAGCCATCTCTGCTTACCAGGCACGGGCCGGGAAGCAGTTGGTGGCGCAGGAGAAGGTGGTCGGGCGCTTTTTCAAAGGCCTTCAGCACATATCCCCTCCGGTGTGAGAACCTCCACCTCCGTGGGATCTACTGCTGGTATTGGCTAAGCTCACGGGCAGGCCATTCGAACCGATGCACAGGTGTGACATCTCTCACCTGTCGTGGAAGACTGCCTTCTTGGTGGCTATCACGTCAGCCAGAAGGATGGGAGATCTCCAGGTGCTTTCCATCGAGTCTCCTTATCTGGTCTTCCATAGGGACAAGGAAGTTCTGTGCCCCCACCCGAAATTCCTTCTGAAGATGGTGTCGGAGTTTCACCTTAATCAGGTGTTGACTCTGCCGGTGTTCTACCCCAATCACACCTCGGAGGCCGAATATAGGCTCCATACTTTGGACCCTAGAAGAGCGCTCACTTATTATAAGGAGCGGACGGCTGAAGTTCGGGGAGAGGTTCGCCAGCTGTTTGTCACCTACGCTGAAGCCGCACCTGGCAGACCTGCAGCCAAGCGGACGATAGGCAGGTGGGTCACCTCCTGCATAGATCTCTGCTATAGGTTGGCGGGCATGGAGCCTCCCAGAGGGATAAGAGCTCATTCTACCCACCATACCACTGTATCGGTAGCTGCTTTCAGGGACGCCCCTATCCAGGAAATCTGCAGGCTGCTACCTGAAGTCAGCACATACCTTCATCACCAATTACCACATCGACCTTGAGTCACACTGGGATGCTGGTTTTGGGGCCTCGGTTCTCCAGTCTTTATTCCCTAAGTAGAGGGTGTGTGCCTTGCCTCCCTCCTCCCAGAGAACTGCTAGGAGTCTGCCAGTCAGTGTGGATGAACATATCCATGTCCCTAGAAATACAGGTTACTCACCTGTAACAGGAGTTCTAGGAATGGTATATGTTGTTCATCCACACGACCCACCTGACCTCCCCAGCTTCAACCTACAACCTGGCTTCCAGCGGGCTAGATCTGGCGTCATGGGGCGGAGATGAGAGTTTTACCACCTGAGTAGGTGGGAGGAGCCAGCTTGAAGACCTTCCGGCAAGATTTAAAGCGGCAAGGAACCTGCCAGACAGTGTGGATGAACAACATATACCATTCCTAGAACTCCTGTTACAGGTGAGTAACCTGTATTTTTTATCCCCCGAGCCCTGGCAGGGGCTTTGGCCCTCCAACGGAGAGACTTTCTCTCGGGTTCTGCTGCACCACACCTTAGCCGATTTCCTAGAAATCCTCGCTCGCGGTGGTGTGGCCAGGAAGGTGGTGCCCCTTCCCGGGGACCCGATCCAGAATCTGGGGTTGGCCCTTGACATGGTGGACCATCATGGAGCCTTACCAGGCTCTTTTTCCTCCTGTTTTAATCCCATCCCCTCCCTACCAATGTAACCACGTTGGGAGCACGCCTCTTGACCCATACTGCCCTCCAGTCACCACCAGAGACCAATCAGCGAGTGGGACGATGTGGGAACCCCTCCCGAGGGAGGAGAACAGTCTTCTGGATGCTTAATTCTGCCCCCCCTCCCACGACCCCCCGGTGGCCCGGGCTTGTTCCTGAACTCGGGTCACTGGCGTGGCACGAGATGTGGCATCCAGTGCATCAACTCTCAGTTCAACCGGGCTGTCTAGACCTTATGTTTTTTTTGGGGGGGGGGATGGTGATCCTAGACAGACATGAATTTGGGGTTGAAGAATTGGAGGGCAAAGCTGACTGCTAAGAATGGAGCCCAGTCAGTAGCCACCAGGTCAGCATGGAGGAACAAGCCCAGTGACTGGAAGGACCTGATTTTGATAGATTTAGGAGAACTTTGGGGCAGTGGATCTTGCACAATTATAGACTATATGATGGTCACTGAGTGCATCAGGGGAGGGTTCAAGCATCCACAATATGCTGTAGATGGGAGGAGAGGACCCTGTCCAGAATGGAGTGGTTGAGGGATTTATGACTGTGCCAAATGGGGTTAGAGATCAGTTGGGATTCCCAGAGGAACTTCATGATTTGTTGTAATCACAGTATGTAGGGAGGGGGAGAGCCAATTGGGGCTAAAATTGCTGAGGGTGAGTAACTCACCAGAGGAGGTGTGGGAGGAGATGGTGGTGAGGAGCTCAAAAACTGATGTAGAGGACATGCCAGGACAACAGTAAATTCCAGTGATGATTATGGGCAGAGAGGGAGGTGACAGAGAGTACAGACCCAAACTGGATGCTCGGAGAGGTAGCTAGCTACACCACCACCCCTCTTTGCTCGATCCTGCCTGATGATGGTGAAGCTGGGAACAACAACAGAGGTGTCAATATTCAGGGAGAGCCAAGACTCTGAGGCCACCAGCACATCAGGATTGAGGTTGAGCATGAGCAATTACAATTGTTCAAGCTTGGGTAGAAGACTACGGATGTTGTCATGAGCCACTTTCAGTCCTTTGAGGAGATGAGAGGGGGATGCTGCGGCAGAGTCAGGGTTGAGCTCAGTATCCCCTGCTACTATAAGCAGCAATAAGATAAGTAACTTGAGAGTGCCTATGAGGAATTTGTTGGGGGTGTGAGGGAGTTAGGAGGAATGGGGACCTGAGTGCTTAAAGGTGAAGTCAAGGAGAAAAGGAAGATGCTGCTCCTAGAATTTCAGGGTGAATGGGATAGGTAGGGGAGGCTGGAGGAAGGGAGGGTGGGTGATGGTAAGGGGGGAAGGAGTTGGAAGGAGGAAGAATGGGATAAGTGGTAGATGGAGGGAGGAGGGGTAAATTTGAGTGGGAGGAGGAAAGGAGGGAAGGCTAGGAGAAGAGGAGAGGGGAGGATAGGGTTAGAGCAGCATAGTGTAGGAACAGTGAAGCAGGTGGACACCATGCACTTTGCCAATTAATGGATGGGGATGCAAGCTTCACCCACTTGGGAAGGAAGCTTGATAAAATAGGGAGATGTAGACTTCGCCCACTCAGGAGGATGCAAATTGAAATTGGGTGGAGGTGGGGATGTGAGCTTCTCCAGATAGGTAGGAAGCTAATTTAAAATGGCAAGAGGATGTAGGCTTCACCCAGTTAGGGAGGTGCTGGAATAGGAGGCTATGGGAATGTTGTCTTGATCTGGATCAGGAGGCAATGGGGATGTGGGCCTGACCCCTATGGGAAGGAGGCCAGAAGGAAGGTAGCACAAGGAGCCAAGCATTGGAAGGTGGCAGGTATACACAAGGAGGTGGAACAGCAGTGCATCTTGGCAAATACACAAGCAGCTGCAGGTGGGAACAGCAAAATGGATTCAATTAAAATGCATACATATACAAGCAGTTGCAGGAGGGACAGTGATTTATTCATAATGGTATACAACGAGTTGCTGATAACACTATGCAGCCACTGAGATACAAAGATATCAACACATTCTTTGACAAGGGAGCAGGTACACAGTGATTGGGCAGAGCTGGGTGACTGCTGACTTCACAGCCGATGCCCACAGTGCGACACCCTTAGGCTCCTGTCCCTCTGCAAAAATAAGTGAGGCCATGAGGGAGAGAATGTCTCGCCTTGTGCCAGAGAGCCTGCTGATTGGATGAGTGGACAAGCAGGAGGTCTAGCTTACAGAAGTGTCCAGATCTGACTTGAGTTGGAGCTCTGCAGCAGGTAATACACATAGGACTAAAGCCACAGGCGTTGGGACCTCAGAAAATTTTCTAGCTAGCAGTCTGTGGCGGGACCGCCCCAATGTTGGACATGCATATAAGCTGTGTATAGAGGCGTTTCCCGGTGCCACCTCAGTTATTTTCCCACCATCTACATGCTTAGTTCGGCTCCTCGGACTTCTCGCTTCAGCAGTTGACCGCAAATAAATAGTCGCTTTTTTTGACAAATATTCGATTAGGTTCTTCAAGTTTTGTTCTGTATTCACGTTTTCTTGCATGTCTTCACCCTCTCCACCTCAGCGAAAGTCGAAGTGCCAGTGTGGCAAGCAGATCCCGGCAAAGGACAGCCACGAGGCCTGCCTGATCTGCCTAGGCCCCGACCATCGGCCCGATGACTGTTAGCATTGCAAGAAATTCAACAATAAAACAAGCCTTCAATGCTTTAGCCCTTCTAATTCTTATCTCCTGGAGCAGAAAGTAGCAGCCATGCAAAAGTCCCTGTCGGGGCTTAGTTCCTCTTCACCCATGAAGGAGTCTCCCCAGAGAGAGACGCCCTCAGGGAAGCACCACTCCTGGGATAAAGATAGGCCCAGATTGGAATCCCGCCATAAATCTCCCTCCAGGCCTTCTTCTTCGACTTCTGGTGGAGGTCCAGGTCAGTTCCTCAGACTCCTATGGGAACCAACACCAGAAGACATCCTCTTCCTCTAGTCAGAGGCAAAGAACCATTCATCGACCTCAGGGCACCAGCATGCCCAAGTCCCCTGGCTCACCGGCTCCCAAATATCCTCCCAAGGGTCAGTGCAGGTGGGGCAGTTGCCCACTGCTAAGCCTAAGGAAGGCTGCGGTTCTACCGGTCATCGACAAACACAAAAAGTCAGACGAACCCCACAGGCGACAAGAGGCCATTTGCCCACGGACGCCCACCTCCGCCCTCCAGCTAAAGGGATGCCACAGAAGGCAGACAAACGTCCCTCCACACCGGACATCAGGGCCCGCTTCACCTGACAAAGGCAGTTGCCAGACAGGCGATCGACAGAAGGCGCACCAAGCATCCGACCTCCCACCAGACGCACCAGTCGCCTGATCAGGTGCAAGCCGCCCGGACATAGGGTTGACGTCCATCATTCTCCACTTGCAAGGAACCAAGTCCCCAGCTGGATGCAACAGGGGCAGGCTCCCAGAAGGGACTCTGCTACGGATGACACACAGATGCCCAGTCCATAAGCCCTGAGGCCGCCTCCCCGCAGTCGCCCCCCTACGGATGTCGGAGCATTATTCAGTTCCTGGTGGAATGCCATAAAAGGGATCTCCTGTACAGAGCACCTGAGCCATCCCTGAGAGACATTCCTCCACCCCTCCTCTGACCCCAGACAAGGGGCAGGCGAAGGTCCCACCCATCTGCAGCTCCCAGCCTCCGGACCCAGAGTCCAAGAAACTGGATCATTGGGGAAGTAAGGTATACTTGTTGGCCAAGGGTTATCATATCTCTAAATTTCTTGGCCCACATGGTCACTTATCAAAATCTTTATAGGAGAAGACCATGGAGCTAATTAAGACACATCCAGACTCTTGACACCAAAATGAATTGATGGCCTATGCACTATCTGGTCCGATGTCGACAAGCATGTGCTGTTGCTTGTATGATTCGCCAGCATGGCAGCGCAGAGCAGCAGCCGTCAGGCGCTCTGTCTACACAGGCATGTGTGGCTCAGAGCATGTTCTTTTCCAGGGCCCAGTCCTTTTTGGCCCAGAAGTGGAAGGAATCATAAAGGGCCTTCAAGATTCTGGAAAAGCAGTTGCAGACGTGCATAAGATGTACAAGTCTGAACCGCAGCAGGCTCAAGAGTGCCCCTTTCATCGGCAAGGCCAACAAGGAGGCTGTCAGTTCCATGGCAAGGATTTCAAGTGCCATGGCCAACCCATACAGCCCAGAGGCCAGGGTCCCAAACAGCCTAAGGCCCCCAGACATCCAGCCACCACCCCCAGAGAACTGCACGACTCTGTCTGCCTCCCCCAGTCATCAGTCCTCAAGGGGGGCAGGTAGGAAGTTCTCCTCCACCTGCCAGTATGGAGCAGCATTACCTCCGACCAGTGGGTGCTACAAGTAATTCAGAGGGCTACGCCATAGTTTCTCAGCATGCTCCCAGACAACCCTCATGTGTCATCCCACTGCTCACCCAGCCATGCCCTTTTTCTGGAACAAGAAATTCTCTCTCTCCTTCAGAAGAAGACCATTCAGCCAGTCCCAATACCTTTACAAGGAAAAGGTTATTACTCCCATTTTTCTTGGTCTCCAAGAAAACGGGAGATCTTCGTCCCATTCTAGACCTAAGCCACCTCAACAAATTCGTCCTGTACAAGAGATTTCAGATGCTCACTCTAGCAAGCTTCTTCCCCCATCTATATCAAGGGGATTGGTTATGCTTCCTGGACATGCAGGATGCTTATATGCACATAAAGATCCTGCCTTCCCACAGGAAGTTCCTCTGCTTCCGGTTCCAGGACAGACATTACCAATTCAGGGTGCTCCACTTCGGCCTGTCATCGGCCCCAAGAGTCTTCAAGTGCCTCACAGTGGTAGCTGCAGCGCTGAGGAGAAGGAGCCACTTCGTATACCCCTACCTCGATGACTGGCTGCTCTGTGCACTGACGGAAGACCAGCTAATTGGCACTCTTTGGGAGACGGAGCAACTGTTCCTTTCTCTGGGTGTTACCCTGAACTAGCCGAAATCCCAACTCTGGCCCTCCCAACAATTACAATATATTGGGGCAGTGCTTGACACTCTACAAGGCAGAGCTTTTCTACCTACGGACAGAGCACATCGACTTCATGCTCTAGCCGGAGAGTCCAGGCACAGACCAGGTCTCTGCCAGAGTGGTCTTGCAGCTGTTGGGGAATATAGCAGCTGCTGTAGCACAGTTCTCCTGTCACGGCTCAACATAAGAACTCTCCAGTGGCAACTCAGGGTCCAGTGGGATCAGGGTTCGGATGATTTGGAACATCCCATCAGAATTTTGGAAGTGGTTCACTGCTCCCTGCAGTGGTGGCAGGATCCAGCTCATCTAGAGTGGGGTGTCCACTTTCAGAGGCAAAGTCAGATTCAGACTATAACCACAGATGCCTCTGGACTCGGCTGGGGTGCTCACCTTGAAGAGCATCAGACACGAGGATCGTGGTCTGCCATCAAAAGGTCCCTCCATATCAATGTCCTGGAGATGAGGGCCGTTTTATATGCCCTCCTGTCCTTTCAGGATCAGCTCTTATGGGGTCTACTGTTGATTCAGTTGGACAATACCCCAGTGGTCTTTTACCTGAACAAGCAAGAGGGAGCAAAGTCGTACCCCCATTGCAGGGAGGCCATGAGAATCTGGGACTGGGCAGTAGAACGCAATCTGTTCCTAGTAGCGGTCCATGTGCCAGGAATTCAGAATGTTCTTGCCGACAGTCTGAGCTGTTCTCGGTTCCTGAACCATGACTGGTAGTTGCTCCAGGACGTAACAGACGATCTGTTCACAAGATGGGGTCATCCAGAGTTGGACCTTTTTGAGTCCCGGTGCTATGCCAAACTGCCACATTTTTGCTCGCTAGATCCAGGGCCTGGTGTTTTCTGGTGAGACGCATTATCCCTCTCCTGGGTGTGGAGGTTTCTCTATGCCTTTTCTCCTTCCCTCTGGTTCAGAGAGTACTGCTCAAGCTGCAGTCAGAGGGGCCAGGATGATTCTGGTAGCCCTCTTTGGCCTCAACAGATCTGGTTTCCACTACTGCAGCTGGCAACGGGCTCTCCCATACCACTGCCGCCTCCCAAGATCAGGGATGCTGGTACACCCGTCCCTGCAATCCCTTCACGCTTAGCTCCTGCAGTCCTAGCAGAGGAGAGACTGGGAGTTTCCACGAGTGGCCGAGATTCTATTAGTGGCAAGGAAACCCTCCACTAGAGCAACCTATACCATGAAGTGGAAACGCTTCTGTCTGTGGGCGGCAGCCCGATCCTTAGACCCACTTCACTGCTCAGTTAAGTACGTACTAGAGTACCTTCTCCACCTCCTTGATCTGGGGCTTAATTACTCATCTGTCAAGGTGCACCTCTGTGCAGTTTCGGCATACCATGCCACAGTAGGAGAAAGGACTCTAGCACAATTGGATGTATGCAAGACATGCCTTAGGGGAGTCCTGCATATCAGATCCCCGAGGAGGGATCCTGTCCCTCCCTGGGACCTTCTTTTTGTTTTGGAAAAGCTCACCCTGCCCCCTTTAGAACCAGCCGTGATGTGCGAGCTATGCCTTCTCTCTTGGAAGGTGTTATTTTTAATTGCCATTACCTCCGCTCAAAGGATTTCTGAGCTTCAGACCCTGATGTGCAAGGAACCTTATCTTGTTTTTCACAAGAACAGGGTGCAGCTGTGTACAAACCCCAAGTTCTTGCCGAAAGTGGTGTCCGTCTTAATGCTGAATCAGGACATTCAACTTTGGGTCTGTTATCCTTAGTTCTCTAATGGGGGGGAGGCATTGTTACATACTCTGGATGTTCACAGAGTCTTACATTTTTATCTGGACTGGACTCATTCTGTTAGAAAAATGGACCAGTTGTTTGTTGCTTTCGCAAAGTATAAAGCAAGGGATCCTGTTACTAAACAGACACTAAGTGGTTAGTTCACTGCATCTTCTTCTGTTATCAGCATCGCGGCGAACCCTTACTAGGCTCGGTTAAAGGTCATTCCACCAGGGCTGTCGCCATCTCTTATGCCTCAATGAGGAATGTCTCGGCAGTGGATCTGTGTGCCGCAGCCACTTAGAGCACTGTCCATACCTTTATTAGGCACTACAGTCTGGACATAGCCTCTAGGAGGAGAGTTGCTTCAGATTGGCTATTCTACAGGGACTGCGCCTTAGGAGAGTGGAATTTCTTCCTATTTTTGGTCAGTCCCTCCTCCTTCTGATCTGGACCTATTTGGATTACTGTTTGGGACTCAGTCCTATCGTGACACTACTGCTAGAGCTCCACCTCAAGTCAGATAGTACAGTTATGTAGAACTTACTGTAACAGTAGATCTTCAAGCGTTTGTGCAGCAGGTGGCTTTCCCACCTCCATCCCCCAGTTCAGTAGTATTGGCATAATACTTCTCTCCAGTAGGGAGTTTTCTTGGTTCTCCATTATTTACCAACCAGGTTTCAGTGGGGAACTGAGATGGCGCCAGGGACTGCCCCTTTATGCCATAGCTGACGCGGGTGTGCCCGGCGTTGAGAGGGTCCCCGCTACAGACTGCTAGCTAGAACATTTTCAGGCGTCCTAACACCTGGCAGCTTTAGTCCTATGTGTACTACCTGCTGCAAGAGCTCCTCTCAAGATCTGTTACAGTAGGTTCTTACATAACTGTACTCTAGGGATATGGATATGTTGTTCATCCACACTTATTGGCAGGTTCCGTCTTTAAATCTTGCAGAAAGGTCTTCAAGCTGGCTCCTCCCACCCACCCTGGTGGTAAAACTTCGGCTTCGCCATGATGCCAGATCTTCCTACCGCTTGAAGCTCAGGTTCCTCCTTAGTGCTCTGCATTTTCGACTGGTTCCTGAAATTTTCGGTCTCTCCGAATTTAATTGGAAGTTTTCTAAACTTCAATCTTCTTCTCTCGCTGCAATGAATCATTCGTTTTCCGGCTCCCAGAGGCGCCCGTTTAATTCCTCCAGGAAAGACCCGCGCTTCACGTGCGTCTACTGCCTCGACTTGGATCATGATCCGCAAGTTTGCGATTTTTGCTGTGCTTCTACCAGCCAGCTCTTTAGAGGATTGTGCGGCTCAGAAGCGACCTGAAACTTTTTCCGCACAGAACTCCTTGGAGACTGTGCGGGCAGTGTCCGCGTCGGCTGTCTCAGCTGAGCAGCTCAATCTTCTTTCCTCCATGGAGGGGGCCGTGTCCAAGTCTGCCCCCCCCTCGGTCGCGGTGCTTATCCCGCTATCCTTGAGTTCTCCTCATTCAGCTTCGTTCAAGGAGCTTCGGCAGTCCCTTTTCTTGAAGGGAGAGGGATCTTCGGGACCTGCCTCTCGGCCCAAGTCTTAAGGAGTTGCAGGCTAAGTCCCATTGTCGGCGCTGGAGGGAGCGGGAGAGTTGCCCCTCCCCTGCCAGCCGACGTTCGACTTCGGTCGAGGGTGCGGCTCAAGCCGCTGGCTTCACGGTGTCCCTGTCAGGTCAGCCGGCCAGGACTCCCGTCGATGTTGTCGAATCTCTCGACCCGTCATCTGGGCTGTCTTCTACTGGAGCCACCATCCTTGGCGGTTCCCGGTGGAGGCTGAGTTCTGCCTGTACCTTGGTCGACAGGCCTCGGTCCTTTCTTCCGAGAGCTGAGGGAAGAGCGGTGCTCCCGCTCCTTCCCAGGCCCCCTCGGTTTCCGAGGATTGGGTCTCGGCTTCGGTCCTCCTGTCGGGTCAAGCCTCACGCCACACTGGTGTTCTTGGTTGGGCACCAGTTAAGTGGCATTACCGTTCTTCCTCGTCTCCCTCCTCGGATGAGGATGGCTTCGATGCAGATGGCGTCGCGTTACGAGGAGTTCATGTGGCAGCAGTTGTTGTCTGGGAATCAGTCGACACCAATTCATTCCCGTCCAGCAAGCAGCTGCCTCCGATCGGCCGACTCAACCGCTCGCTGCAGGCGGGTGCCCTCCGGGGCGGTTGTTCGTCCAAACCTGTGCTCTACCGCCCTCGGTGGAACCTCCGATCGGGTCATGACCTGTCCCGCAGGTTGTCTGTCCCCTTACTCTCGCCTGCCTTCGTGGATGAAGAGTGACTCAGGCCTTAGGCAGCTCTTTTGCAGACCCCTCGGAGTCCGACGTCAACTCCTTTATGTTCCCCAGTCGGGATGACCCGGGGTCCTCTCCGGAATGATCTGTGGACGACAGCCCATTGTCCTTCATGGGTCTGCTTCAGCTCATCTTGGAGTTCACCGGGATGCAGCTCGAGCCCGTGTCCAAATGGGCCCCTTATCCCCTGACGGAGATTCTAGACCGAAGGGGTTCACCGTCGGAGGCCTTCCCAGTGGCTGAGGCCATTGTAGACCTGGCCTTGGAGCTCTGGCGGCAGCCTACTTCCTGCCCTGCGCCCTCAGCCAGGATGGCCAGGAAGTACTCTGTCCCTGTCGGTTCTTTGCCCGGTTTCTCGGATCACCCCTTGGCTGAGGAGTTAGTTACCAATAACGTTTTCCAGTGTTCTGGGAACGCTCGGGATGTGGATAGGCCCCCTGACAAAGAGTCCAAAAGGATGGACTATGTTGGGCGCAAGGTTTACGCTGCGTCCTCCCTAGGCCTCCAACAGGCCAGCTCGGCTGCACTGATGGCACATTTCTCCCACGCCCTTTTGGGCTCCCTGGATGAGGTGCTCCCTCATCTCCCGGCTGACCTGCGGACCACGGTCCGGCGGGTGCGGGACCAGGGTAGGGCGGTGGCAAAGCAGCAGCTGCAGACTGCTCTGGACTTAGGTGATTCCTGTGCCAGGTCGGTGGCGGCCGCAGTGGCCATGCACTGCAGGGCGTGGCTGAGGTTATCCTCTTTCTCATTGGAAACCCAGCACAAGTTGGCGGACATCCCCTTCTTGGGGACTGACCTTTTCGGCCCTGGAGTGGAGGGACACCCCAGGGGACCAACAAGTCCGATGCCACTCGGACTCTGTCATTCCCGCCGAGGGACAAGGGTGGCTGCAGCCTTGCATAAGCCCCTTGCCCCGGCCCCTGCAGCTCAACTGGCCCATCAACCCCAGCATGAGGGCCAGCAGGCTTTGCGCTACGCCCTGACTCAAGCCAGCGCCTTCCTCTAAAAGGAAGCAGGAGGTAAAGGCTCAGGAGCTCCCACGGCCAATTCCTCCTCCAAGCCTGCTCTGTGATAGGCTGAGGGGCGCCGTCCCCGGCCCCGGCACCCCTACCCGGGTTCCCCCGTAGGGGGACCGCTCCGCCCCTCCTCCACCTGGTCCTCTTTCCCGGACCTCTGGGTGTCGGAGGTGCTAGGGGAAGGCCTTGCCTCGGGATTGCGAGCAGGCACCACCCTTTCGAGCCGTTGCCCCACGGGGGTCTTGGGGTCCGCAGCCCCGTTGTCGGCCCGCTTGAGCCGACTTGCCTGGCCCTATAAATAGAGGTGATCAAGAAGGTTGTGGATCCTCCTTCAGACCCTGGGTCCGTGTCCAGGTATTCCTGGTCCCAACGGACGGGGGCTTGCGCCTATTCTTTATCCACAGTCCGGATGGTCTCTCTGCCTCAGATATCTCATCTTCAGAGCGAGGTGTGGCTTCTTTCCTGGACCTCCAGGACATACCTCACTTCGTTCTGTCCGTTTCTTGGGAGACTCCTCCCTTTCTTGAGCGGGATCTCTTACGAGTTCAGGCCAGGCCCTTTGGTCTCTGCTCAGCAGCTTTCTGCCGCTTTGAGGGGTCCGGGCGTAACCCACCCAGATGGCGGCCTGGCTGCAATCCTACCAGGCGGAAGGGACGGTCCAGAGTTCTGGCCCTCTAGGTTGCTCTCAGACTGGTCTCCTTTTATCGGAGCCACGTTGGAACTCGTGTCTTAGCGGTGATCCTTCTTTGGGACGAGGCTCGACTCTTGAGTCCGAGCTCGGCTCCTGGCGGACAGGGCTGAGGTTCTTCCTTCCTTACCTAGTCAGGTCTGACTGGGCAATTGCACCCTGCCGGGACCTCCTGCACCTCCTGGGCCTCATGGCGGCCTGCTCCAGCGTGGTCTGTTTGGACCCGCCGGTTCACGCGTCCCCCTAGTGGGGACTGGCCAGCCAGCGGTCACAGTGCTGCGTTCCTTCGGACCAGTTCGTGACTACAGCCCAGGGGCTAGGGAACGCTCTCCTTCGGACCGTTCCAGCTCTTGCAGGAGAACATCCTGTTCGTCCGCCCCAAGTCGACGGTCTTCTCCGACCAATGCTTCTCGGATGGGTGGGGGTGCCCATCAAGGGGAATACAGAGTGCTCCGCCTCTGGTCCTCTCGGGAGTCCCGATGTCTTTCCTACCTGCTGGAGCTCCAGGCGGTCCGCTTAGCTTGCACCGCTCGCTCCGTTTGTGCGGGGTCTAGTGGTTTAAGTCCAGGCGGACAACACCACGACCATGTGCTACCTATCCCGCCAGGTTCGGACGAGCCCCTTGCCTCTGTGTAAGGAGGTTCTCCGCATTGGGTCTTTTGCGCAGCTGGGAGGCGGTTTCCTAGCCATTCGATGGCAGGAGCCTCCAGCACCCTGGCTGATGCCCTAAGCCGGACATAGGCTGCGCCTCACGAGTGGTCTTCCCTGCCGGAGGTAGCACAGGATCTTCTCCCTCCCGGTCACGCCTCGGGCGGTCCCTTTTCCCTCCAGGGAGAATACGAGGCCGAGACTGTCTCATGCCCGCCCCCTCAGCAAGGTTTGCTGTAGGGGATGCCGTTGAGGCCGCGGACCCCGGGCCTCTTCTACGCCTCTCCCCCATTTCCCTTGACCCACGGGCAAGGCGAGGAGGGACTAGGCGCAGGCGATGCTGGTAGCCCCAGACTGGTTTGCCAGCTCTGGTATCCAGCTCTCCTCAGTCTCAGCCCCAGGCTCCCAAGGCGGCTTCCAGCTCGTCGGTCCTGATCCCTGTTTTCAGGGAAGGTTTTCCATCTGGACCTTCAATCCCTGCCTGAAGGCCTGGTCCCTGTGCGGCTAGGGGCCAGGTCTTGGTCCTTGCATGGTCCTCGGCGTGTTCGGGCGTCCTGCCAGGAGTCGGCCAAACATGCTCGCCTTCAAATGGAAGAGTTCTCCATTTGGTGTTGGGATAGTGCCTGGTCCCCTATCCCGTCCCTCGGCGAGCATTCCGGACCATCTGCCGTCCGTTCTTTTTGAACTAGGGCTTCGGCCGATGACCCTCTAGGTGCTTCTGTTGGTCACCCCTGTCTTCCGGGCGCGGGTCGGAAGGCAGTCGGTGGCGCAGAAAAGGTGGTCTGGCACTTTTCTAGGCCTCGATCACACCTCCCCTTTGGGGAGAGTATCCCCATTTCTGTGGGATCTTCGCTGGTATGGGCTTAGCTCACGAGCAAGCTGTTCGAACCTTTGCACAGGTGCGAGTTTCCCCACCTGTTGTGGAAGAACACCTTCTTGGGGCCACTATGCCTTCCAGAAGGAGGGGAGAGTTCCAAGCGCTCCTTTTAATCTCCCTATCTGGTCTTCCACAGGGACAAGGTTGTCCTGCGCCCCACCCGAAGTTCCTTCCGTAGGCGGTGGCGGAGTCTTTTCTCTAACCAGATATTGTCTCTGCCGGGGTTCATCCCCATTCACGCCTCAGAGGCCGTATATAGGATCCATTGGGACCCTATTTAACGCTCGCCTACCCAGGGAGCATAGGGCTGAAGTTCAGGAGAGGTTCGCCAGCTGTTTGTCATCTACGCTGAAGCCGCACCTGGCAGACCTACAGCCAAGCGGACGACGAGCGGATGGGTTACCTCCTGCATAGGTCTCCGCTATAGATGGGCGGGCATGGAGCCTACCAGAGGGATAAGTGCTCATTTTACCCGCCCTTCCGCTGCATCGGTGGCTGCTTCCGGGGATTCTCCTGTCCAGGATATCCGCAGGACTCCTACCTGGAAGCAGGCATAGACTGATTTCCCCTTCCACATCGACCTTGGGTCACGCCGGGATGGTGGTCGGGGCCTCGGTTCTCCAGTCTTTATACCTAAGTAGGGGGTGTGCACCTTGCCTCCCTCCTCCCGGAGGAAACTGCTAGGAGTCTGCCAATAAGTGTGGATGAACAACATATCCATGTCCTAGAATACAGGGTTACTCTGTAACAGCAGGAGTTGTAGGAATGGTATATGTTGTTAATCCTAGAAATACCAACCTCCCGGCTTGGGCCCACAACCTGGCTTCCAGCGAGCTAGATCTGGCGTCATGGGGGGCCGAGGTTTACCACCTGGGTGGGTGGGAGGAGCCAGCTTGAAGACCTTCCGGCCAAGATTTAAAGCGGCAGGGAACCTGCCAATAAGTGTGGATGAACAACATATACCATTCCTAGAACTCCTGTTATAGGTGAGTAACCTGTATTTTCTTTCTTGATGGCTGGCTGTGGCTGGAGGGAGAGGAAGTAAACCTGATTGGGAATTCAATCCTTGTGACCCCACTTGGCTTCAGCACTGAGGATCTGTGGCGAAACTGACTGCTGCAGTGTTTTCAAAGTACTCTGTTTACTTTATAGTGCCCAAGTAGACATTGGGAGGATTTCATTCAAGTCTTTTCAGTCTGAACCAGTTTGTAGAGCCCTGTCTTGTCCAAGAGAGAGAGTCCTTGAGGTCAGTCATTGTGACAGTTCACCTAGGCAGTTTTCTGGCCTCAGTAGACCTATCAGTTGCTTATTTACACATTTCGATTCAGCAGTCTCATCCAACATTTCTAAGGTTTGATATCTGAGAGCAACGCCCTTTTAATTTTAGGCTTTCACTTTGGATTATCCTCAACACCAAAATGTTTGAGAATCGTAGTGTTGATGGTGGCCCTCCTTTGGTGGGAGGAACACCACATCTATTCCTGCTTGGATGATCTGATCTGGGCAGATTCTAAACAGTTGGCTCATCATTCAGTCCGCAGGACATTACAAAAAATAGAGCATGGTTGGATAATGAATCAGAACTCTCTTCAGGAACTTCCGGTGACGTCACCATGGGCATGGTTGTCTAATCTCCGAGCTCCCAGTTCCCGGTATCTAAATTGCAATTCATCGCTGCCATTTACCAGTGATACAGCAATTTTAATTCAACACAGTGCAGCTTTAAGTCTCCCTTGATGCCCGGCTGCAGAATTTCGCAGCTAAAAGACCGAGGAGGTCAGAAAATGGATCACCGAAGAACGCGGCCTAGAGGTCATAGCCCGTCGACCTCAGATTACCTCCCAGGGCATGATGATGTCAGGGGATGAGGACTAAGACGTAGATCAGAGACAGGGTTTGAGCGGACCCTGCTGATTTAGCTGCCATAATGAGAATGCTTCACAAAATAGACAGAAATGTGTCTGGAATTAGAAGGGACCTGAAAAGCTTGAACAACGTACATCGGCAGTGGAAACTCAAATGGAGACCATTCAAACAGAACATATGGGCTTCGGTCGCCCTTCTATATATCTATACCACAGAGAGAGGGATCTCACAGCCAGAGTGGAAGATGCGAAGCCAGGTCCCCATGTAACAATATTTGGGTCTTTGGTGTCCTCGAGGGGGCCGAGCAGGATGACACAGCTAGTTTCATGGCACGCTGGCTTCAGAAAGAACTGGCCTTAACGAAAGATTCTGAGTTGGGGATCGAAACAGCACGTAGAGTGCTGGTGGCAAAACCAGCCCAAGGTGCTCCACCCTGTTCTATAATTATTAAATTCCTAAGCTGTCCTGTAAAGAAAAGTGCTGAAGCTGGCTTGGCCAAGAAAGATTTAAATTTGGATGCCAAAAGGGTTTATATTGACCAGGAATATCTGCAGCTTTTGGCCCCAAAGGAAAAAGGTGCTTCAAGTGATTAAACAACTGAAGGAAAAGGGCCTAAGGGCCCAAATATGCTTTCCAGCCCGCCTGTGGATAAAGGATAAAGACTCTACACAGAAATTTGAGTGCCTGACTGCTACTTCTGCATACCTGAAATCGCTCTCTATAACCCTACCTGACCTAAGGGAGGAATCTATGGAGGCTGAAATTAAGGACTTGTTATGGTCAACATTTTCCCCTTCTAACCCCAAAGGCAAGAGGAAGACAGAAGCGATTACTACACTACACACTGAACTTACAAGATGGCTCAAAAAACGAGCTCCTGCAACCTGAAAATATTTGCTGAACTCAAAAGCTGTGACTTTTTTCTTGCTTTCCTTCTGTGGGGCTTCATGAGTGGGAATATGCATTTTACCTGATTTTGCTCATCCCTTGTTGCTGCCTAGGATCCAAGTGGGTTATTCCGGAGATGCTGGATGGCCTTATGACCTAGTTTTGAAAAAGAAAAAGAAATCTGTATTTTGAGACCGATCTGGATCAAATGTTCCTTCACCTAAAACGTAGGGGTGGAAGAAATGTAGTGGAACTCTTCCCTTGGGGCGCTGTGCTCTGGGGGGCTGAATATGGAAGGTGCAGATTCATTCCCTAATTAAAACTCTTCCCCCTGGGTTGGTTTCCTCTGCGAAAGTAACTGTGGACATTTTCGGCCTGCCGGAGGGGCATCGCATCAAAGGATTTATACAGACCCCTTCTTTTCTAGCAGACCGGAATGTTTAATTTGGGCCTGAATGAAGAACATACTGATCAGCTAAGAACTTTTCCTTTCTTCCTCTTCTCATAATAAGGTCTTGTTTGGTCCTGAAGCTGTATGAAGGGGATGGGGGAAGACTGAAGTTCTGAGGGGTCATAAAATTAAAAAAGGTAGGCTTCTATTGAGTAATAGAGACAGAATTGGTTTAAAATTGGGTTATGGGGGATTATAACTGAGTACGTATTCAGACCGTGTAGAGAACTGGGCTTTGACTCTGTCTGCTATGTAGGATCAAGCTCATTTTCGATTAGCGGCTCCATTAGATCAGAGGGTTTATAAGTAGGTTATATATCCCCTGCACTCACAATGGATGCACCGGGAACTTGGGTTTGGATCCTGGAAGTCACCTTTCCTGAAGGAAGAAAAACAAGGGTTCTAGGAGCATGGATATGTTGTTCATCCACACTGTTTGGCATTGTCTTTTCACTTTAAATCTGCCGGAAGTCTTCAAGCTGGTCTCCCCACCCCCACCCGGTGTGGTATATACCTCGCACTGCCCCATGACGCCAGATTTTCCTTCCGCTGAAGATACAGGTTGCTCTCATGGTCTCGTGATTTCTTAGGCCCTGGCTTTCAAATTATCGGTTTACAGAAGCTCAAACTCGCTTCGAAGTTAGTGATCGCACTTTTGCAGCATCAATCATGGAGGAGAAATCTTCCCTGGGATTTCGTAGTGTCCTATGACCAGAAGATGTTGTGCACCAATCCCCACCTCACGTGCGTCTACTGCCTAGGTATCGGCCATGACACCTCATCAAGTAGCTTTTGCTTGGTCTTCCATCCCAACGTCCTGGACGACAGCAAGGCATACCTGAAACTGGGAAGACCGGAAAAAAGGAATCCTCCAGTGAAGTTGAAGGCGACTAGGTGGGTGGTTTCCGCGGCCGTAGGCTCCGCCGATCAGCTGGAACAGATGAAGGCGTTAGAGGAAGAAACCGCGCTCGCCAATCGCTTCTTTGTCCTACTGAACCTGGCTCCACCTTTACGGAATCAAGAAGGTGTGCCATTCTCTTCCCCACCTGGGGTGAGGCACCCTCGGCTTGCACTCCTCCTGCTCTCGAAGAGAGATAAGACCCATTGTCTTTGTGCCGCTAAGTCGTTTTGGGACAGAGAAAGGTCGGACCTCCACCTTCGTGGATCTACTGCTGGTTCTGGCAAAGCTCATGGGCAACCATTCGAACCCATGCACAAGTGTAAGCTCACGTTACTTATGCTTGGAAGACAGCTATCCTGGTAGCTGTCATGTCAGCCAGAAGGACAGGGGAGCTCCAGGCACTTTCGGTGGACTCCCCTTATCTGGTCTTTCACAGGGACAAAGTTGTCCTGCGCCCCCAACCTGAAATTCCTTCTGAAGGTGGTGTCAGAGTTTCACCTTAACCAGGTGTTGACTCTGCCGGTTTACTACCCTAATTACATCTCGGACACCAAGTACAGGCTCCAAACCTTGGACCTGAGACGTGCACTCTCCTATTATAAGGAGCGGACGGTGGAAATTCGTGGAGAGGTTCGCCAGCTCTTTGTCACCTACGCTGAAGCCGCTTCTGGCAGACCTGCAGCTAAACAGACCATAGCAAGATGGATTATATCATGCATAGGTCTGTGCTATGAGTTGGTGG
Source organism: Neoceratodus forsteri (assembly GCA_016271365.2). Lineage (NCBI taxonomy): Eukaryota > Metazoa > Chordata > Ceratodontiformes > Ceratodontidae > Neoceratodus > Neoceratodus forsteri. The sequence goes on from CM057449.1 coordinate 487,418,615, forward strand.
GCAAGGAGCCTTCCAGAGGAATAAGAGCTCGTTCTACCCGCCATACTGCTGCATCGGTGGCTGCTTCCAGGGACATCCCTATGCAGGAAATCTGTCGGGCTGCTACTTGGAGGTCAGCAAACACCTTCATTACCACATCGACCTTGAGTCATGCCAGGATGCTGGTTTTGGGGTCTTGGTTCTCCAATCTCTGTTTCCTAAGTAGGTGTGCACCTTGCCTCCTCCTCCCGGAGAACTGCTTGGAGTCTGTTAAACAGTGTGGATGAACAATATATCCACACTCCTAGAAGAACAGGTTACTCACCTGTAACAGTAGTTCTAGGAGTGGTGTATATTCATTCATCCACATGAACTACTCGACTTCCTGGCTCTTGGGCCTTTACAACCTTGCTTCCAGCGGCTAAGATCTGGCGCCATGGGGCGGAGCCGAGGTATATACTACCGGGTGGGTGGGAGGAGCCAGCTTGAAGACTTCCGGCAGATTTAAAGTGGAAGGGGACAATGCCAAACAGTGTGGATGAACAACATATACCACTCCTAGAACTACTGTTACAGGTGAGTAACCTGTTCGTCTCCACCTTGTACCTTTATACCCTGAGCTCAGGGTGCTCCTTCTGGGCTTCAGCTATCACAGAGGTGTCACATAGCACCCAGGGAGATCAGTTGTTCTCCCATAGGAGGATGACAGTTTCTTGTTCATTGTCCTCCTTGTATATAGTTTCGCTAGTTACAGAGCGACAATTTAATGTTAAATGTTGGTTGTTTTGTCATGCTTTATTGTTTTTTGTTTTAAGTTGTAATTTTATTTTAAGGTTAATCTCTGGACCTCTATGCAATCAGTTCAAGGTGTGGGAGGGGTGGGGGTGGGGATGGTGGGCGGCAGAGCTATAATCAATCACTTTATTTAACCAGGCGAAGTACCATTGAGCAAGCTCATTTTCAAGGTGGTCCTGGACAGATAACAACAATACAATAGGTAAATGGTCACAGCTAGTATACACAATAATGTACAAGATATTGAACAGGGAGGTGTAACAGGCCAGCACCTACTGAGTTGCCAGATTTACAATAAAATGCAGTTCATAAACAATAATTTTACACGATTGATAGGAGAGCCATCGATCCCAGACTACTTCCTATTTTTAGTGGTAAGGTGAGAAGGGAAGGTAGAAGAGTGGCGTGAGTAGGGAAGAAGGAGAAGGAGGAGGAGGGCTAGGAAAGAAGAGAGTAGTCTGCAGTTACTGGTTGTCCCCTGTGTGGAAAGGTATTGTGAGAAGTTCTAAAAGCAGAGCTAGTGAAACGGGTTAGCTAGTAGTGGTTCAACTTTGTCTGAAGCAGTTACAAGTTTCCTTCAGGAATATGGCTAGCTTCTCTTTGAACGTGGAAATGCCAGGAAGTGAGGACAATTTTAGTGTGTTTTGCATGGAGTTCCAAAGAGATTTATTTATTTTATTTATTTATCAAGTCTAGGATTACAAATACCTTTGAGCCATGGCTCTTTTACAAAGGTTCCATGTCAGAGAAATACAAATTATGGAGAACATCAAGACAGGCATTACAACAATGTGGACATTGCAAACAGAGTATAGATTAATACAGTTAAAGGGTAGCATTGTAACAAGGCAGCCAGCGGCATTTGTCAGAGAAAATAGACAACAGATAAGAAGTGCCAGAGTCATAGGGAGAGGGAAGAGGGTAGGGGGGAGAAGGAATGTAGGAAGGGTGGCAAGAGGGTGAAAAGTGCAGCATTGGGTATACCAAGATGTGAGGGTAGAATCCAGTGGGGGACAACTAGAGCAGAAAGGGAAGTGGAGAAACAAGGTTAAGTTGGGCAGTCACAGGAGCTGTTGGTAGTGAGATAGTCCCGGAGCCTAGTTTTAAACATACTAATAGTTGGGGCAGAGGAGATGGTTGGGCTGAGGCCATTGAATCAGAGTGGCGCCGAGCTTAAAGAGCGTTGTCCCTGTGAAGTGTGACAGTGGGGACTTTCAGTAGCTGTAGCGTGGATCTCCTAAGGCGCCATTTGTTAATTCGTGTTGTAACAGAGTTGAGACCCCAGAAGGTAAGGCCAAGGTAGATTTTTTCACCATGGAGCAGGTGAGAAACTTTATTTGGTTTGATAGTTGGAGCCAGCCGGTCTGAATGTACAGGTCACATGTGTGGGTGAGACGGTGAGCACCAGTGATGAGCCGACATGCTTTATTTAAGGTAGTTGAGAGGCATCTAAGGGTTGTGGTTGTGGCCGAGCCATAAATGATGAGACCATAGTCTATTACAGAGATCACAGAGCTCAGGACTGCAACCTTCAAAGCTTCTGGCATGAGGTATGGTCTGTGTTTGTAGAGGAGACCAAGCCGGTATTAGCAGCTCTAGCTACATTATCTACATGAAGTCCATAGGGAGATTAGGGTCAAGCTGTATCCCTAAGTATTTGAAGGACCCCACCTGATCTAGAGTGTTCCCCTGGGTGGTGAAGATAGCCAAGTGGTGTAGCTTGTGTGGGTTATGAGAGCTGCAGAAGAGCATAGATTTGGTTTTCTTGTCATTGAGGACCAGTTTATGATTAAGAAACCATGTCTCTACAGAACTGAAACCAAGTTGAAGGTTGTGTTGAAGAGTTGCAGGATCTTTGTGAGTGGAGAATACAACAGCATCATCGGCATATAGTATGATCTGCTCAGAGCAGTGGTAAGGGAGGGAGTTTAAGAAAAGGCTAAAAAGGAGGGGTCCCAGTATTGATCCCTGTGGGACACCCGAGCGAACAGGCAGGGTGTTAGAAAGAGCGCCATTCGCAATTTTTACTCTCTGTGACCGGTTTTCTAAGTAGCTTTTAAACCAGAGAGAAGAGTCAGGTGATAGCCCGGCATTCAGTAGTTGGTGTATTAATAATCCATGGTGTACTGTATCAAGGCCTTGAGAGGTCGACGAAACGGCCCCTGTGAGAAGGCCGTTGTCAAGGGATTTGTGCAAAGCTCCACTGAACTCAAGAAGGGCTGTGGTGGTGCTGTGACCTTCCGAAGCCGTTGTTGTTGTGGACAAAGTATATTGTATTTATCCAAGTGGTCGTAAGTTGATCAGCATACCATGCGCTCATGCCTTAGAGAGTGGGGGCAGTATGAGATAGGGCGATAATTTGAGTGAATCGCCTTGTCCCCACTTTTATGGATGGGTGTCACGTGGCTGTTTTCCATAGGTCCGGAATTTTCCACAGCTGAGAGAGAGGTTTAGGATTTTTGTTAATAGATGAATTACCTCATAGAGGGTGAGCAAAAGAAGCTTAAGGTCCAGGGTGTTGCTACTAGATCTAGATTTAGAGATAGCTGCAGTAATATAGCGGCGAGCTTCATTCAGCCTTACCTTCCTGAAGTAGAAAAGGGGATGGTTAGACTGAGGGGCTGAGGTATTTGGGGAGTAGGCCCTGTTTTCGAAAAAGTCACGGGGTAGAACAGCACTAAGGTCTGAAAAAGCCGTGTTAAAGATGTTTCATATCACCTTGGGGTCAAGGGTTGAGGATCCATCAACCATTAACATGGCCGGAGAGGTTTTTGGCTGCTTCCCTGTGACATCCTTGATATTGTCCCAGAAAGCACGACCATTTCCCCATGTATTGGTGAGAGCATCTTTGTAATAGGTGGATTTCATTAGCTGTATGGCTTTTGTGCAGGCATTTCGTGCTTGTTTGTAATTTTGGATGTCCAGTTGTTTGCCAGTGGCCCTGGCAACTGCCCAGAGGTGATCCCTTAGTTTCAGCTGTGAGAGAAGAGCCGCGGTGACCCATGGGTTAGAGAGAGATTTTGTTTTGCGCCTTTTAGCAGGGGCAAAGAGGTCGCAGGCTTTGTTGAAAATTGAGATGAAGTGATCAAGAGCCAAGTTAAAGGAAAACTACACCCAAAACTTGAAAAAATATATGTTGTGCAGAGTGTTTTAATTTATATGTGAAGTTCTAGTATTTCCTTCCCTCTGACTGGTATTAGGAGTTTTTCCCAAATTAGCTTGCTAGCTTTATGCTAGTTTTATGACCCCTTGGGATCTTCATACCTGATAGTGTAATTGTATTTCTTGTTCCCACAGTGCATCTTGTCTCACGTGACTGTGATGTAAGAGAGACCCAAAATTCAGCACACACATGCCAAACAAACTAAATATCTTGGAAGCTTTACAAGCTGCACAAAGATTACCAGCAGCAAAGTTTTTCAGGACAGTAAAACATTTAGGATGAGGGTGGTCACCAAGCTGAATTCTACAGATTTTAAAATATAGCCATCTCTATTGTTGTGTACTGATTGTAATGCAATGCTTTCTGCTGGATTTATTGGCTCTGCACATCACCATTACATGAAACAAGGTGCATTGTAGGACAAAGAAATGCAATAAACCTATTTGATATGGAGATCTCCAGGGGTCGTAAAACTACCCTAAAGCTAGCAGGCTAATTTAGGAAAAACTCCTAATACCAGTCAGAGGGAAGGAAACACTAGAACTTCACATACAAATTAAAACACCCTGCACAGCATATATTTTTTCAAGTTTTGGGTGTAGTTTTTCTTTAACATCTGTTGCTTCATAGATGGGTAGCCAGTCTTGTAGAAGCAGGTGTTTGAGATGTGGAAGTTTTCCACGAGGAAGGACTCTGCTAGCGATAATTTTGGGAGGGGGCTTAAGGAATTTGTTAGACCATGCACACATGACTGGGGAGTGGTCACTGAGTGAGTCTGGGAGAATGGTCGTATGAGAAATCCTTGTGGGGTGAGTGGTGAGGACCCAATCCAAAAGGGTACTGGTGCTAGTCTTGTAGTTATTCCTAGTAGGGGAGTTTACCATTTGGATGGAGGTTAGCAGCTGAGATGGAGTTTTTATAGGCACTGGCACCGATGCTAACCAGTTTATGTTGAAATCCCTAGTAGAATAAGTCTTCGGGAGGATGTGAGTTGATAAAGTTTAGGACATCGTTGAATCCATGTTTAGGGTCCCTGGGAGATACGGAGACAATAGTCAGAGCTTTATGGTTGGGACCTAGGGTGATTTTTATTGGCAGAATCTGGGCTGAGGCAGAAAGTGATGGAGTTGCTACAGGGTGCCAAGACAGGGAGTCTTTGATATAGATTGCGCAACCACCGCCTTTTTGAATATCCGGTCCAGCCTGTGAACATTGTAGCCCTGTATTGTTACTGCTGAGTCAGGAACTTTAGGTATCAGCCAAGTTTCCACCACTGCAAGGACGTCAGGGTTGTGTTGGCATATGAAGGCTTGGAGTGCATCCAGCTTTGGTAGTAGGCTGCAGATATTAGTGGTTGCAAGGATAAGGGCACCTGGAGTTTGTGTGTGGCCTGAGCTTCTAGGGCCAGGATTGGGATGGACGCTGCCTGAGATGAGAAGGAGGAGGAGGAGCAGGAGTTTTAAGGAGCAGAGTCGCAGCTCTTGAGAGATAGTTTTGATTGTTGTTTCCTGGAGTAGAAGTTGCAAGGTTCCAGGCAGTGTCCCATATGGACTGCAAGGTGGTACAGTGTAGAGGTGGCCACACTTGTTGAGAGTAGTGTGTCGTGTTAAGTAACCAAGAATATCCAAACGGTGCACCAAGCACAAGTCTCGAGGAAGTGGAGAGTTCCCTTTGGAGTTGCAGTGAAACCAGAGTAGAGGGTGGCAGGGGTGGGGGGGGTGGCTAGGACCAGGGAGAGAGAAGAGGGGGGCCAGGGCAAGGAGGAGGAGGAGAGGCGAGAGAAAGGCAGAGAGAGCCCACATGGCTTACGTACTAGATAAAGAGATAGAGATATAGCCCTCTAGTGGTGAGAGGATATAATCTGCTAATGGAAAAGCTCTAAATTCACTTCTAATATCAACTCAGAACTTAAAATGACTGTAAGGATTAAACAAATCATTAAACCCTAGCACATAAATTCAACTAGAGACACAGAGGGAGATACAGTAGTTAGAGGTGTGTTCAGCAGGAGATAGTATGTGCCACTTGGAAATCAGCTTCCACTGGTACCAAATCCAAAAGTCAGGGCTAGTACCTTGCAGTACAGAGGATTTCTGAAAAACTGTTTAGGTTCCAGAAATTGAGGGGTCTGTGGCCTGGTCAAGGCACACTGGATCCCTGAAATAAAGTAGAAAAACAGGATTTTTAAAGGCTGGAGAAGTGGGCTGGTCACATCAGAACAAAGAGAATAAATATAAGTGGGCAGGTTCAGAGAGCAAAGCAGACGGTGTGGGGAGGAGGAGAGAGGAGAGAGGTTGCAGAGCAGACAGCAAAACAAGGATTTACACAGTTAAGGCTCTAAATTCACTTCTAATATCAACTCAGAACTTAAAATGACTGTAAAAAAAAGCTATAAATTCACTTCTAATATCAACTCAGAACTTGTCAGGTGACCGGCGTCATACGACGATCGGGGTATGAAGGCGGTCCGGACGCCGCCTTCGGTCTTTCCATCGTCTGCTCGGCAGCGCCTCAAGTTAAGTTCATATCGCTTCAGTCTTGTTACTTCAAGGTCGGTTTTTTTCTGAATAGTTTTCAGTATAGAATTTTATTCTTCTTTCGTCAGGTGAACGTCAGTATATGTCATCCCCTTCAAAGAATAAGTGCGACTCATGCGGTGCCCAACTGCCTCACAAAGACGGTCACTCCCTCTGCCTTTCTGCCTACGCCCCGACCACGCAGTCGACAAGTGTCCGCACTGCCTCCGGTTCAACGCGGCCACCCGCAGACGACGCCAGCAGTCCCTCGAAGCCCATCTCCTCAAAAAGAAGATGTCGTATGATGGAGAAAGAGTTGAGAAAAATCTCGGCAGGCGCCGACCTCCCTGAAGGGCAAGAAGCGGACAAGAAAAGGCACCGGGAGAAGTTTTCTTCGCGATTCCGCCGGAGTCGCAGGCAAGGTAACATCCTCCGGGATCGCCAGACGGCAGCCTCCAAGGCTTTGAGGAGGTATCGCCCGCCCGACGGGTTGAAGTTTGAGCTCCGCCGGGCGCCTCCGGGCAAAAGGAGACCCGCCCCCAGTACCGCCGCAGGCCTGTGGTCACTGGGTGCGGCACCTCCCTAAGCCGATCGCCGGCCTCCGACGACGCCGGGAGAAGGCCTCAAGACGCCGACCTTCAGGGCGGCGCCGACAGTGTCTCCTCGGAGGCGGCCTCCTCTCATCCTCAGCCCACCTCCGACGAGGGACCCTCGAACCGGACGCCGGCCCTCTGGCGCCCACCGGGATTGGCCCATAAGCCACACGCCGCTCCTCCGACGCGGCGCTGGCCTCAGAGCCTACGGCAGAACCTGCTGTATCTGTCGTACCAGGCTCCCCACAGCCTTCGCTGCCGTCAGGGGGGCTCCAGTCCCTCCTGCCTGACCCCGGGGATTTTTCCCCTCCGTCCCCAGACGAGACTCGGGACCCTGGGCTACCGTCCAATCCTCTTCCTGAAGAACCGGATCTGACGCCGCTTCCCCTGACGCCGGCTCCAACGCCGGCCCCGGCGCTGGCTCCTCCGATGCTGGCCCCGCCGACACCGGTTCTGACACCGCCCTCCAACGCCGGGCGGGGATTTTCTCTTCCTTTGGGCCCTCCACCCCACGGGCCTAGGGTGTTGAAGGTGGTAGGAAGAGCCTGCCTTTGGAGTTCGAGCAGGTTCCACCCTTCAGTCGTTGCCTTGGGGCCCTCAGGGTCCCAGGCCTTGCTGTCAGCCCGCCGAGCCGATATTGCCCTGCTCCTCGAAAAAGAGGTGATCAGGAAAGTGGCGGATCCTCCTCCAGACCCAGGGTTTGTGTCCAGGTATTTCCTGGCCCCAAACAGACGGGGGCTGGCGCCCATTTCTACCTGTACGACCTGAACAGGTTCCTAAGGTCTTGGACCTTCAAGATGGTCACTCTGGCTCAGATAATCCCATCCTTGAACGAGGCAAGTGGTTCTGTTCCTGGACCTCCAGAACGCGTTCTTTCACGTCCCAATCCATCCGTCTCAGAGACTCCTCCGCTCAGAGTGGAAGGATCCCTTTATGAGTTCCAGGCCACCCTTCGGCCTCTCCTAGCTCCCAGGGTCTTCACCAAATGCATGGCAGTGGTGACAGCATTCTCTGTGCGCTGAAGGGTCCGGTGTACCTTACCTGGACGACTGGCTGATTGCAGCCCCTTCAGAGTAGAAGTGGAGCAGTCCAGAGGTCTGGCCCTCCAGGTTTGCTCTCAGATTGGCCTTCTCATCAACGAGGCCAAGTCAGAACTCATGCCAAAGCAGGTGATACATTTCATCTGGGCAGAGCTCGACTCTCTTAGAGCCAGAGCATGGCTCCCGGCGGACAGGGCCGAGGTTCTTTCCTCCTTTGCCCAATCATTTCAAGTTGGGCAATCATGCCCTGCCCTCCTGGGCCTCATGGCGGCCTGCACCAGCGTGGTCCATTGGGCCCACTGGTACATGCGTCCCCTTCAATGAGGACTGGCCAGCCAGTGGTCACAGCACTTAAATCCATTGGATCAGCTAGTGACAGTGACCCAGAGGATGTCGAACGCTCTCCAGTGGTGGACCATTCCGGCACATCTGCAGGAGGGCATCCCATTTGTCCGCCCCAAGCCGACAGTCTCTTTATCGACCGATGCCTCTCTAATGGGTTGGGGTGCCCATCTGGGGGAGCACAGATTGCACGGCCTCTGGTCCCCTCGGGAGTCCCGATGCCACATCAACCTGCTGGAGCTTCGAGCGGTTCATCTAGCCCTCACCGCCTTCGCTCCGTTTCTACGGGGTCAAGTGGTTCAGGTCCAAATGGACAATACGACGACCATGTACTACCTAAACTGCCAGGGCGGGACGCGCTCCATGCCTCTGTGCAGAGAAGCTCTCCACGTTTGGTCTCTCTTGCGCAGCCTGGAGGCAGATCTCCTCGCCATTCACGTGAAGGAGCCTCCAACACCCTGGCCGATGCCCTAAGCCGGATAGGAGCCTGCCTCCACGAGTGGTCTCTCCTGCCAGAGGTAGTACAAGATCTCTTCTCCCACTGGGGCATGCCTCAGGTGGACCTGTTTGCCTCCAGGAGAATGCTAAGCTGAGACTGTTTCATGCCCGCCCCCTCAGCAGGGCTCGCTGCAGGGGGATGCCTTCTCGAGGCCGTGGACCCCGGGCCTCTTCTTCGCCTTTCCCCCATTTCCCTTGATCTGCAAGGTGCTTCTCAAGGTGAGGAGGGACAAGGCACAGGTGATTCTGGTAGCCCCAGACTGGCCCCGTCAGTTCTGGTATCCAGGTCTCCTCAGTCTCAGCTCCAGGCTCCCAAGGCAGCTTCCAGCCCGCTGGACCTGATCTCAGTCAATCAGGGAAAGTGTTCAATCCAGACCTTCAATCCCTGCACCTGACGCCTAGATCCTGAGTGGCTAGAGTTCCAGGCCTTGGGTCTTTCCGACGAGGTCCTCAACATTGTTGAGGCATCCCATAAGGATCGACCAGAAAATGCTATGCCTTCAAATGGAAGAGGTTTTCCATTTGGTGTCAGGCAGAGCCTGGACCCTTCCTTCTGTTCTTTGGCAAGCATTCTGGACTACCTGTGGTCCCTTTCTCAGCAAGGGCTTCGGTCTCGACCCTTAAGGTGCCTTGCAGCCATCTCTGCTTACCAGGCATGGGCCGGGAAGCAGTTGGTGAGCGCAGAGGAAGGTGGTCGGGGCTTTTCAAAGGCCTTCAGCACATATCCTCGGTGTGAGAACCTCCACCTCCGTGGGATCTACTGCTGGTATTGGCTAAGCTCACGGGCAGGCCATTCGAACCGATGCACAGGTGTGACATCTCTCACCTGTCGTGGAAGACTGCCTTCTTGGTGGCTATCACGTCAGCCAGAAGGATGGGAGATCTCCAGGTGCTTTCCATCGAGTCTCCTTATCTGGTCTTCCATAGGGACAAGGAAGTTCTGTGCCCCCACCCGAAATTCCTTCTGAAGATGGTGTCGGAGTTTCACCTTAATCAGGTGTTGACTCTGCCGGTGTTCTACCCCAATCACACCTCGGAGGCCGAATATAGGCTCCATACTTTGGACCCTAGAAGAGCGCTTACTTATTATAAGGAGTGGACGGCTGAAGTTCGGGAGAGGTTCGCCAGCTGTTTGTCACCTACGCTGAAGCCGCACCTGGCAGACCTGCAGCCAAGCGGACGATAGGCAGGTGGGTCACCTCCTGCATAGATCTCTGCTATAGGTTGGCGGCATGGAGCCTCCCAGAGGGATAAGAGCTCATTCTACCCACCATACCACTGTATCGGTAGCTGCTTTCAGGACGCCCCTATCCAGGAAATCTGCAGGCTGCTACCTGGAAGTCAGCACATACCTTCATCACCAATTACCACATCGACCTTGAGTCACACTGGGATGCTGGTTTTGGGGCCTCGGTTCTCCAGTCTTTATTCCCTAAGTAGAGGGTGTGTGCCTTGCCTCCCTCCTCCCAGAGAACTGCTAGGAGTCTGCCAGTCAGTGTGGATGAACATATCCATGTCCCTAGAAATACAGGTTACTCACCTGTAACAGGAGTTCTAGGAATGGTATATGTTGTTCATCCACACGACCCACCTGACCTCCCCAGCTTCAACCCACAACCTGGCTTCCAGCGGGCTAGATCTGGCGTCATGGGGCGGAGATGAGAGTTTTACCACCTGGGTGGGTGGGAGGAGCCAGCTTGAAGACCTTCCGCAAGATTTTAAAGCGCAAGGAACCTGCCAGACAGTGTGATGAACAACATATACCATTCCTAGAACTCCTGTTGTGAGTAACCTGTATTTTTTTATCCCCGAGCCCTGGCAGGGGCTTTGGCCCCTCCAACGGAGAGACCTTTCTCTCGGGTTCTGCTGCACCACACTTAGCCGACTCTAGAAATCCTCGCTCTGGGTGGTAGTGGCCAGGAAGGTGGTGCCCCTTCCCGGGGACCCGATCCAGAATCTGGGGTTGGCCCTTGACATGGTGGACCATCATGGAGCCTTACCAGGCTCTTTTTCCTCCCTGTTTTAATCCCATCCCCTCCCTACCAATGTAACCACGTTGGGCACGCCTCTTGACCCATACTGCCTCCAGTCACCACCAGAGACCAATCAGCGAGTGGGACGATGGGGACCCCTCCCGAGGGAGGAGAACAGTCTTCTGGATGCTTAATTCTGCCCCCCTCCACTACCCCCGGTGGCCCGGCTTGTTCCTGAACTGGACAGTCATCGTGGCACGATGTGGCATCCAGTGCATCAACTCTCAGTTCAACCGGGCTGTCTAGACCTTATGTTTTTGGGGGGGATGGTGATCCTAGACAGACATGAATTTGGGGTTGAAGAATTGGAGGGCAAAGCTGACTGCTAAGAATGGAGCCCAGTCAGTAGCCACCAGGTCAGCATGGAGGAACAAGCCCAGTGACTGGAAGGACCTGATTTTGATAGATTTAGGAGAACTTTGGGGCAGTGGATCTTGCACACATTATAGACTATATGATGGTCACTGAGTGCATCAGGGGAGGGTTCAAGCATCCACAATATGCTGTAGATGGGAGGAGAGGACCCTGTCCAGAATGGAGTGGTTGAGGGATTTATGACTGTGCCAAATGGGGTTAGAGATCAGTTGGGATTCCCAGAGGAACTTCATGATTTGTTGTAATCACAGTATGTAGGAAGGGGGAGAGCCAATTGGGGCTAAAATTGCTGAGGGTGAGTAACTCACCAGAGGAGGTGTGGGAGGAGATGGTGGTGAGGAGCTCAAAAACTGATGTAGAGGACATGCCAGGACAACAGTAAATTCCAGTGATGATTATGGGCAGAGAGGGAGGTGACAGAGAGTACAGACCCAAACTGGATGCTTTCGGAGAGGTAGCTAGCTACACCACCACCCCTCTTTGCTCGATCCTGCCTGATGATGGTGAAGCTGGGAACAACAACAGAGGTGTCAATATTCAGGAGAGCCAAGACTCTGAGGCCACCAGCACATCAGGATTGAGGTTGAGCATGAGCAATTACAATTGTTCAAGCTTGGGTAGAAGACCTAGGATGTTGTCATGAGCCACTTTCAGTCCTTTGAGGAGATGAGAGGGGATGCTGCGCAGAGTCAGGGTTGAGCTCAGTATCCCCTGCTACTATAAGCAGCAATAAGATAAGTAACTTGAGAGTGCCTATGAGGAATTTGTTGGGGTGAGGGAGTTAGGAGGAATGGGGACCTGAGTGCTTAAAGGTGAAGTCAAGGAGAAAAGGAAGATGCTGCTCCTAGAATTTCAGGGTGAATGGATAGGTAGGGAGGCTGGAGGAAGGAGGGTGGGTGATGGTAGGGGAAGGAGTTGGAAGGAGGAAGAATGGGATAAGTGGTAGATGGAGGGAGGAGGGGTAAATTTGAGGAGGAGGAAAGGAGGGAAGGCTAGGAGAAGAGGCAGAGGGGAGGATAGGGTTAGGAGCAGCATAGTGTGGAACAGTGAAGCAGGTGACACCATGCACTTTGCCAATTAATGGATGGGGATGCAAGCTTCACCCACTTGGGAAGGAAGCTTGATAAAATAGGGAGATGTAGACTTCGCCCACTCAGGAGGATGCAAATTGAAATTGGGTGGAGGTGGGGATGTGAGCTTCTCCAGATAGGTAGGAAGCTAATTTAAAATGGCAAGAGGATGTAGGCTTCACCCAGTTAGGGAGGTGCTGGAATAGGAGGCTATGGGAATGTTGTCTTGATCTGGATCAGGAGGCAATGGGGATGTGGGCCTGACCCCTATGGGAAGGAGGCCAGAAGGAAGGTAGCACAAGGAGCCAAGCATTGGAAGGTGGCAGGTATACACAAGGAGGTGGAACAGCAGTGCATCTTGGCAAATACACAAGCAGCTGCAGGTGGGAACAGCAAAATGGATTCAATTAAATGCATACATATACAAGCAGTTGCAGGAGGGACAGTGATTTATTCATAATGGGTATACAACGAGTTGCTGATAACACTATGCAGCCACTGAGATACAAAGATATCAACACATTCTTTGACAAGGGAGCAGGTACACAGTGATTGGGCAGAGCTGGCTGGTGACTGCTGACTTCACAGCCGATGCCCACAGTGCGACACCCTTAGGCTCCTGTCCCCTGCAAAATAAGTGAGGCCATATGAGGGAGAGAATGTCTCGCCTTGTGCCAGAGAGCCTGCTGATTGGATGAGTGGACAAGCAGGAGGTCTAGCTTACAGAAGTGTCCAGATCTGACTTGGTTGGAGCTCTTGCAGCAGGTAATACACATAGGACTAAAGCCACAGGCGTTGGGCCCTCAGAAAATTTTCTAGCTAGCAGTCTGTGGCGGGACCGCCCCAATGTTGGACACGCAGATATAAGCTGTGTATAAGGGTTGCCTCGGGTGCCACCTCAGTTATTTTCCCACCATCTACACAATTAGTTCGCCTCGGACTTCTTGCCCAGCAGTTGGACCGCAAAATAAATAGCTTTTTGACAAATATTCGATTAGGTTCTTCAAGTTTTGTTCTGTATTCGTTTTCTTGCATGTCTTCACCCTCTTACACCTCAGCGAAAGTCTGTACCAGTGTGGCAAGCAGCAGATCCCGACAAAGGACATGCAGGCCTGCACGATCTGCCTAGCCCCGACCATCGGCCCGATGACTGTTAGCATTGCAAGAAATTCAACAATAAAACAAGCCTTCAATGCTTTAGCCCTTCTAATTCTTATCTCCTGGAGCAGAAAGTAGCAGCCATGCAAAAGTCCCTGTCGGGGCTTAGTTCCTCTTCACCCATGAAGGAGTCTCCCCAGAGAGAGACGCCCTCAGGGAAGCACCACTCCTGGGATAAAGATAGGCCCAGATTGGAATCCCGCCATAAATCTCCCTCCAGGCCTTCTTCTTCGACCTCTGGTGGGAGGTCCAGGTCAGTTCCTCAGACTCCCATGGGAACCAACACCCAGAAGACATCCTCTTCCTCTAGTCAGAGGCAAAAGAACCATTCATCGACCTCAGGGCACCAGCATGCCCAAGTCCCCCTGGCTCACCGTCCCCGCATATCCTCCCAAGGGTCAGTGCAGGTGGGGCAGTTGCCCACTGCTAAGCCTAAGGAAGGCTGCGGTTCTACCGGTCATCGACAAACACAAAAAGTCAGACGAACCCCACAGGCGCACAAGAGGCCATTTGCCCACGGACGCCCACCTCCGCCCTCCAGCTAAAGGGATGCCACAGAAGGCAGACAAACGTCCCTCCACACCGGACATCAGGGCCCGCTCACCTGACAAAAGGCAGTTGCCAGACAGGCGATCGACAGAAGGCGCACCAAGCATCCGACCTCCCACCAGACGCACCAGTCGCCTGATCAGGTGCAAGCCGCCCGACATAGGGTTGACGACATCATTCTCCCACTTGCAAGGAACCAAGTCCCCAGCTGGATGCAACAGGGGCAGGCTCCCAGAAGGGACTCGCTACGGATGACACACAGATGCCCAGTCCATAAGCCCTGAGGCCGCCTCCCCCGCAGTCGGCCCCCTGCGGATGTCGGAGCATTATTCAGTTCCTGGTGGAATGCACAAAAGGGATCTCCTGCACAGAGCACCTGAGCCATCCCTGAGAGACATTCCTCCACCCCTCCTCTGACCCCAGACAAGGGCAGGCGAAGGTCCCACCCATCTGCAGCTCCCAGCCTCCGACCCAGAGTCCAAGAAACTGGATCATTGGGGAAGTAAGGTATACTTGTTGGCCACAGGGTTATCATATCTCTAAATTTCTTGGCCCACATGGTCACTTATCAAAATCTTTATAGGAGAAGACCATGGAGCTAATTAAGACACATCCAGACTCTTGACACCAAAATGAATTGATGGCCTATGCACTATCTGGCTTTATGTCGACAAGCATGTGCTTTGTTGCTTGTATGATTCCGCCAAGCATGGCAGCGCAGAGCAGCAGCCGTCAGGCGCTCTGTCTACACAGGCATGTGTGGCTCAGAGCATGTTCTTTTCCAGGGCCCAGTCCTTTTTGGCCCAGAAGTGGAAGGAATCATAAAGGGCCTTCAAGATTCTGGAAAAGCAGTTGCAGACGTGCATAAGATGTACAAGTCTGAACCGCAGCAGGCTCAAGAGTGCCCCTTTCATCGGCAAGGCCAACAAGGAGGCTGTCAGTTCCATGGCAAGGATTTCAAGTGCCATGGCCAACCCATACAGCCCAGAGGCCAGGGTCCCAAACAGCCTAAGGCCCCCAGACATCCAGCCACCACCCCCAGAGAACTGCACGACTCCTGTCTGCCTCCCCCCAGTCATCAGTCCTCAAGGGGGGGCAGGTAGGAAGTTCTCCTTCTACCTGCCAGTATGGAGCAGCATTACCTCCGACCAGTGGGT
The DNA here is from genome assembly GCA_016271365.2 of Neoceratodus forsteri. Lineage (NCBI taxonomy): Eukaryota > Metazoa > Chordata > Ceratodontiformes > Ceratodontidae > Neoceratodus > Neoceratodus forsteri. Next base: position 487,433,883 of record CM057449.1, read on the forward strand.
GCTACAAGTAATTCAGAGGGGCTACGCCATAGAGTTTCTCAGCATGCTCCCAGACAACCCTCATGTGTCATCCCACTGCTCACCCAGCCATGCCCTTTTTCTGGAACAAGAAATTCTCTCTCTCCTTCAGAAGAAGACCATTCAGCCAGTCCCAATACCTTTACAAGGAAAAGGTTATTACTCCCATTTTTCTTGGTCTCCAAGAAAACGGGAGATCTTCGTCCCATTCTAGACCTAAGCCACCTCAACAAATTCGTCCTGTACAAGAGATTTCAGATGCTCACTCTAGCAAGCTTCTTCCCCATCTATATCAAGGGATTGGTTATGCTTTCCTGGACATGCAGGATGCTTTATATGCACATAAAGATCCTGCCTTCCCACAGGAAGTTCCTCTGCTTCCGGTTCCAGGACAGACATTACCAATTCAGGGTGCTCCACTTGCCTGTCATCGGCCCCAAGAGTCTTCAAGTGCCTCACAGTGGTAGCTGCAGCGCTGAGGAGAAGGAGCCACTTGTATACCCTACCTCGATGACTGGCTGCTCTGTGCACTGACGGAAGACCAGCTAATTGGCACTCTTTGGGAGACGGAGCAACTGTTCCTTTCTCTGGGTGTTACCCTGAACTAGCCGAAATCCCAACTCTGGCCCTCCCAACAATTACAATATATTGGGGCAGTGCTTGACACTCTACAAGGCAGAGCTTTTCTACCTACGGACAGAGCACATCGACTTCATGCTCTAGCCCGGAGAGTCCAGGCCACAGACCAGGTCTCTGCCAGAGTGGTCTTGCAGCTGTTGGGGAATATAGCAGCTGCTGTAGCACAGTTCTCCTGTCACGGCTCAACATAAGAACTCTCCAGTGGCAACTCAGGGTCCAGTGGGATCAGGGTTCGGATGATTTGGAACATCCCATCAGAATTTTGGAAGTGGTTCACTGCTCCCTGCAGTGGTGTGGCAGATCCAGCTCATCTAGAGTGGGGTGTCCACTTTCAGAGGCAAAGTCAGATTCAGACTATAACCACAGATGCCTCTGGACTCGGCTGGGTGCTCACCTTGAAGAGCATCAGACACGAGGATCGTGGTCTGCCATCAAAAGGTCCTCCATATCAATGTCCTGGAGATGAGGGCGCTTATATGCCCTCCTGTCCTTTCAGGATCAGCTCTTATGGGGTCTACTGTTGATTCAGTTGGACAATACCCCAGTGGTCTTTTACCTGAACAAGCAAGAGGGAGCAAAGTCGTAACCCCCATTGCAGGGAGGCCATGAGAATCTGGGACTGGGCAGTAGAATCAATCTGTTCCTAGTAGCGGTCCATGTGCCAGGAATTCAGAATGTTCTTGCCGACAGTCTGAGCTGTTCTCGTTCCTGAACCATGACTGGTAGTTGCTCCAGGACGTAACAGACGCATCTGTTCACAAGATGGGGTCATCCAGAGTTGGACCTTTGCAGTCCCGTGCTAGTGCCAAACTGCCACATTTTTGCTCGCTAGATCCAGGGCCTGGTGTTTTCTGGTGAGACGCATTATCCCTCTCCTGGGTGTGGAGGTTTCTCTATGCCTTTTCTCCCTTCCCTCTGGTTCAGAGAGTACTGCTCAAGCTGCAGTCAGAGGGGCCAGGATGATTCTGGTAGCCCTCTTGGCCTCAACAGATCTGGTTTCCACTACTGCAGCTGGCAACGGGCTCTCCCATACCACTGCCGCCTCCCAAGATCAGGGATGCTGGTACACCTGTCCCTGCAATCCCTTCACGCTTAGCTCCTGCAGTCCTAGCAGAGGAGAGACTGGGAGTTTCCACGAGTGGCCGAGATTCTATTAGTGGCAAGGAAACCCTCCACTAGAGCAACCTATACCATGAAGTGGAACGCTCTGTCTGTGGGCTGCAGCCTGATCCTAGACCCACTTCACTGCTCAGTTAAGTACGTGCTAGAGTACCTTCCACCTCCTTGATCTGGGGCTTAATTACTCATCTGTCAAGGTGCACCCAGTGTGCAGCTCGGCATACCATGCCAGTAGGAGAAAGGACTCTAGCACAATTGGATGTATGCAAGACATGCCTTAGGGAGTCCTGCATATCAGATCCCGAGGAGGATCCTGTCCTCCCTGGGACCTTCTTTTGTTTTGGAAAAGCTCACCCTGCCCCTTTAGAACCAGCCGTGATAAAGTAGCCAACTTCTCTCTTGGAAGTGTTATTTTAGTTGCCATTACCTCCGGCTCAAAGGATTTCTGAGCTTCAGACCCTGATGTGCAAGGAACCTTATCTTGTTTTTCACAAGAACAGGGTGCAGCTTGTACAAACCCCAAGTTCTTGCCAAAGTGGTGTCCGTCTTAATGCTGAATCAGGACATTCAACTTTGGGTCTGTTATCCTTAGTTCTCTAATGGGAGGCATTGTTACATACTCTGGATGTTCACAGAGTCTTACATTTTATCTGGACTGGACTCATTCTGTTAGAAAAATGGACCAGTTGTTTGTTGCTTCATAAAGTATAAAGCAAGGGATCCTGTTACTAAACAGACACTAAGTGGTTAGTTCACTGCATCTTCTTCTGTTATCAGCATCTGGCAACCCTTACTAGGCTCGGTTAAAGGTCATTCCACCAGGGCTGTCGCCATCTCTTATGCCTCAATGAGGAATGTCTCGGCAGTGGATCTGTGTGCCGCAGCCACTTAGAGCACTGTCCATACCTTTATTAGGCACTACAGTCTGGACATAGCCTCTAGGAGGAGAGTTTGCTTCAGATTGGCTATTCTACAGGGACTGCGCTCTTAGGAGAGTGGAATTTCTTCCCTATTTTTGGTCAGTCCTCCTCCCTTCTGATCTGGACCTATTTGGATTACTGTTTGGGACTCAGTCCTATACGTATTACCTACTGCTAGAGCTCCACCTCGAAGTCAGATAGTACAGTTATGTAAGAACTTACTGTAACAGTAGATCTTCAAGAGGCGTTTTTGCAGCAGGTGGCTTTCCCACCCTCCATCCCCCAGTTCAGTAGTATTGGCATAATACTTCTCTCCAGTAGGGGAGTTTTTCTTGGTTCTCCATTATTTACCAACCAGGTTTCCAGTGGGGAACTGAGATGGCGCCAGGGGACTGCCCCCTTTATACCATAGCTGACGTCGGGTGTGCCCGACGTTGGGGGGTGGTCCCCCGCTACAGACTGCTAGCTAGAACATTTTCCAGAGGCGTCCTAACACCTGGCAGCTTTAGTCCTATGTGTACTACCTGCTGCAAGAGCTCCTCTAAGATCTGTTACAGTAGGTTCTTACATAACTGTACTCTAGGGATATGGATATGTTGTTCATCCACACTTGTTGCAGGTTCCTTGCCGCTTAAATCTTGCAGAAAGGTCTTCAAGCTGGCTCCTCCCACCCACCCTGGTGGTAAAACTCTGCTTCGCCCATGATGCCAGATCTTCCTACCGCTTGGAAGCTCAGGTTCCTCCTTAGTGCTCTGCATTTTCGACTGGTTCCTGAAATTTTTCGGTCTCTCCGAATTTAATTGGAAGTTTTCTAAACTTCAATCTTCTCTCGCTGCAATGAATCATCTGTTTTCCGGCTCCCAGAGCGCCGTTTAATTCCTCCAGGAAAGACCCGCTTCACGTGCGTCTACTGCCTCGACTTGGATCATGATCCGCAAGTTTGCGATTTTTGCTGCTTGCTTCGACCAGCCACTCAGAGGATTGTGCGGCTCGAAGCGACCTGAAACTTTTTCCGCACGGAACTCCTTGGAGACTGCGGGGCAGTGTCCGTCGGCTGTCTCAGCTGAGCAGCTCAATCTTCTTTCCTCCATGGAGGGGGTGTCCAAGTCTGCCCCCTCGGTCGCGGTGCTTATCCCGCTATCCTTGAGTTCTCTCATTCAACCGTTCAAGGAGCTCGTGATCCCTTTTGCAGGGAGAGGATCTTCGGGACCTGCCTCTCGGCCCAAGTCTTAAGGAGTTGCAGGCTAAGTCCCATTGTCGGCGCTGGAGGGAGCGGGAGAGTTGCCCCTCCCCTGCCAGCCGACGTTCGACTTCGGTCGAGGGTGCGGCTCAAGCCGCTGGCTTCACGGTGTCCCTGTCAGGTCAGCCGGCCAGGACTCCCGTCGATGTTGTCGAATCTCTCGACCCGTCATCTGGGCTGTCTTCTACTGGAGCCACCATCCCTTCGCCGGTTCCCCCGGTGGAGGCTGAGGTTCTGCCTGTACCTTCGGGTCGACAGGCCTCGGTCCTTTCTTCCGAGGCTGAGGGAAGAGCGGGTGCTCCCCGCTCCTTCCCAGGCCCACCCTCGGTTTCCCCGAGGATTCGGGTCTCGGTCTCGGTCCTCCTGTCGGTCAAGCCACTCACGCCGACTTCGGTGTTCTTGGTTGGGGCACCAAGTTAAGTGGCATTACCGTTCTTCCTCGTCTCCCTCCTCGGATGAGGAGTGGCTTCGATGCAGATGGCGTCGACGTTACGAGGAGTTCATGTGGCAGCAGTTGTTGTCTGGGAATCAGTCGACACCAATTCATTCCCCGTCCAGCAAGCAGCTGCCTCCGATCGGCCGACTCAACCGCTCGCTGCAGGCGGGTGCCCACCGGGGCGGTTGTTCGTCAAACCTCTGCTGCCACCGCCCTCGGTGGAACCTCGATCGGGTCATGACCTGTCCCGCAGGTTGTCTGTCCCCCTTACTCTCGCCTGCCTTCGGTGGATGAAGAGTGACTCAGGCCTTAGGCAGCTCTTTTGCAGACCCCTCGGGTCCGACGTCCACTCCTTTATGTTCCCCAGTCGGGATGACCCGGGTCCTCTCGAATGATCTGTGGACGACAGCCCATTGTCCTTCATGGGTCTGCTTCAGCTCATCTTGGAGTTCACCGGGATGCAGCTCGAGCCCGTGTCCAAACGGGCCCCTTATCCCCTGACGGAGATTCTAGACCGAAGGGGTTCACCCTCGGAGGCCTTCCCGGTGGCCGAGGCCATTGTAGGCCTGGCCTTGGAGCTCTGGGCGGCGGCCTACTTCCTGCCCTGCGCCCTCAGCCAGGATGGCCAGGAAGTACTCTGTCCCTGTCGGTTCTTTGCCCGGTTTCTCGGAGCACCCCTCGGCTGAGGAGTTAGTTACCATAACGTTTTCCAGTGTTCTGGGAACGCTCGGGATGTGGATAGGCCCCTGACAAAGAGTCCAAAAGGATGGACTATGTCGGGCGCAAGGTTTACGCTGCGTCCTCCCTAGGCCTCCAACAGGCCAGCTCGGCTGCACTGATGGCACATTTCTCCCACGCCCTTTTGGGCTCCCTGGATGAGGTGCTCCCTCATCTCCCGGCTGACCTGCGGACCACGGTCCGGCGGGTGCGGGACCAGGGTAGGGCGGTGGCAAAGCAGCAGCTTCAGACTGCTCTGGACTTAGGTGATTCCTGTGCCAGGTCGGTGGCGGCCGCAGTGGCCATGCACTGCAGGGCGTGGCTGAGGTTATCCTCTTTCTCATTGGAAACCCAGCACAAGTTGGCGGATATCCCCTTCTTGGGGACTGACCTTTTCGGCCCTGGAGTGGAGGGACACCTCCAGGGGACCAACAAGTCCGATGCCACTCCGGACTCTGTCATTCCCGCCGGAGGGACAAGGGTAGCCGGCAGCCTTTGCATAAGCCCCTTGGCCCCCCGGCCCCTGCAGCTCAACTGGCCCATCAACCCCAGCATGAGGGCCAGCAGGCTTGCGCTGGGCGTCCTGACTCCAAGCCAGCGTCTTCCTCTAAAAGGAAGCAGGGAGGTAAAGGCTCAGGAGCTCCCACGGCCAATTCCTCCTCCAAGCCTGCTCTGTGATAGGCTGAGGGGCGTCCCGGCCCAGCACCCCCTACCGGGTTCCCCATGGGGACCGCTCCACCCCTCCTCCACCTGGTCCTCTTTCCCGACCTCTGGGTGTCGGAGGTGCTAGGGAAGGCCTTGCCTCGGGATTGCGAGCAGGCACCACCCTTTCAGCTGCCCCCACGGGGTCTTGGGGTCCGCAGCCCCGTTGTCGGCCCGCTGGGCCGACTTGCCTGGCCCTATAAATAGAGGTGATCAGGAAGGTTGTGGATCCTCCTTCAGACCCTGGGTCCGTGTCCAGGTATTCCTGGTCCCAAACGGACGGGGGGCTTGCGCCCTATTCTTTATCCACACGTCCGGATGGTCTCTCTGCCTCAGATATCTCATCTTCAGAACGAGGTGTGTGGCTTCTTTCCTGGACCTCCAGGACATACTTACACTTCGTTCTGTCCGTTTCTTGGGAGACTCCTCCCTTTCTTGAGCGGGGATCTCTTTACGAGTTCCAGGCCAGGCCCTTTGGTCTCTGCTCAGCAGCTTTCTGCCGCTTTGAGGGGTCCGGGCGTAACCCCACCCAGATGGCGGCCTGACTGCAATCCTACCAGGCGGAAGGGGACGGTCCAGAGTTCTGGCCCTCTAGGTTGCTCTCAGACTGGTCTCCTTTTATCGGAGCCACGTTGGAACTCGTGTCTTAGCGGTGATCCTTCTTTGGGACGAGGCTCGACTCTTGAGTCCGAGCTCGGCTCCTGGCGGACAGGGCTGAGGTTCTTCCTTCCTTACCTAGTCAGGTCTGACTGGGCAATTGCACCCTGCCGGGACCTCCTGCACCTCCTGGGCCTCATGGCGGCCTGCTCCAGCGTGGTCTGTTTGGACCCGCCGGTTCACGCGTCCCCCTAGTGGGGACTGGCCAGCCAGCGGTCACAGTGCTGCGTTCCTTCGGACCAGTTCGTGACTACAGCCCAGGGGCTAGGGAACGCTCTCCTTCGGACCGTTCCAGCTCTTGCAGGAGAACATCCTGTTCGTCCGCCCCAAGTCGACGGTCTTCTCCGACCAATGCTTCTCGGATGGGTGGGGGTGCCCATCAAGTGGAATACAGAGTGCTCCACCTCTGGTCCTCTCGGGAGTCCCGATGTCTTTCCTACCTGCTGGAGCTCCAGGCGGTCCGCTTAGCTTGCACCGCTCGCTCCGTTTGTGCGGGGTCCAGTGGTTTAAGTCCAGGCGGACAACACCACGACCATGTGCTACCTATCCCGCCAGGTTCGGACGAGCCCCTTGCCTCTGTGTAAGGAGGTTCTCCGCATTGGGTCTTTTGTGCAGCTGGGAGGCGGTTCCTAGCCATTCGATGGCAGGAACCTCCAGCACCCTGGCTGACGCCCTAAGCCGGACACAGGCTGCGCCTCACGAGTGGTCTTCCCTGCCGGAGGTAGCACAGGATCTTCTCCCTCCGGTCACGCCTCGGGCGGTCCTTTTTCCTCCAGGGAGATATAAGGGCGAGACTGTCTCATGCCCGCCCCCTCAGCAGGGTTTGCTGTAGGGGATGCTGTTGAGGCTGCGGACCCCGGGCCTCTCTATGCCTCTCTCCCCATTTCCCTTGACCCACGGGCAAGGCGAGGAGGACTAGGCGCGAGGCGATGTTGATAGCCCCAAAGTGGTTTGCCAGCTCTGGTATCCAGCTCTCCTCAGTCTCAGCCCCAGGCTCCCAAGGCGGCTTCCAGCTCGTCCGGTCCTGATCCCTGTTTTCAGGGGAAGGTTTTCCATCTGGACCTTCAATCCCTGCACCTGAAGGCCTGGTCCCTGTGCGGCTAGGGGCCAGGTCTTGGGTCCTTCGGCATGGTCCTCGACGTGTTCGAGGCGTCCTGCCAGGAGTCGGCCAAACATGCTCGCCTTCAAATGGAAGAGTTCTCCATTTGGTGTTGGGATAGTGCCTGGTCCCCTATCCCGTCCCTCGGCGAGCATTCCGGACCATCTGCCGTCCGTTCTTTTTTGAACTAGGGCTTCGGCCGATGACCCTCTAGGTGCTTCTGTTGGTCACCCCTGTCTTCCGGGCGCGGGCCGGAAGGCAGTCGGTGGCGCAGAAAAGGTGGTCTGGCACTTTTCTAGGCCTCGATCACACCTCCCCTTTGGGGAGAGTATCCCCATTTCTGTGGGATCTTCGCTGGTATGGGCTTAGCTCACGAGCAAGCTGTTCGAACCTTTGCACAGGTGCGGTTTCCCACCTGTTGTGGAAGAACACCTTCTTGGGGCCACTATGCCTTCCAGAAGGAGGGAGAGTTCCAGCGCTCCTTTAATCTCCTATCTGGTCTTCCACAGGGACAAGGTTGTCCTCGCCCCACCAGTTCCTTCCGTGGGGTGGCGAGAGTTCTTTCTCTAACCAGATATTGTCTCTGCCGGGGTTCATCCCCATTCACGCCTCAGAGGCCGTATATAGGATCCATTGGGACCCTATTTAACGCTCGCCTACCCAGGGAGCATAGGGCTGAAGTTCAGGAGAGGTTCGCCAGCTGTTTGTCATCTACGCTGAAGCCGCACCTGGCAGACCTACAGCCAAGCGGACGACAAGCGGATGGGTTACCTCCTGCATAGGTCTCCGCTATAGATGGGCGGGCATGGAGCCTACCAGAGGATAAGTGCTCATTTTACCGCCCTTCCGCTGCATCGGTGGCTGCTTCCGGGATTCTCCTGTCCAGGATATCCATGGGACTCCTACCTGGAAGCAGGCATGTACTGATTTCCCTTCCACATCGACCTTGGGTCACGCCGGGATGGTGGTCGGGGCCTCGGTTCTCCAGTCTTTATACCTAAGTAGGGGGTGTGCGCCTTGCCTCCCTCCTCCCGGAGAACTGCTAGGAGTCTGCCAATAAGTGTGGATGAACAACATATCCATGTCCCTAGAAATACAGGTTACTCACCTGTAACAGCAGGAGTTGTAGGAATGGTATATGTTGTTAATCCTAGAAATACCAACCTCCCGGCTTGGGCCCACAACCTGGCTTCCAGCGGGCTAGATCTGGCGTCATGGGGCGGGGCCGAGAGTTTTACCACCTGGGTGGGTGGGAGGAGCCAGCTTGAAGACCTTCCGGCAAGATTTAAAGCGGCAGGGAACCTGCCAATAAGTGTGGATGAACAACATATACCATTCCTAGAACTCCTGTTATAGGTGAGTAACCTGTATTTTCTTTCTTGATGGCTGGCTGTGGCTGGAGGGAGAGGGGAGTAAACCTGATTGGGAATTCAATCCTTGTGACCCCACTTGGCTTCCAGCACTGAGGATCTGTGGCGAAAACTGACTGCTGCAGTGTTTTCAAAGTACTCTGTTTACTTTATAGTGCCCAAGTAGACATTGGGAGGATTTCATTCAAGTCTTTTCAGTCTGAACCAGTTTGTAGAGCCCTGTCTTGTCCAAGAGAGAGAGTCCTTGAGGTCAGTCATTGTGACAGTTCACCTAGGCAGTTTTCTGGCCTCAGTAGACCTATCAGTTGCTTATTTACACATTTCGATTCAGCAGTCTCATCCAACATTTCTAAGGTTTGATATCTGAGAGCAACGCCTTTTAATTTTAGGCTTTCACTTTGGATTATCCTCAACACCAAAATGTTTGAGAATCGTAGTGTTGATGGTGGCCCTCCTTTGGTGGGAGGAACACCACATCTATTCCTGCTTGGATGATCTGATCTGGGCAGATTCTAAACAGTTGGCTCATCATTCAGTCCGCAGGACATTACAAAAATAGAGCATGGTTGGATAATGAATCAGAACTCTTCAGGAACTTCCGTGACGTCACCATGGGCATGGTTGTCTAATCTCCGAGCTCCCAGTTCGGTATCTAAATTGCAATTCATCGGCTGCCATTTACCAGTGATACAGCAATTTTAATTCAACACAGTGCAGCTTTAAGTCTCCCTTGATGCCCGGCTGCAGAATTTCGCAGCTAAAGACCGAGGAGGTCAGAAAATGGATCACCGAAGAACGCAGCCTAGAGTCATAGCCAGTCGACCTCAGTTACCTCCCAGGGCATGATGATGTCAGGGGATGAGGACGAAGACCGTAGATCAGAGACAGGGTTTGAGCGGACCCTGCTGATTTAGCTGCCATAATGAGAATGCTTCACAAAATAGACAGAAATGTGTCTGGAATTAGAAGGGACCTGAAAAAGCTTGAACAACGTACATCGGCAGTGGAAACTCAAATGGAGACCATTCAAACAGAACATATGGGCTTCGGTCGCCCCTTCTATATCTATACCACAGAGAGAGGGATCTCACAGCCAGAGTGGAAGATGCCGAAGCCAGGTCCCCATGTAACAATATTTGGGTCTTTGGTGTCCTCGAGGGGGCCGAGCAGGATGACACAGCTAGTTTCATGGCACGCTGGCTTCAGAAAGAACTGGCCTTAACGAAAGATTCTGAGTTGGGGATCGAAACAGCACGTAGAGTGCTGGTGGCAAAACCAGCCCAAGGTGCTCCACCCTGTTCTATAATTATTAAATTCCTAAGCTGTCCTGTAAAGGAAAAAGTGCTGAAGCTGGCTTGGGCCAAGAAAGATTTAAATTTGGATGCCAAAAGGGTTTATATTGACCAGGAATATCTGCCGGCGCTTTTGGCCCAAAGGAAAAAGGTGCTTCAAGTGATTAAACAACTGAAGGAAAAGGGCCTAAGGGCCCAAATATGCTTTCCAGCCCGCCTGTGGATAAAGGATAAAGACTCTACACAGAAATTTGAGTGCCTGACTGCTACTTCTGCATACCTGAAATCGCTCTCTATAACCCTACCTGACCTAAGGGAGGAATCTATGGAGGCTGAAATTAAGGACTTGTTATGGTCAACATTTTCCCCTTCTAACCCCAAAGGCAAGAGGAAGACAGAAGCGATTACTACACTACACACTGAACTTACAAGATGGCTCAAAAAACGAGCTCCTGCAACCTGAAAATATTTGCTGAACTCAAAAGCTGTGACTTTTTTCTTGCTTTCCTTCTGTGGGGCTTCATGAGTGGGAATATGCATTTTACCTGATTTTGCTCATCCCTTGTTGCTGCCTAGGATCCAAGTGGGTTATTCCGGAGATGCTGGATGGCCTTATGACCTAGTTTTGAAAAAGAAAAAGAAATCTGTATTTTGAGACCGATCTGGATCAAATGTTCCTTCACCTAAAACGAAGGGGTGGAAGAAATGTAGTGGAACTCTTCCCTTGGGGCGCTGTGCTCTGGGGGGCTGAATATGGAAGGTGCAGATTCATTCCCTAATTAAAACTCTTCCCCTGGGTTGGTTTCCTCTGCAAAGTAACTGTGGACATTTTCATTATGGCAATCGCATCAAAGTTATACAGACCCCTTCTTTTCTAGCAGACCGGAATGTTTAATTTGGGCCTGAATGAAGAACATACTGATCAGCTAAGAACTTTTCCTTTCTTCCTCTTCTCATAATAAGGTCTTGTTTGGTCCTGAAGCTGTATGAAGGGATGGGAAGACTGAAGTTCTGAGGGTCATAAAATTAAAAAAGGTAGGCTTGAATATTGAGTAATAGAGACAGAATTGGTTTAAAATTGGGTTATGGGGATTATAACTGAGTACGTATTAGACCGCGTAGAGAACTGGGCTTTGACTCTGTCTGCTATGTAGGATCAAGCTCATTTTCGATTAGCGGCTCCATTAGATCAGAGGGTTTATAAGTAGGTTATATATCCCCTGCACTCACAATGGATGCACGGAACTTGGGTTTGGATCCTGGAAGTCACCTTTCCTGAAGGAAGAAAACAAGGGTTCTAGGAGCATGGATATGTTGTTCATCCACACTGTTTGGCATTGTCTTTTCACTTTAAATCTGCCGGAAGTCTTCAAGCTGGCTCCTCCCACCCACCCACCGGTGGTATATACCTCGCACTGCCCCATGACGCCAGATTTTCCTTCCGCTTGAAGATACAGGTTGCCTCCTCATGGTCTCGTGATTTCTTAGGCCCTGGCTTTCAAATTATCGGTTTTCAGAAGCTCAAACTGCTCGAGTTAGTGATCGCACTTTGCAGCATCAATCATGGAGGAGAAATCTTCCCTGGGATTTCGTAGTGTCTATGACCAGAAGATGTTGTGCACCAATCCCACCACGCGTCGTCTACTGCCTAGGTATCGGCCATGACACCTCATCAAGTAGCTTTTGCTTGGTCTTCCATCCCAACGTCCTGGACGACAGCAAGGCATACCTGAAACTGGGAAGACCGGAAAAAAGGAATCCTCCAGTGAAGTTGAAGGCGACTAGGTGGGTGGTTTCATGGCCTGAGCGTTCCATCAGCTGGAACAGATGGCGCGTTAGAGGAAGAAACCGCGCTCGCCAATCGCTTCTTTGTCCTACTGAACCTGGCTCCACCTTTACGGAATCAAGAAGGTGTGCCATTCTCTTCCCCACCTGGGGTGAGGCACCCTCGGCTTGCACTCCTCCTGCTCTCGAAGAGAGATAAAGACCCATTGTCTTTGTGCCGCTCGTTTTGGGACAGAGAAAGGTCGGACCTCCACCTTCGTGGATCTACTGCTGGTTCTGGCAAAGCTCATGGGCAACCATTCGAACCCATGCACAAGTGTAAGCTGTCACACTTGTCTTGGAAGACAGCTATCCTGGTAGCTGTCATGTCAGCCAGAAGGACAGGGGAGCTTCAGGCACTTTCGGTGGACTCCCCTTATCTGGTCTTTCACAGGGACAAAGTTGTCCTGCGCCCCAACCTGAAATTCCTTCTGAAGGTGGTGTCAGAGTTTCACCTTAACCAGGTGTTGACTCTGCCGGTTTACTACCCTAATTACATCTCGGACACCAAGTACAGGCTCCAAACCTTGGACCTGAGACGTGCACTCTCCTATTATAAGGAGCGGACGGTGGAAATTCGTGGAGAGGTTCGCCAGCTCTTTTGTCACCTACGCTGAAGCCGCTTCTGGCAGACCTGCAGCTAAACAGACCATAGCAAGATGGATTATATCATGCATAGGTCTGTGCTATGAGTTGGTGGGCAAGGAGCCTTCCAGAGGAATAAGAGCTCGTTCTACCCGCCATACTGCTGCATCGGTGGCTGCTTCCAGGGACATCCCTATGCAGGAAATCTGTCGGGCTGCTACTTGGAGGTCAGCAAACACCTTCATTACCACATCGACCTTGAGTCATGCCAGGATGCTGGTTTTGGGGTCTTGGTTCTCCAATCTCTGTTTCCTAAGTAGGGGTGTGCACCTTGCCTCCCTCCTCCCGGAGAACTGCTTGGAGTCTGCCAAACAGTGTGGATGAACAACATATCCACACTCCTAGAAGAACAGGTTACTCACCTGTAACAGTAGTTCTAGGAGTGGTGTATGTTGTTCATCCACATGGACCCACTCGACTTCCCTGGCTGCGGACGCACACAACCTTGCTTCCAGCGGGCTAAGATCTGGCGTCATGGGGCGGAGCCGAGGTATATACTACCGGGTGGGTGGGAGGAGCCAGCTTGAAGACTTCCGGCAGATTTAAAGTGGAAGGGGACAATGCCAAACAGTGTGGATGAACAACATATACCACTCCTAGAACTACTGTTACAGGTGAGTAACCTGTTCGCTCCACCTTGTACCTTTATACCCTGAGCTCAGGGTGCTCCTTCTGGGCTTCAGCTATCACAGAGGTGTCATATAGCACCCAGGGAGATCAGTTGTTCTCCCATAGGAGGATGACAGTTTCTTGTTCATTGTCCTCCTTGTATATAGTTTCTTTAGTTACAGAGCGACAATTTAATGTTAAATGTTGGTTGTTTTGTCATGCTTTATTGTTTTTGTTTTAAGTTGTAATTTTATTTTAAGGTTAATCTCTGGACCTCTATGCAATCAGTTCAAGGTGTGGGGAGGGGTGGGGGGTGGGGATGGTGGGCGGCAGAGCTATAATCAATCACTTTATTTAACCAGGCGTAAGTACCATTGAGCAAGCTCATTTTCAAGGTGGTCCTGGACAGATAACAATACAATACAATAGGTAAATGGTCACAGCTAAGTATACACAATAATGTACAAGATATTGAACAGGGAAGGGTGTAACAGGCCAGCACCTACTGAGTTGCCAGATTTACAATAAAATGCAGTTCATAAACAATAATTTTACACGATTGATAGGAGAGCCATCGATCCCAGACTACTTCCTATTTTTAGTGGTAAGCGGAGAAGGGAAGGTAGAAGAGTGGCGTGAGTAGGGGAAGAAGGAGAAGGAGTGAGGAGGGCTAGGAAAGAAGAGAGTAGTCTGCAGTTACTGGTTGTCCCCTGTGTGGAAAGGTATTGTGAGAAGTTCTAAAAGCAGAGCTAGTGAAACGGGTTAGCTAGTAGTGGTTCAACTTTGTCTGAAGCAGTTACAAGTTTCCTTCAGGAATATGGCTAGCTTCTCTTTGAACGTGGAAATGCCAGGAAGTGAGGACAATTTTAGTGTGTTTTGCATGGAGTTCCAAAGAGATTTATTTATTTTATTTATTTATCAAGTCTAGGATTACAAATACCTTTGAGCCATGGCTCTTTTACAAAGGTTCCATGTCAGAGAAATACAAATTATGGAGAACATCAAGACAGGCATTACAACAATGTGGACATTGCAAACAGAGTATAGATTAATACAGTTAAAGGGTAGCATTGTAACTAATGGCAGCCAGCGCATTTGTCAGAGAAAATAGACAACAGATAAGAAGTGCCAGAGTCATAGGGAGAGGGAAGAGGGTAGGGGGAGAAGGAATGTAGGAAGGGTGCCAACAGGGTGAAAAGTGCAGCATTGGGTATACCAAGATGTGAGGGTAGAATCCAGTGGGGGACAACTAGAGCAGAAAGGGAAGTGGAGAAACAAGGTTGTTGGGCAGTCACAGGAGCTGTTGGTAGTGAGATAGTCCCGGAGCCTAGTTTTAAACATACTAATAGTTGGGGCAGAGGAGATGGTTGGGCTGAGGCCATTGAATCAGAGTGGCGCTCGATAAGCGAAAGAGCGTTGTCCCTGTGAAGTGTGACAGTGGGGGACTTTCAGTAGCTGTAGCGTGGATCTCCTAAGGCGCCATTTGTTAATTCGGTGTTGTAACAGAGTTGAGACCCCAGAAGGTGCAAGGCCAAGGTAGATTTTTTCACCATGGAGCAGGTGAGAAACTTTATTTGGTTTGATAGTTGAGCCAGCCGGGTCTGAATGTACAGGTCACATGTGTGGGTGAGACGGTGAGCACCAGTGATGAGCCGACATGCTTTTATTTAAGGTAGTTGAGAGGCATCTAGGGTTGTGGTTGTGGCTGAGCCATAAATGATGAGACCATAGTCTATTACAGAGATCACAGAGCTCAGGACTGCAACCTTCAAAGCTTCTGGCATGAGGTATGGTCTGTGTTTGTAGAGGAGACCAAGCCGTGTATTAGCAGCTCTAGCTACATTATCTACATGAAGTCCATAGGAGAGATTAGGGTCAAGCATCCCTAAGTATTTGAAGGACCCCACCTGATCTAGAGTGTTCCCTGGGTGGTGAAGATAGCCAAGTGGTGTAGCTTGTGTGGGTTATGAGAGCTGCAGAAGAGCATAGATTTGGTTTTCTCGTCATTGAGGACCATTTATGATTAAGAAACCATGTCTCTACAGAACTGAAACCAAGTTGAAGGTTGTGTTGAAGAGTTGCAGGATCTTTGTGAGTGGAGAATACAACAGCTTCATCGGCATATAGTATGATCTGCTCAGAGCAGTGGTAAGGGAGGGAGTTTAAGAAAAGGCTAAAAAGGAGGGGTCCCAGTATGGATCCCTGTGGGACACCCGAGCGAACAGGCAGGGTGTTAGAAAAAGCGTCCCCATTTTTTTCTCTCTGTGACCGGTTTTCTAAGTAGTGTTTAAACCAGAGAGAAGAGTCGGGTGATAGCCCGGCATTCAGTAGTTGGTGTATTAATAATCCATGGTGTACTGTATCGAAGGCCTTGGAGAGGTCGACGAAAACGGCCCCTGTGAGAAGGCCGTTGTCAAGGGATTTGTGCAAAGCTCCACTGAACTCAAGAAGGGCTGTGGTGGTGCTGTGACCTTCCGAAGCTCGTGTTGTTGTGGACAAAGTATATTGTATTTATCCAAGTGGCGGTAAGTTGATCAGCCAATACGATGCGCTCATGCCTTAGAGAGTGGGGGCAGTATGAGATAGGGCGACAATTTGAGTGAATCGCCTTGTCCCCACTTTTATGGATGGTGTCACGTGGCTGTTTTCCATAGGTCCGGAATTTTCCACAGCTGAGAGAGAGGTTTAGGATTTTGTTAATAGATGAATTACCTCATAGAGGGTGAGCAAAAGAAGCTTAAGGTCCAGGGTGTTGCTACTAGATCTAGATTTAGAGATAGCTGCAGTAATATAGCGGTGAGCTTCATTCAGCCTTACCTTCCTGAAGTAGAAAAGGGATGGTTAGACTGAGGGCTGAGGTATTTGGGAGTAGGCCCTGTTTTCAAAAAGTCACGGGCAGAACAGCACTCAAGGTCTGAAAAGCCGTGTTAAAGATGTTTCATATCACCTTGGGGTCAAGGGTTGAGGATCCATCAACCATTAACATGGCCGGAGAGGTTTTTGGCTGCTTCCCTGTGACATCCTTGATATTGTCCCAGAAAGCACGACCATTTCCCCATGTATTGGTGAGAGCATCTTTGTAATAGGTGGATTTCATTAGCTGTATGGCTTTTGTGCAGGCATTTCGTGCTTGTTTGTAATTTTGGATGTCCAGTTGTTTGCCAGTGGCCCTGGCAACTGCCCAGAGGTGATCCCTTAGTTTCAGCTGTGAGAGAAGAGCCGGTGACCCATGGGTTAGAGAGAGATTTTGTTTTGCGCCTTTTAGTAGGGGCAAAGAGGTCGCAGGCTTTGTTGAAAATTGAGATGAAGTGATCAAGAGCCAAGTTAAAGGAAAACTACACCCAAAACTTGAAAAAATATATGTTGTGCAGAGTGTTTTATTTATATGTGAAGTTCTATATTTTCCTTTCTGACTGGTATTAGGAGTTTTTCCCAAATTAGCTTGCTAGCTTTATGCTAGTTTTATGACCCCTGGGGATCTTCATACCTGATAGTGTAATTGTATTTCTTGTTCCCACAGTGCATCTTGTCTCACGTGACTGTGATGTAAGAGAGACCCAAAATTCAGCACACACATGCCAAACAAACTAAATATCTTGGAAGCTTTACAAGCTGCACAAAGATTACCAGCAGCAAAGTTTTTCAGGACAGTAAAACATTTAGGATGAGGGTGGTCACCAAGCTGAATTCTACAGATTTTAAAATATAGCCATCTCTATTGTTGTGTACTGATTGTAATGCAATGCTTTCTGCTGGATTTATTGGCTCTGCTACATCACCATTACATGAAACAAGGTGCATTGTAGGACAAAGAAATGCAATAAACCTATTTGATATGGAGATCTCCAGGGGTCGTAAAACTACCCTAAAGCTAGCAGGCTAATTTAGGAAAAACTCCTAATACCAGTCAGAGGGAAGGAAAACACTAGAACTTCACATCAAATTAAAACACCCTGCACAGCATATATTTTTTCAAGTTTTGGGTGTAGTTTTTCTTTAACATCTGTTGCTTCATAGATGGGTAGCCAGTCTTGTAGAAGCAGGTGTTTGAGATGTGGAAGTTTTCCACGAGGAAGGACTCTGCTAGCGATAATTTTGGGAGGGGGCTTAAGGAATTTGTTAGACCATGCACACATGACTGGGGAGTGGTCACTGAGTGAGTCTGGGAGAATGGTCGTATGAGAAATCCTTGTGGGGTGAGTGGTGAGGACCCAATCCAAAAGGGTACTGGTGCCAGTCTTGTAGTTATTCCTAGTAGGGGAGTTTACCATTTGCGTGAGGTTAGCAGCTGAGATGGAGTTTTTATAGGCACTGGCACTCGATGCTAACCAGTTTATGTTGAAATCCCCTAGTAGAATAAGTTCAGTTTCGGGAGGATGTGAGTTGATAAAGTTTAGGACATCGTTGAATCCATGTTTAGGGTCCCTGGGAGATACGGAGACAATAGTCAGAGCTTTATGGTTGGGACCTAGGGTGATTTTTATTGGCAGAATCTGGGCTGAGGCAGAAAGTGATGGAGTTGCTACAGGGTGCCAAGACAGGGAGTCTTTGATATAGATTGCGCAACCACCGCCTTTTTGAATATCCGTCCAGCCTGTGAACATTGTAGCCCTGTATTGTTACTGCTGAGTCAGGAACTTTAGGTATCAGCCAAGTTTCCACCACTGCAAGGACGTCAGGGTTGTGTTGGCATATGAAGGCTTGGAGTGCATCCAGCTTTGGTAGTAGGCTGCAGATATTAGTGGTTGCAAGGATAAGGGCACCTGGAGTTTGTGTGTGGCCTGAGCTTCTAGGGCCAGGGATGGTGGACGCTGCCTGAGATGAGAAGGAGGAGGAGGAGCAGGAGTTTTAAGGAGCAGAGTCGCAGCTCTTTGAGAGATAGTTTTGATTGTTGTTTCCTGGAGTAGAAGTTGCAAGGTTCCAGGCAGTGTCCCATATGGACTGCAAGGTGGTACAGTGTAGAGAGGTGGCCACACTTGTTGAGAGTAGTGGTCGTGTTAAGTAACCAAGAATATCCAAACGGTGCACCAAGCACAAGTCTCGAGTGGAAGTGGAGAGTTCCCTTGGAGTTGCAGTGGAAACCAGAGTAGAGGGTGGCAGGGGTGGGTTGGGGGTGGCTAGGACCAGGGAGAGAGAAGAGGGGGGCCAGGGCAAGGAGGAGGAGGAGAGGCGAGAGAAAGGCAGAGAGAGCCCACATGGCTTACGTACTAGATAAAGAGATAGAGATATAGCCCTCTAGTGGTGAGAGGATATAATCTGCTAATGGAAAAGCTCTAAATTCACTTCTAATATCAACTCAGAACTTAAAATGACTGTAAGGATTAAACAAATCATTAAACCCTAGCACATAAATTCAACTAGAGACACAGAGGGAGATATAGTAGTTAGAGGTGTGTTCAGCAGGAGATAGTATGTGCCACTTGGAAATCAGCTTCCACTGGTACCAAATCCAAAAGTCAGGGCTAGTACCTTGCAGTACAGAGGATTTCTGAAAAACTGTTTAGGTTCCAGAAATTGAGGGGTCTGTGGCCTGGTCAAGGCACACTGGATCCCTGAAATAAAGTAGAAAAACAGGATTTTTAAAGGCTGGAGAAGTGGGCTGGTCACATCAGAACAAAGAGAATAAATATAAGTGGGCAGGTTCAGAGAGCAAAGCAGACGGTGTGGGGAGGAGGAGAGAGGAGAGAGGTTGCAGAGCAGACAGCAAAACAAGGATTTACACAGTCAAGGCTCTAAATTCACTTCTAATATCAACTCAGAACTTAAAATGACTGTAAAAAAGCTATAAATTCACTTCTAATATCAACTCAGAACTTGTCAGGTGACCGGCGTCATACGACGATGGGGTATGAAGGCGGTCCGGACGCCGCCTTCCAGTTCTTTCCTCATTCAGTCAGGCAGCGCCGCAGTTAAGTTCATATCGCTTCAGTCTTGTTACTTCAAGGTCGGTTTTTTTCTGAATAGTTTTCAGTATAGAATTTTATTCTTCTTTCGTCCAGGTGAACGCCAGTATATGTCATCCCTTCAAAGAATAAGTGCGACTCATGCGGTGCCCAACTGCCTCACAAAGACGGTCACTCCCTCTGCCTTTCTGCCTACGCCCGACCACGCGAGTCGACAGAGTGTCGCACTGCCTCGGTTCAACGCGGCCACCCGCAGACAGACGCCAGCAGTCCTCGAAGCCCATCTCCTCAAAAAGAAGATGTCGATGGCGGAGAAAGAGTTGAGAAAACTTCGGCAGGCGCCGACCTCCCTGAAGGCAGCAAGAAGGGACAAGAAAAGGCACCGGGAGAAGGTTCTTCTCTCGCGACTCGGCCGGAGTCGCAGGCAAGGTAACATCCTCCGGGATCGCCAGACGGCAGCCTCCAGGCTTTGAGGAGGTATCGCCCGCCCGACGGGTTGAGTTTGAGCTCCGCCGGGCGCCTCCGGGCAAAAGGAGACCCGCCCCCAGTACCGCCGCAGGCCTGTGGTCACTGGTGCGGGCACCTCCCTTAAGCCGGACGTCGGCTCCTCCGACGTACGCCGGGAGAAGGCCTCTAAGACGCTCGACCCTTCAGGGCGGCGCTCGACAGTGTCTCCCTCGGAGGCGGCCTCCTCTCATCCTCAGCCCACCTCCGACGAGGGACCCCCGAAACCGGACGCCGGCTCCTCTGGCGTCCACCGGGATTTGGCCCATAAGCCACACGTCGGCTCCTCCGACGTGCGCCGGGCCTCAGAGCCTACGGCAGAACCTGCTGTATCTGTCGTACCAGGCTCCCCACAGCCTTCGCTGCCGTCAGGGGGGCTCCAGTCCCTCCTGCCTGACCCCGGGGATTTTTCCCCTCCGTCCCCAGACGAGACTCGGGACCCTGGGCTACCGTCCAATCCTCTTCCTGAAGAACCGGATCTGACGCCGCTTCCCCTGACGCCGGCTCCAACGCCGGCCCCGGCGCTGGCTCCTCCGATGCTGGCCCCGCCGACACCGGTTCTGACACCGGCCCCTCCAACGCCGGCGGGGGATTTTCCTCTTCCTTTGGGCCCTCCACCCCACGGGCCTATCCCGGCTGTTCCGCCCGTGGAGTACCCGGCTGGGCCGTCTGCTCCGGCAGCTCCTCCAGTGCCGGTGGATCTTCAGGAGACTCTTGCCTCCTGGTGGGTTAAGGCCAAGGCTCAGCTCATCAAGGAAGTCGAGAGCCGTCTTACAGCGATGGTGCCACTCCCAGCTCCCGTACGCCCTAGACGGCACTCTCCATCTCCTCCTCCGGATTCCCAGGTTTTGCCCTCGGGATCCAGAGAGGGGCAGGACACGCGTTCTGGGAACCCTCCCAAGGAACCCGTTCCTCCCACTAGACGAATTAGGGAGTCTTACTCTGCTTCAGATTCTTCCTCCCCTTCTCTCTCGGACTCCTCGGACGCTTCCAATGGATGTTCCAAGAAAGACGACGAGCCACGCCCTCCGTTCAAGCCCCGGCCGAGGACTCCTCCGAAGTCTCCTCTGGAGGATCCTTCCTCCACGGAGTTGCTCAGGAAGATCCAGGAAGTTCATCAGTGGCATTCCTTTGAACCAGATCCTCAACGGGTTAAACTCACCGAACATCTGGACTTGCCCTTTACGGCTCCTACCTTAGTGCCACCCTGGATCGAGCCTCACGCCCACCTTGTTTCCACTATTTGGAAGCAACCATCGGCTTTAGCCCCACTTCCCAGGAAGTTGAACAGGCTATACCAGGCTCCGGAGGGTGTAGACTTTTTAGACTCTCACCCCCGTGCAGACTTGGTTGTGATTAGCGCCGCTCACAGCCGGTCAGCACACCAAACATTCTGAGCTCGTCTCCCCCGGATAAGGAATCTCACCTTCTGGATCAGTATGGAAGGAAGATCTACGCTTCTTCCACACTGGGGATTAGGGCCCTGAACTATGTAGCACATATGGGGGACTACCAGAAGGCCGTCCTTACCCAGGCGGAATCCAAGATCGACTCTTTGCCTGACTCTCAAGTCAAGCAGGAGTTGGCCGACCTGGTCCGTTCTGCTTGTTCGGCCAGTCGTCACATTCTGAGGACGACCTACAATGCAGTGGACACCGCAGGATGGAGCTCTGTGTTCGCCGTAAGTCTTCGGCATCACGCATGGCTCCGTGTGTCAGGTCTGGTCCTGGAGGTGCAGTCAGCCATCCAAGAAGCACCTTTCAGAGGTTCTGTGCTTTTCTGTGGTGATGTCAAGGATATCATCACTGATTTGCAGGAGAAGGAACGGCCCTTAAATCCATTGATTCAATGTACCGTCCCCATCCCCCACAGCGCCGTCCCTTTCGCAGACGTAGCCGGCCTCAAGCGAAACCTCAGGGAAGGCGGGCCACTAAACGTCGGGCCCCCACAACTGCCAGGCCCCCACCGCCCAAAAAAGCAATGGGTGCCCCAGCTGCGGCGCTGCCTCACACCACCTGACTCCTTTCCTCTCCCACCGCCTCCGGACGCCCCGGAGGAACCGGTAGGAGGGAGGTTCTCCCTCCACCTTCCGGGTTGGGAGAGGATAACTTCGGATTCATGGGTGCTTCAGATCATAGCAGAGGGGCACTCCATACAGTTTCTACAGAAACCTCCACGTCACCCCCCTCTGAACTCCGCTTACTCAAGGGACCATCTTCCTTTGGTCAGGGAAGAAATCTCAGCGCTTCTTGCGAAACAGGCTATAGAGCCCGTCCCTCCTCACCTCTACGGGACGGGGTACTATTCCCACTTCTTCCTTGTACCAAAGAAGACGACAGATCTCAGACCTATTCTTGATCTCAGCTCCCTGAACCTGTATGTGGAATACAAGAGGTTCAGGGTGCTCTCCCTTCAATCCCTTTTGCCCCTGCCTCGGCCGGGCCAGTGGCTTTGTGCACTAGATATGCAGGATGCGTACCTGCACATCCCCATTCGCCCTTCACACCGAAAGTACCTCAGGTTTGCATTCCAGGTGGTCCCATTTGGTCTTTCCTCGGCCCCCCGAGTCTTTACCAAATGCCTGGTGGTGGTAGCAGCCCACCTGCATTCTTTGGGAGCTCAGGTTTTTCCTTACCTGGACGACTGGCTCCTGGCGGCCCCGTCCAGGGAGGAACTCCTGCATTTTTTCTCCCTCACCCAGCAGGTTTTCACTGGCCTGGGTATTACCATCAACCATTCCAAGTCTCACCTGGATCCTTCACAGAGGCTCCAGTTCATCGGGGGGCAATTCTCGACACAACTTTGTGCAAGGCCTTTCTGCCTCCAGACAGGGGCCTCCAGTCACAGATTTCCTCCTATCGGAACACAGGAGGGTCCGCGAGGTCAGTGCCTGCCTACTGGGGCTTATGGCGGCGCCATCCCGACGGTTCTTGCTGACGCCTCCACATGAGAATCTCTCAGTGGACTCTTCGATCTCAGTGGATCAACAAGATCGATCTAGATCATCTGGTTCTGATCTCCTCGCCGATGGTAAGAGACTTGCAATGGTGGATGCTTCGAGAGAACTTCTTCCGGGGGGTCCCCTTTTTTCATCCTCCCCCCTATCAGACTCTGACCACAGACGCTTCAGGCGAAGGTTGGGGAGCCCATCTGGGTCCTCACCGAACCCAAGGCCTTTGGTCAAAGTTGGAGATAGTTCTCCACATCAACGTGCTAGAGCTTCGAGCAGTGCTGTATGCGCTCCAGTCCCTTCACCAATACATCCTTCTCGGTCACCTAGTTGTCCAAATGGACAACATGTGCATGGTGTGGTACATCAACAAGCAGGGAGGAACTCGGTCCTAACCGCTGTGCAGGGAAGCGATGAGGGTTTGAGCTTGGGCAACACTCCACAACCTTCACCTCACGGCGATCCATGTTCCGGGAGTCGACAATGTCCTGGCAGACAGACTAAGTCGCTCGTTGGCTCTTCCACACGAGTGGGAATTGGACGAAAAAGTTATAAAGCATCTTCCAGATTTGGGTGACTCCTCAGATAGACCTGTTCGCTTCCTCCCAAAATGCAAAGCTTCCAATCTTTGGCTCCCTCGCTCCAGAGCGAGGCGCTTTCTGGAGCAACGCTCCATCTCTAAGCTGGAAGGACAGATTCATCTATGCTTTTCCCCCAATTCCTCTGGTCCCTCATGTGCTACAGAAGCTTGCCTTAGAAGGAGCGAGAATGATTCTGATCGCTCCTTTCTGGCCCAGGCAAATCTGGTTCTCTCTTCTACAACAATACTCAGAGGTTCCTCCTCTTCCTCTTCCTTTATCTCCAGGATTGCTGACCCAGGACCAGGGGACCCTGGTCCATCCGGGACTCAAGTCCCTTCAACTTCATGCATGGCTCCTGCAGACCTAGCTCAAGCTCGTTTTGACATTTCTCCTAAGGTGGCCGAGATTCTGGTGGAGGCTAGAAAGCCCTCCACTAGGTCCACCTATGCCATGAAATGGAAAAGATTTTCTATCTGGGCTGCGTCCAGGAATGTGGAGCCCTTTTCCTGCCCTGTGACCATTCTGCTTGAGTACATGCGTCATCTTTTCAACCTGGGTCTCAGTCACTCCTCTTTGAAAGTCCATATGGCGGCTATTTCAGCCTACCATGTCCCTTTCACTGATAAGGCATTTGCCCAGCTGGAGGTATCCAAAACTTTCCTCAGAGGGGTTCTTCATCTCAGGCCCCTGTCCGGCTCCAGCTCTGCCTTGGGACTTAAACTTTGTCCTCGAGAAACTTACCTTCCTCCCTTTGAGCTCAAGTGGCTCTCCTCGAAGTTTTTATCATGGAAGAGCTTCTCTTGGTGGCCATTACTTCTTGCTCGCCAGAATTTCCGAGCTCAGGCCCTCATGTGCAAAATCCTTATTTGATTTTTCACAAAGAATGAGTAGCTCTTCGTGACGAATCCTAAGTTTCTTCGAAGGTGGTAGTGGAATCTACCTTGAATCAGTCTATTGAATTACCTGCTTTTCCATGCAGTACTCAATCAAGGAGAATACCTGCTCCATACCATGGATGTTCACAGGATTCTGAGATACTACACCATAGGACGAAGGATCTCAGAAAGACTGATCAGTTGTTCGTCTCTTTCACTCACAAAAGAGAAGGCAATGCTGTCTCTAAGCAATGCCTATCAAAATGGTTGGCCCATTGCATCACTTTCTGTTATGACAAGTACAACAAGACCCTCCCAGGTCAAGTCAGAGGTCACTCCACTCGTGGAGTTGCCACCTCTGCAGCTTGTTTTAAGAACGTGTCTGCGGCAGACATCTGTGCTGCCGCCACTTGGACTTCTGTCCATACATTTACTAAACATTACAGTTTGGACATTGCCTCTCGCCGTAGAGCAGGCTTCGGGTTAGCGGTCTTGCAGGGCCTCCTTTCTTGAGGTTTGCAAGCTTTCTTACTACTTATTGGAGTAGTTCCTCCTCCCTTTTCATTTGTTCCAGACTGCTTGGGATTCTGTCCTATATGTAATTACCTACTGCAAGAGCCCTCTCTGATAAGATAGGCACAGTTACGTGAACTTACCTAACAGTAGATCTTCGAGGAAGGCTTGCAATGAGTAACTCTGCTCCGCCCTCCATCCCGGTAAGCTTTTTCAGCTCCTTTTCCATTGAGGAAATATCTGCTTCTTTCTCGTCCGGCCCTTCCGGCTGTATGGAAAGAACTGGAAGGCGGGCATCCGATCGCCCCTTTATACCGGCGTCGTATGACACGGTCACCTGGCGTGGTGGCGGTCC
Organism: Neoceratodus forsteri; assembly: GCA_016271365.2. Lineage (NCBI taxonomy): Eukaryota > Metazoa > Chordata > Ceratodontiformes > Ceratodontidae > Neoceratodus > Neoceratodus forsteri. The sequence goes on from CM057449.1 coordinate 487,458,851, forward strand.
CGCCGAGGGACTGCTAGGGTAGAAATTTTTCTCGTGGGGTCTGCTGCCGGCTGGCATCAGTCCTATATGTAATTACCTACTGCAAGAGCCTCTCTCGAAGATCTAGTGTTACGGTAAGTTCTTACGTAACTGTACTTTTCAGCGGCAGAACATGCCAAGCTGCGGAGGATGTGGGTGGGGGGAGTATATGCGGATTCACACACGAAGTTCAAGAAGACAGGGGTAGTAATATTGGTTCACAGTGTCCTACCATTTCAGGTCATGAAGGTTCACTGAGAGGATTCAGGTAGGCTGGTTAGCATATCAGGGACACTGAGGAGCCGAACTATCCATGTAGTCTCAGTGTACGCCCCTACTCCCCCAACAGGAGAATTTTTCAGGATGACGTTCCATTTCCTTTCGTCATTGTAGGAAGGTCAAGTTCTATGTTTGGGGGACTGGAATTGTGTGGAAGAGGCGAGGCTGGATAGACATATGAATATAAGAAAGGGGTGGGGTGCCTGCTCGAAATTGCTGAGAATGTTGAGAACAGACAGAGGGTTTGTGGACCCTTGAAGGTTACAAAACCCCACTGGATGGGAATATATGTTCTACTCGCCCGCTACAGATTCTTACTCTAGACTGGATAGGATGTACACACAAAAGAAATGGGCTTATGTGGTGGAGGAGATTGATGGAATCTATCTCTTTATCTGATCATGCGGTGTTACAGGCTCACCTGAATTAGGGCTCAGGTAACTTGAAGGGTGGGTGGCGGCTAAATGTTAGCCTCCAACATGATGAAGAATTTATAACATCTACAAAAGAATGCATTAAAAACTATATATTAGAAAATAAAAATAAGGGAACGGCTCTTAAATATGTTTGGGACTGTTTGAAAACTGTAGTTTGGGGGCATGTTATTTCGTATGCTTCCCACAAACAGAAGTTACACAAGGCCCAGATAGTTAAAGCAGAGGAGACACTGTGGCATATGGAGTCTGAACATAAAAAAAAAAAAAAAGAGAGAAACTATTGCTACCAAAACTGAAACAAGCCAATTCACCGGATCCAACGAGGGTCCATTGAGGTCACGAGGGCCAGATTGAAGGTGCCCTCCCACACCCCCCGAGACCACCATCAGCCTATTCACCGGATCCAACAAGGGTCCATTGAGGTCGCGAGGGCCAGATTGCAGGTGCCCTCCCACCCATGAGACCACCATCAGCCTATTCCCTGGATCCAGGGTCCATTAAGGTTGCAAGGGCCAGATTGCAGGCACCCTCCCCCACCCCGAGACCACCATCAGCTTATTCACCCGGATCCAGTGAGGGTCCATTGAGGTCGTGAGGGCGAGATTGCAGGCGCCCTCCCCACCCCCGAGACCACCATCAGCCTATTCACTGGATCCAATGAGGGTCCATTGAGGTCGCGAGGGCCAGATTGCAGACGCCTCCCCCACCCTCCGAGACCAACATCAGCCTATTCACCAGATCCAACGAGGGTCCATTGAGGTCGCAGGGACAGATTGCAGCCTCCCCACCCCACCCCGAGACCACCATCAGCCTATTCACTCGACCCAACGAGGGTCCATTGAGGTCGTGAGGGCCAGATCACAGGCATCCTCCCCAACCCCCCGAGACCACCATCAGGTATGGAACGGAGCACGGACACACTGTGGAGCCACAGGACTGTTACGCCATTTGGACTTGTTTGCTTTGGCGCCTTTTCTTTAAATATTTCTGTCGGCCCAGCAATACAGATTTTTTATTTTCAAACAATTTCATTGCTTCTAGCACTAGCCTTATGCATCCACTAATGTACCTTAAGGACCTTTAAGGAATTTATTTTCTTCTTTACAGCCTGTTTGAAAGTAATTATTAGTAAACTAGTAAAAGCTGTTTGTAAAAGATTACCATATCGGGGGGCATAAATACCACTCCTCAGTGCTAAGACTTAACTTAAAGTTAATTTATTTTACATCAGGGGCAAATAGGAGAGTGAAAAAAGCAAACATCTGAGCAAACCTCTCCTAAAGTTACTTATTTTACATCGGGGGCAATTTGGAGAGTGAAAATCAAATTCTGAATAAGCCTTACTTAAAGTTACATTTTTTTTACATCGGAGACTGAAAAAAAAAAGGTCAGCTCCCTAGAAGCATTGTGTAGTGAACTCTGAACAAGAAGGTTAACTCCCTAGTAGCTTTCTGTTGAGAACTCCTCCCCTAGCAGCTCTGTCTATATAACCATCTTACCTGCTTTCCACAGCCTATTCACCGGATCCAGCGAGGGTTCATTGATGTCGCGAGGGCCAGAATGCAGGCGCCCTCCCCCACCCGAGACCACCATCAGGTACGGAACGGAGCATGGGCACACTGTGGAGCCACAGGACTGTGGCGCAGTTTGGACTTGTGTTTGCCCCGCCGCCGCCACCACCACCACCACCATCCTAGGTCGACACGCCCCTATATAAGGGTGAGGAACCAGTAGGGCTAAGGCTATGTCTGAACCAATCAGCCCACTTTGCCATTAGCAGCTTATAACTTTTCACCACTTGAGGCAGCCTTGTCCTGTGTCCCCAACCTCTGATTCCCCTGCTTAACACTTTAACAGTTTCCTATGGTTTCTTGTTTCTTACTGTCCCTCCAACTCTCTCTCCTAACAACCCCCTTCCTGTGACACCTGACAGTGTCCCCTTTGCTTCTCAATCCCTAACACCTCCTCCTGGCAGCAGCACACCAGCACTAGAATGCTTGCTTTACTCCTCGCCTCTGTCTCCTTCTCCAGGAAACCCCAGTTCCTTGCCCATGGCCCACCCTCTGTCACCCCCACCACATATCACCGGCTCCCACCTACTCTCCCCTTCTCTGTAACCCTACTGTCCTTCCTCCTACACACTGCCCAGCTATCTTCTCACAACACCACACGCCATGTCCTCTCGTGTTTCTCTCCTACCCTACCCTCTGCTCCCTGACCATCCCTTGCCCAGGTGGCACATCAGCAAAAAAGCATCGTGTTAATACCAGCAGAGAGAGAGTACTGGCCCTTCTCAGAATCTTTGTGCTACTGCTCCTTATGTCAGGCAATGTCCACCCCAACCCAGGCCCTATCTCATGCAGTCCTAGCACACCACGCTTTGGGCTAAGTATTGGAGCGATGAATATCTGCAGCTTACCCAAAAAACTAGCACCACCACTACAATGCTGGATGCTGCAGCATCAACCAGATGTGCTAGCCCTCACTGAAACCTGGCTGTCAAACAAAGTCCTGGACTCCGCTGTTGCACTCCCAGGCCTCACCCTTTATAGAGCTGACAGAATTGGCAAATGGGGCCGCCCGGTGGTGCTGAGGGTTGAGGCGCTGGACACCACACCTCGTGTCACACCAGTGACCCGGGTTCAGGAATGAGCCTGAGTCGTCTGGGGTCGGCGGGGAGGGAGAGTATTGAGAGTCTGAGGGACAGCTCTTCTCTTCTGGGAGGGAGGGGGCATTCACCCGGCACTTGGCTGGCCTCTGGTGAAAGCCAGAGGAACAGCAAGCGTAGGAGCACGTACAAGAGAAGGCTGGGAGTGGCGGTCGTTGGCTAAACGCCTTGACGTCAGGGCACTGGCCACTTCCTCAGAAAAAAGGGGGGGGGACACAGCTGGAGCACAGGTAGACGGAGCACCAAAATACTGACCCTAATGGCGACTGCCTGCCTGACCACCAGGGGACCCGATGAGACATTGAAGCATCGGGACATTTGGGTCCTGTCCTGTACCCACCTGGGGGGTATAGCCACGGCTCTGTGGGGGAACCCCTGGGGAATCGGGGTAAGGCAAGTCGCAGGGTGGTAGCTGGTGTCCCCCAAAGAAGTGTAGCTCCAGGGTGAGAAGGTGGATAAATAGAAAGTAAAAAAAAGAAAGAATTGACAAACAGGGAGGGGGGTTGTGCATTCTACATCCGAGACTCACTGCTATGTCAAAACCTACTGACACACTCCCTGAAGCATGGGGCCCAAGCCCTGACAATAAAACTCACACCTGACCCATCCAGAGCCCCTGTAACCATTACTGTGGCTTGCATCCCACCACGAAACCAAGCCTCAGCTTTTCAATCCCTAATCAACTATATCTCCAGCTTCCCTCCTAAAACAGAACACATTATCCTGGTGGATTTTAATATGAACTGGTTATCAAGCTCGGCCACCCCTATCAAAGACACCCTTGCAGCGCTAGATCTAGCCCAGTTAGTTAACCAGCCAACCAGGTTTAATCCCAGAAATGGCTCTAGCACCCTGATCGACCTCCTACTCACCAATCAACCAAACAGAATTTCAAACCTAACTGTACTCCCAGATACATTAAGGGATCACTCCCCCATCCTCTTCACCTGGTCATGTCAACGGCAACTACCCCAACCAAACAGTTTCAGCAGATGCCGTTTTCAACCTGGAGGTCTCACTAAGCTAAAGAGACATCTTGCCCTGTGTGATTGGTCACCCATCAGACGCGCCCCTTCCATAGATGTAGTCCTTGACTATTTCACCCATACATTCAACAAGGCTTGTGATACATTTGCCCCCCTCACAAAGCTTCAGTCCAAAAAATGAAAGGCTCCCTGGGTCACACCATCGCTGCTCCACCAACTAAAGAACGGTGATGACCTCTGGTACAAAGCAGCTGCCTCTGGTGCTCGGTCGGACAGGCTTACCTATAAAATGGCTTGCAACAAGTGCACCTGGGCAATTAGAATGGCCAAATCTAGCTACTACAAACCCACCCTTGGCTCCTCCTGGGGGAATGCTAGGCTGTTTTGGGACAACCTAAAGGAACTGAATGGAAAATCAAGGATGTCCCCCCCTCCCAGCTAACTGTCAACAATATTACCTCGGCCACTCACCATCGCCACTGGCCTAAACGCTGCATTTTCTGATCTAAGCACAGTGCTGCCAAACAACTTTTTCGACCCCGACCCTGTTACCGCAGAGCCAAACTGTACATACCCCCCCTTCAACCTCAGGGTTATTACTAAGAATGAAGCAAGATTATACCTAGTAAAAGCCCTTGGCGGGTCAAATTACTGCAAAGACTCCTTTGACATGAAAATCCTTAATTTGGTACTTGACTCTGTGCTCTCCCCCTGACCGATCTTCTTAACCTCTCCCTATGCCTAGGGCAGTTCCCAACCGACTGGAAGGTGGCCACAGTCACGCCAATACTACAGAGTGGAGACCATACCCAATAATTATCAGCCCATCTCCATTCTCCTTCCCCTCTCAAAAGCCTTGGAAAAAATCATTGCTACCCAACTTACAGACTACCTGCTTATGCATGACATGCTATGTAGGGAACAACATGGTTTTAGAGCTGGACACAGCACAACTTCTGCCCTCATAGAGTTGTCCAACTCGCTGCATAATGCCCTAGATAAGAAGCAGCTAACAGGAGCTGTATTCATAGACCTATCGAAAGCATTCGACACAGTCTCCCACACCCTGCTCCTAAATACTCTTTGCCGCACCAATTTGTCCCCAGGACCCATCGCTTGGTTCACAAGTTACCTTACAGATAGGTCCCAGTGTGTAAGGATAAACAGCACCCTCTCACCCACTCTACCAGTCCGCTCGGGAGTCCCCCAAGGCTCCATTCTTGCCCATTACTATTCAGCATCTTTCTGAATACCTTGCCCAAATCCTGTCTATGTAATCTTCTGCTGTATGCAGATGATGCAGTAATGTATGCCTCCCACTGTGATCCTACAATTCTTCAGTCCTCCCTTCAACTTGCCTTCAACCATGTTGAAATTTGGTTCACTGAACACAGACTGGTGGTCAATGTAAAAAAAAAAAAACTAAATCAATGTTCTTTGCCCACAGCCAGAGCAAGGAATACAATGCCCAGCTTACAATCCTTTCCAAAACCCTCCTCCCGCTGTAACAGGTTTACACCTGTAAAAATCGTTGCCACCCAACTTACAGACTACCTGCTTATGCACAACATGCTATGTAGGGAACAACATGGTTTTAGAGCTGGACACAGCACAACTTCTGCCCTCATAGAGTTGTCCAACTCGCTGCATAATGCCCTAGATAAGAAGCAGCTAACGGGAGCTGTATTCATAGACCTATCGAAAGCACTCAACACAGTCTCTCACACCCTGCTCCTAAATACTATTTGCCACACCGATTTGTCCCCAGGACCCATTGCTTGGTTCACAAGTTACCTTACAGATGGATCCCAGTGTGTAAGGATAAACAGCACCCTCTCACCCACTCTACCAGTCCGCTTGGGAGTCCCCCAAGGCTCCATTCTCGTCCATTACTATTCAGCATCTTCCTGAATACCTTTACCAAATCCTGTCTATGTAATCTTCTGCTGTACGCAGATGATGCGGTAATGTATGCCTCCCACTCGGATCCTACAATCCTTCAGTCCTCCCTTCAACTTGCCTTCAACCATGTTGAAACTTGGTTCACCGAACACAGACTGGTGGTCGATGTTAAAAAAAAAAAAAACAACTAAATCAATGCTCTTTGCCCACCGCCAGAGCAAGGAATACAATGCCCAGCTTACAGTCCTTTCCAAAACCCTCCTCCCACTGGAACAGGTTTACACCTATAAATATCTGGGCATTACCTTCGATCCTAACCTCTCATTCCACCCACATATCAATAATCTTTCCTCTGCCATAAATACACACACAGGACTACTATATCGGCACAAAGACTGCCTACCTCCAGAGGCCCTAAACATTGCTGTTACCTCCTCTGTTCTCTCCCTTGTAGACTATGGGCTATCCGTCTATGCAGCTGCAGACAGCACTGCACTAAACAAAGTCCACCTAGCTATCAACAAAGCCTGTAGTCTCCTTGCTGGAGTAGATAAGTGTACCCACAGCTGCACCTTGTATGCACTAACAAATATCCTCACCCTAGACAAACGAGTACGTTATCAAATGTGTCTCCTAACAAAGAAAATACAACTAGGCTTTACCCCCCACTGGAGTCTCTGCCTCCCTCCGCACTGCTCATATCACAACAAACACCCGAATGGCAGATAAACTAACATGGACTGTACCCAGGGTCACAACCACCCTTGCCCAAAGGTCTTTTCCCTACAGAGCACCATGCTGGTACAGTGAGCTCCCCCTGGCCATTACCTCCATCTCCAGACTAGGCTCCTTCAAAATAGCCCTTAAAGACCACATAATCTCCACCCATCACTGCCAATGCTCCAACTAGAATAGGAAGCTGCCTACACACGGCAAGAACTTGGGTTAAATTTCTCTTTATTCCACTGCTGTTACTGTAAAGACTGTTTTTTTATTCTACTGCTACTATTGTAATGACTGTGTGTTAATGACAATGTTGGTATCCCAACTGCACGCACGACCTGCTAGTGCACAGACCTCACCATCACTTTGATTCTACTGTTCATTGACGTTCACAAGCTCCCCTCAGGACTTGTATAGCTATACAACTGTTTAGAACTGATAGCATTGCTCAATCCCTTTTTCTCTAACCTTACTATAATATTAAATACTGTCAATCAATTGATGTATTGTACTCTGACAAGGAGCCTTTGTAAATGAGTCCTTGACTCAAAGGTTGTAATCCGATATTCTCAATAAATAAAAAATAAATAAAAAAAAGAGGTTTTTAACACTCTACTAACCAGGAAGGCAGAGAACACCCTTAGATTTACCTGTCAGAGATATTACGAATCTGGGGAGAGGGTGGATTGCCTTCTAGCCCCCAGACTTAAAAAACAAGAGGTGGATAGACATATTGCAAGAATTACACGGGAAGATGGCTCGGGGTGGCAGGTCTTGTCACCTCTTGAAGTGGCAGAAGAGTTCCGTAGATGATATGCTCAGGTTTATTCCGAAGAAAAACTTCCTAACCATCAAAGTAAAATTAATGAGTTTTTTGGGGAAGTAGAGCTGCCCCGGCTCTCAGAGGAAAAAAAAAATTACTAGCGGAAGCACCCTTCATGGAAGGGTATATTAGCACAGTCATTAAATCATTCAAGGGTGGTAAGGTGCCGGGACCTGATTGTTTCCTGCTGGAGTTCTACCAAGTGTTCTCTCAGGAGTTGGTGCCTCTCCTAACAGAAGTATGTAATGAAGCACATCAGGAGGGCAAAACACTGGATTTCTGGGGTAGAGATCTGATCACAGTTTTGCCTAAACCTGGGAAGAATCCCCTAAAATGCCCCAACTATTGCCCCATATCTCTCCTAAATCAGGACGTCAAGATATTTGCAAAAGCCATAAGTAACAGGGTGCAAAAGGTAATTGCAGAACTAGTCCACCCATACCAGACTGGGTTTATCCTGGGCCGGCATATTCATGACAGTGTCCGCCTGGTGTTAAACATACTGGATAGGGCTAAGACACTGCCGTCAGATGTTCTATCTGCGGTGATGTCGACTAATGTAGAGAAGGCATTTGATCGTTTAGATTGGTAATTTTTGGGTACCACCCTGAGCCATTTCAGATTTAGCCTAAATTTAAAGCCTGGATTGATAATCTTTATCACCTTCCCACGGCTCAGGTTAAGGTGAATGGTCTAACACTGGATCCCCTGCCTATCCAGAGAGGCACTAGACAGGGCTGTCTGCTATCTCCCCTTCTGTTCGCCCTTAGTATTGAGTCCCTGGTAGCACTTATAGGACAGTCTCCAGACTACAAGGATATCAAGATTGAAGGGGCAGAGCTACGTATTTCCCTATAGGCAGACGATACATTATTGTATCTAACTAAGCCAGCCCAAATGGTTCCTAGGGTGCTGGCTTAGTTGGAGGCCTTTGAAGCCATCTTCAGTTTTAAAATTAATAAGTCCAAAACAGAATTATTACAGGTGGGCTCCTACAGTGGCCCATTACCTACAAACCTGGGGGTTTTGCATTGGGCAGGGAATAGTTTCAGATATTTAGGGGCTTGGATACCTAGGGATATTTCTCAGCTGTACTGTACAAACCACCGCAAGTTATTATGTGATGCCCAGTCAGATTGTAAGAGATGGAGAGAACTACCACTCTCTATTTGATAGAATTGAAACAATCCGAATAAATCTGCTCCCTCGATTTTTATACATATTTTCAGTGGTCCCAATTAAACTCCAAGGGAAATTTTGGAAACTGTTACGAGCCATCTTGACAAAATGTATTTTTGGAGGTAAAAAGCCTCGTATTCGCTGGCCAGTTCTGACGGCGCCCAAAAAGGGAGGAGCGTTGGCTTTACCAAATTTCAAATGATACTACTGGGCAGCACAAGTGCAATATATTATTCCACATTTGAACCAGGCCAATCCTCCCCAGTGGGTAGAAGTTGAAGGATGAACACTGGGGGCAGCACGTATTGGTGATATGTTGTTTGTGGACACAGATAATTTTAAATTGTTACACCCTGGGAATATGTGGGCATCTCAACTCAAACAATCCTGGGGAGAGTTATTTCATAAATTCCATTTGCCCCTGGCTATAGCTTATGACACTCCACTTCGTTCCTGTATAAACTGTCTTCCATTTAGGATAGAAGGGGGTCGTAGAAGATGGGAAAGGTATGGGGTCACAACCATTGAACATTTCTTTCAAGGGGAACACTTAAATCTTCTCACAGCTTTGTCGGGAATATCAGATCCCAAAGCAAGATCTGTATAGATATTTACAATTTAGACATTATACATTAGAGACATCCAGAACAGACCAATTAGACTTGGCCCCAATCCTCTTAAAAACTTTATTTTGAATTTGTCTGGACAGGCCAAGGCCAGAGGCAGAATTTCCAAAATTGTCCAGCTGCTTCTAGATTTCTGGGAGACAGCTTATTCAGGACAAATGGCAGTTGGAAGGATGAATAAAGTTGCATGATTGGGAATGGTCTAAAATTTGGGAAGGAGTGTTTTCTACCACAGCATCCCCAATGTGGCAGGATTTCAGGTGGAGGGTAGTGGCTAGGTATTTCCGAACCCCGGTAGTTACTAAACACTTGGGAAACAATAAAACAGATAAATGTTGGAGAGGATGCAGGGAGACAGGGATGACATATATTTTTTGGTCATGCCGTTTTGCAAACCTATTGGCAAAAGGTGGTAATGGAAATAGGTTTGGTCTTGGGAATCCACATACCTGGCCATTTTCAAGTTTTGGTGTTGGGTCTACCTCCAGGGACTTTAACTACTAAAGCACAGAAGTACTTCTTTTATATTTCAATAGCTGCAGCCTTGAAAGCAGTCACAAGGCTTTGGCTATCTCCCAGTAAACATTCCATTGCCACCTAGAGTAAGATCTACTTAGATATAATGGAAATGGAAAAGGTGACGGCTAGGCTAAAGCTTAGAAAAGAGAAATTCATAAGCAGCCGGCTCCTCTTTTTCAGTGTTTGGCTGCCAAACAAAATAAAAATATTCTAGAAAGTCTAGCTGAGCAGGGATACAACTTTTATGCTCAAGGAAATGGCTTGCGTCTTCCTCCCTCTTTGACATCCACCCCCTCAATACGGGATGTTTCTGAATGCACTTTCTTTTAATTAAATTGAATTAAGAAAATTCTGTTTTTATATAATAGAGTCCAGAGAATCATAATAATAGTGACACATGATATCAACTCAATGACATTTGTGTTTTTCGTTTTCTCCCCTTCCCTGTGTTTTTGACTCATTATTTTGTAATTCATTGTATGTTGCCAGTGGTCAAATTGGTGTAATTTTCTTTATTGTTTCTTAATGTATGTCTGTCTGAAAGACTCAATAAAATTATATTTAAAAAAAAAAGAAGAAAAAGAAAACTCTACAGCATTCTCAATATCTGGAGCATCAATGCATTTGCTTTGGACAGACCTGGTGAGGAGTGTTTCTTTTGCAGAGTAGAATGAAAAACCTTATCAAACAGATCCAGTAAGTTAGGGTGCACAAGGTTGTCAGCCCACTGATTTCACGAAAAGTGTTTCTTTTGCACAGCAGAATGAAAAACCTTATCGAACAGATTTGGCAAATTAGGATATACAAGGTTGTGTCAGTCCACTGATGTCTCCAGAGTTTTATAGGAGGCATAAACAACAATGTTTACATCTATTAATATAACAGTAAATTTGGGCATCTGTAAAGTCTGCCTTATCACCTCAGTTTATTGGTCTGTGTTTCAAAGTAGTCCTGTTTTGTTTTAATTTTGGACCCCACATTAATGCAGCCTTTTCCCCACCCAATATTCATTGTTTTGTAATAAATATTCATTGAAAGTTTTGTCAGGTACAGTCGACAGACAGATAGTACATTCAACTGTCGATATCCACATTGACACCACAAAGAAAAGAAAACATTTTAAACAATAACAGCAAAACACATTACACAGAAAAAAAAAATACATACAGGAAATAAGAACACAAATCCACACTTGGAGCAACTAATCAGTTACATATTGTTCAAGTATTCAAAATTCTCACAGAGGTAGATGCAGTCTGGATATCTGCCCTAGCGGGGATGGGGGGTCTTCTATTAGCTTTAGGGTACACACTTTCAGTTTACCTACTGGGGAACAATCCCAAATGACTTAAGCATTATTTATTTTATTTCGTTTTTGTTGACCGGGTAAGTACACTAGACAAATCGTGCCTATTTTCAGGCATGACTCGGGGGATACAGATGAATGCCAGCCGACCTTGAACCAGATTAAGCTGTTGGTGGTATTTTTTTTTTTTAGTGAATGAGGGAAATTTGGCCAGGACACCGGGGGAAATTCCCCTGCCCATTTTCGATAAGTGCCATGGGATCTTTAACATCCACCTGGACTACCACCAATCCAGGCAGATGAAACCTCGGTTTAACATCTCATCCGAAAGACGGCACCTCAGAAGTGCAGCACCCCTCTCATGCTGCACTATAGTGACAGTACTGGGATATTAACCCAAGTGCCAGATGTGGGAACTGAACCCACAGCCCTCTGATCTCCCGGCCTCAGAGGCAAGTGTGCTACCTACTGAGCCACTGACACTGATAAGGTCGGTGGGGTATTCTCTATCATCTGGTCCAACAATGAGGCCTGTATGCTGTTCTAGGTAGTGCATGAAGGGTAGCCACTGAGCTGTATATTTCAAGTTTCAAGTTTATTGATTCAGAAAAAACCTTTGAGCTGGAAGCTTGTTTACAAAGGTTCCACGTCTAGGCAGGACATACAATACAGAAAAATAGCAATGTCACAAGAATCAACTACAAGGTCACTTGGCAAGGTTCTAAACACTAATTTCACTCAGTTACTGACTTTAGAGTTGTTTATACATTCTGGTGTAAAGAGCGGAGACATAATATGTATGGAGTTTAGATGACATATGATCTTAATTAAAGGAGAATGGGAAAGAATAGAAAGGATTGTAGTAAAGGAAAGAGAAACCCTGTGCCGCCAGAGGAAGACTTTGTCAGAGCTTAGTTGGTAATATAGCTAAGCGGGATGGGGGGAGGAGGGGAGTCAGCGGTGTGATGGGAGGGGAAGTGTCCAGGGAAAAGGGTGAATTTGAGGGAGGGAGAGAGGGTAGTGGGAGAAGCAGCCTCAGAGGCATAGGTGGTGAGGCCCTAGGCTGAACTCTCATTTAATGTGTAAGTTGGCTGTCGTATTGTCCAGCGCCTGCACTCGTTTATAGCCAGCCAAAACTCCAGATGTAGTGGGGATTCCTGCACCTGTCATCTTTTTAAATTACTTAGCAGTTCTAGCACCCAGCGGCATCCGTTGAACTGAACGCTACAGTGAAGCAGAACACTGTGGCATAAGCTCAGCTGATATCACTGTGTTCCTCTTCATTGGAGTCTAAATTCTGTGTCTGGGGTGCCCTTTTATGCTAAGGGTACAGATGGTGTGGGGCCAAGCATGCTGAGTCACTATCCTGCTGAGCTGGGAGGAATTTTCTCCCATGCAGCCTCCCTGAGATGCCAACTGTAATGGTTTATGTCGCAGGAACACAACAGGTATGTGCGGCATGCTTAAGCCTGAGCATTTGCACATCTTAAACTGCCCCATATTGTATGGCTTCATCTGTGGGCTTCTAAATGGCTCTTCTGTACTGGGGATTAGTCAGCCTTACACCCCAAGGAGGTACTGTAAGTGTCCTGTGGGACACTGAAATCTCCTCCCCACTGCTGTCACTCCTGAATCCGAAATCCCAAGCCTACGTTGCTAGGATTATGAGTGGCAGTCCTGCCAATGTGCCTACAAACTGACCTCAATTTGGAATTTTGGGAATTACATGAGAACTCTGGTGCACCAGATGATGACTGGCACCGCACTGCTGTTGTACCACTGTGCAAGTGTTTTAGTACAGGCTGTCCGAGACTGCTTCAAACTCTGAAGATAAATTATTAAACACTGAGATGCATTTTCTGTACGTTTTTTGTTGTAGAAGAATTTGGCTAAATTGCTACTATTTAAATACAGCATTGCAGTGAAGGTTACATTTCGTAAGTACATTATTGGATGGAGGAAAGTAGGAAATGTCCCCACCCCACCCCACCCCGCCGCCTTGCTGTTGCTCAGTATTATGACAAACTGACCATGTCACACTCACTACTGTTTCAGGTACTGGAAAAACCTTACTTGCTAAGGCAGTTGCCACTGAATGCAACACAACCTTCTTTAACATCTCGGCATCTACCATTGTCAGCAAATGGAGGGGCGATTCTGAAAAACTTGTTCGGGTAAGAACTAAATTGGAAACCATTAAAAACATCTATCTACATTTTGCACACAAAAAAGGGTCTGTTTGTGTGGGTACAAACAGTAGCGCATGACACTGCAGTGTGCAGTACTGTATTATCTAATTGTGGCTGCTGTGTAATTCGCCTTGCTTGTTTTTTTTCTGCCGTCAGAGCAATGCAGTATATTTTGCATAGAGACATAGGCCTTTGTTTGCTGATATTTGTTCTATGGGCTTATACAGCCTGCCTAAACTTGTCTAGGTTTGGGACTGTGCCTTTTTGTGTCAACACTGATTTCTTCCATGCACTCCCGACTGCCCCATATGCTCTTTTCCAATGTACCTATCCCACCCCCTTTTGAACAGTCCTACTGTTTTGGCGCAGATGACCTCGTCTGGAAGTTTCTTCCATGCAGCCACCACTCATTCTGAGGAAATACGAGAAAAGGACCCCCCCTCCATCAGTTTCATGGCGTTTTCTTTGGTGTTGGCGTTACCACTCATTGTAAATAACTCGCTGCTGTCCACCTTGTTTATCCTGAGGAGGTACTAAAATGTCTGTCCCCCCTTCCTGTTCTCCATCAAGTACATATTGAGATCTCAAAATGCTCTCCATAAGACCTCCCTTGTTGCCCCTCCTATCAGTTTGTTAGCCTTCCTTGGCACTGCATCCAGCTTATCCTTGTCCTTCCTCAAGTGTGGCTCCAAAATAATTCACAGTACTCCAAGTGTCATCAAACCTGGGATCTGTACAGGGCAGTATTGTCTGCCTCCTTCTGCTGGTTATCAATCTCCCAATGCAACCCAGTCCCTACTTTGCCTTTCTCATAGCCCTATTACACTGTTCCAGTGCCTTCAGTTCTCCATTATTTATCTCCCACAGGTCCCTTTCCTGTATTGTGCCCTCCAGTAGCACACAATCTATCTTGTATTCCATTCTTGGCCCCTACATGCATTACCTTGCATTTTTTCATATTATATTTTAGCTGCTACACCCTCTACAACCTCTGTAGTCTGTCCCCACCCGCCCACAAACAATCCAGATGGCCCCATCCCCGGGCCCTGTATTTGGTGCTGGGGCAACCAAGGGATCATCCTGACACAGCTGTACTTGATTTTCCTGGTTTTCTCCCCTGACCAGGTATGCACTGATGCAGATGTACCTGGGCATATAGGCGCAGATGTATTAAGCACCTGTTGGTTTCCCTTCTGAGATGCCCCTGCTGCTCTACCACCAAGTATTCCATTTTTGGCTGAAAGTGTGCTTCTCATCTTTTGGTTATTACTCCATTGGCGATCGTTATGATGGAGTGCAGAAAGGTGGGATTCAAATGCTGCATTCAGTGCAGGCAAAAAATGTCTTTCATGGATGGCCATGACACATGCATCTATTGTCTGGGAGCCGATCACGATTTGGGACATGTCCATGTTGTCAGGTGATGCATCACTCTTCTATCAACAAATATAGAGTGCATATCCACCAAGGTAGGCCTCAAGAATGGAAGGCCTCTGTGGCAGCAGGTTCTGACACCCAGTTACAGGCCATGGAGGAAGAGGCAGGCATCAAGGACCACATCAGCCCTGGTTCCAGTGAGGTCAGCCATAGAAAGTGCTTTCTTCTAAGATTGCTGGGAATTCCAGAAACTCTTTGCTATTACAGAATTTTGACAAACATTCACATGACATAAAAACGTATCACAAAAAATGCTATTGTCATTGATCATAGGAGGTGGAAAGATCTTACTTCGAGAGGGCTCTTATAGTAGGTAATTACAAATAGGACTGAAGCTGGCAAGCGTCAGGACCCCACTTTCTAGTCAGCAGTCTCTGCCGGGGGACCGCCACCATGTCAGGTGACGTCAGTGTAAAGGGGCAGTCCCCCACGCCCGCCTCCCAGTTCTTTCCCGCCGTTAGCTCGTGCAGCGCCTCGCGGTTAAGTTCACTGCTTCACAGTCAATCATTGGTAGTTTTACCACCTATTTCAACCTTTTTCTTCAGGATTTCGTCAGCCTTTATCTCAGCTGCCGTGTATGTCATCCCCGACTCCCTCAGAGCACAAAAATAAGTGCAATTCTTGCGGCGCCCAACTCCTGCACAAGGACGGACACTGCCAGTGCTTTTTTTGCCTAGGCCTCGACCACCCTGTGGAAAAATGCTAGCTCTGCCAACAGTTCAACGCGGCCACCTGAAAGCAGAGGCAGCAGTCCCTGGATGCCCACGTTCTCAAACTCAAGATGACCTCCATGGAAAAGGAGTTTAAAAAACTCAGGCAGGTCTCTGCTTCTCTGGAGGGCCATCGCAAGAAGAAGCACCGGGACTCCTCTTCTACGGTTGCCGCAACCTTGGCTGGGGTCGCGGTGCTGCAGGTAACGTCTCCCTCGGGAGACAGTTCCGCGATGGCTGTCTTGGAGGCTTCCAAGGTGGCATCGACCCTCCCATTGGGCTCGCGCTTGGGCCCCTCAGGAGCCTCCGGGTCAAAGGAGGCAGCCGTTCCCAGTATGGCCGCCGCCGTGCGGCCTTCTGGTTCGAGTGGCTCTGGTAAGCTGAACGTCAGCTCCTCCGACAACCGCCCGGGTAAGGACAATAAGACGCCTGATCCTTTGGGGCAGCCCCCGGCCTCTAAAGCACCCGCCAAGGCCGCCCTACTGCGCCAACCGTCGCAGGGGTCCGATAAGTTGGATGTCCGCTCCTCCGGCGTCCACCTGGATCCCGCGGTAAGCGGACATTGGCTCCTCCGATGTCCGCTCCGGCATAAACGGCCGGACCCTTCAGGCCTTTCCGTTGTCCCAAGCTCGCCACAATGCTCGTTGCATTCCGAGGCCCCAATGTCTCCTTTACTGGACCCCAGGGATGGTAACCCTTCTTCCCCAGGTGACATGGAGGATGTTGGCACGCTACCATCAGGTCTCCCTCCCATGGGGCCAGATGACCCAATGTCGGACCCTCTGACACTGGCGCCAACGCCGGCTTACCTGACACCCGGCAATATCCCCTTACCGGACACCGCCCCTACACCGGGCCTGCCGCCCGCTGGGCCTCCCATTCCAGACCCACCCACTGGGCCATTTCCAGGACCCTCTGCTCCTTCAGAGCCCCTGGTACCTGGGTATTTGACCCCATCGTATCTGACCAGGCTCGCAGTATCTGGCACCCCAGTACCCGACGCCGGCCTACCTGATGCCGCAGTACATGGTGCCCCAGTACCCAACACCGAGCTTCCCGCCTTTGGGTTATGGATACGCGCCATACGGATACCCCCAGTATCCGTACCCCCCCCTCCTCCTCATCCACCGCCCTCCTCAGCTGCCAGTGGATTTGAAGGAGACTCTGGCTTCCTGGTGGGCTGAGGCCAAGGCTCAGCTCACCTGGGAGATAGAGAGTCATCTTCCGATGCTGGGCCTGGTTCCGGACCCCCTACGTCAGAGGCGAGAGACTCCCTCCCCCCTCCAGATACCAGAGGCGAGCTCTCCGGTTCCAGGGAAGGGCAGGATACGCTTCCCTGAGGGCTTCCCAAGGGGTCCGTTCCTCCCCTGCACTTGGAGGGGGAGTCCTCTTCTTCATCCTCCATGGACACCTCGGGTGACCCAGACGGTTGTTCCGATCCAGACGACGAGCCACATACTCCAGACAAGCCCAGGCCAAGGACTCCTCCGAAGTCCCCTCCAGAGGATCCTTCTTTCATGGAGTTGCTGCTTAAAATCCAGGCTGTTAATCAGTGGCAATCCTTGGAGCCGGATCCACAGAGTAAGAGACTCGCTGCGCACCTGGATCTGCCCTAGACTGCTCCTACTCTGGTTCCACCCTGGATTGAGCCTCATGCCGACCTTGTGTCCACCATTTGGAAGCAACCGTTGGCATTATCCCCCCTTCCTAGGAAGTCAGACGGGCTACATCAGGCTCCGGAAGGTGCTGACTCATTGAATTCACACCCCAGAGCTGATTCGGTTGTGATCAGCGCCGCTCATGGCCCGACGGCTAACCCCAAGCACTTGAGCTCATCACCACCCCGACAAGGAATCCCAGCTTCTGGACCAGTACAGGAAGAAGGTCTATACTTCTTTCACTCTGGAAATCAGGGCTCTGAATTACGTTACTCACATGGATGATTACCAGAAGGCGATCCTTAGCGAGGTGGAAACTAAGTTGGACTCCCTTCCTGAGTCTCAGATGAAGCAGGAAGTGGCTGACCTAGTCCGGTCTGCGCGTTCGGCCATGTATGATGCAGTGGATGCTGCTGGTCGGAGGCTTGGCTTTCGCTGTAGGGTTGCGGTGTCATGCCTGGCTCTGGGTGTCAGGTTTGGTCCTGGAGGTGCAGTCTGCTATTCAGGACGCAACCTTCAGGGGTTCAGTGCTGTTTGGTGGCGATGTCAAGGACATAATCACTGATCTGCAGGAGGAGGGTACTGCACTTAAGTCTGACTCCTTGTACAGGCCCCCCTCAAGCTCAACGTCATCCCTTTCGCAGACGTTCTCGGCCCAAGGCGAAACCGCAGGGAAAGCGGGCCAACAAACGTCAGGTCCCTCTGGCTGCCAAGCCCCCCCCCCAACCCAAAAAAGCGGCGGGAGCTTCAGCCGCGATGCTACCTCACACCTCCTGACTCCTGTCTTTTCACGTAGCCTCTGGGCCTCCCAGAGGAACCGGTAGGAGGGAGATTCTCCTTCCATCTACTGGGTTGGGAGAGGATCACTTCAGACACTTGGGTGCTCCAGCTGATTGCAGAAAGATACTCAATAGTTTCTTCAGAAATCACCTTGAACCCCTCCCCAGAACACCTTTTTCTGATCCGGGAAGAGATATCCTCTCTTCTTTTGAAGGAGGCGATAGAGTCCGTCCCACCCCATCTTCGGGGGGGACGGGTTACTACTTTCATTTCTTCCTGGTCCTGAAGAAGTCAGAAGACGTGAGGCTGATTCTCGACCTCAGTTCCCTGAACTTGTTCGTGGAGTACAAAAGGTTCAGAATGCTCTCTCTGCAGAGTCTTCTGCCCCTCCTTCTGGCTGGGACAGTGGCTGCGCGCTCTGGACATGCAGGATGCTTACCTGCATATCCCTATTCACCCTTCCCACCGGAAATACATAAGTTTTTCGTTCCGGGGGACCACTACCAGTTCAAGGCCCTCCTATTTGGTCTTTCCTTGGAGCCCCAAGTGTTCACCAAATGCCTTTCAGTGGTATCGGCCTACCTTCATACCATGGGGGTTCAGGTTTTCCTGTACCTGGACGACTGGCTCCTGGCAGCCCCATCCAGGAAGGAGCTCCTGCACTTCCTTTCCCTTACCCTGCAGGTTTTCACCAGCTTGGGTATTACCATCAACCAGGCCAAGTCCCATCTGATCCTGTCCCAGAGGCTCCAGTTTAATGGGGCGATCCTGGACATGACCTCCGGCATGGCATTCCTGCTACTGGACAGGGAGGCCACACTCCAGGCTCAGGTCAGCCTGTTGTCTAGCCGCAGGTGGGTCAGTGCCAGATCAGTCCTTCACCTCCTCGGGCTCATGGCGGCTGCTATTCCGACAGTCCCTCGCACTTGGCTCCACATGAGGATCTCTTAGTGGACCCTTCAGTCTCAGTGGGATCAATTGGTGGATGACCTAGATTAATTAGTTCTGGTCTCCAACCCTATGGTTCGGGACTTGCAATGGTGGATGGTTCAGGAGAACCTTTACCGAGGGGTTCCCTTCTGCCTTTCTCCCCCCTCCCAGATGCTGACAACAGATGCCTCGGGTGGGAGTTGGGGAGCCCATCTGGGGTCTCACAGCACCCAGTGCTCCTGGTCCAGGCTCGAACAAACACTTCATATCAATGTGCTTGAGCTTCGGGCTGTGCTGTATGCTCTTCTGGCTCTGCATCTGTATCTGCTCCCCAGGCATCTGGCTGTCCAGACGGACATGTGGGTAGTCTGGTACATCAACAAACGGGGAGGAACCCATTCCTACCCTCTTTGCAGGGAGGCGATGTGAGTTTGAGAATGGGCAATGCAGCACAACCTTCACCTCATGGCAGTTCACATCCCGGGGGTCGAGAACACGTTTGCAGACCACCTCAGTTGGTCATCTGCTCTCGCTCACGAGTGGGAACTGGGTCAGGGGGTGGCAGACAATATCTTCCTACACTGGAGAACACCACAGGTAGACCTGTTTGCGTCTCCTCGCAATGCAAAACTTCCTGCCTTCTGCTCACTCGCTCCAGGGCGCAGCATTTTTTTGGAGAGACGCTCTGTCTCTAGACTGGAAGGGCAGATTCATCTATGCCTTCCCCCCGATCCCCTTGATTCAGAGGGTCTTACAGAAACTCAGCTCAGAAGGAGCTCGCATGATTTTAATCGCTCCTTTCTGGCCCAAGCAAGTTTGGTTCTCTCTTCTGCAACAGTATTCAGAGGAACCTCCTCTTCCTCTGTTGCAACTTTTGCTGACCCAGGATCTGGGGACCCTGGTCCATCCAGGCCTCAAGTCCCTTCAGTTGCACGCGTGGCTCCTGCAGACGTAGCTGAAGCCCGGTTCAGGGTTTCCCTGCTGGTGGCTGAGATTCTGGTGGAGGCCAGAAAGCCCTCCGCTAGACCTTCCTATGCCATGAAATGGAAACGGTTCTCTATTTGGGCCACTTCCAAAGATTTCAAGCCTTTCTCTTGCTCTGTTGGGTGGCTTCTGGATTACTTGCGCCATCTCTTTGATCTGGGTTTCAGTCATTCCTCTCTGAAGGTTCATATGGTGGCCATCTCCGCTTACCATGTTCCTGTCAGGGACAGAACCTTTGTGCAGTTGGAAGTCTAAGACTTTTCTCAGAGGAGTTCTCCACTTGAGGCCCCCCTGTTCATGTTCCTGCCCCTCCTTGGGATTTGAATTTTATCCTTGAGAAGCTTACTCTGCCTCCTTTTGAGCTGGCAGCTTCAGCAGACCTAAAGTTCCTTTCATGGAAGACTCTCTTCCTAGTGGCCATTACTTCTGCTCGAAGAATTTCCGAGCTCCAGGCCCTCGTGTGCAAAATCCCGTACTTGATTTTCCACAAGGAATGCGTGGCTCTGCATACCAACGCTACGTTTCTCCCTAAGGTGGTAGCGAAATCTACGCTGAATCAATCCATCAAGCTGCCTGTTTTCTTATGCAGCATTCCAAGGGGAGCACCTCTTGCATACTTTTGATGTTCACCCGAATTCTGAGATAAGCCACCAGGACGAAGGATCTCAGAAAGACTGATCAACTGTTTGTCTCTTTTGCATGTAAAAGAGAAGGCAACGCTGTTTCTAAGCAATGCATATTTAAATGGTTGGCTACAACAGTACAACAGGACCCTGCCTGGTCAAGTCAGAGGCCACTCCACCAGAGGGGTTGCTGCCTTTGCTGCTTGTTTCAAGAATGTGTCAGCGGCAGACATCTGGGCAGCCTCAACTTGGACTTCTGTCCATACCTTTACGAAACATTACAGTTTGGACATTGCCTCTCACCGTAGAGCTGGCTTCGGTTGACTGTTCTTCAGGGTCTCTTTTCCTAAGACCTTGACAGCCAGAGGGTCTACATTTGGGTAGCTTCCTCCTCTCATTTGCTTCTTCTTGTTCCAGACTGCTTGGGACTCCATCCTATCTGTAATTACCTACTGCAAGAGCCCTCTCACAGTAAGATAGTACAGTTACGTAAAAACTTACCATAACAGTAGATCTTCGAGAGAGGCTTTTGCAGTAGGTAATACCTTCCTGCCCTCCATCCCCCTAAGTTTTTTCAGCTCCTTTTCCAGGGAAGAAAACATCCGCTTCTCTCTCATCTTGCCTTTCTGGCCTTTGGCGGGAAAGAACTGGAAGGTGGGCATGGGGGACCACCCCTTTATACTGACGTCGGTCACCTGACGTAGGGGCGGTCCCCTGCCAGAGACTGCTAGCTATAAATTTTTCCGTGGGGTCCTGACACCTGCCGGCTTTAGTCCTATCTGTAATTACCTACTGCAAGAGCCTCTCTTGAAGATCTACTGTTACGGTAAGTTCTTACATAACTACTTTCTTGCTTCTCTGGATCTTTCATTGGCTTCAGCTGGACCACCTTGCTAAAGCCGGTACCAGTTGAGAGGGAAGTCAGTGCTCCAGCAGTGCCCCCAGTGGAGCAGTTAACTTCTGCTGTGGCTGACAGTTTGGTTGAGGTTATCAACCAGGAGTCTGAGCAGGACAAGATCTCATCACCCTCCAAGACTCTAGTGCAGCAGGCGCCTTCTCTGGTTGAAGAGTCGGGTTAGACCACAGTTGTCCCAATCCCTGTGCAGCCTCCACTAGCGATCTCTCTTCCAATCTCCAGTGCGTGACATTACTTTTACCAACTGATACACTAACTGAAGTGGTGCTTTTTTTTTTTTTCAGGCACTGTGATCGCACACTTAATCACCACAAATACAGAGTGAGAGAGGTCCGTCTCACCACCCTATAGAACCACAGATGAGAATCTGTCCTACTGCCCGTTATGACCAGGGTTGCAGCATGGCCAGAAAAAAAGGTTAAAGTAATAAAGGTACACTGTATATGAGTCAGGGTACATTTTTTTTTTTTGTAATTCACTTGTTTCGAATTAGGGAACTTTGACTGACAACCACAGTGTAAAAACAAAACCAACACGAGGAGATCCACTTGCTGAACGGAGACAAACATGGCAGTGCTCCGGGGCCCCTGTCAGATCCTACAAATGATGTCATACACAATCCAATTCACCAGCAGTAAACAATCTGTGGACAAACCGCGGAGGTAGTGAAGGGGAAGAATTAAGACAATAATAACATGAATAGAACCATACTTTAATAATGTAATTTATAGTAAACCAACATGAGTGGCATGCAGCACAGAATTCAGGTGCAGATCCAGCTATGGTCAGGAGCTCTTTAAAAGAAAAATATTTACCCATTGTTTGTACTGTCACCATGTGTGGGTCCTGGCCAGTCAGGATGCAGGGATTTCCCTACCCATTTTATAATATTATGTAGAACATATGGCTGGAATTCAAGGACAGGCTCACCAGCTGTTTGTCACCTATGCTAAAGCCATGGCACCAGAGCGGACTCTTGCAAAGTGGATTATGGTATACTGTGATGACGGCGACTCCAGGATGCCAACTGATCAGAATGGTGACCGAATTACAGCGCCGACACGGTGCAGCGACTGGCAGTTTCTATCCTTGAGGTGTGCCCCAGGTTAGAATCCTTAGGGGGTGCAGGGCTCAAACCCCACAAAACTTAGAAAGCACCTCGGCGCCATCCGAAGCAGTAGCCATTCTCACATAGAACATGGATTTACAGCTTGCGTTGACCTCTGCCATAGGTTGGGTGGCCAGGAGCCTCCCGTTGGGATTAAGGCTCATTCCACCAGACATACTGCTACCTTTGTGGCTGCTTCCACGGATATACACATACAGAAGATCTGTAGGGCTGCCATGTGGAGGTCAGCACACACCTTTATTTCTCACTATGACATTGACTTCGAGTCATGCTGGGATACATATTATGGGACCTCTGTTCTCCAATCTCTGCTCACAAAGTAGGGTTGCGCACCTTGCTCCCTGCTCCTGTTGAACCACAAGGAATCTACTAAAGTGTGAATAAGGGAACCATATCCACGCCCCTAGAAAAATTGGTTACTCACCTGTAACCATAGTTCTAGAAATGGTATATGGTTCACATCCATACAACCCTCCCGGCTTCCCCTGGCAAAAGTGGCACCTGGTCCTGCTTCCAGTGTCCCAGATCTGACGTCAGGGGGCAGAGTCGGGATATATCTGCCAGGTGGTGGGAAGAGCTTAGCTTAAAGACGTCAGGCTAATAATCATCACATTCCAGTGGAACTGCCATAATGTGGATGTGAACCATATACCACTCTTAGAACTATGGTTACAGGTGAGTAACATATTTTTCTTTGACAATTGAAAAGTTACAGTAACATAAATCTAGATATTTAAGAATTTCTTCGGGGATGCTGTGGAGCCCGAGCAAGATTTCATAGATGTTTACAAGTTCATGGGGCAAATGCCCATAAGTGAACTCACCTCCACTTTTCAGTGGTGGAAAGACAATTTTCTATCGCCTATGTATGTATGTATCAAGTCTTATTTTAAACTGATGGTGACTATTTGACCATACTGCTCAGATTGCTCTAGCAAACTACTAAAATAATTTTTTACAATCCATCACCTTAGCATAAAGTGAGAAGAAAGAGTACAGGATTGATCCATGGACGAAATGGGAAATCCTCATAAGGATCAACATCAAAGCACCAGAGCTGAATCTAAAAATGCTCCACCGGCCTTTGCCACTGGCTCTATCCAGAGCAGGCCTGAAGAGAACTCCGGAGATGCAGGGCAAGAGACCTTGCAAACTATTGGGTCAAATTTACAAAATTAATTAAATAAGTGACCATGCTCGCTGATAAGTTCAATGGGCTCAGTAATTGGGTCGAAACACTTAAAACGACCATGAAGGGGATGCAGACAACTGCCCTTGATGCTTCTAGGAGAGCTGATGCAGCCGTGGATGCTGTGTCTACCATTGTAAAAGAGAGTAGTGACTGGAAAGCTCGCATAGCGACTCTTCAGAACCAGATCAGAGCTCCCAATATAAGAATTTTAGGGATCCTGGAGGAAGCAGAAGGAGATAGCCTTCTGTTGTTTCTGCAAGATTGGTTAAGCCAACAATTCAGGGCAGAAGTACAACTTAAAACCCATCAGTTTCAGTGAGTTTACCGGGTTACCCCTTGTGGGCGAATGGAAGATCAGGACTCGCCTCGAGCCATCATACTGGTGACCGACAGGGCAGGCACAAGAGATTATATTTTGAATTTGGTCAGAAGAAAAGGGGGGCTTCTCCACGATGGACCCAGTATTTATCTTTATCAGGACATCAGCTACGTCACCTGCCAGAAACAAAAGCGGTTTGATGGGGTAAGAGCAATGCTCCGGGAGGCCTCTATTCCCCACGGCATTATTTTTCCTGCACGATTGAGGATCGCCCATTGTGGAAAGGTATATTTGTTTTCTAAATTGGCTGAAGCCCTAAAATGGAGTCTGAGACATGCTCTTCCCCTTCGACAGCAGAATGAATCCGATCAGCAGTCCTTGGAAGACGAGGAGACTTGACTTAGAAGTTTTGGTATGGCGGGGGCATGAATAGAACTTTTCCAAGTATTTTTGTCTTTCTTAAGTAAATGCTGACTTGAGTAACCATTATGTTGGTGGCTTTGACGTTTTAGTTGAAGGTTTTGGTTTTCCAAAACTCCATATCTGGGTAAAAGAACTCTTAAGGACATTATATTTTCCTCTGGGTCAGTTGGCTGAGTTGGAGATCCTCAGGATTTATTTGGATTTGTACTTTCTGCTAATAATTCTTCATAGATTTCTAATAGTTTAGCTCAGATTGCTAATTTTGTTAAAGTTTGCTAGTTAAGCGCTTAGACGTGTTTCAATGTTTGATCAAAATTTGGGATGCACAGTTGTGCTTTATTATGTTAATGCCTGGTTACCAGTACCATCATGTATGGTGAAGGACTTTGAGACTTTTATTTAATTTATTTATATATAAAATCTAGACTGCTCATGGGCTCCTTTACAGTATTGACATTATTTGGAATATTAAAGGAACAGTATTATTCTATCCCTGTTATGGTATTCCCTCCAGATGAAGTATCTGTAAAGCACAAGATGGGTTATATTGTTTGTATTAAGTGGAGTGACGCCCTCTGTGGATATATACATTTTATACTGTGTAATATCTGTGCTTGTAAAATAACTGTAGTTTTTGCTAAAATAAAACATTAAGTTAAATAAAAAAATAATTTCTTCTCTACAGAGTGCCACTTGCCCACTCTCCAGCTCTCAGGCCACTTCAGTCTAATGTGTTTTGCCTTCTTCCCTCCTTAGATAGGTATGGACTGTGAAGAAACTTATTATCAGGGTAGTTCTCCCTTCTTACAGGGACTAATGGAGCTATCTTGTGTCCTTAGTTGTTTTTTATTACTAGTTGTCAGACAGCTGTTCCTCCTCAGTAAAGAAGCAGGTACTAAGGCAGTTGGGGCTGGCACTACTGTATATCCTGCAGGCACACAGTCATCATCATCACCATGCTCTGTGCAGAACACCATGGAGTATGGCTTTGTAGAGGACGTTTGCTTAATTAGTTATTACAGTTGAGCAATGAATAAATCTTCTTTGGACTCCTGTGAGAGCATAGGCAAATGATTCTGAGAAGCAATTATTGTACCTAAGAATGTGTAAAATGAGCACATTTTTCAAATTACATTATCCACATTAGACAGCTATCAGTGTGACATATGTAGATAAGCTGTCAGCGCTTTTTTCTTTGAGGGTAGCCATATTCTTTATGTATCTCTTGCCAACCAATAATTGTCTGTTAATATACACTCAAGGTACTTTACTGTAAAACCTCAACATCACAATAATAGGATAACAGCAGAGCATTGTGTGTGACCAAATGGATGTTTGTCGCTCAGAAATTAGCTTGCGAGATGAATGTACAAACTAAAGGTGGTGATGCACATTATAGGCAGTTCTTACAATACTGTTTACGTTTCAAATCAGTGTTATTACATTTATGGTATACTTTTAGCTGTCATAGCAAAACTGATTGTCAGCTAGTAGACATCTGGAACAGTTGTTAAAGCTACATTATAATAACCAGTTTACTTCTGTGATTTCTGCTGTTTTAATTTACTATGTGAAACTGAGCTCTTTTCTTACTTTACTTTTAAGTTTATATAGAGACTACATATATTACAGTGCACTGATGAACATAAATTACAACTTTTGTTCTCTGAAACACAGACAATAAGAACAGTTCATTTAACTATGCTTGTTTCAACTCGTCACCATTAGCTACTCCATGGTTGTGAACCATTTATTATCTAACACATGGTTTTATTTTTGTCAACGGTTGTGACCCTAGGATCTAGAAGCATGATGCCCTAATTTCCAAGGCTGTCACCAGTAGCTGCCAAAGATGATTAAATCTGGTCCCTTCCTCACTGCCAAATAGTTGGGCTCTTTCTAGATTTAGGCAGCCAAGCAGGTTCACACTCCAGTGGGCCATTGTCAGGGATCCACTTTACCACAGCACTGTGCCAGGGGTTTCCTAACTTTGACCTTATCCAGATTCCACAGTGCCTTGTTTGCCCCCTACCACTGTACCCTTCTGCCCCAGGGAGTTGCTTCAGAGGTGAGCTGGGTAGGGTGGAATTCAGAATGCCCTCCTCTGTTCTTTGCTGTCCCTTCCAGAATCCCATTATCTTAGGGCATTCTAAAACCATATGTATATATGTACCATTCTTTCTCTTTTGAGACGCTACAACTGCCTCAAATGGCATGTTTTGTTTTTCTTTTATCATAAAAGATGGCATGGACCTTTCGTAAAACCTTAGTACAGCATAGTGCTTAAGGGCACTGCAGATACAAACCTAAAGACCGCGCTACCTGCAAGATCTTCTTTCCCCTTACTACCCTTTTCGCCCTCTCCGCTCCACCAATGTGAGATTGCTGGAGATTCCCAGCGTTCGACTTAATACCTCTGGTGCCCGCTCTTTTGCTTTTTCGGCCCCAACCCTGTGGAATTCTCTTACCTTGTCGGGCTAGAAAGTGCCTGACCATGAAAAGCTTTTAATCTGCTTTAAAAACATATCTGTTTGATATGGCTTTCCCAGATCCTAATTAGTTTATAGTTAAATTACATTAAGATAGCGTTTTTAATGTTTTTATGGTTTTATTATTTGTTTTTTATATTTATTGTACAGCGCTTTGATCATGGATGGAATTGCATTTTATAAATAAAATTGGCTTGACTTGACACTCAGCTCACTTCAGATTGTAGTTTGAGTAATTTTACTGATGAAAAATACCTCCTATATAGAAAATTAAACTGGAGGACTTCTGGTGACGTCACTGATCTAATGGTGACATAGACACAGAGCTCCCATCTCCTCAGGCAAGAAATCGGTGCCACAATATGGAAAAAAACATTTGTCCACCTGAAATATGAACAAAAACAGCAGTGGGAGCACAGGTGGAAAGAGATCCCATTCAAAAAGTACAAAGCAAAATCAACAGTGAGCTGGATTACTTCAGATGAATTCGGGGCCTTGCGGAGGGGAATCACCAGTGAGCATGGTGAACTGCGACACAGAGACAGAGCTGGAAACATTGTCATGCTCACGGTTCGAGACTCTGTTGTCTGAAATCAAACAGGTCAGGTATGAAAATAAGGTGGAATTTGAAAGGCTCCATTCAGACCTAACAAAACTAGAAACCAGAGTAACTAAATTGGAGGAAACAATCTCTACAGTGGAAGATGACTTAATTCACCTCTCAAGAAGCAGTGGAGTCTCTTACTCAGCAACAAGAACAAACTGCAGTAAAGTGCTTAGACCTGGAGGCTCGAGCTCGGCGAGAGTACATACGCCTTTATGGCCTCCCGGAGGGAGCTGAGGTGGGGTAAATGGCTGATTTCTTGAGTGACCTACCAAAAAATGTGTTGGATCTCCCACAGGCATTCACTTTCCAAATTGAACTGGCCCATAGAGCCCTAATTCCCAAACCAACCTCAGCAAATGCACATCCTAGATAGATAGTAGCCAAATTCTTGAGTTACAGGGACAAAGAGTTTATTCTTCCAATGGCCTGGAGACAGCAAAAGGTAGAGTACAATGGCTCTAGGTTCCTCTTCGATCAAGATTACCCTTCCCAAATCCAGCAACATCGTATGGCTTATGCCCCTGTTCTGCGTAAGCTGAAATCACTGGGGGTAAAGTTTGACACCATACCCCGCTCACCCTTAGGGTCTGATGGGAATCTGGAGTGGAACTCTACCATACAGCTGACGAGGCCTTTCGAGCACTGAAGGATAAAGGCCACAAAATACCTGAGGTTTCCCGCTCGACCCAACCGGCAAGATGGCACTCTGCATTGCAAGACCCCCTACAACACAACGCTAGGAAGTCCGGCAGAGGATCAGCGCCCAGTACAATGCATGACATCAGACAGCTGCTATGCCAGCTTACTCACTCTCATTGTAGGGAGCCATCGGAGTCGGAAGATGGAAACACTTGAACTGGACATTGATTAATTGTGAGTGCTGTGTTTATTCATTTAACTTGCCTCTCTCTCTCTCTCTCCCCTGCCTGGCGGGGCCCTGCATTCACTCAATCCCGAGTGGTCTCTGGGGGGGCATGGAGCTGGGTGAGAGAGGGGGGAACCTCCCCTTTGGAAAACCATCCTCGAACTGTCCCCTGCTTTACTTTTAAGAGGGTCACACTTCCCTCGTGGATTTGGATATAACTGGAACGAGGACTTCATTTCGTCGTGGGGGGATTATATTGGAAGGCTGGCCTAGCTCGGCTTGATTGGCAGAGGTAGGAAGGGAGCCTACGAGCAAGAGACTTGCACTGGCGTTTGTCTGGGGGATAAATAAGCAGCCTGTTGGTTTGCTCAAAGTGGGCCACAGTTTTATAATTTCTTACAAGTTTTTCAGCTCTAAGGTGATTTATACAACTGGGACTAACCGGGAATGTACACTGGCAAGGACCTCGTTGATCAACAGTGACTTTCTTAAAATAGTTTACAAAGCGACCAAATCCAAATCTGAATGTTCATTGATGCCTGGGGGTTGGGGTTACTGGTGGCTCTACTTGGTTATCCTGGGGCCTACAGGGACTCTGTCTTTGGATTGTGCTTGTCCTGGTCACGGTGGGAAGTGGAGGGGATGGGGGACCTCCTCATTTTATCCATGGGGGCCCTGTATCTCTTCCCCGACCTTCCTGCTGGGACCTGGTGATGCTTTTAAGCCGAAACATCTGGCATGGACCCACTTTTGTTGGGGTCCAAGAGGAACAAGCTCCTTATGGGGCTCTGTAAGAGGGTGGCCCCCTGAGTAGGAGGCTGAATTCTTCTGTTCTGTCCCCCCCCCCAAAAGAGAAGTTCTGGTTAATGTTTGTTGCTTGCATAAATGGTCAGCTATGAACTTCATGAGTGCAGAGGAATTAAAAGTGTTTAAAGTGCCTAAATTAAGTGAAACACTTAGAAATGCAGAGGCTAAGCACAGAACCCTTACAGGGGAAATATAGAATGGTACTTTGTGTTACAAAACCTCTCAAAAGGAGTTAGTAGATTTCTACTGGTTAAAGTAAGCCTGCTGTTTGAGTTGGACCTTCTCACTCTTTAAAAACTACTGTTGCAACAGTTCTGTCCTGTCTTTATACTGTCCTTTATGCTATTAGTTCAGACGGTTGGCCACCACTGAGCCCATCTAAAAGCTTTTCTGTCTCCGCTGTTTTTCAGTTTTCCTGTGGTCCAAAAATAAGGCTAGGTACAGTCAAAACATGGTGATAGAAAAGGGCCTGGCATTGTATAATCGCCTGGCAGTTAAATATCTGAATGTTAGAAGCCACCTCACTGTATTAACAAGTGTGGTAATTTAAAAATCAGACTGGTATTTAACCCGTAGCTAAAAGTTTTGAAGTAGCTACATTTAGTGCTATATTATCAGAAATGGGTCTTGAGAAAGAATCCCTGTAAGTGTGTTGAGCTTTTTGATATTTTGGGCTTTACACCAAACAAACCTCAAATAGGTATTTATTATACGCATAGGTAAAAGCACATAGTAACCAGCAAATATGTGCTTCTGCTGACTTAGCAGTGGGTTGTTTAAATAAAATAATGCTTTTCCCCTGCTGAAATGAAATGGGAGAGGCTATCCTGAGATACAGCCCCATTGGAGTGTGAGTAACACTCAGGTTGTTAGCTGAAACAAAAGCCATCAGGAAGGGGCTAAATAAATGTGTTTCTCTCCAAGAATACTGGTTAAAATGCAACATGAACTGCTCTATTATTTAAAAATATAAATACTTTAAAAGGGAAATGTACAGGCTGCATTTTGAAGGGATAAAAAGTCCTTCAGGAGTTTTTTTTAGCTACTTCTCTGTTCCTCAGCTGTTCTGACTGGAGCTACATAATTAAGCTTTTCTCACTATGAAGTGCACATTTTGGCACTGGTGAATTCCCCACGCAAGTTTTAAAAACAAACCTCAACTAGTCTCCTTTGCTTGGTAACAAGGCATTATTGTATTAAAATAATAAATAACCAGACAGAGTCGAGAAAGAAAGCAAACTAAGTTAAAACTTACTCCCAAAAGAAGCAAAGCTCTGCAGACTCCTGCAAGCAGAGTGTATGCTCTGTTTGCCTAGTTGCTGTGTGCATTGCATTAAAGGGCGGGAGTGGCTGCTTGTGTCTGCCTTTATACTGCAACACCTTACCTTAGACCTGAACAAAATGTTTCCTGTTTGAAATTAAAGTTCTCCGTAATTAAAAATATGTTCTGTTTGCTCAGACCTGATTTAGTGAATATTAATATGAGCTCCATATATTATATAAATTAAATGGAGCTCTAAAAACAAACTCATATGAACATGATGATGCTGTAGACACATGACTGTGTGGGTGGGTATAAAAGGGCTAACCTGTTAAGCATTTGGCCAGATAGGGTCTCTGTTTTCTGACGAGGGAGTGAGAAGGGTTGATAAGACTGTATCACACAAGTGGAAACTGAATGCTTAAGTTTGCCACAATGGTACAGAATGTTATTTACTTTATATAGCCTTTATTTTGTTCACAGCTTGAGCCTTTTACTTTATTTCCTTTTTGTTGGTTTTGGAACAGATAACATTGCGCCTTGCCAATGGTGCATTGAACATTATACTAGACTGTTGTGTCCATCTGTTATCCCACACCCTATTACAGGCTCCATCTCCTCTACCCTCAGACCTACTGTCGTGGGGATACAGGGAACGAAATATTTGGTTCCTCTATCTTGGGGGTCATTATGTAAATAGTTTAGACCCAGTGGGGAGGCTAGCTAGACTGGCGCCTCCTCCCTGGGAGGTTCAAGAGTTATTGTTCATGTTTCAATTTGTTATGTATTGTTTTGTATGTGTTTTTCTGTATAAGGGCACTGCATGTTCTCTGTGGATGAAGGGTTGGGGGGTGGCGGGGGGTGTTGAGAGATCAGAGAAATAACTTTAATGATGTACAGCATGCAACAACATGAACCTAGGAGGCTGAGGTGACCTGCTCTCTTCAGATAATTATAAGATGTTACATAATTGAGATAACCTTCCGGCTCCCAAATGGCTGAAAAGCACACTATAAAAATGTTATCACACAATTTGAGTGGGTTAAATAACCCAGTTAAAAGATACCAGGTTCTCTCGATGTAGAAGAAGCATGCCCCATCAGTGGTACTCCTGCAAGAGACCCATCTCAGTAAAGCCGAACATAAGAAATTGGGAAAATTTGGTTTCGAGCAGATAATTACCTCTTCATACGGTAAGGGAAAGAGAAGGGGTACAGCTGTCTTAATATCTAAAGGATCCCACTTTAAAACAGTCACCAGCTACTCTGACCCAGAGGGCCGTCTGGCTATAGTTTCTGGTGACCTTGAGGGATCACCTATTACCTTAGTATCACTTAATATACCCCCCGGCTCTACTGTCAAAGCCATGAAAGGGTTGCTCCCTAAGATAATAGAGTGCCACAGGGGGGTCCTGGTGGTGGTGGTGGTGGTGGACCTTAACCAAACACTAGAACAAATCGATACTTCAAGGCCTGGCACATCCAGGAGTAACCCTGTTAGCAAGGCGACTAGGTCATACTTGAAATGGGCCTCTTGAATTGATGCCTGGAGATCAGTACATCCTGGGAAGAGGGAATACACACACTTCTCTCCTCCACATGGATCTTATGCTCGCATTGACTATTTTCTGATATCAGGAGAACACCAGCATCAGATTGTGGGATGTATTCACATCCCCTCTATAATTTCAGATCACTTGCAGCTCTCACTGAGCTTAGACTGGGGCTCAGAGAGGGGGGCAAACATTATGGAGATTTAATAACTCCTTATTAAACTTGAAAGAATTTACAGATTTAGTCAAAATGAGATTAACACAGATAACACAAGAAAATGATTCTCAGGAGATTTCCAGAGCCACTCTTTGAGATACATTGAAAACAGTCCTGAGGGGGAATATAATTAAATTTGCTGCTCATTTTAAGAGACGACAGACCTCCCAGATGGAAAATCTCCATGCGCAACTAAAGGAGGCCCAGACCCAACATGCAACAGGGGATGGGACTGCCTCTGCCAGAATTCAGACCTTAAAACAGCTTATCCAGAAACACTTAGATATTAGGAAGGAACAGGCCCTTGAGCGCCTACGTCAGAAGTACTGTGAGATGGGCCCTAGAGCCACTAGGTTATTAGCCCACCGCTTGAGGCAGCAAACGAATCAGTCGGTGATCTCTCAGATTAGAGATCCTAAGATCGGCAGAATGCTGAGATCTCATAAGTAAATCCTGGCAGGCTTTAAAGATTTTTATCAGGACCTATACACTCCTGAGCGGATTTCTGGGGAAACACAGATAGCGGCGTATTTCTCCAGACTGCCACTTCTGAAAATCGGCCCAGAGGCTAACCTTCGCTTAGACAGCCCTATCACCCAAGGAGAGCTAGACCAGGCACTGAAAAAATTGAAATCTTGTAAGTCCCTGGGACCTGATGGGTATACCCAGGAGTTCTTCAAATTTTTTAAGAAGCAGCTGGAGCATCTCCTATTAGAGGTCTGTCCGGAGGCGCAATCAGGTGAAAAGATACCAGATACTTGGAATTACATGGTTATATCATGCATTCCGAAACCAAGCAAGGACACCACTCAATGTAAATCCTATCGCCCAATCTCGGTTCTCAGCATTGATTATAAACTATATGCCAGCATTATAGCAAGAAGGTTGGAATCAATCCTGCCAACCTTAATTAATTTTGATCAAACAGGGTATGTGCCTGGTAGGCAGACTCAGGATAATATCAAGTGAACATTACATATGATACACTGTGCTGCCCGGTTGGGGTCTCCCTTCCTGCTCCTGAGTTTAGACGCGGAGATAGCCTTCGACCAGGTAGCATGGAATTTTCTGGGTCTAACCCTAAAACATTTTGGTTTCTCAGAGTCCTACATTAAAATTATTAAAATCATCTACACCAGTCCCAGAGCCTTTATTAAGATTAATGGCAGGGTATCCGACACCATCACCCTCCAAAGTGGTACGAGACAGGGGTGCCCCCTCTCTCCGTTGCTCTTTGCTTTGTATTTGGAGCCTTTGGCATGGGCACTGAGGGAGGGGGAGGAGGTGTGGGGAGTGGAGTTTGGAGGAGAAATGCAGAAACTGGCACTGTATGCCGATGATCTTTTAGTATACCTGGGTAAACCTGAGCAAGCCCTTCCCTCACTGTGGAATTGCCTAGAGGAATTGAGCCAAGTTGCGGGGTATAAAATAAATACTACAAAAACTGAAGTCCTACAGATACATTATGTCTCCTTGCAACATATTCAACAACAATTTCCTTTTAAATGGAATCTGAGGCATTTGAAGTATCTCGGAGTGCAGCTAGGGTTCAAGCCTGAGCACATTTTCACTCTCAATTACACTCCAGTCTTAGAAAACATCAGTTTGGAACTGGAGAGGTGGGCAACCATCCCTATCCCATTATTACAGAGGGTACAGGCGGTGAAGATGGTTGTGTTACCAAGGTTTCTATACTTAGAGCAGACTCTCTCTGTGCCTGTCTCGAACTGCTTTTATAGTACCTTAAATAGAAAGATCTCACAATTTCTCTGGGTCTCAACAAAAGCCAAGGGTCCACCTGTTACTTCTTCAGATACTGAGAGGGGAGGGGGGGAACTGTCCTTCCCAAATTTTAAATTATACCACAAAGCAGCCCAACTTAAGACAGTTCTTTACTGGTCCAATAGCAGCTGCGTAGTCAAATGGAAATCCCTGGAGTTGGAGGAAGGAGACCTTACCAATCTACATAGGGCCCTGCTAGCAGAAAAGAGAAAATTAGAACCTACAGGGGAGTCTAATCCATACATGAATCTCACCTTGGTCATCTGTTATGGAGTCCTGTGTGATAGGAGCTTAGGAGGATGGAGACCCCTTATAGACTTTGTCCCATGCTTGGAGAGGTTCCACCCAGCACAGTGGGATACAGGATTCAAGATATGGGGGAAGAAAAACTTACATATGATCTGGCATTTTATAAAGGAGACAGGGATCCTGTCCTTTCAAGACTTAGTAAGAACATATGGGCTTACCTGGAAGGACAGATTTCATTATGTCCAAATTAGGGATTATATTAAGAACCCAAGGTAGAGATGGATGTCTTCTCCCCCCCCACACACAGATACTGGTTTTAGCCAAGGCAGTTGTGGAGGGTAAGGCACCCTCAAACCATATCACATACCACATATACAAAGTACTATTGGCATGGAAGGGGGACACCACCCAATCATTTAGAGGCCTGGACCCAAGAGCTGGGGATTCCAATAGAAGATGACACCTGGTGTAAAGTAGAACTAAAGATACATAGAGGTCGGTCAACGCTGTCTTGGAGAGAGGTTTCTTGGAAAATGTTGATCCAATTTTTTTAGGACCACAGCGATCCAAGCCAAATTTCAAATGCAGAAGGATCCAGCTTGCTGGAGAAGTTGTGGAAACTCCCCAACAGCTTTAAACCATATAATGAGGGAATGTCCAGCTTTGAATGGATTTCGTGGAGATTTACAACAGATTTTATATGTCAGTCCTGATCTGACATTAAACCCTGCTTTATACTTTCTATTTGATGCCCCAAAGGATGATAGGGACCCCCATGTGGAGAAACTTCTGAAAATTGCTCTTCTGGCAGCCCAAAAGGCAATCACTAAAAAATGGCTTTCCAGGCAAGCTGTGGACCTCTCTCAATGGCATAAGATCATGATCTCAATATACAGAATGGAAGCCCTTACAGCAACCATTAACAAGAAACAAACACAATTTGAGTTAATGTGGAGAAGGTGGGTGCTATTTATGGCCTTGGCCAGACCAGACATTGTACTGTAGGAAATGGGCCTATACTAGGTGCTTAAAAGGGGCTGTATAGGCTTAATCCTTATGCTGTGATGTTTTAATGCTAGTCTGTGTGACCACTCTCCCTGTTTCCCTGTTGTTTTTCCTTTTCCCTCCCCCCTGGTGTCTGACTCCGGACATGAATAGTTTTAAGATGGGTTAATTGAGCAAGTGTCCTATATTTGTTTGTCTTCTTATACTGTACTGTGCTTATGTTTTTATTAATTTTACATGTATAATTGTGTATGTGATGCAATTTACCCGAAGACTGAATATAAATAAATAAAGTTTAAAAAAAAAGAAAATTAAATTGGATTTGGCATAGCCTTTTGGATCTAGCGCAGTTGTTGTCCTGATCTGTCAATGTCTTCCAAATCTAAGGGGAGATAGCAATATCCAGATGTGCCCCCCAAGTTTTCCTATAGCTCTCATCCCTGAAGGGAATGCTCCAAAGTAATTTGTAATAGACTTAGAGGGACTCTACCCCTGGCTGGGGGGAATCGTACATTCTACCGAGGAATTCTCAAGCCAAATGTCCCTGCCCCCTTCATCCCTAAGGAGGCTCCATACACATACTGTAGGTATCCGGTGAAATGTTGAACTGATTTTTTAATTCCACAAAGGAGGTTATCATCTCACCCTCCCAATACAGGTCTGCTTCTCCGCTGATCTCCGTTTTCTCCCACTATAGCAGCCGCTGGTGTACAAATGCTGTATACCCCTTCCTCCCTATACATGCTGCAGTAAGGGAGGCCGCTGGTGAGATGCACATTTTATGACTTATAAATTTGTGGGATTTGTTGCAGATGTCATAGGTTACTTTTCAGAGCCCCCTCCCTAAAAGGGGCTAAGGATGTTCCCCGTGAGTGATCATTCCCCTAAATGATGCTGTTCCAGTTGTCTCTAAAGGGTGAAGAAGGGTCAGGTGTTGCTCCCTCATCCTCTTTCCCCAGGAAAGCAAGATGCACAGCCTACTAATAGTGTTATATGTGAGAGAGGGACAGGCCTCCCCCATTGACAGGGTGGTAGCGCTGATAATCGCAGGCTTCCCTTTCACAAAAAATTGTGGAACATACTTGTTCACCTTTCTGAGAAATTTCATTGGAATCCTGATCAAGTGCGCTTGCAGGAGATATGGTAGTTTAGGGAAAACACACATTTTAATTGTGCTGACCCACCCTATTATCGTGAAAGGGAACTTGCCCCGTCTGTCCAGTTCATCCTTGACTTTCTGAGGACTGGATGTCATTGTCCACCTTGGGACCAGTGACCTGGCTAGGGATGGGGCTGAGATTGTACAAGGGGAGTTTCAGGAGTGGGGGAGAGGTCTTAGACAAGTAGTGCGTTCACTGGTTTTCGCTGAGAGGCTGTCTGTCTACAGTGGGGGGAGGTATCTCTGCACAAGGAGCTTCAATTCATGGTTGAAGAAATGGTGCAGAGAGGAGGGGTTCACCTACATTGGGGACTGGGGATCCACCTGGAGGGATAAGGGACTATACAGGGATGATGGCCTGCACTCATCTGGGAGGGGAACTGCAGTCCTTGGTGGATTGTTTAAATGTTACTTTGGTAAATATTTAAACTAGCTGGGGGAAGTGGCGGAAGAAATTGGGGGGCAGAAACTGTTTCCCCACAGGCTGAAGTAGACAGCAGGGCTGGCACTAGGATTGGGTCCCTGGTGCAAGACTGTGAAGTGGGGCCCCTCCCCCGGCCTCCCACGTAACTCTCAATAAGAACGACATTTTTTTTCAGTTAACACGAAGTTTAGCAGCAGAACTCTCTCCTCTCTGCTCTGAGTGATCTCAACTTAGACAAGTGACCACTGGCAGGCAGTCACGTCTCGAGCCCGTTTTTTCCTTCCTTCCCTTTTCTTTTCCATTACCTGCCAGATCCTGAGCCAAGGCCAATCTGCCAATGTTACGCCATCCTAGTGAATAAATTCATTGATCTCTCCTCCTTCTCCCGAGTCCTGCTATGGTGGGCCCCCCAAGTCTCTGGACCCCACACCTTCACCTGGTTCCAACTTCCCGCCGACCCGGCCAGCATGCTCAGTACTACTGCCAGAGTTATTAGACTGACTTTGTAATGTTTTTTCAACAGTGAACTTGGTTGTAAAAACAATTATTGGCAGCAGAGCAAGATGAGACTGTGACAGAGTACATGTCTAAGAGCACGCAAGGCCGCAAGCACACAGGAGGCAGAGAGCAGGAACACTGTTCATTAAGCTTGCCATCGGTATCAGTACCCCCAAATAATCATGACTGACCTGACAGCAGCGAGCAAACCAGAAATCCTCCATGGCTTCATGCTATGCCAGCAGTCTGGCATCCAGAAAGGCTTGATGGGCTCATTGAGCAGGGCGGCGGGGCGGGCTCAAGCCGATGGAGTGATCACAGCGGGAACATCTCAGGGAGGAGGAGAACCAGTGAAAGCGGTCAGGTCCATGAGTACTCAAGGTGGAGACTGAGCCAGGCAGTCCATCCAGTGCCAGCAGGTACGATTCGCCAGCGTGTGTCCCTGCGCCACTTGATATTTTAATTTAAATGGAAGGAAGCTGGGGCTGAGATCATGGCAGGCAGGGGCAGGACGGGTGCAGACAGGGTGGAGACTGGATTCTGGAGCCGAGTTGATGACAAATGAGGAGGGATGGCCAACGAACACGGTGCAGCACCGCTTGCCATTTAAAAATTACTATTTTTGGTAGATGGGTCGAAGAGGTCTCTGGGCCCCACCAAGCTCTGGGCCCTGGTGCAGTGGCATCCGTTGCACCCCCGACGCCAGTCCTGGTAGAGAGTAGGGAAGACCCGAGGGATAGGAACCCACCCAGGGTGCAGATTAATAAAGGAAGCAGGATGATAGAAATGAAGGAGGATGGGAACAAGAGCATTAAAAAGAAGAGGGGGCGGGGCAAAAAGGAAAAGAGGGGTAGCAATCAAAGTGCTAACAAAATCTGGAAGGCCCTGTGTGAGAATGCTAGAAGTCAAGGTAAGATTCTGGACCTAGAGGCCATCATGGCAGAGGCTAACCTGGATATTGTGGCCATCATGGTAGAGGCCAATCTGGATATTGTGACCATTACCGAGTCATGGTGCACTGAAAACCATGACTGGGACATGGCCATAGCAGGTTAAACTCTGTTCAGGAAGGAGAGGGTGGGAAGGAAAGGAGGGGTGTGCTGCTTTGTGAGGGGAGAATATAAAAGCGATGGAGATGCAGGGAATACAAGGGGAGGAACAGGTACTGCAAGTCACCCTGGAGATTGGGAATGGAGCCACTATTTGCACTGGCATGATATTCAGACCTCCAGCACAGGGGTGACTTAGATAAGGTACTGGTGGAAGCCATTGGCAAAATGACAGAAAAAGGGGGGGTGCTGCTGGTGCAGGACTTCATTCTGCTGGATGTAGATTGGAGCCTCCCAGCTGTGGCTTCAGCTAGAAATCAGGATATCCTGGACTCCCTGCAGGGGGCATTTCTCAGGCAACTAGTCAGTGAACACACTCATGATGGGGCAGTACTGGACCTGGTTCTCACTGACAGGGACAGTGTTGCAGACATCAAGGTGGGAGGGCACCTGGGGACCAGTGATCACCATACAGTGTAGTTCAGCATTAGGATGGCTGCGGACTCCAACCACAGAAGGGCGAGGATCCTGGACTTCAGGGGCAGATTTTTATAAAGATGGGTGAATACCCCCGGGATGACCGGGGGAGAGCAGAGTAACAGTGGGCGAAGATAAGAGGGCATAGTGAAGATGACAAACCTCTGCATCAAGCAAGTGAGCAAAAGGAAAAGGAGACTGCTGTGCTTCTTGAATGAGGTGGCTGGAAAGGTAAAAGCGAAAAGGGTAGCATTCAGAAGGCATAAGGAGACGCCGAGAGAGGAGGATAAGGAGGTGTATCGGGAAATGGAGGGAAGCAGGGAAAGCAGTAAGGAGTGCAAAGGCACAAACAGGAGGGAACAGCCTAGGTGGTAAGAAAAGGGGACAAGACATTTTTAGGTATGTAAGCAAAAAGAGGAAGACCAGGGAAGGGGTTGTAAGGTTAAAAAGGGAAGCAAGGACTGTCAGAGTGGGACCAGGAAAAAGCAGACATCCTGAACAAATACTTTTGCTCAGTGTTCACAGAGGAATGGGGCAAAGAGCCATGCTTTGAGCCGTTTAACTTGTGAAGCTAATAAATGTTTTAAATTTATTTGGTTGCCATTTAATTTTTTGGATTTCCACCGTGCCTTCGTGCCACACTGCCGTAGACTTTGTCACAGAGGAATGAGACGGGGAGGGGCCACAAAAAAGTCACAAGAGCTTTGGTGGGGTAGACTCTAGTCATTTTTCGGAGGAGAGAGTACTGAAGGGAATTACTAATCTGAAAGTGGATAAAGCAATGAGGTCAGATGGGGTGCATCCATGGTTCTTAAGGGAGCTCATGGAGGCAGTGGCTGCACCTGTCACAGTCCTATTTAACAGTTCATTGGAAACACGAGTGGTTCCGGAGGACTGGAGGAGGGTAGATGTAGCCTCACTTCTCAAAAGTTGCAGTGGAGAGGGGGCAAGTAGTTATAGGACAGTCAGCCTGACATCAGTGGTGGGAAAGTTAATGGAATCACTGGTGAAGGAAAGGATTGTGGAATATCTTGAATCCAGCAGGTTACAAGACCTGAGGCAACATGAATTCATTGGGGGGATGTCATGCCAAATAAATCTGATAGATTTCTTTGACTGGGTGGCCAAGGAATTGGATTAGTGTGGAGCGGTAGATGTGTCCTGTCTAGATTTCAGTGAGGCTTTCAACACCGTTCTACATAATTAACTAGTAAGCAAGCAAGCAAGCTGGGCAGCTAAGGAGTGGGTCCAAAGGTGGTAAAATGGGCATGGCATAGGCAACTGAGGATGATGGTAAATGGAATTCAGTCTGGGGAAGGGAGGGTGAGCAGCGGGGTGCTTCAGGGATCAGTGCTGGGATCGATCCTTTTTTAAATGTCTTTCTAAATGACATTGCGAGGAGCTGGAAGGGAAGGTCTGCCGCTTTGCAGATGACACCAAAATCGGCAATAGGGT
Source organism: Neoceratodus forsteri (assembly GCA_016271365.2). Taxonomy (NCBI): domain Eukaryota; kingdom Metazoa; phylum Chordata; order Ceratodontiformes; family Ceratodontidae; genus Neoceratodus; species Neoceratodus forsteri. The sequence continues at coordinate 487,499,503 of CM057449.1, forward strand.
GGACACTCCAGTACAGTGATGGTTGCCAACCACATCGAGGGGGGCAATGTCCCACCAGATCTACTCTCCAGCAGCATCTCCATGAGGGGCTCCCTAATCTTCTCCCCACATGCCTTATAAAAAGTGATAGGCAGGCCACTGGCCCTGGGGCCTTCCCTCTCGCCAGATCCCTTATTGGTTTTTGCACCTCTGCCCATGACAGTGGAGCATCTAGAGTCGCTTTCTTCTGTTCTGTATTGGACTTTATTGGTTCCTTAGAAAATAATTCCTCCATCTTCTGCAAAAAGGGGGTTACAGTCTGAGAAATATAAATCCTGATGGTACCTATGAAACTCCCTCTCAATTCCCATGGTTTCGGTAGTGGCGCCCCTCCCTCCTGACAGATTTTGGGGATGAATGCTGACCCTGATCTTGCTTTTAGCTGCCAGGCTAGCCATTTCACCACCCTTTCCCATGTATTTGAAGCCCCTGCCCTTAAAATTTGTCCCTCCATAAATTTTGTATTGTTATTGTATTCTACCTTCACATTCTGCAGCTTAGCATAAATCAGTGGATCCTGTGCGCCATGTGTGTTTTTTCCAGAGTTCTGATTTGCTGTTTTAGATCCCTTTCTCTAGTCCAGAAGGATTCATTATTGTGGCTTGCAAATGAGATTATGTCCCCCTCAATCATCGCTTTCAGGATCTGCCATCTCACAGAATCGTATGTCTCTCCCACCTTAGTGAGGCTCATAAATTCTCTTATGGCTTTAATGATATGGGTCTGCACTTGGACCAGTGTGGCTCACCCAACCCAAAAAATAAATCAAAGACCGGGAGGGATCTGCTGCACAACCTCAAACTGTAAACCAATCACTCACTAGTATGTATTTTAGTGTTTCTGATTTATTAGAGAATTTAATTATACTAGTCAGGCTGCTACATTATCCACCAATCATAATCAACGTTTCGTAGTTCACTGCCTACTTCCCCAGGATTTGATACAACCAGTTTAAGTAAAATATAGGATTTCAATTTAAAATTAAATGTTCTACGGACATGGATATGTTGTTCATCCACACTTATTGGCAGGTTCCTTGCCGCTTTAAATCTTGCCGGAAGGTCTTCAAGCTGGCTCCTCCCACCCACCCGGGTGGTAAAACTCTTGGCTCCGCCCCATGATGCCAGATCTTCCTTACCGCTTGGAAGCTCAGGTTCCCTCCTTAACGTTGCGATTAAGACTGGTTCCTAATTCTTGAAAAGTTCGAAATTAAAAGTTTTTGCTAAAAGACTTGGTCTTCTTCTCCTGTGCTACGATGGACAAATTGACTCCGGTTTCGGAGGTGCCCTTGTGGGCAGAAGATGTCTAGGATGGATCCGCACTCCACGTGCGTCTACTGCCTGGGCCTTGAGCAGACGACCCACAGGCCTGCGACTTTATGCTCTTCTTTTTGGCCTTCGTCCTTGAAGACCGTGCTGCCCGATTACAACTGGGCGCCCGAGAAAAAGAATTCCACGGTGAAATCTAAAGAGGCCCGATTGGCGGTGTCATGGCGGCGGGTTCGGGCGGATCAGCTAGAGCAGATGATCGCCTAAGAGGAGGCGGCGCGGATGCTTCTACCGGCTGCATTTGTCCCGGCTTCTCGGTGCCTCATACTGCTTCTTTTAAGGAGCTTTGTCTGACCCTCTCGACCAAAGGTGAGGGTCCAACTTCTTCGGGACCTTTTCCAGGTCCAAAAGAGCAAAGTAAGTCTCTCCGTCGGCGCTCTTGGGAGGCGGGAAGATCCCCTCCCTTGTCGACAGTCTACTCGATCGACCCCTCAGCTTCGGCCACTGGCTTCACGTGTCCCGTCAGGCCAGTTGACCGAGATTTTCTCGACCGTTAGACGGGTTGTCGGCTGGAGAAGCTGAGAATCCCCTCTCCCCGGTTCCCCCGGTGGGAGTTGAGGATCCCGTTGGCTCGTCTGTGCCTCCGGTTCCGGAGCCTTCGGTGGGATCGTCCGAGCCGAGGGGAGTGCCGATTTCTGACACTTCTCCTCGCCTCCCTCGGCCTAGTCGGACTCGGTCTCGGGTCCCGGACATCCTCGCGGTCCAACCCGATCCCGCGCCTATGGGTGGTCTCGGTCTCGGCTGTGCAAGCGACACGCTGCCGCTCTTCCTCTTCCTCCGGACGGGGGAAGCCCCGGCCTGGAGTGCGTGGAGTATGAGGAACTTATGTGGCAACAGCTCCTTTTGATCGGGAATAAGCCGACCCAGTCGCCTTCCCGCGCCATTAAGTGGCTGTCACTGGAGCACCGAAACAACCCCTCATTGTAGTCGAGGAGCCTGTTCTCCAGGCGGTTGTTGACCAATTCCAGCTGCCACACCGATTCTGGTGGAACCTCCCGCCTCCACAGCCATTAGTTGGGCTCCGACCAAAAATTCTCGGTCGGCTTTGGGTTTGCCCATAGGCTGTCTGTCACCCTCACTCCCGATAAACGCGGCAGGTGGAGGGTGGCTCAGGGCTGAGCAGCTCTTCGAGGACTCTTATGAGTCCGATGATAGTTCCTCCCTCTTCTCCAAGCGCATGGACTTGGAGTCCTCGAGAAGGGCAGTCAATGGACGATAGCCTTACGTCCTTCTTAGGGTTGCTCGACTCATCTTGGAGTCCACTGGGATGAAGCTTCGAACCCGTTTCAGGCACAGTGTATCCTCACAGAATTCTGGACCGAGGGATTCTCCTACGGAGGCCTTTCGGTGGCGAAGCCATAGTGGAGTCGGCCTTGGAACTTTGGCAGCGTCCTGCTTCCTGCCCTAGCCTGACCAGGTTGGCCAGGAAGTATGTGGTCCCCCGGTTCCCTGTCCGTTTTTCAGAACACCCTCGGCCGAGGGGTTGGTTACCGACAGCGTTTTCCCGCGTGCCAGAGCGCCAGGATGTGGACAAACCTCCCGACAAAGGAATCCAAGAAATTGGATTATGCTGGGCGAAAAGTCTATGTTGTGTCCTCTCTCGTCCAGCCAGGCCAGTTCGGCCGTCCCTCATTGGCACATTTTCTAACGCCCTGTTGGGCTCCTGGATTAGGTTGTCCCTCATCTTCCTGCAGATCTGCAGACTACGGTCAGGCAGGTGCGGGACCAGGGCAGGGCAGTGGCTAAACAGCAGCTCCAGACTACGTTGAACATCGAGGACTCATGTGCCAGGTCTGTGGCGGCTGCAGTGGCCATCGTTCGTCGGGCTTGGCTGAGGATATCCACCTTTACCTCAGATACCCAGCACAAGTTGGCGGATGTTCCCTTTGGGGACTGACCTCTTGACCCTGGGGTGGAAGGTCACCTGCAGAGGATCGAGAAGTCCAATGCTACCTTGGACTCGGTCTCTTCCGGCTCAGAAGGACAAGGCACGCAAGCCATAGCCCTAAGCCCTTCGTCCTTCTCGCCAGCAGCCCATCGGCCAACAACGTCAGGGCCAGCAGGCTCGACCTTGGTATCCCAAGCCCAAGCCGTTGGCTTCCTCCAACAGGAAGCAGGGAGGTAAAGGCCCAGGAGGTCCCTCGGCCGGTCCCTCCTCCAAGCCTGCCCAGTGACGGGCTGAGGGGTGTCGCCCCCATCCCTGTCACCTCACCCCTGATTCCCCCCGTGGGGGGACGGCTCAGACACTTCCTTTCCGCCTGGTCCGCTGTTACCACGGACAGGTGGGTACTGGAGGTGGTGGGAAAAGGCCTACCTCTGGAATTCGAGCAGGCCCCGCCCTTCAGAGCCGTCGCACCTCGGGGGGCCTCGGGTCCACCAACCTCACTGGTGGCTCCACGAACAGCAGGCTCTCCTCCTCCAAAAGGAGGTGATCACGAGTGAGGACCCCCCTTCAGACCGGGTTCATGTCCAGGTATTTCCTGGTTCCGAAGCAGATGAGGGGCTGGCGCCCCATTCTCGACTTACCGACCTGAACAAGTTCCTAAGGTCTGAACCTTCAGGATGGTCACTCTGGCACAGATAATACAATCTCTGGAACAGGCGTGTGGTTCTGCTCTCTGGACCTACAGATGGCGTTCTTTCACGTCTATCCGTCCGTCACATGGAGATTCCTCCGCTTTCGAGCAGAGGGATCCCTCTTTGAGTTCAAGCCATGCCCTTGACATCTCCAGCTCCCAGGGTCTTCACCAAATGCATGGCAGTGGTGACAGCATTCTCGGTAGCGAGGGGTCCGTGTACCCTTACCTGGGCGATTGGCTGATAACAGCCCCTCCAGATGGGAGGTGGAGCGGTCAGAGGTCTGGCCCTCAGGTTTGCTCTCAAGTCGGCCTCCTCATCAACGAGGCCAAGTTGGAACTCGAGCAAGCAGGTGATCCTGTTCCTTGGGGCAGAGCTCGCTCTCTTGAGCCAGAGCACGGCTCCTGGCAGACAGGGCCGAGGTTCTTACCTCCTTTGCCCAATCATTTCTGGTTGGGCAATCTGCGCCTACCTGGGACTTCCTCGCCTTCTGGGTCTCATGGCGGCCTGTACCAGCGTGGTCCGTTGGGCCCGCTGGCACATGCACCCCCTTCAGTGGGGACTGGCCAGCCAGTGGTCTCAACGCTGTGATCCTTTGGACCAGCTAGTGATAGTGACCCGGGAGATGTGGAATGCTCTCCAGTGGTGGACCGTTCCATTTCATCTGCGGGAGGGCATCCCGTTTGTCCGCCCCGAGCCGATGGTCTCTCTATCGACCGACGCCTCTCTGATGGGTTGGGGTGCCCATCTGGGGGAACACCGAGTGCACGGCCTCTGATCCCCGCGGGAGTCCCGATGCCACATCAACCTGCTGGAGCTCCGAGCGGTCCGCCTAGCTCTCACCGCCTTTGCTCCGTTTCTCCGGGGTCAAGTGGTCCGAGACCACGACCATGTACTACCTGAACCGCCAGGGCGGGACGTGCTCCATGCTTCTATGCAAGGCAGCTGTCCGCATTTGGTCACTCGTGCGCAGCCTGGAGGCGGATCTCCTAGCCATTCATGTGGCAGGAGCCTCCAACACCCTGGCCGATGCCCTGGGCCGGATGGGGCTGCATCTCACAAGTGGTCTCTCCTGCGGTGGTAGTGCAAGATCTGTTCTCCCACTGGGGCACACCTCAGGTGGACCTGTTTGCCTCAGGGAGAAGCAGCTGAGCTGTTTCATGCCGCCCCCTCAGCAGGGCTCGCTGCAGGGGATGCCTTCTCGAGGCTGTGGACCCCGGGCCTCTTCTCGCCTTTCCCCATTTCCCTTGATTCACAGGTGCTTCTCAAAGCAAGGAGGGACAAAGGCGCAGGTGATCTGATAGCCCCAGACTGGCCCGCCAGTTACAGGTACCAGATCTCCTCAGCCTCAGCTCCAGGCTCCCGAGGCAGCTTCCAGCTCGCCGGACCTGCTTTCCAGTCAATCGGGGAAGGTGTTCCATCGGATCTTCAATCCCTGCACCTGGCCGGCCTGGTTCCTGAGCAGCTAGAGTTCCAGGCCTTGGGTCTTTCTAGCGAGGTCCTCAATGTGGTTGGGCGTCCCGTAGGAGTCGACCAGAAAATGCTACGCCTTCAAATGGAAGAGATTCTCCATTTGGTGTCAGAGCCAAGGGCCTGGACCCTTCCTCCTGTTCTGTGGCAAGCATTTTGGACTATTTATGGTCCCTTTCTAGTCAAGGGCTTAGGTCGACGACCCTAAAGGTGCACCTGGCAGCCATCTCTGCTTACCGGGCGCGGGCCGGGAAGCAGTCAGTGGCGCAGGAAAAGGTGGTCTGGCGCTTTTTCAAAGGCCTTGATCACATTTCCCCTCCGGTCCGAGAACCTCCACCTCCGTGGGATCTACTGCTGGTACTGGCAAAGCTCATGGGCAAGCAATTTGAACCAATGCACAGGTGTGAACTCTCTCACCTGTCGTGGAAGACCGCCTTCTTGGTGGCTATCACGTCAGCCAGAAGGATGGTAGAGCTTCAGGCGCTTTGCATCGAGTCTCCTTACCTGGTCTTCTACAGGGACAAGGTTGTCCTGCACCCCCAGCCGAAATTCCTTCCGAAGGTGGTGTCGGAGTTTCACCTTAACCAGGTGCTGACTCTGCTGGTGTTCTACCCCAATCACACCTCGGAGGCCGAATATAGGCTCCATACTCTGGACCCTAGAAGGGCGCTCGCTTATTATAAGGAGCGCACGGCTGAAATTCGGGGAGAGGTTCGCCAGCTGTTTGTCACCTACACTGAAGTTGCATCTGGCAGACCTGCAGCCAAGTGGACGATAGGCAGGTAGGTCACCTCCTGCATAGATCGCTGCTATAAGTTGACGGGCATGGAGCCTCCCAGAGGGATAAGAGCTCATTTTACCCGTCATACTGCTGCATCGGTGGCTGCTTCCAGGGACGTCCCTATCCAGGAAATCTGCAGGGCTGCTACCTGGAAGTCAGCACACCTTTATTACCCATTACCACATCGACCTTGAGTCACGCCAGGATGCTGGTTTTGGGGCCTCTGTTCTCAGTCCTTATTTCCCAAGTAAGTATTGGGGGGTATGCCTGCCTCCCTCCTCCCGGAGAACTGCTAGGAGTCTGCCAATAAGTGTGGATGAACAACATATCCATGTCCCTAAATACAGGTTACTCACCTGTAACAGGAGTTCTAGGAATGGTATATATTGTTCATCTACATTCCTGTTTCTCGGCCTTGACGCACAACCCTGAGCTTCCAGCGGGCAGATCTGGCGTCATGGGCGGGCCGAAAGTTTACCACCCGGGTGGGTGGGAGGAGCCAGCTTGAAGACCTTCCGGCAAGATTTAAAGCGGCAAGGAACCTGCCAATAAGTGTGGATGAACAACATATACCATTCCTAGAACTCCTGTTACAGGTGGGTAACCTGTATTTATCAGCCTCTAATATTGTATTCCATCAACATTCATTAATTCTTGTGGCATTAAACATTGATCTTCTTCAAGGATATCTCGCATCAGGCCACACCTAATGAACCATAGCCTCTTAAATGCCTGTTTAAAATCCCCCCCCACAGTCGCACACTCCTGAAGCTGGCAGGGTAGATAATTCCAGAGGGTAGGGGCCGCAAACATAAATGCACGGGCCCCAAAAGATTTCAAAGTCACCCTCGGAACCTCTAGCAACCCCTCGTCAGCCGAACGGAGCTGTTGCACAGGGCAGTTGGGAACAAGAAGCTCTTTCAAGTAGTCAGGACCAAGTCAGTGTAGGGTTTTATAAGTCAGTAAACCAATTTTGAAGGTGATCTGCCTCTGAATTGGCAGCCAGTGCAGATCGCGCAGCACCGGGTTAATATGCGATCCCTCTTTTATCACCATGATGCAGAAACTAAAGACTGCCATGGGATTTGATTTGGAGGAACAGGACATTACTAAGAAAAACATGGTGAAAGTCTTAGAATTGCCTGATTCCCCACCCATCATCATCCCTCCCCCCTCCTACCTGCATTGGAGGATGCCACCATTGCTACCTGGCTTAGGTCCAACATGATGCCAGCCATACCTAGGAAGGCAGACATGATGTATTGGGCTCCCTCAGGCAAGCCCTTTCTTGCAGGCCAACCTGGGGCTGATCCTGTGGTCATAAATACCACCCATGACAGGTCTAAGGCACCAAAACACCTTGGTTCTTTCCCTCCTGATATGGAGTCCAGGAGGCTTAATGTCCTGGGCAAGATAACCTTTGTCTCTGCTCTCTGGGCCTGAGGATTGTGAACTACAAGGCCCATGTGGTTAAATACCAAAATATCCTCTGGAGGAAGGCCAAAGCAGCTGCCCAGGCCCTCCCAGAAGGTACACCTAAGCAGGAGCTGCTGAGGGCTCTAACAGCAGGTACAAATGTAGAGAAACATCTCCTATGTTTTTTTTTTTTCATCTTTGGTAACCGGGTAAGGTCCACTAGGCACAAGTGCCTGTTTTCAAGGGCGGTTAAGTGACTTGCTCAGAGTCGCACAGTATGCAAGTGGAGGTTGTGGGAATCAAACCAAGGTCTAGTGTGCTGGATGTACCAAGCTTGTTCACAACTTGTTACTCTAACCTCTAGGCTGTACTGCCAGCCCTTTCATATGTTTCACATATGCTATCTAGGATGTTTCCATCTGGGCAGCAGCAGCCACTGGAGTATGCCTCAGGAGGTATTCCTGGCTCAGAGTGGCTGACTTTCCGAATGATGTTCAATGGTCCATTTTCAGTACCCCATTCAGAGGATATAAATTGTTTGGTGCAGATGTGCATGATATCCTCTCTAGTTTACAGACCTCGGGCAGAACTCTGAAATTGGTGCATTCCCTCTGTCACGCTCAGCCAAGGAGTAGACAGAGGGTGCCCTTTCATCCAGCCAGTAACAGACACTGCTTCACTGCCAGATAGGGTAAGGATAGAGCAGAGCAGCAGCAGCCCTACCTTCACCAGGAGCCACCCCAGGTGCCCACTCAAAAGCCCCTAGAGGTGGCACTGTCGCAGCAACCTGCTCTGCCTGGCTCCTTCTCCAACTCCCAGCCGCCAATGCCTCCGGGGTGGTTGTCAGGGGTCACCTCTTCCTCCACCTGGACCAGTAGAGGAGGGTGTAACATCAGATGCTTGGGTCCTGCAGATAATAGCACAAGGTCACGTTCTGGAACTTACCTCCAGACCACCCACAAAGTGCCTTCCCATTCCTCTCCAGAGCACATCCCATTGCTTCTTTAGGAGATTCAAACATTGATTCAGAAAAGGGCAATAGAACCTGTTCCCTGGGAACAAAGCAATACAGGGAAGGCCCTGATTTTTCTGCGGCACTTTGGGACCAAATTCTGCAGCAGGGTTACCATTTGCCACAGAAGTTCTGCGGTGGTGGTTTGTAATTTCTGTGGTAGTTCTGGGACAACAACAAACTGCCATGTTGCAGCATAAGCTTGTCTTTAGGACACCACATGTGTGGCAACAGCTATGGCAACTGGAATAGAAACATAGAAACATAGAATTTGACGGCAGATAAGGACCGCTTGGCCCACCCAGTCTGCCCATTTCCCTACCTACTGGATAAGCTGCAGATCCTAGTTAACCAGCAGCCTACTTCTTCCTACCCCCACCCCCCAGAATTGCCTTATGACTATCCCATGCATGCTTGAATTCCACCACTGATTTTGACTCCACAACCTCCTCCGGAAGGCCGTTCCATGCATCCACAACCCTCTCTGTGAAAAAATACTTCCTTAAATTACCTCTGAGCCACCCTCTATCTTCAAATTGTGCCCTCTTGTTCTTGCACACTTCTGTTTTTGAAAGATGCTACCCTCTTGGACTTTGTTGATTCCCTTGAGGTACTTGAAAGTTTCTATCATGTCCCCCCTCTCCCTCCTTTCCTCGAGGCTATACATATTAAGCTCCTTAAGTCTCTCTTCATATGTCTTCTGGTGCAGACCCTGCACCATTTTAGTTGCCCTCCTCTGGACAGCTTCCATCCTATGTCTTTGCGGAGATTGGGTCTCCAGAACTGCACACAGTACTCCAGATGGGGTCTCACCAGCTGTCTGTACAGAGGGATAATAACTTCCTGTTTTCTACTGGTGATGCCTCTCCCTATGCATCCCAGTATCCCCCCAGCCCTCCTTGCTGCCCTCTCACATTGCTTGCCCATCTTTAGGTCATCTGATATGACTACCCCCAGGTCCCTTTCCATTTTTGTTGTTGTTAGTATCTCACCCCCCATTGTGTACTCTTCCCCTGGGTTTTTGTTTCCCAGGTGCATTACCTTGCACTTCTTAGCTTTGAATCTAAGCTGCCATACATTTGATCATTCCTCTAACCTTGCCAAGTCCCTTCTCATCCTTTCCACCCCACCCTGTGCATCAACTCTGTTGCAGATCTTAGTGTCATCTGCAAAGAGACATACTTTTCCTTCCAGTCCTTCTGCAATGTCGCTTATAAAGACATTGAAGAGGACCGGTCCTAATACTGAACCCTGCGGTACCCCACTAGTAACCCTCCTTTCTTCTGAGTGGACTCCATTTACTATTACTCTCTGTGTCCTATTCTCCAGCAAATTCTTTACCCAGGCTGTCATCTTGGGACCCACTCCCAGGCTGGCTAACTTGTATATTAATCTTTTGTGTGGGACTGTGTCAAATGCCTTGCTAAAGTCTAGGTAGGCCAGTCCTGAGCCCTCTGGCGCCTAGATACCCGACAATTCTTTCCTTTAGAAGTGAGTCCATCATTTTCCCTATCACTGAGGTTAAACTAACAGGTCTATAGTTTCCTGCTTCTGCCTTGCTCCCACTTTTGTGACGGGAATCACATCTGCTCTCCTCCAGTCCTCGGGTACCACCCCATCCTCCCATGATTTGTTAAAAGGGTAGTCAGTGGTGTCACTAGTTCTACCCTTAGTTTTTTAGAATTCTGGGATGAATCCCATCAGGCCCCATTGCTTTGTCCACCTTCAGTTTTAAGAATTCTTTCAGAACCTTTCTTCTGTAAATGGCTGGTATCAACTTCTGTATCCAGAGTGTTTCTACTGTTTGTTTTATGTACCTCCCTCTTCCTTTGTAAATACTGAGCAAAACTATTTGTTTAGTATCTCTGCCTTTTCACAGTCTCCCTCTGCCCACCCTCCTCACCTTTATTAAGCCTCACTATCCCTCCCTTGGTCTTCCTTCGCTCCCTGATGTACCTATAAAAGGTTTTATCCCTTCTTAACTGAGTTGGCTATCTTTTCCTCGGTTTGGGCCTTTGCTGTTCTGACTGCCTTCCCAGCCTCCTTTTGCTTTAACTGATACAGTTCTCTGTCCTGCTCCTTCTGCTAATCCTTGTACTTCCTGAATGCTTTTTTTCTCTTGAACCTTCACTGCCACTTCCTTTGAGAACCATAGTGGTTTCTTACATCGTCTTGTTTTGTTTATTTGCTTCACACAAAGGCTCGTTACCTCTGTGATGGCAGTTTTTATTATTCCCCATTGTTCTTCCACCCCTCCTTCCTGCCCATTTGCTAGGGAATAAGGGAAAAACCCACAAATTGTTATAAATAATATTTAAATGAAGATAAAAACAACTGTCATGCAAGGCCCTATCCTGTTGCATAAGCAATAGATGCAGAAGGGACATTGTGTGATAAATGATATATCTATACTCATGCTGTTTACACCACTCATGAGGTTACCTGAGGTCAAACAGCACTTGTATAGATAAATTATTTATCACACAGGTTCCCACTGCATATCACTTAGTTGACAGTGGTAAAGATCATTTGCAATGCTAAATTCATTAATATAAATAAAATGCTTTGCTATGACATTGTTTAATAAAATATAGTCAAATATTCCATTTCATATTGGTGCCTTGTGTGATTTCTTGCTTTTGCTAACAGTTTTCAACCAATACTCGAGAAATCTAGTCCATCTCTGATTCATTAAATACTGATTAAAACTTTGTGGTTATTAATTTTTATGGGTACGTGATTGTTCAGATATTAATTTGAGATCAAGAAAATGAATTACAATGTAAACAAATACAATTCATACTGAAACATCATTCTCTCTTGTGCACAGAGTAAGTCCAAAAGCTGTAGGAGCTAAGTGGTAACAGAGTAAATTCATTACACAAATGGACAGGTTAATACACCTGAGGAGGAAACCAATTATAGACACAAATAGAGCAATAAAAAAATGAAATACCTTATTTTCATTAAAATCGGAACAAATCAACGGGGCGTGGTGAATGTCGGTGTAAGTCTGATGTTAGTGGCACGCCACGTCCCTGGGGAGTAAATGGGAAAGAGCCCAGAGGCCGGCTGGACGACAGTAGCCAGCTCCTGCGAGACCTCGGTCAGTGCACAAACCACCCTATCAGCACCCGGGGTAAATATGGCACTGGCCGCCCTCCCGATACCTTCCCTCTTGGAGGAGGGGGACCCACCCGGCGAAGGGTTACGTCCGGGGGTTACCCAGGGGGGCTGCAATATAGGGTGAAGAGGTGGCTGTACCGAGGCAGTGCGGCACGAAGGGCATACGAGGGCCTGAAGGAGAGGCCGTCCTGGAGCTGGGAGAAGCAAAAAAAAAATAATCGGAACTAATTCAGTCAATTATTCGAATTATAAGTTTTGCTAAATTATATTTAGACCTATATAGGAAGGAAGGAAGAAAGAAAACAGTTTATAAAGCCCAAAATACCAGCTAATAAAGCAAGCATTTGTCAATGCTTAAAGTTCGTGTCTGGTATTGGCTGGTGTACCAGGTCTTGCGTGTACACATCTGTGCTACTTATTTACCCAGGATAGAGCCAATGAGATGCAGTATCTCATTTTCAGTGGTTTCCTGCTTTAACACACCCCTCAGCTGTAGATAACTATTAAAATTATTGACCTGAATGGCTTGCATCTGTAGCTGTGTTGAACGTGTTCATAATGCTAAAGACCAAGAGGCTTTGGTAAAATAAAGCACAAAGGTAAAACATCTGCCTGTTGGGCAATCTCCATTCACCAACACCTTCACAAGGTCCCACAAGATCAGCTGCGGGTGGTTTATCTGTTCCAAAGAGGGCGCTTCCTTGGGTAGAAGGGGGGGGGGGTCTCTGGGTGGGGAGCAGCTGATCTTCTGTTTCTGTGCTTACACAAGTGGTGATGGTGGGGTTCTGCTGGGAATGGGTTTCAGCCCAAGAGGGCATTTCTGTGTTTAATAAGTCTCTCCAAGCAGGTCAGAAATTTCAGTTTGCTAATGAGTTCCGCAGTTGGCCGTAATTTCTGCGGTCATCCGCAACTTCTACGGTTGACCACAAGTTCCTCGGTTAATTCTGTGGATGGCTGTGGCCACGGAACTGTGGAAAACTTGGGGCCTTGAATACAAGGTTCTAGTCTCAGTACTTCCTAGTCCCAAAGTGGACAGGAGGTCTGAGGCCCATTCTAGATCTCGGAGACTTGAACTTTTTCATTGACTACAAAAAGTTCCGAATGGCTGGCCTGGTGGCACTGAGGGTTGAGGCGCTGGACGCCACACCTTGCTCCATGCCAGCGACCCGGGTTCTGGAGTGGACTCTGGTCACTGGTGGGTCAGTCGGGGGGAGTACGGCTTGAGCGTCCCATGACAGCTCACCATCTCCAGGGTCGGGTCGGGTGGGAGGGTCGATGCCCATCACACTTGTACGACCCCGGGCAGAGGTTCGGGGGATTGCAAGCTTTCATTAGAAGGGAGACGGGCGGCCCTGGCACGCAGTTGACATCAGCGTCTCGTGCCTTGACGTCAGGGGCTAACGCTGTGTGGGGGAGGAAAAGCGGAAAAACACCTGTCAGCTCTGGGATGACAGGCTTCCCGAGGCATGCCTCCGATTTATCCCTGCTCGCCAATTACCTCTAGACCCAATGAAAGTAAGAATTATGGGTGTCCGCCCCACCTCGTCCCTGCTCGGGGGGCAAGCCGAAGCTACATGGGGGACCGGGAGGTAAGTATCGGTGAAGCAGGTGGTAGGAGGATGACCCCTTGGATGCCCTGAAGGGTTGGGGCTGACAGGCAGTAGGAGGGGAAAAAAGTACGATTTCAAAAAAAAAAAAAAAGTTCAGAATGATAACTCTGCAAGGCCTACTCCCACTACTGCAAATAGAGGACTGGATTTGTTCCCTGGATATGCAGGATGCCCATGTGCATAAAAAGATTTGCCCCCTTACAGGAAATATCTAAGGTTTCTGTTCCAGGGGAACACTACCAGTTCAGGGTATTGCTCTTTGGCTTATTATCTGCACCATGGGTCTTTACCAAATGTTTAGCAGTGGTATCAGCAGCCCTCTGCAGGGAAGGATTATATGTCTTCCCCTACCTGGATGACTGGCTTCTCAAAGCTCACTCCAAGGAGCAGCTGTTTCACACCCTGGCATGCACCAGACACATGTTTGATGCTCTAGTAACTACTGTCAATGCGCCAAAGTCAGTCTTGACCCCTTGCCAGCATCTACAGTACATATGGGCAGTCCTGGACACAGTCCAAGGCATAGCCTTCCTGCTACAGGACATGGCCGAGCATCTTGACTGCACAGGCCCAGATGGTCTACAACAACAGGTATGTCACAGCCAGGACCTCCCCTGTACAAAAGGTGCTTCAATGGTGGTTGGAACCCAGCCATCTAGTGAAGGGGGTTCCTTTCCTGATTCCCTCCCCTTAACAGATTCTCATTATAGATGCCTCAGGGATGGGCTGGGGGGCAAATTTGGGGCCCAGTCAGAGGGTACATGGACCAAAGAGGAGAGCACCCTCCACATAAATGACTTAGAAATGAGAGCTGTGATGGGGGGGTGCTGTGGAGCCCGAGCAAGATGGTGTTTATTTGATTTACTAGCTCAACTTGGATTGATAGACAAAACAGATTTGCTCGACTTAAGAAAAGATAGATTTCCAGAAGAGAGGAGGGGTTGGCGGAAAGTCCTCTGATCAATATGGGCAACCCACGCAAGGATCCGCGATCTGGAACGGGAGCAAGGAGTGGAAATACCCCATCGGCACAGGTGACTTGATCTACACAAAGTAGGCCAGAAGAGAACATTGGGGACGCGGCCGAGGAAACCCTACAAACCATAGGGGCCAAGCTCTCCAAGCTGATTAAATCAGTAACTGTATTGTCAGACAAATTCGATGGATTATCTACCAGGGTTACCACATCGGAAGCTACAATGGGGGGCACTCAGATGGCAGCATTAGATGCTTCTAAAAGAGCGGATGCAGCTACTGGAGCAGTGTTGTCCCTGATTAAAGAAAGCGGGCACTGGAAAGCCCGCATTGAAACTTTAGAGAACCAGATTAGAGCCCCTAACATCAGAATCTTGGGCATGCCGGAAGGCAGCAAAGGGGATAGCCTCCTGCTATTTCTCCAGGACTGGTTCGGTCAACAGTTACGGGGTGAAGTGAGATTGAAAGTCCAGTTATTTCAGTGGGCCTACAGAGTCTCACCATGTGGGCGATTGGAGGATCAGGTTCTCCCTAGAACCGTTATTTTGGTTACCGATGGGGCTGGGACCAGGGGAATCAACCTTTTTCTGGACATTAGCTACACTACCCGCCAGAAGTGAAAATGATTTGATGGAGTTCGAGCGATGTTGCAGGAGGCATCAATTTCCCATGGTATGATTTTTCCAGCGCGACTCTGTGTTGCACATCGTGGGAAGGTCTATCTGTTTTCAGACCCAGCTGAAGCCCTGAAGAGGGGCTGCAGGAACACTCTTCCTCCCATTCGCCAGTCCGATTCGGACCATCAGTCCTCAGAGGATGGGGATCCCTGAACCCTAATCTGTCTGCTCTAAAGAGTGGGGGTTGAAGCCACATCAGGTACTTTTGGTGTGATGGTAATACCATTTAGTAGACTTTTCTGACAAGAGGATAATTTCACCTTCAAGGCTCAACGTCTCATGACTGGGCGTAAAGCATGTTAAGGACATGTTCAGGACACTTTTTCGATTTGGTTCCACACTGGTTGATTTTGGGCTGATATTTAAATGTTAGAGACTATAACTCTTTTAGAATGATAGATACATTGCCTGTTGTTTATGGGCTTAAAGTTTCTCTTTCTATCACTGTCATTTGGCATGTTGTTAGTCTAGCAATCACGCGCTTATATAGTAACACTTTAAGCAGATCAGAAATGCTTTTTGCACATTATTTGTGCCCTCACTAGCGATTGCATGGCATCCAGTACCATATTTTATGGTGAAGGACTTTGGACATCAGTTTTATAATTTATCATAAGATAATTTCCATGCAGCTCATGAGCTACATTACAGCAATGGTATTTTAATACTATGGTGATTTATGAGAAATTGATATTTACTTTATATTATTTCTCTATGGATTCCCTTCAAGATGTTGTGTCTGTAAAGCATTGGATGGTTAATATTGTTTTTATTAAGAGGAGTGGCACCCTCTATGGATGTAAAATATATGAATCTGTAATGTCTATGCTTGGTAAGAAACTGTATGTTTATTTCTCTACAAAATAAAACATAAAGTTCAAAAGAAAAAAAAAAAGGAAATGAGAGCTGTTCTGTACAGCCTGAAAGTCTTCCAGACCCATCTATCCCCGGGTCCTCTGTTAATACAAATGGACAACTTAAATGGAAACATCCAGCTGTAATCGGGTCATGCCTCAGTGTAAGGCATGGCTCGATTTAGCTTTTTCGCAAAGTGCATTCATTTTTTTTAATTTACAGTTGTTGAACTATTTGGCTCATATGTGGTTGATCCTGCCTCCGTCCTGCCAGCATTTTCAAGCACATGGTGCTCCCACAACCTCCTGTGGCTGTCCCAGTATGACATCTGACAGGGGGAGCACCCGTACACACGTCCATAGACATCTT
The DNA here is from genome assembly GCA_016271365.2 of Neoceratodus forsteri. Classification (NCBI taxonomy): domain Eukaryota; kingdom Metazoa; phylum Chordata; order Ceratodontiformes; family Ceratodontidae; genus Neoceratodus; species Neoceratodus forsteri. Next base: position 487,515,738 of record CM057449.1, read on the forward strand.
GTGTAAATGGAGCTATTAACAGCTCTGGTTTCCAAAGAACATGTCCCAGTGCTATACTGGGACCAGATATAGTCTTGTCAATCAACTGTAAACTAATTGCCAGCCCTGTGATCACACCCCTTCTTTTTTTTTTTTTCAGTTCTGTTTTGTCGCTCTGAGGCCCGGGCATCCTTCCAGGGTACTTTTCTCGGCAGGGCCTCTACTCCCGTGCTTGTACCCTCACTTACCAGTGTCCTCCCTCCAATCACCTGGTAGGTCCAGTCCCCCAGCTAACCCAGTACCCTTGGGGGATGGTCCGCACTCCCATGGCAACCTTGCAGACTCACTGGGTGTCAGGGTGGGTAGGGAGTCTCCTGGTGCACTGGGCCGGTGGTGGGATGTGGGCCTGCCCCTGGAAATCCCCATTATCTCCACGGTGCCTACAGAGGGTTTTTCTGACCTTAGAGTGACGTCCCACAGGAGTGCGACGTGCAATGATGCTAGCGCAAGGCGATCCCTACATGCATCGCCCTACTCCACCCCTTGCTTTAGCTGGTGTGCCTGTAGTAGCCCTAATCTCCATCAGGGGCCGCTAGGATGCCAAGCTTCCCTGGATCCCACCCCAGGAGAGGAGAGGAGAGCAATCCTCCGGATGCTCTATCCTCTTCCTCCTCTGCTGACCCCTGGGGACCCGAGTCCGTATCTGAACCTGGGTCGCCAGTGTGGAGCGAGGTGTGGCATCCAGCGCCTCACCCCTCAGTGCCACTGGGCTGGCTCCACACCCCTTCTTTTACCCTCCTTCTGAGCAGGGCATAGAGGAGGACAAGTTGGAGTCTGACCTCATCATCTCCGAAGGCGATGATGATGACTCTTTCTATATTCAAAAGCTTTCAGACCTAGTTCTTGTATCTGTACCTCAGGAGGACGTATCTCTCCAGGCTCTGCTCAGAAATATGCACTCAGAATTGGATTTCAAGTGAGCCGCTTTTAACCAGGCTGTATGCCTCCTGCTGGAGTTTCTAAACATGCCTAGCATGCCTATCAGTTTGGTTCCTTCTATCCATCCAGCACTGGATACCTTATCTGTTGCAGTCTGGCAGCGACCTGCTTCAGTAGCAACTGTTTCCAAGCAGGCAGACAGAAAATATGCTGCTCCTAAGAATAAACCAGTGTGTTTCACTCAACTCATAGCTGATGCTATTGTTATTCTCACCGAGAATGACAAGCGCTTTGTCCCCAAGGAGATCACTGCACAGCCCATTAACAGGGAGTAGTGCAACATTGAGGCTGTGGGCAAACAGGCTTATGCTGCAGCTACCCTGGGCATGAGGATGGCTAACTACCGGGGGCATGTTTCCAAATGTAAGTATACCCTTTGGAGCATGCTAAGGTCTCTGGCAGAAGCTTTTCCAGATTCACAGGCTAAACAAGATATTCTGTTGACTATTAAGCAAGGTATTGAATCCAACAGTCACCAGCTTAAAGCTTCAGTGGCACAATTATTACTAGAGAGGACCCCCTTCAGATTAAAGGGAAATATTTTAGCGGTAGTAGGAGAAAATATTATTTTACTCAAAAAATAGTTAACTGCTGGAATTCACTCACAGTTGATATTGCTACTAGCAAAAAGAAACAATTCTTTAAAGTTATGTTAGATAATTTAATTTTGGCAGGAGTACAGTTAGAATATTATGAGTACTGATTTATGGGCCTTGGCCTTTTGCTCCTGATACAGCCTTAGTATGGTTGCCTTTAATGCAGGATAAAAACATAGACAAATTATGATGACAGATAAAAAACAGAGGTTCATCCAGTCTGCTAAAGTTCCCTGTAATCCTTGGAACCTATTGTTGCTCCAGGGTACTAACCTTCCCTATCCTCTCCCTAGTCTCCGCCTTGGTACTGTCGCCCTGGGCAACCACTATTCCCTTTATTCTATCCCAGCCCTGCTTGAATCACCTGACTAATCTTCCCTGTATCAGTCTTCACCATTCATTACTGGTGGGTACAAGCCAGAGGCACAGGACCCCGCGGGAGCTTTTTTTTCTAAAAAGGGGGAGGAGCCAGCACCGGGGGCAGCACCAACCTTGAGGCCGACGCATTACGTGGTGCTCAAGGGTTGGCCAGTAACTGAAGCCGACTCCTCCACCTTATTTCTGCTTCTCCCGCTGTCAACTGCGCATGACCTCGTGAGGGAGCTCTGAATAAAACTGTGCCGTTGCGGCCTACGTTTCACTTGATGCCTCAAAGTTCTGCCTGCACCATTCACTTGGCACTGAATTCAACTCAAGTTCTTCCGATTCTCTGGATCTTTCCATTTTTTTCAGCGCTGGGTCTTTTGCTGTGAGTTTGTGTTTATTTAACCGTAAGTCATGACAGGTTTAGGGGACAAAAAAAGAAATAATCTAAAATGGACTGGCCCCCAATGCGTCTGTGTCTCTGTGGCTCGCAGATTTCTGTGATGGACCAGTATGACTGTCGCCTGACCTGCCTGGGTCCAAACCATGATATGGACCGTTGCGGCGCCTGCTTCTCTATGGACCATAGAGTGCTTGAATACCACGCATTTAAGGGTGGCCGTGCTCCACTAACCTTCAGGGGTGGTGTTGTACTCTGGACACTAGATGCAGTTCTCTTGACACTTCCCCTGAGTCCCCTTCTGGCTCTATACTGGCTGCAGAGGAGGAGGAGGCTTCCACCTCTTTGAGTCTCGCCAGGACGGAGATCTCTTCCACAGTGCAGAGGGATGGTCTAGCCCCACAGGGGGGTCAGGCAGGAGGAACGTTTTTGGTTGTCACCTCCTGAGAGGTGCAGGCTCCCCCGGTATCATGGCCTACTCTTGCTAGGCTCAGCCTGGTGGCTTCCTCAGCGCCATCTGTCAGAGCTGCATCTGATCGCGGCTTCAGTGAGCAGAGCGGTGCCGCAGTCAGTGCCGGGTCATGCGGTGTCATTTGCGGTGCTGAGGGAGGGAGGACCTTGGTGGTGGTCTCTCTGCCAATCTCTCTGATCTCCTCCTCTTCAGAGAGGATGATCAGGATGTGGATCCGGATTGGCAACTCGACTCTTCAGAGTCTCAGGGCTCTCCTTCTCCCAGCACTACGGCGCTCTCCCAATCTGCTCTTTCTTTGGGGCTGGTAATTACAATCTGCGCAGGCCCGGCACCGACTTTGGTGCCAGGAGCCTCTCTGGAGCCACCAGTGGTCTGTGGGGGCCTTGTGTTGAGAGTGGTTCTGCCCTGGTAGAAATTGAGTCTTCTGGTATCTGGTCTGGAGCCAGCACTATTCCCAGTGCTGCTCTGTCCTACAGTGCCGGAAAGGGGGATTTCACACCAGCTGCTTCCCCGGTGGGCGTGGGTAGAGTGGTGGACCCTCTGTGATGAGGAACAGGTCCCTCTGAGTCAGTGGGGGTGAGGGGGCGAGGTGAGGTGCCGCAGCCTTCCCTTCGAGCCCTATGGGGCTCAGGGAGGAGCCACTGCATTGAACCTGCCTTCTCCCCTTCATCGTCTTCAGGTAAGACCTCTGTAAGTGGGCTAGGGTCCACCCTGCTGGACCTCCCCGGCCCTGGTTGCCTCACAGGGGGAATCCCCTTCTGGGCTCAGTCCTGACCGTTTCAGGCTGGTTGAGCGGTCACTGACTGAGGAGACCATCGGGGTCTTTGCTGACATTGGATTGTCTGCAGGGTCTCGTCACCCTGGTAGAGGGCATTCTCACCCAGTGAGACTGCTTTCTCCCCTCCCTCTGTCTCCTCCTCCTCCCTGGGCCGTGTGACTCCCTCGGGGGCCCTTGACCTGGGAGCAGTTCAGAGCATCAGCTGCTGCATTCCCCTGCTATTTGAGAGCTATGGACAAGCATGTCTTTCACCTGTCTCCCCAGGAGCAGCCGGCCTCTGACTCTTTGGACGCGTCAGTCTCCTTGTCTCCCCGAGGAAGAGGATCCATCCGTCTACCTGTCCTCTGATGCTGACCAGACCTCCTATCAACATTTCCTATCGAGGCTGGTCAATGAGCTCCATGTATCTAGGGTGGCTAGACGCAATCCTGAGCAGGCGATGTGCATTTTTCTAAGTGAATACAGTGCAGACCACCTTGTGGTGCCTGCCTTGGCAGTTCCTTTTCAGGAGGTGTCGTACTGCACCTGGCAGCGTCCATCAACCCCCTCTCTAGTCCCGATGGACTGTCAGTACAGGTATTGCACACCCCAGGGATCTCCAGGAACTTTGCCTCACCCCACCTCAGGACTGAGTCTCCTGGGCACCTCTACTGAGCATAGAGGCCCAAGGCACAACTGACCTCCAGAGGCTGACTCTGTGGAGTTTGACCGCTGGGGGAGTAGAATCTTCTCCTCAGTGCACCTTATGCTGTGTGTCGCATTGCATCAAGCCCATCATGCTGTGTACAACAGACACTTATGGTTAATGCTAGGCCAGTTGCTAGCATCAATGCCTGATTCAGAGCCAACCAGGCAAGCCATTGCCCTCTCAGCACATGGCCTAGAGCTTGCAAGACACCAAGCAAGGGCATCATATGATGCCAATGAGGTGGCTTCCAGGCTGGTGGGGACAGCGATCTGCATTAGGCAGATGGCATGGCCTCACATTTCTAGGTTGACACCCCTGGCCTGGCGGGGGGTGCTTGCCTCCACTTTCCAGGTGACCCCCTCTTCTCCTGCAGGGTGAGGCGTAAACTTGAGGGGCAACTTCCTTCTTCCAGGCAAAGGGAGCCTCTGTCTCACCCTGACCAGTTATGGGCCTAGCCTGTGAGGGACTCCTCTCCCTGTGTTTTTCCCCACAGAGTGCTGAGGGAAATGTTTTCCCTCAGGGAGGAACCAGGTCCCCTTGGGGGCTTGATAATCACCCACCAGTGATGAATGGTGAAGATTGACACAGTGAAGATATGAAAATTACGTACCTACCGTAATTCTTGATCTTCTTGTATATCTTCACCATTCATCACTGCTTCCCACCCTCCACCCTGTCTTGGGCTTCAGCTTCTGGGCAGTGCCTCCTCCGAGCTTGCCTTACCTCAACTGAGGCCAGTTCTTGGCCTATTCCTGCTGTTACCCCTTAGCTCTGCTCTCTCTGCTGAAGTGACAGAGGCCCACCGTTGAGGGAGGGCAAGCAAGGGCACTTGCCCTCTCATGGAAGGGGCTCCCCGGGCCCTCCTCTCATGAACCTGATGGGGGCTTCCTCTCCTCTCCTCTGGCTGATTGTCTTGACCTTGCCTCTTGAGAGTCCAGGTTTCCAGCTGTGGTCAACTCAGCCTATGGGGTCCTCATTGCGATTAAGGGGAAATTGGGAGGGCCCTGGGGATCTCCAGTGCCCTTCCTTTGTAGAGCTGTGATTCCTTTTCCCTGCTGGTTTTTCCACCTGGGTCCTTCCTGAGCAGGGTTCCCCTTCTAAAACAATATAGTATATATCTGTGGAGAGAGGGACCTACTCTAGGCATCCTCTTGCCCCGCTCCTGCTGTCCAACTCTGACGGTACGATGTCTCTTCATTAAAACCCTCTGTGGAGGAGTTTTTGTTGCAGGGGGACCCTGCCCCGGGGTGGTTTCTGTCACCACTCTGGAGTATTTTGAGTACAGTAGGGGAACCCATGCCACCCCCTCCACCTCCTTTGGGGAGGCCAGGACACTCCGCATCCAGAAATTCAACTCCTGGTTGAAGAAATGGTGTGCAAGGGAGGGGTTTGGCTTTATGGGGGACTGGGGCCCCACCTGGACGGATGTAGGCCTGTATAATAACAGTGGCCTGCATCTATCCGGGAAGTGGACCACGATCCTGAGTGACAAGTTTGAAAGTAAACTGGCCAAGGGGGTGGTGGAGCCAGGAAGGTCAGGAGGCTTAGTAACATTCCCCCAAGGGCACATGCAGGAAAATAAATTGTCGGCAAGTACAACTGAAGTTGGCGGGGGGCAAAGTGGTGGAATTGGGACCACACAAGAAAGGTAACTGGGGTTGGGGAAGGAAGCAGGAGGGCAGAAAGTAATCTAAAATGCACAACATGGAAGGTGTTGTGGAAATTTCCTACTTGTCATGCAGAGACAAAGAAACAGTCTTGTGCAGAGTTCAAACCATTTATTCACGTATGCATACGGAGAGCCAGCTCCCCCTGTTATTGCATAGCTCCGATTACAATAGTAAGCCTCCTTCTCTTATACACTTGCCTAGCCACATAACAGTGTCATGGCACAACTTCATTGGACAGTAAACTTCATACAATACTGCTGTTAGTTGCTGATCGGTTATGCTAATACTATGTTAAATACAATACTGCTGCCACTTACTGACTGGTTATGCTAATTATTATGCTAACTTACTTTAGCCACATCATCTATAAGGCATGCATACATTACTACAAGGAAATGCTTGCTTATGGAATTTTCCACCATCCACCAAGGACATGCTCGCTATGGAATTTTCCACCATCCACCAAGGACATGCTTGCTATGGAATTTTCCACTATCCACCATTTCATGAAGATTGTTTCAGTTCTGCAGCCATTTTGTGGTGCTTTATGCACAGTGGTTTCTACAGCATTAGGTCAGAAATTTTCTTCCTCTACACTCCCCTCTTTGATACTCTGTATCAACTTCTAAAATTCGATATCACAGTTATAGTAAGGCAATTTTTACGCATTTTGTTTTACTATGTCGTAATTATGTATCACAGGTGATTGTACAGTTGGTGTAGGTGGGTTACAGGCTGTGTTACACATTTTTGTAAGCAGCAGCTTTACACAAAGTACAACAAGCCATATACATAACAAGGCGATAATGCCAGCAGCAACATATGTCATTATTGTCGATCCCCATTGGCCAAATACATTTGTAATCCATCCCCATGGATTCCAGTCACCCTCAGACTTATTTTCGCTCACAATTTTATTCTGTAGTTGCTGTACTTTGTGCAAAACTTCTGTCATATTATCAGCCACATTTGGTACATAGGTACAACATTCTTCTCCAATTATTGCACATACCCCTCCCTGGGCCACTAGTACATAATCAAGAGCAACCCGATTTTGTAATGCTACTAGTCTTAATGCTTTAGTTTCGGCACTTAGCAGGGTGAGCCCCTCATTTGTGAGGTTTACCAGAGCCTCAAGTTCGTAACTTAGTTGATCAATATAATGCATAGCTTGTTGTGCTCCCCAAAATGGAAAAAATCCTGCGGCTAACTTTTCAGACCAGGGTGTCCTATGGTGTGCCCGGGGCACCCCGGACCCACCAATGCCTATTGCGCATTTCTTTCGGGACACCTTACCACTGTTATTGTCATTGTGAAGCTTATATACCTGTACAGCTGGGTGGAGAGTGGCCAAGTAGCAACACCCAATCCATCCCGTTGGTAAAAACACATAAGCTCTGTCCCCACATACCCAATACAGGCCGGACAGGCCACCTACAGCCCCTGTTCCTTCCAAGTAGTGTGTAATTTGAGGCACAGCAGGAGGAACCAACGAAGTGCTCCTTTAGAGGCACATAGACAATTAGCGGCACAGGTGGAGTATCGATGTTCTAGGTGTAAGACAGGACAATGTGTTTTGTTTGGGGGTTGATATACCTTGGAGAATAGGTGGCCCCTAAACAGATTGGTCTTATTTAATATCCTTTGTTGAAAAGAGGTATCAGTGTCGCTTGGCCACAAGTTTCTAAACCTCCCGTCAATCTGTAAGTGTTATTGCAAACAGGCTTGGGCCATAATTGCAGTCCCATGGCAGCAGAAAATGGGGAATGCGCACACACATAACAATCACTTAGGTTAGTGTTAGTAACATGTAGCTTCATCAGAGTCCACCAGGTATTAGTGGTATGTAGGGGTTCAAGGCTGCGGCTGCATCTCACAGTCTTGTGGTTTACTTTAATACTTATCAGAGTCAGAAGAACCACAGCGGCTCCCAGCACGCATGCCATCCCTGCAGTCAATAAAACAGTCTTTTTCTTCATCTGTCCTCGATGGCTGTCACCAACCGACAGTGGGATGTGTGGATCCATGTGTCTCTCTCTCGGCGATCTTTACAGCAGTCGGCGTGGTATGGAGCACTTGGAAAGGGCCTCGCCACCGGGGATCACTCCACTTCTTTCGCCAAAAGTCCTTTGTCACCACGAAGTCTCTGGGCTGTATGGGTGTAGCGCTGCTTCTGGATTTGGCACAGGCAAGGCCGCTTTTACTCTAGGGTAAAAAAGATCTCAACACAGCATTAAGGGATAAACAATAGGCAATCATTTCATTATCTATACCGTGCAATGTTAACCTGCTTTGGGGAAAAGGTACATTAGTCATTCTCAGAGGCCTACCCATCAGAATCTCGTGTGGTGACAGACCCATCTGCGTTGGTCTACCTCTCATACTCATTAAGGCCAAAGGCAGAGCCTTCACCCAATTAAGTCCTGTTTCTGCCATCAGTTTGGTTAATTTTACCTTTAAGGTTTGGTTTGCCCTTTCCACAGCCCCTCCAGACTGTGGATGGTAGGCACAGTGAGTTCTTAAATCAATTTTCAAAACCTCACATAGGCACCTGATAACTTTCGTTTGCAAAATGAATACCATTGTCACTAGATATACGCGAGGGTAGGCCCCAACGGGGTATAATATCCCTCAATAGGGCCTTTGCCACCACACACGCAGTGCTTCTTCTAGCTGGGAAAGCCTCTACCCACTTAGAGAACATATCTACTATAACCAAACAATACCTGTAGCCCTCACAAGGGCTTAGTTCAATGAAGTCCATCATTATATGCTCAAACGGTCCTGTAGGAGAAGGATGGGCAGAGGGGGTTACTTGGAGTCCCCTGCCGGTATTATTTTGCATACATATAATACATTTTTTTACAAAAGTTTTCAGCATACAAAGAGAAACCTACAGCATACAAATATTTATTTACAAAAGCCACCATCCCACCTTTTGACACATAGTCGGCTCCATGAGCCAACTTGGCCAAAAAGGGAAACGTGACTGCTGGCAGGCAAAGTCTGCCATCGGGCGCCACCCACAGCTTTGCGGTGGCATCATAGGTGCAACATGTATGCCAGTTCTTTTTCTCCTTTTTATTAGCAGATTGTTGTATTTCAGCTACATCACTGGCAGAAAAAAGATTTACTGGTTTTACATCTTGAGAAAGCATTAACGGTAGTGGGACAACATCAAGGAGAGCTGCTCTTTTCGCAGCTGCATCAGCTCGGGCGTTTCCGTTTGATACAAAGTCAGAAGCAGATGTGTGCGCTTGGCATTTCACGACTGCGACAGCTCTAGGCATTTTGAATGGCTGTCAACAGGTTTTCTACTAGTTTCACATGCGCAATGGGCTTTCCTGACGAAGTCAGGAACCCCCTGTTTTTCCATAGTGTTCCAAAATCATGCACTACTCCAAAGGCATACCTGCTGTCCGTGTAAATGTTAACGGTTTGGTTTTTTGCTAAAACACAGGCCCTGGTTAATGCCAATAGCTCAGTGGCCTGGGCTGACAAGTAGGACGGCAGCTTATGGTTCTCTAGAGTAGTGCTGTCAGTGCATACGGCGTATGCCACAATTGGACGACCCTGCCCGTCTTGTTGAGCCGAGCCGTCCACAAACAGTTCCAGGTCTGCGTTAGTCAGCGGTACATCAGTCAAATCAGGCCGAGGTCTGCAGTCCAAGTCAATTACTTCTTCACAGTCATGTACGTCACCGTCCTCCGGGGTAGGGAGGAGGGTAGTCGGATTTAAGGTAGTACAGCGCTTAAGGGTAACATTTGACATGGTTAGTAACACATTCTGATATTGCAGTAAGCAAGCAGGAGTTAGATGGGCAGTGCAGGCCTGCAGTATAATCAAGTGTACTGCATGTGGCACATGTACAACTAGAGGGGAAACCCCCACCAAATCAGAACAGGCCAGCACCGCCTCGGTAGCAGCGGCAACAGACTGTAGACACAACACCATTCCTCTGATTACTGAATCTAAATGCTTAGAGTAGTAAGCCACCGGTCTTCTTGCATCCCCATGCAATTGTGTTAGTACAGCAGACATAAACCCATTCCTTCCATCCACATAGAGATCAAATGGCTTGTTAAAGTCAGGCAGCCCTAGACAAGGTGCTGACGCTAAAGCCAATTTTAATTGTGTGAAGTTTTCCGTTAATTTATTTGTCCACTTGACCTCATCTTTCATTTGCATACCCTTGCCGTGGATGGCATCTTGCAAGGGCTGTGCCAAGAAGGCATAATCCTTCAGCCAGGCTCTGCAGTAGCCCGCCATGCCCAAAAAGGACATCATTTGTTGTTTTGGTAATGGCCTCAATTTGTTCTGGGGCTAGGGCGTGCCCTTGCGCTGACAGTGTATGACCTAAGCACTTTACCTGTTCTTTGCACAGCTGTAGTTTACTTTTTGATACCTTGTGCCCGTTTTCGGCCAAATAGAGTAACAGCGCCTTTGAGTCCTGCTCACATGCTTCCCGCGAGGGGGAGGCAAGTAGCAGATCATCAACGTACTGTATCAACACACTCCCACCGGGGGGCACAAAGGCAGACAAATTGTCCCTCATTTGGGCCGAGAACACAGCCGGGGATTCAACATACCCTTGGGGCATCCGAGTCCATGTCCAGTTTTTCCCTTTATACGTAAATGCAAACCATTCTTGGCTCTCGGGCTCCACGGGAATGCTGAAAAAGGCAATTGCCAAGTCTATAACTGTAAAGAAACAACTATTTGTAGGTATCTGAGACAGAACAGTGACAGCGTTCGGGACCACAGGCGTTCTGGCATGTACAGCAGCATTTACCAGTCGCGGATCTTGCACAAACCGGTAGGTGCCTTCTGGCTTTTTCACCGGTAGAATAGGAGTGTTTACCGTAGCATTGGGACATGGTACGATAACCCCCCCTCTCTACCAATGCTGCATGCATAGGCACAATTCCCTCTTCTGCTTCCTTTCCAAGCGGGTATTGGTGTTTGTGGGGCCTATAGGAGGACTTTGGTGTGACTGATAAAGGTTGTGCATTTTTTATTAATCCTGCATCGGTCTTGGAAGTGGCCCATAGACTATATGGCAGCTCATCTAGCCAAGGAGGTAACCTATCATTTAGTTTACTTTCTTTTTCCTTTGTAACCTGTCCAATTGCCTTTATCTCTAGTTGCACTGACACTTGCTCACATAGAACATACTTATAACACCCTGTCGACGGCGACACCCATCTGTCACCTTCTTGTTCCCAGTCGCTTAGTTTTTTCATTTGCGCCACCCACGGCCCCAGATCCCTCCACTGTACCCCTTTTCCCTTTGCAAGTGAGATGTGAGAGGCTGCCCTTTCCACTACATAGGCTTGTTGTTGCTCAGCAGTAAGATCTACAGCTGCAGCGCAGCGGTCATGTGCTACATATAGATCTTTATAGATCTGTTTAAAGTTGGACTAGCATAACATTCTGTGGTGATTTGCATATGCAGCCCATGATGCTTTGCATTGTGGGGGCATGTGTGATTTTGTATTTTCTTGGAACTTGGCTTCTCAGCCAAATGCCCCTTGGGGTAACCCTTGCCTCAGTGTTTGCGCACAGAGGTTCTTTGTCTTTTAAATAGTTTTTTATTTTAATGGGTTCACCACAATATATCCAAGGCACACTGCCTTAAGGGTAGCTGGCCCATTCCACTGGGGTGTCAAACAGGCGAGGCATACTGATGAGTCCTGGTAGACGAAACACGTGTCTATGTCTTCTGTTAGCACCCTTTGCAAACTGTGTGAGAGAGGTCTTTCGGCACCATGCAATTCTGCTAAAGTTGACTAGCATAACATTCTGTGGTGATTTGCATATGCAGCCCATGATGCTTTGCATTGTGGGGGCATGTGTGATTTTGTATTTTCTTGGAACTTGGCTTCTCAGCCAAATGCCCCTTGGGGTAACCCTTGCCTCAGTGTTTGCGCACAGAGGTTCTTTGTCTTTTAAATAGTTTTTTATTTTAATGGGTTCACCACAATATATCCAAGGCACACTGCCTTAAGGGTAGCTGGCCCATTCCACTGGGGTGTCAAACAGACGAGGCATACTGATGAGTCCTGGTAGGACGAAACACGTGTCTATGTCTTCTGTTAGCACCCTTTGCAAACTGTGTGAGAGGTCTTTCGGCACCATGCAATTCTGCTTAAAGTTGGACTAGCATAACATTCTGTGGTGATTTGCATATGCAGCCCATGATGCTTTGCATTGTGGGGGCATGTGTGATTTTGTATTTTCTTGGAACTTGGCTTCTCAGCCAAATGCCCCTTGGGGTAACCCTTGCCTCAGTGTTTGCGCACAGAGGTTCTTTGTCTTTAAATAGTTTTTATTTTAATGGGTTCACCAATATATCCAAGGCACACTGCCTTAAGGGTAGCTGGCCCATTCCACTGGGGTGTCAAACAGACGAGGCATACTGATGAGTCCTGGTAGGACGAAACACGTGTCTATGTCTTCTGTTAGCACCCTTTGCAAACTGTGTGAGAGGTCTTTCGGCACCATGCAATTCTGCTTAAAGTTGGACTAGCATAACATTCTGTGGTGATTTGCATATGCAGCCCATGATGCTTTGCATTGTGGGGGCATGTGTGATTTTGTATTTTATATAGATCTTTTACTTGTAACTCATCTAGCACTGGCTGAGTACTCCATCTACTTGTCTCGTACCCAAAATCCCTCTCACCTTTTGCATAGTGAGCAGTACAGTGGAGATAGTACTGTAGTTTCTGCACACCCCCTGTCAATTTAGCAGCCCATTCTATCAATGAGCCCACTTGCTCCTCACCTATAAGCTTCCAACAGTACAGCCAGTCACTTGCAGTCACGTCAAGTGAAAAATACCAGCTCTGGCCGAGGTCACAGAGAGTCTCTCATTACTTATACTTATAGTCATGTTTAGCTTAGCTAATAAGTCTCTGCCTAGTAAGTTTACAGGGCAGGTCTCACTATACAGGAATTCGTGTTGTATCGTCAGCTTGTTACACTGCACAGTCAGGGGCTGGGTCAGATGCTCATACATAGGTATGCCTGAGGCGCCCACAGTTTCCACCACAGTGTCACTGGGACACAGGTACAGTTCACAGGTTCGTATCGCAGACAGTGATGCACCGGTGTCTACCAAAAAGGAAACATTCTTGTTGTCAACAGTTAGTGTCAATTTCGGTATTTTAACGGGGTCAGGGGTGAGGGAGAGCATTGCTTGATGTTGTCCTGCTATTTCCTAGCGATTGTACGTGGGCAGTTGCATTTCATACAAAGGGTTGTGCACAGAAAAGTCGGCAGCGGGAGGGGGTAGTTCATACTGGGCGGCTCCCCTTTCCTGGGGACAGTTTCTGGCGATGTGGCCCATTTGGTTACAGCGGTAGCAGCGGTACTGGCTATGATCACCCCTCCCTCGCTCTGCCTGGGGACCTCCTCTTCCTCGCCCTCTCCCTCTGCCACTACCTCCTTCATAGTACATTAGCTGCGCCTTTACTAGTTTCTTCTGATCTTTTTCTTCGTTTCCCCTCTGTTGTCTCTCAGAGTGTTCAGCATTCGGCAAAATCTCAGCTAATGATTTTGTCTCCCATCCAATACAAGCAGTTGTAACTCCTTTTTTTATTTCAGGCAAAAGTCCACTACAAAAGGCATGCCCCAACAAATTTCCATACGCTGTATCACCAGGCTTCACCCCCGAGTGCTGTTTAAATATGGTTTCTAGTCTCTCTCTGTATTCCTGCACTGTCTCACCTGTTTTCTGCTTTGTAGCATGGATGCGGGGCCAATCAGTAGTTTTCTTAAACTTAGTCTGCACTGCCGTCCAAACTGCTTGCAGTTGGTTTGCTCTATCGTCTCTTGCAGCATCCATATTCCAATTTCCCTTGCACTCATTCCACTGGAATTTTAAAGTTCTCCTAAACACTCAGTCATTTCTCAGTGGACAGGTCATACATTACAAATAGGGCTTGCATCTCCTCTATGTACGCATCTACATCTTTCCCAGGGGGCGGTATACCCTTAACTGCGTCAGTCAGTTTGTCAGGGCTCCAAGGTCTCTCTCTACTCCTATCCAGGGGTTGGCTACATCAGCCGTGTTAGGGTTGGGGTAATATACTAGTGGCATGTTAATTACAGGGTCCTCCCTCTTAGCCCTTAATGTGGTCTTTCCGTAACCTACTGGAGACCAGACTTCTTGTTGCCTACTATGCGGGCCCATTTCCCCGCTAGTTGTATCGGGCTCTACCTGTGCCTCGGCCGGCATCTGTCTAACGTCCCCAGGATACCCCGGGGCCACCAGTCCCCCTCCCACCGCCCCCTGATCTGGCGGCAGGGTGGTGGGTTGAGGAGCCGGTGCCGCTGCAGCAGGCGAGGGCTGGTGGGGGGTGGCGTATCATTTCTTTTTGGCTTTCTTTTCCTTTCCTCCTCCTCTGTTTCTTGTTTTACCACTATGCCCTCCAATGACCTTTCACACCTACTTTCTGCTTCTCTTTCCCACCTATTGAACTTTGTCCAATCTATTACTACTTTCTTTTGTTTGCTTTCTACCTTCTCTAGAATGCTCCTTGCTTCTTGTAAGACATCCAGACTAAATGTTCCTGTTAGGGGAAATAATCCATCTGTTCTCAGGTTCCATTCCGGGATCTCACTAATTGAGTTGTTCCCATACTTATCAGCCATGCCTTTTACTGGTCCACGAAGGGGATCAGGCAACTTTCCCTTGCTTTGTTTCACCCCCATGTCACTGTCCTGTGTTTAGTTTATGTATTATTTATTTATTTATTTATTTTAGTTGTTTAACCAGGTATAGCACACTAAGCTGAAAGCTTTTTTTACAGGAGAGAACTGGGAGCACATGGAGGTTAAGTGACTTGCTCAGGGTCACACAGTATGCAAGTGGAAGCTGTAGGATTCAAACCCGGGTCTGGTCTGCAGAATGTCACCAGATTTGCAGCTCAGAGCCTTAGACCACTGTGCTATACTGCCTCCACGTTACACCCTATGCTTAGCTCTGTTCCCGGGTTAGCATCACAGTTAAAACTCAAACCCCCTTTTAGTTACTTTTGTCCCAACAGTTCAGGTCCTGGACTACTTTTGCTACAAAAGCTCAAACCTATGTTTCGGTTACTTTTGCCCTGGCAACTCAAGCCTTCTGACCGCTTTTACTAAAAGGACTCAAACTTGTCTGAGGTTACTTTTGTTTTAACAGCCTAAATCCCTAGAGTTTTACATCACTGTTTTACCACTTACTTTTATGTTACTTTAAACTACTTTTACTTAGTTTGGAGTCAACACAAGAACTTTCGTACTTTTTATGTCGATCTGCGCCGTCCTGGTTGGTGCGTCCTCGCCCGAACAGCCCAAAGCGGGTCCTTGCCTCGTCTTTTTGAGGTGGTCTCCCTGCAGTGTCCCCTGGACATCCGCCGGTGTACTTCAGGTCTTATTCCAGTGAAGACTCCACCAAACAGAGCCGTGCAGATCCTGCCGACTACGCCAAGATTGTCGTGGAAATTTCCTACTTGTCATACAGAGACAAAGAAACAGTCTTGTGCAGAGTTCAAACCATTTATTCACGTATGCATACGGAGAGCCAGCTCCCCCTGTTGTTATTGCATAGCTCCGATTACAGTAGTAAGCCTCCTTCTCTTATACACTTGCCTAACCACATAACAGTGTCTTGGCACAACTTCATTGGACAGTAAACTTCATACAATACTGCTGTTAGTTGCTGATTGGTTATGCTAATACTATGTTAAATACAATACTGCTGCCACTTACTGACTGGTTATGCTAATTATTATGCTAACTTACTTTAGCCACATTATCTATAAGGCATGCATACATTACTACAAGGAAATGCTTGCTTATGGAATTTTCCACTATCCGCCAAGGATATGCTTGCTATGGAATTTTCCACCATCCACCAAGGACATGCTTGCTATGGAATTTTCCACTATCCACCATTTCATGAAGATTGTTTCAGTTCTGCAGCCATTTTGTGGTGCTTTATGCACAGTGGTTTCTACATCATTAGGTCAGAAATTTTCTTCCTCTACAAAGGCTATGGTAACTAATGCCTGCAGCCTGGGAAATAAACTCCCAGACCTAGAGGCATTGATAGTAGAGGCACAGCTGGATATAGTAGCAATAACTGAAACCTGGTACAGTGCAAATCATGGGTGGGAAATCAATGTACCAGGCTATGCTCTGTTCAGGAGGGATGGGGGTAAGAAAAGGGGTTGGGGAGTTACCCAGTATATCAGGGAGGGTATAAAGACAACACAGATAGAGGGTAAGCAGGTGGAGGCTGAGGCACTGTGGGTCACCCTTGAACCTGGAAATGGCACAGCAGTACTCACAGGGGTGATATAAAGGCCTCCAGGACAGGGAGAGGAAGTGGACAGGGAGCTAGTGGATGAAATAACGAGATGGCAATGAAAGGTGAAATTCTGCTAATTGGGAATTTCAATATGCCGGACATAGATTGGACCACCCAGGCAGCGACTTCAGCCAGAAGCAGAGGCATCCTAGATTTCATACAGGAAGCAGGACTCGGGCAGCTTGTGCTTGATCCCACCAGAGACACAGCAGTTCTGTACCTAGTGATAACCCACGGGGATAGAATCACAGATGTCCAGGTAGAAGGGCAACTGGTATCCAGCAGTCACCACGTAGTGTGGTTCAGCATGGGGACAGGGACTCAGTCATGTCACACTAGGTCAAAGGTTTTAGATTTCAAAAAGGCAGACTTTGCTGAAATTAGGAGAGCTATCAAAATAGCCTTGGAGAAATGGGGAACAGGAGGTGTGGTGGAAGAGCAGTGGGAGCACCTAAAAGGAGCCATAGTGGAACTGACAAACCAATGCATCGGATTGGTATCCAAAGGCAAGAGAAGAAGACCACTATGGTTCTTGAAAGAGGTGGCAGACAAAGTAAGGGCTAAAAAGGCAGGGTTCAGGAAGTATAAGGAGACTCAAAGAGAGGAGGACAAGGAAGTGTACTAGTGCCTAAGGGAAGTGGAAAGAGCTGTAAGGAGAGCAAAGGCGTGGACTGAGGGAGGATTAGCGCAGACAGTAAAGAAAGGGGACAAGACATTCTATAGGTACATCAGCAGAAGAAGGAAAACCAAGAGGGGGATTGTTAGGCTCAAAGGGGAGGAAGGGGAGTGTAAGGAGGAGAGACCTTGATAAGGCAGAAATACTGAACAAATACTTATGAACATAAGAAGAAGCCAACAGAAGAAGGCCATTGGGTCTATCAAGTCTGCTTGTTTTGCAGGGTTCACAGCTTGAGCTAATGTCCCTGCCCTCCCTCCCCACTCCTCTCATCCTCCCTACCAATGTTCTTTACCTTCCCTCTATGCCTGTCCCAGCCTCTCTTAAAGATGCCAACAGTCTTCAATGAGATGACCTCTTCCGGCAGTGCATTCTAAGTGTCCATCACCCCTCTCTGTGAAGAAGTGCTTCTAGGGACATGGATATGTTGTTCATCCACACTGTCTGGCAGGTTCCTTGCCACTTTAAATCTTGCCGGAAGGTCTTCAAGCTGGCTTCTCCCACCCACCCGGGTGGTAAAACTCTCGGCTTCTCCCCATGATGCCAGATCTTCCTTACCGCTTGGAAGCTCAGGTTCCCTCCTCAGTGCTCTGCGTTTGACTGGATCCTAACTCTTCAGTTCGTCCGAAACTCATTCTAAAGTTTTCTAGACTTCGGTCTTCATTATCCCTCGTGGCTGCGATGGACAAATCGATTCCCGGTTTTCGGAGGTGCCCTTGCGGGCAGAAGATGTCCAGGATGGATCCGCACTCCATGTGCGTCTACTTCCTCGTCCTAGACCATGACCCGCAGGCCTGCTGAAGTTGTGTCGTTCCTTTTCGCCAATGTCCTGGAGGTGATCGCTGCTGCTCATTGAAGCTCGAGTTTTGAGAAGTGTTACCCGCTGGTAAAATCCAAAGAGGCTCGTTACGGTGTCCAAGGGCGGCTGGCTCGGCTGAGCAGCTCAAGCATATGATTGCCCTCGAGGAGGAGGTCGCCCAGGCCGCATCTTCCTCCTCCTCAGTCATGGCATTTATCCCGCTCTCTTTGAGTACCTCATATTTAGCTTCGTTCAAGGAGCTGTGTCAGTTCCTTTCCATGAAGGGTGAGGGGCCATCAGGACATTCCTCTCGGTCCAAGAAGAGGGATTCAAAGGGTAAGTCCCACCGTCGGCGTTCGTGGGAGCGGGAGAGGTCTCCTTCCCCGGACAGATGACCATCGACTTCGGTCAAAGTTGTGGCTCAGGCAGCCGGCTTCATGGCGTCCCTGTCAGGCCAGCCTGCCATGACACCCATCGACACAGTCCAGATATTCCTCGACCCGTCGGACAGGTTATCGATTGGTGAAGCCGGCAACCCTTCTTTGCCGGTTCCCCCAGTGGAGGCCGAGGATCTGCCTGCGCCTTCGGGTCGGCAGTCCCCGGTTAAAGTGTCCGAGCCGAGGGAAGAGCGGGTGTCCCCCGCCCCTTCCCAGGCCCGCTCTCGGTTGCACCGAGGGTCTCGGTCTTTATCTCGGTCAAGCTGATCCCGCTGACATTGGCGGTATCGGTCTCGGCACCGAAGTAAGCATCGACGCTGCTCCTCCTCGTCTTCCTCCTCGGAAGAGGAGAGGCTTCAACGCAAATTGCGTCGGCACTTTGAGGAGCTTATGTGGCAGCAGTTACTTTTGTCTGGGAGTAAGTTGACACCGACACATCCCCCCGGCCATCAAGTGGCTGTCACCCGAATGGCCGAAGCAACTGCTCGCTGCAGTCGAGATGCCCATTTCTGGGCCGGTTGTTCGGCCGAAACTTGCTGCCCCACCGATTTTAGTGGAACCTCCGCCTTTACAACCGAAGTCTGGGGCACTGACCAAAGATTCTTGGTCGGGTCACGGCCTGTCCTACAGGTTGTCGGTCACCCTCACTCCCGACGGTCCTCGGCAGGTGAAGGGTGGCTCAGGCCCTAGGCAGCTCTTCATGGACTCTTCAGAGTCTGACGACGACTCCTCCCTGTTCTCCAGGCAGGTTGACCTGGAGTCCTCCGGGGGCCAGTTACTGGATGATAGCCCATCGTCCTTCGTGGATTTGCTTCGGCTCATCTCAGAGTCCACCGGGATGCAGCTCAAGCCCGTGTCCAAATGGGCCAAGTATCCCCTGACGGAGATACTGGACCGAGGGGATTCACCCACGGAGACTTCCCTGTGGCTGAGGCCATTGTCGGCCCAGCCTTGGAGCTTTGGCAGTGGCCTGCTTCCTGTCCTGTGCCCTCGGCCAGGATGGCCAGGAAGTATGCAGTCCCTACCGGCTCTTTGCCCGGTTTCTTGGAGCACCCCTCTGCCGAGGGTTAGTTACCGACAGCATTATCCAGCGTTCCGGAAACGCTTGAGATGTGGACAAGCCCCCCGACAAGGAGTCCAAAAAGTTGGACTATGCCGGGCACAAGGTGTATGCTGCGTCCTCCCTCGGCCTCCGACAGGCCAGCTCGGCCATGCTAATGGCGCACTTCTCCCACGCCCTCATGGGCTCCCTGGATGAGGTGATCCCTCATCTCCCGGCCGACCTGCAGACCACAGTCCAGCAGGTGCGGGACCAGGGTAGGGCGGTGGCAAACCAGCAACTTCAGACTGCTCTGGACCTAGGTGATTCCTGTGCCAGATCAGTAGCGGCTGTGGTGGCCATGCACCGCAGGGTGTGGCTGAGGATATTCAGCTTCACGGCGGATACCCAGCACAAGTTGGTGGACGTCCCCTTCTTGGGGACCGACCTCTTCGGCTCTGGAGTGGAGGGACACCTCCAGCAGATCGAAAAGTCCAATGCCACCCTGGACTTGGTCACCTCCACCCAGAGGGACAAAGGCCACCGTCAGCAGCAGCACAAGCCCTTTTCGTCCTTCTGCACCTGCGGCACATCCGACCCAACAGCACCAGCACCAGGGCCAGCAGGCTCGTGCTTGGCATCCCAAACCCAAGCCCGCAGCTTCCTCCAATAGGAAGCAAGGAGGTAAAGGCCCAGGAGGTCCCTCAGCCAGACCCTCCTCCAAGCCTGCCCAGTGACGGGTTGAGGGGTGTTGCCCCCAACCTCATCACTCTTCCCTGGGTTCCCCCCGTGGGGGGACAGCTCCGCCACTTCCTTTCCGCCTGGTCCACTATCACCACGGACCGTTGGGTATTGGAGGTGGTTTGAAAGGGCCTGTCTCTGGAATTCGAGCAGACCTCTTCTTTTCGAGCCGTCGCCCCTTGGGGGGTCACGGGGTCCGAAGCCTCGCTGTCGGCCCGCCGAGCCGATATTGCTCTGCTCCTCGAAAAAGAGGTGATCAGGAAGGTGGCAGATCCTCCTCCATACCCGGGGTTTGTGTCCAGGTACTTTCTGGTCCCAAAACGGACGGGGGGCTGGTGCCTCATTCTTGATCTGCACGACCTAAACAGGTTCCTAAGGTCTCAGACCTTCAGGATGGTCACTCTGGCGCAGATAATCCCATCCTTGGAACGAGGCATGTGGTTCTGTTCCCCGGACCTCCAGGACGTGTTTTTTCACATCCCAATCCGTCCGTCTCATCAGAGATTCCTCCTCTTCAGAGCAGAGGATCCCTTTACGAGTTCCGGGCCATGCCCTTCGGCCTCTCCCTAGCTCCCAGGGTTTTCACCAAATGCATGACAGTGGTGACAGCATTCCTGTGGTGCCGAAGGGTCCGGGTGTACCCCTACCTGGACGACTGACTGATTGCAGCCCCCTCCAGAGCGGAGGTGGAGCGGTCCAGAGATCTGGCCCTCCAGGTTTGCTCTCAGATTGGCCTCCTCATCAACGAGGCCAAGTTGGAACTCGTGCCGAATCAGGTGATACACTTCATCTGGGCAGAGCTTGACTCTCTTCGAGCCAGAGCTCGGCTCCCGGCGGACAGGGCCGAGGTTCTTAACTCCTTTGCCCAATCATTTGTGGTTGGGCAACTGCGCCCTACCCGGGACTTCCTGCGCCTCCTGGGCCTCATGGCAGCCTGCACCAGCATGGTCTGTTGGGCCCGCTGGTATATGCATCCCCTTCAATGGGGACTGGCTAGCCAGTGGTCACAACGCTGCGATCCATTGGATCAGTTGGTGACAGTGACCCAAGAGATGTGGAATGCTCTCCAGTGGTGGACCGTTCCAGCACATCTGCAGGAGGTCATCCCGTTTGTCCGCCCCTAGCCGACGGTCCCACTATCGACTGATGCATCTCTGATGGGTTGGGGTTCCCATCTGTGGGAGCACAGAGCGCATGGCCTCTGGTCCCCTTGGGAGTCCCGATATCATATCAACCTGCTAGAGCTCCGAGTGGTCCGTCTAGCTCTCACCGCTTTTGCTCCATTTCTACAGGGTCAAGCGGTTTAGGTCCAGACGGACAATACCATGACCATGTACTACCTAAACTGCCAGGGCAGGACGTGCTCCATGCCTTTATGCAAGGAAGCTGTCCGCATGTGGTCTCTCGTGTGCAGCCTAGAGGTGAATCACCTAGCCATTCATGTGGCAGGAGCCTCCAACACCCTGGCCGATGCCCTAAGCCAGATAGGGGCTGCGTCTCACAAGTGGTCTCTCCTGCCAGAGGTAGTACAAGATCTCTTCTCCCACTGGGGCATGCCTCAGGCAGATCTGTTTGCCTCAAGGGAGAATGCGAAGCTGAGACTGTTTCATGCCCACCCCCTCAGCAGGGCTCGCTGCAGGGGGATGCCTTCTCGAGGCTGTGGACCCCGGGCCTCTTCTATGCCTTTTCCCCATTTCCCTTGATCCACAAAGTGCTTCTCAAGGCGAGGAGGGACAAGGCGCAGGTGATTCTGGTAGCCCTATACTGGCCCCGTCAGTTCTGGTATCCAGATCTCCTCAGTCTCAGCTCCAGGCTCCCGAGGCGTCTTCCAGCCCACCCGGACCTGATCTCCATCAATCAGGGGAAGGTATTCCATCCGGACCTTCAATCACTGCACCTGACGGCCTGGTTCCTGAGTGGCTAGAGTTCCAGGCCTTGGGTCTTTCCGACGAGGTCCTCAACGCCGTTGAGGCTGCCTGAGAGTCGACCAGAAAATGCTACGCCTTCAAATGGAAGAGATTCTCCATTTGGTGTCAGGCAAGGGCCTGGACCCTTCCTCCTGTTCTGTGGCAAGCATTTTGGACTATTTATGGTCCCTTTCTAGTCAAGGGCTTAGGTCGCGACCCTAAAGGGTGCACCCTGGCAGCCATCTCTGCTTACCGGCGGCGGCGGGCAGTCCGGTGGCTGGGAAAAGGTGTTGGGCGCTTTTCAAGGCCTTGATCGCATTTCCTCCGTGCGAGAACCCCACCGCCGTGGATTTACTGCTGGTACTGGCAAAGCTCATGGGCAAGCCATTCGAACCAATGTACAGGTGTGATCTCTCTCACCTGTCGTGGAAGACCGCCTTCTTGGTGGCTATCACGTCAGCCAGAAGGATGGGAGAGCTCCAGGCGCTTTGCATCGAGTCTCCTTACCTAGTCTTCCACAGGGACAAGGTTGTCTTGCGCCCCCACCCAAAATTCCTTCCGAAGGTGGTGTCGGAGTTTCACCTTAACCAGGTGCTGACTCTGCCGGTGTTCTACCCCAATCACACCTCGGAGGCTGAATATAGGCTCCATACTCTGGACCCTAGAAGGGCGCTCGCTTATTATAAGGAGCGCACGGCTGAAATTTGGGGAGAGGTTCGCCAGCTGTTTGTCACCTACGCTGAAGCCGCATCTGGCAGACCTGCAGCCAAGCGAATGATAGGCAGGTGGGTCACCTCCTGCATAGAACGCTGCTATAAGTTGGCGGGCATGGAGCCTCCCAGAGGGATAAGAGCTCATTCTACCCATCATACCGCTGCATCGGTGGCTGCTTCTAGGGACGTCCCTATCCAGGAAATCTGCAGGGCTGCTACCTGGAAGTCAGCACACACCTTTATTACCCATTACCACATCGACCTTGAGTCACGCCGGGATGCTGGTTTTGGGTCCTCTGTTCTCCAGTCTCTATTTCCTAAGTAGGGGGTGTGCGCCTTGCCTCCCTCCTTGCATAGAAGCATGGAGCGCGTCCCGCCCTGGCGGTTTAGGTAGTACATGGTCGTGGTATTGTCCGTCTGGACACGGACCACCTGACCCCGGAGAAACGGAGCAAAGGCGGTGAGAGCTAGGCGGACCGCTCGGAGCTCCAGCAGGTTGATGTGGCATCGGGACTCCCACGGGGACCAGAGGCCGTGCACTCGGTGTTCCCCCAGATGGGCACCCCAGCCCATCAGAGAGGCATCGGTCGATAGAGAGACCGTCGGCTCGGGGCGGACAAACGGGATGCCCTTCTGCAGATGGAGAGGAATGGTCCACCACTGGAGAGCGTTCCACATCTCCTGGGTCACTATCACTAGCTGGTCCAAAGGATCGCAGCGCTGTGACCACTGGCTGGCCAGTCCCCACTGAAGGGGGCGCATGTGCCAGCGCGCCCAACGGACCACGCTGGTACAGGCCGCCATGAGATCCAGAAGGCGCAGGAAGTCCCGGGCAGGGCGCGATTGCCCAACCAGAAATGATTGGGCAAAGGAGGTAAGAACCTCAGCCCTGTCCGCCGGGAGCCGTGCTCTGGCTCAAAGAGAGTCAAGCTCTGCCTCGATGAACAGGATCATCTGCTTCGGCTCGAGTTCCGACTTGGCCTCGTTGATGAGAAGGCCAACTTGAGAGCAAACCTGGAGGGCCAGATCTCTGGACCACTCCACCTCCCGCCTGGAGGAGGCTGCTATCAGCCAATCGTCCAGGTAAGGGTACACCGACCCTCGGCGCCAAGAGGAATGCTGTCACCACTGCCATGCATTTGGTGAAGACCCTGGGAGCTGGAGATAAGCCGAAGGGCATGGCTCTGAACTCGAAGAGGGATCTTCCGCCGAAGCGGAGGAATCTCCGACGGACGGATGAAGACGTGAAAGAACGCTGCCCTGTAGGTCCAGAGAGCAGAACCACACGCCGTGTTCCAGAGATGGTATTATCTGCGCCAGAGTGACCATCCTGAAGGTTCGAGACCTTAGGAACTTGTTCAGGTCATGTAGGTCGAGAATGGGGCGCCAACCCCCCGTCCGTTTCGGAACCAGGAAGTACCTGGACATGAACCCCGGGTCTGAAGGGGGGTCCTCCACCTCCGTGATCACCTCCTTTTGGAGGAGGAGAGCGATGTCGGCTCGGTGAGCCGCCAGTGAGGCTGCAGACCCCGAGGCCCCCCAAGGTGCGATGGCCCTGAAGGGCGGGGCCTGCTCGAATTCCAGAGGTAGGCCTTTTCCCACCACCTCCAGTACCCACCTGTCCGTGGTAACAGTGGACCAGGCAGAAAGGAAGTGTCTGAGCCGTCCCCTCACAGGGGGAACCAGGGGTGAGGTGACAGGGATGGGGCGACACCTCAGCCCGTCACTGGGCAGGCTTGAGGAGGGACCGGACAAGGGACCTCCCGGCCTTTACCTCCCTGCTTCCTGTTGGAGGAAGCTGACGGTTTGGGTTTGGGATACTAAGAACGAGCTCTAGGCCCTGACGTTGTTGGGTCAAGCGGAAGCAGAAGGACCTAAAGGGCTTAGGCTGTGGCTTCATGGCCTTGTCCTTCTGAGTGAACAGACAGAGTCCAAGGTAGCATTGACTTCTCGATCCTCTGCAGGTGACCTTCCACCCCAGGGCCGAAGAGGTCAGTCCTCAAAAGGGAACATCCGCCAACTTGTGCTGGGTATCCCGAGGTAAAGGTGGATATCCTCAGCCAAGCCTGACGACGATGGCAAAAGCGGCCGCCACAGACCTGGCACATGAGTCCCCGATGTCTAACGCAGTCTGGAGCTGCTGTTTGGCCACCGCCCTGCCCTGGTCCCGCACCTGCCTGACCGTAGCCTGCAGATCTCGCGGGAAGATGAGGGACAACCTCATCCAGGGAGCCCAACAGGGCGTGAGAAAAATGTGCCATGAGGACGGCCGAACTGGCCTGACGAAGGCCGAGAGAGGACGCAGCATAGACTTTTCGCCCGGCATAATCCAATTTCTTGGATTCCTTGTCGGGAGGTTTGTCCACATCCCTGGCGTGCTCGGCACGCCGGAAAACGCCAGGGTAACCAACCCCGGCTGAGGGGTGTTCAAAAACCGACAGGAACCGTAGGGGACCACATAGTTCCTGGCCAACCTGGTCAAGGCGCAGGGCAGGAAGCAGGACGCTGCCAAAGTTCCAAGGCCGGATCCACTATGGCTTCGCCACCGGAAAGGCCTCCGTAGGAGAATCCCCTCGGTCCAGAATCTCCGTGAGGGGATACCTGGCCCGTTTAGAAACGGGTTCGAGCTTCATCCCGGTGGACTCCGAAATGAGTCGAAGCAACCCTAGAAGGATGAAGGGCTATCGTCCATTGACTGCCCTCCCGAGGACTCCAAGTCCATGTGCTTGGAGAAGAGGGAGGAACCATCATCGGACTCGGAAGAGTCCTCGAAGAGCTGCCTCGGGCCTGAGTCACCCTCCACCTGTTGAGGTTTATCGGGAGTGAGGGTGACAGACAGCCTATGGGGCAAACCCAAGGCCGACCGAGAATTTTCGGTCGGAGCCCCAACTAATGGCTGTGGAGGCGGAGGTTCCACCAGAATCGGTAGGGCAGCTGGAATTGGCCGAACAACCGGCCTGAGAACAGGCTCCTTGACTACAACGAGGGGTTGTTTCGGCTGCTCCGGAGACAGCCACTTAATGGCCGGGGAAGACGACTGGCTCGGCTTATTCCCGGTCAAAAGGAGCTGTTGCCACATAAGTTTATCGTACCTCCGACGCAACTTGCGCCGAAGCCTCCCCTCGTCCGAGGAAGAGGAAGAGCGGCGGCGCCGCTTGCCGTGGTGCCGAGACCGAGACCGCCTATGGCGGCGGGATCAGTTGGACCACGTGGATGTCCGAGACCATGACCGAGAGTCTCGACTAGGCCGAGGAAGGCGAGGAGAAGTGTCGGAAATCGGCACTCCCCTCGGCTCTGACGATCCCACCGAAGTCTCGGAACCGGAGGCACAGACGAGCCGACGGGATCCTCAACTCCCACGGGGGGAACCGGGGAGAGGGGATTCTCAGCTTCCAGCCGACAACCCATCTAACGGGTCGAGAAAAATCTCGACCGCGTCGACGGGAGTCTCGGTCAGCTGGCCTGACGGGGACACCGTGAAGCCAGTGGCCAAAGCTGAGGGGTCGGGAAGGGGGATCTTTCCCGCTCCCAAGAGCGTTGACGGAGAGACTTACCTTTGCTCTTTTTGGACCAGGAAAAAGGTCCCGAAGAAGTTGGACCCTCACCTTTGGTCGAGAGGTCAAACAAAGCTCCTTAAAAGAAGCCGAGTACGAGGCACCGAGAGAGAGCGGGACAAATGCCGCAGCCGAGGTAGAAGCGGCCCGCGCCGCCTCCTCTTTGAGGGCGATCATCTGCTCGAGCTGATCTGCCGAGCCCGCCACCGCGGACACCGCCAACCAGGCCTCTTTAGATTTCACCGTGGAATTTTTTCTCGGGCGCCTAGTTGTAATCGGGCAGCACGGCTCAAGGACGTAGGCCTAAAAGGGAAGAGCACAAGTCGCAGGCCCGCGGTCGCGGCTCAAGGCCCAGGCAGTAGACGCACGCGGAGTGCGGATCCGCCCTAGACATCTTCTGTTCGCAAGGGCACCTCCGAAAGCTGGAGTCGATTTGTCCATCGAGCCGCGAGGAGAAGAAGACCAAGTCTTTTTAGCAAAACACTTTTTGATTTCGAACTTTCGAAGAATTAGGAACCAGTCTTAAACGCAGCCCGTTAAGGAGGGAACCTGAGCTTCCAAGCGGTAAGGAAGATCTGGCGTCATGGGGCGGAGCCGAGAGTTTTACCACCCGGGTGGGTGGGAGGAGCCATCTTGAAGACCTTCCGGCAAGATTTAAAGCGGCAAGGAACCTGCCAATAAGTGTGGATGAACAACATATCCATGTCCCTAGAACCTGTATTTCCTGACCTCCCTCCTAAACTTCCCATCCTTCAGCTTAAGACTGTGCCCTCTCATGTTATGGTTGCCACTCAGCTTAAAGAGACACTCCTTATCAACCTTATTTATCCCTTTCAAGTATTTGAAGGTCCCAATCATGTCCCCCCTCTCTCTCCTGTCTTCCAGGGAGTACATGTTCAGTGCCCTCAACCTCTCCTCTTATGCCTTACCCTGCTGACCCATTATCATACTTCTGTTCATTATTCGCAGAAGAGGGGAAGGGACAGGGACCAAAGCCATGTAATAGATGCCAAGGGGGGGAACAGGTAGACTACAGTCCATTCACAGGAGAGAGTCCTGCAGGAGCTCACTAAATTGAAGGTGGACAAAGCAATAGGGCCAGACGGCATACACCCGAGGATATTAAGAGAGCTGCGAAGAGAGCTAGCAGAACCTCTGGCAGACTTGTTCACAGAGTCACTCAACACAGGAATGGTACCAGAGGATTAGAGGAGGACACATGTGGTCCCGTTACACATCTGGCAGTAGGGAGGAGGCGCGGAACTATAGGCCGGTCAGCTTCACTTCAGAAGTGAGGAAGATCATGGAGGCACTGCTTAAGGAAAGGATAGTGGGACATCTAGAAGCCATCGGTGCCCAGGACCCTAGGCAACATGGTTTCATAGTGGGTAGGTCCTGTCAGACAGATCTGATAGATTTATTTGACTGGGTGATGAAGAAAGTAAATTGGGGTGGGGCAGTGGATGTTGCCTACCTCTATATCAGCAAAGCCTTCAACACTGTCCCACATAAGAGGCTGCTTAACAAGATGGGTAGTCTGGGCATGGGAGACAAGGTGGTAAACTGGGTTAAGAACTGGCTAACAGACAGGAGGCACACGTTGGTGGTAAATGAGGTACAATCTGGGGAGAGGGGAGGTGACCAGCAGGCTACCTCAGGGATCAGTCCTTGGGGCAGTCCTGTTCAATGTCTTCATCAGTGACATTGCAGAGGGGCTGGAAGGAAAGGTCTGCCTGTTTGCAGATGACACCAAGATCTGTAACGGTGGATACTCCAGAAGGGGTGGAGGAAATGAGAAAGGTCCTGGGGAAGCTTGAGAAATAGTCTGAGTAGTAGCAATTGAGGTTTAATTCAAAGTGCAAAATTATACACCTGGGGCATAGAAACCCTGGAGACAGCTACAGGATGGGGCGGGGAGTTGACAGTCACCAAGGAAGAAAGGGACCTTGGGGTTATTATTTCACATGGCCTGAAAATGTCAAAGCAGAGTACAAGAGCAGCAGGGAAGGCCAGTGGCATGCTGGGGTGCATAGGCAGGGGTATCACTAGCAGAAAACTGGAGGTACTGATACTGTTATATAAAACCCTGGTCAGGCCTCACATGTAGTATAGTGTGTCCACTTTTGGAGGCCACACCTTGTCCTTTGAAAGGACATTAACAGTCTGGAGAAGGTCCAGAGAAGGCCAACTAAAGTGGTACAAGGCTTGCACCACAAAACTTACGAGTAGAGACTAAGGGACCTCAATATGTACTTGCTGGAGGAGAGGAGGGAGAGAAGGGGACATGATAAAAACATTCAAGTACTTCAAGGGCATAAACAAGGTGCAGGGGGGAGACATCTTCCAATACAGAAGTACAAGAACGAGGGAGCATAACATGAATTTTTTTTAACAGAGAGGGTGGTGGATGCATGGAATGGTTTTCCACAAGACGTGTTGTGACCAAGCACTATGGTTGGATATAAACATGCATGGGACAGGCATAGGGGAACCATAGAGGTAAAGCAGAGGGAGGATCAGAAGCTGTAACCAAGTATGGGGCTTATGGGCAGACTAGATGGGCTTAGTAGTCCTTATCTGCCAACAATTTCCATGTTTCTGTGGGTTGGGGGAGAGGGTGCCTTCAAGCCGGTGCCCTGGCTTGCTTGCTGTCTTACTGGGCCGATGTCCAGTTGGTCCTTCCTTAGCCTTCTTTCAATCGTGAAGGTGTTGTGTTTTTCAAACAACATGAAGTCTTGCTGTATTCTGGCATATGCAGTGATGTCCAACCTTTGAACTGCCCTAGAGAGGAAAGAGTTAACTTTCCATGCCAGGCATGGAACGCTGAGCTCGAGCTCGGTTGAGACTCTGTTGTTTGAACTCAAACCGCCAGATTCTTTACTGCACCTCACTGAACAGTCGCTCCGGAGATTTCTCCTTTGCTCGGTTCAGTTTAGTCAAAGTGTTGTTTTTCCTCGGTTTCAACCGAATTTAATCTGTTTAACCTGTCGGTTCAGTCTCTGTCTGTGGTATCGTGAGTACTAGATAGGTTTATTACTGTTTCTTCTGTGTGGAACTTGTAAACATTGGATCAGTTCGGTTTGAACCGATCAGGTTTGTTCAAAAACAGTTTGTTCTACTTTTAGAGTGTGGTAACCAGTCCTTATCGGTTCTAAAAAAACAGATTTCATTACGTTTTTTTCCACGACCCGTAATACGGTCAGGAATTGCCTGGTGGATTGCCGAAAAAAGGGTAAGTTTGGTTAGGACTGGCCATGTGTGAGAAACCCAAGAGAAAAACCGGGCCCACTGGGTTTCAACACTGTAGTGTGTGTGGGGAAGCCTTTGCTAAGGCTGACCCCGACACCACCTGTGTTTATTGTCTGGGGTTTGACCACCTCGATTCAGACTGCCAGATTTGCAAAAATTTTCCTTCAGCTACACTGGAGAAGAGACTTGGTAGGCTCAGGGAAAGGGAGGCCAAAAAGTCAGCTGACCCAGATGGCCAGCCCAGTTCGGTTCCAACCGAACCAGAAGCAGTGCCCTCTGACCAGGGTGAAACTTCTTCCCGCAAAAGGAGAACAGACTCTGAGGAGTCGGTCCCAGTTAAAAGAAAAAGAAGGGATAAATCAGCCGGTGCTGATCCACAAGTTCTTTCTCCGACCACTGATGAAATAGCCAAAGCGATAAGGATTGTTCAGTCGCTAACCCAGGTTCCGACCGAACCGGCACCATCGGTTAGGGGCTCAGTTCGGTCGGTTCCCCCGGTTCAGATTATAGTTTAGAGGATTTTTGATGAACTGGAGGAGGAGGAAGGAGAGTATGAGGATAGTGATGGTGATTATGAAAGTCTGGATGTGCCCATTGACCCGGACATCTCCCCAGACAGACCTTCTGGGGTTTCTCCTCCTAGGCTTTCTGAGTCCCCTTCCCATTTTATGTTTTACAAAAAAGTGGCTGAAACCCTTCAGCTTCCTAAGGAGGAAGCACTAGAGGATCAGGAGGAGCCTGATTATGTTAAGATGATGGACATCCCAGAATCCAGGAGGCTGTCTATTCCCCTCCATAAGTCTTTTGGGAAACAGACAATGAAAATGTTAAAGACTCCTAATTCTGTAACTCCTGTGGACAAGAGAATGGACAAGAGGTATACTGTCTCAGGCTCAGATACGGAGTTCCTTACCCAGCAATGCAGCCATGTTTGGGTAGTGCAGGCTGCTGCCTGTGATAAGGCAAATATACCCTTGGCTTCACACCCCCCAGATAAGGACTCCAGGAGGATTGATGCCATGGCAAAGAAACAGTACATGGCAGCATCTTTGGGACTCAGGCAGGCTAATTATATGGCCTATACAGCTAGATACCAGAAGAATGATGGGACACTATAATGGCTCTGGCTAAACAGGTCCCTGGCCAGCTTGCCAAGGAGCTGGAGCAGGTGGCTGCAGATGGTATCGAGGCATCCAAGGTGCAGTTTCATGCTGCAGTGGACTCCAGTGATGTTTCATCTAGAGTCATGGCTACATTTGTGGCCCTTCGTAGGATGGCTTGGCTCAGATGTACTAGCCTGTCTCAGGATACCCAGACTAAGGCCATGGATTTTCCTGTTATGGGTAATTCTCTGTTTGGGAACAAACAGAGAACTACATGAAGAAAATGGATGAATACAGGACCACCTATAGGAGTGCTCAGGCCAAGGAAAGGCAAGCCACTCCCCAGAGGCAGCATTCCAGGGGCAGGGGCTAGCCTTTTCATAGGCCTTTCTACCAAGCCCAGGCCTCCTCTTCCGCCTTTGCCCAGAGGGCGTTCTTCAGAGGGAGAGGCAGATGGGGTACAAGCAGGCCTGCTACCACCCCTCAGCCTAAAGCCCCTGCCAAACAGGCACCCTGATGGGGTTGCCAGGGCCGATTCTCCACCACCTGTAGGGGGCAGGCTGGCTTACTTTGTCCAGGACTGGATGTCTTTAACATCAGACAAATGGGTCCTGGAAGTAGTGAGCCAGGGACTGGTTCTCAGCTTCAAAAAATTTCCCAAGATGAGAACCAGATCCTTTCCACCTACAGATCCTTCAGAGGCACTTGCCCTAGAGGCAGAGGTCTCTTCCCATGGTTCTACCCCCTACACAAGGGAAAAGGATTGTACTCCAGGTACTTCCTAACTCCTAAAAAGACAGGAGAATGGCGGCCCATCCTAGATCTCAGATATTTAAACAAGCACCTTTTAAAGCCAGAGTTCAAAATGGTGAGACTGGGAATGATTCTACCCTCTCTAAGGCCAGGAGACTGGCTAGTTTCCCTGGACCTTAAGGATGCCTATTTCCACATTCTTATCAGAAGCTCCCACCGAAAGTACCTCAGGTTCGAGTTGCCCTCAGGCCACTATCAATTCAGAGCAATGCCCTTTGGCCTAATTTCAGCTCCAAGGGTGTTCACAGAATGCCTGGCAGTAGTGGTTGCTTTCCTAAGGAGAAAAAAGATCTCCATCTTTCCATACCTGGACAACTGTCTCATAGTAGGTCAATCTCCAGACCAAGTCAAGTCACACCTACAAATAACTCTGCAACTGCTCACTTCTCTAGGATTCCTTCTGAATCTTTCAAAGTCAGTTCTAGAGCCTGTGCAGCTCCTCACCTTCATAGGGGCAGAGCTCGATACAGTAAAGGCAAGAGCCTTCCTTCCCCTGGACAGGGCAAGGACCCTTGTTACACAGCCTCTTCATTCACCCTCCAGGTGTCTCGACCAGCAAGGCATTTTCTGCAGCTCCTGGGCCACATGGCTGCCTCTACAGCAGTGGTCCAAGGAGCAAGATTTCAGAAGAGGGACCTTCAGTTCCACTTAAGAGCCTTCTGGTCTCAGAGAAAGAGTCCTCTGACCAAACTAATCCCAGTGACTCGAACCCGGATCCAGGCTTTGCAATGGTGGCAGGATCAGGACAACCTAAGACAAGGAGTTCCCTTTGTCACTCAATCTCATTCTCTAATCCTTACTACAGATGCCTCCCTCTTGGGATGGGGAGCACACTTGGGGGACCTGACCACCCAAGGGTTGTGGTCACCTCAAGAATCTGTGCTTCACATCAATCTCTTAGAACTCAGAGCAGTGTTTCTAGCACTTCAAGCTTTTTCCAAGTCTGTTCAGAACAAAGTAGTTCAGATCAGGACAGACAATACCACCGCAATGTGGTACATCAACAAGCAAGGGGGCACTCGGTCTACGGCCTTGCGCACAGAGGCAATGAAGTTGTGGTCTCTGGCCTATTCCCTGAATACCTCCCTCATAGCAGTGCACCTCCCAGGGAAGGATAATGTCCTGGCAGATGCTCTCAGCAGGATATCTCAGGGCCATCACGAATGGTCCCTGGATCCCCTGATTTTGAAGGTGATCTTCTCCAGATGGGGCACCCCACAGATAGGTCTTTTTGCAGCCCCAGACAATCACTAATTTCCCCTTTTTTGCTGCAGGGCCCCAGTGTTGGGCTCAGTCCCCCTGGATGCCCTAGTTCTCAATTGGGAAGGGAAGTTCCTGTATGCTTTTCCCCTCTTCCCTCCTTCCCTCTCCTGTTCAAGGTACTAGTCAAAATCTGGTCTCAACCCTGCAAAGTGATTCTGATTGCTCCAGACTGGGCCAGACAGCCCTGGTACCCCTCTCTTGCTGTCCCTTAGCAGTCCACCTTCCTATGTCTCTTCCCAGGAATTACAACCTGTTAACATGTTCTATGGGGAGGGTCTGGTATCCGAATCTCAAATCTCTGAATCTCAAGGCCTGGCTCTTGAAGAGTTAGAATTTGCGGATTTGCATCTCTCTTGAGATGTTCTGGATATTTTAAAGGCTTCTCGAAAGCCTTCCACCAGAAAGACTTAGAACTTAAAATGGAAAAGGTTTACTATTTGGTGGTCTGGGAAGTATATTTCTCCAGAGTCTGCTGAGTTGCCTGCAATCCTTGACTATATGGTTCATCTCAATAGCTTGGGACTCAGACCAGCTACACTTAGAGTGCATCTGGCAGCTGTCTCTGCTTTCTTGTCAGCAGGCGAGCACTCTTCCCTTTCAGCTCATCCTGTATTCTGTAAGTTCTTCAAGGGATTGCCGCATACCAGTCCTCCCTTCAGGGACCCTGCCTCTGCTTGGGACCTTAATGTTTGCATTGCTCAGCTTATGCAACCCCCTTCTGAGCCTTTGTCCTCAGCAGAGCTTAAGTACTTGACTTGGAAAACTGTGTTCTTGGTAGCTATTACTTCTGCCAGGTGCATAAGTGAGTTACAGGCCCTGTCAGTGGAGCCTGATTTTCTCTCTCTCCATAGAGATAAGGTGGTCCTCAGGACTAATAGGAAGTTTTTGCCTAAGGTGGTTTCAGATTTCCACCTTAACCAGTCTGTCTCTTCCTGTTTTCTTCACTGACCATTCCTCCTCTTGGGGAGGAGGCTGCACAGCTTGGATGTGAAAAGGGCCCTTAGCTACTACATAGAGCGCACCAAGGGTCACAGGTTTGACTCCCTTCAACTGTTCCTCACTTATGGTGAGGTTTGTAAGGGAAAACCTGCCACTAAGAGATCTATTGCCAGGTGGATTGTCTCTTGCATACAATTTTGCTATGAAAAATTAGGTAGGATCCCACCCTCAGGCCTGAGGGCTCACTCTACCAGAGGTACAGCTGCTTCCCTGGCTGTTGCCAGGGATATTCCTATCTTAGAGATTTGTCAAGCAGCCACCTGGAAAACAGTACATACTTTTACCAAGCATTACTCTCTGGATATCCAGGCTAGGAGTGATGTTCAGTTTGGCACAGCAGTGCTTCAGAGCCTATTCCCGAAGTAGGTTCTGTCCCTCCTCCATGGAGGTACTGCTTGGTAGTCTGCATATGTCAGAATACAGCAAGACTTCATGTTGTTTGAAGAAAAAATTACTCACCTTAGTAATGTTGTTTCTTCTAATGGAGTCTTGTTGTATTCTGACCACCCCCCCGCCTCCCCTCTCAGAACCTGGGTTTTGGGATGTGGGTGGGCAGCAACAGTGTTGGCACTCTGGAGGTGCCCCCTTTTTCTCACCCTTTTAATTTGTGTGTGTGTGTGTGTGTGTGTGTGTGTGTTGTTTTTTGTTTTATTTTTTAGGTTTCCTGACTTGAGTCTTTGCCTTGTAACCAAAAAATCTTTTTATTATATTTAGTAGCCAGTTGGCTATTGTAAGTTTACAGTTTCCACGCAGGACACCCAGTGAGTATAGCTCATAAAGATCTGGTGGTTTGAGTTCAAACAACAACAGACAGAGTCTCAACCGAGCTCGAGCTCAGTGTTCCATGCCTTGCATGGAAAGTTAACTCTTTCCTCCCCGGGGCAGTTCAAAGGTTGGACATTGCTGCATATGTCAGAATACAGCAAGACTCCATTAGAAGAAACATTACTAAGGTGAGTAATTTTTTCTTCTCTCCTCCCTCCGTGGGCCCAAAAAAAAAAAAGAGGTTGGAAATGTGGCATTGGACAGTGATGCCCCTCTCCCCTGGTCCTCAGTTAGTACTCTGGACCTCTGCTGTGGTGTTTCAGGGTCTCCCATCTCCTCTCCTCTCCTCTCTATCTCTCTCTGTTCTAACCCCAGGGGTCTTCTAGTATGCTTCACTTGTGCAGAATGCCAGCTGGGTTCAGCTGCCCTGGAGGTGGAGTCAATGTGGATGAGATTTAGGAATTGACCAATCAGCTTTCAGGATGTGTACCTCAGGACTGGAGGATGGCTCATGTGGTGCCCCTCCACAAGAGTGGCCCCAAGGATGAACCGGGGAAACTACAGACCAGTGAGCCTCACATCCATCGTGGGTAAGCTAATGGAGACTATCCTGAAGGAGAGGCTGGTGGCCCCTCCTAGAGGCCAAAGGACTACAGGACAGCAGACAGCATGGCTTCATATGTGGCAGATCCTGCCAAACCAACCTAATCAAGTTCTATGACTGGGTAACTAGGCAATTGGACAGGGACCATGCAGTGGATGCCCTGTATCTGGACTTCAGTAAGGCATTCGACTCAGTGCCACATGGAAGGCTGGGAAGGAAGTTAGTAGGCACAGGGGCGGGTGCAAAGCAGGTGAGATGGGTAGGAAACTGGCTGCAGGGAAGGCAACAGAGGGTGGTGGTGGATGGGGAGCTCTCACACCCAAGGGCAGTGATGAGCGGTGTTCCACAGGGCTCAGTGTTGGGACCAGTGTTGTTTGGGATATTCACTGCAGACATATCGTGGGACATCAAGAGCAAGATCAGTCTGTTTGCTGATGATACCAAGGTAGGCGCGGTGGTGGATGACCTAGGGGGATGGCAGGGGTTGCAGGATGATCTGGCAAAGCTTGAAACCTGGTCAGACACCTGGTAACTGTTCTTTAATGCCAAAAAGTGCAAGGTGCTGCATTTTGGGATGAAGAACCCAAGCAGGAGTTACCAGCTAGGGGGAATGCAGCTAGCCCAGACAGAGGAGGAGAAGGATCTGGGTGTGCTCATTACAGGGTCAATGAACAACTCGGCACAATGTAGGAAGGCAGCTGCAAAGGCCAACAAAATGCTGGGTTGTATTGCAAGGGGTATATCCTCGAGGAGGGAGGAGGTGATTCTGCCACTGTATAGGTCATCAGTTAGACCACACCTGGAGTACTGCGTGCAGTACTGGCGTCCGGGATTCTGAGGAGGGACATTAAGTTACTGGAGGGTAGCGCAGAGCGACAAAGATGATCAAGGGCTGGGGGACTTGTCATACGAGAGGAGGTTGAAGGAGTTGAACATGTACTCACTGGAGGAGAGGAGAGACGGGTGACATGATTGAAACCTTTAAATACATGAAAGGAATAAACAAGACGAGTACAGAGGGCTGTTCAAAGTAGGAGGGTAGGGCCACTAGGGCCATGATATTAGACTGGGAGGAGGAAGGTTCAGGAGGGAGATGAGGAGACACTTTTTACAGAGAGGGTGGTGGCTGGGTGGAATCGTTACCTGCTGAAGTGGTATGCAGTAGAACAGTGGACTGCTTCAAACGAGAATGGGACAGGACAAGGGGGAGGGTTAATGAAGGGGAAGGGTGGAAGGGAGGGGCAGCTGCAGAATAAGGGGTGCTAGCTGCACATTCAAGCAGACTTGATAGACCTCTAGGCCTTTATCTGCTGACAAATTTTGTATGTTCGTATGAGGGTATGCTGCCTGCAGTGAGCCTAGAGGGCACCAGAATTATTTCTCCGCTTGACTGAGCAACACTGCCCCAGAGAGCTGCTGCTTACTTCGCTTGAAAAATTTTATTTTTTCTTTTCAAGTCCTAGTATTTGTGTTTTTGTGCTGCATATAGAAGTTTTGAGGTAATTTTCTATAGTTTACTATTTTTTCATGGTTCCCTGTGGTTCCAGAGAACTGCGAATACTTCTTTCTTTCAGTTCCTGTGCTTTTTACTGAGGTAAAATGTATCTCGTCCTAGGCTTTAAGACTGCAGTTTTATTTTAAAACTCTTTCTAATACTAGCAGTCCCCTTTTTCTTCAGGGAACCTCATTTTTTGAGAGTTTTTACTTCATTTAACTTATTTTGGAACCGTTAAATTGCGGTTCCATTTTTCTTGGGAACCGACCGATTTTGATTTATTCTGTCTTTGGGAACCATATTTCTTGAGGTTTTCTGACTTTTTGATATGTCAGAAAGACCAAAGAAAAGGACTGGACCAACAGGATTTAAGAATTGTTGTAAGTGCTCAAAAATTGTGGCTAAGGCAGACAGCCACGATGTTTGCTTAAGCTGTTTGGGTCCAGACCATACTTGTGAGATTTGCTGTAAATTTTGTAAGAAAACGGTATTAAAGAGGGCTAAAAGATTGGAAATAATTGCCTCTTAGTTTGCCTCCCCTTCTTCTAAAATCGCTAAGGAGGGTTCTTCTCAGAGCAAACCTAAACAAAAGTCAGATAAAAATAATAGCTCTGACCAAACCAGAAAAAGACAAAATGAGCAGGTTTCTGAACCAGTGCCTACTCAGGAAAAAACAAAAAGAAAAGCATATCACTGCCTCTCCTGCTGAAAAGCAAAGGGAGATGCCAGTGACACAAAAAGATGAACCCTCTGCTGAGGAAATGGCAAAGACTTGGCAAATATACCAGACCTTACAATCTATGGGCAGTTTCTTTAATGCCCCTGTTAATCCTAATATTCCTCACACAGACCCTGGTTATGACCCGGGTTTTTATCATGATGAAGGTGAGGGTGACAAGCCTGAAGGTGAGCCTTTAGAGCCTGATGTATCCCCCTGACAAAGAGTTTGGTAACCCCTCTACAGGTCAGGAGGATTTTTCATCACACTATACTTTTGTCCAGCAGATGGTGGACACCCTGGACCTTGCTATCCAGGAGTCCTTTGCCCAGGAGGAGGAAGACTACATTGAGATGATGGATCTTCATGCCTCTGGAAAACTTATATTGCTCATACATAATTCTTGAAAAAGGGCAACCATGATAATACTCCAGAATCCTACCACAACACCTGGAATAGACAAAAAGGCAGAAAAGAAATATCAGCTCAAGAAATCTAATGCTGATTTTATCTACATGCATCTAGACCATGAGGGAGTGGTACAGGCTGCAGCCTGTGACAAAGCTAATGTGCCTCCCTCTTCTCAGGCCCCTGACATGGAGTCAGGTAAATTAGACTCCGTGGGTTAAAATCTTACACTTCAGCTTCCTTGTTGCTGTGCTTCTCTTCCTACGTGGCATACGCACAGGACCCCTAGTGCTCTGCGGCAGTGTTTTCTTATTTCTGCAGTAGCATTTTCTGATTTCTGCAGCATGATTTATTCATTTCTGTGGCAGAATGAAGTGCTGCCATTGGCTGAACTATGATGTGATGTTCTTGATTACATCACATGTCAAACATAGAGGGAGGGCTTCAGGATGAACAAGAGGGTATGGGAGCCTGGCACTATGGAAAAACTGTATATTTGAATGAAAATTCATCAAAAATAATAAATTCTACGGCACTATAAGATTTCTGTGGGAAATTCCGCAACCAAAGAATCGCAGAATTCCAGGGGCCTTGCATATGCAGCTCGCTACCAGAGGGCCCGTTGGAATTCAGTCTTAGCCATAGTGCAACAGGTCAGAGACACAACAGTGCAGGACATTACAGAGATTGTTAGGGCAGCCATGGAGGCTTCGAAATACCAGGTCTTCCTGGACATAAGTCTCCACCACTCATTCACACTATTGGGATCTGCGTCGGAGGCACCAGGACCCATCGGGAGCAAACTTTTTGCTGGAGGGTCGAGGCGCCAGAGATGGCCACGAGGAGGCGCGCGAGCTCAGCTCAGCTGTAATGCCTATCTCAAGGCCGACCCTCCAACCGCCTTCAGTTCCTTTTTTCCCGCCAAGTGCACTTCAGTGACGACATCGTCATTGTCGAGTCAAACTTCAAACTAGCAGCATAGTTTTCAGTTTTTATTATTTTATAGTATTATCTCAATACAGTATCGCTTAAATTTATTCTTATTTTTAAAATAAATACAATAAAGAAGTCTCAGCCTACTTTGACGGAGTCGACCATGAGCAGGTCAGGTGACGCTAGGGAGACTTCGTATGAAAGCTGTTCAGTCAGTCGGGCTGGGTCCGGTCCGCCGCCTTCTCCGGAGGGGGGGGTCTAACAACGGTCAGCCCAATGCCTGGGGATGGGCGGTCCCGAAGCGCTATAAAATAAACGGTCGACTCCTCAGCACCGTTCGGCCTCGAGCTCTTCTTCAGCCCACAGGTCTAAAAAGAGAAGGCATCACTCGAGGTCGCCCTCTGATATGTTTGCGCGTAGATGCTCGGTTATCGGGGCTAGTTGCCGGTCTTCCCCTTCGGAGTCGCCAACCTCTGCTTCTGGTAGCCGACAGCTTCGACATCGGAGCCCTACCCCGCCCACAGGTAGGTCTTCAGATGAGCGGTTTCATCAGCGGGCCGCTCTTATAGAGCAGTGGGCTCGGAGGTTGGTTTGGTTACCTGGCTCGGTCGCTAGTGGGCCTTCGGGCTCTTTGGGCGACCAGGTAGGGTGGTTGGACCTTCCTGGTCGTGCGGCACCTTCTTTGGTGCCGTCGACTCCGCGCTTAGGTGTTTCCCACCCTCACATGGCTGCGACACAGGGGGCCACACCGATGCCCTTATCTCCTGCTCTTCTTCCTTCAAAACCTGTTTTTCAGAGTCTGGGAGTGTTTTTGGCGCCCCTCAGCGCCGTGCGGCTTCGCGGCCGTCCTCAGCGCCCGCTGGTGCCATGTGGCTTCCGGCACCTGCTAGCGCCGCGGTCTCACGGGCGCTATTCTCGGTGCCGTGGCCTCCTCGGCGCCAGGGGCTCTCGGGAACTCCTCTTTTCACTTGTTTCCTTCTTCCTCCTCCTCCTCTTCTGATTTTCATTCCTTTCCTGTCCATACAGTCCCTCCTGGACTGTCAGGAGATGACGTTGAGCCTGACCCAGACCTTTGGTTGGGTGATGAAGTGGACGAAGCAGGATCTATTACTGCTACAAAGCCTGTGGTCGAGGACCTGTCCTTAAGTCTCTGTTGGAAAATCTGAGTTCCACACTTTCTCTCTAGACTACAGACATCGATCCTGGGAAATTGTTAAGACTCCAATATCTTCATGCCTCGTAGATCCCTACGGATTTGACTCCTCCGGTTCAGCCTTCCTTCGAGACGCTGTCTCAAATGGTATGGAATAATCCTGCTCTCACCCCTTCGGTGGCTAAATCCATTGATAGGAAATATTCAGCCCCCAAGGATCGTCCCATTTTGGCATCTCAGGCCTTTGCGGATCCTGTTGTAGTCCTGGCAGAGAATGATAAGGTCATTCTTCCTCAAACTACTACAGCTCGACCTATTAACAAAGAATCTCGTAAGATAGACACCTTAGGTAAGCGAGTCTTTGCTGCTTCTACTCTAAGTATGCGTATTGCCAGTTACCAAGGCTATTTTTCCCAGTATGAGTATATCCTGTGGCATTCTATCAAGCAAATGGTTGAAGCCCTACCGGAGTTGGATTCAAAGCCAGAGGTTCTTCAAACCATTACCAGAGGTATTGAATCTAACAACCAGCAGGTTAAAGCAGCCATGGATGCTTTTGACACTGCTTCCCGTTCAGCAGCTGCTGGTATTTGCACCCGCCGTCATTCCTGGCTGCGCACTTCAGGCTTCACGAATGACGCGCAGCAGCAGGTGATGGCATTGCCCTTTGACGATGCATATCTTTTTGGTCCTCAGGTGGAGCAAGCTCTAGAAGCTACACAAAAGACTAGGTCAGCCATTAAGTTGGCTCGGCCCCCTCCTGCCCCCTCTCGAGGGCATGCCAGTAAACGTCAGTTTCATAATCGTCAGTCCTTTCGAGGCAGAGGCAGAGGAAGTTTCCATAAGAACCAACCTACCCAACCTCAAAAGAAGGCGCAACAGAAAGCACAAGGGCCCAAAGTGCCCAGTGCTACCTTATGATTTGCTGGCCCAAGTTCCATCTCAGCTGCCCGAGGTGGACTTTTCCTCTCCGTTGGGAGGTCGTCTGATGCACTTCTACAACCAGTGGAAGTCCATAACCTCAGACAAATGGGTCCTTCGGATAATTTGCGAGGGGTATTAACTCAATCTTGTGGAGACCCCTCCGGATCGTCCTCCCAAACGGCAGCCCAGGCTGTCAACCCTTCAGTCAGACCTTTTCGCCGCCGAGATTCAGGGCCTTCTGAACAACAGGGCAGTAGAAGTGGTGCCACTGCATCAACGAAACACGGGGTTCTACTCCCGCTACTTTCTGGTTCCAAAGAAGTCCGGGGGAATGCGCCCCATTCTAGAGCTCTGAAAGCTAAACGAATTTCTCCCCAAGGAGAAATTCAAAATGATTTATCTGGGAACCCTGTTACCTTTGCTTCATCAACACGACTGGCTAGCCTCCCTAGATATGCAGGATGCTTACCAGCGCATTCCTATTCACCCGAGGCATCACAAATTCCTGAGGTTTGTGGCTCTGGGACAACATTATCAGTTCAGAGTCCTACCCTTTGGGCTATCCTCGCGCTCGCAAGTTTTACAAAGTGTTGTGCAGTTCTCGTAGTGCACCTCAGAAAGGTCGGAATACAGGTGTTTCCTTATCTGGACGATTGGCTTCTAGCAAGCCC
Organism: Neoceratodus forsteri; assembly: GCA_016271365.2. Lineage (NCBI taxonomy): Eukaryota > Metazoa > Chordata > Ceratodontiformes > Ceratodontidae > Neoceratodus > Neoceratodus forsteri. The sequence continues at coordinate 487,557,004 of CM057449.1, forward strand.
TTCCAGGCAGGGACTCTGGATGCCGAGAGACGGCCTCGCCTCCTCACGTCCATGGGAGTTCTGCTCAACCTCAAGAAATCGCAAACTGCAGCCCTCCCAGAGGCTCCTTTTTATAGAGACTCTTCTGGACACCTCCTGTGCGAAGGCTTTTCTTCCAGAAGACAGGAGGACCGATATCCTTCAGATGGCCCGTCACATCGGGGAAAACAGCTCAGTCACAGCTCTCTCGATGCAACTGATGCTAGGCCTCATGGCATCCTCAGTGTTCACTGTACCCCTAGCATGTCTGCACATGAGAACCACCCAGTGGATGCTCAGTACTCAGTGGTCCCCAACCACTCACCTGCAGTCCTGTCTCATCAAAGTGACAGAACCTTTAAAGAGGTCACTCACCTGGTGGTCTCAAGAGAGCAATCTCCTGGAAGGATATCCCTTTGCTCCTCTGGACCATCTAATCTCCATTACCACGGACGCATCCCTAATGGGGTGGGGAGCTCACTGTCAGGCTCTCCACACTCAAGGTTTGTGGACCCAACTCGAGTCCCAGTTTCACATAAACGTCCTAGAAATGAGAGCCTTCCTTTATGCGGTCCGAGCGTTGAAGGACATTCTGTGTCACAAGAACATTCTCCTTCAAACGGACAACAAAGCAGTGATGTATTACATCAACAAGCAGGGCGGTGCTCATTCTTACCCCTTATGCAGGGAAGCAATGAGGGTATGGGAATGGTGTTTGGAGCACAACGCTCTAATTCAAGCAGTCTGCCTGCCAGGTGTACAGAACGACTTGGCAGACCGTCTCAGCAGAACAGAGACTGATCCTCACGTGTGGTCTCTCGACTCAACCATAGTTCAGTCTCTATTCGAAGAGTGGGGAACTCCAGACCTGGACCTTTTTGCATCCTCACTTAATGCAAAACTGCCTCTCTTCTGCTCCAGAAATCCAGGGCCTGGCATTTTCTGTCAGGATGCGTTCAGGCTGCGGTGGACAAAACGCTTTCTTTACGCCTTTACGCCTCTTCCTCTAATTCAGAGAGTACTCCTCAAGTTCGAATCCCAGGGGGACAAGATGATTCTCATTGCTCCCTTTTGGCCTCGGCTGCTGTGGCTTCCACTACTCAACAATATGTTGGCAGTTCCTCCGAGACCACTTCCCCTGCAGATGAACCTTTTGACTCAGGGTCCGGTGGTCCATCCCAACCTGAGATCACTTCACCTTCACACTTGGCTCCTGAAGAGGTCGAAGTAAACCGGTTCAATGACTCTAAGAGTTTCAGATATTCTTCTGGCTGCACGGAAGCCAGCCACTCGGAAACTTACACAGCCAAGTGGAAGTTGCCGCTCTGGTGTGCAAAGTCCTCTTGAATCCTTTTCCTGTCCACCAGATAAGGTTTTGGAGTACCTTTTGGACCTCTCAAATTCAGGTCTGCAGTACTCTACAGTCAAAGTTCACCTTAGTGCCATTTCAGCATATCATGAGCCCGTTTTTTTCCTTAACACTGGCTCAGTTACCTATGGTTAAGGGATTTCTTAAGGGGATTCTGCATACCAGACCTCCTACAAGACATCCAGTTGCAGCCTGGGACATTAATCTTGTGCTAGACATGCTCACTCGGAAACCTTTCAAACCTCTGGCTACCTGTGAGCTAAAATTTCTCACCTCGAAGACTGCCTTCCTAGTGGCCATTACCTCAGCCCGCAGGGTCTCTGAGATACATGCCCTGGTCACAGACCATCCGTATACTGTGTTCCCATAAGGACAAAGTAGTTCTTCATACTCATCCTAAATTTCTTCCCAAGGTTGTGTCAGAATTTAATCTAAACCAACCTTTGGTCCTTCCCTCTTATTTTGCAGACTTCCAAAATGAAGGGGAACGTTCTCTTCATTCTTTGGATGTTAAGAGGGCCTTGCGCTTCTATCTAGATAGAACCAAGGATTTTCGCAAAGCTCAGCAACTATTCGTTTCCTTCAGTGAGACCCGGCTGGGTCAACCTGTCGCTATCAGATGTATCTCATCGTGGCTAGTGGCGTGCCTTCGTCACTGCTATTCCATGGCGCAGTTTAAGTTGGAGGGTAGAGTTTACGCTCACTGTACTAGAGCGGTTGCGGCATCCCTAGCAGAAATCCGCAACATGCCCATTGCAGACATCTGCAATGCGGCCACCTGGAGCTCAGTGCATACTTTCGTTAAACATTATGCACTAGATGTCCATGCCAGACGACATTCTTCCTTTGGCAGAGCCATCCTCAATGGACTTCTGTCCTAGAAACGTGAGCTCTTGGTCTCCTGCCGCCCTCTCGGGGATTATTAGCTCGGTACTCTCCCACTAGTGTGAATGAATGGTGGAGACTTATGTCCAGGAAGATATGAAAATTACGCATTCTACCATAATTCTTTGATCTTCTTGGACGAGCTCCACCACTCATTCACATGCCCACCTCCATCCCCCGAGCTCACCTTTCTTGTTGGTCTTCACTCCCTCAAATCTTTAGGCTGTGAAGACTTCTTTGTTGACCCTTCTTACACGGGTCGCCCGGACTATCTTATGTCCGTTCTTTAGGTTAGGCTACCCTTCTAGGTTAGTTACGCTGCACCTCCTTGGTAAAAAAGGTACTGAGGCGGTTGGAGGGTCAATGCCTAGATAGGCATTACTGCGCGAGCTAGGGCTCGTGGTGCCATTCCTCGCAGAGCCATCTCTGGCGCCGACCCTCCAGCAAAATGTTTGCTCCCGATGGGTCCTGGTGCCTCCGGCGCAGATCCCAGTAGTGTGAATGAGTGGTGGAGACTTGTCCAAGAAGATCAAGAATTACGGTAGGTACGTAATTTTCATTTTTCTATGGTTGTGGATAATAATGACACTGCCTCCAGAGTCGTGGCCCAGGCCATTTCCCTCAGGAGGTGTGCCGGGCTGGAAACACCATGTTTTGTTGACAGTAAATCTGCCAACATCCAGTACAACAATGGCACAATGCCAACTTCGATATTGTGCCGTCAATAATTAATGTGTTTTTGCGGGGGCTGGGCCTGGCACTATGTGAGGGCTCTGCCCTGTACCCCTGTGCTGTAATGCTCTTGTTTTCATCTTTCACTGTTTTGGTTTTACTGCATCAGGGCCACCGTGCCTGGCTCAGGACTACCAACCTTTCACAGGATACTCTGTTCAAAGCTGTGGACTTCCCCTGTGAGGATAACTCCCTCTTCGGAGACAAAACTGTAGCCTACATGAAAAAGGTAGACAAAAACAAAGCAGCATGCCAGAGTAATGCTGCTAGAGAGAAGCCATTTACTTCCCAAAAGTCTTACAACAAGGGAAATAGAGGCAGGGGGTACTTTCCTAGGGCAAAAGTGAAGGTACTGGACTTCAGGAGGGCTGACTTTTTCAAAATGGGAGAGTGCCTCAGAAAAGCACTAGCAAACAGGCAAGAAGGTGGGGTGGAGCAACAATGGGGAAACATCAAAACCGCCATCACAGAGGCAACAAGCCTTTGTGTGAAGCAAATAAATTAAAACGAAAGAAAAAACCATTATGGTTCTCAAAAGAAGTGGCAGGGAAGGTTAGGGAGAAAAAGATCACATTCAGGAAGTATAAGGAAGCACAGAAGGAGCAGGACAGAGAACTGTACTAGCTAAAGCTGAAGAAAATGGGGAAGGCAGTCAGAATTGCAAAGGCCCAAACTGAGGAAAAGATAGTCAACTCAGTTAAGAAGAGGGATAAAATCTTTTATAGGTACATTAGGGAGCAATGGAAGACTAAGACAGGGATACTGAGGCTGAATAAAGAGGGAGGTGGTTGGGCAGAGAGCGACAGTCAAAAAGCAGGTATACTGAAAGAATACTTCTGCTCAGTTTTCACAATGGAAGAGCAAGGGGAGATACTAGATCCAGTCAATAGAAGCCCTCTGGATGGGGGTTGATAATCCTTTCACAGAAGAAAGGGTTCTGAAAGAACTCTTAAAACTGAAGGTGGATAAAGCAATGGGGCCTGATGGGATTCATCCCAGAATTCTAAAAGAAGTAAGGGAAGAACTAGTAACACCACTGAGTACCCTTTTTAATAAATCATGGGAGGATGGTGTGGTACCTGAGGACTGGAGGGGGGTGGATGTGATTCCTCTTCACAAAAGAGGGAGCAAGACAGAGGCAGGAAACTATAGACCTGTCAGTTTGACCTTGGTGTTAGGGAAAATAATGGAATCACTTCTGAAGGAAAGAATTGCTGAGTACCTAGAGGCCAGTGGGGCTCAGGACCCAAGGCAGCATGGATTCACAGCAGGAAGGTCATGTCAGACAAATCTAATTGATTTCTTTGACTGGGTGACCAAAGTAGTAGACCAGGGAGGGGCTGTGGACATTGCCTACCTAGCCTTTAGCATGGCATTTGACACAGTCCCACACAAAAGATTAATAAACAAATTAACTAGCCTGGGAGTGGGTCCCAGGGTGTTAGCCTGCGTAAAACACTACCTGGACAAAAGGACACAGAGGGAATTGTAAATGGAGTCCACAGTGAAGAAAGGGGGGTTACTAGTGGGATACCGCAGGGTTCAGTACTGGGGCTGGTCCTTTTTAATGTCTTTATAAGTGACATTGCAGAGGAACTGGAAGGAAAGGTATGCCTCTTTGCAGATGACACAAAGATCTGCAACAGGGTTGATACGCGAGGTGGGGTGGAAAGGATGAAAAGGGACTTGGCAAGGTTGGAGGAATGATCAAATGTATGGCAGCTTAGATTTAATGCAAAGAAGTGCAAAATAATGCACCCGGAAACAAAAACCCAGGGGAAGAGTACACAGTGGGGGGTAAGATACTGACAACAACAAAAATGGAAAGGGACCTGGGGGTAGTCATATCAGACGACCTAAAGGTGGGCCAGCAATGTGAGAAGGCAGTTAGGAGGGCTTTGGGGATACTGGGATGCATAGGGAAAGGCATCACCAGTAGAAAACGGGAAGTTGTTGGCCAGCTGTACAGACAGTTGGTAAGATCACATCTGGAGTACTGTGTACTGTTCTAGAGACCCCATCTCCGCAGAGACCTAGACAGGGTGGAGGCTGTCCAGAGGAGGAAAACCAAAATGGTGCAGGGTCTGCGCCAGAAGATATATGAAGAAAGACTGAAGGAGCTTAAGATGTATAACCTCGAGGAAACGAGGGAGAGGGGGGACATGATAGAAAATTTCAAATACCTCAGGGGAATCAACAAAGTCCAAGAGGGTAGCATCTTTCAGAAAAAGAGATGTGTAAGAACAAGGGAGCACAATTTGCAGATCGAGGGGGGGGTGGCTCAGAGGTAATGTGAGGAAGTATTTTTTCACAGAGAAGGTTGTAGATGTGTGGAACAGCCTTCCTGAGGAGGTCTTGGAGTCAAAAACAGTGGATGAATTCAAGAATGCATGGGACAGACTTAAGGCAATTCTAGTGGGGGGGGTAGGAGGAAGTAGGCTGTTGATTAACTAGGATCTGCAGCTTATCCGTTAGGTAGGGAAACGGGCAGATTAGGTGGGCCAAGCAGTCCTTATCTGCCATCAGTCTGTGTTTTTCTATTTTCATATGCCTATGCCCATGGATTTCTCCCAAAGGATTCTTCAGAGGGAGAGGTAGGAGAGGCAAGAGGAGCGCCAGCTCCACTCCTGCTCCTGCCACACAGTCTAAGCAGACATCTTCCTGACTTCTTTCAGGTCACCTCCCCTCTCCCAGTAGGGGCCAGGCTGTCCCACTGCCTTCATCAGTGGTGCTTCACCACCACAGACCAAAGGGTGCTGGAGGAAGTGGGCCAGGGCCTATCTCTTCAGTTCAAAAAGTTTCCCTCCCTTCAAGGCCCCAAACTCTCAAAACCTGTATCCCCAACAGAAAAGTTACTGTTGGAGTTGGAGGTAAAGATTCTCTTGGGAGCAAAGGCTGTGAAAAGGGTTCCCTTCCCCTAGTAGAGAAGAGGACCCTATTCCAGGCACTTTCTCACTCCGAAGAAAAATGGGGAATGGCAACCTATTCTAGACCTTGGGTATCTGAATAGGCACTTGCTGAAGCCAAAATTCAAGATGATAACCTTAAAATAGGTCATACTCTTCCTGAACCAGGGAGACAGGCTAGTTTCCTTGGATATGAAGACCGCCTATTTTCGTATTTCCACAAGGCCATCCCACAGAAAATTTCTCAGGTTGAGGCTGCCATCAGGCCACTTCCAATTTGCAGCCTTGCTGTTCAGACTCACCTCAGCTCCCAGAGACTTCACAAAGTGTCTAGCAGTTTTAGCAGCCCACTTGAAAAGGCAGGGAGTATCCGTTTTCCCATACCTGGATGACTGGCTCATAGTAGCTGAGTCACCACAGGAGGCCAGGAAAGTCCTGAAACAGACAAGAGGCACTCTGGAGTTTCTGGGAATTATAATCAATACAGAGAAGTCCCATTTCGAGCCTGCCCAAGTTCTGGACTTAATAGGGACAGAGCTAAACAGATTGCAGGCGAAGACGTTCCTACCTGCAGACAGGCTCCAAACTTTTCTGAGCCTAGTAAACTCTTTTGCCCTAGGCCAACCAAGGCCAGCCAGGCATTTTCTCATATCACTAGGCCACATGGCCTCCATGACTGCAGTGGTCCCAGGTGCCAGGTATCAAATGAGGGACATGCAGTATCACTTCAGGGCTCACTGGTCTCAAAAGAAAGATTCCTTCTCAAAACTAGTGTCAGTCACAAGAACTCTTCTCCAAGCTCTGAACTGGTGAAAGGAGACAGAAAACCGTAGGGAAGGAGTTTCTTTTCAGATAAAACTACCCTCCTGGATACTTATGTAACCCTCCCCCCTTCATTTTGGAAACAGGCGGTATGCTGTTTGAATCTGACAGCAATACCAAGGGGGACTGGGTTCGGGGAGGACTAGGTCACTCGGCACAAAGGCTAGGTTTGACTACTCTGCACAGGGGCACCCAAATAACTCCGAACACAGGAAGCAATAACTGTAATGTCCAATACCAGAAATGGGATTCTAAAGTGTGGCTTTTATTCACATTCAAACAGAACAAACAAAGCATAGCTGGACCCCCACAAGGCTACACTTCTGGTAATGCAGATTAAAAGAATCAAGCACACTTCTTCAACACTTCAGCCCTCAGGCTCTGAACCCACCGGGCACACACAGCCCAGACTTGCACGCTGCTATGGGTACACAGCCCGAACTTGTACAATCGCTCTGGGTTTCCTAGTTCGCCCCTGCCGCCACTGACACCTTCCACATGTCATGCGGAAAACATCCGTGGCTCCCTAAACCACCCAAGAGCACCCCAGCTCTATCAGGGAAACTTCCTTTTAATCCCACGTCTGGGTACTTTCCTCAGGCACTGGCCAAGTACCTGAGAGAAAGTAAAGTTGCCACAGAGCAAATCCGTAGAGGTGAATTTGGTTACTACTGAGGGGGGCATCTCCCACCTCTCGCTCCCACAATTCATACCCGGCCATTTCTCTGGACAGTAAACACCTCATACTGTAAAGCTTGGCAATGTAGATATAGCTAAATGTATGTCACATTTCCTCTACTTGTCATACTTTCCCATTGTGCTGGACTTGAACATACTTTTACTTGGCTTAGCCCATTGCTCTAGGCCCCCCACTGATTAAGCAGTCCAATCCCCACTTTACTTCACTCTTTGTGCTGGACTTGAACCTACTTGAATTAACTGGCAATGTATATTACACTAGACCTCCTACAGATTAAGTAGTCCAATCCCCATGTTCCAACAGTTCAGATGAAAACATTGGCCCTCTGTCAGAGCGAACTCACCCTTTGGTTGCAGGTGCCCCACAGGCGATTCCTCCACAGGAATTTCTCTCTGAGCTTTGCTGGTGTCGCAGCACAACTTGAAAAAAGGCAGCTTCTTCCCTTAGCCGGAATCAGGAGGGTTGCCCCTGGAAAACGGGCAAATCTTTCCCCCCCATCCCCTCTGGGATGGGGCACTTAGACCAGTGACAGCGGTCTCTACCACTTCAACAATCAGTATTCTGTGTTCCTCTTATGATGGAAACATACACCCTCTTAACAGTAGCTCTAAAACAGAGCTTAAAGCTTTGAGAACCTGCACACAGACTGCTGTGCTACTGTCTCTCACCAAGACTGCACACAGACCCTGTTCAAATTCCCCAACATTCTATCCTAACTTCCAACTGCAGCATTCCAGTGTGGCTCATGCAGCTGCGAGAGTTCTGTGGTGATGTCATCCCTCAGTCTCGGCTGAGACTGAGAACAGAGTGAGACAGTGTGAAATCCATTTAACTGGAGTTTCACAAGCTGCCTTCCCTGCCTACCACTAGGTCTTACTGGCATTCTAGTAACCCTGGGTAACAGGGGGTTAGACTTATAACAGATGCCTCCCTCCTAGGTTGGGGGGCCAATCTACAGGATTCATCCATAAGCAGCACTTGGACGCCCAAAGAGTCCACCTGACACATCAGTCTGCTGGAACTCACAGCAGTGCATCTCTTACCATCAAGGCTTTTGCCTCACAGCTCAGAGGTCATTAAGTTCAGATAAAAACAGAAAGCACCACAGCCATGTTCTACATAAACAAACAGGGTGGCACAAGGTCCACCAAACTCTGCACAGAGGCAATGAGAATTTGGTCATTGGCCTACTCCAGGGACATAACCCTGTCAGCTAGTCATCTACCAGGCAAGGACAATACCCTGGCAGATGCCTTGAGCTGCATCAGTCAGAGCCACCACAAGTGGACCCTGAACCAGCAGGTCCTAGCTACAATCTTCAGAAGGTGGGGTGTTCCAGAGGTGGACTTATTTGCATCCATCCTCAACCGCCACCTTCCTCAGTACTGCTGCAGGCCCCCAGCATTGGGGACCGTTCCAGTAGAAGCCTTGGCCTTGGACTGGACAGGAAGGTTTCTATATGCCTTTTCTCCCTTCCCTCTGATACACAGACTTCTTAACAAACTCGGGGATTAGCCTGCTACCATGATCCTGGTGGCTTCAGACTGGGCAAGACAGCCGTGGTACTCTGTGCTGCTAGCCCTCTTAATCAGAAAGCCCATCAGACTTCCAGCAACCCAGTCTACTGACTGTTCCCCAGGTGGAGGTAGTATGCCCCAACATCCAATCTCTTCACCTCAAGGCCTGGTACTTGAAGAGTTACAGTTTTCTGATTCTCAGTACTCTGAGCAAGTTCTGAAAATTCTATAAAATGGCTAAAATCCCTAACACTAAGAAGTTAGACATATGCTTCAAAGTGGAAGAGTTTCTTTCTTTGGTGTAAGGATAAAAGGATATATCCCCTTAAGGCTAGTCCTACTACCCTTCTGGACTACTTGGTGCACCTTCAATCATCAGGCCTCAAGGCCTCTTCCCTCAAAGTACATCTAGCAGCCATCTTGGCTTACCGTTCTCCTGGGAGAGAGAAATCGGTTATTTCTCAGCCTATTTTCAAAACGTTTTTCAAAGGCCTGTTGTACCTTCATCCCCCACTAAGGGAGCCTGTCCCTCCATGGGATTTGAACCTCTGTACAGCCCAGCTCATGGAGCCACCCTTTGAACCCATGGCTACAGCTGACTTGAAGTATGTCACTTGGCAGACTGTCTTCCTGATTGCCATCATTTCGGCCAGGAGGATTTCAGAGTTGCAGGCATTGTGTACTAAACCTAATTACATCATTGCCTAGAAGGATAAAGTAGTGCTTAAGACAAACAGAAGGTTCCTCCCAAAGCTGGTCTCTGAGTTTCACCTTAACCAATCTATTACGCTTCCTGTCTTTTTCACAGAAAAATCTACTCCAGGTGAATGCAAACTACACAGCTTAGATGTGAAAATTGCTCTGACCTACTACCTGGAACATACTAGGCACTTCAGAGAAACTCGCACTCAGCTTTTCCTCACCTGTGGGGAGGTAGGTCGAGGAAAGCCAGCTACCAAGAGAACCATTTCTCTCTGGATTGTCTCTTGTATTCAGTTCTGTTATAGCCAAGCTAGTAAACAGCCCCCTAAGGGCCCATTCCACTAGGGACACTGCTGCTTCAGTGGCAGCTGCCAGGGATATCCCCTTGCTTGTTGTCTGCAAAGCAGCCACATGGAGGACTGTACACACATTCACAAAGCACTACTACTTGGATATTTGCAGTCCAGATTAGATGCCAAATTTGGCACATCGGTGCTACAGAGCCTTTTTCCAATGCAGGTTCTGTACCCACCTCCCAACTGTACTGCTTTGTAGTCTGCACTAGTGAAGCATACTAGAAGACCCCTTGGGTTGAGAAGAAAAAATTACTATAGTAATATTGTTTCTTCCAAGGTGTCGTCTTGTATGCTTCACACTCTCACTCATCCTCCCCTACATAACCTGACTGGAAGTGGCTCTGCCATTCTTTCTGGCCAAATTTTTTATGGTTCTCTATTTTAGCTGTTTTACAGTGGTTGTTCTGGTTATGAAAGATTTTCTAATAGTGTTAGAAATGTTTATACCTGTTGTAACAGTCCTTTTCTAGGGGGCTCAGTTTTCGCCCTACCAAACTTCAAAATAATTCTGGTGCTCTCTAGGCTCACTGCAGGCAGTATACCCTCATCCTGAAATCTGATTGGTCAATTCCTAAACATCATCTACATTGACTCTGCCTTTGGGGCAGCTGAACCCAGCTGGCATTCTGCACAAGTGAAGCATAATAGAAGACACCTTGGAAGAAACAGTATTATTACTGAGTAATTTTTTCTTCTTTTCTATCCTTTCTTACTCTCCCTACCTTACTCTCTCCCTCCCTTGCCTGCTCGGAGGTTGGGGCCCCCTGTCCTAGACCTCTAGGTCCTTCTTTCTGTCCTCTTGGCCGGCATTATTTCTCTTTCTGTTTATATCTTTTCCTTCTCCTATCTCTTGGGCTCCCTTGCCCTGCCCTCTTTCTTTTCCCTGTTTCTGCTTTCATTCTCTGGTGTGCAGAACTGCAGTGGAGGAGGAGTCTGCATCGGTTACAGGCCAGCCCTCTAATGCCACACAGTGCGTCGGCCTTGAGGGCGGCGCTGCCTTCAGCTCCTCCCCTTTCTAGAAAAAAATGCTCTTGCAGGGTCCTGCACCTCTGGCTTGTATCCACCAGTGATGAATGTGAAGATATACAGGAAGATCAAAAATTACAGTAGGTACATCATTTTCATTCTTTGCACCCACCACCTCAAGTGACAGACTGTTCCAAGGTTCCACCACCCTTTCTATAATGTAGTACTTCCTCATGTCCCTCCGGAGCCTCCCTCCTGTCAATTGCCACTCGTGTCCACATGACCGCAAGTTAGTATTCAAGATAAATAGTTCCCTGCAATTCACTTTGTTAATTTCTTTAAGGAACTTGAAGGTTTCTTTCATATCTCCCCTCTCCCTTCTGATCTCCAGTGAGTACATATTTAGTGCCTTGAGGCACTCCTCATAAGATCTGCCCTGCTGGCTCTGAATTGTTTGTAATTCTGTGCTGCACTTTTTCCAACCTATCCTTGTCTTTTCTAAGGTGAGGACTCCAAAACAGGGTGCAATACTCCAGGTGAGGCCTCACCAGGAATCTGTAGAGGGGGGAAGTATTACCTCTTTTCTTCTGCCATCAGTACCCCTCTCGATACATCCCAGTAGGTATACTGTCACCGTAGTGACTCAGGGATTTATTTAACTCCAAAAATTGATTACCGTTTTGCTCATAAAAGTGCTAAAACATTGTGAAAATGCATAACACTTGCTTCACTGTGTTTAACAAACATAACACTTCTAGAAAACCTATATAAATACTCTTTGTATGGTTAGCATTGTCCCAAGAAAAAAACTGCTAATCAATTATTTAAAACCCTGTGACTCCCCGATGGCAAAGAGCATCACAGTGCCAGGAATCTGGCAAAATCCACCCATTGCTGTGATGGTTTGCGGCGATCGGGACTGCCTCGCTGGGTGTTCCCCCCGTCCAACTCCGACTCGAGTTAGAATCCTAGAGATGGGGTGTGGATCGGAGCCCCCACAAGGGGGTTTGTGGCACAGCTTCGATTGTGTGCGCTGACATCTCTTGTACAAGGCCGCCAACAGTCAGCATTGTAGTTGTCGCTGTAAGGGATGTCGGCGCTAGCGCTGTCGAAACGCTATAGGTAAACCATCCCAGTATCCTCTTAGCCTTGCTGTAGGCCTTGTTGCACTGGCTTATTTGCTTAAGTGAGTTGCTGATAACTCCCAGGTTCCATTCCTCAGCTGTAATGCTAAGTCCCTCCTCTTCCATCCAGTACTCCATCTTGGGGTTCTTTTTCTCTAGGTGCATTACCTTGCAGTTTTTGGTGTTGAATTTTAACTGCCAGACCTTTGACCATGGTTCTAGATTTTGTAGGTCTCTCTGCATTTCCCTTATTCCATTTTCACTATCCACTCTCCCGCATAGTTTTGTGCCATCTGTGAAAAGATACAACCTGCCCGGATTCCTTCTCCAGTGTCACTAATGAACATGTTGAAGAGGACTGAACCCAGGACAGATCCCTGTGGAACCCCGTTCGTAGGCTTCCTCTGTTCTTATTCAACTCCATTGGCCACCACTCTCTACTGCGTCTCCTCTAGCCAGTTGCCCATCCAGTTCATTGTGGGTTTAGCTGTACCCAGGTCTTCCATCTTCTTGAGCAATCGTTTGTGAGGTACCAAATCAAAAGCCTTGCTGAAGTCAGAGTACAGCAGATCCACTGCATGGCCTTTGTCACCTAGACCTTCCTGCCAAGAAACTGTGCTGTTTATTATCTTGGAGCGTGTTGCTCTCCAGGTAGTCTACAAGGTCCTCTTTTATCAGTGACTCTGTCAGCTTCCCTATAATAGAGGTTAGACTGACAGGCCTGTAGTTCTCTGGTTGCTACTTATTCTATCTCCCCCCCCCCACCCATTGAAGCAGTACAGCTTCTGCCACCTTCCTATCCCGTGGAACTTCCCCAGATCTAAGCATGCTGTTGAACAGACCTACCACTGGTTCTGCCTGCCCCACTGCTAGTTCCCTGATTATCCTTGGATGCAACTTATCTGGTCCCAGGTCTTATCTATCTTAAGGGCTGCCAGCCCTTTCAGGACCCTTTCACTAGTAAGCAGTGGCTGTCTCATTTCCAAGACTCCCTTAGTGGCCACTTTGATGTCACTCTCTGGCACAGACCCGCTGTCCTCCTTAGTGAAAACCGAGCAAAAGTAACTTCCGGTGACAGCACCGCGGGGCATGCAGGGTTGAAAACTGAGCACCATCACCTTGGGCTACAAAACAGACTCAAAATATATTTTTTTCAGGAACAAAGTTAACAAATCTTAATAGATAGTCACAGAAGTGAATGGGAGGTCATTGTAGAAATAATCTCACCTCCAGCGTGACAGATTCTGCAGGATTAATAAACCGCATCCAGAGCTCCACACTTGATCAACAAAGCATGGCGGATTCCAGGCCCTCAACCTCTGCCCAACCAAGTAACCCCACGATTCTATCAGAATTCAAGGACTTTTGCAGTGATGTTCCGAATTTTAGGTTGGAGCTCACTACAGAACTAAATAAACTTACAGAGTATGAGATGTGGAATCCCATGCTACTGACCTAGACCAGAGCCGACAGGCTGGAACTAATTGTGGTGCATATCCTAGATGAACAGTAAGCCTTACAGAACAGATGTGAAGACCTTGGAAAATAGGTCATGTAGAAACCATCAACAATCCATGGGGTACTGGAGAACAAGGAGGGGAGAGAGATGTTGTAGTTTGTGGAATCACTCCTTCGCGAACTTCTACGACTGGACCCAGCTTTCAAACTGGATATCGAGAGGGCTCACAGGGCCCTCACTCCAAAACCCCAGCTTGCAAATCAAAGAACATGCTCCATCGTGTTGAAATTTTTAAGCTATGCAGTGAAACAACAAGTACTTACCAGAGCATGGAGGAAGAAGGAAACCAAATATAAAGACCACAGGATATATTTTGACAACGATTATTCTCCATCGGTCTCAGCGAAATGGCAGGCCTATGCTGCGGTGCTCTGTATCCTGAAGCAACAACAGCTGTTGTTTATAACCCCATATCCAGCTCGCCTTGCAGTAATGTTCGCGGGGGGACCGTATACCTTTGAAACACTGGAGAGAGCAGTTAAAGGCTTACAGGACAGGGGAATCGCTTTATCCTTGCCAGACCGCTCCACCATGAGAAAGGAGATGCAGAGCCTCCGTGAGGACTCCGGGGACAAAACATCTACACAGCAGGCCAGAAAACACCAGGGCCTCACAACACTGCAAGATGTAAAAAAGCTACTCCAGAAGTTCCAACTGACAACCCCTGAGTGACGCGGGTGAGATGAAACCAAATTCGGACATTAACCAAGCGCAGGTATAACCCGTGGGACTTTGGGTGCACATATTTGCTGAAGGTGGGGGAAGTATAGGGGATTTAGGTAACCGAATGGAGGGGGATGATTATATATGATTATAGTGAGTATCCACATATCAAGGACAACAGAAGTATAATATGCCTCAACATCGCTCTAAAAGACAAATAAACCTCGAGTCTTTGAGGAGCTTTAGATAGTTACCCAACAGACTATAACACCTATTTGTCTGTTCAAGTTGATAGTCGAGGGCTACCTCTGAGGCCCTTTACAACCAGACAAGCTATTGGTTGGAACCAAGGACAGACAAGGAGGCAAAGCCCCCCCCCGCCCCACTCTGTATGCAGCAACAACTACTCCCTTAAAAATAACACACTACTGAATATGTAGCCCTGAGAGGTGACAGGTGGTTGAACACCTTTCATTGTTTTCTTTTACTCCTCATCAAGGGAGGGAATTACCCCGAATGACTGACTGCTTTGGTGGCCATACCTGGAAATGGTAGGGCCTTGGTTATACTATCTATGGTCCTTGAACCAACTAACTGTCTCCAGGATGGTCACTCACACCAGGAAGGATACACATGACAGTAGTGGTTTTGTGGGCCCATGGGACAACTATGACAAACTCCCAAGGGGAATAAACATCAGCCCCAACATAGGAGGGAACTGTTATCCCTCCCTGCCTTGGGAGTTACACATGCTTTTACTCACTAGCTGGGTTTATTCCAGCCATAGTTTGGTTGAGTTATTAATGTCTTCTAGCGCCTAGTTGGCATCTGCAGTTATGATGTACCAGATGCTTTGTTCAGTTTGGAATGTTGCCTGTAAAATACTATTCGCAGCTCACTCAGTTGACCTTGCAGATAAGAATTTACAAACAAAAACTCTCTTTTAGTAAGGTACACAGACTTGATTTAACTGAATTAAGAAGCAAAATAAGTATCAATCTGAAATTAATCAGTTTACAATTAGTAACAAGTTTAGTTACACTGGTTTACTGTTTTCTATATTTATTTACTCCTAAGTAAGGAGATTGCCAGGGTTCAACATGTTACTCTGTGCTTGCAAAACACTGCTGATGGCATTCGCTATGTTCCTTATATGGGTGGGAATGTTTTTCTTGTTTAAACTTTTTTTGAATAAGTCTTTTAGAAGTCTGAGAGAGAGAGCAGAAGGTGCGCATGAATTGGATAGGAGACGGGGGCTGCTGTTTTTTTTCCGATTCTTTTTCCCTCCGGTCATGGATCCAGGAGCCTCTCTCAGGCATCCAGCCTTTGTCCTGTCCTGCCTGAAGTCCCCCCCCCCGACCGAACCTTCCTCTCCTCTGCCCCCACCTCACAGCTGGTACCCCCGGCTTAACCCCTCTGGGGTGAGGCCGCCCCTCCTACCTTGGGCACTCTTCAATTTGTAGACTCCAGCTGTGGATGTGGGCCCCTGGGCAGAGGGTCTGTGAAGGCTGGCCGAGTTGGACCCGGTCGTGGACATGGGGATTGGTGCAGTCGCCCACCCCTGGAACTGGGGTTTTCCTATGTTCTGTTTCACCCTCCCCTATCTCAGCATGTACACCCCCCGACACAATGGAGCATGGCAACCCTGCCAGAGTCAGGCATGCTATTAAGTAAAGCCCCATGCTGCTGCAGCACCCCCAGTCTCCATCAGGGGCCGCTGGAGCGCCGAGCTCCCCAATGCCCTCCCCCCAGAACAGAAGAGCAGCCCAGCAGACGCTCAATCCAGTCCCTCCCCTGCCGACCCCCAGCACCCGAGCTCACTCCCGAACTCGGGTCGCTAGTGTTGTGCGAGGTGTGGCGTCCAGCGCCTCAACCCTCGGTGCCACCGGGCCGGCCTGGGGCTGCTGGTTTTGATCCCTCTGGGGATAGCTACCCTTTAAAAAATGGAGACAGTGGTGGACGCAGAGGGCTGGTATGCCATTGTAACTGGGACACTGCATGCTCGCCCGGTAACGTTGGTATCTGCATAGTTCCCCCTGGGATCCCCGAAAGTGCTGGTGGCTAAGTTCTTTATGCATTTGCTATCAGTGCTGCATGAACAGCTGCTAATGGGGGGAAGGATTTGAATGTCACTCTTAATCCTTCCTTGGATGTCTCCAAACTCCTGGTTCATAGGACAAACCCCTTACAAATATATATCAGACAGACGGTCTCCTCCTTAGGTTTGGTGGACACCTGGTGTCACTGTTTCCCAAGGGCGCGGGCGTGCATCCATACGGCGGCACACACGGCGGTGACCTCACAGATGGATTATTTATTTTACCACAGTGGAACGCCTGGACGCCCTCTGTGATGTTTGGCATGGAGTAACCTTATTGTCTGACCATGCGCCTATCTATGTTAAAGTGGAACTGGGGCCGGGTGTAAAGAGGTCCTACTGGTGTTTAAACCTTATTTATCTGTGGGACCCTGAGTTTAAACAGCTAGTTCAGAAGGCTGTTCTGCATGTTCTGGAGGATAACTCAGTCAGGAGTTTCCTCCACAATACTGTGGGACACCTTGAAGGTGGTCCTCCGTGGAGAAATCATTAAATATACTACAAAGAAAAAAGGAAAGCGGCCACCTTTCAGGCCCTACAGGAGGAACTACAAACCTTGCAACATTTAGTAAGTTGGGGGGGCAGACACTTCAAAACAGAATACAAATAGTTAAACAAAAGCTTCAAAAACTATTAGAACAGAAAACAGAGCAACAGTTATTCTACCTTAAGCATACATGCCATGAAGGAGGCCCCGGGGCAAGGAATCTGGCACCTAGGCTACGGGAACACAAGGCCAAGGCATGCGTGACAAGTATGATTGACCCTAAAACAGGGAAATTAGCCACTAAACCTCAGAAAATTAGAACTATACTAGCTTCTTACTATCAAGAATTATACACTGCAGACCGTGCCCCTTCCCCAGCCCAGATCGAGGCCTACTTGCATGCATTATCCCTCCCTAAAATTAGTTTAGCCCAGGCAAAAGTGCTATTGGTCCCAATTACAAGAAGGGAGATTGAGCAAGTTTTAGAGAAGGCCAAGACCCTTAAGGCACCAGATACAGATGAAAACCCATATAAATGTTACAAAAATTTGAAAGATTTGTTGTTTTCACTGCTGTTATTAGCTTACCTTACGAGAAGGGTGAACCCCCTCCACCCACATGGCAATATGCAGCTCTGGCAGCTATTCCCAAACCCTAGAAAGACCCGAGACACCCTACATCCTACCGCCCAATTCTGATGCTGAATTATGATTATAAATTATTTATGTCCATCTTAGCATTCAGAATAGAACAGCTCCTCCTCGCCATAATTAACCCAGATCAGGTGGGCTTCATTACAGCTAGACAAGCCCATGATGCAATTAGGCACACTTACCTGTTGCTAGACTATGCCCTGACTCGTAGATTCCATTGGTCCTATTGGGACTAGATGCTAAGAAGACCTTTGACAGGGTCATTTGGCATTTTCTCTGGGCTACCCTGTCTCATTTTAGCTTCCCTGATAAGCTCATTATACAGCTCCAAAACATATACACCTCCCCTCAAGTGAATCTGAAGTGGGACGGTTCACTGTCTGACCTCTTCCCAGGGGGACTCGGCAGGGCTGTCTCATCTCCCCACTACTTTTTGTGTTATATTTGGAACTTCTGGTGACAGCCATAAGGACCAATGTGCGGGTGGAGGGGATTCTGCTGGGGGGGGGGGGGTGTCAGCATAAAATATCATTATTTGCTGATGATATTCTACTCACCCTAACCACGCCGGAGACCTCGATACCTGCAGTTTGGGACCAGCTCCAGATCTTTAGAGAATTGGGAGGTTATAAGATAAATGACCAAAAAATTGAGGTTCTTTTATATAACTATACCCTCCAAACGACTTAGAGAACATCTCCATTTAAATGGCACAAGCAGGCCATGCATTACCTAGGGATAAAGATGACCAAAGACCCCATACATGCTGAATTATTAAACTTAGAAACTCTGACACAGCAACTGACAGAGGACCTCTCCTGTTGGACTCAACTCCCCTTGAGTTTCCTGGGATGGGTGGATACTATTGAGCAAAATGTTTTCCCATATATTCTGTTTTTCCTCCAAACACTCTTGTTTACACCCACAAATCCCTATTTTCAGACATGTGATAAACTGATATCCCACTTTATTTGGAGAGAGAAACCCCCAAGAATAAGGTACGTCATTCTACTGCTGCCACAGGAAAGAGGAGGTCTTAATCTCCTGGACCTGTGGAGATACGTTATGGCTGCCCAACTGAGAACCCTCTTATGTTGGATTAACCAACACTATGAGGTGCATTGGAAAAATATAGACCTTTCCTCGGGAGACCTGTTTGAATTCTCTGAACATATATTTAGTAACCCTCCAAGGTGCACCCCATTCTCAAAATACCCAAAATATACCATCGAACCTTTGCGGCACTGGCTTGGGGCCTGCCACAAACACATAACCCCAGAGGATGCCTTATATCTTGGGGCATTGTCATACAACTCCGACTTTTTGCCTAGCCAGATGGATAAAAACTTTAATTGGCAAAGGTAAAGGGTAAAATGTGTATTTCAACTTTTGGAACCAATGGGACTTCTTTCGTTTTACTCCCTGCAGTCATGGTACCAGTTACCTCATAAATATTTTCATAACTATTTGCAGTTAAAATCATATTCACACCAAAATGAAGAAGCATTAACTTTAATACTGGAAAAACCTTCCTCTCTGGTTCTTTCGATCCAAACATATGTAAGGGGGGCACCAACAGAACATTTGATTAGCTTGATATGTGGAGCACCGGGGAAGTGGGAGGGAGATGCAACAGAATTGGTGAGGGTGAGGTGGTCGGAGGAACTGCAGGAGGAGGTGCTTGCCCAGGGATGGGTAAAATCAGAGTTGCCAGTCTTTAAAGTTTCCACCTCACCATACTGGAAAGAATGTACATGGAAACTCTGGACCAGGTTTTTCCACACCCCTGCAGTTCTAGCAAAATACATGGGGGAAGCAGTGGGGGAATGTTGGAGGGGATGTGGATGTCCAAATGCAGACCAAAGCCATGTCCTATGGAGATGCCCTCTACTGGACACCTACTGGCAGGAGGTAATAAAGGAGTTGACAGAAATATATGAATGCCCGGACATATTTCGCCCGATATACATCCTGACCTTCATGATACCAGAGGGAGTTCAAATTGATAAAAACACTGATAGACAGGTCCCTATATCCATACTAGCTGCTCACAAAGCCATCACACGGCTGTGGCGTACCAAGGTGATTCCTACCAAGGAATCTTAATGGACATTGTCTAGAGAAATATATGCACTGAATCGTTTGTCAGCTAGAATATCTGACCGAGTTGACAAATTTGATATCTGGTGGCTCAAATGGGTGCTGTACCAGCCGGATCATTGTCCATATTTTGTGCCATGAGAATGAGAGATTGGGAGTGGGCGGAGAATGAGATAGTTAGGAAGATAGCTGACTCAAGGTTGACCGAGGTATGCTGGGGGGTGTAGCTGGCAGGGTCCTCTTCCTTGGGCCTGTTTTCAGGGTCAAGTGAGGTTTTAGGTAAGACCACCTCTCATGGACAGGACTTTTGTGTTTCTTTTTTTTTTTCTTTCGGTTTAATTATTAAGTAAGTGTAACCCCTTCCCCCGGGGATGCTATCCCAAGGGCTACTACCCCTGTCTGCTCTGCCGCTAGCAGGTTGAGGGGCCTGGATCCAATGGCAGGTGCCTCTAACCAGAGGTTGGGGTTGGAACAGTCAAGTATGACCTGGTCACAGCCCTCTGGGTCACTGCAACCCCCCTTTCCTTCCACTAGTGGCTCACCAGCAATTCCCACACTACCGGTATGACTTACACTTATCCACAGATCGGGATGGCCAACTTGGTGCTGAGGACCCCTGTAAAATAAGATGCAGTTATACAATAACCCATACACAAAATGGTAGCACAAACACGCAGTTCAAACAGTATACCTTGCAAACAACAAATCTGATTTATTAAAGGGGGAGTAACAAGGACAGGGGAGATCAGGTTGATTAGCTTAACACTGTACTATATAGGGCACTGTGCACAGCCCAAACCTATCAGTCACTCTCCTTGAGTACCTAGGCCTTACAAGGCTAGCCTATTTGGTGCAGCTGGTTGGGGCCCTGGTGGGGAAACAAGCATTTGATACCTAGGTTTGATTTGTAAGAGCCTGCAGGCACAATTCATGCAGCTAATGAAGCAGCCTGACAAATCTTGCCCTCAGAGTGAACATCTGACAGGGAGCTACCCTGGTTTAGTACTCACGACTCCTGCAGAAAGATTCCTCTCACACCACTGCAGGACTTAGCCTGTGATCCAGACACTGCTCCACACATTTATATGTAACACAGAGGGGTACCATACCAGGCAGCTGCTCTACACTTCCGATCACTTTTCTCTGGCCAAACCGGGTGAACAACACAGCCTCACTTGTCCTGACAGACCGAGCGTGAATCAGCAGATTCTCCAGTCCTCTACAGGGTGAGTCTGGTAGGTAGCTGTAAATGTACAGCCTCCTCTGCCTACACTCCTCCACGGATCTTGTCTGCTCTCTCTCTCTCTGGTGATGTGGTCGCCCGACTTCTTGGCATAACACACGTGCTTCCCGCGTGAAGACTTTCACAGTGCAGGAGCCAGAGCTCCTTCTGTCTTCACGATCACCAACTACTCTGCCCCTCCAGGACAGTTGCAGGGCAGTTTTCTCTCACTCCATAGGGCTCCGGTTGGCTGCTTTGTTCTGCCCATTACTTCACACGCCCTCTATTGGTGCAAAAAAAGCACCAGGGTCCAGACTACACTTCCCAGAAGCACCTTCCGTATATTCCCCCCGTTGGCAGGCTCCCCGTGAGAATCCAAGTTCTGGCTGGCTCAAGCGGTCTCCATCTTAAGGTCCCCCTTCCCCCATTGGCCCATCTTCGTAGTCCAGGTCCAAAATGGAGGGGCCAAGTACACTGAGTCCCAGCTGCAATCAAAGCAGGTTAAACAAACAGCAATTTTACCGCTAAACTACATATGGTCCAGCAAACAGTTGCATCCTTCAATAAAGCTCCCTCTGCTCGCTTAATGACGTCAGAAACGGAGTGATTCAAACAGCAGCTCGAGTGGGATTCGAGCAGTAAACCCACAGTCCCACCCCATACAACTACTCAGGCCTGCAAGCAGACAGTAAAGAGACAGTACCAGAGGCTCTAAAAGCACTCACAGTGCCCACTTTCAAGCGGCATTACCCCGGACACCAGTTAAGCAAGGAGTACTTATGCATCTCCAAGAAGGCTTTTAGGAACCCCCATTAGTAGGGGGGTTACATAAGTATGATATATCTTGTATAAAAGGACTGCATTTAACAAATGCGGGGATGGGATGCGATAAGAAAACTTGTCTTAACTGTGCTTATAGAGTATATGAAGGATCTATGGTGCTTCAGTTCTATATACAGTTATTAACAGCGTGGTGCACTGCACAGTCAAACTCCATGGACCACACAAGATTACAAATATATGACATCATCTCCCACTGGAAGAGGAAGATCTGTGGACATTGAGTATTATATTTAATTATATAACGGACTGAATATACTTATTTATTTGATGGAAATGTTTTCATCACATTTATTTTATATGCCAGTAATTGATTTGTACGGATGCATTGATAACTGGAAGTGTTCCTGTTTTTATCAAAAAATCTTAATAAAAAAAATTCTAAATATAAAAAAAAATGAGCAAAAGTAGTCATTTAGGATGACGGCCTTTTGCCCATCCTCCTCTATCACATTACCCTCTTCAACTAGTTTTTCTAACCCCTCACCTTTTTCTGAAAAACTGTTTTTTCCATTCTTGACTCCCTCCGCGATATGCAGTTCTGTGTCTGCTTTTGCTTCCCTAATGGCCCTCTTTGCCTCCCTGTTTTTCTGCAGATAATCCTCCCATTCTACCTCCTCCTGCTTTTCCCTGTATTTATAGCTCTTCTTTTTGGCCCTTACCACTTCCCTGACCCTTGCTGAGAACCATAGTGGTCTCTTAAATCTGTTTCTCTTTGTCACTGTTCTTATACATACCTTAGATGCCTTGAGGATGGCCCACTTAATTGCCCCCCATCTCTTCTCCACCCCAGCTAACATATCTCTGACCAGCTCCCTCATCCTATCAAAGTCTGCCCTTCTAAAGTCAAGGACTTCAGTTTGACGGCCCCAAGGACCAATTCATACAAAAACAAAGTTATGATCGCTGTTCCCCAGTGGCTTCCCTACTCCCACAGCTCCCACCATCTCTGAGTTGGTGAGCATCACATCGAAGATTGCAGTCTGCCTGATGGGTTCCTTAACTGGCTGCACCACCAGACAGTTTGGGAAGGCATCCAGCAAGGCCTGACTCTCTTGGCCACCAAGACATCACAGTCATGTCTAGCAGGTTCAGGTCTCCTAACCACCACTACTTCCCCCATTGCTATCCCTTTTTTAAGTTCCTCTCTGAGCTCTTTGTCCCTTTCCTCCACTTGCCCTGGAGGCCTATAGATCACCCCAAGCATACTTTCCTGTACCCCTAATGCATCAATCTTCTACCACCTCAATGGAGGGTAAAAAGGGCAACTCCTCACCCTCTACCAGTTCTCTATCCCTCCTGAACAGTGAATACTTGGGGACAGTCCTCTCCCAGTCATCATCATCTGTGATCAACGTTTTCATGTTGGCCATAAGATCTACCTCAGTGTCAGCTATCAGTTACTGGAGTAGGGTTGCCAACAGTCCCATATTTTATGGGATGCCCCATGATTTTGAGTATTTCAAACAACATGAAGTCTTGCTGTATTCTGACTATTGCAGTTAGCTCCAGCACTTGAACTGCCCCGGGGAGAGAACGGTTAAAATTCTATGCCAGGCATAAAATGTTAAGCTCGAGCTTGGTTGAAAACTCTGTCAGTAGTACTCTGAAACTCAACCGTCAGATTCTTTACTCCACCTCACTGAACAGTCGCTCCAGAGATTTCTCCTTCTGCTTGGTTCAAAGTTGGTTAAAATGGTTGGTTTTAGTCCGATTTATTCTGCACAAAATTCTATTTGTCGGTTCAGGACTCTGTGGTACTGTAAGTACTTAGGATAGTTCTTTTGTGGAAATTGTAAAATCTGTATTTTTCAGTCGGTTCGGCTGAACCGATCCTTTAGTAAAATCTTTTCTGGAAAAGTTAGTCTGTGGTTACTGGTCCGTATCGGTTTAAAAAAAAAAACGTGATTTGAACATTTTTTTCCAACACCTGTAACACGGTGAGAAACTGATAGGGGAGTCTTGCCTGGTGGTTGCCGAATAAAGGGTAAGTTTTTTAGGTTGGCCATGTCTGAGAAACCCAAGAAAAAAAACGGGCCCACTGGGTTTCAACACTGCAGTATGTGTGGGGAGGTCTTTGCTAAGGCCGATCCCCACACCACTTGTGTTTACTGTCTGGGGTTTGACCACCTCGATTCAGACTGCCAAATTTCCAAGAATTTCCCTAAGTCTACTTGGGGATAAGGAGACCAAGAAATCTGCTTACCCGGAAGGCCAGCCCAGTTCGGTTCCTACCGAACCAGAAGGAGTGCCCTCTGACCAGGGTGATACTTCTTCAGGCAAGAGGAGAGCTGATCCTGAGGGATCAGTTCCTACTAAAAGAAAGCGCAAGGATAACTCGGCCGGTTCAGATCCAGACCTTCATGTTCCGACCATCGAAGAGATAGCCAGAGTGATTCGGATTGTTGAATCGCTTCATCTGGTTCTGACCAATCCGGCACCTTCTGGCAGGGGCTCGGTTCAGTCGGTTCCCCTGGTTCAAGATTATTCCCCTGAAGACTTTTACGAACCAGAGTTTGATGAGGAAGGGGAGTTTGAAGAGGATGATGATGATGGTGAAAGTCTGGATGTGCCTGTGGAACCGGACATCTCCCCAGACAGACTGTCTATTCCCCTCCATAAGTCCTTTGAGAAACAGACACAAAAAATTCTAAGGTCTCCGAACTCTGTACTTCCTGTTGACAGGCAAATGGACAAGAGGTACACCTTATCAGGCTCGGATACAGAGTTTTTCTATCAGCAGTGCAGCCATGTTGGGGTAGCGCAGGCTGCAGCCTGTGACAAGGCAAACATTCCCTTTGCTTCACACCCCCAGACAAAGACTCCAGGAAGATAGATGCTATGGCAAAGAAACAGTACATGGCATCATCTTTGGGACTCAGGCAGGCTAACTATATGGCCTATATAGCCAGGTACCAGAAATCCAGGTGGGACACTGTACTGGCACTGGCTAAGCAGGCTTTCCCCCAGCTAGCCAAGGAGCTGGAGGAGGTGGCTGCTGATGGAACTGAGGCATCAAAGGTGCAATTTCATGCTGCTGTGGACTCCAGTGATGTGTCATCAAGAGCCATGGCTACATCTGTGGCTCTTCGGAGAATGGCTTGGCTCAGATGCACTAGCCTTTCACAGGACACCCAGGCTAAGGCCATGGATTTCCCTGTGGTGGGTAATTCTCTGGGGAACAGACAGAGAATTACATGAAGAAAATGGATGAGTACAGGACCACTTATAGGAGTGCTCAGGCCAAGGAGAGGCAGGCAACTCCTCAAAGGCAGCAAGCTAGGGGCAGGCCTTTTCACAGGCCTTTCTACCAAGTGCAGGCCTCTTCTTCCTTTTCTCAGAGGGGGTTCTTGAGAATGAGAGGCAGAAGGGGGATGAGCAGGGCTGCATCCACCCCTCAGCCTAAGGTTCCTGCCAAGCAGACACCCTGATGTGTCAGCCCGGGTCGACTCCCCCATTCCAGTAGGAAGCAGACTGGCTTACTTTATCCAGGACTGGATGTCTGTTACCTCAGACAAGTGGGTCCTGGAGGTTGTAAGCCAGGGACTGGTTCTCAGTTTCAAAAATTTTCCGAAATTGAGACCCAGATCCTTTTCACCTGCAAATACATCAGAAACCCTTGCTCTAGAGGCAGAGGTTTCATCTCTACTGGCCTTAAGAGCCATACAGAGAGTTCCTACCCCATACAGGGGCAAAGGTCTGTACTCCAGGTACTTCTTTATCCCAAAAAAGACAGGGGAGTGGCGACCCATCCTAAATCTAAGATACCTAAACAATCGCCTACTAAAGCCAAAATTCAAAATGGTGACTCTGGGAGCAATTCTTCCCTCTCTAAGGCCAGGAGACTGGCTAGCCTCCCTGGACCTCGGGGATGCCTATTTCCATATTCCCATGAGGTTCTCCCACAGAAAGTACCTTAGGTTCAAATAGTCCTCAGGCCATTATCAGTTCAGAGCAATGCCCTTTGGCCTAACTTCAGCCCCAAGGGTGTTCACAAAGTGCCTAGCAGTAGTGGTGACCTTTTTAAGAAGAAAAAGGATTTCAATCTTTCCATATCTGGACGATTGACTCCTGGTGGGCCAGTCCCCAGACCAAGTCAAGTCAGATCTGTGGGTTACCCAGCAAGTTCTCACTTCCCTGGGGTTTCTTCTCAATAATCCCAAGTCAGTTCTCGAGCCTGAGTGCACTGGGCCTGACACAGGTTGTTACCACCTCTACCCATATTGGAGGTCATTCACTAGATCTGGTCTTTCTCTTGGGTATGGAGATCACTGATTTGGGGGTGGAACCAGTCAGTTGGTCGGACCATTACACCATAAGGTTCAGTTTCAGGGCCCCCTCTAATAGGTCTGCCCCTATGGAGATGGTCCAATACCGCCCTTTAAGGGGTGTTGGCCCTAATGACCTACGGCGGTGCTGGACCCATCGAGTTTGTCGGTGAATGCATGAGTCCAGATGATCTTGTACTCGCCTATAATAAGGCTGTGGGAGATGCACTGGACAAAATTGCTCCTGTTTATGCTCGCTCACTATCCGTCCAAGGAGTCCATGGTTTGATGGTCTTTGAAGGAATTAAGGTAGGTCAAGGTTGAGAGAGCCTGCGAAATCGCCTTGATGTTTACAGGCTTAGATTGTTAGCCCATTATGATGGCTACCAATCAGAAATCACTCGTAAGAAGGCAGAATTCCTGTCCAGAGAGATTTCTGCTGCAAAGAATCGACTGCTCAGCTTTTTCCGGACTGTGGACAGGCTGTGCAATCCAGTCTGTCTTCAGCCCAGAGAAGCTTTTTTCAACTTAGATTTGAGGAGTTCCGCTTCTTTGCAGATAAGGTTGTCGACATCAGGTCCGCATCGGTCCGACCTCTCCTTTGGAGGGTCACGTGGCAACCGGTTGTACTTAATCCTGGCCTATCTGGTTGGAGTTTCACCACCCGGAATTGCAGACATTGTGAAGATCATCCAATCAATGCGTCCAACTAGTTGTAGTTTGGATCCGGTCCTACACCTCTGTTAGTAGGTTGTGTAGAAGTCATCTACCCAATCCTTGCTGACATTGTCTGGAAATCCTTGGAGAGGGGGGTTTTTCCTAATCCCCTCAAGGAGGCAGTTGTTCATCCACTCCTTAAAAAATCCTCCTTGGACCCAGACTGTCTAGCTAACTACCGGCCTATCTCTAACCTGCCATTTGTTGGTAAGGTTATTGAAAAGGCAGTTGCACTGCAATTGGATGAATATCTCACCTCTCATAATGTCTATGATACTCCAATCTGGCTTCAGGAAAAGGCATAGTACTGAGACTGCCCTTGTTCGGTATTGAGTGACCTCCTAATGGCCAGAGATCGAAAGGCTTATACCATTCTGGTCCTTCTTGATCTTTCTGCTGCATTTGACACTGTAGACCATGAGGTGCCATTTGAGTGGTGAGGGTGTTTTGT
This sequence comes from Neoceratodus forsteri, assembly GCA_016271365.2. Lineage (NCBI taxonomy): Eukaryota > Metazoa > Chordata > Ceratodontiformes > Ceratodontidae > Neoceratodus > Neoceratodus forsteri. Next base: position 487,584,119 of record CM057449.1, read on the forward strand.
GGACTGTCTGGTACAGTCCACGAATGGTTCCGCTCTACCTCACTGGTAGGTCTCAGAGAGTTGTCACCAGAATTTATTCCTCTGACACCTTCTCCCTACCATGCGGGGTACCGCAGGGTTCCATTTTAGCCCCCATGCTGTTTGCAGTGTATATGCTGCCATTAGGAGAAATCATCAGGAGATACAGCTTGAGTTTTCACTGCTATGCAGATGATACTCAGCTGTATTTATCCTTTCTCCCCGATCAGAGTGATGCACTCTCTGTACTTAACAACTGTCTGAATGAAATCAGAATTTGGATGAGTTCGAGTTGGTTGAAGCTTAATCCGATAAGACCGAGGTATTGGTTAGGGGCCCAGGTCATCCTGGGAGGGTTTGAAGGTGCACATCCATCAGGCTTATCACTTGGTGGGGTGCCGCCTCTCAACTCCTCGACAGGTGCGAAATCTGACGTTATTTTGACGACGGTCTGACCCTGAAATCTCAGGTGTCAGCTGTTGTCAAGACCTCTTTTTATCATCTGAGGAATATCGCCCGGGTGAAACATCTGATTCCCCAGGAGGACCTTCCGACCTTGGGTCACGCCTTTGTTACAACCCGTTTGGACTACTGTAATTCCCTATACCTAGGGCTCTCAGGATTGATATCCGCCACCTGCAAGTATGCAGAACGCTGCAGCCAGGCTTTTGACTGGGACTTCAAGAACCAGTCATATTACCAAGCCTGTCATGAACTGCATTGGCTGCCTGTGCGGTGGCTATCACCTTGTTGGTTTACTAACCTTAAAGCCCTACACGATCAGGGACCTGCTACCTGAAAGATCTTCTGATTCCCTATTGCCCCTCCGCCCCTCCGCCTGCCAAATGAGGGATACAGAGATTCAGGGTTTGTTTGCATATCAGGATCTCAAGCTTTTGCCTTCTGTCTATTCTACCCTGTGGAATTTCACCTCATTGGTTGAGAGATGTTCGATCGTTGATAGTTTTAAAATTGCTTTAAAAACTTATCTTTTTAACTTGGCTTTTCCTTTATAGTTTGATTGTTTAATGTTGATTTTTGTTTTATTATTATGTACAGCGCCTTGTTTTTGAAAGGCGCTATATAAATAAGCACAAATTGAATTGAATTGAATTATAGGAGCTGACACGGTCAAGGCAAGAGCTTTCCTTCCTCTGGAAAGGGCAACAGCCATCTCTCAGCTGGCCTCTCCTTTCCTTCCTCCCTCTGGTTTCCCGACCAGCAAGGCATTTTCTTCAGCTTTTGGGCCACATGGCAGCGTCCACGGCAGTGGTCCAAGGGTCCAGGTTTCAGATGAGGGACATTCAGTTCCATCTGAGGACTTTTTGGTCTCAAAGGAAAGATTCTCTACCAAACTAGTTCCTGTTACTCAGATTTCCCAATTCAGGCCCCTTCTAGTGTAATGGCAGGACCTGGACAATCTAAGGCAAGGTGTTCCATTTGTCACTCAGACTCACTCTGTGGTCCTTACCACAGATGCTTCCCTTTTGGGGCTGGGGAGCCCATCTGGGGGCTCTCATGGCCCAGGGGCTGCGGTCCCCTCAGGAATCCCTTTTTCATATCAACCTCCTGGAGCTCAGGGCAGTACTTCTGGCCCTGCAGGCTTTCTTTCGGTCAGTACAGAACAAGGTGGTTCAGGTCAGGATGGACAACACTACTACCATGTGGTACATCAACAAGCAGGGAGGCACTCGGTCCACAGCCGTGTGCACATGGTCCCTGGCTTATTCCTTACAGGCCTCTCTGGTAGTAGTCCACCTCCCAGGAAAGGACAGTGTGCTAGCAGATGCATTGAGCAGGATTTCCAAGGGCCATCACGAATGGTCTCTGGATCCTTTGGTGTTGGAAGTGATTTTTTCAAGGTGGGGCACTCCAGAGATGGATCTCTTCGCAGCCCCAGACAATCACCAACTTCCTCTGTTTTGTTGCAGACCCCCAGTCTTGGGCCCAGTCCCTCTGGATCTGGATGCTCTGATTTTGAACTGAGAAGGGACATTTCTTTATGCCTTACCTCCCTTTCCTTTACTGTTTAAGGTTCTAGTCAAGATAAGGTCACAACCTTACAAAGTGATTCTGATTGCTCCAGACTGGGCCAGGCAGCCTTGGTACCCCCTGTTATTGTCTCTGGCAGTCCATCTTCCCCTGTCTCTTCCCAGGAATTACAACCTGTCAACCTTCTCTCAGGGGAGGATTTGGTACCCCAATCTTCGGTCACTCAATCTCAAGGCATGGCTTTTGAAGAGTTGGAGTATGCAGACTTGCATCTGTCCCAAGGGGTTCTGGATATTCTCAAAGCTTCTCGAAAGCCTGCCACCAGAAAAACTTACAACTCCAAATGGAAAAGATTCAGCATTTGGTGTTCCAAGAAGCATATATCCCCAGACACTGCTGAATTATCTACAGTTCTGGATTATATGGTTCACCTTAATGGCCTAGGCCTCATACCAGCTACTCTCTAAAGTTCATTTGTCAGCTGTTTCTGCTTTCCTGTCAGTGGGGAAGCCTTCCTCTCTGTCATCGCACCCTGTATTCTGTAAATTTTTCAAAGGATTGCTTCATACCAATCCTCCTTTTAGGGATCCTGCTCCTGCCTGGGATTTGAATGTTTGCATTGCTCAGCTTATGCGCCCCCATTTGAGACTATGTCCCCAGCAGAGCTCAAGTGCTTGACTTGGAAAACTGTGTATCTTCCTTGTCAATCTTCACCATTCATTACTGCTTGATTTAAGCCGGAATGACGCACCGCTCTGGGAGTTTTTTTTTTTAGAATCTGCTCACTGGGCGCCTCGAGGCGACTGCTACGCATCATGTCAGCGAGGGCGGCTGTTAGATGTCAGAACCCTCCTCCATCTCAGTTCTGTTTCTCCCGCCACGAGGCTGCATCTGCTGCAGTGAGTGTATAGTTTCTCGGGTTTTTCCCACAGCTGAAGACTCCTCGTGTTTTTCTCAGTCAACCACTCGATGCCGTATACCGGTAAGACCGTTCCTTTTATTTCTATACTGCGGCGCCGAGTGCTTTATTACTTTTTTCCTTGTTTAGTTCGCATCATGTCCAGTTCGGGAGCAAGGTGTAAGTCGGTGACGCCCATACTCTTGTCCGGTGCTCCTGTGGCCAGCTTCTCCATCTCGGACCGGCATGATGTCTGTCTCTCGTTCCTCGGACCCAACCGCGAGCATGGGCAGCGTGCGGCGCTTGTTTCTCCATGGACCGTGTCCTGCCTGAAGTCAGCAGCGTTCAAGCTCGGCAAAAGACCCCTGCCGACCTTTGGGGACGTGCCGCCCAGGGATTCCTTGTAAGGTCTCTAGGCCCTTCCTCGGGTCCTCCCGGCCTATACGGTCCAAGGAGGAGGAAGCCTCTGTCTTGCCGGTTGAGGAAGCTTCTCTCCAGTGTCGGGGAACGTCGTGGCCTCGGCTGCGGAAGTCACCTCCTCGGAGGTGCAGGCTCCCCAGTGTCAAGGCCCACGATTTCTGGGCCTGGCACCGTGGACCCTCGGCGCCCTCCGCACCGCTTCGGATCCGGCGCGGTGATCGAGACGGTGCCGCAGGGCGCTGCCCTGGCCGCGCCGCCCGCTGCACCGCGGGCCCGGTTCGTGCCCGCGCTGGTTGGGTTCGACGCTCGGAGTGGCGCCTGTGGCCTAGCTGGTGCGGGCAGGAGCCAGGACTGGGCCTGGCTGCTGCAAGTGGGCGGGGCGCCGCGCGGGTCCCTGGCACCGCGCCGCACCGGGATCCCTGGGTTGCCAGCATTGAGGTTCTACTGGTCTCATCCTCTTGGAGGCTGATGACACGGATGTGACCCATCCTGGCACCTCCTGACTCTTCGGGGTCAGGGTCCTGGCACAGGTGCTTAGGCGGCGCAGGGCTCCTCTTTCTCTGTCCCCACATCGTCCTCCTGAGGGTCCTTGGGCTGGGGTGGCCCTGGGTCCCAGGGGGTGATGTGTGGAGACTGAGGAGGAGGCCCCTCCTGGGGGCTGTGACAGCTGCCCTTCCGGTGCTGTTGCCTCCTCTCGGGATGGGGGCAGCTGCAGTCGAGGAGGAGGCTCTCCTGGAGTCCGAGGGTCTGAGGGGCAGGGACGGTGCCCCAGTCCTCTCGCCACCGTAAGGTGGCTAGGAGCCGAACCCCGCCTTCCCTCTTGGGCCCTGGGGTTCCCTCCGGTGGCGTTGCTGTGGACTGCCCTTCTGGACCCATGCAGTCCCGGGTTCGTCACAGGGGAAGTTCCCCCTCTGGGCTCTTCCAGGCATCGCATCCTCAGGGTCTCGTTTTGCGGCCTGGCTTGTTGTCCGGGATCCCACCAGCTCGGGCTCCGTTCCCCGGATTTCAGAGCCCTGGCAGAGGTCAGTTGCCTCTTCGTAGGTGCCCTTCTCCAGTACCTCTGCATCCACCCCCCACTCTTCCAGGCCATGTCGGTCCTACGGGGCCGTTATCCTGGGAGCAGTTCAGAGGTTCTTCGGCGGCCTTCCCCTCATACGTTAGATACATGCATGAGCGGGTCTTTCTACTCTCCCCACCGCCGCAGGAATCTTCTGGACATTCGAGCTCTCCATCATCATCATCTTCCTCCGCTGAGGAAGAGGAACCCCTTGCTCATCTTTCTTCCGACGCTGATTTCACTGAATATCAGCGATTCCTTTTGAGGATGGTGGGAGATCTTCGAATCTCTTACATTCGACGAGACAATACCCAACGGGAGACGCGTGAATTCCTTGGAGAATTCAGTGCCCAGCACCTGGTGGTACCTTCCTGGCCTATCCCCTTCCAGGAGGCGTCTATCTGTTCCGGGCAGTCGCCAGCCGCTCTTTTTCCAGCCCCGGCAGACTGTCATCAAAGGTATTGTGCCCCCTCGGAATCCCTGGGTACCCTTCCCAACCCGTCCTCGGGTTTGGTATACCTAAAGACTCCTTCCAGGCGCCGCCACCTGGCGCACGACCGCCCACCAGATTCGGATTTTCTACAGTTCGACCGGTGGGGGCGAAGAGTGTTCTCTTCTTCTCGTGTGGTGGCTTGCATTGCATCACATCAGGCTCACCACACTGCCTACAGTCGGCATCTGTGGTCGATGCTCTCCCAGCTCCTAGCATCAATGCCTGATACGGAGCAAACCAGACAGGCTATTGCCCTCTCCACTATAGGCCTGGAGCTGGCAAGACACCAAGCAAGGGCATCTTATGATGCCAATGAGGTGGCTTCCAGGCTTGCGGGGACAGTGATCTGCATTAGGCGGACGGCATGGCTCCATCTATCAAGGTTGTCACCCCTGGCCCGGCGTAGGGTGATGCGCTCCGCTTTCCGGGGACCGTCTTTTTTCCTCCAGAGCTAGGAGACTTTTGCAGGGGCTTTCTCCGTCTCCCCGTCCTCGGGGACACCTCCTAGCTCTTCTCCCACTTAGGCTTCCCTTGTGTTAGCCAGGGTCTTCCCCTTCTGTTCCTCACCAACAGGAGGCTGGGGGTCTTGTTCCCTCAGGGTTCTACCCCCTTTTTTCTATCAGGGAGGGGGCTTGGTACTCACCCAAGCAGTAATGAATGGTGAAGATTGACAAGGAAGATCACAGTGCAAATACCATCACCGTAATTCTTGATCTTCTTGTATCTTCACCATTCATTACTCGATACCCACCCACCTTCCCTCAGTGGCCTTCTTCTGTATGCTCCTTCCGTCTCGCTCCTCTTTCCCCTTGGCCTTTATGCCAAAAAAAAAATCCATTTTTCCCCATTCTTGTGAATGGATTCTCTTTTTCCTCAAGGTAGAGAGGAACTGGCAGGTTGCAAAATTCTTTAATTCTGAGGGAACTCTTTCTGACTGCCTCATGGTGCGATTCCTTACCTTCTTCAGGTCATGTAGTTTCACAGCCTGGTGGCCATGCCCTGTCTTGGCCTCCTCAAAGTTCGGAATCCCCCTGGCAGGCATTATTTTTCAAAAGCTTTTCCAGCTGCTGACTGAACTTGTCAGCTTCAAGCCTCTGTCTGCCTTGTCTCAGCAAGTCGGATTGAGTTCCTCTCAATTTTTCTTACCAACTGCCTCCGAGAAGGCATGGATTTTTCCCATATTCTTCTGTGGTAGCACTTAACAAGGTGCTAAGGAACTTAGTCCTCTTCCTGGATGGGCGCTCTTCCAGAACAGGTTCTGCTCGGACAGTCTAGGAGCCCTCAACTAGGATGAAGGGACTTGGCATGTTGAGAGTTCAGAGAGTCTGCCCTCTCTTGGGTCTGTTCAGAAGGTTTGGTCGAACCTCTCCTCAGTCCTAACTGGGATTCTTGCTCCCTTATTAGTTTCGAGCCTATAAGCCTCTCAACCAACAATGCTCGATGGGCACTTTTCTCCTTCTCAACATGCCTCTTTCTTTCTTTCTTTCTTTCTTTCTTCCTTTCTTCTTCTTCTTCTTCTACTTCCTCTCCCTCTCTCTGTTCCTCCCCTAGAGCCGCCCCAGAAAGGAGGCCCTGCGGTCCCTTAGGGTAGGAATTCCCTTTCCTCTGTCTATTCTCCATCGGCTTATTCCTTTTTCAGTTTATTTCCTTCCCTTTTTTCTATCCCTCGGCTCTCTTGCCTCACTTTCTTTTTCCTTACACTTTATTTTCGCCTCTCCGGCTAGCAGAACTGAGATGGAGGAGGAGTCTGCAGCACCTAACGGCCAGCCCTCGTGCATGGCGTGGTACATGCGTCCTCGAGGCGCGCGTTGGAGCCGATTCTAAAAACAAAAACTCTCAGAAGCGGGTTGCCGCCCGCTTAACCCAAGCAGTAAAGAATGGTGAAGATACAACAGATGATCAAGAATTACGGTAGGTACGTAATTTTCATTTTTGGCTGCTGTTACCTCTGCAAGAGGTATCAGTGAATTGCAAGCTCTGTCAGTTGAACCTGACTTCATTTCATTCCATAGAGATAAGGTGTTCCTTAGAACCAATAGAAGGTTCTTACCCAAAGTGGTTTCTGATTTCCACTTAAACCAATCTGTGTCTCTTCCGGTGCTCTTCACTGATCATACTTCCTCAGGAGAGCAGAGGTTACACAGTTTAGATATTACTACATAGAACATACAAAGAGTCACAGGTTTGACTCCCCCAATTGTTCCTCACTTATGGGGAAGTAGGTAAGGGCAAACCTGCCACCAAGAGAACTAATTTTAGGTGGATTGTGTCCTCTATCCAATTCTGCTATGACAAACTGGGAAAAATTCCTCCCTCAGGCCTGAAGGCTCATTCTACTAGAGGTACAGCTGCATCTTTGGCTGCGGCCAGGGATATTCCTTTGTTAGAAATTTGCCAAACAGCCACCTGGAAAACAGTTCATACCTTCACCAAACATTATTCTCTGGATATCCAGGCTGGGAGTGATGCTACGTTTGGCACAGCAGTACTTCAGAGCCTATTCCCAAAGTAGGTTCTGTCCCTCCTCCTTGGAGGTGCTGCTTGGCAGTCTGCAGTAGTCAGAATACAGCAATACTTCATGTTGTTTGAAGAAAAAAATTACTCGCCTTAGTAATTATGTTTCTTCTAATGGAGTCTTGCTGTATTCTGACCTACCTCCCTGCCTCCCCTTTCAGAACCTGTTGTGGGAAGTGGGTGGGCAGGTGCAGTGTTGCACCCCAGGGGTCTCTTCAGCCCACTTTCTGTTGTGTTGGGTGCTTTGTGTTTAATTAGTTAAGAATTTTTATGCTTTATTACCTGGATTTTGGGTTTCCTAACTTGAGTCTTTTAGGAATCTAAAACCTTTGTTGCCAGTTGGCTAGTAGAAATTTTACAATTTCCACATAATTTAAGTCAGTGAGTTTAGCTCATAAGAATCTGACGGTTGGGTTTCAAAGTACTACAGACAGAGTTTTCAACCGAGCTTGATTTCAACGTTCTATGCCTGGCATAGAATTTTAACCCTTCTCTCTCCGGGGCAGTTCAAGTGTTGGAGCTAACTGCAATAGTCAGAATACAGCAAGACTCCATTAGAAGAAACATAATTACTAAGGTGAGTAATTTTTTCTTTCCTGTGTCCCATTTAAAATTCATATGGGACGTCTCTTGTCCCGTATTTTTTTTGGTAGCCCCCTCCCCAAATTCCCTAAAAGACTCAGTCTCCCATGATCCCTAGTGGCCGTGGAGCTTTGTGCACATGGCATGCGCAGCTCCGGACAGCTGCCTGATGTCATTGGGGACTGGGAGAGTGGTAGACTGCTGCTGCGACTACTCGAGCTGCACGGAGCTTGTACTGTGTCCTGTCTTCTGTGCACAAGGGAAATTCATGGAACTGGTGTGGTGAACTGTGGTCTGGACTGGCAGCGGGTCATGAGCGGCTGAAAATTATTAGGAGGCGTTGGGTGTGGCTGTTGTTTCTGCCTCTCTCTGCGGGTTGGGACTCGGGATGGGACCAGGTTGTGTGTGGGGTGGGTGTGGGCCTGTGTTTAAGCCAAAGACTTCTGGATGTGTGCTCTGCTCAGCTGACCGAGAGGAGGAGTTGTCGGACCGAGACCGAGTGACGAGCAGAGCCAGGAGGAGAGAGCGCGAGGTTGTCAGTCATCACTAGGACATCAGAGGAGGACTGCTGAAGTTGGAAGACTGTCACTGCGTCTACTGGAGATCGAAAATTGTGAGTAACAACAACCTAAACTACCCCCAATCCCATTAGCGTTTTGCTGCCTCACAGGTCCCTGACTTAGTCCAACAACAACTCCAGACCCAGTCCATTATTTTAGCAGCGCTAAACAGTTGAGGCCAGGAGGAGGGAATCTGGATTAAGTCCGGGGGTAGGAGCAGAGGAGGACATTGCTGAACACATACATTTGTTTTTTGAACTGCAAGCAATAGCAAAACAGTGTTAATAAATTAAATGGTAGCTCAGCGGTGGCCAGGATGCAGGAAAAACACTGCTGCTGCATATATGTGGGTGCACTAAAGACTGGTTAACTCAAACAAAGTCACAGAAATAAATTTAGAAATTATGTTATTAAATACTGGATCTGGGAGTACTTAAGAGTACGGAACCGAACATGTGACCCCAAGGGGGTAGATTAAGAGGTAATGTGAGGAAGTTTTTCTACACAGATAGGGTATTCGATGCTTGGAATAGTCTGCCACAGGAGGTAGTGGGGGCAAGCACAGTGGAGGGGTTTAAGCATGCCTGGGACAGGCACAAGGGAAGCTTGAGGGGGAGGGAGTGATCAAAAGTCATTGATCACATAGGGTCAGTGGCCACATACAATGTATAGGGCCTACGGGCTGACTGGATGCGCCTAGTGGTCCTTATCTGCCGATAATTTCTATGTTTCTATGTCAGTATAGCACAAGTTAACTTACAGCTGAGCCTGAAACCTACCTGTAATTACTTAATCAAGTCAGATGCTAAATAAAAAACAAGCATTTGTCAATGCCGAATGTTGCTTGCTTCTATGTGCTGTTTAGGTATTTGGAAGTCATTGGAGTGCAAATATTAAAAATTTGCGAACCTACGAGCGTGCATAGGAACTGCGCAACGCACGCTCGTAAAACAGTCATTGTTAGGAAATTTTCATGAAATGTTCAACATAGCCATTTTAAGACCTCAGCTCATGAACAGTGTCAGTGTGATTTTCTTAATGTGTCCCATACACTGAGTTCAGATACCGATCATGCCCATTGTGCGCTTAGCATGGGCAAAATGTTTTGGGCAGGATGTGAAAAATGACAGCTGTACTGCTCATGAGGAGGGTGTGTAAATGGCAATGTTGAAAATCTGGAGTGAAAATATTGAAAATTTAGGAACTTACAGAGCTCAAGGTGAGAACCGCGCAACGCACGCCAGAAATAGCGTCATTTTAGGAATTTTCACCAAATTTTCAACATAGCCATTTTAAGACCTCTGCTCATGAACAGTGTCACTGTGATTTTCTTAATTTGTCCCGTACATTGATTTCGCACACCGACTGCGCCATTCTGCGCTACAAGGGCGGAAACACATTTTGGGTGAGATGTGAAAAATGACAGCTGTACTACTCATAAGAAGGTGTGGTAAAATGGCAATGTTGAAAATCTGGAGTGAAAATATTGAAATTTCGCGAACTTACGAGCCTGCATAGGAACTGCGCAACGCATGCTCGTAAAACAGTCATTTTTTGGAATTTTTGGACCAAATTTTCAACATGGGGTTTTTGGCACCCCTTCTCATGAATAATGTCACTGTCATGACGGTATTCAGGCCCGAAGGGTGATTTCGCAGTCACTGCGCGAAATCACCTTTCGGCCCGAATAACGCCATGACAGTGACATCACTCATGAGAAGGGGTCCTACAAACCCCATGTTGAAAATTTGGTGCAAAAATTCTAAAAGTGCCTGAGATATGCATAAAGTTGAACTTCCAATCTAGCCCATTATACAGCTTACCAGCATTTCCTCAGTTCGGTCGGCTTTGAAGAGTGCAGACGTGTTCTCGGTCCACCGAGATAGTCGCGCCGGAGTCCAGAGGTAAGTATGAGGGGGTGTGCAGAGGCTGGGTGCGCAGTGGGTGGGTGCGGGTTGTGGGAGGGGGTCGGGAGATGGCCAAGGGACCATTTTTGTTTTATAGGTTAAAAAAAAAAAGGCGTGTGAGGACATTTGCCATGCTGGGGTGGGCTCCCAGCGTGGCACAGGGTCAGGGGGCGTTCAGCCGGCGAGTTAGGCACCCCGTGGCCAGGGTGTGATTGCCACGCTTGGGTGGGCTCCCAGCGTGGCACCAACTACTGGGGGGCGACACAGCTCAGCCGGGCGGGATTGGGCACCCCGTCGGCTACACAGTACGTGCGGGGGGAGCTACGCTTCTTATCGGTGCTCACTGAAGCGTAGCTCCCCCTTTCAACTGTATGCCACTGCATTTTGGAGCGTGTCATAGACAGCTCCAAAATGCATTGGCTTACAGGGGCTGCACCTGCCAGCTCACTGACTGAATTGGAGGAGGAGGTGACACACCTCCGAAATCTCCGATGATGGCACTATGTTTCCTGCATGCGTGCAAGCAACGTAATAAGGTATCAAAGCACAGGCATCGTGGCTTGGTAATCCTCATGTTTGACAGGCCCAAGCATTACGGGTGGGCGGGGTTCTGTCCCTTATTTTGAAATCCAGTGTTGGCAACCCTAGCCTGAAGCTCGCTGAGTTTGTTACCTAGTCTGCTGGTGTTAAGGCATACCCCCCTTTCGTTTGATCCCTGCTCTAACTTTGCTAATGTCTTGTTTTCCATGTTTCCCACCACAGCAATTGCTCACTGTGCTTACTAATGAAATCAGCATGCGGATCTGAGCTGCCTTGGAGAGTGGAATTTCATGCAAATTAGAGAACGATGGAATGAAATTGAAATCTCTGCTGCATGGTGATGCTCCACTCTGCCCTCTGTCAGATTTATTTCTCCGCCTAAGGAAGAAGTCACCCCAAAGAGCTCTGTTTGTTTAACTTCCAGTGTAGCACGGTTTTTGCCATTTTTGCTATTTTTTATTTATTTTCACCTAGCTGTTTTCTTTTCGAATCTATGTATTACTTAGGTTTTGTTTTATTTTTTTAGTGCTTTTCTCCAGTTCCCAAGTGGTTCCCTACTGATTCTCTCAGCAGCAGTGCAGAAAGAATGCACAACAGAGCAGTACCCATTTTAAGATGCTGAAATCTTGGGGATTCCATGCAATGACATGCAATTTCTGTGTCACACCAGTGGGAGAATTCAAAATCTGCAAACCAGTCAGGATTTCATGATTTTTTTTGTTTTTTCCCCCCATGAAAATCAGAAACCAGGGTTCAAACAACATGAAGTCTTGCTATATTATGACTATTGCAGTTTGTCCCACCATTAGAACTGCTCCGGAGGTGAAAGAGTTAACTTCCATGCCAGGCATGGAACTTGGAGCGCGAGCTCGGTTAGAAAAGCTCTGTCTGGATGATTTCAAACTGAAACTGTCAGATTCTTTACTCCGCCTCACTGAACAGTCGCTCTGGAGATTCCTCCTACTGCTCGGTTCATTTTTTCGGTTTAAACAGTATTTTCTCAGTTAAATTCAACAGCGATTATTATTATTTTAACCGCAAACCGATCGGTTCAAGCTCTGTCTGTGGTATTGTAAGTAATAGACAGGTTTATTTCTGTGTGGAACTTGTAAATGTTTATCGGTTCTGTTCGAACCAATCAGGTTGTTTTAAAACTTTATTCTAAAGCTTTTAGAGTGCGGTTCCCGGTTCTTATCGGTTCTAAAAAAAACGGATTTCATTACGGTTTTTTCCACGACCCGTGACACGGTTGGGAACCGATAAGGGTGTCTTGCCTGGCACTGCTGTTAAAAGGGCAAGTTTTTTTGGTTAGGCTGGCATTATGTCTGAGAAACCCAAAAGAAAAACCGGGCCCACTGGGTTTCAGCACTGTAGTGTCTGTGGGGAAGCCTTTGCCAAGGCTGACCCACACACCACATGTGTATATTGTCTGGGGTTTGACCACCTCAATTCAGACTGCCAGATTTGTAAGAACTTCCCTGCAGCTACCCTAGATAAGAGAGTTGGTAGGCTCAGGGAACGAGAGGCCAAAAAGTCCGCTGACCCGGATGGCCAACCGAACCGGAGGGAGTGCCCTCTGACCAGGGCGAGACTTCCTCGGCCAAACGTAAAGCTGACTCTGAGGAGCCAGTTCCAGCAAAGAAAACTAGAAAATCAGCAGGTGTGGAGTCAAAAATTCCTTCTCCAACTGCAGCAGAGATAGCTAAAGCAATACAAATTATCCAGTCACTTTCTCCGGTTCCATCCGAACCGCCACTATCTGGCAAAAGGTCGGTTCGGCCGGTTCCACCGGTTCAAGAATATGATATAGAAGAGTTTTATGAACCAGAGGAGGGGGAGGATGATTATGAACAGTGTGAATGTGACTTTGAGAGTCTGGATGTGCCCATTGAACCGGACATCTCCCCAGACAGACCTTTAGAATCTCCCCCTATGCTTTCTGAGTCCCCTCTCATTTGGTTGTTGAAACCCTCCAGCTCCCATTGGAGGAAGCTGTGGATGAGCAAGAGGAACCTGACTTTGTGGAAATGATGGATATCCCGGAGTCCAGGAGATTGTCTATTCCTTTACATAAATCATTTAGGAAACAAACAATAAAAAATGTTAAAAGCTCCTAATTCTGTGCCTCCTGTGGACAAAAAGATGGACAGGAGGTACACTTTGTCAGGTCCTGATACAGAATTTCTTTCACAGCAATGCAGTCATGTTAGTAGTTCAGGCTGCAGCCTGTGATAAGGCTAATATTCCCTGGCTTCATCCTCCTGACAAGGACTCCAGGAAGATTGATGCCATGGCTAAAAAACAATACATGGCAGCGTCCTTGGGACTCAGACAAGCAAATTACATGGCTTATGTGGCAAGATACCAAAAATCTAGATGGGACACTGTCATGGCTTTAGCCAAACAGGCCCCTGGCCAGCTTGCCAAGGAGCTGGAGCAGGTGGCTACTGATCGTATTGAGGCATCCAAGGTGCAATTCCATGCTGCTGTGGATTCTAATGATGTATCCTCTAGAGTCATGGCTACATCTGTGGCCTTTCGTAGATTGGCTTGGCTCAGGTGTACTAGTTTGTCACAGGATACCCAGACTAAGGCTATGGATTTTCCTGTGGTGGGAAATTCTCTGTTTGGGGAGCAGACAGAGAATTATATGAAGAAAATGGATGAATATAGAACCACTTATAGGAGTGCACAAGCCAAGGAGCGGCAAGCCACTCCTCAGAGACAGACCCCCAGGGGTAGAGGCAGGCCTTTTCACAGGCCTTTTTACCAAACCCAGGCCTCCTCTTCAGCTTATGCTCAGAGGGGGTTCTTCAGAGGGAGAGGCAAACGGGGTGCAAGCAGGCCTGCTCCCAGCCCTCAGCCTAAAGCCCTTGCCAAACAGGCACCCTGATGGGGTGCCCAGGGCCAGTTCTCCATTACCTGTAGGGGGCAGGCTGGCTTACTTCGTTCAGGACTGGGAGTCTTTAACATCAGACAAGTGGGTCCTGGAAGTAGTAAGCCAGGGTCTGGTTCTCAGCTTCAGAACATTTCCAAAGATGAGAATCAGATCTTTTCCACCTGCAAATCCTCTAGAGACTTTTGCCTTGGAAACAGAAGTCTCAACCCTCCTGGCTCTCAGAGCTGTAGAAAGGGTTTCTCCCCTACACCAGGGCAAGGGTCTGTACTCCAGGTACTTCCTTACCCCAAAAAAGACAGGAGAATGGTGGCCCATTCTGGACCTAAGATATCTGAACAAGCACCTTTTAAAACCAAAATTCAAAATGGTGACTCTGGCAATGATTTTACCTTCTCTAAGGCCAGGGGACTGGCCAGCTTCCCTGGACCTCAAGGATGCGTACTTCCATGTTCTTATCAGAAGCTCCCACCGAAAGTACCTCAGATTCGAACTGCCCTCAGGCCATTACCAGTTCAGAGCAATGCCCTTCGGCCTTACCTCTGCCCCAAGGGTATTCACAAAATGCCTGGCAGTAGCAGTTGCTCATTTAAGAAGGCAAAAGATTGCCATCTTTCCCTACCTAGACGACTGGCTCATTGTAGGTCAGTCTCCAGACCAGGTCAAATCACACCTGCAAGTTACCCAGCAGCTGCTCACCTCTCTGGGCTTTCTTCTCAATCTTCCAAAGTCAGTTCTGGAACCTGTCCAGGTACTTACCTTTATAGGTGCAGAATTGGACACAAAGCAGGCCAGAGCCGTCCTTCCCCTAGAAAGGGTAAGGAGCCTAGTGGCCCTGGCCTCCTCCTTCACTCTGCAGGTCTCTCGACCAGCAAGGCATTTGCTACAGCTCCTAGGACACATGGCTGCTTCCACAGCTGTAGTGCAAGGAGCAAGATTTCAGATGAGGGACATTCAGTTCCACTTGAGAGCCTTTTGGTCTCAAAGAAAAGATCCCCTATCCAAGTTGATTCCAGTGACTCGAACCCTGATCCAGGCCCTTCTCTGGTGGCAGGATCAGAGCAATCTGAGACAAGGGGTCCTCTTCATCCCTCTATCTCACTCCTTGACCCTTACTACAGATGCGTCCCTTCTGGGATGCGGAGCTCACATGGGCGACCTCTCCACCCAGGGAGTGTGGTCCCCTCAGGAATCTCTGCTCCACATCAATCTGTTGGAACTCAGAGCTGTTTTTCTAGCACTTCAGGTTTTTCTGCATCTGTTCAGAACAAAGTGGTACAGGTCAGAACAGACAACACCACTACAATGTGGTACATCAACAAACAAGGGGGCACTCGGTCTTCGGCCTTGTGCACCGAGGCAATGAAGTTGTGGTCTCTGGCTTATTCCCTGAACACTTCCCTCATAGCACTTCACCTCCCAGGCAAGGATAATGTCCTGGCAGATGCTCTCAGCAGGATTTCCAAGGGCCATCACAAATGGTCACTGGATCCCCGAGTACTGGGGATAGTTTTTGTCAGATGGGGCACCCCTCAGATAGATCTTTTTGCAGCCCCAGACAATCATCAACTTCCACTGTTTTGTTGCAGGCCCCCAGTGATGGACTCAGTTCCCCTGGATGCCTTTCTCCTCGATTGGGAAGGGAAGTTTCTGTATGCCTTTCCCCCTTCCCTCTCCTGTTCAAGGTGCTAGTCAAAATCAGATCTCAGCCCTGCAAGATGATTCTGATTGCTCCAGATTGGGCCAGGCAGCCCTGGTACCCACTCCTTCTGTCCTTAGTAGTCCATCTTCCCCTGTGTCTCCCCAGGAACCACAACCTGTTAACTTGTGCCCAGGGGAGAGTTTGGTATCTGAATCTCAAATCCCTCAACCTCAAGGCCTGGCTCTTGAGGAGTTAGAATTTGCTGACCTACACCTTTCTCAAGGTGTTCTCGAAATCCTGAAAGCTTCTAGGAAGCCTTCCACTAGGGCTACTTATAACTCTAAATGGAAAAGGTTTTCCATATGGTGTTCTGGGAAGCATATTTCCCCGGAATCTGCTGATTTGCCCATTGTTTTGGACTATATGGTCCATCTTAATTCTTTGGGACTGAGACCAGCTACCCTGAAAGTGCATTTGGCAGCTGCCTCTGCTTTTATTTCAGCAGGAAAGCCTTCTTCTCTTTCCACTCACCCGGTATTTTCCAAGTTTTTCAAAGGATTACTTCATACTAATCCACCTTTCAGGGACCCTGCTCCTGCCTGGGATCTTAATGTTTGCATTGCTCAGCTGATGCAACCCCCCTTTGAACCTCTGTCTTCGGCAGAGCTTAAGTACTTGACTTGGAAAACTGTTTTTCTAGTAGCCATCACTTCTGCCAGGCGCATAAGTGAGTTACAAGCTTTGTCAGTGGAGACTGACTTTATTTCCTTTCACAGGGATAAGGTAGTCCTCAGGACTAACAGGAAGTTTTTGCCTAAGGTGGTTTCAGATTTCCACCTTAATCAATCTATCTCCCTTCCAGTGTACTTCACTGACCATTCTTCCCTGGTGAGAGGAGGCTGCACAGCCTAGATGTGAAGAGAGCCCTTAGTTACTACATGGAGTGTACCAAGGGTCACAGGTTTGACTCCCTCCAACTGTTCCTCACTTATGATGAGGTTGGTAAAGGGAAGCCTGCCACTAAAAGATCCATTGCCAGGTGGATTGTCTCTTGTATCCAATTCTGTTACGAAAAACTGGGTAAGGTTCCTCCCTCAGGCCTGAGGGCTCACTCTACCAGAGGTACAGCTGCTTCTCTGGCTGCTGCCAGAGACATCCCTATTCTAGAGATATGTCAAGCAGCTACTTGGAAAACAGTTCACACTTTTGCCAAGCATTACTCCTTGGACATCCAGGCTCGGAGTGATGCTCGGTTTGGCACAGCTGTCCTTCAGAGCCTATTCCCTAAGTAGGTTCTGTCCCTCCTCCATGGGGGTACTGCTGTGCAGTCTGCAATTGTCATAATGTACCAAGACTTCATGTTGTTTGAAGAAAAAATTACTCACCTTAGTAATGTTGTTTCTTCTAATGGAGTCTTGCTGTATTATGACCTCCCTCCCTGCCTGCCCCTCTCAGAACCTCTGTTTTGGGATGTGGGTGGGCATTACAGTGTTGGCACTTTATTTATGCCACCTTGTTGTTTTCACCCTTCTTTTGGGGTGAATTGGTGTTGTGTTTTCATTTCTTTGGGTCTCTTGACTTGAGTCTTTGTTGGAGACCAAGAAGTGTGTTTATGTTAGTAGCCAGTGGGTTAGTGTAGGTTTACAGCTTCCACAGAGCCTTAGTGAGTTTTAGCTCGTAAGATCTGACAGTTTATGTTTGAAGATCAGCAGACAGAGCCTTCTAACCGAGCTCGCACTCAGAGTTCCATGCTTGCATGGAAAGTTAACTATTTCACTTCCGGGGCAGTTCGAAGATGGGGACTCACTGCAATTGTCATAATATAGCAAGACTCCATTAGAAGAAACAACATTACTAAGGTGAGTAATTTTTTTTTCCATCTCGTGGATAGGGAAAAGCCAACTAACTAGGAATGAAGACCTATCTTGTAGTTGATCATGGGATGCTGCATGGTGCTTCCCCCTCTCATAGACTGATAGTTTTATGTCTGACCTGGCTCAGATGTACATACTGTGTACTTCTCTCCAGTCCTGAAGAAAAAAGTTAATTCATGCTAGAAGTAAAAAGGAACTTATATGCTGCAGTCGACCAATTTGTTTTGTTGCCCTTGTAAGTCTCATCTCTTTTGCGGTATGTTCGGTCATGCTGAGCGTATGCCTGTAGATGGCTATGTTTGGCCATGCTGCACTACGTAATCATTTATTTATTGCAAGTTTTGTAGCTGTTAGACAACGGATGCCATAGATACCTGTGGGATTCAGAACTTTCCTAGGGGAACAGTGCCTTAGGTGTCTACTATCTTTGCCTGCTCAGCACCCCCAATTTGAGGTAATTTATACACATTTGGGGAAGAAAGGCTCTTCCTGAAATTTAGGCTGGCTTGACTGTTTTTATAAGCCAAATTTGCCTTAAGTGTAATAAGGCTAGACATTGATACATAGATACATAGACAGTGTCAGTGTATTGATTTCAGTTTCCAGAGTTTAGTATTATAAGTAACCTTTTTAACCAATAAGTATTTTATAATACTGAGAAAATGTGCTGAAAATTAATAAATTCGGTGTCTTTCATTTTGATTTGTTTTCAGCTTCCTAATGCTCCCTTTTCTTTGACTAGGTGCTGTTTGAACTTGCTCGATATCATGCCCCTTCAACAATTTTCCTGGATGAGTTGGAGTCTGTAATGAGCCAGAGAGGCGCTGGGCCTGGGTAACCGATGTTTTACACTTTTCACTTTATGAAGTTTGAACATTTTCTGTAATTCTAGTGGGAATTTTGTGTAGCAAAAGCATTAAACAAGGATCACAGTAGATCAAGAAATAATGGAATAGCTCATGATAGGCTGTGCATTACAGGGATTTAGGGCATGCCTTAGGGATTTAAAGCTTATCCCTGGTTGCTAAGAATTCACATGTACCACTACACCCCAGGTATGTATCAAATCCCTGGGAAGTGCTGTAAATCTTTGCAATACGCAGACTGGAGTATATTATCCCCATTAAAATAGTTTGAGCTGTAATAATTGTAGCATTTTAAAATACCACTAATGGTTTAATCTGGTTAAATATGGGAAATTCCTTCATACTTACTGCAGTTTCCTTTTCTGATAGCTTCAAGATTGTTAAGTGATGAAAGTAGTTAATACGACTCTAATAAAGAGGAGACTGGCCCATCTAAAACAGCTGTTGCCATGCACCATCTTGGCATGGATTAGAATCATTCCACTCCAGCAGTGGCGTGGTGAGTGAAAAGCGGGAGCCATCAACAAAGCACGCAGGTTGATGAATAGGGAGGTGTCCCATTTTGCGGCCTTGCTTGGGGTGGAGGTTATCAGGCATTTCCTTATCACCAAGATGGATAAGGGCCTATATAGCCGCAATGGGGTGCATCCGTCAGACATTGGGAATTATATTTTTAACAACACACTGAATTACTTCTGCGAAACAGTACTACTTGGGAAAAGTGAGATGCCTGGGGCATTAGTTGGGTATACTTGTTGGCACCGTATGTAAGTGGTGATAATTCATGGCTGACCCTGGGTAAGTGAGGCTCCTGACATAAAAAGAGAAGCTGCAACTGGGTGTCACTGGGAAGATGCACAACCCTAGGATGGTTATGCTTCGGGGACCCGGGGATGAGGGTACCCATGTGGGGCGTGCACTGAAATGCTGGGAGCCAAGATTCAGAGATGGGTAATGCGGCCCCTGATGGGCATGCTCCTTGTCAAAGGGTCTAGGAGGTCATAAATTTGGGGAAGATGGGGAGGGGAGCTATCCTGAAGGAAGACACGGCCCTTGACAGGTCTGTTTGACTAATGAGCCAGAGTTCCTCTCAAAGAATTGGATGAAGGAGCCGGGGGGTCAGTACAAACATGAATTTGCTGCCCAAGGGTGTAATGTGCTCCCCCACTGGGAAAGTTGGTAGAGCCCAAAAGCTTTGACCTCAGCACAGATCCCTGGGAACGTGGAACATTCCGTCTATAATAACTACCTCAGTACACTTCTGTCAACGCAGTATATAATACACAAACCAAACAGTATACAGTCATTATCAACATTCCCAAGTGAGCCATTGCATAAATATATATACCAGAGGAAAAAAGGGAAAAAATACAAACCTACCTTAACTTCATATAGTAGGATTCGCATTTGGATGTATGAGTGTGACTTCCATCCTGCATTTGCCTCTCGCGGCCTCCAACGTCAGGCATCAGATTCCCTCTTGTATTTCATGGTCTTCAATTCCTGCAGACTTGCCTAAAACAGAAAACACATTTAGTTAAAGAGGACACAACTGGATCTTTTATGACTGATGGATACCCATTTGGATTCTTCAGGCAAGCAGAACCTTATACGTCTCACCATATAATCTATTAGCTCGCTGCACCAGTCATGAATTATTGTACGGAAGTGTCCAGATATTGTTGATAAATCAGAAGCCCTAAAAGGGCACCGTAGGTATTCTTCAGTAGAAAGTCAAGGTACACTTACAAAGATTTTAGACATACCAATATATATATATATATATATTTTTTTTTTTTACCAGGAGAGAGAGACTAAGCTGAAGCTTGTTTACAGGTGTGACCTGGGAGCACAAGGAAGTTAAGTGACTTGCTCAGGGTCACATAGTATGCAGGTGGGGGCTGTCGGTTTCAAACCCATGTCTCCAGCTCAGAGCCTTAAACCACTGCACTATACTGCCTCCTTCTCCAGAAGAGCAGATAAATCCGGGGAGAGGCGCCATTGACAACGTTGACGCTAACAGAAAAATAAATTATGGTAAGTATAATGGAATTTCTCCTTTCTGTTTCACTCCACATTGTCAGCGGGGAAGGTAGTTAATATATATGGGTTCTAAAAAGCCGTACCCATCTAAGTAGAGCAGGAGAGAATATTGACCTGTGTAATTTCCTAACCAACAGCTTCCGAACTCATCTGACAGCCACCACTTGCCAAATATAAAACTGGCTTGGGGTGACAACAAAGTGCATTGCACAACTTTAAGGAGACCTAAAAGCACAGGAGTAGCACTACAACAACCCATTGCTCAGCTAAGCAGCAAAACGTAGTCCTCTCATCCTAAGATGCTAGGAGTACCCTGGAAGGAAAAGGAACTCTGCTCTGAGCAGCCCATACCTTTTCAAGGAACTGCAAAGGGTGGTGTTATCCTCCTGTTAAGATGACTTCAAACAGAGTCCTTGTGCGATCTGGTGCTCAGGATAGAAAATGACGAGAGGACTGAGGAAACACCAAATTGCAGGAGGCATCATCCTGTCTTTACATTTTATACAGTAGAATTCCTAGCATGTAGGAATTTATGGTCTTCTGTATTCTGTGACAAATCATTAGATGTTCATGGCACCATGGGAAACATTAGCAGTTTCCACCTGCAAAATAACATCCAGATCTCAAAGCATTGGAGATCTTAACACCCTGGTCTCTGACCAATGCACACAAGTTCTGCACCCTGCCAAGATCGCTGGTACTGCTGTTTCTTGCAGATTGTTACGTAGATATCTCCCGAGTTAGAAACCCCCGTTTCTGCAGCCTCCACCTCCACAGAGCAACCAGGCTATCAAGAGCGGGCGTTGTTAGTTCTGCTGTAGACTATGATCTGATTATCAGTGGAAAACTTCCTTCTGACCCTTGAAACCTACGAGTACATATAACAAAGAAACAATCCGAAAACCGGTATACCTAATGGAGTAATGAAGTTCCACTGCCAGGGCAGACATCCACTGCTTCCACCCATGGCCACCTGAAGGATTGGAGAGCCTCAGCACCTGAAAGATCTCCTATGGCCACATTGCATGAACTGCAGCTGCTGGACCTTATGTTCTACAGGTCAAAATAACCCCAGATAGCGGATACCCTCCCTCCCTGGGAGTACAAACTCCTAACTAAATCCTAGGTAGGGGTGCTACTAGCATCTTGTATCTCTAAAATCATGTTGGGATTGGGAACCTTGGGTCTGTAGACTTTAGTCTCATATCACCAGTATCTGATCTAGAAATCTTCCCACCAGCTCAAGGCTAGGTTCAAACAACATGAAGTCTTGCTGTATTCTGACTTATTGCAGTTAGCCTCAGCACTTGAACTGCTCCTGAGAGGAAAGAGTTAAATTATGTGCAGATCATATAACGTTGAGCTGGAGCTCAGTTCAAACCTCTGTCTGCTGCATTTTGAAGTGTAACCGTCAGATTCTTTAACTGAACAGTCGCTCCGGAGATTTCTCCTTTGCTCTCGGTTCGCGGTTTAAAAATCGTCGGTTTCACTGATATTCTCGCATTTGTTTTTCTGTTCAGATCCCTGTCTGTGGTACAGTAAGTGCATAGGCAGTGGACTTGTCTAGGAAAAGTGTGTGGAAATTGTAAACTGAATTTGTGTGACCGGTTTGGCTGAACCGGTTTCTGGTTTAGTGATTGTTTTCTTTTTTCTTTACAGGAAATTTAGTGTGAGGTACCGGTCCTTATTGGTTTAAAAAAAAATGTGTTTTTCCTTTTTTTTTTTTTTTTCAAATACCCGTAACACGGTTAGAAACTGATAAGGGTGTCTTGCCTGGCGGTCACCATAAAAAGGGTAAGGGTTTAGTTATGGCTTTGTCTGAGAAACCCAAGAAAAAAAATGGGCACACTGGGTTTCAGCACTGCAGTGAGTGCGGGGAGGCCTTTGCTAAGGCCGACCCCCACACCACTTGTGTTTACTGTCTGCGTTTTAGTCACCTAGAGTCAGACTGCCAAATCTGTAAGAATTTCTTAAAGCCACCCTGGACAAAAGGTTGGGCAGGCTTAAGGAAAAGGAGGCCGAGAAGTCCGCTGACCTGGATGGCCAGCCCGGATCGGTTCTGACCGAACCAGAAGGAGTGCCCTCTGACCAGGGCGAGACTCCTTCGGGCAAAAGGAGAGCCGATTCTGAGGGATCGGGTCCATCAAAAAGAAAAGACAAATCTGCCGGTTTTGGATCCAGAACCACGTCATCCGACCGCTGAGGAAATTGCCCGAGCGATTCGTACAGTGGAATCGCTTAGTTCGGTTCCGACTGATCTGTCGCCTTCTGGCATGCGTTCGGTTTGGTCGGTTCTTCCGGTTCAAGATTATACCCCTGAAGATTTTTATGAACTGGACTTGGAGGGGGATGATGATTGTGATGATGATGATGATGGAATTGAAGGTCTGGATGAGCCTATCAAACCGGACATCTCCCCAGACAGACCTTCTGGTGTTTCCCCTCCCAGGCTTTCTGAGTCCCCTTCCCACTTGATGTTCTACAGGAAAGTGGCAGAAACCCTCCAGCTCCCTATGGAGGAAGCTGTTGAGGAACAAGAGGAGCCTGACTTTGTGGAGATGATGGACATCCCAGAGTCCAAAAGGTTGTCTATTCCCCTTCACAAGTCTTTTGGGAAACGGACACAAAAGCTGTTAAAAACTCCAACTTCATTACCTCCTGTGGACAGATGGATGGACAAGAGGTACATGCTGTCAGGCTCGGGTACAGAGTACTTGTACCAGCAGTGCAGCCATGTTGCAGCCTATGATAAGGCTAACATTCCCTTGGCTTCACACACCCCAGATAAAGACTTCAAGAAATTGGATGCCATGGCAAAAAAGCAGTACATGGCATCCTCTTTGGGACTCAGGCAGGCGAATTACATGGCCTATAAAGCCAGGTACCAGAAGTCCAGGTGGGACACTGTACTGGCACTGGCTAAGCAGGCCCCTCCCCAGCTTGCCAAGGAGCTGGAGAAAGTGGCTGCTGATGGGATTGAGGCATCAAAGATTCAGTTTCATGCTGCTGTGGACTCCAACGATGTTTCATCTAGAGTCATGGCTACATCTGTGTCTCTTCGGAGACTGGCTTGGCTCAGGTGTACTAGCCTTTCTCAGGATACCCAGGCTAAGGCCATGGATTTTCCTGTGGTTAATAGTTCTCTGGGGAGTAGACAGAGAATTATATGAAGAAAATGGAGGAATATAGGACCACCTATAGGAGTGCACAGGCCAAGGAAAGACAGACAACTCCTCAAAGGCAGCAAGCTAGGGGCTGGAGCAGGACTTTTCATAGGCCTTTCTACCAAGCACAGGCCTCCTCCTCTTTTTCTCAGAGGGGGTTCTTCAGAGGGAGAGGCAGAAGGGGGATGAGCAGGGCTGCGTCCACCTCTCAGCTTAAGGCTCCTGCCAAGCAGACACCCTGAGGTGTCAGCCCGAGTCGACTCCCCCATCCTGTAGGAGGCAGGCTGGCCTACTATTTCCAGGACTGGAAGTCTGTTACCTCATGCAAGTGGGTCCTGGAGGTAGTAGGCCAGGGACTGGCTCTCAGCTTCAATCCAGGAGGAGGGTAAGGCGGAGGAAACTATTTACACCTTCAGTCAGTTCCACAGACAGAAAACATGACCACTCTTTCTGTACATGCAGTACTTCTGTTTGCTCTGCCCACAGTCGTAAAAATGCCACTAAGGGACAGGTAGATTTACTCAATCAGTGCAGCTTCTAAGTTGTTTTTTTAAAGCACAAATAGCTTGACTGTTCAATACAGTAGTCAGTCTTTTTTCCTATTCTTTGGTAATCCAGTGTAGCCCACCCCTAATTTGAATGAATCAAATTTTGGCTCTGTTTACCTGGCAGCCCCATCTCTTCTACTTCCCTAGTCTGACAGACACCCCCAGTGTGTTAACATTCTGTGATAAAATTGTTTGGAGAGCATTGCAAATACCATCCTTTTCCTTCCTAGGTGGATAGTGTTGCTGAGATGGGCAGAGGTGGGTTACATTAGATTTTAAAAACTGGGATCCAGCAATGCTTTTGGGGGGCAGGATCATGTTAGGGAGAGGAGAAAATATTTTGCTGACATTAGGTCTAGGGTGGGGGAGGTTGCAGAGAGCATTTCCCAAAGTGGACCCCCAATTCAATGAGACACACCACAGAGGTCTTTGGAATAGAAAAGGCAGCAGCTCTTTCCAAATTCTGAATTACAGGTAATACTTCACATTCAGATACAGATATAAATATGTACATTACATTCATCACATACATATGCACATTACAATCTATAAATCCTAATTCTATATACATCAAGTACCATCCTACAGTAAGACCCCTTGGGCAGCAAATTCATGTTTGTACTGACCCCCCGGCTCCTTCATCCAATTCTTTGAGAGGAACTCTGGCTCATTAGTCAAACAGACCTGTCAAGGGCCGTGTCTTCCTTCAGGATAGCTCCCCTCCCCATCTTCCCCAAATTTATGACCTCCTAGACCCTTTGACAAGGAGCATGCCCATCAGGGGCCGCACTACCCATCTCTGAATCTTGGCTCCCAGCATTTCAGTGCACACCCCACATGGGTACCCTCATCCCCGGGTCCCCGAAGCATAACTATCCTAGGGTTGTGCATCTTCCCAGTGACACCCAGTTGCAGCTTCTCTTTTTATGTCAGGAGCCTCACTTACCCAGGGTCAGCCATGAATTACCACCACTTACATAAGGTGCCAACAAGTATACCCAACTAATGCCCCAGGCATCTCACTTTTCCCAAGTAGTACTGTTTCGCAGAAGTAATTCAGTGTGTTGTTAAAAATATAATTCCCAATGTCTGACAGATGCACCCCATTGCGGCTATATAGGCCCTTATCCATCTTGGTGATAAGGAAATGCCTGATAACCTCCACCCCAAGCGAGGCCGCAAAATGGGACACCTTCCTATTCATCAACCTGCGTGCTTTGTTGATGGCTCCCACTTTTCACTCACCATGCCACTGCTGGCGTGGAATGATTCTAGTCCATGCCAGGATGGTGCATGGCAACAGCTGTTTTAGATGGACCAGTCTCCTCTTTATTAGAGTCGTTCCCTCTCAAGTGGATTACTAGCACAACAGGTGGTTGGTGTTGTAAACCCAATCTGAAAATAGTTTCACACAATGTCCCCTACTTCATCACCCCTTTTTCTGCCCATTGGATAACAGCTCGACTTCTCGGGATGCCCAGCTACCTCGTGTATGGTCGTTTCTAGGAGTGTGGATATGTTGTTCATTCACACTGTTTGGCATGTCCCCTTCCACTTTAAATCTTGCCAGAAGTCTTCAAGCTGGCTTCTCCCACCCACCCTGGTGGTATATACCTCGGCTCTGCCCCATGACGCCAGATCTTCATTTCTGCTAGAAGATACAGGTTCCCTCGTGCTCTCAGCATTTCGTAGGCCCTGGCTTTCAAATTGTCGGTTTTACCGAAAATCAAACTCGTTCGAGTTAGCGATTGCACTTTCATCACATCGACTATGGAGGAAGAATCTTCCCCAGGATGTCACCAGTGCCCCTGCGGCCAGAAGACGTTGTGCACCGATCCCCACCTCATGTGCTTTTACTGTCTAGGTGTCGGCCATGACACCTCGTCATGCGGTTTTTGCTTGGCCTTCCATCCCAATGTCCTGGACGACCGCAAGGCACGCTTGAAGCTGGGGAGTCCGGAAAAAGAAACCCGCCGGTGAAATCGAAGGAGGCTAGGTGGGCGGTTTCTGCAGCTGCGGACTCCGCCGAACAGTTGGAACTGATGAAAGCATTCGAGGAGGAAGCAGCTCGCGCTTCGGCCAGGCGAAGCTTCTTCGTCCCGCTGAACCTAGGCTCTACTTTTACGGGCTCCTTCAAGGAGTTGTGCCAGTCTCTCCCCACTTGGGGTGAGGCGCCCTCGGGCTCGCACTCCTCCCGCTCTCGAAAAGAGGGAGAAGGACCCATTGTCTTCATCTTGAGAGAGACGCTTTTGGGACCAGGAGAGATCTGAGCTCCAAGAACTCGCAATCTCGACCTTGGTAGAGATCGCATCCTCGGCTTCTGGCTTTTTGGACCTTCCATCTGGCCAAGGGACTGAGGAAGTGACCGACCAGGTCGAAATTATCCTCGATCTGATCGACCCCCTGTCACCGGCTGTGCCTGACGACTCTTTGGAACGGACTCCGGTCCTGTTCTTTCCAAATGAAGAGACCCAGCCTGCTGGTGTCCCCATCAAGGACCTGGTCCCGAACCCTCGGGTCTCACCGATCCCGGTGTCTCCTGATCAACCGAGTCGATCTGCCCAGTCTCGGTCTCAGTCCAGGATCCCCTCGGCCGGATGACCAAGGAAGAGCCATAAGCGCTTAAAAAAGAGGCGACGCCACAGGTTCTTATCCTCCTCGGACAAGGAGAGGCTCCGGCGGAAACTCCGCCGATGCTATGAAGACCTTATGTGGCAGCAGCTGATCTTGACCGGGCAGAAGCTGGCTCCACCGCCTACCCCCGCTATCACTTGGTTCTCGCCTCCTAGGCCGAAGCTGACCCCTCCAGAACTGAAGCCATTGGTTCCTCCACCGGTGGGACTGGCCCATATCCTGGTTAGGCCTATTCCGGTCTCTCCACCAATTCGGGTGGAATCACTGCCTAAGCAGCTCAAGGGAGGGGTGCCCTCAAAAGAGGACCGACAGGACTCCGAGCTTCCCCAACGTCTGTCAATTACAGTCACCCTGGGCCACCTTCGGCGGATTGGGGGTGACTTAGGCAGTAGACCGCTGTATCTTGACGCCTCGGACTCGGACGTCACCAGTTTGCACTTACATCCTGGGGGTGATGAGTTGTCGGTTGGCACAGGGATGGAGGAAGGCCCTTTCTCTTTCCAGAGCATTCTCCGCCTCATCTCCGATTCCACCGGAATGCCCCTGGGGCCCATCCAGAAAAAGGTGGAGTACCCTCTTACTAACATACTCAAGAGAGGGGATACCTTGACAGAGGCCTTTCCAGTGGCCGAGGCCATTGTTGGCCCGGCCCTTGAACTTTGGCAATGCTCTGTCTCCTGCCCAGCACCATCCACATGGGCCACAAGTACGCGGTGCCCATGGGGTCCCTTGCGGGGTTCACAGAGCACCCTTCGTCCAAGGGCCTGGTGAGCGCCTCTGTGTTCAGGCATACTGGTAGTTCGGCTGACACTGACTGACTCCCAGACAAGGAGTCCAAAAATATGGACCACACTGCCTGCAAGGTCTATGCGGCCTCTCCTCTGGGCCTTTGTCAGGCCAGCTCGGCTGTCATTATGGCACACTTCTCTCATGCCCTTCTTGAGTCATTAGACGAGATCCTCCCTCATTTCCCACCAGACATGCAGACCACGGTCAAGTAGGTCCATGACCAGGGCCATGCTGTTGCTAAACAGCAGCTCCAGACAGCCTTGGACATCGGGGATTCTTGTGCCCGCTCGCTAGCAGCTGCAGTGGCCTCTTGCCGCAGGGCTTGGCTGAGGCTTTCCTCCTTCCCGGCGGATACTCAGCATAAGCTTGCTGACATGCCCTTCCTGGGTACCGACTTGTTCGGTCCGGAAGTGGCCGGTCACCGTCAGCATATACAGCAGTCAAGTGCCACTCTGGATGCTACTTCTGCCAAGGGTTCTTCGGGCAAGAACCAGTAGAAGAGAAAGAAAAAGCCATTTTGGCACTCTTCCCCTGCAGTCCGACAGCCCTCCTATCAAGGAGGACAGCAACATCAGCAGCAGCAGCAGACTCAAGCTTGGCACCCTTGGCCGAAGCAGGGTCTTCAGGAGCCCCATAAAGGAGGTGGAGGCTCAGGTCCTGGAGCCTCCTCCTCTTCCTCTGTGCCTGTTCAGTAACGGGTTGGAGGTGGCCACCCCTACACCCATCACGCCAACTCTGGGTCCTCCCGTGGGGGGTCGGCTCCGCCACTTCCTTTCCGCCTGGTCCGCTGTCACTTCAGACAGGTGGGTTCTCGAAGTGGTCGGTCAGGGACTGCCTCTAGAATTTGAGCAGTACCCTCCCAGCAGAGCCCATGCCCTTTGGGAGGAACGGATTTCCGCATGCACCCATTTGGCTCTTCGAGATGATGTAGCTCAGCTCCTCCTCAAGGAGGCAGTAGCTCCAGTGCTGGATCCTCCGACAGACCCAGGCTTTGTTTCCAGGTACTTCTTGGTGCCCAAGTGGATGGGGGGGTTGGCACCCCATCCTAGATCTCCACGACCTGAATCAATATCTCAGGTCCTACACTTTTCGGATGGTCTCTTTGAACCAGATCATACCATTTCTGGAGCGAAACATGGTTCTGTTCACTGGATCTACAGGACGTGTTCTTTCACGTCCCAATCCGTCCATCCCATCAGCGGTTCCTCCGCTTCAGGGCCGAGGGAACCCTGTACGAGTTCCAAGCCATGCCGTTCAGCCTGTCATCAGCCCCATGGGTCTTCACCAAATGCATTGCAGTGGTGGTGACCTACCTCCGGCATCAAGGAGTCAGAATCTACCCTTGTTTTGACGATTGGCTTTTGGCAGGTTCCACCCATCAGGAGGTGGAAAGGTCCAGGGATCTGGCCCTCCAAACCTGCTCCCAACTCAGCCTCCTGATCAACGAGGCCAAGTCGGAACTCGTGCCTTCTCAGGTGATGGGCTTCATCGGGGCAGAGTTTGACTCTTGACAAGCCAGAGCTTGGCTCCCGGCGGACAGGGCAGAGGTTCTCTCCTCCTTTGCCTGATCATTTCTGGTTGGGAATTTCCGCTCTGGCCGGGACTTTCTGTGCCTTCTGGGTTATATGGCAGCATGCACCTCAGTGGTCCATTGGGCCCAGTGGCACATGCGCCCCCTCCAGTGGGAGTTGGCCGCCCAGAGGACTCAGCGATATGGTAATTTCAACCAGCTGATCACTGTAACCCAGAAGATGTGGGATGCTCTCCAGTGGTGGACTGCCCCAGACCGGTTGCAGGAAGGGATCCTGGTTGTCCGCTCCGAGCCGACGGTTGTCCTTACGACCAATACCTCTCTCATTGGCTGGGGAGCCCACATGGGGGACAGCAGGGCCCATGGGTTCTGGACCCCCGAGGAGTCCCGATGCCACATCAACCTGTTGGAGTTCAGAGCAGTCAGACTGGCACTGTCAGCTTTCACGCCTCAGTTCCGGGGTCAAGTCATTAAAGTCCAGACAGGCAATACCACGACCATGTATTATGTCAACAAGCAGGTCAGCACACACTCCCATCTGCTGTGCAAGGAGGCGCTCCGCATCTGGACCCTTGTAAGCCGGTTGGAGGCAGATCTCCTAGCCATCCATGTGGCAAGAGCCTCAAACCAGCTGGCAGATGCTCTCAGCCGCATAGGCCAGACATCCCACAAGTGGTCTCTACATCCAGAGGTAGCTTACAGCCTGTTCTCCCATTGGGGCAAACCAATGGTGGACCTGTTTGCCTCCAGGGAAAACACCAAGCTGAGGCTGTATCATGCCCACCCCCCTCAGCAGGGCTCGCCGCAAGGGGATGCCGTCTCAAGGCCATGGACTCCAGGCCTCCTCTACGCCTTCCCTCCATTCCCCTTGATCCACAAGGTGTTACTCAGGGTGAGGAGGGGCAAGGCAAAGGTGATTCTGGTAGCCCCAGACTGGCTGCGCCAGTTCTGGTACCCAGATCTCCTCAGCTGCAGGCCCCCAGAGCGGCTTTGTACATGTCCGGACCTGACATCTCTGAACTAGGGGAAGGTATTCTATGTGGACCTTCAGTCCCTGCACCTCACAGCCTGGTACCTGAGTGGCTAGAGTTCCAGGCTTTAGGTCTTTCCAAGAATGTCTACACTGTGGTGGAGGCATCGTGAAAGGAATCGACAAGGAAATGTTACGCCTTCAAATGGAAAAGGTTTTCCATTTGGTGTCAGGGTAAGAGTCTGGACCCCGTATCCTGTCCTGTGGCTAACATTCTCGACTAGCTTTGGTCACTCTCCAGAGGGGGGGTCTACAGTCATCGACCCTTAGGGTGCAACTGGCAGCCATTTCTGCTTGCAGGCAGTCAGCGGCTGTTATTGGTGCAGGAGACAGTGGTCGGGCGCCTAAAGGCCTGGATCACATATCCCTCCGATGCATGAACCTCCACCTCATGGGATCTGTTGCTGGTTTTGGCAAAGCTTATGGGCAAGCCATTTGAACCCATGCACAAATGTGAGCTCTCACACTTGTCATGGAAGACGGCCTTCCTGGTGGCTATCATGTCAGTCAGAAGTACAGCGGAGCTCCAGGCACTTTCGGTGGACTCCCCTTACCTGGTCTTTCACAGGGACAAAGTTGTCCTGCGACCCCACCCGAAATTCCTTCCGAAGGTGGTGTCAGAGTTCCACCTTAACCAGGTATTGACTGTGCTGGTATACTTCCCTAATTACACCTCGGACACCGAGTACAGGCTCCATACCTTGGACCTGAGATGTGCTGTCTCTCCAACTACAAGGAGAGGACGGCAGAAATTCGTGGAGAGTTTCGTCAGCTGTTTGTTACCTACGCTGAGGCCGCGTCTGGCAGACCTGCGGCCAAATGGACCATAGCAAGATAATTACATCATGCATAGGTCTGTGCTATGAGTTGGCGGGCAAGGAGCCTCCCAGAGGGATAAGAGCTCATTCTGCCAGCCATACTGCTGCATCGGTGGCTGCTTCCAGGGACATCCCTATCCAGGAAATCTGTCAGGCTGCTACCTGGAAGTCAGCAAACACCTTTATCACCCACTACCACATCGACCTTGAGTCAGGCTGGGATGCTGGTTTTGGCGCCTCAGTTCTCCAATCTGTTTCCCAAGTAGAGTGTGTGCACCTTGCCTCCCTCCTCCCAGAGAACTGCTTGGAGTCTGCCAAACAGTGTGGATGAACAACATATCCACGATCCTAGAAGAACAGGTTACTCACCTGTAACAGTAGTTCTAGTAGTGGTATATGTTGTTAATCCACACGCACCCACCCAACCTCCCCGCCTTCGGGCGCACAACCTTGCTTCCAACGGGCTAAGATCTAGTGTCATGGGGCGGAGCCGAGGTATATACCACCCGAGTGGGTGGGAGAAGCCAGCTTGAAGACTTCCGGCAAGATTTAAAGTGGAAAGGGACATGCCAAACAGTGTGGATGAACAATAAATACCACTCCTAGAACTACTGTTATAGGTGAGTAACCTGTTCTTTTTCACCCTTGTGTAGGCCTCCCTCACATGCGAATGACCCATGATTCATATCTGTGGTGTTGCAGTAGTCATGCCTGTAAAACAAACCAGAAAATATGAGTATACTGGCACATTTATGATCATTTTCCAGATGTGCTGGGCCCTCCAGCCTCACTCCCCAATGACGTCTGCTGAGGCCTAACATAACCCTTATATGCCTTTGGTGCCCATTGGCCAAGTTCTTTGATCTGCTTTTCCTTCAACCCACACCTGGCTGCCTCAGTGACTGCTCCAGTTCTGAATGAATGTGTGTTATACAACATTGGATTTTGGCCAGCCATCCATAGCTCTTTCTGTAGGATGGCTGTGAACTGTCGCCTTATGACCAGCTTTCCATCCCCATGGATGAATAAATGACCAGGACCTGTTGGCCACCCATCTAAATACCCTTTCATTAGTAACCATGGGCAAGTGTTCCCTGCAGGAGCCCTAAACAGTGTTATGGTAGCTGGGGGCTCACATTGGTTTGTCTTTGACTTGTGCAGCTGAAAAGACAATCTGTCTTGCAAGATGGTGAAATCATCGAACTGGAGATTTGTGTTCTTACCAATTCAGTTGGATTGTGGTACCATCTCCGACACCTGAAATGCCTCAAAGAATGCACAGGTGAATAGGGCCCTAAAAAACTTGGTTCCATAGCCCGAGTTACAAATGACTGCCAGTGCGTTCAGGAGTCTGGACAGTCCGGTTAATCCTGTGGGCTTCCTTGTGTCTGCCTTTAGTCCTGCTGATCTCACCATACTTCGTAACATTTTCTTCATAATGAAACTGTTAGTTGGGTCAGGGAAACTTTCAGTCTTGCGTAGGAATGCAATGCCCACCAGTTGTAGGCGTATTGCTGCCGGAGACTTTCCCAGGCTTTCTAAATGGAGGACATAGCTTTGGACTTGTCTTTGGGTTTTGGGAAGTGTCACGCTTACCTCGTGACCACAGAATTCCTGGAAAGACTCATAGCTACCTATGTATTTCCTCCATGTTGAGGGGGCCACAGGGAGCTGTACCAGTTGTTGCAATCTTGGTTTCCAAGTCTCCAGACCGCTTCTGGTATCTGCGTGGTGAATGGGTCCGCCCACGGGGCTAGCCTCCTGAAGTGCTCGAGCTGTAACTGAGACATGGCGTCAGCAATGATATTTTCTTTCCTGGAAAATTGTGTACCTTGAAAGAGATGTTGTACCATAGGCAGCATAACACAAAGACGCGCAGAACCTTCATCACCTCCTCGGAACGAGAAGTCTGCGAATTCAGTATGTCCACTACTGCTTTGTTGTCTGTGTGGAACGGCACCTTCTTATACTCAAGTTTGTGTCCTCACACCCTCACTGCCATCATGATAGGGAACAATTCGAGCAATGTAATGTTTTTTGTGAGACCACTTGTTACCCACGCCTGTAGCCAGTGTTCTGCGAACCATGCACCCCGCCAAAATGCTCCAAAGCCAGTACCACCTGATTCATCTGTAACCATGTGCAGATCGAATAGCTGTTCCTCTGGTGTCTGCCAGATGGCAATACCGTTAAAATCTTGCAGAAAGAGCTCCCATACCCGCAGGTCAACTTTTAAACCTTGCGTCAGTCTGATGTGGTTGTATGGTTTTAAAGCTCCCAACGTGGCTGAGGCCATTTGTCTGAGGAATCGCCTGTCGGGGTGAACTGCGTGGCAAGTGAAATTCAGGTGACCGATGACAGATTGTAGTTGCTGTAGGGTCACCTTCTTTGCTCTTCCCATCTCCCTTAACATCCTGCTCAACAAACACACTTTCTCCTGTGGTAGTCAAGAAACCATGGCCTCAGAATCTATTTCTATGCCCAGGTAAGGGAGGCGGGTGGTGGGACCCTCTGTTTTTTTCTTGGGCTAAAGGGACACCAAAATACCCCATTAGTGTATAGAAACCACTGAGTGTATCTGCACATGTATTTTCTCCACTAGAACCGGCAAACAGAAAATCGTCTAGATAATCTAGTATGTGTGGGTTCCGTATGTGCTTTCTGGTAGCCCACTCCAGGAATGTTGAAAATGCTTCAAAAGCTGAGCAGCTTACCGAGCAGCCCATGGGCATTGCCTTGTCTACATACCACTGGTAAAAGGCAGAAAGCTGACTTGATGTCACTTTTTGCCATCAGTGCCCCTTGACCCAGCTCTTGTATCTGGCGCAGTGCCACATCAAATGATGCGTACTGTACTGTGCAATCCTCTGGGTCAATAAAATCATTTACAAAGGTTCTCTTCGGGTAGGACAGGTGATATATCAGCCTGTATTCCCCTTCTGCCTTTTTGGGGACCAGCCCCAATGGTGATACCCTGAGGTTGTGAACCGGGGGGGGGGGTCGAAAGGTCCCACCACCCTGCCTGCCTCCACCTCCCTGGCAATGTTCTTTTTGATGATATTGTGGAGCAAGTTCACAGACTTAAGGTTGCGAGCTGTGGTTGCCACCCTTGGTCCCTTGTATGGGATCTTAAAGCCATGTTTGAAACCATCATGTAAATATTGTGCTGCTGTTTTGTCAGGGTAACAGGAGAGCCATATTTCAATTAAGTCTATGTGGATTGGCAAGTTAGCCAGACTTCCCAGCCCCTTTTCCACCCTGGCTCCCTCGTTACCCTATTGCTTGGCAGACTGTTGGGTGCAATGTGCAACCCTGTGTTCTCCTCTACATTGTTTGCAGATGTGGCTGTATTTACAGAAGGAACAAAAACATTTCCCTTTGTTATA
Source organism: Neoceratodus forsteri (assembly GCA_016271365.2). Taxonomy (NCBI): domain Eukaryota; kingdom Metazoa; phylum Chordata; order Ceratodontiformes; family Ceratodontidae; genus Neoceratodus; species Neoceratodus forsteri. Next base: position 487,618,321 of record CM057449.1, read on the forward strand.
ATCAAAACAGGCCTTCTTACCTGCCAACTTTCTGTGGTCCTTCTTATAGTCACCCCTGCCTGTCTGGCAATAACGTGGCCACTATCCGTGTATATTACCACATTTGGTCTTCCCTGAATCATGTAGTGAACCCAGAGATCTATGTGTGTATTTTCCCATTTGAGATTGGGCTTCCTCAATAATTTAAGACAAAATTGTTCGTCATATTTTAGCCATACATATCCATCAAATGATAAATGGGCAGATTTAATGGTATCCATATATTTAAGCAGTGCAATCAGCTTATCAGGGTGTTTCATCCCATATACTGACATAAATATGTCAAATGCTGCTGCCCAATTCTGAAATGTGAATGGTAATTTTGGCCTTCATGCCTCTCCTATTTTTTTTCTTTTTCTTTTTCTCATTATTCTCCTCTGGGATCTCCCTGTGTAACAATGAGAACATGTCTATAAATTCCCCTTTCCAAATGTTTTCCCTCAGTGTCAGATAGGTGATCCCCAGTGGGTTTTCTACCCCAGCATAGGCCCAACGATCTAGGCCTGAGTGTTGGCCGTTGGATGCACTGACACCTGATGGAGCTGTGGGAGTGATTCCCATCACTGTGGTAACCTTGTTCGCCCTTCTGCTTCTGACACCCAATTGTCCTTACTCCCCTGTGGAGGATGTGTTGAGGGGGCTGGTGCTCCGGTCCATACCTGTACCGCAGCTCCCTGTGTTCCCCAACCCCCACCCCTACTGTGGTGCCCTGTAAACCACCGCACGAGGATGGCTGTGAAGGCATTGCCTCTGCCTCGGGGGCATTATGCTGAACAATGCCTTGCGTCTGATGTCCTAATATATTTTTTTGTACTATCCATAGTGGGCTCTGCCCACCTTTGTGTCATCAACCCTTGCCCGCCTGTTGGGCACTGTGTATTGTAACCCATTTTCTTTTGAGAAGTACCCTCGCCTGGATCATTGGCCGGAAAGGCTTGTGTCCCTGCATTGGGTGCCACCATGCCACCTTGCGGGGGTGTTGGGAGAATAGGGTGTCACAAACGCACTCAGCAGGTCAGGCCCTCTGCTCCCGCAGTGCCAACCTCTGAGCGCAATAGTGTGAACAGGTAACGGACAGGGTAACCCTCTTGTCTGCTTTTGGGTCTGAATCACCTTTAGTCTCAAGTTCTGGGGCATTCAAATTGTGAACCTTTTGCTAGCATACCCAAATGTACAGGCTCCGATAATATTCTCTTCGCGGGGGATGCAATATATCTTTTTGCCTAAGGGCACCTAACCAGGTATCCAAATTGAATCCTTAAAACTCTATAAAGGACCGTAGGTATATTCTTACCTTTTCACAGTTTAGTAACACCATCAAGCTTCTGAACAGTTTTTTTGTCAGTCTTAACCCTCTAAACATCATATGCAAAAAAGAACTGGCAGTCTTTCAAAATAAAGGGTACTTTACTTAAAGATGATAAAAACATGAACAATTTAAACGCAGAATAATATATCAAAGAGCATACAATCACTTAAAAGAAAACAAAGTACAAACCAAAAACTCCTACCACAATATATTTAGACTTTTTCTATCTAATGTATTACCTGTAAGTGCCTAAGTTAGATCAGAGCAGAGTTCTGTCTCTCTAGCGTCCCAAAATGGAATATGACGACCCAGTTCAGACACAGTATTCAGTTTAAAACTCTGTGTCTCCACACCCCTTCTATGAGTCATCTAGCTCCTCCTTTTAGAACCAAAAAAATACAAACATGATTTCCTTTTAGGAGATATTTTAAATAATGTGACTTCAACAAAAACTAATTTTCCAATTTATGACAGTCTTTAATCAAGCCTTTCCTTTGAACTGGAGGCTGGTTTCTTATTTTCCCAAGGAACATCAAAGGTTTTTACAACTCTGCCATACGTCACTTGGGTGCAAATATAGCCAACAGGAATCTGCTAAGTTATGTTCTGTAATAAAATGCATATTTAGCGTCCGATCTTCGGAGGCAGGCGGTCATAAAAAGGCCATAAAGTGCAACTTCTCAAGGAAGTTAATTACATTACAGAGATCTCCTGGTCAGTTCCTGTAACTGAAACCTGGGGGGGGGGCATCCATGGCACAGCTGTCTTATGTGAGACAATCACATTCTAATTTTTTATATTACAAATATCATAGAACAATCATAACCAGCTGGCCAAGCATCACATAGGACCGTATGGTCCCCAAGGATTCATTGCAGCCCAAGTGGCTGGCATGCTGGCCACTCCCCGATCACACCATCTCTAGAGAAGCATCACTCTCATGATCCACTTCATACTCACCAGTTTGTGGTTGGCCCCTGGGGCTTCTCCACTTCATTCTTTGGTGCACCTGGTTGGACTCTATTCGCTATACTCACTTCAACTATGCTCCGTTTCACCTCAGTCCATTTTCTGCTACTCTCCGCCACCGGTTGAGCCTTTCATTTTGCCTGCCGACTTTGCCCCTTTCTCTTACCAGATTTTGTTTGGGCTACAGATTCTAATAACTGGGCCGAAGGCTGGCTCCGCCGAGGCTGTCGACCCTCCACCTCCGTCGGTACCTGAGGCCTCTGCTCGATTAAGGTGGAAGGGACTGCTTCTGGTGGCTGTTGCCTACCTGGATGGATGACAAGTAAGTCTGGTTCTAGCCTGGATATGGCCGTAAGCCAATCCAACCCCCCCAATTTCTTTAAGACGTTGCAGGGCCTTGTGTAGTGGCTGGTCATGCCCTTGCATCTTGGTAGTCTGGGCCACAGGTTGCATCTGGCTTTCCGGCCCTGCATGGTCTTGACCTTGATCCTGGGCAGGTGGTGGAAATTTGGGGAGCATGACTTTCATGAGCCTGAGACATATGTGTTTTGGACATTTTCAACTGTAAATTGTAGGGGGCAAAGCGGTGCTAAGCATGGCAATACCTATTGAAACAAAACATATTTGTCAGTCCAGAGCCCTAGTCCTGCACACCTTCCACATGCCCTCTGCCAGCTAGCCATCTAACAGTCTCCAGTCCCCAAAACAGCCAAAGAATGAAAGTGAATTTAAAATTCAAACCCCGACTTCTGAATCCTAGCAAAATGCTGTAACATCTACATTCTGCAGCCTCCATGGCCCTTCTGGTACATTGCATCTACTACATAAATTAATTTCCAGTGAGTTATATGCAAATGGCCAGACACTCCAGTACAAAAGAAAATTGTTATCCTTGGCAATTAGGGACTGGTTATTTCTCCAATGTTATGAACAGCTATACTATCTATAGGTAACTGAAATGCTCCCAAATGCATTAGAACCATGGACATTCTGCTGACATTAGAATATAATCCCCTCATGCCCATTGTCATTCAGCGATGATCCTGGCTGCTCCATTCAGGGGCTGCCATACTAAAATTCCATAAAATTCAACTCCCCACCCCCCCCCGACAGCCAGTCCTACTATGAACCTTCCGTTAGTAATAATCTAAGCATGCAAACAAAACAAAATAAATTGTAGACCAATGTAAACCATGTTGAATAATAAAAGGGGACAAAGTGAAACCTTGATTTATGTACTAAGACAGAGGCTGACTGAATAACCTCCCAAGGCCTCTAAAGAACCTACACTACTACAGCCAAGTGAACTATCTGCCCAATTTGCCCAACCTTGTATTTTTCCGGCTTAAATTTCTAACCAGCTCTCAACCCGTAATAGAAAACTCCATCAACACCTAACGGGTGGGATCAATAAATGCACAGCAGCAGAAACTACTGCAGTAAGAGATCGCTAAAGATACCTCAAGTTTTAAAAATACTATGATCTACCCTGTTGCAGGGAATTTGTCTTAATGGGGCTAGGGGCAGAGGGGAGAAAAGGGGGGTTAAAAGACAATTAGTAGCTCTCCAATAGGCAGTTAGTAACCCTGGATAAGAAGGATGTCTCACCAGATATTTCACTCAGATTACCACCAACAGCTAATCTGGTTCAGTGTCAGCTGGTTACCATCTGAATCCCCCCTCTCTACGGTCGCTCCCAGGAAAGGGGCCTCCAGTCTCAGTGAGCCTACCAGGTAACCAAAATAAATAAATAAATACAAATTAGATAACTTAACCCTACAGTAGCCTAATGCCATATGTAACATGGGCATAAATAAGAGTGCAAATAAAGTATTGTGATTGGGCAGCTGGTATCATGTGAGCAATTGGCAGTGGGTATTAATTCTCTAGTAATGCCCGCTGCTGCAGTACCACATAAACAAATGAAAGAAGTGGCGCATATAGCAGCGACAGTGATGTCAACGTATTAATTGGTTTCCCACCCACCACCCAGGTTGCCCATGAATAATCGATGTGCAGTGTTAACTCGTCGCAGTTCAGTGTACAGTACAGAAGCAGGATTCAGGCAGTGTAATAAATATGCAACAAAGAAAAAAAAAAAAGTACCTTGCGATGTTTCCTGGTTTATGCCCTTGCTGTGCGCGTCATCCGTGAGTTGGAGTCATGTCAGGCAACAGCTGAAGCAGTGTGCTCCGCCGATCGACATTTACAGATAAGCACTGTTTCTTACTGTTGCACCAGACGTTATCAGTCGTATACAGGGATGACCCGCATGGCGAGCGCATACAACAATCCCTTGTAGTTCATAAAACCAATTCCTTGTTGGTTATGAAAAAATGTGATAGTAATGTTTAGCAAGAAAAGAATGTAAGCACCATATGCAAATGAGCAAGGGGCATATGCCATACTTCGTGGCGTGCAGTTAATCCAGAGCTTTAGCGAATGAAATAAATGTGTTTTCTGACATGTTGTTAAATATTTAAAGATGGAATTGCAGTATTACCTCTTGCCTTACATTACAAGACATTAATGAAACATTAGAAACCACAATATAAATAAATGTTGCTGGAGTGAAAGCCAAGTTTTATTTTGTTTTTAAAAATCTGATCGGGATATGCAAATGAGCAAGGGGCATGTTCCTAGTAACAACTGAATCCAGCACATTTGCGAGTTAAATAACTCATTTTTCTCACAATGTGGTAAATAATTGAACATGTTATAACACTATAACATGTAGTGTATAAAATAACAACAGTTATGAAACATTGGAACCCACCATATAAATGAAAGTGTCTGTAGTGGAAAATCAAGTTGTCACATTTTTATATAAAAACAGTTCAAATATCAAAATTTCTCAGTGTTTTTTGGCAACCTAAGAAATGCAGACTAAAAGCACATAATTGCCCATGTGACAAGCGCATTAAGCCCCTCGAAAGGAGTCTTCTACTAGGGAATTAATGCATGGTTGGGTGGTTGTAGGCACTCGGCTTTCAGCCCAGTACCACAACTCTCCAAATCATGGATTAATTCCCTAGTAGAAGCCTCCTTTCTCATGGCTTAATGCTTACATAATCCATGTTAATTATTGCTGAAATAAACTAAACAGAAAAAGGCTGTTACCCGGAGTAGCCGTGGAAAAAACAGGGAGAAACGCAGATATTTTACTCTAATTACCACCAACAGCTAAACTGATTAAGTTACAGCTAATTATCATCTAATTCCCCCCTCCCCCCAGTCATCCCTGAAAAAGGGGCCTCCAGACTCCGTGTGCCTTTGTGTAACAAACATGAAATATAAATAAAAAATCTTAAACCCTAAAAATTGCCTATATGCTAACATAATACACCTTATTTATTGCTGAAATGAACTGAACAGAAAAGGATACTTCCTGGAGAAGCTGTGGAAAAAACAGGGAGGAACGCCATACCAGAGGGCCGGCCACGGCATTGGGGGGCAGGGGAGGTGGCAGACAAGAAAGGTCAAAAAGGGGTACAGCAGGGGCTGACACTATGCAGTCCAAACAGAAGGAAAAATGCCAAAGGCTGACCTGCCAGCAAATGGGGAGGGGCATTGCAAATGTGCCTGTTGCTGAGCCGAAGGAGCAGGAGCTACCGGGGGCTTGGGAAGGAACGACGGCCACATAGCCAGGGAAAAGCCAGTAGCTGGAGCTTGCTTGAAGGGAGAAAGGGAAAACTGCTTGACCAGGTGAGGGACTGCATGAATCATGCACCAGGAGTGGGTTGGGGGGCATGGGCACAGGCTGGGGAGACCAGGGATGCAGGGAGAGAGGAGGCACTGGGCTTATTGGGGAGGGGTCGGAGAGCCCAGGCCCAGCGCCAGATCCACTGAGCCGGAGGGGCTGAGCCACTGGGGGTGATCCAAAAGGAAAGGCACAGGGGGTGAGCTGAGGCCCCATCGGGGGAAAGTGCTGACCGCGAGGCAGAAACCTAAGTTGGGCGGCAGGCAGAAAAAACATAAAGCCTCCGCAGCGGAAAACAGGGAGGACTTACCCAAGGAGCAAGAAGATGATCCCGGAGATCAGTGTAGACTGCTGAGGAGCGGTTCCAAGAGGGCGAAATCCCACAGGACCACTCCTTAAAAGACCCTGCCAGGCCCCTTCTTGCAGGAGCCGACAGGGCCAGCTATCTCAGGGAGCTCCCACTGATAGGGCTGATCACCAGTGGTCCACCTCTTTCCCTTTTTGGTGGGCGGCACTCCTAACCCCACCTTCTTGGCGTCTGTCGCCAACTCGCCCCCCCCCCGGTGAGAGTCTGGGGGGGGGGATTACTTCCATTATGGGGAAGGGGCGGTAGGAGAGCATTGCTGCGATTAGGTCTGGGGAAGAGAAGAGAGGAGAGATTATTGCTGCCTTTGTGTAGTTTGGGGGAAGAGATAGCATTGCTGCCATTAGGTAGGTGGGAGGTGGAGGAGAAGAAAACTTTTCTTTTACCAGGTTTTGGAGAGGGAAGAAGAGAGCAGAGAGCATTGCAACCTTTTGATCTGGAGTGGAGGTGGGAACACTGCTGCTATTTTTTCCTCTAGGTGAAGGGGGACTTTGCCTGACTTAGAAACATAGACAATGAGACTACAGAGACAGAAGGGAATAAAAAGGAAAATACAAAAAGCTAACTGAGCCACCCTACTAGTTCAGTAGTAGTGCATTGAGGTTCCATAAGGGCAACCCATGATTAGGTGCGATCCTGAGATTGCCTGTTTTAGGACAGCCAATGGTCAGAGGGTGTTGCAGATACCAGGGCTTTCAGGCTAGAGGAGTGAGGTGCACATGAAAGAAAATAAAAAATGAAATCAGTGCAAGAAAGATGACAACCGAGCTAAAGATTATTCATTCAAAACGTGACAACTAAACAAGGAAAGAGTGAAACAGAGAAAAAGAAATAATCATGCTGACACTGCTGATGTTTAATATTTTATATTTTTTATATATGGTGGTTTTCAGGGTGGCAGTATGGGGGGAGTCTCTGTATGCTCCAATAGTCTGCAACCCCCGACTACGACTGTGTATTTCTTTATTCTTTGTTAATTGGGTAAGGCCCACTGGGCACAAGTGTCTGTTTTCATGGGTGACCCAGGAGCTTTGGGCTGGTTAAATGATTTGCTTAGAGTCACACAGTATGCAAGTGGAGATTGTGGGAATCAAACCCAGGTCAGCTGGATGCAACAAGCTCATTCACAGCTCATTACTCTAACCTCTAGGCTGTACTGCCTAGCTCATTTCTCTAACCTCTAGGTTATACTGCCTGGCTTATTACTCTAACCTTCAGGTTATACTGCCTGGCAGTACTGTGTATGGGGCCCCTAATAGGTGTTCACAGAGGATGGGAGTCTTGGTCGCTCTATGGCTAGGCTACTTCAAGCTGTCTCTTGGAGAACAACTATTCAGCTATTTGCTGTGTTGCCAGCACATTGAGGGGGTGACTGCCAGTAGCCATTAATGTTGCATAGCATAGCACTAAGGCCTAAATAGATTGATAAATATGGAGAGCCAGAACAGCTTCTGAAAAGCAAAAGAAGAAAATTCAAAGGTTTAAGGGAAACTATGTAACTCACATTTATGTGGTGGAAGTCGGGGATCCTCCTCACAGGTCATCCTTGCTGGGGTCCCCCAAAACTGTAAAGCTGGCTCTATATTATTTATATATAAATGTGTCGCAGAAGTTCAGAACCTCTGCTGCAGAAGTTACATCAGTTTGCCGCAGAGAACAGGGGGCCTTGCCAATAGCCATCAGATGAAAGCGGCTATGGATGCTTACAATACTGCTTCCTGAGCTGCCACTGCTGGAATCTGTATTAGAACACATTCCTGGCTATGGACATTAGTGTTCTCATCAGATGGCCAACAACAGGTTATGAATGTCCCCTTTGACAGTGCCTACCCCTTCAGCCAGCAGGTGGAACAATCCCTTGAGGCCTCTCAGAAAACTAGGACTGCCATCAAAATAGCTAGACTGACTCCTTCAAGCCCCTCAGAGGGGCAGGGACTGCCATTTCTTTTTATAACAGGCACCCCTTTTGTTGGAGAGGAAGAGGAGCCTCAGCCAAACACCAGTCTTCTTGGCTGCAAAAGGAAACACAACAGAAGGCTCAGGCCCCAGAAGCGCCCCGTGCCACCCTCTGAGACTCTGGCCCTAGTTCCACCTCAGCTGCCCGAGTTGGACCTCTCCTCGGCAGAGTGGGGGGCATCTGACCCAGTTCTATAGTCAACGGAAGTCTATCACCACAGACGAATGGGTCCTCAGGATTGTTCGAGAGGGGTACTCGCTCAACTTTTTAGAAACCCCGGACTTTCCACCCAAGCAGCAGCATGCTCTGTCAGCCTCTCAGTGAGACGTCCTCACCTCAGAAATAGTGGGCCTTCTCAGAAACAGGGCAGTGGAAGTAGTACCCTGGACAGAATGGAACACAGGATTCTACTCCCATTACTTTCTGGTTCTGAAAAAGACAGGGGGCGTGTGCCCCATTCTCGACCTCCGAAAGCTGAACAAGTTCTTGTACTGGGACAAGTTCAAGATGGTCTCTCTAGCAACCCTTCCGCCACTTCTCAAACAACAGGACTGGCTGGCATCCCTGGACATGCAAGATGCCTACCATCATATTCCAGTGCACCCAAACCACCACAAGTTCCTTCGCTTTGTGGCCTTTGGTCAGCATTATCAATTCAGAGTCCTGCCCTTTGGGCTCTCCTTGGCACCTCGAGTCTTCACAAAGTGCTTTGTGGTTCTCACAGCACACCTTCGGAAGCTCAGCATTCAGGTTGTTCCCTACCTGGGCAATTAATTCCTAGCAAGTCAATCAAGGCAGGGTACAGAGAAAGCAGTGTGTCCACAGCAGCTCAGTTCTTGACCTCCATGGGGGTAGTACTGAACCTATAAAAATCACAGCTTCAACCTTCGCAACAGCTCCTCTTCATAGGGGCCCTCTTGGACACTACCAAAGTGAGGGCCTTCCTCCCGGAGGACAGAAGGAACGGTATCCTTCGAATGGCACATTTCATAATGGAGAACAATCCCGAATCCCGAGTGGGCTCACTCCATGCAAACGGGTGTTAGGCCTCATGTCCGCTTCCGTCTTCACAGTTCCTCTGGCTCGATTGCACATGAGAACCACTACATGGATGCTCAGCACACAGTGGTCCCCAACAACACATCCTCAGTCCTAGCCTATCAAAGTGACGGAAACCCTGCTTCAGCCAGTTGCATGGTGGACACAGGAGGACAGCCTTCTTCAGGGTCTCCCCTTTGCTCCACCAGAATCTCAGATAACCATCACCACAGATGCATCTCTCCTTGGATGGGTAGCCCACTGCTAGGGCCATCACAGTCAGGGAGTCTGGACCCACGCAGAGTCTCACCTCTATATCAACGTACTCGAGAGGAGGGCAGCCCTTTACACCCTCCGAGTCTTGGAAGATGTCAGTCACAAAGTAATCCTTTTACAGACAGACAACAAAGCAGTGAGGTATTACATCAACAAATGGGGGCACACTCCTACCCACTCCGCAGAGAAGCCATGAGGGTATGGGAGTGGTGCCTTGATCACAATGCTCCGATTCAAGCAGTTTACCTGCCAGGGACTCAGAACAATCTGGTGGACTGACTCTGCAGGACGGAAGTGGCTCCTCATGAGTGATCGTTAGCACCAGACATCATGCAGTCTCTCTTCGACGGGCGGGGTACTTCAGACCTGGACCTTTTTGCTTTCCCCACTCAATGCAAAACTGCCTCTATTCTGCTCCTGAAATCTAGAACCTGGCATTTTCTGTCAGGATGCATTCAGGTTGTGGTGGACAAATCACTTTCTGTATGCATTTCCTCCTCTTCCTCTAGTTCAATGGATTCTGCTTAGACTGGTGGCACTTGGGGGCAAAATGAATCTCATTGCACTTTACTGGCCGAGTCAGATTTGGTTTCCCTTGATCAACAAGTTATCAGTGGCCCCTCCAAGGCAGCTGCCTTCAGGGATAGACCTTCTGACACAGAGATCCTGGGTCCATCCCAACTTCCGCTCCCTTCATCTCCACACCTGACTCCTGAAGAGATAGAAGTGAGCAGGTTTGAGGTTTCTCAGAGGGTCTCAGAGATTCTCATGGCTGCACATACATCTTCAACTAGGAAAACTTACACAGCCAAATTGAAGCGATTCTCGGAATCCTGTGCTAAAAACAACCTAGCCCCATTCTGGTGTCCCCCAGACAAGGTATTGGAATACTTACTGGACCTTTCAGACACAGGTCTTCAATACACATCTGTAAAGGTACATCTCTGTGCAGTTTCTGCCTATCATGAGCCAATCCAGAATATAACCCTGGCTCAACTATCACTGTTCAAAAGATTCCTCAAGGGCATTCTACACATGAAGCCCCCAGTCAGAAAGCCAGTTGCCCCCTGGGATATTAACCTAGTGCTAAACATGCTCATTCTATGGCATAGGTCAAGTTGGAGGGCAAAGTCTGTGCTCACTCTACCAGAGTGGTTGCTACGTCCTTGGCAGAGATCCGCTGTGTTCCCATTGCTGAGATTTGCAAATGGCTACTTGGAGCTCATTGCATACTTTCGTAAAGCACTATGCTCTGGATGTCCATGCCAGGTAGCATGCTTCCTTTGGCTGGACAATCCTTAATGGACTTCTGTCCTGAGTGAGCTCTGTCTCCTACCACCCTTCTCAGGGGATTGTTTTAGCTTGGTACTCTAACCAAGCAGTATGAATAAATGGTGAAGATTTACGTCCAGGAAGATATATAAATTTAATACTCACCATAATTCTTGTTCTTCTTGGACAAGTCTTCACCATTTATTCATACGCCCACCATCCCCCCAGCTCACTTACTCTGATCTTCCCCAAATCAGTCTTCACCATTCATTACTGATGGGTCCTACTGGAGGTCAGGACCCTGCATGGAAAAAGAGCACTGCCTCTTTAAAAATGTTTGTGCTGGGTGGAGCCAACGTCAAGATGGCACTGCCCTCGAGGACAGCGTTCTAAGTGGCGCTCGTGGGTTGGCCAATAACCGACGCTGACTCCTCTCAGCCCTCAGGTCTGTCTTTTATGCCATTGAGGAAGGATCCTGCATGGGAATCTCTTCAGCAACTGCGTCACTGCCTAGGCCCCAGTGCCTGTGGCATCATGAGTACTGGCGCCGGAAGTTTTTTTTTTTAATATTTTTTGTTTTAACTCCACACCGGGTGCCCTTTTCTCCTTTAGTTGTTTATTTTAGCCGCGGCAGTGGTATGTCGGGGTCAGAGCTTCGATCCAAATCAAAACAGTTTGGAATGTCCCCCATGCATCGCTGCTCCTGCGGCAACTTCATTACGATCATGGACCCCCACGACCATTGCCTCTCTTGCCTGGGTCCCTGCTATCAGATGGACTAGTGCGACACCTGCTTTTTGATGGACCTTCTTACTCTGGTTGTCCATGCGGCGCGGTGGGTTAGAGAACCCCCAACATTCGGCGGGTGTCTACGAACTCAGGACACCAAGGCAAGAACCTTGGTTTCCATCCCTGAGCCCTCCCCTGGGTCTATACGACCCAGCAGGGGAAGGACTTCCTTGGTCCCTCACCTTGCTGGGGCATGGGGTCCCTGTGAGGGGTTGCTGGGGAGGTCGTCTTCCTCCGGAAAGGTGGCTGGTCACTCCTCGCAGTCTGGCTCCTCCGTGGAGGACTGGGTGACCCCCAAAGTGGAGTCAGAGCTACACACGGGCTCTGCTCAGGAGGTCTCCTTGAGACCGCGTGCCCCTCTGTCATCAGCTCTCAGTACTGCCTCCGGTGCCAGAGCAGGTGGCGAGTCCGGGCCTCCTCCTGACACCTCTTCAGGTACCGTGAGGTCTAGGGTTCGGGAAGTGGCCCAGTTGAATTATGGCTTGGTCTCATCCCCCACCTCAGGGGACAATGATGGGGGTGATCCTGACTTGGTCCTCAACTCCTCAGATTCTGTTCGGGTGTCTCTGGGGCCGTTTGAGTCTCCGGGACTGGTATCTCAGCTGGAGGACAGTGCTGTCATCAGTATCACTACTCTGGACCCTTCAGGGACCACTACCAGTTCTGAGGGACCCTTTCGGGTTCCTCTGGGTGATTCAGAGAGAGGGGTCGTCACTGAGTCTGTGGTCTTTGTCACAGCTGGTGCCATTTCTCTTGGCGGCGCCAGTGTCAGTGCCATCTCATCCTGTGCCAAGACCAAGCTCACGTTCACAGCTGGTTCCACGTCATTGGCCGGGCCCGGACCCATCGTGATCTGCATTCCGGCTGACGAGGATGAGCCTCAGGGGGACCCTCTAATCTCCTCTGTGGTGGGGGGGTTCTCCTTCAAAGGGGGGCAAGTCTGGATTCTTCCACTGAGCCTCCTAAGAGGGAAAGATCTTCTCAGGAGAAGAGGGTTAGTGAGACTGGCTCTGAGCGATGCCCAACATGTCCCCATGGCATTTGGGGACATTGCTCGGGGCTGTCTGAGTTGGCCTCTCCTCTGGGAAGAGTTTCTTCAGTTGGTGGGGGCAGGAGCCTCCCGAGAGGCACTGCGTGGCCCTAGCCTCACCATCCATGGGGTTTCCCTCAGGAGCATCCCCCAGTCCACCCCTTAGGAGTTGGGCACACTAGGGAGGAAGAGTTGGCCAGTTCTCCCCCTAGTCAGGGCACATCTGCACAACCCAGAAGCTCAGACAGAGGTCCTTCCTGCCCCAGTCAGGCTGTACCTCCTCCGGTCACTCTGCTATCTCTCTCCCCCTTTCCGGGGTTTCTTAGCCCTGAAGGCTCCCTTACATGGGAACAGTTCAGGGCTGTGGCAGTGCTGTCCCCTCACTACTTTAGGGCTATCTCAAAGGTCATTTTCAGACCTCAAACATCTGCACCACAAAGCTCCGAATCGGACTCCCTCTCCTCTTGGGCTTCCTCCATAGAGGAAGAGGACTCTTCACACCACTTCTCTGTTGTGGGGGATCTTGTATCCTACCAGTGCTTCCTAATATAGATGATGAGGGAGCTTCATCTTATCCACCAGTTGGACGGAACCCTGATCATGTGACGCTGTCATTTCTGGGGCAGTACAGTGCTAACAGATTGGTCATCCCTTATTGTGGGAGGCATCAACACCATCTGGCTATGTCCCTCCACCCCTTTGCCTGCCCCTTGGGACTGTATGCACAGATACTGTGCAATAGCAGAGTCTCCAGGTGTCATGTCGCAACCTTCTTCAGGTCTGGGGTTCCTGGATACTCCATCGGGGCATCTCACTCCAGAGATGGAGGGAACAAGAATTATATGGAAACAAAGCCCTGACCAGCCAGTGTGTGTGTGGGACATGGCTACACCAGCTAAAGAACTTGAGCATGCCCTTCCAGGGAGCAGACAGCAGGTCCAGAGATACCGTGGCCTCCTGTGGGGCAGGGCTCAGTAGGGTGGGAGAGCCTTGAGGGCTAGAGGCAGACTGCAGCCCAGCACATCAAGCTCCCAGGTGGTTGATGGAAGGACAAACCAGATGTGCTTGAGATGGTGGAGCCGACCTCCGTGGAGATCAAGGCTGAGACAGAGTGGGAGGGAAACATCCCTTGACCCATCACTGAGCAGGCTGAGTGAAGGCCCAGGCTTCAGAGGTAGAGGAGTTCGGCCACCTCGACCCCCAGGCTTCTTGGAGACTGGAAGCGGAGGTCTGAGGCAGAGGGTCAAGGCACATGGTACCAGACATGGGATGGCCCCAAGAGGAGCTGTGGTGGCTGGGACTGTTGTGTCAGGCATGCACAAAACAACAGGGTGTGTTCCTGGCTCTTTGGTTTCATCTGAGAGAGCGAAACAAGCCAAGGTGGCTTGGGATGACACCCTAGAAAGAGAAGACCGGTCATCCTCCAGTCGAACCGACTGATACCCAGGAGGGAACCACCACCGACGAATGGGGGGCAGCTGCTGGAAGGATGGAGATCCCCAACCAAGCCCCATGCAACCCAGAGTCGCAGCAGCCAAGGACTGGTTGCCTGGGTCACCAGCATTGGTTGAAGCCAGAGCTTGGCAGCCTAATAGATTTGGACTATCTTAACCGCCAACGGCAGACCCACAGGGAGGCAGGAGAGTGCCCAGTCCAGTGACCCATAAGACTTGGGAAAGAAGGCCAGCAGGATGGTGAAATATGCCCACTAGAGACCAAATGAGAGGGTGGCAGACACCAGTGACATCAGAGGAACAGATAAGGTGAGTAAAGGAGTATTTTACTACCCTTTTTGCAAAATTTACTCCCACTATCTGATTTAAGGAATTTCTTTCCCACCCTATACATTTGCAGTGCTTTGGTACATATGCACAAAATTGGCAGTACCTTACAGTACTAGCAGCCATGGCACCATACACCAACAGTGGAAGCAGCAGCACTGGGGGCAGTAAAAGAGTATCAGTATCAGCTAGGTACAGTGCAGAAGACCGTTTCAGGAGATCTTACTTTGAGAGGGTTCCTGCAGTAGGTCATAACATCAAATCAAATCAAAATTTATTTATAAAGCGCTTTTCAATAAATCAAAGCGCTAATACATAACAAAATTAAAACATCAACAATAATAAATAATACCATAAACAATAAAATGACCATGAAATAGTCTATTCAAATGCCAGTGTAAATAAATAACTTTTCAAAGACCTCTTAAATGATTCCACGGACAGGCACTCTCTAATCTGATGAGGTAGAGAATTCCACAGGGTCGGGGCCATAAAAGAAAAAGCCCTTGCCCCAGATGATTGAAGACGATCCCTGGGAATCTCTAGCAATCCCTCGCCAGTGGAGCGGAGTGGGCGGAGAGGGCAGTAGGGACAAAGGAGATCTTGCAGGTAGCCCAGTCCCTGACCGTGTAGGGTCTTATAGGTCAACAATGCGACCTTGAAGGTGATTCTCCACCGCACTGGCAGCCAGTGCAGTTCACGCAGTACAGGTGTGATATGGTAAGTTCTTGATAACCCAGTCAACAACCTGGCTGCTGTGTTCTGCACCAGCTGCAGGTGACGGAGATCTACCCCCGGCAACCCTAGATATAAAGCATTACAGTAATCAAGGCATGAAGAAACAAAAGCGTGGATCAACACAGGAAGGTCATCATGCGGAACAAGGTGTTTTATCTGGGCGATATTCTTCAGATGGTAAAAGGATGACTTGACAGTGGCCGACACCTGCAACTTCAGTGTCAGCGCACTGTCAAAAATAATGCCCAGATTTCGCACCTCTTCAGAAGGTCTCAACTGGGTATCCCCTAATAAAAGACCAGAGGGGACCTCAGGAGTCAACTTCTCTACCTAATGACCCGGGTCCACTACCAACACCTCGGTCTTGTCCGGATTTAACTTCAACCAGTTCGCACTCATCCAGTCCTGAATCTAAGCGAGGCAGTTGTTAACAATCGACACTGCATCACTTTGTTCGGGTACAAAGGACATATAGAGCTGGGTATCATCTGCGTAACAGTGAAAACCCAGCCCATAATGCCTTATAATGTCTCCCAACGGCAGCATGTACACCGTGAACAACATGGGGGAAGCACAGAGCCTTGTGGCACCCCACAGGACAGAGCAAAGGGAGCAGAAGAAAAAATCTCTGAAACTACCCTTTGACTTCTGCCTGTGAAGAAAGAATGGAACCGTCTGAGGACTGTTCCTGGCAGTCCACAGAATAGCCGAAGGCGATCAAGCAACATCCCATGGTCCACGGTGTCAGACGCTGCAGAGAGATCGAGAAGAACCAAGATCGAACGGCTCTTCCGATCTCTTGCTATTAGGAGATCATTTAGTACCCGAACTAATGCAGTCTCGGTACTGTGCCTCTTCCTGAAACCGGACTGGAGAGGATCATAGACTTCATGGGTGGAAAGAAAGTCATCGAGCTGCAATGCGACTACTTTCTCAATAACCTTGCCCAAGAAAGGCAGGTTAGAGATCGGTCTGTAGTTAGCGAGGCAGTCGGGGTCAAGAGAAGGTTTCTTTAAAAGGGGTGTCACGACAGCCTCCTTCAAAGACTCCAGGAACATCCCTTGATCCAAAGAACTCCAGACTATCCTCGCAAGGACTGGTCCGATCACATCCATGCACCCCACAAGGAGGCACGTAGGACCAGGTTCCAAACTACAGCAAGTCGGTTGCAAGTCCTGGACAACCTTCATGATATCCATGATCGCTGGCTGGTCAAAATCCATCCAGGTAGACCGAGGGCATGTTACTCCGCATCAGTCACTACAATGCTCGTTTGAACGTATGCTGCAGATCTC
The DNA here is from genome assembly GCA_016271365.2 of Neoceratodus forsteri. Taxonomy (NCBI): domain Eukaryota; kingdom Metazoa; phylum Chordata; order Ceratodontiformes; family Ceratodontidae; genus Neoceratodus; species Neoceratodus forsteri. The sequence continues at coordinate 487,634,878 of CM057449.1, forward strand.
CAACCTGATTAATGACACCTTATCACCAAAGAACCAAGCGAACTCATCACACTGTATTTGTGAAAAGGCTCTCCGACCCTGCAGACAGGCTGGATTGCACAGTCTGTCGACAGTCCGGAAGAGCTGAGCAGGTTGCTTTCTCGATGCAGTAATCTCCCTGGACAGGAACTCTGCCTTCTTATGGGAGATTATTGATTGATAGTCCACATAATGGGCCATCAGTATAAGTCTGTCATTCTTCAGGCTAGATTTCCGTCAACAACGCTCCAATCTTCACCCCACTCTCCTCAACTCCCTCAGTGTCCCAACAAACCAAGGGGACCAAGGGCAGAGGGAGAGGGGGCGAACGCGGGCAGGTGCAATGGAATCCAGTGCCCTCAGCACCATATTATTATAGTGCACTACTAAGGCATCTGGTTCCATGCACTCCATAGGCCAACTTGATAGGTCCAGTACCGCCATCAGACCTTCAGGGGTAACTCCCCTCAAAGGACGATACTGGACCATCTCCAAAGGGGTGGGTCTCATAAGTGGGGTTGCGAAACTGAACCCTATAAGAGTGATGGTCAGATCACCGAACTGGTTCCACCACCAGTTCCGTAATCTCCATCCCCAGGGTGAACACCAGATCCAAAGAGTAACCCTGAATATGGGTAGCAGCGGTAACCACCTGTGTGAAACCCAATGAACTCATTAGTTGGAGAAAGTCTTGACCAAACTGCAAGAGTTCATCATTGACCCAGGCACTGAAGTCCCCCAGGACCAACCATCTGGAGGGCTCCAGCACCAGGTCGATAATGAAGTCCGCGACTTCTTGCAGAAAAACTTTCTTGCTACTGGATGGACGGTAAACGAGCAGAATTCTGCAGCCAACACCTGCTCCCATAATGCACTCAAAGGATCTAGGGGACACCACTGGAACCTCTACAAGGCCCAATTCCAATTTAAAGCAAATAGCGACCCACCAACCCCTACAATCCAACCCCGGGCGATGTATTACCGAGTACCCGGCTGGAACAGCTGATTCTAGAATGGGACCAGCATTTTCATCCAGCCAGGTCTCGGTAATGCATGTCAGGTCAGATGATTCAACAAGATCAGCAATAATCGCTGTCTTGTTTTTTATAGACCTGGCATTGCATAACAACGCCCGGGTTGGATGAGTGGCCCTGGAGGAGCAGGCTACATGCCCACTCTCAGTGGAGCCCTTGGGTATGGGAACCAGGCAACACACTCCTCTATCCTGGGCCCATTTCGCCCCAGGGCGTCTCCTCGACCTCACCACCCTTATTCGCCCACTCCGCTTCCCCATAGCCAGGGGGCCCCCTTCCCTCTCCTCCTCCTCTGTGCAATCCCCAAGGCATGGCAACGCCTATATACTTCTGGTTGCAATGGGGGACTATCGAAAGGGTGCAGGTCCCTCAGCCTAGAGGGGGAATAGCGCCTGTCCATGGATAATCGGTCCCAACACATAATTGTTAACACAAAATATTTAAGAGACAATCTTAAACTATCCCTATAATATAAATATTATCAACACCAGCACTAATTTAAAATAACTAAGAATAAATAATCCAATTTCTCTCCAGGCCAACTCCTTAGAAAAAATACAAAATCTCCAGGCAAATCTGGACAAATTTTATAAATTCTTCAAAAGAAAAAAGTTTGTGATGATTAACAGCAGAAGTCACGATTTCTTCCAGTTTATACTTTTTCCTAGAGGAGTGAAAAATCCTTCAGAGCTCTCACCCCTGAGGAATCTGTCCCATAGCCGATCTCTCACATAGGCACTTAAACAGAGCTCAAATAAGAACTTCTTTGTGACCATATACTCCAAAAAGTATAAAGTAAAAACCAGACTGCAGAAAATTAATCCAGTTGCTTAGGAGGGGGTATAATTTATCAGCCAGAAAAGGAAAACTCTCCCTATGGTCGTCCCCCGGGGCATTATTTAGGGTGACCAGCCTATAACAGGATCCTATGTGAGCAGGCTCTCCAGCCTACCCCAACAGAAACCCACAACCATGGGTGTCCTAGGCCCATCCTCCAGTAGCATTCCCCAGACTCCCGTGGCGGCTGCTCACCCCAGCAATCCCCCTGGGTTCAGGACAGCGTTTTTACAAAATGGCGAGAGTCCCCTTGATCATCCCCCAAGGCGCTGCTGGGGGGATCGATTAGCAACCGGGGTTCACATGAGCAGGCTCTCCAGCCTGCCCACTATGATGCCCAGAAGCCACGGGCACCCTGGGGCCTGTCCTCCGACAGCACCTCCCCCAGTCTGCCTAACCAGCCACCACCAGCAGACTACCCCGGGTTTAGATCAAAAGGCTGACAAACTCACCCACACCTCAACGATGATAAAACCAATGAATAGGTCCGAAGATCGTAAATATAGGAACAAAGCCAAATTCTTCCAGGAGTAAGCCAGTTGAAATCTCAGTCTCCAGCTACGAACACACTGGGGCACAAAAGCAGATCCAAATAAACGAACAATAAATCCATAAAATCAATCAAAAGACTGCAAAAGGGGTTCCTCAGTGGAATACCACAACTCGAAGGAGTTCATACGTTCCTAACAATAAATCTTCAACCAGTCCCCCAAGGAAGAGAAAATTTAAAAACAAACTCCTCAAGGAAATATCACAGCCCAGACAATCCTGAAGACAAATTCCGAAGGCAAATCCTCAGGCAGTCCCCAAAGGAGAACACCACATACACTCTTCCCTAAGCAGTGTTGTAAAATCCTCCGACAAAACGTCTGGAAAATAGGCCACCAGACTCCTCAGATCCATATTATCCTCAATAATATGTCCGGTCAGAATACGGCTTCAGGCTGTGTGTGGGTGATGATGTGCGATATGGCCGCCTCCACACATTCAGTCACTTCACTACCAGTCTAGCATTGCTTGTAAAGCGCTTTGGATGTATGAAAAAGCACCATATAAATACTGATTATTCTTCTTCTTCTTCACATGAAAAGGTCTTCATCATAATAAAGAGGGGGCCGAGGTAACGACCAACAGCAAGCGATAAATGACCGCAAAATATAGAAAACAGCTTACTGCACACACAAAAGGCAGCTAAAGCGGGGCCTTGAAACAAACAAGCGATAATAAGCAGTAATCGACCACAAAAACATCGTGTGGTGTAAAAAGCACCAGGCAGCGTAAAAGGTCGAACCAACACTAAGACCGCAACAAATAAAAATATAACACGTCTTACAACTAAATAAAATAGGATAAAAACACACCAAGCAAAACTAGGGTAACAGAGGCTAGTCCAGCGTGACCGCCATCTTGGATCCTGTATTATGCAGTATAGGACTGTGCCCCCTGGTTTCAGGACCACATGGCAAATTTTGCTAGCAATGTCTGGGGGGACCACCTACCCAACGTCACGTGACTGACGTCAGTGTGACCCTATATAGTGGGCGGTCACCATGCCCACCTTCCAGTTCTTTCCCACCGTCGACCTGTACAAGGACCTCGCGGTGAATGTTGCTCCAGTCGATCGCCATTTTGTATAAGTATACTACTTATTTCTCGAATTTAGAGTCTGTTTTTGTTAATTTTTATGTCTTCTTTACCTCTGACTCTAAAGTCTAAGAAAAAGTACAAAAAGTGCGGTGCACAGATCCCTCACAAGGATGGCCACCGGCACTGCCTCTTCTGCCTAGGCCTGGTTCACGATACCGTGGCCTGTCCTGATTGCAAACCCTTCAGCTAGACCATGCGCAAACGCAGGCAGCAAGCCCTGGAAGCCCATCTTGTAAAATCCAGATTGGCCTCCTTTTAAAAAGAAACGCAAAAATTGAAAAAAGAAAGAAAGAGAAGCAAAGGGAGAGGGAACATTTGGAGGACCGGGAGCGGGTTTTCTTCAATAAGAGGCCGAGCCCAAGACCGCAGCCCCATGTCGAGCAAGACTGTTTCCCCGATGCCTTCCCTGGTGATTGTCCAGGCTGCTTCCAAGACTCCTCCAGGTACATCTTCTTCTTTTAGGCCCATTAAAACTGGCCCCAAACCTGGCACTTCAACTGATAAGCCGCCCGCTGGCTGCTCTGGTGAGTGCCTGGTTATTACCAGTAAGTCTGACTTCGTGTCCCCCGGAGCCCACCTGGTGGTTGGTGAGACAGATTCTTTCCAAGAGGGAATCCGCATGACACCTGCTGATAAGCTGGTCAGGAGGTCCCCCCCCCTGCTCCACCCAGCTGCTTTTTTGACCGATAAGTTGGTCGCTGGGATCTCTGGTGACCGCCCGATCGAAGCTCACCCACTGCAGGCTGACACCGACACACCCAATGCCCGGTCGAGCTCGCTGATCACTGCTGGTCAGCCCTCCTCCCAGGCCTTCCCCCCCGGTGTCTTCCCCTCCACCCTTCCTAGTGAAAGCTCCAGCCCCAAACATTACGACTGGGACAGGGGGGGGGAGAGGGTCCCCTGGATGTGGCTCCACTTTCTGCCACTCCAGTGGTGATACCCCCGTCACTTCCTCGGATACTCTCCCTGGGACTCTGACATCGGAACCAGTTCTGACACCGGCTTCAGAGAACCTCTCTCTTCCAACGGACCTTTTGTTAGCCCTGCCACCAGAGGTCCCTCTGTTGGGCACCGTGCACCTAACGTGCACTGTGCCACAGGATCCTTTTGCTAATTTACCGTCAGAGTCACCATCAGGGCCCTTACAACTGCCCCTAATGCCAGCCGACCCAACACAAGACTTGACGCCAGACCCTCTGACGTCGACTTTCCTGGCACCAGATCATCTTCCAGGCCCTTCCAGGCCTCCTTTGGATCAAGGTCATCCGTCAGGCTACCGGCCTTATCCAGGCTTTCCGATGTCCGGTTTTCCACCATCAGGCCCAACGATGGCCCCTTTTTCCCAGGGGTATTATCCTGGGTATCAAGGCTATACCCCACCCTTTTACCAGCCACCAGGATACACTCCTCCTCCTCAGTACCCGGGGATGGGCACCCACTAATATCATCCTCCTCCTCCTTCACCACAACAGGACTTTCAGTCCGTGATTCAGTCCTGGGGGCAGGAAGTCAGATCTCAGCTGGTTTCCGACCTGGACAAAAGGATGCTGGCACTGGTGGCTACCCCAACCCCCCTGCTCCTTGTCACCCGTGAGTTCTTTTCAGTCGACCACATTGCACATATCTGGTGGTGCCACTCAGGAGGTTACCTTACCAGGTGTTAGAACCTCTGACAAATAAGAGTCTTCAGACTCAGAGGAGGACTCTTCTGATTCTTCTTCTGGACTGTCCAGAACCACAGGGGCTTAAGGGCAAGGAGTCGCCAAAATTGCCTACCAAAGACCCCTTCTTTACAGAACTTCTCCGCATCATCCAGCACGCTAATGGATGGAATGCAGACGAACAAGACCCCAAACATAAGTGTCTAGCTGAACATTTAGACCTAGAAAAGGTCATCTCCAATTACCATTCCTCCTTGGACTGCTCTCCATGAGGATCTTACTTCCACCTTTTGGCAGTTGCCCCATTCTGTTCTGGCCATCCCGAAAAAGGCAGACTGGATTTACCATATGCCGGAGGGCATTTCCTTTTTAAATTCCCAACCCAAGGCAGATTCCATCGTAATAGCTGCAGCTCATGACCGTACTGCCAAGGCAAAACACATGAGTACCCCCCCCCCAATAAAGAATCTAGGCAGCTAGACCAGTTTGGTCGAAAAATCTATGCCTCCTCCACCTGTGCTTTTCATTCACTCAACTACATAGCACACATGGTCTCCTTCCAGAAGGCCACTATGGCTAAACTGGAAGCTTGTCTTCAGACTGTGGAGGACTCGGACCTTAAGTTGGAACTTATTAAGGACCTGCGTTTGTCCAAGATATCTTGCAGGCATGTGCTTAGAGCCACTTATGACTCTGTTGATGCAGTGGCTCATTCCTCCACCATGGCCGTATGCCTCCAGCATCATGCTTGGCTGCATATCTCCTGGCCTTCCCCAGACGTACAGTGCAGCCATTCAGGATGCCCTTTTTCAAGGTTCAGTTCTCTTCGGAGGGGACACTAAAGACATCATTATGGGTCTTCAGGACATTGGTGAAAACCCTAAGATCCATAAAATCCTTGCACAAGGCGAGCTTCAAACTAAAACAGCCTTTTCGGCGCCAGAACAAGCGGCAAGGTAAGTGACCCTTTGCCAGGTGTCAGAACAAAAGGAGAGCACTGGGGTCAGCTGTCACCTCCCCCCCCCGCCTCTAAAACCCAGAGGACAGCTTGGGGATCCTTCCCCTCCCATCCCTCTGCCTCCTGACTCGTTCAGACCTCCCCTTCGCTACCTCCCAGCACCGTAGAGCAGGTGAGAGGAAGGTTTGCCCTTCACCTAGAGAATTGGCAGGGCATCACACCAGATTCATGGGTCTTGCAACTAGCTTCAAGAGGCCACACCATCGAGTTTCTGGAAAGACCTCCAGACTCTCCTCCAGGTTGATCCTGCTATTCCCTGAACCAGACATCTCTGGTCAAGGAAGAGATACTGGCCCTAATTTGAAAGTCAGCCATAGAGCCAGCCCCTTGGACACAGAGGGGGAAAGGGTTTTACTCCCATGTCTTCCTTGTCCCCAAAAGGACGGGCCACCTCAGGACCATCCTGGACCTCAGTCAACTGAACCTTTTCATAGAATACAAAAGGTTCCGCATGCTGTGACAGTACAGGGCCTTCTGCCCTTGCTTCAGACAGGCCATTAGCTCTGTGCACTGGACATGCAGGATGCCTACCTGCGCATCCCAGTGTTCTCAGGTCACTGTTGCTTCCTGTGTTTTTCCTTTTCTAGAGGGAGCACTTCCAATTCAAAGCTCTCCCCTTTGGCCTTTCCTCAGCACCCAGGGTCTTCATCAAGTGCCTAGCGGTGGTGGCAGTGGCTCTTCGCCATTGGGGCATTGCAGTGTTCCCATATTTCGATGATTCGCCCTTGGCAGCTCCGTCCAGGAGCAGCCAAGAGGAATCCCTGTCCTTCACCCTGGATCTTTTCTCTCGACTGGGGATTACTGTCAACTACCCCAAGTCATCCTTGGTTCCCTCTCAATGCCTCCAATTCACTGGGGCGGTATTGGACATGGTCCAGGGCAGGGCCTTCTTACCCTTGGACAGAGCGGATACTGTACTGGAGCAGGTCAAACTGCTAGTCTTCTCCCAGGCATATTCCCACCAGGGCATTCTTATGCCTTCTTGGTTTGATGGCAGTGACCACTTCTATGGTCCCCTTGGCCAGATTACATGTGAGGGTCGCCCAATGGACTTTGAGTCCAATGGGATTAGCGTTCAGATGATCTAAATCATCCTGTCTTGGTTCCAGTGAGTGCACTCAAGAAAGACCTCTTATGGTGGCAAGATCCTCAAAACCTGTCTTGGGGGGTTGCCTTTCAGAATACCCCCTCCCTCCGGGACCCTCAACACAGACGCCTCGGGTCTGGGTTGGGAGGCCCACCTGGAGGATCATCAGACACAAGGGGCGTGGTCCCAGCTGGAAGCATCTCTCCATATAAACATCCTAGAGATGATGGTGGTTCTTTACGCCCTTCAGGCCTTCCATCCCCTCCTGTCTGCAGAAACACTGCTAGTACAGGCAAACATGTCAGTGGTCTGGTACATCAACAAGCAGGGAGGCACTCGGTCATGTACCCCCTTTGCAGGGAGACGATGCGGGTGTGGTACTGGGAAGTCCAGTATGACCTGTGCCTCACATTCGTACATGTCTCAGGCATCCACAACATCCTGGCAGACAGCCTGAGCCAAACAGTGACACAAGCTTACGAATGGGAACTTCATTAGGACATAGCAGAACTTCTATTCCTTCACTGAGAAAGGCCAGAAATAGATCTCTTTGCCTCCCCATCCAGCGCAAAACTACCCAGTTTTTACTCGCTCGTTCAAGAGCCTGGTGTTATCTGGCAAAAAGCGTTGTCTCTGTTTGCTGGACAGGGAAGTACTTGAACGCTTTCCTTCCCTTTCCCATTCTACAGTGTGTCCTATTGAAGCTTCAGGCAGACGGTGCTCAGATGTTCCTGATAGCCCCCCTCTGGCCCAGGCAGATTTGGTTTCCACTCCTGCAACAGCTGGCTGTGGAACCCCCAGTACCCCTCCTGCTTCAACACAATCTGACGCAGGAACAGGGCCGACTAGTGCACCCAGGACTCAGGTCTCTACATCTTCATGCATGGCTCCTTCAGATGTAATTGTGTCGCATTTCAGTCTCTCCCAGAGGGTTGCTCAAGTCCTAGTGAAAGCTAGAAAACCGTCAACTAGGGCTACCTACGCTATGAAATGGAAACGTTTTTCCATTTGGGCAGCCGCCAAAGGTTGGGACCCCTTTTCCTGCTTAGTGCCCCACAGTATGGTGTACCTTTTGCACCTATCTGACTCTGGTCTAAGCTATTCCTCACTGAAAGTCCACCTGTCTGCTATTTCTGCCTATCTTACTTTGGTGGATGGGAAAACTGTTGCAAAAGTGGAGATTTCTAAAACCTTTTTGAAAGGGATCCTTCGCTGGAAGCCCCCTATCCGTAACCCTACCCCACCTTGGGATTTGAATTTTATTTTAGAAAAGCTTACGTTGCCTCGTTTTGAACCAGCGGTGAGATGTGCTACCTGTCTTGGAAAGCACCCTTTTTAGTTGCAGTTGCTTCTCTTCGAGGGATTTCTGAGCTTCAAGCCCAGATGTGTAAGGAGCCTTATTTAATTTTTCACAGAGACCAGGGGGTCCTGAGAACAAATTCTAAGTTTCTTCCCAAGGTGGTTTCTGAGTTCACCTTGAACCAGACCATTGAGCTACCAGTGTACTACCCTATTCATTCAAATAAGGGTGAGGTTTTCTACATACATTGGATGTACACAGGATTTTGTATTATTATGTTCACAGGACCAAAGATTCCTGCAGATCAGATCAGTTTTTTATTTGCTTTGCCCCCAGAACTCTGGGGTCAGCAGTTTGTAAGCAGTGATTTTCCAAATGGTTGACTAACTGCATCCATTTCAGTTATTATAAGTAGAGTAAGCCTCTTCCAGGGGAGGTAAGAGGTCACTCCACTAGGGGGATGGCTGCTTCCGCAGCTTTCCTAAAAAAATGTTTCTGCAACTGAGATTTGTGCTGCAGCAACCTGGAGTTCAGGCCACACTTTCATGAAGCATTACAGTTTGGACACTGCCTCTAGGCATAGGGCTGGATTTGGCCTAGCCATTCTGCAGGGTCTGCTGTCTTAGACCTGCTCTGGTCGATCTGTTATCCTTCTTCCTCCCTTGTTTCAGTAAATTCACTGTGGGTGACTGCTTGGGATTCAGTCCTATATGTTATTTCCTACTGCAGGAACCCTCTCGAAGTAAGATAGCACAGTTACATAAGAACTTACTGTAACAGTAGATCTTCGAGAGAGGTTCCTGCAGTAGGTCACACTTTTTTCCTCCGTCCTTCCCCCAGTCTTCTGCATGTTCTTACAGGCTGTTCTGGATTGGGCTCCAGGATAGCTTTCCTTTCTCCTGTCATACCCTTTTGGGTCTGTGGCGGGAGAACTGGAAGGCGGGCGTGGGGATCGTTCACTCTATAGGCTTATGCTGACATCAGTCATGTGACGTCGGGTGGGCAGTCCAGTACCAGACATTGCTAGCAAAAGTTTGCCATGTGGTCCTGATCCCAGGGGGCACAGTCCTTTATGTTATGACCTACTGCAGGAACCACTCTCGAAGATCTACTGTTATGGTAAGCTCTTGCGTAACTGTACTTTGCTCGCTGGCTGGCCAGAACACTGTTTTAATCTAGCAAAATATTAAAGCATAAAAAAAAAATTAAGTCATAGAGCAAATGGCAGTATCTGGGAAAACGTCAGTGGTACCAGTCACCCAGTGGGTTTGACAGTTGACTTAGTGGTGGAGGGTTTATGACAGGTTTGTGAAGCATCACTACCATTTAAATGAAAATACTACAAGGTTGATGACAGCAGTAAATACCTTCCTGTCTTAAAAATGATCATGATTACTTAGTGATGCCATCTTACACTCCGTAGTATGAAAGTGGCGACACCCAGACAGAACCCAACTGCTGAAAACCCATACCCACCCCAATTCTGTGATTGAAGGATGGCCTGAGAAGAGAGACAGTGAGCACCGCAGAGTTGCAGACTTTACAGCCTGATGGTGCTGGGCAAGAGGTTGGACCCTGTTGAAGCTCCCGAGTAGAACCAACAATGGCTGCCACCAGCAAAAAAGTCAATTGTCAGTGAACTCCCGAGCAAGCCCAGTGTCCGAGAGGAAGCGTGGAGGAGGCCCCAGAATTCGCTATTGAATGTGTGGATAGCTTCTGTTATCTGGGTATTACTTTGGATAATTATTTTTTTTTTATCTTCACGTTACCCAGCTCATAAAAGTAATACACAACATATTCAGCACGTTATATAGAATGAAGTCCCTGAGTCATGTAGGTTTTTGGCCAATTGTTTGCATTTGTCTAAGCTTCAGTATTACGAAGCAGTTGTCCTTAGCCATGGACTTCCATACTGAGGAGGAAGATGCCACCAGAAAAGATCTGGTGGATTTCCTGGGAGATCCCAGAGCCCCATCCCAAGGTCATGCCTCCTATTTTGCGTGCTCTGAGGAATGCCATCACTGCAGCCTGGCACAAGACTGACGTGGTGCCAGCCATGCCCTGCAGGGCTGATAAACTTTGTCATGCCCCACAGGGTTTGCCACACTATGCTGCCTAACCTGAAACTGATTCTGTGGTAATAAGGAGGGTCATGATAGGTCCAAGGTGCCCAAGCACTTTAGCTCCCTTCCCCCTGACAAACAGTCCCATAGAATAGATCTCTGGGGCAAGAGGGTTTTTGCCTCCTCCACCCCTGGGCTGACGATTGCCAACTACCTTTCTCACATGGTGAAGTTCCAGAATACCATTTGGAAGAAGGGCAAGGCCACGGCCCAGGACCTTCCAGATGGCACCCAAACGTAGGAGGTTCTTAAACGCTTGCAAAATGCTGAAGATATTAGCAAGCACCTCTTATGGGCCCTTTATGGTATTTTGGATACTATTGCCAGGGCTGCTGCCACAGGCATTTGCCTCTGTAGTCACTCCTGGGTGAGGGTCTCAAGCTTCACTGTGGATGTCCAACAGAAGGTGCTGAATGAATGTCCCCTTCAGTGGTTCAAAGTTATTTGGGCCAGATGTCAAGGACATCATTAATGATTTACAGGCATCTGGTAGGGGCTGTCAAATCTGTCCACTCACTCTATCATACACAACCCAAGAGCAGACAGCACCCTCCCTTCTGTAAGATGTCCAGCAGACCAGGAGCAGCCTCTCGGCCCCAAGACAAATGCAGAGCCTCCTCCACCTTGTCCACCCCTTCCACTGCTGGAGCCTCAGCCAGGCTTCCTAGGGGTGATGGACCAGCCCCAACGGCTACATCCACCTCCACTTGATTCCTTGCCAGACCCCCCCCTTCCGGTCCCCGACCAAGAAGTGGTGGTCAGAGGTCAGTTCTCCCTCCTTCTCAATCAATGGAGAACCATCACTTCAGATGCCTGGATACTTCAAATCATAGAAAGGGGTGACACTCTGGAGCTTACTGAGCAACCCCCAGAGATGACTCCTCTGCTCTCCACCTACCCCCGGCCCACATTTCTGTTCTCTGTGAGGAGGTCCAGTCCCTTCTGTTCAAATAGGCCATCGAGGCAGTGCCCAGGCACCAGAAGAACAAAGGGTTTTATTCCAGGTTCTTCCTGGTCCCCAAAAGAACCGGGGCTCTGAGGCTCGTCTTAGACCACAAGGAACTCTGTATGTCCTGTGCAAAACATTATGAATGGTAACTTTGCCAGGCCTCATGCCCCTTCTCAAGCAAGGGTGACTATCTTTGTTCTCTGGACTTGCAGGACACTTACCTGCACATCTCAGTATTTCCACCCCACAGGAAGTTCCTCTGGTTTCTTTTCCAGGGCAAGCATTTCCAATTCATTTTTTTAATAACTCTTTATTTAAAAATGTTCAACCTTTCAGTGACAAAACATTACAGATACAATGCAATATATAATACATGGACAGTAACCATATAACAATCAGGGTTAGGATTAATAAGAACATTTAGCATTTCATTCATATATTAAACCAGGTGGACTGGATGGATCTTTGGAGGGGAGGAATATACATTTAATTTCTATTATGGTTGAATTTAAATGATTTTGTAAAAGATAATCTTAGATAAAAGGTGTATAGTCTCTACTAGGTTTCCCCCATGCCTTTACCAGCCAGCCACTTGATCATCTCTATTCGGCAAGTTCATGGAACAAAATCTGGGTGGAGAGGGGACAGGTACATCACCCATCTCCTCCACATCAACTCAAATTGCTCTTGAGTTTTATTTAATACTGCAGTTAGTCTGTCCATCTTATAGATTTCCATCAGAATATCCTGCCATTGAGTTATGGAGGGTGGGTCTCCCAAAAGCCACTTCTTGGTAACAGACTTTTTTGCTGCCATTATGAGGATGTTTAACAGTTTAGCCAAATTAGAGTCTCTGTAGCCTGGGGGCTTGTCGGATATGAAAAAAGTAAAGGGGAAAGTTCCAAATCAGGACACAAGATTTGTGCTAGGGCTTGTTGCAAATTTTCTAAAAAAGGTTGGAATGCAGGGCAGCTCCAAAAAATATGCCCATGGGTGGCCGGTGAGGTACCACAATTCCTCCAGCATTGACTTCCATGCTTCTTTATATATTTTGCAATCACTGCCAGTGTTCTGAAAAAATCTAATCATATTTTTCCAAACAAACTCTCTCCCTGTGATGGTAGTGATTCCGTTGTATAAACTACCGAGGTGTCATTCCCAGAGCTCTGTGGGGAGAGGTAAGTTAAGATCGGTGGACCAAGCTTGCCTGACATAATCAGTAGAGTCCCCTCCTAGCATGCTGATTGCCGCATATAAATATGAAATCATATGTTCTGGGGGGGTCCCACTTACCAAAGCTCTCTTCATAATTTCTATGAGCTGGGGGGGAGAAGTCTCGAACCAGAGACTCTTGGATATGGACTTCATAAAATCTCTGGCTTGGAAGTATCTAAACCTATCACTGTAAGAGATTCCATACCTGGTAACTAAGTCAGTAAGACTGAGGACTGTACCCCCCTCAATAAATTGGAATATCATATGGAGTCCCTGTTTTTCCCAAGAGCAAAAACCAGGGTCTATTGATGCTGGGAGAAATTCTTTCAAATGGGGAAGAGAGCCGAGGAGGGGGCTCCACTGTGCCAGATTCCTGGATTGCATTATTTTATACCAAGTTTGTAGGGTGGTATCTGTATAGTAATTATCTCTTTTTCCCTGTGCACCCCTTTTGAGTCGGAAAGGAGGAGATGGTGCAATTGTGCTAAATCTGCTGTTTGCATTTCCAGGTCCTTCCATCTCGCTTGGTACATAGGGTGAAGCCAGTATAGGATTGTTTGTAGTTGAGCTGCTTGATGATACTGCTCGAAATTTGGCAAGGAGAGTCTCCCCCCCGCGGGCAAGTTGTAGGCCACGGAGTCTAACCCTTGGCCTTTGGTTATCCCATATATACAAAGAGATCTTCCTGTTTAGGGCCGTATAATATTCTTTAGGGACTGGTATTGGAATCGTCTGTGCTAGGTATAAAAATCCAAGGAGTAGTACCATTCTTACAGAGTCTATCCTCTTCGTAAGGGGAAGGGGTAGCACCTTCCAAGCTAGGTTGCTTGAAAGGACAGAGCAAAGAACCTTACCAGAGCAAGGGAAAGGATTAAGGCTTCTTTTGGCTAGGCAGATTTACTGTGTTATTTTTATTTTGTACTCAAAGGAATTGTTACTGTTTGTTGCTATCATTTTATTGCTTTATTTTTCTCTGATTCAAATTGTTGTTGCTGGGTATACCTTCTGCTGTATTATTACAGGGTGTGCCTACAGGTGTGTACTAAGAGATTACTGCTGTAATCTTCTGATTCAAATTGTCTTTTGCAAGGTATATCTTCTGTTACTGCTTTATTTTCCTTTGTAGCAAAGTGTTTCTTACAGGGTATATCTTCTGTGAAATTATTACAGGTGGTGCTTTACAGGTTTTACAGTTTTATCTATCATTAGGATAAGCTTTCAGGGCTACTGCAGTTGTTGCTGGCTGATTGTTTCTGTTCTTACCTCCTTGTTTCTTTCGTCCATGGTTCTTCTTTTTCGGCAGGGGAAGGGCCCAGCCACCCACCCCATCCCCAACTACCCCACACTACACTCCTTTTATAGGGTAGCACAGTTGTGACATTTTCTGTGGCAGAGCAGGAAGGGGCAGATTAGTGGGGTATCCACATGGTGACCTCATTTACAAGGGCACTAGTAATTTAACTTGTTATAATAAATTATACAAAAACAAACAAAACAAAACACAAAATCAAACTTTTGCTTTCATTTTCTTCCTTCTAGTTACTCTGACCAGGTTATAAACCCAGCAACTTATCTGGAATGGATATCATTAACTGCAGGTACTGCGGAACACTTTTCAGAAAGGCAGTGTTACAGGATTTAGGACTCTGTCCTACGTGCTGGGCCATTGGAGATCTAAGTGCTCAGCTCCAGGCAGCATGGGCAGAGATTGGGCACCTCAAATTGCATATTCAAGAGGAAATATATTATAAGAACCACCCGCCATTTCCCCAACATCCAACAGAAGCACCTCGGCCGCAGAGGGTAGTTGGTCTGGGAGGCTGGCAGGTGGTTAGGAGGGACAAAACAAGTGCCACATCACTCAGTGCTCCCCAACATATTACCTCCACAAACCATATAAAAACTACAAACAGGTGTCTGCCTCTATCTCCGAAATCAAACAAAGGGGCAGAGGACACTGCAGCACAGGAGCTAGCACAACAAAACTCGCCCAAAACAGGAACCAAAACAGAAAAAGCAAGAAGGAAATCCAAACAACTTCTGATCATAGGAGACTTCATGATTCGGGGAGTTGATACCTATCTCCAACCAGGAGTAATGGTCGATGTCTCCCAGGTACATCAGCCTGTAGAGACACAGACTGCATTGTTAAAATTGTTCAGGAAGCAGGAGAAAACATTGACATCCTGGTACACATAGGGACTAGGACTAGTGATCTCGCCAGCCGGTCAGTTGTGGAACCCAAGGTACACCTGACCAGGCTGGGTGACAAACTATCATCCATTTTGTCCAGCATCTCCTTCTCTGAGATCCTGCCAGTCTAGGAGAGGGGGGGCAGATGGACGGAAGGTCAGAGAAGGGGAGATTGGGGAGCTAAACATGTGGCTCACGGGCTGGTGCCAGGAAAAAGGACACAAATTTGTAGGGAACTGGCAACAGTTTTGCGAGCGAAAGTTCTTTAAATTTGATGGACTGCATCTGACTAAGGAGGGAGTCAGTGCATTGGGGCAGAGATGTGACGTCTTTGCAAAATATTTAATCTAGCAATTGGGGGAGAGGGGTGCAGCACCCCGTATGTCGAATGGGAAGAACACCCCTCCCCCCTCAGCTAGTGGTCAAACAGGAGTTCAGCATGTTTGCAGTTCATTTGCATCACCAGGTAAGGAAAAAAGTCCGGCTCTCCATATGACGCACAGGGAAACGCCAGACCTCACCCAACAACTAACGCACTGAAATCTAGCCAATGAAAAATCATGTACACAGATGCTCACAGTCTGGAAAACAAGATCCCAGACCTGCAGGCAATAATGACAGAGGCTAAACTGGACATAGTAGCAATTAGTTAGACGTGGTTTACCAGTAACCACACTTGGGAGACTTCAGTACCTGGCTATGTACTGTTCAGAAGAGACTGAGGTGCAAAAGTGGGGGGGTGGAGTGGCCCTGTATGTCAATGAAAGTATCAAAGCTACAGAAATTCAGAATATGCATAAGGAGCCAGAAGAACTGTGGGTCACCTTGGAAACAGGAAATGGGACAGCCATACGAACTGGGGTTGTCTACAGGCCCCCAGATCAGGGAGAGGACATAAACACATTTCTGTTAGAAGATATACAAAACATGACAGCTAAAGGGGAGGTTCTGATAATGGGAGACTTCAACATGTCAGATACAGATTGGTCAATACCAGCAGGAACATCTGCCAGAACTAGACTCATGGTGGATTCCCTGCAGGGGGAGGGCCTCAAACAACTGGTACAACAACCCACAAGAGACAGGGCTATCCTAGATCTAGTACTGACTAACAGGAAAGGATCACAGATCTCCAGGTAGAAGGTCACCTGGGGGCCAGTGACCATCACATGGTATGGTTCAATTTGGCCACTAGAACTAAATCATCCCATTCCAAGGCAAAAATATGGGACTTCGGAGGAGCTGACTTTGATAAGATGGCCAACAGAGTTAAGCTAGCCCTGGCAAAAAGAAATACAGTTGAGGGGATACAGACAAAGTGGGTGAGCATTAAGGATGCAATACTTGAAGCAACATTACATTGTGTTAGAGAGAAAAGAAAGTGCAAAAGAAGAAGGAAACCACTTTGGTTCTCAAAAACAGTAGCAGAAAAGGTCAGAGCCAAGAGGCTGGCCTTCAGGAAATATAATGGAACGCAGTGGGATGAAGATAAGGAGGCATACCAAACTTCCCTAAGGGAAGCAGGGAAGTCAGTAAGACAGGCAAAGGCCTAAACTGAGGAAACACTAGCACAAACAGTAAAAGAAGGTGACAAGACTTTCTATGGATACATTAGTGAAAGGAGAAAGTCCAGAGGTGGTATTGCTAAGATCAAAGGAGATAAGGGGGCATGTGAGGAGGAGGAGGACCATGTAAAAGCATCTATCCTAAATAGATACTTTTGCTCAGTATTTACTGAAGAGAAGGTAGCACAGCTCAGCACCATGGACACAGGGGGGAGGGAGGTGTGCACCAGTCCCATCACAAAAGAAAGGGTCCTACAAGAGCTTGATAAGCTCAGGGTGGACAAGGCAATGGGACCTGATGGCATATATCCCAAGGTACTAAAGGAGCTAAGGGTAGAACTAGCAGAGCCATTATCAGAACTGTTTAGTGAGTCTCTGAGCACAGGAGAGGTCCCAGAAGACTGGAGAAGGGCTCATGTGATCCCGCTCCACAAGAGTGGTAGCAGGGAGGAGGCGGGGAACTACAGACCAGTCAGTCTTACCTCAGTAGTGGGCAAGATTATGGAGGCACTCCTTAAGGAAAGGATAATGTAACACCTGGAATCCATAGGTGCACCGGATCCAAGACAGCATGGGTTTACAAAAGGAAGGTCCTGTCAAACTAATGTCATAGATTTCTTTGACTGGGTAACCAGAGTGGAGGACCAAGGGGGAGCAGTTGATGTTGCCTACCTTGACTTCAGAAAAGCTCTCGATACTGTTCCACATAGAAGATTGATTAATAAGCTGGGTCGGCTCAGGTTGGGTCAGAAGTTGGTCAAATGGATGGCAAACCGGTTGATGGGCAGAAAACAGAGAGTGGTGGTATAGAGTATAGAGTCAGAAGAGATGCAAGTCACAAGTGGGGTACCTCAGGGATCAGTCCTGGGGCCAGTCCTCTTCAATATCTTCAACAGTGACATTGCAGGTGGGCTGGAGGGTAAGGTTTGTCTGTTTGCAGATGACATGAAGATCTGCAACAGAGTAGATGATCCAGATGGGGTGGGCAGAATGTAGGGTTACGACCTGTCCTGCGTTTTGCAGGACAGTCCTGATTTGGGCAGCTGTGTCCTGCAAAAAAACATGAAAAATACTACATGTCCTGATTTTTTAGTAGAAAAAATATTTTCTAACTTTCCTCTAAATCTTGTAGAAAACTATAGTACCTTAACTAAAATACATTAAAAAGATATGAACCCATAGAAGCAACCAAGAAACTACAATATTTAGCCTTAATTCCAACGATATAAAGAAAACAAGTCTATTGCACTAGTCGAGGTTACATACTGTCCTGTGAAAAATCATATTTTAGTAAGAAATGTCCCACTTTGGGCTTCTTAAAAGGTGGTAACCCTAGCAGAATGAGAAAAAATGTGGATAAACTGGCATAGTGGTCGGAAGAGTGGCAACTGAGGTTTAATGCAAAGAAGTGCAAGATCATGCACATAGGGAAGAGAAACCCTGAAGCCATCTATAGGCTGTGAAGGGAGTTGTTGGCAGTCACAAGGGAAGAAAGAGACTTGGGCATCATCATCACCGATGACCTGAAATCATCCAAGCCGACCACTGAAGCAGTGGGTAAGGCTAGGGGGATGTTGGGGTGTATTAGTAGAGGTATCACAAGTTGGAAGAGGGAGATAATAATCCCTCTTTACAAGACACTGGTTAGGCTCCATCTGGAGTACTGCATGCAGTACTGGAGGCCACACCTTCACAAGGACATTAACCAAATTGAGGCAGTCCAGAGAAGGACAACCAAAATGGTGCAGGGACTGCATCAGAAAACATATGAGGACAGATTAACAGAGCTCAATATGTATACCCTAGAGCAAAGGAGGGAGAGAGGTGATATCGAAACATTCAAACACCTTAAGGGCATTAACAAGGTGAAAAAGAGTCTAACATGTTTCAATATAGGAAAAATAGCAGGACAAGAGGACACATTATGAGATTAGAGGGAGGCCGATTAAGGGGTAATGTGAGGAAGTTATTTTTCACAGAAAGGGTAGTGGATGCATGGAATGGCCTACCTCATGAAGTGGTGGATATGAATACAGGGCAGGGCTTCAAACAGGCATGTGATAGGCATAAGGAGCAATGCAGATGAGTACGAATAGATAGGCCATTGACAGAGCAAAGGCCAATGGCACATTTATAAGGTAGAAAAAGAAATGGGCAGACTGGATGGGCCTTGCGGTCCTTCAAACAACATGACGTCTTGCTGTATTCTGACTACATGCAGTTAGCCCCAGCACTTGAACTGCTCCGGAGAGTAAAGGGTTAACTCTATGCAAAGGCATAGAATGTTGAGCTCAAGCTCGGTTTTCAAACCTCTGTCTGTGGTACTCTGAAGTGTAACTGTCAGATTCTTTACTGTACCTTACTGTAAAGTCGCCCGGGAGATTTCTCCTGCGCTCCGGTTCGGTCTAGTTTGGATTGGTCGTTTTTTCAAACCGTGGTTCCGGTAACTTTTGGTATTCTTGCCTCTGTCTTGGTACCAGTAAGTGGTAGTGTAGGTAGTGGTTGTTTTTGTAAGAAATTGTTTGTTTTCAGTTCTTTGCCTGTCAGTCCGGTTCAGAACCAAAGCCCATCTTCCTTTATTTGTTTACTGTATTGTATTTTGTGTTTTTTCCGGTATTCATCGGTTCCTAAAAATCCGATATTTTAGGATTTTTTTTAACCGACCTGTGACACGGTTGGAACCGTTGGATTTGTATTGCCTGGCTTAACTACTGTGTAAGGTGATTTTGGTTGAAGGCATGTCTGAGAAACCCAAGAAGAAAACTGGACCCACTGGGTTTCAGTACTGTACCAAGTGTAAGGAGGCCTTTGCTAAGGCCAACCCTCACCTCATCTGTGAGTATTGTCTGGGGTTTGACCACCTCAAGGAAGACTGCCAAATATGCAAGAACTTTCCCATCACCACTCTGGATAAACTTTGGATTGGCTAAGGGAAAGGGAGGCCGAGAAGTCCGCTGACCCGGATGGCCAGCCCGGTTCGGTTGCGGTCGAATCTGTGACCCACTGGGCGATACCTCTTTGGGCAAACGGAGAGCTGATTCTACGGAATTGGTTCCGAATAAAAGAAAAAGGAAATCAGCCGGTTCGGATCCAGCTCCCCATGGTCCAACCGCTGATGAAATAGCGAAAGCGATTTCAATTGTTCAATCGCTTTGCCCGGTTCCGACCGAACCGGTCTCGGTTCACAGCTGATCGGTTCGGTCAGAAGTACCTGCTTCAGAAATAGATCCTGAGGCATACTATGAGGGCGATTGGGAGGAGGATGAAGATTATGAAGAGGAACAATGTGAGGGCCTAGATGAGCCAGTAGAGCCTGACATCTCCCCAGACAGGCTATCTCAGGCTTCTCCTACCAGGCTTTTTGAGTCCCCTTCCCATTTCTTGTTTTACAGGAAAGTGGCTGAGACTCTTCAGCTTCCTATGGAAGAGGCTGAACAGGATCAAGAAGAACCTGACTATCTGGAAATGATGAATGTCCCAGAGTCAGAGAGGGTGTCTATCCCTTTTCACAAATCCTTGGGGAAGCAGACCCAAAAAATCTTACAATTTCCTATATCAGTTTCTCCTATGGAAAAAAGAATGTACAGGAGGTATACTTTGTCAGGTCCTGGGACAGAATTCCTTTCAACTCATAGCATCCATGTTGGGGTAGTACAAGCTGCAGCCTGTGACAAGGCTAATATTCCTCTGGCATCTTACCCCCAGATAAGGATTCCAGGAAAGTGGATGCCATGGCAAAAAAGCAGTACTTGGCATCCTCTTTGGGACTCGGGCAATCTAATTACATGGCATACACTGCCAGATACCAGAAATCTATGTGGGATACAGTTCTGAATCTGGCTAAGGATGCCCCTCCCCAGCTAGCCATGGAGCTGGAGCAAGTGGCTGCAAATGGTATAAAGGCATCTAAGGTGCAATTCCACACTGTTGTTTATTCCAGTGATGTTCGTTCCAGGGTCATGGCTACATCTATTTCCATGAGATTTGCTTGGCTTAGGTGTACCAACCTCTCTCAAGATATCCAGGCTAAGGCCATGGATTTTGCTGTAACTGGTGATTCTCTCTTTGGGCAACAAACAGAGAACTACATGAAGAAAATGGACGTGTACAGGACCACCTATAGGAGTGCTTCAGCGAAAGAGAAGCAGACCACTCCTCAGAGGCAGCAGTTTAGGGGCAGGGGCATGCCTTTTTACCAAGCTCAGGCCTCCTCCTCCTCTTCTTTCCAGCAGAGGGGGTTCTTTAGGGGAAGAGGTAGACATGGCGTAACCAGGACCCCATCAGCTACTCAGTCCAAGCCCCCTGACAGGCAGACACCCTGAGGTGTCAGTCAGGGTCACCTCCCCAATCCCAGTAGGGGGCAGGCTGGCTCACTACTCCCAGGCCTGGGAGTCTATTACTTCAGACAAATGGGTCCTGGAAGTAGTGAGCCAGGGACTTGCTCTCAGTTTCAAAAGGTTCCCAAAAATGAGAGCAAAGTCTTTCAGTCCTCCCTCTCCCTTGAAGACAAAGGCCCTAGAGGCAGAAGTCTCCTCTCTTCTGCTTCTGCAAGCAGTAGAGAAGGTACCTCTTTGTCACAGGGGAAAAGAACTGTATTCAAGATACTTCCTTACCCCCAAAAAGACAGAGGAGTGGCAACCCATATTGTATTTAAGGTACCTGAACAAACATTTGACAAAACCAAAGTTCAAAATGGTGATTCTGGAAGTAATTCTTCCCTCTCTTGAGACCAGGAGACTGGCTAGCCTCACTGGATCTCAAGGATGCCTACTTCCACATACATATCAGACATTCCCACAGAAAGTACCTCAGGTTCGAGTTGCCCTCAGGCCATTACCAATTCAGGGCCATGCCCTTCGGCCTAACGTCTGCTCCAAGGGTGTTCACCAAGTGTCTTGCAGTGGTGGTGGCATTCCTCAGGAGGCAGGGCATCCTTCTGTTCCCATATCTGGACGACTGGCTTCTAGTGGGCCAGTCCTCAGACCAAGTCAAGTCAGCTTTAGAGGTCAGCCAAAGACTTCTAGAATCCTTGGGCTTCATTCTAAATTTAGAGAAGTCTGTTCTAGAGCCAGCCCAGCTTCTCACCTTCATAGGGGTGGAAATAGATACAGTTCGAGCAAGAGCATTTCTTCCTCTCTCAGGGGTTCAGTCTCTGGTCACTCCGGTGTCCTCTTTTCATCCTCTAGTGTCTCGTCCAGCCAGACACTTTCTACAGCTGCTGGGACACATGGCAGTAGTTTAGGGAGCAAGATTTCAGATGAGAGATATTCAGTTTCATCTCAGATCTTTCTGGTCTCAGAAAAAGGACCCTTTCTCCAAACTGGTTCCAGTCTCCAAAACTTTGGTCCGGGCCCTTCAGTGGTGGTTGGACAAGGACAATCTTCGACAAGGGGTCCCCATTATCAGTTAGGTCCCTTCAGTGGTTCTCACCACAGATGCCTCTCTTGAGGTGGGGGGCCCACCTAAATCATCTCACAGCTCAGGGAACTTGGTCACACCAGGAGTCCCTTCTGCACATAAATCTTCTCGAATTAAGAGCTGTCTTTCTGGCACTTCAGATATTCTCAACAGTTGTCCAAGCGAAAGTGGTACAGATCAGAACAGACAATACCACAACCATGTGGTACATCAGCAAACAATAAGGCACTCGGTCTTTGGCCTTGTGCACAGAGGCCATGAAAATTGGTTTCTAGCTTATTCCCTGATGGCTGTGCACCTCCCAGGGAAGGGCAACATTCTAGCAGATGCTCTTAGCAGGATTTCTCAGGATCGGCACGAATGGACCCTGAGCCCTGTCATTCTTCTAGTCATTTTCAGGCGACTGGGCGCCCCAGAGACAGATCTCTTTGCAGCCCTAGACAATTATCAGCTCCCTCTGTATTGCTGCAGACCACCCCTTCTGGGTTCTGTTCCCCAGGATGCTCTCCTACTAAATTGGACAAGCAGGTTTCTCTATGCATTTCCTGCTTTTCCTCTGATATTCAGGGTCCTGATAAAAATCAGGTCTCAGCCTTGCAAGGTGATTCTGGTGGCTCCAGACTGGGCCAGACAGTCTTGGTATCCTCTACTGTTGTCACTGTAACACTGTCCTTGTGTCTTCCCAGGCAGTACAATCTCCTCACCTCCTCTCAGGGGAGGATTCTGTACCCCAGCCTTCAGACTCACAGGCTCAAAGCCTGGCTCTTGAAGAGCTAGAATATGCAAGTTTACATCTGTCCCAATCAGTCTTGGATATTTTAAAAGTTAGCAGGAAGCCTGCTACTAGGAAGACTTGCAACTCCAAATGGAAAAGGTTTGGTTTTTGGTGTTCCAGTATGCATATTAAGCCAGAGCTGGCTGACATTGCCATTGTTTTGGACTATTTGGTACATCTTAACAGTTTAGGCCTGTATCCAATTCTACTCTAAACTTGGGAAGGAGCCTCCCTCAGGCCTGAGGACTCATTCTACCAGAGGTACAGCTGCTTCGATTGCAGCAGCTAGAGATATACCTTTAGTGGATGTATGTAAAGCAGCTACCTGGAAATCTGTTCATACCTTCACCAAGCATTACTCTTTGGACATTCTGTCACGAAGTGATGCTAGGTTTGGCGCAGCTGTGCTGCAGAACCTGTTCCCAAAATAGGTTCTGTAACTCCCTCCTCCAAGGGGGTACTGCTTGGTAGTCTGCATATACGCTTTTGTGACCTTGCATCTGGACTGCCACAACTCCCTTTACCTAGGGCTACCTGGGGTAGAAATCCGCTGCTTGCAGCTAGTGCAGAATGCTGCAGCGCGGCGGACAGGATCCTCACGGTCCTGCCATATTTCGCCAGTGCTATGCGGACTGCACTGGCTGCCAGTTCAGTGGCGGATCACCTTTAAAGTCTGCTTGCTGACTTTCAAAGCCCTACACGGACTTGGCCCAGACTGCCTGAAGGAGCTCCTGGTTCCTCACTGCCCCCAAGCGATCACTCCACTCAGCCAATGAGGGGTTGCTAGAGATTCCGAGAGTATGCTTGAAATCTTCTGGGGCCAGAACATTTATGTATGCGACCCCTACCCTCTGGAATTCTCTACCCCGTTGGTTACGTGAGCACACAACCGTGGAGGGTTTTAAACAAGCACTGAAAACCTGGTTGTGGAGTCAAGCCTATGGCATTTAGCAGCTGGAATGAGCCTTATGATTTTATGATTACATTGTTGGTTTTAGGATGTGTTATTAATTATATTGTTATGGAATTTTAATGATGTGATTTTATATTGTTAGGCGCCTTGGTTTTGAAAGGCGCCTTAAAAATAAAGTTTATTATTATTATCTAGTCAGAATACAGCAATACTTCATGTTGTTTGAGGAAAAAATTACTCACCTTGGTAATGTTGTTTCTTCTAATTAAATCTTGCTGTATTCAGACCTCCTTCCCTGCCTTCCCTCCTGGAACCTAGTAGTTTTGGGATGTGGTGCGGCAGGCACGGTGCTGCACCCCAGAGGTGTTCTGGACATGCCTCCATCTCTTAGGGGGTCTTTTTCTTTTAGTTTGGTGAATCACTACCTGTTGTGTTCTTTTTGGGTTTTCTCGACTTGTCTTTGATCCTAAAAACCTTGTTTTGCCATTTGGCACAAAAATTATGAAACAATTTCTTACTTTGAGTTAGTTTAGTGCTCGTAAGAATCTGACGGTTACACTTTAGAGTACCACAGATAGAGGTTTGAAAACCGAGCTCGAGCTCAACGTTCTAGGTCTTTGCATAGAGTTAACCATTTACTCTCCAGAGCAGTTCAAGTGCTGGGGCTAACTGCATATAGTCAGAATACAGCAAGACTTCATTAGAAGAAACAACATTACTATGGTGAGTAATTTTTTCTTCTCTGCCATCAACTTCTGTTTCTATGTTTCCATCTCTTCATGTCTGCTTTTAATTTATGTAGAAGGGGCAGGTAATTGGAGCTAAATATCTTGTTATAGGAGGCAGTAAGGTGGACTCCTAAATATTTTATACTGGTAGAGTCCCATTTAAAGGGAGACTGTTGTTTGAGAGAAGTAGAGGGGGTAAAGTTGATCTGAAGAGTGTCTGTTTTTGTTTTGTTTAGCTTATATCCTGCCAGTTCTTGAAAATCTGCTAGCTTCCTCCAAAGAGGCATCAGGGAGTGTTTTGGGTTAGTTAGATATATTAATAAATCGTCAGCATATAATGCTAATTTATGGGGGTGGTCTCCCTGTAGGCTGATTCCCTCTATTTGGTTTTCCTGTTGGAGGGCTTGAGCCAGTGGTTCTAAGTATAGAGCGAATAATAGGGGTGATAATGGGCACCCCTGCCTTGTGTCACGTCCCAAAGGGATTTGGGGGGGGGGGGAGATTGCCCCTTTGATCTTAATGTAGGCCTGGGGACGAGAGTAAAGGGTTCTAATGACCTGGGTGAAACTACCTGGAAATCCCAATTTTCCTAAGGTGTGAAACAGAAAGGGCCAGGCCACCCTGTCAAAGGCCTTCTCCGCATCCAAACTAAGGAGCAGAAAAGGGGGGGGACTCTCTGACAGGCAGCCAGGCGAAGGATCTGCAGTGTTCTTTTGATGTTATCTTGTGTTTGCCGCCCTGGGATAAAGACAGTTTGGTCCTTGTGTATTAGCCCTGGCAGGAGCACCTGTAGTCTGCCGACCAGGACCGACACAAATAATTTATAATCAGTATTTAATACTGAGATAAGTTGGTATGATGCAGTTTGTTTGGTCTTTTCCTGGTTTAAGTATACTTGTTATGGAGGCATAGTTCCAAGTTTGGAGAAGCTCCCCACCCTCCTGGACTTCTTTACATACTGCCAACAGTGTTGGTAGAAGTGGTTCTCGGAATGCTTTGAGAAATTCCATGGAACACCCATCCGGTCCGGGGCATTTTCCTGTTTTGGTGTTGGAGAGTGCTTTTGCCAGTTCCTGGGCTGTTATGGGCTGGGCTAAGGACTGTTGTTGTGTCGGTGTTAATGAGGGTAATTTAATCTATCTAGGAATTCCTCTACTTTACTAGGTGCTGCACCCCCTTCATAGGTGTAAAATTGTTTATAAAAAGTCAGAAAAGCCTCTCTTATTTGTGAGTGCATGGTAGTTAGCTTCCAACTAAGAGGTTCTCTAATGTGGGTGATGGTTGTTTGCACTGCGCGTTGCCGGAGATGTGCCAACAGTCTTGCGGCCCTGGGGGCCCCCTCATGGTATTGAAGTTTTAACCTCTGCAGTGCTTGCTGTGTTTTAATTTCCAGAACCCCTTGCAGTTGCTCCCTAGTCGCTTAAAGCAAGTGAAGGACCCCCTGGTCCCCTGCTGAATGTTGGGACTGCAGGTCTGAAAGTTGGTTCTGGAGGAATTCTTGTCTAGCCTGCTGCTGCTTTTTCTGGTGAGAAGCATATTGTATTATCTCACCTCGCAGGACAACCTTAATGATATCCCATAGGGTCGAATTAGTCAAATCTGGATGAGAGTTTTCAGAGATAATTTGTCGGATGCGAGTTATAATGTCTTGAAAATCCTTAAAATTTAAAAGATAATTGTTGAAACCCCATAGAGTCTCTCTCCGTTTGGATGGCCACTCTAGTTCCAGACTTCGTTGAGAGTGATCCGAAAGAGGAGAGGGTGTCATTGTGCAGTCTCTCAATCAGTAATAGTGTTCCTTAGAAATGTGAAAGTAATCTTTGCGGGTGTAGATTTTGTGGGGAGGAGAGTAGTGGGAATATTCCCTTTGGTGGGGGTGCTGTGTGCGCCACATATAAAGCCACTGCATCTCTTTTGTATACAGTGCCTTCAGAAAGTATTCACCCCCCTTGGATTTTGTCACATTTTGTTGTGTTACTACCATAAATTTTAATGCATTGAAATTATTTTTCCCCCTTGATTCACACAGCACACTCAACAATTTAAAGGGGCAAAAATATTTTTATTGTGTAACAAATATTTATGAAACATTAAAAACGGAAATATATTGTTTACTTAAGTATTCACCCCACTGAGTCAATACTTTGTAGAAGCGCTTTGGCAGCAATTACAGCTTTGAGTCATCTTGGGTATGTCTGTATCTGCTTTGCACATCTGGATTTGGGGATTTTCGCCCATTCTTCCTTTCAGATTTGCTCAAGCTCTGTCAAGTTGGATGGGGAGCGTCGGTGAACTGCAATCTTTAAGGCTTTCCACAGATTCTCAATGGGATTCAAGTCTGGGCTTTGGCTGGGCCACTCAAGGACATTCACCTTCTTGTTCTGAAGCCACTCCAGTGTTGGTTTGGCTGTATGCTTGGGGTCGTTGTCCTGTTGGAACGTAAATCTTCGCCCCAGTCCAAGGTCTATTGCAGACTGATGCAGGTTCTCCTCAAGGATGTGCCTGTATTTGGCTCCATTTATTGTTCCCTCTATCCTGACAATTGCTCCAGTCCCTGCCACTGAAAAGCATCCCCATAATATGATGCTGCCATCACCATGCTTCATGGTAGGGATGGTGTTACACGGGTGATGAGCTGTGTTCGATTTGCGCCAGGCATAGCGCTTTGCATTCAGGCCAAATAGTTAAATTTTTGTTTCATCAGACCAGAGAATCTTTTGCCACATGGTCTCAGAGTCTGCCACGTGCCTTCTTGCAAATTCTAGGCATGCTGTTATGTGGCCTTTTCTCAGGAGTGGCTTCCATCTAGCCACTCTTCCATAGAGGCTACATCTGTGAAGTGCTGCAGAGATTATTGTCCTCTGGACAGGTTCTCCCATCTCAGCCATGGAACTCTGTAGTTCTGTCAGGGTGGTCATTGGGTTCTTGGTCACTTCCCTGACCCAGGTCCTTCTTGCCCGGTTGCTCAGTTTGGGAGGACGGCCTGCTCTAGGAAGAGTCTGGGTGGTTCCGTAATCTTTCCATTTCCTAATGATGGACTTGATTATGCGCCTGGGAACTTCAACACCCTAGAAATGTTTTTATACCCCTCCCCAGATCTGTGCCTCCTCACAATTCTATCACGGAGTTCTACGGACAGCTCCTTGGTCTTCATGGTAGAGTTTCTGCTCTGACATGCACTGTCAACAGTGGGACCTTATATAGACAGGTGTATTTCCTCTGAAATCATGTCAACCATTTGAACTGACCACAGGTGGACTCTATTCAAGTTTTAGAGTGATCTCACAAGGAAATTGGATGCACCTGAGCTCAATTTGGAGTGTCATAACAAAGGGGGTGAATATTTATCAAATCAAGACATTTCAGGTGTTTATTTTAAATTACATGTACAAAAAATTCCAGAGGTTTCATTCCACTTTGACATCATAGAGTAATTTGTGTAGATACGTGACAAAAAAATCCCATATAAATGTGTTTTAATTTGAGTTTGCAACATCACAAAATGTGACAAAATCCAAGGGGGGTGAATACTTTCTGAAGGCACTGTATGCCATCACAGCTTTCTGTGTGGTATTCCTTTTTGGGATTCTGGCATTTGTGGTGTCCAACCCATCACATATCTGGTTATGATCTCCCTCAATGACCAGCACTCCTTGCTGGATCTTTGTGACTTTCTGTAACAGTGGACGAGCTGTGTCAGCTTTAGTGCCCGGAGGGATGTAGATGGAAGCTAGAGTGATGCACTGCCCCTCTAAAATGCTCACGGCTATTGCCAGTTGGCCCTGGGAATTGGCATATGAGTTAATAAGATGGAACTGAGTAGTCCTAGGAACAAGAACCACAGCCCCCCTGTGTTTCCCATCTTTAAAAGAGGAGGCTATAACATGGGAAAAACCAAATTTAGCAAGTTTAAGATGCTCTGGTTTGCTTAAATGTGTCTCTTGGAGAAGAATAAAATTGGGCTTTTATTTTTGCAAAGCGTTAAGGACTTTATACCTTTTAACTGGATTACTCAGTCCGTTCACATTAAGTGACCTGATTAATAGGGCTCGTCGGGTCCATTTCTAAGATTCCCTAGCAACTCCTCCTCTTATTAGCCAGGAAGGGCCAAATTCTGACTGCTCAGTAAACCTTTTGGACTTGATTTGGTAGTTCCCAGTTGTGTTGCTCAGCCCATTACCACTCCCCCCAATTCCCCCCTTTGGATGTTCTTTTCTGTTCCACTCATCCTCTCGGAAGGTAATTGTTGCAATTCATTCAGTTCTTAATGCCAACACATAAACTCTCCATTGCAGCCTGATGTAACAGAGAACATTAAAAACACTAAACAACACAAAACTTTTTACATATTGACCTCCAAGGTAGGAGGGCACTAAGATACGCTCTCTAAGTGAGTAGAACAGGGCACCTTCTGGTACCCAGTCTTCCTCTGGAGGAGGTAAGGAGGTACAGCTGTTGCGTCCACCACCTTGGGCCCTTAAAGTGGGTCCATAGATGTAAAAAAAATGTCACCAATAGTGCCTCTAACCCTAGGCAAAAAGCATGCCTTCAGTGAGAGAACAGTATGCTCTATTGCCCACTATATATTATATTCAAATTGTGATCCCAGCTATAAGCAAAATAGGACTAGGAACTGATAATAAAGCCCAATTTTATTATGCAACTTTTTCTTTTTATTCTCCTGGGCTTGCCCCCCACCCCTCTTCCTGCCATACTTGTATTAAGAGGGAGACCCGTTTTTACAATGTCTAGATGTTGAAAACAAGTGCCATCAAACAATTTTAACTGTAAGTCTACCAGAAAGTGAGTCAAATATGATGTTAGTCATTTGAGACAGACACAGAGAGCCCCTCCTCAAGTCCATCACCAATCCATGAGGTGATATGACATGGTTATGTCCAGCTCTGATGTTTTGTGAATGGGAGAAGGCCCCTATGTCTGTATATAAAGTCAGTCTTCCTTTCCACGGGAAACATTAACTCTGGTGTCCACTTAGAATGTCGCTGCTCCCCCCTGCGCGGAACAAAATCACCGCGTACACGGAAAGGGGAGCAGACTATCAATTGAAACAAGAAAAAATGGAGGCATCACAGAATATATACCCATCTTCAGGTTTTAGCTGCTCGGTCCTCTGCAGAGTGAGAAGTGTCCTGGTCATCAGCTGCAGAGAGTAAAGCCTTCACCTCCTGCAGAGTGCGTGGGGCTGATTGCTGGGCCTGCCTCCTATTTTGTCGACATGTAGCGAGTGACCACTGGGAACGAAGAGGGCTAGGCTGCTGATGCTCTTGGCAGTCCGGAGATGTATTCCATCCCCTGGTTCGGAAATCCTGCCAGTCCTGTTCTGGAGAGTCGTACGTTTTAGGTGCTGAGTCCCAAAATATTCGGAGCCAATCCGGAAAAGGTGTTTGGAAGCGTAGGCCTTTTTCTTTAAGAATCTGGAGAATTGGAGAATAAGCAGCTCGCCTTCTTACTAATTTGATAGGATAATCATGATCCAGGTAAAGACAGGCAGTGTTATACTTAACTATTTTTTGCATCAAGGCTGTTTTCAGTATTAACACTTTATCTTGGTAGCTGGCGATTTTCAGTACCACAGACCTAGGGCGGGCCGGCAGGTCTTTTGGCTTGGGCATTAATGATCGGTGCGCCCTTTCGATTTTAAATTGAAATGTAGCTGGTAGGTTTAAGGTGTCCCTCAGAAGATCCTCCATAAAGTCTTCTATTTTCCCTACCTCAGTGCCCTCTGGGAGGCCATACACCCGCAGATTATCCCACCTGGTGCGGGCCTCTAGATCGAGTAGTTTCTCCTGTAATGAGGTCTGGTGGTCAGTTAAGTAATCTAGAGCCATCTGTGCTGTGTGGACCTGGTCCTCAGTTTCCACAATGCGTTGGTCAGCTATGTCCATTCTACCTTCTACTGCCTGAATTTTACCGTGTATTGCCTGCAGTTCCTGCTTGGTTTCCACTCGAAAGGCTCTGATTTCTGTTAACAGAGTTTGAAAGCGGGATTGTGTTAACCACTGTGTTTCTTGGTCAGTGTCTGCCTCCGCGGTAGAATGGCTGGCTGGTGAGGAGCTTCGACTAGCATGGTTGTGATCTGCCAATCCTTCTTCATCTGGCCGATTTTTGGAATTTGTAACTGGGATCTGTTTGCTTTCAATCCCCCAGCCATTTTCAGTGCTGTAGAAGTGTATAGTGCAAAATCGCGCTGCTCCGGGGGATATTTGTTCACTGGGGTTTTCTGGAGCTTAGGAGCAGGCCGCCATATAGGTTGGTGATGTCACAAGAAGCCCAAGCATTTTCAATTCAGAGTGTTGTCTATTGACTTCTCCACACCGCGGGTCTTTACCAAGTGTTTAGCTGCAGTAACTGCAGCTCTCAAAAGGGAGGAGCTATATGTTTTCCCTTATCTGGATGATTGGCTCTTAAAGGCCCCGTCCAGGGAACAGCTCCTTCAGACTCTGGAAAGAACTCTTAGTTATTTCTTTCACTGGGCACTACGATCAGCTTGCCCAAGTCAGTCCTAGTCCCGTTCCAAAGGCTGCAGTACATAGGGGCAGTCCTAAACTCGATGCAGGGAAAGGCCTTCCTACCTTAGAACCAGGTGGGTGCCTTATTGACCAGGCTCAGGAGGTTACTCAGAGCCATTCTGTTCCTGCCAGGGTGTACTTGAGGCTGTTGGGATTAATGGCGGCAGCCATCCCCACCGTTCCACTGGCCAGGCTCCACATGTGCATCCTCCAGTTGACTCTCAGAGTACAGTGGGACCAGTGCTCTGGTGGCAAAAGGATGACTGGGGACCTAATATTGATGGATTTTAAGTATTTAGTTGTGATAGAGACAGTAGATGGGGAGGAGGTGTAGCTTTATATGTACTCAATGATATAGTAGCTTATGAAATGAAAACTGTTAAGCATTTAGAATTTGAACAAATTATGGTGGAAATTATACCTCCTAAGGGGCAGCAAATCTTAGTGGGTGTATATTACAGACCCCCATTGTTAAATAGTGGAAAAAAACTTGAACTAATTCAGAGTATTAGTGAGCTAAATGAGTCCAAAAATCTGTTATTACTTGGCAACCTTAATTTCAATGGTATTGCATGGAATACCTGGTCTCCTTCATCCCCTTACGAAACTGCATTTTTGGAAGCTATAGATTTCCTGGTATTGGAGAATTATGTACAGTAAGGAACAAGGGGAGCAAATATCTTGGACTTGGTTATGAGCAATATGAAAGAGCAAATATATGATTGTAGAGTAAGGGAGCCTTTAAGTGGGAGTGACCACAACATGGTCGAGGCTAAAATTGGAATTAAGGGTACTCCACAGACTGGGACTACTGTGATAAGAAACTACAATGAAGTGGATTATACTAGGTTGGGCCAGTTGGTAGACAATTGGGACTGGAAGACACGGTTTAAAGGGTGTATAGTTACTGAAATGTGGAATGAGTTTAAATCATTTATTCATTATCTAGTTGAAACAGAAATTCCCATCAAGAGGAAATATAATGCTAAAGTGAAGATTCCTGCTTGGTATAACAAAAACATTCATAGATTAATTAGGAAGAAAAATTTAGCTTATAAACAATATCAGAGGGAAGGAACTAGGGAGTATCAACTAAAATATAAAAAAAAACTAAGAGAAGTAAAAAGTAAAATAACTAGGGCTAAAAGAAATTTTGGAAACAATTTGGTAACTAAGGTATCAGATAATCAGAAAGTTTTATATGGATATATTGCTTCCTTAAAACAAAATAACAATAATGTGGGTCCCCTGCTAGTGAGGCAAAAAAATGTAACAAATCAAAAGGAAATGGCAGTAGAGTT
Source organism: Neoceratodus forsteri (assembly GCA_016271365.2). Taxonomy (NCBI): domain Eukaryota; kingdom Metazoa; phylum Chordata; order Ceratodontiformes; family Ceratodontidae; genus Neoceratodus; species Neoceratodus forsteri. Next base: position 487,667,190 of record CM057449.1, read on the forward strand.
TAACAAATATTTCAACAGTGTATACTCTAGAGGGCTGACACCTGACCCCATATCTATAAAAACATCAGATATACCTTTAGTAATATCAGTGGATACTGTAAAGGATAAATTGCTAATTTTGAAAATCAATACCTCCCCAGGACCAGATGAATTACATCTAAAACTTCTCAAAGAGCTTGCCACATTTATTTGTAATCCACTCCAGCCATTTACTGTCCTCTATAGATTGTGGAGAGGTGCCAGAGGACTGGAGGATGGCGAATGTAATTCCTATCCACAAAAAGGGACCTAAAACTGATTGCTCGAATTATCGCCCTATTAGTTTAACCAGTATATTGAGTAAGTTATTGAAGTCTGTTATAAAGGAGTATATTGAAAGTCATTTAAGGGAAAAGGGACACGTAGATATTACACAACATAGATTTACAAAGGGGAGATCATGTGCGACTAACTTGCTATCTTTTTTTGAGACAGTAAGTACAGCCTTAGACAGTAGTTTCAGTTGATGTTCTATACATTGACTTCGGAAAGGCATTTGATTCTGTGTCCCACTAAGAAGTGTTGCATCAATTAGAGACACTGGGAGTGAGTTCGTATATTGTTAGATGGATCACTGCATGGTTGTTCAATAGGAAGCAGTGCGTCTGTATCAAGGAAGATAAGTCAGATTGGATGGCGGTGCCCAGCGTAGTCCCTCAAGTCTCTGTCCTGGGTCCACTTCTATTCAGTGTACTGGTTTCTTCCATTAAATGTGATAGTAATGCATGGATTGTTAAATTTGCTGAGGACATGAAACTTGGGGCAGTAGTCACAAATATTTCAGAAGCTCAGAACTTACAGAAAACCATTGACTTAATATATACAACAGCTGTAAAGAAAAAACTGAAATTTAATATCGTTAAGTGTAAGGTCATGCATTTGGGGAAGAAAAATCCCCAAATCAAGTATTTCATAAATGGAGCACAGTTAATAGAAACTGAGGTGGAAAGGGATTTAGGAGTATGGATAAAGATTTGGAGTCTAATTACCAAGTAAAAGAAATATCTAAAAAAGCGTATAGAGTTTTAGCTCTAATTACGAGAAACATAAGGAGTAGAGATAGGGAAGTTATTATGCCACTCTTCAGGTCCCTTGTCAGACCCCATTTGGAATATGCTGGTAGTGTATGGAACCCCAGGTCCAGGAAGGACGTACGTAGGTTGGAGGCCGTCCAGAGACGAGTGACAAGGAGTGTGTCAAGTCTGGGAGGACTGTCCTATGAGGAAAGACTGAGGGAACTTGGTTTGTATTCCGTACAATACAGGATATATTGTGGAGACATGTGTCTGATTTATAAGGCATGTAGATCTCCTGATTTATGGGAATGTCTGGGATTAACATAAAGATCAAGTTTAATTACAAACCAGGGTCTTCAGTATCAAATAAAAGGAGAGAATTATAGTAAGAACCTGAGAGGGGCTTGGTTTTCACAACGAATTGTGGACCAATGGAAAGATCTGCCAAGTCATGTAGTTTCCAGTGAAACCATGAATGAGTTTAAAACTGCTATAGATAACTATAGAAGTAGCCAACTATATGTTCTGAGGCTGTAAACGGTGCAGGACGACTATGGCCCTTTGGCTAATGTTCCTGATATTTTCCTGTTTCCTATTTGAATTAGATCAGTTAGTGCTGGTCTCCTCTCCATTCTGCAAGGTGCTCAAGTGGTGGATGGATCCCTGAACTTGCTGCAAGAGGACCCATTCCAGATCTCCTACCCCAGCAAATCCTCACCACGGATGCTTCCGGTTTGGGTTGGGGGCTCATCTGGGTGCCTTTCAAACTCCGGGCACTTGGTCTCAAATCAAAACCTCCCTCAATATCAATGTCCTGGAGATGTGGGTGGTTCTGTATGCCATGCAGGCCTTTTAAGAACCATCTCCTTCTGGGTCAGCTGTTGATTCAGTTCGACAACCACAGTGTTGTGTATTACATCAACAAGCAGGGGGGAACACATTCGTACCTGCTATGCAGGGAGGCCATGATTTTATTTATTTATTTATTTTTTATTTTAGTCTTTGGTAACCGGGTAAGGCCCACTAGGCACAAGTGCCTGTTTTCAGGGGTGACCTGGGAGCACTCGATGGTTAAGTGACTTGCTCAGAGTCACACAGTATGCAAGTGGAGGTTGTGAGAATCAAACTCAGGTCTGGTCTGCTGGATGTATCAAGCTCGTTCCTCTAACCTCTAGGCTATACTGCCAGCCCAGAGAGTTTGGTATGGGGCATTGGACCACGGTCTAACTCTCTCAGTGGTTCACATTCCAGGAGTGCTAAATACTCTGGCAGACAGCCTCAGCTGGATGCAGTCCAGCATGCACAAGTGGGAGCTTCTCTCATGCATTGCAGAAGATCTGTTCGACAGATGGGGTTGTCCAGAGTTGGACCTTTTTGCATCTCCACTCAATGCAAAACTGCTCAGTTTTTGCTTGCTCAATTCAGGGCCTTGAGTTTTCTGGTGAGACGTGTTGTCCCTCTCCACCTGGAATGAGAGGTTCCTTTATGACTTCCCTCCTTTTCCTCTGATATAGAGAGTGCTAATCAAACTGCAGATGGAGGGGGTCAGCATGATTCTGGTAACTCCATTCTGGCTTCATCAGATATAGTTTCCATTACTACAGCAGCTGGCGGAGGAACCTTCGGTCCCTCTCTGCAGGAACCTGGTGACACAAGCTCAGGGGAGCGTGGTTCGTCACAACCTCAGGCCCCTCCATCTGCATGCTTGGTTCCTGAGAATGTAGCCATCGCAAGATTTGGGGTTTCCAATAGGGTAGCAGACCATCTTCAGAGGTATCTTGGTCATCAGGTACCACTGTAGGAACTTTACCATCGGTGAACAGGGAATCCACACGGAAGATTTTCAGCAGTACAACTGGGACCATCCACACCATCAACGTCACCAACCCTATATAGGTATGGGCAGCCCTGCTCTCTCCTCAGTTCTTTCCTGCCATCGACTTCTCAGCACAGTTTGCGGAAAAGCTGTCACACTGATTGTGCCTTTTTTGGCCTATGGACTTTTTTTCTACTTCCCTCACAAATTTCTTTCAGAGATTTTTTTTTTCCTTCTTTTCTTTTATGTCGAGAGTGACTCAGTCTTTTCTCTTCTGTCACTGTGGAAAGAAGATTGCCTCCAACAACGAACACTCCATGTGTGTCTGCTGTCTTGGGCCTGATCACAATGCCTCAGATAGTGAGCTCTGTCAGCAGTTTAACCAAACCACCCTTAGGCAATGAAGAACAGCTGTAAAAACCTTCCTGGAACAACAGGGAGCCAGCTCTGAGCCGGGGTCCTCTGGGGCGATGGCCACACAGTCTTCCTCCGGGTCTAAGAGCTCCAAGGCCTACCAAGTCAAAGACAAGTCCTCAGTTTAAAGTCATAAAAAAAGACCTGTATCGCAACTGCTCCACCCTGGCAGTCGTTTCTTTCCCCGTTGGCCTCTCCTTTGCTGGGGGAGGGGTGGCTCTTCGTCGTCAGCGGCTGCCCTGACGAAGAAACCTGCTGTCCAGGTCCTGGTTCCCTCCAGACCCATACCGACAGCTACTCTGCCAGTTTCTCAGAGCACAAGGCCATCAACCTCCGGGTCATCGGCACCTCCTCCGTCGACGACAAGTTAGTTGATGACCACCCCTTCAGGACCTGCCCCTTCCTTTCTGAGGGCTATGGGCTCTTCGGGCCTACAGTTGGGTTTGTCGGCCATGGTGCCATCAACTCCTCCTCTGGCAACTATGGACTTGAACAAAGTTCTCGTCTGCTTCACTAATGTTATAGCCCAGCTGTTTGCTGCCTTTAATAAGCCTTCATCGCCAGCACTGTTGACAATGCCCGCATTGACGACACCCATTCGTTGACCTCAGGGACCGTCGACAGTGCACCTGTTGATGGACCCTGAGGAAGATGTTGACATTGAGAAGAAGTATCATCCTGACCTCATCCTCCCAGAGAAAGAGGAGGAGACAGAGGAAGAGGACCAGTACTGTACTTCTGGCAAGTCTATGGCTTTTTCAGTCAGTGACGAATCAGTCAAGCACACCCCCAGGTCCCCACCTGAGGATTCTACCTTTAGTACTATGAAGCAGCTGTCTTCCATAATGGGGTTCCAGACAGAGGAGGAGGATGCCACCAGAAAGGATCTGGCGGACTACCTGGAGATTCTGGAATCTCCCCCCAAAATTATTCCTCCTATGCTTCCAGCACTTAAGAATGCTATTATGGCAGCCTAGCACAGACCGGACATGGTGTCAGCTATACCCTGTAGAACTGATATGCTCTACAATGCCCCTCAGGGTCACCCATACTTTGCTGCCCAAGCTGAGACTGACTCTGTGGTCATCAAGGCAACACATGACAGGTCTAAGATTCCCAAACACCTTAGCTCCCTGCCCCCAGACAAGGAGTCTCAGAGGATTGATCTCTGGGGCAGGGTATACGCCTTCTCCACCCTAGGTTTGAGGATTGCCAACTATCTGTCCCACTTGGTTAAGTTCCAGAACACCAACTGGAGGAAGAGCAAGACTGCTGTCCAAGCCCTTCCGGATAGTGCCCAGAAACAAGAGTTGCTTCAATGCTTTCAAACTGCCGATGATGTTGGCAAGCATCTCCTTAGAGCCATCTACAATTTATCTGATACAGTTTCCTGGGCGGCTGCCACTGGCATCTATCTATGCAGACACTCTTGGCTCAGAGTTTCTGGGTTTGCTGCTGATGTGCAGAATAAGATGCTGAATGCCCCTTTTAGTGGCACTAAACTACTAGGCCCAGATATCCGAGACCTCATTAATGATCTGTAAGCCTCTGGCACTGTTCTTAAGTTCATCCACTTTCTCTACCCCACTCCGCAGCATAGTAGGGGGGATTCTGCTTTTCCTAGGCAGACTAACAGGCCAGGCTCAGGCTCTCGTCCCCAGGGAAAGCATAAAGCTCAGTCCTCCTTGCCTGCCTGCTCCCAGGTTGGAGCGGCAGTCAAGTGTCCCAGAACGGAGGGGCCTGCTTCCACAGCTGGACCTTCCTCAGCTTGACTCCTTCCAGACCCCCCTTCTCTGGCCCAGGCCCAGGAGGTGGCATTCAGAGGTCGGTTCTCCCTCCATTTGAGTCAGTGGAGAACCGTAACGTCAGATGCTTGGATCCTGCAGATCATAGAGAGCGGTCATACACTGGAGCTCATTCAGCAACCTCCAGACACCCTCCGCCACCCACAAATTACCCCCCGGCGCATTTACCTGTTCTCTGGGAGGAGGTACAGACTCTTCTGTGCAAGCAGGCGATAGAATTAGTGCCAAAGAGACAGAGAAACCAGGGGTTCTATTCCAGATTCTTCCTGGTTCCCAAGAAAACAGGAGATCTGAGACCTATTCTAGATCTCAGTGACCTCAATCTCTTCATCCAGTACAAGAAGTTCTGCATGGTAACTTTACCGGGTCTTATGCCCTTCCTCAAAACCAGAGACTGGCTCTGCTCCCTGGATATGCAGGACACCTACCTGCACATTGCAGTTTTTCCTTCTCACAGGAGGTTTCTCTGCTTTGCCTTTCAGGGGGAGCATTACCAGTTCAAGGTGTTGCCGTTTGGCTTATCCTCTGCACCACATGTCATAAATTCATAGGTTCTTTCAGCAGACAAGGTCTGCCAGGCCCATCCAGTCTGCCCATTTACGCTAGCTCAAAAAGTGACCAGTGACCCTTATTGGTCATTGGCTTAGCTTTTTCTTCCTACCTCTATTCCTTTGTTTCTATCCCATGCATGTTTAAAACCCACCACAATTACGGGCTGCCACCAGCTCCTGGGGCAGGCTATTCCATGCATCCATCACCCTTTCCATGAAAAAGAACACCTGAATATTTCCCCTTATGTGGCCGCTCTTCAAAAAAGATCTGCTCTGCCGAAATCCAGGATTGAACCAGAGACCTTTAGATCGTACTTTGAGTAGGAGCTCTTGCAACTGGCTATTACAATTAGGACTATACCGCAGGCTGTAGGACCCATCAGAAACCTTTAGCTAGCAGTCTCCAGTGGGGACCGACGCCGGCTCCTCCCCGAAGTCCGACAGTGATATATCAGGGGGCGGTCCCCAGCCCCACCTCAGTCCTTTTCCTGCTGCAGACTCGCTTCCATCGGCTCTTTGGTTACCTTTAGAACATTACAGTAGTTTCTAGTGAAGTTTATATCATCTTTTTTTTGTCGAAAAGTCCACTTTTCGCATAATTCTTCTACACTGCATGTCAACCTCACCGTCTTTTGTCTCCTCAACTAAAAAGAGGATGAAGTGTGCTTGTGGCTGCCAGATACCGGTGAAGGACAAACCCGAGGCCTGTGTCTTTTGCTTGGGGCCCGACCACAGCACCAAGGCCTGCTCGATCTGAAGCGGCTTTACAGGCAGGATCATAATTTGCTGCCTGAAGGCTGTTAAGGCCCATCCTTTGGAGCAGCAGGTGAGCATGATGCAAAGCTCACCGGTGGAAAAATGTTCCTCCTCCTCCTCCTCCCAGTCCACAAAGCACAAAGAGAAGAAACAGGACTCGGACCAGCGCAAGTCCTGCGAAAAGGACCGGGACCAGTCTAAGGGGCGTTCGCGCTCCTGGTCACTGCACAAGAAGACATCCTCTGGATCCAACTCGGGGAGGTTCAGACCATTCTTCCCACCACTTGCAACACATTGCAGGATGGAAAGACTCTTCCACTCCTGCCAAACCACCAATGTCGGGCAGTGGTAAACAGGGCTCGGTCTCCACACTGGCCTCTTCTACCCCGAAGGTGAGGGCAGCACCCTTGTGGCCTCCCTCCACCTCAGAAGTCAGGACCTTTGCTTCTTCTTCCAAGGGGACTTTGGTCCTGCTGCATAAGGTCTCAACCTTGGTCTTTCCCGGGGCACTGGGCAAGACCTCCGAGCACAGGGAATGGGTGTCTGGTTCCAAGCCGGCTTTGGCTCACCGCCTCAGACGGCTCAGCCTCCAAAGTCTAAGCCGATGATGGTTTCCAAGTCGGATGTCTTCAAACCGTCGACTGTGGAGGAGAAAGGCAACCACGGCCAAAGCATCACTGGACACCGAACGTTCGCCGGTCCATAGGGCCTCTACACCTGAGGACCAGGAGAATGGATCCTCTTCCAGGGACCTACCAGTCCTCCCATCCTCGCCTATAGCTCCACTGACACCGGACAAACCTTGCCACCCGGTGGGGTCTGCGGCTTCGTAGTTTTCTAAGGAGGAGCTAACAGAACTCTTCCAGTTCTGGTGGGGTCAGGTCAAAAAAGATGTGTGCTTCCACCACATCTGGATCCAACTCCGACCTCGGAGGAAGAGAAGGGTAAAAGCTGGGTTGAAAAGCCTTTCTCTCCCATGCCTAAAGGGTCCTCACCTAAACCCAAGCCTAAGCCACAGTCACGCACTTCAGCGGATACCCGTGGCTGGACTCTGCACAAGGAACATCGGCACCGATGGCGCTCCAGGTCTCCTAGTACCACTCACCGTCGCTCTCCTAGTAGAAGGCGGTCAGATAGCCAACACTGGTCAGAAAGCCATCTTCGGCACTCTACTAGCCATCTCCGGTCCCATAGCTGATGCTGGTCTACCAGTAGGTGGCATTCTTATGAGAGGAGCAGATCCCCATCTCATTCTAGATCAGCCTCCTCCTCTGAAGGCCACAGTTCGCATCCCAGTTCTTCTGGGTCCAACTGCTCTCTCTCAAGAGAAAGGCCAGTGTCCCTGGATGAGAAGGATACTCCCATTTCTCCTCCTGACGATTTTACCCTTATGGATGTCATGAGGCACATCCAGTCCTCCAACGGATGGGAGATGGAGGATCTGGATCCGGAGCTCCGGAGGTTGGCAAAGTACCTGAGACAGAAGGAGTCAAAACATTTGGTCATTCCTTCTATCCTTTCCAGGATCTTACTCGGATCACTTGGAAGCATCCCTCCACCACACCAGCAGTTTGCAAGAAATGGGATAGGCTGTATTGAGCCCTGAAGGAGGAGCCTTTCCTAGCGGAGCACCCTCAGGCGGACTCCATGGTGATTACAGCTGGCAGCAATAAATCTAAAAGGCCTAAACACCTCAGTTCCCAGACCCCCGATGTTGAGTCTAGATTCTTGGATCAGGTAGGCAAGAAGGTCTATTCTGCCTCCACCTACTCTATCTGATCCTTGAACTTCCTCACGCATATGGTACAGTACCAGAGTGTCATGTGGGAGAAGGGCTTAGAAGTGGCTCAGGCCTTGCCAGACTCTGCACAAAAGACCAAACTTCTGGACATTCTGAAGTGAGGTTCAGACATAGGCACTCATGTTTTGAGGGTCTCGTACGACACTACAGACATGGCCTCGAGGGCAGCAGCTTCCAGCATTTGCCTTAGACGCCACACCTGGCTTAGAGTCTCAGGGTTCTCCCAGGATCTGCAGTCTGGGATCCTGAACCTTCCACTCCAGGGTTCCATACTTTTTGAGGAGGAGACTGAGAAACTCTTTTCTCACCTCCAAGATTCTGGGAAGTCCATCCGGTCCATCCGAAAAATGTATAAGGGGGACCAGAAACCTTTCCACAAATGGCCTTTTTATAAGCCCTCAGAGCAAAATACCCAAGGCCAGTTCCAGCAGAGAGGTGACTTTAAGAGAAAGGCAACAACCCAAGCTTCTGGGAGCTCCACCTCTAGAGGCTCCAAGTCCTCCCAGCCCTCTCTGCCGGTTCCCAGATCTACCCAATGATTCTGGCGGAGGCGATGGGGGAGGCAGTAGGGGGTCGCTTCTCCCTCTACCTAGAGGGTTGGAGCAACATCATGACAGACCTCTGGGTACTAGATCTGACAAACCACCAGGGTCCTCCCATTTTCCCCCTTCACACATTCCTCTGATAGAAGGAGTGATCCAGGCCCTTTTGCTGAAACGGGCGATAGAGCCAGTCCCCCCAGGTCAACAGGGATGGGGCTACTATTCTCATTTTTTCCTTGTTCTAAAAAAGACTGAGGACCTTCGGCCCATCCTGGACCTCAGTTTCCTAAATCTCTTTATAGAGTACAAGCAGTTCAGGATGGTCACTCTGCCAGGCCTCATTCCCCTCTTGCACCAAGGGGACTGGCTCTGCTCCCCTGGATATGCAGAATGCCTATATGCACATAAGGGTCTTCCCTTCCCATCGGAAGTTCCTGAGGTTCCACTTCCAGGGGAGACATTATCAGTTCCGAGCCTTGCCGTTCGGCCTCTCCACCGCTCATTGAGTCTTCACCAAATGCCTGGCAGTGGTGGCTGCGGCTCTCAGACACCAGGGCCATTATGTCTTCCCTTACCTAGACGACTGGGTCCTGGCAGCACCTTCCAGGGCTCAGCTACTTCACACTCTCAGAGACACCTTTACACTCTACCAAGAGCTGGGGATCACCCTGAACCTTCCAAAGTCTTCCCCAGAGCCCAGCCAGCGACTCCTATTTATCGGAGCAGTCCTTGACACAGTTCAGGGCATGGCCTTCCTCCCGCAGGATGTAAGGGGTGTAGTCTGACGGTATCCATGGCTCCACAGGTCCCAGCTGGGACCTACCTCAGACTTCTGGGGTGCATGGCGGTGGCCATCCCCACAGTTCCTTTGGCTCAGCTCCACATGAGAGTCCCACAATCAATGCTCAGGGTGCAGTGGGACAAGAGGTCAGATGACCTGGACCAACCAGTCAGGGTCTCTGACCCAGTAAGAAGGACTCTTTCTTGGTGGTTAGACCTCTCCAGCTTGGAATGAGAGGTCCCCCTTTCGGCAGGAGCCCCCCCCCCCCGAGATGGAGCCTAACGACAGATGCATCCTGTCTCAATTGGGGCACTCATCTGGGAGACTGACAAACCCAGGGAGCATGGTCTCCAGATGAGCAACAGCTCCATATCAACATCCTCGACATGCGAGCGGTCCTGAATGCCTTGTGGGCATTTCAGACTGACCTTTTGCCAGGCCCTCTTCTTATCTAGATGGACAATACGTCGGTAGTGTTTTACATCAGCAAGCATGGGGCACACATTCCTACCCCCCCCTATGCCGGGAGGCAATGAGGGTCTGGTATTGGGCACTGGAACACTGCCTAGACCTCACTACTGTTCAAGTTACAGGTATCCAAAACATTTTTGCCAACAGCCTAAGCCAGTCTCGGTCCAAGGTTCACGACTGGGAGCTCCTCCAGTTGGTAGCAGATCAGCTATTCGACAGGTGGGGCCACCCAGAGCTGGACCTCTTTGCATCTCCACTCAGTGCCAAACTGCCCAGTTTCTGCTCTTGAGAGCCTGCACCTGGTGTTGTCTGGCTAGATGCCTTGTCCCTTTGTTGGACAGGGAGGTTTCTCTATGCCTTCCCTTCCTTCCCTGTTCTTCAGAGGGTTCTTCTGAAGCTACAGGCCGAGGGAGCAGAGATGATCCTTATCGCTTCATTCTGGCCTCAGCAGATTTGGTCCCCACTACTTCAGCAGCTGGCAGTGGAACCTCCAATACAGCTTTTGCTGAGCTTGCACTTGCTATCTCAGGATCAGGGAACACTGGTTCACCAGGACCTCAGACCCCTGCAACTTCATGTCTGGCTCCTGCAGACTTAGTCAAATCCAGGTTTGGGCTCTCACAGGAGGTGGCAGGACATTCTTGTGGCAGAGAGAAAGCCCTCAACTAGATCCACTTATGCCACGAAGTGGAAAAGATTCTGTCTATGGGCTTTACTGCATCACTTGGACCCTCTGACCTGTCCAGTGAACTCAATCTTAGAGTATCTTCTCTCCTTATTAAATCAAGGCTTGAGCTGCTCCTCCATAAAGGTACATTTGTCAGCAATTTCTGCTTGCCACGTACCAATGGAAGGGAAAACACTTGCTCAACTGGACATGTCCCGTACTTTTTTGAGGGGCATTTTGCTCATTAAGCCTCCCATCAGAGATCCAGTCCCCCGGGATATCCTGTTTATGCTGGAGATGCTTACCCTTCCCCCATTCAAGCCTGCTGCAGATTGTGAGCTTCACTTCCTTTCATGGAAAACATTATTTTTAGTTGCAGTTACTTCCGCTCGGAGAGTTTCCGAGCTTCAGCCCCTGATGTGTAAAGAGCCTTACTTAATTTTTCACAGGGACAGGGTGTCCTTTCGAACCAATCCTATGTTTTTGCCTAAAGTGGTGCCCGAAGTTGCACTGAACCAGGACATCAACCTTCTGGTATACTACCAGGATCACTCAAACATAGGGGAAGTGTTTCTGCATACTTTGGATGTCCTCAGTGTGCTAAGGTACTATCTGAAATGCGCTTCTCCACACCATAAGATGGAGCAGTTGTTCATGTCCTTTGTGCCTCCATGCCAAGGCACTCCAGTGTCTAAGCAAACACTGTCAAAGTGGCTGGTCAATTGTTTTGTTTTCTGTTACAACAAGTACAACAAACTGCTACCAGGAGAGTGGCTACTTCCTTCACGTTCTTGCGAAATGTCTCCATTGGAGACATCTGTGCAGCGGCTACTTGGAGCTCAGTGCATACTTTCATTAAGCACTACATCCTGGACATTGCTTCTAGTTGAAGGGCAGGATTCAGCCTAGTGGTCCTTCAGGGCCTCCTATCCCAAAGGTGCCCTTTTTCTAGCACTGTTGCTTACAGCCGCCTCCCAGTTACCTGTTCCTTGTGAGGGTGACTCCTTTTTGTGGATAAAACCGAAGCCTATATGAAAAAGATGGAGGAATATAAGGCCACCTATAGAAGCAATTCCACCAAGGAAAAGTCCCCTCTACTTCTTTCCGGTCCAAATACAGGGGAGGCAGGGGTAGGGGATCCTACTCCAGGCCCTTTTTTACAAGCACAAGCAATGCCAGACTACCAGTAACCAAGGGGGTACTTCAGAGATAGGGGCAGGAGGTCCATGAGGTCAGCCCAGGTACTTCAAGCGCAGTCCCAGCCAAAACAGAATCCCTGGTGTGCTGGTACAGTTCACCTCCCCCTTCCAATAGAGGCAGATTGGCTCACTACCTCTAAGCTTGACATGCCATTACCACAGACAAGTGGGTCATGGAGGTAGTGAGCCAAGGGTAGTCTCTAAGCTTCAAATCCCTCCCCAAACAGAGAGCCAGAAACTTTGCCCCAGCAACTTCTGCAGACAAATCCTCCTAGAGGCAGAGGTGGCAAACCTGTTGGCAATCAAAGCAGTGGAGCATGTACCCCTGTTACAGAGGGGAAAGGGCTTCTACTCAAGATATTTCCTCACTCAGAAGAAAATGGGGACTGGCAACCTAGTCTGGATCTGCGACTCCTAAACCAACGTATACTAAAACCAAAGTTCAAGATGGTGACTGGCCATGATCATTACCACACTGCAAAAAAGGGATTGGTTGGCATCCTTAGACCTAAAGTATGCATACTTCCACATTCCTATCAGACCGAGCTACAGAAAGTACCTGAAGTTCAGACTACCCTCAGATAATTACCAGTTTGCAGCAGTGCCATTCGGCCTAACCTTGGCCCCCAGGGTATTCACAAAGTGTCTGGCCATAGTTAAGGCACACTTAAGAAGGCAGAGAGTGACGGTGTTTCCATACCTAGACTGGCTAGTCGTAGGTCAGTTCCAGCAGCATATCAGAGAAGCTCTGGCCCTTACCAGAAACACATTAGAGTCTCTGGGATTTCTCATAAACCGTCAGAAGTCACAGTAAGGACCAGTTCAGCTTCTAGACTTCATTGGAGCAAAGCTTGACTCTAGTCAAGGCAGAGCATTTTCTCCTTCAGGACAGGGTAAACAATATCCTGCAGATTGCAGGATCATTCCAGCTAAACAGGCCCAAGCCAGCAAGAGAGTTCTTACAACTTCTGGGCCACATGACAGCTGCCACAGCAGTTGTTCCATGATCCAGATTTCAGATTAGAGACATACAGTTCCACTCTGGTCTCAGAAAAAGGATGCCCTGGCCAAATTGGTGCCAGTCACAAACACCTTGCTGCAGGCCCTGCATTGGTGGTTGGACAGGGAAAACCTCAGGGAAGGAATCCCCTTCCTAAAAGAGCATTGCTCACTGATACTCATGTAACCCCATGCCACTTTTGGCAAGTTGGCACCTCCATTAAAAGAACTAGTACCCACATATGGCATACCATTTTCTTTTAGCAGAAATACATTGGTACCACCCCTAGCTTCAGAGTGTATACAAGGCTCGTTATCTAAAGGAAAGGAGTGGGGGTACACTTGCCGAAATTAACCTTTGTAAATACAACCAGGTCCAGAGGAGAGGATGCTAGCCATATGCTAGACCTAACTGCTGCCCCAATAACTCCACACAGAAAGCAATGATCAGAATGTCCAGTGCAGCAGCTGGGATTGTGCAGTATGGCTTTATTCATAGATGTTACTAAAGCACAAGTGGATCCCCAGTGATTGGTCATGGCAAAACAAAGTACAATCTTTTCCAGACACTCTTTGCTAGGCAGTACAGTTTTTCACAGAAACTTCTCTATCCATGGTGTATGCTTGTGGACTGTTGCCACACACCCCAAAACATTTCCTTTTACCAAGAGTGTATGCTTGTGGACTGTTGCCACACATCTTGAAACATCCTTCTGCGGCAGTGGCCTTTGCCCAGGGAAGCCTGGTGCCCATCAATGAACCAGTTAACCCTGCTTGTAGACTCCAGATGGCGTTCATCCCACCCTTTGCCCCAACCGACAGTCTCTGCCATTCCTTCAGGGTTACACCAAACAAGCCTCCAATCCCCACTGAATTGGTAAAGACTCAAACTCTGAACTTTAAATTGACACCGAAGTGTATGAGGGATCCTGACTGGTGTGATCTAACCTTATGTTTGGCACACACACCTCAGCCAGCTCCCCAATGAGAACAGTTACTGCATCTGTACTCACATATATGTCGCTCCTTCCTTTAGGCATGGAAACAACCCAGAAAGTACCCTTTTTCCATGGTAGCTCTGTTAGACATTCTCACACGAATGTCCTTTTCAAAGGCAGCTATACACACTCTAGGACCTTCAGCGAATTGCCCTTTGGATCCACTAAATTGTCAGTCCCTCTCACTCCCCCTGGAGTGAAATCAAGGAATCCTGCTGCAAAAGGTCTCCACCTTTACTGGCAACTGTAGATTTAATCCAAACTACTAGGATGAGAAACACAGGGCTCTCTGTGATGGGAGCCCCAGCTGGCAGACCTCCTGCCACTCTGACTTCCAAACTCAGACTAACTGAACATTCTAAACTTCCCCTGAGCAGCTGTCTCAAAAATGGTTAAGCTGCTGCGAGAGTTCTAAATGACATAATCATTCCCACTCAGGCTAACTGAGTAAACAATGCTGTCATTATGTAAAAAGTCGATTAATGAGCTCCTTACCAGCTGCATTGTCACCTGCCTAAGATTAGTATTAATGGGATTCTAGTAACCCCTGGGGACTGGATGGTTACACTCACAACAGATGCCTCCATGCTAGGGTGGGAACACATGCTGGACCTAACAGCAAGTGGAACTTGGTCCCCTCAGGAATCAGTTCTGCACATAAACTTGTTGGAGCTCAGGGCAGTATACCTGTCTTTTCAGTCATTTGCTCCTCATTTAAAAAACAAGGTGGTACAGGTCAGAACAGACAACACTACCACCACGTACTACATCAACGAACAAGGAGGAACCAAATCCACCCCACCATGCATAGAGGCAATGAAGCTGTGGAGTCTGGCCTACTCCTTACAGGTGTCCCTGTCCATCATCCACCTTCCAGGGAAGGACAACATCCTGGCAGACTCCCTCAGCAGGGTCAGCCAGGATTATCATGAGTGGGCACCAAACCCACAAGTGCTACAAACAGTATTCAGAAGGTGGGGCACACCAGAGATAGATCTCTTTGCTTCCACAGACAATCAGCTGCCACAGTTCTGTTGCAGGCCTCCCAGCAAGAGCACAGTCCCTATGTATATACTTGCACTGGATTGGTTGGGGAGAATTCTGTATGCTTTCCCTCCTTTCCCCATGTTGCTCGGGACCTTGGTAAAGCTCAGGTCACAACCAGCAACAGTGAAGCTGGTGGCACCAGACTGGGTGAGACAGCCATGGTACTCATTCCTGGTAAACCTGTCTGTCTTTCCTCCAATTCATCTGCCTCAGAGGCACAACCTCCTGACATCCTCCCAGGGCAGGATCCTGTATCCCAATCTCAGGTCCCTGTGGCTGAAGGCCTGGCTGTTGAGGACCTAGAGTTTGCTAGCTTAAACCTCTCTGAGGAGATTTTGACAGTGCTCAGGGGATCCAGGAAACCATCCACCAAGAAAACCTACACCTTGAAGTGGAAAAGGTTCTCTATTTGGTGCTCAGAAAAGGGCATTCAAGGACATTGTTCCCTCTAGGGCTGGTCTTCCTGTCCTGCTGGACTATCTGACCGACCTAAACACGCTTGGCCTTAGACCTTCGACATTGAGGGTGCACCTGGCCGCAGTCTCAGCATTCGTGTCAGCTGGTAAAGACCGGTCCATGGCCTCACATCCTGTTTTTCGAAAATTCTTCAAAGGTCTCAACCACCTTCATCCTCCCCTTAGGGAGCCAGTCTCAGCCTGAAATCTAAACATTTGTATTGACAAACTCATGGAGCCACCCTTTGAGCCCATGGCAACTGCAGACTTGAAGTATGTCACATGGAAAACTGGTGGCCATCACTTCAGCCAGGAGAATAGGTGAATTGCAAGCCCTGTGCACAGATCTGGATTACATTTCATTCCACAGGGACAAGGTGGTACTTAGGACCAATAGGAAATTTCTCCCTGAAGTGGTATCAGACTTCTATTTGAATCAGACTATCACTTTGCCTGTTTTCTTCATTAACATTTCCAGCTCACCTGAATGGAAACTACATAGCCTGGATGTCAAGCGGTCATTAAGCCACTACATTGACATAACCAAGGCTCATAGGCCAGAGCATGCCCAGCTGTTCCTCACCTATGGGGAAGTGGGTAAAGGAAAACCTGCATCAAAACGAACCACTGCACGCAGGATAGTGACTTGCATACAGTTCTGTTACAGTAAAGTTGGCAAACACGCTCCCCTGGGCCTCACGCCTCAGGGCACATTCTACCAGGGGTACAGCTGCATTAGGCAGCTACAAGGGATATCCCACTTTTGGAAATCTGCAAAGAAACTATATGGAAAACAGCACACACTTTGACCAAGTATTACAGCCTGGACATACAGTCCAGAAGCGATGCCAGATTTGGTACAGCAGTGCTGCAGAACCTGTTTTTAAAATAAGCTCTCGGCCCAACCTCCAAAGGTACTGCTTGGTAGTCTGCATTAGTTTAATCATACTGTGTGATTCCTGGTGTTAGAAGAAAATTACTCACCATAGTAATTGTGTTTCTTCCAGGGGGAAGGTAAGGATCAAGGGTAGGAGGAGGAGGATGGGAGGAGTGGAGAGGGAAGGAGGGCAGGGACAGTAGCTCAAGCTGTGGAGCCTGCAATACGAGCAGACTAGAGAGACAAAATGGCCGCCTTCTGCTGGCTTCTTCGTATGTTTGTATGTTCGTATGATTAAAGCTCCCACCCTAGCTCTCCTACCTGTACCTATAGACGAAGGGACAGACTATGGTTCTGCATCTCTGCTTTGATTTTGATTTTTATATGGTGCATGGCTAAATACTTAAGTTTCTTTAACCAATTGGTTCACACTGTTGTCCCTACTTGGAACTCGTTTGGTTTCTGGGGATGTGATTAAAGGGGGCTTAATCTGCATACTCAAGTTAGTTAGAGGGTCTTTACTCTGTTAGGCTACGTAATGAAACTGAGCACTCAGAGTGCAGCAGTTACTAAAGGCAGCAGTTTGAGATTGGCACGTGCCAATCAGAGTTCCATCATTTGCATAAATTCTATCTCTCTGTGGCAGTTCAACAATGAAGGCTGACTGCATTAGTTTAATCATACTGTGTGATCCCCTGGAAGAAGCAAGATTATTATGGTGAGAAGTTTTTTCGTACTGTTCTGTGCAGGTATATTATTCTTCATTTGACAGA
The DNA here is from genome assembly GCA_016271365.2 of Neoceratodus forsteri. Taxonomy (NCBI): domain Eukaryota; kingdom Metazoa; phylum Chordata; order Ceratodontiformes; family Ceratodontidae; genus Neoceratodus; species Neoceratodus forsteri. The sequence goes on from CM057449.1 coordinate 487,684,197, forward strand.
CCTGGCTCTGTGTGGTCAGGAACCTCTTAATACTCCCGCTAACTCCTCTTGACTCATCACGTTGTCAAGATGACAGCTGCCTGCAGAGTTCGGAAGCAGTCTAGTGCTGCTGTGGCACACCTGGACATGTCTGTAGGGACACCTCCTTGACCTGAGGAGTCCGCAAAGATACAGGTGTCATCGCAGGGAGCACCTGCTGATCCTCAGCACGATGATAATGGGACAAGGACAGGAAATGTGCAACTTTTCTTAACCACTGCCCACCGGTACCACAGGTGCACACCCTTCCTAGTCCAAGGGTCCTGTTTGGGGCAAACCTATATATTGAGTTGTGTTACAGTGAAGACCATAGTCCAATGGCAGATCTTACAGTCTTGCATAGCATTAGTCTCCACTAAGCCATGGTGCCATGAACAGTTAAGGGAAGACTTTTTGTTCACAGATAATTCCGCTGTCCCCCTGAGGTTTTTCAAATCCGCCTCTCAACCTTTGGCCACTAAATGAGGGACAACAGAAAACAACAAGGTTACATCTCATGCCAGTAGGCATGACCATTTCCAAAACCTGCCTGTCTACGTTTGGCTAGTAAAAATTGGGCCAAAATGCCATACAAGGGCTTTTTCCCCCCAAAAAGAAAAAATGCATCCTTAACAACCATAAAAAAACAAGCTGGCCCAAAACACCTGCTCCTCAAAAAGGAATGCATCATCAATATGGTAATAAATGCTCTGACACCGGGGGACCACAAGCTTGATCTCTTGTCTGTGCCCCTTTAACTGGGGAAAAAAAATCACACTCATGCCACACACTGCTGCTATGAATATGACCATGTGACCAGTATCGGGGCTTCCGGCTGCCCTGATACACTGCCTTCACTGGTTATCAGGCGCAGTGCAGGAAGTGCTACCACCCCCGAGAGAAAGTAGTTCTCTGGACACTCAGTCCTCTCCCCCTGAGTGCCGGGCAGTAGTGCGCTACCAGCGTGCCAATGGAACTGCCATTTAGCATTTCTGATTAAGATAGGCACACTGCCGGCTTGGTGACGTTGAGGGCTAAGGTGCTGGGTGCCTTATCTTGTGCCATGCCGACGACCCGTTTTTGGGAATGAGCACGGGCCGTTGGAGGTCAGCAGGGGGGGAGGGCACAGAGCTGGATGGAGCCGCCGAAAGGCAGCTCTCCTCTCCGGGGAGGGAAGGTGGCATCTCTTGGCTCTTGTCTGCCTCACGATGGAGGCCAGGGTGCAGTACAGGCTAGAGAGTGCACAGGCGCTAGACCAATGGGTGGGCGGAAGGGACTGTCACCAGGGCTGTAGTTCGCATGCACGCCTCCACACGCATATGTGTCTATTCCTGGGGCCCTGGGGAAATTGGGTGGGTGAAAAAATGGAGGAGTAAAACTAATCCAGCAGCAGGATGACGCCCGACCCTCAACAGGCACCGCTCCAGGGCCGAGCATAAGGTAAACCCTGGTAATTCTGGGTTGGTGGAGGGGGGGTTGGTTGGGCTGAATGGGGCAGCTGGCGGCGACAGAGTGTCGTGATTAAAAAAACAAAACAAAAAAAAAAAACACTGAGTCAAAGCTAATTTCCAGGTGTGACCTAGGAGCACAGGGAGGTTAAGTGACTTGCTAAGGGTTACACAAGGGTTTTGAAACTCTTCACTTCTAGGGATGTGGCTATGTTCTTCTATCCACTCTTCTTGGCATGTCCTTTCCCTTTAAGAATCTTGTCGGAAGGTTTAAAAGCTGTCTTCTCCCACCCACCTGGGTGGTATAACCCTTGGCTCCACCCCTTGACGTCAGATCTTCCTTTCAGCTGGAAGATTCCGGTTCCCTCCTTATCGCTCCCACGTTGAGTAGGCCCTGGCGTTTCAATCTTCAGATTACTTACCGAAACTTAAACTCATTCGAGTTTTACCACATCGTTTTGTGATTGCGACCACAGTGGAGGACAAGTCCTCTCCTGGGTTCCACCGGGTTCTGTTGCGCGTTCCATCCTGCAGTGTTGGATGATCATCTCGCACGGTTGCAGCTCGGCCGACTGGAAAAATGGAACCTGCCAGTCAAATCTAAAGAGGCCTATTGGGTGGTCTCTGCAGCTGCGGGGTCCGCTGAACAACTAGAGCAGTTGAAGACTTTCGAGGAGGAGGCAGCTTGGGCCGCCGATCCGTCTTCTTCAGTTTCAGTCTTCGTTCCGCTTAAACTAGGCTCTTCAGGCTCCTTCCAGGAGTTGTGCCACTCCCTCCAGACTAAGGGGAGGGCCCATCAGGTTTGCACATTTCCCGCTCCCGTAAAAAGGAGTCGAGAGAGGAGACGTCTCATTGATGTCATTCTTGGGATCGAGAGAGGTCTCTGTCCCAGGAATCTCCAGTTTCGACTTCAGTTGAAATTGTGGCCTCGTCCGCTGGCTTCAAGGTGCTCCCATCAGGCCAGCTGGCTAAGACCTAGGACGATGACCCAGTCAAGATTATCGACTCCATCGATCTGTTGTCCCTGGATGAGGCTGACAATTCCTTGTTCAGCACTCCAGTCCTGACTGGACCTACCGAGGAGGAGACCCAGCCTGCTGGGAACCTCTGCATGGTCCCTGTCCCTGACGAGACGTGGTTCTCCCTGGCTCCTTCTGAGCACCCCGGTCGGTCCCCCGGCAGTTGGGGTCTAGGTCTTGAATACTGTCAACTGACAGGCTGAAGAAATCTCACAAATGCCACGCTGGGTGTTCTAAAAAGTGGTGCTGCCGCTATTCATTTTCGTCCTCCTCGGGAGAGGAGAGGTTTCGGCGCAAGTTGCACTGACACTACGAGGATCTTATGTGACAACAGTTGGTGTTGGTCAGTCCAAAGTCTACCTCGACTTCCACTCCAGCCATCATGTGGCTGCCGCCTTCCAGGCCGACGCAGACATCTCCGGAGCCAGCCGACACCATCCCTCCACCCGCAAAGCCGGTGAAGACCCGCCCGGCTCAGCCAAAACTGGCTTTTCCACCGATCGTGATGGAGCTGCCACCTAAACAGCCTCCCTCCGGGTTCTGCTAAGGAGTCTCAGCCCCGAGGGGCCTCCTTCACAGGTTGTCAGTTACCTTCACTCTTGACCGCTCGCGGCAGGTCGAAGGTGACTTATCCGGACTCCTCAGTCCAAGGACTCTGACTTGCATTCTCATCCTTTTGACGACTATTCGCTTGGGGGACTCTTGACAGAGGAAGGTCCCATGTCCTTCTTGGGCATTCTTTGTCTCCTCTCCAAATCCACGGGGATGCCTTTGGAGCCTGTTCAGAAAATGGCTCGATATCCCCTTACATTCTGACAAAAGGGGATTCTCTGACAGACGCCTTCCCAGTGGTTGAAGCCATTGTTGGCCCGGCCCTGAAGCTTTGGCAGCACCCTGCCACCTGCCCTGCACCATCAACCCAGATGGCCACAAGTATGCAGTTCCCATCTGCTCCTTTTCTGGATTCACAGAGCACCCCTCAGCTGAGGTTATGGTGACTGAATCTGTGTTTCAGCGCTTGGGCAATTCAGGAGACACAGACAGACCTCCGGACAAAGAGTCTAAAAAAACTGGACCACTCGGCCAGGGAGGCCTATGCTGCCTCTTTGCTTGACCTCCATCAGGCGAGCTCAGCTGTCATCATGGCACATTTCTCCCATGCCCTCCTGGGCTTTCTAGATGAGGTCCTTCCTAATCTCCCCACGGATCTTCAGACTATGGTCAAGCAGGTCTGTGACCAGGGTCGGGCTGTTGCTAAGCAGCAACTCCAGATGGCTCTGAACATCGGGGATTCTTGTGCCTGTTCGGTGGTGGCCGCAGTCACCATGCGCCGCAGGGCCTGGCTGAGGGTCTCGACCTTTATGGCAGACACCCAGCACAAAATGGCAGATGTTCCCTTCCTGGGCACTGATTTGTTCAGTTTGGGAGTTGATGATCATCTTCAGCGCATCGAGAAGTCCAATGCCACCTTGGACTCTGTTGCTTCCACCCAAAATAAATCTCAGGGTTCCAAAAAGCAGAAGCATAAGCCCTTTCAGCCTTCTGCACCTGTGGCCAAGCAGCCCCAGTACCAGGGGCAACAGCAGCAGGCTCAGTCTTGGCGCCCTCAGCCCAAGTCAGGGGCTTCAGTGGCCCATAAGCCCAGAGAGAAAGGCCCTGGCAGTCCTCAGACTGGATTCTCTTCCTCTAAGCCTGCACAGTGACAAGGTGGGGTTCCCACCCCCATACCCGTCATGCCCACTCTGGACCCTCTCGTGGTGGGCTGGCTCTGCCACTTCTTTTCCACCTAGTCCGGTGTCACAATGGACAAGTGGGTCTTGGAAGTGGTCAGCCAGGGGCTGCCCCTGGAATTTTTGCTGTACCCCGCAAGCTGAGCCCATGCCCTATGGGAGGCAAAAGGTATCTGTGCACACTCAGTCAGCTCTCCGAGACAACATCGCCTAACTCCTCCTTAAGGAGGTAGTGGTCAGAGTTGCGGATTCCCCTGTCAACCCAGGGTTAATTTCCAGGTACTTCCTGGTCCTGAAACAGACTGGTGTCTGGCACCCCATTCTAGATCTGCATGGCCTGAACCAGTTTCTCAGGTCTCGCACCTTCAGGATGGTAACTCTGTCTCAGATCATACCATCTCTCGAGCAGAACATGAGATTTTGCTCCCTGGATCTGCAGAACATGATCTTCCTGGACATAAAGTCTCCACCACACATTCACACTGATGGGACTGCATCGGAGGCACTAGGACCCAGCAGGAGGCAGCATTTTTCAGGAGGGCTGGCGCCGAGGTATGCCTCGAGGAAGCAGCACCGAGAGCCGGGCTTGCGCCGTATAGACTACCTCGGTGTTGACCCTCCAGCCGCTTCAGTTCCTTTTTCAAACAACATGAAGTCTTGCTCTATTCTGACAATATGAAGTTAGTCCCAGCACTAGAACTGCCCCAGAGAAGAAAGAGTTAATTCTATGCAGAAGCATAGAACATTGAGCTCGAGCTCGGTTTTCAAACCTCTGTCTCTGGTACTTACCAGTGTAACCGCCAGATTCTTTTCTCAGCCCAACAGTGAAGTCGCTCCAGAGATTTCCTCTGCTTTGGTTTGGTAAAGTTTAAAAAATAAACGTCGGTTTTAACTGATTTGTTTACTTTTTCGGATTTCCAGCCTCTGTCCATGGTACAGGTAGTGTGGTAGACAGGTGGTGACTAGTGTGTTAGTTTGTAAATTGTGAAAATTGTTTCTTGTCTCTGTTCTTCATCGGTCAGTCCGGTTAGGAACCGATTTTTCTGATTATTTTATTATTTTCTAGGATTAGTGTGATGTTCCGGTGCCGATCAAAAGAACCGGACTTTTTTCTGTTCTTTTACGGAACCCGTGACATAGTTCGTAACTGATCGGTTAGGTTGGCCATGTCTGAGAAACCCAAGGAAAAAACTGTCCCACTGGGTTTCAATTGTACTGAGTGAGGGGAGGCCTTTGCCAAGGCTGACCCCCACCTCATCCGTGTTTGTCTGGGGTTTGACCACCTCAAAACAGACTGCCAAATTTGCAAAAACTTCCCTAAAGCCACTCTTCAAAAAAGGTTGAGTAGGCTGAAGAAAAGGAGGCTGAGAAGTCCATAGATCCGGATGGCCAGCCCGGTTCGGTTGCAGCTGAACCTGAGGAGGTGCCTACTGACTTAGGCGATACCTCCTCGGGCAAAAGGAGGTCAGACTCTGAGGGGTCAGTTCCGTCGAAAAAGAAGCGCGAGTCAGCCAGTTCGGATCCAGCACCATGTTCTCCAACCACTGGTGAGATAGCCAAAGTGATTAGTATAGTTCAGTTGCTTTGTCCGGTTCCATCCGAACCGGTACTGCCGGTTAGGTGGTTGGTTTGGATCCGACTCCATCAGATTACGATCCGGATGCTTTCTATGAGGAGTGGGAGGGAGACGAAGGTGAAGTGGGGAAAGGTGTGCCTGCTATTAAAAGGACTATTGCCAGGTGGATTGTCTCTTGTATACAATTTTGCTATGACAAATTGGGCAAAACACCCCCTGCAGACCTGAGGGCTCACTTGACTAGGGGTACAGCTGCCACTCTGGCTGCAGCCAGAGATATACCCTTGCTAGAAATCTATAAAGCAGCCACCTGGAAAACAGTCCATACATTCACCAAGCATTACTCTCTGGACATCCAGGCTAGGAGTGATGCTAGGTTTGGCACAGCAGTACTGCAGATCTTGATCTTACTTCGAGACACAGCTCTTGCAGCAGGTTACACCATTAGGACCGAAGCCGGCAGGCGTCAGGATTACGGAAAAATTCTAGCTAGCTATCTTCAGCGGGGACCGCCCCGGCGTCGGTCCGCCTCCGGCGTCGAGCGTGTACTTAAGGGGCAGTCCATCAGATTCCCAGTTCTTTCCGCCTCGACACTGCATGTCTCGACCCTTCGGTTACAGTCTAGCGCGTGACGCGTGGTTCAAACTTTCCTCCGGGAAATTCATTTTTCTTCAAGCAAGATTGTTGCCGATGTCCTCTCCGACCTCCGGTCACTCCTCCAAGTGTGCTTGCGGGAAACAGATCCCCTTCAAGGACCCCCACACGGCCTGCGTTCGGTGCCTGGGCCCAGACCACGATACCCGGGCCTGTTCGTTCTGCCAAGGGTTCAACAGTCGAACTAGGATCCGACATCAGAAGGCCCTTCAGGCTTTTTTGTTGGAGGAAAAGCTGAAGACCATGTCCTCCAAGGGGGAATCATCTTCTAAATCCCACAAGCACGCGGAGAAAAGAAGGGAGAAGGCCCCTTCCAGGTCCCCTTCCAGGGCTTCGGAGCCCCGCAGCTCCGGTTCTCGGTCTGACCGCTCTCCTTCCAGGGCCAGCTCTCAGCCTCCCCCAGCTGCAGTAAGGAAGCCTTCTTCTCAGGCCAAGTCCGCCAGGCCGTCGTCGTCTTCTTCATCCAAGGCCTTGGCGAAGTCCGGGGAGCACCACCACCATCATCACAAGTCGGATTCCTGCCCTTTGGTTCCCGACGTCCGGTCTTCGTCTGTGCCTCCTCGGAAAACCTTGGAGCCCACACCCTTGAAGAGACCTGTACACCAGACGCCGGCACGACCGTCGTCGGCCGTGCGTCATTCCTCCCTGGAGCCGCCGTCGGCCGGACAGCCGTCACCGGCCAAACCATCCCAGCGGACGCCGGTAGGGGGACCGACGTCTGCTCCTCCTGAGAAGAGGGCCCTGACGCCTCCGACCGCCGTCGGTCAGGAGTCTTTAACTGAGGAGGACTTAACGCAGCCCGAGGACCAGACGGGTGACCCCGGCTTCGCCGAAACTCCCAGGGCTCCCTCGCCCTTACCCGAGACCCCTGTGGAACCGATACCGGGACCCGATGACCGCCCACCGGCGCCCGGGCCGTGGTCCGGCCTTTCTTTAGCGGAAGTGAAGGATCTCTTCACTTACTGGTGGGACACCATTAAGAGGGACATGGTCCCCACCTCTCCTCTTCCTCTCCCTCCTCCTCCTCCTCCGGTTCCTGCACCCCCTTCACCTTCGGGGTCGGCAGACCGTTTGCCTCCTCCCCGGGAGCCTAGATCCTCTCCCAGGGAAGATCAGAAAAACGGAGACCTCTGTCGAAATCCTCTTCTGGGTCACCCAGCCCCAAGAGATCCAGGAGACACCGACGTTCGCCGTCGACGGAGGACACGGGATCAGTCTACTCTTCCTCTAGATCCCCATCTCCTCTCTCCATCCCTTCTCCGGACCCACGTGAGATGCTGAGATCTCCTCCGGATGACCCTTCGTTCATGGATATTATGAGACATATCCAAGAGAACATGGGATGGGATGCAGAAGAGCTAGACCCCGAAAGGTTACGCCTCGCCAAATATCTTCAGCAGAAGGACCCCAAGCTTGTGGTGGTACCACCCTTGGTGGACACTTTCGTGGACATCACCAAGGCAGCGTGGAAGTGTCCACATTCGCTCCCGGCGATGACGAAAAAAGCTGATCGCTTGTACAAGGCTCCTAAGGATGACCAGTACTTGATGCAGCAGCCTCAGGCTGATTCTCTGGTCATCACAGCCTCACATGACCGGTCACAGAGGCCGCAATATTTGAGCATCCTGCCACCGGACCCAGAGTCCAAGCAGCTGGACGCCCTGGACAGGCGCACGTATGCTCCGCTACATGCGCCATCAGATCCTTGAATTATCTGACCCACATGGTTCAATTCCAGAGCGGCTTTGTAGGAACAGGGTCTGGGCGGCGCTGAAAAGCTGCGGAAGGTGAGCAGAAGGAGGAGATGCTTCAGCTCCTCCGTGCGGGTTCAGGCGTGGGGACCCAAGTGCCCGAGCAGCGTGCGACTCCAGCGGACTCATCGGCCGAGCAGAAGCTTCTGGCGTGTCCGCCGAGACACTCCTGGTTCTGCGGCTCTGGTTTTACCAGACGTCCAGAAGAACATTATGGATGCTCCGTTTGAGGGAGAAGTCTTGTTTGGTAATCCTTCCGAGAAGATCATTACCAAACTTCAAGAGGACGGGAAGGCGGTAAGGTCGGTTCAGGCCATGTACCGACCCAAGCTTGGTTCCTTTCGTAGGAACCAAAGCCGTTTTCATGGGCGGACATAGAGGCAGCAGCCTCGCTCCTCTACACATCAGAGGGGCTCCGGCTTCCGTAGAACCCAGGGAAAACAGCCCGCCAGCCGAGGTCAGCGTTCTCCTAGGACGGCCCAGCCAGTGGGCCCATCTGCCGCCACAGCCTGACTCCTTTCCGGCCCCCGCCCCTCAGGATCAACGGGAAATCATGGTCGGGGGTTGCATTGCGAACTTCCTGCCGGGATGGCAGGCTATAACCACTGACAGGTGGGTTCTTCAGTTGGTCAGTCTAGGCCACTTTATAGAATTCGCAGAAAAGCCACCCTCGAGGCCTCCTTTGTTCTCCTGGTATCCGGGTCAGCACAAAAATTTGATCTGGCAAGAGGTACTCATGGTCCTGCAAAAGGGAGCAATAGAGTACGTCCCGGAGAACCAGAGAGGACAAGGATATTATTCCCACTTCTTCCTGGTTCCCAAAAAAACAAGGGACCTCCGTCCGATTCTGGACCTCAGCGACCTCAACGTGTTGGTCGCCTACAAGAAAGATTCCGCATGGTGACTCTTCGGGTCTTATTCCATGCTGAAACAGGACACCTTTTAGCGTCTCTAGGCGTGCAGGGCGCCTGCCATATCCCTATAGCTCAGTGCACCAGAGGTTCCTGCGATTGATTTCTCGACCACCACTTTCAGTTCGAGCTCTTCCGTTCGGACTGTCATCCGCACCAAGGGTCTTTACCAAGTGCATGGCAGTTGTGGCAGCATCTCTGAGGAGACAGGGCCACTATGTGTTCCTGTATCTGGACGACTGGCTTCTCATAGCCACCTCCAGAGGCGTTGTCACTTTCATGGTCCAAACACCCAGGACCTGTTCCAATCTCTGGGCTTTCTCATAAATTACGAGAAGTCTCTCCTGGTACCGTCGCAGAAACTGCAGTTTATAGGCGCAGTACTGGACACTGTTCAGGGAAGAGCTTTTCTTCCAGACGACAGAGTGGAGCGCATCAGATCCCTCATAAGGGATTTGTCGTCGAACAAGATTGTACCTGCCAGGTCGGTCCTTCGCTTGCTCGGACACATGGCTGCGGCCATTCCTACTGTCCCTTTCGCAAGGCTCCACATGCGGGTAACCCAGTGGATGCTCAAAGTGCAATGGGACCAAAGGCAAGACCACTTGCAGCATCCGGTCAGGATCACGAACCCAGTGATCCGAGACTGGCAGTGGTGGCTAGTCCCAGGGTCGCTCTCCACGGGCATCCTGTTTATAGCGCCGTCCCCGGAGGTAACCCTCACCACGGACGCCTCGAGTCTTGGGTGGGGGGGGCGCACCTGGATGGGGTAAAGTCCCAGGGTACGTGGACCCCGTTGGAAGCTCATCTCCATATCAATGTCCTAGAGATGAGGGCGGTTCTCTATGCCCTGCAGACCTTTCAGTCAGTAATCCCACGTGTACTCTTCTGCTTCAGACAGACAACACGGCGGTGATGTATTACCTCAACAAACAAGAGCGCACACTCTTACCCCCTTTGCAGGGAGGCCATGAGATGTGGGATTGAGTGATCGGACACGGCGCCAAATCTGATCACTGTGCATGTTCCCGGAGTGGACAACACAATGCAGACAGCCTGAGTCGATCCCAGGCCAGAGTCCAGAGTGGAAACTTCTTCAAGAGGTAGCAGAGGATCTGTTTCTTCGTTGGGAATTCAGAACTAGACTTGTTCGCATCCCCATCCAACGCAAAACTGCCCAATTTTTGCTCGCTAGATCCAGGGCCTGGTGTTTTCTGGTGAGACGTGTTATCCCTCTCCTGGGCGAACAGATTCCTCTACACTTTCCCTCCCTTTCCGTTGATCCAGAGAGTTCTTCTCAAACTGCGCAGGGAGCACGCACTCATGATCCTGGTGGCCCCGTTCTGGCCCAGACAGATCTGGTTCCCTTTGTTGGTGCAACTATCTCGGGAACCCCCGCTCCCGTTGCCGCTCAGCTCCCATCTCCTGTCTCAGGAGAAAGGTTCATTAGTCCATCCGGACCTACGCTCTCTGAACCTGCATGCTTGGCTCCTAGAGACATAGCCATCTTGCGTCCCGGGGTCTCGCAAGAGGTTGCAGAGGTTCTTTCTGCAGCCAGAAAGCCGGCAACGCATGCAACGTATGCCATGAAATGGCGCCGTTTTTGTTTATGGTCACGAGCTCGTGATCTTTCCCCTTTAGGTTGTCCTGTGGGACTAGTGTTGGATTACCTCCTCTCCCTTTTTCATTCAGGCCTAGCCTACTCCTCTATTAAGGTGCACCTCTGTGCCATTTCTGCCTATCACCTCCCGGTGGGACATCGTACAGTAGCTCAATTGGGCGCCTCTCGGGGAATTTCTTAGGGGAGTGTTACACCTTAGGCCTCCCATTAGGGACCCTGTGCCTCCATGGGATCTGCCTTTGTCCTGAAACAGCTCACACTCCTCCTTTTGAACCTGCAGCGGATTGCGAGCTACGTTTTCTGTCGTGGAAAACGTTATTTTTAGTTGCTGTTACTTCAGCGAGAAGAATTTCTGAGCTTCACGCTCTTATGTGCCAAGAGCCTTATTTAGTTTTCCACCGGGACAGAGTATCCCTGAGGATGAATCCTAAGTTTTTACCTAAGGTGGTCTCTTCACTCTCTCTAAACCAGGATATTGACCTTCCGGTCTACTTCCCGAGTTATTCAAATAGAGGAGAGACTTTGCTCCACACCCTGGATGTTCACCGCAGCCTGAGGTATTACCTCAACAGAACTAAATCCTCTCGTAGTTCTGAACAGCTTTTTGTTTCCTTCTCTGAGAGAATGATGGGCCAATCAGTATCCAAACAGTCTCTGTCTCGCTGGCTTGTCCAGTGTATTTCCTACTGTTATGATATAAAACAAAGCCCCTCCGGGCTCTGTCGGGGTCATTCTACTAGGGGTGTGGCCACATCCTTTGCAGCACTCAGAAATGTCTCCACCTCTGCTATTTGTGCTGCAGCCACTTGGAGCTCTGTGCATACCTTTATCAGGCATTATAGCCTGGACATACGCCTCTCGGGAAGGGCTGGTTGCCTTGCGGTGCTAGAGGTCTCCTGTCCTAGGTTCAGGACCTGGAATGTACTTTCTATTTTCCTCCTCCCAGAATTTCTGGCAGCGTTACTGCTTGGGAATCAGTCTAATGGTGTAACCTGCTGCAAGAGCTGTGTCTCAGTAAGACAGTACAGTTGCGTAGAACTTACCGTAACAGTAGATCTTGAGAACAGCTCTTGTCAAGCTCTCATCACCTTCCCCCTTGGAGGAGGCATGGCTTTGCCCTTTTTCATGTTGGGATTTTCCTCCTTTATTATCTTCTGACGGTGGATCCTCGGTCTCCCACTCTGATGTCATCCTGCGGCGAGGGTCTCCGGCCGGGAGAACTGGGAATCTGGGCGGGACCGCCTTAAGTACCACCGCCTGGCGTCGGAGGTGGGACGCCCGGGGTGGTCCGCTAAAGATAACTAGCTAGAATTTTTCCGTGGGGTCGTGACGCCTGCCGGCTTCGGTCCTAATGGTGTAACCTGCTGCAAGAGCTGTTCTCGAAGATCTACTGTTACGCTAAGTTCTTACGTAACTGTACTTTCCCAAAGTAGGTTCTGCATTCCCTCTTCCTGGGGGAACTGCTTGGTAGTCTGCATATTGTCAGAATACATAAAGACTTCTTGTTGTTTGAAGAAAAAAATTACCATAGTAATGTTTCTTCTAATAGAGTCTTGCTGTATTCTGACCTCCCTCCCTCCTCCTGCCTCTCCTCTCAGAACCTAGTTTTTGGAAAGTGGGCTGGCAGGTACAGTGTTCACCTCAGGGGTGTACCTTGTACCCTCCCTCTTAAGGGTGGGGTAGTTGTTTTATTGTTGTTGTTATGTGTGTGTATGTGTGTGTGTCGTGCCTGAAAATAGTCACCTGTTGGCTAGCGCACTCACCCGGTAAACAAAAACTAAATAAAATAAATAAATATATATATTTATATATATATATATATATATAGTCACTGCTTTTTCCTTGGTTCTCGTCTTGAGTCTTTTAGGCCCAAATTGTTGCCTTTGGCTTTAAGTAAACAATTTCCACTTTGTCTACTAGTTAGTTAGTTTGCTCGTAAGAATCTGACGGTTAAACTGGTAAGTACCAGAGACAGAGGTTTGAAAACCGAGCTCGAGCTCAACGTTCTATGCTTCTGCATAGAGTTAACTCTTTCTTCTCTGGGGCAGTTCTAGTGCTGGGACTAACTTCATATTGTCAGAATAGAGCAAGACTTCATGTTGTTTGAAAAAGGAACTGAAGCGGTTGGAGGGTCAACATTACTATGGTGAATAATTTTTTTTCTTTCCCACCGTCGAGTGCGCTTCAGTGACGATGCGCTCGCCTGCGGAGTCAAACTTCACATCTATACGACAGCAGCTTCAGTTTTATTAGTTTTACTAGTTTTATTATTTTCTAGAGAAAATAAATACCGATTAAATTTTATTATTTCGTACAGAAAGTCTTCAGCCCTCAACCATGAGTGGGGCAGGTGGCGGTGAGGAGATTTCACATGAAAGCTGTTCAGTCAGCTGGGCTGGGTTTGATCCGCTGCCCTCAACCGGGGGCAGGGGTCTGACTTAAGACAGTCCGGTGCTTGGGGGAATGGGCAGTCTCCCTGAAATAACAAAAAAAAGCAGTCCCATTCTCGGCACCGCTTGATCTCGAGCTCTTTTTCAGCCTCCCGGTCAAAAAAGAAGCAGCATTGCTCAAGGTCACCCTCTAGTATGTCTGCACGTAGATTGTCAGTTGCTGGGGGCAGGGGCCAGTCTCCCCCTCTTCCAGAGTCCCCTCTGGTTTCTGCCCCTGGTGACTGGCATCCTCGACTCCGGAGTCCCTCCCCACCTGTTGGGGGCTCCTCCAGTGAGCAGTTTCACCATTGGGCCGCTGTTACGGAGCAGTGGGTGCGGCAATTGTCACGGCTGCCTGAGCTGGCTAGTCCATCACAGGGCCATCGGGCCTCTCAGTTTCGGATTTGTAGGCCAAGCGGTTGAGACTTCCGAGTCACGTGGCGCCCTCTCTGGTGCAGTCAGCTCTGTGCCCTGGTGTCTATCCCCCTCACATGGCTGCGGCGCAGGGGTCCACACCGGTGCCTTTATTTCCTACTGAATTTCTTCATTTTTCTTCGTCTAATTGGAATTTTCAGACTTCTGCTGCAGTGCTGCAGTCTGCGGTGCCAGCCTCCCTGACATCGGTGCTGGCTTCCCTGGCACTGTGTTCAGCGCCATGTGCTTTGTCGGTGCTACGCTCAGAGCCACAGTCCACGCTGGCACCACGTTCGGTGCTGCTTCCTATGCCGGCGCCACCTGTGTTCTCGGCGCCGCTTCCTATGATGGCATCGGTGGCTATGGCAGTGCCACACGGGTATCAGATTCTTTCCTCTCCTCTTCTTTCCTCTTCTTTTCATCCCTTTCCTATCTATACAGTCCCTTCTGGACTGGCAGGGGATGACATTGAACCTGATCCTGATCTTCAATTGGGTGATGACTTTGATGATGAGTCCACCTTGGGGCGGGGAACAAATCTTCTACAGAGCCTTTGGTCGAGGACCTTTCCTTTAAGTCTCTGCTCAGGAATTTAAATTCCACTCTCTGTCTCTCTCCACACCTCGGATATTGATCCTGGGAAGCTGCTCCATTTGCAGTATCTGCATGTTCCAGATATCCCTATGGATCTAACCCCTCTGGTGCAGCCCTCTTTTGAGACTCTGTCCCAGATGGTGTGGGATAACCCAGCTCTTATTCCCTCTGTGGCTAAGTCCATAGATAGGAAAAATGCCCCTCCCAAAGATTGTCCCATTCTGGCCTCTCAAGCTTTTGCTGACGCCATCATGGTTCTGGCAGAGAATGACAAGGCTGATCTTCCTCCGGTCTTCCTAAGTCTCCACCACTCATTCACACTAATGGGATATGCGTCGAAGGCACTAGGACCCATCGGGAGCAAACTTTTTTGTTAGAAGGTTGACACCTGAGACCGAGCCGCGAGGAGAGGCACTGCGAGCCTCAGCTCGTGTAGTAATGAATATCTTGGCGTCGACCTTCCAACCGCCCCAGTTCCTTTTTTCCCACCGTCAGGTGTGCTTCAGTGACAATGTCGCTCGCCCCACAGGAGTCCAACTTCAAACTAGCAGCATAGTTTTCAGTTTTGTTGTTTTGTAGTAATATCTCAAATAAGTATCACTTAAGTTTATTCTTATTTACAAAGAAGTCTCAGCCTACTTTGCGGAGTCGACCATGGCGGGTCAGGTGGCGGTGGGAGACTTCATGTAAACTGTTCAGTCAGCTGGGCTGGGTCCAGTCCGCCTTCTCCCAGAGGAGTCTGACAGCAGTCAGTCCAGTGCGGGGAGTGGGCAGTCACTTGAAAGCTTATAAAAATAAGCGGTCGCATTCTCGGCACCGTTCGACCTCGAGCTCTTCTTGACCCACAGGTCAAAAGAGAAGGCATCACTTGAGGTCACCCTATGATATGTCTGCGGCGTGAGCGGTCAGCTAATGGAGCTAGTTGCCAGTCTCCTCCCTGGAGTTGCCAGCTTCTGTTTCTGGTAGCTGGCGTCTTGACGCATGGACCCTACCCGCCCTCTGGTAGGTCTTCAGATAAGCAGTTTCATCAGTGGGCTGCTCTTTGGGCAGTGGGCTCGGAGGTTGGTCCAGCTGCCTGGCCTGGTCACTCAGGGGCCTTGGGCTTCTTGGGAGACCAGGTAGGGCGGTTGAGCCTCCCTGGTCGTGCACCGTCTTGAGTGCCGTCGATTCGATGCTAGTGTCTCCCCCCATGGCTGCAGTGCAGGGGCCACACGATGCCTCTATTTCCTGCTCTTCTTCCTCCCTTCTCCTCAAATCCTGTTTTGAGTCTTGGGGTGTTTCGACACCCTCGGCGTTGATGTACGCTTCGGCACGTCTTGGCCTTGATCGTCTGTCAGCGCCATTAGTGCAATTGCCGTGTGCTTCGCCCGGCGCGTCCTCAGCGCCATGTGCATCGTCGGCGCCGCAAGGCATCATGGCTTTCCGGCTAAGCGCCGTCTTGACGCCGTGTGGCTCCGGTGCCATGCGCTTTATCGGCACCATGTGAGCTTCTCGGCGCCGTCCTTGGTGCGTGCATCGCATCGGCACTGTCGTTTCTTTCTTTTTTTCTATTTTCTTTTCTCTCCTCCTGCCCGGTTGTCCAGGGTATCTGCCCGGTCACGGGCCGGCAGCTTCCACCCCCAGAATGGCCTCGGCCCTCCGAGCCCGTGGCTTCCCTTGCAGCGGAGCTCTGAGATCCCGAGGGCCAACACCCGCAGGACCTGTATTAGGTCGGAGGGCCGGCCTGGGGGGCTAATTGAAGCCGCGGCGGGCTTCATAGAGGACGACCGGCAGCCATTTTTCCGTATTTCCGGGAGGCGGGACGTGCAATGATGCCTGACGTCCTGTCCCGCCTCCAAAGTGTCTTTCGTGTGCCAGTAGCTGTGCAACTCCCAGCCTCCGCCGGGGATCGCTCGTGCTCCGAGCATCAAGCCCCCCCTCCCCCCTGGAGAAGGAGAGCAGCCCATAGGACGCTCAATCCTTCTCCCCCCAGCCGACCCTTCCAGCGACCCGAGTCCGTTCCCGAACCCGTGTCGCCAGCGCACATGGCGGAAATCCACGCTGCTCCGGCAGGCCGGCTCTGCACTGTGCGTTTCTGTGGCGCCGGGGATTCTTAGGGCGTCATCTACCTTTCAGGACTCCTCCTTTAACTCTTTTCCATCCTCATTTCCCTCTGATTTTGACTCCTTTCCTGTCCATGCAGTCCCTCCTGGACTGTCAGGAGATGACATTGAGCCTGACCCAGACCTTAGGCTGGGTGATGAAGTGGAAGGAACAGGATCTATTCCTGCTGCAGAGCCTGTGATCGAGGACCTGTCTTTTAAGTCTCTGCTGAAAAACTTGATTTCCACTCGTTCTCTCCAAACTACAGACATCGATCCTGGGATATTGCTAAGACTCCAATACCTCCACGTTCCCGAGATCCCTACGGATTTGACTCCTCCAGTACAGCCCTCCTTTGAGATGCTGTATCAAATGGTATGGAATAATCCTGCTCTCCTTCCTTCGGTGGCTAAATCCATAGATAGGAAATACTCAGCCCCCAAGGATCGACCCATTTTGGCGTACCAAGCCTTTGCGGATCCTATTGTAGTTTTGGCAGAGAATGATAAGGTCGTCCTCCCCCAGATTACTACAGCTCGACCCATTAACAAAGAGTCTCGTAAGATAGACACTTTAGGTAAGAGAGTCTTTGCTGCTTCCACCCTGGGTATGCATATTGCCAGCTACCAAGGCTATTTCTCTCAATATGAGTATATCCTTTGGCACTCACTCAAACAAATGGTTGAAGCTCTACGGAATCGGACACAAAGTCAGAGCTACTTCAGACCATTACCAGGGGTATCGAATCCAACAACCAGCAGGTTAAAGTGGCTATGGATGCTTTCGATGCTGCTTCCCGCTCTGTTGATGACGCATTTGTACCTTGCGTCATTCCTGGCTTTGGCGGCTTCAGGTTTCCGCGAATGGCGCGCACAGCAGGTAATGGCGTTGCCTTTTGATGGTGTGTATCTCTTTGGCCTCAAGTAGAACAGGCTGTAGAAGCTACACAAAGACTAGGTCAGCCATTAAGTTGGCTCGACCTCCTCCTGTCCCCTCTCGAGGGGGTGTTAATAAACGCCAGTTCCATAACAGTCAGTCCTTTCGAGGCAAAGGCAGAGGAGGTTTTCATAAAAACCAAGCCTCCCAGCCTCAAAAGAAAACGCAACAGTAGGCGCGAGGACCCAAAGCACCCAGCGCCACCTTCTGAGTTGTTGGCCCAAGTCCTACCTCAGCTGCCCGAGGTGGACTCTTCCTCAGCGGTGGGAGGTAGTCTGACACACTTCTACAATCAATGGAAGTCCATAACCTCAGACTAATGGGTCCTCCGGATAATCTGCGAGGGGTATTCACTCAGTCTTGTGGAGACCCCTTCAGATCGTCCTCCCAAATGACAGCCCAAGCTGTCAACCCTTCAGTCAGAGCTTCTCGCCGCCAAGATACAGGGCCTTCTGAACAACAGGGCAATAGAAGTAGTTCCACTCCATCAACAGAACACAGGGTTCTACTCCCATAACTTTCTGGTTCCAAAGAAAACCGGGGGCATGCGTCCCATTTTGGACCTCAGAAAACTAAACAAATTTCTGCCCAAGGAGAAATTCAGAATGATTTCACTAGGAACCTTGTTACCGTTGCTTCATCAACATGACTGGCTTGCCTCCCTAGACATGCAGGATGCTTACCAGCACATTTCTATTCACCCAAAGCATCACAAATTCCTAAGGTTTGTAGCTCTGGGACAACATTATCAGTTCAGAGTCCTGCCCTTTGGGCTATCTTCAGCTCCACAAGTTTTTACAAAGTGTTGTGCAGTTCTCGCAGTGCATCTCAGAAAGATCGGAATACAGGTGTTCCCTTATCTGGACGATTGACTTCTGACAAGTCTTTCCAGGCAGGGAACTCTGGATGCCATAGCCACGGCTTCACGCTTTCTCACGTCCATGGGAATCCTGCTAAACCTCAAAAAATCGCAGCTGCAGCCCTCCCAGAGGCTCCTTTTTATAGGAACTCTTCTGGACAACTCCTGTGTGAAGGCTTTTCTTCCAGAGGACAGGAGGAGCGATATCCTTCACATGGCCTGTCACATCGGGGAGAGCAACTCGGTTCCAGCTCTCTCGATGCAATGGATGCTAGGTCTCATGGCATTCTTGGTGTTCACTGTACCCCTAATACACCTTCACATGAGAACTTCTCGGTGGATGCTCAGTACTCAGTGGTCCCCAACCACTCACCCGCAGTCCTTTCTCGTCAAGGTGACAGAACCTCTAAAGAGGTCGCTCACCTG
This sequence comes from Neoceratodus forsteri, assembly GCA_016271365.2. NCBI lineage: Eukaryota > Metazoa > Chordata > Ceratodontiformes > Ceratodontidae > Neoceratodus > Neoceratodus forsteri. Next base: position 487,702,665 of record CM057449.1, read on the forward strand.
GTGGTCGCAAGAGAACAATCTCCTAGAAGGGTATCCCTTTGCTCCTCTGGATCATCACATTTCCATTACCACAGACACGTCCCTGATGGGGTGGGGAGCTCACTGTCAGGCTCTCCACACTCAAGGTACGTGGACTCTGGTCGAGCCCCAGCTTCACATAAATGTCTTAGAAATGAGAGCTGTCCTTTATGCGGTCCGGGCGTTGAAGGACTTTCTCTGTCACAAGAACATTCTCCTTCAAATGGGCAACAAAGCAGTGATGTATTACATCAACAGATAGGGCGGTACTCACTCTTACCCCTTATGCAGAGAGGCGATGAGAGTGTGGGAATGGTGCTTGCAGCACAAGTCTCTAATTCAAGCAGTCTACCTGCAAGGAATGCAGAACGAACTGGCAGATCGCCTCAGCAGAACAGAGACAGATCCTCACGAATGGTCTCTCGACTCAGCCGTAGTTCAGTCAGTATTCGCAGAGTGGGGAACTCCAGACCTGGACCTTTTTGCATCCCCACTCAACACAAAACTGCCTCTCTTCTGCTCCAGAAATCCAGGGCCTGGAATTTTCTGTCAGGATGCGTTCAGGCTGCAATGGACAAAACGCTTTCTATACGCCTTTCCGCCTCTTCCTCTAATTCAGAGGGTACTTCTCAAGTTCGAATCCCAGGGGACGAAATGATCCTCATTGCTACCTTCTGGCCTCGACAGATGTGGTTTCCACTACTCAACAGTATGTCGGCAGCTCCGCCGAAACCACTTCCCCTTCAGACGAACCTCTTGACTCGGGCCTGTTGTTCATCCCAACCTGGGGTCGCTTCACCTTCACGCTTGGCTCCTGAAGAGATAGTAGTGAACAGGTTCAATGTCTCTCACAGGGTTTCAGATATTCTTCTGGCTGCGCGGAAGCCAGCCACTAGGAAAACTTATACAGCCAAATGGAAGCGTTTTTCGCTCTGGTGTGCAAAATCCTCTTTAAATCCCTTTTTCTGCCCACCAAATAAAATTTTGGAGTACCTCTTTGACCTCTCAAATTCAGGTCTGCAGTACTCTACAGTCAAAGTTCACCTTTGTGCAATTTCAGCTTTTTATGAGCCGGTACTTTCCTTGTCACTGGCTCAGTTACCTGTGGTTAAGAGGTTCCTTAAGGGAATTCTGCATACCACACCTCCTATAAGATGTCCAGTCGCAGCCTGGGACATTAATCTTGTGCTAGACATGCTCACTCGGAAACCTTTCGAACCTCTGGCTACCTGTGAGCTAAAATTTCTCACCTGGAAAACGGCCTTCCTGGTGGCCATTACCTCAGCCCGCAGGGTCTCTGAGATACATGCCTTGGCCACAGAACCTCCGTATACTGTGTTCCATAAAGACAAAGTAGTCCTTAGAACCCATCCTAAATTTCTTCCTAAGGTTGTTTCAGAATTCCATCTAAACCAACCTCTGGTCCTTCCCTCTTACTTTGCGGACTTCCAAAATGAAGGAGAATGTTCTCTTCATTCCTTGGACGTCAAGAGAGCATTGCGTTTCTATCTAGATAGAACAAAAGACTTTCGTAAAGCTCAACAACTGTTTGTTTCCTTCAGCGAGACCTGGCTGGGTCAACCTGTCGCTATCAGATGTGTCTCAGCATGGCTAGTGGCATTCCTTCGCCACTGTTATTCCATGGCGCAGGTTAAGCTGGAGGGCAGAGTGTGCGCTCACTCTACTAGGGCAGTCATGGCATGTTTGGCAGAAATCCGCAACGTACCCATTGCAGATATTTGCAGTACGGCTACCTGGAGCTCAGTGCATACATTCGTTAAACACTATGCCCTGGATGTCCATGCCAGATGACATCTTTCCTTTGGCAGAACCATCCTTAATGGACTTCTGTCCTAAAACTGTGAACTCTTGGTCTCTCCTGCCGCCCTCTCAGGGGATTATTAGTTCGGTACTCTCCCATTAGTGTGAATGAGTGGTGCAGACTTATGTCCAGAAAGATATGGAAATTACGTACCTACCGTAATTCTTGATCTTCTTGAATGAGTCTCACCACTCATTCTACCTCCCTCCATCCCAGAGCTCACCTCTGTTGTTGGTCTTCACTCCCTCAATCTTTAGGCTGTGAAGACTTCTTTCTTGACCCTTCTTATACGGGTCTTCCGGACTATCTTATGTCCGTTTTTAGGTTAGGCTATCCTTCTAGGTTAGTTACGCTGCACCTCCTCGGAAAAAAGGTACTGAGGCGGTTGGAAGGTCGACGCCAAGATATTCATTACCACATGAGCTGAGGCTCGCGGTTCCGCTCCTCGCAGCTCCGTCTCAGGTGCCGACCATCTAACAAAAACGTTTGCTCCCGAATGGTCCTAGTGCCTCTGGCACAGATCCCATTAGTGTGAATGAGTGGTGGAGACTCGTCCAAGAAGATCAAGAATTACGGTAGGTACGTAATTTCCATTTCTTTCACAGGAAGCTATAGCACGTCCAATAAACAAAGAATCTCGCATGATCGACACCTTGGGTAAGCAAGTCTTTGCTGCTTCAACCTTGGGCATGTGCATTGCTAGCTATCAGGGTTATTTTGCCCAGTACGAGTATACACTCTGGCATTCGCTCAAAACTACGGTAGAAGCGCTTCCAAACTCGGTGGTTAACGCAGAGCTACTACAGACCATTACCAGAGGCATTGAGTCCAATAATCAACAGCTTAAAGCTGCCATGGATGCTTTCGACACTGTGTCCAGAGCAGTGGCGGCTGGTATTTGCACCCATCGCCACTCTTGGTTGCGTACCTCGGGCGTCACTAAAAAATGATGCCCAGCAAAAGGTTACCTTTCGGCGGTATATATCTGTTTGGGCCTCAGGTAGAGCTGGTGCTAGAGGATAATCAGAAAACCAGGTCAGCCATCAAGACGGCTAGACCCCTTTCTGCAGCCCCTCAAAGTGGCGGAAACAGGCGTTAGTTTCATAACCGTCAGTCCTTTCGTGGTAGCAGCAGAGGAGGCTTTAACAGAAACCAAACTCCTCAGCTACAAAAGAAAGTGCAGCAGAAAGCACAGGGCCCCAGAGCATCTAGTGCCACCCCTCTGAGATTTCAGCCCTGGTCACTCCTCAGCTGTCTGAGGGGGACTCCTCCTTGGCAGTAGGAGGGTGTCTGACTCAGTTTTATGACAGGTGGAAGTCGATAACATCACACAAATGGGTTCTCAGGATAATCCGAGAGGGGTACTCTCTCAATCTGTTGGAAACCCCTCCAGATCATCCACCCAAGCAACAGCCCAGGCTGTCTGCCACTCAGTCAGACCTTCTTGCATCTGAGATTAAAGGCCTTCTGAACAGCAGGGCAGTAGAGATAGTTCCACTGGACCAGCGGAACACAGGTTTCTACTCCCATTACTTTCTAGTTCCAAAGAAGACAGGTGGTATGCGCCCTATTCTCAACCTCAGAAAGTTAAACAAGTTTCTTTTCAAGGAGAAATTCAAGATGATATCTCTCGGTTCCCTTCTACCTCTGATTCATCAACATGATTGGCTAGACTCCCTGGACATGCAGGATGACTACTAACACATTCGCATACACCCAAAGCACCCCAAGTACCTAAAGTTCGTGGCATTGGGTCAGCACTGCCAATTCAGAGTCCTGCCCTTTGGGCTGTCCTCGGTGCCTTGAGTTTTTACAAGGTGCTGTGCAGTTCTTGCGGCGTATCTGAGGAAAATCGGATTCCAAGTGTTCCCATATCTAGACGACTGGCTCCTTGCGAGCCCCTCCAGACAGGAGACTCTAGAGGCCATGGCTGCAGCCTCAAACTTCCTCATGCCCATGGGAGTTCTGCTAAACTTGAAAAAGTTGCAGTTACAGCCCTCCCAGAGGCTCCTCTTCATGGAGCCCTTCTGGACACGTCCTGTCAGAAGCCTTCCTTCGGAGGAAAGAAGGAGTGATATTCTCCAGATGGCCTGCTCGTCAGAGAAAGCAGCTCAGTTCGAGCTCTGTCGATGCAATGGATGCTGGGTCTCATGGCATCCTCAGTGTTCGCTATGCCTCTGGCTCATCTTCACAAGAACTTCTCATTGGATGCTCAGCACTCGGGGGTCGCCAGCCACACACCCTCAGCCCTTTCACATCAAGGTGACAGAACCGCTGAGGCGGTCACTCATCTGGTGGTCTCAGGAGGACAACCTTGAGGAGGTTTATCCCTTCATCCCTCTGTATCCTCAGGTCTCCATCACCACAGCTGCGTCCCTGCTGGGATGGGGAGCTCACTGCCAGGATCTCCACACCCAGGGCAAATGGAGTCAAGATGAGTCCCAACTTCACACAAATGTTCTGGAAATGAGAGACGTCCTTTATGCAGTCCGGACCTTGAAGGACATTCTCTGTCACAAGACCATTCTCCTTCAGACAGACAACAAAGCAGTGATGTACTACATCAACAAGCAGGGCAGGGCACACTCTTACCCCTTTGTAGAGAAGCGATGAGAGTGTGGGAAAGGTGCCTAGAGCACAAAGCTCTAATTCAGGCGGTCTACCTGGCGGGAGTACAGAAGGACCTTGTGGACCATCTCAGCAGAACGGAGACAGATCCCCATGAGTGGTCTCTCGATGCAACCATCATGCAGTCACTCTTCACCGAATGGGGAACTCAGAACCGGAACCTTTTTGCGTCCCCACTTAACACAAAACTACCTCTCTTCTTCTCCAGAAATCCAGGACCTGGCATGTTTTGTCAAGATGCATTCAGACTACGGTGGACAAAATGCTTTCTGTATGTATTTCCTCCTCTTCCCTTAGTTCAAGGAGTGCTGCTCAAACTGGAGGCACGGGGCGCAGAATTATTCTCATCGCCCCATTCTGGCCTCACCATATCTAGTTTCCATTGATCAACAGATTATCCGAAACCTCCCTGAAACCGCTTCCACTTCAGACAAACCTACTGACCCAGGGCCCTGTAGTCCATCCCAACCTGAGGTCCCTTCACCTCTACACTTGACTCCTGAAGAGATAGAGGTGAACAAGTTTAACGTTTCACGTAGAGTTTCTGATATTCTTTTAGTTGCATGCAAGCCAGAAACTCGAAAGACTTACATGGCTAAGCGGAAGCATTTTTCTGTCTGGTGAGTGAAATTCTCCTGGAACCCATTTTCCTGCCCACCAAGCAAAGTGCTAGAGTATCTTCTAGACCTCTCTAACACAGGTCTACAATACTGCACTGTCAAAGTTCACCTTTGTGCAATCTCTGTGTACCATGAGCCTGTACTCTCCATGTCTTTGGCTCAGTTACCAGTGGTTAAGAGGTTTCTTAAGGGCATTCTGCATACCAGACCACCAGTTAGACGTCTGGTAGCAGCCTGGGGCATTCATCTTGTGCTAGACTTGCTCACGCTTAAACCTTTCGAGCCTCTAGCTACTTGTGCCTTGAAATTTCTGACTTGGAAGACGGCCTTCCTGGTGGCCATCACTTCCGCCCGCAGAGTATTGGAAATACATGCCTTGGTCACAGACCCCCCTTATACTGTATTTCACAAAGACAAGGTAGTTCTTAGGACTCACCCAAAGTTTCTTCCTAAGATTGTCTCAGAATTCCATCTGAACCAGCCTTTGGTCCTTCCTACCTACTTCGCAAACTTACAGAATGAGGGAGAGTGTACCCTTCATTCCTTGAATGTGAAGAGAGCCTTGCGATTCTACTTAGACAGGACAAAGGAAATCTGCAAGTCTAAACAACTGCTCGTCTCCTTCAGCACGGCCCGGCTGAGTCAACCTGTTGCTGTCAGGTGTATTTCAGCATTGCTAGTAGCATGCCTCTGCCACTACTACTCCATGGCACAGGCCAAACTAGAAGGCAGAGTATATACTCATTCTACCAGAGCAGTCGCGGCATCTCTGGCTGAAATCTGCAATGTGGCCACTTGGAGCTCCATGGATACTTTTGTGAAGCACTATGCCTTGGATGTCCATGCTAGACAACATCAGTCCTTAGGCAGGGCAGTCCTTAATGGACTTACAGCATGTCCTTGGTGAGCTCCTCTCTTCTCCTGCCGCCTGTCTCGGGGGATTATTTTTGCTCAGTGCTCTCCAGTCACTGTGAATGAGTGCTGGAAACTTTATGTCCAGAAGACAAGGAAATTACATACCTACCGTAATTTTTGATCTTCCTGGACGGAGTCTCCACCACTTATTCACACGCCCACCTGCCATCCCCAGAGCTCACTTCTCTGTTTGTGGTCTTCACTCCATCAATGGCTGGGCTGTGAAGACTCTGTTTTGTTGACCCTTCTTACATGGGTCATTTGGACTATCTTATGTACGATATCAGGTTAGTCTTTCACTAGGTTAGTTACACCACCTCCTCAGGGAAAAAAAGGTACTGAGGCGGTTGGAGGGTCGACGCCGATGTAGTCTATATGGCGTGAGCCTGGCTCGCGGTGCTGCTTCCTTGCAGCCCTACCTCAGCGCCAGCCCTCCTGAAATATTTTGGCTTCCACTGGGTCCTAGTGCCTCCAGTGTAATCCCATCAGTGTGAATGAGTAGTGGAGACTCCATCGAAGAAGATCAAGAATTACGGTAGGTACTTAATTTCCATTTCTTCCACGTCCCGATCTGTCCGTCACACCGAAGGTTCCTCCACTTCAGGGCAGAGGGAACCCTATACGAGTTCTAAGCCATGCCATTATGCCTGTCATTAGCCCCCAGGGTCTTCACCAAATGCATAGTAGTGCTGGCGGCACATCTTCGGTGTCGAGGGGTCAGAGTGTACCCCTGTCTGGACGATAGGCTCATAGTGGGTCCCTTCAGGTTGGAGGCGGAGAGGTCCAGGGATCTGGCCCTCCAGATCTGCATCGACCTTAGCCATTTGGTCAACAAGGCCAAGTCAGAACTCATGCCTTCGCAAGTGATCTGCTTCATCAGGGCAGAGCTCGACTCTTGCCAAGCCAGAGCCAGACTCCCAGTGGACAGGGCGGAGATTCTCTCTATCTTTGCCCGATCATTTCTGGTTGGGCACTTGTGCCCTGCCCGGGACATCCTGCGACTTCTGGGTTACATGGCCTGCACCTGCATGGTCCGATGGACCGGTGGCATATGTGCCCTCTTCAGTGGGAGCTGGCCAGCCAGTGAACTCAGCGACTAGGTCACTTTAACCAGCTGGTCACTGTAACCCAGAAGACGTGGGCAGCTGTCCAATGGTGGACCATCCTGGAGCATCTGCAGGAAGGATCCTGTTTGTCCGTCCTGAACAGGCGGTCATCCTAATACCTCTCTCATGGGCTGGGTACCCATCTGGGGGATCACAGAGTCCACGGGCTCTGGACCCCTGATGACTCCCAATGCCACATTAACCTGCTGGTGCTCCAAGCAGTTCGGCTGGCGCTGACTGCATTAGCTCTGTTCCTTCAGGGTCAAGTGGTTCAGGTTCAGATGGACAATACCACAACCATGTGTTACCTCATCAAACAGAGTGGCACACACTCCCGGCCTCTGTGAAGGGAAGCTCTCCGCACCTGGAACCTCATGAGCCGACTGGAGGTGGATCTCCTAGCCATTCATGTGGCAGGAGCCTCAAATCAGCTGGCGGACTCCCTCAGCTGTGTGGGCGAGGTGTCCCACAGTGGTCTCTCCATCTGAGGTAGTACACAGCTTGTTCTCCCAGAGGGGCACCCCTCAGATGGACCTGTTCGCCTCCAGGGAGAATGCAAAGCTGAGGCTGTTTTTTACCCACCCCCTCAGCAGGGCTTGCTGCAGGGGATGCCTCTCGAGGCCATGAACCCCAGGCCTGCTTTATGCCTTCCCTCCACTTCCCTTGAGCCACAAGGTGCTCATCAAGGTAAGAAGGGACAAGGCACAGGTGATCTTGGTGGCTCTGAGCTGGCCCCACCAGTTTTGGTACCCCAATCTCCTCAGTCTCAGCATCAGGCTCCCAAGGCATCTTCCAGCATGCCTGGACCTGCTCTCAGTCAATCAGGGGAAGGTTCTCCACCTGGACCTTCAATCCCTGCACCTGACAGCCTGGTTCCTGAGCAGCTAGAGTTCCAAGATTTGGGTCTCTTCAAAGATGTGCTCACTGTAGTTGAGGCATCTAGGAAGGAAATGACCAGGAAGTGCTATGCCTTCAAGTGGAAGAGATTCTCCATTTGGAGTCAGGCCAAGGGCCTGGACCCTTTGTCCTCTCCGGTGGCTAGCATTCTTGACTACCTTTGGTCTCTCTTCAAAGGGGGTCTCCGGTCTACGACCCCTAAGGTGCACCTGTCAGCCATCTCTGCTTACCAGGCATGGGCCGGTCAGCAGACAGTGGCACAGGAGAAGGTGGTCTGGTGTTTCTTTAAAGGCCTCGACCACATTTCCCCTCTGGTGCGTGAACCACCACCACCACTGTGGGATCTACTGCTGGCACTGGCAAAGCTCATGGGCAAGCCATTTGAAGCAATGCACAGGGGTGAGATGTCACACCTGTCATGGAAAACCACCTTCCTGGTGGCTATAATGTCAGCCAGAAGGATTAGGGAACTCCAGGTGCTCTCTGTTGAGTCTCCCTATGTGGTCTTCCACAGGGACGAGGTTGTCCTGCGCCCCAACCCGAAGTTGCTTCCGAAGGTTGTGTTGGAGTTTCGCCTGAACCAGGTGATGACTTTGCCGGTGTATTATCCCAATCACACCTCAGAGGCTGAATACAGGCTCCATACTTTGGACCGGAGATGAGTGCTGTCTTATTATAAAGAATGCATGGCTGGAGTTCAGGGAGAGGTTTACCAGCTGTTTTCACCAATGCTGAAGCTGCACCTGGCAGACCTGCAGCCAAGTGGACAATTGGCAGGTGGATTAGATCCTGCATCGACTTCTGCTATAGGTTGGCAGGTAGGGAGCCTCCCGTGGGGCTATGGGCTCATTCCAATCACCATATCGCTGCATCAGTGGTTCCATATGGAAACGCTTTTCCATATGGGCCGCTTCCCGGTCATTGGACCCTTATTCATGTCCACTGACTAAAGCATTGGACTACCTGGCCTCGCTTGCCAAAACAGGTTTGAGCTACTCCTCTATTAAAGTTCATTTGGCCTCTATCTCGGCCTTCCATGAGCCCTTGGAAGGGAGACTACTGTATCAACATCATCTTGCCAAAATGTTCTTAAGAGGAATGTTTCACATCAAACCTCCAATTAGGTGATCCACCCCTCCATGGGATCTGAATTTCCTTTTGGAAAAACTGACCCTTGAGCCTTTCGAACCGGTGGTCACTTGCGCCCTCCGCTTCCTTTCTTGGAAAACAGTATTTTTAGTGGCTGTCACTTCAGCTCGGCGTATATCCGAGCTTCATGCTCTCATGTGCAAAGAGTGTTATCTAATCTTTCACAAAGGCAGAGTGGTCCTCCAAACCAGTCCTTCCTTTTTACCTAAGGTGGTCTCAGAGCACACCTTAAATCAGACCATTGAATTGCCAGATTACTACCCTGAGCATTCTAATCAGGGAGAAAACCTCCTACACACCTTAGATGTCCATTGTATATTGAGATACTATACCAATCGTATAAAATCTGTTAAAAAAACTCCTCCGCTTTTTGTTACCTTCGCCTCAACCAGGGAAGGTCTCCCTGTTGCTAAACAGACCATCTCTAATTGGCTGGCACATTGTATAACCTTTTGTTATAAGAAATATAACAAGCCATTACCAGGAAAAAAAGTAGAAAGGTCCAAAGACAAACTTAAAGGACCATGGAGTCTCAAAACCACAGAGAGGTGCATATACCCCAGAGTTGAAACAGGAAAACTCAGAGAAACAGAATGATGAGGTCAGCAACTCAACGGCTGTTATCACTGATGACTTTATTACAAAAACGTATCAAGTTCTCTCAGTTGCAAACTTGCAAAAAAATATATGTAGAGAACCTTAGTGGTGTTGCAAAAACGGCAAATAATATTGCAAACCAGTCAGTAAACTTTGAATTATGCTGTACTCAATAGCCCAACGAGCGCCCAAAACCAGTAGCAAGACCGCACATACATGTCATAAAAAGGCCAAGATATACAAACGACCTTAACATACCACTCAGGGCTAGAAAAAGCTGGTCATCAGTAAATAAAGGGTACAGAAATCCTCTGCTCGACCACGAGTACCATGGAGACCGACACCACAGAAGAGACAACAGCGCCAGAATCTATCACGCCACGTTACGTGATCGATGCAAACATCTTCCTCAGAGCGTTGATTGATCTTCAGTATCCTCTTAAATACAGAGCAGCTATTAAAGAGACAGACCCAAAACAATACATCGTACAACATATACCACCATATATATACTATTAGTCTAGAAAAAACACAGAATTACTCAATTCCATTAAATGCTGCAAAATTAAAAAGGGGAAAAGAGCCGAACAAGTCATAGTCCCCATTAATCAAGACTAGAGCACGAAAATTCATAACCTTGAAGACTACATAAGTGCCACCTTATACACCTAAACAAAAGGGTGAACAACCATAAACTTACTAAGAACCAAAAAAGACAATATATAAACAATTCACCAAACGGGGACAGAGCCGAAAAAGTCAGGCCTTTTGTCATAACTTCCTCCCTTCCTGGGTTTACTGCTTGGGAGTCATCCCAAGTGTATTATCTGCTGCAAGAGATTATCCTCGTGGAAGATAGTACAGTTGTGTACTTACCATAATGGTAGATCTTCTAGGGGTATCTCTTGCAGCAGGTATGATCCCTCCCTCCATCCCCCTCCTTCTCTAAGAGAACAACTTTTGATCTAGACATATAGGGAAAGGGATACCTATGGTACCTTGGATCTCCCTCGGTCCTCAGTTAGCAAAGTGAATCCGTTGGGGGACTGAGGATACCAAGGACCTCCCATTCTTATGTAGGAGCAGAATGATGATGTCATGTGTGGGCGGCCCCAGGCAAAAGACTGCTAGAAGAGAGCTGCCATGCTCCACAGCACCCTCTGGTGACTACACAAGTATATTACCTGCTGCAAGAGATGCCCTTCGAAGATCTACTGTTACGGTAAGTACTCAACTGTACTTTCTAGGAGTGATATATGTTGTTCATCTACACTGACCAACCCAGCCTCCCCGGCTTCAATGCACAACCACTGCTTCCAGCGAGCAAGATCTGGCATCAATGGGTGGAGTCAGTGTTATACCACCCGGTGGGTGGAAGGAGCCAGCTTTTAGACCTTCTGGAAAGATTCTTAAAGGAAAGGACATGCCAAGAAGTGTGGATGAACAACATATACCGCTCCTAGAACTACTATTACAAGTGAGTAACCTGTGTTTTTCCTCCCAGCTCATCAGACCCACTCCTGCTCATTCATACTCCTCCGTCCCAGCTCAGCAAGTCCTCCCTTCCCCATTCATTAAAAATACACCCCTCCTCCCTTCAACCCACCCTAAGTTTCCCAGTATATTAAATAGTGGATTTATTTCACCAACCTTTAAAATAACAGTATATTTAAAGTTAGGTGCAGCAAATTATCAAGAAGCATCCAACCAAAATTCAGATTTGTATGTTACTTTGTTTAAAAGTTACAAGCCTTTTCTTCAGTGCTCCACATTGTCACTGGGAAGTCTGTACACATGGATTACATACCACCCTACTGGCACAGCTCAAAGCTATGGCATCAGCATGAAATGTTTGTGGCATGAGGGTTCCACAGCTCCTCTTTGTTTCTTGTCCAATTAATGGCAGTATTTTTGTTGCCAGTGTTAGAGACAGCAGCTGGTTTTCAAGTTTCTCCAGAGCTTAACTAAAATAGTCACAATTTTTATTGCTAGTTTTTTTTCTTCCAAAAGTAACTCTAGCAGGGAGACAGTTTGTTTTTACAGGAAGTACTCTCTCAGTTCATTCATGTCTTATTTTTTTTTTTGCTGTCACATTTTGGCACCTTGTTCCACTGCTGTCGATTGGGAGGAAGCCCCAGTCCTGTCTCCCCGACGTCCACCATCCACGTACCCCAAACCCCACCAAAGAATGGATCCAGTAATGTGGTCGGCGCCGTGGCTATTTGGGTGTGGGACCTGCGAGCTGCCTCTGTGTCCAGTCGTGAGCCATTTTCACTTCCTGGTTACTCCCTTAGGGAGGAGCATGCAATGATGCCACTGACTGTACTGTGCATGCTCCCTGTCGTGTTCCATAGCGTCTGCCCCAAGTCTGACCATCTTGTTGGCAGCATTGGTGTGCCATCCCCAGCCACTGCTAGGGGCCAGGCATGCACCAACAGCTGGTCACGCCCTCTCTGAAGAAGTGCTGTTGCTGGGATGCTCAATCCTTCTCCTCCCCTGCTGATCCCTAGCGCCCATGCTCGCTCTCGAACATGTGGGCTACCGGTGTGGCACAAGGCATCCAGCGCCTCAACCCTCTGTGCCACCGGGCCAGCTATTCATGCCTGATTTTAAATTTTAAGGTGACATGCAAGTAAGTTCTAAGGATGTGGATATGATGATCTAGCCACACTGTCTGGCCGATGCCTTTCCCTTTAATTCCTGCTGGAACATCTTCAGGCTGGCTCTTCCCACCCACCCAGTTGGTAAAACCCTCAGCTCTACTCCAAAACGCCAGATCTTCCTTTCCGCTTGGAAGGTTTAGGTTCCCTCCTTACTGCTCCCGTGTGCAGTAGGCCCTGGTGCGCGAATTTTCAGATTTGCTTCATAAACTTACTCTAAAACTCGTACGAGTTACGACTTCAGCTTCTTCTTTGATAGCTCCCACTATGGAAGACAAGACCACTCCTGGATTTCGCCGGTGTCCCTGTGGGCAGAAGATGTTGTGGACCGACCCCCAAGCTATGTGCACGTACTGCCAGGTCATGATCATGATCCGCAGGCCTGTGAAATTTGTCGGTCCTTTCACCCAACTGTGCTAAATGACCTCGCTGCCTGACTCCAGCTGGGGAGACCGGAGAAGCTACCTGCTGGTCAAATCCAAGGATGCCCGTTGGGTAGTCTCTGCAGTTGTGAGTCTGCTGAGCAGCTTGAACAGCTCAAGGCCTTTGAGGAGGGCGGCCCAGGCGCAGTTCAATCCTCTTTGGCCTCTGTTCGCTCTAATTGGGCTACACTTACCTGGCTTCCTTCAAGGAGCTGTGCCAATCCTCTCAACTAAGGAGAGGGTTCTTGAGGATTGCACGGTTCATGCTCTCTCAAGGAGTCAAAGAAATGTAAGGGAAGACTCAACGTTGCGCTTCTTGGATCAGGACCATTCCCATTCTCTGGAGATTTCGGTTTGACTTCCAGTAGAAACAGAGGCCATAGCCTCTGGTTTCATGGTGACACCGTCGGACCAGTTGGTCAAGATGCTGGTCGAAAATGTGGCGAGTTTTTCTCGACCCTGTTGACTGGTTGTCATCAGAAGAGGCTGATAATTCTCTTTTAGGACTCGGTCCTTCTGATGACCTTGATGGCTCGGTACAGCTCGCTGAGTGGAACCCGCCTGTCTCAGACCCTGGCCAAGAGGGCCGTGGGGTTCTCGGCTCCCTCTGAAGCTCCACATCGGCACCACTGACGGTCGAGATCAAGGTCTCTTGTCTTCCTCTTCCGAGTCAGGCAGGTCTCGCTGTCCTCGCGGCACCACTGCTATTCTTCTTCTTCGTCCTCTTTGGATAAAGAGAGGCTTTGGCGCAAATTGCATTGATGCAACGAAGATTTAATGTGGCAGCAGCTGGTCTTGACCAGACCGAAACAGATGCCGGTTTCCACCCTGGCCATTAAATGTCTGTCGCCCAAACGGCCAACGTCGACTCCCCATCTGGGTTGGTCGCACCATTCCTCCCCCAGCGGAGCAGGCACAGACCTTGTTGGCACAGCCAAAGCAGGCCCCTCTGCCCATTGTGGTGGAACCACCACCTCGCTGATGACGGGGCTCCGACTAAGGAGTCTCGGCCAGCCAAGGGACTCCCCATCAGTTGTCTGTCACCCTCACCCCCGACCATCCTAGGCGGGTTGAGGGCGATGCTGGTGGCCACCCACTTTATGCAGACTCCTCAGAATCGGAGGATTCCTCCTTGCACTCATGTCCCATCAACACCGAGTCATTGGGAGGCATCTCCATGGACGAAAGTCCTTCCTTGTTCATGGGCATTCTTCATCTCATCTCCAAGTCCAGGGGAATGGAGCTTGAGCCTGTCCAGAAATGTGCTTGGTATCCCCTCACAGAGATTCTGGACAAAGGGGATTCTCCCACGGAGGCCTTCCTGGTGGCCGAGGCCATTGTCGGTCTGGCCCTGGAGCTTTGGTAGTGTCCCGCCTCTTGCCCTGCACCCTCGGCCCGGATGGCCCGCAAGTATGTGGTACCAACTGGCTCCCTTTGGGGGTTTTCGGAGCGTCCCTCAGCCGAGGGATTGGTGGCTGACTCCGTTTTCCAGCACTTGTGCAATACAAGGGAAATCGATAGACCGCCGGATAAAGAGTCCAAGAAGCTGGACCGTTCGGCTAAAAATGTCAATGCTGCCTCTTCGCTCGGCCTTCATCAGGCTAGCTCAGCCCGTGCTGATGGCACACTTCTGTCATACCCTTTGGGCTTCCTGGATGAGGTGATTCCTCACCCCCGGCAGACCTCCAGACTACGGTCAAGCAGGTCTGAGACAGGGCAGGGCAGTGGCAAAGCAACTCCAGACAGCTCTGAATATTAGCTACTCTTGTAGCTGCTCAGTCGTGGCTGCAGTGACCATGCACCATAGGGCTTGGTTGAGGATCTCGACCTTCATGGCAGATACCCAACACAAGCTGGCGGATGTGGGCACCGACCTCTTCAGGCCCAGTGTGGTGGGTCACCTCAGAGCATTGAAATGTTCAGTGCCACCCTGGACTCCATGACATCTGCCCAGAAGGACAAGGGCCCTAAGCACCAGAAGCACAAGCCCTTTCGTTCCTCCACTCCTGTGGCCAAATCCGAGGCTAGTTTCCTGAGCCTCCTCCTCTAAGCCTGCTGAGTGACAGGATGGGGTTGCTACCACCACCTCCATCACGCCAGCTCTGGGTCCTCCTGTGGGAGGCTGGCTCCATCACTTCCTTTCCGCCTGGTCCGCTATCACTACAAACAGGTGGGTTCTTGAAGTGGTCGGTCAGGGACTGCCTCTGGAATTCAAGCAGTACCCTGCCAGCTGAACCCACGCCCCACGGGAAGAACGGACTTCCGCATGCACCCAGTCGGCTCTTTCAGACGACATTGCTCAGCTTCCCCTCAAGGAGGCAGTAGCTGTCATGGCGGATCCATCTGCAGACCTATGCTTTGTCTCCAGGTACTTTCTGGTGCCCAAGCGGACCGGGACTGGCACCTAGATCTCCATGACCTGAATCAGTTTCTCAGGTCACACACCTTTCGGATGGTCAGTCTGTCCCAGATCATACCATCCTTGGAGCGAAACATGTGGTCTGTTCACTGGATCTGCAGTACACATTCTTTCACGTCCCAATCCATCCATCCCACCAGCGGTTTCTCCGCTTCAGGGTCAAAGGACCCTTTACGAGTTCTGAGCCATGCTGCTTGGCCTGTCGCTCGACCCTCACAGGTCTTCACCAAATGCATTGCAGTGGTGGTAGCCCATCTTCAGCATCGGGGCAGAGCTACCTCACCCCAACGATTGGCTCATCAGGTTCCACCCAACAAGAGGTGGAGAGTCCAGGGATCTGGCCCTCCAAACCTGTTCCCAACTCAGCCTCCTGATCAATAAGGCCAAGTCAGAACTCGTGCCTTCTCAGGTGATGGGCTTTATTGGGGCAGAGCTCGACTCTTGTCAAGCCAGAGCTCGGCTCCCAGTGGACAGGACGGAGGTTCTTTCCTCCTTTGCTCAATCATTTTTGGTTGGGCACTTGCGCCCTGCCCGGAACTTTCTGCGCCTTCTGGGTTACATGGCGGCGTGCACCTCAGTGGTCCGTTGGGCCCGGTTGCACATGCGCTCCCTCATGGACTCAGTGCCATGGTCATTTCGACCAGCTGATCACTGTAATCCAGAAGATGTGGGATGCTCTCCAATGGTGGACCACCCCAGACCAGTTGCAGGAAGGAATCCCATTTGTTTGCCCCGAGCCAACGGTCGTCCTTATGATCGATGCCTCTTATGGGCTGGGGAGCCCACATGGGGGACAACAGGGCCCACAGGTTCTGGACCCTTGAGGAGTCCCGATGCCACATCAACCTGTTGGAGCTCAGAGCAGTCAGACTGGCACTGTCAGCTTTCTCTGCTCAGCTCAGGGGTCAAGTGATTCTAGTCCAGACGCACAATACCATGACCATGTACAACCTCAACAAACAGGGCTGCATGCATGCCCATCTGCTATGCAAGGAGGCGCTCCACATCTGGACCCTCGTAAGCTGGTTGGAGGCGGATCTCCTAGCCATCCATGTGGCAGGAGTTTCGAACCAGCTGGTGGATTTCCTCAGCCGTGTAGGCCAGTCATCCCACGAGTGGTCTCTCCATCCAGAGGTAGCTTACAGCCTGTTCTCCCGTTGGGGAAAACCGATGGTGGACCTGTTTGCCTCCAGGGAAAACACCAAGCTGAGGCTGTTTCATGCCACCCCCCTCAACAGGGCTCGCTGCAGGGGGATGCTTCTCGGCTATGGACCCCAGGCCTCTCTACACCTTCCCTCCATTTCCCTTGATCCACAAGGTGTTACTCAAGGTAAGGAGGGAAGGGCAAGGTGATTCTGTAGCCCCAGACTGGCCGGGCCAGTTCTTGTATCCAGATCCCCTCAGCCTCAGCTGCAGACCTCCATAGCAGCTTTGTACACTCCTGGACCTGATATCTCTGAACCAGGGAAGGTCTTCCATCCGACCTGCAATCCCTGCACCTCACAGCCTGGTACCTGAGTGGCTAGAGTTCTAGGCTTTGGTCTTTCCAAGATGTCTACACCATGGTGGAGGCATCTTGAAAGGAATCGACCAGAAAATGTTATGCCTTCAAATGGAAAAGCTTTTCCATTTGGTGTCAGGATAAGGGTCTGGACCCCTTGTCCTGTTCTGTGGCTAACATTCTCGACTACCTTTGGTCTCTCTCCAAAGAGGGTCTGCGGTCATTGACCCTTAAGGTGCATCTGGCAGCCAGTTCTGCTTACCGGGCACAGGCCGGTCAGCCAACATTGGCGCAGGAGACAGTGGTTGGGTGCTTTTTCAAAGGCCTGGATCACATATCCCCTCCGGTGCTTGAACCTCCACCTCCGTGGGATCTACTGCTGGTACTGGCAAAACTCATGGACAAGCCATTCGAACCAGTGCACAAGTGTGAGCTGTCACACTTGTCGTGGAAGACTGCCTTCCTGGTGGCTATCACGTCTGCCAGAAGGACAGGGGAGCTCCAGGCACTCTCGGTGGACTCTCCTTATCTGGTCTTCCACAGGGACAAAGTACCTGAAATTCCTTCCGAAGGTGGTGTCAGAGTTTCACCTTAACCAGGTGTTGACTCTGCCAGTATACTACCCTAATTACACCTCGGAGGCCGAGTACAGGCTCCACACTTTGGACCTGTGATGTGCTCTCTGCTATTATAAGGAGAGGATGGCGGAAATTCATGGAGAGGTTCGCCAGCTGTTTATCACCTACGCTGAAGCCGCTTCTGGGAGATCTGCAGCCAAACGGACCATAGCAAGATGGATTACATCATGCATAGGTCTGTGCTATGAGTTGCTGAGCAAGGATCCCAGAGGGATAAGTGCTCATTCTACCCGACATACTGCTGCATCGGTGGCTACTTCCAAGGACATCCCTATCCAGGAAATCTGTTGGGCTGCTACCTGGGAAGTCAGCAAACACCTTCATTACCCACTACCACATCGACCTTGAGTCATGCCGGGATGCTGGTTTTGGGGCCTCGGTTCTCTAATCTCTGTTCCCTAAGTGGGGGGGTGCACCTTGCTTCCCTCCTCCTGGAGAACTGCTAGGAATCTGCCAAACAGTGTGCATGAACCACAGATCCACAATCCTAGAAAAACAGTTTACTCACCTGTAACAGTAGTTCTAGGAGTGGTATATGTTGTTCATCCACACGGACCCACCTGACCTCCCCAGCTGTGGACGCACACAACCTGGCTTCCAGCGGGTTAAGATCTGGCATCATGGGGTGGAGCCGAGGTATATGCCACCTGGATGGGTGGGAGGAGCCAGCTTGAAGACTTCCGGCTGATCTTAAAGGGGAAAAGGACATGCCAAACAGTGTGGATGAACAACATATACCACTCCTAGAACTACTATTACAGGTGAGTAACCTGTTTTTTTCCTGACACGCCCATGCCCTGACAGTTCCAGACTTTTCAGGAAGTTACTGGTTCCTGTAGGTATGCAGAGAATGGCGGGTGAGCTTGTACCTAGCATTTCCTGGCATGCCCATGACCTGATGGCTCTGGCTGATGTTAAGCAGTCTCTGTACATCTTGGCAGGGTAGCCAGTCAGAGGAAGCTCTGTCAAGATTAAGGGACTGCATGGCTTGATCAGCAGTCAAACTAGTTGGTAAATGGCATAGATGAAGACCGTGGCTCCATTAATGGTGGGAGGAGGAACATGGCTCCGTTATTGGTTGGAGGAGGAAAAGGAAAGTACTGCCATGCTGCACACTAGCTCCCTTGATGACACGCTAAGCCAGGTGTCAGATTTTGGGGGCGGGGATAGCAGCAGCTGATCATATTGGCACTCAGCTTCTTGGTGAAACAAGCCAGATGCTGTCTGATAGGAGCAGCTGGCTTTTAACTGCGAGAAGTTTCAGCCCAGCAAGCAGTGACTTGTGTCACTGTCAGAGTGCCTGGTCATTGGTCTGTCATTGTTGTATCCACTGTTGCTTGAGCTACAAAGTGCCTGTAAAGAGCAGCTGTTTTTCAGCTACAAGAAGTTTCTGCCCAGCAAACCATGACAAACCTCTTAAATGCACAAGCAAACATAAAAAGGAACTTTGTTTTCAGACTGAATAGGAGAAGAGCAGAAAATCTTCACTTACAGTTCCCCTGTACATCTGATTTCCTTGCTCAGTGATACTACTTAAATGGGTGGAAACAGGGAGGTGGAGAACTTCAATTAACCTAAATGCAGTTTAGCCGGTACTGACACCACTGCCCACTATTTGGATGGCGTGCAGCAGCACAATAGCTCTGCTGCCACCTCTGGGTCATGAGGTGCAGCACTGAGAGGGAGTTTTTACTGTGATTAGCCTGCACCAGTTTTCAGGTGCAGTCCCATGCAGTTTTTGGACACAGTTCCAGAATTTAGCCAATATCTCCTATTCAGGCACAAAAAATGTTGGTATGCATTGTGGTTTGCCTCTCTTGCCATTATTGATAGGTCAGTATCCAGTCCATCTTAATCACATGGGGAATGCAATATATATATATATATTTTTTTAAACTCTTTCCCTCCGGTCACGCCCGCTGAGCTCTCTCTCAGGCATCCTGCCTGTTCCTGCCCGCCTGAGGTCCGCTCGGCCCTGAGCCAGCTCTCTTCCCGCCCTCCCCACAGCCAGCACCCCCAGCTTAACCCCTCCGGGGTGGGGCTGCCCCTCCTCTTTGGGCGCTCTTGCAACATAGACTCTGGCTGTAGGTGAGGGCCCAGGCGGAGGAACTGGAAGGCCGGGCGAGGTGGATCCGGCAGTGGGCATGGGGGTCAGGTGCCGTCACCTACACCGCGGAGCTGGGCTTTTCCGTGTTCTTGTGCCCCTCCCCCTGGCATGGTGCACTGCTGACACAGTGACACACGGCAACCCTGCCAGCGTCAGCCACGCTTGATTGACGTGTTGTCACGTACTGCAGCGCCCGATCTCCACTGGGAGCCACTGGTACCCTGGTCAAGCCCCAGCCTCCCCTGGGGGAGACGGCGGTGCCCGACCGTCCTGTCCCTGCCGACCCCAGTGCCCGAGCTCATTCCTGAACTCAGGTCCCTGGCGTGGCATGAGGTGTGGTATCCAGTGCCTCAACCCTCAGCGCCAATGGGCCAGCTACAGTATTTTTCTTGACACCATGGTCTTTTTGCAAACCCTTTTCCTTGTTCATCAAGAAACTGTGAAGTATGTTATAAGAGTGAAGCTAATACTACCTTCTTGGCTCCCAGTACCCAGTCCTTTGGTCTACCAGAGGAAGATGCCTCTGGTTTACATTTGTCATTAGAAGTAATTTTGCCTCTATTAATGTAGATAAATAAGATGTATTACAGAGAATTGCCACCGACTTTAAATCGAGGAATTAATAACCCGCTCTATCAGATGGTGTCTAATTCATGAGGACTGTCAAAGCCCTATGCAGATGTACTGGGTATCATTAGCAGTAATGTTGCTCTATTAATGTAGGTAAACGAGATGTATTACAGAGAATTGCCAGCTACTGCAAATTGGAGGAATTAATGATCCGCTTCAGATCAGATTGCCTCAATTGCAGGGACTGTTACAGGCATATACAAATGTACTGGGGCATCATTAGGTAGACTTAGGCAAGAACCATGTTCTCTAGATTTACACAGATTTGTTCAGACTAGGATTCCTCTTAGTCATATAATCTGAAAGGCTGTAAAGGCTTGCTAAATTTATAGAATGAAAGCATTGATAATCTTGTAACTATGGGTTTGGAGACAAAGAAAGAAGGAATAGGTCAGTCTCTGCCATCGTAATCCTCTTCTCTTGGTTTATTCCTTTTGATGATCTTTCTTTAATGGAGAGCACTAGTTTCATTCTGAAGTTCCAGGTTCAGGGCCAGATAAGAAAGTTAGTGGTTGGAGTCTTCCCCGGGGGTCATCTATCCTCTCTTAGTTTGGTTCACGTTTACTGCGTTTTTGATACTTGAGACTTGTAGAATGTGGCAATTATTAGATACACAGTTTCTCACTATTCTGCTGGTGAACTTGATAGGGGAGGCTTAGTGTAGTGGTTAAGAGCACTGAGCTGCAAACCTGAAGAACAGGGTTTAAATCCTACAGCCACCGCTTGCATATTGTGATCATGAGCAATCACGTAACTTCCCTATGTGTGCTCTCAGGACACACCTGAAAACAAGCCTCAGCTTGGTGTGCCTTTCCTGGCCAGAAACTGTAACATAAATAAATACATTTTTTACTATGTCAGAAAATGTGGCTAAGGGTTTCCCTGAGTGCTAGTGCTGGGTTTTTTTTTTCACTCTATCCTAAATCAATAGGGTTAGTGGGACAAGAAAAGGCAGATTTCTGAAACAAGAGATATCTTCTATAGGAAGAAATGGATGGGCGGTTAATCCACTGTCAGACTCTGCAGTCGCAACTATGGTTACACTGACAGCAATTCCAGTGGAAGCAGCCATACTTGATTGATGTTAATCATCACAAGTCCACTCCGGTGGGAATTCTCTCATGCACAGCAAATCCTCTAGTGATGGGGGTGGGTGGGGTCAGAGATGCCCTTTTCGGTGCAAGAGGATATGAATACAGTCTTGAGTCTGTGTTCCTGGGGTAAAAGTCTGTCGGTCACTGCACCATGAACCAGAAAGTCACAGGCATGTATGGGCTTCTGGGGCCCTATATTCCCTATTACTGTGTCTTTCCTCAGAAATACCGTGCTCAGTTCAAACCCCCACAGGCTCCTCTTGAGACCTCTTCAGATTTCCTCCCTCCTTTCATCACTAAGACCCTAGTAACGCTTCATTTTTGGTAGTGTTAGCCTCTTAAAACAGTCACACAGGCGTGGTATAGTTTGAACAACCCTTACCAAGGCAGCCCACACGACAGACATAGGCAGAATTTTGTTAAAATAAGTTAAAAGCTTTACTAGTTAAATTAATGAATGCAGTAAATAACATAACAACAAATAATTTTAGACATTGGTTACAAGGTACTGGAAATAAAATGGAAAATATACATAAAACCTACTCTTTAAAACTCTTGAGATTTGAAGTCTACCTCTGGTTCTTGGAGGTTGAATTTTAAGTGCAAAGTCCTTATAAGTGGGAGTTGAAGATATTGCTTGATAGTCCAGGAGAATGTTCTTGAAAATAATTGTCTCTGCTCTGCTACAGAGCAGGCGGCCCCAAAATGCAAAAGGCTACAAGCTTGAAAACCAAGAAAGGCAAAAGCTAAAAAGGCTCAGTTACCTCTTTGCATCCTGGTTTTAAGGGTTTCCAAAGGGCAGGTCCAGTGTATAGTGGCTGCCCCATGCACTGGCTAGCATTCTCTTTCTGTGGTTGCCCAACCAATCCGAGTTTAGCATTTTATTACAGCATCACAGACATGAGGTTCTTAATGTAAGAAAAAAAGACTCAGAGGTCAGACAGCTCATACCAGATTTCTAGGGAACATTCCAGCCTTCCTGCTGGGAGATACTTGTTGTTAGCTGCATTTAGTGTTGATCATCTACATAAATTGTATCCCATTCAACTGGTAACAAGATAAGCTGAGGTAGCCCTCTGAAAACAAAGGAAAGGTAGACGAGGAGGCACCAGATGTGCTGGGGTCCATTAAGACATAAATGGGCCTGTCAACTGGCCAGCTCTGCTTAATTATTTCTTTTGTTTCCTTTTGAATAATTTGATTAACTCTAGCCTCTGCTAGCATAAATCAGTTTTTTTCTGTAGTAACCAGAAAATCACATCAGTCTATAGGGCCAATGGTCTGTACTCATGATCCCTTGTACTTACATTTGGCCGCCTCGGCATCTGATGTCATTTCTTACATAAAAAAAAATGTAAAACGTGCCCAAAATAATACAGTATGGCCTTATCTTGCCACATTAATCATGAGGGAATAAGTGCGACATGCTGTCGGTTTTCCTCAGATGACAGCGAGTTGTAGAAGATCCCGTCACCCTCGGCTCTCTTGGCATGGGCTTCTTGCTAATGAACTGATGTACTGTCTAGTGGGTTACTGGAGTAGTCACCACTACATGAGCTCATTCCTCAGATGCAAAGCACTGCCTTCTTTCTCAGAGACCTCATGATTAATCTGCTGCAGGCCTCAGCAAGAAGCTCAGCATCTTGCTTTGCAGTCATCAGAACACCATTGCTAGAACCAGTGTCAAGGACCCCTTTATAAGAGTGCTATTTAGATGGAGATGTGTTTTTTTTCTTTCCCTTTTTTGTATTTAAAAATAGAAAATATGCCAGCCCGGTGGCGCTGAGGGTTGAGGCGCTGGATGCCACACTTCGCACCAGGCCCACGATCTGGGTTCGGGAACTAGCCCGGGCCGTCGGGGGTTAGCGGGGGGAAGCGAGAGGATTGAGCATCTGGAGGACTGCTCTCCTCTTTTAGGGGGGGATCCAGGGATAGCCTGGCTCCGCAGCAGCCCCTGGTGGAGACCGGAGGCACTGCAACACACAGGGCCAATGTAATGGGACACAGACCACAACCGACATGCCTGGCATCATTGCATGCCCGGGCTCTGCAGGGAGGGAGGGGATGAGAGTGTAAACAACAAAATTCCCCCTCCAATCCTGGTAGGCGATGGCTCCCTACAGGGCTGGCTGCCACACGCCCAGGACCGGATCTCCTCTCCACCCCTTCAGTGTCCTCGCCGACCTGAACTGGATTATAGATAGAGCGCCAGGTGAGTGGTTGGCAGCTGCCTCTGGGGAACTGGAGCTTGTCTGGCATTGGTCTCATGGGGGGCAGCACATATATATGAGAGAGAGAGAGATCACGGTGGGTGGTACAGCAGTTTGGCGAGCTAGGTAGCCTGAGACAGTTCGGGGTGGAGGTGATAAAAGAGTTGAAAAAATTAGAAAACGAATAATTTTATATTACAGGTATACATCCTGGGTTTGGAAACCCCTTGGAAATACAACTGTAGGAAGGTAAGAAAGAAAAGTTTACATGTAAGTACAGTACTCTGGTTTGTAATGTTGATTACTTTGTATTAAAAGAAAACTGTTTAACTGATATTGTCTAACTAGTAGCTAAGTCTAGCACAGGTACAGTGGAAGCAAACATTAAAACAAAATTATATAGAATATAACTTACATACACAACATTTAAGGTTATATAAATATGTCCGTATCCTGCAGTTGTCAAGAATCAATACCTGAATTGTTAGATGTAAAAGGGAATTAATTCATGTGATTTTTTTAGACCAATTAAAACTCTAGCATTCTTGTTATGAACAGGTCCTGGAAACCTATCATGTGCTGAAATGCTCTCATTTTCATCTTCTCTCTTCAGCAATTAGTAACTCTAACCGTCTCTCGTGAAAATAGGCATGCATACACCTGCAAGTTACGTACACATATGTACAGAAAAAGGAGAATAGCAACAATCAGTTAATATGGCCCCCTTGCCTCTTAAAAATGTGATTTTGGTTTGAGTGAGATTAAATTTTTCAGTTGTCTTAAAGCCTAGATAACAACAGAAAATGAATCAAACTCTGGAGTTCATCTCATGTGAACCCCAAGAGATGGGGGACTTTTAGTACAGTTTTGGACTTTAACAGCCTCATTGAGTGTGCCAAAGCAGGCAAGTTCTCGGTATAATTTCTTGGCTGCCCAGAAGCTCATGGCAGAACTCAGTCTGGTTAGCAGGTATCTTTACATTTTTTTCTGGCATAGGTACTAATTGGGAAAATTACCCATCTGCACATGGAGGAACACCGCATGTATCCTACGTAGACAACCTCCTGATCAGAGACTACTAGCCTTTATGACTGGTGGATCATTGAAGAGAACATTATAGATCCTACAAGACCATTGCTCGATACTGAACCACATGACAGCTTATGTACATTTCCCTTTGAGCAGGGACCATCTGAAACAGTTTTCACACAGACCAGGCTTAAGTTTTTGATCTCGGAGGAGTTTGGAGGATCTCATTCCTCAAGTCAGGAACCAGGGAATTGCATCAGCACAGATCTGTGTCCAGATTTGTGAGTTGATGATGTTTACCATAAATATGATACCATGGGCCAGACTACCACTTTAGGCCCTTTTCCATCTCATTGGTTTCCGCTGTCAGAACCTGCCATGTTTCTCCTGGGAATGTGTGATAATTTCTCTCAGTCGCAGCAATACAGCTACGGAGACTGTTTATTCCATAAGAGATGGGTTTTTTTTGTTTGTTTTTTTACAGACAGTGCCAATTATGCAGGCTATGGGAAGTTCCTTTATTCAGATCCTGAGTCTAGGATTTTTTTCTCCAGAATGCTGCTACTGGGTAATCAGGCTAGACTCGGGGGCCCGTACTGTTTTGCCTGAACTACCATATAGGAGTGCAAGACATTATTTCCTCCACTCTCTTTACTCCTGTGCTTGAGTAAGAGACTGGATGCCTTTGGACACAAGACTTAAACCTCTGCTATGCTGATTGGACAGATCTTGGCGTAGCAGTCTCACATGTTGTGCTATGAACTTTACTTGTGGGATAATTGCTCAACCTTTCTCCATGCCCGAGAGGGAAGTCTCCTGGACCTTGTTGGATGCCACTACTGAAGGGGTAGGAGCCACCTGGCATTTATTTAGGTTCGCAGGTACGCATATGATGCCTTGGAGGTATTCTGTCAAGGTGTAGCATCCACCATTTGCTTCTGCAGACACTGATTGTTGAGGCTAGCTAAGTTGAGACCACTTTCCTAGAGAAAACTTTTGAACACCTCTTTTCGAGTGAGGACTTTTTTCCCCCTCTTCATCCTCTCAACTGCTGGATAGTCTAATCGAAAACTTATTAAGAGCAGGCTGCTTATTCTTGATCAGAGGCCTGCCGGGTTTTTCCCTTATATAAGGATACAGTCTTCCTGAACATAAAGTCTCCACCACTCATTCACACTAATGGGATCTACGCCGGTGGCGCTAGGACCCACTGGGAGCAAACTTTTTTGCAGGAGGGTCGGCGCCAGAGATGGAGCCACGAGGAGCGGCGCTGCGAGCCTTGGCTCATGCGGCAATGACTGTCTCGGCGTCAACCCTCCAACCACCTCAGTTCCTTTTTTCCCACCATCTAGTGCGCTTCAGTGACGACGTCGCTCACCCACCGGGAGTCAAACTTCAAACTAGCAGCATAGTTTTCAGATTATTATTTTGTAGTATTTTTCAAATAAAAGTTCCACTTACGATAATTTATTCTTTTCAAAGAAAGAAGTCTCAGCCTACATTGACGGAGTCGAGCCATGAGTGGGTCAGGTGACGGTAGGGAGACTTCGGTATGAAAGCTGTTCAATCAGCCGGGCTGGGTCCGGTCCACCGCCTTCTCGGGTCTGACAGCTGACGGTCCAGTGCCTGAGGGGATGGGCGGTCCCCCCGAAGCATAGAAGTAAACAGTCGTGATTCTCGCACTGCTCGCCTCGCTCTTCTTCGCCCGTGATGTCAAAAAGAGAAAGCATCACCGAGGTCGCCTGATATGTCTGTGCATCGACGGTCGGTCATTGGGGTCAGTTGCCAGTCTCCTCGTTCAGAGGCGCCGGTTTCTGATTCTGGTCACCGACCTCTTCGCCATCGGAGCCCTTCTCTGCCTTCTGGTAGGGCTTCCGATGAGCAGTTTCATCAGTGAGCTGCTCTGATGGAGCAATGGGCTCGGAGGCTGGTCCAGCTGCCTGACTCGGCCACTCCGGGCTCCTCGGGCTCTTCGGGGCATCGAGCAGGGTGGTTGGGCCTTCCTAGTCATGTGGCGCCTTCTTCGGTGCCTTCAACTCCGCGTTCAGGTGTTTACCCCCCTCACATGGCTGTGGCGCAGGGGGCCACACCAATGCCTCTGTCTCCTGGTATTCTTCCTTCTTTTCCCTCAAATCCTAATTTTCAGGGCCCTGGGTTTGTTTCGGCGCCGTCGGCATTGGTGGGTTGCTCACGCCGATGCACTTGCCAGCTCCGTCCTCGGCGCCGATGCGCCTGTCAGCGCTGTCCTCAGGGCCATGCGGCTTTTCGGTGCCGTTGGGTTTCTCATCGCCATGTGGCCTTTTGGTGCCATCTTCGGCATCATGCGCCTTTTTGGTGCCGGGTTCTTCTTCGGCGCTGTCTGCTTTGTCGGCGCTGCGTTCTTCTTTGGCGCCGAGGCCTGGCTTTTCTTCTGCCAATCTTCAGGGTTTCTCCTCTCCAAATTCTTTTCCTTCCTCTTTTCCTGCTGATTTTCATTCCTTTCCTGTCCATGCAGTCCCTCCTGGACTGTCAGGAGATGATATTGAGCCTGACCCAGATCTTAGACTGGGTGATGATGTGGAAGGAGCAGGACCTAATCCTGTTGCAGAGCCTGTGGTCGAGGAGCTGTCATTTAAGTTTCTGTTGAAAAATTTGAATTCTACTCTTTCTCTCCAGGCTATGGTCATCGATCCTGGGAAGCTTTTAAGACTCCAATACCTTCATGTTCCGGACATCCCTATGGATTTAACTCCCCTGGTACTACCCTCTTTGGAGACGCTTTCTCAAATGGTATGGAATAATCCTGCTCTCATTCCTTCTGTGGCTAAGTCCATAGATAGGAAGTATGCTGCTCCCAAGGATCGACCTATTTTGCCTCCCAAGCCTTTGTGGATCCTATTGTAGTCTTGGCAGAGAATGATAAGGTCATCCTTCCTCAGACTACTGCAGCTCGACCTATAAACAAAGAATCTCGTAAGATAGATACTTTAGGTAAGAGAGTCTTTGCTGCATCCACCCTGGGTATGCGAATCGCCAGCTACCAGGACTGTTTCTCTCAATATGAGTATATTCTTTGGCGTTAGCTCAAACAAAAGGTTGACGCTCTACCGGAGTCAGACACTAATTCAGAGCTTCTTCAAGCCATAACCAGGGGTATCGAGTCCAACGACCAGCAGGTTAAAGCAGCTATGGACGCTTTTGATACTGCCTCAGCATGTGGCATGGGGCATTTGTACCGCTGCCATTCCTGGCTGCACACTTCAGGTTTCACAAATGATGCCCAGCAACAGGTCATGGCATTGCCCTTGATGGAGTGTATCTCTTCAGCCCTCAGGTAGAACAGGCTGTAGAGGCCACACAAAAGACTAGGTCAGCCATTAAATTGGCTCAACCTCCTCCTGCCCCTCTCAAGTCACAAACACCAGTTTCATAACCGTTGGTCCTTTTGAGGCAAAGGCAGGGGAGGTTTAATAAAACCAAGCCCCTCAGCCTCAAAAGAAAACGCAACAAAGGCGCAAGGACCCAAAGCGCCCAGTGCCGCCTGTGAGTTTCTTGGCCCAAGTCCCACCTCAGCTGCCCGAGGGGACTCCTTAGCGGAAGGTCATCTGACTCAATTTTACAACCGTGGAAGTCCATAACCTGGGTCCTCCGATAATCCACAGGGATATTCCTCAATTTTCAGAGAACCTCTGGATTGTCCCACCAAACGGCAGCCAAAACTGTCAATACTTCAGTCAAAACTTCTCGCCTCCGAGGTACAAGGCGTTCTGAACAACAGGGCAGTAGAAGTAGTTCCGCTGGATCAATGGAACACAGGGTTCTACTCCCATTACTTTCTAGTTCCAAAGAAAACCAGGGGCATGCGCCTCATTTTGGACCTCAGAAAATTAAACAAATTTCTTCCCAAAGAGAAATTCAAAATGATATCGCTAGGAACCCTGTTACCTTTACTTCATCAACACGACTGTTTAACTTCCCTGGACATGCAGGATGCTTACCAATATATTCCTGTTCACCCAAGGCATCACAAATTCCTAAGGTTCATGGCTTTGGGCCAGCATTATCAGTTCAGAGTCCTGCCCTTTGGGCTATCCTCGGTGCCGCGAGTTTTTGCAAAGTGTTGTGCAATCCTCGCACTGCATCTCAGAAAAATCGGAATACAAGTGTTCCCATATCTGGACGACTGGCTTCTAGCAAGTCCTTCCAGGCAAGGAACTCTCGACGCCGTTACCACGGCTTCAGACTTTCTCACATCTGTGGGAGTCCTGCTAAATCTCAAGAAATCACGGCTGCAGCCCTCCCAGAGGCTCCTGTTCATAGGAACTCTTCTGGACACCTCCCGTACGAAAGTTTTTCTATCAGAGGACAGAAGGAGTGATATCCTACAGATGGCCCGATACATCAGAGAAATCAGCTCGGTTCGAGCTATCTCAATGCAACGGATGCTAGGTCTCATAGCATCCTCGGTGTTCACTGTACCCCTAGCATGCCTTCACATGAGAAACTCTCAATGGATGCTCGATACTCAGTGGTCCCCAACCACTCATAGAAACATAGACTTTGTCGGCAGAAAAGGACCACTTGGCCCACCCAGTCTGCCCACTTCCCTACCTACTGGATAAGCTTCAGATTCTAGTTAACCAACAGCCTATTTCCTGCAACCCCCCACTATAATTGCCTTATGTCTGTCCCATGCATGTTTGAATTCCTCCACTGTTTTAGACCCCACAACCTCTCCAGGAAGGCGGTTCCATGCGTCCACCACTCTCTCTGTGAAAAAGAATTTCCTCACATTACCCCTGAGCTGTCCCCCCTCTAACTTTAAATTGTGCCCCCTTGTTCTTACACATCTCTTTTTCTGAAATATGCTACCCTCCTGGACTTTGTTGATTCCCTTGAGGTACTTAAAAGTTTCTATCATGTCCCCCCTGTGCCTCCTTTCATCAAGGGTATACATATTAAGCTCTCTCAGTCTCTCTTCATATGGTTTCTGATGTAGACCCTGCACCATTTTAGTTGCCCTCCTCTGGACTGCTTCCATCCTGTCTATGTCCTTGCGTAGATGAGGTCTCCAAAACTGCATGCAGTACTCCAGATAGGGTCTCACCAACTGTCTGTATAGAGGGATAACCACTTTCCTTTTTCTACTTGTGATGCCCCTCCCTATGCATCCCAGTATCCCCCTGGCTTTCCCTACTGACTTCTCACATTGCATACCCACCTTTAGGTCATCTGATATGACTACCCCCAGGTCCCTTTCCATTTTTGTTGTTGTTAGTACCTCCCCTGCTATTGTGTACTCTTCTCCTGGATTTTTATTTCCCAGGTGCATTACTTTGCACTTCTTTGCATTGAATCTAAGTTGCCATATGTCTGACCATTCCTCCAACCTTGCCAAGTCCCTTCTCATCCTTCCTACCCCCTTGTGCATCAACTCTGTTACAGATCTTTGTGTCATCTGCAAAAAGGCATACCTTTCCTTCCAGACCCTCTGCAATGTCACCTATAAAGACGTTAAAGCGGACTGGACCCAGTACTGAGCCCTGAGGTACTCCACTAGTAACCCCCCTTTCTTCAGAATGTGTTCCATTCACTATTACCTTCTGTGTCCTGTTGTGCAGACAGTTTTCTACCCAGGCTACCACCCTGGGACCCACTCCCAGGCTGGCTAACTTGATTATTAATCTTTTGTGCAAGACTGTGTCAAATGCCTTGCTAAAGTCTAGGTAGGCCATATCCACAGCCCTCCCTGGTCTATTACTTTGGTCACCCAGTCAAAGAAATCGATTAGATTTGTCTGACATGACCTTCCTGCTGTGAATCCATGCTGCTTTGGGTCCAGTGCCCGCTGGCCTCTAGGTACTCAACAGTTCTTTCTTTCAGAAGTGATTCCATCATTTTCCCACCACTGAGGTCAAACTAACAGGTCTGTAGTTTCCTGCTTCTGCCTTACTCCCACTTTTGTGAAGGGAATCACATCTGCCCTCCTCCAGTCCTCAGGTACCACCCCATCTTCCCATGATTTGTTAAAAGTGTGGTTGGTGGTGTCTCTAGTCCTCCCTTAGCTCTTTTAGGATTCTAGGTGAACCGTCAGCCCTATTGCTTTGTCCACCTTTGAGTTTTGTGAAGTTCTTTCAGTACTCTTTCTTCTTTAAATGGACTGGTATCAACCCCACTATCCAGAGTGCTTCTACTGTTTGGTTTAGGTAACTCCTCCTCTTCTTCTTTTGTGAATACTGAGCTAAAGTATTCATTCATTATCTTTGCCTTTTCACTGTCTCCCTCTGTCCACCTCCCCTCTCCTTTATTAATCTTCCCTATCCCTCCTTTAACCTTTCTATGTTCCCTAATGTACCTATAAAAGGTTTTATCCCCCTTCTTAACTGAGTTGGCTATCCTTTCCTCGGTTTGGGCCTTTGCTTTTCCCCCACTTCTTTCTGCTTTAATTGATACAGTTCCTGTCGTGTTCTGTCTGTGATTCCTTATACTTTTGAATGCAGCCTTTTTCCTTAACCTTCCTGACACTTCTTTTGAGAGCCATAGTGGTTTTTATTCCGCTTTGTTTTCTTTATTTGTTTTACACAGGCTTGTTGCCTCCATGATGGCAGTTTGATTTTTTCCATTGTTCTTCCACCCTCCTTTCTGGCCATTTGCTAATGCATTCCTCAGGTATTCACCCATTATGCCAAAGTCAGCCCTCTAAAGTCCAGTATCCTTGTTTGTATGGCTTGTCTCCATGGTTGTGTTTATTGTGAAGCACACTGTGCAGTGGTCAGCTTGTTCCCAGGTGTTCTACTGACTTCTAAGTTTGTGATCCCTCTCCATTTGAGAGTACCAGGTCTAATATTGCTCTCCGAGTGGGTCTCCACCACTAGCTGTCTAAGCATGCTCCCGTAGGGCATCGAGAATGACCCTGCTCAAGGATGCGGTTGCAGTCCATGTTGCCCAATTAACATCTGGCATATTCAGGTCCCCATCAACAGTATCTCCCTTTTCAGCCATGTTGAGAATGCCTCTATCATTTTCTTGTCCATTTCTCCCTTGAGGCGGGGTCTGTATACAACCCCTGTGCGGATTGTGATGCCATTCCCTGTCTCCAATGTGACCCAGAGTTCCTCTTGTCCTCCCCCTTTACTTTTTAGTTCTGTTATTTTGATCCCTTCCCTTATGTAGAGAGCTACTTCACCTCCTCTTTTACCCTCCCTGTCCCTTCTATAGATTGTGTACCCTGGTATGTTGACATCCCAGTCATGGTTCTCCATGTACCATGTTTCTGTGACTGCCACAATATCCAAGTGTTCCACTTCCATTAGGGCTACTAGCTCTGGAAGCTTGTTTCCAAGACTACGGCATTAGTACTCATTGCCTCCATTTAATGTTGGCTTTATCCTTTTCTCCATCCCTGCTCTTATTGCCCTTGTCCATTTTCCATTTACCCCTGTCCTGCCCTCTGTCCAGCTCTGTACCTCAGTGTTTACCCAACTACCTGCCATGCTTTATGGGGAGGCTTGAACTTTCCTGTTTCCTATCAGCACCTCCCCTTGGCTAGTTTAAAAGCTTGCCAAGGAAGCCTTTAAACCTGTCACCTAGGAGCGTGTTTCCCTTCCTGGACAGATGCAGACCATCATGCCAGTATAGACCTTCATCTCTCCAGGTGGACCTCCAGTCCCCAATGAAGCCAAAGCCCTGTGCTCTGCACCAGTTTTGCAACCATTCATTAAACCGCATGGTGTGCAGTACCCTAGCCTCACCCCTGCCATAGACTGGCAGCACCTCTGAGAAGGTTACCGTGCTTGCTACCTGTCTGAGGCCCCTCCCCAACTCCACAGATTCATCCTGCACTGCACTGATCTCATGCCTAGCTAGGTCATTTGTCCCGAGGTGGACAATGATATCTAGTTTCCTCTCCTGTGATGCTGCTTCTGCAATCCTGAGGATTCGCTTCCTGTCCCTCCAAGCCATGGCACCAGGCAGGCACCTTACTTCCATCTCCTCTCCCTTCCCCAGGTCTACACCCCTAACAGTTGAGTCCCCTATCAGAAGCTGTTTCTTTCCCTTGTGTTGTCCCTTGCCACTCTTTTGTGGGTCTCCCTTGTGGACTCACCCTCAGTCCTTTCTCATCAAGGTGACAGAACCTCTGAAGAAGTCACTCAGCTGGTGTTCGCAAGAGGACAATCTTCTGGAGCGGTATCCTTTTGCTCCTTTGGATCATCAAGTTTCCATTACCATGGAAGCGTCCCTGAAGAGGTGGGGAGCTCACTGTCAGACTCTCCACACTCAAGGTACGTGGACTCAGGACGAATCCCAACTTCACATAAATGTCTTAGAAATGAGAGCCGTCCTTTATGTAGTCTGGGCTTTGAAGGACATTCTCTGTCACAAGAACATTCTCCTTCAAACGGACAACAAAGTGGTGATGTATTACATCAACAAGCAGGGCGGTGCTCACTCTTACCATTTGCGGAGGCGATGAGAGTGTGAGAATGGTGCTTGGAGCACAAGGCTCTAATTCAGCGGTCTGCCTGCCGGGAGTAAAGAAGGAACTGGCAGACCATCTCAACAGAACAGAGACAGATCCTCATGAATGGTCTCTCGACTCAACCGTAGTTCAGTCACTATTCACAGAGTGGGGGCTCCAGACCTGGACCTTTTGTATCCCCACCAACACAAACTGCCTCTCTTCTGCTCCAGAAATCCAGGGCCTGGCATTTTCTGTCAGGATGCGTTCAGGCTGCAGTGGACAAAACGCTTTCTATACGCCTTTCCGCCTCTTCCTCTAATTCAGAGGGTAATTCTCAAATTCGAGTCCCAGGGGACAAAATGATCCTCATTTCTCCCTTCTGGCCTTGACAAATATGGTTTCAGTACTCAACAGTATGTCTGAAACCCTCCAAAGCGCTTCCTTCAGACGAACCTTCTGACTCAGGGGCCTGTGGTCCATACCAATCTGAGATAGCTTCACCTTCACGCTTGGCTCCTGAAGAGATAGAAGTGAACAGGTTCAATGTCTCTCACAGAGTTTCAGATATTCTTCTGGCTGCGTGCAAGCCAGCCACTAGGAAAACTTACACAGCCAAATGGAAGCATTTTTTGTTTTGGTGTGCAAAATCATTTTTGAATCCTTTTTCCTGCCCACCAAATAAAGTTCTGGAGTACTTTTTAGACCTCTCAAATTCAGGTCTGCAATACTCTACAGTCAAGGTTCACCTTTGTGCCATTTCGGCTTATCATGAGACAGTATTTCCTTGTCTGTGGCCCAGTTACCTGTGGTTAAGAGGTTTCTTAAGGGAATTCTGCATACCAGACCTCCTATCTGACGTCCAGTCGCAGCATGGGACATTAATCTTGTGCTAGGCGTGCTTACTCAAGATCTTTCGAGCCTCTAGCTACCTATGAGTTGAAATTTCTCACTTGAAAATGACCTTCCTGGGTGGGCATTACCTCGGCCCGCGGGGTCTCTGAGATGCATGCCTTGGTCACAGACCCTCCGATGCTGTGTTTCGTAAAGACAAAGTAGTTCTTAGGATCCATCCTAAGTTTCTCCTAAAGTTGTTTCAGAATTCCATCTAAACCAACCTTTGGTCCTTCCTACTTACTTTGCGAACTTCCAAAATGAAGGGGAGCATTGTCTTCATTCCTTGGACGTCAAAAGAGCTTTGCATTTCTATTTAGATAGAACAGGTTAAGCTGGAAGGCAGAGTGTACACTCACTCTGCTAGAGCGGTTGCGGCATCCCTGGCGGAAATCCGCAACATGCCCAATGCAGATATTTGCAATGCAGCTACCTGAAGCTCAGTGCATACTTTCGTCAAGCACTATGCCCTGGATGTCCATGCCAGGCGACATATTTCGTTTGGAAGAACCATCCTTAATGGACTTCTGTCCTAAATCTGTGAGCTCTTGGTCTCTCCTGCACCTCTCGGGGATTGTTAGCTCAGTACTCCTCCATTAGTGTGAATGAGTGGTGGAGACTTTATGTCCAGGAAGATATAGAGTGCGTACCTACCGTAATTCTTGATCTTCTTTGCTGAAGTCACTCATTCCACTCGTCACCCCCATCCTCGGTAGCTCACCTCTGTTGTTGGTCTTCACTTTCAATCTTTAGGCTGCAAAGACTTCTTTTCTTGACCCTTCTTATACCGGTCTTCTGGACTATCTTATATCCAGGTTTTTGTTGAGGCTATCCTTCTAGAGTTAGTTATGCTGCACCTCCTCGGAAAAAGGTACTGAAGCAGTTGGAGGATTGGCCTTGAGACAGTCATTGCTGCACGAGCTGAGGCCTGCAGTGCCGCTCCTCATGGCTCTATCTCTGGTGCCAATTCTCCTGCAAAAAGTTTGTGTTGTTGGTCCTACTGCTCAAGTGAGATCCCATTAGTGTGAATGAGTGGTGGAGACTTCGTCCAAGAAGATCAAGAATTATGGTAGGTGCCTAATTTCCATTTACAGTACCTGCAGTCAAGCAGTCTGAGGTTTAACTTCTTTGGTGTTCCTTAAACCAGTTTTGTTGTGCCCAGGTCTGATACATGTACGTTTAACTTTTTCTATCCCCCACCCGGACAGCAGTATGGCTTGTTACCTTACCAAAGAGTGTGGCACTATGGAAGAAATTATTTATTTGATGTTTGGTAATTGTTGAGGCACAGGTCATGAAGCATATGAAAATGAGAAGCAGTTCTAAAATTAGCAACAGGTGATTTATTATTAAACAGTAAAATAAAAAATTAAAATTGTTCAGTATAACTATTTACAAAGGCAATATAAACAGAGAAAGTCCATCTGGGTTTCTTCTCAATTTCCAATCTCAGTCTCTCTCAGTTTCTGTGTCTGTCTTGCAAGAAATTGCAGCTCTGTTTTATAAGTCTTTGCAACCCTCACTTGTTAAGAAAACAGCATGCTTCTCACACAGTGTTCTTGTAAGTTTCAACAAGTGCAGCAAAAAGCACATTGTGACCCTAGAACTGACCTCTTGCTTATAGCTTCTCAGAGAGTTTGCAAACTAGCTTCTTGTTAACCCCTTGAGTTCCAAATGGCTTTGCAATCATTTCAACAGTATAATTATATACATTCAACAGTAAAACTATATACATTTTTAAACAAAGGAATCCAGTATCAATTAAGTTTCCACAGAAAGATTCACATATATTTTATACCTGCAGATATGCAGGGGGATAAAAGACAGAATGGCAAGTGAGGGTAGAGATAGCAAGAGGCAGAGAATTGCGAGACCGTCAGAGTGATCAGGTCCTAGGTCTCATGAAAAATTTGATTGCGCAACCAGAGAGACAAGAGACAGAAAAGGAGAGAATCAATCAATCAATCAATCAATCAATCAATACTTTATTTATTCAGGCGAACATCATTGAGCATAGCTCATTTACAAGATGGACCTGAGTGGTCATATAAAAAGGTTACAGATTGTATACAAAACATGATATTGAATA
Source organism: Neoceratodus forsteri (assembly GCA_016271365.2). NCBI lineage: Eukaryota > Metazoa > Chordata > Ceratodontiformes > Ceratodontidae > Neoceratodus > Neoceratodus forsteri. The sequence continues at coordinate 487,738,547 of CM057449.1, forward strand.
AGCACAAATACAACCATTTATGAGTGAGATAGATGTACAAATATTTACATATATACAAGGCAAAGGACAGTAAACCTAAAACCTAATAAAGGAGAGAAACAAACAGTCTAGTAGGGATAAGGCTTGGATAATGGTACATGGGTGGGCATATATGTATGAGGTTTGATGGGGAAAGGACCAGAGGAATGATAGAAGAATAGGGAGGAGCTTTAAAAAGGGGGGTGGAGAGAGGGGTGTGTGGGAGGGTGGGGTGTGGGAGGACTAGGCCTTGTGGAAGCAATTGCACGAATCTGGGATTAGGCTGGTATACAGCTTTTGAAGGATGTGAGAGGAATCAGTGTATCCATTTTCAATGACTTTTGGATAGAATTCCAGATAAGTGCCAGGGAATAACTGATTGCAGTTCTTCCATACCGGTGCAGGTGTAGGAATCTTCAGCAGGATCAGTTTATTGATCCTCAAGGTGTAGGGCCTGGATGTGATCCGTTGAAGCAGTCTGAGATGGGGAAGGAGTTTGTTTGTCAGAGCTTTGTAGATCCAGATAGCAGCATTTTTTTTCTTCTATGTTGCAGGGATGTCCAACTGACTGCATTGTAGAGAGAGCAATGATGGGTGCTAGAGGGAAGGTCAGTAATGAATCTAATAGCTCTATGATACAGGGTGTCTAATTTGTTTAGATGGGAGAGGGAGCAATGACCATAGAGGAAGTCAGCATAATCAATGAGGACAGGAATGATGCTAGGATTAATCTTTGTTTGGAATCTTTGGTCAGGTAATGTTTGATCCTATAGAATAGACCAAGTCTTTGTCTTAGCTTTTTCAGGAGCTCTTCAACGGGTAGTATAGTCTAGTTTATTGTCTATCCATACTCCTAGGTATTTGAATTTGTCAACATATTCCAGATTTTCACCAAGGATGGTAGAGAGTTGTGGGAGGGTGAATGATGGGATAGTGGAAGTACAGTTCTTGGTGGCAAGAACATAGCTTTGGTTTTCTTGGCATTTAGTAATAATTTCTTTTCTAATAGGTTGTGCTGAAGGAGGAGAATTCAGACTGTAGGAGCTCACAGGCTTTTGATGGTGAGGGATTGCTCACATATAGTACAGTGTCATCTGCAAAAGGTGGATATTAGAAAGAGAGATTGGAATCAATATTGTTGATGTAAATGGCAAAAAGGATGGGACCCAGGATGGAGCCTTATGTACACCTCTTAGGAGTGGTTTAGAGGTAGATAGATCACCTTCATTTTTCACCAGTTGTAATCTTCCGGAGAGATAGCATCTGAACCATTTAAGAGAGAGTGAGTCAAGGCTTATGGAGTTCAGAGAGGAGATTAGAAGATCATGATCCACAGTGTCAAAGGCTTTGCTTAGATCCAGAAACACAGCACAGGTATTATTCTTTTTGTCTAGGGCAGTCTGCCAGTCATTTGTGACTTTTGCTAGTGCAGAGATGGTGCTATGCATAGATCTGAACCCAGATTGAGCTGGATTTAGGAGATTGTTGGTATCAAGGTAGGCAGTTAACTGAGAGTTTACCAGCTTCTCAAGCATCTTGGATAGTACTGGTAAGATGGAGATGGGCCTATAATTATTGGTCCATGGGATCACCTGCCTTAAGTAATGGAAACACTTGGGCTGTTTTCCATATTGAGGATAGAACAGTGGCAAGTGATAGATTGAAGAGGTGGGTGGAGGCGGTTAAGGCATGCAGAGCTACTTTTAGAAAGTAGGGGTCCAGGGGTCTGCACCTGCACTTTTGGTGGTATCTAGCTGGAGTAGAAGGTCTTCTACTTCTTTGAAGAATATTGGTTTGAATGAGAATGTGGAAGCAACCTTTTGACCCTCAGTAGATTGTAAGTTTAGAGATGATCTTAATAGGTTTGCAGGAGAGAGTCAAGCCAGGCCAGCTGTAGTGAAATGATCGTTAAAGGCATTCAAGATATTTTGCTTGTCGGTGATTTCAATACTATTTAATTGAATTTTGGGTGGTAAGACAGGGTAGAAGTTTGACCTAGGATGCCCTTTATGGTACCCCAGAACCTGGAAGGGTTGTTATAGGAGCATCTAGTTCAGCTGTGAGAAGGCTGCCTTGGCTTTTCTTACTTGTTTTGTGCAGGAGTTTCTGGCTTTTCTGAATTGAAGCCAGTCATTTGGGTCCTTTGTCTTTCTTGCCCTTTTCCAGAGTTTGTCTCTGGCAAGCAGTCATGGATTTAGGTCGGCAGAGAACCAGCGACAGGATTTGAGTTTGGTTCTGATACTGGTGAGGGGTGCATGTGAATTGAGGGCACTTGTGATTATATCATTTAAGATTTGAAGAGCTGTCTCTATTGAGGCTGTGAGATAGAATTCTTGCCAATGTGTGGTGTGGCACAGATCATGGAGATATCCTGAAATATTAAAGTTCTTTTTTGACCTTCGTGGGAGGAATTTTGCAGGATTGGGTGGCTTGATTGTTGATCTAATGGCAGCTATGGGACAGTGGTCACTTATGTCACTGAATAGTACTCCTGCATAGGGATAATGATGAGGTTTATTTACCAATATAATATCCAGGAGTGTGCTGTTGAGAGTATTCTTTGGTTGATCCTTGTTGGTTCTTTGATTAATTGAGAGAATCCATAGGTGTCACAGAAGGTTACCAGGGGTGCAGATGCATTTGTCAGCCAATTCAAGTTCATGTCTCCTAAGATGATGGTGTCTTCAGGGCCCAGATTAAGTATAGATCCTAGGTGGGATAGGAGTTTGAGGCCTGCAGAGGGGGCCTATAGCAACCAATCAGTTGAAAGGATGATGTGTTGGGAAGGGTTATTTTAATTGACAAGCATTGAATTCCTTTGGTTGTGATGTAGAATTGAGGCAGGATGCAGAGATGTTTGCTTTGACATAGATGGCTACCCCACCGCCCCTGGATGAGCGGTCCAGATCTGAAGAGCTGGTAGTTGGGAAGGTTTATTTCACTATCTTTGTTGCAGATTTGAGCCATGTTTCAGATATAACCAGAAAGTCAGGTAGAGTGTGTGCAACCCAGGCCTGTATTGATGAGAACTTTTTTGGAGGCTGCAGGCATTGATGTGAAAAACTCAATCCATTTATGAAGGTTAGGTCAGTTGGAGAGATCGAGCTTTCAGTGGGGCCAGGGTTGATTTCCACAGTGCCAACACAGACCAGCAGAAAGAAGATTAGCTTGATGAGGGCACCAAGCGATAGGAGTAGTGAGCAGTCGGGCAGTTTTTCTTCTTTCTTGGGATCCAATATATAGTGGGTGATGATCCTGCTGCATGGTTATCGATTGTATCATAGATTACCAGCTTAATGGACAGGCGTGAGGAGTAATTGAAGTGCCAGTATGGTAGCAAGGATAGAAGAGTTCCAAACTGGTTGTGAGCCTTTTTGAGGGATTCCCCAAGGATTAGTATGCAGAAGCAGTAGTATATGTATGTAGAGTTTAGGGGGCATCCACTGGGGCGTGAGGGGGACAGTGTTGAGTGGTCGCCTAAGCACCTCAGATAGGTACCAACAGTTATCTCTTCTTGGATCCAAGGAAGGTGAGAGTAAAAACAGCAATAGTAGGCGCAGTAGCATGGTGGAGGGGTGGGAAGGGTTAAAGAAACTAAGGTGATGTGAAGAAATGAGCTGGAATTGGCTAGGAGAATAGCTATGGGGCGAGGATGAGATTTGGCGGAAGGTGTGTATAAAGGAAGCACACCCTGAAGGGGGGTGGGGGCGGGGTAAAAATTTTGCAGCTTTCCCGTGCCTTTCTGCTTTCTCCCGGCCTCCTGATTCCCTTCGGCTGTCTGCGGTGGCCGCCCACCCGCTGGCGACTCGGAGCCCTCCGGTCTGTGTGTCCTCGAGGGCAGGCCGGCTAGAAGGGAGGGACAGAGGAGAGGGCAATCAGAGTAGCACTTGCAGGCAGTGGCTTGCAAGAGGTGCTAAATTGAAAATTTGCACAACAAAGACTGGGGGTTAGGCTCCTGAGCTCAGCCCAACACAAAATTGGACCCAAAAGACTGTAATCACTAGTTAAACAGGTAAGTAGGCATTTCCAGAAGTACACAATAAAACAGCAAAAACAGCTCTTTTAGAGAAATTAAACTTTTCAGTAAAAGACAAGTAATCTCGACCAGTTTTGGTGGTGCAAAGATACAGCAAAGTCAATGGGAGAAGGCGCACCAATCAGAGGCTGGCAAAGTCGGTGATGCGCCTTCGATTGGCTGTGCAACTCCGTACCTAATAGAACAGATCCTTACATTCAAACTCTTTCTCCAGAACAATTGGGACAGGGCCCTATTCATCCCTGTCACAGTAACTGGTAACTACGTTAGACAACTGAATGCCTATTTTCAGATATAACCTGGGAGAGTACAAGACAGGTGAAACAACAATTGACAAACAGTTGAGAAAGCTACTACCAGAACTCTCTTTAGCATCTCCTCTAGAGAGCCACTCACCTTCCCTCTACCCCCTGCCTTCAGAGAGACTGTCTGAACAGTTTGTGTAATTGGGGACAACACCATTTACGTTACTTACAGCTTTTGGATTGGTAGGTGCCTTGTTTTGTGTTGTTAGTCATTCACAGGATGCTATTCTTTTCCATTCTTTTCATGACGACAGAAGTTCTTCTCCCCTTCTGTGATACTTTTCTAGTTGTTTTCTTTTTGGAAACTCATGGAGTACTTCCTAGATAGGCATGTGCATATTCTTTTTGTTCTCAGCTATGGTGCTGCATGTTTCTTCTTCCCTTGGGAAGAAGGGTAAAAAATTTCCCTTCGAGTGCTTATCTTTTGATGGAGACCATTGTTTTTTCATTTATTCGTCTAAGAGTTTTTCAGCATCTCTGGACATGAAATATACATTCTTAGAGTGCTAGCATTTTATAGTGTGTAACATAGAAACATAGAAGTTGTTGGCAGATAAGGACCTCTTGGCCCTAATTTCTCTACCTACAGTGCCACTGCAGACACTACTCGGTCTCCAGTTTGCACACACCCCTTTGCCTTACTTCTAAGATCCCATGTGTCTATTCCATGCTTTCTTGAATACTGTAACAATTTTAGCCCCCCCACCACCTTCACTGGGAGCCTGTTCCAAGTGTCCACCTCCCTTTCTGTGAAGTAGTATTTCTTCACATTTCATCTTAACCTCCTCCCCAGCTTCATAGTGTGCCCTTGTCCTTGGCATCTCTTTCTCTGGAAAATGCTCCTTCCTATACCTTGTTTATACCGTGTGAGGTATTTGAATGTTTTCTATCATATCCCCCTTTCCTCCTCTCTTCTAGGGTATATTTAATTCCCTACCCCTTTCTTATGGGGCTTCTGGTGCAGGGACTGCACCATTTTGGTTGCCCTCATCTGTACCACCTCTGCCCTGTCTATGTACTTTCAGACGTGGGGCCTGCAGAACTGGACACAGTACTCGAGGTGGGTTCTCACTAGTGATCTATACAGGGGTATTATTACTCCCCTCTTTCTGCTGGTGCTACCCCTGCTTATGCATCCGAGCAACTCGCTTGCTTTTCCCACTGCCTTGTCACATTGTTACGCTACCTTCAGATTCTCAGAAATGATTGCCCCCAGGTCCCTTTCCTGTTTTGTGACTGCTAGTACTTACTTCCCCATTGATCATTGCCCCAAGTTTCTGTGCCCCAATTGCACAATTTTACATTTTGCATTGGGCCCAGCTGCCAAACTGTAATCATTCTTCCATTTTTAAAATCTTGCCTTATTCTTTCCACACACCCACTGAGTGCGTCTACTCTGTTGCAGATTTTTGTGTCATCCGCGAACAGGCATACTTTCCTTTCCAGTCATTCTGCAATGTCACTTATAAATACATTGAAGAGGACTGGGCCTAGTACTGACCCTTGTGGCACCCCACTGGTCACTTTGCCCTCTCCAGAGTGGACACCATTTACCACCACCCTGTGACTCCTATTGTCCCGTCAGTTCTTTGTCCATTTTACTACTTTAGGACCCACTGCCAGGCTTCTCATCTTGCTCAGTGGTCTTCTATGTGGAATAGTGTTGATGGCCTTACTGAAGTCCAGGTGGGCTGCGTCAGCTGCTCCTCCCTGATCCACTTCCTTGGTTACCCATTCAAAGAACTCAATCAGGTTTGTCTGGCAAGACCCTCCCCCTGTGAACCCATGTTGCCTCGGATGAAAACTAGGTATTACCCAATCCTTTCCTTAAGTAGTTATTCCATTACTTTGCCTACTACCAAAGTTGGGCTGACAGGCCTGTAATTTCCAGCCTCCTCTCTGTTTCTGTTTTTGTGGAGTGGGACAACATCATCCCTCCTCCAGTGTCCCGAGACCCCTCCCGATTCTAGTGACAGGTTGAACAGGGCTGCCAGATGTTCAGCCAGCTCCTCCTTGCGCTCCCTCAGGAATGTGGGGTGTACCCCGTCTGGTCCCATTGCCTTGTCTAGTTTTAACCATGAGAGTTCCCATAGGACTCTTTCCACTGTAAAAGGGCTAGTGTTCACCTCCCTTCCCATAATGCCCTTATCTTTTATTATTGGCCCGCTACCTACCACCTCCTCCATAAATACTAAACAGAAGTATTGGTTCAATATGTCTACTTTTTGGTGGCCCTTGTTCACACATACCCCTCCTGCCCCTTTCAGCCTTACTATCCTTCCCCTGGTGTTTCTCTTTTCACTTATGTATCTAAAAAAAATCGTGTCCCCCCCCCTTTTTATTTTTACTGATTTGGCAATATTGTCCTCTGTTTGTGCTTTTGTGCTCCTAATTGCCTTCCCTACCTCATTTTGTTTCTCCTAATAAGTCTCCTCATCCTCCTGTTTCCTTGTTTTTTTAATACTTTCTAAAAACCAGTTTCTTTGCTCTTACTTTTTCTCGCTACCTCAATAGAGAATGATAGTTGTTTCTTTTTGCTGTTGCACTTGCTAACCTGCCTGACACAGAGATTTGCAGCTTTTTCAATACTCTCTTTTATTTTTGCCAACTGGACCTTGCTTCCCCATAGTTTCCGTCACTCTGCCAAGCTGTCTCTGAGGCATTCTCCCATTTTCTTAAATTGACCTCCTGAAGTCCATGACCCTCGTCCTTGTGTGGTTGATTCTAGCTCAGTTCTTATATTAAACCACACCGTACGATGGTCACTGGTCCGCAGGTAGTCCCCCACTTTGAAATTAGCAATACTGTCCCTATTTATCAGTACCAGGCCCATCAACACCCCTCATGAGTGGGTTCCATTTTAAGTTGTCTGAGGAACGCCCCCTGCAGCGAGTCCAGGATGTCCCTACTTCTGGCTGTTGCCACAGCTGGGAGGCTCCAGTCCACGTCCAGTAGATTGAAGTCTCTTACTAGTATCACCGCTCCCTTGCAAGCCATCATATGAATTGCTTCCATGATTTTCCCATCCACTTTTTCCCCCTGTGCTGGAGGTCTGTAGATCACTCCTGTGCGAATAACAGCCTCTTTCCTTTTCTCTAGTGTGATCCGCAGTACCTCGGCTCCCCTGTGCTCCTCTTGTATTTCCGTAGTCTTTGTTTTGTCCCTTACATAAAGAGCTACCCTCCCTCTTTTCTCCATACCCTGTCCCTTCTGAATAGAACATAACCTGGTATGGCCTTACCCAGCCCTGGTTTTCACTGCACCAGGTCTCTGTAATGGCAACTAAATCTAGGTCTGCTTCCACCACGGTGGCCTCCAGGTCCACAGTCTTGTTGCCCAGACTAAGGTATTTGCACATGGATTTCAGAAAGTGCTGCCACTCCCCTACTTTTTTTCCATTTGCCTTACCTTATTCCTCTCATTCATTATCTTAGCTTCAATTTTTCTTCTTCACCCCAGATTTCTTTTTATTTTTTGGTTTTCTCCCTCTGGCTTCCTGTAGTTAACCTCTTGAGCTTGTTGGGGTGGGGGCGGTTTATGGCTCCTGCCTTGTTCTGCCTCCCCACTCGTCTAGTTTAAATGCTTGCAAATGTAGCATTTAAACTGCTCACTGAGGACTACATTTCCCCTCCTGGATGCAGGCCACCACCCTTGTACAGGCCCTTATCCCTTCAGGTGGGGCCCTAGTCCCCAATGAAACTGAACCCCTCCTCTCTGCACCATTTCTGCGACCATGTGTTGAAGTTTCTGGTGCGGGAGAATCTTGTCAGCCCCCCATCATAGACAGGTGGCACTTCTGAGTGTAGTAGAGCACTGTTCTGTATAGAATTCCATCCCTTTCAGAATGCTGTTGTACCACATTTCAAAGGCCAGGGAATGTGATTTGTATCCTTCTGTGGTACAATATCATCTGAAACCTCTAGAGACTGCAGAAGTCAGTTTCATTTGAAAAGTGAAAGAACCACCACATGCAAATTTAACATAATGCATACACTATAAAAAATACAGGATGAACAACTTTATGCATGGCCATTGTGTTCTGCCACCTCGGGGTCTGATTCCCACGGACCTCTCAAGTTTCGCTCTCGAGGTCAGAAGACATGGGTTGTATATAGTTGCCCATCCAGTATTCTCTATATTTTTGTGTTTGCATAGTTTTTACTGTCCTGTTAGGACTATAGTTTTTTATGTTGGGGTCTTGGTAGATATAGTAACCCCCTCCACCAAAAAAACATTACATATTGTTTATTTCTGCTCCTTTGAAGCACTCTGGAGCATTATTTTTGTCCTTACCTCTGTTTTTAGTTTGATTCTACTTGGTAAAAAAGGAAGTGATGTGGTTGGTCTGATGGAGCCACCTAGCAGTGCTGTCGGGTGCTGCATAGCATGCTGGCATAGTACATTGGCGCCACTAGCCCAAAAATTTTACTACCTCAGAGTCTTGGAACACTAAGACCAATGAGTGTGACTCTGTGGAGGGGATGCTCAAAAAGATCAAGAATTATGGTAAATAACTTTCTTTTATTAAGGCGCTGAATACTTGTAAGTAAGTAAGTAAGCTTTATTTATAAAATGCTTATTCCCTAGGGCTCAGGGCTCTGTACAAAGTTCAGAAGAGTTCATATCATAAATAGTTCAAAATAGAATAAAACTCACAATAAATATAAAGCCAACTAAATACAAATTAAGATAAATACAGATCAAATAACTAATAATAAATAATAAAATAAATTCTAGGATGTTCATAGGTTCATAGAAGTGTATCGAGCAATGAAGGCATATGTGGGATGCCCATTGTATGCTCGCCACTATATGTCCTATGGGTGGAAATCAAATTTTTGTTTCCATATGTTTATCCAATCTTATTTAAAGGTACTTAGATTATCATTATTAACGACACTTACAGGTAAGTTATTCCACAAACCCACAACTCTCAGTGTGAAAAATAGACTCCTTCTAGTGGATATACATTTTTCTCCAATATGTTGTTCTTATCCACACTTGTTGGCATGTCTTTCTTCTTTAAGAATCTTGCCAGAAGGTCTAAAAGCTGGCTTCTCCTACCCACCGGGGTGGTACATGCCTCAGCTCTGCCCCTTGATGCCAGATCTTCCTTTCCGCTGGAAGATTCAGGTTCCCTCCTTATCACTCCCGCGTTGAGTAGACTGTGGCGCATAAATCTTTGGATTATTTACCTAAGCTTAAACTCGTTCGAGTTTCACTGCATCATTTTATGACTGTGACCATGACGGAGGACAAGTCCTCACCCACATTCTGTTAGTGCCCTTGCGGGCAGAAAATGTCTCGTACTAACCTGCACGCCTTGCACGTCTACAGCCTGGGCAACGCTCACGAGACCCAGGCTTGCAACTTCTGTCACATGCCAGCCTAACGAGCTGGACAATCATCTCTTATGGCTACAGCTCGGCTAACTGGAGAAACAGAACGCACCGGTCAAATCTAAAGAAGCCCGTTGGGTGGTCTCCGCGGCTGCGGGTCTGTTGAACAACTTGAGCAGATGAAGGCTTTCAAGGAGGAGGTGGCTCGGACTGCTGATTGGTCATCATTCGCTTCAGTCTTCATACCACTCAAATTGGGCTCTACCTTCAGGCTCCTTCAAGAAGTTGTGCCAGTCTCTTCTGACCAAGGGAGAGGGCCCATCGGATTAGCACTTCTCCCGCTCCCATAGAAGGGATAAGGAGTCGAGAGAGGAAACATCTCGCCGACGTCATTCTTGGGATTGAGAGAGGCCTCGGTCCAAGAAATCTCCAGTTTCAACTTTGGTCTGAATTGCAGCCTCGGCTGCTGGCTTCACTGTGCCCCCGTCCGACCTGCCAGCTAAGATGCGGGACAGTGACCTGATCAAAATTATCGACCCCGTTGACCTGTTGTCACTCCATGAGGCCGACAATTTCTTGTTCAGTACTCGGTCCTGACTGGATCTACCAAGAGGAGACCCAGCCGCTGGGAACCTCTTCACGGTCCCTGTCCCTGACATGGAGGAGCTGCGGTTCTCTCCAGCTTCTTCTGAGCACCCCATTGCTCAAGGTCTAGGTCTTGGACACCTTTGACCAACAGGTTGAAGAAATCTCACAAATGCCATTCAGGGCATTCTAAAAAGTGGTGCCACTGTCATTTGTCCTTGATCTCCTTGGGAGAGGAGAGGCTTCGGCACAAGTTGTGTCGATGCTACAAGGATCTGATGTGGCAGCAGTTTGTGTTGGCTGGTCCGAAGTCGACCCTGGCTTCCACTCCAGCCATTACGTGGCTATCACCCTCTAGACCGACGCCAACTCCTCCGGAGCCAGACAACACCGCCTTCTCCCATGGAACCAGTGAAGACCCGCCAGCTCAGCCAAAACTGGCTTTTCCACCGATCGTGATGGAGCTGCCACCTAAACAGCCTCCCTCCGGGTTCTGCTAAGGAGTCTCAGCCCGAGGGCCTCCTTCCTGGGTTGTCAGTTACCTTCACTCTTGACCGCTCGCGGCGGGTCGAAGGTGACTTATCCGGACTCCTCAGTCCAAGGACTCTGACTTGCATTCTCATCCTTTTGACGACTATTCGCTTGGGGGACTCTTGACAGAGGAAGGTCCCATGTCCTTCTTGGGCATTCTTTGTCTCCTCTCCAAATCCACGGGGATGCCTTTGGAGCCTGTTCAGAAAATGGCTCGATATCCCCTTACATTCTGACAAAAGGGGATTCTCTGACAGACGCCTTCCCAGTGGTTGAAGCCATTGTTGGCCCGGCCCTGAAGCTTTGGCAGCACCCTGCCACCTGCCCTGCACCATCAACCCAGATGGCCACAAGTATGCAGTTCCCATCTGCTCCTTTTCTGGATTCACAGAGCACCCCTCAGCTGAGGTTATGGTGACTGAATCTGTGTTTCAGCGCTTGGGCAATTCAGGAGACACAGACAGACCTCCGGACAAAGAGTCTAAAAAAACTGGACCACTCGGCCAGGGAGGCCTATGCTGCCTCTTTGCTTGACCTCCATCAGGCGAGCTCAGCTGTCATCATGGCACATTTCTCCCATGCCCTCCTGGGCTTTCTAGATGAGGTCCTTCCTAATCTCCCCACGGATCTTCAGACTATGGTCAAGCAGGTCTGTGACCAGGGTCGGGCTGTTGCTAAGCAGCAACTCCAGATGGCTCTGAACATCGGGGATTCTTGTGCCTGTTCGGTGGTGGCCGCAGTCACCATGCGCCGCAGGGCCTGGCTGAGGGTCTCGACCTTTATGGCAGACACCCAGCACAAAATGGCAGATGTTCCCTTCCTGGGCACTGATTTGTTCAGTTTGGGAGTTGATGATCATCTTCAGCGCATCGAGAAGTCCAATGCCACCTTGGACTCTGTTGCTTCCACCCAAAATAAATCTCAGGGTTCCAAAAAGCAGAAGCATAAGCCCTTTCAGCCTTCTGCACCTGTGGCCAAGCAGCCCCAGTACCAGGGGCAACAGCAGCAGGCTCAGTCTTGGCGCCCTCAGCCCAAGTCAGGGGCTTCAGTGGCCCATAAGCCCAGAGAGAAAGGCCCTGGCAGTCCTCAGACTGGATTCTCTTCCTCTAAGCCTGCACAGTGACAAGGTGGGGTTCCCACCCCCATACCCGTCATGCCCACTCTGGACCCTCTCGTGGTGGGCTGGCTCTGCCACTTCTTTTCCACCTAGTCCGGTGTCACAATGGACAAGTGGGTCTTGGAAGTGGTCAGCCAGGGGCTGCCCCTGGAATTTTTGCTGTACCCCGCAAGCTGAGCCCATGCCCTATGGGAGGCAAAAGGTATCTGTGCACACTCAGTCAGCTCTCCGAGACAACATCGCCTAACTCCTCCTTAAGGAGGTAGTGGTCAGAGTTGCGGATTCCCCTGTCAACCCAGGGTTAATTTCCAGGTACTTCCTGGTCCTGAAACAGACTGGTGTCTGGCACCCCATTCTAGATCTGCATGGCCTGAACCAGTTTCTCAGGTCTCGCACCTTCAGGATGGTAACTCTGTCTCAGATCATACCATCTCTCGAGCAGAACATGAGATTTTGCTCCCTGGATCTGCAGAACATGATCTTCCTGGACATAAAGTCTCCACCACACATTCACACTGATGGGACTGCATCGGAGGCACTAGGACCCAGCAGGAGGCAGCATTTTTCAGGAGGGCTGGCGCCGAGGTATGCCTCGAGGAAGCAGCACCGAGAGCCGGGCTTGCGCCGTATAGACTACCTCGGTGTTGACCCTCCAGCCGCTTCAGTTCCTTTTTCAAACAACATGAAGTCTTGCTCTATTCTGACAATATGAAGTTAGTCCCAGCACTAGAACTGCCCCAGAGAAGAAAGAGTTAATTCTATGCAGAAGCATAGAACATTGAGCTCGAGCTCGGTTTTCAAACCTCTGTCTCTGGTACTTACCAGTGTAACCGCCAGATTCTTTTCTCAGCCCAACAGTGAAGTCGCTCCAGAGATTTCCTCTGCTTTGGTTTGGTAAAGTTTAAAAAATAAACGTCGGTTTTAACTGATTTGTTTACTTTTTCGGATTTCCAGCCTCTGTCCATGGTACAGGTAGTGTGGTAGACAGGTGGTGACTAGTGTGTTAGTTTGTAAATTGTGAAAATTGTTTCTTGTCTCTGTTCTTCATCGGTCAGTCCGGTTAGGAACCGATTTTTCTGATTATTTTATTATTTTCTAGGATTAGTGTGATGTTCCGGTGCCGATCAAAAGAACCGGACTTTTTTCTGTTCTTTTACGGAACCCGTGACATAGTTCGTAACTGATCGGTTAGGTTGGCCATGTCTGAGAAACCCAAGGAAAAACTGTCACTGGGTTTCAATTGTACTGAGTGAGGGGAGGCCTTTGCCAAGGCTGACCCCCACCTCATCCGTGTTTGTCTGGGGTTTGACCACCTCAAAACAGACTGCCAAATTTGCAAAAACTTCCCTAAAGCCACTCTTCAAAAAAGGTTGAGTAGGCTGAAGAAAAGGAGGCTGAGAAGTCCATAGATCCGGATGGCCAGCCCGGTTCGGTTGCAGCTGAACCTGAGGAGGTGCCTACTGACTTAGGCGATACCTCCTCGGGCAAAAGGAGGTCAGACTCTGAGGGGTCAGTTCCGTCGAAAAAGAAGCGCGAGTCAGCCAGTTCGGATCCAGCACCATGTTCTCCAACCACTGGTGAGATAGCCAAAGTGATTAGTATAGTTCAGTTGCTTTGTCCGGTTCCATCCGAACCGGTACTGCCGGTTAGGTGGTTGGTTTGGATCCGACTCCATCAGATTACGATCCGGATGCTTTCTATGAGGAGTGGGAGGGAGACGAAGGTGAAGTGGGGAAAGGTGTGCCTGCTATTAAAAGGACTATTGCCAGGTGGATTGTCTCTTGTATACAATTTTGCTATGACAAATTGGGCAAAACACCCCCTGCAGACCTGAGGGCTCACTTGACTAGGGGTACAGCTGCCACTCTGGCTGCAGCCAGAATATACCCTTGCTAGAAATCTATAAAGCAGCCACCTGGAAAACAGTCCATACATTCACCAAGCATTACTCTCTGGACATCCAGGCTAGGAGTGATGCTAGGTTTAACACAACAGTACTGCAGATCTTGATCTTACCGAGACACAGCTCTTGCAGCAGGTTACACACCATTAGGACCGAAGCGGCAGGCGTCAGGATTACGGAAAAATTCTAGCTAGCTATCTTCAGCGGGGACCGCCCCGGCGTCGGTCCGCCTCCGGCGTCGAGCGTGTACTTAAGGGGCAGTCCATCAGATTCCCAGTTCTTTCCGCCTCGACACTGCATGTCTCGACCCTTCGGTTACAGTCTAGCGCGCGACGCGTGGTTCAGAGCTTTCCTCCGGGAAATTCATTTTTCTTCAAGCAAGATTGTTGCCGATGTCCTCTCCGACCTCCGGTCACTCCTCCAAGTGTGCTTGCGGGAAACAGATCCCCTTCAAGGACCCCCACACGGCCTGCGTTCGGTGCCTGGGCCCAGACCACGATACCCGGGCCTGTTCGTTCTGCCAAGGGTTCAACAGTCGAACTAGGATCCGACGTCAGAAGGCCCTTCAGGCTTTTTTGTTGGAGGAAAAGCTGAAGACCATGTCCTCCAAGGGGGAATCATCTTCTAAATCCCACAAGCACGCGGAGAAAAGAAGGGAGAAGGCCCCTTCCAGGTCCCCTTCCAGGGCTTCGGAGCCCCGCAGCTCCGGTTCTCGGTCCGACCGCTCTCCTTCCAGGGCCAGCTCTCAGCCTCCCCCGGCTGCAGTAAGGAAGCCTTCTTCTCAGGCCAAGTCCGCCAGGCCGTCGTCGTCTTCTTCATCCAAGGCCTTGGCGAAGTCCGGGGAGCACCACCACCATCATCACAAGTCGGATTCCTGCCCTTTGGTTCCCGACGTCCGGTCTTCGTCTGTGCCTCCTCGGAAAACCTTGGAGCCCACACCCTTGAAGAGACCTGTACACCAGACGCCGGCACGACCGTCGTCGGCCGTGCGTCATTCCTCCCTGGAGCCGCCGTCGGCCGGACAGCCGTCACCGGCCAAACCATCCCAGCGGACGCCGGTAGGGGGACCGACGTCTGCTCCTCCTGAGAAGAGGGCCCTGACGCCTCCGACCGCCGTCGGTCAGGAGTCTTTAACTGAGGAGGACTTAACGCAGCCCGAGGACCAGACGGGTGACCCCGGCTTCGCCGAAACTCCCAGGGCTCCCTCGCCCTTACCCGAGACCCCTGTGGAACCGATACCGGGACCCGACGACCGCCCACCGGCGCCCGGGCCGTGGTCGGGCCTTTCTTTAGCGGAAGTGAAGGATCTCTTCACTTACTGGTGGGACACCATTAAGAGGGACATGGTCCCCACCTCTCCTCTTCCTCTCCCTCCTCCTCCTCCTCCGGTTCCTGCACCCCCTTCACCTTCGGGGTCGGCAGGCCGTTTACCTCCTCCCCGGGAGCCTAGATCCTCTCCCAGGGAAGATCAGAAAAACGGAGACCTCTGTCGAAATCCTCTTCTGGGTCACCCAGCCCCAAGAGATCCAGGAGACACCGACGTTCGCCGTCGACGGAGGACACGGGATCAGTCTACTCTTCCTCTAGATCCCCATCTCCTCTCTCCATCCCTTCTCCGGACCCACGTGAGATGCTGAGATCTCCTCCGGATGACCCTTCGTTCATGGATATTATGAGACATATCCAAGAGAACATGGGATGGGATGCAGAAGAGCTAGACCCCGAAAGGTTACGCCTCGCCAAATATCTTCAGCAGAAGGACCCCAAGCTTGTGGTGGTACCACCCTTGGTGGACACTTTCGTGGACATCACCAAGGCAGCGTGGAAGTGTCCACATTCGCTCCCGGCGATGCCGAAAAAAGCTGATCGCTTGTACAAGGCTCCTAAGGATGACCAGTACTTGATGCAGCAGCCTCAGGCTGATTCTCTGGTCATCACAGCCTCACATGACCGGTCACAGAGGCCGCAACATTTGAGCATCCTGCCACCGGACCCAGAGTCCAAGCAGCTGGACGCCCTGGACAGGCGCACGTATGCTCCGCTACATGCGCCATCAGATCCTTGAATTATCTGACCCACATGGTTCAATTCCAGAGCGGCTTTGTAGGAACAGGGTCTGGGCGGCGCTGAAAAGCTGCGGAAGGTGAGCAGAAGGAGGAGATGCTTCAGCTCCTCCGTGCGGGTTCAGGCGTGGGGACCCAAGTGCCCGAGCAGCGTGCGACTCCAGCGGACTCATCGGCCGAGCAGAAGCTTCTGGCGTGTCCGCCGAGACACTCCTGGTTCTGCGGCTCTGGTTTTACCAGACGTCCAGAAGAACATTATGGATGCTCCATTTGAGGGAGAAGTCTTGTTTGGTAATCCTTCCGAGAAGATCATTACCAAACTTCAAGAGGACGGGAAGGCGGTAAGGTCGGTTCAGGCCATGTACCGACCCAAGCTTGGTTCCTTTCGTAGGAACCAAAGCCGTTTTCATGGGCGGACATAGAGGCAGCAGCCTCGCTCCTCTACACATCAGAGGGGCTCCGGCTTCCGTAGAACCCAGGGAAAACAGCCCGCCAGCCGAGGTCAGCGTTCTCCTAGGACGGCCCAGCCAGTGGGCCCATCTGCCGCCACAGCCTGACTCCTTTCCGGCCCCCGCCCCTCAGGATCAACGGGAAATCATGGTCGGGGGTTGCATTGCGAACTTCCTGCCGGGATGGCAGGCTATAACCACTGACAGGTGGGTTCTTCAGTTGGTCAGTCTAGGCCACTTTATAGAATTCGCAGAAAAGCCACCCTCGAGGCCTCCTTTGTTCTCCTGGTATCCGGGTCAGCACAAAAATTTGATCTGGCAAGAGGTACTCATGGTCCTGCAAAAGGGAGCAATAGAGTACGTCCCGGAGAACCAGAGAGGACAAGGATATTATTCCCACTTCTTCCTGGTTCCCAAAAAAACAAGGGACCTCCGTCCGATTCTGGACCTCAGCGACCTCAACGTGTTGGTCGCCTACAAGAGATTCCGCATGGTGACTCTTCCGGGTCTTATTCCATGCTGAAACAGGACACCTTTTAGCGTCTCTAGGCGTGCAGGGCGCCTGCCATATCCCTATAGCTCAGTGCACCAGAGGTTCCTGCGATTGATTTCTCGACCACCACTTTCAGTTCGAGCTCTTCCGTTCGGACTGTCATCCGCACCAAGGGTCTTTACCAAGTGCATGGCAGTTGTGGCAGCATCTCTGAGGAGACAGGGCCACTATGTGTTCCTGTATCTGGACGACTGGCTTCTCATAGCCACCTCCAGAGGCGTTGTCACTTTCATGGTCCAAACACCCAGGACCTGTTCCAATCTCTGGGCTTTCTCATAAATGCGAAGTCTCTCCTGGTACCGTCGCGAAACTGCAGTTTATAAGAGCAGTACTGGACACTGTTCAGGGAAGAGCTTTTCTTCCAGGCGACAGAGTGGGCGCATCAGATCCCTCATAAAGGGATTTGTCGTCGAACGAATTGTACCTGCCAGGTCGGTCCTTCGCTTGCTCGGACACATGGCTGCGGCCATTCCTACTGTCCCTTTCGCAAGGCTCCACATGCGGGTAACCCAGTGGATGCTCAAAGTGCAATGGGACCAAAGGCAAGACCACTTGCAGCATCCGGTCAGGATCACGAACCCAGTGATCCGAGACTGGCAGTGGTGGCTAGTCCCAGGGTCGCTCTCCACGGGCATCCTGTTTATAGCGCCGTCCCCGGAGGTAACCCTCACCACGGACGCTCGAGTCTTGGGTGGGGGGGGCGCACCTGGATGGGGTAAAGTCCCAGAGTACGTGGACCCGTTGGAAGCTCATCTCCATATCAATGTCCTAGAGATGAGGCGGTTCTCTATGCCCTGCAGACCTTTCAGTCAGTAATCCCACGTGTACTCTTCTGCTTCAGACAGACAACACGGCGGTGATGTATTACCTCAACAAACAAGAGCGCACACTCTTACCCCCTTTGCAGGGAGGCCATGAGATGTGGGATTGAGTGATCGGACACGGCGCCAAATCTGATCACTGTGCATGTTCCCGGAGTGGACAACACAATTGCAGACAGCCTGAGTCGATCCCAGGCCAGAGTCCACGAGTGGAAACTTCTTCAAGAGGTAGCAGAGGATCTGTTTCTTCGTTGGGGAATTCCAGAACTAGACTTGTTCGCATCCCCATCCAACGCAAAACTGCCCAATTTTTGCTCGCTAGATCCAGGGCCTGGTGTTTTCTGGTGAGACGCGTTATCCCTCTCCTGGGCGAACAGATTCCTCTACACTTTCCCTCCCTTCCCGTTGATCCAGAGAGTTCTTCTCAAACTGCGCAGGGAGCACGCACTCATGATCCTGGTGGCCCCGTTCTGGCCCAGACAGATCTGGTTCCCTTTGTTGGTGCAACTATCTCGGGAACCCCCGCTCCCGTTGCCGCTCAGCTCCCATCTCCTGTCTCAGGAGAAAGGTTCATTAGTCCATCCGGACCTACGCTCTCTGAACCTGCATGCTTGGCTCCTAGAGACATAGCCATCTTGCGTCCCGGTCTCGCAAGAGGTTGCAGAGGTTCTTTCTGCAGCCAGAAAGCCGGCAACGCATGCAACGTATGCCATGAAATGGCGCCGTTTTTGTTTATGGTCACGAGCTCGTGATCTTTCCCCTTTAGGTTGTCCTGTGGGACTAGTGTTGGATTACCTCCTCTCCCTTTTTCATTCAGGCCTAGCCTACTCCTCTATTAAGGTGCACCTCTGTGCCATTTCTGCCTATCACCTCCCGGTGGGACATCGTACAGTAGCTCAATTGGACGCCTCTCGGGAATTTCTTAGGGGAGTGTTACACCTTAGGCCTCCCATTAGGGACCCTGTGCCTCCATGGGATCTGCCTTTGTCCTGAAACAGCTCACACTCCCTCCTTTTGAACCTGCCGCGGATTGCGAGCTACGTTTTCTGTCGTGGAAAACGTTATTTTTAGTTGCTGTTACTTCAGCGAGAAGAATTTCTGAGCTTCACGCTCTTATGTGCCAAGAGCCTTATTTAGTTTTCCACCGGGACAGAGTATCCCTGAGGATGAATCCTAAGTTTTTACCTAAGGTGGTCTCTTCACTCTCTCTAAACCAGGATATTGACCTTCCGGTCTACTTCCCGAGTTATTCAAATAGAGGAGAGACTTTGCTCCACACCCTGGATGTTCACCGCAGCCTGAGGTATTACCTCAACAGAACTAAATCCTCTCGTAGTTCTGAACAGCTTTTGTTTCCTTCTCTGAGAGAATGATGGGCCAATCAGTATCCAAACAGTCTCTGTCTGCTGGCTTGTCCAGTGTATTTCCTACTGTTATGATATAAAACAAAGCCCCTCCGGGCTCTGTCGGGGTCATTCTACTAGGGGTGTGGCCACATCCTTTGCAGCACTCAGAAATGTCTCCACCTCTGCTATTTGTGCTGCAGCCACTTGGAGCTCTGTGCATACCTTTATCAGGCATTATAGCCTGGACATACGCCTCTCGGGAAGGGCTGGTTGCCTTGCGGTGCTAGAGGTCTCCTGTCCTAGGTTCAGGACCTGGAATGTACTTTCTATTTTCCTCCTCCCAGAATTTCTGGCAGCGTTACTGCTTGGGAATCAGTCTAATGGTGTAACCTGCTGCAAGAGCTGTGTCTCAGTAAGACAGTACAGTTGCGTAGAACTTACCGTAACAGTAGATCTTGAGAACAGCTCTTGTCAAGCTCTCATCACCTTCCCCCTTGGAGGAGGCATGGCTTTGCCCTTTTTCATGTTGGGATTTTCCTCCTTTATTATCTTCTGACGGTGGATCCTCGGTCTCCCACTCTGATGTCATCCTGCGGCGAGGGTCTCCGGCCGGGAGAACTGGGAATCTGGGCGGGACCGCCTTAAGTACCACCGCCTGGCGTCGGAGGTGGGACGCCCGGGGTGGTCCGCTAAAGATAACTAGCTAGAATTTTTCCGTGGGGTCGTGACGCCTGCCGGCTTCGGTCCTAATGGTGTAACCTGCTGCAAGAGCTGTTCTCGAAGATCTACTGTTACGCTAAGTTCTTACGTAACTGTACTTTCCCAAAGTAGGTTCTGCATTCCCTCTTCCTGGGGGAACTGCTTGGTAGTCTGCATATTGTCAGAATACATAAAGACTTCTTGTTGTTTGAAGAAAAAAATTACCATAGTAATGTTTCTTCTAATAGAGTCTTGCTGTATTCTGACCTCCCTCCCTCCTCCTGCCTCTCCTCTCAGAACCTAGTTTTTGGAAAGTGGGCTGCAGGTACAGTGTTCACCTCAGGGGTGTACCTTGTACCCTCCTCTTAAGGGTGGGGTAGTTGTTTTATTGTTGTTGTTATGTGTGTGTATGTGTGTGTGTCGTGCCTGAAAATAGTCACCTGTTGGCTAGCGCACTCACCGGTAAACAAAAACTAAATAAAATAAATAAATATATATATTTATATATATATATATATATAGTCACTGCTTTTTCCTTGGTTCTCGTCTTGAGTCTTTTAGGCCCAAATTGTTGCCTTTGGCTTTAAGTAAACAATTTCCACTTTGTCTACTAGTTAGTTAGTTTGCTCGTAAGAATCTGACGGTTAAACTGGTAAGTACCAGAGACAGAGGTTTGAAAACCGAGCTCGAGCTCAACGTTCTATGCTTCTGCATAGAGTTAACTCTTTCTTCTCTGGGGCAGTTCTAGTGCTGGGACTAACTTCATATTGTCAGAATAGAGCAAGACTTCATGTTGTTTGAAAAAGGAACTGAAGCGGTTGGAGGGTCAACATTACTATGGTGAATAATTTTTTTTCTTTCCCACCGTCGAGTGCGCTTCAGTGACGATGCGCTCGCCTGCCGGGAGTCAAAACTTCACATCTATACGACAGCAGCTTCAGTTTTATTAGTTTTACTAGTTTTATTATTTTCTAGAGAAAATAAATACCGATTAAATTTTATTATTTCGTACAGAAAGTCTTCAGCCCTCAACCATGAGTGGGGCAGGTGGCGGTGAGGAGATTTCACATGAAAGCTGTTCAGTCAGCTGGGCTGGGTTTGATCCGCTGCCCTCAACCGGGGGCAGGGGTCTGACTTAAGACAGTCCGGTGCTTGGGGAATGGGCAGTCTCCCTGAAATAACAAAAAAAAGCAGTCCCATTCTCGGCACCGCTTGATCTCGAGCTCTTTTTCAGCCTCCCGGTCAAAAAAGAAGCAGCATTGCTCAAGGTCACCCTCTAGTATGTCTGCACGTAGATTGTCAGTTGCTGGGGGCAGGGGCCAGTCTCCCCCTCTTCCAGAGTCCCCTCTGGTTTCTGCCCCTGGTGACTGGCATCCTCGACTCCGGAGTCCCTCCCCACCTGTTGGGGGCTCCTCCAGTGAGCAGTTTCACCATTGGGCCGCTGTTACGGAGCAGTGGGTGCGGCAATTGTCACGGCTGCCTGAGCTGGCTAGTCCATCACAGGGCCATCGGGCCTCTCAGTTTCGGATTTGTAGGCCAAGCGGTTGAGACTTCCGAGTCACGTGGCGCCCTCTCTGGTGCAGTCAGCTCTGTGCCCTGGTGTCTATCCCCCTCACATGGCTGCGGCGCAGGGGTCCACACCGGTGCCTTTATTTCCTACTGAATTTCTTCATTTTTCTTCGTCTAATTGGAATTTTCAGACTTCTGCTGCAGTGCTGCAGTCTGCGGTGCCAGCCTCCCTGACATCGGTGCTGGCTTCCCTGGCACTGTGTTCAGCGCCATGTGCTTTGTCGGTGCTACGCTCAGAGCCACAGTCCACGCTGGCACCACGTTCGGTGCTGCTTCCTATGCCGGCGCCACCTGTGTTCTCGGCGCCGCTTCCTATGATGGCATCGGTGGCTATGGCAGTGCCACACGGGTATCAGATTCTTTCCTCTCCTCTTCTTTCCTCTTCTTTTCATCCCTTTCCTATCTATACAGTCCCTTCTGGACTGGCAGGGGATGACATTGAACCTGATCCTGATCTTCAATTGGGTGATGACTTTGATGATGAGTCCACCTTGGGGCGGGGAACAAATCTTCTACAGAGCCTTTGGTCGAGGACCTTTCCTTTAAGTCTCTGCTCAGGAATTTAAATTCCACTCTCTGTCTCTCTCCACACCTCGGATATTGATCCTGGGAAGCTGCTCCATTTGCAGTATCTGCATGTTCCAGATATCCCTATGGATCTAACCCCTCTGGTGCAGCCCTCTTTTGAGACTCTGTCCCAGATGGTGTGGGATAACCCAGCTCTTATTCCCTCTGTGGCTAAGTCCATAGATAGGAAAAATGCCCCTCCCAAAGATTGTCCCATTCTGGCCTCTCAAGCTTTTGCTGACGCCATCATGGTTCTGGCAGAGAATGACAAGGCTGATCTTCCTCCGGTCTTCCTAAGTCTCCACCACTCATTCACACTAATGGGATATGCGTCGAAGGCACTAGGACCCATCGGGAGCAAACTTTTTTGTTAGAAGGTTGACACCTGAGACCGAGCCGCGAGGAGAGGCACTGCGAGCCTCAGCTCGTGTAGTAATGAATATCTTGGCGTCGACCTTCCAACCGCCCCAGTTCCTTTTTTCCCACCGTCAGGTGTGCTTCAGTGACAATGTCGCTCGCCCCACAGGAGTCCAACTTCAAACTAGCAGCATAGTTTTCAGTTTTGTTGTTTTGTAGTAATATCTCAAATAAGTATCACTTAAGTTTATTCTTATTTACAAAGAAGTCTCAGCCTACTTTGCGGAGTCGACCATGGCGGGTCAGGTGGCGGTGGGAGACTTCATGTAAACTGTTCAGTCAGCTGGGCTGGGTCCAGTCCGCCTTCTCCCAGAGGAGTCTGACAGCAGTCAGTCCAGTGCGGGGAGTGGGCAGTCACTTGAAAGCTTATAAAAATAAGCGGTCGCATTCTCGGCACCGTTCGACCTCGAGCTCTTCTTGACCCACAGGTCAAAAGAGAAGGCATCACTTGAGGTCACCCTATGATATGTCTGCGGCGTGAGCGGTCAGCTAATGGAGCTAGTTGCCAGTCTCCTCCTTCGGAGTTGCCAGCTTCTGTTTCTGGTAGCTGGCGTCTTGACGCATGGACCCTACCCGCCCTCTGGTAGGTCTTCAGATAAGCAGTTTCATCAGTGGGCTGCTCTTTGGGCAGTGGGCTCGGAGGTTGGTCCAGCTGCCTGGCCTGGTCACTCAGGGGCCTTGGGCTTCTTGGGAGACCAGGTAGGGCGGTTGAGCCTCCCTGGTCGTGCACCGTCTTGAGTGCCGTCGATTCGATGCTAGTGTCTCCCCCCATGGCTGCAGTGCAGGGGCCACACGATGCCTCTATTTCCTGCTCTTCTTCCTCCCTTCTCCTCAAATCCTGTTTTGAGTCTTGGGGTGTTTCGACACCCTCGGCGTTGATGTACGCTTCGGCACGTCTTGGCCTTGATCGTCTGTCAGCGCCATTAGTGCAATTGCCGTGTGCTTCGCCCGGCGCGTCCTCAGCGCCATGTGCATCGTCGGCGCCGCAAGGCATCATGGCTTTCCGGCTAAGCGCCGTCTTGACGCCGTGTGGCTCCGGTGCCATGCGCTTTATCGGCACCATGTGAGCTTCTCGGCGCCGTCCTTGGTGCGTGCATCGCATCGGCACTGTCGTTTCTTTCTTTTTTTCTATTTTCTTTTCTCTCCTCCTGCCCGGTTGTCCAGGGTATCTGCCCGGTCACGGGCCGGCAGCTTCCACCCCCAGAATGGCCTCGGCCCTCCGAGCCCGTGGCTTCCCTTGCAGCGGAGCTCTGAGATCCCGAGGGCCAACACCCGCAGGACCTGTATTAGGTCGGAGGGCCGGCCTGGGGGGCTAATTGAAGCCGCGGCGGGCTTCATAGAGGACGACCGGCAGCCATTTTTCCGTATTTCCGGGAGGCGGGACGTGCAATGATGCCTGACGTCCTGTCCCGCCTCCAAAGTGTCTTTCGTGTGCCAGTAGCTGTGCAACTCCCAGCCTCCGCCGGGGATCGCTCGTGCTCCGAGCATCAAGCCCCCCCCCCTGGAGAAGGAGAGCAGCCCATAGGACGCTCAATCCTTCTCCCCCCAGCCGACCCTTCCAGCGACCCGAGTCCGTTCCCGAACCCGTGTCGCCAGCGCACATGGCGGAAATCCACGCTGCTCCGGCAGGCGACTCTGCACTGTCGCGTTTCTGTGGCGCGGGGGATTCTTAGGGCGTCATCTACCTTTCAGGACTCCTCCTTTAACTCTTTTCCATCCTCATTTCCCTCTGATTTTGACTCCTTTCCTGTCCATGCAGTCCCTCCTGGACTGTCAGGAGATGACATTGAGCCTGACCCAGACCTTAGGCTGGGTGATGAAGTGGAAGGAACAGGATCTATTCCTGCTGCAGAGCCTGTGATCGAGGACCTGTCTTTTAAGTCTCTGCTGAAAAACTTGATTTCCACTCGTTCTCTCCAAACTACAGACATCGATCCTGGGATATTGCTAAGACTCCAATACCTCCACGTTCCCGAGATCCCTACGGATTTGACTCCTCCAGTACAGCCCTCCTTTGAGATGCTGTATCAAATGGTATGGAATAATCCTGCTCTCCTTCCTTCGGTGGCTAAATCCATAGATAGGAAATACTCAGCCCCCAAGGATCGACCCATTTTGGCGTACCAAGCCTTTGCGGATCCTATTGTAGTTTTGGCAGAGAATGATAAGGTCGTCCTCCCCCAGATTACTACAGCTCGACCCATTAACAAAGAGTCTCGTAAGATAGACACTTTAGGTAAGAGAGTCTTTGCTGCTTCCACCCTGGGTATGCATATTGCCAGCTACCAAGGCTATTTCTCTCAATATGAGTATATCCTTTGGCACTCACTCAAACAAATGGTTGAAGCTCTACCGGAATCGGACACAAAGTCAGAGCTACTTCAGACCATTACCAGGGGTATCGAATCCAACAACCAGCAGGTTAAAGTGGCTATGGATGCTTTCGATGCTGCTTCCCGCTCTGTTGATGACGCATTTGTACCTTGCGTCATTCCTGGCTTTGGCGGCTTCAGGTTTCCGCGAATGGCGCGCACAGCAGGTAATGGCGTTGCCTTTTGATGGTGTGTATCTCTTTGGCCTCAAGTAGAACAGGCTGTAGAAGCTACACAAAGACTAGGTCAGCCATTAAGTTGGCTCGACCTCCTCCTGTCCCCTCTCGAGGGGGTGTTAATAAACGCCAGTTCCATAACAGTCAGTCCTTTCGAGGCAAAGGCAGAGGAGGTTTTCATAAAAACCAAGCCTCCCAGCCTCAAAAGAAAACGCAACAGTAGGCGCGAGGACCCAAAGCACCCAGCGCCACCTTCTGAGTTGTTGGCCCAAGTCCTACCTCAGCTGCCCGAGGTGGACTCTTCCTCAGCGGTGGGAGGTAGTCTGACACACTTCTACAATCAATGGAAGTCCATAACCTCAGACTAATGGGTCCTCCGGATAATCTGCGAGGGGTATTCACTCAGTCTTGTGGAGACCCCTTCAGATCGTCCTCCCAAATGACAGCCCAAGCTGTCAACCCTTCAGTCAGAGCTTCTCGCCGCCAAGATACAGGGCCTTCTGAACAACAGGGCAATAGAAGTAGTTCCACTCCATCAACAGAACACAGGGTTCTACTCCCATAACTTTCTGGTTCCAAAGAAAACCGGGGGCATGCGTCCCATTTTGGACCTCAGAAAACTAAACAAATTTCTGCCCAAGGAGAAATTCAGAATGATTTCACTAGGAACCTTGTTACCGTTGCTTCATCAACATGACTGGCTTGCCTCCCTAGACATGCAGGATGCTTACCAGCACATTTCTATTCACCCAAAGCATCACAAATTCCTAAGGTTTGTAGCTCTGGGACAACATTATCAGTTCAGAGTCCTGCCCTTTGGGCTATCTTCAGCTCCACAAGTTTTTACAAAGTGTTGTGCAGTTCTCGCAGTGCATCTCAGAAAGATCGGAATACAGGTGTTCCCTTATCTGGACGATTGACTTCTGACAAGTCTTTCCAGGCAGGGAACTCTGGATGCCATAGCCACGGCTTCACGCTTTCTCACGTCCATGGGAATCCTGCTAAACCTCAAAAAATCGCAGCTGCAGCCCTCCCAGAGGCTCCTTTTTATAGGAACTCTTCTGGACAACTCCTGTGTGAAGGCTTTTCTTCCAGAGGACAGGAGGAGCGATATCCTTCACATGGCCTGTCACATCGGGGAGAGCAACTCGGTTCCAGCTCTCTCGATGCAATGGATGCTAGGTCTCATGGCATTCTTGGTGTTCACTGTACCCCTAATACACCTTCACATGAGAACTTCTCGGTGGATGCTCAGTACTCAGTGGTCCCCAACCACTCACCCGCAGTCCTTTCTCGTCAAGGTGACAGAACCTCTAAAGAGGTCGCTCACCTGGTGGTCGCAAGAGAACAATCTCCTAGAAGGGTATCCCTTTGCTCCTCTGGATCATCACATTTCCATTACCACAGACACGTCCCTGATGGGGTGGGGAGCTCACTGTCAGGCTCTCCACACTCAAGGTACGTGGACTCTGGTCGAGCCCCAGCTTCACATAAATGTCTTAGAAATGAGAGCTGTCCTTTATGCGGTCCGGGCGTTGAAGGACTTTCTCTGTCACAAGAACATTCTCCTTCAAATGGGCAACAAAGCAGTGATGTATTACATCAACAGATAGGGCGGTACTCACTCTTACCCCTTATGCAGAGAGGCGATGAGAGTGTGGGAATGGTGCTTGCAGCACAAGTCTCTAATTCAAGCAGTCTACCTGCAAGGAATGCAGAACGAACTGGCAGATCGCCTCAGCAGAACAGAGACAGATCCTCACGAATGGTCTCTCGACTCAGCCGTAGTTCAGTCAGTATTCGCAGAGTGGGGAACTCCAGACCTGGACCTTTTTGCATCCCCACTCAACACAAAACTGCCTCTCTTCTGCTCCAGAAATCCAGGGCCTGGAATTTTCTGTCAGGATGCGTTCAGGCTGCAATGGACAAAACGCTTTCTATACGCCTTTCCGCCTCTTCCTCTAATTCAGAGGGTACTTCTCAAGTTCGAATCCCAGGGGAAGAAATGATCCTCATTGCTACCTTCTGGCCTCGACAGATGTGGTTTCCACTACTCAACAGTATGTCGGCAGCTCCGCCGAAACCACTTCCCCTTCAGACGAACCTCTTGACTCGGGCCTGTTGTTCATCCCAACCTGGGGTCGCTTCACCTTCACGCTTGGCTCCTGAAGAGATAGTAGTGAACAGGTTCAATGTCTCTCACAGGGTTTCAGATATTCTTCTGGCTGCGCGGAAGCCAGCCACTAGGAAAACTTATACAGCCAAATGGAAGCGTTTTTCGCTCTGGTGTGCAAAATCCTCTTTAAATCCCTTTTTCTGCCCACCAAATAAAATTTTGGAGTACCTCTTTGACCTCTCAAATTCAGGTCTGCAGTACTCTACAGTCAAAGTTCACCTTTGTGCAATTTCAGCTTTTTATGAGCCGGTACTTTCCTTGTCACTGGCTCAGTTACCTGTGGTTAAGAGGTTCCTTAAGGGAATTCTGCATACCACACCTCCTATAAGATGTCCAGTCGCAGCCTGGGACATTAATCTTGTGCTAGACATGCTCACTCGGAAACCTTTCGAACCTCTGGCTACCTGTGAGCTAAAATTTCTCACCTGGAAAACGGCCTTCCTGGTGGCCATTACCTCAGCCCGCAGGGTCTCTGAGATACATGCCTTGGCCACAGAACCTCCGTATACTGTGTTCCATAAAGACAAAGTAGTCCTTAGAACCCATCCTAAATTTCTTCCTAAGGTTGTTTCAGAATTCCATCTAAACCAACCTCTGGTCCTTCCCTCTTACTTTGCGGACTTCCAAAATGAAGGAGAATGTTCTCTTCATTCCTTGGACGTCAAGAGAGCATTGCGTTTCTATCTAGATAGAACAAAAGACTTTCGTAAAGCTCAACAACTGTTTGTTTCCTTCAGCGAGACCTGGCTGGGTCAACCTGTCGCTATCAGATGTGTCTCAGCATGGCTAGTGGCATTCCTTCGCCACTGTTATTCCATGGCGCAGGTTAAGCTGGAGGGCAGAGTGTGCGCTCACTCTACTAGGGCAGTCATGGCATGTTTGGCAGAAATCCGCAACGTACCCATTGCAGATATTTGCAGTACGGCTACCTGGAGCTCAGTGCATACATTCGTTAAACACTATGCCCTGGATGTCCATGCCAGATGACATCTTTCCTTTGGCAGAACCATCCTTAATGGACTTCTGTCCTAAAACTGTGAACTCTTGGTCTCTCCTGCCGCCCTCTCAGGGGATTATTAGTTCGGTACTCTCCCATTAGTGTGAATGAGTGGTGCAGACTTATGTCCAGAAAGATATGGAAATTACGTACCTACCGTAATTCTTGATCTTCTTGGACGAGTCTCCACCACTCATTCTACCTCCCTCCATCCCAGAGCTCACCTCTGTTGTTGGTCTTCACTCCCTCAATCTTTAGGCTGAGAAGCTTCTTTCGACCCTTCTTATACGGGTCTTCCGGACTATCTTATGTCCGTTTTTAGGTTAGGCTATCCTTCTAGGTTAGTTACGCTGCACCTCCTCGGAAAAAAGGTACTGAGGCGGTTGGAAGGTCGACGCCAAGATATTCATTACCACATGAGCTGAGGCTCGCGGTTCCGCTCCTCGCAGCTCCGTCTCAGGTGCCGACCATCTAACAAAAACGTTTGCTCCCGAATGGTCCTAGTGCCTCTGGCACAGATCCCATTAGTGTGAATGAGTGGTGGAGACTCGTCCAAGAAGATCAAGAATTACGGTAGGTACGTAATTTCCATTTCTTTCACAGGAAGCTATAGCACGTCCAATAAACAAAGAATCTCGCATGATCGACACCTTGGGTAAGCAAGTCTTTGCTGCTTCAACCTTGGGCATGTGCATTGCTAGCTATCAGGGTTATTTTGCCCAGTACGAGTATACACTCTGGCATTCGCTCAAAACTACGGTAGAAGCGCTTCCAAACTCGGTGGTTAACGCAGAGCTACTACAGACCATTACCAGAGGCATTGAGTCCAATAATCAACAGCTTAAAGCTGCCATGGATGCTTTCGACACTGTGTCCAGAGCAGTGGCGGCTGGTATTTGCACCCATCGCCACTCTTGGTTGCGTACCTCGGGCGTCACTAAAAAATGATGCCCAGCAAAAGGTTACCTTTCGGCGGTATATATCTGTTTGGGCCTCAGGTAGAGCTGGTGCTAGAGGATAATCAGAAAACCAGGTCAGCCATCAAGACGGCTAGACCCCTTTCTGCAGCCCCTCAAAGTGGCGGAAACAGGCGTTAGTTTCATAACCGTCAGTCCTTTCGTGGTAGCAGCAGAGGAGGCTTTAACAGAAACCAAACTCCTCAGCTACAAAAGAAAGTGCAGCAGAAAGCACAGGGCCCCAGAGCATCTAGTGCCACCCCTCTGAGATTTCAGCCCTGGTCACTCCTCAGCTGTCTGAGGGGGACTCCTCCTTGGCAGTAGGAGGGTGTCTGACTCAGTTTTATGACAGGTGGAAGTCGATAACATCACACAAATGGGTTCTCAGGATAATCCGAGAGGGGTACTCTCTCAATCTGTTGGAAACCCCTCCAGATCATCCACCCAAGCAACAGCCCAGGCTGTCTGCCACTCAGTCAGACCTTCTTGCATCTGAGATTAAAGGCCTTCTGAACAGCAGGGCAGTAGAGATAGTTCCACTGGACCAGCGGAACACAGGTTTCTACTCCCATTACTTTCTAGTTCCAAAGAAGACAGGTGGTATGCGCCCTATTCTCAACCTCAGAAAGTTAAACAAGTTTCTTTTCAAGGAGAAATTCAAGATGATATCTCTCGGTTCCCTTCTACCTCTGATTCATCAACATGATTGGCTAGACTCCCTGGACATGCAGGATGACTACTAACACATTCGCATACACCCAAAGCACCCCAAGTACCTAAAGTTCGTGGCATTGGGTCAGCACTGCCAATTCAGAGTCCTGCCCTTTGGGCTGTCCTCGGTGCCTTGAGTTTTTACAAGGTGCTGTGCAGTTCTTGCGGCGTATCTGAGGAAAATCGGATTCCAAGTGTTCCCATATCTAGACGACTGGCTCCTTGCGAGCCCCTCCAGACAGGAGACTCTAGAGGCCATGGCTGCAGCCTCAAACTTCCTCATGCCCATGGGAGTTCTGCTAAACTTGAAAAAGTTGCAGTTACAGCCCTCCCAGAGGCTCCTCTTCATGGAGCCCTTCTGGACACGTCCTGTGCGAAAGCCTTCCTTCCGGAGGAAAGAAGGAGTGATATTCTCCAGATGGCCTGCTTCGTCAGAGAAAGCAGCTCAGTTCGAGCTCTGTCGATGCAATGGATGCTGGGTCTCATGGCATCCTCAGTGTTCGCTATGCCTCTGGCTCATCTTCACAAGAACTTCTCATTGGATGCTCAGCACTCGGGGGTCGCCAGCCACACACCCTCAGCCCTTTCACATCAAGGTGACAGAACCGCTGAGGCGGTCACTCATCTGGTGGTCTCAGGAGGACAACCTTGAGGAGGTTTATCCCTTCATCCCTCTGTATCCTCAGGTCTCCATCACCACAGCTGCGTCCCTGCTGGGATGGGGAGCTCACTGCCAGGATCTCCACACCCAGGGCAAATGGAGTCAAGATGAGTCCCAACTTCACACAAATGTTCTGGAAATGAGAGACGTCCTTTATGCAGTCCGGACCTTGAAGGACATTCTCTGTCACAAGACCATTCTCCTTCAGACAGACAACAAAGCAGTGATGTACTACATCAACAAGCAGGGCAGGGCACACTCTTACCCCTTTGTAGAGAAGCGATGAGAGTGTGGGAAAGGTGCCTAGAGCACAAAGCTCTAATTCAGGCGGTCTACCTGGCGGGAGTACAGAAGGACCTTGTGGACCATCTCAGCAGAACGGAGACAGATCCCCATGAGTGGTCTCTCGATGCAACCATCATGCAGTCACTCTTCACCGAATGGGGAACTCAGAACCGGAACCTTTTTGCGTCCCCACTTAACACAAAACTACCTCTCTTCTTCTCCAGAAATCCAGGACCTGGCATGTTTTGTCAAGATGCATTCAGACTACGGTGGACAAAATGCTTTCTGTATGTATTTCCTCCTCTTCCCTTAGTTCAAGGAGTGCTGCTCAAACTGGAGGCACGGGGCGCAGAATTATTCTCATCGCCCCATTCTGGCCTCACCATATCTAGTTTCCATTGATCAACAGATTATCCGAAACCTCCCTGAAACCGCTTCCACTTCAGACAAACCTACTGACCCAGGGCCCTGTAGTCCATCCCAACCTGAGGTCCCTTCACCTCTACACTTGACTCCTGAAGAGATAGAGGTGAACAAGTTTAACGTTTCACGTAGAGTTTCTGATATTCTTTTAGTTGCATGCAAGCCAGAAACTCGAAAGACTTACATGGCTAAGCGGAAGCATTTTTCTGTCTGGTGAGTGAAATTCTCCTGGAACCCATTTTCCTGCCCACCAAGCAAAGTGCTAGAGTATCTTCTAGACCTCTCTAACACAGGTCTACAATACTGCACTGTCAAAGTTCACCTTTGTGCAATCTCTGTGTACCATGAGCCTGTACTCTCCATGTCTTTGGCTCAGTTACCAGTGGTTAAGAGGTTTCTTAAGGGCATTCTGCATACCAGACCACCAGTTAGACGTCTGGTAGCAGCCTGGGGCATTCATCTTGTGCTAGACTTGCTCACGCTTAAACCTTTCGAGCCTCTAGCTACTTGTGCCTTGAAATTTCTGACTTGGAAGACGGCCTTCCTGGTGGCCATCACTTCCGCCCGCAGAGTATTGGAAATACATGCCTTGGTCACAGACCCCCCTTATACTGTATTTCACAAAGACAAGGTAGTTCTTAGGACTCACCCAAAGTTTCTTCCTAAGATTGTCTCAGAATTCCATCTGAACCAGCCTTTGGTCCTTCCTACCTACTTCGCAAACTTACAGAATGAGGGAGAGTGTACCCTTCATTCCTTGAATGTGAAGAGAGCCTTGCGATTCTACTTAGACAGGACAAAGGAAATCTGCAAGTCTAAACAACTGCTCGTCTCCTTCAGCACGGCCCGGCTGAGTCAACCTGTTGCTGTCAGGTGTATTTCAGCATTGCTAGTAGCATGCCTCTGCCACTACTACTCCATGGCACAGGCCAAACTAGAAGGCAGAGTATATACTCATTCTACCAGAGCAGTCGCGGCATCTCTGGCTGAAATCTGCAATGTGGCCACTTGGAGCTCCATGGATACTTTTGTGAAGCACTATGCCTTGGATGTCCATGCTAGACAACATCAGTCCTTAGGCAGGGCAGTCCTTAATGGACTTACAGCATGTCCTTGGTGAGCTCCTCTCTTCTCCTGCCGCCTGTCTCGGGGGATTATTTTTGCTCAGTGCTCTCCAGTCACTGTGAATGAGTGCTGGAAACTTTATGTCCAGAAGACAAGGAAATTACATACCTACCGTAATTTTTGATCTTCCTGGACGGAGTCTCCACCACTTATTCACACGCCCACCTGCCATCCCCAGAGCTCACTTCTCTGTTTGTGGTCTTCACTCCATCAATGGCTGGGCTGTGAAGACTCTGTTTTGTTGACCCTTCTTACATGGGTCATTTGGACTATCTTATGTACGATATCAGGTTAGTCTTTCACTAGGTTAGTTACACCACCTCCTCAGGGAAAAAAGGTACTGAGGCGGTTGGAGGTCGGCGACCATGTAGTCTATATGGCGTGAGCCTGGCTCATGGGTGCTGCTTCCTTGCAGCCCCACCTCAGCGCCAGCCCTCCTGAATATTTTGGCTTCACTGGGTCCTAGTGCCTCCAGTGTAATCCCATCAGTGTGAATGAGTAGTGGAGACTCCATCGAAGAAGATCAAGAATTACGGTAGGTACTTAATTTCCATTTCTTCCACGTCCCGATCTGTCCGTCACACGAAGGTTCCTCCACTTCAGGGCAGAGGAACCCTATACGAGTTCTAAGCCATGCCATTATGCCTGTCATTAGCCCCAGGGTCTTCACCAAATGCATAGTAGTGCTGCGGCACATCTTCAGTGTCGGTCAGAGGTACCCCTGTCTGGACGATAGGCTCATAGTGGGTCCTTCAGGTTGGAGGCGAGAGGTCCAGGGATCTGGCCTCCAGATCTGCATCGACCTTAGCCATTTGGTCAACAAGGCCAAGTCAGAACTCATGCCTTCGCAAGTGATCTGCTTCATCAGGGCAGAGCTCGACTCTTGCCAAGCCAGAGCCAGACTCCCAGTGGACAGGGCGGAGATTCTCTCTATCTTTGCCCGATCATTTCTGGTTGGGCACTTGTGCCCTGCCCGGGACATCCTGCGACTTCTGGGTTACATGGCCTGCACCTGCATGGTCCGATGGACCCGGTGGCATATGTGCCCTCTTCAGTGGGAGCTGGCCAGCCAGTGAACTCAACGACTAGGTCACTTTAACCAGCTGGTCACTGTAACCCAGAAGACGTGGAACGCTGTCCAATGGTGGACCATCCTGGAGCATCTGCAGGAAGGGATCCTGTTTGTCCGTCCTGAACAGACGGTCATCCTAATGCCTCTCTCATGGGCTGGGGTACCCATCTGGGGGATCACAGAGTCCACGGGCTCTGGACCCCTGATGACTCCCAATGCCACATTAACCTGCTGGTGCTCCAAGCAGTTCGGCTGGCGCTGACTGCATTAGCTCTGTTCCTTCAGGGTCAAGTGGTTCAGGTTCAGATGGACAATACCACAACCATGTGTTACCTCATCAAACAGAGTGGCACACACTCCGGCCTCTGTGAAGGGAAGCTCTCCGCACCTGGAACCTCATGAGCCGACTGGAGGTGGATCTCCTAGCCATTCATGTGGCAGGAGCCTCAAATCAGCTGGCGGACTCCCTCAGCTGTGTGGGCGAGGTGTCCCACAGTGGTCTCTCCATCTAGAGGTAGTACACAGCTTGTTCTCCCAGAGGGGCACCCCTCAGATGGACCTGTTCGCCTCCAGGGAGAATGCAAAGCTGAGGCTGTTTTTTACCCACCCCCCTCAGCAGGGCTTGCTGCAGGGGGATGCCTTCTCGAGGCCATGAACCCCAGGCCTGCTTTATGCCTTCCCTCCACTTCCCTTGAGCCACAAGGTGCTCATCAAGGTAAGAAGGGACAAGGCACAGGTGATCTTGGTGGCTCTGAGCTGGCCCCACCAGTTTTGGTACCCCAATCTCCTCAGTCTCAGCATCAGGCTCCCAAGGCATCTTCCAGCATGCCTGGACCTGCTCTCAGTCAATCAGGGGAAGGTTCTCCACCTGGACCTTCAATCCCTGCACCTGACAGCCTGGTTCCTGAGCAGCTAGAGTTCCAAGATTTGGGTCTCTTCAAAGATGTGCTCACTGTAGTTGAGGCATCTAGGAAGGAAATGACCAGGAAGTGCTATGCCTTCAAGTGGAAGAGATTCTCCATTTGGAGTCAGGCCAGGCCTGGACCCTTTGTCCTCTCCGTGGCTAGCATTCTTGACTACCTTTGGTCTCTCTTCAAAGGGGGTCTCCGGTCTACGACCCCTAAGGTGCACCTGTCAGCCATCTCTGCTTACCAGGCATGGGCCGGTCAGCAGACAGTGGCACAGGAGAAGGTGGTCTGGTGTTTCTTTAAAGGCCTCGACCACATTTCCCCTCTGGTGCGTGAACCACCACCACCACTGTGGGATCTACTGCTGGCACTGGCAAAGCTCATGGGCAAGCCATTTGAAGCAATGCACAGGGGTGAGATGTCACACCTGTCATGGAAAACCACCTTCCTGGTGGCTATAATGTCAGCCAGAAGGATTAGGGAACTCCAGGTGCTCTCTGTTGAGTCTCCCTATGTGGTCTTCCACAGGACGAGGTTGTCCTGCGCCCCAACCCGGGTTGCTTCCGGGTTGTGTTGGAGTTTCTACCGAACCAGGTGATGACTTTGCCGGTGTATTATCCCAATCACACCTCAGAGGCTGAATACAGGCTCCATACTTTGGACCGAGATGAGTGCTGTCTTATTATAAAGAATGCATGGCTGGAGTTCAGGAGAGGTTTACCAGCTGTTTTCACCAATGCTGAAGCTGCACCTGGCAGACCTGCAGCCAAGTGGACAATTGGCAGGTGGATTAGATCCTGCATCGACTTCTGCTATAGGTTGGCAGGTAGGGAGCCTCCGTGGAGCTATGGGCTCATTCCAATCACCATATCGCTGCATCAGTGGTTCCATATGGAAACGCTTTCCATATGGGCTGCTTCCCGGTCATTGGACCCTTATTCATGTCCACTGACTAAAAGCATTGGACTACCTGGCCTCGCCACAAAACAGGTTTGAGCTACTCCTCTATTAAAGTTCATTTGGCCTCTATCTCGGCCTTCCATGAGCCCTTGGAAGGAGACTACTGTATCAACATCATCTTGCCAAAATGTTCTTAAGAGGAATGTTTCACATCAAACCTCCAATTAGGTGATCCACCCTCCATGGGATCTGAATTTCCTTTGGAAAACTGACCCTTGAGCCTTTCGAACGGTGGTCACTTAGCCTCCGCCTCCTTCTTGGAAAACAGTATTTTTAGTGGCTGTCACTTCAGCTCAGTGATATCCGAGCTTCATGCTCTCATGTGCAAAGAGTGTTATCTAATCTTTCACAAAGGCAGAGTGGTCCTCCAAACCAGTCCTTCCTTTTACCTAAGGTGGTCTCAGAGCACACCTTAAATCAGACCATTGAATTGCCAGATTACTACCCTGAGCATTCTAATCAGGAGAAAACCTCCTACACACCTTAGATGTCCATTGTATATTGAGATACTATACCAATCGTATAAAATCTGTTAAAAACTCCTCCGCTTTTTGTTACCTTGCCTCAACCAGGGAAGGTCTCCTGTTGCTAAACAGACCATCTCTAATTGGCTGGCACATTGTATAACCTTTTGTTATAAGAAATATAACAAGCCATTACCAGGAAAAAGTAGAAAGGTCCAAAGACAAACTTAAAGGACCATGGAGTCTCAAAACCACAGAGAGGTGCATATACCCCAGAGTTGAAACAGGAAAACTCAGAGAAACAGAATGATGAGGTCAGCAACTCAACGGCTGTTATCACTGATGACTTTATTACAAAAACGTATCAAGTTCTCTCAGTTGCAAACTTGCAAAAAAATATATGTAGAGAACCTTAGTGGTGTTGCAAAAACGGCAAATAATATTGCAAACCAGTCAGTAAACTTTGAATTATGCTGTACTCAATAGCCCAGCGAGCGCCCAAAACCAGTAGCAAGACCGCACATACATGTCATAAAAAGGCCAAGATATACAAACGACCTTAACATACCACTCCAGGGCTAGAAAAGCTGGTCATACGCAAATAAAGGAGTACAGAAATCCTCTGCTCGACCACGAGTACCGCGGAGACCGACACCACAGAAGAGACAACGAAGCGTCAGAACCGACATCACGCTACGCTTACGTATCGACCGAAACATCTTCCTCAGAGCGTTGATTGGATCTTCAGTATCCTCTTAAATACAGAGCAGCTATTAAAGAGACAGACCCAAAACAATACATCGTACAACATATACCACCATATATATACTATTAGTCTAGAAAAAACACAGAATTACTCAATTCCATTAAATGCTGCAAAATTAAAAAGGGGAAAAGAGCCGAACAAGTCATAGTCCCCATTAATCAAGACTAGAGCACTAAAATTCATAACCTTGAAGACTACATAAGTGCCACCTTATACACCTAAACAAAAGGGTGAACAACCATAAACTTACTAAGAACCAAAAAGACAATATATAAACAATTCACCAAACGGGACAGAGCCGAAAAAGTCAGGCCTTTTGTCATAACTCTCCCTTCCTGGGTTTACTGCTTGGGAGTCATCCCAGTGTATTATCTGCTGCAAGAGTTATCCTCGTGGAAGATAGTACAGTTGTGTACTTACCATAATGGTAGATCTTCTAGGGTATCTCTTGCAGCAGATATAATCCCTCCCTCCATCCCTCCTTCTCTAGAGAACAACTTTTGATCTAGACATATAGGAAGGGATACCTATGGTACCTTGGATCTCCTCGTCCTCAGTTAGCAAAGTGAATCCGTGGGGACTGAGGATACCAAGGACCTCCCATTCTTATGTAGGAGCAGAATGATGATGTCATGTGGCGGCCCCAGGCAAAAGACTGCTAGAAGAGAGCTGCCATGCTCCACAGCACCCTCTGGTGACTACACAAGTATATTACCTGCTGCAAGAGATGCCCTTCAAGATCTACTGTTACGGTAAGTACTCAACTGTACTTTCTAGGAGTGATATATGTTGTTCATCTACACTGACCAACCCAGCCTCCCCGGCTTCAATGCACAACCACTGCTTCCAGCGAGCAAGATCTGGCATCAATGGGTGGAGTCAAGTGTTATACCACCCGGGTGGGTGGAAGGAGCCAGCTTTTAGACCTTCTGGAAAGATTCTTAAAGGGAAAGGACATGCCAAGAAGTGTGGATGAACAACATATACCGCTCCTAGA
This sequence comes from Neoceratodus forsteri, assembly GCA_016271365.2. NCBI lineage: Eukaryota > Metazoa > Chordata > Ceratodontiformes > Ceratodontidae > Neoceratodus > Neoceratodus forsteri. The sequence goes on from CM057449.1 coordinate 487,775,914, forward strand.
ACTACTATTACAAGTGAGTAACCTGTGTTTTTTCCTCCCAGCTCATCAGACCCACTCCTGCTCATTCATACTCCTCCGTCCCAGCTCAGCAAGTCCTCCCTTCCCCCCATTCATTAAAAATACACCCCTCCTCCCTTCAACCCACCCTAAGTTTCCCAGTATATTAAATAGTGGATTTATTTCACCAACCTTTAAAATAACAGTATATTTAAAGTTAGGTGCAGCAAATTATCAAGAAGCATCCAACCAAAATTCAGATTTGTATGTTACTTTTGTTTAAAAGTTACAAGCCTTTTCTTCAGTGCTCCACATTGTCACTGGGAAGTCTGTACACATGGATTACATACCACCCTACTGGCACAGCTCAAAGCTATGGCATCAGCATGAAATGTTTGTGGCATGAGGGTTCCACAGCTCCTCTTTGTTTCTTGTCCAATTAATGGCAGTATTTTTGTTGCCAGTGTTAGAGACAGCAGCTGGTTTTCAAGTTTCTCCAGAGCTTAACTAAAATAGTCACAATTTTTATTGCTAGTTTTTTCTTCCAAAAGTAACTCTAGCAGGAGACAGTTTGTTTTACAGGAAGTACTCTCAGTTCATTCATGTCTTATTTTTTTTTTGCTGTCACATTTTGGCACCTTGTTCCACTGCTGTCGATTGGGAGGAAGCCCCAGTCCTGTCTCCCCGACGTCCACCATCCACGTACTCCAAACCCCACCAAAGAATGGATCCAGTAATGTGGTCGGCGCCGTGGCTATTTGGGTGTGGGACCTGCGAGCTGCCTCTGTCGTCCAGTCGTGAGCCATTTTCACTTCCTGGTTACTCCCTTAGGGGAGGAGCATGCAATGATGCCACTGACTGTACTGTGCATGCTCCTGTGCGTGTTCCGCCAAGCGTCTGCCCCAAGTCTGACCATCTTGTTGGCAGCATTGGTGTGCCATCCCCCAGCCACTGCTAGGGGCCAGGCATGCACCAACAGCTGGTCACGCCCCTCTCTGAAGAAGTGCTGTTGCTGGGATGCTCAATCCTTCTCCTCCCCTGCTGATCCCTAGCGGCCCATGCTCGCTCCCGAACATGGGTCGCCGGTGTGGCACAAGGTGGGGCATCCAGCGCCTCAACCCTCTGTGCCACCGGGCCAGCTATTCATGCCTGATTTTAAATTTTAAGGTGACATGCAAGTAAGTTCTAAGGATGTGGATATGATGATCTAGCCACACTGTCTGGCCGATGCCTTTCCCTTTAATTCCTGCTGGAACATCTTCAGGCTGGCTCTTCCCACCCACCCAGTTGGTAAACCCTCAGCTCTACTCCAAAGCGCCAGATCTTCCTTTCCGCTTGGAAGGTTTAGGTTCCCTCCTTACTGCTCCCGTGTGCAGTAGGCCTGATGTGTGAATTTTCGAGATTTGCTTCATAAACTTACTCTAAAACTCGTCTGATTCGACTTCAGCTTCTTCTTTGATAGCTCCCACTATGGAAGACAAGACCACTCCTGGATTTCGCCGGTGTCCCTGTGGAGAGATGTTGTGGACCCACTCCCAAGCTATGTGCACGACTGCCAGGTCATGATCAAGGATCCGCAGGCCTGTGAAATTTGTCGTCCTTTCACCCAACTGTGCTAAATGACCTCGCTGCCTGACTCCAGCTGGGGAGACCGGAGAAGCGTTACCTGCTGGTCAAATCCAAGGATGCCCGTTGGGTAGTCTCTGCAGTTGTGGAGTCTGCTGAGCAGCTTGAACAGCTCAAGGCCTTTGAGGAGGAGGCGGCCCAGGCCGCAGTTCAATCCTCTTTGGCCTCTGTTCCGCTCTAATTGGGCTACACTTACCTGGCTTCCTTCAAGGAGCTGTGCCAATCCCTCTCAACTAAAGGAGAGGGTTCTTCGGGATTGCACGGTTCATGCTCTCTCAAGGAGTCAAAGAAATGTAAGGGGAAGACTCAACGTTGACGCTTCTTGGATCAGGACCATTCCCATTCTCTGGAGATTTCGGTTTCGACTTCAGTAGAAACAGAGGCCATGGCCTCTGGTTTCATGGTGACACCGTCGGACCAGTTGGTCAAGATGCTGGTCGAAAATGTGGCCGAGTTTTTTCTCGACCCTGTTGACTGGTTGTCATCAGAAGAGGCTGATAATTCTCTTTTTAGGACTCCGGTCCTTCTGATGACCTTTGATGGCTCGGTACAGCTCGCTGAGTGGAACCCGCCTGTCTCAGACCCTGGCCAAGAGGAGCCGTGGGGTTCTCCGGCTCCCTCTGAAGCTCCACATCGGCACCACTGACGGTCGAGATCAAGGTCTCTTGTCTTCCTCTTCCGAGTCAGGCAGGTCTCGCTGTCCTCGCGGCACCACTGCTATTCTTCTTCTTCGTCCTCTTTGGATAAAGAGAGGCTTTGGCGCAAATTGCATTGATGCAACGAAGATTTAATGTGGCAGCAGCTGGTCTTGACCAGACCGAAACAGATGCCGGTTTCCACCCTGGCCATTAAATGTCTGTCGCCCAAACGGCCAACGTCGACTCCCCATCTGGGTTGGTCGCACCATTCCTCCCCCAGCGGAGCAGGCACAGACCTTGTTGGCACAGCCAAAGCAGGCCCCTCTGCCCATTGTGGTGGAACCACCACCTACGCAGCTGATGACCGGGGCTCCGACTAAGGAGTCTCGGCCAGCCAAGGGACTCCCCCATCAGTTGTCTGTCACCCTCACCCCCGACCATCCTAGGCGGGTTGAGGGCGATGCTGGTGGCCACCCACTTTATGCAGACTCCTCAGAATCGGAGGATTCCTCCTTGCACTCATGTCCCATCAACACCGAGTCATTGGGAGGCATCTCCATGGACGAAAGTCCTTCCTTGTTCATGGGCATTCTTCATCTCATCTCCAAGTCCAGGGGAATGGAGCTTGAGCCTGTCCAGAAATGTGCTTGGTATCCCCTCACAGAGATTCTGGACAAAGGGGATTCTCCCACGGAGGCCTTCCTGGTGGCCGAGGCCATTGTCGGTCTGGCCCTGGAGCTTTGGTAGTGTCCGCCTCTTGCCCTGCACCCTCGGCCGGATGGCCAAGTATGTGGTACCAACTGGCTCCCTTTGGGGGTTTCGGAGCGTCCCTCAGCCGAGGGATTGGTGGCTGACTCCGTTTTCCAGCACTTGTGCAATACAAGGGAAATCGATAGACCGCCGGATAAAGAGTCCAAGAAGCTGGACCGTTCGGCTAAAAATGTCAATGCTGCCTCTTCGCTCGGCCTTCATCAGGCTAGCTCAGCCGTGCTGATGGCACACTTCTGTCATACCCTTTTGGGCTTCCTGGATGAGGTGATTCCTCACCTCCCGGCAGACCTCCAGACTACGGTCAAGCAGGTCTGAGACCAGGGCAGGGCAGTGGCAAAGCAGCAACTCCAGACAGCTCTGAATATTAGCTACTCTTGTAGCTGCTCAGTCGTGGCTGCAGTGACCATGCACCATAGGGCTTGGTTGAGGATCTCGACCTTCATGGCAGATACCCAACACAAGCTGGCGGATGTGGGCACCGACCTCTTCAGGCCCAGTGTGGTGGGTCACCTCCAGAGCATTGAAATGTTCAGTGCCACCCTGGACTCCATGACATCTGCCCAGAAGGACAAGGGCCCTAAGCACCAGAAGCACAAGCCCTTTCGTTCCTCCACTCCTGTGGCCAAATCAGCCCAGCAGTAACAGGGCCAGCAGGCTCAATCTTGGTGACCTGGGGCCAAGTCAGTGGCCTCATCAGTTAGAAAGCCAGGAGGGAAGGGACCCAGTGACCCCTTGGCTGGCTCTTTCTCCTCCAAGCCTGCTCAGTGACAGGATGGGGGTCACCAACCTCATATCCATCACGCCTCCCCTGGGTCCTGCTGTGGGGGGCCGGCTCTGCCACTTTCTTTCCACCTAGTCCATTGTCACTATGGACAGGTGGGTTCTGGAAGTGGTTGGCCAGTGTCTGCCTCTGGAATATGAGCAGTACCCTCCAAGCCATGCCAAGCCCCATGGGAGGACTTGGTTTCTGCAGTCACTCAGTCGGCTGTTCGAGATGACATTGCCCAACTCCTCTGCAGGGAGGTCATTCTCAGAGTTGCAGATCCTCTGGAACACCCAGGGTTTGTCTCCAGGTACTTCCTGGTACTAAAATGGATGGGGGGGCTGGCGCCCCATTCTAGACCTGCACGACCTGAACAAGTTTCTCAGGTTTCACACTTTCAGGATGGTAACTCTGGCACAGATCATACCATCTCTGGAGCAAGGCATGTGGTTTTGCTCCCTGGATCTTCAGGAGGTGTTCTTTCACATCCCAATCTGTCTGTCACATCAAATTTCCTCCATTCCTCCCCAGGTCATCACCAAATGCTTTGCAGTGGTGGCAGCTTACCTGAGGCACCGAGAGGTCCTGGTATACCCCTACCTGGATGAGTGGCTCATAGCAGGTCCCTCCAGGCAGGAGGTGGAGCGGTCCAGAGACCTGGCCCTCCAGAGTTGCTTCGAGTTTGGCCTCCTTGTCAATGAGGCCAAGTCGGAACTCGTGCCCTCGTAGGTCATTCATTTCATTGGAGCAGAGCTCAACTCTTGCGGAGCCAGAGCTCGGCTCCCAGCAAACATGGTGGAGGTTTCCCTCCTTCTTTGCCCAATCATTTCTGGTTGGGCAATTGCGCCCTTCCCGGGACTTCCTGCACCTTCTGGGTTACATGGCAGCCTGCACCAGCGTGGTCCGATGGGCCCGCTGGCATATATGCTCTCTGCAGTGGGAGCTGGCCAGCCAGTGTTCTCAGCGCAATGGTCACTTCGACCAGCTGGTCACTGTGACTCAGAGGATGTGGGATGCCCTCCAGTGGTGGTTCATTCCAGCACATCTGCAGGAAGGGATCCCTTTTATCCTCCCTGAGCCAATGGTCATCGTGGTGACCAATGCCTCTCTGACTGGCTGGGGTGCCCATCTGGGGGAGCACAGAGTCCATGGGCTCTGGTCCCCTCAGGAGTCCCGATGTCAAATCAATCTGCTGGAGCTCCGAGCAGTTCGGCTAGCCCTGACCACATTCACTCTGTTCATTCAGGGTCAAGTGGTCCAGATCTAGACGGCCAATACTACAACCATGTACTATCTTAACAAGCAGGGCAGGACGCACTCCTAGCCTCTGTGCAAGGAAGCTCTCCGCATCTGGACCGTCATGCACAGCCTGGAGGCAGATCTCCTTGCCATCCATGTGGCAGGAGCCTCTAATCAGCTGGTGGATGCCCTCAGTCGAGTGGGTGAGGCATCTCTTGAGTGGTCTCTCCATCCAAAGGTAGTACATGATCTGTTCTCCCAGTGGGGCACCCCTCAGGTGGACCTGTTCATCTCCAGGGAGAACACAAAGCTGAGGCTATTTTGTGTCTCAGTAGGGCTCACTGCAGGGGGATGCCTTCTCGAGGCCGTGGACTACAGGCCTCTTCTGCCTTCCCTCCACTTCCCTTGATTCACAAGGTGCTTCTCATGGTCAAGAAGGACAAGGCATAGGTGATCCTGGTGGCTCTGGACTGCCCCCACCAATTTTGGTACCCCGATCTTCTCAGCCTCAGCAACAGGCTCCCGAGGAATCTTCCCGCATGCCTGGACCTGCTCTCCATTAATCAGGGGAAGATACTCCACCCGGACCTTCAGTCCCTGCACCTGACAGCCTGGTTCCTGAGTGGCTAGAGTTTCAGGCTTTAGGACTCTCCGACGAGGTCCTTACGGTTGTTGAAGCATCCCATAAGGAATCAACCAGAAAATGCTATGCCTCCAAGTGGAAGAGATTCTCCATTTGGTATCAGGGCAAAGGGTTGGACCTTTTGAGCTGTCCAGTGGCTAGCGTTTTGGACTTCCTTTGGTCCTGCTTCCAAAATGGACTTCAGTAGACAACCCTCATGGTGCACCTGGCAGCCATGTCTGCTTATTGGGGGCAGGCCGATCAGCAGTCGGGGGCACAGGAGAAGGTGGTCTGGTGCTTTTTCAAGGGCCTGGATCACATATCCCCTCCGGTGCGCGAACCTCCACCTCCGTGGGATTTACTGCTGGTTTTGGCAAGCTCATGGGCAAGCCATTCGAACCGATGCACAGGTGTGACATCTCCCACCTGTCGTGGAAGACCGCCTTTTTGGTGGCTATCATATCAGCCAGAAGGATTGGGGAGCTCCAGGCACTTTTGGTGGAGGCTCCTTACCTGGTCTTTCACAGGGACAAAGTTGTCCTACGCCCTCACCCGAAATTCCTTCCGAAGGTGGTGTCGGAGTTTCACCTTAACCAGGTGTTGACTCTGCCAGTGTACTACCCCAGTTATCCTTCGGAGGCCGAATATAGGCTCCATAGGTTGGACCTGAGATGAAAGCTCGCCTACTATAAACATCGTATAGATGAAGTTCAGGGAGAGGTTTGCCAGCTGTTTGTCACCTACACTGAAGCCGCACTTGGCACACCTGCAACCAAGCGGACAATTGGCAGGGGGATCACTTCCTGAATTGATCTCTGCTGTAGGTTGGTGGGTAGGGAGCCTCCCGTAAGGCTAAGGGCTCATTCCACCCATCATACCGCTGCGTCAGTGGTTGCTTCTAGGGATGTCCCTATCCAGGAAATCTTCTGGGCTGCTACCTGGAAGTCAGCAAACACCTTCATTTCCCATTGCCACATTGACCTAGAGTCACGCCGGGATGCTGGTTTTGGAGTCTCAGTTCTTCAGTCTCTGTTCCGTAAGTAGGGGGTGTGCGCCTTGCCTCCCACCTCCTGGTGAACTGCTAGGAGTCTGCCAGATAGTGTGGATAGAACATTATATCCACATCTCTAGAAACACAGTTACTCACCTGTAACAGTAGTTCTAGGAGTGATATATGATGTTCATCCACACGAACCCACCTGACCTCCACAGGCTCAGGCTCACAACTTTGCTTCCAGCAGGCTAAGATCTGGCATCTAGGGGCGAAGCCGAGGGTTTTACCACCCAGGTGGGTGGGAGAAGCCAGCTTGAAGATGGTCCGGCAGGAATTAAAGGGAAAGGCATCTTCAAGACAGTGTGGATGAACATCATATACCACTCCTAGAACTACTATTACAGGTGAGTAACCTGTATTTCTGCAGCCTACTCCTGTCCCCACATACCTTGCAGTGCTGCTGTGGGAGTCTGGGGCTGCAGTGATCAGTATTTTTAATGCCAATGTTATATTTTAATAAAATGCCGAAACTTTTGGCCAAACACGGAAGTGCCGCATGGGTCCCGACTGAGCATGTACAAGTGCTTATGATTATTACACCCATTTAGTGATGTGTATACCACCACCACTGCTCTTATTGTAGCAGCAGTGGTAGTAATTTAATGTACTTATTTTATTGCATAAATGGGGGGCTTGATACCTGAAATATTACTTACAACACCACCTGCCCAGGCTGTTGCTGCAAGTAATATTTCAGGTATCAAGACCCCCGTAGAAGCAATAAAATAAGAATATTAAATTACCACCACTGCTGCTATAATAAGAGCAGTGGTGGTATCCACGTCACTAAATGGGTGTAATACCCATGCACACTTGTGGCTGCTCAATCAGGACCCTTGTGGCGCTTCTGCATTTGGCCGTAAGTTTTCGGCATTTTATTAAAATATAACATTGACATTAAAAATAATGATCATTGCAGCCCTGGACTCCCACAGCAGCACTGCAAGGTATGTGGGGATGGGAGTGGGCTGCAGAGCTTATTTTCACGTCACCTTTAAATTGACAAGTCTGCATTTTCTGTTACAAATGGCTTCAAGGGTGAAGGTCTGTGTGACGTGTCACTTGCCTATCTTGACCAGAATGAAGGGTGTAAGATTAGTGTAAGAACATTTTCTACTGCTATTGTTTTAGTCTGTTTTTTTGTAGCTTAGTGCCTATGGTATGTCTGGGGAATATTTCCTTTTTTGACATTGCCTCCGTCTGTGTCAAAATGCAGCTGGGTACGTTTTTGTTAGATCCAGCCTTATGATGAGTTTCTGTTATTCAGTTTTTTTCGGTGGGGGTGACTAGATTTTGGTGTTTTATCTGCTTTTACTGTTTTTAATTTCAAAAGGCTTTCAGAGCCATTTATGAGCACTGTTTTCATGTGCTTTCTAACTGACTAGAATGAGCACTATGTGCGCACGTCATTTGTCGATGCTGCTCCTAGGTTGTACACGCACCAGCACTGTTCACGTCTTTATTCTTCTGCATCTGCAGTTGTGGTTTTTAGGGGTTTTTTTGCTGGTGCAAACCGACTGATCCTCCCCTTCTCTCTCACAGTTGTGGTTTGTGGAGCTATGACATGTGCAATCTAGGTTACTTGTGGCACTATCTGTATATTTGCGGCACTTGCACTGGCTTTGCCGATACAAACAGTGTGCTTTTCCATCAACATAGTAGCAGTGTTTGCGCAGTGAGATAGTTGCTCTTGGTTTCAACTCTGTTGGAGCTCAATTTCCAACTTTATTGAAGACTCTGAGGTTCCCTTTCATGGGGGAAGGACATTATTGGTACAAATGTATATGTTTTTTGGTACCTTGGATCTTCTTGGACATAAAGTCTCCACCACTCATTCTCACTAGTGGGATTATGCTGGAGGTGCTAGGACCAGAGCAGGAGCAAAAACTCTTTAGGAGGGCCGGCGCCGGGATAGGACCATGCATGCGCGGCACCACAAGACTGGCTTTTGCCGTGTAGGCTATCCTGGCATCAGGCGTCCAACTGCCTCAGTTCCTTTTTTCTCCACTGTTGAGTGTGCTTCAGTGATGACATCACTCGCCCGCCGGGAGTCAGAACTTCACGTCTATACGACAGCAGCACAGACGTTCAGTATTTGATTCGTTTTAGTATATTATCTATTTATTTATTTAAAAAAAGTTTTTGCTTTTCAGTGAAGCACAGAGAAGTCTTCTTCAGCCCACCTTCGACGGAGTCAACCATGAACGGGGCCGGTGACGGTAGGGAGACTTTGCATGAAAGCTGTTTCAGCAGTAGAGCTGGGTCAGGTCTGCCGCCCTCTACGGGGGGGAGGGGGGGTCTGTCTATGGACAGTCCGGTGCTCAGGAAGAAGGGAGGTCCTCCCAAAAGCACAAAAAGAAGCAAGCCTCTTTCCAATCTTTGTCGGGGACCCAGCACCGCTCAGCCTCGAGTTCTTCTTTGTCCCACCAGTCGAAGATGTGGTATCGTTCGAGGTCGCCCTCTGGTACGTCTGCACGGAGATCATCGGTAGCAGGGGACAGGAAGCCAATCCTGGCTCCGTTGGGGGCACCTGCAGACTCAGTTCTCTGTGGCCATGATCCTTGACTCTGGAGTCCTTCCCCACACCCTGGGGGGGTCCTCTGGTGAGCAGTTTCATCATTGGGCCGCTCTGATGAAACAGTGCATTTGGCTGTTGTCCCATCTTCCTGTGCTTACGGAACTGACCCAGGGTCTTTAGGCCTGGGTGCTTCAGACCCGTGGGCAGGATGGTTGGGTTAACCTAGTCACGTGACACCTTCTTTGGTGTCATCGACGTTGCACTGTCATGCTTTTCCCCCCTCGCATGGCTGTGGTGCAGGGACCAGCACAGGTGCTACCTTTTCCTACTGATTTTTTCAGACCTTCAGCCTTGGGTTCCCCGAGGTTGAGGTCTCCAGATGCTCGTCCGTTGCCGGTTGCGGCATCACCTTCAGCCTTAGCGACGTTGCATCTGGCACAGTTTTCGATGCTGGCACCACCTCAGGTGCTGGGATTTTCAACTCTGATTCAAGGCACACCTCCTCCTGCTCTTTCTCCTCCCTTTCCTTTCTATACTATCCCTTCTGGGCTAGTAGGAGATAATGTTGAGCCTGATCATGATCTGCGATTAGGAGACGACTTCGATCACGATTCATCCTTTGGAGTGGAGATTAAGCCCTCTACTTCAGCAGAGCCTTTGGTTGAGGAGCTTTCCTTTAAGTCTCTCCTGAAGAACATGAATTCCGCCCTTTCTCTCCAGACTTCTGAGGTGGATCCTGGGAAGCTGTTGTGCCTTCAATATCTGCATGTCCAGGAAATCCCTGTGGAATTGACACCTCTAGTATAGCCCTCTTTCAAGACTCTTTCATAGATGGTGTGGGACAGCCCAGCGCTCATTCCTTCTGTGGCTAAGTCCATAGACAGGAAATACGCTCCCCCAAGGATAGACCAATCCTGGCCTCTGAAGTCTTTGCAGGTGCCATAGTGGTCTCGGCAGAAAATGACAAAGCTGTTTTCCCTCAGGAGTCTAAGGCTCATCCAGTAAATAAAGACTCCCCCAAGACTGACACTTTAGAGAAGCGAGTGTTCACCGCTGCTACTCTAGGAATGTGTATCGCTAGCTACCAGGGCTATTCCTCTCAATATGAATATGCCCTCTGGCACTCGCTAAAAGCCACTGTGGAGGCTCTTCCAGAGTCAGTTGTTAGTTCAGAGTTTCTCCAGACTATTACCAGAGGTACTGAGTCCAATATTCAGCAACTTAAGGCTGCTGTGTATGCCTTTTGACACTGCTTCAAGAGCAGCAGCAGCAGCTGGGATATGCACCCGGCATCACTCATGGTTACAGACTTCGGGATTCACAAATCATGCTCAACAGAGAGTCATGAATTTTCAGTTTGATGGAGTTTATCTTTTTGGCCCACAGGTGGAAGAGGCACTGGAGGCCACTCAGAAAACTAGGACTGCTATTAAGACTGCCAGACCGGCCCCTGCTGCCCCTCAGCGGGGTGGAAACCGCCGGCAGTTTCATAACCGTCAGTCCTTTTGTGATACAGGCAGAGGGAGTTTTCACAAGAACCAAGCCCCTCAGCTGCAGCAGAAAATGCAGCAGAAGGCACAGGGCCCGAAGGTGCCTAGTGCACCCTCTGAAGATTTGGCCCAGGTCCCGCCTCAACTGTCCAAGGGGGACTCTTCTTCGGTAGTGTGGGGGGGGGGTGATTGACTCACTGGAAGTCAGACACAATGGACAAATGGGTCCGCAGGATAATTTGTGAGGGTTACTCTCTGAATGTTTCAGATACCTCCCCCGGATCAACCACCCAAATGACATCCCAAACTGTCTATCACTCAGTCAGACCTCCTCGCTTCCGAGATTCAGGTCCTTCTGAACAACAGGGCAGTAGAAGCGGTTCTGCAGGAGGAACAGAACACAGGATTCTACTCCCATTACTTCCTGGTTCCAGAGAAAACAGACGGTATGCGCCCTATTCTAGACCTAAGGAAGTTAAATTCCTCTTCAAAGAGAAATTCAAAATGATATCACTCGGTATGCTTCTACCTCTGATTCATCAAAACGATTGGCTGGCCTTCCTGGACATGCAGGATGCCTACCAACATGTTCCCGTGCACCCAAGCCACCACAAGTATCTCCGATTTGTGGCTCTGGGCCAGCACCACCAATTCAGAGTCCTGCCCTTTGGGCTGTCCTCTGCGCCTCAGGTCTTTGCAACATGCTTTGCAGTAGTCGCAGCACATCTCAGGAAACTTCCCGTATCTAGACGACTGGCTCTTAGCAAGCTCCTCCAAACAAGGGGAGCAGTGGCCACGGCTTCCAAGTTCCTTACATCCATGGGAGTTCTGTTGAATATGGAAAAATCACAGCTACAGCCCTCCCAACAACTCCTCTTTGTAGGAGCTCTCATTGACACCTCCAGGGCAAGGGCTTTCCTTCCGGAAGACAGAAAAAAAGACATTCTCCAGCAGGCCGTCTTCATCAAGAAGAATGACTTGCTTTGCGCTCTCTCAATGCAGCAGATGCTGGGCGTCAGCGGTGTTCATGGTGCCTCTGGCTCGCCTGCACATGAGAACCACTCAGTGGATGCTCAGTACTCCATGGTCCATGACCACACATCCACAGTCCTTTCATGTCAAGGTGACGGAACCTTTAAGGAGGTCACTCACCTGGTGGACCCAAGAGGACAACCTTGTTCAAGGCTTTCCCTTTGCCCCACTGGAGACACAGATCACTGTCACCGCAGATGCATCTCTAATCGGCTGGGGAGCTCACTGTCCAGATCTCCACACCTAGGGTCTGTGGAGTCAGGATGAGTCTCAACTGCCCATAAATCCTACATGCTGTCCAAGCCTTGAAGGATATCCTCCGTCTCAAAGTAATTCTCCTTCAAACAGACGACAAGGCAGTTACGTATTGCATCAACAAGCAGGGTGGAGCACACTCTTACACTCTGTGCAGGGAAGCAATGAGGGTAAGAAAATGGTGCCTAGAGCACAAAGCCCTGATCCAGGCAGTCTACCTGCCAGGAGTCCAGAACGATTTAGCGGATTGCCTCAGCAGAACAGAGGTGGATCCACACAAGTGGTCTCTCAACTCAAACGTCATGCAGTCACTCTTTGAAGAGTGGAGCACTCTGGACCTGAACCTTTTTGCATCCCCACTCAACGCAAAACTGAGTCTATTCTGTGTCACAAATCCAGAACCTGGTGTTTTCTGTCAGGATGCATTCAGACTGCGGTGGACAAGACACTTTCTGTATGCATTTCCTCCTCTTCCCTTAATTCAGAGGGTGCTGCTCAAGCTGGAGGCACAGGAGGGGAGAATGATTCTCATCACCCCATTCTGACCTCGTCAGATTTGGTTTCCATTAATCAGCAGATTATCGGAAGTTCCACTAAGACAACTACCGCTTCAGACAGACCTTCTGACCCAGGGGCCCAGTGGGCCATCCCAACCTGAGGTCCTTTCATCTCCACGCCTGGCACCTGAGGAGATAGAAGTAGGTAGATTTAATGTCTGCCGTAGGATCTCAAACGTTCTCCTAGCAGCCCGCAAACTGGCCACTAAGAAAACTTACATGGCAAAGTGGAAACGACTCTCCATCTGGTGCGCAAAGTCCTCCCTGGACCCCTTTTCTTGCCCACCAAACAAAATTTTACAGTATCACCTAGACCTCTCAAATGCAGGGCTACAGTACTCAACGATGAAAGTACACCTCTGTGCAATTTCGACTTACCATGAGCCTATTCACAGTCTGTCAGTGGCTCAGCTGCCCTTGGTTAAGAGGTTCCTTAAGGGTGTCCTCCACACTAAGCCACTAGTCAGGAGACAGGTAGCTACTCTGGATATCAACCTTGTGTTAGACATGCTTACTTGTAAACTCTTTGAACCTTTAGCAACCTGCAAGTTGAAGTTCTTGACATGGAAGGCTGCCTTCCTTATAGCCATTACTTCAGCTCGCAGAGTGTCTGAAATACATGCCCTGGTCACAGACTTCCCATACGCAGTATTTCACAAGGACAATGTGGTTTTCAGGACCCACCCACATTTTTTTTCCAAAATTAGTCTCGGAATTCCATCTGAACCAACCCATGGTCCTTCCGACCTACTTTATGAACTTTCAGAATGAAGGGGAACGTACCATACATTCCCTGGATGTAAACTGAGTTTTGCAGTTCTACATTGATAGAACAAAAGAGATCTGCAAATCTAAACAACAGTTGTCTCATTCAGCATGGTCCGGCTGGGTCAGCCTGTTGCCATCAGGTGTATTTCAGCATGGCTGGTAGCATGTCTGCGCCATTGCTATTTGATGGCGCAGGTCAAGCTGGAAGGCGGTGTGTACGCCCACTCTACCAGAGCAGTTGCAGCATCTCTGGCAGAAATACAAAATGTGCCCATTGCAGACATCTGCAATGCGGCCACCTCAAGCTCTGTGCACACCTTTGTGAAGCACTGCGCCTTGGATGTCCATGCCAGACAGCATCCATCTTTTGGCAGGACAGTCCTTAATGGACTTCTGTCCTGAGTGAGCTCTTTTCTCTCCTGCCACCCTTCTCAGATTGTATTGGCTCGGTACTCTCCCACTAGTGTGAATGAGTGGTGGAGACTTTCTGTCCAGGAAGATATGTAAATTACGTACCTACCGTATTTCTTTTCTATTTTTTTTTTTGTTATTGTATTTCTCTTTTTTCCTCCTGCAACCTGACCTGGGATCATACAGCCACTGCTCCACTTCCCCCGAATGACCCCGGAGGTACGTCCACACACTGGCTGGCATATGCTGCCGTACCTTCGAAAGGGACCTCCCCTAATCTCCACGCCTGGCCGGGAACCAATACTGGTGTGTGACTATGCACTACGGGCCCCGCCGGGCAAGGAAGTTGCGGCCATCAAGCTGCCATGGTCAAGGCTGCCATTTTTCCTCCTTGTATCCCCTTGGAGTGCAGATGTGCATTGATGTCTGAGGCACGGCATGCTGACGTCCGCTGCACTCCACCCCTGATTGCACTGACTCTGACAGTGCCCATGATTGTCACCAGGGACCGCTGCAGAGCGGTGAGAGCCCTCTACCCTCCCCGGGATAGGAGAGCAGCCCTCTGGATGCTCAATCCTATCCCTCCCCTGTCAACCGGGGCTCGCGTCCGAACCCGGGTCACCAGCGTGGCGCGAGGTGTGGCATCCAGCGCCTCAACCCTCAGTGCCACTGGGCCAGCACATACCTACCATAATTCTTGATCTTCTTGGACAAAGTCTCCACCACTCATTCACATGCCTGCCCACCATCCCTCAAGCTCACTTGTCTTGTTTTGGTCTTCACTCCCTCGTTGACTGGGCTGTGAAGACACTGTTGTAGCGACCCTTCTTAAACGGGTCATATGGACTATCTTATGTCCAACATAGGTTAGTTTCACTAAGTTAGTTTACTCTGCACCTCCTCGGTAAAAAAGATACTGAGACGGTTCGAGGGTCGACACCGGGATAGCCTACATGGTGCTAGCCAGTCTCGCAGCACCACGCATGCACAGTCCTACCCTGGTGCTGGCCCTCCTGAAGATGTTTGGCTCCCGCTCGGGTCCTAGCGCCTCCGACGCAGTCCCACTAGTGTGGATGAGTGGTGGAGACTTCATTCAAAAAGATCAAGAATTATGGTAGGTATGTAATTTACATTTCTTCAGATTCAGCCTTTTCTTTCACAAGTGTGGCTCTTGGACAAGAGGCAGCCTCCATTCTGCTTATCTGCCCTTCCTCCTTTAGTAAGCAACCTCAGAAGCAGACATTTTGACTCCCAACACTCTGTTGATGTTGTGGGGCAAGGTACATCTGGCTCTCTGTTCGGCAGTGGCAAAATTTGAGTTACACCATCCCCTTCTTCATCTCTTAAATAAGATATTTTTCATGATCAGAATCAGCAGGACCTAAGGCAGGTGCCTTAGACTGAGGGTTTGTGATAGGCACATGCAGCTATACCTCAACATATGGGATGGTCTTCCAGATTATCTGTCCACTCCAGTTTTTCCTTTTTCAGGGTTTGGTTACATCCCACAGCCAGGAAACAGTGAAGATTTTCTTTGTGATAAAGTACCTGCCACTGTAATGTTCCACAGGCAGAAGGTGAAGAAGTGTCTGATGAAACATAGAATTTGTCGGCAGAAAAGAAATATGTGGTCCACCCAGTCTTCCCAGGTTTTTTCCCTTTGCACATTGTGTCCCAGCAGACTCTAACTGATCTCCTGTGACCCTCCCCCTCCCACCCTTTTTATTCACTGGTATTCCTCTGTGTCTATCCCATGCATGTTTGAACCCCCCCCCCCCCACACACACACACACAGTTTTTTTCCCCTACAACGTCTTGTGCAGGCTGTTCAGGTATCCACCTCTCTTTCAGAGTAGTATTTCTGGGGGCGTGGATATGGTTCACTATCCGCACTCTGGCAATTCCACCAGAATGGTTTAATTGACTGAATGTCTTTAATCCTAAGCTCCTCCCACCACCCAGTGGTATATCCCTGACTCCTCCCTGAGACATCATATCTTTCTTTCTGCTGGAAGAACTGGTCACCTCCTAGCGGCCCCTGCTTAGGTTTATAGTGTGCCACTGGCAAACTTTCTTTCAAAGTTTTTTCAAGCTGTATGCTATTTATTCCAGATTCCTTTGACTCCCCTCAATGATCAACGGTACAGCAACAGAAGCCAGGATTTAAATTTTGTGTATGGTGCCAGCAGAAGATATTGGTCACCAAGCCTCAGGACACATGCATGTACTGCCTGGATTTGCAACACGACATGGCTCTGCTTAAGCATGCTTCCTCAGTTCCTCGATGATGGGAAGCTCTGGTTCTCACTGGATCGGCCTCCAGAATGGGATCCGATGGACCACACTAAGGGCTGCAAGAAGGTTTCAGTTGCAGCTGGATCAACTCAGCAGCTTGCGGCCCTTGAGGGGGAAGCGGCGGCAGCCGTGGTGGGTACCTCCTTGGTCTCAGTGCTGTTACCTGGGGCCTGCATCAGAGGATTGTTAGCGGGAGCTTTCTGGAAAATGTGTCTTGCCCTCCAGACCTTGGGGGAAAGCCCTGCCCACCATAGCGCTAAACACAATCACCACTGGTGCCTGTCGTGGGACCAGGAGCGATCATGGTCTTCCTGGTCCCTCAACTCACTCAACCACTCTGACGCAGGCCCCTCCACCACCTCAGTTCTTTTCCCACCGTTGAGGTTCAACATGCTGTGGGAGCTGAAGTTGATTTGGAAATTCACCTGTGTAGCCTGCTGAAGTTCTGCTGCCACCGCTAACTCAACACCGTAAACCTCTGGAATATCGAAAAAAACATTTCATTTATTCTTTTCTTGCGTTTTTTTTTTTTTCTGTTTCTGTGGCATAGAGTCTGCTACTGTGTGTATTTTTTTTTTTTATTTCTCTTTATTACTTCCCTACTGCCTGCTGGCTCCGACCCTTCGGGGCATCCAAGGAGTTATCCTCCTGCCTCTTGTCCACCTGGACCTACCTCGGTTTGCCTCCTGAGCAGAGACAAGGTGGGGTGCCTTCACCCCGAGAATTCTTCATTGCGTCAGGTCGAGGAGGTGGTTCAGTGAGCAGGGCACATTGGAGGCACGCTCCGGGAAGCCTGTCTTCCTGGAGCTGTCAGGTGTGTTTCCTCTTCAAACAACATGAAGTCTTGCTATATTCTGACATGTGCAGTGAGTCCCAACCTTCGAACTGCCTCAGAGATGAAAGAGTTAACTTTCCATGCCAGGCATGGAACGCTGAGCTCGAGCTCGGTTGAGACTCTGTCTGTTGTTCTTCAAACTTAAACCGTCAGATTCTTTACTCCGCCTCACTGAACAGTCGCTCCGGAGATTTCTCCTTCTGCTCGGTTCATTTTGTCGGTCAAAGTACCGCTTTTCTTGGTTTTTGACCAAATTTAAACCGCAGCCTGTCGGTTCAGTCTTTGTCTGTGGTATTTTTGAGTACTAGATAGGTTTTACATTAATTCTCTTCTGTGTGGAACTTGTAAACGGTTTATCGGTTCGGTTTGAACCGATCAAGTTGTTTAAAAAATCTTAATCTGTGATTTAGAGTGTGGTTACCGGTTCTTATCGGTTCTAAAAAAATGGATTTTATTACGTTTTTTTCCACGACCCGTGACACTGTTGGGAACCGATAAGAGGGTCTTACCTGGCGGATTGCCATAAACGGGTAAGTTTGGATAGGACTGGCACTATGTCTGAGAAACCCAAAAGAAAAACCGGGTCCACTGGGTTTCAATACTGCACTGTAGTGTGTGTGGGGAAGTCTTTGCCAAGGCAGATCCCCACACCACCTGTGTTTACTGTCTGGGGTTTGACCACCTCAATGCAGACTGCCAGATTTGTAAAAATTTTCCTGTAGCTACCCTGGAGAAGAGAGTTGGTAGGCTCAGGGAAAGGGAGGCCAAAAGTCCGCTGAACCGGATGGCCAGCCCGGTTCGGTTCCAACCGAACCAGAAGGAGTGCCCTCTGACCAGGGCGAGACTTCTTCGGGCAAAAGGAGATCCGACTCTGAGGAGTCGGTTCCAGCAAAAAGGACTAGAAAATCACCTGGTGTGGAGCCAAAACTTTCCTCTCCAACCGCTGAAGAACTAGCCAAAGCGATCAAGATTGTCCAGTCGCTTTCCCCAGTTCCGACCGAACCGGCACTGTCAGGTAGGCGCTCGGTTCGGCTGGCTCCACCGGTTCAAGAGTATGATTTAGAGGAATATTATGAACCGGAGGAGGGGGAAGAGGAGTATGAGGAGAGTGAATGTGGATTTGAAAGTCTGGATGTGCCCATTGACCCGGACA
Source organism: Neoceratodus forsteri (assembly GCA_016271365.2). Classification (NCBI taxonomy): domain Eukaryota; kingdom Metazoa; phylum Chordata; order Ceratodontiformes; family Ceratodontidae; genus Neoceratodus; species Neoceratodus forsteri. The sequence continues at coordinate 487,793,938 of CM057449.1, forward strand.
TCTCCCCAGACAGACCTTCAGGAGTGTCTCCTCCTAGGCTTTCTGAGTCCCCTTCTCATTTTATGTTTTATAAAAAAGTGGCTGAAACCTTCCAGCTCCCTATGGAGGAAGCTGTGGATGATCAAGAGGAGCCTGACTATGTGGAAATTATGGATATCCCAGAGTCTAGGAGACTGTCTATTCCCTTGCATAAATCTTTTGGGAAACAGACATTTAAAATTCTAAAAACTCCTCACACTATGCCTCCTGTGGATAAGAGAATGGACAAGAGGTACACATTGTCAGGCTCTGATATGGAGTTCTTTACACAACAATGCAGCCATGTTGGGGTAGTACAGGCTGCAGCCTGTGACAAGGCAAATATTCCCTTGGCTTCACACCCCCCAGACAAGGACTCCAGGAGGATTGATGCCATGGCAAAGAAACAGTACATGGCAGCAACCTTGGGACTCAAACAGGCAAATTATATGGCTTGTGTTGCTAGATATCAGAAATCCAGATGGGACACAGTTATGGCTCTAGCAAAACAGGTCCCTGGCCAGCTTGCCAAGGAGCTGGAGCAGGTGGCTGCTGATGGTATTGAGGCATCCAAGGTGCAATTCCATGCTGCAGTAGACTCAAATGATGTGTCATCAAGAGTCATGGCTACATCTGTGGCACCATGAGAATGGCTTGGCTCAGATGTACTAGCCTGTCACAGGATACCCAGACTAAGGCCATGGATTTTCCTGTTGTGGGTAATTCCCTGTTTGGGGAGCAGACAGAGAATTACATGAAGAAAATGGATGAGTATAGGACCACCTATAGGAGTGCACAGGCTAAGGAAAAGCAGGCCACTCCTCAAAGGCAGCTTCCCAGGGGCAGGGGCAGGCCTTTTCACAGGCCTTTTTACCAAGCCCAGGCCTCCTCTTCTGCTTATGCCCAGAGGGGGTTCTTTAGAGGGAGAGGCAGACGGGGTACAAGCAGGCCTGCTTCCACCCCTCAGCCCAAAGCCCCTGCCAAGCAGGCACCCTGAAGGGGTTGCCAGGGCCGATTCTCAGCTACCTGTAGGGGGCAGGCTGGCTTACTTTGTCCAGGACTGGGAGTCTCTAACATCAGACAAGTGGGTCCTGGAAGTAGTAAGCCAGGGACTGGTTCTCAGCTTCAAAAAATTTCCAAAGCTGAGAACCAGATCCTTTCCACCTGCAAATCCCTCAGAGGCACTTGCCCTAGAGGCAGAGGTCTCTTCCCTCCTGGCTCTCAGAGCTGTGGAAAGGGTTCCACCCCTACACCAGGGCAAAGGATTGTACTCCAGGTACTTCCTTACCCCAAAAAAGACAGGAGAATGGCGGCCCATCCTGGATCTCAGATACTTAAACAAACACCTTTTAAAACCAAAATTCAAAATGGTGATTCTGGGAATTATTCTACCCTCTCTAAGGCCAGGGGACTTGCTAGTGTCCCTGGATCTCAAGGGTGCCTACTTCCATATTCTCATCAGAAGCTCCCATCGAAAGTACCTCAGGTTCGAGCTGCCCTCAGGCCATTACCAGTTCAGAGCATTGCCCTTTGGCCTCACCTCTGCTCCAAGGGTATTCACAAAATGCCTGGCAGTAGTAGTTGCTTCTCTAAGAAGGCAGAAAATTGCCATTTTCAAACAACATGAAGTCTTGCTATATTATAGACATTAGCAGTTTGATCCAGCTCTAGAACTGCCCCGGAGTGAAATGGTTAAAACCATTCCAAAATAGAATTTTGGCACAAGAGCAGCTCTATCTGTGTCATTTCAAACTTGAACTGTCAGATTCTTTACTCCGCCTCAGTGAACAGTCGCTCCGGAGATTTCTCCTTCTGCTAGGTTCATTTCTCGGTTTAAAAAGTGTTTTCTCGGTTGGATTTAACCGAGAATAGTTTTATTTTAACCACAAAACCGTTCGGTTCAAGCTCTATCTGTGGTAACCGTAAGTAAATGAAGGTTTTGTCTGTGTGGAACTTGTAAGTTATCGGTTCAGTTTGAACCGATCAGTGGATTTAAAACTCATTTAAAACTAAAAGTTACTATTTTAGAGTGCGGTTCCGGTTCTTATCGGTTCTAAAAAGCGGATTTATTACGTTTTTTCCAATACCCGTGACACGTTAGGAACCGATAAGGTGTCTTACCTAGCACTGCCGTTAAAGAGGAAGTTTTTGGTTAGGCTGGCATTATGTCTGAGAAACCCAAAAGAAAAACGGGCCCACTGGGTTTCAACACTGTGATGTTTGTGGGGAAGTCTTTGCCAAGGCTGACCCACACCACATGTGTTTATTGTCTGAGGTTTGACCACCTCAGTCAGACTGCCAGGTATGTAAGAATTTCCCTGCAGCCACCCTGGAAAAAAGATTGGGCAGGCTCAGGGGCGAGAGGCCAAAAGTCCGCTGACCGGATGGCCAGCCGGTTTGGTGCCAGCCGAACCAGAGGAGTGCCCTGACCAGGGCCAGACTTCCTCGGGCAAAGAAAAGCTGGTTCTGAGGAACCAATTCCAGTAAAGAAAACAAGAAAATCAGCAGGTCTGGAGTCCAAAATTCCTTCTCCAACTGCTGCAGAGATAGCAAAAGCCATACAAATTGTATAGTCACTGTCTCAGGGTCCGTCCGAACCACCACTATCTGGTAAAAGGTCGGTTCGTCCGGTCCCAGTGGTTCAGCATTATGATATTGAGGAATTTTATGAACCAGAGGAGGGGGAGGATGATTATGAACAGTATGAATGTGGCTGGGAAGGTCTGGGTGTGCCCATTGAACGGACATCTCCCAGACAGACCTTTAGAATCTCCCTATGCTGTCTGAGTCCCCATCTCATTTTATGTTTTATAAAAAGTTGCTGAAACCCTCCAGCTTCCTTTAGAAGAGGCTGTGGATGAGCAAGAGGAGCCTGATTTTGTAGAAATGATGGATATTCCAGAGTCTAGGAGATTGTCTATTCCTTTACATAAGTCTTTTAGAAACAAACAATAAAAATTTTAAAAGCTCCTAATTCTGTGCCTCCTGTAGATAAAAGATGGACAGAAGGTATACATTGTCAGGCCCTGATACAGAATTCCTTTCTCAGCAGTGCAGTCATGTTGGGGTAGTTCAGGCTGCTGCCTGTGATAAAACTAATATTCCATGGCTTCACATCCTCCTGACAAGGATTCCAGGAAGATTGATGCCATGGCAAAAAACAGTATATGGCAGCCTCTCTGGGACTCAGGCAAACAAATTATATGGCTTATGTAGCTAGGTATCAGAAATCTAGATGGGATACTGTTATGCAATTGGCCAAGCAGGCCCATGGCCAGCTGGCTAGTGAACTAGAACAGTGGCTGCTGACGGCATTGAAGCCTCTAAGGTTCAGTTTCATGCTGCTGTGGATGTTAATGATGTTTCCTCTAGGGTCATGGCCACATCTGTAGCTTTTCGTAGGTTGGCCTGGCTCAGGTGTACTAGTTTGTCACAGGATACCCAGACTAAGGCTATGGATTTTCCTGTGGTGGGAAATTCTCTGTTTGGAGGCAGACAGAGAATTACATGAAGAAGATGGATGAATATAGGACTACTTACAAGAGTGCCCAGGCTAAGGAGCGGCAAGCCACTCCTCAAAGGCATGCCCCCAGGGGTAGGGGTAGGCCTTTTCACAGGCCTTTCTACCAGACTTAGGCCTCCTCTGCCTATGCTCAGAGGGGTTCTTCAGAGGCAGGGGCAGGCAGGGGTGGGCAGACCTGCTCCTACCCCCAGCCTAAAGCTCCTGGAAACAGGCACCCTGATGGGGTGCCCAGAGCCATTCTCCTGTACCAGTCGGGGCAGGCTGGCTTACTTCAGTCAGAATTGGGCTTCTTTAACCTCAGACAAGTGGGTTCTGAAGTAGTAAGCCAGGGGTCTGGTTCTCAGCTTCAAAAAGTTTCCCAAGTTGAGAAGCAGACTTTTTCTACCTGCAAGTGCTTCAGAGACCCTCGCTCTGGAAACAGAGGTCTCATCCCTGTTAGCTCTCAGAGCAGTAGAAAGGGTTCCTCCCCTGCATCAGGGCAGGGGTCTGTATTCCAGATACTTCCTTACCCCAAAAAAGACAGGAGAATGGCGGCCCATTTTAGATCTCGGATATCTGAACAAGCATCTTTTGAAACCAAAGTTCAAAATGGTAACTCTGGCAATGATTTTACCTTCCCTAAGGCCAGGGGACTGGCTAGCCTCCCTGGACCTCAAGGATGCCTATTTCCATGTCCTAATCAGAAGATCCCATCGAAAGTACCTCAGATTGAACTGCCCTCAGGTCATTACCAGTTCAGATCAATGCCCTTGAGCCTTACCTCTGCTCCAAGGGTATTCACAAAGTGTCTAGCAGTGGCAGTGGCCCACTTAAGGAGGCAGAGGATTGCTGTTTTTCCCTATCTAGACGACTGGCTCATTGTAGGCCAGTCCCCAGAACAGGTAAAATCTCCCTGCAGGTCACCCAGCAGCTTCTCACCTCCTGGGTTTTCTGCTAAACCTACCAAAGTCGGTTCTGGAACCAGTCCAGGTACTCACCTTTATAGGGGCAGAATTGACACAAAGCTAGCCAGAGCCTTTCTTCCCCAGAAAGGGTAAGGAATTTAGTGGCTCTGGCCTCTTCTTCACCCTGCAGGTCTCTCACCAGCAAGACACTTTCTGCAGCTCCTGGGGCACATGGCTGCATCCACAGCTGTTGTGCAGGGAGCCAGATTTCAGATGAGAGACATTCAGTTTCACTTGAGAACCTTTTGGTCTCAGAGAGAGACCCCTTTCCAAATTGGTCCCAGTGACTGAACCTTGATCCTAGCTCTCCAGTGGTGGCAGGATCAGAGCAATTTAAGAGCGGGGTTCCCCTTTAGTTCCCCTTCTCACGACTTGACTCTCACTACAGATGCTTCCCTTCTGGGTTGGGGAGCCCACATGGGCGACCTTTCCACTCAGGGAGTCTGGTCCCCCCAGGAATCTCTGCTCCACATCAATTTCCTGGAACTCAGAGCTGTCTTTTTAGCTCTTCAAGCTTTTTCTGCATCTGTCCACGACAAGGTGATACAAGTCAGAACAGACAAGACAACAACGTGGTACATCAACAAACAGGGGGGCACTCGGTCTTCGGCCTTGTGCACCGAGGCAATGAAGTTGTGGTCTCTGGCCTATTCCCTGAACACTTCCTTCATAGCAGTTCATCTTCCAGGGAAGGACAATGTCCTAGCGGATGCCCTCAGCAGGATTTCCCAGGGCCATCACAAATGGTCCCTGGATCCTCAAGTGCTGGGGATAGTTTTTGCCAGGTGGGGCATCCTCAGATAGATCTTTTGCAGCCCCAGACAATCACAAACTTCCTCTGTTCTGTTGCAGGCCTCCAGTGCTGGGCTCAGTTCTCCTGGATGCCTTCTTCTGGATTGGGAGGAAGTTCCCTATGCTTTCCCCTTTCCTCTCCTATTCAGGTACTAGTCAAAATCAGGTCTCAGCCTTGCAGGGTGATTCTGATTGCCCCGGATTGGGCCAGGCAGCCCTGGTACCCACTCCTTCTGTCTCTGACAGTCCATCTTCCCCTGTGCCTCCCCAGGAATCACAATCTGTTGACTTGTGCCCAGGGAAGGGTTTGGTATCCGGACCTCAAATCCCTCAACCTCAAGGCCTGGTTCTTGAAGAGTTAGAGTTTGCTGACTTACACCTCACCCAGGGTGTATTGGATATCCTGAAGGCTTCTAGAAAACCTTCTACCAGGGCTACTTATAATTCTAAATGGAAAAGATTTTCCATATGGTGCTCTGGGAAGCATATTTCCCCAGAATCTGCTGATCTGCCCACAGTCCTTGATTATATGGTCCACTTAAATAGCTTGGGGCTGAGACCAGCTATACTGAAAGTGCATCCGGCAGCTGTGTCTGCTTTTATTTCAGCAGGTAAGCCCTGTTCTCTCTCAGCTCACCCTGTGTTCTCCAAGTTTTTCAAGGGATTGCTTCACACCAACCCTCCATTCAAGGACCCTGCCCCTGCCTGTGACCTCAATGTTTGCATTGCTCAGCTTATGCAACCCCCTTTTGAGCCTTTATCTTCAGTAGAGCTTAAGTACTTGACTTGGAAAACTGTGTTTCTGGTAGCCATCACTTCTGCCAGATGCATAAGTGAATTACAAGCTTTGTCAGTGGAGCCTAATTTTATCTCCTTTCATAGAGATAAGGTGGTCCTCAGGACTAAGAGGAAGTTCTTGCCTAAGGTGGTTTCAGGTTTCCACCTTAATCAATCTGTGTCTCTTCCTGTGTACTTCACTGACCATTCCTCTTCTGGAGAGAGGAGATTGCACAGTTTAGATGTCAAAAGAGCCCTTAGTTACTACATAGAACGTACCAAGGGTCACAGGTTTGACTCCTTCCAACTGTTCCTCACTTATGGTGAGGTTGGTAAAGGGAAACCTGCCACTAAAAGATCCATTGCCAGGTGGATTGTTTCCTGTATCCAATTTTGCTATGAAAAACTGGGTAAGGTTCCTCCCTCAGGCGTGAGGGCTCACTCTACCAGAGATACAACTGCTTCCCTGGCGGCTGCCAGGGACATCCCTAATCTTCCTGGACATAAGTCTCCACCACTCATTCACACTATTGGGATCTGCGCCGGAGGCACTAGGACCCATCGGGAGCAAACTTTTTGCTGGAGGGTCGACACCAGAGATGGCGCCCCATGAGGCTGCAGCTCTGACACTAGCTGGCAGCAATGACTATCAGTCGACCTCCAACCGCCTCAGTTCCTTTTTCGCCCGTCGGTGCGCGCTTCAGTAACGACGTCGCCTGTGAGAGTCAAACTTCAAACTAGCAGCAGAGTTTTCAGTTTATTTTTTTGTAGTATTATCTCGATTTAGTATCGCTTAAGTTTATTCTATTTTAATATACAATAAAGAAGTCTCAGCCTACTTGACGGAGTTGACCATGAGCAGGTCAGGTGACGGTAGGGAGACTTCGTATGAAAGCTGTTCAGTCAGTCGGGCTGAGTCCGGTTGGCCTCCTTCTCCTGAACGGGGGTCTGACAGCGGTCAGTCAATGCCGGGGGTATGAGCGGTCCCCGAGGCATAAAAAGCTCAAGCGATCGCATTCTCGGCACCGTTCAGCCTCGAGCTCTCTTCTGCCCACAGGTCTAAAAGAGAGAGGCATCACTCGAGGTCGCCTGCTGATATGTCTGCGTCGTCGACGCTCTGTTATCGTGGCTAGTTGCCGGTCTCCTCCCTCGGAGTCGCCAACTTCTGCTTCCGGTAGCCGCCGTCTTCGACATCGGAGTCCTACCCCGCCTATTGGTAGGTCTTCAGATGAGCAGTTTCATCAGTGGGCCGCTCTTATGGAGCAATGGGCTCGGAGGTTGGTTCTGCTACCTGGCTCGGTTGCCCGTGGGCCGCCGGGCTTGTCGGGCGACCAGGCAGGCGGTTGGACTTTCCTGTTGTCGCGCACCTTCCTCGTGCCGGCGACTCCGCGCCAGGTGTTCCCCCTCACATGGCTGCGCAGGGGCCACACCGATGCCCTTATCTCCTGCTTTTTCCTTCTAACCATGTTTCTCAGGGTCCTGGGATGCTTCGGCGCCTTTGGCGTCTGGCCGCATGCGCCTGGCTTTCGGCGCTTCGCGCATCGCTGGGGCTTATCGGCGCCATCTGGCGGCATCGCTGGAGCTTTCGGCGCCGCGTCAGTGTCGTTTTGCTCTTGCGCTGTCCGCTGGTGCCGCGCTGCCTTCTTCGGGCTGCTGGTCCTGCCTCCTCGGCGCCGGAGCTCTCGAGGACTCTCTTCCTCTCAATTCTTCCTTCCTCTGTATTTCACTCCTTTCCTGTCCAAACAGTCCTCCCTGGACTATCAGGAGATGACGTTGAGCCTGACCCAGACCTTTGGTTGGGTGATGAAGTGGACGAAGTAGGATCTATTACTGCTACAGAGCCTGTGGTCGAGGACCTGTCCTTTAAGTCTCTGTCGAAGAACCTGAGCTCCACTCTTTCTCTCCAGACTACAGACATCGATCCTGGGAAGCGGTTAAGACTCCAATATCTTCATGCTCCGGAGATCCCTACGGATTTGACTCCTCTGATTCAACCTTCCTTCGAGACGCTGTCTCAAATGGTATGGAATAATCCTGCTCTTACCCCTTCGGTGGCTAAATCCATTGATAGGAAATATTCAGCCCCCAAGGATCGTCCCATTTTGGCATCTCAAGCCTTTGTGGATCCTATTGTAGTCCTGGCAGAGAATGATAAGGTCGTTCTTCCTCAAGCTACTACAGCTCGACCTATTAACAAAGAGTCTTGTAAGATTGATACATTAGGTAAGAGAGTCTTTGCTGCGTGCACTTTAAGTATGCGTATTGCCAGTTACCATGGCTATTTTTCTCAGTATGAGTATATCCTGTGGCACTCTATCAAGCAAATGGTTGAAGCTCTTCCGGACTCGGACTGTAAGTCAGAGCTTCTTCTGACCATTACCAGAGGTATTGAATCTAATAACCAACAGGTCAAAGCAGCCATGGATGCTTTCGACACTGCTTCTCGTTCAGCAGCCACTGGTATTTGTACTGGCCGTCACTCCTGGCTGCGTACTTCGGGCTTCACGAATGATGCACAGCAGCAGGTGATGGCGTTGCCCTTTGATGGCTCGTATCTTTTTGGTCCTCAGGTAGAGCAAGCTCTAGAGGCTACTCAGAAGACTAGGTCGGCCATTAAGCTGGCTCGACCCCCTCCTACCCCCTCTCGAGGGCATGTCGGTAAACGTCAGTTTCATAATCGTCAGTCCTTTCGAGGCAGGGGCAGAGGAAGTTTCCATAAGAACCAACCTGCCCAACCTCAAAAGAAGACGCAACAGAAAGCGCAAGGGCCCAAAGCGCCCAGCGCTACCTTATGAGTTGCCGGCCCAAGTTCCATCTCCACTGCCCGAGGTGGACTTTTTCTGTCCGGTGGGAGGTCATCTGATGCACTTCTACAACCAGTGGAAGTCCATAACCTCAGACAAATGGGTCCTTCGGATAATTCGCGAGGGGTATTCTCTCAATTTTCTGGAGACCCCTCTGAATCGTCCTCCCAAACGACAACCCAGGCTGTCAATCCTTCAGTCAGACCTTCTCGCCGCCGAGATCCAGGGCCTTCTGAACAACAGGGCAGTAGAACTGGTGCCTCTGCATCAGCGAAACACAGGGTTCTATCCACTACTTTCTGGTTCCAAAGAAGTCTGGGGTATCGCCCATTCTAGACCTCAGAAAGCTAAACAAATTTCTCCCCAGGGAGAAATTCAAAATGATTTCTCTAGGAACCCTGTTACCTTTGCTTCATCAACACGACTGGCTAGCCTCCCTGGACATGCAGGACGCTTACCAGCACATTCCTATTCACCCGAGGCATCACAAATTCCTGAGGTTTGTGGCTCTGGGTCAACACTATCAGTTCAGAGTCCTGCCCTTTGGGCTATCCTCGGCGCCATGAGTCTTTACAAAGTGTTGTGCAGTTCTCGCAGCGCATCTCAGGAAGCTTCGGAATCCGAGTGTTTCCCTACCTGGACGACTGGCTCCTAGCAAGCCCTTCCAGACAGGGGACCCTGGAAGCCATTCAGACGGCCTCTTGCCTTCTTGCGTCCATGGGAGTTCTGCTGAATCTAAAGAAGTCACAGTTGCAGCCCTCCCAGAGACTCCTTTCATAGGGACTCTACTGGGCGCCTCTTCACGAAGGCTTTCCTTGAGAGGACAGAAACTCGATATCCTCAGATGGCCCGTTACACTGGGAGAACAGATCAGTTACAGCTCTCTCAATGCAACGTATGTTAGGCCTCATGGCATCCTCAGTGTTCACTGTACCCCTAGCTCGGCTACACATGAGAACCACCCAGTGGATGCTCAGTGCTCAGTGGTCCCCAACCACTCACCCACAGTCTTATCCCATCAAGGTGACAGAACCCTTACAGAGGTCTCTCACCTGGTGGTCTCAAGAGAGCAATCTCCTGGAAGGATTTCCCTTTGCTCCTCTGGATCATCAAATCTCCATCACCACAGATGCATCACTAACGGGATGGGGAGCCCATTGTCGCTCTCTCCACACTCAAGGTGTATGGACTCAACTTGAGGCCCAGCTTAACATAAATGTCCTAGAGATGAGAGCCGTCCTTTATGCGGTCCGGGCTTTGAAGGACATCCTCTGTCACAAGAACATTCTCCTTCAAACGGACAACAAAGCTGTGATGTAGTACATCAACAAGCAGGCCGGGGCTTACTCTTACCCCTTATGCAGGGAAGCGATGAGGGTGTGGGAATGGTGCTTGGAACACAAATCTCTAATTCAAGCGGTCTACCTGCCAGGTGTACAAAACGACTTGGCGGACCGTCTCAGCAGAACAGAGGCAGATCCTCACGAGTGGTCTCTCGACTCAACCATAGTTCAATCACTATTCGAAGAGTGGGGAACTCCAGACCTGGACCTTTTTTGCATCCCCACTCAACGCAAAACTGCCTCTCTTCTGCTCCAGAAATCCAGGGCCTGGCATTTTCTGTCAGGATGCGTTCAGGCTGCGGTGGACAAAACGCTTTCTTTACGCCTTTCCGCCTCTTCCTCTAATTCAGAGAGTACTTCTCAAATTCGAGTCCCAGGGGACCAAGATGATTCTCATTGCTCCCTCTTGGCCTCGACAACTATGGTTTCCTCTACTCAACAATATGTTGGCAGCCCCTCTGAGACCACTCCCCCTGCAGATGAGCCTGTTGACTCAGGGTCCTTTGGTCCATCCCAACCTGAGATCGCTTCACCTTCACGCTTGGCTCCTGAAGAGGATGAAGTGAACCGGTTCAATGTCTCTTGAAGAGTTTCAGACATTCTTCTGGCTGCTCGGAAGCCAGCTACTCGGAAAACTTACACGTCTAAGTGGAAGCGTTTTTTTGCTCTGCTGTGCAAAGTCCTCTTGGAATCCCTTTTCCTGTCCACCAGACAAGGTTTTGGAGTACCTTTTGGACCTCTCAAATTCAGGTCTTCAGTACTCTACAGTCAAAGTTCACCTTAGTGCCATTTCAGCGTATCATGAGCTGTTTTCTTCTTTGTCTCTGGCTCAGTTACCTACGGTTAAGAGATTTCTTAAAGGAATTCTGCATACCAGACCCCCTATAAGACGTCCGGTTGCAGCCTGGGACATTACCCTTGTGCTAGACATGCTCACTCGGAAACCTTTCGAACCTCTGGCTACCTGTGAGCTAAAATTTCTCACCTGGAAGATGGCCTTCCTAGTGGCCATTACCTCAGCCCTCAGGGTCTCTGAGATACATGCCCTGGTTACGGACCCTCCGTATACTGTGTTCCATAAGGACAAAGTAGTTCTTCGCACTCATCCTAAATTTCTTCCCAAGGTTGTGTCGGAATTCCATCTAAACCAACCTTTGGTCCTTCCCTCTTCCTTTGCGGACTTCCAAAATGAAGGGGAACGATCTCTTCATTCCTTGGATGTTAAGAGAGCCTTGCGTTTCTATCTAGATAGAACCAAGGATTTTCGCAAAGCCCAACAACTGTTTGTTTCCTTCAGCGAGACCTGGCTGGGTCAACCTGTCGCTATCAGATGCATCTCATCGTGGCTAGTGGCATGTCTTCGACATTGCTATTCCATGGCACAGGTTAAATTGGAAGGTAGGGTTTACGCTCACTCTACCAGAGCAGTCGCAGCATCCCTAGCGGACATTCGCAATGTTCCGATTGCAGACATCTGCAATGCCGCCACCTGGAGCTCAGTGCATACCTTCATCAAGCATTATGCACTGGATGTTCATGCCAGGTGACATTCCACCTTCGGCAGAACTATCCTTAATGGACTTCTGTCCTAGAAACGTGAGCTCTTGGTCTTCTTGCCGCCCTCTCGGGGGATTATTAGCTCGGTACTCTCCCAGTAGTGTGAATGAGTGGTGGAGACTTATGTCCAGGAAGATATGAAAATTATGTACCTACCGTAATTCTTGATCTTCTTGGACGAGTCTCCACCACTCATTCACACGCCCACCCTCCATCCCCTGAGCTCACCGCTATGTTGGTCTTCACTCCCTCAAATCTTTAGGCCGTGAAGACTTCTTTGTTGACCCTTCTTACAGGGGTCACCCAGACTATCTTATGTCTGGTCTTAAGGTTAGGTTACTCTTTATGTTAGTTGTGCTGCACCTCCTTGGTAAAAAGGTACTGGCGGTTTGGAGGGTCGGCCTTGAGATTAGTCATTGCAGCGAGCTAGTGCTAGGTGGCACCGTGCCTCGGTGCCATCTCTGTGGTGTCGACCCTCCAGCAAAAAGTTTGCTCCCGATGGGTCCTAGTGCCTCCGGTGCAGATCCCAATAGTGTGAATGAGTGGTGGAGACTCGTCCAAGAAGATCAAGAATTACGGTAGGTACGTAATTTTCATTTCTAGAGATATGTCAAGCAGCTACCTGGAAAACAGTTCACACTTTTACCAAGCATTACTCCCTGGACATCCAGGCTAGGAGTGATGCTCGGTTTGGCACAGCTGTGCTTCAGAGCCTATTTCCTAAGTAGGTTCTGTCCCTCCTCCATGGAGGTACTGCTTGGTAGTCTGCATATGTCAGAATATAGCAAGGCTTCATGTTGTTTGAAGAAAAAATTACTCACCTTAATAATGTTGTTTCTTCTAATGGAGTCTTGGCTATATTCTGACCTCCGCCCCGCCTGCCCCTCTCAGAACCTCTGTTTTTGGGACGTGGGTGGGCAGTGCAGTGTTGGCACGTGGTAGGTGCCACCCTTTTTGTTCACCCCTTCTTTTTTGGGGTGAGTGGGTGTTGTGTTTTCATTTTTGGGTCTTCTGACTTGAGTCTTGGTGTTGGGACCAAAAAATGTGATTTTATGTTTAGTAGCCAGTTGGCTAGTGTAGGTTTACAGCTTCCACACAGGACCTTAGTGAGTTTAGCTCATAAAGATCTGACGGTTTGAGTTTGAAGAACAACAGACAGAGTCTCAACCCAGCTCGAGCTCAGCGTTCCATGCCTGGCATGGAAAGTTAACTCTTTCATCTCTGGGGCAGTTCGAAGGTTGGGACTCACTGCATATGTCAGAATATAGCAAGACTCCATTAGAAGAAGCAACATTACTAAGGTGAGTAAATTTTTCTTTCCTCCCTTCCCTACAGTATGTGACCCTTGACATCAAGGCGCCGACGTCCACGCTGTGTAGCGGCCACCCATCCCCTACCATTGGGGGCTTGCAGTACTCCGAGCCTCCGCTTGGAGTGAGGCAAGTGCGTGGGCTTCGGCCTCAACCCTCCCTGGAGAAGGCGAGCTGTCGTGGGATGCTCAAGCCTATCTTCCCCCCAGCTGACCCACCAGCGACCCGAGTCCGCTTCTGAACCCGGGTCACCGGCATGGAGCGAGGTGTGGCGTCCAGCGTCTCAACCCTCAGCGCCACCAGGCCGGCCCTTATTGTGTGTATTTTTATGCACGATTGTCTGGTTTGGGACCTAGTTTGAAATCTAAGGCAGGGTGTGCCCCTGTGCTTCTGTGCCCCTGTGGCAGGCCGATGACCATGACAGACTGTCATAATCGCTGTTTAACCTGCCTAGGTCTGTTGCACCACATGGACAACTGCAACACCTGTTTCTACATGGACCACCGAGTCCTTGAGTTGCACGCACTGAAGGTGGGTCAGGATCCTCCATCCTTTGGAGGGCATCATCGGTCCCGGGGTGTCAAGACTAGGATTTTGGGCCCTTCCCCTTGGTCTCCCTCCAGTACTATACGTACCAAGGGGGAGCAGGCCTCCTTTGATTCTGGTCTCACTGAGATGGGAGGCTTGTGTGAGGGGTTGGGTGGAAAGTCGTCCTCCTCTGGGGGTCGGCTGAGCACCCCTTACAGTCTGTCCCCTCCTTGGAGGCACAGATGCCCCAGTGTCGCAGTCGCAGCTATACGCTCGGCCCAAACTGGCAGAGTCTTTGGTGCTGCCTGTTGGTGCCACTTTGTCTCCTGACATCTCCCTTTGGTGCTGGTGAGTGAGGCAGTGCTGCTGTCAGCTCTGGGTCTCCTTCTGGTGCCATCCACGGTACTGGGAGAGGGAGAGTTTTAGGGGTGGCCTCTTTGGCTGTCTCCTTGATCTCCTCCTCTTTGGAGGAGGAGGGTCGGAATGACATTGATTGGGTACCTGACTCCTAGGAGTCCTGTCGCTCTCCTATGCCCAGCCGTTCGGTCTCTGGTACTGTGGGATCGGCCTTTGCTGTTTCTGGGTCCGCCATTGGGACTGACTCCTCTGCAGCCTGCAGTGCTGCGGCACTGCTGGTGCCTATTCTGGTGCTGGAAAGGGGGGCAGCACTGGGTTAGATGTTGACCCCCAGTGCTGGGTCTGGTTCTGGTGCCGTGCTTGGCACCGAATTGGATTCTGGCAACAGGATTCATTCTGAAATGGATTCTGGCACTATTTCTGGTGCTAGAGTTCTTTCGGAGCCCCTTCTCTCGGGTACTAGGGTCCATTTGAAGAGCAGGTCCCTATCTGGTGTGGTGGGGGTGGGGAGGTCAAGGTTGGCACGCAGGCACTCTTCCAGGGCAGCTGGTGGCTCTCGGAGGAGCTGCAGTGCAGACCCTTCAAACAACATGAAGTCTTACTGTAGTCTGACAAAATGCAGTTAGCCCCAGCACTTGAACTGCCCCGGAGAGAAAAGGTTTAACTCTGTGTCAGAGCATAGAACGTTGAGCTCGAGCTCGGTTTTCAAACCTCTGTCCCCGGTACATTCTAATGTAACCATCAGATTCTTTACTCCACCTATCTGTGAAGACACTTCAGAAATTTCTCCTCACTGCTTCGGTTCGGTAGTAAAAATCGTTCAGTTTTTCCAACTGTTATCATTTTTTGGTCATCAAATCTCTGTCTACAGTACAGGTAGTGTAGTTAGTAGATAGTGGTAAGAAATTATTTATTTTGGTTCTTTAACGGTCGGTCCGGTGTAGAACTTAATACTTTTCTGTGGTAAATTGTAAAGTTTTTCTCTAGTAGTAGGTTCCAGTATCTTTCAGTCTCAAAAAAACATGTTTTTTTTTCCCACAACCCTTGATCTGGTTGGTGACCGAAAGATTTGATGTTACTCAGTTTGAATGCCTTCATAGAGTAACTTGGCAGAAACAAAAAAGCACAATGTCTAAGAAGCTCAAGAAGAAAACTGGTCCCACTGGGTTTCAACATTGCACAGAGTGTGGGGAGGCATTTGCTAAAGCTGATCCCCACCTCATCTGTGTTTATTGTCTGGGGTTTGACCACCTGAAATTAGATTGCCAAATTTGTGCAAATTTTCCTAAAGCCACACTGGATAAGCGATTGAACCGGCTGAAGGAAAAAGTGGCCGAAAAATCCACTGACCGGGGTGCTATTGAGCAGCCTACTGGCGAGAAGCACCTGGAAACAGCTCTGCATCTAGATACCAATCTAACTTAAATAACTAGAATATAAGGTGAGATTCGCTCTTTAAACCTCCAAAACTTGATTGCTGATAGTAAGCAGAGTCTACCGATACCAAATACGGCCATGGGTCGTAATCAAAAGGCGAGTGGCAGCGGCTCAAAAACAGCCTCGGCGGTGGATCCCCAGGCCTCAGTTAACCCTCCGACATCAACTAGTACGGAGCCCCCATGGAGAGCGCTGCAAATCTCTATGCAGGCAATAGAACAAAAGGTCGAATCAATTCTGCAGCACTTTACAGAGCAAGACGTAAAGTTGGAGGCTGCAACTCAGGCTGCTACAACGGCGGAGAAGATTGCCACCCAGGCTATGGCCACTACCTCGAAGCTGGTACAAGAAAATGCGCAGTTAAGATATAGGCTTGAGGCCCTGGAAAACACGAGTAGAGCCTCCCATGTATGGATTATTGGCCTGCCAGAGGGAAGCGAAGAAGGGGAACTTTTACCTTTTTATCAGAAATGGCTGATAGAGGTCCTGAATTTGTCAAAGGGCACAGCTAATCGTTTTATTAAAGCCTACCGAATATCTCCTCGATCAGCTGGTCCTCGTGCTGAAGTCCCGAGAGTTATTCTGCTGGTGACCACGAGTTCCTCCATTAGGGATCAACTACTGCAAGCAGCTAGATCGGCGGAGGGCCTAAGTTTTAACGGAGCTACGGTTCACTTATTCCTGGACTTATCCTTTGCAACCAGGCTGAGGAGGAAGAAGTTTGACGCGGTGTGGGCCAGACTCCGTAGCCTGGGGATCACGCACTCTCTCCTAATGCCTTCCCGACTTCGCATCTACTATGGTGGTCATACCTACCAATTTAATGACCCTGAAGAGGCTGGTAAGAAAGTGGAATCCATCAGTCGAGAATTTCAAGTGTCGGAGAGTCGGGACATTCCTGAATCTGAGAAAGAGACCTGATCGGCGTGTTTGGTGCTGGGGGACAAGTTAAAATAAAGCTGTTGATTTAACCTTCAAATAGTTTTTTATTTCTATTCTAGTGACCATGTCGGTTAGTTTGGAGAAGTGCAACGAGGGAGGTTGCAAGGACTGTAGACCATAGTTTTCAACATGAACTATAGTTTAATATACATATTATATAGTCAAAATTGGTTATAATAGATGCATCTGTTGACAGTGTGTTGTAAATGTATGGAATTCTCATTTTGCAGTGGGGACATGTCAACTTATTTTTGGTTGAGTAACTCAATTTGCTAGGAATATAGAAATTTAAGGATTGGTTTCCCCAAAAGCCTTGGTGGGCTGTAGCTTTTCTGGACTTACTTAAAGGGATATTTGAACTTCTTTTTCCCCCACCTCCTAAAGCAGTTCTGTACAGATCACCAATCCTTTTTTTACATCGAATGTATCTGAGATCACTAATTGATGTCTGGCAGATGATTGTACAATATCTATTGTTTTTTATGATAAAAGCAATAAATAAAAAGTATAAAAAAAAGAAAAATCCACTGACCCAGATGGCCAGCCTGGCTCGGTTCCAACTGAACCTGAGGAGGTGCCTTCTAACCAGGGCGATACCCGCTTGGCCAAAAGGAAAGCTGATTCTGAGGGATTGGTTCGGGCAAAAGGAAAAAGAAAATTGGCCAGCTCGGATCCAAATCCACAGATCCCAACAGCCGAGGAGACTGCGAAAGTGATAAGAATAGTATAATCGCTGCAATCTGTTCCGACCGAACAGGTGACTTC
Organism: Neoceratodus forsteri; assembly: GCA_016271365.2. Taxonomy (NCBI): domain Eukaryota; kingdom Metazoa; phylum Chordata; order Ceratodontiformes; family Ceratodontidae; genus Neoceratodus; species Neoceratodus forsteri. The sequence goes on from CM057449.1 coordinate 487,811,035, forward strand.
TACAAGATGGTTGGTTGCGTCGGTTCAGGTGCAATCCGAATATGATCCGGAAGCCTTTTATAAATTAGGCTGGGAGGGAGGAGAAGAAGAGGAAGAAGATGATGATTTTGAAAGCCTTGATGAGCCAGTGGAGCCTGGCATCTCCCCAGACAGGCCTAATTCAGTTTCTCCTCCCAGACTTTCTGAGTTCTCTTCCCACTTTTTGTTCTACAAAAAGGTGGCAGAAACCCTTCAGCTTCCCACTGTGGTAGCCTCTGAAGAGGAAGAGGAACCTGACTTTGTGGAGATGATGGATTTCCCAGAGTCAAAGAGACCGTCTATTCCCTTGCATAAATCTTTGGGGAAACAGACACAAAAAATTCTTCAATTATCCACCTCTATACCTCCTGTGGATAGAAAGATGGCCATGAGGTATATGTTGTCAGGTTCTGGGACGGAATTCCTTTATAATCATTGCAGCCAAGTTGGGGTAGTGCAGGCTGCAGCCTGTGATAAGGCTAATATCCCCTTGGCTTCACACACCCCAGATAAGGACTCCAGGAAGCTGGATGCTATGACTAAGAAGCAGTACCTAGCATCCTCCTTGGGACTCAGGCAGACCTCCTATATGGCCTGTGTGGCTAGGTACCAGAAGTCTAGGTGGGATACTATTTTGGATCTAGCAAAGAATGCCCCTCCCCAGCTGGCCAAGGAGCTGGAACAGCTGGCTGCAGACAGGATTGAGGCATTCACGGTTCAGTTTCATACTGCATTGGACTCTAATGATGTTGCATCACAAGTCATAGCTACATCTGTCTCCTTGAGAAGATTTGCCTGGCTCACATGTGCCAGCCTTTCTTAGGATACTCAGGCTAAGGCCATGGATTTTCCTGTGGTACAGAACTCTCTGTTTGGGAAGCAGACAGAGATGTATATGAAGAAAATGGATGAATACGGGACTACCTATAGGAGTGCAATTTCTGAGGACTTTACTGTATATTATAAACAACTTTATGCTCAACAGGAAAGACCTGAGATAGGGACAATCAAGAATTTTTTGAAGAGGCTGAACTTACCGAACTTGACTGAGGATTTGGGTGCCCGACTTACGGTACCTATTGCAGAGATTGAGATCAGTACGCTAATTGGCGAGGGTAAAATGGTGAAGTCTCCTGGTAATGACGGACTCCCTGTGGAGTGCTATAAAAAGTTTCATGGGACTGTCGTTCCTATCTTAAGACCTGCTTACCAGAAGATTCAAGAAGATGGTTCCACCCTGCACTTCGGAGACTGGCTGTAATTTGGTGATCCCCAAGCTTGGCAAGGACCTCACACTTTGCTCTTCTTATAGGCCTATCTCTGTCCTCAATGTGGATTATAAATTTCTAACAGCTATTTTAGCTAAACGTCTTCAACAAATAATACTGAGGATGGTGCATAGAGACCAGACTGGATTTGTCCCCTACAGACTGGCCTCAGACAAGGTCTGCCGGACTGTGCATATTATAGATCATTTGAATAAATACAGTATCCCTGCTATGATCATGAGTCTAGATGCTGAAAAAGCATTTGACCAAGTTGACTGGGAATTTCTTTATCAGGTCCTTGCCGGGTTTGGGTTCCCTGACAGCTTTATACATACCATAAAGTGTCTATATTGAGGTCCCCAGGCCTATATCCACTCAAATGAGATAGTCTTACAAGGCTTTGGTTTGGGATGGGGCACCTGCCAAGAATGCCCATTGTCTTCGTTATTATTTGTATTATATATTGAGCCTTTGGCTCAATGGATTAGGATGGATCAGACATTGCAGGGAATGGAGGTGGGAGGACGGGAACATAGTCGCTTTGTACGCAGACAACATTCTTTTATATTTAACTTCTCCAAACACGTGATTGCCTTGGATAATGGACATGATTGCAAATTTTTCTACACATTCAGGATACTCGCTTAACTCCACCAAAACAGAGTTCTTGAAGTTTAATTATGACCCATCTCCTCAACTCCGCCTTAAATATAAGATGAAATAGGATATGTCTACTCTTAAATATCTAGGAGTTACATTAAGAACTATATATACCTGGATAACTATAAACCTATACTGGGACAAATGGGAGAAGATACGAAACGCTGGTTATTACCCTTACAAATGTATGCCAGAATCCAAGCAGTATAAATGAATTTCCTCCCAAGACTTTTGTATCTATTTCAATGTGTCCCTGTACAGTTATCACAACGTTTGTTTAAAGAGACTCAGACCAAGATTTTCAAATTCATCTGGGCTAGTAAGAGACCATGGGTCCGAAGGGCCCTGCTTATAGCAAGTAAGAAAACTGGGGGAAGAGCTGTACCGGATTTGCTGGAATATTGGCTTGCAGCCCAAGTGAGATGGGTATTATTCTGGTCACACACCCCTACATGGGCACACTGGCAGGATATGGAGAGGGCTTTCTTACAGGACTCACTCTCACCCTCTTGCCTGTTTATCCCTCCTCATACAAGACCCTATTTCAATGTTCTTACGCCACTTGATATGATGTATGCTTGTGTGACTTAGATGCATTGTGGCTGTTCGCCTCTCTATCCTTGGGATATACCACCCTACAGGAGTACGATGATGAATCCTAAAGGAGGGTTCCACCCCTATATGTGTCATGGGAATGAATTCCTTGGCAAAGGTAGCTTAGGAAGAAGCCCAGGGAAAAGAGAGACATGCCGCAGGAGGAGGCGGGGAGGATGGTGGGGCAGTGAAGAAATGAATCCTGGAACAGTCCAGGAGGAGTGGCCATTTTAAGGCCTGATGGGGGAGTGACGTTGCTCCGCTCATTGAACCACAGGCATAGCCTTCCCATTCAGTGTGCTTAATGCAACTTGATATGTTGTATGCTTGTGTGACGTAAATACATTGTGGCTTTTCACCTCTCTATCTGTAGGATATACCACCCTACAGGAGTACGATGGTGAGGAACTCTAGAGGAAGGTTCTACCCCTATAGGTGCCGCAAGGATGAATCCCTTGGCTAAACGTAGCTTAGGAAGAAGCCCAAAAAGAATACCCACAAGGGTGCTGAGCATCAAAGAGGTGAGAAATCGGAAGAGATCGAGACCAGAAAGTAATGTGACAGATATAGATAGGAAGGACAGGAAAAGAATGAGCTATGATGAGGATGATGAACAAAAGGAAATCTGACAAGATGCAGAAGGACGGACTTCTTAAGGAGAGAGGGAACAGCTGGGGCCGCCATCCGACAGTGGAACCCAACTACAGAACCTATGAAAGCACTAACCCTGACTAATATTATGACCATCTGCATAGAGGGGAGGAAAAAAACCCTTTGAGGAGGAAACCTCTGGGGATCCAAGGCCTAGGTTAGGTTGCCTTCCCTCCAGGCTAAAGGACATTTTGGTTAGTGACAGCTCAGCTACTGCAATTTAGAGTCAGTATTGAGGGAAGAGGAAAAGATTCCAATTTAGATAAAGCTCTCACTCTGTCCTTCCAACAGGAACGCTATTGAGGGTTGCGAGCGACGTCTCTGCAACTAGACGCCCAAAAGCAAAGGAGGAGAGTAATGACTGCTGAGGCACTCAGCCAGCATACATGAGCCTACGAAACAGACCCAGTGAAGCAGAGGCTGTCAGATGGAGAATAGTGTAGAAGGTGCCTCCGAACCCACCCAGGCAGCAAAAGGGGCCCTGATGAAGAGAGCCCCACCCCTCGCAGCTTGAAGTCGTAAATTCTACATCCAGAGGAGTCGCTGAGATAAGGGATGACTGAAGGTCCACTAGGAGCAAAGACATTTTCACTATGGGCCAGGGAGAAGGACCCCACTCCAAGCTTCACATGCTCTAGATGCAGACTTTGTGGCTGCAGAGTGAGACCGTCTGCTACGGGCTAGCCCAGAGCCATGTAGCAATGGACACAGAAGGCACGTCTTTGAGTGGGGAGCACGTCGAGTCGAGATTGCATGAGACCCCATAAGGAGTATGCTAGGACAGTCAATGTGAACCAGAAGACCTCTGGAGAGGTCGGATTGAGCGAAGGAGACCCCAGCTAGGGTCCTGAGGAGGTAGGTTGCAGTAGCAACCATGGGAGTGCCTGCCAACTAGTTCCATTGAGAAGCCAAATTAGAAGTGGATCGAACAACATGAAGGTAAAAATGAGAACAGCCGGGTGAAGCCTGCAGCTGACGGGAGGTATTGAGTACCAGGAGTAGTGAGACAGGAGCTGCGAAGTCGAATGGACAGATGGAGGTTCAAGAGGGATATACAAGATATGCTGATGGAGGGAAGCCGTGAAAGCTGGCAGGGACCAAAGAATGGGAATGAATGACATGAGAGGTTTATCCAATAGGCGAGTAGTGAAAGAGTAGTGGTAGGGCAGGAACCCCCTGAAAAGAAAACACAGACAGCAAGCTGGCCGAGGCAGTCATGCCAGGGACAGTGGGGCAGAGGCAGGGTCGAAAGAGAGTAAGCAGGAGGGCCATAAGGAATGAGTACCAGAAAGAAAAACTAGGTAAAATGGTAGGTATGAGGAGACCAGAGAACCGACACATGGAGCTGTAGTCCCTAGAAATAGTCACGGCCCCTCTAAATGTGAGCCAAGAACCAAATTGGGAGATCATGATCCGAAACATATGGTAAGAACAGCAAGACAGGCCCTGGAAATGGAGACCAAGAACAGGTAGAGGAGGCCGGGAGCCGAAGCACTGACCATGGGGAGAACAGAAGTCGAGAGCATGAAGTTCAAATGGCAGTTCCCAGCTCACAGGGACCACTGAGGAGCTCAGCAGCACTGGGCTGAAGAAGCCGCCATGCAGAGAACCAAAGGACAAGAGTGAGGCACCCTCTGTAGTGGCAGGGATGAGCACTGCGTGCAGAAATGAAGAGAGAGCACTGAAGAAGATGGCACGGGGGAGAAGAAGTGGAGAAGGTAGAGGGGAAGCTGGACAGAGGCGACACTGGCACAAACACAGAAGAAAGAGGCAGCAAGGTACAGACGTAGGGCAAGAGACAGGAGGGAGCTCCGATGGGGCACTTAGAAGGCAGGAGCAGTGCACAAAAACGGGTGGAGCACCAGAGCAATCCCGGGGAGACATAGAGCTCCAAGACAACAGCGGACACGAGCGTTGGGGCAAGCTGGGGGCGGAATGGCATGCCAACCCAGAAGAAAGAGGGAAGCGATGAGAGCAAGACCTGCGACAGGGGCTTGCAGGACTAGCGGAAGAGGGACAAGTGTGGAAGAGGCAGGCAGGAGATGAGCTGCCGGCGCAGAACAGAAGATGAAAAGAGGTATGGAGACAGGATGGAGGGGGCAGTGAAATCCAGAAAGCAGGAGGGGACAGAAATTAGACTTATGACTGCGGGTAGAGGAGAGCCACAGAGCCAGCGGCTGCAGGAGAAACGAGCGAGCTGGCATCCAGAGGCTCTGTAAAGCACACGACAAGGGGAGAGGTAAAACGAACGGAGACAGGAGGAGCAGCATCTCTGGATGCAATGAAGAAATGAAACCTGGAACAGTCCAGGAGGAGTGGCCTTTTAAGGCCTGATGGGGGAATGACGTTGTTGCTCGGCCCATTGAACCACAGGCATAGCCTTCCCAATATTAAATGAATATTCAGCTATTCAGATGACCATCAAAGCTTGGTTAGTTTCAAAAATATGATGGGGTAAAAAAAGAGATCTGGAGGCACTGTTGGTTCATTAAGGCCACAGACTTTCAACCCGGCTATGTAGACCCCTGGTATAGGTGGCAAGCGGCTGTAGGTTTTTATTGCCCAGCACAGATAATGAGGGATGATCTTATTTTTTCTTTTGAGGAATGCTCTGGAAAATTGGGTAGACCTCCAGGGATAAATTACATTATTTACAAATTCAAGCTTATATACAAACCAAATTAAGGCAGTTGCCTAATGATCTTATTGACTCCTCATCAGGTCCAACCCTAGCAGATCTTTTCTCTCTCTCTCAAAGCCCAAGCATGCTATCTCCAAGATATCTAAGTTTTTGAACTCTCGTGGAGGGGAAGCAGCTAGACCTATTGTAATAAAGTGGAAGCAGCAACCTGGTTTCCATTTATCAAAACTGGAGTGTAATAAGATTTGGGAGAGTTCTTCTAGAGTGATGGCCTGATATTTATGACAGGAATATTTCTGGAACATTAAGGTGAGATTTTTTTCTGACTCCCAACCGGGTTGCTAAATGGAACCCGAACACACCTCCTAGCTGTTGGCGTTTATGTGGAGAGAGAAATGCCTTTCACTCCCGTATATTTTTTACTTGTCCAATTATAGAATCATTTATACAAGAGATTACATTGAATATAGTCAATTAACTCCCAGTGACGTCAGCGGCTGGATGGTGGCTTAACTCAGAGCTCCTCATAGCCCTATGAATAATCCTACAGCATCCTCATCTAAAAGACGATGCAATCCCCAGCAAAAGCAACTCGATCAAGAGTGCTTCTTACAAAGAACCCACATACCCCTGTGCAGAAGTTACACTGCATGCTACTGCAAGAGAAACAGGGCTCCTTACCGGAGATGGCGGGAGAGGAATCCGAAGCTGAAATGGCAGGCCTAGAAGAAAACGAATGTTCGCAGCTGGTCACTGCTATACTCCAAACAGCCAAAACTGGTAACAAAATTGACAGTACCCTTGACAAACTCAGAGTGGACATCAATAAAATTGAACATCGGGCGGACCAGATAGAAATACGCCTGTCTAATGTCACCGAGCAGGCCGACCGCCATGATCGACTGCTGTTGTTCCTGCTAGCCAGAGAGAGAGAGAGAGAGAGAACTGACAACTAAGCTGGATGACCTTGAGGGCCTGAGCCACCGACAGAATATACAGGTTTACGACGTCCCGGAGGGCTCCGAAGAGGGATCCAAAGATTTAATCACCTTCTTGCAAGAGGTTCTCAGAGAGGCCCTAAATCTCCCAAAAGATTACAACTTGGCGATGGATAGGGCACACCGATTGCTGGTTCGGCGGCCCACAAATCCTGGGGCCTGACCTCAATCCTTTGTAGCCAAGCTCACCTCGTGCAGCACTAAAGAGGACATTTTGAAGCTGGCATGGAGAAGAACGGCGATCATGTACAGAGAACATCAAATCCCGATAGATAACGACTACACTAGTCCAGGAAAATCGTAAGACTCTCTGGCCTATCATGAAGCAACTACGGCCAAAAAACATGAAGGCCCAGATCTTGTATCCGGCTTGCCTAAGAATCAAAACAGAGGCCAGTACAAAGGTATTCGAAGGCCTTGTGGCTGCATCCCAATTCCTAGAAAGTACCGGAATCATTGTTCCCCACCTGATGAAAGAGCAACTTGAAAAGGAGTTAATTCAGTCGGCCTGGATGGTGGCCTGAAGATCCTCAGTACCGAATCAGTCCCAGGAGAATGCTGTCACAACCTTAAGAGCAGATGTTTGTTCCACGCTTAAACAGTATGCTTCTAATGTTCAAATCGACTCCATTATGGTGAGAGAAAGAAGGGAAGAACAGACAACTCACCAAGGCTCGAGCCGTTCATCCAAATAAAAGCCCTGAATTTAGGACCAACATGAAGAAGAACCACTTGAACTGTTTGCCCGGACTACCTGAACCTGCCGGCAAAAGCTCACATGTACTGTACCTAGCGAGACTGAATTTTGGATGGGGGCCTCGGGAGGGAGAATGGGGTTGATCTAATACTGCAGAATATGGCACTTGGGCTCTACTTCCCCTGCTAAAACTGAGGTGGACCTTAACCTGTTGGCCCACATACAAGGACTGGACTCGATCTTACCACCTGAATTGCACCACACCACCTGAATTGCACCATTTTGAAGTACTCATCCAAGATTTTGGGAATCACATGAGGGACTGAAATCAGAAGTGGCTCGCTCACCATTTGAAATATAATCCTGAGACATGATATATTTACAGCTCAGTTGGGTGGTAGGGGGAGCTCGGGGTAAAGGCAAAATATGTCTGCAAATGCTTATCTATGTGCTAAAGGTATTCAGCGATTTCAACAGGGATAATAACTAAGTTAGTATTAAAATAATGGATGCACAACTTTAGAGGGGAGCAGGGTTAACGTGGATCAGGATGTACACATTATGGTAATTATTCCTCCCCTCTGTCTCATTCTATAATTATAGGGTGAACTGGAGTGTCAAATAATCAACCTGAGAGACATGATCTGGTTGCTGCCCTTTTTGCTGATGTTGGCCTCTCTCCAAGGGGATGGGCAACGACCCACATTATTCCCCATAAAATGGAGTAAATCCCATACTATACTTGGGGAATAATAACCCGTGTGTGGACTATACCCAGCAAGGAGTCCCCACTCCTTGCTGACCCAAGGAAGTCAGAGCATCACCAATTGGGAGTTTTCCCCAACAAAAACACAGACTTCCCCTAAATGGGAGGATCTGCTTAACTAAACCAACACAAGGCATTCAGTCTGGGGGAGGGTTGATTGAGGTCCTCCTCCTGAAACAAGTTTACAGGGGACTAGGAAGGGGAGCCCAGTTGGTGTTCCCCACCTGCACCCAGCCTCAAACACTAAGTTTGAAACCTCCAGCAAGATTCTTAGTAGCTGGAGAACAGTTAAGTTCTTAAAGATTATACTTCCACCTTGTGGAGAATGTTTGAATTGTTTTGTTATTCTACCATTCTGGAAGTATATGTTGAATGGAATGTTCTATTTTTCACTGTTTAGGAACTATGAATGGCATAATAGCAGTATGTTGAAATCTGAATTGTATTCTCAGGGTATTGAAGCAGGTACAACAGTTTCAACAGGGAGAGGTAGAAAGAATTTGAGAGGGGCTGAAAAAGTCGAATTAAATAGACGAATGGGGCTGGAGCGGATAGGAAGACCAACAGGATTTTGGCTTCTAATAGATTTTAAAAATGGCTACAATTAAAACAAAATGTTATCGTATAACATTAATGGGGTTAATCACCCATTAAACGAAAATAAATCCAGAAATTCATTCGGACCCAGAAATGTGAAATAAATTTTATTCAAGAAATGCACCTGACACCCAAAGAAGCCCAAACACTCAAAAACAAGGGGTTTCCAGTCCTCTACCAAGCCTCATTAGAAAAGGTTAGAAAAAGAGGAGTTGTCATAATGCTGGCACAGAGTTTCCCATTCGAGGAGGTGGAGGTGGTGGCCAGTGTCTGGGCCTGCTACTTAATTCTGGTGGGGAAGGTACTTGAGGCTTGGGTAACACTAGTTAATGTGTGCCCCCCCCCATGCTCCCCTATCTCCTTTTATTTGGATCTGATACAGCTGGTAGCACAGAAAGCAAGAGGGGTGGTGATAGCCGGAGGAGATTGGAACTTAGTTTTAAATAAACGATGGGACTCAACCACAGGTATTCCTACCCAAGAAAGACGGGTAGCCACTCAATTCACCCGATTAATGAGGGACTTGGGATTATTAGATGTCTGGAGAATTATATCCAACTGCTAGAGACTACACCTACTGCTCACCCAGACACAAAATATATTCCAGACTGGATATGTTTTTAGTATACAGCCAATACATCTCCCTTTGCCAGGCTGTGTGGGTGAGAACGTCGACACTGTCAGATCACCAGCCCATTTTCCTTGAGTTGGATCTGCAGCTCCCTAAGAAACCTACGCAATGGAGATTAAATACATCCCTCCTTAGAGATGCAGAAATTAAAAAGAAGATATGTAGAATAATTACACAGATGATAGAAATCAATGACAAACCAGGCACTACATCCCAAATCCTTTGGGATACAGTTAAGACCATGGTTCGAGGAAAACTTATTTCCCTAGCCTCCTATCAGAAAAAAGAAAGACTCAAATGCATGCAGTCTCACTGCTTAGTTACAGTCCTTATAAACTCAACAGAAACCACACTGGGAGAGAGAACGGGATGGGAAAATTAAAGCAACTAAAAATGAAATTCAACAGCTGAATAACCTTGAAACAGAAAGGGCCTTACATTACCTAAAACAGACGTATTATTATAGGGGGCAACAAAGCAACAAAACTGCTAGCTTACCGCCTTCGCCAGAGAGCAGCAAAGGCTACCATTATTGGCATGAAAGACCCAAGAACAGGAACCTTTAAGCACAAATGGGAAGAGATGAACTCATTTGTCACACATTATAAGAATTTATTTAGCACTGAAAGGGAGATACCGGTAGAAGACGCAACCACATTTCTCAGAAACCTAGAGCTCCCCAACTGAGTGAGCCCCAATCCCAGACCCTGATGGTACCAATATCCTCAGCTAAAATTATCACTACAATTAAAAAACTGAAGCAAGGTAAATGTCCAGGCCCTGAAGGGTACAGTAGTGAATTCTATAAAACCTTTGCCCCTGAAATAACACCCCTGCTACGGGAGGTTTACAACCTGATCTGGCTTGAGGGAGAATTAGTTCCACCATCCTGGAACTATACCACCATTACAGTAATACCCAAAGAAGGAAAAGACCCACAAGAATGCAGTTCCTATAGACCCATCTCCCTATTAAATGCAGACTACAAAATTTTTTACAGTCATTTTGGCAACTAGAATAAACCCACTTTTAACACAGTTAATACATCCAGATCAGACAGGTTTCATTATGGGGAGACAGACCCAAGAGGGGGTCAGGAGAACAATTAACATCATAGACCTAATAAACAAACATCGAACCCCGACATGCCTTCTTGGACTTGACGCAGAAAAGGCGTTCGACAGGGTCGACTGGCCATACCTCCCAACCTCCTGCCTCATAAATCAGGGACAAGGCTTTAAAAAATCAGTGACAAAGGACCAAAATCAGGGATACATCTTAAAACTTGGTGATATCCACTCAGGAAGCTGGTAGAATATAGGGCTTAGTGCAAAATGCATTTTCCAAGGAAGAACAACTCTTTAGCTTTAATGTTTGACATTATTTTGTGCTTTCAACCTTCACTGTTTGGTCACAGAAACACAATTTTTAGGAGGGACAGAGTAAAATTTTGAGGCAAAATCAGGGATGTCCCTGAAAATCAGGGACAGTTGAGAGGTATGCGACTGGCATGTCTAATTTGCCAAACCTGGAGAGGTTTGGCTTCCTGAGACCCTTTCTTGCTGCAGTCAAGTCCGTCTATGCTGCCCCTCAGGCTTGTGTAAGGGTCAATGGGGGTATATCAGGAAGATTCTCACTAGGAAGAGGCACCCGACAGGGATGCCCCATGTCCCCATTACTGTTTGCCATTTACATTGAACCCCTGGCACAGGCAATCAGGGAAGATCCAACAATAAAAGGCTTTCAAGTTGGAGATGCAGAGCAGAAAATCTCGCTGTATGCAGATGATGTATTGTTATACATAACAAATCCAGAGGAATCCTTACCTAAGGTTTGGGACCCCTTAAATAAGTTTGGGAGACTCTGGTTACTCCCTAAACAAAAATAAAACAGAAATCCTCAAATTCTTCTATTCCCCTTCTAAAACAATAAACCAACTTCTCCCCTTGCGCTGGAACACCCCCAAAATTAAATGTCTAGGAGTGTACATCTCCAAAAATGTATTAGTTGTATATGAGCAATTTTGACCCCCTTTTCACACAAATTAGACAAGACATTAAAAATTGGGAATATTTAAACCTCTCCCTAGATAGAAACAATCTCCATGAATAGTCTGCCTCGGTTTCTGTACCTTTTTCAGTATCTCCCCACCAGGATTTCCTTAGAACAATTTAAAATCTGGCAGAAAACCAACTCTGCATTTATCTGGGCCAATGAAAAACCACAAATAAAGACGCAAATACTTCAGTCTAACAGAAAAGACGGGGAAGAGCAATACCCAACCTGGAAGATTACTACCTAGCTTTTCATCTCTGTTGCACCCTTTTGTGGTCCACTCCTGAATACCAGGCACTCTGGAAAGACTTAGAAAGGGTAGTCACTGAGGGTACTCCCCTGGAAGTACAGATCTATATATATACCCCTAAACTATTGATTCAAGATACAGGCCCTATTCTTTACTCAGTGAGGAACACCTTTGCAGCAGTACATGGACATTGGGTAAAATATAAATGTCTAGGGGAGTTGTGGCATCTTAGAAAGTTTGCCTGGGATGGAGACTTTGCACTGGTGAGGCAGAACCTGACCTTTAAGAAATAGGACAGGTTGGGACTGAACTCCCTGGGGCAACTTCTGAATGAATTCACAGAGATTTTGCAGATATAAAAACACAGTTTCAATTGAGACACTCGGATCACTTTAGATATCTACAGCTCAGGACTTATATTCAGAGCCTTCAGAAGAAATATGGCCCAGTATCAGAACACTCAGGGATACAGGCGGTTATGGGGGAAATTATGGCTTTGTTACTTACCAGAGGTCACATCTCTGCCCTTTATGGGGCCCTTAGAGACAGAAGAAGGGAAAGCTCAGCTCTTCTCAGAACTCGATGGGAGAGGGAATTAGGGGAACATCTAACAGAGAAAGACTGTGAGGTCATCTTCACCTAGGCCCATCACACCACATACTCGCAGAGATGGAAAGAGTACAAATGGAAAATAAGATCATGCTTTTTCATCACCCCGGTGATGAAAAATAAATGGGGTGGGGGACACAGCCTGGCCTGTTGGAGGCACTGCGGAGAACAGCAGGCGGGTCACTTACATATTCAAACAACATGAAGTCTTGCTGTATTCTGACATATGCAGTTAGCCCCAGCACTTGAACTGCCCATTAGAAGAAACACAATTACTAAATTGAGTATTTTTTTCTTCTGGGCCTTTGTCTGAAACTGAACCAGTACTGGCAAGGAATAGAGAGGGCCTTGAACAATATACTCCCTATAGAAGAGCCCCCTTACTGTTAAACATCTGGTGTTGGGATTGGTCCCCAATGGGGTGATAGGTAAAGACCAGATATACATCAGTAACATCCTGGTGTCCGCTGCACACAAAGCCATCGCAAGGAGGTGGCTATCACCTGTCCCACCCGTGCTGGAGCACTGAAGTGAGGTGGTTGCAGAGATCAAGAGTATGGAAGAATTGACACACAAAATAAATTTTAGACCCTCGCTATTCATTAACAGATGGACCAGATGGACATTGTGGCAAGAAGATAGGATGAGGACTCAAGCAGAAGAAAACCCCTTAGAAAGGGAGGCTCTAGAGTTAGCCTGACTCCATAGAAAACTAGGATTCTGTAATAATAAAAATCTAGACCTGGTCTTGATCCTAAATGATAAACTGAGAGTAAGTTTGAAGGTACCCATGGTCCCTTCCTGCAGGCTCAGGAAACTAAGAATAAAAAATAGATGGGAAACACTTATGTAATTATGACATATAAAATGTTGATAACCTGTAATTTGAAAGATGTGCATGTGTAAGTACCTGAGCAAATGAAATCTGTATGTATGCCTGTAAACTCATTAAACTTGAATTAAAAAAAAAAAAAGAATATAGTCAACTTGTTCCAAATGGCAGGGCTCCTGTCCTTTTATAATATGGTACTGGGACTCTCTCCAAGGGAAGTTAAAGGTGGCAGCTCTCTATATTTATGGTGTATTTGTCTTGCTGCATATAATAAAGCTATCACTTGGAGCTGGTTAAAACCACTTCCACCAACTATCCAAGAATGCAAACGTATAGAATAGTGGATGGATGAACATCCACAACAAGGCTGTGTTTCCGTCGAGGGAGTTGATGACATCGTAGAGAATGAGCTTCGAGAGGAGCTCGCTGATGTCATCAACTGCCCGAGATGGAAACGCAGCCTTAGTTGTGGATCTTCATCCATCCACTATTTTATATAGTATGTGGGTTTTTTCTGTTTTGTTTTACATTACTTTTTGTCATTACTTGCTGAAAGTCCTGCTTCCGTTTCCGCTGGTGATGCTGCTCACTCCCGTTCCCGCTGGTGCTGCTGCTCGCGCCCGTTCCTGCTGGTACCACTTGTGCTCGGTTCGGCTTCTCAATTTCGCCTCTCCGCATTGCTTATTTTTAAAATCATGGAAAAAAAAGAAATAGATTTTTCAGAAAGGGAGCCATGTATGGCTCTCCGTGTCCCAATTCCAAAGTCGGTGGCTCTGCTGCCCTTCGCTCGCTAAATTGTGCCGCCATGTTTATTTTAATTTTCTACAGAGAGCCGTGTCTGAGCCAATCAGGTGGCGGTAAAGGGTAAAAAGTTGTTGTACTATCGATGTGACGTCAGAACGATAGTACAACAACTTTTTTGACCTTTGAACTGTCTTACCACAAGATTTCAGCAGTTGCTGAAATCCATGCACAATAGACGGCACCCATATACTATAAGATTATTGTAAATATACAAAATATGGAAGCTCTAACTTATCAGATGCAAAACAGACAGGAGAAATTTGTTGAATGGTGGACAAGATGGAATGTAATACAGGGACCATAAGGGATGGAGACCAACATGGGAGGGATGTTATTCTCATGAGTTTGCTCGACTGCATAATAATATACATAAGTTCTTGTCAGACGGTAACTGGTCACAAATGAGATAGGAAACAGTTTGGTTTCCTGGCTACTGAGTATGTTTCTTTTAAGGAGACGACGGTGCCCCTCTCAAGCAGCACCCCAACTATGGAGCCTAGAGTATGTTTATGGTTAGAGCCTCACTTAGTTGTTATAGATGTTTTATTAACTGTTTTTCCCTCCCTTTTTGATTTATTATAATGTGGGTACACATTTATCAGTTTGTAATAAACCTACATGAACTGTATGCATTGCTCATAATAACGAGGCGTACTATTTAATATCCATTCAGCAAGGTATACTTTAGCTGATATGATAGATATATTTGTGTGCCCATCTGCTGAACACTTGAGCTGATATGTTTCTGTATTTGATACAATCTAAAATAAAGTAAATATAAAAAAAAAATCCTGACCTCAGTGGTGGGGAAGCTGATGGAGTCCCTTCTTAAGGAGAAGTTAGTGAAGTTCCTGGAGTCGAGTGATGCAAATACCCAAGGCAACATGGATTCACTGAGGAAAGGTCCTGTCAGACTAATCTTATTGATTTCTTTGACTGGGTGACCAGGGTGGTGGATCAGGGAGGGGTGGTGGATGTGACTTACCTGGATTTCAGCAAGGCCTTCGACACCGTTCTGCTCAGAAGGTTGCTTTACGAATTTGGATATCTGGGTATGGGCTGTAAAGTGGTAAAATGGGTTGGAAACTGGCTAAAAGGCAGGATCCAGAGGGTGGTAGTAAATGGCATAAAATCCAAAGAGTGGGAGGTGACCAGTGGTGTGCCACAGGGATCGGTGCTGGGTCCAGTCCTATTCAATGTCTTCATAAGTGACATTGCAGAGGAACTGTAGGGGAAAGTGTGCCTGTTCGCAGATAACACCAAGGTCTGCAACAGAGTCGACACACAGAAAAGGCTAGATAAAATGAGAAATGACCTAAGACTACTTGAGGAATGGTCAAGGGTTTAGCAGTTGGGTTCCAATGCCAAGAAGTGCAAGATAATGCACCTGGGACACAGAAACCCAAGAAAGGAATACAGGATGGGGTGGAGAGGCAGGTTCTAGTCACCAGAAGTCAGGAGAGAGACCTAGAGGTTATCATATTCAATGACCTGAAGTCGTCCAAACAATGCAAAAAAGCAGTGGGGAAAGTAAAAAGAATGTTGGGATGCATAGAAAGGGGCATAACCAGTAGGAGGAGCGAAGTGGTGATGCCACTGTACAGATCACTGGTGAGGCCTCATCTGGAATACTGTGTCCATTTCAGGAGATCGCATCTCAGGAAGGATACAGAATGGAAGCGGTCCAGAGAAGAGCAACAAAAATGATACATGCACTGCACCACAAGCCTTATGAGGAAAGACTCAAGGAACTTAACATCTATTCACTGGTAGAGAGGAGGGAGAGAGGGGATATGATAGAGACTTTCAAATACCTTAGAGGAATAAACAGGGTACAGGAATGGAGGATATTTCAGAGAAGAAAATGCACAAGGACAAGGGGACATAACATGAGGATGGAGGGAGGGAGGCTTGGGGGGAATGCTAGGAAGAATTTTTTCACAGAGAGGGTGGTGGATCCATGGAACAGCCTACCAGCGGAGGTGGTGGAAGCAAAAACAGTGTGCGGATTAAAAAGTGCATGGGATAAGCATAAAGGCACCCTGCTGTACAGCAAAGCGGGGGAAAGGCAGTCCAGATAAGAGTAGGGATTGCCAAACCAATTAGGGAAATGGGCAGACTAGGCGGACCGGTTGGTCCTTATCTGCCGTCATATTCTGTGTTTCTATAGTGGCTGATCCCTGAACACCTGGAGGAAGGAATACATTTGTCTGCCCAGGCCAGAACCGACTGTCATGCTCATGATGGATGTGTCTGTGGTGGCCGGGGGACGCACCTGGGAGACCACAGAGCCCATGGGTTCTGATCACCGCAGAAGTCCTTTAACCACATAAGTATGCTGGAGCTCCACGTAGTGCATCTGACAGCATTCGTTCTGCTAGTTGGAAGTCATGTTGTGCAGGTCTGGATGGACACTATGACAGTGTTCGACCTGAACATGCAGGGCATAACTCGCTCCCTTCCATTTTGTCAGGAGCCCTCTGTCCTGGACTCTTGTGCACTGCTTAGGTGCAGATCTCCTGGCTACCCATGTCGCAGGAGAGAACAGTCAGTTGGCGGACGCTCACAGCATGGTAGGAGAGACTTTGCATGAGTGGTCCCTCCATTAGGAGGTGGTGAGGCACATGTTTTCCCATTAGGGTGCACCCTTGGTGGACCTGTTTACCTCCTGGGAGAATGCCAAACTGAAGCTGTTTTGTGCCTACCCCCCACGGCCCTGGACACTGCTGGGGGATGCTTTCACAAGGCCCTGCACCCCAGACCAAGTATGTACCTTCCCTCCATCCCTTTGATCCACAAGATGGTGGTCAAAGCACTGAAGAAGATCCTGATAACACCAGACTGGCCACAGAAGTTCTGGTACCCTGATCTCCGCAGCCACAGCAGCAGACCTCTGTGGCACCTGCCTCTTTGTCTGGATCTGCTGACCAGACAACAGGGGAAGGTCCTATACCCAGACCTTCTGTCCCTGCACTTTATGGCCTGTTTCCTGAGCGGCTGGAGTTGCAGGCCTTGGGTCTCTGGGAGAATGTGTTCTACATTGTGGAGGCCTCCAGGAAAGAGTTGACTTGCAGATGCTATGCCTTTAAATGGAAGAGATTTTTCCATTTGGTGTCTGGGCAGGGGTCTTGATTCCCCTTGCCGGCCCTGTGGCTAGCATCCTGGATTACCTTTGGTTCCTTTCCTAGCTGGGACTGTTGGCGTTGATTCTTAAGGTGCACCTAGCAGCCTTCTCTGCTTATGAGTGGGGGTTGGTACACAGGTGTGGTGGCCCAGGAGAAGATGGTTGGGTCTTTTCCAAGGGCCTGGACCACCTGTCCCCTCTGATGTGAGAACCACCTCTACTGTGGGACTTACTGCTGGTATTGGTAATGCCCTTTGGCATGCAGCTCCAGATGCTCTCAGTGAAGTCTCCTTACCTGGTTTTCCACAGGGACAAAGCCGTCCATCACCCCAACCTGATGTTCCCCCCCCAAAGGTGGTACCGGAGTTTCACCTTAACCAAGTGATTAACTTAACAGTGTATTTCACCAGCCTACCTTTGGAGGCTGAGTGCAGGCTTCATACCCTGGGCCTGGAGAGGGTGCTCTCATATTATGTAGAGTGCATGCCTGAAGTTCAGGGACAGGCTCACCAGCTGTTCGACACTTATGCTGAAGCTGTGCCTGGCAGACAAGCAGCAAAGTGGATGATTTGCCAGGTGGATCACATCCTGCATCAACCTCTGCTATAGGGTGGCTTATAGGGAGCCTCCTGTAGGGCTTAGGGCTCATTCCACCAGACATTTCACTGCCTCGGTGGCTGCTTACAGGGACATCCCTATCCAGGAAATCTTCAGAGCTGCTACGTGGACGTCAGCACACACCTTCATTTCCCACTATTGCAGGGACCTAGAATCATGCCGGGATGCTGGCTTTGGGACCTCGGTCCTTAATTCTGCTGTGCCATTAAACGATTTCTCAGCGCCATTCAATTCCGGAGCCTTCGGAAGCCAGTAAGACCTTTCCTTTTTCTTGGCGCTGAATCTGTTTCTTTAGTTTTAAGTTTATTTCTTTGTTCAGTCATGACCAGTCCTAGGGACAAGAAGAAATCTTCTAAAGTGGTCCGGCCCCCTATGCGTCTGGCAATATTCCGTAACAGACCAACATGACCGCTGTTTGACCTGCCTGGGTCCAGACCATGACATGGACCAATGCGATGTGATGCCTGTTTCTCCATGGACCCCAGAGTACTCGAAAACCGCATGCTGAAGATTGGCCGTACGTTACAGACATTTGGAGGACAGCTTTGTACATGGGATGCCAGATGTAGGTCCTTTGACCCTTCCTCCAGTCCCCTCCCGGTTCTGTACGGGCCACGAATGAGGGGCCTCAACTTCTTCAAGCCTCACCATGGCAGAGGTCCCTTCTATGGTGCCGGAGGCACGGTCCGACCCCCTTCCCCGGGGGCCGGGCTGGGAGCACCATCTTGGCAATCACCTCCTCGTAGGTGAAGGCTCCCCTGGTGTCGCAGCCTGTGCCTGTCAGGCCTGGTCCAATGGCCTTCTTGGGGCCGCTCATTGGAACCACTCTGGATCCTGGAGCCATTCGTGGCTCTGGTGATCAGGCGGTGTCGTGGGTGGTTCTGGGCCATCCTTTGGTGCGGCTCGTGGCACCAGGGACAGGAGGGCCTTGGGGGGTGGCCCCTCTGGAGGTCCTCTGGATCCACTCCTCTTCAGAGGAGGATGATTCGGAGGTGGATCTAGACTGGCTACCCAACTCCTCGGAGTCCCAGGTATCTCCTCCGCCCAGCACCACTGCACCCTCCCAACATCCACTCCCTTCAGAGCTGTTTGTCTTAACTGACATTGCTTGCGGAACTGGGAGTCTTTCCGGGGCTGATGGTGGCACCGGAAGGATTGCTGGCATTGGTGTGGACTCCCAGCCTGGGGAGATTGAGTCTCCAGGCCCTAGTGACCAGGCAGGCTCGGTTTCTGGCATAGCTAAGTCGCCTGGGGCCAGGAAGAGGGTTCCCTCACTGGCTGCCTCCTTGGGGCTGGCAGGTGAGGTAGAACCTTTGTGGTTTGGTCTGAGGAAGAGGTCTCTCTTGGAGTCTGAGGGGGTGATCCTTCCTGGCAGCTCTCCGGGACTTGGGAAGGAGCCATAGTGCCGAGCCTTCCTTCTCCCCTTCGTGGTCCCCGGTGAGACCTTGTTGCATGGAGCTAGGGGCCACCTTTCTGGACCTATGCTGCCCAGGTTGCCTCACAGGGGAGGATTCTCCCTCAGGGTTCAGTCCTGACCACTTCAGGCTGGTTGATTGGCCAGTTATTGTTCAGACCGGCAGATCCTTCTAGGGTGCTGGATTGCCTGCATAGTCTCCTAGCCCTGGCAGAGGGCATCCTCTTTTGCAGAGGTTCTTTTCCCCTTTACCTCTGCCTTCTCCTCCTGCCTTCCTGGGCCACTTTGCTGTAGCGGGGCCTCTGACCTAGGCACAGTTCAAGGTCTTGGCTGCTGATTTTCCCTGTTATGTCAGAGCCATGGACGAGCAGGTTTTTCACCTGTCGCCCCAGCAGCAGCCAGACTCTTGACTCTTTAGACTTGTCAGCCTCCTCGACTTCCTTCCCTGAGGAAAATGATCCTTCTGTCCACCTGTCCTCAGACACTGATCAGACCTCTCATCAGTGTTTCCTCTAGAGGTTGGTCGACAAGCTCCACATTTCCAGGGTGGCAAGATGCAATCCTGAAGGGCAACGTGTGCTTTCTTAAGCGAATTCAGCACGGATCACCTGGTGGTGCCCGCCTGGCCTACCCCTTTCCAAAAAGCGTTGTACCTGGCAGTGTCCGTCAGTCCCTTCCCCAGCCCTGATGGACTGCCAGTGCAGGTATTGCACACCCCAGGGATCCCCAGGAGCCCTGCCTCACCCCTCCTTGGGAGTGATGTCTCCTGGATACTCCAACGGGCATAGAAGATCAAGGCACGACCGACCCTCAGAGACGGATTCTGAGGAGTTCGACCGATGGGGGAGGCGAGTCCTTCTTCTCCGTGGCATGCCTTTCACATTCCATCGCAGCGCATCAGGCCCATCATGCTGCCTACAACAGGCACCGATGGTTGATGCTAGGACAGGTTCTTGGAACAGTTCCTGATATGGAGGCAACCAAGCAAGCCATCGCCCTCTCTGCACGTGGTCTGGAGCTTGCGAGGCACCAACGAAGGGCATCGAATGATGCCAAAGAGGTGGCATCCAGGCTAGCGGGGACAGCAATCTGCATTAGTCGGATGGCGTGGCTTTGTCTTTCCTGGTTGATACCCATGGCCTTGTGTAGGGTGGTTGCCTTTTCTTTCCGGGAGACCCACGTTTTCTCCTGCAGAGTGAGATGGGAACTTCAGGGTTGACGTCCATCTCCCAGGCATAGGGAGACCCCATCTCACCCTGACCAGTCACAGGCCTAACTTGGCCTGTGAGGATCTCCTCCTGCTGTGTCTCCCCCACAGGGGGCTGAGGGAAGCTTCTCCCTCAGGGAAATACCAGGTCCCCTTTTGGGGGGCTTGGTAATCACCCACCAGTGATGAGTGGTGAAGACTGGCACAGACGAGATATGACAATTACGTACATATCTGCTGTAATTGTTGATCTTTCTGTGCATCTTCACCATTCACCACTGCTTCCCACCCTCCATCCCCTCTTGGGCTTCAAACTCTGGGCAGTGCCTCCTCCCTGCCTACCTTCCCCCAATTGAGGCTAGTTGTAGGCTGAGTCTTTCTGGTACCTCTGGGCCCTCTGATTTTTCTTAGAGCAAGGGTCCATTTTTTGGGGGGTGGGGGGGCAAGCAGGGGTGCTTGCCTTCTTAAGAAGGGGCTCCCGGGGTCCTCTCCTCTCCTCTGGAACCTGGTGGAGTTCTCCCCTTAAAAGACCTGGGTCTTCTCAGAACCCAGATCTCCTCTGCCTCCTTGGTGGGAGGTGGGTCCTCTTCTGGGTTGTGGGAGAATCTGAGGACTCTGGGGATCTCCTCTCCTCTTCCTTTTCATCTTCAAGAGCTGTATTTCCTCTCCCACCACCTATCCAGCGAGAGCTGTTTCTCTGGGCAGCGCCCCTTCTCTCTCCAGGTCCCAACCGTCCCACCCATTTGGGAGGGAGGGAGTTTTTTCCTTGGCCTATTGAAGAACGTATCGTCATGATAGGAGGAGCAGCTCTGCCCCAGGGTGGGTTCTGTCCCCACCCTTACATCATTTTCAAAGGCAGGAGTGGGAGACCTGCAGCATCCCTCCATCTTGTATCGGGGAGGGTGATTTTAGCCAGGTCCCTGCCTCGTCTGTCCCTTGGTCCAACACTCATTTGACTCTTGTTCTCTTGTGGCCAACAGTGGTCACCTTTGGCATCTGGAGAGCACTCCACCTAGTTGGGAGGAGTTTAAACCAGAGGAGGTGGCCAAAGTCATTGAGGTTGCCCTCAGGCTGAAGCACACATTGTGAACTGGACCCGGTGCCGACGCATTTTATGATGAGATGTCTTGACACCGCTGGTCCGGTGTTCGCCTTGATTGTCCGGTGCTTTATCACAGAGTGGAACTTCCCAAATGCCTTGAAGGAGGCACTGGTTGGACCTCTTCTGAAGAAACCACCATTAGACCCTGATGTCTAGTCGAATTACTGTCCAATCTCCAACCTCTCATTTTTAGGGAAGGTTGTTGAGAAGATTGTGGCACAGCAGCTTGAAGAGCACCTCATGGCTTTTGATCTTTATAAGTCCCTCCAGTCAGGGCTTTCGTGTGAGGCATAGCATGGAAACCACACTAGTCTGGGTGCACAATGACCTCCTCCAGGCTAGAGATCAAGAAGAGGGGACAATTCTCATTCTAGGGACATGGATATGTTGTTCATCCACACTCATTGGCAGGTATCCTTGCCGCTTTAAATCTTGCCGGAAGGTCTTCAAGCTTGCTCCTCCCACCCACCCGGGTGGTATAACTCTCGGCTCCGCCCCATGACGTCAGATCTTCCTTACCGCTTGGAAGCTCAGGTTCCCTCCTTAACGCTCTGCGTTTGAGACTAGTTCCTATTTCTCCGTTTTCGCGGTTTAAAATAAATTTTTCTGAAAAGACTTCAGTCTTCTATCCCTCATGACTGCGATGGACAATCGACTCCCGGATTTCGGAGATGCCCATGCGGGCTCAGAAGATGTCTCGGCGGATTACACTCCACGTGTGTCTACTGCCAGGCCTTAAGCACGACCCGCGGGCTTGCGACCTGTGCTCATCTTTCTCTGCCTACGTCCCTCGAAGCCGTGCTGCCCGATTGCAACTGGGCCGTCGAAGCGTTCCCTCGGTGAAGTCAAAGAGGCCCGGTTGGCGGTATCAGCGGCGTGCTCGGCGGATCAGCTCGAGTGGATGAGTAAGCCCTCGAGAAGAGGGGCGGTAGCGAGCGTATCTTCCTCAACCCGCGGCATTGTCGTCTCTCTGGGTTCTTCCTGCGGCTTCTTTTAAGGAGCTTTGTCTATCCCTCTCCACTAAGGGAGAAGGGCCTACGTCTGCTGGACCTTATTCTCGGTCAAAAAGAGGACAAGGGTAAGTCCCCTCCGTCGCGCTCTTGGGGAAGCGGGGAAGGGTCCCTCTCCCGGGCACGTCGACCGTGTCCCAGTCGACCGCTAAAGCCCGGCCACTGGCCTCACGGGTGTCCCGTCAGGTCAGTTGACGAGACTCCCACCGATGAAGTCGAGATTTTCTCGACCCATTGACAGGCTGTCGCCTTTAACGGCCGATTCCCCTCTCCCGGTTCCCCAGGAGAGTTGAGGATCCCGTGACTCGCCTGTGCCTCCGGTTCCGGACCCTCGGATGGACCATCCGAGCGAAGAGGTGCGGTTCCGGCCGACACCTCCCGCACCGACCTCGGGAAATTCGGGACTCTCGGTCTCGGTCTCGGACCTCTTGGCGGTCCAGCCGATCCCACCGTCATAGGCGGTCTTGGTCGGCACCGCGGTAAAGCGGCGTCGCGCTCGTCCTGCGTCCTCGTCCTCGGATGAGGGAGGCGTGGAGTTAAGTCGGCTGATGCGAGGACCTTATGTTGCAACAGCTCCTCCTGACCGGGAGTAAGCCGACCCGTCGCCTTCCCAGCCATTAAGTGGCTGTCACGGAGGCGGCCGACACAGCCCCTCGACTTATCAGGGGCCTATACCCAGGCGGTTGTTCGGCCAAACCAGCTGCTCCACCGATTCGGTGGAACCTCCGCCTCACAGCCACCAATTGGGGCTCCGACCAAGGATTCTCGGTCGGCTAAGGGGTCTACCCAATCGGCTGTCAGTTACCCTCACTCCCGACCGACCTCGGCAGGTGAAGGGTGGCTCAGGCCAGAGGCAGCCCTTTGAGGACTCTTCCGAGTCGAGGGAGATGATTCCTCTTTTTCTCCAGCGACTGGACTTGGAGTCTTCAGGAAGGTCAGTCAATGGGACGATAGCCCGTCGTCCTTCCTAGGACTACTTGGCTCATCTCGAGTCACGGGATGGAGCTCGAACCCGTTTCCAAGCAGGCCAGGTATCCCCTCACGGAGATTCTGGACCGAGGGATTCTCCGACGGAGGCCTTTCCGGTGGCGAGGCCATAGTGGGTCCGGCACTGGAGCTTTGGCAGCGCCCTGCTTCCTGCCCTCGCCTTCGGCCAGGATGGCCAGGAAGTATCGGTCCGTACCGGTTCCTTGTCCGGTTTGGAACACCCTCTGCTGAGGGGTTGGTTACCGACAGCGTTTCGCAGGCCCGGCAATGGTACAGGGATGTGGACAAACCTCCTGACAAGAGTCCAAGAAATTGGACTATGTCGGGCGAAAAAGTCTCGCTTTACGTCCTCTCTCGGCCTTCCGTCAGGCCAGTTCGGCCCGTCCTCATGGCACATTTTCTCATGCCCTGTTGGGCTCCCTGGATGAGGTCATCCCTCATCTTCCGCTGATCTGCAGACTACAGTTAAGCAGGTGCGGGACCAGGGGCAGGAGCAGTGGCCAAACAACAGCTCAGACTGCTTTGGATATAGGGGACTCATGTGCCAGATGGGGTGGCGACGCAGTGGCTATCGTCGGCGGGCTTGGCTGAGGATATCCACCTTTACTTTGGATACCCAGCACAGGTTGGCGGATGTTCCCTTTGGGGACTGACCTCTTGACCCTGGGGTGGAAGGTCACCTGCAGAGGATCGAAGTCAATGCTACCTTGGACTCGGTCTCTTCCGCTCAGAAGGACAAGGCCTGATAAACCACAGCCTAAGCCCTTTCGTCCTTCTGTGCCCCAGCGCCCGGCCCAGCAACGTCAGGGCCAGCAGGCTCGGCCTTGGCATCCCAAACCCAAGCCGCGGCTTCCTCTAACAGGAGGCAGGAGGAAAAGGCCCAGGAGGTCCCTCGGCGGTCCCTCCTCCAAGCCTGCCCAGTGACGGAGTTGAGGGGTGTCGCCCCCATTCCGTCCACCTTACCCTAGGTCCCCGGTAGAGAGGCGGCTCCAGCACTTCCGTTCCGCCTGGTCTGCTGTTTCCACGGACAGGTGGGTCTTGGAGGTGGTGGGAAGAGGCCTGCCTCTGGAATTGAGCAGGCACCACCCTTCAGGCCGTCGCCCCTCGGAGCCGGGATCCCCAGCCTCACTGGCGGCTCGTCGAGCCACGCCAGCTCTCCTCCTCCAGAAGGAGGTGATAAGAGAGGTGGTGGACCCTCCTTCAGACCCAGGGTTTGTGTCCAGGTACTTCCTGGTTCGAGGCGGATGGGGGCTGGCGCCCCATTCTCGACCTACGACCTAAACAAGTTCCTAAGGTCTCGAACCTTCAGGATGGTCACTCTGGCTCAGATAATACCATCCTTGGGCAGTGCGTGTGGTTCTGCTCTCTGGACTTGCAGGAGCGTTTTTCACGTCCCTATCCGTCCGTCTCACCAGAGATTCCTTCGCTTCAGGCGGAAGGATCCCTCTTCGAGTTCAAGCCATGCCCTTCACTTGTCTCCAGCTCCAGGGTCTTCACCAAATGCATGGCAGTGGTGAGCAGCATTCCCTCTTGACGAGGTCCGGGTGTACCCTTACCTGGACGACTGGCTGATGGCAGCTCCCCCCAGGAAGGAGGCGGGTGGTCAGAGATCTGGCCCTCAGGTCTGCTCTCAACTGGGCCTCCTTATCAGCGAGGCCAGAGTCGAGACTCGAGGCGGAAGCAGGTGATTCTATTCATTGGGGCGCAGCTCGACTCTCTTGAGCCAGAGCACGGCTCCAGCGGGACAGGGCAGGTTCTTTCCTCCTTTGCCCGATCATTTCTGGTTGGGCAATTGCCCCTGCCGGGACTTCCTGCGCCTCCTGGGTCTCATGGCGGCCTGCCAGCGTGGTCCGTTGGGCCCGCTGGACATATCGTCCTTCAGTAGGGACTGGCCAGCCAGTGGTCTAGCGCTGCGATCCTTTGGACCAGCTTGTGCCGGTGACACAGGGGATGTGGGCGCTCTCCAGTGGTGGACCGTTCCAGATCATTTTCAGGAGGCATCCCGTTAAGTCCTTCAAACCGGCGGTCTCTCTATCGACCGATGCCTCTCTGATGGGTTGGGGTGCCCATCTGGGGAACACCGGGCTCATGGCCTCTGGTCCCAGCGGAGTCCCGATGCCACATCAACCTGCTGGAGCTCAGGCGGTCCGCCTAGCTCTCACCGCCTTTGCTCCGTTCCTCCGGGGTCAAGTGGTCCGAGTCAGACGGACAATACCACGACCATGTACTATCTAAACCGCCAGGGCGGGCGCGCTCCATGCTTCTATGCAGGAAGCTCTCGCATTTGGTCACTGTCTTTGCCAGCCTGGAGGATCTCCTAGCCATTCACGTGGCAGGAGCCTCCAACACCCTGGCCGATGCCCTGGGCGGATAGGGCTGCATCCACAGTGGTCTCTCCTGTCGGAGGTGGTACAGCATCTGTTCTCCCATTGGGGCACACCTCAGGTGGACCTGTTTGCCTCAGGAGAGCAGCAGCTGAGTCTGTTCCATGCCCGCCCCCTCAGCAGGGGCTCGCTGCAGGGGATGCCTTCTCGAGGCAGTGGACCCGGGCCTCTTTTCGCCTTTCCCCATTTCCCTTGATCCACAAGGTGCTTCTCAAGGCGAGGAGGGACAGGCGCAGGTGATTCTGATAGCCCCAGACTGGCCTCGCCAGTTCTGGTACCAGATCTCTTCAGTCTCAGCTCCAGGACTCATGGCAGCTTCCAGCTCGCCGGACCTGCTCTCAGTCAATCAGGGGAAGGTGTTCCATCCGGACCTTCAATCCCTGCACCTGACGGCCTGGTTCCTGAGCGGCTAGAGTTCCAGGCCTTGGGTCTTTCCGACGAGGTCCTCAATGTAGTTGAGGCGTCCCGTAAGGAGTCGACCAGAAAATGCTATGCCTTCAAATGGAAAAGGTTTTCCATTTGGTGTCAGGGCAAGGGCTTGGACACTTCCTCCTGTTCCTTGGCAAGCATCTTGGACTATTTATGGTCCCTTTCTAGTCAAGGGCTTAGGTCGGCGACCCTAAGGGTGCACCTGGCAGCATCTCTGCTTACGAGGCGCGGGCCGGGAAGCAGTCGGTGGCGCAGGAGGAGAGAGGTGGTCTGCTTTTCAAAGGCCTTGATCACATTTCCCTCCAGTCGGGAACCCCACCTCCGTGGGATCTACTGCTGGTACTGGCAAAGCTCATGGGCAAGCCATTGAACCTATGCACAGGTGTGCTCTCTCTCACCTGTCGTGGAAGACCGCCTTCTTGGTGGCTATCACGTCAGCCAGAAGGATGGGAGAACTCCAGGCGCTCTGCATCGAGTCTCCTTACCTGGTCTTCCACAGGGACAAGGTTGTCCTGCGCCCCAACCCGAAATTCCTTCCGAAGGTGGTGTCGGAGTTTCACCTTAACCAGGTGTTGACTCTGCCGGTGTTCTACCCCAGTCACACCTCGGAGGCCGAATCGGCTCCATACTCTGGACCCTAGAAGGGCGCTCGCTTATTATAAGGGCGTCAAGCTGAAATCTGGGGAGAGGTTCGCCAGCTGTTTGTCACCCTACGCTGAAGCCGCATCTGGCAGACCTGCAGCCAAGCGGACGATAAGCAGGTGGGTAACCTCCTGCATAGATCTCTGCTATAAGTTGGCGGGCATGGAGCCTCCCAGAGGATAAGAGCTCATTCTACCCGCCATACTGCTGCAGCGGTGGCTGCTTCCAGGGCGTCCCTATCCAGGAAATCTGCAGGGCTGCTACCTGGAAGTCAGCAAACACCTCATTACCCATTACCACATCGACCTTGAGTCACGCCGGGATGCTGGTTTGGGCCTCGGTTCTCAGTCTCTCTTTCCCAAAGTAGTATTGGGGGTGTCGTCTTGCCTCCTCGCTCCCGGAGAACTGCTAGGGTCTGCCAATGAGTGTGGATGAACAATCATGTCCCTTAGAAATACAGGTTACTCACCTGTAACAGGAGTTCTAGGAATGGTATGTTGTTCATCCACCTGACTTCTCCCGACCTCCCGGCCAGGCGCGCAACCTGAGCTTCCAGCGGGCCAGATCTGGCATCATGGGGCGGAGCCGAGAGTTATACCACCCGGGTGGGTGGGAGGAGCAAGCTTGAAGACCTTCCGGCAAGATTTAAAGCGGCAAGGATACCTGCCAATGAGTGTGGATGAACAACATATACCATTCCTAGAACTCCTGTTACAGGTGAGTAACCTGTATTTCTCTCTTCAGCTTTTGGCATGGTAGACCATTGCGTGTTGCTTGATCGCTTGAGGGAATTTTGTGGACTCACTGGCACAGTCATCTGCTGGTTTGAGTCCTACCTCACAAATAGGAGGCAACAGCTAGTGATAGGGAATTTCTCCTTCTCCCCTAGCCTCCTGTCATGTGGAGTACCTCAGGCTTCGTTCTTGTCACCATTGTTGTTTGCCATGTACATGCTGCCCCTGGGAGAGATCATTAGGAAATACAGTTTGGGATTTCATCACTATGTGGATGATACCCAACTGTATCTTTCCTTTGCCCCTGGACATCCAGTGCGGTGGAAGTGCTAAACAATTGCCTTGCTGAGATCAGTGACTGGATGGCCCCCAGCTGGTCACGACTGAACCCTGATAAGACTGAGGTACTGGTGATGGAGTCGATCAGGGGGCATGATAGGATGGCCTCTGGTGCAGAAACAGGGTTGTTCCTGGGGTCTGTGCCTTTGAAGGCCTCCTCTTGGATGCGTGATCTTGGTGTGACCTCTGACAGGGGACTGACATTTGAAGCTCAGGTGTCATCCGTTGTCCGGACCAGCTTTTATCATCTTAGGAAAATTGCCAGGATCAATCCCCCAGTTCCACCCATGGCCTTCCCCACCTTGGTACATGCCTTTGTGACGTCAAGGCTTGATTACTGTAATGCGCTCTACCTTGGGGTCTTGGGAGGTACCCTCCGCCGGCTGCAGCTAGTGCAGAACGTGGCTACCAGGATGCTGACAGGGCACCCCGGTGCTGCATGAACTGCACTAGCTGCTGGTCAGGTGGAGGATCCTTTTCAAGGTGAGGTTGCTCACTTTTAAGGCCCTACATGGGCTGGGCCCTGGATTCTTGTCATCTTCTTACACCCGCTACCTCGGTCCGCTCCCTCCGTTCTTTCTCTAGGGGCATCCTTGCAATTCCCAGGACGAGGCTGAAAACTGCCGGCGACAGATCATTTAGTGTCCCCGGCCCTGTCCTGTGGAATTTGCTTCCACCACCTATAAGGGAAACCCTTTCAGTTAAAGTATTTAAGGCCTGCCTCAAGACCCTCCTGTTTAGTCAGGCCATCTCAGACACTGTCTATTAGATCTTATTCCTGGGATAAGTGACTGTTTTTAGTTCAGATACTGTTTATTTATATGGCTTGCTTAATTTGTTAATGTTGTTATTTATGTATTTGCTTTTATTTTATGAATAGTCTGTATTTTGTGTACAGTGCCCAGAGCCTCTGGGATTGGACGCCTTGAAAAATAAAACTTGCCTTGCCTGCCTTCTCAAGTTTCTGCGCTCCACTCCTCTGTGGGCATCCAAACAAAGAAAATTAAGGGAACAGAGCCTCCATGAATATGGCTTACACAAGGTCTCTCTGCCCTTGGCCTCTTAGTGAGTCCTTTGTTGGGGAGTTGGGGAGGAGGTCTCCCATCTCCTTCCTCTTTCTTTCGCCTTCATTCTTTTCTTTCTTCTCTTATTCCTCTGTTACTTGCCCAGAGAATCAGGCCCCCTGTTCCAGACCCCCTAGGTTACTACCTGTCCTCTCACTCGGCATTATCCACTTTTTCTGTTTATATCCTTTCCTTTGTCTCTTTCTCAGGCTCCCTTGCCCCACCCTCCTCTTTTCTCTGTCTTTAATTTCTCCACTCTCCCGCTTACGCACAACTGAGGTGAGGGCAGAGTCAGCGTCGTTTACTGGCCAACCCTCGAGAGCCACGCTGTGCGTCTGCCTCGAGGGCAGCGCCATTCCGGTTCCTCTCCCTGAAACAGAGTGCTCCCGCGGGATCCTGGTCCTTCAGCCATAAACCACCAGTGATGAATAGTGAAGATGCACAAATAAATCAGCAATTATGGTAGATACGTAATTTTCATTTGTATAGGGTTTACATCTACACAACCCACCTGGCCTCCCATGGCGAGTGGGACACCGATTCTGCTTCCATTTTGCAAGATCTGATGTCACGGGGCAGAGTTGGGGGATGTGCCACCCACGTGGTGGTAAGAGTTTAGTTTAAATACGTCCAACCAATGGAGCCGTTCTGGTAGGACTGCCAGAGTGTGGATGTCAACTGTATATGTGTGGATACCTTCCATCCTATATTTTAGATTGCTTTACCCTGGCCACAGCTAGGTCATATGCCCTAAGAAGCAACAACTTCATCACGTTTAAGCTACCCAAAGCCTGCACCTGGCATGGGAGATCTGCAATCAGTTACTCTTTAGCAATGGCATGGAATTCTCTACAGAATACCCTAAAGTTGTCCATCTTTATACCTCTAACATCCTTTAAAAGCTCTACATTAAGTCTCTTCCAGAGAAATACAGTGCTATCACAAGGCCTAGTCCAATCACATTCATAACCCCCCCTTTCAGCCAGCAATTATTATTGACAGCTCTTCCATAAATCATCCCTTAGTTTTTCCCTCCTCACAGCCCCCTTATTTTGTATCTCAGCCCCTATCATACCTTTTTCTACAGCTTTGCTACCCCTGACCAAGACCTCCACATCAACTCCTGGCACTTACTCCTACCCCAATCACTCCTCCATACCTCCTACTACTAGTAGCCTTAGTCTCTATCTAAATCTCCCACCAGCCCCTCCATGTCATTCCTCAGAGGCTGTTTATCATCATTTTAGCAGTCATCAATCATATCTGTCTGTCTGCGTTAGTTTGCCTTGGAGCCTGTAATACCGGCTACCCTGTGTTGCGTGGTACTTTTACTGTATCCTACCTTGCCCTGTTAAGTTTTATCAACCCTTATCCTCCATTTGTATATATGTTTATATTACTGTATCTGTTTAAATAGAAGTGTTCTGTATATGTCTGCTATTGTACCTTCAATTTGTTCCTTGACCTATCAGGTCCATCTTGTAAATGAGCTTTGCTCAATGATGTACGCCTGAATAAATAAAGATTTTGATTGATTGATTGATTGATTGTATACCACTCCTAGAACAACAGTTACAGGTGAGTAACATATTTTTCCTCGTATCCCTCTTAAATTATCCCCCCCTTCCACTTCTTCTTTTGGAAAAGGCTCCCCACTGTCGTCGAGGCACAGGTCAGGAAGCATAGGAAAACCAGGAGCAGTTGTAAAATTCATAACAAGTGATTTATTATTAATAAAAGTAAAATAAAAAAATAATTTTTTTCCATTTAACTATTTACAAAGGCAGTATAAACAGAGAAAGTCCATCTGGGTTTCTTCTCAATTTCCAATCTCAGTCTCTATGTTTTCTATCTTGCAAGAAATTGCAGTTCTGTTTTTATAAGTCTTTGCAATCCCCGCTCATTAAGAAAACAGCATGCTTCTCACATAGTGTTCTTGTAAGTTTCAAGTGCAACAAAAAGAACATTGTGATCCAGAACTGACCTCTTTTAGCCAGTTCTGCAGATAGTTTGCATCCAGCATTCTTAGGTTAACCCCTTGAGTTCTAAATAGCTTTGCAGTCATTTCAACAGTAAAACTATATACATTTCAACAGTAAAGCTTTATACATTTCTAAACAAAGGGATCTCGGTATCAGTTACATTTCCACATAATAATTCACATATATTTTTATACCAGTGGATATGCGGCGGGAGGGGGGGGGAGAAAAGCTAGAACAGCAAGTGAGGGTAGAAAGATAGCGAGAGGCAGAGAATTGCAAGAACATCGGGGTGATCAAGTCCTAGGTATCACGAGAAAATTTGGTTGCGCAACCAGACAGACAAGAGACATAAAAGGAGAGAATAGAACAGATCCTTGCATTTAAACTCTTTCTCCAGAATAACTGGGACAGGGCCCTATTCAACCCTGTCACACCCTGTTCACTCCCGTGAGGTACTTTCAGGTCTCTATCATGTCTCTTCTCTTCCTCCTCTCCTCCAGGGTGTACATATTGAGATCCCTCAGTCTGTCATCATGCTGTTTTTCATGCATACCAGGTACCATTTTAGTCGCCCTCCTCTGGACTGCCTCTGCCTTGTTGCTGTCTAGTTTGAGATGCAGTCTCCAGAACTGTACACAATATTCATGGTGTGGGCTCGCCAATGATCTGTATTGAGGTAATTATCTCTCTACTCCTGCTTGTGATGCCTCTCCCTATGCAGCCTAGCATTCCACTTGCCCGTCACACTGCCCTGTAACCTCGAGGTCATCGGACATTATAACCCCTAAGTCCCTGTTCTTCTCAGTGACCGACAGTACTGCCCCCCCCCCCAATTTTATACTCCGCTCTTGGGTTTCTGTGCCTCAGGTGTATGATTTAACAGTTTTGGGCATTGAACCACAGCTGCCATACCCTTGACTACGCCTCAAGTTTCTTAAGGTCCAGTCTCAATTTATCCACCCCCTCCTGAGTATCCCACCTGTTGCAGATCTTGGTGTCCTCTCCAAAAAGGCATACCCTCCCTTCATGCTCTTCTGCGATGTTACTTATGAAGATGTTGAACTGAACCGGCCCCAGCACTGAACCCTGTTGCACTCCGCTGGTCACTCTTCCCTCAGCAGAGTAAGTATCATTTCCCACCACCCTCTGCTGCTTATCTATTAACCAATTTTTCACCCAGTTTACAACTTTGGCTCCCACCCCTGGACTGTCCTATTTTTTGTCA
Organism: Neoceratodus forsteri; assembly: GCA_016271365.2. NCBI lineage: Eukaryota > Metazoa > Chordata > Ceratodontiformes > Ceratodontidae > Neoceratodus > Neoceratodus forsteri. The sequence continues at coordinate 487,843,367 of CM057449.1, forward strand.
GTCTTCTATGTGGTACTGTATCGAAGGCTTTGCTGAAGTCCATATAGGCCACATATCAATGGCTCTTCCCTGATCAATTTCGCTGTTCACCCAGTCAAAGAAATCTATCACATTTATCTAATATGATCTTCCCCTTGTGAATCAATGCTGTCTTTGGTCTTGCAACCCCCTGTATTCAAGATATTCTACTAGCTTTTCTTTTAACAGGTTTTGCATTAATTTCCCTATCACTGATGTGAGACTAACCGATCTCTAGTTGCTAGACTCCTCCCTGCTGCTGCTTTTATGGAGCTGAACTATATCACCTCCCCTGTCCCCTGGAACCTCTCCTGTTTCCAGTGATATGCTGAATAAGGATGCCAGTGGTGCAGCAAGCTTCTGTCTGAGTTTGGTTAGCACCCCTGAATGTATCCCGACCGGTCCCATGGCTTTGTCCACTTTCAGGTTTGCAAGTCCCTTCAAGAGTACCTCTACTGTAAATGGACTTGTGTTTACCTCCCCCCCCCCCCCAATGTGTTCATGCTACTCCTTGTTGGGCCATCCCCCACCCTCTCCACTGTGAAGATTGAACAGAAATATTTGTTCTGGATATCCGCTTCTTCCTGATCATGCTCTGCACGGTCACTGTCTACAGACTTCTTATCCTCACTATCCCTCTCCTTGACTTTCGCTTTTCACTTGTATACCTGAAGAAAGTTTGTCCCCCACTGCCACTCTGTTGACTATCATTTCCCCTTTTTGTGCTTTTGCTTGCCTCACTGTCCTACCTGATTCCTTCTGTTTTACCTGGTAATTCTCCCTATCCTCCTCCTCCCTCTGTTTCTTTGTACCTCCTAAATGCCATCTTTTTTCCTTCACTTTGTAGGCCACCTCCCTAGAGTACCATAATGGCCTTTTTCCTCTCGTTTTTACTCCATTCTTTTACACATAGGCTGGTTGCATTCACTATACCATCCTTAATTTGTCTCCATTGTTCCTATACCCTCTTTGGCCATCCACCTTTGCTAGACTGTTTCCAAGGCAGTTTCCCATTACTTTAAAGTTTGCCCTTCTAAAGTCTAGGACCTTTGTTTTCATGTGGTTTGCTTCTGTACCCATCTTGATACTAGACCACACTGTATGGTGATCACAGGCCCAGAGTTGACTGCCCACTATGAGGTCTCTCTCTCTCTTCCTCTCCCTCTCCCCTTCTCCCTCTCCCTCTCTCTCAGTAAGTGAATCCACTACCGGAAGAGGCAATACTGGACCTGGTGCTCACTAACAAACTGTCTGAGAAACACTCCCTGTAAGGAGTCTAGAATCACTCTGCTCTAGCTGAAACTGTAGCTAGAAGGCTCCAGTCCACATCAGGGAGACTGAAGTCCCCAGCTAGCAGCACTCTCCCCCTTACTTGCCATTCTGATTATATTTTCCCCTAATGCCTTGTTCAGTTCCTCCCCCTGTGCTGGAGGCCTGTGTACCACCCCTGCACAAATAATGGCCCTTGCTTATGTCTCTAGTGTGACCCACAGCACTTCCAGCCCTTTCCCTGCCACTATTTTCCCTTAGCCCCGATTCCATCCCTCACATACAGGATAACCCCCCCCCCTTCCTCCCTTCGCCATCCCTTCTGAACTGTGTGTATCCTGGTATGGCCATTTCCCAGTTTTGATTTTCAGGGCTTCATGACTCTGTTATGGCCACTCTGTCTAGATCATCTTCCACTATGATGTCCTCCAGGTCCAAAATTGTATTTCCTAGATTTCTTGCATTGGCGCACTTTCTTCTCCAAACCTTACTCCCTCCATGCAGCCCCCCTTACCTTCCATCTTTTTGACTGTGATGCTTCCTGCAACTTCACCTAACTTCCCACTATCTTCTTTGGTCCCTCTGTTGCTTGTCCAGTTATTCTCCTTCTTAACCTGCTCTGACTTGGGAGAGGCCTGATAGTCTCCTCCTCCTCCCAGAGAGTCTATGTATTAAGACCCAGTATGCCCCCACCCCCATCAGTTTAAATTAAGGATCCAGGTTATGTACACCCCGACCTATCCCTGAGGACCCTAGAACCCCCCTCGTTGAGGTGAAGTCTGTCTGGTTAGTATAGGGTTATGTCACACCAGGTCCCCTCCCATCCTCTTTTGCAACCACAACCCTTCCTCCGACACCATTCCTGTAGCCTGCTATTGAAATCCTCTATCCTCCTGTTCCTAGCAGTGCTTGCTCTAGGTACCAGTAGCACTTCAGAGAAGGCTACCAATGTGGCCACCCCCTACAGATCCTACCCACAACCTGAAATCTCTCCTGCACTACATCCACCTCTTCTCCAGCTTAGGTTGTTTGCTCCTAAATGGATAAAGAGGAAGGAGAATGGACAGAGGGTGCTCAGACCTCCTCAGTACCATTATTTAATGTACTGTTTTGATTGTCTTCCTGATTAAGGCAACATGGAGACTTTTGCAGTGTGCAGAAGTTCTGCTTGCCAGCTGCTGATTGTGACCCTAATCTTATCAAGTTTTGGAACACACATGCGTGCTTCCTGGGTTCTTCTGCATTCTGACAAGTGGTCAGGTAAGAGTATGTGGCCCTTGTCCCTGAGGGTCAAATCTTCCAGAACTAGCAAAATGTTTTTTTCTGGAAGATTTTTCTTATAAAATGGGAGACCCTGCTGATCTTAAATAAGGTAATTTCCAATGTAAAAGAACATACTGTCATCCTAACTGAGATAGCTGTCACTGTCTCAGACAAGAAAACGCATTTCACCTCTGCAGGGTCTGTTAGTAGCATCCCATCCTCTTCAGTCTTGGTGGCTCGGACCTACAGCAAAGGGGTAAACATGCTGTTGCATGGTTCACCTCAGAACTCTAGAGCAGACAACTTGATTATCCTCTGCTAAGTCAGCATCTTCTTTTTAGGAGAATTTTGCTTTCAGATGAGTAGTGACTAGCAGATAGGAGCACTGCTGGAGCTGCTGCCACACAGATAGCAATTGGGTCATGCCACTGGTCTACAGATCAGTCTTCCAAGACATATTTGTGTGGCGTACTCTTTGCTAACAGGAAATTTAGTCATAACTTGTTAAAATTATGAAGAATGTGTAGAATAAGAAGTCAGTTGCTTGTGGCTAAGGATCAGCAGAACCCGCTCCACATTTTTTAAGACTTAGAGTTTATTAATTTTTGATATCCTCTTTTTTTTTTTTTATTACATCCATGTTTTCCTCCTGCAGCCACTGACCTGCTGTTTATCCAGACACTGCTCCACTTCCCCGAGCGACCTGAAGGCACACCCACACACTGGCTGGCATATGCTGCCATACCTTCTAGAGGGACAGTCCCCGTGCCAGGCTGGGAACCAATACCAGCATGTGATGTGCTCTACAGCCCTGCTGGGCTCGGAAGGTGGGCTATCAAGCTGCCGTGGTTAGTGCTGCCATTTTCCTCCTTAGGAAGCTCCTATCCGACTGCAGATGTGCAATGACATCGGGGCACAATGTTCCGATGTCCGCTGCACTTCACTCTTAAGCTGCACCGACTCTAGCAGTGCTCCCTGATCATCAACAGGGGCTGCTGAAGCGGTGAAACCAGACCTCCCGGGATAGAGGCTGATCCTCTGGATGCTCAATCCTACCCCTGCCAACCCCTGACAACCCGGACTCACGCCCAAACCCGAAGTCGCCAGATGGCGCGAGGTGTGGCGTCCAGCACCTCAACCCTCAGCGCCACCAGGCTGGCTGATTTTTGAACTCTTCAGTCATACAGACACATTGCATACAACATGCCAAAACAGTAATAGTAGGAATTGGTACACAGTTGTAGGATACAGTGTTCAGTACTAAGCATTGTGTCTGGTATTTTTGGCATTAATAGTTAATTCATGGTTGTACACCCTACAATCAATAGGTACAGGCATGAAAGTAAGGGTTATGTGCATATGTTCTGCTGAACAAGCTTTTATTGTCTCGATAATAAAGTAAGAGTCCAGCATAAGGTATGTTGGCATAAGTTCTGCTGACCAAGCTGTTACTGTCCAGATAAATACTGCAAGAATCCAAAAAATATAGTCTGTTGTAATAACGCAGTTGTACACCCCACAACAATAGTTACGGGCATAAGAGTTGAAACTGGGCCAGAATTAGATGTCCAAAGGACTGCATCCTAAATTGCTGGTACCAGTGTATAGCACCCTTTATTTGTCTGAGGTAGACTAGCATACACAACATATGAGAAGAATATGTTTAACTTGATCTCGGTGCAGTTCTTCTACCATATGATTCTATAGGCCAGGGTTATGCTTGACATTTTTAAGGTACATATATGTTCTGAACATCATTGGTGCAGTACAAGGATATTTCTAGGAGAAAGGAATGTGATAGGTTAGGTGGCTTTGCCAAGGTGATCTACAAAGCCATAGTAACAGGCCGCTCCATGGATTCAGGGATGAATTTGGTGACCTTGGGGTAGGTTTATAGATGTTCCTCATCTGGATAAGGCTTGAAATATGTAAATAAATTAGTGTTTCCAGGGCTCCAGATTTTCTCAGGTATGCCTTTTGGGCATTCCATTGGCTATGTGATAGTCTCTCTTTCAAAAAAAAAAAGATACCCTGTCTGTGTTTCAACTGGCTTTTTCTTGAATTTTTTTTCATTCCAGTTATGAATTTTAGATCACAACCAATTGGAGCACTCCTTTCTTCTGCGTATGAGACACTCTTTTTCTGTGAAGAGTGTCTCAGGTGCAGCTGCCCTGGAAAAGGAATGTTTGGGCTTTTTTTTTTTTTATTTTAATATATTATTGATTAAGTTAAATCAATATTCTAGGAGCGTGGATATGTTGTTCATCCACACTTCTTGGCATGTCCCTTTCCCCTTTAAATCTTGCCAGAAGTCTTCAAGCTGGCTCCTCCCACCCACCCGGGTGGTATATACCTCGGTTCTACCCCATGACGCCAGATCTTCCTTTCCGCTGGAAGATATAGGTTCCCTCGTGCTCTTGCAGCAATTCGTAGGCCCTGGATTCAAAGCGTCGTTTTTTACCTAAACTTACCTTAAAACTCGTTCGAGTTAGCGATTCCGGTAGTAGCGCATCGGACATGGAAGATGAATCTTCACCCGGATTTCGCCGGTGCCCCTGCGGCCAGAAGATGTCGCACACAGATCCCCACCTAAAGTGCGTCTACTGCCTAGGTGTCGGACATGAATCCTCATCTTTAGGGATGTAAGTTTGTCATGGCAGTCATACACGTCATTGATTCCATGATGTTTGATCTTTATTTAGGACTTCCATGACTTTCACTAGTGTCATCAGAATGTAGCAATGATGACAGTACCACAACATTTACTACTGTTTACTAATGATTTCATGAACAAACAATGAATCATTAAAACCTCATCCATGACAAACTTACATCCCTACTCATCTTGCATGTTCTGCCTGGCCTTCCATCCCAACATTCTGGACGACCGCTTGGCATGCCTGAAACTGGGGAGACCAGAGAGAAGGAACCTGCCAGTGAAATCGAAGGAGGCGAGGTGGGCAGTTTCCGCAGCCGTGGGATCCGCCGAGTAGTTGGAGCAAATGAAGGCATTCGAGGAGGAAGCGACTCAAGCTTCGGCCAATCGAAGCTTTTTTGTTCCACTGAACCTTGGCTCCACCTTTTTGGGCTCCTTCAAGGAGTTGTGCCAGTCTCTCCCCACCAGGGTGAGACACCCTCAGGCTTGCACTCCTCCCACCCTCGGAAGAGGGATAAGGACCCGAAGTCTTCATCGAAGCGAAGACGTTCTTGGGACTGAGAAAGGTCCAAGTCTCAAGAACATGCGGTCTCGACCTTGGTCGAGATCGCATCCTCGGCCGCTGGCTTCATGGATCTTCCATCTGGCCAAGGGATCGAGGAAGTGGTTGACGAGGTTGAGATTTCTCTCGACCCAATCAACCCTATTTAGCCGACTCCTGTCCTCAATTCTTTAGAAAGGACTCCAGTCCTTGTCTTTCCGGATGAGGAGACCCAGCCCGCTGGTGTCCCCATCGAGGAAATGGTTCTGGACCCTCGGTTTTCACTGACTCCGGTGTCTACCGATCGAACAGATCGACTTCCTAGATCTCGATTGAGGTCCAGAACCCCCTTGGCTGGACGGCGGAAAAAGAGTCATAAGCACTCTAAAAAGAGGCATTGCTTCAGATCTACATCCTCCTCGGACGAGAAGAGGCTTCGGCAGAAACTACGTCAACGCTATGAGGATCTTATGTGGCAACAGCTGATTTTGACCGGGCAGAAGCTGGCTCCTCCGTCCACCCTGGCCAGCACTTGGCTTCCGCCTCCTGGGCCGACGCCGACCACTCCAAAACCGAAGCCTTTGGTTCCTCCGCACGTGGGGCTGGCCCGTATCCCGGCTCGGCCTATCTCGGTCTCCACTGATTCTGGTGGAACCGCCGCCTAAGCAGCCTCAGGAAGGGGCTCCCTCAAAAGAGGACCGAACAGACACCGGGCTTCCCTGATGTCTGTCCATCACGGTTACCCCCGACTGCCCTCGGTGGATCGAGGGCGACCTGGGAAGGGTGGAGACCACTGTGCCCCGACTCCTCGGACTCTGACGTCACCAGACTGCACTCCCATCCTGGGGATGATGAGTCGTCCATGGCAGGTTTAGAGGAGGGGCCTTCCTCCTTTCAGGGCATTCTCCATCTGATCTCCGAATCCACCGGAATGCCCCTGGAATCCATTCAGAAGAAGGCGGAGCACCCCCTTACGGACATCCTCAAAAGGGGGATACCCCGACGGAGGCCTTTCCAGTGGCCGAGGCCATCACTGGCCCGGGTCTTGAGCTTTGGCAGTGCCCAGCTTCCTGCCCAGCACTGTCTGCCCGTTTGGCCCGCAAGTATGTGGTGTCCATGGGGTCCTTGGTGGGATTCACAGAACACCCTTTGGCCGAGAGCCTGGTGACCACTTCTGTGTTTAGATGTACTGGTAGCTCGGCTGACACGGACTGACCCCCAGAAAAGGAGTCCAACGTATATGGAGCACTCTGCCCGTAAGGTCTATGCGGCCTCTTCCTTAAGCCTACGTCAGGCCAGTTCAGCTGTTATCATGGCACACTTCTCTCATGCCCTCCTTGGGTCATTGGATGAAGTCCACCCTCATCTCCCGGCGGACATGCAGACCACAGTCAAACAAGTCCATGATCAGGGCTGTGCTGTTGCCAAACAGCAGCTCCAGATGGCCTTAGACATCGGGGATTCCTGTGCCCGTTCTTTGGCTGCCGCAGTGGCCACTCGCCGCAGGGCTTGACTGCGGCTTTCCTCCTTCCTGATGGATACCCAGCACAAGTTAGCTGACGTGCCTTTCCTGGGCACCAACTTGTTTGGTCCAGGAGTGGCTGGTCACCTTCAGTACATTGAGCAGTCCAGTGCCACCTTGGATGCTACTTCTGCGAAAGGTTCTTCGGGCAAGAACCAGCACAAAAGAAAGAAGAAGCCATTTCTGCATTCTTCCCCTGCAGTCAGACAGCCCTCCTATCAAGGAGGTCAGCAGCAGCAGCAGGCTCAAGCTTGGTGCCCACAGCCCAAGCAGGGTCCTCAACAGCCCCGTAAAGGAGGCCGAGGCGCAGGTCCAGGAGCCGCCTCCTCCTTCTCTAAGCCTACTCAGTGACGGGTTGGGGGTTGCCACCCCTATACCTGTTACGCCAGCTCTGGGTCCTCCCGTGGGGGGCCGGCTCTGCCACTTTCATTCCGCCTGGTCCGATCTCTTCGGACAGGTGGGTTCTCGAAGTGGTTGGTCAGGGTCTGCATCTAGAATTTGAGCAGTACCCTCCCAGCCGAGTCCACACCCCTCGGGAGGAAAGGATCTCGGCTTGCACCCGGTCAGCTCTCCGAGACGACGTGGCTCAGCTCCTCCGCAAGGAGGCAGTAACTCCAGTGCCGGATCCTCCTACAGACCCAGGCTTCATATCCAGGAACTTCCTGGTGCCCAAGTGGACGGGGGGTTTGTGCCCCATCCTAGATCTCCACGACTTGAATCAATATCTCAGGTCTCGCACCTTCCAGATGGTAACTCTGAACCAGATCATACCATCCCTGGGACGAAACATGTGGTTGTGTTCACTGGATCTACAGGACGCGTTCTTTCACGTCCCAATCCATCCGTCCCATCAGCGGTTCCTCTGCTTCAGGGTCGAGGGAACCCTGTACAAGTTCCAAGCCATGCCGTTCTGCCTGTCATCGGCCCCGTGGGTCTTCACAAAGTGCATTGCAGTGGTGGCAGCCCATCTTCAGCGTTGAGAAGTACGAATCTACCCATACCTCGATGACTGGCTCTTGGCAGGATCCTCCCTTCTGGAGGTGGAGAGGTCCAGGGATATGGCCCTCCAAACCTGCTCCCAACTCTGCCTCCTGATCAACGAGGCCAAGTCGGAACTCATGCCCTCTCAGGTGATGGGCTTCATCGGGGCAGAGCTCGACTCTTGTCATGCCAGAGCTTGGCGCCCAGCGGACAGGGCGGAAGTTCTTTCCTCCTTTGCCCGAACATTTCTGGTTGGGCATTTGCGCCCTGCCCGGGACTTTCTGCGCCTTCTGGGTTACATGGCGGCATCCACCTCAGTGGTCCGTTGGGCCAGGTGGCACATGCTCCCCCTCCAATGGGAGCTGGCCGCCCAGTGGACTCAGCGCCATGGTCATTTTGACCAGCTGATCACTGTAACCCAGAAGATGTGAGACGCTCTCCAATGGTGGACTACCCCAGAACAGTTGCAGGAAGGGATCCCGTTTGTCCGCCTCGAGCTGACGGTCGTCCTCACAACCGATGCCTCTCTCTTGGGCTGGGGAGCCCACATGGGGGACAACATGGCCCACGGGTTCTGGACCCCCGAGGAGTCTCAATGCCACATCAACCTGTTGGAGCTCAGAGCAGTCAGACTGGCATTGTCTGCTTTCGCTCCTCAGCTCCGGGGTCAAGTGGTTCAAGTGCAGATGGACAATACCACGACCATGTACTACCTCAACAAACAGGGTGGCACGCACTTCTGTCTGCTGTGCAAGGAGGCGCTTCATACCTGGACCCCCTTAAGCTGTTTGGAGGTGGATCTCTAAGCCGTCCATGTGGCAGGAGCCTCAAACCAGCTGACGGATGCTCTCAGCCGCATAGGCCAGACATCCAACAGTGATCTCTCCATCCAGAGGTAGCTTACAGCCTGTTCTCCTGTTGGGGCAAACCGTTGGTGGACCTGTTTGCCTCCAGGGAAAACACCAAGCTGAGGCTGTACCATGCCCACCCCCCTCAGCAGGACTCACTGCAGGGGTATGCCTTCTCGAGGCTGTGGACCCCAGGCCTCCTCTACGCCTTCCCTCCATTTCCCTTGATCCATAAGGTGTTACTCAAAGTGAGGAGGGACAAGGCGCAGGTGATCCTGGTAGCCCCAGATTGCCTGCGCCAGTTCTAGTATCCAGATCTCCTCAGCCTCAGCCTCAGCTGCAGGCCCCTGGAGTGGCTCTGTACATGCCCGGACTTGATATCACTGAACTAGGGGAAGGTCTTCCATCCGGACCTTCAATCCCTGCACCTCACAGCCTGGTACCTGAGCAGCTAGAGTTCCAGGCTCTGGGTCTTTCCAAGGATGTCTACACCGTGGTGGAGGCATCTCGTAAGGAATCAACCAGGAAATGTTATGCCTTCAAATGGAAAAGTTTTTCCATTTGGTGCCAGGGTAAGAGTCTGGACCCCTTATCCTGCTCTGTGGCTAACATTCTCGACTAGCTTTGGTCTCTCTCCAAAGGGGGTCTACGGTCATCGACCCTTAGGGTGCACCTGGCAGCCATTTCTGCTTACCGGGCGCGGGCTGGTCAGCCGACATTGGTGCAGGGGACAGTGGTTGGGAGCTTCTTCAAAGGCCTGGATCACATATCCCCTCCTGTGCGTGAACCTCCACCTCCATGGGATCTGTTGCTGGTTTTGGCAAAGCTCATAGGCAAGCCATTCAAACCCATGCACAAGTGTGAGCTCTCACACTTGTCATGGAAGACGGCCTTCCTGGTGGCTGTCAAGTCAGCTAGAAGGACAGGGGAGTCCAGGCATTGTCGGTGGACTCCCCTTACCTGGTCTTTCACAGGGACAAAGTTGCCCTGCGCCCCCACCCAAAATTCTTTCTGAAGGTGGTATCTGAGTTAACCCTTAACCAGGTGTTGACTCTGCCAGTATATTACCCTAACTACACCTCAGACGCCAAGTACAGGCTCCATACTTTAAACCTGAGACGTGCTCTCTCCTATTATAAGGAGAGGATGGCGGAAATCTGCAGAGAGGTTCGCCAGCTGTTTGTCACCTACGCTGAAGCTGCTTCTGGCAGACCTGCAGCCAAACAGACCATTGCAAGGTGGATTACATCATGCATAGGTCTGTGGTATGAGTTGGCGGGCAAGGAGCCTCCCAGAGGGATAAGAGCTCATTCTACCCGCCATACTGCTGCATTGGTGGCTGCTTCCAGGGACATCCCTATCCAGGAGATCTGTCAGGCTGCTACCTGGAAGTCAGCAAACACCTTCATTACCCACTACCACATCGACCTTGAGTCACACCGGGGTGCTGGTTTTGGGGCCTCGGTTCTCCAATCTTTATTTCCCAAGTAGGGGGTGTGAGATTTCGGGCAAGGAGCCTCCCAGAGGGATAAGACCCCCGGCGCCCAAGCTCGCTCCTGAACCTGGGTCGCCATCCTGGCACGAGGCATGTACTCTCAGCGCCACCAGGCCAGCGCTCACCTACATCCTTAGGGTATCAGAACTGCTCACCTTTGATTTGTGGTTCTCATACCCCAAGAATACTCATGAGACCACTCTTACAATCATAAGAGTAGTCTCAATGGCTGTATTAACATACAGTATAGATCAGGTTAACAACCGTTAATGTTAGTTTACTAGCCAAATGACTTGAAAGAAACAAGTTACAAAATTAACTATTTTAAAGCACTGGGCCACTAAATTTTGATTTAAAACATGGAGTACAGCTGCGCATGTGCATGGTGGCTCAGTGCCTTCTCCCCATCATCTGCACAAGTTTTTTTTGTTTTTCTTTTTAGTATGGGAGCAAACTACCCTAGTGCAAATTGGGGCTGCTCATGCACATGAGCTGCACCACTCAAGATGGGACTTTTGAGTATTAGGGGTTAAAAGTTTCCATTAGTATAGATGTAGGCAACATAAATCAAGCTATTTATTTATTTATTTCACTCAGGCTTTTTCTGGTCATCAGCCCCCTACCCCCACTCGACTGGTGTCTCTCTCCCCAGGACTCACTTCAGTATCCCCCATGGATTACCCTCGAGATGAGACCAGGAGAAAGAGGTCTGTCCTCCCAACCCCCCAACACCCCGTGCATGATCCAGATGGAGGGGGACCGCCAGTGGGTCAGGCTTCATACGCCGACTTCCAGGCAGTTTTCTTCTACAGGTTTCCTCTCATCCAGCAGTGTGCATGTAGAGGAACGCACACGCCACATGCCAGCAATCTTACATCTCTGTCTTGAGCTGTGCTGGCTGCCCTGCCATGACACATCCACAAGGTGGCAGTCTAGGAGCAACACAACTGATCCCCACCACCCCGAGAGAGGGGAGCTGTCCTCTGGACACTTGATTATCTCCCACCCTGGATCACCCCAGCAGTCCAAGCTTGTTCTCAAACTCAAGCCTCCATCATGGCAGGAGGGAGGGTGCCAGCACCAGCACTCTCCTCACCACTGGACCAGCTAAGCTATTTCTTTTTTTTTTCTTTTTTGTGTCCCAGTCTGCAGATGGCTTCTGCTCCATCCTTCCTTGGCCATGCTAATCCCTTGCCCGCCAGTCTGATGATGGTGGGGGCCAGCTGTGGTACAGTGCTGCCTGATCATCTGCATCCCATGGGAGAAGCTCCTCCATGGCAGTTCCTAAGGACTAATGCCCCTGAACTTTCTCAAGTTTGTATCAGCAACGAAGGAGAGTTAGACCAGAAGTCTGGACTGGTGATTTTGGGGAGAAACTCTGGCATCGTGGGCCAACTGTGAGGATTCTCCACCCCCCTACGTTAAATGGGAACAGTCAGCACAAAGGGCCCCACGTTCAAGTAGGGGCTGTTTCCAATAAGCACTTTGTGTGCCAAAACATTTTGGTTTACTTACTGTTTACTGTAGTATGGTAGATTGCACCAGATTAATTTTGCTTAGTTCTAGGCTGATATCTTCTGTTACTTCAAATCCTAGGATCCCCTGCAGCTTACGTCAGAGCAGTAGGCAGCAGGGGGAGATTCAGTACCCTGCAGTGCATGTTAGAGCTTTTATAATCTCCCATCAGATGTTTTCTGGGTTTGCTTTTCTCCAATGGCTAAGTACAGTCCCCTGTGACTGTACTTCACCATGGAGGACAGCGACACCAGCAAACAAAAGATCAGAGCTCATGATTGCATCTGCGCCTTGCATCAATATCCCACCCTCTGCTGAGTATCCCTTCCACCTCCCCACTGCTTCCTGTTTCAATATTCCGCCCTCTGTCAAGTATCCCTACCACCTCCCCATTGCTTCCCATGGCCCTTTTCAATATCCCACCCTCTGCCAAGTATCCCTCCCATCTCCCCATTATTTCCTGTCCTCCTTAAAGATAAAATTGACACACTGGGGTTTCCAATCCCCAGTGTTGGTACCTGAAATAAAGAAAACCATGCCTCAATGTATTTTTTCACTTTTTTTAAACCATGCAAAAAAAAAAAAATAAAAGGTCCATCAATATCTGTTACCACTGCCCCCGCTCCCCAAAGTCATCATCCTCCTCCCCCCAGCTGACCCCCCATTCAGCCTCCAGCATCCCACATCCCTCCACATGCCGTACTTGCCTACTAGGGGTCCAACACTATAATCCTTGGTGGACTGGAGACACATCTTTACTCCTCTACTCTGAACCGGGAACTGAGTAAATCAGGTAACAGCATTGGTGTATTTCAATGCCTTTTGAACTTGTAATCATAACTTAATTTTTAATATTTTCCCCCAAAATTTTCAACATGGTCTTTCTGGGACCCCATCTCATGAACAAGATCATAACTTAATAATTTTTAATATTGTTCCCCAAAATTTTCAACATGGTCTTTCTGGGACCCCATCTCATGAACAAGATGGGTTTGAATACTGCCTGAAAGGTGATTTTACAGTTGCTCCATGAAATCACCTTTCAGGGAGGATTTGACAATGTTTACTTGCTGAGTTTCTGAGGTTGGGTCATAAGAAGACTGTGTTGCAAATTTGGGATCAAAATATTAAAAATCAACAAAGTTATGAAGGTTTGTTGAAATTCTTCAACACTTGCTCATAACATTGCTAATTTTAAATATTTTGACCCCAGATGTTTAACATTGGCATTTTTACGCCCCACTCCCCGAATGTGACAGGCGTCAGTTTTCAAATCATGGTCAAAATATGTTTTCACACTTGTGGCGTGAAATGACGTTTAGGGCAGTATTTTATAAATGACATCTGTTCAGGAGGAGGGGAGGTCATAAAATGTGTTGAAAATCTGGAAGCAAAATGTCACGAAACAAATGTTGTCAGATGCCATTTTTCAAATCCCCTTTGAAACAAATATTTTTGCAGTCCAATTGCAAAACCATCTTTTGGACAGGAATTAAAAAAATTCATTTGTCTTGGTCATAACGCACCAGGTCGTACCTGGAAATGAGCTTTGGCTCAGTGTGCCTTTCCTGGTTACCAAATTTTAAATAAAAATAAATAATAAATTACATGGGGTCATAAAAAGACTAGTGTGAAAAACAGCTAATCTATGAAGAAACATTGAATTGTTCCAGTGTTTACGCATAACTTTATTTTTGCAGATTTTTGGTTCCTGGTTTTCAGCATATCTCTTGTGTTATCCTACCTCATGAATATGACAGGTGTAATTTTCAAATCCCCTCTGAAACATGATCTTCCTGGACATAAGTCTCCACCACTCATTCACACTAGTGGGATTAGCGCCGGAGGCACTAAGACCCATCGGGAGCAAACTTTTTGCTGGAGGGTTGGCGCGAGAGACGGCGCCGCGAGACACGGCGCCGCGAGCAGCGGCTCGAGCGGTAATGACCATCTCGGCGACGACCCTCCAACCGCCTCAGTTCCTTTTTTCCCATGCCGAGTGCGCTTCAGTGACGACGTCACCGCCTGTCGGGAGTCAAACTTCAAACTGGCGATGTTTTCAGTTTGTTTTTGTAACTTTATCACGATAAGTAGTATCGCTTAATTTTATTCTATTTTCGTTAAATTTTCTAATATTAAATTTTACTTGAAGAAGTCTCGACCTACTGGGCCGAGTCGACCATGAGCAGGTCAGGTGGCGGTAGGAGACTTATGAAAACTATTCAGTCAGCGGGCTGGGTCGGTCAGCCTCCTTCTCCTCAGCGGGGTTCCGACAGCGGTCAGTCCGATGTCCGGGGGATGGGCGGTCCCCTTGACATAAAATAGCGGTCGCATTCGGCACGTTCGACCTCGAGCTCTTCTTGACTGGGTCAAAAGAAGGCATCACTCAAGGTCGCCCTCTGGTATGTCTGCTGGCGTCGGCGCTTCGGTTATCGTTGCTAGTTGCCGGTCTCCTTCTTGATCGCCAACTTCGGTGTCGTCGTCCTCAACATCGGAGTCCCTCCCGCCCTATAGGTAGGACTCCAGATGAGCAGTTTCATCAGTGGGCGCTCTTATGGAACAATGGGCTCGGAGGTTGGTTCTTCTGCCTGGCTCGGTTGCCTCGGGCCTCGGGCCCTCCAGCGATCAGGTAGAGGCGGTTGCACCTTCCTAGTCGCGTGGCGCCTTCTTCGGTGCCAGCGACTCCGTGTAGAGTGTTCCCCTCACATGGCTGCGCGCGGGGCCTCACCGATGCCCTTATCTCCTGGTTTTTTTCCTTCTCTAGCTTTCCAGGTTCCTGGGGCTTTTCCGGCGCCTTGGCAGGGTCTGTTGGCTTGTCGGCGCCGTTTTCGGTGCCGCTGGGTCTTGCGGCGCGCGAGGTCTGCGGCGCCGCTGGTGTTCTACCGTTGGATAGGGGCGGCGCCGTTCGGCGGCGTCGTGCGGGCGCCGATGATGGCGTCGTCTGTGGCGCCGTCCGGTGGCGCCGTTTACCTTTGTCGTCAGCGGCGCGTGGCGTTGTCGTCAGCGCCGCGGCGCTTGCGAACTTGTGCCTCGCCAGGCGCTCGCGCCTCCTCGATGCCGTCTTCAGCCCGTTTGCCGTCTCGGCGCTGGCGCTTTAGGGACTCTCCTTGTTTTCTGCTATTTCCTCCTCTCTAATTTTCACTCCTTTCCTGTCCAAACAGTCCTTTCTGGACCATCAGGAGATGATCTTGAGCCTGACCCAGACCTTGGTTGGGTGATGAAGTGGAGAAACAGGATCTTTCTTTGCTACAGAGCCTGTGGTGAGGACCTGTCCTTTAAGTCTCTGTTGAAGAACCTGGGATCACTCTTTCTCCAGACTACAGACATCGATCCTGGGAAGATAAAGACTCCAGTATCTTCATGCTTGGAGATCCCTCAGTTTGACTCCTCGATTCAGCCTTCCTTGAGGCGCTGTCTCAAATGGTATGGAATAATCCTGCTCTTATTCCCTCAGTGGCTAAATCCATTGATAAAAGTATTCAGCTTCAAGGATCGTCCCATTTTGGCATCCCAAGCGCTGCGGATCCTATTGTAGTCCTGGCAGAGAATGACAAGGTCGTTCTTCCTCAAACTACTACAGCTCGACCTATTAACAAGAGTCTCGTAAGATTGATACATTAGATAAGAGAGTCTTTGCTGCCTCCCTCTAAGTATCGTATTGCCAGTTATCAAGGCTATTTTCTCAGTATGAGTATATCCGTGGCACTCTATGAAAAGAATGGTTGAAGCTCTTCCAGATTCGGTTCCAAGTCAGGCTGCTTCTGACCGTTATTAGAGGTATTGAGTCAATAACCAACAGGTCAAAGCCGCCATGGACGCTTTCGACACTACTTCTCGCTCAGCAGCCGCGGGATTTGTACTCGGCGCCATTCCTGGCTGCGTACTTCTGGCTTCACGAATGATGCTCAGCAGCAGGTGATGGCGCTGCCTTTTGATAGCTCCTTTCTTTTTGGCCCTCAGGTGGAGCAAGCCTTAGAGGCCACTCAGAAGACTAGATCGGCCATTAAGTTGGCCAGACCTCCGCCTGCCCCTCTCGGGGCATGTGAACAGGCGTCAGTTTCATGAAGTCGTCAGTCGCTTTGAGGCAGAGGCGGGGAAGCTTCCGCAAAGCCAACCTGCCCAACCTCAAGAAACGCCTTGAAAGCGCAGGGGCCTAAAGCTCCAAGCGTTACCTTATAATCGTTGGCCCAGTTCCATCCACTCTGCCAGTAGGTTTTCTCCTCGGTGGGAGGTAGTCTGATGTACTTCTACAACCAGTGGAAGTCATAACCGGACAAATGGGTCCCCAGGATGGTCGCGAGGGTTATTCTCTCAATTTCTTGAAAACCCCGAATTGTCCTCCCAGGCAGACAACCCAGATGATCGGCCTCTCAGTCAGGCCTCCTCACCATGGCGATCCAGGGCCTTCTGAACAACAGAGGCAATAGAACTGGTGCCCCGCATCTCTGCGAAACACAGGTTCTACTCCCATTACTTTCTGGTTCCAAAGAAATCTGGGGATCGCCCCATTCTAGACCTCAGAAAGTTAAACAAATTCCTCCCCAGGAGAAATTCAAGATGATTTCCCTAGGTACCCTGTTACCCTTGCTGCATCAACACTGGCTGGCCTCTCTGGATATGCAGGATGCTTACCAGCATATCCCACCGACCACCGCAAGTTCCTCAGGTTTGTAGCTTTGGGTCAGCATTATCAGTTCAGAGTCCTGCCCTTTGGGCTATCCTCGGCGCCCGGAGTTTTACAAAGTGTTGTGCAGTTCTCGCTGGCGCATCTCAGAAAAGTCGGACTCCAGGTGTTTCCCTACCTGGACGATTGGCTTCTAGCAAGCCCTTCGTCCAAGGGACTTTAAACCGTGCAAGCGACTTCTCATCTTCTCACGTCCATGGGAGTTCTGCTGAATTTGAAAAAATCTCAACTGCAACCCTCCCAGAGCTTCTTTTCATAGGGCGCTTCTAGACACCTCTTCAGCGAGCTTTCCTTCCAGAGGACAGAAGACTCGACATCCTGAATGGCCCGTTACATCAGGGAGAACCAATCGGTTACAGCTCTCTCGATGCAACGCATGTTGGGTCTCATGGCGTCCTCGGTCTTCACTGTCCCTCTGGCCCGACTGCACATGAGAACCACCCAATGGATGCTCTCCACTCAGTGGTCCCCGACCTCTCACCCCAGTCTTATCCCATCAAGGTGGCGGAGCCCTTGAAGGTCTCTCACCTGGTGGTCTCAGAAACAATCTCTAGAAGGATTCCCTTTGCTCCCCAGATCATCAGATCTCCATCACCACAGGCGCATCGCTAATGGGATGGGGAGCTCACTGTCTCTCCTCCACACTCAAGGTGTATGGACTCAGTTCGAAACTCATCTCCACATAAATGTCCTGGAGATGAGGCGGTCCCTCTATGCAATCCGAGCTCTGAAGGATGTCCTTTGTCAAGAACATTCTCCTTCAAGCGGACAACAAAGCAGTGATGTATTACATCAACAAGCAAGGCGGTGCTCATTCTTATCCCTTTGCAGGGAAGCAATGAGGGTGTGGGAGTGGTGCTTGGAGCACAAGTCTCTGATTCAAGCGGTTTATCTGCCAGGTATACAAAGCGACCTAGCAGATCACCTCAGCAAACGGAGGCAGACCCTCACAGTGGTCTCTCGATCCAGCCGTAGCTCGGTCCCTGTTCAAAGAGTGGGGACTCCAGACCTGGACCTTTTTGCATCCCCACTCAACGCAAAACTGCCTCTCTTCTGCTCCAGAAATCCAGGGCCTGGCATTTTCTGTCAGGATACGTTCAGGCTGCGGTGGACAAAACGCTTTCTTTACGCCTTTCCACCACTTCCTCTAATCCAGAGAGTACTCCTCAAGTTCGAGTCTCAGGGGACCAAGATGATTCTCATTGCTCCTTCCTGGCCTCGGCAACTATGGTTTCCTCTACTCAACAGTATGTTGGCAGCCTCTCGAGACCACTTCCTTTGCAAATCAGTCTTTTGACTCAGGGTTCGTTGGTCCATCCCAACCTGAAATCACTTCACCTTCATGCTTGGCTCCTGAAGAGATAGAAGTGAATCGGTTCAACGTCTCGTAGAGTCTCAGACATCCTTCTGGCTGCTCGGAAGCCAGCCACCCAGCGTGTCGCTTCCAAATGGAAGCGTTTTCTCTCTGAATTATGCAAAATCCTCTTGGAATCCCTTTTCCTGTCCTCCTGGCAAGGTTCTGGAGTATCTTTTGGACCTGTCAAACTTAGGTCTTCAGTACTCCACAGTTAAAGTTCTCCTTAGTGCCATCTCAGCGTTCCATGAGCCGGTTTCTTCCTTAACTCTGGCTCAGTTGCCTATGGTGAAGAGATTTCTTGAGGATTCTCCATACCAGACCCCTGTTAAGCGTCCAGTTGCAGCCTGGGACATTAACCTGGTGCTGGACATGCTCACTCGGAAGCCTTTGAACCCTTAGCTACCTGTGAGCTAAATTTCTTACCTGGAAGACTGCCTTCCTGGTGGCCATTACCTCAGCCCGCAGGGTCTCTGAGATACATGCCCTGGTTACGGACCCTCCGTATACTGTATTCCATAAAGACAAGGTAGTTCTCCGTACTCATCCTAAATTTCTTCCCAAGGTTGTATCAGAATTCCATCTAAACCAACCTTTGGTACTTCGCTTACTTAGCTAATTTCCAAAATGAAGAACAGGCTCTTCATTCCTTGGATGTTAAGAGAGCCTTGCGGTTCAATTTAGATAGAACCAAGGATGTTGTAAAGACTCAGCAACTGTTCGTTTCTTTCAGCGACACCGGCTGGGTCAACCTGTCGCTATTAGATGCATCTCTTCATGGTTAGTGGCATGCCTTCGTCATTGCTATTCCATGGCTCAAATTAAATTAGAAGGTAGAGTGTACGCTCACTCTACTAGGGCAGTCGCGGCATCCCTAGCGGAAATTCGCAATGTTCCAATTGCAGATATATGCAACGCCGCCACCTGGAGCTCAGTGCATACCTTCGTTAAGCACTATGCACTGGATGTTCATGCTAGGCGACATTCCGCATTCGGCAGAACTATCCTTAATGGGCTTCTATCTTAGACGCGTGAGCTCTGGCTCTCCTGCCGCCCTTTTGGGGGATTATCAGCTTGGTACTCTCCACTAGTGTGAATGAGTGGTGAGACTTATGTCCAGGAAGATAGGAAAATTACGTACCTACTGTAATTCTTGATCTTCTTGATGAGTCTCCACCACTCGTCTACGCCCTCCATCCCCCGAGCTCACCACTGTATTGGTCTTCACTCCCTCAAATCTTTAGGCCGTGAGGACTTCTTTGCTGACCCTTCTTACACGGGTCATACGGACTATCTTATGTCCGTTTTTTAATGTTGGGTTTACTCTTTACATTAGTTGCGCTACACCTCCTTGGTAAAAAAGGTACTGAGGCGGTTGGAGGGTCGTCGCCGAGATGGTCATTACCGCTCGAGCCACTGCGCGCGGCGCCCTGTCTCGCGGCGCCGTCTCTCGCGCCGACCCTCCAGCAAAGTTGCTCGATGGGTCTTAGTGCCTCCGGCGCTAATCCCACTAGTGTGAATGAGTGGTGGAGACTCGTCCAAGAAGATCAAGAATTACGGTAGGTACGTAATTTTCCTTTTTTACAGTCACACTTTGAAATAACCTTTCCGATGGGATTTAAAAAATAATTCTTCCTGTCCGGATCATAACATTAGGTCATAAAAAAGACTATGTTGGAAATTTGGGGTCAGAATGTGGGAGCCAACTGAAAATTAGATGTTGCATCTCAGCTGGCCTATCCTGGGTAAATACAATCTAAAAATGTGTAAAAGCAAAAAACCAATGAAAATGAGATGTGTAAACTATAACCTATGACAGGGTTTGGGTATACTGGGCATTAATGCACGCCCCTGAGGCGTTGTGAGGCATGAGGACGATGCCCGAGTAACCTCCAACCACCTGGGAAGTGCATTAATGTCCAGTATACCCATGGCCCTGGAGTATGTTATTGCACTTATAAAATGAATTGGTTTTCACTTGAAAAAAATATTTAGAAAGACATTAAATTAATGATTTTGTGATTTTATTCTTCCACGACATAAAGAAGTTCCATAGTAAAACATTGGTACATTTTTTTATGATTTATTCTCTTTCTTTTCCCATAGAAATATGTCCTTGTTGTAGATATTACACAAATATTTTAAAAATAAAACATGTTTTTCTGAGTTGAATGGCTTTATGACATCGCGCGTCATTCCAAAGTAAAACAAGGAAGCATTTGTTTTCTTAACTCTACTGCCAGCCCGAGTCATGTATAACCTACAGCAAACAGAACAAAACTTCCAAATAGAGCAAAACTGCAGTCAGGTGCTGACTGAAAAATAGTAAGTATTGCAACATTTTTATTTATCAGTTGTGTACCACTTCGAACTATTAGCTAACTGCCGCTGGAGGCTGTCTTTCTCTCGGGCACTTTGTGAACTAACTGCTGCTGCTGGAGGCTTCTCACGAGTACTTTGTGTCAGTAGAGCTCTGTCTTCTTTATCTCCTCCCATGCATTTTTGAAGCCGCGTGGCAAGCCACAATCATAACATGGAGCCAATCATGCAGGACTCAGTATGCCAGGATACATGGAGGGCTGCAAAGGAAATGTAGTGAGAAACAACTGTCAGAGTAATTTCTCACGTATTTTGACATTTTATTTGCCTTGCTAAGCTCTGTTTTTAACTATGTCATTGATTTGGGGCTGTCAAGGAGCAGAACGTAACAAACGTCAATCTGAGTGATTTCATGTCTTTTCATGTTGGGCTGTACGTGACAGCACATGTAGTTCGGTATCTCAAGCATGGAATTACTGGGATTAATCACCAGCCATGCGATGACTTGTAACCAATGAGGTTTAGAGAAGTCTTGCCTTTTTTCTCAGACCATTTTATAATATGCAGTATCCTATCTCATCTGATCTATCCTGCGTAAATATATACAGTAGTAAAAATGTGTAAAAACAAGATCCCAGTACACTGAACTGTGCATCTATGCTGCTGTACCCTGGGGAAAAATACAATGTAAAAGCTGGACCCTTCCAAAAATGTGACTTGCCTTTTAGCTGGGCTATCCTAGGTAAATACATTATAAAAATGGGTAAAAACAGGGCCCCATCAAAAACGAGATATTGTATCTCAGCTGTTCTGTCCTGGGTAAATTCAGTGTGAAAACTGGGGGAAAAGCAGGATCCCACTGAAAACAAGATAGCATCTGAGCTGTGCTCTCCTGAGTAAATACAGAGTAAACACTGGGAAAAGCAGAATCCCGCTGAAACCAAGATAGCATCTGAGCTGTGCTATCCTGGATAAATATAGAACAAAAATGTGTCAAAGCAGGACCCCATTTAAAATGAAAGGGTGCATCTCAGCTGGGTTATCCTGGGTAAATATATTGCAAAACTTTATAAAAACAGAACCCTACAGCAGAACCCCACTGAAAAGGAGACGCTGCATCTAAAACGATCTGTCCTGGAAAAATTACATTATAAAAGCTCAGCCCTACAAAAAAGGAGACGTTGCATCTAAGTTCTACTGTCCTGGGTAAATGAAGTTTTAAACTGTTTAAAATCAGGACCCCATTGCAAATGACATATTACATCTCACCTGGTCTGTTGCGGGTAAATATATAGTAAATATGTGTGCAAGCAGGACTTAGTTTTCTCAGAAGAAGCCAGAAGGGGAAGGAAACATATTCAATTCAGTGCTTTACAGTAACTGATAATTGCTATTTTTCTTTTAAACTTAGATTGTGGGCTTTTAGTGACACTGTAATTTCTTTGCTATCTTTACTTAGAATTGTTTTTGGGCTATTGAAAATTTAAAACGTAGTGGTGGTGTATTTCTTTGCTGTCTTTAATTGTTGCAAATTTTCGCCCCCTCCCTCACCCAACTCTTAATTCCAACAACATGAAGTCTTGCTGTATTCTGACAATAGCAGTGAGTCCCAACCTTCAAACTGCCCTGGAGATGAAAGAGTTAACTTTCCATGACAGGTATGGAACGCTGAGCTCGAGCTCGGTTGAGACTCTGTCTGTTGCTGTTTGAACTTAAACCGTCAGATTCTTTACTCCGCCTCACTGAACAGTCGCTCCGGAGATTTCTCCTTCTGCTCAGTTCAATTTGTCAGTTAAAGTACCGTTTTTCTCGGTTTTCGACCGAATTTAAACCGCAACCTGTCGGTTCAGTCTCTGTCTGTGGTATTCCTGAGTACTAGATAGGTTTATATTATTTCTATTCTGTGTGGAACTTGTAGACGGTTCATCGGTTCGGTTTGAACCGATCAAGTTGCTAAAAAATCTTTATTTGAACTTTTAGAGTGTGGTTACCGGTTCTTATCGGTTCTAAAAAAAACAGATTTTATTACGTTTTTTTCCACAACCCGTGACACGGTCAGGAACCGATAAGAGGGTCTTGCCTGGTGGATTGCCATTAAAAGGGTAAGTTTGGTTAGGACTGGCACAATGTCTGAGAAACCCAAAGGAAAAACCGGGCCCACTGGGTTTCAACACTGCAGTGTGTGTGGGGAAGTCTTTGCCAAGGCTGATCCCCACACCACCTGTGTTTATTGTCTGGGGTTTGACCACCTCAATGCCGACTGCCAGATTTGTAAAAATTTTCCTGCAGCTACCCTAGAAAAACGAGTTGGTAGGCTCAGGGAAAGGGAGGCCAAAAAGTCCGCTGAACCGGATGGCCAGCCCGCTTCGGTTCAAACCGAACCAGAAGGAGTGCCCTCTGACGAGGGCAAGACTTCGGGCAAAAGGAGATCCGATTCTGAGGAGTTGGTTCCAGCTAAGAGAACAAGAAAGGAAAAATCAGCTGGTGTAGATCCAAAACTTTCTTCTCCAACCGCTGAAGAAATAGCTAAAGCGATAAAAATTGTGCAGTCGCTTTCCCCGATTCCGACCGAACCGGCACCATCAGGGAGGCGCTCGGTTCGGCCAGTCCCACCGGTTCAAGAGTATGATTTAGAGGAATTTTATGAACCAGAGGAGGAGGAGTATGAGGAAAGTGAATGTGGTTTTGAAAGTCTGGCTGTGCCCATTGACCCGGACATCTCCCCAGACAGACCTTCAGGAGTGTCTCCTCCTAGGCTTTCTGAGTCCCCCTCCCATTTCATGTTTTATAAAAAAGTGGCTGAAACCCTCCAGCTTCCTATGGAAGAAGCTGTGGATGACCAGGAGGAGGAGCCTGGCTGTGGAAATGATGGATATCCCAGAGCCTAGGAGGCTGTCTATTGCCTTACACAAATCTTTTGGGAAACAGACATTTAAGATTTTAAAGACTCCTAACACCATACCTGCTGTGGATAAAAGAATGGACAAGAGGTATACATTGTCAGGCTCAGATACGGAGTTCCTTACACAACAATGCAGCCATGTTGGGGTAGTGCAGGCTGTAGCCTGTGATAAGGCAAATATTCCCTTGGCTTCACACCCCCCAGACAAGGGCTCCAGGAGGATTGATGCCATGGCAAAGAAACAATACATGGCAGCATCCTTGGGACTCAGACAGGCCAACTATATGGCCTATACTGCTAGGTATCAGAAATCCAGATGGGACACTGTCATGGCTTTAGCAAAACAGGTCCCTGGCCAGCTGCCAAGGAGCTGGAGCAGGTGGCTACTGATGGTATTGAGGCATCCAAGGTGCAATTCCATGCTGCAGTGGACTCCAATGATGTGTCATCTAGAGTCATGGCTACATCTGTGGCACTTCGCAGAATGGCCTGGCTCAGATGTACTAACCTGTCACAGGATACCCAGACTGAGGCCATGGATTTTCCTGTTGTGGGTAACTCTGTTTGGGGAGCAAACAGAGATTTACATGAAGAAAATGGACAAATATAGGACCACCTACAGGAGTGCCCAGGCCAAGGAAAGGCAGGCCACTCCTCAGAGGCAGCATCCCAGGGGCAGGCCTTTTCATAGGCCTTTCTACCAAGCCCAGGCCTCCTCTTCTGCCTATGCTCAGAGGGGGTTCTTTAGAGGGAGAGGCAGAAGGGGTATAAGCAGACCTGCTTCCACCCCTCAGCCAAAACCCCCTGCCAAACAGGCACCCTGATGGGTTTGCCAGGGCCGATTCTCCACCACCTGTAGGGGGCAGGCTGGCTTACTTTGTCCAGGACTGGAAGTCTCTAACATCAGACAAGTGGGTCCTGGAAGTAGTAAGCCAGGGACTGGTTCTCAGCTTCAAAAAATTTCCAAAGCTGAGAACCAGATCTTTTCCACCTGCAAATCCCTCAGAGGCACTTGCCCTAGAGGCAGAGGTCTCTTCCCTTCTGTCTCTCAGAGTTGTGGAATGGGTTCCACCCCTACACCAGGGCAAAGGATTGTACTCCAGGTACTTCCTTACCCCAAAAAAGACAGGAGAATGGTGGCCCATCCTGGATCTCAGATATTTAAACAAGCACCTTTTAAAGCCAAAATTTAAAATGGTGACTCTGGGAATAATTCTACCCTCTCTAAGGCCAGGGGACTGGCTAGTGCCCCTGGACCTCAAGGATGTCTATTTCCATATCCTCATCAGAAGCTCCCATCGAAAGTACCTCAGGTTCGAGCTGTCCTCAGGCCATTACCAGTTCAGAGCAATGCCCTTCGGACTAACCTCTGCTCCAAGGGTGTTCACAAAATGCCTGGCAGTAGTAGTTGCTTCTCTAAGAAGGCAAGTTACACCTACAGATAACTCAGCAACTGCTCACCTCTCTAGGTTTCCTTCTGAATCTTTCAAAGTCAGTTCTAGAGTCTGTTAAGCTCCTCACCTTCATAGGTGCAGAGCTAGATACAGAAAGGGCCAGAGCCTTCCTTCCCCTGGACAGGGCAAGGACCCTTATCACTCTGGCCTCCTCTTTCACCCTACAGGTGTCTCGACCAGCAAGGCATTTTCTGCAGCTCCTGGGACACATGGCTGCTTCTACAGCAGTGGTGCAAGGAGCAAGATTTCAGATGAGGGACATTCAGTTCCATTTGAGAGCCTTTTGGTCTCAGAAAAAGGACCATCTGACCAAACTGATCCCAGTGACTCGAACCCTGATCCAGGCCTTGCACTGGTGGCAGGATCTGAACAATCTGAGACAAGGAGTTCCCTTTGTCACTCAGTCTCACTATTTAATCCTTACTACAGATGCCTCCCTCTTGGGGTGGGGGGCTCACTTGGGCGACCTGACCACCCAGTGGTTGTGGTCCCCTCAGGAATCACTGCTCCACATCAGTCTGTTGGAGCTCAGAGCAGTATTTCTAGCACTTAAAGTTTTTTCCAAGTCTGTTCAGAACAAAGTTATTCAGATCAGAACAGGCAATACCACCACAATGTGGTACATCAACACACAAGGAGGCACTCGGTCTACGGCCTTGTGCACAGAAGCAATGAAGTTGTGGTCCCTGGCTTATTCCCTGAACACCTCCCTCACAGGAGTACACCTAGCAGGCAAGGACAATGTTCTGGAAGATGCTGTCAGCAGGATATCTCAGGGCCATCACGAATGGTCACTGGATCCCTTGGTCAAGACAGCATGGGTTTACAAAAAGGAAGGTCCTGTCAAACTAATCTCATAGATTTCTTTGACTGGGTAACCAGAGTGGTGGACCAAGGGGGAGCAGTTGATGTCGCCTACCTTGACTTCAACAAAGCTTTTGACACTGTTCCACATAGAAGATTGATAAATAAGCTGGGTAGGCTCGGGGTGGGTCAGAAGTTGGTCAACTGGGTGGCAAACTGGTTGACTGACAGAAAACAGAGAGTGGTGGTAAATGGTATACAGTCAGAAGAGATGCAAGTCACAAGTGGGGTACCTCAGGGATCAGTCCTGGGGCCAGTCCTCTTCAACATCTTCATTAGTGACCTTGCAGATGGACTAGAGGGGTAAGGCTTGTCTGTTTGCAGATGACACCAAGATCTGCAACAGAGTAGATGATCCAGATGGGGTGGGGTGGGCAGAATGAGAAGAGATCTGGATAAACTAGCAGAATGGTCAGAAGAGTGGCAACTGGGATTTAATGCAAAGAAGTGCAAAATCATGCATATAGGGAAGAGAAACCCTGAAGCCACCTATAGGCTGGGAGGGGAGTTGCTAGCAGTCACAAAGGAAGAAAGAGACTTGGGCATCATCATCACTGATGACCTAAAATCATCCAAGCAGACCTCTAAAGCAGTAAGTAAGGCTAGGGGGTGTTAGGGTGTATTAGTAGGGGTATCACAAGTCGTAAGAGGGAGTATAATCCTCTGTACAAGACACTGGTTAGGCCCCATCTGGAGTATGCTGCAGTATTGGAGCCACACCTTCACAAGGACATTAACCAAATTGAGGCAGTCAGAAGGGCAGCAAAATGGTGCAGGGACTGCATCAGAAGACATATGAGGACAGATTAACAGAGCTCAATATGTATACCCTTGAGCAAAGGAGGAGAGAGGTGATATGATCGAGGCATTCAAACACCTTAAGGGCATAAACAAGGTGAAAGAGTCTAACATGTTTAAATATAAGAAAATAGCAGGACAAGAGGACACAGCATGAGATTAGAGGAGGCCGATTAAGGGGAATGTGAGGAAATTCTTTTTCACAGAAAGGGTGGTGGATGCATGGAATGGCTTACCACAAGAAGTGGTGGCTATGAATACAGTGCAGGGCTTCAAACAGGCATGGGATAGGCATAAGGGAGCAATACAAATGACTATGAATAGATAGGCCACTGACAGAGCAAAGGCCGATGGCACATTTATAAGGTAGAAAAAGAAATGGGCAGACTGGATGGGCCTCGCGGTCCTTATCTGCCGTCAACTTCTATGTTTCTATGTTTCTATGTCTTGGAGGTGATATTCTCCAGATGGGGCACCCCCACAGATAGATCTTTTTGCAGCCCCAGACAATCACCAGCTTCCCGTTTTTTGCTGTAGGCCCCCAGTGTTGGGTTCAGTCCCCCTGGATGCCTTAGTTCTCAATTGGGAAGGGAAGTTCCTGTAGGCTTCCCTCCCTTCCCTCTCCTGTTCAAAGTGCTAGTCAAAATCAGGTCTCAACTCTGCAAAGTGATCCTGATTGCTCCAGACTGGGCCAGACAGCCCTGGTATCCTCTCCTATTGTCCTTATCAGTCCATCTTCCCCTGGCTCTTCCCAGGAATTACAACCTGTTAACCTGTGCTCAGGGGGAGGGTTTGGTACCTGAATCTCAAATCTCTCAATCTCAAGGCCTGGCTCTTGAAGAGTTAGAGTTTGCTGATTTACACCTCTCCCAAGGTGTTATGGATATTCTTAAGGCTTCTAGGAAGCCTTCCACCAGAACTACTTATAATTCCAAGTGGAAAAGATTTTCCATATGGTGCTCTGGGAAGCATATTTCCCCAGAGTCTGCTGATCTGCCCACAGTACTTTACTACTTGGTTCATCTCAATAGCTTGGGACTCAGACCAGCTACACTAAGGGTGCACCTGGCAGCTGTTTCTGCTTTCATTTCAGCAGGTAAGCCCTCTTCTCTTTCAGCTCACCCTGTTTTCTCCAAGTTTTTCAAGGGATTGCTTCATACCAATGCTCCATTCAGGATCCTTCCCTGCTTGGGATCTTAACGTTTGCATTGCTCAGCTTATGCAACCCCCTTTTGAGCCTTTGTCCTCAGCAGAGCTTAAGTACTTGACTTGGAAAACTGTGTTTTTGGTGGCCATCACTTCTGCCAGGCGCATAAGTGAGCTGCAAGCCCTGTCAGTGGAGCCTGACTTTATTTCCTTCCATAGGGATAAGGTGGTCCTCAGGACTAACAGGAAGTTTTTGCCTAAGGTGGTTTCAGACTTCCACCTTAACCAATCTATGTCTCTTCCTGTGTACTTCACTGACCATTCCTCCTCTGGTGAGAGGAGGCTGCACAGATCTAGATGTGAAAGAGCCCTTAGCTACTATATAGAATGTACTAAGGGTCATAGGTTTGACTCCCTCCAACTGTTCCTCACTTATGGTGAGGTAGGCAAAGGAAAACCTGCCACTAAAAGATCCATTGTCAGGTGGATTGTCTCTTGCATCCAATTTTGCTATGAAAAATTAGGTAAGTTCCACCCTCAGGCCTGAGGGCTCACTCTACCAGAGGTACAGCTGCTTCCTGGCTGCTGCCAGGATATTCCTATTTAGAAATATGTCAAGCAGCTACCTGGAAAACAGTTCACACTTTCCCAAGCATTACTCACTGGATATCCAGGCTAGGAGTGATGCTTGGTTTAACACAACTGTGCTTCAGAGCCTATTTCCTAAGTAGGTTCTGTCCCTCCTCCATGGAGGTATTGCTTGTAGTCTGCTATTGTCAGAATACAGCAAGACTTCATGTTGTTTGAAAAAAAAATTACTCACCTTAGTAATGTTGTTTCTTCTAATGGAGTCTTGCTGTATTCTGACCTCCCCCCACCTTCCCCTCTCAGAACCTTTGTTTTTTGGGATGTGGGTGGGCAGTGGCAGTGTTGGCACTCAGGAGGTGTCCCACCTTTTTTGTTATCCCCCTCTTTCTTTGGGTGAGTGGGTGTTGTGTTATTTCAGTTTTGGGTCTCCTGACTTGAGTCTTTGTTTTGGGACCAAAAATTTGTTATTATGTTAGTAGCCAGTTGGCTAGTGTAGGTTTACAGTTTCCACACAGGACCTCAGTGAGTTTAGCTCGTAAAGATCTGACAGTTTGAGTTCAAACAGCAACAGACAGAGTCTCAACCGAGCTCGAGCTCAGCGTTCCATGCCTTGCATGGAAAGTTAACTCTTTCATCTCCGGGGCAGTTCGAAGGTTGGGACTCACTGCTATTGTCAGAATACAGCAAGACTCCATTAGAAGAAACAACATTACTAAGGTGAGTAATTTTTTCTTATATGCCCTGTTAAATCTGATTGACAGGAGCTAACCACAGGGGATAGTAAGGGGTGTGGAGAAGGAGGGGCATAAGGGAGAAGAAGCCCATCCTCAGCACGACAAGTGTTTTGACTCATTTATTTATTTCTTGGTTTATTTTCTTTTTTTAAAAGAAAAGTATCTGAGGATCAGTGGCAGGATTTTTAGAACAGTAAATTAATAAAAAGGGAACTAGGAGAGCTTCAGTAGCAGACAAGTAGTGGGATGGCAGTATAATTGCAGTATAATGTGGGGAGTGGTGCAATGCAGTGGCTGTGGGGCAGCCATATTCAGGCAGACCTTCTGGACACTGAGGTGCTGCCCTATCTGCATGCATCTCTCTGGACTGTGGGATGAGGTAGCCAGACTCAGAGCGGAAGTAAACTGGGTCAGGAGTACCATCACCCCTATCTAGAGACCACCCAGTCCAGTGCAACTGCCTCAAAGGATGCGGAAAACGAGGAGCACTTGGATGACAGTGGGCTCAGGGAGGGTTAGAGCGGTCAGGCAGAGGTACATCCCAGATCCTATTCCACTCAAGAATTCGTATGCCACACTGGCAAACTGAGACAACCAAATAGAGGTACCTAGAGAAGTGGAAGGAAAGGATATGGAGGTTAGCCAAGGAGGTGACCTCAGCGGGGAGAGCAGTGGACCCCAGAGGAGGAGGAAGCGAATCCTGGTGGGGGACTTCATCATAAGAGTGATCCAGCTAGCAACACAGGAGGGGGAGGACAGGGAGGTGAGGTGCCTACCAGGTGCCACGGCATGGAGGGATGGAAGGAAGATCCTGGGGATCACTGGGAAAGCAAGACGGGAGGGTGAGCTGGATGTCATTATCCACCTAGGTACTAATGGCCTGGCAAATGGGGAGCCAAAGGAAGTTCAGGAAGAGTTTAGGAAATTGGGGAGGGGTCTCAAGCAAGTAGCTACTTCTGTCACTTTCAAAGAAGTACTACCTGCGAGAGGCAAGGGAGAGCATGGTGTGCATGCACCAGGAACTTTAGCTCATGGTTGAAGAACTGGTGCTGTGAGGAAGGGTTTGGATTCATTGGTGACTGGGGACCCACCTGGAAGGATGGAGGTTTGTTCAAGCCTGATGGCCTGCATCCATCCTGGAGGGGAATTCAAGCACTCAATGATAAGTTTAAATGCTACATTGACAAGCATTTAAACTAGCAAAGGGGGGGGGCAGGCCAGCAAGGAGGGTACCTACTTGCTCACCCCCCACAGCTAGCAGTGTAACCAGTGAACCGGAGGAGTGGCTATCTCTACAAAGCAGCGTGCAAAAGATGGAGATTAGCGTCCAAGAGGTGGATAGGCAGAAAAGGGGCAAAATTCAGCAGAAGGGCAGACAGCAAGGAGAACCAGGGATACCTGTAAAGGACAACCAAGGACGGGGCTGGAGTAGAACAGTGAAACAGTCTAGGGATGTCAAATCATGGAAAGCCATGTGCGCCAATGCCAGGAGTCATAGCAACAAGATGGAAGATATGGAGGCTGTCATGGTGCAGTCAGACCTGGACATTGTGGCCATCACTGAAACCTGGTGTAATGAAAACCACAACTGGGAGATGGCCATACCTGGCTACAACATATTCAGAAGAGACAGGGCAGGTAGAAAGGGAGGAGGAGTGGCACTGTATGTAAAAATGACATAAGGGCCACAGAGATCCAGGAGGAAGAAAATGGGGGAGAGATACTGTGGGTTAAACTGGAAAGGAAAATGGGGCCAGCCATCTGCACAGGTGTGGCCTAGAGACCACCAGCCCAGGAGGAAGAAACAGATAGGGAGCTGATGCTAGCCGTCCAAAGGATGGCAGACAAGGGTGAGGTAGTACTGGTTGAAGACTTCAGTATTCCAGATGTGGACTGGAGCATCCCAGCAGCAGCATCAACTAGGAGCAGATTTATCCTGGACTTCCTTCAGAGTGCCTTCCTCAAGCAGCTGGTCATGGAACCCACTCAGCAGAAGGCAATACTGGACCTTGTGCTCACAAACAGGGACAGTGTGATGGGGGTAACAGTGGGGGGGCACCTGGGGAACAGTGACCACCAGTCATTGTGGTTTGAAATCACAGAAAGAGCAGAACCAAACCACACAAAAACACATATCCTGGATTTTAGGGGGTCAGACTTTGGGAAAATGGAGAGATACTTGAAAGAGGCATTAAGGGGAATGGGGCAGGAATCGGGGGTTGAGGAACAGTGGGCAGTATTTAAAATGGGGATTACAAGAGCAACAGAATTATGCATTAAGCAGGTTAGCAAGAGGAAAAGTAAGAGGAGACCATTACGGTTTTCCAAAGAGGTAGCAAAGAAAGTGAAAGCCAAAAAGATTGCATTCAGGCAGTACAAAAAGACACGCAGAAGGGGATAGGGAGAAGTACCAGGAGAAGCAAAGGGAGGCAGGGAAGCCAAGGCTCAGACAGAAGAACACATTGCAGAATCAGTGGGTAGAGGGGACAAAACCTTTTACAGGTATATAAGTGAAAAAAGAAAGGCAAAGGGAGGGATAGTGAGACTAAAGGGGGAGGATGGGTGCCGCGTGGAGGATGGCAACAGTAAAGTTGACATATTGAACAGGTATTTCTGCTCAGTCTTTACTGAGGAAGAGGAGGGTAATGGGTCTGAAAGGAGTACAAGGGGTGAGAATGGTGCAGAAATGGACACAAGTCCCTTTACACGAGAAAGGGCCCTGAAGGAACTGGAAGTAATAAGAGTTGATAAAGCAATGGGGCCAGATGGGGTGCACCCCAGGGTCCTTAAAGAACTAAGAGAGGTGGTGGCTGAACCTCTGGCTATCCTGTTCAGCCGATCACTGGAAACAGAGGAGGTACTCAAAGACTGGAGGACAGCAGATATAGTCCCACTACTGAAGGAGAGATTGGTGGAACATCTGGTTGTCAATGGACTACAGGACCCAAGGCAGCATGGTTTCACCAGGGGGAGGTCATGTCAGACCAACCTCGTTGAATTTTTTGACTGGGTGACTGGGGAGGTGGATCAGGGAAGAGCAGTGGACATGGCCTATCTGGACTTCAGCAAGGCCTTTGACATTGTGCCACATAGAAGACTATTACACAGACTGGGGAATATGGGTGTGGGCAGGACAGTAGTGTGGTGGGTAGGTAACTGGCTGGGCGGCAGGACACAGAGGGTGGTGGTAAATGGCTGTCACTCCACAGAGGGAAGAGTGACCAGTGGGGTACCACAGGGATCAGTCCTATTCAACATCTTCATCAGTGACATTGTGCAGGACCTAGAACGCAGAATTTCACTGTTCGCTGATGACACAAAGCTCTGTAACAGAGTAGACACACCAGAGGGTGTAGACAGAATGAGAAGGGACCTGCAAAAACTTGAAGGATGGTCAGGGGTTTGGCAGTTGAAATTCAATGCAAACAAGTGCAAGATAATGTATATGGGGCACAAAAACCCTGGCACAATATATCAGTTAGGGGGTGAGGATATAGCATGCACCAAGCAAGAAAGGGATCTTGGGGTTATCATCTCTGATGACCTCAAGGTAGGGAAACAGTGTGACAAGGCAGCAGGTAAAGCAAATAGGATGCTGGGATGCATAGGCAGGGGCATCACCAGCAGGAAAAGGGAGGTCATAATTCCACTATATAAGACACTAGTGAGACCCCACCTGGAGTACAGTGTACAGTTCTGGAGACCTTACCTACATAAGGACATAGACAGGGTAGAGAAGGTTCAGAGGAGGGCAACAAAGATGGTACATGGATTGCATCACAAGTCCCATGAGGACAGGTTGAAGGAACTGAACATGTACTCCCTGGAGGAGAGGAGGGAGAGAGGGGATATGATAGAGACATACAAGCATCTTACAGGGAGGAACAGGGTGCAGGAATACACTATTTTTAAGCGAAAAAGATGTTCCAGGACTAGAGGGCATGGGATGAAGTTGGAGGAGGACAATTCAGAGGAAATGTGAGGAAGAATTTCTTCACAGAACGGGTGGTGGACAAGTGGAATGCCCTGCCAGAGGAAGTGGTGGGGGCTAAAACAATCACAGGATTTAAGAATGCATGGGATAGACATAAAGGAATTCTGGAGGTCAGGGGTAAGGGACAACAGACTTCTAGGAAAACATAAACTGAACTTACAAGCTCAAATGGGCAGACTGGGTGGGCCATAGGCCCTTATCTGCCGACACTGTCTATGTATCTATGTATCTAGTACAGCATTATGCAGGCATTGACAAATGCTTGTTCTTTTGTGTCTTCCTTCTGCCTCCCTAAGATATATCCCTTCTATGGATATATCCCTATTAGTTGCTAAATGTAGTGTGTGCCCCATGGCACTATCCAGTCTAACTCCATGTGGCAGCTGCGCTGCACTGCATGTGAGGGGTGCTTTGCACCTTTTTGGACCAGCTACTGTTGCTCTCACACAGGATACATCCCTGTGGTGCTGGAAAAGCAGGTCATTTTTTAATGACATCTTTTTTTCTGACTTTGTCTGACTGTTTTGGTTGGTATGTCCCTTTTCTTCCTTGTATATCTGGGTTTTGAGCCCACTGCCCTTAGGAGGGTCTGGGGAGATGAATGCACCTAGAGTCCCTTGGATTGTCCAATCCTGCAACTCCAGATACACCTAGGTTCCCCCTTTCTTCTTCCTTGATATAAGAAAGAGGAACATGGTTAACTTACAAGTTCAGTCAGTTCTCTGGTAGCATGGAGTGGCCCCTTTTTTTTCCAGGAGTTTGTGTCTTGTTCCTTTTTTGGCACATTGTGCCATCTCATTTACAAGGCTGTCCTATTCATTTTTCTGCCAGAGCCACATCCTCAGGCAGTCCTTTTTTCTAGATCATTTGTCCACTTCATGTCTGGCTAGCATTGTGAGGCTCTGGTTCTATGGATCCAGTTACCCCTGGTGCCACCTAATGTATCCTGTTTTTTATTTCTAAGTTGGTAGGTTTTATTTTGTTGTTCGTTTCCTGTTTCCTTTCCCTATCCCTTTGGGCTGGAATGTGTCTAGCTCTCCCTTATTTTT
Organism: Neoceratodus forsteri; assembly: GCA_016271365.2. Taxonomy (NCBI): domain Eukaryota; kingdom Metazoa; phylum Chordata; order Ceratodontiformes; family Ceratodontidae; genus Neoceratodus; species Neoceratodus forsteri. The sequence goes on from CM057449.1 coordinate 487,877,361, forward strand.
CTGTACTTTGCTGCCCTCTTGTGAACAGAACTGAGGTGCATGAGGGAGCCGGTGACAGTTTTTGGCTGGTGCACAGCAGTACATGCGGTACACAGGCACCGCCCTCAGTAGCCAGTGTTGCCTCCCTCCCTGCAAGAAAAGTTGCTCCTGTGGGGTCCTAGTGCCTCCAGCCCCAGAACCATAAGTTGAATGGTGAATACAGTGGCGTGAAAAAGTATTTGCCCCCTTCCTGATTTTCTCTATTATTGCATATTTGTCACACTGGATGTTTTCAGGTCTTTAGACAAAATATAATATTAGATAAAGGGAACCTGAGTGAACAAATAACACTTTTTTTTTTTACTTATTTCATTTATTTAATGAAAAAAGTTAACCAACACCAACGGGCACTGTGTGAAAAAGTAATTGCCCCCTAGTTAAATCAACCCAATTAAAGGGATAATTAGAGTCAGCTGATTGAACACAGCCAGGCTTGATTACAGCCAGCCCTGCTCAATATAAATCTCACTTATTTTGACCCTTACCATCAGAGTCACGTTGCCAGCACAAAGATTCAACAAGCACATTATGCCATGATCAAAGGAAGTTCCTGAAAAGATCAGAAAAAATTTGTTGCCCTCTATCAGTCTGGAAAGGTTACAAAGCTATTTCTAAGGCTCTGGGACTCCATCGAACCACAGTGAGAGCCATAATCTCAAATGGAGAACACTTGGAACAGTAGTGAATCTTCCCAGGGTGGGCGTGCCTGCAAAATTACTCCAAGAGCAGCGTAAAATCATTCAGGAAGTCTCAAGGATCCTAAAACAACATCCAAAGAACTGCAGGCTTCTCTTGCCTCAGCTAAGGTCAGTGTTCACGACACCACAATCAGAAAGAGACTGGGCAAAAATGGGCTTCATGTGAGAGTAGCAAGTGAAACCACTGCTAACCAGAAGAACATAAATGCTCGTCTCTCATTTGCCAAGAAGCACCTGGATGATCCACAAGCCTTTTGGGAAAATGTTCTATGGACAGATGAGTCCAAAGTGGAACTTTTTGGATGACATGGATCCCATAATGTCTCGCGTTAAGCAAACACAGCATTCCACAGTAAGAACACCATACCAACAGTCAAACATGGTGGTGGTAGTGTGATGGTGTGGGGATGCTTTGCTGCCTAAGAACCTGGATGACTTGCCATAATTAAAGGAACCATGAATTCTGCTCTGTACCAGAAAATTCTTAAGGAGAATGTCCGGTCATCCTTCCGTCAGCTGAAGCTGAAGCGTAGTTGGGCCATGCAGCAAGACAATGATCCAAAACACAAAAGCAAGTCCACATCAGAATGGCTAAAAGAAGTAAAATTAAAGTTTTGGAGTGGCCTAGTCAAAGTCCAGACTTAAACCCAATAGAGATGCTGTGGCAGGACCTGAAACGAGCAGGTCATGCTCGAAAACCTACCAAATGTTACTGAATTAAAGCAGTTCTGCGAGGAAGAGTGGGTTAAAATTCCTCCACAGCAATGTGAAAGACTGATATTGAATTATAGGAAGTGTTTGGTTGCAGTCATTGCTACAACTAAATGTGGCATAACCAGTTATTAAGTGTGAGGCAATTACTTTTTCACACAGTGCCAGTTGGTATTGGTTAACTTTTTTTCATTAAATAAGTGAAATAAAAAAAAAAACAAGTGTTATTTGTTCACTCAGGTTCCCTTTATCTAATATTACATTTTCTCTAAAGACCTGAAAACATCCAGTGTGACAAATATGCAATAATAGAGAAAATCAGGAAGGGGGCAAATACTTTTTCACGCCACTGTATATTCTGGAAGATAACAGTTATGGTAAGTAAGTAGTTTTCATTTCTCTACTGGCTCCGCTATAGGTGTCAGCACCAGACTGGAGTCATACCCTTCAGTGGGACCTATTCAGTTGCCAAGATACGTCGTCTGACCCAGGTATTTCCCCCTGGGCCACTGCTATACCGCCTTCTCTGTTGTAGGAGTGTCAGAAATGGTAGTCTGTACTTGATCCTCCCCTAGGGTGAGGTGTTGCCAAAACTAAAAGGCTCTATGCAAGACATGGGTTTGCAGCTTAGCAGGCTGATCTGTCCCCTCTAGGCCCATGCCTTTAGTGTCTTGGGAGTGGATGGAAAGGTTGCGTTCATCCTTTGGGCCATCAGGCTGTCTGATGCAGGAGCACTACCACCAGTGGCTGGAGACGATAGAGGCGTGATGGTATAAGTACTGTAGTCTGACATGGCCCAGTTCAGGGCACCATCTTCTGTTCCCCAACCAAGTGGTTTCCCTGCTTCGTCTCCCTCAGTGCCTCCTAGAGGATGATGAATTATTTTTACACTTGGCCTCTGCTGCTGAGTACATTCTGTACCTGGGTACTTGGAAGAGATGCTGCAAGTGTTGGGAACTCCTTGCTGCACTAGTACAGCAGCAATCCTGTTGCCCTGCTTTTGGGAATTTTAAGAGTTCCCAGTATGGGATACTATTAACATTCTTCTCTGGCACAGGGCCATGGAGGAGACAATGAGGGCACTTTGGAAGCATCCCTTCACTACCCCTCCCATCCCCAGCTACCTTATTTTTGGGTATAGTGCACACAGGGTCAATTGGAGACACCTCATCCACTTCTGGACTCAACGTTCTCCAGACCCAGACTGACTTGCAGCACTTGACCAGTAACCACCATACCATTTTAGACTCCAGAAGCTTTGATGCACTGGGTATGAAGGTATTTACCTCCAAGTCACTAAGGTACATTTCCTTGCATCCTTCCTCCCACTCTTGAGCCTCAGGAACCACTGCCTGACCCAGAGCATTCCTCGTTCCATTCAGACCAAGAAGAATCCACTCCACCAGGTGGTCTCCCCCACTTGGAGGCAGTAGCAGATCCAGCTGTGTACCATAGTGGTACCCATTACCCACTTAGGCCAAAAAACACTAGCTTTTTTCACTTAACTTGTGCTTCTAAAGAGAACATTTTACATTTTTCGGGGAATGCGCTATCCTCTTGAAAAAATTCTAGATCTGTCCCTCCTTGGAGGGCTGAGGTTCTTGCAAGCCTCAGGCGTGAGCAGGCTCCTCCCTCGTGAAGGGAAGCTTTGTACTCTGACCCAATAGTGGGATTTTATTGAGAACATTGATTTGAGGAAGATAGGAAAGTTACAGTACTGAATGTAGCTGAAGATCTTCCTGAATATTTGAACTCTTCCTGAACTTTTCCATAGAGTAGCACTCACCCGCCCACTGTCTCTCACTCTGCAGAGCAAGTGCTACTGAGCGACTTATCCCAATAAGAGGGTAATGACATGCTGGTGCAGTCATTCTTCCATTTGCCTCTTTCCCTGCAGGAGGTTTTGAGCCCTGACAGGGCATTTCATTTTTATCAAATATTTGAAAAATAAAAAAAAGCATATAAACAAAAAATTCATTTTACCCGAGGTATATCCCTTTATCTTGGGTATATCCCTATTAGTTGCTATATGCAATACTTTACTGTCATACATTGTAATAAGTAATGTATTGTATTCCTACTGTACTCTCCCGGGTCCTACCTGAAAACAGTTTTTGTCTAGTGTGCCTACCTGGTTAACAAAAACTAAATAAAAATAAATAAATACTCAAGTGGTGATCTGACTTTTTAACCCAGTTTTATCTGATAGTACCTCTATCAAAGTAGGAAAATAAAAGATCTGCACTGTATTTGCCTGAACAGATTTGGTTGTGCTATGACATGTTGTGCTCAGATGCCTCTGATGGGGCAAATCCCTCTTCTTCAGTATTGCACAGGGAAGACAATTTGAGTTTAATCCTAAGGACTCCGTACCATAGGTGCAGCTAGTAATGTCACTGTGTTACTCAGTTTATATGCTCTCACTGTTACTTCCTCTAGAGGCTACCTCAACATTGAGGCCTCTCTGTCTAGGAGAGGGAAAGCATAGCTCTTCTTATTTTATTTGTCACAGACCTTTTACCTACATGGGTAGAGAGGATGTTCCTCCTTAAGTGGTCCCTCCTTTTTTGTCTTTATCTGGTTAGGATAGAACTATTAATGAATGTGTCCCCCATTTATTTACAAATCAAAACTTTTATATTGCTACCACTTGCAGCATTTTCTGTCAGACTGGACAGGTTCTGGGGCAGTTTTAGATGTTCCAGCTGAGTCTGTTTTTGGATCTGGCTCAGAGCTTAAGCTGGCACCAAGCTTGCGACTGTTGCCCATGTTACTCTCCCATTTCCACGACTGTCAGCAAGTCTTCATAGACATATCATTTGTTGGCAGAAAAAGACTGGTCCACCCAGTCTGTCTAGATGTACCGTCTAATCTGTCTCCGCAGATCTTACATGGTCTCCAGCGACCCTCCCTGCCTATTTTTAATGTACCCCATGGCTATCCCATGCCTGCTTGAAGCCCTCCACAGTTTATTTTTTCTGTAGTCTGTTTTTTTGTGTGGGTGACTTTCAATGCTCATGAAAGGTGCTGGATTGGCAGCACTGGCACTGGAAGTCCTCTCTTTAGCCACATGAAAGGTACAGCATGAGCAATCACATTGCAAGCTTCCCCACACTGCGGAGACCCCCGAGGTGCGGAGGTCGCGAGGACTCGTATCGCCCTCCCCCACAGCCCAGTAAATGGCAGACGGAGACCCCGAGGTGCGGAGGTCGCGAGGGCTCGTCGCCCTCCCCACAGCCCAGTAAACGGCAGACGGAGCCCGGAGGTACGGAGGTCGCGAGGGCTCGTATCGCCTTCCCCCACAGCCCAGTAAATGACAGACGGAGACCCCGAGGTGCGGAGGTCGTGAGGACTCGTATCGCCTTCCCCCACAGCCCAGTAAACGGCAGACGGAGACCCCGGAGGTGCGGAGGTCGCGAGGGCTCGTATCGCCCTCCCCCACAGCCCAGTAAATGGTAGACGGAGATCCCCGAGGTGCGGAGGTCGTGAGGGCTCGTATCGCCCTCCCCCACAGCCCGGTAAACGGCAGATGGAGACCACCGAGGTGCGGAGGTCGTGAGGGCTCATATCGCCGTCCCCCACAGCCCAGTAAACGGCAGGTAATTTAGTCCATCTGATAAGGAATCCTCCGGTGGATACTTGGCGCCTTTTTTTCTTTTGAACAGCCTAAAGATCCACAGCCGCATTGCCCTGGAAGGTCCTGCCCTGCCTCTGGCCATCGGAACAGCTGTGGAGATAGCCGTACAGGGTCCTGGGACTCAAATTTGGTGGACTGTGTATTTTGTGTGATTTCTACCACTGCTGCGTGTGTAACCCAAAGGAAAACTGAGTGTTTATCCCTGCAAGCTTAGGGCTGCCCCAGCATTGTTGCAGTGTCCCCTATTGTTTGCTGATTACTGTCCCGACCTGTTTTGTAGGGCTGGTTAAACTTACTAAATGTGTTAAAAGTCGCAGGATGGTACCAATCTATTAAAAGTAGCAGGCTGACTGTTTAAGGACCACCTGTGCAACGTGTAGCTCTGCTGTGGAGTGTCCGTTGGGACTGAACTGTCTCTTGCGGGCTGCCAGCTGCCTATTCTCCTCCCCCCCTCTTTGGTTCTGCTTGCCTTATGTCCCCCAGTCCTCCCCCTATATTAAACCCCTGCTTTTCTTCTTCTCTCCTCAGACGGAGACCCCCGAGGTGCGGAGGTCGCGAGGGCTCGTATCGCCCTCCCCCACAGCCCAGTAAACGGCAGGTAATTTAGTCCATCTGATAAGGAATCCTCCGGTGGATACTTGGCACCTTTTTTCTTTTGAACGGCCTAAAGACCCACAGCCACATTGCCCTGGAAGGTCCTGCCCTGCCTCTGGCCGTCGGAACAACCGTTCTAGCCCCGCCCGAGCGCTGCGTTGACTCCCACTTATACCACCACCCTTGCTCGGCTTTCCCTTATAGGCTGAGCTGAGTATGGTCACATGGGCTGATTTTTTTTTTCCATCAGCCTAGTTTCCCATTTGCAGGTTATATTAACCTGCCATTAGTGGCCGCCCCTACTTCCCTGCCACTGTTAGGCGTCTCTACCTGTGCCCAGCCTGCTCTCCCTCCATTGGCTAGGTCACCCTGCTCTGCAGATATCCAGGCTCTCCGTTAGTCGTCACACCTCACCTCCTCTACCTCCTTACACCCAGCTCTGCAGGGTGGTCATGCCCTTCTCCCATTGTCTCCCACTGTTTCCCCCCCCGGGAGTCCCCTCCTCCACCTGGCCTGTATTCTTCCCTGTTCCCTGTTTGTGATTCCCGCTAACTAAACTTGCAGTGTATTCTACCCTGCTTCTGTTTCTGCTGTCTTGCTTCACCTGCGCAACATGGCAGCTCCCTCCACTACCCTTGGAAGTGCGCCCAGGACTGCCACCTGCTCTAGCCAGGATGTCCCCCTTCCCCTCAATTCACCACCTACATGGTTCTCCACCAAGGGACTAAAAATTGTCCACCTCAACATTCGGAGTCTCCTATGTAACCTTGTGGAACTTACTGCCTGGGTCGCCCACTACAACCCTGATGTCCTTGGTATCACAGAGACATGGCTAAAACCTCACATCCCAGGTGCAGCCTGCTCCCTACCCGGATATGGGCTCTTCAGACGGGATCAGGAGGGTAACAAAAGAGGGGGTGGTGTGCTAATTTACTATGAAGCTCACCTGAATGTATCCACCCCTGGCACCTCTCCACCAGACAACTCCCCCTGTGAGTTCCTACACGCCCTTCTCCTCCTGGGCCTCACTAAGAAAATACACCTCATTTGCTGCTACAACCCCCCCAAGGGTGGTTTGCCTGGACTCTCCTGGCTGCTCTCACTCCTTGGCGACAAAGTGGGCTCCAGTGAAGTCCTCGTCATAGGTGATTTCAATCTTAACTGGCTGGGTTCCAACTGTAGGCTATACGAACCACTGCTCTCTGGCCCTGGACTTAGCCAATTAATCTCCGAGCCTACAAGACCCTCACTCCAGGGGGGTGAAGGGTCACTACTTGACTGGATCCTAACCAACAGGCCGGACAGGATTATCTCCTCAGGCATCCTACCTGATGCTATCTCCGACCACTCGCCAACCTTCTGTGTCTAGGGCATCTCCAATGCCAAAGTACCCAGCAAAGTGATCCTGTTGAGGGATTACTCAAAGTTCTCCCCCACTGACTTCCTTGCTGACCTCGCCCTAATCGATTGGTCAGGGATCACCGCCTCCGCAGATCCAGCCCTAGCCCTGGATAGTTTTCTATCTAAGGTTATTCCTGTTCAGAACAAGCATGCTCCCCCCACCCAAAAAGGAGGTTAAGGGGAGTCGTCACCAAATGGCTCCATGGGGGTTTATTCTCCCTAATGAAGGAAAGGGATAAAAGCTGGTTGGCCTACAAAGCCTCCCAAAGTGGCTCCGATCTTCTTGCATACAGAAGGCTCAGAAATTCCTGTAAAAAAGCCATCCGGGCAGCTAAAAGTGAGGCCTGCCATCTGGCTCTGCTCTCTTCTGCCAGCAACCCGAGGAGCTTCTGGCAAAACATCCAAAATGTTGTTGGGATTTCTGCCAAAGTGCAACCCACAGACCTGCACGTAGACGGGGTCAGCTGTAATAACCACTCACAATCTCCAGCGCCTTTAATGCAGCGTTCTCTCAGCTGCCCGTTCCCCCACCCTCCCTCAAGCGTCCCCACCCCCTCAGGGCCCCCCTTCCTCCTTCATCATGTATTGGCTACCGAGGTCCAGAGGCATCTTGCCCGCCCTCCCCTCATAGTGGGGCGGGCAGACTGCCTAGAGCCTAGACTACTCAGGCTTGGAGCCTCCTTCTAGCCTGACCACTGCGCACATCCTCAACTCCTCCTTAACCACTGGCATTATCCCTGACCTTTGGAAAATTGCCAAGGTAACACCAGTTCTTAAGGGTGGAAACCCTAGAGATCTGCTCAACTATCGTCTCATTGCCATCCTGTCGCCCGCCTCGAAGATCCTGGAGAAGGTCGTGGCCTCTCAGCTCTCAGAGTACCTACATGAACACAACCTCCTCTCTCCTGCCCAACATGGGTTCAGAAAAGGTTACAGCACAACTACTGCCATTGCTGCTGTCACCTCGACGATTAGATCTGCCACTGACCAGGGCTACCTCACTGGTGCTGTCTTTGTCGACCTTTCAAAAGCCTTCGACAGGGTTGACCACGCTCTTCTTAGCTCCACCCTTCTCTCACTTGGTCTCTCCACTCCTGCTCACAACTGGTTCCTCAACTACCTCTCTGGTCGGAAGCAATATACCAACTTTAACCGTACCCCCTCCCATCTCACCGATGTCCTGTGTGGTGTTCCGCAGGGGTCGGTCCTTGGCCTTACTCTCTTCTCCCTCTTTATCAACGAGCTGCCGTCCATCACCTCCCATGGGTAAGCCACTCTATATGCAGACGACCTGGTTGTTCTATCGAGCGCCTGTGACATTAACACCATTAACTCACAACTTAACTCCAACTTCGAGCGGATCCAATCCTGGTTGGCTGAACACAGGCTTACTACCACCTCAAAAAAACCCAAGCTATGCTTTTTGGGTCACAGTGCAAATTGAAATGTTGCCTTGCACCATTCAGAATCCTCGGGACTGATGGCTCCCCCCTGCAGACGGTGGCTGCTGTCAAATACCTGGGTGTTACACTTGACCCTCAACTGGATCTCTCCCTGCACATCCGAAACGTCTGTAAGGCCACGAATGGCAAATTGGGCCTCGCCTAGAGAGCCAAAAGCTGCTTAACCCCTGCAGCTCATCTTGCCCTAGCTAGGGGGGGGTCCTTCTCCCGTCTTTCTGCTATGGGCTAGTCGCCTTTGCCCCATGCCCAAATCTAGCCTCTCAAAGTGGGACACTGCCTATAATAACATCTGCCGCTTTGCGCTTGCGGCCCCCTCCCTAACTCACCAGTGCAACCTCTACTCTCGTCTACAGTGGCTACCCCCCGAGAAACACCGTACCTATGTAGTTGGGAACTTCGTTGACAACATTATCAGATCTGGCACTCCTACTTCCCTTGCCCTCCACCCTACCCCCGACACTTCCTCCTACCCTCTCCGGTCGAGAGCAACACCTGACCGGCTGGTCCCTAGAACCCGTACCCTGGTGGGTGACTGGGCTTTTTCCGTCTATGCCTCAAAAAATCTGGAACTCGCTCCCTGCCTGTACTCAGTCCTCCTCCTCCTCCCATCTGGGCTTCAAATCCTCACTATGGAATTACCTGAGGGGCCCCTCTACTTGCTCATGCTTCCCGCAACACTCGCACCCTGATGTGGTGGGACAGGTCCTGTCTCCTAGAGGGCTACTATTAATATCATTTTTCACTCCTGGTAAATGGCCCTGAAATTGTCCCGTGTCTCACCTGAGCCAGCCCCATTAGCCCTATTCCGGGTGGTCACGGTACCCCGCTGGCACTTGTTTTCTGATTATGACTTTCTGTTGGCATAAGTGTACTCACTCATAAGCACTGAGCTACTCTGTGCTATACCTCCCCCTTGGGGCACTGTATATCTAATATTTTTGCACTGTACGTTTCCTGTACCATATTGTCTCTATTTGTTAGACTCTATGATAGCCCTGTCAAGCTGTCATATGTCATCCTGTAAACCTTAGCCTTTGACTCGCTGTTTGTTCCTCACTAAACCCTCCTTACCATGTTTATGCTTGTCCTGTACCCCAATGTAAAACCTCGCTCATGTCTGTATGTAAAGCGCTCTGTAACTCAGTCTTGTAACCCTCCCGGGTCTCACCTGAAAATAGGCACTTGGCTGTCTAGTGTGACTTGCCTGGTTAACAAAAGCAAATAAATAAATAAAATAAATAATGTTCCTCAACCCTGCCGTGGAGGGACCACCATGTAGGCGAGAGGATAGTTCAGACTCTATGCCATTCAGTCCTTGGCCTGTCGTGTGAGACTGCCAACAAGGGTGCCCATTGTGTTGGTTGTTTTCTGATGTGGGCATCTGCTCACTGGGAACTGGGCTGAGACCACCACAACTCATTTCAAGTTAGGCTACTACACAGCCCTCAGGTGATAATGGCTTTCGACTACTACTAACCTGTGCTGGATTTTAACCTGTGACCTAGAGGTGAAAGGCTCCTTAACTCGTTACCAGTCCACTGAGCCATCCAGTTCTTTTGCCCTCCACAGTTTTTGCCTCCACCACTTCCACTGGTAGTCCTTCCCAGGCAATGTACCACCCTTTCAGAAAAGTATTTCCTCATATCGCTCTTAAATCCCTCCCCCACCCCAGCTTCAGCACATGTCCCCTGGTCCTAGTGCTCTTTCTCATTTGAAAGAGGCTCCCTTCCTGCATCCTGCTCACCCCTGTAAGGTACAAAATCAGGCTTCCTTTGCTGTGAGGGTAACTGAGTGTAACAGTAGCAGTGGCTCAGATTTTATATTTTTGTACTACCACTGACCCCCACTAGAAGGGTTGTACCCCTTACTCTTTCCTGTTCCCCCTCTCTCTAAGTTGGTAGTCTGATTATATTTAGTTGATATTTTTCATATATCCATTTCCAGTTCTTTCTATACTATCTATTCTACAAGCACAACTTGTAGGAACATTTCTCACTCTCCTTGCTAACAGACATGAGGTAGGCTAGGATGTCCACAGTGGTTATTGGCAGGTGCACAACATCACTTGGTGTCACACAGGTGCCCATGCCAGTGCTAGTGTCCTACCCAAAAAGATTTGCAACCATTGATTCCTTGTGCCTCTGGCTTAGATCAAAGAATGGTAGTCTGTGTATAGATATTCAGGAATCTCCTCAATTATGGTAAGTACTGTACTGTAACTTTTCTTTGGTATTTTGAGTAATTTTTCCTTATTTCCATTCTCATGAGAGAATTTAGGCCCTGTTGTGTTCTCCTAGCGAGGGACTCACCCGAGCAATGACGTGATCTAAATGTTTTTGGCAGGTGAGTTGGGCAGATACAACTATAGGGATTTGAAGTATAGAACCTGCTAAAGAGCAAGATTTTCCTTGTTGATTGGGGGGGGGGGTATCCAATTTTTTGTTGGGTGGGTGCAAAAAATAATGGTCTTAGTATTTTTGGCATTCCATTAAGAATGAGTTGATTAAAGGGAGAGTAAAACAAATTGACAGTGATCATTTATAATGCTAATAACATTCATTTTAATTTTACTTTCATATTGGATAGCATTTTCATTTCATACGTAAGCAATAACACACAATGAAGTGTGGGTTATCTCCTGATAAGAGCACGCCCAGGTGTGTTATAAGGCATGAGGCGCTTGCACAGAGTGCCTTAGGCACCTGGGCATGCTCTTATAAGGAGATGACCCACACTTCGGAGTGTGTTATTGAGCTTATAAAATGGGTCCCCCAAGTAACTAAGAATAAAGAAAAAAAAAAGAATAAAATACATAGCAAAAACAAATGAGGTTAAATACAGACACCGTAATAGTCCCCCTATTGGTAATTGTTGATGGCCAGTACAGGGCGCTGCTCTCCCACCTCCCCCACCACACACACACACTAGTCAGTTTGTTGTTCCGTTTGCCCTCACACTGTATTCCTGACTGGCCCATACCCATTTTAATTAACCGTGTCTCTGCTACCAAGCAGAGCGGGGGTTTCTTTTAGAGCAAGCATCCCCTTTTCTTTAGATTGAATGTGTCCCTTGCCAGGCGCCATACTTACCGCTTGTAAAATAGCGGGTTGTAACATCAGGCGCTCACGCTGTTATAATAATGAAAATCTGGAAGTTTAAAAAAATATGGTTTACTTAAAAAAACAGTGTATAAGACAGCAAGCAGAGGAGCGGGTTTGGACCTTTACTTAGAAGACAGGTTGTAGCAGCATGCAGCGTCACTTGGGTTTGTTTCAGTTGCCTTTCTTTTTTTTATCAGAGAACCACAGATCAGAGTTTTATTTTGGAGTGTTTTATTACTTTTCAAAACCTAATGCGCACCACGTGTGTGTGTGTAGAGGCAGCCGAAGTGGGGTAGTGTCTGTTCTGCAGTTCGGCTACGAAGGTTCGGCAGGCGATGCAGAGTAGAGACTGTTCTGCCGCTTGGGCAGGAAAGTTCAGCTGTCAGACTGAGGCACAGTGATTTTTTTTGTAACACGTCCTGTGTGGCTGAAGAGGTGCCGACTGGCACAATATACCGTGACAAGGACATGGCTAGAGGTGCCAGTCGGCCAATGAGGATGCAGAAAACCTGAGACCCATTTTATAAACCAATATATAAAGAAGGCAGTCCCTGTTTGCTGACCCATCTGCACATCAGTAGCACTGCTGCTCATGCTGCTGGCGACTTGGATTGCGGAACAAGCTCAGGGTGTTGAATGGTTGGCTGGGGGGGGGAGATTGTGTCCTAGAGAATACTCTGCTTCTTTGGGAAGAGCTAATGCCCACCTCTGCACTAGCACTGCATCCTGGTGACAACAAATTGAAGTGCAGGTGGAGTCGTTGAGGAGGACAGGCCATTTGCTGGCTTTGCATGACACTACGCAACTGTGTGCATGCATGCGCATTGGGGCCTAGCATGCAGATGTCGTTGGAGTGGGACAAAATGTAGATACACGTACCCTGGCCATGGACAGTTATGCATGGTAAATTTAGGCCTTGCACTGCCTTATTGTACCCATCTCCATCCAAAGGGTCTCTGAAGGGAGGGATCTGCCTGCCCTGCTTTGGCCATGCCTCGAAGTGGGAGAGGCAAGCCGGGGAACTGAAATGAGAGGGCTGCAAATGGGAGTCATGGGGTTGGGTGGTCACCTCATGATGATGGCAAGTAGACCAGAACAGAAATACTACAGATTTAAAAAAGAAAGACAAGACCTGCAAAACAATCCTAGTAAGATGCTGTATAAGACTGAGCTCACTCATTCTGATAAACTGAGACCTTTCATGTGATTAACATTTCAGCGGTGAACATGAAGGAAGCCGGCGGATGAAGACAGAACTGCTGGTACAGATGGATGGGCTCTCCCGATCGGATGACCTTGTTTTTGTTTTAGCAGCTTCCAACCTGCCATGGTAAGAGACTAAGGACACATTATATAAAGCACAAATACATTAATCTTGGAATGGAGATGAAAAGTGGTAATATAAATATATACAGATGGCACTCTAACATCTCATGGCTAAACCTGAAAGGAACTCGAATGAGTCTGTATTTATAGCCATTTGTATCTGCAGGGGATTGAACTGCACTATTGCGCTGTGGTAAAGTCGGATGTATTATTTGTCATTGTTTTTGAGGGCAGAATTGTGAAGATTTTAGCTCTCTTATGAGACTATAAAGGTGAAGTTTAACCACTTTCTGAGCTTGATAAAAACATTTTCTGAGCGTCATAGTACTTGGTGTAGAAGGGAGTGTCCCAAGATGCCCTCTTCCTTGTAGAGGAAGGAATTGTTATGTTCGGAGGAGTAGCGAGCAGTGAACGCATACAACGTAAAGAGGATAAAAAAGGTAATTCTAGTCTTAAAAAAATGATTTTATTTCAATATGCGTGTTTAGTCACCTTAAGTACATACACCAATGTTTCTTTATTATAGCAGCATCACTTAATCAAGGCTGTGTGGTGTTAATCATGACTATCAAGTTTCTTTTACTCACGTTATTCTGTGGAAGAAGCATGCTCGGTACTAGTTTTACTGGTTGGATGGAGCTTTCTTCTGCCCTTTGCTTGCATTACATTAGCCTGTTAAGTAGTGTCACTGCTGTGTAAAAGAAACCCTCATCCACCTCTGCCCTTGAGAAGCACTTTGTAAGGGCAGAGGTTGCCAAGGGTTTCTCTTACACAGAAGTGACATTGGATAACAGGCTGAACTAATTCCTAAATTGGGTCCCTGGTTCCTTTATATACATTTATGGGGAGACTGTAAATCCAAGCAGTAGAAAACAATTGTGTGTATAGTCTCTTCCCGCCTTTGTGAGTGAAAACTGCGAACTTTTTATTTTCGCTTATGTATTTTTTATTCTTTCATGCACTTTATGTAGCCTTGTGTATCACTTTAATACTGCATTCTTGTAATTTTCAATTTTCTTGTATGCTACTTTAGAATTTTACTTTATATCCACTGATGTTTCAGACTCCCTTGCCCTTTTTTTTTTTTTACTTTTTATTTGTAGCATTTAGTAGATATACATACTGAATACATACATTCTGAATGGGTATACATCATACAGCCTCAGAAATACATTAAATAGGATTATGACTATCCATTCGGTTGGTACAGCATTGAGGGTAACTTCAACAACTTCCTAATAATAATCTACACTTTCAATTCAGGAGCTATAATACAGCCAATGCCTTAAATGTTTTCTTAAAGAATCTTAAAAAACAGCATTTATAAACCGACCAATGAGGTCTATTGTGTTCAATAACAACTGTGGTAGAATAAAGAGATCTCTATTCCAGAGCTCCCATATATAAACAAGCTGGGGATAGTTGGTGTTGTCTGCAGTGTTCTGGAGAAATTAGCCCTCTGGAGAAGCAACATACTAAAACAACAAATATGTCTGGTGCTTCAAGAAGAAATAAATCCCCCGCACCAAGACCAGCTTGTGCCACTTTTAGGTATATGAAAAGCACCAGACTGAAATAAATCCAGTCTATCAGGGCTGTCCTGGGTAACTGCATTAAAAACTAAGGCAAAATGCACCTCTTCCCCTACCATGTTCTCTACAACAAATGGTGCACTGTTGTTTTAACTTATTAAAATAGCCATCAAATTTGCAATCAACAAAATTATCAGTGCTTCTTAAGTAGAGATAACTATAAAAGCATACATTTTACCATTTGAGTATTTTACATGAGGTAAACATACAGCAAACGAAACTCAGACGGGCAATCTGTTTTGGCTGAAACCCCAACCACTATACAGTCTCTGTAAAGTTCCTTCAACCCAAGGAGTTCAAAACTCTCTCTCTTATAAAACTTTTAAACGAAGAAACTGTGATACAACTGTAATGAGAGGAAACTCACACAACTGAGAAATACAAAAGTAGACATTTTACCAAACATTTATCAGTCCCAGACACTGTCAGTCCCCATCAGACTCCTCTTCCTCTGAGGAGCGCCCCTCTCACTGCCGTTTGGCCACTATACGTTCGATGCAAGCACCCGCTTCTTTTGGGTCAGTAAAACAGTACTGACACCGGCCAACAGTGAAATAAAGATGGGCCGGGAATGCTAAAGGAAAAGAAATGTCTAGCTCACAGAGTTGATTTTTTTACTCTATCAAACGCCTTCCTTCTCATGCGGGTGGCGTATGAGATGTCTGGGAAAAACAAGATGCGATTCTTCTCCAGGTACACCGGACCCCATTTCTCAATGCTCCCAATAATATATCCCATTCTCCTGGAGATCTTAATGTGAACAAGACTGTACGTGGGTTAGTAAATCCACCGGTGGGTTGTCTAGGGGAAATCCG
Source organism: Neoceratodus forsteri (assembly GCA_016271365.2). NCBI lineage: Eukaryota > Metazoa > Chordata > Ceratodontiformes > Ceratodontidae > Neoceratodus > Neoceratodus forsteri. The sequence goes on from CM057449.1 coordinate 487,892,738, forward strand.
ATAAGCTTTCATTATTTTAAAGTCTAGGCAGTCAGTTAAATCCTCCAGCCAGGATTTGCAGGTAGGTTATCAGCGAAGTGCCTTCCGATTCCTCAGTGAGTCCAGTGATCCGCACATTGGCAGCTCGAACAGAGTTTTCTAGCTGTTCCACTCAGCTTCTCAGAGCGGCCTGCTCTTTCAACGATGTGGCTGTAGTGGCGAGGGCCTTTCTTGCGGTGGCCTCCGTGGACTTTGTGAGCTCCCCCATCGCATCGAGCCTATTCCCCATTGAGAGAAATTTCTAAGAGAACCCTTCTAGTTTTTGGTCCATGCGTTGGACTGGTTTTGTCAGGGCAGTTACCGCTATTTGCAGGGTTGAGAGAGTTGCTTCTGTGGAGACCGAGCTCGTGGGTGGAGTAGGGCCTGGTGGTTCCTCAGGCGGTTTGGCAGTGGAGGAACGTGGGAGAAAGAAATCCTGCTTTGTTGTCTTCGTACAACCCATTTTCAGAGACTAATATGATTCCTCAGGTGCAGTATCGCTGCTACTATCAGTCTCTGGCAAATTATAATTCCAATAGCCAAATGATGCTTTTAATCAAGGAATTTAAGGTCAGTCTAGGGAGCTCCAGAAAATTGCTGCTGCTGGCTGGGTTACTGGCTCAGCCCCCTACCCCCTTGTCCTTTTTCAAAGTAATAAGTGGCTTTTTAAATTCTTAAAATCACAAACCAAAGAACAAATTATCATTGTATCCTCATTCATTGTGATAAAATGTTGTACATTTCTTAAAACCACAGGGGAACTAACCTGTCCCTTTTGCCTCCGAGATTGTCATCTGTTTCCAGGTTGAAGGACAAGCATCAAAAGTCCTCATCTTCAGATGGCTATCACAGTGAGTGGTCTAATGAGAAAGAAGGCTACCACATCTCTCTCTCTTGTACCCAGTTGCCTCATTGCTCCTTTGCTGAGGGTCAGTCCAGACCATTTCAGCGGCCTTGGACAATTTCTCACCATGCCGGGCTGTCATAACACCAAGGTCAGGATCTGGCTTTGACTTTTCCACTGAAAGTGATGGGCAGCCACCAGTGACCAGCATTGTGCTGTTGTATGTGTCTGTGCCTGATTCTCAGGTGCTCATATCTATGGTGTCTGAGATATTCCAACAGCTTATGCCTTCCCTACTCCCCCTTTGATGCCGGTGATGGGTTTATCTGGATCTGCACGGCAGCCAGTGGGGCCATCCGTTCTCTTCCCCCAATTGAGGATGATGATGAGGAATATATTCCTGAACTATATAGAGGATGATTGTTAAGGCGGTGAGGATGATCTGAAAATGCCTGTAGGATTGGATTCCATTGTCCTCCTATAGTGATAACCTTGTTTTGTACACCCCTTGGTCACCACTGGAGGATGCTTCCTTCCAGGCCCTGATGCAGCACATACAGGAGGTTCTTCGCTTCACTGCTGAGGAGTAGGAGAATTCCTCCAGATGTGCTCTTTGAGTTCCTGAAGGTGACAACTGTCCCATCTGATGCCACTATGGCTGCATGGTATAGACCTGGTAGCACGACTGCAGTACCTCACAAGGTTGATAAGATGTACCTGCAACTAAATCCTTTTATGCCTCCCAGCATGAGACTGACCAATATGATTGGTTGAAGGCCCCTCATCATATGAGCTCTCTACCCCCTAATAAGGGGTCTAGGAAGCTTGATGTTATGCCTGTACCTCCTTGGGCCTTGGTATTGCTAACTATCAGACCTACATGATTAAATACTAGAAAAATCAATGGAAGTCCCTGGCAGATGTCGTTGACAAACTACCTGACAGTACTCCTAAATGTGAGGGCCACCTGATGGTCTCTAATGGCCTGGAGACAGGGAAACATCTGATCCATTCGGCCTATAATGCCTCAGATGCTTCTATCCCTGCTGCCATCTCTTGCATTTCCCTCAGGCATTATTTCACCCTGAGGGTCACAGATTTTGCCTCTGATGTGCAATAGTCTATCATCAACTCCCCCTTCCATGGCCATAGACTGTTTGGCCACGATGTGGAGCTTGTTCTTTGGGACCTACAGCCTTATGCATGACCCTCCAGTCCACAAAGTCCCTTACCTCTCAGCTTTCTGTAGAATATGGTGACTGCTTTCCAAAGTGGGGGTGTTCAGTATCCCCCTGGTTGCCCATTGGGGGGTGTTGCCCCCATTCCCCCCTCAAGCTGGCCCTTCAGATGCCTGTTTCAAGACCCCGGGGTACTGGTGGGGTTCCTGCCTCCCCCCCAGGGCCTGTTAGGTTTTTCTGGGCCCCTATCCCCCTATCCCCCACTCCCCTTATTCTCTGTTTTTTTTAGTTACGGGCTGCTACTTGGACTTGGGAGATCTCACCTTAGTGAAAGGAAGATGGCCACCATTGAGAGCTCTTTGAATGCGTAGTCCCCTGCTTTGAATTTATTTTATGCAGTACTTCCACAACTTACATTTTTAACGTGGCTAAGTAAGGCTTTCTAAGAGGTATTTCGGGTCATACAGTAATTTAGCTTAGGTAAGCTAGGTTCTTTATTTTCTGTCCATCTGGCTCCGGTTCAGCCTATAGCAGTACCCTGCAAAACCCTGCAGTACTCTTTTTAATAATTGTTTACTGTTAGTGACTATTGCCGTTTTTGTTCAGTCACTGCTGTTGTCAAATAAAACTGCTGCAATCCTTCTATTGTGTTTGTGCCTGTTCTAACTCCAGGAATTCTTCAATATGCAGTCAGCCTCCAGTGTTGAACTGCCTCGGAGAAATGGAACTTATGCGAATGGTGGAACACTCATTGGCTTGTGCCACCATTCAAACTGCTGCCCTTACCAACTGCTATGTTCAGATTTCATTCTCAACTTGCCTAGTAAGACGCCTCGGAGGCTGCTCCTCAGCGTGACTGGGTTTACATTTATTTTTTGTGAAAATCAAGTAAAATGTTTTTATTTACTTTATCTACTGCCTTTATTTAATTTTTTTATAGTATAGCACTAGTTTTAGAGTTATTTTCCTTCAGTTCGCGGTTCCTCAACAGTTCTGTGAAACCGTCGAGGAACCAGCAATCCACTCTTATTTCTTTTACTTTTTGCTTAAATTGTTTTAAAAAGAACTTAAGCGGCACCCTTCCTAAGTTTTCCAGGGTCATCGGTTATCCCTGTCAAATGTGTTTTTTCTTCAGTCTGGGAACCGACCGCTACACTCTGTGACCAGACAGGAACCAAACTTGACTTAGTTACTTTACCTAAAACTTCGGTTGGGAACCGAGCTTCAGTTCTTATTCCTTCTAAATAGTAGAGTGGTGGTTATGTCCAATAAACCGAAAAAGAAGAATACAGGGCCTACTGATTTTAAAAATTGTGTTAAGTGTGGGGAGGTGTTTGCTAAGGCAGATAAGCATGACTTGTGCTTGTTTTGTCTAGGTTCCTCACACGTCCAAGCAGACTGTGAGATCTGTAAAACTTTCCCTGCTAAAACTGTGAAAAAATGCTTAGAGTGTTTTAAGAAAGGAATGACCACTCCAGCGGTTCTGAGTGATCCGACTGCAGATCAGCTCTCTCCTTCTTCCTTCCTGTGTCCCATACCCTTATTCTTGTGTCATCTGTCTACACTTATTCTTTCTCTACTTAATTTTCTCCTGTAGGTTACTTCTGAGGATTCTTGATTTGTACTATTTCGTGTTTATTTCACTACACATATTGTAACTTCTGCTTATGTGCCTTGTATGTATTATGCTGATGTGACTTGTATATATTCCTCTTCTATTGTTATAATCTTTGGTTATTTTTTTGTGTGATTTGTAACTCGCACTATTTAAGTTTATTTTATTTACATATTTGTTTTACTGTCTATGTGACTTTATACATGCCTCAATTATTGGTATCTTTTGTGCCTCCCATTGTACCCTCCCCCGGGTGGCCCCGAAAAAGGGACATTCTGTCTCAGTGAGCTTACTTGGTTACCAAAATTCAAATAAATAAATAAATTAAAAGGAGAAAACTAAAATTCCAGAACCGGTCGCCTCTGACAAAGGCGAATCTTCTGAAATTTAGAAGATCCTAAATCCAAGAGACCTGTGGAACTGGCCTGAGACCCAGTTCCGGACAAAAAAAAAAACACAAACAAAAGCACACCGAACCTCCTGCTGAAAAAGTAAAGGCGCTCCTGGTGACCAAATTGGCCATACCCATGACTGAAGCTGTGGTTCAGACTTTACAAGTGCTGCAAGCCATGCAGACTGCAGTTTCTCAGGGTTTGATGCCGGTTCCTTGGCAACCTTTACTGATGAACCCATCGGTTAGAGTATCAGTTCCAACCACGGTTCCTTCTTCGGTTCCATGTTCAGTTCCATTAGCCCAAGATCCTCTACATGAAGAATATGAGGAGGAAGAGGAGGAGGATGAGCCAATAGAACTGGAGGTCTCCCCTAATCAGGAGTTTGAGTCCCCTCCTAGGCTAACAGAGAATTACTCCTCTCATTACACCTTCATAAAACAAATGGTGGACGCCCTCGACCTGACCACAAATGAGATTGTGGAGGATGAGGAGGAGGCAGAATTTCTAGATATGGTGGGCCTGGCACCCACCAAAAGGCTTTTGCTCCCAATTAATAAGTCACTCAAGAAGCAAGTCATGAAGGTGCTGGAGACACCCAATTCTGTGCCTTCCACAGACAAAAAAGTTGACAAAAAATATCAGCTGGATAGCTCAGGAGTGGAGTTCCTTTTTTCTCACCTTGATCATGAAAGAATGGTACAGTGGTACAAGCTGCAGCTTGTGACAAGGCTTGGGTACCCATGGCATCACACCCACCTGAAAAAGATTCAAGGAAACTTGACAGCATGGCAAAGAAGGGCTACCTGCCTGCTTCTTTGGCCATTAGACAGGCAAACCATATGGCCTGTGCTGCTCGATATCAGAAATCTCTGTGGAATTCTGTGATGTCCATGGTGGATAAGGCACTTGCAGGATTGGCTGCTGATCTGGCAGAAACAGCCAGGTGTGGGTTGGAGACCACAAAATATCAGTTCCTCATGGCAGTAGATGCTTATGACACTGCTGCCAGATGGATGGCACTTACTGTGGCTCTGAGGAGGTTTGCCTGGCTGAGGACTACAAACTTTTCCCAGGATACCCAAAATAAAGCCATGGATTTCTCATGCAAAAATAATCTGTTTGGTGACAAAACAGAAGCATACGTGAAGAATGTGGCTGAATATAAAACCACCTACAAGAGCAATGCCGCAAAAGAGAAAGCTTCCACTTCCTACAGGCCACAGGGAAGGGGAGGGAGGTAGAGATAGGTCAGACTATAGACCTTTTTCCAGGCCCAGGCCCCCCGACTATCTGCAACAGAGGATACTTCAGGGCAGAAGGGTTCTAGGCATGGGGTTCAGACCCACAAGCTACAGCTCAAACAAAAAAGGCTTTCTGATGTGTTAGTTAGGGTCGCCTCCCCACTGCCAGTAGGGGGGCAGGCTGACTCACTACTTCCAGGCTTGGGAAACCATTACCACAGACAAGTGGGTCCTGGAAGTAGTGAGACAGGGCCTAGCTCTCAGCTTCACATCTTTCCCCAGGTTAAGGTCGAAACTTTTCAGACCAGCATCCCCCACAAAAAGAGCACTCCTGGAAGCAGAAGTGTCCAACTTGCTGGTAGCAAAGGAAGTAGAACCAGCTCCCCTCTCCCAATGAGGGAAAGGGTCCTACTCAAGATACTTCCTAACCTTAAAGAAAAAGGGGGTGTGGCAACCCATTTTAGACCTAAGAGCTCTTAACAAGCACTTAGCAAAGCCAAAGTTCAGAATGGTGACCATAGCAATGATTCTTCCCACTCTTCAGCAAGGAGACTGGCTGGCATCACTCAGTCTAAAGGATGCTTACTTCCACATTCCCATCAGGGAATCCCACAGAAAATACCTCGGGTTCAGACTAGCTTCAGGACATTATCAGTTTGCAGCCCTACCATTCGGGTTAACCTCAGCTCCCAGAGCTTTCACAAAGTGCCTGGCATACCTAAGGTGGCAGAGTATCACTGTGTTCCCCTACCTGGAAGACTGACTAGCCGTGGGGCAGTCATCGCAACAAGTAAAAGATGCCCTCAAGTTCACCCAGGATACCTTGGAGTCTTTGGGGCTCTGATCGAATCGATGTCCAAAAATCTGTACTTCAACCTGTCCAGGTACACAATTTCATAGGGGCAGAGTTGAATACCCTGCAAGGGAGGGCCTTCCTCCTGCATGACAGAGTGGACAATATCCTGCAAATCCCCCCCCCCCATTTCTCTTTATGCACCTACGCTGCATTAAACGGACTCTCTCCAGGAAGTCGCTTGGCTTCAGCCATGATCCTGCCCACCTGAAGTCCTCCATTCCGCCTCCATCGGCTGCCTCTCCATCTACTACCTGTCCACCCAACCCCCCCCGTCTCGAAGTCCCCCGAGGTGGGACCACCTACTCCTTCCTGGCACTCTAACTATAATTTAGCAGAATGACCAGAAAGGGAAGAGAGCCAGAGGTGTGAACGGAGAGACCCAGCACTGGGTATGGTTGGCCGACCTCTGTACCCCCCCTTTCGCCTGCCGGGAGGCAGGGGTATTTTCCTTGTTTCGTCCCCTGATGCAGCCGTGCAAATGGCATTGGCGTGCAGAGTGAGCGAACCTGCCCACTCCTGCAGATGCCTGCCAGTACCAGACCCCATTAGCTGTCCCCACCCCAGGTGTTTCGCCTCCTAGCCTCTGCCAGGAGCCGCCAACAAGCAAGGAAATCCCCAGTACCCCCCCAGGAGAAGAGAGCAGTCCACTGGATACTCGTTGTAAACCATACCTAGGGTAAATGACATCGCACACAATTATGCATGCATCCATCAAAGATCCCATTGCTAAGTACTGCTTTAAGAAGCTGTCCAACCCTGAATACCACATTGCCATAACAGTATTAAATGATGTACTTTTGGAGTTAGCAGAGTTGTCTAAGATGTTTCAAAAAAGTGGTCTGACAACAGTTGAAGCTGTACAGATTGCTAGGGCAAAAATAAAAAAGATCAGAAGCCAGTACCTGAGTGAAACTGTCTACTGGAGCCAACCCGTAAAACTGCTTTTGGCTAACTGCACAGCTGAAGTAAGCACAACAGCAGTTTTGCAATTCATTGGTCTCTTTTGGGACCTTCTGGAGAGCCAATTTCCTGCAGGTGAGCTTTCTGACTGATCTGCCTTTGATTTTGCAGCAATGCCACAATGCAACTTTGAGTTTGGCTTATCCAATATTGAGAGACTGTACAGCAATTATCAGGACTATTTTCATCAGCGGACTAAGCAGAAATTGTTAGCCAGTACAATAACTTCAGAGTTATAGGTGCTGAAAAACTAAAGGGAGTATAATTAAAATCCTTTACTGACATGATCCACTTTACTTTGACTAACGTGCAGTACAGCATGGTGGCTAAACTTACTGATGTATGTGCTACATTCCAAGCTAAACATGAAGCTATCATGTATAGAGGTTCCTACACAGTCTTATCCTTCCCCAGAACAGAGTCTCCATAGGGAGGTGCAGTGTGAGAAGGATACGACAGCACAGAGAAAAATCTTGGGAGTGATAGAGGATCATGTACTGAAGCAAAGAGAAGTATGGCTGAGTAGGACCATAACTATCTTTGGGTGGAAGGTTTCACTCAAGGATTCTCAAAGGACAGTTAGGGAAGATTTGTTGTTGCTCTTGGAAAGAGCATTAGGATTTTATATCTCCAGAAACATGGTGGAGTCCATAAAGTTATACAGAGATCCTGAGCCCACAACACAGATTGATATTACATTTAAAAATCCTCATACAGCTAGCAACTTGCTTTCTCTGGCCAGCAAGCTGGATTGCTTGGGAATACATTTAGTTAACACATTAGACTTGGGCAAAGTCTTTTCCAGGTTGCCACAGACTAAGGATAGTCCAGAATCAATCTTAGAGGCAGATAACCCCCTGATTGACTTTGGAAACCTAATTGACCCTAATACCTACTCGCTGCTGACAGTTATTAATTCAGCCTGTCAAATGCAGCCTGTAGATAATATCAAACAAATGAACTCCGAATGCCAGCTAGATTTGGATACGGGAGCTGGGGATCGAGATGTGGATGTCTTTTCTATACTTTCATGGAATATTGAGGGCATCCATCTTAAAATAATTGACCCTGAAGTAGTGAGATTTCTGGATAATTTTGATATTATTGGACTACAAGAAACATGGTGTACAGAAACTGTAACTCCCAAATTGGCTGGATATTCTGTCTTTACTCTGCCAGCAACTAAAGATAAAAAGAAGTTTGGAAGGTTTAAAGGGGGTATTTCCTTTTTTATCAAAACTTTGCTCAATTTTCAGATCACTAACATTTCCACTAAGTCAGAGGGTATTTGGGATCTAGTGATTAGCAAGGGACAAGAGAAGATCATTCTCTGCAATATATACTTTCCCCCTCGCAATAGAGCTACTGATCCTGCTGACCTTTTCATACGGGATCTGAAAGTGGCACTTGACGAATTGTCAAATAAGAGTATATCTTGTCCAATAATTATTTTGAGAGACTTTAATGCCAGAATTCTTTCTTGTTTCTTGGAGGATATATAGTCAGATACGATCCATACAGTATCTATAATTAATCCAAATATCTAATATACTAGGACTGCTCAGGATCCAAAATCTAACCTCAGAGGTAGGGAATTGCTAGCGGGCTTGGCCAGTAGAAATTTCTGTATTTTAAATGGGAGAACTCAGGGAGATCTAGTTGGATTCTTAACGTATAGAGGACCTACCGGCTTTTCAACCCCTGATCAGGTTTGGACCAATTTGGAAGCAGTAAAGCTGATTCAAAAGTTAGAGGTCATGGATAGATTGGAATCAGCACACTGTGCCATTGTAATTAACATCAAATGCCCTTTTGGGACTATAAGGAGTGAGGTACAACAGGAAGAGAGTCTGGAAGTCATAAACAAGAGAATGATTAGATGGGGGCCAATTCATCAAGCTAGTTTCACAGAAATTCTTAGTACAGGAGTCTTAGGTGTTATTCACAAGTTGGTCCTGGACAAAAGTACAGCCTTTAATATGTTGGAGATTTGGGAAACTATTCATTCTTTACTTGGACCTCAGGGACTTTGGGAAAAACTGAGGCAGGCTATTTTGGATAGGGATGGAAGGTGATTTTGGAATATTGTTGCCAGGCGATATAATAAATATGCCAGTAGGATTGAAGCCTATATTACACCTGAAGTTTGGGCATCTCGTTTCTCCAAGCTTTGTTATTCTCATGAAGAGCAGGAGACACCTGATGCTTTCAAAACACAGGAGGATGAATTTTTTCCAAGACCTATCTTGATCACAGAAGACGAAATCTGGATGGCACTGATAGGGCTTAAGGCAAATAAAGCACCAGGGCCTGATGAGGTACTAGGTGATCTCTGTAAGGTTTTTCCTAACTGGTGGATTCCTTTTCTTCTTTTGCTGTTTGATGGCCTGGTTCAGGGGTACTCTTGCCCTGCCGGTTGGGCCGGTTGTACTGTAGAACGGTCCTTCTGGAAACCGTTCTGTGCCTCATTCAATACTGAGTTCTCCTTGACTCACGACAGCAATCTGCCCAAAATTATCCTAGAGAAAATCTTCTGTGAAACATCTATCAAATGAATAGGCCTATACATCCCTGGGTCATTCGGATCCTCTTTTTTAAAAATTAGGAAGATGACACTACCTGCCCAACCGGCAGGGCAAGAGTACCCCTGAACCAGGCCATTAAACAGCAAAAGAAGAAAAGGAATCCACCAGTTAGGAAAAACCTTATAGAGATCACCTAGGAACCCATCCAGCCCTGGTGCTTTATTTGCCTTAAGCCCAATCAGTGCCATCCAGATTTCATCCTCTGTGATCAAGATAGGTCTTGGAAAAATGTCATCCTCCTGTATTTTGAAAGCATCAGGTGTCTCCTGCTCTTCATGAGAATAATAGAGCTTGGAGAAACGAGATGCTCAAACTTCAGGTGTAATATAGGCTTCAATCCTATTGGCATATCTGTTATATCCCTGGGCAACACTATTCCAAAATCACCTTCCATTCCTATCCAAAACAGCCTGCCTCAGTTTTTCCCAAAGTCCCTGAGTATGTTTATGTCTCTCCCATTAGAAAATTTTCCTGTATTTTTCTCTTTCAGTCTTTTGCAATTTAAAATCTGATGCAGACTTATTTCTTTTCTTCTTATGCTGTCTTAGTTTTCCTCCAAACTCTTTCTTTGCCTGTAGGCATGCTGAATTAAACCAAGACTTTTTATAAAGGGACCTAGGATGGTACGTTGTTTACATCTAGGTCCAAGTAAAGAATGAATAGTTTCCCAAATCTTCAACATATTAAAGGCTGTACTTTTGTCCAGGACCAACTCGTGAACATCACCTAAGACTCCTGTACTAAGAATTTCTGTGAAACTAGCTTGATGAATTGGCCCCCATCTAATCATTCTCTTGTTTATGACTTCCAGACTCTCTTCCTGTTGTACCTCACTCCTTACAGTCCTAAAAGGGCATTTGATGTTAATTACACTGGCACAGTGTGCTGATTCCAATCTATCCATGACCTCTAACTTTTGAATCAGCTTTACTGCTTCCAAATTGGTCCAAACCTGATCAGGGGTTGAAGAGCCAGTAGGTCCTCTATACGTTAAGAATCCAACTAGATCTCCCTGAGTTCTCCCATTTAAAATACAGAAATTTCTACTGGCCAAGCCCGCTAGCAATTCCCTACCTCTGAGGTTAGATTTTAGATCCTGAGCAGTCCTAGTATATGAGATATTTGGATTAATTATAGATACTGTATGGATCGTATCTGACTATATACCCTCCAAGAAACAAAAAAGAATTCTGGCATTAAACTCTCCCAAAATAATTATTGGACAAGATATACTCTTATCTGACAATTCATCAAGTGACATTTTCAGATCCTGTATGAAAAGGCCAGCAGGATCAGTAGCTCTATTGCGAGGGGGAAAGTATATATTGCAGAGAATGATCTTCTCTTGTCCCTTGCTAATCACTAGATCCCAAATACCCTCTGACTTAGTGGAAATGTTAGTGATCTGAAAATTGAGCAAAGTTTTGATAAAAAAGGAAATACCCCCTTTAAACCTTCCAAACTTCTTTTTATCTTTAGTTGCTGGCAGAGTAAAGACAGAATATCCAGCCAATTTGGGAGTTACAGTTTCTGTATACCATGTTTCTTGTAGTCCAATAAAATCAAAATTATCCAGAAATCTCACTACTTCAGGGTCAATTATTTTAAGATGGATGCCCTCAATATTCCATGAAAGTATAGAAAGGGCATCCACATCTCAATCCCCAGCTCCCGTATCCAAATCTAGCTGGCATTCGGAGTTCATTTGTTCGATATTATCTACAGGCTGCATTTGTCAGGCTGAATTAATAACTGTCAGCAGCGAGTAGGTATTAGGGTCAATTAAGTTTCCAAAGTCAATCAGGGGGTTATCTGCTTCTAAGATTGATTCTGGACTATCCTTAGTCTGTGGCAACCTGGAAAAGACTTCGCCCAAGTCTAATGTATATGTAATACTAAATGTATTCCCAAGCAATCCAGCTTGCTGGCCAGAGAAAGCAAGTTGCTAGCTGTATGAGGATTTTTAAATGTAATATCAATCTGTGTTGTGGGCTCAGGATCTCTATATAACTTTATGGACTCCACCATGTTTCTGGAGATATAAAATCCTAATGCTCTTTCCAAGAGCAACAACAAATCTTCCCTAACTGTCCTATGAGAATCCTTGAGTGAAACCTTCCACCCAAAGATAGTTATGGTCCTACTCAGCCATACTTCTCTTTGCTTCAGTACATGATCCTCTATCACTCTCAAGATTTTTCTCTGTGCTATCGTGTCCTTCTCACTCTGCACCTCCCTATGGAGACTCTGTTCTGGGGAAGGATAAGACTGTGTAGGACCCTCTATACATGATAGCTTCATGTTTAGCTTGGAATGTAGCACATACATCAGTAAGTTTAGCCACCATGCTGTACTGCGTTAGTCAAAGTAAAGTGGATCATGTCAGTAAAGGATTTAATTACACTCCTTTATTTTTCAGTACCTATAACTGAAGTTATTGTACTGGCTAACAATTTCTGCTTGGTCCACTGATGAAAATAAATAGTCCTGATAATTGCTGTACAGTCTCTCAATATTGGATAAGCCAAACTGAAAGCTGCAATGTGGCATTGCTGCAAAATCAAAGGCAGATCAGTCAGAAAGTTCACCTGCAGGAAACTGGCTCTCCAGAAGGTCACATAACAGACCAATGAATTGCAAAATTGCTGTTGTGCTTACTTCAGCTGTGCAGTTAGCCAAAAGCAGTTTTACGGGTTGGCTCCAGTAGACAGTTTCACCCAGGTACTGGCTTCTGATCTTTTTTATTTTTGCCCTAGCAATCTGTACAGCTTCAACTGTTGTCAGGCCACTTTTCTGAAACATCTTAGACAACTCTGCCAATTCCAAAAGTACATCATTTAATACTGTTATGGCAATGTGGTATTCAGGGTTGGACAGCTTCTTAAAGCAGTACTTAGCAATAGGATCTTTGATGGATGCATGCATGATTGTGTGTGATGTCATTTACCCTAGGTATGGTTTACAACGAGTATGCTGGGTATTGTATTGTCAAGCTCAGTGGGGGTTTTAAAATATATTTTTGCAATGTAGTGAGTGAATCAGTGTGATATGAGAGAGGAGATGCATTTAGGAGACTGTATTTATCTTCCATTCCTGATCCATACTAAGCACAGTCTGAATTTATGAAATTAAATGAAAAGGAAATTTTTTGCACTTACATTTCTTGCCTGTCCACTTTAGAATTACTATCCCCATGTAGCCAACATGAGCAATCTTTTACAAGCACTGATTCATTGAATCTCAAATACGTATATGAGACCCCGTTTTAAGGAGAAGCGCAATCTCATCTCTCTAGACATAAGTGCAGTCAATGTCTCAGCCTGCTAATTGAGAAGGTTATACCCATTCCAGCCCCCAACAAATACACTAAACTATTACACAGAAATAGACAGCAGGTTGCTTTGATGCTTTTATTGTAAACAAAAACTATAGTTTTCCCATTTTCTTATACTGAAAAAAAAATGACCATGCTTACAATGGTGAGGCTCTAAATCCATTATAAACACATTTTATATGTGAGGCGCTGCTTGGGGAGGAGGCAAATTACACTGATGTTAAGCAACTTTAAAACTGAAATAATATAATATACACCCTATGTCAGAGACTCTCTCACATTGCTTTGTTGGGGGGCATCTACTGCTTGGGGAGGAGGCAGATTACACTGAAGTTATACACCTTTAAAACAGAAATAATATAATATACACCCTATGTCAGAGAATCTCTCACATTGCTTTGTTGGGGGGCATCTACCAAACAAATAAAACATGCCATTTCCGTGAACAGCAGGGGAATACTGTTCATTACCAAGTACCCTCTTACTGAAAAGAGGTGTCAAGCTGAAAATATTGCTGTAACTGCAAAGCCGATTGGTTGGAATTTTGCCGATTGGTTCCTTTGTTCAGTAAGTGGAGCGAGAGTGAAATGTCTGGCTTGTTAACTGCTAGCATGTTAAAATAAATGGGTTGTGGCCTCGGGGGTGTGGCCATACAATGTTTATTTCCATTCACTTTCATGTCCTGCTGTCTGAGTCTTAAATCTGAGTGATGACAGTTGTCACTACTTCATGAACATGAGGATCCCTGTCAGCTGCTTTGTGCGCTACTACTGAAGCAGTGTGCGGGTTACTTCTGACTGCTGTGCAGGCGCACATGCGTACACCTTAGGGGGAACATAGGTTGTGATATGCACTATTTATCATGGAAAGCGCTCTTTTTAGTTGCTGTTATTTCTGCTTGAAGGATTTCAGAGCTTCAGGCCCTGAGGTGTGAGGAGCCTTATTTAATTTTTCAGAGACCGGGTGGCTCTGTGTACCAATCCTCAGTTTTTACCGAAAGTGGTCTCTGAGTTCACATTGAACCAGTCTATTCAGCTTCCAGTATACTATCCCGAGCATTCCAGTCAGAGGGAGGCTATGCTGCATACCTTAGATGTTCACAGAATCTTGCATTATTATACTAAGTTAACTAAATCTGTCTGGAAAACGGACCAGCTTTTTGTTTCTTTTGCACCCAAGAGAGAGGGTGTGGCAGTTTCCAAACAGCGCCTATCCAAATGGTTGGCAAACTGTATAGTTTTCTGTTATCAGAAATATGGTAGAACTCTCCTGGGGGAGGTTAAAGGGCATTCTACCAGAGGCATGGCTGCTTCTAATGCATGCTTCAGGAATGTTTCCACCACTGACATATGTGCCACGGCTACTTGGAGCTCTGTCCACACTTTCACCAAGCATTACAGTCTGGACATTGCCTCTAGGCGCAGGGCTGGCTTTGGTCTAGCCATCCTCCAAGGTCTTCTGTCCTACACTTTCTGCCTTTCTGCAGACCTTTCCTGCCTCCCAAGTCTCAGTTCCTTCTGATTCACACTACTTGGGACTCTGTCCTCAAGGTTATTACCTACTGCAAGAGTTCTCTCAAAGTAAGATAGTATAGTTACATAAGAACTTACCGTAACAGTAGATCTTTGAGAGAGGATCTTGCAGTAGGTAACCTTTTTCCCTCCCTCCTTCCCCCATCTTCTGCTGCTCTTTTTCTATCACTTTATGTTGGCTCCAGGAGCTTCTTTTCCGTTCTCCTGTCACTCCCTTGGAAGGTCTCCGGTGAGAGAGCTGGAAGGCAGATGTGAGGACAGCCCATTCTGTAGTGTCATGCTGATGTCGGTCACATGATGTCGGTGGGAGGTCCCCCGTCAGACACTGCTAGATAAAGTTTCTGTGTGGTCCTGACTTCAAGGAGTGCAGTCCTCAAGGTTATTACCTACCGCAAGAGCCTCTCTCGAAGATTTACTGTTATGGTAAGTCCTTGCATAACTGTACTTTGACCCTCTTCTGCAAAGGGCACAGTGCCCATGGATGCGCTGGCACTGGATTGGTCAGGGACAATACTGTATGCATTCCCTCCATTCCCTCTGTTGCTCAGGTCCTGATCAAGCTCAGGTCCCAACCGGCTAGTATGATTCTGATAGCTCCAAAATGGGCCAGACAGCTGTGGTACTCACTGCTACTCTCACTGCCAGTAGCCCAACCCATACACCTCCCTCAGAGGCACAATCTTCTGTCCTCTTCACAAGGGAGGATTCTGTTCCTGAACCTTGGGTCTCTCAGACTCAGAACATGACTCTTGAAGACCTAGAATATACTGGCCTACACCTTTCTGAAGGTGTCCTTAGAGTCTTCAGGGGCTCCAGGAGGCCCTCAACCATGAAAACCTACACTTCCAAATGGAAGAGGTTCTCTATATGGTGTAGTACTAACGGTCCAGTACTTCCCAGGCAGGGTTGCCAGTCCTTTTGGACTATCTGTCCCACCTGCATTTGTTGGGGCTACAGCCCACTACCCTTAAGGTCCACCTTGCATCAGTCTCGGCCTATCTCTTGGCGGGCAAGGGTTGCTTTCTGGCTGCTAACCCTATTTTCAAAAGGTTTTTCAAGGGTCGAGCTCACTTGCACCCTCCCCATAGGGAACCGGTGCCTTCCTGGGATCTTAATGTGTGTGTATGTTTTCTTAAGCTCATGGAGCCCCCATTGTAGCCCATGGCTGCAGCACACCTGAAGTTTGTAATTTGGAAAACTATTTTCCTGGTGGTTATTACCTCAGCCAGACAGATTATTGAGTTACAAGTCGTATGCATAGAGCAAAACTATATCTCCTACAGGGATAAAGTGGTCCTCAGGACCAAAAGGAAGTTTTTTCCTAAAGTCTCTGACTTCCATCTGAACCAGTCAATCACTTTGCCAGTTTTCTTCACTGAACATTCTAGTTCAGGGGAACACAGGCTGCATAGCCTGAATGTCAAGAGGGCTCTCAGCTACTATCTTGATCGCACCAAGGCCCACAGACAGCGGCTGTTCCTGACTGATGGGGATGAGGGAAAAGGAAAGCCAGCTTCTAAACAAACCATTGTATGCTGGATAGTAGGATGTATTCAGTTCTGCTACATTAAAGCTGGTAATGAGCCCCCAGTAGGCCTGAGGGCACACTCCACAAGGGGTGCAGCTGCCACAATAGCAGCTGCCAGAGATATTCCTCTACTGGAAATCTGTAAAGCAGCTACATGGAGGACAATACACACCTTTACAAAGCACTACAGTCTGGACACTGAGTCTAGACATGATGCCAGGTTTGGCACAGCAGTTCTGAAGAGCCTATTTCCCAAATAGGTTCTGTACCCTCCTCCTAAAGTAGTGCTTTGTAGTCTGCAAGACCTGGCATAACACCTATTCATGCCCTCCTCCTACCTCCAGTGCCCCTACCCTCTTGCACTGTTTTACTCCTCTGTTCAATCTGGATATGACTACCTGTTTTATTCTGAACTGTTAGCAGGTTCTGCAACTTAGCTTAAGTTGCATTTCTGCCTGTGACTTGTGCCTATACCACTCTTGCTGATAGATTGAACCTTTGTTTCAACTGAATTTATTTCCCTGGCTCCCCGGTGACTGTATGTACATTACATATAATACTTTACCATAATCACCATGTTAAGCCTTTTATGTTGCACCGTCACTTAATGTATGTCACTACACCAGTATGTACTGATTTCTCTGAAATATTTGTGCTATGTAATTTGGCCTCATACCAAGTGTATTTGGCAGTCCTGTTTTGTTCTAATTGTATCTCTATATTGTATTGATGTTTGTTGTGTATGCCACAAACCCTGGTGGCTAGGGTCGTGACTGAAAACGGTCCTCTAGATCAGTTTGCTCACCCAGTTATCAAAGACATACATACATACATGAAGAGTTAAGCATACTGAAGAATTCCTGGGTTAGAAGAAAAAATTACTCACTGTAGTAATCTTGTTTCTTCCAAGGTATTCGTCAGTATGCTTAACACACCCTCCCTACCTCCACTTTCACAATTAGTTGGCCTCTGCATCACAGCTGGATTCCCTAATTGTTAGGTTTGTCACAGACTGGTTATATTGATAAGTTTTTAAACCTGGGTGGCTTACTATTTGATCTTATCTGTGTCAGTCTTCACCATTTATCACCTTTGGGTTCTGGCCAGAGGTCACGACCCTGCGGGAGCTTTTTTATTCTTTTTTTGGATGGGCGGAGTCGACGCACCCATCGCGCCCGCCCTCAAGGCTGACGCACTGCAAGGCGCTCGCGGGTTGGCCGTTAGGTGTTGTCGACTCCGCCCTCCTGCCAGTTCTTCGTCTCCCGCTGTTGAGGTCACCCCTCATGGGTAACTCCGAAAACTTCTGAGAGGCCTCTTGTATTTCGAAAGCCTTCGACTCTGTGTCACAGTCCGTCGACTCCGTTCCTCGTTCCTGCTGGTTCAGTTCCTCTCCACTCGACGTCGCCTGGTAAGACTGTTCCTTATTTTATTTTGTGACGTCGGGTTTTATTTGGTGTTTCTTTATCCGTAGGTCATGTCTCGGTCGGGGGGCAAGAAAAATCTGAAGATGGGACGGCCCTCTATGCATCGATGCCCGTGCAGCCATAAGTATTCCATCACCAACCAGCATGACTGTTGCCTCGCGTGTCTTGGTCCACTACATGACATGGATTCGTGCGACACTGGCTTCTCCATGGACCGTTGTGTCATCTAACAACGCATGTGGAAAGTTGGACAGGTGCGCACTCATCGGGCCAAGCCGCATTCTCTCTGCCTTTCCTCCGGGTCCCCTCCCGGTTCTACACAAACTGAGGAGGAGGGGGCTTCTGCTTCTTGTAGCCTCGTCATTGCAGAAGCCCCTTCCACTGTGCAGGAGGCCCAGTCTGTTCCCCCTGGGGGAGAGGCAGGAGGCACCACCTTGGCAATCACTCCTTCTGCGGTGAAGGCTCCTCCGGTGTTGTACCTTCGGCTCAGAAGGCCTGGGTCAGCGCCGTCCTGGACACAGTCTGGCGCCATTTGTGGCTCAGTGGGCCCTGATGGCACCAGCATCAGTGCCGGTCTGTCGCTTGGCGCCATTGCTGCTGTTGGCTCCGTTCGCGGCACTGATGGTGCTGGCGGTGCCATGGGATGCTCTGTGGCGTCGTCATTTGCTATTTCAGTGGTGCCATGGTTGAGCACGGTGCTGTGTCCAGCTCTGGAGCAGCTTGCGGCACCAAGCAAGGACACGGCACCGTGGGGGTTTCAGACCTCGGTGCCAAGAGCACAGTCGGAGCCATCGTCGGTGCTGTCTCTGGCCTTGGCGTTGCTTGCTGCGCCATGGGCTGGGACAGCGCCATGACAGGCCCTCTTCCTGCGTCATTCGCGGTGCAGCTGAGGGCCTCTGTGCTGATTCTGGGTGCAGTTACTCGGTCTGGTGCCTCTTTCAGTTGGGATGGCAGTGGGTGTCCACGCACTGTTTGGCACAGAACTTCGGTCTCCACCTCCTCAGAGGGGGAATCGGACTGTGAGTCAGACAGGCAGTTTTACTCTTTGGAGTTGGCTGCTCACATGGACACCTTGGTAGTGTCCTCAACAGGCCGGAACCAGCCCCCTTCTGAGCAGAGGAGAGGACAGTTGCTCCTGGGACCAGGGTCAGGGGTGCTAACCAGCATGCAGTGGTGCAGGCCACCATTACTCTGCAGCCTGGTCTTGGTGGGTTTTCTGACCCCTTAGTAGTGGTACCCCCTCAGGTGGTGTACCTGGATCGCCCAACTTTGGAGCTGATTGGAGCACCCACAGGAGGGGAGGGTGCTGCTCCCTTGATAGCTCCTTCGGGGGCCGACCAGGGGTGCTAGCTGCCTAGGCTGGCTCTTTCGAGGCCGAGGGCACTTTTGGATTCCAAGGGGTTGAGGGATGTGGGTTCCGTGTGGTGGCCTTTTTCTGGAACCCACCCGGGCTCTGGGAGAAGTTGTAGTGTGGATCTCTGCCCTTCCCTTTCGGTTTCCTCGAGAGGGCCCTGTTCTTTGGAGGTGGGGGACAGTCCTTCTGGACTTTCATGGTCCCAGTCACCTCACAGGGGGGATTCTTCAGGGTGCAGCCTAGGCAGTTCCAGTTTGATTGACCAGCTGTCGGCTGTGGAGTTTTCCAGAGCTGCTCCTTTCCTTAGGGCTCCTGGTGCACTCCCTAGCCCAGGCGGAGGACAGCCGATTCCTGTTGTTGGCTCTGCCCCTTCTCCTCTGGCGCTAGTAAGGCACCAAGCGATGGCATCTTATGACGCCAACGAGGTAGCTTCCAGGGTCGTAGGGACAGCAATCTGCACTAGGCGGACGGCATGGCTGCGTCTTTCCCGGTTGTCACCCTTGGCCCGGTGTAGGGTGACTTCCTACCCCTTCCAGAGAACCCATTTTTTCTCCCATAAGGTGAGACAGCGTCTGTCGGGGCAACTTCCTACTCCTTCCGAGGAGTCCCTGTCTCACTCTCCTCACTCTCGGGCCTCTCCAGGCCCGTGAAGGTTCTCTCGCTTGGTGTGCCACCCACTGAGCGCTAAGGACTTAGTCCTTTAGGGTTAGGGCCCCTTTCGGTGGAGCTTGGCACTCACCCAAAGGTGATGAATGGTGAAGATTGACATAGATAAGATATGAAAATTACGTACCTACCGTAAATCTGATCTTTCTGTGTATCTTCACTATTCATCTCAATCCTGCCCTCCATCCCCCCTGGGGCCTCAGTCTCTGGGTCCCCTTCCCTCTCTGTGCCTCCTCCTTTGCCCCCCTCCTTTCTGTTTAGTCAGGAGGGGGGTGACTTGGGGCACATAGGGGGATAATGTTCTCTAGGGGTAGAGTGGTCAGGATGGGGGGGACACTCCTTCTTCAGTGCCTCGGCTCCACCCCTGTGGGGTGGGGGTGGGTAGTTGCCCTCCTTTCTCTCCTTCCTCCCGTCAACTTACCTTGATTTCCTTGTCCTTTGGACACAACCTCAAACTAATTTAGGAAACTAGGTTTCTTACACCAACAATTTCTTTTTTTTTGGGGGGGGGGATATCCCTGTATCTTGTCTTTTCTTCCAGAATAGCTGATTCTGCTTATGTTGGAGTTATTGCCAGTGATTCTGTGCCTTGAATTCTGGCAGTTAGCCTTTTTGGCTACTCCTTCGCAGTTCCTATACAATCTGGAGATGGGTCAAGGTTCCAGGGTGTGTTCCCTTTCTTCCCCCCCTTTCTCACATCCTTATTTCTAAAATCCTTAACCCTCCCTCCCTCCTCCGTTTCTTCTTCCAGAGATTGGAGCCCCTACCCAGTTCCCTTAGTTTTCCAAACTCATTCTATTCTCTCAGTCGTTTATTTTTTCTTTTAGTTTATATTTCAAACAACATGAAGTCTTGCTATATTATGACATATGCAGTGAGTCCCAACCTTCGAATTGCTCTGGAGGTGAAAGAGTTAACTTTCCATGCCAGGCATGGAACGCTGAGCTCGAGCTCAGTTGAAACTCTGTGTGTTGTTCTTCAAACTCAAACCATCAGATTCTTTACTCCGCCTCACTGAACAGTCGCTCCCAGAGATTTCTCCTTCTGCTCGGTTCATTTTGTCGGTTAAAGTATTGTTTTTCTCAGTTTTCGACCGAATTTAAACCGCAACCAGTCGGTTCAGGCTCTGTCTGTGGTATTTGTGAGTACTAGATAGGTTTTACATTAATCCTTTTCTGTGTGGAACTTGTAAACGGTTTATCGGTTCGGTTTGAACCGATCAGGTTGTTTAAAATATCTTATTCTGTGATTTAGAGTGTGGTTACCGGTTCTTATCGGTTCTAAAAAAACTGATTTTATTACGTTTTTTTCCACGACCCGTGACACAGTTGGGAACCGATAAGAGGGTCTTACCTGGCGGATTGCCATAAACGGGTAAGTTTGGTTAGGACTGGCACTATGTCTGAGAAACCCAAAAGAAAAACCGGGCCCACTGGGTTTCAACACTACAGTGTGTGTGAGGAAGTCTTTGCCAAGGCTAACCCCCACACCACCTGTGTTTATTGTCTGGGGTTTGACCACCGCAATGCAGACTGCCAGATTTGTAAAAATTTTGCTGCAGCTACCCTGGAAAAGAGTTGGTAGGCTATGGGAAAGGGAGGCCAAAAAGTCCGCTGAACCGGATGGCCAGCCCGGTTCGGTTCCAACCGAACCAGAGGGAGTGCCCTCTGACCAGGGCGAGACTTCTTCAGGCAAAAGGAGATCCGACTCTGAGGAGTCAGTTCCAGCAAAAAGGACTAGGAAATCAGCTGGTGTGGAGCCAAAACTTTCCTCTCCAACCGCTGAAGAAATAGCCAGCGATTAAAATTGTCCAGTCGCTTTCCCCGGTTCCGACCGAACCGGCACCATCAGGTAAGTTCCTGGTTCGGCCGGTTCAAGAGTATGATTTAGAGGAATATTATGAACCGGAGGAGGGGGAAGAGGAGTATGAGGAGAGTGAATGTGGATTTGAAAGTCTGGATGTGCCCATTAAACCGGACATCTCCCCAGACAGACCTTCATGATTGTCTCCTCCTAGGCTTTCTGAGTCCCCTTCTCATTTTATGTTTTTTAAAAAAGTGGCTGAAACCCTCCAGCTCCCTATGGAGGAAGCTGTGGATGATCAAGAGGAGCCTGACTATGTGGAAATGATGGATATCCCAGAGTCTAGGAGACTGTCTGTTGCCTTGCATAAATCTTTTGGGAAACAGACATTTAAAATTCTAAAAACTCCTCACACTATACCTCCTGTAGATAAGAGAATGGACAAGAGGTACACATTATCAGGCTCTGATACGGAGTTCCTTACACAACAATGCAGCCATGTTGGGGTAGTGCAGGCTGCAGCCTGTGACAAGAGCAAATATTCCCTTTGCACACCCCGGACAAGGACTCCAGGAGGATTGATGCCATGGCAAAGAAACAGTACATGGCAGCATTCTTGGGACTCAGACAGGCAAATTATATGGCTTATGTTGCTAGATATCAGAAATCCAGATGGGATACTGTTACGGCTCTAGCAAAACAGGTCCCTGGCCAGCTTGCCAGGCTGGAGCAGGTGGCTGCTGATGGTATTGAGGCATCCAAGGTGCAATTCCATGCTGCAGTAGACTCAAATGATGTGTCATCAAGAGTCATGGCTACATCTGTGGCGCTTCAGAATGGCTAGCTCAGATGTACTAGCCTGTCTCAGGATACCCAGACTAAGGCCATGGATTTTCCTGTTGTGGGTAATTCTCTGTTTGGGAGCAGACAGAGAATTACATGAAGAAAATGGATGAGTATCGACCACCTATAGGAGTGCACAGGCCAAGGAAAGGCAGACCCTCCTCAAAGGCAGCTTCCAGGGGTGAGGGCAGGACTTTTCACAGGCCTTTTTACCAAGCCCAGGCCTCCTCTTCTGCTTATGCCCAGAGGGGGTTCTTTAGAGGGAGAGGCAGACGGGGTACAAGCAGGCCTGCTTCCACCCCTCAGCCCAAAGCCCCTGCCAAGCAGGCACCCTGATGGGGTTGCCAGGGCCGATTCTTAGCTACCTGTGGGGGGCAGGCTGGCTTACTTTGTCCAGGACTGGGAGTCTTTGACATCAGACAAGTGGGTCCTGGAAGTAGTAAGCCAGGGACTGGTTCTCAGCTTCAAAAAGTTTCCAAAGATGAGAACCAGATCCTTTCCACCTGCAAATCCACCAGAGGCACTTGCCCTAGAAGCAGAGGTCTCTTCCTCCTGGCTCTCAGAGCTGTGGAAAGGGTTCCACCCTACACCAGGGCAAAGGTTGTACTCAGGTACTTCTTACCCCAAAAAGACAGGAGAATGGTGGTCCATCCTGGATCTCAGATACTTAACCAAGCACCTTTAAAACCAAAATTCAAAATGGTGACTCTGGGAATTATTCTACCCTCTCTAGGGCCAGGGGACTGGCTAGCGTCCCTGGACCTCAAGGATGCCTACTTCCATATTCTCATCAGAAGCTCCCATCGAAAGTACCTCAGGTTCGAGCTGCCCTCAGGCCATTACCAGTTCAGAGCAATGCCCTTTGGCCTCACCTCTGCTCCAAGGGTATTCACAAAATGCCTGGCAGTAGCAGTTGCTTCCCTAAGAAGGCAAAAAATTGCCATCTTCCCTTACCTGGACGACTGGCTCATAGTAGGCCAGTCCCCAGACCAAGTCAGGTTGCATCTAAAGATAACTCAGGAACTGCTCACCTCTCTAGGTTTCCTTCTGAATCTTTCAAAGTCAGTTCTAGAGCCTGTCCAGTTCCTCACCTTCATAGGCGCAGAGCTGAACACAGAGAAAGCTAGAGCCTTCCTTCCTTTGGACAGGGCAAGGACCCTGGTCTCTCTGGCCTCCTCATTCACCCTGCAGGTCTCTCGACCAGCAAGGCATTTTCTACAGCTCCTGGGGCACATGGCTGCTTCTACAGCAGTAGTACAGGGAGCAAGATTTCAGATGAGGGACATCCAGTTCCATTTGAGAGCCTTTTGGTCTCAAAGGAAAGACCCTCTAACCAAATTGATCCCAGTGACTTGAACCCTGATCCAGGCCCTACAGTGGTGGCAGGATCAGAGCAATCTGAGACAAGGAGTTCCTTTTGTCACTCAGTCTCACTCCTTAATCCTTACTACAGATGCATCCCTCTTGGGGTGGGGAGCTCACATGGGCAACCTCACTGCAGGATTATGGTCCCCTCAGGAATCTCTGCTCCACATCAATCTGTTGGAACTCAGAGCAGTTTTCTAGCACTTCAAGCTTTTTCCAAATCTGTTCAGAACAAAGTTGTACAGGTCAGAACAGACAACACCACCACAATGTGGTACATCAACAAGCAAGGGGGCACTCGGTCTACGGCCTTGTGCACCGAAGCAATGAAGTTGTGGTCTCTGGCTTACTTCCTGAACACCTCCCTTACGGCAGTTCACCTCCCAGGCAAGGACAATGTCCTGGCAGATGCTCTCAGCAGGATTTCCCAGGGCCATCATGAATGGTCACTGGACCCCTTGGTCTTGGAGGTGATATTTTCCAGATGGGGCACCCCGCAGATAGATCTTTTTGCAGCCCCAGACAATCATCAACTTCCCCTTTTTTGCTGCAGGCCCCCAGTGTTGGGCTCAGTCCCTCTGGATGCCTTAGTTCTCAATTGGGAAGGGGAGTTTCTCTATGCTTCCCCCCCCCTTCCCTCTCCTGTTCAAAGTGCTAGTCAAAATCAGATCTCAACCCTGCAAGATGATCCTGTTTGCTCCAGATTGTGCCAGACAACCTTGGTATCCACTCCTACTGTCCTTAGCAGTCCATCTTCCCGTGTCTTCCCAGGAATCACAACCTGTTAATCTGTGCTCAGGGGAGGGTTTGGTACCCGAACCTCAAATCTCTCAATCTCAAGGCCTGGCTCTTGAAGAGTTAGAGTTTGCTGATCTACACCTCTCCCAAGGTGTAATGGTTATCCTGAAGGCTGCTAGGAAACCTTCCACCAGGGCTACTTATAATTCCAAATGGAAGAGGTTTTCCATATGGTGCTCTGGAAAGCATATTTCCCCAGAATCTGCTGATTTACCCACAGTCCTGGATTATATGGTCCACTTAAATACCTTGGGGCTGAGACCAGCTACCCTAAAAGTGCATCTGGCAGCTGTGTCTGCTTTTATTTCAGCAGGTAAGCTCTCTTCTCTTTCAGCTCATCCTGTATTCTCCAAGTTTTTTAAGGGATTGCTTCACACCAACCCTCCATTCAGGGACCCTGCCCCTGCCTGGGATCTTAATGTTTGCATTGCTCAGCTTATGCAACCCCCCTTTGAGCCTTTGTCTTCAGCAGAGCTTAAGTACTTGACTTGGAAGACTGTGTTTCTGGTAGCCATCACTTCTGCCAGACGCATAAGTGAATTACAAGCTTTGTCAGTGGAGCCTGATTTTAATACCTTTCATAGAGATAAGGTGGTCCTCAGGACTAACAGGAAGTTCTTGCCTAAGGTGGTTTCAGATTTCCACCTTAATCTCTATCTCTTCCAGTGTACTTCACTGACCATTCCTCCTCTGGCGAGAGGAGGCTGCACAGCTTAGATGTGAAGAGAGCCCTTAGTTACTATATAGGCGTACCAAGGGTCACCAGGTTTGACTCCGTCAACTGTTCCTCACTTATGGTGAGGTTGGTAAGGAAACCTGCCACTAAAGATCCATTGCCAGGTGGATTGTCTCTTGTATCAATTTTGCTATGAAAAACTGGGTAGGCTCCTCCCTCAGGCCTGAGGGCTCACTCTACCAGAGGTACAGCTGCTTCCTGGCTGCTGCCAGGGACATCCTATTCTAGAGGTATGTCAAGCAGCTACCTGGAAAACAGTTCACACTTTTGCAAGCATTACTCCCTGGACATCCAGGCTAGGAGTGATGCTCGGTTTAACACAGCTGTGCTTCAGAGCCTATTTCCTAAGTAGGTTCTGTCCCTCCTCCATGGAGGTACTGCTTTGTCTGCATATGTCATAATATAGCAAGACTTCATGTTGTTTGAAGAAAAAATTACTCACCTTAGTAATGTTGTTTCTTCTAATGGAGTCTTGCTATATTATGACCTCCCCTACCTGCCCCTCTCAGAACCTCTGTTTTTGGGATGTGGGTGGGCAGTGCAGTGTTGGCACTTAGTAGGTGCCCACCTTGTTGTTTTTCACCCCTCCTTTCTTGGGGTGACTTGGTGTTGTGTTTTTCATTTTTTGGGTCTCCTGACTTGAGTCTTTGTTTTGGGACCAAAAAATGTGTTCTTATGTTTAGTAGCCAGTTGGCTAGTGTAGGTTTACAGCTTCCACACAGGACCTCAGTGAGTTTAGCTCGTAAAGATCTGGCGGTTTGAGTTTGAAGAACAACAGACAGAGTTTCAACCGAGCTCGAACTCAGCGTTCCATGCCTGGCATGGAAAGTTAACTCTTTCACCTCCGGAGCAGTTCAAAGGTTGGGACTCACTGCATAGGTCATAATATAGCAAGACTCCATTAGAAGAAACAACATTACTAAGGTGAGTAATTTTTTCATCTTTTCCTTTGTCTGTCCCTTGGACTTCCTTGTCCCTCCCTCCCAGCTCTTTTCTTACTCTACGGCAACTCAGAACTGGTAGGATGGCGGAGTCGACAACACCTAACGGCCAACCCGGAAGCGCCACGCAGTGCATCAGCCACGAGGGCGGTACCGATGGTGTGTCGACTCCACCCATCCAAAAAAAAAAAGCTCCCGTATGGTCGTGACCTCCGTCCAGATTCCAAAGGTGATGTGAGGAAGTATTTTTTCACAGAGAGGGTTGTGGATGCATGGAACAGCCTCTCTGAAGAGGTTGTGGAGTCAAAAACAGTGGGGGACTTCAAGAATGCATGGGACAGGCATAAGGCAGTCCTAGTGGGGGGTAGGAGGAAGTAAGCTGTTGGTTAACTAGGATCTGCAGCTTAACTGTTAGGTAGGAAAATGGGCAGACTAGGTGGGCCAAGCGGTCCTTATCTGCCGTCAAATTCTATGTATCTATGAACGATGAAGATACACAGAAAGATCAGAATTATGGTAGGTATGTAATTTCCATTTTTTGTTGGTCCTATCTGACATTAATATGGGATAGGTTAAAGGAACTTGTTATTGAGTTGTTGTTGTTATTATTATCATTAAAGTTTTAGGAATAGTTTAGTTGAGGGGTCTTGCTCTGCAGGCTTTAATAAATCTTAGCATTATAGAACACAGCAGTTGGTACAGGTAACACTTTGAATGGTGGCACGAGCCAATGAGTGTCCATCATTTGCATAAGTTCCATTTCTTCGAGGCAGTTCAACTCTGGAGGCTGAGTTAACTGCAAGAGTTAAACATATTGAAGAATACCTTGGAAGAGACAAGATAACTGCAGTGAGTAATTTCGTATTGCTGCAACTGCTTGATGCCCTGGTCACGGATTTTTGTGGATTAGTGCTGGTATTTTGATTGGGACTGAAACAATATGCTGGCCTGGATGGGGGTCTGGGTGGAAGATTGAACTGCAGTCAGCTGGTGGCCTGTACAGGGCTGAACTGTATCAGTGGTCTGGATATCACGGGGCATTCTGCCTGAACTTTGGCGCCCTGCTGTCACCATTTGCTGCATGCATGGCTCAGTTTCAGAGGCTGCTCCATGCTGCATCCCAGAGGCAGTTACCATGACAGTGTGGATGCTGTGACCTCAGAATTACTGTGACTTCTCTTCCTGGGCTAGGTGAGAGAAGGTAAAGGGGGGGGGGGGCATGTAAAAAAACTATGTTTCAAACCCCAGGAATCCCTCACTATGCTTACTGTTGCAGTCAGCCTGCAGGTCTGAGCTGCCCAGGAAGTGGAATTTTTATGCAAATTGGAGAACAATGGAATGAGATTCAAATCTCTGCTGTGTGGTCAGACTGCACTGTGCCCTCTAATGTCCGCCTTATTCCTCTGCCTGAGGAACAAGTAGCCCCAAAGAGCTCTCTCCATCTCTCCAAGTTTAGCATAGTTTTTTCCAGATTTTTTTTTCTCAAAGAAACATAGACAGTGACGGCAAAAGAGGATCATACAGCCCATCTAGTCTGCCCATAGGCCTACCCCCTTCCCTTAACTGCTATAAAGTGTTATGGTGCCCTTGTATCTATCCCACTCGTTTTTGAAAGTTCTCACTGTTTTTGCCTCCACCACAACCTGTGATAGGCAAGCTCCATGCATCTACCACTCTCTCAGTAAAGAAGAACTTGCTTGTGATGCCTCTAAATCTGCCCCTCTCTAGCTTTATGTTGTGCCCCCTGGTTCTAGAGTGATTTTTGATATGGAACAGTCCTGAACCTGCACCTTGTTTATTTCCTTTAGGAATCTGAATGTCTCTATCTAGTCTCCCCTCTCCCTCCGCTGCTTCAGGGAGTACAAATTTAAGTCACGCAGATGCTCATCCTAAGATTTGCTGTGCAGTCCAGGTATCATTTTTGTAGCTCTCCTCTGCACTGTTTCCAGTCTGTTAATATCTTTTGTATGGTGTGGCCTCCAGAACTGGACGCTGTACTCCAGGTGTGGCCTCAACAGTGATCTAGAGCGGCAGGATGACTTCTCTTTTTCTGCTGGTAATTCCCCTGCCTATGCATTCCAACATACCATTTGCTGGCAGTGCCGCTTTCTCACATTGCTTGGACATTTTTAGGTCATCTGTTATAACTATTCCCAGATCTCTTTCCTGTTTAGAGGATTCCAGTATCTTCTTGGACATAAGTCTCCACCACTCATTCACACTAGTGGGACTACGCCGGAAGTGCTAGGACCGAGCAGGAGCCAAAAATCTTCAGGAGGGCCGTGCTGAGATAGAACTGTGCATGCACGGCACCGCGAGGCTGACTCATGACGTGTAGGCTACCTCTGCATCAACCTTCCAACCACCTCAGTTCCTTTTTTCCTGCCGTCGAGTGTGCTTCAGTGACAATGTTGCTCACCTGCCAGGAGTCAAATCTTCATGTCCCTTCACTGACCCAAAAAGGTGACAGAAACCCTGCAGCTTCCCTTGGTTGAAGCTGCAGAGGAGGATGAAGAGCCTGATTTTGTGGAAATGATGGACATCCCAGAGTCCAAAAAGCTGTCTATCCCTCTTCATAAATCCTTGGGGAAACTGACACACAAAATTTTACAAACCCCTAATTCAGTACCTCCTGCGGATAAGAGAATGGACAGGAGGTATTTGTTATCAGGCTCAGCTGTGGAGTTCCTTTATAGTCATTGCAGCCATGTTGAGGTAGTGCAGGCTGCAGCCTGTGACAGGGCTAACATTCATTTGGCTTCACACACCCCCAGATAAGAACTCCAGGAAAGTGGATGCCATGGCCATAAAATAGTATTTGGCATTCTCTTTGGGACTCAGGCAGGCTATTTATATGGCCTACACAGCCAGGTACCAGAAATCCAGATGGGATACGGTTCTGGAACTGGCTAAACAGGCCTCTCCACAACTAGCCAAGGAGCTGGAGGAGGTGGATGCTGATGGAATTGAGGCATCCAAAATGTAATATCTTCCTGGACATAAGTCTCCACCACTCATTCACACTAGTGGGATTAGCGCCAGAGGCACTAAGACCCATTGGGAGCAAACTTTTTGCTGGAGGGTCGGCCCGAGACACGGCGCCGCGAGCAGCGGCTCGAGCGGTAATGACCATCTCGTCGACGACCCTCTAACCGCCTCAGTTCCTTTTTTCCCGCCGTCGAGTGCGCTTCAGTGATGACGTCGCTCGCCTGTCGGGAGTCAAACTTCAAACTAGCGCATAGTTTTCAGTTTGTTTTTTTGTAACTTTATCACGATAAGTAGTATCGCTTAATTTTATTCTATTTTCGTTAAATTTTTCTAATATTTAAATTTTACTTGAAGAAGTCTCGGCCTACTGGACGGAGTCGACCATGAGCAGGTCAGGTGACGGTAGGGAGACTTCGTATGAAAGCTGTTCAGTCAGCCGGGCTGGGTCCGGTCAGCCTCCTTCTCCTCAGCGGGGTTCCGACAGCGGTCAGTCCGTTATAAAATAAGCGGTCGCATTCTCGGCACCGTTCGGCCTTGAAGCTCTTCTTCGGCCCACAGGTCAAAAAGAGAGGCATCACTCGAGGTGCCCTCTGGTATGTCTGCTGTCGGCTCGGTTATCGTTGCTAGTTGCGGTCTCCTTCTTGGTCGCCAACTTCGGTAATCGTCGTCCTCGACGCCAGGCCCCTCCGCCTATAGGTAGGACTCCAGATGAGCAGTTTCATCAGTGGGCCGCTCTTATGGAGCAATGGGCTCGGAGGTTGGTTCTTCTGCCTGGCTCGGTTGCCTCGGAGCCCTCGGGCCCCTCCGGCGATCAGGTAGGGCGGTTGGACCTTCCTAGTCGCGTGGCGCCTTCTTCGGTGCCAGCGACTCCGTGCTAAGGTGTTTTCCCCCCTCACATGGCTGCGGCGCAGGGGGCCTCACCGATGTCCTTATCTCCTGGTTTTTTTCCTTCTCTAGCTTTCTAGGTTCCTGGGGCTCTTCCGGCGCCTTCCGCAGGGTCTGTTGGCTTGTCGGCGCCGTTTTCGGTGCCGCTGGGTCTTGCGGCGCCGTCCCACGGCGCCCATGAGGTCTCATGGCGCCCGCCCGGTAATGCCGTTGGATAGAAGCTGGCGCCCGATCGCGGCGGCGTCCAGCGGCGCCATGCCTTGGCGTTATCGGCCGCGCCCGTGCCGTTCGTCGTCCACGGCACCCTTGGCGCTTGCGAAACCACGTGCCTCTTGCGGCCGTCGCCTCCTGATGCCGTCTTCAGCCCGTTTTGGCGATCTCGGCGCGGCAGCCCTTAGGGACTCTCCTTGTTTTCTGCTATTTCCTCCTCTCTAATTTTCACTCCTTTCCTGTCCAAACAGTCCTTTCTGGACCATCAGGAGATGATGTTGAGCCTGACCCAGACCTTGGGTTGGGTGATGAAGTGGAGAAACAGGATCTTTCTTTGCTACAGAGCCTGTGGTTGAGGACCTGTCCTTTAAGTCTCTGTTGAAGAACCTGGGATCCACTCTTTCTCTCAGACTACAGACATCGATCCTGGGAAGATATTAAGACTCCAGTATCTTCATGCTTGGAGATCCTACGTTTGACTCCTCCGATCCAGCCTTCCTTCGAGATGCTGTCTCAAATGGTATGGAATAATCCTGCTCTTATTCCCTCAGTGGCTAAATCCATTGATAAGAAGTATTCAGCTCCCAAGGATCGTCCCATTTTGGCATCCCAAGCCTTTGCGGATCCTATTGTAGTCCTGGCAGAGAATGACAAGGTCATTCTTCCTCAAACTACTACAGCTCGACCTATTAACAAAGAGTCTCGTAAGATTGATACATTAGGTAAGAGAGTCTTTGCTGCCTCCACTCTAAGTATGCGTATTGCCAGTTATCAAGGCTATTTTTCTCAGTATGAGTATATCCTGTGGCACTCTATGAAAAGAATGGTTGAAGCTCTTCCAGATTCGGATTCCAAGTCAGAGCTTCTTCTGACCGTTATTAGAGGTATTGAGTCCAATAACCAACAGGTCAAAGCCGCCATGGACGCTTTCGACACTGCTTCTCGCTCAGCAGCCGCGGGGATTTGTACTCGGCGCCATTCCTGGCTGTGTACTTCTGGCTTCACGAATGATGCTCAGCAGCAGGTGATGGCGCTGCCTTTTGATGGCTCCTTTCTTTTTGGCCCTCAGGTGGAGCAAGCCTTAGAGGCCACTCAGAAGACTAGATCGGCCATTAAGTTGGCCAGACCTCCGCCTGCCCCCTCTCGGGGGCATGTGAACAGACGTCAGTTTCATAGTCGTCAGTCCTTTGAGGCAGAGGCAGGGAAGCTTCCATAAAGCCAACCTGCCCAACCTCAAAGAAGGCAGCAGAAAGCGCGGGGCCTAAAAGCTCCCAGCGCTACCTTATAGTCGTTGGCCCAAGTTCCATCCTCTCTGCCAGAGGTGGAACTTTCTCCTCAGTGGGAGGTCGTCTGATGTACTTCTACAACCAGTGAAGTCCATAACCGGACAAATGGGTCCTTGGATAATTGCGAGGTTATTCTCTCAATTTCTTGGAAACCCCCGAATTGTCCTCCCAGGCGACAACCCAGGTTGTCTGCCTCTCAGTCAGACCTCCTCACATCGGAGATCAGGGCCTTCTGAACAACAGGGCAATAGAACTGGTGCCCCGCATCTCTACGAAACACAGGGTTCTACTCCCATTACTTTCTGGTTCCAAAGAAATCTGGGGGATCGCCCCATTCTAGACCTCAGAAGTTAAACAAATTCCTCCCAGGGAGAAATTCAAGATGATTTCCCTAGGTACCCTGTTACCCTTGCTGCATCAGCACGACTGGCTGGCCTCTCTGGATATGCAGGATGCTTACCAGCATATTCCCGTCCACCGACCACACCAAGTTCCTCAGGTTTGTAGCTTTGGGTCAGCATTATCAGTTCAGAGTCCTGCCCTTTGGGCTATCCTCGGCGCCATGAGAGTTTTACAAAGTGTTGTGCAGTTCTCTGGCGCATCTCAGGAAAGTCGGACTCCAGGTGTTTCCCTACCTGGACGATTGGCTTCTAGCAAGCCCTTCCGGCCAAGGGACTTTGGAAACCGTGCAAGCGACTTCTCGTCTTCTCACGTCCATGGGAGTTCTGCTGAATTTGAAAAATCTCAACTGCAACCTCCCAGAGGCTCCTTTTCATAGGGACACTTCTAGACACCTCTTCAGCGAGGCTTTCCTTCAGAGGACAGAAGACTCGACATCCTTCGAATGGTCCGTTACATCAGGGAGAACCAATCGGTTACAGCTCTCTCGATGCAACGCATGTTGGGTCTCATGGCGTCCTCGGTCTTCACTGTACCTCTCGCCTGACTGCACATGAGAACCACCCAATGGATGCTCTCCACTCAGTGGTCCCCGACCTCTCACCCCCAGTCTTATCCCATCAAGGTGGCGGGCCCCTTAGGTCTCTCACCTGGTGGTCTCAAGAGAGCAATCTCCTGGAAGGATTCCCCTTTGCTCCCCCGGATCATCAGATCTCCATCACCACAGACACATCGCTAATGGGATGGGGAGCTCACTGTCTCTCCCTCCACACTCAAGGTGTATGGACTCAGTTCGAAACTCATCTCCACATAAATGTCCTGGAGATGAGAGCGGTCCTCTATGCAATCCGAACTCTGAAGGATGTCCTTTGTCACAAGAACATTCTCCTTCAAACGGACAACAAAGCAGTGATGTATTACATCAACAAGCAAGGCGGTGCTCATTCTTATCCCTTTGCGGGAAGCAATGAGGGTGTGGGAGTGGTGCTTGAGCACAAGTCTCTGATTCAAGCGGTTTATCTGCCAGGTATACAAAGCGACCTAGCAGATCACCTCAGCAGAGCAGGCAGACCCTCACAGTGGTCTCTCGATCCAGCCGTAGCTCGGTCCCTGTTCAAAGTGGG
The DNA here is from genome assembly GCA_016271365.2 of Neoceratodus forsteri. Lineage (NCBI taxonomy): Eukaryota > Metazoa > Chordata > Ceratodontiformes > Ceratodontidae > Neoceratodus > Neoceratodus forsteri. The sequence goes on from CM057449.1 coordinate 487,925,646, forward strand.
GACTCAGACCTGGACCTTTTGCATCCCCACTCAGCATAAAACTGCCTCTCTTCTGCTCCAGAAATCCAGGGCCTGGCATTTTCTGTCAGGATGCGTTCAGGCTGCGGTGGACAAAAGCGCTTTCTTTCGCCTTTCCACCGCTTCCTCTAATCCAGAGTACTTCTCAAGTTCGAGTCTCAGGGGACCAAGATGATTCTCATTGCTCCTTCCTGGCCTCGGCAACTATGGTTTCCTCTACTCAACAGTATGTTGGCAGCCTCTCCGAGACCACTTCCTTTGCAAATCAGTCTTTTGACTCAGGGTTCGTTGGTCCATCCCAACCTGAAATCACTTCACCTTCATGCTTGGCTCCTGAAGAGATAGAAGTGAATCGGTTCAACGTCTCTCGTAGAGTCTCAGACATCCTTTTGGCTGCTCGGAAGCCAGCCACCCAAAAATCTACGCTTCCAAATGGAAACGTTTTTCTCTCTGGTGTGCAAAATCCTCTTGGAATCCCTTTTCCTGTCCTCCTGGCAAGGTTCTGGTATCTTTTGGACCTGTCAAACTTAGGTCTTCAGTACTCACAGTTAAAGTTCTCCTTAGTGCCATCTCAGCGTTCCATGAGCGGTTTCTTCCTTAACTCTGGCTCAGTTACCTATAGTGAAGAGATTTCTTAAGGTTCTCCATACCAGACCCCTGTTAAGCGTCCAGTTGCAGCCTGGGACATTAACCTGGTGCTGGACATGCTCACTCGGAAGCCTTTCGAACCCTTAGCTACCTGTGAGCTAAAATTTCTTACCTGGAAGACTGCCTTCCTGGTGGCCATTACCTCAGCCATAGGGTCTCTGAGATACATGCCTGGTTACGGACCCTCCATATACTGTATTCCATAAAGACAAGGTAGTTCTCCGTACTCATCCTAAATTTCTTCCCAAGGTTGTGTCAGAATTCCATCTAAACCAACCTCTGGTACTTCCGCTTACTTAGCTAATTTCCAAAATGAAGGGAACAGCTCTTCATTCCTTGGATGTTAAGAGAGCCTTGCGGTTCTATTTAGATAGAACCAAGGATGTTCATAAGACTCAGCAACTGTTCGGTTCTTTCAGCGACACCCGGCTGGGTCAACCTGTCGCTATTAGATGCATCTCTTCATGGTTAGTGGCATGCCTTCGTCATTGCTATTCCATGGCTCAAGTTAAATTAGAAGGTAGAGTGTACGCTCACTCTACTAGGTCGGTCGCGGCATCCCTAGCGGAAATTCGCAATGTTCCAATTGCAGATATATGCAACGCCGCCACCTGGAGCTCAGTGCATACCTTCGTTAAGCACTATGCACTGGATGTTCATGCTAGGCGACATTCCGCATTCGGCAGAACTATCCTTAATGGGCTTCTATCTTAGACGCGTGAGCTCTGGCTCTCCTGCCGCCCTTTTGGGGGATTATCAGCTTGGTACTCTCCACTAGTGTGAATGAGTGGTGGAGACTTATGTCCAGGAAGATAGGAAAAGTGCATTGCCTACGTAATTCTTGATCTTCTTGGACGAGTCTCCACCTCATTCACCTCTCCCTCATCCCAGAGCTCACGCTGTATTGGTCTTCACTCCCTCAAATCTTTGGGCCGTGAGGACTTCTTTGCTGACCCTTCTTACGGGTCATACGGACTATCTTATGTCCGTTTTTAATGTTGGGTTTACTCTTTCGTTAGTTGCGCTGCACCTCCTTGGTAAAAAGGTACTGGGCGGTTGGAGGGTCGTCGCCGAGATGGTCATTACCGCTCGAGCTGCTGCTCGCGGCGCCGTGTCTCGCGGCGCCGTCTCTCACGCCGACCCTCCAGCAAAAAGTTTGCTCCCGATGGGTCTTAGTGCCTCCGGCGCTAATCCCACTAGTGTGAATGAGTGGTGGAGACTCGTCCAAGAAGATCAAGAATTACGGTAGGTACGTAATTTTCCTTTCATGCTGCTGTGGACTCCAATGATGTGGCATCTAGAGTCATGGCTTCATCTGTGTCTCTCAGAAGACATGCTTGGCTCAGATGTACTAGCCTTTCACAGGATACCCAGACCAAGGCTATGGATTTTCCTGTAGTAGGTAACTCTCTGTTTGGGGAGCAGACAGAGGCTTACATGAAGAAAATGGATGAATACAGGACCACATACAGGAGTGCACAGGCCAAAGAAAGGCAAGCCACTCCGCACAAGCAGCAGTCTAGGGGCAGGGGCAAGCTGTTTTAAAGGCCTTTTTACCAAACCCAGGCCTCCTCTCCCTTCCCACAGAGGGGGGGTTCTTCAGAGGGAAGGGCAGGAGGGGGATAAGCAGAGCTGCTCCCTCCTCCTCTCAGTCTAAGGCTCCTGCCAGGCAGACACCCTGATGTGTCAGCCTGGGTCGACTCCCCATTTCCAGTAGGAGGCAGGCGGGCTTACTACTTCCAGGCCTGGAAGTCTCTGACCTCAGACTAGTGGGTCCTGAAAGTAGTAAGCCAGGGACTGGCCCTCCGCTTCAAAATATTTCCAAAAAAGAGGGCCAAGTCTTTTCCACCTGCATCACCCTCAGAAACCATTGCCCTAGAGGCAGAGGTTTCCTCTCTTCTAGCTGTCAGAGCTATAGAGAAGGTTCCTACTCAGCACAGGGGAAAAGGACTGTACTCCAGGTACTTCCTTACCCCAAAGAAAATGGGAGTGGCGACCCATCCTAGATCTAAGGTATTTGAACTAACACATTTCAAAGTCCAAATTTAAAATGGTAACTCGGGGGATAATCCTTCCCCCTGTAAGGCCAGGGGATTGGCTAGCATCTCTGGACCTCAAGGATGCCTACTTCCATATTCCTATGAGGTGCTCCCACAAAAAATACCTCAGGTTCAAGTTCCCTTCAGGCCATTACCAGTTCAGAGCTATGCCATTCGGCATAAAATCAGCTCCAACGGTGTTCACAAATGCCTTGCAGTAGTAGTGGCTTACCTCAGAAGACAGGGTATCACCATCTTCCCGTATCTGGATGACTGGCTCTTAGTGGGTCAGTCACCTTTGCAGGTCAAGTCAACTCTTCAAACTACCCAGGACCTACTCAGCTCTTTGGGGTTTCTTCTCAGTCTTCCAAAGTCTGTCCTCGGCTCACCTTTTATAGGCATAGAGTTGGACACTGTACAAGCAAAAACCTTCCTTCCCCTGGCAAGGATGAAGGCCCTAGTGGATCTCGCTTCCTTCTTTTGACCTCAGGTCTCCCGCCCAGCAAGACGGTTCCTCCAGCTCCTGGGCCACATGGCAGCTTCCACGGCAGTGGTGCAGGGAGCAAGGTTCCAGATGAGGGACATTCAGTTTCATCTAAGGACTTTTTGGTCTCAAAAGAAGGATTCACTTACCAAACTGATCCCAGTGACTCGGACTCTGGTCCAAGCTCTCCAGTGGTGGCTGGACCAGGACAACCTCAGACAAGGGGTTCCATTTATCCCTCAAGTCCCATCAGTAGTTCTAACTATGGATGCTTCTCTCCTAGGGTGGGCAGCCCACCTGGGAGCCCTGACAGCTCAAGGAGTCTGGTCCCCACAAGAGTCTCTCCTTCGTATCAATCTCCTGGAACTCAGGGCAGTTTTCCTAGCTCTGCAGAGCCTCTCGAATTCAGTCAAGGGCAAGGTGGTCCAAGTCAGAACGGACAACACCACCCCAATGTGGTACATCAATAAGCAGGGAGGCATTCTGTCCTCGGCCTTGTGCACAGAAGCCATGAAGCTGTGTATCCTGGACTCCCTTCAGGGTGCCTTCCTCAAGCAACTGGTCATGGAACCAACTCGGCAGAAAGCAATACTGGACCTTGTGCTCACAAACAGGGACAGTGTGATGGGGGTAACAGTGGGGGAGCACCTGGGAAACAGTGACCACCAGTCATTGTGGTTTGAAATCACAGAAAGAGCAGAACCAAACCACACAAAAACACATATCCTGGATTTTAGGGGGCAGACTTTGGGAAAATGGAGAGATACTTGAAAGAGGCATTAGGGGAATGGGACAGGAATCAGGGTTGAGGAACAGTGGGCAGTATTTAAAATGGGGATTACAAGAACAACAGAATCATGCATTAAGCAGGTTAGCAAGAGGAAAAGGAAGAGGAGACCATTATGGTTTTCAAAGAGGTAGCAAAGTGAAAGCCAAAAGATTGCATTCAGGCAATACAAAAGACACAGGCAGAAGGGATAGGGAGAAGTACCAGGAGGAGAAGCAAAGGGAGGCAGGGAGGTCAGTAAGGTAAGCCAAAGCTCAGACAGAAGAACACATTGCAAAATCAGTGGGTAGAGGGACAAAGCGGTGCAGAAATGGACACAAGTCCCTTTACAGAAAAGGGTCCTGAAGGAACTGGAAGTAATAAGAGTTGATAAAGCAATGGGGCCAGATGGGGTGCCCAGGGTCCTAAAGAACTAAGAGAGTGGTGGCTGAACCTCTGGCTATCCTGTTTAGCCGATCACTGGAAACAGGAGGTACCCAAAGACTGGAGGACAGCAGATGTAGTCCCCTTATACAAAAGTGGGAACAAAGAGGAAGCGGGGAACTACAGACCAGTCAGCCTCACCTCGGTAGTGGGGAAGATCATGGAAGCACTACTGAAGGAGAGATTGGTGGAACATCTGGTTGTTAATGGACTACAGGACCCAAGGCAGCATGGTTTCACCAGGGGGAGGTCATGTCAGACCAACCTCGTTGAATTTTTTGACTGGGTGACTAGGGAGGTGGATCAAGGGAGGGCAGTGGACATGGCCTATCTGGACTTCAGCAAGGCCTTTGACACTGTGCCACATAGAAGACTATTACACAAACTGGGTAATATGGGTATGGGCAGGACAGTAGTGTGGTGGGTAGGTAACTGGCTGGATGGCAGGACACAGAGGGTGGTGGTAAATGGCTGTCACTCCACAGAGGGAAGAGTGACCAGTGGGGTACCACAGGGATCAGTGCTGGGACCGTCCTATTCAACATCTTCATCAGTGATATTGCCAGGACCTAGAAGGCAGAATTTCACTGTTCACTGATGACCAAAGCTCTGTAACAGAGTAGACACACCAGAGGTGTAGACAGAATGAGAAGCGACCTGCAGAAACTTGAAGAATGGTCAGGGGTTTGGCAGTTGAAATTCAATGCAAAAGTGCAAGATAATGCACATGGGGCACAAAAACCCTGGCACAATATATCAGTTGGGGGTGAGGATATAGCATGCACCAAGCAGGAAAGGGATCTTGGGGTTGTCATCTCTGATGACCTCAAGGTAGGGAAACAGTGTGACAAGGCAGCAGGTAAAGCAAATAGGATGCTGGGATGTATAGGCAGGGCATCACCAGCAGGAAAAGGGAGGTCATAATTCCACTATACAAGACACTAGTGAGGCCCCACCTGGGTACAGTGTACAGTTCTGGAGACCATACCTACGTAAGGACATAGGCAGGGGTAGAGAAGGTTCAGAGGAGGGCAACAAAGATGGTGCATGGATTGTATCACAAGTCCTATGAAGACAGGTTGAAGGAACTGAACATGTACTCCCTGGAGGAGGGGGGAGAGGGATATGATAAGACATACAAGTATCTGACAGGGAGGAACAGGGTGCAGGAAAACACTATTTTTAAGCAAAAAGATGTTCCAGGACTAGAGGCATGGGATGAAGTTGGAGGAGGACGTTTAGAGGAAACATGAGAAAGAATTTCTTCACAGAGCGGGTGGTGGACAAGTGGAACACCCTGCCAGAGGAAGTGGTGGAGGCTGAAACAATCATGGGATTTAAGAATGCATGGGATAGACATAAAGGAATTCTGGAGGTCAGGGGTAAGGGGCAACAGACTTCTAGGAAAACAAACTGAACTTACAAGCTTAAATGGGCAGACTGGGTGGGCCATAGGCCCTTATCTGCCGACACTGTCTATGTATCTATGTATGTCTCTGGCCTATTCTCTTCAGACTTCTCTGGTAGCAGTTCACCTTCCTGGGAAGGACAACATACTAGCAGATGCTCTGAGCAGAATATCACAGGGACACCATGAATGGTCCCTGGATCCTCACATACTGAAGGTCATCTTCTCTAGGTGGGGCACTCCAGAGATAGATCTCTTCGCAGCACCGGACAACCATCAGCTTCCTCTGTTTTGTTCCAGACCTCCAGTCCTGGGGACGGTTCCCCAGGATGCTCTCATTTTGGACTGGAAGGACAGGTTTCTCTATGCCTTCTCTCTGCTGTTCAGAGTTCTGATCAAGATCAGGACTCAACCCTGCACACTGATACTGGTGGCTCTAGATTGGGCCAGACAGCCATAGTATCCTCTACTGCTGTCCTTGTCAGTGTCACGTCCCCCTGTCTCTGCCCAGGACATACAATCTCCTGTCCTCCTCCCAGGGGTGGATCTGGTACCCCAATCTCCAGTCTCTCAATTTCAAGGCCTGGCTCTTGAAGAGTTAGAATATGCAGCACTACATCTTTCTCAGGGAGTTCTGGATATTCTGAAGGTCTCCCAGGAAACCTTGTACTAGAAAAACTTACAACTCCAAATGGAAAAGGTTAATTATTTGGTGCTCTCAGAAAGGCATCCTGCCTGATTCTGCAGACATTTCCACAACCTTAGACTATCTAGTTCATCTGAATGGTCTAGGCCTTAGGCCTGCCACTCTGAAGTTTCATCTAGCAGCTATCTCTGCATTCCTCTCAGCAGGGAAAGGCTCTTCCCTGGCATCTCATCCTGTTTTCAGAAAGTTTTTCAAAGAACTGGTTCACATTAACCCTCCCTTTAGGGAGCCCACTCCACCTTGAGATCTTAATGTCTGCATAGCTCAGCTTATGCAGCCACCCTTTGAACCTCTGGCTTCAGCCGAATTGAAGTACTTGACCTGGAAAACTGTGTTCCTGGTAGCTATTACTTCTGCCAGGCGGATTGGTGATTACAGGCTCTGTCAGTTGAACCTGACTTCATCTCCTTCCATAGGGACAAAGTGGTCCTAAGAACCAATAGGAGGTTCTTGCCCAAAGTGGTATCGGATTTTCATCTGAACCAGTCTATATCTCTCCCTGTGTTTTTCACTGATCATTCTTCAGGTGAAAGAAGGTTACACAGTCTGGACGTTAAGAGGGCCCTTAGCTACTACACTGAGCATACTAAGGCACATAGAAATGACTGTCTTCAATTGTTTGGAGAGCAGAGTTCCAGAGGGTTTGAAGGCACTGAGGGTGGACAAGGTGCTAGGCCCAGATGGCATCCACCCCAGGGTACTGAAGGAGATGGCAGAGGTCCTTGCAGGACCTTTGGCAGACCTATTTAATGCCTCACTACATTCGGGGTGTGTACCTCAGGACTGGAGGATAGCTCATGTGGTGCCCCTCCACAAGAGTGGCCCCATGGATGAACCGGGAAACTACAGACCAGTGAGCCTTACATCCATCGTGGGTGCTAATGGAGACTATCCTGAAGGGAGGGCTGGTGGCCCTCCTAGAGGCCAAAGGACTACAGGACAGCAGACAGCATGGCTTCATCGTGGCAGATCCTGCCAAACCAACCTGGTTGAGTTCTATGACTGGGTAACTGAGGCAGCTGGACAGGGGCCATGCAGTGGATGTCCTGTATCTGGACTTCAGTAAGGCATTCGACTTGGTGCCACATGGAAGGCTGGAAAGGAAGTTAGTAGGCACAGGGGGTGCAAAGCTGGTGCGATGGGTGGAAACTGGCTGCAGGGAAGGCAACAGAGGTGATGGTGGGTGGGGAGCTCTCACACCCAAGGGCAGTGGCCCGGTGTTCCACAGGGCTCGGTGTTGGGACCAGTGTTGTTTGGGATATTCATTGCAGACATATCATGGGACATCAAGAGCAAGATCAGTCTGTTTGCTGATGATACCAAGGTAGGCGCGTGGTGGATGACCTAGGGGATGGCAGGGGTTGCAGGATGATCTGGCAAAGCTTGAAACCTGGTCAGACACCTGGCAACTGGGCTTTAATGCCAAAAGTGCAAGGTGCTGCATTTTGGGATGAAGAACCCAAGGAGCAGTTACTAGCTAGGGGGAGTGCAGCTAGTCCAGACAGAGGAGAAGGATCTGGGTGTGCTCATTACAGGGTCAATGAACAACTCAGCACAATGTAGGAAGGCAGCTGCAAAGGCCAACAAAATGCTGGGTTGTATTGCAAGGGGTATATCCTCGAGGAGGGAGGAGGTTATTTTGCCACTGTATAGGTCATTAGTTAGACCACACCTGAAGTACTGCGTGCAGTACTGGCGTCCGTATCTGAAGAGGGACATTAAGTTACTGGAGGGGGTGCAGCGCAGAGCGACAAAGATGATCAAGGGGCTGGGGGACTTATCATACGAGAGGAGGTTGAAGGAGCTGAACATGTACTCACTGGAGAGAGGAGAGACAGGGTGACATGATTGAAACCTTTAAATACATGACAGGAATAAACAAGGCAGGTACAGAGGCTGTTCAAAGTAAGGGAGGGAGGCCACCAGGGGCCATGATATGAGACTGGAGTGAGGAAGGTTCAGGAGGGAGATGAGGAGACACCTTTTACAGAGAGGGTGGTGGCTGGGTGGAATGCTACCTGCTGAAGTGGTATGCAGTAGAACAGTGGACTGCTTCAAACGAGGATGGGACAGGACAAGGGGGAGGGTTAATGAAGGGGAAGGGTGGGGGCAGCTGCAGAATAAGGGGTGCTAGCTGCACATTCGAGCAGACTTGATAGACCTCTAGGCCTTTATCTGCTGGCAAATTTCGTATGTTCATATGTTTCTCACTTACAGTGAAGTGGGGAAAGGTAAGCCTGCCACTAAAATAACTATTGCCAGGTCGATTGTTTCTTGTATACAATTCTGTTATGACAAGTTGGGTAGAACGCCCCCTTCAGGCCTGAGGGCTCATTCGACTAGGGGTACAGCTGCTTCTCTAGCTGCGGCCAGAGATGTACTTTTGTTAGAGATCTGTAAAGCAGCCACTTGGAAAACGGTACATACTTTTATCAAGCATTACTCCCTGGACATCCAGGCTAGGAGTGATGCTAGGTTTGGCACAGCAGTACTCTTCCCAAAATAGGTTCTGCATTCCTTCCTCTATAGGGAACTGCTTGATAGTCTGCATTATGTCTGAATACAGCAAGACTTCATGTTGTTTTAAGAAAAAAAATTACTCGCCATAGTAATGTTGTTTCTTTTAATGGAGTCTTGCTATATTCAGACCTCCCCCCCTGCCTCCCCTCTCAGAACCTGGGTTTTTGGGAAGTGGGCTGGCAGGTACAGTGTTGCATCTCAGGGGTGTATCTTGTACCCTCTCTCTTCGGTGGGGTGGATGTTATTATTTTTCTGGTGTTTTTATACTTAAATATTGTCACTACCTTTCCTTCTTGGGTTCTCGACTTGAGTCCTTTGGGCCCAGAAAGAATTTTTTTGCCCTTTGGCTATATGTTGAACAATTTCCATACTATAGTATGTTAGTTAGTATGCCCGTAAGAATCTGACGGTTACACTGAGAAGTACCACAGACAGAGGTTTGAAAACCGAGCTCGAGCTCAACGTTCTATGCTTCTGCATAGAGTTAACTCTTTCCTCTCCGGGGTAGTTCAAGTGCTGGGGCTAACTGCATTATGTCTGAATACAGCAAGACTCCATTAGAAGAAACAACATTACTATGAGGAGTAATTTTTTCATTCCATTACCGGCCAGCATGATCGTTGTTTAATGTGTCTTGGCCCACTTCAGGACATGGATTAGTGCGACGCCTGTTTCTCTATGGATCGTCGTGTCCTGGAACAGCGCACGTGGAAAGTTGGGCGAGCTCCTCCAACTTTTGGGGGATGGGTGTGCACTCATCGGGCCAAGATGTGGTCTCTCTGCCTTTCCTCTGGGTCCCCTCCTGGTTCTATATGGACTGCGGAGGAGGGGGCTTCCACTTCTAGTAGCTTTGCCGTGGAAGGTGTCTTCTTGCTCTTGGCACCATTCGCGGTGCCAATGGGGTTGTCGGCACCGTTCCTAACCCCAGAGTGGATTCCAGTTCTGCTGCTGTTCTCGGTGCCATCTCTTCCTCTGGCACTGTTCGCGGTGCTGTGTGGGAGTTCGGCGCAGACTCTGGTGCAGATACCCAGATTGGCACCTCCCTCAGTCCAGACAGGAGCAGACGTCTGCGGGTGGTCTGGCACCGAACCTCGGTCTCCACTTCTCCGGAGGTGGAGTGGTTTGGATACGCTGTCCAACTCCTCGGAGTTGGCAGAACCCTTGGGCACCCCAGTAGCCATTTCGGTGACCCATACCCAGCCTCCCTCTGAGAAGTGGGCAGTATCCCCCAAGTATAGGGTCAGGGGTTCTGACAAGCAACAGGTGGTGGTCCAGACCACTGTTGCCCTGCAGCCTGGACTTGGAGGGTTTTCTGCCCACTCAGTTGGGACACCCCCTCCTGTGGTGTGTCTGGATTGCCCAACTTTAGGGCTGACCAGGGTACCCACTAAAGGGGAAGGTGCTGCTCCCTAGGTGGTCTTCTCTGGGACTGACCAGGGTTGTCAGCTGCCCAGGCTGGTTCTCGAGGTGGAGGGCTCTCTCAGAGTCCGAGGGTTCAAGAGGCCAGCATTCGAGGAAGCAGCCCTTCTCTGGGACCCACCTGGGTTCGGGGAGGAGTTGCAGCACAGACCCACACCCTTCCATTTCGGTCTCCTCGAGAGTGTCCTTGTCTTTGGAGGGAAAGGACCGTCCTTTTGGGCTCACACGGTCCTGGTCAGCTCACAGGGGGGATACTTCAGGGCACAGTCTAGGCAGTTCCAGTATGGTTGATCAGCTGTCGGCTGTTGAGCTCTCAGGAACTCCTTCTCCCTTGGAGACTTCCAGTGGGCTCTCTTGCCTGGACAGAGGACATTCCTCTTCTGTTGTGGATCTGGCCTCCATGCCTCTGTCACCATATTCTGCTCTCCCAGGCATTCCTGGTCCTATGGGACCTCTCTCCTGGGAACAATTCAGGGGTGCGGGTTGCTCACTTCCCTGCTTATGTCAGGGCCTTGAACGAGTGGGTGTTCCACCCTCCCCAGAGCAGCCAGCCCCTGGATCTCCGAGGTCTTCCACTTCCTCATCCTCCTCTTCTGGAGGAGAGGAGCCTTCTGTCTACATCTCCCCTGCTGCTGATCTTGCAGAGTATCAGTGTTTCCCTTGCGAGGATGTTGAAGGACCTGCGTATCACTCCACCCGCCTCACAGCACAATCTGGAGCATTTGACACGTGCCTTTTTAGGTGACTTCATTGCGGCCACCCTTGTGGTTCCCGCCTAGCTTACTTCTTTTGAGGAGGCATCATTGCGTTTCTGGCAATTACCCTTTTCCAGAGTCCCAGCCCCTAGGGATCTGAGCCAGAGGTATTGTGCCCCCCCGGAGTCTCCAGGTCGTATGCCTCACCCTTAGTCAGGGCTGACACAACTGGACACTCCCGATGGGCTTCATGCCCTTAACCGTGACCGGACCCCAGATCAAGACTCTGTGGATTTTGACTTCTGGGGGAGATGGACCTTCTACTCTGCATGGTTGTTGTTGTCGATTTCTGCTCATCAAGCCCACTATGTTTCCTACGATAGGTTCTTGTGGTCCAGGCCAGGTCAGCTCTTGGCCTTCCTGCCTGATTTGGAGGTAACCAGACAAGCCATTGCACTCCCTGCACACGGCCTGGAGCTAGCATGGCACCAAGTGAGGGCATCTTATAACGCCAGCAAGGTAGCTTCCAGAGTCATAGGGACAGTGATCTGCGTTAGGCGGACGGCATGGGTGTGACTTTCCCGGTTGTCACCCTTGGCCCGGCTTAGGGTGATTTCCTCCGCCTACCTGAGAACCCACCTTTTCTCCCGTAGGGTGAGGTGGGGTCTGTAGACGCAACTTCCTGCCCCCTCCGGGGGGTTCCCCGTCTCACCTTCTCCAGTCTCGTGCCTCGCCAGGCCTGTAAAGGTTCTCCCTCTTACTGTCTCCCCCACTGGAAGCTAAGGGACTTAGTCCTATAGGGTCTCGGGGCCCCCTTCGGGGGGCTCGGAACTCACCCAAATGTGATGAAGGGTGAAGATTGACACAGATAAGATATAAAAATTGCATACCTACTGTAATTCTTGATCTTTCTGTGTATCTTCACCATTCATCACAAATCCCACCCTCCATCCCCCTGGGGCCTCATTCTCTGGGTCCTCCTCCCTCTCTGTGTGCCCCCCCCCCTTTCCGCTGGTCAGGAGTGGGGTGACCTTGGGCACACTGGGATTTTTCCTCTACCTTCTGGTGGGGGGGAGGTATCGGGGGAGGGGGGCTGCCCTCGTCAGTCCCTTGGCACCACTCCTTTGGGGTGGGATGTTGGTGGCTGCCCTCTCCCCCTCTCTCCCTCAATCCTTGTCCTTGGGGACTAATTCCTTCCCCTCATTTTATAATTTTGGAGATTAGATTTTCTTCCCTATTTCAGTTTATTTGGTTTCGGTTGGGGGGAGGGGTCAGCCCTGGATTCCTGTTCCCTTGCAGCCTTAAAATGCTTCTGCTGGAGTACGTTGCCAGTAATTCTGGCAGTATAACCTTGTTCTACTCTTAAACAGTAACTCAGTTAAGGGATCAGATTGCGAGTCTGGGGTATGACCTCTCCCCTCCCTTTTCTTGTTTCCCTCCCTCCCTCCTTCCCTTTCCTTTTCCTTTTCTGATTCCAGAGATTGGGACCCCTTCCCAATCCCCTTAGTTTTTCTCTATCTCTTGTCTGTCCTCTCTGTCATTTATTGTCCTTTTAGTTCATATGTCTTTTCCTTTGTCCCTTGGACTTCCTTGTCCCCCCCCAACCCTTTCTCACTCTACGGCGACTCAGAACTGGTGGGAGGGCGGGTCGACGACGCCTAACGGCCAACCTGCGAGTGTCACACAGTGCGTCAGCCTGGATGGCAGCGCCGTCAACTCTGCCCATTCCCCCCCCAAAAAAAAGCTCTCTTGGGATCGTGACCTCTGGCCACTAACCCATAATGTGATGAATGGTGAAGATACACAGAAAGATGAAGAATTACAGTAGGTACCTAATTTTCATTCCCTCTATTCCCTCTATCACTAAGAGTTCTCATGAAATTAAGGAGCCAGCCTGCAACCATGTTGGTGGCCCCAGAATGGGCCAGACAGCCTTGGTACTCACTACTCCTGGCTCTCTCCACCAAACAGCCCATTCGTCTCCCACAGAGATGCAATCTGCTGACCATGTCTCAGGGCAGGATAAACTTTCTGAACCTTGTTACTGCACCTTAAGGCCTGGTTCTTGAGTTAGAGTTCTCTGATTTCCAATTTCTGATGAGATCCTCGAGATCCTCAGGGTTTCCAGGAAGCCTGCTAACAGAAAGACATACAGTACCAAATGGAAAAGATTTTACCTGTGGTGTGCTCCTAAGCAGTTCAATCCTTTGCAGGTAGACCTGCCTGTACTCTTGGAGTATTTGGTTCACTTACAAGCCTTGAGCCTCAGTCCATCAACCCTTAAAGTACACCTGGCAGCTATGTCTGCCTATATTTCAGCAGGTAATGAGAAAACAGTGGCCTCACATCCCATTTTTCAAGAAATTCAAGGGTCTGCTTCATTTGTATCCCCCTGTTAGGGAACCAGTCTCTCCATGGGATTTGAACCTGTGTATAACCAAGTGCATGGAGACCCCTTTTGAGCCTATGGCCACTGCAGGTTTGAAGTATGTCACCTGGAAGTCGGTCTTCTTGGTGGCTATAACTTCTGCCAGGAGGGTGTGCAAACTGCATGCCATGTGCTCCGACACCAACTACATTGTCTTCCACAGAGACAAGGTAGTCCTTTGGACTAATAAGGAATTTCTCTACAAGGTAGCGTCTGAGTTTCATTTGAATCAATCTATTACTCTTCCAGTATTTTTTTACAGAAAAGTCTAGTTCTGGCGAGCAGGGGCTCCACAGCTTGGACTGTAAAGAGGGCACACTCAGTTTCTATCTGGACTGCATTAAGGACATCCGGTCTTCCTACTCACAGTTGTTCCTCACATATGGTGAAGTGGGCAAGGGCAGGCCAGTTTCTAGAAGGACCACTGCCTGTTGGATAGTGTCTTGCATCCAGTTCTGCTACTCTGAATCTGCCTATTTTCAGGCACGACCCGGGGGAGGGGGATACAGATGAATGCCAACTGACCTTGAACCAGATTAAGCTGTTGGTGGTATTTTAGTGAATGAGGGAAATTTAGCCAGGACACCGGGGAAATTCCCCTACTCTTTTCGATAAGTGCCATGGGATCTTTAACATCCACCTGAACTACCACCAATCCAGGCAGATGGGACCTCGGTTTAACATCTCATCGGAAAGACGGCACCTCAGAAATGCAGCGCCCCTCTCATGCTGCATTACAGTGTCAGTACTGGGATATTAACCCAAGTGCCAGATGTGGGAACTGAACCCACAGCCCTCTGATCTCCCGGCCTCAGAGGCGAGTGTGCTACCTACTGAGCCACTGACACTGCTGTGTTATTGACCATATAAACTGTGACTCCATAGTATACTCTGGACTTTGCTCCAGTAAAGGAGCTGTGATCATACAGAACTCTATTTCCAGGGCATTGTTTATTGATCTCTCCCGAGGACTGAAAATGTGGTTTTGTTTTATTATTTTTAGCAAAGGTGGGAAGTCTGGGAGGAAATAGTTTTTTTATTGGGTGGGTTTGGATGTGTGTATGTGTGGAGTGTGTGTGTGTGTATGTGTGTGGTTAGATTTATTATTCACATGCCTGACCCCATTCCCCACTCAGCATGAGCCAGGTATCTAGACAGCCCACTCTGTTCCAAAGCTTTTAAAAACAAAAACACACACACCAAAAAAATCAGAAAACAAAAAAGGTGTGCTTTCCCCTCCATTTTCTTTCTTCTTTAAGCTGTTATTGCCTAATGTGTGCATTGGCTTTCCCCAGGTTTCTTCAGCCTTCGCAAGGCTTTATTAGCCTACTTCCTGTTTTTTTCTGTATGTATATATCTGGGGGGGCTTCATCCTTAGCCCATTCTCTTTTGAGTGGCAAGGAGGCCCTTATTTCTTTCTTGTTTAAAAATTGGGGAGGGGGAGAGGGCAGAGGGTCCTGATCCTAGTCTCCTCAGACTCAGCTTTTCTTTGGCCCCTCTCTCCTGTCTGCCCAGATGGCTTAAACTACCTCTCTAAACCCACCACCCTAGGCCCTCCCTCCACTGTCTTCTTTTTGTACTTGGGTTTTCATTCTTTTATGATTTTATATCCTATATCCTTTTTCTATTCCTTTGGGTGATTTTTTAGCCTCTCTCCTTTCTTTTCTCTCCACTTTGTTTCTCTCCTGGCTAACAGAACTGAGGAAAGCAGGGGACAGTGTTGATTACTGGCCAGTCCACAAGCACCACATCATACATGTGTCTTGTGGGTGGTGCTGTCACTAACATCAGCCCCTAGCTGTAAGCTGCAAAAGATTTCCTTCCCGTGGGGTCATAATGCTTCCAGCACAGACCTGGTAGTGTGAATAATTGGTGAAGATATTTTGGAAGATCAACACTTATGGCGAGCATGTAATCTTCATTTCCCCCAGATCACTACCTTGACAACATGCCTTTTGGACAGGTTGCTGGCACAATCCATCCCTCATCTTCGTAAAACATATAGGCCAGATATTCAAAGGGTTGCATGCCTTGCCAACAGGGTTCACGCATGCTCAAGTCCTAAGTGCGCCATTCTGCGATATTCAGCAGGAGGCAGTTGCGCCACTGAAAACAGGCTGAGCAACAGCGCCAATGCAAATGAATGCATGCTCAACTGGAGGGAGGAACCATGCATAAACTGCACAGCCCGATATTCAGCCGGGCTGTGCAGAGTTAAACAAGCGCAACCCCAGCCTGAGCCTACGGGACCTTGAGTCAAAAAAGGAAGCAGTGGGGCCACCCATGGGTGAGCTGCTGTATTGCAGGGCGAACACAGCAGCTGCCACCTGTGGCTGGCCCTCAACTCAGTCCCTGTGCCCCCTCGCAGCCCGATCGCTGGGCATAGTGTACTCCCCACCAGCCCGATCGCGGGCATCAGTGTGGCCCCTCCCGTTCACATCCCTGGTGGTCAGTGGATCGAAATGCCTGATCGCCGGGCGCTATGTTTAAACCCCCGTTCACATCCCTGGTGGTCCAGTGGACCGAAATGCCCGACCGCTGGCAGAAAAACGCAACCCCTCAAACAGTTCCTTGTGCCCCAACATCAAGGGCAGAAAGTAAAATCTAACACCCCCCTCAACAGCCCCTTGTGCCCAATCGCGGGCAGAAAGTACATTGAACCCCCACCGAACATCTCCCTGGTGGTCCAGTGGACGAAATGCCCGATCAGCGGGCAGAATGTAAATGGAACCCCGGAAACATCTCCCTGGTGGCTGAGTGTCCCCCACTCCACCCACCTGAAGCCACCACCCGCTCCCCGGCAGCGGCGGGCGGCAGCATCCACCCGCCTGCTGCCCGCCCCGCCGACTGACTGCCCGACAGGGCTGCATGGCGGGTGGATGCTGCGCCCGCCGCCGCCGGGGAGCGGGGTAGGGCTGCGTGGGTGGTGACACCAGCCACCAGAAGATGTTCGAGAGATCGACCCATTCTGCCAGCGATCGGCTGTCACTAATCCCGAAACAGCCGAGCGAAAGTTCAACCCTACTGCCTTGATCGGCACAAGACTGTTGAAGACCTTACTGGACCACCAGGATGTGAGCGGGAGGGTTTTTAACGCCCTTGATCGGGCATTTGCGGTCCACTGGACCACCAGGATATATGCGGAAGGAGGTGGGGAGCCATTGCTGCCGCAATCGGGCCGTGCAACCGGTCCGCCGGCTGCTGCCTGGCAGGCGCCAGGCGCAGAGTCTCGGGATCGGCGCACCTACATGCTAATGGCATGCAATGGAGCCATAATCAGATGCAAATGGCCCCCTGCGCCTTGCATGAATTATGGCCCCATTTGCATGTCACCTTGAATATCGTGGATTTTGCGATGGCGCAATGGTACTTGCCCACCGCAGTTGAATGCTCCACTCTGACAACTTGCGGTGGCGCAAGTTCCATCAGGCGCCATGCACAGTGGTTGTGGTTGGGGGTGATATTCAAGAGTTGCTCAATAGCGCAACTCCTTTGAATATCGCCCCGGCCATAGCCCTGCGCAACTATTTTGCGCAGCGCAAGGGCTTGCGCCTCAGAATGGCGCAGTTTGAATATCCGGCCCATAGAGTACATTGTGGCCCTTCCTAGCCCCAACATTTTAGCTCTACAATCCTCTATTTCTGAGTACTCGTTATAATGCAAATAAACATGACTTTGTGGATCCCCAGCCTGGCATTCTTTTTAACGCACTTCCTTATTCTAGTGTTTATTTATGAACCAAGTACAAAGGCCAGCAGGAGCCTACAACTCCTTCTTGACACATTAGGTTGTAGGGCAACTGGAAGAAGCCAAGAACTTGGAGGAGGCGGCAGACTAGCAGTATTTTGAAGTGGAAGACATAGTCTTGAAGATGTTGTTTCATATAAAAGGGTGCTGGGAAGTGGGGACAGTTTTGCAGGTGGGATACTGGAGTGGGGACTACATGCAAACAGAGGTGAGAAAGAAGTAAATGCCTCAGCTGGGACTTGAACACAGGATGCCCGGAATACCGTTCCGATTGTGCTAACCAGCTGGGTCACTGAGACAACTGGAACCTGGGCTGTCCCCGAGCACATTACTCTTTCTCAAATGCACAACCCAATGGCAACACAAATATTTATTTTTAACAATCACACAGGAGTGTGGTATGCATATTAATGGAACACATGCAAACAGAGGTGAGAAATCGGAACGGTATTTCGGGCGGCCTGGGTTAAATATAAATATGCACACCACACTCCTGTGTGATTGTTACAAATAAATAAATATGGAGTAGGGAATACTTTGTTAAAAAGAAAACCGACTGGAGAAATGAATAAGGTTGTGCAGCTGGGAGGTAAGGAGGGAAGATAGTGATCCCAGGATTCCAATAATAAGTGCGTTTTTAATTGACAGACAACAGATGCACAGAATTGTCAGAAAGTGCTAGATTGCACTACCACTCCTGACACTGACAACATGGGTTTGGGAATGAGCTTGGTTCACCTGGGGGCAGCTGGGGAGGAGGATTGAGTATCCCAATGGATACTTTCCTCTAGGGAGGGGGGGGGGAGGGCTGTTCATCCTGCGGTACTACTGCCACCTGTAGTAATATGGGTGGCAGAGCAGCCATCGGGTGCAGGGAGGGGAGGATGCTGTGCAGGTTTGGTCAGAGCATGCTTGTGCACGCTATTTCTGGGACCTGGTTCCCCATGCTGGTGTCCCCACAGGGACAGGGATCTTGGAGGAAACTTGAGGGATAAATCTCCTTTGCCCCATGCTCTGTGATAGCCTGCACTTGCGGTCTGAAAGTGGTATATCCCCTACGCAGAGCAAGGTAGCAGATAAAATTATTTAAAAAAGTGCAAAATTGTATTTTGAATTAGCCAGCACTTGCAGCATTAGTGTTGTCATTATTGTATGTGTATGCCACGTATCTCCATTGTCACCATGGTCACCTTGTAGATCATCCAAGAATCAATCTTCTCCATAGATTCCCAGGAGTGGGTCTGAGATGGAGGCAATAGGACCCGAGAGAACTGGAACTCTTCTGGGTGGGGCTGTGGTGTGAGTATGCGCTGGCAGGTGCCCACTGGTTGATAGCTGCACGTCTTAGTTCCTTTTTCTCGCTGTCTAGTGTGCAGCATTTCCTCCATCCTCCCCGTCAGGGCCAGAACTTTACCATCAATAATATGACTGCATTGAGTTCTTCAGTTTTGTTTAAGAATACATTAGGGTTTGTTGTTTTTGTGTCCATTTAGATAATACACACAGCCCTACCTCCTAAAAACAGCTGACGTCATGGAAGGTAGGGGGCTTGAACAGGCGAGTTGCGCCAGCAGTGGGGTTGTGTCTGACTAACACTCCTGGGCATGTGCTCTGGCAGTGGGCAGTCCAGCACCAGATGAAAGGACAGTCCTCCAGGAGTCACAAAAAGAAATGGTTCTGATCCTGCACGTGTTCTGTGTCAGGGTCTGTACACCATTCTGCCTTGACCTCTTCTTGCAAAAAGAACGAAGAGAAGAAAAGGCACTGGTTGCGGTCCTCCTCTGGTCATTCTGCCACAAGGCTTTTAATGTCTGTAGGCCAAGGGTTCCCACCTTCATATTGAATGACACTGGGGCACCCACTGCCTGCAGACTAGTTGTCTCCATCCTAGAGTCCCTCCCTGTCCCATAGGGAGGTTTCCTGTGAGCAGTTTGGTCACTGGGCAGCTCTTTAAGGAGCAGTGGTTTCAGCATCTAAAGATGATGGCACTGTTGATGTTGCGGTGCCAGGCTTCTCAGGCTCATTGGTACCATCTTTGGAGTCATTGGGCGTAGGCATGCTGACTTTCACTCTGATGCTGAGGCCTGCCTAAGTATCAAGTCCATTGGTAGTGCCACGCCGACTCCACTTGTGATATCATTGCTGGCCCCTTCAGAGATGGTGACAATACGTTGCTGCTGCTGAGTCCTTCTAGCTAGCTGGAACCTGGCATCGACGTCCACACCATGTCAGACTATAGGGTCAGGCCCTTGAGACCTACCTCAATGCTGACATCTGTGCTATTATCTGTGCCATATGAGTCTTAGGTGCTGTGATCGACTCCACTGGGGTCAGTACCGGGCCGCCATTGGTGATGCTGATGGTGTAATTCCAGAGACTCTTTATGGGGGCAGATCCACTGTAACCGATGTTACTGAGGCCATGCTGTCACCCATTAGGGTCCCCTTCTGTCCTCAGGTAGGAGGCAAGTCAGATCCAGACCTCATTCTTCCAGATGGGGACGATGACGATGATGATGTCTATGGCACATAGAACCCTGGCCTGGTTCCATTTTTAGTACCTCTGGGGAATTTCTCCTTTTAAGCTCTGCTCAAAGACATGCGTAGAACCTTACATTATGAGGCTGCAACTATAGACCAGGCCAGAGGCCTCCTGCCTGAGTTCCTAAACATGCCTAACATACTAGTCTCTATCATTCCTCCCATCCAGCCAGCCCTAGAGACTCCCTCAGTGGCAACTTGGAAGAGGTCTGCTACTGTGGCCACTGTCTCCAAGCAGGAGGACAGAAAATATGTGGCACTTAAGTCTACACCCACGTATTTCACTCAGCCGATAGCTGATGCCATTATTTTGGTTGAAAATGGCAAAGCCATAGTGCCCAAGGAGGTCACAGTGCACCCCTCTAAAAAAGGAGTCACACAAAGCAGACACCATAGACAAGTGGATCCATGCCTTTGCTACCCTTGGCATGAATATAGCTAGCTACCAAGGTCACTAATCTAAATACAAGTATGCCTTTTGGTCCAAGCTAAACACTCTGGTAGAGAACCTGCCAGACAAAGAGATTAAGCAGGAAATACTGTTGGCTGTCAAACAAGGTACTGAGTGTAACAGTCATAAACCTAAAGCCTGTATGGATTCCTTTGGTGCAGCAGCTGCAGGAATTTGCTTCAGAAGACATTCCTGGTTGCGGTTTGCTGGCTTCACCCCAGACATCCAGCAACAGATTATGAATGTGCCCTTCGATGGCACCTATCTCTTTGAGCAGCAGGTGGAGAAGTTTCTTAAGAAGTCTAGTGAACCTAGAATAACTCTTGAGACTTCCAGGCTGAGTCAGTATACCCCACAGAAAGGTTAAGGATGTGGCCTTCATAATAATAATAACCATCATCATAAAAGGAGAGGCTCCCAAAACTGATCCCAGCCACCTCTGACACAAAAGAAAGTGTAACTGAAGGCACAGGCACAGAAAGCACTCAGTGCCACCATTTGAAGTTGAGACTTAAGGTCTGCTTCAACTGCGGTGGTGGACCAATACTCCTCAGTGGGGATTGTCCATGAGGGGTATTTCTGGAGTTACTGGACCCCATTGGACAATAAGCCCAAGAGTCAATTCCCTTATCAATTCACATGTCGGAGCTGTTAACACAAGAGATTGCAGGCCTGCAGAAAAACAAGGCAGTGGAAATAGTGCTAGAGTCAGAATGCAACAAAGATCTTCTTTGGGTGTATCTCAGTCATCAGGTCATACCATAGGAACTTCACCATCAGTGAAGCAGGATCACATGGAAGACTTTACAGCAGTACCACTGGGGCTGCCCACCAACATCATATGCTGACACCACCAGCCCTATAAAGGCTTGAGCTGCCATGCTCCCTCCTCAGTTCTTTCCTGCCTTCAGCTCTGTTCACATTGGTCTCCACTAGAAGCTCGATGCAGTTCTGCACCTTTTTTATGATTTTCTTTTACTCTAGCTTTTAGAATCTCTTTTAAAGAAGAGATTCCTTTACCTTGTTAATGTTGAGAGTTACTCCTCCCACTTCTCTTTTCCATTGCTGCCACTGTGGAAAGAAGAGTAACTCTTCAGATGACCGTAACCTCTGTGTCTGTTGTCTTGGGCCTGACCATGAGGCCTCTGATTGTGAACTCTGCCATGACTTCAACCAAACAACCCTAACTTGACACAAAAATACTTTGAAGTGCCGGCCTGGTGGCGCTGAGGGTTGAGGCGCTGGACGCCACACCTCGCGTCACGTCGGCGACCCAGGTTCGGGAACGGACTCGGGCCGTCGGGGGTCGGCAGGGGAAGGAAGGATCGGCGTCCCAGCGGATGCTCTCCTCCTCGGGAGGACCAGGGTGTTTAATACACCCGATGCCGAGAGAGCCGGTGGGCTTACAGAGCTCTCGGGGCAGCGGCTTCAGGAGCAGGGGCCGGGGAGGAGGGCGTCTTGACGGCACATGGCAGGCGTGCGTAAGCACGTTCCGCCCGAGCCGGCGTCCTCGGGGGGGGTGAGAGGGGAGGGACAGAAAACCGGAAAACAACCCTCGGCACTCCGGATGACGGCAGCTCCGGCCACCCAGACGACACAACACGGGCAGACCCCGCTGTGTAAGGTGCTAAGGAGGCAGGTAGGAGCACCTGAGAAAAAGAGACACTCTAGGGGCAGACTCAGTGGGGGAGTCTGGAGGGCATTGAGACAGCCCGAAGGAGGGGAGTGCAGGGGGCGTCCAGGAGGGGATAAAAAGAATTAAAAAAAAAAAAAATACTTTGAAGTAATTCCTCATGGAGCAACAGATGGCCAGATCTTCCTGGATTTAAAGTCTTCACCACTCATTCATACTGCTGGGTATTACACCAGAGGCGCTAGGACCCAGCGGGAGCCAAAAATCTTCAGAAGGGTCAGCACCGAGGTAGGACCATGCATGCATGACACCAGGACACAGCATTGTGCCTGTGTAGGCTATCTCAGCATAGATCTCACAACTGCCTCAGTTCCATTTTTCCCCGCTGTCGAGTGCGCTTCAGTGACGACGCTCGCCTGCCGAGAGTCAAAGCACCACGTCTATATGACAGCAGCTTATCTAGTTGTTTAGTTTCTTTATTTAGTTTTATTTGTTTAGTGGTTAAAAAAAGAAAGAACATTTTTATTTTCTGAAAAAAAGATGATCTCTCAGCCTGCCATCGACTGAGTTGACCATGGACGGTATTGGTGATGGTAGGGAGACTTTGCTGGAAAGTTGTTCTGGCAGTGGGACTGTGTCTGGTCTGACACTCTTTTGGGGGGGGTCTAACTACGGGCAGTCTGGTGCTCAGGAGGGGGGGACAGTCCTTCCGAAAGCACAAAAAGAAGCTGGCCTGATCCTGGTCGGGGACACTGCACCATTCGACCTAGAGTTCTTCTTCTTTCCAACGGAAGAAGAAGAGACCATACCACTGTAGGTCACCCTCTGGTAGGTCTGCAAGGGAACCTTCGATAATGAAGAACTGTAGAGCCACCCTGGCCCTCCTGGGGTCCCCAGCGGTTTCTGTTCTTTGCGGTCGAAATTCCCTACATCAGCACCCCTCTCTGTCCTCTGATGGGGTTTCCGGTGAGCAGTTTCACCACTGGACCACTCTTATGGAGCAGTGGACTCTTCATCTGTCTCAGTTGCTCTTGCCTGTGGACCAGATTCCAGGTCCCTCGGGTCTTGGAGCTGCTGGGCCGTGGCTCGGGCAGTCAGCGCAAGATGTGCACTCGGTGCAGCGGATGGAGATTTTTCCTTCCTCAGTACTGACTCCTCCGACGCCAGGTCCACGTGCTTTACCCCCTCACCAGCTATCCACGCAGGGGCCGGCACAGGTGCCATTTTCCTCCCCCTTTCTTTTTTTTTTTTTTTTTTTTATAACTTTCTTTATTTTATGAGTAATTTTCCATAATCAAAATACATACATGGCATGTTTATACATCTCATAGGGTTCATCACAGAGGCAATTTCATATTTAAGACTCTACTATTCCTAACCTGATAGTACATATTATCAGAGGTGATGGGCTCTAAGCAATTATCCAACTATACATTTAATGTAGATTAATTCGACTTTACATACAAAAATTCAGATATATGCTAACTCATTCTTTTTTTTTTTTCCTTCTTCGTCCTTCCCCCCCAGCTCCTAAAGCAGAAGGAGATACCCGGAGCTATGGTACAAAATCAGGCCTCTCCCTTGCCATGTAAAGGACCCATCGTCTCCACAGCATTTCAAATTGGGCTACTTTTTTATTTAAGGAAGCTGTCAATGCCTCCATTCTGTATATGTTTATGACAATCTCCTGCCAGTGTCTTATAGTGATGGGGAGTTGTGACTTCCAGCTTCTGGTTATTGCCTTCTGGGCAGCTAAAAAAGCAATTTTCAAAAATCTAATGGTAGATGTGTCCCTACATCCTTCCGGCATTTCTATAAACAAGAAACACGTGGGAGTTATTATTAAATCTGTTATAAGTACTAATCCCAGGGCCTGTTGCAGCTTCTGCATGAAAGTGGACACTACTGGACAGCTCCAAAGCATGTAAATAATTTGCCGTAGTTGCCCACATCCTCTCCAGCATTCTGTCCTGTCCTCAGTAAGAACCTTACCCAAGTGTTTTGGCGGCGAAAGTATCTAATGAAAATTTTCCAGGCAAAATCTTGCCAACTGATTGCTGCTAGGCCCCAGTGTACAGTGGAGCAGGCCCTATTCCAGACCTCTTCCTGGACTTGACTTCCCAGGTCCTTCTCCCATGCTCTCTTTATGTGGTCCACGGTATCCCCCTTCCAAGCCAGTAACTCCCTGTATAGAACAGAAATCATGTGGGACCTGATAGGTGTTCTCTCAATAGCATTCTTTAAAGAAAATGCAATTTGGGGCAGTTCCATCAGACTTTGGTTGGGCTCCATTAACATCTTTTTTGCCAAGTTCCTAACTTGAAAAAATCTAAATCTATCCTGCCATGTAATGCCAAACTTGTGGACTAACCCCTCAAAGAGACAATCTCCCCATCTTCCACAAAATGCCATTATCAGATGTAGGCCTTTCAACTCCATTTCTTAAATCCTCTGTCCCATTTCCCTGGCGCAAAGGAGTCCATATATGGGATGGAGGAAAATAGAAACTTCCAATTCTTAGCTCTTTTATCTCTCAGAATATTGTGCCAGATCTCTAGTGTAAGTGCTGTAAAGGGGTTTTCTTGTCCATCCAGTGGGGATCTACCCCTATCTCTTAACAGTAAACTGTTTAAATTACCAGGGGTACCATCGAGGAATTCCGCTTCTTTCCACCTGGACACATAAGACTCATCTAACCAAAAAATGGTTGTTCTCAGATGTGATGCATAATAATAGAGTTTAAAATTAGGTAGCGAAAGCCCTCCCTCTTTTATCGGAATCTGGAGTACTGACAGCCGTACCCTTGGCCTAAATGAGCCCCAGAGAACGGAGACTATTCTGTTTAAGAGGGAGAAATATGTATCTGGGACCCTAATCGGGATAGTTTGCACCAAGTAAAGAAACTTGGGAAGAGTTATCATTTTTATGGCCTCTACACTTTGAGCCAAGGGGATGGGAACCGATAGCCATAATTCTAGTTCCGTCCTGATGTCTATTAAAATGGGGGGAAGTTGAGCTCGAACAAGTTGTCAAACTGGAACCACAACCGTACCCCTAAGTATTTGAGATTGGTTAAATTCCGTTTGAATGGAAATCTTTGCTTAATATGTTCAGATGGGACATAATGGTTAGTTATAACCGCCGTCTTAGATAAATTCAGTTTGTACCCTGCTAAATTGCTGAATTCTGATAAGGTGTCCCATAGTTTCCCTAGGGACTGGTCTGGATTTTTGAGGTAAATTAATAGGTCATCAGCATACAAGGCTAGTTTATGTGCCCTCCCTCCCATCTCCCATCCTGAATTTCCTCCTCCTGCCTCCAGCGCCTGTGCCAGTGGCCGAGATATAATGCAAAAAGAAGAGGCAACTGTCTTGTGCCTCTTTAGTAATATTGGTTGGGAAACGTTACCATTAATTTTTATATATGCTTTTGGTTTTGTATATATTCTGGATATGATCTCCACAAACATCTCTGAAAACCCAAATCTTCTCAGTGTCTGTTTCAAAAAGTCCCATGCCACCTGGTCAAAGGCCTTCTCTGCATCCAAGCTTAAAATCATGCAGGGGGCCCCCGACCGAGCGGCATGATACATTACATGTAGGGTTCTTTTGATATTGTCTTGTGTCTGTCTCCTAATATGAACCCTGCCTGGTCCATATTGATCAGTTCAGGCAGGACTTCCTCTAAGCGTTTAGCTAAAATTGAAGTATATAGTTTATAATCTATATTCAACACTGATATGGGACGGTAAGACCCACAATATGTTGCGTCTTTCCCAGGTTTAGGAATACTTGAAATTACTGCGTAGTTCCAAGTATCTGGTATATCTTCTCCCGCTTGTGCCCACTTACAGGCTTTCAGTAGGGGATCTTCTATTTCTTAAAGTATTTAAAAAATTCAGGAGTGTACCCATCTGGACCAGGCGTTTTTCTTGTTCTCAATCTTTTGATTGCTGCCTCTAACTCCAGTGGTGAAATAGGTCTGTCTAGGACATCTTTTTGTTCTTGAGATAGCTCTGGTAATTTTAGTTTCTCTAGGTAGGAATTAATTGATTCTCTCCCTATCGATTTTTCTGAGCTGTATAAATTCCTGTAAAAGTCTCTAAAGCCCTGGAGAATTTGCTCCTGTGACTTCACAAGGTTACCTGACCTAGGATCCCTAATTTGCAGTACTGCACTCTCTGCCTTCTGCCATCTGAGCCTATGGGCTAGTAGGCGTGAGGCTCTGGGCCCCTGATTCATAATATCTCTGCCTCAGCTGTTGTAATGCCTGCTCTGTTTTTATATCAATAATTCCCTGTATCTGTTGTCTGGTCTTTAATATTTCTGGTTGTACTGAGGTCTCCCCAGTCGCTGCCTGCTCTAACAGGTCATGAAGCTGTGTTTGTAGATGTTCCATTTTTTATTTTGCTGTTTTTTAAAGTATGCAGCATATTTAATGCAGTCTGCCCTGAACACTGTCTTAATAGTGTCCCATATTCAAACAACATGAAGTCTTGCTATATTATGACAATTGCAGTTTGTCCCACCATTAGAACTGCTCCGGTGAAAGAGTTAACTACCATTCTAAGAATGGAGTTTAGAGCTTAACTCAGTTAGAAAGCTCTGTCTGGATAATTTCAAACTGAAACTGTCAGATTCTTTACTCCGCCTCACTGAACAGTCGCTCCGGATTTCTCCTACTGCTCGGTTCATTTCGGTTTAAACAGTATTTTCTTGGTTAAATTCAACCGTGAGTATTATTTTTAACCATAAACCGATCGGTTCAAGCTCTGTCTGTGGTATTGTAAGTAATAGACAGGTTTTATTTCTGTGTGGAACTTGTAAATGTTTATTGGTTGATTCGAACCGATCAGGTTAGTTAAAACTTTAAAGTATAAGCATTTTAAAGCTTTTAAGTGTGGTTCCGGTTCTTATCGGTTCTAAAAAAAACAGATTTCATTACGGTTTTTTCCACGACCCGTGACACGGTTGGGAACCGATAAGGGTGTCTTGCCTGGCACTGCCGTTAAAAGGGCAAGTTTTCTTGGTTAGGCTGGCATCATGTCTGAGAAACCCAAAGAAAACTGGGCCCACTGGTTTCAACACTGTAGTGTCTGTGGGGAAGCCTTTGCCAAGGCTGACCCACACACTACATGTGTTTATTGTCTGGGGTTTGACCACCTCAATTGAGACTGCCAGATTTGTAAAACTTTCCTGCAGCCACCCTGGATAAGAGGAGGCAGGCTCAGGAGCGAGAGGCCAAAAGTCCGCTGACCCGGATGGCCAGCCCAGTTTGGTGCCAACCGAACGGAGGGAGTACCTCTGACCAGGCGAGACTTCGGGCAACGTGAAAGCTGGCTCTGAGGAGCCAGTTCCAGCAAAGAAAACTAAAAAATCAGCAGGTATGGAGTCCAAAATTCCTTCTCCAACTGCTGCAGAAATAGCAAAGAGCTATACAAATTGTACAGTCACTTTCTCCGGTTCCGTCTGAACCGCCACTGTCTGGTAAAAGGTCGGTTCGGCCAGTTCCACGGTTCAAGAATATGATATTGGGGTTTTTATGAACCAGAGGAGGGAAGAGGATTATGAACAGTGTGAATGTGACTTTGAGAGTCTGGATGTGCCCATTGAACCGGACATCTCCCCAGACAGACCTTAGAATCTCCCCTATGCTTTCTGAGTCCTTCTCATTTCTGTTTTATAAAAGGTTGTGAAACCTCCAGCTCCCATTAGAGGAAGCTGTGGATGAGCAAGAGGAACCTGACTTTGTGGAAATGATGGATATCCTAGAGTCTAGGAGATTATCTATCCCCATAAGTCTTTTAGGAAGCAAACAATAAAAATTCTAAAAGCCCCTAATTCTGTGCCTCCTGTTGACAAAAAGATGGTCAGGAGGTACACTTTGTCAGGTCCTGATACAGACTTTCTTTCACAGCAATGCAGTCATGTTGGGGTAGTTCAGGCTGCAGCCTGTGATAAAGCTAACATTCCCCTGGCTTCACATCCTCCTGACAAGGACTCCAGGAAGATTGATGTCATGGCTAAAAAAATACATGGCAGCGTCCTTGGGACTCAGACAAGCAAATTACATAGCTTATGTGGCAAGATACAAAAATCTAGATGGGACACTGTCATGGCTTTGGCCAAACAGGCCATGGCCAGCTGCCAAAGGAGCTGGAGCAGGTGGCTACTGATGGTATGAGGCTTCCAAGGTGCAGTTCCATGCTGCTGTGGATTCTAATGATGTATCCTCTAGAGTCATGGCTACATCTGTGGCCTTTAAGTAGGTTAGCTTGGCTCAGGCATACTAATTTGTCACAGGATACCCAGACTAAGGCTATGGATTTTCCTGTGGTGGGAATTCTCTGTTTGGGGAGCAGACAGAGAATTACATGAAAATGGATGAATACAGAACAACATAAGTGCACAAGCCAAGGGCGTAACCCTCCTCAGAAGCAGACCCCGGGGTAGAGGTAGGCCCTTTCACAGGCCGTTTTACCAAACCAGGCTTCTTCTGCTTATGCTCAGAGGGGTTCTTCAGAGGCAGAGGCAGGCGGGTGCAAGTAGGTCTGCTCCACCCCTCAGCCTAAAGCCCCTGCCAAACAGGCACCCTGATGGGGTGCAGTGGGCGAGTTCTCCACTACCTGTAGGGGGCAGGCTGGCTTACTTCGTCCAGGACTGGGAATCTCTAACATCAGACAAATGGGTCCTGGTAGTAGTAAGCCAGGGTCTGGTTCTCAGTTCAAAACATTTCCAAAGATGAGGCCAGATTTTTCCACCTGCAAACCCTCTAGAGACCTTTACCTTAGTAACAGAAGTCTCAACCCTCCTATCTCTCAGAGCTGTAGAAAGGGTTTCCCCCTACACCAGGCAAGGGTCTGTACTCCAGGTACTTCCTTACCCCAAAAGACAGGAGAATGGCGGCCCATTTTAGACCTAAGATATCTGAACAAGCACCTTTTGAAACTAAAGTTCAAAATGGTGACTCTGGCAATGATTTTACCTTCTCTAAGGCCAGGGGACTGGCTAGCTTCCCTGGACCTCAAGGATGCCTATTTCCATGTTCTAATCAGAAGCTCCCACCAAAAGTACCTCAGTTTCGAACTGCCCTCAGGTCATTACCAGTTCAGAGCAATGCCCTTGGCCTCACCTCTGCCCCAAGGGTATTCACAAAATGTCTGGCAGTAGCAGTTGCTCATTTAAGAAGGCAAAGGATTGCTGTCTTTCCCTATCTAGATGACTGGCTTATTGTAGGCCAGTCTCCAGAACAGTCACACCCCACCTGCAAGTTACCCAGCAGCTGCTCACCTCTCTGGGCTTCTTGCTCAATCTTCCAAAGTCAGTTCTGGAACCTGTTCAGGTACTCACCTTCATAGGTGCAGGAATTGGACACAAAGCAGGCCAGAGCCTTCCTACCCTTAGAGAGGTAAGGAACCTGGTGGCCCTGGCCTCCTCCTTCACTCTGCAGGCTCTCGACCAGCAAGGCACTTCTTACAGCTCCTAGGACACATGGCTGCTTCCACAGCTGTAGTGCAGGAGCAAGATTTCAGATGAGGGACATTCAGTTTCACTTGAAGCCTTTTGGTCTCAGAGAAAAGATCCCTTTCAAGTTGATCCCAGTGACTGAACCCTGATCCAGGCCCTTCAGTGGTGGCAGGATCAGAGCAATTTAAGACTGGGGTCCCTTCATCCCTCTATCTCATTCCTTGACCCTCACTACGGATGCATCCCTTCTGGGATGGGGAGCTCACATGGGTGACCTCTCCACCCAGGGAGTGTGGTCCCCTCAGGAATCTCTGCTCCACATCAATTTGCTGGAACTCACAGCTGTCTTTCTAGCACTTCAAGTGTTTTCTGCATCTGTTCAGAACAAAGTGGTACAAGTCAGAACAGACAATACCACCACAATGTGGTACATCAACAAACAAGGGGGCACTCGGTCTTCGGCCTTGTGCACGGAAGCAATGAAGTTGTGGTCTCTGGCTTATTCCCTAAACACTTCCCTCATAGCAGTTCACCTCCCAGGAAAGGACAATGTCCTGGCAGATGCTCTCAGCAGGATTTCCCAGGGCCATCACGAATGGTCACTGGATCCCCAAGTACTGGGGATAGTTTTTGCCAGATGGGGCACCCCTCAGATAGATCTTTTCGCAGCCCCAGACAATCACCAACTTCCACTGTTTTGTTGCAGGCCCCCAGTGATGGGCTCAGTCCCTCTGGATGCCTTTCTCCTAGATTGGGAAGGGAAGTTTCTATATGCTTTTCCTCCCTTCCCTCTCCTATTCAAGGTGCTAGTCAAAATCAGATCCCAGCCTTGCAGGATGATTCTGATTGCTCCAGATTAGGCCAGGCAGCCCTGATACCCACTCCTTCTGTCCGTAGCAGTCCATCTCCCTGTGCCTCCCCAGGAGGCACAATCTGTTATCTTGTGCCCAGGGGAGGGTTTGGTGTCCGAATCTCAAATCCCTCAACCTCAAGGCTTGGCTCTTGAGGAGTTAGAGTTTGCTGACCTACACCTTTCTCAAGGTGTTCTCAATATCCTAAAGACTTCTAGGAAGCCTTCCACTAGGCCCACTTATAATTCTAAATGGAAAAGGTTTTCCATCTGGTGCTCGGGGAAGCATATTTCCCCGGAATCTGCTGATTTGCCCATTGTTTTGGACTATATGGTCCATCTTAATCCTTTGGGCCTGAGGACCAGCTACCCTGAAAGTTCATTTGGCAGCTGTCTCTGCTTTTATTTCAGCAGAAAGCCCTCTTCTCTTTCCACTCACCCTGTTTTTCAAGTTTTTCAAGGGATTACTTCATATTAATCCACCTTTCAGGGACCCGACCCTGCCTGGGATTTTAATGTTTGCATTGCTCAGTTGATGCAACCCCTTTGAACCTCTGTCTTCTGCAGAGCTCAAGTATTTGACTTGGAAAACTGTTTTTCTAGTAGCCATCACTTCTGCCAGGCGCATAAGTGAGTTACAAGCCTTGTCAGTGGAGACTGACTTTATTTCCTTTCACAGGGATAAAGTAGTCCTTAGGACTAACAGGAAGTTTTTGCCTAAGGTGGTTTCAGACTTCCATCTTAACCAATCTATCTCCCTTCCAGTGTTCTTCACTGACCATTCCTCCTCTGGTGAGAGGAGGTTGCACCGTTTAGATGTTAAGAGGGCCCTTAGTTACTATATAGAGCGTACCAAGGGTTCGAATCCCTCCAACTTTTTCTCACTTTTGGTGAGGTTGGAAAAGGTAAACCTGCCACTTAGAGATCCATTGCCAGGTGGATTGTCTCTTGTATCCAATTTTGTTATCAAAAACTGGGAACGGTTCCCCTTCAGGCCTGAGGCTCACTCTACCAGAGGTACAGCTGCGTCTATAGCTGCTGCCAGAGACATCCTATTTTAGAGATATGTCAAGCAGCTACCTGGAAAAGCGGTTACACTTTCACCAAGCATTACTCCTTGGATATCCAGGCCAGAAGGGATGCTAGATTTGGCACAGCCGTGCTTCAAAGCCTATTCCCTAAGTAGGTTCTGTCCCTCCTCCATGGAGGTACTGCTGTGTATTCTGCAATTGTCATAATATAGCAAGACTTCATGTTGTTTGAAGAAAAAATTACTCACCTTAGTAATGTTGTTTCTTCTAATGGAGTCTTGCTATATTATGACCTCCCCCCCAGCCTGCCCCTCTCAGAACTTCTACTTGGGTATGGGGTGGGCAGTCCAGTGTGGGCACCGGTTATGCCCATTATATGTTTTTCACCCCTTTTGGGGTTTTGGGGTGTGGTGTTTTATTCTACCTTATTTTATTATTTTCTGGTTCCCTGACTTGAGGTCTTTGTGTGGGACCAGGAATATGTGTTAATATTGGGTAGCCCAGTTGGCTAGTGTAGGTTACAGCTTCCACACAGAACCTTAGTGAGTTTTTGCTCGTAAAGATCTGACAGTTTACATAGAAACAGAAACATAGAAGTTGACGGCAGATAAGGACCTCAAGGCCCATCCAGTCTGCCCATTTCTTTTTCTACCTTATAAATGTGCCATCGGCCTTTGCTCTGTCAGTGGCCTATCTATTCATAGTCATTTGTATTGCTCCCTTATGCCTATCCCATGCCTGTTTGAAGCCCTGCACTGTATTCATAGCCACCACTTCTTGTGGTAAGCCATTCCATGCATCCACCACCCTTTCTGTGAAAAGAATTTCCTCACATTCCCCTTAATCGGCCTCCCTCTAATCTCATGCTGTGTCCTCTTGTCCTGCTATTTTTCTTATATTTAAACATGTTAGACTCTTTCACCTTGTTTATGCCCTTAAGGTGTTTGAATGCCTCGATCATATCACCTCTCCTCCTTTGCTCAAGGGTATACATATTGAACTCCGTTAATCTGTCCTCATATGTCTTCTGATGCAGTCCCTGCACCATTTTGGTTGCCCTTCTCTGGACTGCCTCAATTTGGTTAATGTCCTTGTGAAGGTGTGGCCTCCAATACTGCCGCATTACTCCAGATGGGGCTAACCAGTGTCTTGTACAGAGGGATTATTACCTCCCTCTTCGACTTGTGATACCCCTACTAATACACCCCTAACACCCCAGTTTGAAATTATCAGACAGAGCTTCTCTAACCGGAGCTCGCGCTCTAAACTCCATTCTTAGAATGGTAGTTAACTCTTTCACCTCCGAGCAGTTCTAATGGTGGGACAAACTGCAATTGTCATAATATAGCAAGACTCCATTAGAAGAAACAACATTACTAAGGTGAGTAATTTTTTCTTATGGTATCAGGAATTTCCGCAGATTCATTCTCTTTCAAAATTTGAATTAGTCTGGGTTTGGCCATATCTGTAAATTCCCTCAGGTTTAACAGATAGTTATTAAATTTCCAAAGGGACCCTCCCTTCTTAATATCCCATTTCATAACCAAAGACACCTGTGCATGATCTGATAACACCGATGGGGTATGTCTGCACTCTATAATCTGGTCTCGGTGTTCTCCTGAGATCAGGACATAGTCAGTTCTGGCATATGAACCATGTGGAAATGAATAATGGGTATAATCTCTTTTACTGGGGTTTTGGTGTCTCCAGGCGTCTATCCAAAATGCCCCTTTCAGGTATCTCCTGACTAATTTACCTGCTGGTGTCAGATTAAAGTTTAGCTTGTGAAGTGTCTCTGGAATCCCATATCTGGTTCAGGTCTCCCCCAACACCAATGTACCCGTCTGATAATCAGAGATTTTGTGGAGAAGGGAACTGAAGGTCTCCTTCGTAGAACCTGGTGGGACATATAGGGAAACTAGAGTGATAGGAGTACCCTCTAAGTTACCTACCAGGATGGCCAATCTTCCCTCTGGGTCTAAATAGCTATTAATTTTCTGAAATGGAGTTCCTTTAGCCACTAATATCGCCACCCCTCTTCTCTTCCCTCTCTTATAAGAGGACGCAGTTACTATGTCATATCCAAATCTTACCAGCTTCAGATGTTCAGTTTTGTTAAGATGTGATTCTTGTAGTAGAATAAAGGTGGGGTGCTCCCTCTTTAGGGCCGACATAACTTTGTATCGTTTTACTGGATTGTTTAGCCCATTCACATTATGTGAAATAATTTTAATCTTTTTACTATCTGCCATCTATGTCCATCAGTATATTGTGCTTTAAATATGGGGAGGATAAATTACTTCCTCTCTTGATTATTTTCCTCTGAATTTTCCCCCTCACCTTTACCTCTTCCTTCAGGTTTTTGAATGAGTGCAACAGGCCCTGGGATTTTGCACAACAAGTACCATCATTTTGCCTCTGTGATCGATCAGAATATTGTGAAACATACATCCATATAACCATAACAACATAACACATAAACTTTATACTAACTCAGAAGGTACCACTAACTGATCAACTAGTACCCTCTGTGAAACAGTATTTACAAGTTGACTCCCAAGGTAGGGGAGCAGAGTGCTCTGCTCTCTGTAGCATCGAGTAGAATTAACTCGATTAGGAGGGGAAGGAGCCTTATCGACCCGTTCCTCCTGGACTCCACAGGAATTGAGTCCTTGCCAGATGTCATGGCAAATCATCATCAGTAAACATACTGGCATAGGATGTAATGTGAGTGTTTTAACCACTCTCCATCCGTTGAGTTTGTTGTGGGGTTTACACATTTACCTATGCAATCTCCTCACCTCTAATCCAAGTTCTCATATTACCAAGTATGCTCCGAGATCCCCATTCTTTAAAATATTATTGGCTCTGCTTCGTTCTCAGCCCTCTCCTTATCATGTCAGAGGAGAACACATACCTCCCTTTATTTGTGGAAGATTTAGTTTAGTTTAGTTTAGTTAGTTTTTGTTGACCAGGTAAGTGCACTAGACAAATCCTGCCTATTTTCAGGCACGACCCGGGGGAAAGGGATACAGATGAATGCCAACTTACCTTGAACCAGATTAAGCTGTTGGTAGTATTTTTAGTGAATGAGGGAAATTTGGCCAGGACACGGGAAAATTCCCATACTCTTTGATAAGTGCCATGGGATCTTTAACATCCACCTGAACTACCACCAATCCAGGCAGATGGGACCTCGGCTTAACGTCTCATCCGAAAGACGGCACCTCAGAAGTGCAGCACCCCTCTCATGCTGCACTACAGTGTCAGTACTGGGATATTAACCCAAGTGCCAGATGTGGGAACTGAACCCACAGCCCTCTGATCTCCCGGCCTCAGAGGCGAGTGTGCTACCTACTGAGCCACTGACACTGTCAAATTTAGCCAATCCCCTTTCTCTAACAACGCAGCTATTGTGCCGGAGTATCCCCCCCCCCCCATGTCCCTCCTTCAGGTATTGCTAGGTAAATCATTGAGTCAGATGAGCATACGCATGTTTTACCTCTGTACATCTTCGGTTCAATATTAACTCAGTGTTTGCTTCCGAATTACAATGAGTGAACCCGGAGAGACTCCTCCCATTCCCATCCACGTCTCATGCTCTGCAAGAAAAACCCCTGCTTCTGCCCGTTATAGCAACCCCCCTTCTGCTGATTTACCACAAGGTTCCCTTTTCTCAGAATATGCAATGGTGTTAATCATACCGAATATCCCCACCTCGCCCGTCTCGAGTCTCTCAAACCCATCGTGCCCCGGCCTCTCCCCTCCCTTATATCTCACGCCAAAGACACACTCATTTTCCTCCTTTCCCACTCCCCCCTCCTCCCTCCCAAGATCTCTGAAATGTCCCGTATGCTTGCCAACTCTTCACCCTTCCCTCTCCAGATTACCGACTCCAGACCATGAGGTTTCCACTCGCCATCTACGAAAAGCGGGGCCTACCCATAAGACCAGGCCACTGACAGGTATAAACAGTCGATCATAGATCACCCACACAGACCATCTTAATATCAATGCGATATGCCTCACATTACATAAGTCTTGCTCCTTTCCTGTTTCCCATCACTCATCCCCGTCTCCTCAAGCACCAAGCCCTCCACCACCCATTCCCCCCCATAGCGAGCCCGCCTCCTCCCCTCTTTTCCCCCTACCCAAAAGAAGAGCAACTCCCTTCTCCCATCTTCCTTCAGCGCATCAATCGCCCCTTTACTTTCCTCCCTTTGACCCCCCCTTCTTTACTGCGTGGGAGCAGTTAATACCCCTCCCTTAACTCCCCTCCCCTTTCCCTGCCGCTTTCTATCTGTAGGTTACTCTGTGCAGATTATTTAATATAACAGAACAGTATTCAAAGTCTCTATAAATAGCAGAATCAGAACCTCTGGTAGACGTCAGTCCAATCCAGGTCCCCCATGTCCGGAGAGGGGAGAACAACTTCTCAGCAGATTATAAAACCAATAGGAACGAGAGTTCTCACCAATTCTGCCTTTACTTTCATGTGTTTATGTTCGTGTTGTGAAGTGGGGTCACCAAGTCTCTGTCCTTTGTTAAACTGCCCAGCATTTTCTTAATGTCCTAAAGGGTATTGTCTGACCCTCTTTCTTTCCGATTACCTTTGTAGGAGCTGTTCAAAGCCGCACGGTTCTGCGATATCTGGTGCTGCTCTTTATGTCTGATGGGCATTGTGATTTCATGTCCACGATCCTTGAAGGCCTGCAAGGCCTCTTCCGCCAGTGATATATCTCGGTGCCCAAATCCCAGCATACTCGAAGTCTAGTGGGTGGGGGTCTGGAACTTCACTTTGATTTCTTTTAGTTTCCTTATGAATGGAGAATAGGCCTGACGTTGCTGTTGAATTACTTGAGGGTAGTCTTGGTCAAATATGGCCTTACCCATTGTACTCCACCCTGCCTTGTTTCCATGCTGCTTTTAGTATTTGCTTCTTGTCTTGGTAGCTTGAAATTTTCCACAATTATGAGCGAGGTCTGGCTATGGATGAGGTTGGCTTTGGCACCAAGTGCCCTGTACACGTTCAATTTTAAAAGTAGCGCTTGTGGTAAGTCCAGAGTATGACGAGCAAGTCTTCCACAAATTCACACATGTCCCCGATCTCTGCTGCTTCTGGTAGGCTGTGAATCCTAATGTTTTCTCTCGAGACCGAGCTTCCAAGTCAACACATTTGGCTGAGATAGCTTTGGTTTGATGTGATAAATTCCAATGCTTTAGAGACCTGCGTAGATCATCTTCCGCTGTCGATACTCTCCTCTGTTTCAGTTACTCTAGATTCCAATTTACTTAAATCCGCATGTAGCTTATTAAATTCCAGCTTTGTCTCAAATCTAAATTGTTTTATCTCGGATAGCAGCGTCTCGAAGCGTGTTCTGGAGAGGTTGCCCATTCGATCTATATCGACTCCGCCATACTTGAGGGAATCTCTCCACTTGCCACTGAGCTAGTAGGGCTCGATCTTGAGTAATCAGCTTCTCCTTCTTGTTTTGGGCGGGATCTCCTTCTGTTTGTATTTCCACAACTTGTTTCCGCATATTGATGGTTATTTATCGGATCTACGAGAGGAAATGTATTCCTGGATTTAGGTTGGGGAGCTCTTTGTCTAAGCTGCCATGTCCCCAATGACATCACCGGAAGTCTCTCCTCCCCCTTTCTTATAGGTCTGACAGGGGTCTTGGTATGTCCGTGCGTCTGCGATGTCAAGTTCTTCAGTGCCGTGCTCGGTCTCGCCGATGTGTGTGGCGTTGGGCTCCTCAGTGATGCATATGGCACCAGCCTCGGTGCCATGTAGAGTTCTTCAGTGCCGCGCGCAGTGTCGGGAGTTTCGGTGCAGAGTTCCTTGACATCGATGCGACCTCTGATACCTCCTGTGTTCATTTCGCCTGCTCCAGGCTTCAGTCTAGCAGGACTAGCTCCTGACATTTCAGAGGTGGAAATAGAACTTGATGAGTCTGATCCTGACCTAATTTTGTCTCATGGGGTCGAGGATGACTCTCTTTATGAACTGGAAAGTAAACCTTCTGTCTCAGCTGAACCTTTGGTCGAGGACCTTTCCTTTCCTTTCAGTTCGTCCTTAGGAATATGTGTTCCATGCTAGCTCATCAAACCTCCACAGTGGACCCAGGGAGACTCGTGTGCCTTGAGTTTCTTCATATTCCTAATATTCCTATGAATCTTACACCCCCTATACCCCACTCTTATGAGACTCTATCTCAAGCAGTGTGGGCCAGGGTGGCACATATTCCATCTGTGGCTAAGGCCATAGACAGGAAATACACTCCTCCCAAGGAAAGACCCTACCTGCATCACAGCCTATTGTGGATGCTCTAGTAGTGCTTTTGGAGAATGATAAACCCATCCTCCCTCAGGAGTTGACAGCATAACCTATAAATAAGGAATCTCAAAGATTGACACTTTGGGGAAACAGGCATTTGCAGCACATGACCTTGGGCATACATATTGCTAGTTACTAGGGCCATTACTCCAGCACGAGTACACCCTGTGGAACACTCTTAAATCAGTAGTCGTGAACCTCCCAGAGTCTGACGCCAACATGGAACTTCTTCAGATTATTACCAGGGGCACACAGAGTCCAATAACCATCAGCTAAAAGCTTCTATGGATGTCTATGACACTGTGGCGAGGGCAGCTGCAATCTGTATCAGGCAGCACTCCTGGCTCAGAACGTCAGGCTTCTCACCCAATGCTCAACAGTAGGTGATGAATGTTCCCTTTGATGGTGCTTACCTGTTTGGCCCCCAAGTTGAGCAAGCAATGGAGGCCACTTGGAAAACTAGGACTGCCATTAAAACAGCCAGGCTGGCTCCTGCAGCCCCTCAAAGGGGCAGAAACTGTCGACAATTTCATAACAGGCAGTCCTTTCATGGTAAGGGTCGAGGAGCCTTTAATAGAAACCATATTTCTCAGCTGCAAAAGAAAATGCAGCATAAGGCACGGGGCCGAAAGTGCCCAATGCCACCCTCTGAAAATCTGGTCCCGGTCCCACCTCAGCTGCCCGAGGTGGACACCTCCACAGCAGTGGGGGCGTCTGACTCCAATTTACGACCAGTGGAAGTCCAGCACTATGGACAAATGGGTCCTCCTGATTATTCAGGAAGGGTAATCCCTCAATTTTACAGAGATAGCTCAATCTGTCATCTACTCGGTCAGACCATCTCACTACTGAGATTCAGGGCCTTCTCAGAAACAGGGCAGTAGAAGTGGTTCCCTGGGTAGAATAGAAACACAGGTTTCTACTTCCATTACTTTTTGGTTCCAAAGAAATCGAGCATGCCATCCTAGATCCAGAAAGCTAAACGAGTATCTGTTCAGAGAGAAATTCAGGATTATCTTCATGGGAACCTTGCTTCCTCTCCTTCACCAGTACAACTGGCTAGCATCCCTACACATGTAGGACGCCTACCAGAATGTTCCAGTTCACCCAAATCACCACAAGTATCTCCGCTTTGTGGCACTGGGTCAACACTACCAGGTCAGAGTACTGCCCTTTGGGCTCTCCTCAGCGCCTCAAGTCTTTACAAAGTGTGTTTTGCAGTTCTCGTGGTGCACCTAAGAAAACTGGGCATTCAAATCTTTCCCTACCCGAACGACTGGCTCCTAGCAAGACCATCCAGGAAGGAGACACAGGAGGCAGTGGTCATGGCCTCTCAGTCACTCACCTCCATGGGAGTTCTCCTGAATCTGGAAAAATCCCAGCTTCAGCCCTCCCAGCAGCTTCTCTTTATAGGAGCCCTCTTGGACACGTCAGAGCAAGGTCTTTCCTTCCAGAGGACAGGAGGGCGACATTCTGCAGATGGTTCACTACATCATGGAGAACACCTCTGTATGAGCCATCTCCATGCAACGAATGCTAAGCCTCGTGGCATCATTTGTGTTCACAGTACCCTTAGCCCGGCTGGACATGAGGGGACCACCCAGTGGATGCTCTGTACACAATGGTCTCTGACCATGCATCCACAGTCCTACTGAATAAAAGTGACAGAACCTCTGATGAGATCACTCACGTGGTGGATTCAGGAAGACAAGCTTCTCCAAGGTGTACCTTTGGCCCCACCGGAATCTCAGATCACCATGCTTCTCTGATTGGTTGGGGTACTCACTGCCAGGATCTCCACACTCAAGGGGTGTGGAATCAGGAGGAGTCTCATCTACACATCAGTGTTATAGAGATGAGCGCTGTCCTGTACACTGTTCGATTTCTGAAGATGTCCTGTCTCACAAAGTAATTCTTCTTCAGACAGACAAGAAGCCAGTGATGTACTACATCAATAAACAGGGTGGAGTGCACTCCTACCCTTTGTGCAGAGAGGCCATGAGAGTGTGGGAGTGGTGCCTCAAGAACAATGCTCTCATTCAGGCAGTCTACCGACCTGGAACTCAGAACGACCTGGCAGATCACCTCAGCAGAACAGAGGCGGACTCATATAAATGGTCACTTGCACAAGACGTTGTGCAATCGCTATTTGAAGAGTGGGGCAGTCCAGACCTGGACCTTTTTGCATCTCCACTCAATGCAAAACTGCCTCTATTCTGCTCCAAAAATCCAGAACCTGGCGTTTTCTGTTGGGATAAATTCAGACTGTGGTGGACAAGACACTTTCTTAGGCATTTCCTCCTTCTCCTCTGTTGGTTCAGAGGGTGCTGCTCAAATTGGAGGCACAGGGAGAAAGGATGATTTTAATCGTCCGATATTGGCCTCGACAGATATGGTTCCCATTGATCAACAAGTTGTCTGAGGTTCCTCGAGGCAACTTCCTCTATAAATGGACCTCTTGATGCAGGGACCACTAGTCCATCCCAACCTGCACTCCCTTCATCTCCATGCCTGACTGCTCAGGAGATAGAAGTAGGTACATTTAAGGTTTCTCAGAGAATCTTGGAAATACTCTTGGCAGCACGTAAGCCCTCCACTAGGAAGACTTACACTGCTAAATGGAAACTCTTCTTGATTTGATGTGCAAAGTCTTTTCTGGACCCATTCTGTTGCCCACCAGATAAAGTGTTGGGGGTACCTCTTGGGTCTGTCAAATGCAGGACTACAATACTTATCAGTGAACTACACCTTTGCACGATTTCCTGCTATCATGAGCTAGTACAACACATGACAATGGCTAAGTTATCATTAGTTAAGAGGTCCTTCAAGGGTATCTTACACACTAACCCCGTGAGAGGGCGGTGGCTGCATGGGATGTTAACCTAGTGCTAGATATGCTCACCCTTAAAACCTTTGAGCCTCTAGCCACCTGTGACATGAATTTCCTGACCTGGAAGACCACCTTCCTAGTGGCCATTACTTCTGCTTGCAGAATCTCTGAGATACATGCCCAGTCGCTGATCCTCCTTATATAGTCTTTCACAAGGACAAGGTGGAACTTCGTACTCACCCTAAGTTCCTACCTAAGGAGGTTTGGGAATTTTACTTCAGTAAGCCTTTGGTTCTCCCACTTATTTTGCTAACTTCCAGAATGAAGGGGAACGCACCCTTCACTCCCTAGATGTTAAGAAGGCTTTTTGATTCTACATCGACAGAACGGTGGAGATTTGTAAAACCAGGCAACTCTTTGTATCATTCAGCAAGGGCGGCTGGGTCAGCCAGTTGCCATCGGATGCATTTCTGCTTGGATCGTGGCATACCTTCGCCATTGTTCTGCAATGGCGCAAGTCAAATTGGAAGGCCAGGTATGCGCCCACTCTACCAGAGCAGTGGCGGCATCCCCGGTGGAGATCCATAATATGCCCATTGCAGAGACCTGCAAAGTGGCTACTTGGTGCTCAGTACATACCTTCGTAAAGCACTATGCTCTAGATGTATATGCCAGACAACACACTTCCTTTGGCAGGACAATCCTTAATGGACTTCTGTCCTGAGCAAGCTCTGTCTCCTGCCACCCTTCTTGGGGGACTGGTTTTAGCTTGGTACTCACCCAGCACTATGAATGAGTGGTGAAGACTTTAAGTCCAGGAAGATATGGAAATTACGTACCTACCACAATTCTTGATCTTCTTGGACAAGTCTTCACCACTCATTCATATGCCCACCCGCCATCCCCTGAGCTCGCTCATACGGTTTCTGGTCTTCACCCCCTCATTGGTTTGGGCTGTGAAGACACTGTTGAGTTGACCCTTCTTACACTGGTCCACTAGGCTATCTTATGCTCGGTTTAGGTTAGGAATTTCCTAGGTTAGTTTACACTGCACCTCCTTGGTCAGAAAGGTACTGAGGCAGTTGGGGGGGGTCGATGCTGAGATAACCCACACAGGCGCAAGGCAGTCTCATCGTGCCACATATGCACGATCCTACCTCAGTGCTGATCCCTCTGAAGATTTTTGGCTCCCACTGGGTCCTAGCACCTCCGGCGTAGTACTAAGCAGTATGAATGAGTGGTGAAAACTTGTCCAAGAAGATCAAGAACTACGGTAGGTACGTAATTTCCATTTCTGGGCAGGGGTTCTCTGAGGTCCCTCCTTCCCAGTCACCGGTAGGTTCGTCGAGCTCCCTGGTCTTGAAGGCCCGAGACAAGTCCTCAGGGAAAATTTTAATCAGTACTGAAGAGGTCTCTCTCCCAGATGGTTTCTTTCTTCGTCCTCCAGGGGTACTCCGTCAGCTGCATTTGCACCAACGTCCTCTGCTGTCCAGGCCTCTGCTTCTTCCAGGCCCATTACGATAGTGCCACCTCCCATCTCACAGGGAGGCTGGCTGTTGACCCTTGGGTCATGCGACTGGCTGTGCTCCCTGGATATGCAAGATGCTTACCTACATAGCTCGATGTGTCCACCACACAGGTTTCTCTGGTTCCTTTTGTCCTTTGGCTTATCCTCTGCACCGATGGCCTTCACTAAGTGCTTAGCAGCAGTAGCTGCTGCCCTCTGAGAGAAGGACTGTATGTTTTCACCTACTTGGACGATTGGCTCCTCAAGGTTCCATCCAGGGAGCAGCTCCTCCAGACCCTGGAGAGGACCCTCCAGCTGTTTCTCTAACTGGGCATAACTGTCAGTCTGCCTAAGTCCATCTTGATTCCATCCCAGAGCCTGCAGTATATAGGGGCAGTCCTGGACTTGGCACAGGGCAGAGCCTTCCTGCCTCTCAGCAGGGCAGAGTGCCTTTTTGCCCAGGCTCAAGATGTCGCCCAGAGCCATTATGTTCCTGCAAGGGTGTACCTGAGGCTATTAGGACTTATGGCCATGGCTATTGCGACGGTACCCTTGGCCAGACTGCACAAGTGAGTGCTCCAGTGGACACTCAGGGTGCAGTGGGACCAACGCACGGATAACTTAGCACAGCTAGTGCTTGTCTCCTCCCCAGTCTGCAGGGTGCTCCAGTGGTGGATGGACCTCCAAAACCTGTTACAAGGGGTTCCATTCCAGATCTCTTCTCCCCAGCAGATCCTCACCATGGTTGCTTTCGGTTCGGGCAGGGGAGCGCACCTGGGCCCCTTTTAGACTCTGGGGACATGGTCTCAGATCAAGATGTCTCTGCATATCAAAGTCCTTGAGATGCGGGCAGTCCTGTATGCCATGCAGGCCTTTCAGAACCATCTCCTTCTGGGTCAACTGTTGATCAAGTCAGACAATCTCAGTGTTGTCTACTACATCATAAAGCAGGGGGGAATGCATTTGTACCCCCTGTGCAGGGAGGCCATGAGATTCTGGTAGTGGGCACTGGACCACAGTTTGGTTCTCTCCATGTCCTGGGCATGCTAAATGCCCTGGTGGACAGCCTCAGCCAGATGCAGTCCAGCATGCACAAATAGGAACTTCTCACCTCCATTGCAGAAGATCTGTTTGCCAGATGGGGTCATCCAGAGTTGGGCCTTTTTGCATCCCCACTCAACGCAAAACTGCCCAGTTTCTACTCACTAGATCAAGGGCCTGGAGTTTTCTGGTGAGAGACATTGTCCCCTTCCTGGAGCAGGAGGTTCCTTTACGCCTTCCCTCCATTTCCTCTAATTCAGAGGGTGCTAATCAAGCTGCAGATGGAGAGGGCCAGCATGACCCTGGTAGCACCATTCTGGCCACGGCAGATACAGTTTCCATTACTGCAACAGTTAGTGGAGGAACCTCTGGTCCTTCTGCAGAGATCTGATGACACAGACTCAGGGGACCCTGGACCATCCGAACCTCAAGTCCCTTCGTCTGCATGCCTGGCTCCTGAGGACATAGCCATCGCCTGGTTTGGGTATCTTAGAAGGTGGCGGGATTTCCTTGTGGCAGCTTGAAAGCCCTCTACTAGAACCAGTTATGCCATGAAGTGGAAGAGATTTCCCATCTGGGCTGCCAAGCATCATCTGGACACATTCACCTGTCCAGTGAGCCAGA
This sequence comes from Neoceratodus forsteri, assembly GCA_016271365.2. Taxonomy (NCBI): domain Eukaryota; kingdom Metazoa; phylum Chordata; order Ceratodontiformes; family Ceratodontidae; genus Neoceratodus; species Neoceratodus forsteri. The sequence continues at coordinate 487,969,281 of CM057449.1, forward strand.
TTCTGGAATACCTGATCTTCCTGTCGGACTCGAGTATTCCTCCCTCAAGGTGCACCTTTCAGCTATTTAGGCCTTTCACGAGCCCATGGGTGGTTGAACCATGGCTCAGTTAGATATGTCCTATACCTTTCTCGGGGGCATCCTGCACCTGAAACCTCCAATCCGTTCCTGTGACCTGGCTTGGGATTTAATTTTGTTTTGGAGAAGATGACCCTGCTTCCTTATGAACCAGCTGCAACCTGCAAGCTACGCTTTCTTTCTTGGACAGCGTTGTTTTTAGTCGCTGTTACTTCTGCTTGAAGGATTTCTGAGCTTCAAGCTCTCTGGTGTGAAGAGCCTTATTTGATTTTTCACAAAGACAGGGTGTCTTTGCACATGAATCCCAAGTTTCTCCCTAAAGTGGTGGTCTGAGTTTAACCTGAACCAATCTATCCACCTACTAGTTTACTTTCTGGAGCGTGCCAATCCAGGGGAAGCACTGCTCCATTCTTTAGATGTGTGCAGAATTGTGAAATACTATCTGCTTCGAATGAAGGACTGCAGACAAACAAAGCAGCTTTTTGTTTCATTTGCCCCAGGAAGAGAGGGCGCTAAGGTTTCTAAACAGTGTTTGTCCAAATGAGTGGCTCATTGTATTGTGTTCTACTACAACAAGCAAGGCAAAGAGTTGCCAGGGATGGTGAAAGCCCATTCCACAAGGGCATGGCTACCTCTGTGGCCTGTTTCAAAGGAGTCTCAGCTGCTGACGTTTGCGCTGCTGCTGCCTGGAGTACTGTCTATACTTTCACCAAGCACTATAGTCAGGACATTGCTTCTAGAGCCTGAGCAGGCTTTGGCTGGGCCGTCTTGCAGGGCTTCCTGTCCTAGGCTTTGGTTGGCCTTCCTCTGAGACTGTTCTGCTGCACCTGTAACTACTTGGGACTCGTTCCTGTTGTGTGACATGATGACTAAGATACCCCTGAAGAAGATGGAATAGATCTTCACTGTATCAATCTTCACAGTTCATCACTGGTGGTTACTACGCGGGTGGCAAACTTTTAGTTAAAAGCTCTTCTCCTTAGGAGGAGGGCAACATTGAGTAGTGGAACCGCCCGTGAAACAGACACCCTACGGTGCTCATGGGTTTGTCAGCAACCGCCGTTATCCTCTCCACAACCTGTTCTGCTTTTCCCGCCATCAAGGCTTCACGGATTATGTGGGACAGCAAGAAATATCTATGACACTCCATCTACCGTTATTTGCTCGTTGGACCAAATAACTGGATGCCACACTAGTTGACACCGCATTTGGCACAGTTTTATTGTTTTCCTAAAGAAGTTCAGTACGGCTTTGAGTCCTTTTTCTTTTGTTTTTCATTTAGTTGGTATGGTCGGTTCATGTCTGGTTCGAGGCGTAAAGGTTCCAAGGCAGGGACTTCCCTGATGCGTCCGTGCCCCTGTGGAAGTCGGTTTTCCGTAACGGACCTGCATGACCAATGCTTCTCCTGCCTAGGGCCGAACCACAAAATGGATCATTGTGACACCATTTTTTAGCGTGGATCTCTGTACCTTAGAAATCAGTGTGGCAAATTTGTGACACAACCCCCCAACTTTCAGTGGTCAATGTCACGGGAGGGCCGCTAAGGCTTGGACCTTGGGTCCATCCCCTGGGCCTCCACCCACTGCTGTACGCACCAGTGGAGAGCAGGCCTCTGCTGGCTCAGGTCTCACTGAGCCCGTACGCCTGGTTGAGCGGTCGGCGGAATGGTTGGTCTCCTCTGGGGGGGCCGATCATGGATCGCTCAAGGCCCAGTTCCCCTTCAGGGAACCAGCTGAGCCCAGTGTCGAGGCCTCAGCTACATGCGGGGCCTATATTGGAAGTCCCTTCAAGGGCTTTGGGGGGGGGGGTGGCCTCGGTTCCTGACATTGATTCCAGTGTCGGTGAGGACTGACCCTCCGGTGCCATGGAGCCCCCTCCTGACACGGCTGTCAGTGCTGGGACAGGTAAAGTGACGGTGTTGCTTCACTCTGGGTCTCTGTGGTCTCCTCCTCAGATCTGAAGGATGACCAGGAGGATCCTGATTGGTAGCCTAGCTCTCCGGAGCGGTCGCTCCTCGGGATCCGCTTGAGGTCATCATCTGTGTATTCCTGTCTTAGGACTGACACCATATGTGACGCCGCCCTTTCGTCTCGCCATGCTCTGTGCTGCAGGGGACTTTAGTGGTGCCATCTTGGAAGATGACTCTTGCAGCGCCATCCCTGGTAACAGTGCCACATCTGGCGATAATGCCATGGTCGGTACCGCACTTGGTGTCGGTGCCATGGACGGTGCCTTTTCAGGGGGCAGTGCCACAGTCTGTGCCGACCCTGAGAACAGTGCCATTTTTGATGTTGATGCTGCAGTCAGAATTGATGTCAGCATCGCTTCTGAGGAGGGTGCCAATGTCAGTGCCGTGGTCGGTGCCACTTTCGGTGACTGTGCTGTTTTAGGGGCTGGCTCTGAAGGGAGGCCAATTTCAGTGCTGTGTTGCTCTTTGGCACCAGTGCGGAGTTAAAGGAGAGTCAGAGGCTGGCCCTGGTGGACAGTTTTCTCTCCTCCCCTCCTTGAGAGCAGTTGCCATAATGGGAGCTCGCTCGAGGGCAAGTCTCTATCCTCTCTGGAGGGATCGGTCTGTCTTTCACTCTGCTCGGGTGACTTCTGTCACTCTGGGGTGGAGTCAGAGTGATGGGCTGGACAACCCCTCCCCCTCTAGGGGGCAGAGTCCTGCAACAGGTGGGGACAGGGGCCACCCTGCTGGGTCTACTCGGCTCCGGTCTCCCCACCAGGGGTCTTCTCCTCATGTGCTTCCCCTTGCTGGCTCAGGGAGGTTAGAGCAGCAGCAGGTGGGGTCTGGGCAGCGCACCCCCTCACTTCAGAGAGGTCCCCTGCTTGTCCCCACAGCCCTGGCAGAGGGGATCCAGTCTCTCAGGACCATTCTGCCCATCCTTCTTCCTCTCTGCCTCCTCCTCCCCCACTTCTCCTGGTCTTTTCCGGTCCTTTCGGCCAGTCACCTGGGAACAGCATAGGGCTACAGTGAATTTTTTCCCCATGTTTTACAGGGCCATGAATGAGATGATGTTTGCATCTCCTTTTCCTGCACTGTCATTCCCTATGCAGAGCCCTTCCACTTCGTCAACTTCCTTCTCTGATGTACAGGACTTCTCCTTATATCGGTCTTCTGCTGCTGACTTTTTAGAGTATCAGCGGCTCCTGTTGACAATGATGGAAGAGATCAATCTTACCCCAGTAGCTCAACGCAATCCTGTGCATGAGACTGTGGTGTTCCTTGGGGAGTACAGCCAGGAATCCTTAGTGATCCCTCCATGGTCTTGGCCCTTTATGGAGGAGTCTTGCAATGCCTGACAGTTGCCCACTTCCCCAGCCCCTGGGGACTGCCAGCGCAGGTATTGCACTCCCTCAGGGTCTTTTCCCAACCCCACATCGGGCTTGGAGTGGCTGGACACCCCTTCTGGGCATTGGCACTTGACAAGAGACCATCCTCCAGATGCAGACTCTGCGGAATTCGACTGCTGGGGCAGGATAGTTTTTGCCTCAGCGCGTCTCTTGTTATCCATTGCTGCTCATCAGGCACACATGGTAGCCTATGACAGGTGACCGTGGGCCGCATTGGGGGAAATCCTAGCGGCCTTACCTGATTGTGATGCAACCGGGTGAGCCACCGCCATTTCCATGAGAGGCCTGGAGCTAGCAAGACACCTGGCGCAGGCACCTTATGATGCCAACGCAGTAGCCTCCAGGATTGTGGGATCTGCACTCTGCATTAGGCGGATGGCATGGCTTTGCCTCTCCCAGCTATCACCCTTGGCCCGGCGCAGGGTTACTGCCTCACCATTCCCTGAGGTGTGTTTTTTCTCCCACTGATCCAGGCGGGAGCTGTTGGGGCCCCCCCCCTTCTCCTGCAGGTCAGGAGCCCAGTCCTGGCTCTGCACAGTAGTGGGTCTAGCCAGACCCATGCTGGGCCCTTGTGAGTACCCCATGAGGGTCTGAAGGCTTTCCAGCCATCAGGGGGGTACCAGTTCACTTTGTGGGCTTGGTACTCCTCCCACCAGTGAAGAATGGTAAAGACTGATACAGTGAAGATATAGAAATTGCGTGCCTACCATAATTCTTGATCTTACCGTATATCTTCACAATTCATCACTGCTTCCCACCGACCTTCTCCTCTTGGACCTCAGCTTCTGGGCAGTGCCTCCTGCCTGCTTGCCCCCCAAATTGAGAGTGAAGTCTCACTGGTACCGCTGGGCTCCCTGCCACTTCTTTGAAGCACCAGGGGCCCACTGGGGAGGAAGGGGAGCAGGAGCGCTTGCTCACTTTTCCTTGGCTGGCTTCCTGAGGCCCTCTTGTCAGTAGAAGGGGTTTTCAGGTCTCTTGTCTGAGACTCCTGTCTCCGGCTACCCCTAGCAGGTCCTGCCCTCCTCTTGGAACCCTTCTGCCAGAATTAGGGTGCCGCGGACCCTCTCTGTTTTGTTTTTCCTTTCTCCAATTGCAAGAGGCCCTCTCCTGGGTCTCTTGTCCACTTGCAAGGCTTAGAAACCTCCTTGTGGTACTCCTTTCCTGTTAAAATCACTTCCCTGGTGGTGCTAAATATGGGATCTTACCCTCTTACACCCTGGAACTTCCCCTTAGGCGCTGAGGTGAACTTTGGCTTGAAGGTGGGTTCTCGACGGTCTTCTGGCCTTAGGAGAAGGAGCGTTTTAACGCAGATATTACATCTGTAGTGGACCTGGGACTAGCTTGACCTGTCAGGCAATATCTCTCGTCGGAGCCCTCTTAATGGTGAGGGTTTAATTTTTCCCTCTCCTCATGGGAAGGTCCCGTTCTCTAGATTATTGCCTTGTCTCAGGCTCCCCACAGTTTTTTTTTTTTTCCTTTAGCAAAAGGGTGTAGACAGTGGAGTTTAGTTTTTTCTCTTGGTCTACAAAGATTTGTTGGAATGTGGGGGTATGGAATCTCATCCTCCCAACTCATCTCCTTTTCCTCCCTACCACCTCCTTCTTCCCTTTTTCTTCTTCTCTCCACCTTCTCCCCTCCGTATTTTCCCAGAGGTTGTGGCCCTCCTCCCAGAACCAACTAGGCTCCAACCTCTACTCCTCTTCTCTCTGGTTGGCTTATTCCTTTTTCAGTTTCTGTCCTTTCATTTTGCTGTCCCTTGGGCTATCTTGCCCCACCCTCCTCCCTTCTTTGTCTCCATATCTGTTTTCCTCTGAAAGCAGAACTGAGGTAGTGGAGGAGGCGATGGCAGTTGCTGGCCAGCGGTGACTGCCATGCAGTGGGTTGGCCTCAAGGGTGGCGCCGCTTCTGATGTCACCCCTCCTCCAAAGGAGAAAAGCTTTTTAAGCTAAAAAGCTTCCCGTGGGGTCCTAGCATCTCCGGTGTAGTACCCACCAGTGATGAATGCAGAAGATAAACAGTAAGATCAAGAATTACGGTAGGTACATAATTTTCATTTACATAAGAACTTGCTGTAACAGTAGATCTTTGAGGGGATCTCAGTCATCAGGTGTGCCTTCCCTCTCACCATCCCCCTCTTATGGGACTTTCATCTTAGAACTGGCTAACTGGTGTATCTAGCCTTTTATTTTGGCCTGGGCATCTCACTCTCTCCTCAGTCCCCATGGCTCGGGTTTGCTTCCTTAGTCTCCAGGGAAAAGAACTGACTCACGCCTTTATAGCGTTGGTGATGTTGGCAGATGACGTCGGCGTGGGCAGCCTCAGTAGTACTGCTGGGAAATCTTCCATGTGGATCCTGTTTCACCAACGGTGAAGTTCCTACAGTGTGACCTGATGACACATTCCCTCAAAGATCTACTGTTATGGTAAGTTCTTGCGTAACTGTTATTTCTACTCCCACTACTTCCTAGTACATAAGAAATCAGGGGGTGTGCGCTCCATGCTCGATCTCGGAAAACTAAACAAATATATAGATCGAGAAAAATTCAAGATGGTTTTCCTAGGTAACTCGCTACCATACCTGAAGCAACAAGATTGACTAACCTCTCTGGATATACAGTATGCATACCAGCACCTACTGATACACCCCAACCAGCAAAAGTACCTGCAGTTCTACATAGAGGGGCAGCATTACTAGTTCATAATCCTTTCCTTTGGGTTTTCTTTGGCACTATGAGTCTTTACGAAGTGCTTCATAGTATTTGTGGCCAACCTCAGAAAACTAGGACTTCAGATCTTCTCATACCTGCACAATTGGCATCCATACAGGAAACAGAGCTGGCAGTGGCCATTGCTTCACAGTTTCTAACATCCACAGGAGTTCAGATGAACCCATCCAAGTCTCAGCTAGAGCCTTCCCAGGTACTTGTTTTTATTGGAGCTGTTCTGGACATGATCCAGACCCGAGCCTTTATTCCAGACAGCAGAGTATAAGCTGTCTTGCAAACGGCATGCTTTATTCTGGAACAGAGATCTGTGCCAACTCGTTCCATGCAGCCATGCTGGGTCTCATGGCATCTTCAGTGTTCACAGTCCCCCTAGTAAGGCTGTACATGAGAACAGCTCAGTGGCTGCTCAGTGCCCAGTGGTCCCAAGCATCGGACCCTTGAAACTACCCCATTTGGGTGATCGAACCCCTGGTGAGGTCCCTGCTAAGGTGGTGTGTGGAGGAATATCTTCTCCAGGGCCTCCCCTTCTCCTCAGTGGAACCAGAGGTAACCTCGCCACTTATGCTTCCCTAGTGAGGTGGGGAGCCTACTGCCAGGATCTCCAGATACATGGTGTCTGAGGTTCTTCAGAGATGCATCTTTACATAAATGTGACAGACATGTGTGCAGTTCTTTGTGGTTTTTAAGCAGTCAAAAGACAGTCCTCTTACAGACAGACAACAAATCTGTCATGTGCTTTAGCAACAGAAAGGGAAGAGCACACTCTTACCCACTCAGCAGGAGGCAGTGAGAGTGTGGGAATGGTGTATGGAGCCAGGATCCTGCTTTAGGCATCTATCTGCCAGGAGTCAAGAATTCTCTGGCAGACAAGCTCAGCTGAACAGCGGAAGATCCTCACAAGTGGTCAATAGCTCCAGCGTCCGTGACATTGCTGTTCAGTGGGAAACCTCAGATATGGACTGGACCTTTTGCATGCCCACTTAACACCAAACTGCCTCGATTTGTTCCAGAAATCCAGGATCTTGCATTTTCTGGCAGGATGTATTCAGACTGCAGTGGCACAATCTGTTTTTGTATGCATTCTTTCCAGTTCCTCTCATTCAGAGATGTAACAAAAGAAAACCGTGCCTAAGCTTTTGGATCAACCAAGTCCTTCCTCAGAAGCTTATGCCACTTGTTTGGAAAAATCACATTCTATTAACACCCAAAAAAATCATGCATGAAAACCCCCAGAAAGAATTCTCATTGGTTTAAAATACCTTTTTTTAAAACATAACAGGTTTAAATGGAAGAAACCAGTTTATGTCAACTAGCTGCTGTGACGCATACCAAGGTCAGATATCAACAGAGGCAGATAAGAGGACTCCTTTGAGAGACCAGACAGTTTCCCTAACTTAGGTAAGGTAAACTTTATTTATAAAGTGCCTTTCAGATACCAAAGTGCTGTACAGCATAATGTATCAAATCAATTTTATTTATATGGCGCCTTTCAAATTATCAAGGTGCTTCACAGAACAATTAAAACAGCTGCAGCGTAGATCACATACATTATAAATGGTATAAAATGGGGAAAATAAAACAGTATTCCAGTTATTCCCCAAATGCCTGTCAATCAAATAACAATAAAATAAATAGATAAAATAGACATAAATATAACAAACAGAGGATTACATTAAATTAGGAATCATCATAAAATCTGATAAAATCAACTAAGAACCATCAAAAAAGGCTTGCTGAAATAGATAGGTTTTTAGTTAAGTTTTAAAACTTTCGATGGTCAGGCATTCTCTTAACTGGCGGTGAAATTCCACAGGTAGGAACCGCATAAAAGAAGGCTCAGGCACCAGAAGTTTTCAAACGCACCTGGGAATCTCTAGCAATCCTAGTCAGCTGGATCGGAGAGGACAGAGGGAGTCAGAAGATCTTTCAGGTAGCTGGGTCCCTGGCTGTGTAGGGCTTTTGAAGGTCAGCAAGCCAACCTTAAAGGTGATTCACCACTGAACGGGCAGCACAGACATAATATGACTGACCCTAGATGTGCCAGTCAAAAGTCTGGCCGTGCATTCTGCACTAGCTGCAAGTGGCGAATATCAACCCCTGGAAGCCCTAGGTAGAGGGCATTGCAATAATCAAGGTGGTTGGTAACAAAAGCGTGGCCCAGAGTAGCCAAATCATCCGGGGGGACCAGGTGTTTCACCCGGGCAATATTCCTCAGATGGTAAAAAGAAGATTTGACCACAGCCGACACCTGAGATTTCAGAGTCAGACCATCATCAAAAATAATGCCAAGGTTCTTCACCCTGTCCAAGGTAGACAGCTGGACACCGTCAAGCCATAAGCCGTACGGTTGCCAAGCCCCTAAACCTACCCCCGGGCGACATGGGTGCACAACTAACACCTCAGTCTTATCCAGGTTCAGCCTCAGCCAGCTGGCGCTCATCCAGTCTTTGATTTCGGCGAGGCAGTTGTTGAAGACTGAGATCACATCCTCCTGTCTGGATAGAAAAGACAGATGCAGTTGAATATCGTCTGCATAGCAGTGAAAACTCAAACTATATTGTCTGATGATATCTCCTACATAGAAACATAGAGGTTGACGGCAGATAAGGACCGCAAGGCCCATCCAGTCTGCCCATTTATTTTTCTACCTTATAAATGTGCCATCGGCCTTTGCTCTGTCAGTGGCCTGTCTATTCATACTCATCTGTACTGCTTCCTTATGCCTATCCCATGCCTGTTTGAAGCCCTGCACTGTATTCATAGCCATCACTTCCTGAGGTAGGCCGTTCCATGCATCCACCACTCTTTCTGTGAAAAAGAATTTCCTCACATTCCCCCTTAATTGGCCTCCCTCTAATCTCATGCTGTGTCCTCTTGTCCTGCTGTTTTTCTTATATTTAAACATGTTCAACTCTTTCACCTTGTTAATGCCCTTAAGGTGTTTGAATGTTTCGATCATATCACCTCTCTCCTCCTCTGTTCAAGGGTATACATATTGAGCTCCGCTAATCTGTCTTCATATGTCTTCTGATGCAGTCCCTGCACCATTTGGTTGCCCTTCTGGACTGCCTCAATTTGGTTAATGTCCTTATGAAGGTGTAGCCTCAGTACTGCATGCAGTACTCAGATGGACTAAGCAGTGTCTTGTAAAGAGGGATTATTACCTCCCTCTTTCGACTTGTGATACCCCTACTAATACATCCTAACATCCCCTTAGCCTTACCTACTGCTTTAGAGGTCTGCTTGGATGATTTCAGGTCATCGGTGATGATGCCCAAGTCTCTTTCTTCTTTGTGACTGCCAGCAACTCCCCTCCCAGCCTATAGGTGGCTTCAGGGTTTCTCTTTCCTATGTGCATGATCTTGCAGTTCTTTGCATTAAATCCCAGTTGCCACTCTTCTGACCATTTTGCTAGTTTATCCAGATCTCGTCTCATTCTGCCCACCCCATCTGGATCATCTACTCTGTTGCAGATCTTGGTGTAACAGACAAGCCTTACCCTCTAGTCCATCTGCAATGTCACTAATGAAGATATTGAAGAGGACTGGCCCCAGGACTGATCCCTGAGGTACCCCACTTGTGACTTGCATCTCTTTTGACTGTATACCATTTACACCACTCTCTGTTTTCTGCCCATCAACCAGTTTGCCACCCAGTTGACCAACTTCTGACCCACCCCAAGCCTACCCAGCTTATTTATCAATCTTCTGTGTGGAACAGTGTCAAAAGCTTTGCTGAAGTCAAGGTAGATGACATCAGCTGCTCCCCTTGGTCCACCACTCTGTTTACCCAGTCAAAGAAATCTATGAGATTAATTTGACAGGACCTTCCTTTGTTAAACTCATGCTGTCTTGGATCCTGTGCCTCTATGGATTCCAGGTGTTGCACTATCCTTTCCTTAAGAGTGCCTTCATAATCTTGCCCACTACTGAGGTAAGACTGACAGCATGTACACTGCGAACAACATGGGTGACAAAATGGAGCCCTGTGGAACCCCACAAGACAGAGGGAGGCTGTCAGAGGAATACATTTCTGTGACAACCCTCGATCTGCCCGTGAGGAAAGATTGGAACCACTTGAGGACTACTCCTGATAGTCCATAAAGAAAATGCAGGTGCTCTAAAAGCACACCATGGTCGACAGTGTCAAATGCTGCAGAGAGGTAGAAAAGGACGAAGATGGTATGCACCTTTCGATCTCTCTCTACTAGGAGGTCATTCAATACCCAGACAAGGGCAGTCTCCGTACTATGTCTCTTCCTAAATCCTGACTGGAGAGCCTCATAGATACCATGAGATCCCAAATAATCCTCCAGTTGTAATGCCACCACCCTTTCAATAATCTTGCCTACAAAAGGCAGATTAGGGATATGCCTGTAGTTATCTAGTTGGTTTGGATCTAGGGAGGATTTTTTAAGGAGTGGTTGAATGACTACCTCCTTAAGGGGATCAGGAAAGACCCCCTTTTCCAAAGAACCCCAAACAATTTCAGCTAGGATTGGGCAGTGGGTATCCACACAACCCATTAATAAAGGGGTTAGGCTCAGATCCCAACCACAGCTAGTTGTGCATAGACTGGACGATTTGGATGATATCCATGAGTTCCGGCTGGTCAAAGTCTGACCAGGTAGGCTGGATACTTGTCTCTCTCCCCACCCGATCATTCCAGTCCCTCATAGGGTGCCGGGCAGTACTGGTAGCGGATGCTGACAACCTTATCTGCAAAAAATCGAACAAGCTCATAGCACTCGACCTGCAAAAAAGTTCTTCAGGGCTGGAGACCGATCAGATTGCACAATCTGTCTATAGTCCGGAAGAGCTGAGCCGGTCTATTTCAAGCAGCAGAAATCTCCTTGGACAGGAATTCTGCCTTTTTATGGGTAATTTCTGATTTGATAGATTTCATAATGCTTCATCAGTCTAAGTTTGTCAGCGTCCAAGCCAGACATCCGCCAAGCTCTCTCCAACCTTCGACCCGCTCTCCTCAACTCCTTCAAGGAACCATCAAAGCAGGGGTTCCTTGGGCGAAGAGTGAGCAGACAAACACGAGCCGGTGCAGTCTTGTCCAGGGCATCTCCCACACATAACTTTCTGGTATGAAACCAACATATAGCTAACCAGTTAAAAGGGGGACCCTATAACCATAGAATATTAAAACAAAACACACTGAAGTCCCATTATATGTCCATCCTTTGTACTAAAGGTCTGTATAAGTTTAAGTAGGGTAATGCCTGTATCTCAATCAGTTCCTTCAGCTGCACCCTCAAGGACCACTTCCTCAAATCTACCACCGTGTGTGCCCTGGACATCCTCCCTCTGAATATACTAAAATATGTTGTATTGTCCTCTCATCAAATAATTTGTGTTCTAGGGACATGGATATGTTGTTCATCCACACTCATTGGCAGTATCCTTGCGCTTTAAATCTTGCCGGAAGGTCTTCAAACTTGCTCCTCCCACCACCGGGTGGTATAACTCGGCTCACGCCCATGACGCCAGATCTTCCTTACCGCTTGAAGCTCAGGTTCCCTCCTTAACGCTCAAGGCCATGCACTGGTTCCTATTTCTCCGCTTGGCGGATTTAAAACAAAATTTTGCAAAGACTTCAGTCTTCTATCCCTCGCGGCTAGCGATGGACAAACCGACTCCGGATTGCGAGATGCCCATGCGGGCAGAAGATGTCTCGACGGATCCTCACTCCACGTGTGTATACTGCCTAGGCCTTGAGCACGACCCGCGGGCTTCAGAGCCTGTGCTCATCTTTCTCGGCCTCACGTCCTCGAAGACCGCTGCCCGATTGCAACTGGGCCGTCCGAAGCGTTCCCTCGGTGAAGTCCAAGGAGGCCGGTTGGCGGTGTCCGCGGCGGGCTCGGCGGATCAGCTCGAGCGGATGGTCACCCTCGAAGAGGACGCGCCTGGGCCGTATCTTCCTCGGCAGCGGCATTATCCCGCTCTCTCTGGGTTCTTCCTACACGGCTTCTTTTAAGGAGCTTTGTCTGTCCCTCTCCACTAAAGGAGAAGGGCTCGATCCTGCGGGACCTTATTCTCGGTCAAAAAGAGAGGGACAGGGTAAATCCCTCCGTCGGCGCTCTTGGGAGCCGGGAAAGGTCCCTCCCCGGCCGCCGACTGCCGGCTTCGTCGACCGCTCGGCTTCGCCACTGGCCTCACGGTGTCCCGTCAGGTCAGTTGACCGAGACTCCCACCGATGAAGTCGAGATTTTTCTCGACCCATTGACGGGCTGTCGCCTTTAGCAGCCGAGATTCCCTCTCCCGTTCCCCGGGAGGAGTTGAGGATCCCTGGGCTCGCCTGTGCCTCCGGTTCCGGGCCCTCGGATGGACCTTCCGAGCGAAGGAGTGCGGTTCGGCCGACACCTCCCGCACCGACCCGGAAATTCCGGGACTCTCGGTCTCGATCTCGGACCTCTCCAGGCGGTCCAGCCGTTCCCACCATCATAAGCGGTCTCGGTTCGGCAGCAGTGATGGCGGCGTCGCCGCTCGTCCTCGTCCTCCTCCTCGGATGAGGAGGCCCGGCGTAGTCGTCGGCCAGTCGAGGACCTTATGTTGCAACAGCTCCTCCTGGCCGGGAATAAGCCGACTCCGGCGCCTTCCCCGGCCATTAAGTGGCTGTCACCGGAACGGCCGACACAACCCCTCGACTTGTCCGAGGAGCCTATACCCAGGCCGGTTGTTCGGCCAAAACCAGCTGCTCCACCGATTCCGGTGGAACCTCCGCCTCCACAGCCACCAATTGGGGCTCCGACCAAGGATTCTCGGTCGACTAAGGGTTTACCCCATCGGCTGTCAGTTACCCTCACTCCCGACCGACCTCGGCAGGTGAAGGGTGGCTCAGGCCAGAGGCAGCTCTTCGAGGACTCTTCCGAGTCCGAAGATGATTCCTCCTTCTTCTCAAGCGACTGGACTTGGTCTTCAGGGAGGTCAGTCAATGGACGATAGCCCGTCATCCTTCCTAGGACTGCTTCGGCTCATCTCGGAGTCTACCGGGATGGAGCTCGAACCCGTTCCAAAGCGGCCAGGTATCCCCTCACGGAAATTCTGGACCGAGGATTCTCCGGCAGGAGCCTTTCCGGTGGCCAGGGCCATAGTGGGTCCGGCACTGGAACTTTCAGCGCCCTGCTTCCTGCCCTGCGCCTTCGTAGGATGGCCAGGAAGTATCACGGTCCCTACGGTTCCTTGTCCGGTTTGGAACACCCCTCTGCTGAGGGTTGATGCCACTACCAGCTTTTCGCTAGCCCGCAACGCCAGGGATGTGGACAAACCTCCTGACAAGGAGTCCAAGAAATTGGACCATGCCGCTGAAAAGTCTCGCCTGCGCCCTCTCTCGGCCTTCGTCAGGCCAGTTCGACCGTCCTCATGGCACATTTTTCTCATGCCCTGTTGGGCTCCCTGGATGAGGTCATCCCTCATCTTCCCGCCGATCTGCAGACTACGGTTAAGCAGGTGCGGGACCAGGGCAGGGCAGTGGCCAAACAGCAGCTCCAGACTGCTTTGGATATAGGGGACTCATGTGCCAGATCGGTGGCGGCCGCAGGTGGCTATCGTCGGTCAGGGCTTGGCTGAGGATATCCACCTTTACTTCGGATACCCAGCACAAGTTGGCGGATGTTCCTTTTTGAGGACTGACCTCTTGACCCTGGGGTGGAAGGTCACCTGCAGAGGATCGAGAAGTCCAATGCCACCTTGGACTCGGTCTCTTCCGCTCAGAAGGACAAAGGCGCAAACCAGCCTAAGCCCTTCGTCCTTCTGTGCCCCCAGCCTTGACCCCAGCAATCAGGGCCAGCAGGCTCGACCTTGGCATCCCAAACCCAAGCCGCCGGCTTCCTCTAACAGGAGGCAGGGAGGAAAAGGCCCAGGAGGTCCCTCGGCGGTCCTCCTCCAAGCCTGCCCAGTGGCGGGCTGAGGGTGTCGCCCCCATCCCGTCCCTCCCCTGGGTCCCCGTGGGAGGCGGCTCCGCACTTCCGTTCCGCCTGGTCCGCTGTTACCACGGACAGGTGGGTCTTGGAGGTGGTGGGAAGAGGCCTGCCTCTGGAATTCGAGCAGGCACCACCCTTCAGGCCGTCGCCCCTCGGGAGCCGAGATCCCAGCCTCACTGGCGGCTCGTCGAGCGAGCCGCTCTCCTCCCCAGAAGGAGGTGGTAAGAGGTGGTGGACCCTCCTTCAGACCCAGGGTTTGTGTCCAGGTACTTCCTGGTTCCAGAAGCGGACGGGGGCTGGCGCCCATTCTCGACCTACGAGCCTAAACAAGTTCCTAAGGTCTCGAACCTTCAGGATGGTCACTCTGGCTCAGATAATACCATCCTTGGGGCAGGCGTGTGGTTCTGCTCTCTGGACTTGCAGGACAGCGTTTTTCACGTCCCTATCCGTCCGTCTCACCAGAGATTCCTTCGCTTCGTCGGAGGAGGATCCCTCTTCGAGTTCAAGCCATGCCCTTCGGCTGTCTCCAGCTCCCAGGGTCTTCACCAAATGCATGGCAGTGGTGACAGCATTCCTGCGGCGCCGGAGGGTCCGGGTGTACCCTTACCTGGACGACTGGCTGATAGCAGCTCCCTCCAGGGAGGAGGCGGAGTGGTCCAGAGATCTGGCCCTCCAGGTCTGCTCTCAACTGGGCCTCCTTATCAGGAGGCCAAGTCGAACTCGAGCGAAGCAGGTGATTCTATTCATCGAGCGCCTTCGACTCTCTTCGAGCAAAGGCAGCTCCCGGCGGACAGGGCCGAGTTCTTTCCTCCTTTGCCCGATCATTTCTGGTTGGGCAATGCGCCCTATCCGGGACTCCTCCTCCTGGGTCTCATGACCTGCACCAGCGTGGTCCGTTGGGCCGCTGGAACATCGTCCCCTTCAGTGGGGACTGGCCAGCCAGTGGTCACAATGCTGCGATCCTTGGACCAGCTTGGTCGGTGACACAGGGATGTGGAACGCTCTCCAGTGGTGGACCGTTCCAGTTCATTTGCAGGGGCATCCCGTTCATCCGCCCGAGCCGACGGTCTCTCTATCGACCGATGCCTCTCTGATGGGTTGGGGTGCCCATCTGGGGGAACACCGGGCTCATGGCCTCTGGTCCCCGCGGGAGTCCCGATGCCACATCAACCTGCTGGAGCTCCGAGCGGTCCGCCTAGCTCTCACCGCCTTTGCTCCGTTCCTCCGGGGTCAAGTGGTCCGAGTCCAGACGGACAATACCACGACCATGTACTATCTGAACCGCCAGGCGGGCACGCTCCATGCTTCTATGCAAGGAGCTCCTCATTTGGTCCTTCATGCGCAGCCCTGGAGCGGATCTCCTAGCCATTCACGTGGCAGGAGCCTCCAACACCCTGGCCGATGCCCTGGGCTGGATAGGGGCTGCATCCCAGTGGTCTCTCCTACCGGAGGTAGTACAGCATCTGTTCTCCCTTTGGGGCACACCTCAGGTGGACCTGTTTGCCTCCATGGAGAACGCGAAGCTGAGTCTGTTCCATGCCCGCCCCCCTCAGCAGGGCTCGCTGCAGGGGGATGCCTTCTCGAGGCAATGGACCCCGGGCCTCTTTTACGCCTTTCCCCCATTTCCCTTGATCCACAAGGTGCTTCTCAAGGCGAGGAGGGACAAGGCGCAGGTGATTCTGATAGCCCCAGACTGGCCTCGCCAGTTCTGGTACCCAGATCTCCTCAGTCTCAGCTCCAGGACTCCGCGGCAGCTTCCAGCTCGCCCGGACCTGCTCTCAGTCAATCAGGGAAGGTGTTCCATCCGGACCTTCAATCCCTGCACCTGACGGCCTGGTTCCTGGCGGCTAGAGTTCCAGGCCTTGGGTCTTTCCGACGAGGTCCTCAATGTAGTTAGGCGTCCCGTAAGAGTCGACCAGAAAATGCTATGCCTTCAAATGGAAAAGGTTTTCCATTTGGTGTCAGGACAAGGGCTTGGACCCTTCCTCCTGTTCCTTGGCAAGCATCTTGGACTATTTATGGTCCCTTTCTAGTCAAGGGCTTGGTCGGCGACCCTAAGGGTGCACCTGGCAGCCATCTCTGCTTACCGGGGCGGGCCGGGAAGCAGTCGTGGCGCAGGAGAAGGTGGTCTGGCGCTTTTCAAGGCCTTGATCACATTTCCTCCAGTCAGGGAACCCCCACCTCCGTGGGATCTACTGCTGGTACTGGCAAAGCTCATGGGCAAGCCATTCGAACCTATGCACAGTGTGCTCTCTCTCACCTGTGGTGTGAGCCGCCTTCTTGGTGGCTATCACGTCAGCCAGAAGGATGGGAGGCTCCAGGCGCTTCCGATCGAGTCTCCTTACCTGGTCTTCCACAGGGACAAGGTTGTCCTGCGCTCCCGCAAATTCCTTCCGAAGGTGGTGTGGGAGTTTCACCTTAACCAGGTGTTGACTCTGCGGTGTTCTACCCCAATCACACCTCGGAGGCGAATATAGGCTCCATACTCTGGACCCTAGAAGGCATTTCGCTTATTATAAGGGCATACGGCTGAAGATGAGGAGAGGTTAGCCAATGTTTGTCACCTACGCTGAAGCCGCATCTGGCAGACCTGCAGCCAAGCGGACGATAAGCAGGTGGGTAACCTCCTGCATAGATCTCTGCTATAAGTTGGCGGGCATGGAGCCTCCCAGAGGATAAGAGCTCATTCTACCCGCCATACTGCTGCAGCAGTGGCTGCTTCCAGGGACGTCCCTATCCAGGAAATCTGCAGGGCTGCTACCTGGAAGTCAGCAAACACCTTCATTACCCACTACCACATCGACCTTGAGTCACGCCGGGATGCTGGTTTTGGGGCCTCGGTTCTCAGTCTCTCTTTCCCAAGTAAGTATATGGGGTGTCGTCTTGCCTCCCTCCTCCGGAGAACTGCTAGAGTCTGCCAATGAGTGTGGATGAACAACATATCCATGTCCCTAGAAATACAGGTTACTCACCTGTAACAGGAGTTCTAGGAATGGTATATATTGTTCATCCCTACATTCCTGATCTCACAGGCGCGACGCACAACCTGAGCTTCCAGCGGGCCAGATCTGGCGTCATGGGGCGGAGCCGAGAGTTATACCACCCGGGTGGGTGGGAGGAGCAAGCTTGAAGACCTTCCGGCAAGATTTAAAGCGGCAAGGATACTGCCAATGAGTGTGGATGAACAACATATACCATTCCTAGAACTCCTGTTACAGGTGAGTAACCTGTATTTATTTTCCCTTCTTTCTAACTCCTTACTTCCTCTTCCCCCTACTTCCTTCCCCTATTTCTGCTCCTATGTCTTCCCCAGCCCTCAGTGCCTGCCTCAAATACATCCTGCCTGGGTGTTTTCCCAAGCTCGTTCCCTATGATTATTTGCCTCTGTATGAAATGTTTCCCTGTACATAAACCTGATGTAATCAAGCGTATTAAGTAAGTGTATATACTGTATTATTCCTCACCTCACTGTATGATGTTTTAAGTTATTCATTCTGTACCTTTGTGTCCAATTGTTTTGTAAAAATATCTGTACAACTGGACGTTTGTGAAAACGGGCATTTTTGCTCACATACCCTCCAGTATAAAATTAAAATTGATAAATTTTTAATGTGTCATAAAACCCAAATCAAATATTCATGCCATCTTCTACCATACTGAGAAGTAAAATAAGTCTGACCTGAAAAGCCCATCTCTGTTGCATAATTTTGAAATATCCTTTCTCACCCCAGGAATACTCCAATATTCCTAACTCTTCTGCAGTATGCCATTAAGGTAGTTCTACCCGAGATAGAAAGTTATGCAAATGAAGGAATAATTAGCATGAGCCACTTTTCAAATACTGCCACCTATCAACTGCCTACATTGTAACCCTTCAGATTTCTCTCTCCACCTGTCAGGACAAGGCGCTCGGAGGCTTGCTTCTACTCATCTCATCAGAGAAGACTAAAGAACCACTTATATTTACGTATTCTATGTTTCATTTCATTTGCTGCCATTTATCTTTGCTAAATTTATTAATCGTTACTTTAGTTTATTTAGTTTTACTCGGTTTCTCACGGTTCGGGATAACTGCTGAGGAACCAAGGTTTCTCTAGTTAGTTTTCGGGGAATTTCTCCTTTAATTATGTTTTGTTTTTTATAAAATTTTAGTTTTAAACTTTTATTGTAACCGATGCCCTCGGTTTCTTTTTTGAAATTGCAATTTTTATTATTTCCATTTTCCAAATTACAACAGGATACAAAAGAAAAAGAAGGGGAGAAAGGAACATATGGAGGCAAAATACATTTTGACTGGCCTGAGAGGAAATATATATAATCACCAAACAAAAATTAATCCAGCCCCTCCCATACTAGGAGACATTCTGAACAGCTTATCAAACTATGACCCAGCCAAACTCAAAGGCCGGTAGCTTAATTACTTAGCCCCTTTAAAAGTCAGGCCCCAAAGCCTCCCAAAAAAAAAAAAATAAAGACCAAACCAGACAGGACTATCCCACATTCGGACCGTCCGGTGGGTAGGCCAGACACAGGAAAACAAGACAGACAAACTACGAACTTATACCCCAAACCCACCCCCACAGGCCCCCTTTCCCCGACCCATGGTGAGAGTACTCCTGATTTTAAAATTGGGCTCAGGTTTTCCAACTGGGATATCCTTTACCTTTGGGTTCACCCCGTCGGCAATCGCCCCTAATCAAACTTCTCTAGCCAAAATTTACGACAACTGTGATTCCTCTTGACACCCAGATATTCAAAGAATGGGAGCCAGCGAGATCTATGCAAGGAGACTTCAAGTTTAGGTTCGCCATAAGCCTTTCCATTAATTTAATTTGGTTGCAGCAAGATAACCAATATTCTTCATTAGGAGGGATCTTGGACAGCCACAGCCTGGTAATTGCCTTCTGGGCGTACCAATAGGATTGGAAACAGATAGTAAGCCTTGGACCCTGTTAGCCCTTGTGGGGTTCCCTAGTAGCAAATGCGAGGATGATCCAGATTTCCCACCTGTAAAATCTGTGTCAGTCCATTATTAATGCCCTCCCAATAACTTTTAATAATCGGGCAGCCCCAAAAAATGTGTTCATGCGTCCCCCTCTGCCCACAGCCCCTCCAACAGTCCACTGATCGAGATTGACCAAAGTGTTTAGTCAATACTGGTGTCCTGAAAAACCTTGTAAATACTTTCCACCTGAATTCCCTCCAGGAATTTGACGCCGAGGTTCTGTACGCCATCCTCCAAATTACCTCCCCTTCTCTCAGTCCCAGTTCCTCTTCCCAGATTTTCTGAATCCTCTGCCTGGGTTTTGACTCCAATGGTTCCCCTGCCTGATGGACCTTGGAGATCAAGTGGGTCATTTGCGGCAATTCCCTTAACCACTCTATGAGCGATTCGACAAGGGAATCCTTAGGTGCAGACCCATGGTTCCCCCTCTGTCCCTCTTCCTCCTGCAAATAATGCCTAACCTGCAAGTAGGCAAAGAAATCAGATGAGGGAATTTTAAATTCCTGCTGGATCTGTGTAAAACTTTTCACAATGTTCCCACTGAATAACTGAGCAAAATTACCCAATCCTAACTTCTGCCACCTCAGGAAGACTGGATTTTCTGCCCCTAGTTTGAACTCAGGCCTCTCCAGAATTTTCCCTGTCTTAACACCAGCGCCTGCGCTTAGACCCAGATTCTTTCACTGTCTGGAACCAGAGCATAATTAGTGTCTTGAGTCCCGGCTGGGCAGGCTATGGATTATCCTGGGGTTCTTTCTATTAAAGAGAATTGATGACAGGGAATGTGGATGTATCGCTGCAGGTCCATTTTGGCCCAGCTCTGAACCGGCGCGGGGACCATAAACCAGCAAGAATTGCAGCTGTGCCGCTCTGAAGTACCTCTTAAAATCTGGAACTCCCAGACCCCCCTTCCCTTTGGATAACTTCAACAGCGCCCAGCTCAGCCTTGGCTTCTTTCCAGCCCAGATAAAATTGCTTATGACCTTCTGTAGGTCAGCCCAAAATTTTTTGGGGGGACTTAGGGGAATGACATCAAACAAGAACAGCATCCTTGGTAGGACATTCATTCTTATCGACTCTACCCTGCCAGAAATACTAAGCGGTAGGGACGCCCACCTGGCGCAATCCTCCCTCACACAATCTAGCAGTCTCGAGTGATTAACCTTAAAAAGTTTACCTGGATTCCTCGGGATATATACTCCCAGATAGCAGAACTGGTGGTGTTCCACCTTAAATCGACATACCTCTTACCTGGGAGGAAACTCCTGCTCCTAAAGTGATTGCCTCTGACTTACTGTAGATTCATTAATCTTAAAGCCCGATACAGAGCCAAACTCCTTCAATATGTTCATCACAATTGGCAGGGAGCGTTGAGGGTCCCCTAAATACAAGAGGGTGTCATCCGCATATAGAGATATGTGGTTGTCCACTCCCCCCCACTGGAATCCCCACAATGCCTTCATGGGACCAAAAGGCCTCGGCCAATGGCTCCATACTCAGTGCGAAAAGAAGAGGTGAGAGGGGACAACCCTGCCTCTTGCCCCTCTTAATATAAAAGGGCCGAGAGAAGAGACCATTCAGTCTTACCCTAGCTGAGGGTTTAGCATACAGGGTGCCCACCCACGCCTGAAACTTGGGGCCGAAATCAAACTTCTTCAGGACCTCATCTAGGTACCCCCACTCTAGGCGATCAAAGGCCTTTTTGGCATCTAATGTAATCGCCGCTGCGTGCCTTTTTATCCCCTCGGATTGGACATGGGCCAATACGGTGAGCAGCCGCCTGACATTGTCATGGAGGTGTCTGCCTGGCATAAAGCCCGACTGGTCCGGGTGGACCAGCGTGGTCACCACCAACTGAAGCCTATTCGCTACCATTCTAGTAAAAAATCTTAACATCCAGGTTTAGCAACGATATAGGGCGGTAGCTGCCACACAGGGATAGGTCTTTGTCCGGCTTAGGGATGACAGATATTAAGGCGTGCGCCCAGGTGTCCGGGGCATCCAAGGTTATATGGGCTCCGTTACAGACTTCTAAAGTAAAGGAGCTAACTGAATTTTGATAGAACTCTGCTATATACCCATCAGGGCCTGGGGCTTTGTTATGCTTCAATTTTTGATCACCTCTTTAACTCCAGCATGGAAAGCGGTTTGTCAATTCTTTTTCGAGGTCTTAGAGAGCTTAGGCAGTTTAAGACCCTCAAGAAAATGCTTGATCGGGTCCAACTGGTTCGCCCCAGCCTCGGTTTGTACAAATTTTCATAGAACTCCCTAAAACAGTCCGCTATCTGGGAGGCTGCTGATAAATATTTCCCGGGAGTGAGGGGTCCTGCACTCCGGAAATGAACCTGTCAGCCTCTTGTTTCCTTAATCTAAAGGCGAGTAACCTACCCGCTCTATCACCTCTGCTATAATATTTTTGTGCCGTAAACCTGAGAGCATTTTCAGTTTTTGACAATAGGGCGCTGTAATTGTTCCTTGCCACTGAAGCTCTTTAAGTACACTTCTCTCCTCCTTTTTATGGATCCCTCTAACTCCTTAATTTTCTGCTCCAGGACCTCTTGTTGTTGCTATCTGGCCCTCTTTTGTTGTGCAGAATATGAGATTATCTTCTCTCACCACTGCCTTTAGCCCATCCCAGAAGTACTTCACCTGTGACACCGACCCTGTATTCTCCCTGAGATAATTTACTATCACCTCTTTGATCTTGGCTCTGAAGTCCTTGTCCTTAAGAGTCCAGCGTTTAAGCGCCACAAGGACTGCTTGTTCTGCGACCTAGAGAAATGTATAGGCTGACTTTAGCGTGGTCAGAGATATATATAGGGTATATCTGTTGGTCTACAATGGACTCTACCCTGGATTTAGGCATGTAAAATCTATCCAACCTTGAATAGGAGTCTTGTGGTGAGGTAAAGGTGAAGTCCATGCTGGAGGGATAACTATCTCTCACGTGTCAACCAATCCCAACTCCCTGCGGAGGTGGGACAATGTCCTGGGGCCTGCACCCTTCTCCTTACCTCCCTGGCTA
The DNA here is from genome assembly GCA_016271365.2 of Neoceratodus forsteri. Classification (NCBI taxonomy): domain Eukaryota; kingdom Metazoa; phylum Chordata; order Ceratodontiformes; family Ceratodontidae; genus Neoceratodus; species Neoceratodus forsteri. Next base: position 487,991,399 of record CM057449.1, read on the forward strand.
CCTGATCTATCCAGCCTAGCCTCTTCCACACAATTCCAGTCCCCTCCTATAACTAAGTGGCCCTCAGGGAGTGCCGCCACTACCCCGAATGCATACCTGAAAAACTCTGGGTTAACGGGCGTGGGAGCATATACGTTGACTATATGGATTACCCTATCCGAGATCCTTCCTGAAAGGACCACCTTTCTGCCTTCTTCATCTGAAGACGAATTGAGCGGGACAAATCAGAGTCCCTTTCACACTAAGATAGCAACCCCAGCCTTCTTTGGATTGTTAGATGAAGAAAAAACTTCCCCTACCCACATGCGGCGTAGTTTTCTGTGTTCCAGTGTCGACAGGTGGGTTTCCTGCAAGAGGCCAATGTCACAGTGCACCTTCGCTAAATCTTGCAAAATACTGTACCTCTTAGCGGGAGAGCCCAGACCCTTGACATTATATGTCACTAGTTTTAGGGTCCCCATCTTGGTTTCTCATCCATTTCATCCGCTCCCACCTTCTCCTTTGCCTGATGTTCCAACCCATGTCTGCCTCATCATGGAGGGCTATGAGCAGGACCTCATAGGTGCCTATGAACCAGCCTTCACCACGGGTCACCCAGACTCAGGTCCAGGCTGATTCACTCAACCCACTTGCCTTCCGCCCCTCACAGCTGGGCTGAGACCCCGAGACTGCGAGCGGAAGGCCCTCCTGCCCTCATATTAAACTACATGATAACCAGGTATAACAATTTAGATTAGTCTGTCCGCCACGAGTAGTCCAAGGAGAAAACCACAAAATCCAGCTCAGTCCTTATCAGGTCGTCTTCTTAACTCGCAGGCCTTTCCCCAGCTGACACAGATCCTTGCACAGTTGATCGTCCAGGCCCCCGCTCTTGATCTCCTTCCCTCTAGCCTCCTTGCTTATCGTCAACCAATTTAGGTGCAGCAAAGTCTGTTCCCGAATGTCTGGTTGCAGGTCTGGGAGTGCAATTCTGGCTTTCTGGAGTGGCCTTCTCGCCTGTAGGAGGGAATCATACAGCTTGCTACCAGTGGACCAATGCACTAACAGTTTTGCTGGGTATCTCAAAAAGCTTTTATCTGCTTTTCTCTCAGCTGCGTAATGACTGCCAAGACCCTTTTCCACTTCTGCATGGTAACGGGGAAAGTCGTGGTCCAAATAGACCCTTTTCCCATCAGATTTAAATCTCTTTTACCCCAGGCTTGCGCAATACCATTTCGTTGACTAGATATCGAGTGAACTTGACCAGGATAGAGCGAGGAGGGCATCACTATTGAACTGGGGCCTAAGGCCCTGTGTACCTTTCTAGCTCGAGGGGTTCTGCGTCAGGAATATCCAGCTCTTGGTGGAGCCAAGATTTAACTAATTCAACCGGGTTGTCTTGCTCCGCACCCTCCGGGAACCCAAAAATTCTAATCATCTTCCTCCTCCCCCTCGACTCCGCATCTTCAGCTCTGGCTGTTAACTCTCTTTCCCTTCTGGCCAAGTATATCACTGCCCTGCTAAGTTGAATGGAATCCCCGTGGAGCTCCCCAAGGCCCATCTCTAAATCTTGCGCTCTTCTCTCCAACAGCTTTAAGTCTTGCTTAATATCCTTAACATTACTGTCGATACGTTGAAGCATTTTCACAATGTGGGCCATCGCCCGGCCATCCATGGAGCTTCCCCTTGAAATTGTTTCGGCATCCTCCTCCCTCGCGGTGCCTGCCGCCGATTCTGAGGCCCTGGAAGGCGAAGCACTTGGGCTACGATCGGCTCTAAATTGACGCTTAGTCTGGATTTTTTTGGCGCTTCTGCCCCGAGTGTTTGCTGCCTGGCTCATTATTAGCACTGCAAGTTTGGCAAAGAGTAAATTTGTGTGTCTTTGGGCACCGGATTAACTTTGATTCTGCAACACCACCGCGGAGTTTAGAGTTAAGCTGCCATTCGGTTTGGTGCGTCACCAGAAGTCCCGCCCTCGGTTTCTTTTTTTCATTCACGGATTCCAATCGGTTTTCCTGATTGGTTTCTGAACCGACTGAAACCGACAAAACAGCTGTTAAATTTAAAATTCAAATACTTTTTTCTGTCGGTTCTTTAGCGGTTGCTGTTTTTCTAGCACTGTGTCAGAAAAACCTAAGAGAAGAACAGGAGAACCCGGTTTTCAGAATTGTAGAGTGTGGTGAGGTGTTTGCTAAGGCAGACGAACACTCTATCGATGTTTTCTGCCTTGGTTTTGATTACCTCAAAACAAACTGCGAGATTTGTCAATCTTTCCCTAAGAAAACACCAGAAAAACGTCTGGAAAGATTTAACAAGAGATTTAAGGGTCCCTCTGGCTCTGAGCAGCCCAAACCCTCAGGATCTGTGGGTGAAACCACAGTTCTAGCTTCTGTTACCCCTGATATGGGTAAGAAGAGATCTAATGAACCAGCTAGCTCTCAGGTTCCAGCAAAGAAGCTGAAAAAAACAAGCACACTGAACCCCCTACTGAAAAGGGGACTTCTGAGTGCCTGCAGCTGTGCCTTTTCCTGTGGAGATTTCACAAGCTATTAAAATTGTGCAAACATTGCAGGGTCTTCTGTCTGTGATTCCACAGTCCCCAGTCCAGACTACTGTACCTCCAAGCCACCCTCTCTCCTGAGCAGCGTGGAGAGGAGGAGGAGAAGGAGGAGGAAGAAGGTGAGCCTATAGAGCCTGAGGTCTCCCTGAGCAGGAGTTTGGCTCTCCTCCCAGGACTATAGAAGATTATTTTCTCATTTTTCCTTTGTCAGGAAAATTGCTGGTGCCTGAAATCTCTACCTCTGAAGCTGTAGAGGATGAGGAGGAGGAGGAGGAGTATCTAGAGATGATGGGGTTAACTCCTACTAACAAGCTGTTACACCCATAATTTTTTTAAAGAGATGCTTTAAAACTCCTCCAGGCTCCTGGGTCTGTCCCTCCTTTAGACAAAACGTTGGATAAAAGTACCAACTTGACAGGACAGGGGCTGAATTTTATTTCACACCCTGACCACCAGAGGGTGGTGCAAGCTGCAGCTTGTGACAAGGCAAAAATCACTCTGGCTTCCACCGTCCAGAGAAGGACTCTCGTAAAATTGACAATATGGCCAAGAAAGGTTACTTGTCAGCCTCTCTGGCCATCAGGCAGGCTTACTATCAAGTCTATGCAACCCAGTACCAGAAGACACTCTGGCAGTCTGTTCTGGCTATGGCTGAGAAAGCACCTTCTCCTCTCTCTGTAGACCTAGCTGAAATGGCTAGGTTTGGTTTGAGCAGCTAAATACCAATTTCAAATGGCAGTAGATAGTAATGAGACTGCTGCTAGGTGGATGCTAATACCACTGCACAAAGAAGGTTTGCCTGGTTAAGAGCCACAAACCTTATACAGGATACCCAGAATAAAGCTCTGGATTTTTCTGTGGAGTGTACCTCCCTGTTTGGCAGCCATATAGAGGCCTATGTGAAGAAGGTGGGCCGAATATAAGGCCACCTTCCGGAGTAACTCTGCAAAGAAGTCCTCCACCTCTTCTAGAACCTTTAATAGGGAGGCAGGGCAGGCAATTTCATACCAGACCTTTTATTAGGCCATGGTAGTCCCTCAGGCACCCCAGTATCTGAAGCAGAAGGTACTTTAGGGGTAGGGGCAGGAGATGTGCCAGGCGTGGTACCCATCCTCAGCCCCAATCCAAGCAGGACTCCTGACTTCCTAGATCAGGCTGCCTCTCCTGTTCCAGTAGGGGGCAGACTGACCCATTGTATCCAGAATTGGAAAAACATCACCACAGACAAGTGGGTTCTGGAAATAGTGGGTCAGGGACTGTCCTTAAGTTTCAAGTCCTTCCGCTTCCAAAAAAACAGAGTTTTCAAACCAGCTTCCCTCGTAGAGAGAAAACTGTTGGAAAAAGCGGTCAGACACTTACCGTCACTAAAGGCGGTGAAACTAGTGCTTCCCCAGCAAAGGGGAAAAAGATTATATTCAAGGTTTTTCCTTACACGAAAGAAAAATGGAGAGTTGCAGTCTATCTTGGACCAAAGGTCCTCAACAGCTTCCTGACAAAACCAAAATTCAAAATGATAACATTATCTCTGATTCTGCCAGCACTCCAAAGGGGCTTGGCTGGCATCATTGGATCTGAAAGATGCCCATTTCCACATCCCCATAAGGGAGTCTCACAGAAGGTACCTGAGGTTCAGACTCCCTTCAGGTCATTATCAGTTCTCAGCTCTACCTTTCGGACTCACTTCAGCCCCAAGGGTGTTCACAAAGTGTATGGCTGTGGTAGTGGCACACTTGCAAAGACAAGGTGTCTCAGTATTCCCTTATCTAGATGACTGGCTGATGGTAGGAAAGTCAGCACGGCAGTTAGCAAAGCATCTTCAGCTCACTCAGCAACTTCTGGAGTCTCTGGGGTTTCTTTAAAATGTAAAGAAATCAGATCTTACTTCGAGATTCAGCTCTTGCAGCAGGTAACACCATTGGGACTGAAGCTGGCAGGCGTCAGGACCCCACGGAAATCTTCTAGGTAGCAGTCTTCAGCGGGGACTGCCTCTGGCGTCAGTCCCACCACCAGCGTCAGGCGTAGTACATAAGGAGGCAGTCCGCCCAGATTCCCAGTTCTTTCCCCCATCGACTTGCATGTCTTGACCCTTTGGTTTGTTTCTAGCGTCCGGCGCCTGGTTAAGTTCTTCCTTGGGAAAAAGTTTGTTGTTTTGGCTCAGTTTCTATCTGATGTCCTCTCAACCTCCGTTGAAGGCCATCCTTGAAGTGCGCCTGTGGGAAACAAATCCCGTTCAAAGACCGCATTCATGCCTAGGCCCAGACCACGACACCGGGCCTGTTCCTTCTGCCAGGGATTCAACAGCGGACCTGGATCTGTCAGACAGAAGCCCTTCAGGCTTTCCTGCTCGAGGAGAAGATTAAAGCCATAGATGCAGCCTCCAAGGGGGAATCTTCCGACAAGGCCCAGAGACATCTAGAGAAGCATAGGGAGAGAGTGAGATCCAGGTCCCCGTCTAGGGTCTCTGACTCCCATAGCTCCGGCTCCTGGTCTGACTGCTTCCCCTCCCGGGCCCGCTCTCAGCCTCCCCCTGCAGCGGTGAAGACCTCATCGGGTTCCTCTTCTCTTTCTGAGGCCAAGACCTCCAGACCTTCTTCGTCTTCAACCACCAAGGCCCTGTCGAGGTCAGGGACCGTCACCACCATCACAAGTCCGGTTCCTGCCATTGGAACCCGCGCTAGGTCAGTCTCTCTCTGCCTCCTCCTCCCCAGCGGTAGACCAAAGAACTGACTTCTCTCAAGAGATCCTCGGCCCCGATGCGGCCTCGATGCCGGCCAAACACCATTGGTCCCGAGCACCGGCGACCGCCAGACACCTGTCGCGGTCAGGCCTCGCCTCCACGGACGCCTGGCCGAGGGACCGGCGTCCGCATCTACCGAGAAGGACCCCTGCCCTCCACCCACATCGGTCAAGAGGTGATCATGGAGGAGGAGCTGACCCCAAGGACCAGATGGGTGAACCCGGTCCTGTCGTACCTCCCAGGAACCCTCGCCGGAATCTGAGGCCCCTGAGGAGCCGACGCGGAACCCGTCGTCGGGCCTCAGCATATCGAGTCAAGGGTTGTTTTCTTCCTGGTGGGACACCATAAAAGGGATGTGGTTCCCACACCACCTCCTCCTCCTCCTGCTACTCCGCCGGCCCCCGCGCCCCCTACTTCACCCAGGGATGCGGGCCGAGTACCCTCCCCCCAGGAGCCTACAGACCCTCCTAGGGGTAGATCACGAAATAGGAGACCTCCGTCCAGATCTTCTTCAGGGTCACCCAGCCCCAAGAGACCCAGAAGACACCGCCGTTCGCCTTCGACGGAGGACGCGGGATCAGATTTCTCGGACGGATCCAGATCCCCCCCTCTCCAAGCAACATCCCTTCTCCGGACCCATGTGAGCTCCCAAGATCTCCTCTGGATGACCCATCGTTCTCAGAGATTATGAGGCATATCCAGAAGAACTTGGGCTGGGACGCAGAGGAACTAGACCCCGAGAGATTACGCCTTGCCAGATATCTTCGGCAAAAGATCCTAAGCCTGTGGTGGTGCCACTCTTGGTGGACACTTTCATGGGACGTCACCAGGCAGCGTGGAAACATCCACACTCACTTCCGGCGATGCAAGAACTGACCGCCTGTACAAGGCCCTAGGGAGGATCAGTACTTGGCATCACATCCTCTGGCCGATTCTCTGGTCATTACAGCCTCTCATGACCCGGTCCCAGAGGCGAAACATTTAGACACCCTGCCACGGACCCAGAGTCCAAACAGCTGGGCCTTATGGGCAGGCGCACGTATGCCTCTGCTACCGCGCCATCAGATCCCTCAACTACTTGACCCACATGGTACAGTTCCAAAACGCCTTGTGGGAGCAGGGACTGGATCTGGCGGAAAAGATGCCAGAAGGTGAGGAGAAGGAGGAGTTGCTACAGCTCCTTCGTACAGGTTCGGACGTGGGAACCCAGGTGCTGTGAGCCGCGTATGATTCCGCAGACTCCTCAGCCAGAAAGGCAGCTTCAGGCATATGCCTCCGGAGACACTCATGGCTCCATGTTTCCGGAGTCACCCAGGACGTTCAGAAGAACATCCTGGATGCCTCGTTTAGAGAAGTTCTTTTTGGTGAGTCCTCGGAGAAGGTCCTCACCAAACTTCAAGAGGCCAGGAAGGTGGTTCGGTCTGTCCTGGCCATGTACAGACCCAAGCTTAGTTCCTTTCGTAGGAACCAAAGCCATTTTCAAGGCCAGATGCAGAGACAGCAGTCCCGCACTGGTCCTCAACAGAGGGGCTCCTTCTCCCACAGAGCCCAGGGGAAGTCGTCAGCGGGCCGAGGCCAACGACCAGCTAAGTCGACCCAGCCTGCTGGACCCTCAGCCGCCACAGCATGACTCCTTCCCGGCCCCCGCCCCTCAGGATCAACGCGACACCAAGGTTGGGGGCCTGACAGGACCACCTGCCAGGGTGGCAGTCCATAACCACCGACAGGTGGGTCCTTCAGTTGGTCAAAGAGGCCACTTTATAGAATTCGTGGACAAGCCACCCACAAGGCCTCCTCTGCTCTCCTGTTACTCAGGTCAGCACAGATCACTATTCAGGCAAGAGGTACTCGCGCTCCTGCAAAGGGCGGTAGAGTATGTCCCAGAGCCAGATAGGATCTGGATACTATTCCCACTTCTTTCTGGTTCCGAAGAAAACAGGGGACCTCCGTCCAATCTTGGACCTCAGCGACCTCAACATGTCGGTCGCCTACAAACATTTTCGCATGGTGACCCTCCAAGGACTCATTCCCATGCTGAAAAAGGACACCTTCTTAGGGTCCCTGGACATGCAGGACACCTACCTGCACATCCCAGTAGCTCAAGCCCACAGGAAGTTCCTGCGCTTCGAGTTTCTCGGCCACCACTTTCAGTTCCGGGCCCTTCCGTTCGGACTGTCTTCAGCTCCCAGGGTCTTTACCAAGTGTATGGCAGTCGTGGCAGCGTCTCTGAGGAGACAGGGCCACTACGTGTTCCCGTACCTGGACGACTGGCTTCTCATGGCCGCCTCCAAAGAGGCACTGTTGATGGCTATTCAGAGCACCCAGGACCTGTTCCAGTCTCTGGGGATTCTTATCAACTACGAGAAGTCTCTCCTAGTACTGTCCCAGAAGCTGCAGTTCATAGGCGCAGTTCTGGACACCGTCCAAGGGAAAGCCTTTCTTCCCGACGGAAAGAGCGGAACACATCAGATCCTCATCGGGATCTTTCAGTGAAAAAGACCGGTCCCGCCAGGTTGGTCCTTGCTTGCCGGACACATGGCTGCGGCCATTCCAACCATCCCTTTGGCAAGGCTCCACATGCGGGTAACTCAGTGGATGCTCAGGGTGCAGTAGGACCAAAGGCAAGACCACATGCAGCATCCGGTCAGAATCACGAACGCCGTGATTCGAGACTGGCAATGGTGGCTAGACCCAGGGACACTTTCTTCGGGTGTCCCGTTTACCACGCCGTCCCCAAAGGCAATCCTCTCCACAGACGCCTCAGGGCTGGGATGGGGAGCACCTGAACGGGGTGAGGTCCCAGGGAACATGGACCCCTCAGGAAGCTCACCTCCACATCAACATGCTGGAGATGAGGGCGGTCCTTTACGCCCTGCAGGCCTTTCAGTCAGAAATACCGTCGAGTACCCTTCTGCTTCAGACAGACAACACGGCGGTGATGTATTACCTCAACAAACAAGGAGGCGCACACTCTTACCCCCTCTGCAGGGAAGCTATGAGGGTGTGGGATTGGGTAATCTGACACGGCGCGAGCCTGATTGCAGTTCACGTTCCCGGAGTGGACAACACAATCGCAGATGGCCTGAGTTGTTTCCAGGCCAGAGTCCACGAGTGGGAACTTCTTCAGGAGGTAGCAGAGGATCTGTTCCTTCGATGGGGCACTCCAGAGTTGGACTTATTCGCTTCCCCATCCAATGCAAAACTGCCAAATTTTTGCTCGCTAGATCCAGGGCCTGGTGTTTTCTGGCGAGACTCGTTGTCCCTCTCCTGGGCGGACAGATTCCTCTATGCTTTCCCTCCCTTCCTGTTGATCCAGAGGCTCTTTTCAAACTGCGCAGGAGCACGAACAGTGATCCTGGTAGCGCCTTTCTGGCCCAGGCAGATCTGGTTCCCCATGCTGACGCAATTGTCCCGGAAACCTCCAGTTCCATTGCCTTTCAGCTCCCACTTATTGTCTCAGGAGGAGGGTTCACTAGTCCACCCGGACTTACGCTCACTGAACCTGCATGCATGGCTCCTAGAGACATAGCCATTATGCGATACAGGGTCTCGCAAGAGGTGGTGGAAGTCCTTTCCACGGCCAGAAAGCTGGCAACGCATGCGAAATACACCATGAAGTGGTGCCGTTTTTGCTTATGGTCGCAAGCACGCGGCCTTTCCCCTTTAGAATGCCCGGTGAAATGGGTGCTGGAGTACCTTCTTTCCCTATTCCATTTGGGTCTCGCCTGCTCCTCCATTAAAGTGCACCTCTGTGCGATCTCTGCGTATCACTTCCCGGTGGGACAGCACACAGTGGCACAGCTTGATGCCTCTCAAGACTTCCTGAGAGGGGTGTTACACCTTAGGCCACCCATCAAGGATCCCGTTCCTCCTTGGGACCTACTCTTTGTCCTGGAACAACTCACGCTTCTCCCCTTTGAACCTGCCACGGATTGCAAGCTGCGTTTTCTGTCGTGGAAAACGTTATTTTTAGTTGCTTTCACGTCAACAAGGAGAGTTTCCGAGCTTCACGCTCTCATGTGCAAGGAGCCCTATTTAATCTTTCACCAGGACAGAGTGTCTCTGAGGACAAATCCTAAATTCCTGCCTAAGGTGGTCTCTGCCCTCACTCTCAACCAGGACATTGATTTGCCTGTGTATTTCCCAAGTACTCTAATAGAGGAGAGGCATTGCTTCACACCCTGGATGTTCACGCTCCTTAAGGTTCTACCTGAATAGAACTAAACACCATGAAGTCGGAGCAACTATTCGTTTCCTTCGCTGAGAGGATGCTGGGCCAACCAGTCTCTAAGCAGACCCTTTCTCGCTGGCTTGTCCAGTGTATTTCATTTGCTACAACAATAAACATAAGCCCCTCCCGGGTACAGTCCGGGGCCATTCGACAAGGGGAGTGGCTACCTCTTTTGCAGCACTACGCAACGTCTCCACCTCGGCCATTTGTGCTGCGGCTACTTGGAGCTCAGTGCACACATTCATTGGGCATTATAGCCTGGATATTACATCACAGCGGAGAGCCGGTTTTGGCCTGGCCGTTCTACAGGGTCTCCTGTCCTAGAGTCAGGACTTGTTCTAGATCTCTCCTATTTTCCTCCTCCCAGAATGCTTTCAGGCGGTATTGCTTGGTTTTTGCCTCACATCAAAGTCACCACCTACGATAATACTGTTGCAGACCTCCAGCAGTGGGATCAATTCCTCTGGATGCTCTCATTTTCGATTGATCAGGGAAATTCCTTTATGCATTTCCTCTGGTGTACAGGGTACTACCAAAAATCAGGCTTTAACCAGCCACAATTATTTTGATAGCTCCAGACTGGGCCAGACAGCCATAGTATCCCCTACTGTTATCCACGTCAGTGGACAAACCTATACACCTTCCCAGGAGGCACAACCTTCTGACCGCCAATCAGGGGAGGCTCCTATTCTTGAACCTCAAGACTCTCAGGCTCAAAGCGTGGCTTTTGAGGACTTAGAATATGCAGGTTTGCACCTCTCTGAAGGGGTCTTGGATGTGTTAAGGGGGTATAGGAAACCCTCTACTAAGAAAACCTATGCTGCAAAGTGGAAAAGGTTCTCTGTCTGGTGTTCCAGCAGAAGTATAATGCCAGCACAGGCAGGAGTACCAATTGTGTTGGACTATTTGGTTTATCTGCATTCTCTGGTTTTGCAGCCTTCTACTTTAAAGATCCATTTGGCTTCAGTCTCTGCCAACACCTCAGCAGGTAAGCCTGTTTCTTTGGCATCGAACCCCATTTTTAAAAGATTCTTCAAAGGCCTATCCCATATGTTCCCATCGGTCAGGGAACCGGTTCCAGCCTGGGATATTAATATCTGTATTGCTCAACTTATAGGTCCTCCCTTTGAGCCCATGTTTTCAGTACCTCTGAAGTATGTCATATGGAAAACAGTGTTTTAGTTGCCATCACTTCAGCTAGAAGGATCAGTGAACAACAGGCCTTATGCACTGAGAAAGACTACATATTCTTTCACAGGGATAAAGTGGTCCTCCAGAATAATAGGAAATTCCTTCCCAAGATGGTCTCACACTTTCATTTGAACCAGTCTATCACTCTGCCAGTGTTTTTCACTGAGCATTCCTCTTCTGGTGAGCATAAGGCTGCATAGCCTGGATGTCAAGAGAGCTTTAAGCTACTACATGACAGCCACTAAGCCTAATAGGCAGGACAGGACACAGCTCTTCCTCACTTATGGGGATGTGGGAAAACGAAATCCAGCATCTAAAGGTCCATTTCTCAATGGATTATTCAGTGTATCCAGTTTTGTTACTCAAAGGTGGGCAAGAGGCTCCAACAGGGCTCAGAGCCCATTCACAAAAAGATACAGCTGCCACTGGCAGCCAGGGATGTTCCCTTGGTGGATATCTGTAAAGCAGCTACCTGGCATACAGTGCATACATTTGTCAAGCATTACAGCTTGGATATGCAGGCTAGAGCTGATGCCAGGTTTGGTACAACTGTCCTGCAGAGCCTATTTCCAAAATAGGTACTTCCTGCCTCCAAAGGGTGCTGCTTCTTAGTCTGCAGAAGTTAGGAATATTGGGAGTATTCCTGGGGTGAGAAGAAAGTTACTTACCATAGTAACCTTGTTTCTCCCAGAGGATACTCTAATATTCATAACTCTCCCACCCTGCCTCCCCTATAGAACCAGTGGCCTCTGCATTCCATACTGTATATTGGTTATGTATGCTACATTCTGCTTTCTGTTAGAACTGTGTTCTTGGGTTTCTTCTCCTCTTCAGGTGATTCTGACATAGGGGATTGTGTGTTTGTTTAAAATATATATAATTATATTAATATATTTGTTCCTCCAGTTAGAGGTTGGATATGGGAATTTTATTTTAATTCTTTATATATTGAAACATTGGGCACCGTCCTTACAGGCATCCATGAAATCTGAAGGGTTAGAATGTAGGCAGTTGATAGGTGGCAGCATTTGAAAAGTGTCTCATGCTAGTGATTCCATCATTTGCATAAAGTTCTGTCTCTGGGCAGAACTACCTTAATGGCATACTGCAGAAGAGTTATGAGTATTGGAGTATCTCCTAGGAGAAACAAGGATCTTACTTTAAGAGGTTCCTGCAGTAGGTCTTCACATATAGAACTGCACCCCTGCGTCAGGTTCTCAGGAGCAGGGCACCCTGGTACATCCAAGCCTTCAGTCTCTCCACCTCCATGTGTGGCATTTGTGGACATAAGCGGTTTCCCGTTATGGGGTTTCTTCCCAGGTCGCTCGGTTCCTGGTAGAAGCCAGAAAACCTCTACCAGATCTACCTATGCCATGAAGTTGAAGATATTTTCCATCTGGGCCACAGCTAGAAGCTGGGATCCCTTTTCTTGCTTGGCCTCGCAGGTGTTAGAGTAACGTACATCTTTCTGAGTTGGGCCTTAGTTCCTCCTCCATTAAGGTCCATCTTTCTGTGGTATCTGCCTACCACCTCCCAGTGGAGGGCAAAACCTTAGCACAATTAGAGGTTTCAAAAATTTTCTTGAAGGGCATCCTTCACATTAAACCTCCAGTCCAGAACCCCTGTCCTCCCTGGGATCTTAATTTAATGTTGGAGAAGCTTACTTTACCCACTTTTGAACCGGCAGTAAGTTGCGATCTACGCTTCTTGTCCTGGAAGACTTTATTTTTAGTTGCGGTTACCTCAGCTCGAAGAGTTTCAGAGCTTCAGGCCTTTGTTTGCAGAGAGCCTTATTTGATTTTTCACAAGGACCGGATGGTCCTGAGGACTAATCCTTCCTTTCTTCCAAAAGTGGTTTCAGAGACAACTCTGAACCAGAGTGTCGAACTGTCGGGCTATTATCCTAAGCATTCCAGCGAGAATATCTGTTGCACTTGGATGTATATCGGATCCTGAGGTACTATACCTCCCGAATTAAGGAGGTTCGTAAATTGAACCAACTCTTTGTGGCCTTTGCCCCAAGTGCCAGGGCAAGGCCATCTCGAAGCAGACTAACTCTAGGTGGCTGGCTAACTGTATCCACTACACTTACAGAAATATGGAAAGACCCTTCCGGGGCAGTTAAAGACTAGTCCACAAGAGGTGGGCCACCTCTACCACCTTTTTCAGGAATGTGTCTATTGCAGAGATCTGTGCAGCGTCCACTTGTTCTTCTGTCCACACCTTCAGTAAACTCTACAGTCTGGACATTGCCTCTAGGTGTATAGCTGGTTTCGGCCTTGCAGTTTTGCAAGGTCTTCTGTCTAAGGCAGAACCTTAGTTGGCAGACATCTTCCTCCTCCCAGAAACTCATCTCCAACTCCTCCTTCTTAGACTGCTTGGTATTCAGTCATATATGTGAAGACCTACTGCAGGAACCCTCTTGAAGTAAGATATAGCAGTTACGTAAGAACTTACTGTAACAGTAGATCTTCGAGAGGGCTCTTGCAGTAGGTAATCACATATAGGACTGACGCCGACAGGCGGCAGGACCCCACGGACAAATTTCTAGCTAGTAGTCCTGGCGAGACCGCCTCTGTCAGGGTGACCGCGCCAGGAGACGTCTAGTATAAAGGGGCGGACCCTGGATGCCCATCTTCCATTCTTTCCCGCCAAGTGGCCTATGCAGCGCCCTCACGGAGTAAGTTCGTGCTCGTCAGCCTACCTTCATCATTTTTACCAAAAAACTTTTAATTTTTTCAACTAACGTCAGTACTAGCATCGGTGTATGTCGTCCCCTACAACCTCTGAGCACAAGAATAAGTGCGATTCGTGTGGCACCAAACTACCGCACAAGGACGGCCACTCGCTGTGCCTGTTCTGCCTAGGCCCCGACCACCCGGTCGAGAAGTGCCAGCACTGCCTCAGTTTTGATGCGGCTACCCGGAAAAGGCGGAAGCAATCCCTGGAAGCCCATATTCGAAAGAAGAAAATGAGTTCTATGGAGAAGGAGCTCCGAAAACTGAGGTGGGCGTCCACTTCCCCCGAAGGGCATCGGAAGAAGAATGAGAAGGAGAGGCACCCGGACAAGGGCTCCTCCAACACGTCTCCCTCGGGAGTCACTGGGACGCAGGTAACATCCCCTCTGGGGGATCGCTCCTGGGCAGCCGCCTCGGAAGTTTCTGAGGGAGTATCAGCCCGCCCGTCTGGCTTGGGCCTTGCGGGCGCCTCTGGGCAGTTGAAGGCCTCCGCCCCGGTTCAGCCACAGGTTCATGGCCTACCACGGTGGGCGACTCCAGTAAGCCGGGTGTCGGCTCCTCTGACGTCCACCCAGAGAGGGCCGGTAAGACGTCTGACCCTCCAGGGCGACGAGTGGCCTCCTTTCCACCAGACCAGGCCGATCACTCTACTCGGCCTGCCTCCGGTGACGGCTCCCATAAGTCAGACGTTGGCTCCTCTGCCGAGAGCTCACCACTAAGCCTCACGTCGGCTCGTCTGATGTCCGGTCGCGAAGGAACCGATGATGGACCTCCCAGCATCCATCATTCGGTTCCCCACAGCTGCCGCTCTGGGGAACCAGAGTCTCCCCAACCTGACCCCTGGGACTTTTCCCCTCCATTCCTGGGTGAAGCTAGGGATCTTTTGCCTCCGTTAGTCCTTCCTCCACCTGGAGCACTGGACCTGACGTCGGCTTCCCGGACACTGGCTCCGATGCCGGCCCCTCCGACGTCGGTATCTCCGGCACCAGGGCCTCTGCCGTCAGCCCTGATGTCGGCCTTACCGACTCCGGGAGATACTCTGCTCCCATCGGGCCCTCTGGGCTGTCCACTATGGACCCATCCATGAGGTCTCCAGCTGGGCCGTCTGCTCCGGCAGCCCCCCTGGCTCCCGGGTATCCTCCCGTCTTGTTCGGCGCGTGTGCCGGGAATGCAGTATCGGCGCCACAGTACCCAGCGCTAGGCTTACCGGCGCGCGAGTACTCGGCCACAATATCCGATGCTGGACTACCCGCAGCTAGGTTTGGATACACTCCATACGGTTATAACCCGTATCCTTATCCCCCCTCCTCCTCCTCCACCGCCCTCGTGGCGGTGGACCTGCAGGAGACTCTGGCCTCCTGGTGGGCTGAGACCAAGGCTCAGCTCACCAAAGAGGTTGAGAGCCACCTTCCGGTGACAGTGCCGTCACAGGTTCCCGTATGCCCCAGGTGGCACACTCCCTCACCACCTCCGGACTCCAGGGTTCTTCCGTCTAGATCCAGAGAGGGAAGGACACGCTTTCGAGGGACTTCCAAGGGTCCATTCTCCCCGGGTCAGGAAGAGTCTTTCTCTTCTTCATCCTCTTAGCTGTCGGACTCCTCGGATTCTTCTGACGGCTGCTCAAAAGAGGCAGGAGCCTCACTCTCCGTCGAAGCCCCCCAAGGACTCCTCCAAGTCTCGGAGGATCCTTCTTTATGGAGTTGCTTAGGAAAATCCAGGAGGTTCATCAGTGGCACTCCTGAACCAGATCCTCAGCGTCTGTAACTCACTGAACATCTGGATCTGCCCGTGACAGCTCCTACCTTGGTGCCACCCTGGATAGAGCTTCATGCCACCCTTGTTACCACAATATGGAAACAGCCGTTGGCCTTAGCCCCACTTCCTAGGAAGTCGAACCGGCTATATCGGGCTCCAGAGGGTGTTGATTTCCTGGATTCTCACCCTCATGCAGACTCAGTTGTGATTAGCACCGCTCACGGCCAGTCGGCGAACCCTAAACGTCGTAGCTCATCACCTCCTGATAAGGAATCTCGCCTTCTGGACCAGTATGGGAGAAGGATTGATGCTTCCTCCACACTGGGGATCAGGGCCCTGAACTATGTCGGCCACATGGAGGACTACCAGAAGGCCATCCTGACTCGGGCAGATACCAAACTGGACTCCTTGCCTGACTCCCAAGTCAAGCAGGAGTTGGCTGATCTCGTCCGCTCTGCTCGTTCGGCCAGTCGACACATGCTACGTGCGACATACGATGCAGTGGACACTGCTAGGCGGAGCTCAGCTTTCGCTGTAGGCCTATGGCATCATGCTTGGCCCCAGAGGTGTAATCTGCTATCCAGGAAGCACCCTTCCGGGGGTCGATGCTTTTCGGGGGGTGTTGTCAAGGACATCATTACCAATTTGCAAGAGAAGGGGATGGCTCTGAAGTCAGTTGATTCCATGTACCGTCCCCATCAGCAGCAGTGCTGTCCCTTTCACAGATGGAATCGGCCAAAGGCAAAACCCCAGGGAATGTGGGCCACAAAACGCTGGGCCCCCGCAGCTGCCAAGCCCCCCCTGCCCAAAACAGCAGCGGGTGCTTCAGCTATAGCGCTGCCCCACACCACCTGACTCCTTTCCTCTCCCAGTGACTCCGGACTCCCCGGAGGAACCGGTAGGAGGGAGGTTTTCCCTCCACCTTCTGGGATGGGAGAGGATAACCACAGATTCTTGGGTGCTCCAGCTCATAGCAGAAGGACACTCCATAGAGTTTCTTCAGAAACCACCCCACCACCCCCCTCTGAAGTTGTCGTATTCACAGGAACATCTTCCTTTGGTCCAGGAGGAAATCTCGGCTCTTCTGCTGAAGCAAGCGATAGAGCCTGTCCCCCTTCATCTGCAAGGGACGGGTTACTATTCCCTTTTCTTCCTAGTACCAAAGAAGACAGGAGATCTCAGACCAATTTTGGATCTCAGTTCCCTGAATCTTTACGTAGAGTACAAAAGGTACAGGATGCTCTCTTTGCAGAGCCTTCTGCCCCCCCCTCCAGCCAAGTCAATGGCTTTGTGCTCTGGATATGTAGGATGCTTATCTGCACATTCCCATTCGCCTATCTCATCGCAAATACCTTCGTTTTGCATTCCAGGGGGACCACTACCAGTTCAAGGCACTCCCGTTTGGTCTATCCTCGGCCCCTCGAGTATTTACCAAATGCCTGGCAGTGGTGGCGGCCCACCTGCATACCAAGGGAGTGCAGGTTTTCCCTTACCTGGACGACTGGCTCCTGGCGGCCTCGTCCAGGGAGGAACTCCTGCGTTTCCTCTCCCTTACCCAGCAGGTTTTTGCCTGCCTGGGTATTACCATCAACCATTCCAAGTCTCATCTGGACCCATCCCAGAGGCTACAGTTTATTGGGGCGATCCTCGATACGACCATAGGCAAGGCCTTCCTGCCTCCGGACAGGGCGGCCACCCTTCAGACCCAAATAAGTCTGTTGTCCGACTACAGGATGGTCTCTGCGAGGTCCATCCTTCGCCTTCTCGGGCTCATGGCAGCTGCTATCCCTACAGTGCCTCGCGCTTGACTCCACATGAGGATCTCTCAGTGGACTCTACGCTCTCAGTGTGATCAGCTAGTGGATGACCTAGATCACTCAGTTCTGATCTCCTCGCCAAAGATGTGAGACTTGCAATGGTGGATGGTTCAAGAGAACCTTTTTCAGGGAGTTCCTTTCTTTCATCCCCCCCCCCCCAGACTCTAACCACAGACACCTCCGGCGAAGGATGGGGAGCCCATCTAAGCCCTCATGGACCCAGGGCTCCTGGTCCAAGCTAGAACAAGCTCTCCACATCAATGTGACGAGCTTCAGGCAGTGTTTATGCTCTCCAAACCCTTCACCAATACATCCTTCCCGGCCACCTAGCCGTCCAGATGGACAACATGTGCGTGGTGTGCTATATCAACAAGCAGGGAGGTCCTACCCTCTATGCAGGGAGGCAATGAGGGTTTGGGATTGGGCAACACAACACGACCTTCACCTCATGGTGATTCACGTTCCGGGAGTCAACAACACCCTGGCAGACAAGCTAAGTCGCTCTTCTGCTCTGACTCACGAGTGGGAACTGGACCAAGGGATCCTAGACAATATCTTCCATTTTTGGGGAACACCACAGGTTGACCTGTTCGCATCCCCCCTAAACGCAAAATTTCCTGTCTTCTGCTCGCTCGTTCCAGAGTGAGGCGCATTTTGGAGCGACGCTCTGTCTCTAGACTGGAAGGATAGATTCGTCTATGCCTTTCCCCCAGTTCCACTTATCCCACGAGCCTTGCAGAAACTAGCTTCAGAAGGAGCCCGAATGATTCTGATCGCTCCTTTCTGGCCCAGGCAAGTCTGGTTCTCTCTTCTACAAAAATATTCACAATATTCAGAGGATCCTCCTCTTCCTGTTCCTTTATCTCGAGGTTTGTTGACCCAGGATCAGGGGACCCTGGTCCATCCAGGCCTCAAATCCCTTCAACTGCATGCATGGCTCCTGCAGACCTAGCCCAATCCCGTTTTGGAGTGTCTCCCAAAGTGGCAGAGATTTTAGTGGAGGCCAGAAAACCCTCCACCAGATCCACTTATGCCATGAAGTGGAAAAGATTCACTATTTGGGCCGCTTCCAAGAACGTGGAACCTTTCTCCTGTTCAGCGGGGCTTCTGCTGGAGTATCTACGTCATCTGTTTGACCTGGGTCTCAGCCATTTCCTCTCTGAAGGTACACATGGTGGCCATTTCGGCCTATCATGTTCCCTTATGAACAAGGCTTTGCTCAGCTGGAGGTCTCAGGACCTTTCTCAGAGGGGTCCACCATCTGAGGCTTCCCATCCATACTCCTGCTCCCCCTTGGGACTTGAACTTTATTCTCAAGAAACGTACTCTTCCTCCCTTTGAACCTGCAGCTTCTGCAGATTTGAAGTTCCTTTCGTGGAAGACGCTCTTCTTGGTGGCCATTACTTCGGCTCGAAGAATCTCCGAGCTCCAGGCTCTGATGTGTAAAATCCCCTACTTGATTTTTCACAAGGAACGAGTTGCTCTTCGCACGAATCCTAAGTTTCTACCTAAAGTAGTAGCAGAGTCTACCTTAAATCAGTCCATAGAGTTACCTGCTTTTTTTACGCAGTACTCTAATCAAGGGGAGTATTTACTCCATACTATAGATGTTCACCTGATTCTGAGATGTCACCTGTTGACAAAGGACCTCAGAAAGACTGATCAGTTGTTTGTCTCTTTTGCTCACAAAGGAAGCCAATGCTGTTTCAAGCAATGCCTGTCTAAAGTGGTTGGCTCATTGCATCACTTTCTGTTATGACAAATACAACAAGACCCTCCCGGGTCAAATCAGAGCCACTCCACAAGAGGAGTAGCTGCCTCTGCGGCTTGTTCAAGTAATATGCGGCAGACATCTGCGCTGCCACCACCTAGACTTCAGTCCATACCTTCACAAAACACTACAGTTTGGATGTTGCCTCTCACTGGAGTAGGCTTGGGCTGGCTGTTTTGCAAGGCCTCCTATCTTGAGACTTGCACAACCAGTACTACCTTTGGAGTAGTTTTCCTCCTCCTGGTGCCTCTCTTTGTTCCAGACTGCTTGGATTCAGTCCTATATGTAATTAGCTACTGCAAAGGCCCTCTCAGTAAGATAGTACAGTTATGTAAGAACTTACCCTAACAGTAGATCTTCGAGAGAGGCTCTTGCAGTAGGTAATACCTTCCCGCACTCCATCCCTCTAGGCTTTTTCAGCTCCTTTTCCATTGAAGGAAATATTCGCTCCTCTCTCGTCCAGCCTCTTTTCGCCTGTGGCGGGAAATAACTGGAAGGCGAGTGTCCAGGACCGCCCCTTTATATTGATGTCTCTTGATGCCGGTCACCTGATGTGGGGGCGGTCCCTCACCAGGGACTGCTAGCTAGAAAATTTTCCATGGGATCCTGCTGCCTGCCGGCGTCAGTCCTATATGTAATTACCTACTGCAAGAGCCTCTCTCGAAGATCTGTCGTTATGGTAAGTTCTTACGTAACTGTACTTTTCCCACCCACCTTCCCCCAGCTCCTGGAAATTTTTCCTTTTCATCCTGACTAGCCCATAGGTCTAGATAGGGCACAAGGTCCCAGGAGTTGCTACTTCTTCCTTTCTACTTACCCTTCTTTAGGTCTCTGGTGGAAAAGAACTAGAGGGCGGGCGCTGGACCGCCCTTTATCTGTCAGGCTGGCGATACGCATCACCGGACGTCGGAGGCGGTCCCATGATGATTGCTAGCTACAAGTTTGCCATTGGAACCTGGACCCAGAGGGCACAATCCTATATGTGAAGACCTGCAGGAACCTCTCTCGAAGAGCTATATTACAATGGATTCTTACGTAACTGCTATTTACTATGGTAAGTAACTTTTCTTCTAGGGGCGTGGATATGTTGTTCTATCCACACTTACTGGCAGTATCCTTTCCCTTTAAGATGTGCGGAGAAGTCTTCAAGCTGGCTCTTCCACCCACCGGGTGGTACATCCTCAGCTCTGCCCATGAGCGTCAGAGCTTCCTTTCCGCTGGAAGAAGCAGTTTCCTCTCACGGCTCCAGCATTGAGTAGGCCCTAATGCTAAAATCTTAGGATTTACTTCCAAAACTTTAAACTCTTACGAGTTTCTGTCTTCAACTTGATCTTCGATCATGGCCACAACAGGCGATAAATCTACCCAGATTTTGCGATTGCCCAGCGGGCAGAAGATATCACGTGCCGACCCTCATGCTGCGTCGTCTACTGCCTGGCCACGATCAAGATACCAGGTCTGCGACACTTGCCAGTCATTTCACGTGACGGTCCTTGAGTACCACCTCACCTGCCTTAAGTTGGACCACCTGGAAAACAACATCCACCTGTCAAATCTAAAGATGCCCGTTGGGTGGTCTCCACGGCTGTGGGGTCCACCAGCAGTTGGAACAGCTTACGGTCTTTGAGGTGGTCGCCTGGCTGCCGTGCAGACCTCCTTGGCTTCGCCTTCATTCCGCCTCGAATTGGGCTCCACTTTTCGGCTCCTTCAAGGAGCTGTGCCAGTTCCTCCTGACTAAGGGGCAGGGCTCTTCTGGTTCTCATGGCTCCCACTCTTGCAAGAAGGGCCGAAGAAAAGAAAAAGGAAGACTCACCGTTGACATTCCTGAGACCGGGAATGTTCTCTGTGTCAAGTTTTGACCATGGTTGAAACATGACCTTAACCCTAGATTCATGGAGACCCTGTCGGGCCAGTTGGTTGAGACCCTGGCTAATGATGCGGCCAAAAATTTTCTCGACCCTATCGACTGGCTGCCATCTGAAGAGGCCAACAATTCTCTTTTCAGGACTCTGGTCCTGCCCGTGAACTTAGAAGGGGCTGCTCAGTCTGCTGAGCAGAATCTTCCGGTTACCGACCCAGACCAGGAGGAGTCGCGGCACTCCCCGGTTCCCTCCAAGATCCCCCGTTGGCCGAGGTCTAGGTGTCGGTCCTCCTCTTCCTCCTGTGGGTCGATCAGCTACCGCCATCATTGGCGCTCCTGCTCTTGTTTCCATGGTAAGCAGCACTGCTGCTATTCTTCATCTTCATCCTCCTCAGGTGAGGAGGGCTTCAGAGTCAGTTGCGTCAATGCTATGAAGACCTCATGAGGCAACAGTTGGTACTGGCTGATCCAAAGTTGGCCGGCTCCCACATCAGCCATCACTTGGCTGTCACCCAACAGGCCGACACCGACTAACCGATTGGGTCAGTTGAGACTGTCCCTCCCCCAGCGCAGCTGGTCAAGACCATCTTGGTTCGGCTGAAGCCGGCCTTTCCACTGAGCGTGGTGGAGTCTCTGCCTAAGCAGCCATTGACTGGCGCTCCGACTAAGGAATCTCGGCCAGCCAAGGGGCTTCCCCATTGGCTGTCGGTCACTCTCACACCTGACTGTCCATGGAGGGTTGAGGGTGATTCAGGTGGCTGGCCGCTTTATGCAGACTCCTCTGAGTCAGAGGATTCCTCACTGCACTCCCATCCGGTCAATGTGGAGTCTGTGGGTGATCTCTCAATGGAGGAAGGGCCCACTTCCTTCGTGGGCATCCTCCGCCACTTCTCTGAGTCCATGGGGATGAACTGGAGCCCATCCAGAAGTGGGCTCGCTATCCCCTCACAGAGATTCTGGACGAAGGGGACTCTCCGAAGGCTTTCCTAGTGGCCGAGGTCATTGTTGGCCCAGCCCTGGAGTTTTGGCAGTGCCCCGCGTCCTGCTCTGTGCCCTCTGCCCAGATGGCCTGCAAATATGCGGTGCCCACTGGTACCCTCTCAGGATTCACGGAGCACCCCTCGGCCAAGGGGTAGGTGGTCAACTCGGTGTTTCGATGCTCGGGCAATACTGGGGACATCGACAAGCCGCGGACAAGAAGTCCAAGAAATTAGACCATGGTGGCTAAAAAAGCTTGTGCTGTCTCCTCGCTCAGCCTCTGCCAGGCGAGCTCGGCCGTCCTGATGGCACACTTCTCCCACACCTTCTTGGGCTTTTTGGATGAGGTGATTCCTCACCTACCTGCAGACCTCCAGACCACGGTCAAGCAAGTCAGAGATCAGGGCTGGGCTGTGGCCAAGCAGCAGCTTCAGATGGCTCTGGATCTGGGGAATTCCTGTGCCCGCTTGGTGGCAGCTGCAGTTGCTATGAGCCATAGGGCTTGGCTGCAGATCTTGACCTTTACAGCAGACACTCCGCATAAGCTGGCAGATGTTCCATTCCTGGGCACCGACCTGTTTGGGCCCAGTATGGAGAATCACCCAGGGTGGGACAAATCAGTTTGTGAGCTTGTGGTCAGTTTGGCACCAGGTATCAAAATGTGATAGCCAAACCAATATTTGTAGTAGCCATTCTTTCTAAGGGCTCAAAAATCACTTTGTAGGTAAGTTGCTAAGTTGGCCAATCACTTTCAAAATCTGGTAGCCAAACCTGTTTTTTAAGTAGCCATTGGCCACCTGGCTACCCTGTTTGTCCCACCCTGGGGTCACCTCCAGCATATCGAAAAGTCCAATGCCACTGTGGACTCTGTAACATCCACACAGAAGGTTCCCAAGGGCTCCAGGCAGCAAAAGCGAAAGCTATTTCGGTCCTCTACACCTACGGCAAAACCAGCTCAGCATCAGCCAGACCAGCAGGCTCAGTCCTGGCGACCCAGGCCCAAGTCAGTGGCCTTGGTGGTCCGTAAGCCTGGAGGGAAGGGACCTGGTGGTGCCTCAGCGGGACCTCCTTCTCCAAGCCTGCTCAGTGACAGGATGGGGGGGTGCCACCCTCATACCTGTCACGCCTCCCCTGCGTCCTCCTGTGGGGGCCCTGCTCCGCCACTTCCTTTCCACCTGGTCTGCTGTCACCATGGACAGGTGGGTTTTGAAAGTGGTCAGTCGAGGTCTGCCTCTGGATTTGAGAATTCCCTCAAGCCAAGCCTGCACTGCAGGAGGACTTGGTATCCGCAGAACACTCGGCTGGCTCTTTGAGACAGCATAGCCCAGCTCCTCTGCAAGGAGGTCTTGGTCAGAGTAGCGGATCCTCCAGAACACCCAGGGTTTGTCTTCAGGTACTTCCTGGTGCCAAAGCGGATGGGGGGCTGGCACCCCATTCTAGATCTACATGACCTGAACAAGTTCCTCAGGTCGCGCATTTTCAGGATGGTAACTCTATCTCAGACCATACCATCTCTAGAGCAAGACATATGGTTTTGCTCCCTGGATCTTCAGGATGCATTCTTTCACATCCCAATCCATCCATCCCACGGAAGTTTCCTCTGCTTTCAAGCCAAGGGAACCATCTATGAGTTCCGGGCCATGCCATTCGGCCTCAGGGCAGCCTCCAGGGTCTTCACCAAATGTATAGCAGTGGTGGCAGCTTACCTGAGGCACAGAGGGTTATGTGTATACTCCTACCTGGATGACTGTCTGATTGCAAGTCCCTCCAGGCAGGAGGTGGAGCGGTCCAGGGACCTGGTCCTCCAGACCTGCACCTCCTTGGTCTCCTGGTCAGTGAGGCCAAGTCGAGACTCATACCCTCACAAATGATCAGCTTCATCGGAAAGAGCTTGACTCTTGCAGGCCAAACCAAGCTCCTGGTGGACAGGGCAGAGGTTCTCTCCTCCTTTGTCTGATCATTTTGGGTTGGGCAATTTCACCCTGCTCAGGACTTCCTCGCCTTCTGTGTTATATGGCGCCTGCACCAGCGTAGCCTGTTGGGCCCATTGGAATATGTACTTTCTGTAATAGGAGCTGACCAGCCAGTGGTTCCCAGTGCAAAGGTCACTTCGACCAGCTGGTCACTGTGACCCAGAAGATGTGGTATGCCCTCCAGTGGTGGCTAGTCCCAGAGCATCTGCAGGAAGGGATCCTGTTTGTCTGCCCCGAGCCGATGGTCATTATGATGACTGACGTCTCTCTCACAGGCTGGGGTGCTCATTTGGGGGAACAGAGAGTCCACGGGCTCTGGACCCCCAAGGAGTCCCAACAGCACATCAGCCTGCTGGAGCTCTGGGCAGTTAGGCTGGCGCTGACTCCATTCTCTCCGTATGTTCGGGGTCAAGTAGTCCAAGTCCAGGTGGACAACACCACGATCATATACTCCCTGAATTATGCAAGGAAGCTCTCCGCGTATGAACTCTCATGCACAGCTTGGCGGCAGATCTCTTAGCCATCCACGTGGCGAGAAGCCTCCAATATTTAAAGTGTGATGAAATTGTTGAATCTCTCTGACATACTGTGTATTTACGATATCTTTTGTAATCTATGTAGTGGAATTGTTTGTCACATGTAAGATTTGTTCCTGTAATATATTATTACATGATGTTTTCTGCTTTTGAAATTGTAATCTTAAAACAGGACAACTTTGATAAACAGGGCCTTTGGTCCTAAAAGTTATTAACCTGTTAAAAATAAAAGCTTTTATCTATCTAATCAGCTGGTAGGAGCCCCTCAGCCAGGTAGGCGAGGCGTCTCACAAGTGGTCTCTCCTTCCGGAGGTAGTTCACAGTTGTTCTCCCAGTGGGGCACCCCTCAGGTGGACCTGTTTGCCTCCAGGGACAGTGCAAAGCTGAGACTGTTCCTGCCCACCCACCCCAGTAGGGAACACTGCAGAGGGATGCCTTCTTGAGGCCTTGGACCTAAGCCTCTTCTATGCCTTCCCTCCACTTCCCTTGATCCACAAGGTGCTGCTCAAGATCAGGAGGGACAAGGCACAGGTGATCGTGGTGTCTTGGGACTGGCCACACCAAATTTGGTACCTTGATCTCCTCAGTAACAGGCTCCTGAGGCATCTTCCACTACACCTGGACCTGCTCTCCATCAATCAGGGGAAGGTACTCCACCTGGACCTTCAGTCCCTGCACCTGACAGCCTGGTTCCTGAGCGGCTAGAGTTCCAGGCTTTGGGTCTCTCTGAGTATGCCCTCATCTAGAAAGGAATTGACAAGAAAATGCTGTGCCTTCAAATGGAAGAAATTCTCCATTTGGTGTCAGGGCAAGGGGCTGGACCCTTTGTCCTGTCCTGTGGCCAGCATTTGGGACTACCCATGGTCCCTGTCCAAAGGGGGACTTCAGTCAATGACCAATATTGAAGTGGTGATATTGAAGCGCTTGACTGTATATTACGGATTTTTTGTGTGGCTCTGGTGATTACTATTTCTATGCAAGTATCTGTGTCTGTGTGTTGGTTTTCTGTGAATACAAGTATGTAAAATTCCATCCTTGATGGTTCCTGATGAAACTCCTTAAGTGTGTCCTTACACTGTGTCCAATTTATAAACAAATCATCAATGTAATGGAAATAAGTGAGTGGTTTATATGTACAGTGCCTTAAAAAATCCTTCTATGAAGTTGCCATAAAGAGACTGGCATATTGTGGAGTCATTCT
Source organism: Neoceratodus forsteri (assembly GCA_016271365.2). NCBI lineage: Eukaryota > Metazoa > Chordata > Ceratodontiformes > Ceratodontidae > Neoceratodus > Neoceratodus forsteri. Next base: position 488,016,727 of record CM057449.1, read on the forward strand.
GGTGCCCATTGCTGTTTCCATAGTTTGAACATAATGCTTACCACTGAATCTGAAGTTATGTGTCAGAATAAAATCAATAAGTTTTTCCACCACTTCTGAGTCGATGTTTTGGTCTAGTCATTTCTCATGTAGGTATTTATGGCAGGCTAAAATGCCATCCATGTGTGGAATATCAGTGTAGAAGGAGGTTATATCCATCGTGGCTAAAGTGGTATTAGGTGGTAAGTCCTTATAACCAGAAAGTTTACGCAGGAAGTATAAACCAACAAACAGACAGAGATACTTGCATAGAAATAGTAATCACCTGAGCCACACAAAAAAAATATGTAATGTATGGTCAAGTGTTTCGATATCACTTTATCTGTTCAAGTGAGGAAGACAGAGAGATACATTTGGCTATGCTGAAAGAAACTTTTATTGAGCAAGGGACACTCTTCTAGTGAATTTGACAAAGCAGTAGAACGCAACACAGGTACCAAGGGACTAACTACTTCAGTATAAAGAAAAGACCATTACCAACAGAATACCCTTAGTAGTCACATATCATCCTGACCATGAACTTCTGTGTAAGATTATTAAGGACTTCCACCCAATATTTTTTTTTATTTTATTTTATTTAAACAACTGGTAACCGGGAAAGGCACACTGAGCCAAGGCTCAGGTCCAGGTGCAACCTGGGGGGTAGGGAGCATGGGACAAAATAAATCAATACAGTTGAGTAACAATAGAAGAAAAAATGTCATACACAGCATTTGCATAATATATACAGAGTACATCATTTCCAGTATTTACACTAACTACACTATATACAGCAGAACTGGAGGACAAGAAATATAATCTAATATAATTAGTGAGGCTGAGACCCTAAATTGCATTTTTTCAAGAACTGCTACTGCTATCTTTTAAACAACAACCTGATTTAGCCAACCTGATAGTTAGGAGTAAACTTGCACCAGAACAGAATGCCATAACACTAAATGGTACACGACCCTGCAGTCACTCCAGATGTATGACTTGTGAGCACATTTCCACTTCAGATTGTGTAGTTACTTCACAAAACAGACAATTCAATATACAGGGAATTATACATGTGCATCATGGAATGTTGTTTATTTCATTCAATGCAAGAGATGTCCACAAACAGGGTATGTGGGAAAGATAGGGAACTTCTCACACTAGAATGAACTCTCACAGACATACTATTAATATGAAGATGACTGAAAAACCACTGGGACAGCACTTCTTTCAGACTGATCACTCCATCTCAGATATGTCAGTAATGGTCTTAAAAGGACATTTCAGAAATGCACAGCAGAGACGGGCTTTTGAGGTCAGGCTTATTTTACTTCTCAATATCGTAGAAGATGGCATGAACATTGATTTGGGTTTTATGGCACATTAACCTACTTAAACTTACACAAACCTTTAATACAAAGGATGGACATATAATGGGACTTCAGTGTGTTTTTGTTTTAATATTCTGTGGTTATAGGGTCCCTTTTAACTGGTTATCTGTGTGTTGGTTTCACACCAGAAAACTGTGTGGAAGGTAGGGGGATGGGGTGGGTGTGGGTTTTATGAGGTAAGGCTTAAATTCAGGTTCATGACATAATGATGTTACAGTTTGTTAGGCCTCTCGGGTCACATACATAGTGAATATATACTTCCATCCAACTATCAATCTATATAATGGTGTTGGGTGGGGGGTGATTCTAGTAGGTTTTGATTCAGATTCCTAAGGCTGTTACTGTACATATAGTAGATTGATTATATAATGATACATTATTTAACAATAATCATATTAGGATGCATCTCTCATTTACTAGGAGGTCATTTGTAGTTTTTTTTTATTGGGCACTAATACTGACAATTGATATAATCTTGTAAAACAATCTTGTTACAGCACTGAAGGTTTTAATGTTTATGTAATATATTAACTGGTTGAGTATATAGTTGAGAAAATATCTCTAGATAGATTTAATACTGTATGAATGTGTGAAACAGTTTGTTCACACTAAGGAAACATTTCTTTATACCCACCTGTGGCCATAGATGGAAAATTTCTGTCTTGTAGTACTTTTTAACATGGAATACTGTCCCATTTTTAACATGTACTTAAGTGCATATTAAATCTAAAGGTTTTGCTTTTAATTAAGAGTATATTCACGGGGCCGCTGTGGAGCCCGAGCAAAATGGCTGAATGAAGATATAGCTCTGCCTCATAGTCTCCATTTATATAGAAAATTTGAAAGTAATTTTGAATAAAGCACATCTCTTTCGACAGAAGCCAAGAAAGAAAGGCAAAAGTAATAACATGGGCAACCCTCGTAAAGATAGTGACGGGGGATGGAGCTAAACACATATCAAATCCCTTCAGCTCCAACCACGAGGGTTACACAAGGCTGGGACCCGATACAGGATGATGCTCCCATTAAAGAAACTCTATAGACAGTAGGAGCAAAATTAAATAGACTGATAGCTTCAGTTTCCAGATTGTCAAACATATTTGATACTCTTACAAACAGAGTAGCTACTGTTGAGTCGTCAGTGGAATCGATTACTCTAGCCTCCCATGAAGCCACTAAAAGGGCAGACGCAGTAATGGGTGCTATCTCACAGATTATTAAAGAAAATACACACCTTAGAAGTAGACTGGAGACCCTGGAGAATCAAGCTCGTGCACAGAACCTGCGGATTCTAGGGCTGGCAGAGGAAAGCGAAGGCGATCATTTGCTGCTATATGTCCAAGAATGGTTGACACAGCAACTGGGTGAAGAAGCAGCCCCCACGGTGAAGCATTTTCAGAAAGCCTATTGAGTCACGGCAAGAGGCCGACCCTACGATCCTGAAGCCCCAAGAACTGTAGTTGTTGTTACGAACGGAGTGGGTTTCTGAGATTATCTCCTTACAATGGCCAGGCAAAAGAAAACACTACTCCACCAAGGACAGCAGATTAGGATGTTCCTTGACTTGGGTTACGAGATGCATCATAAGTGCAAGAAATTTGACGGTGCCAGAGCGCTATTGAGAGAGTCTGGGATCTCGCATGGCCTTGTCTTCCCGGTCCAACACATAGTCCACAGAGGAAGAGTCTACAATTTTTCAGACCCTGCTGAATCCATTAAGTGGTGTCAGAGAAACACCACTAGAAGATCCCATATTGCCTTAGCTGAAGAATCCTCCTCAGAGGAAGAACATACCTGAAAAGAATTGTAATTTACTATATTAAATGGTATAGAATATATTGTTGGGGAGTGAGATGAATAGATCATCAAGAAATCTTCCAGCTAAAGTCAGCTTGTCCTTTTCCTTTTTTATTAAAAGTTATAGTAAGGGAAATAACTGGCGACCACAGTTGAAATGCTGAAAATGCTGTTTATTGCATTTTCTCTTGCTTTATTCTCTTTTAAGACTAAGAGTATGGTTAGTTAAAATACCTTATTGAATGTTTGCTTAGTTGCCTGTAATGAGTTACTCATAGGTTCAGTTTAAGGAATTTGGATTTAAAGCGCCTTACTATGTGAAGAGAATTTCTATGATGGCTTAAAGTAACCAATCTATCGATTTATGTTATATGGGTTAAGTATAGCCACACCTTTGTTTAATGTGAGCTTTGGGGAGAAGGAGCTACCATTATCTTCTTTTGAAGGCACTTTAGTGCATATACTTAGCAAAAGCATAGTGAACTTTCCTGTTCCTTTGAAGGAAGGACACGGGACTTGAGACTTTGATTTATTATATAATACTATACACAGACTACAGTGTTTAAATTAATGTCTTTGGATATTACAAGGAACCCCTCCTAAGATGTATCATATTACTGTGGATGGATATATTAAATGTGTCTATTAAGAGGAGTGGCGCCCTCCGGTTTTAGTATATACAAATGTAATATCCACTGTAGGTGATTGAATCTGTATGTTTTGTCATAACAATAAACATAAAGTCAAAAAAAAGAGTGTATTCATAACACACTCACTCGTGCATTGTTCATAATGTAAGTTAGTGAAACTGTATGGTCTCTCAAAGGATTCCTCTTATCTGCCCTGTTGACATTTGACCTTGGTATACTTCACAGCAGCTAGCTGGCATAAGCTGGTTTCTTCCAGTTAAACCTCAGTTATGTTTTAAAAAGAATTGTAAACCAATGAGAATTCTTTGTTGTTTTTTTTTTTTTATGTATGATCTGGGTGTTAATAGAATGTGATTTTCCAAACAACTGACATAAGCTTCTGAGGAAGGACTTGGTTGGACTGAAAGCTTAGGCAGTTTTGGTACATTTATACCAACATACGAATGTGCTAGCAGAAACAGACCACCTGGTCTATCTAAGTCTGCTCGAGTGTGCAGCTAGCACCCCTAGTTTGCAGCTGCCCCACCCCTTCCCATTTGTCATCCCACTGCCACCCCCCACCCTCACTCTCCCCTGTTCCCTGTCCCATGCCTTTTTGAAACTGTTTATAGATTTACATGATACCACCCATTCTGGTAGGGCATTCCATTTTGCTACCACCCTCTCTGTGAAATAGTGTCTCCTCATTTTCTTCCTAAATCTTCCCCGAACTATTCTTAGCGCATACCCCCTGGTGATCCTCCCCCTCCTTAACTTAAAGACCTCATCTGCCCCATCCTTATTGATTTCCCTCAGATACTTGAATGTCTCTGTCATGCCCACCCCATCCCTTCTATCCTCCAGGGTGTACATGTTCAGGTCTCTCAGTCTGCTGTCATAGTCTGTCCCTTCCATTCCACATATCATCTTTGTTGCCCTCCTCTGCACCCCCTCCAGTAGCCTGATATCACACTTTAGGTATGGCCTCCAAAACTGTACACAATACTCTAAGTGTGGCCTTACCAGTGACCTGTAGAGGGGCAAGATCACCTCTCTTCGCCTGGATGAAAAAAAACCTCGCTATGCACCCAGCATTTTGTTCACTTTTGCAGCCGCTCTCCTGCATTGGGCAGTGTTGTCCATGGTCTCTGTTATGATTACCCCTAGGTCCTTCTCCTCCTCAGTGATCCCCAGCTTAACCCCTCCCAGCCAGTATTCTCTCCTTGGGTTCTTCACCCCAAAGTGCATAACCTTACACTTCTTTGCATAGAACCCCAGCTGCCACCTCTCTGACCACTCCTCTAGCTTGCTTAGGTCCCCCTGCAGCTGCTTCCATCCCTCCTCTCCATTCACCACTGCTCCGATTTTATGTTGATCCATAAAAAAGTATCGAGCCATTTGTTTCTGGATCTGTTGTTACAAGGACCAATACAGCAACTAAACGAATTATGTATCTCATTCAGAAAGTACTAGTCATACTGGAGGTGCACGGGGGAGGGTGGGGAACAAAGTGATTCTAGTGGACCTCTGTTGGCCTCACTAGATATGGTTTCTGTTGACTTAACCTTAGTCAGCAAACTGAGAGCTCTGTCACTTTGGATGGACTTGCTGTCCCAAGCCCATGGTTGTTTAGTCCACCTCCACTCCCTTCATTTTCAGGCCTGACTGCTGAAAAAGTAAGTGAGAAAGGCTTAATATATCTCAGAAGGTCTCTGAAATACTATTGGCTGATTGTAAACCTTCCACCAGAAAAACATACACACCAAGTGGAAACACCTTTCCATCTGATGCTCCATCACCCACGTGGACTCTCTTAAGTGTCCACCTGAAAAGGTTTTGAAATACCCACTGGGCCTGTCTGATGCAGGATTGCAGTATTCCACAGTCAAGGTCCATTTGTCTGCTATATCTGCGTACCACAAACCTGTTGGTACCCTCTCTGTGGCCCATTTGCCACTGTTGAAGAGGTTCCTCAGTGGTTTCTCACATACAAGGCCCCCCATTCAGAAGCCAGTGGGTCATTTGGACCTCAGTGTTGTGCTGTATATGTTCACTTCCAAGCCCTTTGAGCCCATTGTGACTTGTGATATGAGATATCAGACTTGAAGCAGAATGTCTAGGATCGTGGATATGTTGTTCATCCACACTTATTGGCATGTCCCTTTCCCTTTTAAATCTTGCTGGAAGTCTTCAAGCTGGCTCCTCCCACCCACCTGGGTGGTATATACCTCAGCTCAGCCCCATGATCCCAGAGCTTCCTTTCCGCTGGAAGATACAGGTTGCCTCCCTCATGCTCACGCATTTCGTAGGCCCTGGCTTTCAAAACTTCAATTTTACCAAAATTAAAACTCACTCGAGTTAGCGATCACGCTTTTGCATCCTCGATCATGGAAGAGAAATCTTCTCCAGGATTTCGCTGGTGTCCCTGCGGCCAGAAGATGTCACGCACTGATCTTCATCTCACGTGCGTCTACTGCCTAGGTGTTGGCCATGACATCTCGTCCTGCAGCTATTGCTTGGCCTTCAACCCCAATGTCCTGGACGACTGCCTGGCATGTTTGAAGTTGTGGAGACCGGAGAAAAGAAATCCTCCGGTGAAGTCCAAGGAGGCCAGGTGGTCGGTTTCCGCGGGTGCAGGTTCTACCGAGCAGCTGGAACTCGTGTCGGCATTCGAAGAAGAAGCCACCCGCGCTTCAGCTAATTGGAGCTTTTTTGTTCCATTCAACCTGGGCTTCACCTTCACAGGTTCCTTTAAGGAGTTGTGCCAGTCTCTCCCCACCTGGGGTGAGGTGCCCATGGGCTCGCACCGCTCCCGATCTCGTAAGAGAGACAAGAAACCTGGCATGTCTTCGTCTCGTCGAAGGCGCTCTTGGGACCGAGAGAGGTCTCAGTCCCAGGAGCACGCAGTCTCGACCTCGGTCGAGATCGCTTCCTCGGCCGCAGGATACACGGACCTTCCATCTGGCCAGACGACCGAGGATGTGGCCGATGAGGTCGAGATTGTTCTCGATCCAATCGACCCTCTGTCGCCAGCCATGGCTGATGACTGTTTGGAGAGGACTCTGGTCCTTGTGTTCCCCAATGAGGAGACCCAGCCCGCTAATGTCTGCATCGAGGTCCTGGTTCCGGACCCTCGGGTTTCATCGATCCCTCCAGTGTCCCCCGAACGACTGAGTCTGCCTGCCTGATCTCGGTCGAGAACCCACTCGGTCGATCGACCAAGGAAGAGCCACAAGCGCTCCAAAAAGAGGCGACGTCACAGGTCGTCCTCCTCTGATGAGGAGAGGCTCTAACAGAAACTCCGTCAGCACTACGAGGACCTTATGTGGCCACAGATGATTTTGTCCGGGTAGAAGCCGGCTCCACTGCCTGCCCTGGCTATTACTTGGCTGTCTCCTCCTAGGCCGAAGCAGACCCTCTCGGAACCGAAGCCTTCAGTTCCCCCACCCCGCGGGGCCGGCCCTCCCTCCAATTCAGCCTATTCCGGTCTCTCCACTGATAGTGGTGAAGCCGCCGCCTAAGCAGCCTGTGGGAGGGGATCCTTCCAAAGAGGACCGACCAGATACCAGGCTTCGCCGACATCTGTTGGTCATGGTCACCCCGGACCGCCCTCAGTGGGTCGAGGGTGATTTGGGTGGCAGGCCGCTGTACCCCAACTGTTCGGACTCGGATATCACCGGGCTTCAGTCTCATCCTTGGGATGATTAGTCATCCGTTGGCACAGGGATGGAGGAAGGCCCTTCCTCCTTCCAAGGGATCCCTCGTATCATCTCTGATTCCACAGGGATGCCCCTGGAACCCATTCAGAAAAAGGCAGAGTACCCTCTCACGGACATCCCTCAAGAGAGGATACCCAACAAAGGCCTTTCCTGTGGCCAAGGCCATTGTTGGTCTGGCACTCGAACTTTGGCAGCGTCCTGCCTCATGTCCAGCACATATGCGGTGCCCATGGGGTCCCTTGCGGGGTTCACAGAGCACTCTTTGGCCGACAGCCTGATGACTGCCTCTGTGTTCAGGCGTACTGGCAATTCTGCTGACACTGACCGACCTTCCGACAAAGAGTCCAAATATTTGGATCACTCTGGGCAGAAGGTCTGTGTGGTGTCCTCCTTGGGCCTTCGTCATACAAATTCGACCGTCATCATGGCACACTTCTCCCATGCCCTTCTCGGGTCATTGGATGAAGTCCACCCACATCTCCCCGCAGACATGCAGACCACGGTCAAGCAGGTCCAAGATCAGGGCTCTGCTGTCGCCAAACAGCAGCTCCAGATGGCCCTGGACATCGGGGACCCTTCTGCCCGCTTGATGGCCGCTGCAGTTGCCGCTTGCCGCAGGGCTTGGCTGAGGCTCTCCTTCTTCCCAGTGGATACTCAGCACAAGTTAGCTGATGTGCCTTTCCTTGAGACAGACTTGTTTGGCCCAGGAGTAGCTGGCCACCTACAGCGCACAGAGCAATCCAGTGCCACCTTGGATGCTACTTCTGCTAAGAGTTCTTCGGGTAAGAACCAGCAGAAGAAAAAGAAGCCTTTTCGGCACTCTCCCCCTGCAGTTCAGCAGTCCTCCTTCCAGGGAGGATAGCAGCATCAGCAGCAGGCTGAAGCTTGGCACCCTCGGCCCAAGCCCAGACCCCACAGGCCCACAGAGGAGGCTGAGGCTCAAGTCCTGGAGCTTCCTCCTCCTCCTCCCCCTCCAAGCCTGTTCAGTAACGGGTTGGGGGCTGCTACCCCTATTCTTGTCCCGCCAGCTCTGGGTCTTCCCGTGAGGGGCCGGCTCCGCCACTTCTTTTCCGCCTGGTCCACTATTACTTCGGACAGGTGGATTCTCGAAGTGGTCGGTCAGGGACTGACTCTAGAATTCGAACAGTACCCTCCCAGCTGAGTCCGTGCCCCTTGGGAAGAACAGATTTCCACATGCATCCAGTTGGCTCTTCGAGATGACATCACTCAGCTCCTCCTCAAGGAAGCAGTAGCTCTTGTGGCGGATCCATCTGCAGACCCAGGCTTTGTCTCCAGGTACTTCCTGGTGCCGAAGGGGATGGGGGGCTGGCGCACCATTCTAGTTCTCCACGACCTGAATCAATATCTCAGGTCATGCAACTTTCGGATGGTCACTCTGTCCCAGATCATACCATCCTTGGAGCGAAACATGTGGTTCTGTTCACTGGATCTGCAGAACACGTTCTTTCACGTCCCAATCCATCCGTCCCATCAGTGGTTCCTCCACTTCAGGGTTGAGGAGACCCTGTACAAGTTCTGAGCCATGCCGTTCAGCCTGTCATCGGCCCCATGGGTCTTCACCAAATGCATTGCAGTGGTGGCGACCCATCTCTGGCGTTGGGGGCAGAATTTACCCCTACCTTGACGATTGGCTCCTTGCAGGTTCCACCCAACAGGAGGTGGAGAGGTCCAGGGATCTGGCCCTCCAAACCTGCTCCCAACTCTGCCTCCTGATCAACGAGGGCAAGTCGGAACTCATGCCACAGTCCGCAGAGGGGTTGTATACAGACCCCCGTCTCGGGGAGGAAATGGACAAGGAAATGATAGAAGGCATCCTTGGGATGGCAGAGAAAGGGGAGATATTGCTGATGAAGGACCTGAATATGCTGGATGTTGACTGGAGCACCTTTGCTGCAGCCTCATTGAAGAGCAGGGCCATTCTTGATGCCCTACAGGGGACATGCCTCAGACAGCTAGTTTTGGAACCCACTCGGGAGAGAGCAATCTTAGACCTGGTACTCTCAATGGGGACGGAGAGAGGATCTCTGATCCTGAAGTGGGTAACCATCTGGGAACAAGCGACCACCAAACAGTGTGGTTCACAATAAACTTAGCTGTAGCATCAAGCGACACAAAAGTGAAGGTACTGGACTTCAAGAGGGCAGATTTTGTCAAAATGGGAGAGTGCCTCAGAAAAGCACTAGCAAACAGGCAAGAAGGTGGGGTGGAGAAACAATGGGGAAAAATCAAAACTGCCATCAGGAGGCAACAAGCCTTTGTGTGAAGCAAATAAACAAATCAAAATGAAAGAAAAACCACTATGGTTCTCAAAAGAAGTGGCGGGGAAGGTAAGGGAAAAATAGATAGCATTCAGGAAGTATAAGGAAACATAGAAGGAGCAGGACAGAGAACTGTACCAGTTAAAGCAGAAGGAAGTGGGTAAGGCAGTCAGAATAGCAAATACCCAAACCAAGAAAAAGATAGCCAACTCGGTTAAGAAGGGGGATAAAACCTTTTATATGTACATTAGGGAGCATAGAAAGACTAAGGCGGGGATACTGAGGCTGAACAAAGAGGAAGGTGGTTGGGCAGAGAGCGACAGTGAAAAAGCAGGGATACTAAACGAATACTTCTGCTCAGTATTCACTATGGAAAAGCAGAGGGAAATACCTAATCCGGTCAATAGAGGCACTCTGGATAGAGGGTTGATATTAGTCTTTTCACAGAATAAAGGGTTCTGAAAGAACTTTTAAAACTGAAGGTGGATAAAACAATGGGGCCTGATGGATTCACCCCAGAATTCTAAAAGAACTAAGGAAGAAGTAAGCAATATATAGGCATACTGACTGCCTAGGGGCGAATAGTTCCTGGAAGGTCCGGTATTGACCAATACCGCCCACCCTGGAGGGTATTATTGCACTTAGAAAATGGTGTAACAGTTTAAAAAAATATACTGACACAGATTTTTTACTTTGCAAGCCAATACATTCATTTTAATTTAAGATTACAACTGTGGGACATAAAATAGAAACTGCATTACAATACTAGAGTTAGTGAATTTAAATACTAAATACTACTTTTAAATACTAGAGTTAGTGCACATTATTTGTTGTATGTGATGAAACTAATTGGTGCATTGAAAGTGCAGTTAGATGGAGAAAAGTTTGTTGCAGATGAACTATCTTCAGTACCGGTTTTGGAGGCAGCATGCCTTTGACATTTTCTTTGCCAGTCATTTTTCAGTTTTTCCTTGCTTTGCTGTACTAGTCTCTTGGATGTTATGTCCACCTAAGATGGAGCTCCAGTTCTTTCTATCTGTGGTATTGGGAGACCAGTAGCTGGCTAGGCTGCTTGAACGGTGACCAGTAACACTGGTTATTTCTCTGCTGCTGAGTCCTGCATTTGATAAAAGCTGAGCAGCAGTGGCTCTAACGCTGTGATTGGTATACCTTCTGGTTAGTCCTGCCTCCTTGCTGATTTTAGGCATTAAGTTTCCTAGATAATTTTTCCCCATTGGTGCTTTGGAATACCAAAAGGACAATGTGTCTAGGACTGCTTGACTTTGTCTTAGTGGGTGTAAGTAGAAGGCTGGTGGATTTTCTGGCAGCTTAGATAAATACTTCAGAAAAGACTTAACAGGACACATTGGGTTTTCTGGCTCGAGTACATACACCCTCTATAACTGTCTTTGTTTTGTTCTAGCGATTTTATGATTTTGGTTGGTTCATTATATTTAAGCCCTACATACTGCAAGCCATTTTCATCTGTGTGCACTGCAAATGAGTCTGGCGTCAATTCCCTGAGACCTTCACGCACGCCTGGCCATGTGGATCTGTATATCAAACCACACTTTGTGCACCAGTCCAGGTGTGGTATCAGGAGATAGAGCTTTGATGTTCTAAGTGTGTTGAGATCTGGCTCCAGTTATTGCTGGGTGGTGGGTTGCTTCATCTCTGTGGGCCTTTCTCATTTTTTTATGACTGATGTGAGAACATTATTGGCGGGCTTGAATCTTTGGTCACCTATTATGTTTATGTTGCGACCTATGGCTGGGCTATTCAGGTGTCTATTTAGACCAGCTCTTAAGGCACAATAGCCAGATACTGAATAATTTGCCCCTGATGTTGTGCGGACTTCTGCATAAAACTGTCTCAAGGTGCTGCTTATGTGTTCTACTGTATCTGTGTGCCAGTCCAGTTGAATGCATTTTGATTGCCACTGCCTGAGAACATTTACTGCCCATGCTGTGTTTTTTTGTATTTGCCTCTTCATGTTCTTCTTCTATTTTGTCAAGCTCTGTATGTGTCACTGCTTGAAATCTGTTAGAGGTTGTTGGTTTGTCTGCTTTAATTTTCTTGGGTGCAGGTGGTGTTGCACGGTCATCCTCTTGTGAGGGAAACAGATTGCTGATAGTGTCTGCCTCCAGCAGCCTGAAATTAACCTTTAATTAAAAAAAAAAATTGTGTGAGCTTAGAGTTCTACATGTCTGTTGCACTTCTTCTTTTAAGATCTAGGATACACAGGCACATAATGAATTACTATCCGAACATATATTTGAAAGCCACACTAAGATATCTGTCATGATCAAATACCTCACACTGTGTAGAGTATGGTGTGACATACAGATACACAAGCTGGGGCATGCTTGGGAGGTCTCAGAGGTTGTTTATATGCATGGGAGATAATGCTATGTACAGGGGCATGTAGGGGTTTAACCCTTGGCTGTGGGTTCAGTTCCCACATCTGGCACTTGGGTTAATATCCCAGTACTGACACTGTAGTGCAGCATGAGAGAGGTGCTGCACTTCTGAGGTACTGTTTTTCGGATGAGACATTAAAACAAAGTCCCATCTAGCTGAATTGTTGGTAGTTCAGGAGGATGTTAGAGATGCCATGCTACTTATTGAAAGTGGATTTTCTCGGTGTTCTGGCAAAGTTCCCTCATTCACTAAAAATTACACAAACAGCTTAGTCTGGTTCAAGGTCAATGGGATTCATCTGTATGCCCCTCTCTCGGGTCGTGACTGAAAATACCCAGGATTTGTCTATTCCACTTACCCGGTCAATCAAAACTACATAAATAAGTTAGTAAATGGCTAATTAGTTTGCCTCAATTTTATTTACAGAACAAGCAGTAGGACTAGTACATTGACAGGATTTATTTTTTTAACTGGATCTTCATTTTTATGCCTTGGTAGTATGGCACTATGCTAGAAACATCACACTTTAACAATTGTTGGTCATGAGAAATATGGCCAGCCTGTCAGCTGCTCAATTATTCATTCATTCATTGCCTGCTGTATGTTTTTTTCATTTTTTATACTACTACTACTACCACACTGGAACATTTTATTTTAGCAGTATGTTTACCTGTAGATTGTCTGACATTTTATTTTACTGCTTCGGATATATAGAGACAGAAAAAACACTAAGCGACAAAGTTGGTTGACTGGCCGTTTAAATTTGATATTTATTATTCATGAGCGTGCTTGCGTTCTGCTGTGCTGTCACGAGCTGTTTACTTTTTTTTTATCTTACTGTGGATACAACGAGCATGTCCATGATTCATTCTTGGGATTATATGGGACCGTGGAGTGAAGAAGAGAACATTTTAAACATTATTGAGAGGTATTTGAAAGTTATGATTGCGTTTTCCCGCATTTTACGCTGGTCCGATCACTTTCTGATGGCATGCTGCCGGAATGCAGGCTGAGGAGCCGTGATACAGGAGCAATTGCTGAAATTTATAAAAGGGGAGCTGCTTGTGCTGTGTTTTGTTTCATTAGGTAGTATACTAAACGTAGTGGAGGAGTCAAGCTTTATTTTACCCGATCGGACAATTTTATGTGTGGAGCTAGTGCCACTGGGACTCCGCCTCCTACTTTTGGCTGCTTTACGATGTGTGGTGCCAGGTTAGTGCTCTGAACTGAGCCGCCAGCTTTACAGGGGGCCGAGATTGTGTGGTTTTCCGTTTACGCTGTGAAGCTATTTTTTTTTAAATACGGCCAATCGCTAGGTTTGTAGGTTGTTTTTTTCTATTTTGATTGATGTTATGTTGATTTTTGGGGTGCCTGTGACATCGTGATTGACTTTTGCATGGCGACGGGGATGGAGGCCTCGAACTTTACCGCTAATCAGTGGGAGGAAAGCGTGGCAGCTTTTTCATTCCAACATTCCAATTGCTGGATTATCTTGCCTTTTCACTTTATGGCAAAGCTGGCACTTTTATTACCAGGCTCTGTTGCCTGATAGATGCCAACTTGTCAGCACTATCAGCCAATCAGATCCTAAAGGATTTCAAGCCCATTTTCTAACTAGTAACACCACTGACTACCCTTTTTAATAAATCATGGGAGGATGGTGTGGTACCTGAGGACTGGAGGAGTGTGGATGTGAGTCCCCTTCACAAAAGTGGGAGCAAGGCAGAAGCAGGAAACTACAGACCTGTCAGTTTGACCTCAGTGGTAGGGAAAATGATGGAATCACTTGTGAAGGAAAGAATTGTTGAGTACCTAGAGGCCAGTGGGGCACAGGACACAAGGCAGCAAGGATTCACAGCGGGAAGGTCATGTCAGACAAATCTAATTGATTTATTTGACTGGGTAACCAAAGCAGTAGACCAGGGAGGGGCTGTGGACATGGCCTACCTAGACTTTAGCAAGGCATTTGACACAGTCCGCACAAAAGATTAATAAACAAATTAGCCAGCCTGGGAGTGGGTCCCAGGGTGGTAGCCTGGGTAAAACACTGGTTGGACAACAGGACACAGCGGGTAATAGTAAATGGAGTCCTGATGAAGAAAGGAAGGTTATTAGTGGGGTACCTGGAGGTTCAGTACTGGGGCTGGTCCTTTTTAATGTCTTTATAAGTGACATTGCAGAGGGACTGGAAGGGAAAGTATGTCTCTTTGCAGATGACACAAAGATTTGCAACAAGGTTGATATACAAGGTGGGGTGGAAAGGATGAAAAGGGACTTGGCAAGGTTGGAGGAATGGTCAAATGTATGGCAGCTTAGATTCAGTGCAAAGAAGTGCAAAGTAATGCACCTGGGAAAAAAAACCCAGGGGAAGAGTACACAATGGGGGGTGAGATACTGACAACAACAAAAATGGAAAGGGACCTGGGGGTAGTCATATCAGACGACCTAAAGGTGGGCCAGCAATGTGAGAAGGCAGTAAGAAGGGCTGGGGGGATACTGGGATGCATAGGGAGAGGCATCACCAGTAGAAAACAGGAAGTTGTTGGCCCTCTGTACAGACAGTTGGCAAGACCACATCTGGCGTACTGTGTACAGTTCTGGAGACGCCATCTCCGCAAAGACATAGACAGGCTGGAGGCTGTCCAGAGGAGGGCAACCAAAATGATGCAGGGTCTGCATCAGAAGACATATGAAGAAAGACTAAAGGAACTAAAGATGTATAGCCTCGAGGAAAGGGGGGGCATGATAGAAACTTTCAAATACCTCAAGGAATCAACAGTCCAAGAGGGCAGCATCTTTCAGAAAAGAGATGTGCAAAACAAGGGGGCACAATTTGAAGATGGGGGATGGCTCAGAGGTAATGTGAGGAAGTATTTCTTCACAGAGAGGGTTGTGGATACATGGAACAGCCTTCCTGAGGAGGTTGTGGAGTCAAAACAGTGGGGAATCTAAGAATTCATGGGACAGACATAAGGCAATTCTAGTGGGGGGGTAGGAGGAAGTAGGCTGCTGGTTAACTAGGATCTGCAGCTTATCTGTTAGGTAGGGAAATGGGCAGACTAGGTGGCCAAGCGGTCCTTATCTGCCATCAAATTCTGTTTCTTTGCTCAATCATTTCTGGTTGGGCACTTGCGTCCTGCCGGGACTTTCTGTACCTTCTAGGTTACATGGTGGCGTGCACCTCAGTGGTCCGTTGGACCGGTTGCACATGCACCCGCTCAATGGGAGCTGGCTGCCCAGTGGACTTAGCGCCACGGTCATTTCGACCAGCTGATCACTGTAA
This sequence comes from Neoceratodus forsteri, assembly GCA_016271365.2. Classification (NCBI taxonomy): domain Eukaryota; kingdom Metazoa; phylum Chordata; order Ceratodontiformes; family Ceratodontidae; genus Neoceratodus; species Neoceratodus forsteri. Next base: position 488,032,261 of record CM057449.1, read on the forward strand.
CCCGGAAGATATGGTACGCTCGCCAATAGTGGACTGCCCCAAACTGGTTGCAGGAAGGGATCCCATTTGTCCGCCCCGAGCCGACAGTCGTCCTCATGACTGATGCCTCTCTCATGGGCTGGGGAGTCCACACTGGGGACAACAGGGCCCATGGACTCTGGACCCCCATGGAGTCCCGATGCCACATCAACCTGTTGGAGCTCAGAGCTGTCAGACTGGCACTGTCAGCTTTCGCTCATCTCCGGGGTCAAGTGGTTCAGGTCCAGATGTACAATACTATGACCATGTACTACCTCAACAAACAGGACTTCACGCACTCTCATCTGCTATGCAAGGAGTCGCTCCACATCTGGACCCTCATGAGCCGGCTGGAGGCAGATCTCCTAGCCATCCATGAGGCAGGAGTTTCGAACCAGCTGGCGGATGCCCTCAGCTGCATAGGCCAGACATCCCACTAGTGGTCTCTCCATCCAGAGGTAGTTTACAGCCTGTTCTTCTGTTGGGGCAAACCGATGGTAGACCTGTTTGCCTCCAGGGAAAACACCAAGCTGAGGCTGTTTATGCCCGTCCCCTCAGTAGGGCTCACTGCAGGGGATGCCTTCTCGGGCCGTGGACCCCAGACCTTCTCTACGCCTTCCCTCCATTTCCCTTGATCCACAAGGTGTTACTCAAGGTGAGGAGGGGCAAGGTGAAGATGATTCTGATAGCTCCAGACTGGCCGTGCCAGTTCCGGTATCCAGATCTCCTCAGCCTCAGCTGCAGGTCCCTGGAGTGGCTTTGTACACTCCCAGACCAGATATCTCTGAACCAGGGGAAGGTCTTCCATTCGGACCTTCAATCCCTGCACCTCACAGCCTGGTGCCTGAGCGGCTAGAATTCCAAGGTTTGGGTCTTACCAAAGATGTCTGCAGTGTGGTGGAGGCATCTAAAGAGAATCGACCAGGAAATGTTACGCCTTCAAGTGGAAAAGATTTTCCATTTGGTGTCAGGGTAAGGGTCTGGACCCCTTATCCTGTTCTGTGGCTAACATTCTCGACTACTTTTGGTCTCTCTCCAAAGGGGGTCTATGGTCATTGACCCTTAGGGTGCACCTGGCAGCCATTTCTGCTTACCGGGCACGAGCAGGTCAGCCAACATTGGCACAGGAGACAGTGGTCGGGTGCTTTTTCAAAGGCCTGGATCACATATCCCCTCCGGTGCGTGAACCTCCACCTCCATGGGATCTACTGCTGGTACTGGCAAAGCTCATGGGCAAGCCATTCAAACCAATGCACAAGTGTGAGCTGTCACACTTGTGGAAGACAGCCTTCCTGGTGGCTATCACGTCTGCCAGAAGGATAGGGGAGCTCCAGGTGCTTTTGGTGGACTCCCCTTATCTGGTCTTCCAAAGGGACAAAGTTGTCCTACACCCCCAACTGAAATCCTTCCGAAGGTGGTGTCAGAGTTTCACCTTAACCAGATGTTGACTCTGCCGGTATACTACCCTAATTACACCTCGGAGGCCGAGTACAGGCTCCATACTTTGGACCTGATATGTGCTCTCTCCTATTACAAGGAGAGGATGGTGGAAATTCGTGGAGAGGTTTGCCAGCTGTTTGTCACCTATGCTGAAGCCACTTCTGGCAGACCTGCAGCCAAATGGACCATAGCAAGATGGATTACATTGTGCATACGTCTGTGCTATGAGTCGGCGGGCATGGAGCCTCCCAGAAGGATAAGAGCTCATTCTACCCGCCATACGCTGCATCGGTGGCTGCTTCCAGGGACATCCCTATCCAGGAAATCTGTTGGGCTCCTACCTGGAAGTCAGCAAACACCTTTATTACCCACTACCACGTCGACCTTGAGTCATGCTGGGATGCTGGTTTTGGGACCTCAGTTCTCCAATCTCTGTTTCTCAAGTAAGTATAGGGGTGTGTGCCTTGCCTCCTCCTCCCAGAGAACTGCTAGGAGTCTGCCAATAAGTGTGGATGAACAACATATCCAATGGTCCCAGGACACACACAACCTGGCTTCCAGCAGGCTAAGATCTGGCGTCATGAGGCAGAGACGAGGTATATACCACCTGAGTGGGTGGGAGTAGCCAGCTTGAAGACTTCCAGCAAGATTTAAAGGGAAAAGGGACATGCCAATAAGTGTGGATGAACAACATAGAGGATTGTTCTCTCTCAAGAGGTCTTCCGTTGCCAAGTAGAACTCGAGATCAGAGAAGATCCTTGTTTGTGAATGACTCCCCATAGACAATCTTTTATAGTGTATGGGGAGTCTATTCATGACAAAACAGTGAATGGATGCAGAATTTTTTTAAATCAAGCCTTACTTGGCTTCGATGATGTGGCTCGCTCCAGCGTTGCACAAGCTCCTCGCCGGCCTTCTAAATACGCACATGCGGCGAATGCATTCGATCTTGTTGTGCTGCACCGGTGACGTACTCGGTGCAGCACAACAAGATCATGATGCACTGAGGCAAGCACAACAACGCTGTTGGGAGCATGGATTTCCATGCTCAGCAGTACAGAAACATAGAATTTGACGGCAGATAAGGACCTCTTGGCCCACCCAGTCTGCCCATTTTCCTACCTAACAGATAAGCTGCAGATCCTAGTTAACCAACAGCTTACTTCCTCTTACCCGGCACTAGGACTGCCTTATGCCTCTCCCATGTATTCTTGATGTCCCCCACTGTTCTTGGCTCCACGACCTCCTCAGGGAGGCTATTCCATGCATCCACAACCCTCTCAGTGAAAAAATACTTCCTCACATTACCCCTGAGCCGCACCTCTCTATCTTCAAATTGTGCCCCCTTGTTCTTGCACATCTCTTTTTCTGGAAGATGCTACCCTCTTGGACTTTGTTAATTCCCTTGAGGTACTTGAAAGTTTCTATCATGTCCCCTCTCTCTCTTTTTCCTCAAGAGTATACATATTAAGCTCCTTTAGTCTTTCTTCGTATGTCTTCTGGTGCAGACCCTGCACCATTTTGGTTGCCCTCCTCTGGACAGCCTCCACTCTGTCTATGTCTTGGCGGAGATGGGGTCTCCAGAACTGCACACAGTACTCCAGATGGGGTCTCACCAACTGTCTGTACAGAGGATAACAACTTCCTGTTTTCACTATTGATGCCTCTTCCTATGCATCCCAGTATCCCCCAGCCTTCCTTACTGCCTTCCTCATTACTTGCCCACCTTTAGGTCATCTGATATAATTACCCCCAAGTCCCTTTCTATTTTTACTGTTGTCAGTATCTCACCTCCCATTGTGTACGCTTCCCCTGGGTTTTTGTTTCCCATGTGCATTACCTTGCACTTCTTTGCATTGAATCTGAGCTGCCATACATTTGACCATTCCTCCAACCTTGCCAAGTCCCTTCTCATCCTTTACACTCCATCTTGTGTATCAACCCTGTTGTAGATCTTTGTGTCATCTGCAAAGAGACATACTTTTCCTTCCAGTTCCTCTGCAATGTCACTTATGAAGACATTAAAAAGGACCGGTCCCAGTACTGAACCCTGTGGTACCCCGCTAGTAACCCTCCTTTCTTCATTGTGTACTCCATTTATTACTACCCTTTGCATCCTGTTGTCTAGCCAATTTTTTATCCAGGCTACCACCTTGGGACCCACTCCAAGGCTGGCTATCTTGTGTATTAATCTTTTGTGTGGGACTGTATCAAATGCCTTGCTAAAATCTAGGTAGGCCATGTCCACAGCCCCTCCCTAGTCTACTACTTTGGTCACCCAGTCAAAGAAATCTATTAGATTCGTCTGACATGTCCTTCCCATCGTGAATCCATGCTGCCTTGGGTCCTGTGTCCCACTGGCCTCTAGGTACTCAACAATTCTTTCTTTCAGAAGTGATTCCATCATTTTCCCTACCACTGAGGTCAAACTAACTGGTCTGTAGTTTCCTGCCTCTGTCCTGCTCCCACTTTTGTGAAGAGGAATCACATCTGCCCTCCTCCAGTCCTCAAGTACCACCCTATCCTCCCATGATTTGTTAAAGAGAGTAGTCAGCGGTGTCACTAGTTCTACCCTTTGTTCTTTTAGACTTCTTGGGTGAATCCCATCAGGCCCCATTGCTTTGTCCACCTTCAATTTTATTAGTTCTTTCAGAACCCTTTCTTCTGTAAATGGACTGGTATCGACCCCCGTCTTCAGAGTGTTTCTCTTGTTTGGTTTAGGTAACTCCCCCTCCTCTTCCTTTGTGAATACGGAGCAGAAATATTCATTCAGTATCCCTGCTTTTTCACTGTCACCCTCTACCCACATTCCCTCCCCTTTATTAAGCTTCAGTATCCCTCCTTTGGTCTTTCTTCACTCCCTAATGTACCTATAAAAGGTCTTATCCCCCTTCTTAACAGAATTGGCTATCCTTTCCTCGGTTTGGGCCTTTGCTATTCTGACTGCCTTCCCAGCCTCTTTCTGCTTTAACTGATAAAGTTCTCTGTCCTGCTCCTTCTGTGTTTCCTTATATTTCCTGAATGCTGTCCTTTTCTCCTTAACCTTCCCTGCCACCTCTTTTGTGAACCATAGCATTTTTTCCTTCGTTGTGTTTTATTGATTTGCTTTACACAAAGGCTTGTTGCCTCTGTGATGGCTATTTTGATCACTCCCCATTGTTCCTCCACCCCTCCTTCTTGCCTGTTTGCTAGTGCTTTTCTGAGGCACTCTCTCATTTCCCAAAGTCAGCCCTCCTAAAGTCTAGTACTCTTGCTTTTGTATGGCTTGATTGTATGGCTGTGTTTATCGTGAACCACACTGTTTGGTGGTCACTTGTTCCCAGATGGCTACCCACTCTAAATCTGAGATTCTTTCTCCATCCCCATTTGAAAATGCCAGGTCCAAGATTGCCCCTCCGAGTGGGTTCCAACACTAGCTGTCTGAGGCATGCCCCCTGTAGGGCATCAAGAATGACCCTGCTCTTGGATGTGCCTGCAGCAAAGGTGCTCCAGTTAACATCTGGCATATTCAGGTCCCCCATCAACAATATCTCCCCTTTTTCTGCCATTCTAAGAAAGCCTTCTATCATTTCCTTGTCCATTCCCTCCCCCTGAAATGGGGGTCTGTATACAACCCCCATGCGGATTGTGGTGCCATTTCCTGTCTCCAGGGTGACCCAAAGTGCCTCATCTGCTCCCTGTTTACTCTTTAGTTCTGTTGCTTTGATCCCTTCCTTTACATAGAGAGCTACTCCTCCTCCTCCTCTCTTACCCTCCCTGACCCTCCTGAAAATTGTGTATCCTGGTATGTTGACATCCCAGTCATGGTTCTCTGTGTACCATGTTTCTGTGACTGCCACAATATCCAGGCAACCTTCTTCCATCAAGGCCACTAGTTCAGGGAGCTTGTTACACAGACTACGGGCATTGGTACTCATCACCCTCCACTTTCTGATAGCCTTACCCCTTTTAGCCCCATTTCTGTCCTTACTGCCTTTGCCTTTTTTACATTTAAATCTGTTCTGCTCCCTAATAACTTCTGTACCTTGGTGTTTACCTCACTAATCACCATGTTTTTGTGGGGAGGCTCGGATTTCTCCTTTCAGTGCCTCCCCATTGGCTAGTTTAAATGCTTGCCAATGAAGCATTTAAACCTCTCACCTAGGATCCTGGTTCCCCCCTGGACAGATGCAGACCATCGCACCAGTATAGGTCTGCATCCCTCCAGGTGGCTCCCCAGTCCCCAGTGAAGCCATTAAAGCCCAAACCCTGAGCTCCACACCAGTTTTTCAACCACTCATTGAATTCCCTGGTGAGAAGTGCCCTAGCATCTCCCTTGCCATAGACAGGCAGCACCTCCGAGTAGGTTACTGTATGCGCTACTTGTCTAAGGCCCCTTCCCAACTTCGCTCTCTTTCCTCCTACTGGTTTAGCAAAGTCAGCTGATACAGTACCCTTCACTGCACAGAACACACACTGACTTTCTTTTCTTTTTTTTTTAACCCTAAATAAGACCCCTTCTACTTCTAATAAAGTTATCTGTCTACTTAATCTTAACAGACACTGACTCCTGCTGAGATATACGTTTTGAATTAATCAGAAAATGTAGCTTCTTTTAGTTAGCTGCTTTCTGCTCTACAAGCAAGGCTAGCAACAGCAGCATTCTACCATACACTATATTGCTCCTAGAACTACTGCTACAGGTAAGTAACTGTTTTTTCTGGAAGCCATCCCCCCTGCATTCAGTGTCTAAAATCCTTTTGTCACAGATCCCCCATTTAGTCTTTTCCATAAAGATAAGGTTGTCCTCGTATGTAGCCTAAGTTTCTCCATAAGGTGGTGATGGAGTTTCGCATGAATCTACTCCTTGATTCTGTCTACCTACTTTGCCAGTTTTCAGAATGATGAAGAGAGAACTCTGCACTCTTTCGATCTGAAAAGGGTCCTTAGGTTTTGCCTGGACAGAATCAAGTATTAAGGAAAGGTAAAGCAGCTTTTTGTCTCTTTTGACCCCCATTCAAAAGGGACTACTTGTTACAATCAAATGTATTTTCTCTTGGAGTATAAATTGCCTTTGCCACTGCTACACAATGGCAAGGTGCATGTCCACTCTACCAGAAGAATAGCCTCTTCCTTGGCAGAGGTGCACTTGATGCTGACTGCAGAAATCTGCAGGGCTGCAACATAGAGCGCAGTGCACACCTTTACCAAGCACTATGCCTTGGATGTCCTTGTCAGGTAAAATGCCACCTTTGGCAGAACTGTTCTGAATGGATTATTATCATAAGTGAGCCCAAGACTCCAGCCTCCCTAGTCCAGGGGGGCCTTCTCTGAGTTTGGTACTCTGACCCATTAGTGGGAATGTATGGAGAAGATATGAAAGTTGCCGTGGCTGTTGTTATTCCATACTGCCTTCTCCACAGAGTACCATACCTGCTCACCATTCCTGGACTTGTTCAAGAATTGTTGTGTTATTGTCTTCCAAGCTTTTTCTTTTGGTCTGGGATATGAAAACACCGTGTTGCTGGAATTTGTGGTCCTTCTTACATGGGCCACCAGAGCTATCTTATGCCCTCAGTTAATGCATAGGGTACCTGTTATGTTTCATGCTGGTATCTTCTAATTAAAGAAAGGTATGAAGGTGGTTGGGAGCTGACACCACTGTATACCAGCAGGTACATATCCATGCCTGCGTGATGGGGTCAGCTCATACCACCAACACAACCCCCCCCCCCCCAAAAAAAAAGGTTGTGGCTTTAGTGGGGTTCTGTTTCCTCTGGCTCCAACTCATAAGTGGTGATCTATGGAGAAGATAGTCAGGAAGATCAACAGTTATAGTAAGTATGTAACTTTAGTTTTTACTGCTAAATTGTGATATGTTATGTTTAGGGAACTGGATCATGCTATGTTACGACGATTAGAGAAGAGGATTTTGGTGGATCTCCCAAACAAAGAAGCGAGACAGTCTATGATCCGACATTGGCTTCCACCTGTTAGCAACAGTGGGGGAGTGGAGCTGAGAACAGAGCTGGACTATAGCACATTAGCACAGGTAAGCAGAACTGTACATTAACAATACTGACTAAAATGACTACTTGTAATGTAGTCTCATTTAATGTTTGTTATATGTAAACAAAAATGGCAGCTTTCCCCTCTGTATAGTCACTGCGGTACCATAATCTAATGTATTGGTATATAAAATATTTGTAGCTACTGTACATGATGGGTGGCTATCACTTTATATGTATTCTGAAGAACAATTGCTCTAATAGAGTGATTGTATGAGAGCCCTGTGGAGAACAAGCATTTTTGCTAAATTCTTGTTACATACATAGATACATACATAGGACCACAAAAACAAAAGGCCTGTGGCACATTCAAAAAACGAGACTGGTGTAAGCTTACACTGTGATTTGAATTGAATTATTTGGTGTTGGTCTATGTTGTCTATGGGTAATCTTTATAAGTGGGTTTATACAAAAGTGACAGGGATTGCAGCTTCAAAACAGAGCAAGTATTTCCAGCACTGTTGTTGTTATTTTTTTATGGAAGATTCTCTTAATTCTAAGAAAGGAGTTGTGTGTGTAATGTATGTGTCTACAGGCAGCATCCCTACCATAAAGACGAGCCTTTGTTTTAAATAATCCTGGTGATAGCCTGAGGTGCAGTACAGCTTCAGTCTTTTAAGGTCTGGATGTCCTTCCCACTGCCTTGGTACTAGAAACTATTTATGAATGCTTTGACCTCTTGTATTTATTTTCTGCCATACCTGGTGTCTGTGATAAGTGCAAGCTGTTTTTTTTACCTGCACCCTCCTATCTTCCTGTCAGTGTTGGTGTTCCTAGGTTCCCCCTTTTAGGTGTCCTGCTCTCTGCCTGTTCTACGTTTCTGTATATTTTGTTCTGTTAGGCACTTTGGTTTTTGAGACTTTGGGCCACTTCTGGTGACCAAGGTTGTTGGTTAGAGCAGCTGGCAAAGTGAGCGCAACTTCGTGCCCTTTTTCCTGATGGCTAGGCACATTTGTTAGCATCTTCTTCACTGTGCTACTCCCTCGAGGAACACGCATGCTCCCAACATCTATGCATTTACTGTTATGTTCCGCTCATGTGCAGACGTAGGGGGCTTTTACCTTTGCATTTTCCATGTCTTTCTTAGTATTCAGGGAGTGCAATCCCTACTGCTGATTAAAGAACACATTTTGTAGAGGCAGTATGTATGGTCTTTACTTGAGTTATTGATGGGATTAGTTAGATTTGTCTCTAGAGTTGTTCTCACCGCAGGGGAGGCAGTCCTTTTCCTTTGTTGTTGGGCTACACTGTTGCCCTTTACTGCCATCTAAGGGACAAGGACTTGTTAAAAGGGAACAGTCAGCACTAAGATCCTCACACCAAAGTGTGGGTGGTCCCAATTTACACTTTGTCTGCAAAAAAGTACAATCACGTAAGAACTTACCGTAACAGTAGATCTTCAAGAGAAACTCTTGCAGCAGGTAACACATATAGGACTGATGCCATCTAGCGGCAGTTCATGGCAAATTCTTCTCTAGCAGTACCCACGGGGGAATGCTCCCTGACAACATTGACTCCACCCTGATGTCCCCCATATATAGGGTGAGGGGCACAGATTACCTCACGGTTGGTGGATGGTGGGGTCGTCTGTGTTGTTCGGCGTCTCTGGGACCTATAGGGCTTCCCCTCCTGCTTTTCCCCTGTCCTGAAGATGTGTGGATTCCTGTAACTCACCTGCTACAACTGTGTTGTGTCGGTTTGCATCCTACTTCCTTGCCTGGAACTCAGTTTTTGACTTGCTTTCTGCCTTGGGAACTGTGAGACTGTTTCGGCCAGCTGTTCGAGGTCCTCTGTTTTATGGGACCAGGATTATTCTGACTTCATTTTTTTGAAGGAGGTTGTGAGAGAACCCCTTAGTGACTGTTTTTATTTGTTTTACTCATCAGTTAACTTCTGGATACTTTCATTTACTCTCTTTGAAATAATGAGAGAGTTGTGATAATCTTTGGTATTTTTCATGAGTATCGTAGCAAGGAGGTGGTGAGAGCCCTCTATTCTTTGTCTGGAAGTTGCAATTAACAGCTCTGTCTGGTGGTAGAGGTACCACAGATATTGGACATTAAGGGTGGTTGGTGAGAGCTCCATTCTGATGGAAAACTGTTTTTTGTTTTATTTTATTTTGTTTGGGTGAATTAAATATTTTCCTTTGTTATGTGAGAGGAGGGAAGTAGGGGCTTAGCAGTTTGTTAGTTTTTTAACATTTATTTTTGTAAGATAATTATTAATTTAAATTAGTTTGTGGTTGTTATAGTAGAACTTATTTTACGTTGGTATGTGCTGGAACCAAGTTTCTGTGGGCAGGCGCTTTTTCCCCTCTGAGCTGAGGGACCTGCGCCCCTTTGACTGCCCCCCGTTGCAGCCTGAGGTTTATAGGCATTGTCGTGCTGTGGGGATTGCATGGAGGAGGCGGAGAGGGGTGGGGTTCTTAGGCCGGGCGGGGAGCGGGGAGCGAGGGGATTAGGGTAGTGAGGTCAGGGAGGCGCCCTGGGGCGAAATGGGTCCAGGATAGAGGTTGGCGATGCCTGGTTCCCATACCCAAGGGCTCCACTGATAGTGAGCAAGTAGCCTGCTCCTCCAAGGCCTCTCATCCAACCCAGGTGGTGTTATGCAATGCCAAGTCTATGAAAAACAAGACAGCAATTATTGCTGATCTTGTTGAATCATTTAAGCTGGCCTGCATCACCGAGACCTGGCTGGATGAAAATGCTGGTCCCATATTGGAGTCAGCTATTCCAGCCAGGTACTCGGTGATACATCGCCAGAGGTTGGATTCGGGGTCGCTATTTGTTTTAAATCAGAACTGGGCTTTGTGGAAGTTCCAGTGGTGATTCCCAGATCCTTTAAGTGTTTTATGGGAGCAGGTGTGGGCTGCAGAATTCATCTCATTTACCGTCTACCCGGTGATGGGAAAGTTTTTCTGCAGGAAGTTGCAGACTTCATTGTCGACCTTGTGTTGGAGCCTTCCAGGTGGCTTGTCCTGGGGGACTTCAACGCCTGGGTCAACGATGAACTCTCGCATTTTGGTCAAAACTTCCTCCAACTAATGACTTCATTGGGCTTTACACAGGTTGTTACCACTGCTACCCATACTCAGGGTCACTCATGGATCTGGTGTTCACCCTGGGGATGGAGATCACGGAGCTGGTGGTGGAACCAGTTAGGTGGTCTGACCATCACTCCATAGGGTTCAGTTTCGCTGCCCCTCCTATAAGACCAACCCCTTTGGAGATGGTCTGGTACCACCCTTTGAGGGGAGTTACCCCTGAGGGTCTAATGGCGGTGCTGGACCTATCGAGTTGGCCTATGGAGTGCATGGAACCAGATGCCTTAGTGGGGCACTACAATAGGGTGATACTGAGGGCTGTGGATTCCATAGCACCTGTCCGTGTTCGCCCCCTCACCCTCCGCCCTCGGTCCCCATGGTTTCATGGGACATTGCGGGAGTTGAGGAGAGTGGGGCGAAGGTTGGAACGCTGCTGGCGGAAATCTGGACTGGAGAACGACAGGCTTAGATTGATGGTCCATTATTTGGACGATCAGTCAGCAATCTCCCGTAAGAAGGCAGAGTTCCTGTCCAGGGAGATAGCTGCATCTAGAAATTGACCAGCTCAGCTCTTTCGAACCGTGTACAGGCTGTGCAATCCAGCCTGCTTGCGGGGTCAGAGAGCTTTTTCACAAATATAGTGTGATGAGTTTGCTCATTTTTTTGATGATAAGGTGTCATCCATCAGGTCAGAGATCTGCAGTGAGCATTCAAATGAGCATTGCTGTGATCGCTGCAAGGTTACAGGTCCTCGGTTTATCTGGACAGACTTTGACCAGCCAGGGATCACGGATATCATGAAGATTGTCTGGTGCTTGCGACCGACTTGCTGTAGTTTGGATCTTGGTCCCACGTGCCTCCTTGTAAAGTGTATGGATGTGATCGGACCAATCCTTGTGGAGATAGTCTGGTGCTCTTTGGACCAAGGGGTGTTTCTGGAGTCTCTGAAAGAGGCTATCGTAACACCCCTTTTGAAGAAAGCTTCCCTCAACTCCGACTGTCTCGCCAACTACATACCGATCTCTAACCTTGCCTTTTTGGGTAAGGTTATTGAGAAAGTAGTCACGTTGCAGCTCGAGGACTTTCTTACCGCCCATGAAGTCTATGATCCTCTCCAGTCCGGTTTCAGGAAGAGGCATAGTACCAAGACAGCGTTGGTTCGGGTATTGAATGATCTCCTAATAGCGAGAGATTGGAGGAGTTGTTAAATCTTGGTCCTCCTTGATCTCTCTGCAGCATTTGACACCGTGGACCATGGGATATTGCTAGATCACCTGCGGTTACTGTGTGGACTGTCGGAACAGTCCTCAGATGGTTCCATTCTTTCTTTATGGGCAGAACCCAGAAGGTAGTATCAGGAATTTTTTCCTCTGCTCCTTTTGTTCTGCCTTGTGGTGTACCACAGGGCTCTGTGCTTTCCTCCATGTTGTTCATAGTGTGTATGCTGCCATTGGGAGACATTATAAGGCATTATGGGCTGAGGTTTCACTGCTATGCAGATGACACTCAGCTCTATATGTCCTTTGTACCAGAACAAGATGACGCCTTATTGGTCTTTAACAACTGCCTCACTGAGATTCAGGACTGGATGAGTGCTAACCCGTTAAGACTAAATCCAGACAAGACTGAGGTGCTGGTAGTGGACCTGGGTCACCGTGTAGAGAAGTTGACTCCTGGGTTGCCCTCTGGCCTTGTACTAGGGAGTAACTAGTTGAGACCTTCTGAACAGGTGCAGAATCTGGGAGTAATTCTTGACAACGGGCTGACACTGAAGGCACAGATGTCAGATGTTGTCAGGTCTGCCTTTTACCATCTGAGGAATATCGCCGAGATAAAACAACTAGTTTCGCATGATGACCTTCCGGTATTGGTCCACACCTTTGTTTCTTTGTGTCTTGACTACTGCAATACTTTATATCTAGGGTTGCCGGGGGTGGATCTCCATCGCCTGCAGCTGGCATAGAACGTAGCTGCCAGGTTGTTGACTGGATTGGGAAGAACGTGCCACATCACACCTGTGCTGTGTGAACTGCACTGGCTGCCGGTGCGATGGAGAATCATCTTTAAGGTCGCATTGCTGACCTATAATACCCTACACGGTCAGGGATCGGGCTACTTGCAAGATCTCCTTTGACCCTACTGCCCTCTCAGTTCACTCTGCTCCACCAACGAGGGATTGCTAGAGATTCCCAGGGTTCGTTTTCAGTCATCAGGGGCCAGAGCTTTTTCTTTTGTAGCCCTGATACTGTGGAATTCTCTACCTCTTCGGATTCGAGAGTGCCTGTCCGCAGAATCATTCAAGGCAGCTTTGAAAACTTACTTATTTGAACAGACTTTTAATGGGTAATTTATATGTTGTATTAATTGTTTTTAGTTTTATATTTATATTTATGTTGTTGATTGTTTTATTATGTACCTGCGCTTTGATTTCTAAAAAGCACAATATAAATAAATCTTGATTGATTGAAGGGGCGGTCCCCACGTGCTCCAGTTCTTGTGCGCCAAGGAAAGGCAAAGCAGGATTGCATAAGGTGACATGAGCAGATGGCCTGAGCACATGCTCCCTCTTGGAGAATAAGAATAATATGGCCGATGAGGAGAGGCCTGGTCCTGGGTGAAGAAGGGCAGGAAATCATACCTGCTGCAAGAGCTTCTCTTGAAGATCTACTGTTATGGTAAGCTCTTGCATAACTGTACTATCTTACTTTGAGAGGAAGCTCTTGCAGCAGGTAACACACATAGGACTGATTCCCAAGCAGTATAAACTTAAGACAATCTTCTGGAGGGAGAGAAGGAACAGGAGGGATCCCTCAGGAGACCATGCCCTGCAAGACCAAACCTGCTCTGCGCCTGGAAACTATGTCTAGGCTATAATGCCTGACAAAGGTATGAACAGAGTGCCATGTGGCTGCAGCGCAAATATCAGCTGCCGAAATCCTCTTCATGGCCGCAAAGGAGGTGGCAACTGCCCTGGTAGAATGAGCTTTGACCGGGCCCTGAGAAGATTTGTTATGTTTCTGGTAACAATAGGAGATGCAGTTAACCAGCCAACGCGAAAGCATTTGCTTGGTGACCAGGAGTCCTAAGGACCTGTCCATGAAGGAAACGAACAATTGGTCAGATTTCTTGGGCCCCCTTGGTTCTGGACAGGTAGCAGCGCAGTACCCTGTGAACATCCAGGGAGTGAAGAAGCACTTCCCCTTTATTGGAATATTCCGGATAATACACCGGAAGCTGAACTGACTGGTTCAAAGTGAGCTCTGAAACTACTTTCGGTAGAAACTTTGGATTAGTGCGAAGGTCGACCCTATCCCTGTGAAACATTGGGTAGGGTTCTCTGCACATGAGGGTCTGAAGCTCTGAAATGCGCCTTGCCGAGGTGACAGCCACCAAAAGTAGGATTTTCCAGGACAGAAAACGCAGTTCGACTTCCATGGTTGGTTCAAAGGGGGGAAGCATCAACTTCTCCAGAAAAAAGAGCAGATCCCAAGGAGGGACAGGATCCTTAATAGGGGGTCTGTTGTGTAGAATACAGCGTAAAAAGGCTTTGGACACCTCCAACTGAGCCACTGTCTTACCCTGGACCAGCATGTGATAGGCAGAGATGGCGGCCAGGTGTACTTTGGATGTACCTTGATGGATGAGTAACGAAGACTTGACTCCAAAATGGAAAGCAGGTATTCTAAGATAGTGTTAACCGGACAGACCACAGGGTCCATCTGTCTGGCTGCGGCCCATATGCAGAAATGCTTCCATTTCATAGCATATGTGGCTCTGGTGGCAGGCTTGCACGCCTCTACCAAAACTTGCACCACCCTATCTGAGACTCCAAACCTGGACTTAGCGAGGTCTCGAGGAGTCAGGCATGCAGGTGGAGGGAGCGCAGGTTCGGATAAACCAATGACCCCTGTGACAGAAGTTGGGAAGAGGAAGCAGAGGCTCTGCCAACAAACACTGAAGTAAGGGAAACTAAATCTGATGAGGCCAAAGAGGAGCTATCAGGATCAAGATGGACTGTTCTGGCTGCACCTTGAGGAGAACCTTCTGAAGCAGAGGGAAGGGGGGGAAGTGTAGAGGAATCACCCTTTCCAGGAGAGGGACAATGTGTCTTGCCAGAAAGCACCAGGCTCTGGGCCTAGCGAGCAAAAACTGGGCAGTTTTGCACTGGATCGAGACACAAAGAGGTCTAGCTCTGGTGTCCCCCATCTTATAAAGAGTTGGTCTGCGACTTCCTGAAGCAGAGCCCACTCATGGGCCTGCCAGCACATTCTGCATCCCTGGAACATGAATAGCCGATATGGAGAGCCAATGGTCTAGTGCCCAGTCCCACACCCTCGTGGCCTCTCGGCGGAGAGGATGAGTGTGTGTGTGTGCCCCCCCCTGTTTGTTGATGTAGATCACCACAGCTGTGTTGTCCATCTGGATTAACAGGTGGCCCAGCACTAGGGCAAAGGCTAAGGCCTGAAGCGCATAAAGAACCACTCTCAGCTCGAGGGCACTGATATGCAGATTCCCCTCTGTCAGGGAACAGGAACCCTAAGTCCTGTGGATCCACAAATGTGCGCCCCATCCCAAGGACAAAGTGTCCATTGTCAGGATCTGGGACGAGGGCCCGGTTTGAAAGGGAATCCCCACCAGCAGATTTTGGGATGACATCCACCAGCATAGTTCCCGGCGGTTTGGTTCCGTGATGCCAACCAAGGCATCCAAATCATCCTGTGTCTGATCCCAATGGACGTGTAAGGACCATTGGATGGTCCACATGCACAGTCTTGCAAGCGGCACTGAAACTATGGCTGCCGCCATGTGACCCAACAGCCTGAGAAGAAGTCTGGCAGGGACCTTTAAAGCTAAAGAGATGAGATGTGCCAAGGTCTGAATGCATGCGGCTGAGAAGGAAGGAAAACCTTCCCGAGAGTGGTGTCCAGAAGCGCCCCCTATAATTGGAGGTTCTGGGATGGGAACAGCTGAGATTTGTCCCAGTTGATCGTGATGCCCAGACGCTGGCACAGCATTAGGGTGTCCCTGATGGTTTCCAACAAGCAGAGTCTGGAAGCAGCCAGCCTTCCAGATAAGGGAACGCAAAGTGGCCCATTCTTCGAAGCCCCACAGCGACAGCTGCCAGGCACTTGGTGAATAGCCTGGGGGCTGAAGAGAGGCTGAAAGGGAGGACCTTGAACTGAAAGTACCTGCCTTTGACCCTGAATCTCAGAAATTTCCGATGTCTTGTGGCAATCAGGATGTGCAGGTATGCGTCCTGCATGTCAAGAGAGGCCAGCCAATCTCCTGTTGAGACGATGGTCAGGAGGTTGGGAAGAGATACCATGCAGACCCTCCAGTAGGAGACCCACTAGTTGAGGTTGCTGAGATCCATGATGGGTCTGAGATCTCCTGACTTTTTCGGGACCAGAAAGAAGTGGAGAAGAACCCCACCTCTCTCCTGCGCCTGTGGGACTGGCTCTATGGCATTTTTGACCAGCAGGGCCTGAATCTCCTGCTGAATGAGAGCCCTGTGTTCTCGGATAGTGGGATGGTGGTGGTTGTCCGGTGGATAGCATTAAACTTGATGGAGTGCCTGAACTCCACGAGGTCGAGAACTCACTGGTTGGTGGTCACTTGTCCCAAGCAGCTGTGTAAAGAGAAAGCGGCCTCCCACTGGCTCTCCGGATCGGAATGTCTGGGAGAGTGGGTCACCTGGATAGTCAGGCCTTGGTGGGGGCGGCAGCAGCAGGTCTAGCCTGTCGTGAGGTGGTAGCCAAGAACCCTGGCTCTCATTTTTACCACTAAAGCCGCCACACTGTGGTAAATGCTGATAGCAGAGCTGCAGAGGCTGTTGTCCCCATGGCCATGAAAAATGGGACTTATGAAACCGTCCCTGTTTTGGGCAATACATGGACTGCACAGTACGGACAGCCCTACCAGCGTCATGTAGCTTGGAAATTATCTTCTCTGAGTCTTTACTGAAGAGCACGGAGCCTTTAAGTGGGGCATCCAGAAGGTTGGTCTGAACATCTGGATCGAACCCCAGAACCTGGAACCAGGAATGATGCTGGAGTCAGATGCCGGAGGCGGCCACCCTCACAGATGAGTCCGCAGAGTCATAGGCTGATCTCAGAACGTGTGTGCCCACTTTCGAGCCAGTCTGTAGGAGCTTGGCAAGCTCAGCCCTCTAAGGGCAGTCGGGCAAGCCCTGCACAATGTCCAGCCGTTGTTCCCAGAGGGCATTCTGGAACTGGGCCATGTGAGTAAGGAAATTGAGACTCCTAATACTGCAGGTGGCAGAAGAGTACACCTTCCTGCCCAATGAATCCAGCTGCTAAGACTCCCTGTCGGGTTGCTGGGAGCTTAGGGGTTTGGGCCTCTGCAGACGATCGTGAGCTGCCAAAATCACCACTGAATCAGCGGTAGGGTGTTCGGCCAAAAAGGGATGGTCCTTAGGGGCCCGGTACAGTCGATGTGCCTTTTTGGGCACTGCAGAAGAGCAGTGAGGATGCTTCCAGGTGGCGCAAGTGACATCCTGGAAGATGTCCATCATGGGAGGGATGACTACCATCTTGGGATCTTTTTGGTGGAGGTATTTGGCCAGCCGCAAGCATTCAGGGTCAAGGGCCTCTTGTGTCCCAGCCCACATTCTCCTGGATGTGTCTCATGACCTCCATGAAACTGGGGTCATCAGGAGGGAACTTAGGATGTCCCTCTGGGTCCCCAGGAGCAGAGTCTACGTCTGAGTGTGGTAAAGAAAGGTCAGAGTTGATGTGTGACTCAGAAGAGGACGAGGAAGGGGAATGGTGTCTTTTTCATTCTGTCTGGAGAAGGCGAACAGGAGGAGCTTCTTGAGCAAGTTCTCCGGCTCCTAGATTTTTCGGTGTGCTTTCTGGGCGAAGCTGGCTCCTTTTCAGCCTCACCTCCAGATGGTACAGAAACTACAACAGTGTCCGGATTAGGGACCACTTCGGTGTCTGGGTTAGGGACAAGAGTAGGTTGAGGCATGGGTGGAGGTGGGGCCACAGGGAGGTCCTGCTTCACCGTCTCCCACCAGTGGGAGAAGAGCTCCTTGACCTGCGCCATGTTAAACCTGGGAGACCCAGGCACAGGAGGAGCGGCCATGCCAGAGCTTTTGCCAGAGCTGGTGTCAGGGGGGACCAGCATCAGCTTAGGTGCACCGGCTCCAGTGTCAGGATTGGCCAGCATCTGTGTGATAGGCGACAATGGCTACCCTGTTGTCAGGCTCTGATGGCAGATGGGCTGGCGTCTGCTGAGGAGAGGAGGTGGCCTTGGAGCTGACGTCGGGCCAAGCCAGAGAAGTCGGTGTCGGGGCTATCTTGGCCAGCGGTGGGGTGGAGGCAGGCAGGGTGATGACAGATCATCGGTCCGGCACCTGTTTGTCCCCAGAATACGACGGACGTCCTTGAGAGGATTTGGACTTAGGATGGTGGGAATGCTTATGATGCTTGTCTGATGAACGCCGTCCCTCAGCCGGGGGTGGATGGCAGTCGGAATCCTTGGAGTTTGGCAGTAGGGACGAGGCCCTAGACGCCGAAGACCCGGAGGCCTTTTTTAACTCCCAGGAGTCGGCCACAGACAAGGAGGCCAAACAGGAGGACTTACCTTGGCCTGCAGAGGAAGCCTGATCAGCAGGCGGGCACACCTTAAGAGGCTGCAGGGTGGTCCCGGAAGACTTTTGAGCAGCAGAGCCAGAGGCAGAAGCAGGCAGCTTGAGGGAAGTCAGGTGGGAGTCATGACCAGAGGAGCCAGATCTAGAGGCCGAGTGGGAGCCTGTGGACCTAGGCCTTGAGGGAGACCTCTCCCGATCCCTACACTCATGGTGCTTCTCTTTATGGTGCTTCTTTCAAGTGGGCGATGGTTTGGATTCTCCTGAGGATGAAGCTCTCTCCATAGCGGCCAACTTAGGCTGCGTGAAGTAGGCCAAAAGGGACTTTTGCCTCCTGATGTGAGTCCTACTATTAAAGGCCTGGCAGTGGGAGCAGGCGTCGATGTCGTGGTCGGGCCCTAGGCTGTAAAGACAGGAGGAGTGGCTGTCTTTGGAAGGAATCTGGCACCCACAGGAGCACTTGTTAGGGTGTCCCTTCAAAGAAGTTGACATTAGTGAAGAATCCATAAATATTTTCAGTGGAGAATAGAAGGGGCGGTTGGTACTGAATGAGCAGTAGCTGATCGTGAACTAACCCGAGCCGACGGCAGGAAAGAACTTGAGCACATGGGGACCGCCCCTCCTATATATGGGGGACATCGGAGGTGGAGCCAACGTTGGTGGGGGCGTTCCCCCATGGGTACTGCTAGAGAAGAATTTGCCATGAACCGCCGCCAGGTGGCGTCAGTCCTACATGTGTTACTTGCTGCAAGAGCTTCCTCTCGAAGTAAGATAATTTATTTTTACTTACCATTCACTGCAGTATACTAGACTGTATCAGATTTACTCAGCTGACTTTTTCTGTGACTACAAATCCCCTGCAGCTGACATCAAAGTAGGGCTGCAGCAGCAGAACATTCAGTATCCTGTAGTTCATGTTACAGTTTTTGTAATCTCTGATTTTTTTTGTTTGCTGGTCCTGCTGTCTATCCTAGGCTAAGTACAGTCCTGAGTGGGGCTGGACCACCAGGGAGTAGCAGGAACTTTGGAGGGGCGGACATGATCAAAAAATGAGATGGAAGAGTTTGGAAGGGACTTGCAGCTCTGAAGGTGGACAAAGCTATGGGACAGGACAGGATACACCTTGTTGGTTCCAAAAGAACTCAGGGAGGTGCTTTTGCCTTACTGACAGCCTATTCAACAGCTTACTGGAAACAGGTGTGTCTCCTGAAGATTGGTGAAGAGCTGACATTGTCACTCTACATAATAGTGGCATCAAGGAAGAAGCTAGCAACTATAGGCTTGACAGTCTTACTTCAGTTGTGGGGAAATTAATGGAAGCCCTGCTAAAGGAAAGACTGGTAGAGTATCTTGAATCTAGTAGGCTACAAGACCACGGGCAGTATGGATTCATGGGAGGAAGGTCATGCCAGACAAATCTGTTGGATTTATTTTGACTGGGTGACCAGGGGAAATAGATCAGGGGAGTACAGTAGACATGGTCTAGCTGGACTTCAGTAAGGCCTTTGACAATGTGCCGTGCAGGACACTGATTAAGAAACTCAGCAACCGGGGAAGGGGGGGGGTATCCAAAGTGGTGAATTGAGTTAAAAACTGCTCAACGGATAGGGGACAGAGACTGGTGCTAAACAGCACTCTCTCTCTCTAATGATGAGAGAGTGACCTGTGGGGTGCCACAGGACTCTGTACTGGGACCGGTCCTCTTCAATGTCTTCATAAATTACATTGCCGAGTTCCCTTCTCTGCACAGCCCTCTGAAAAAGACTCCAGAAAACTGGATGCTAGGGCCGCAAAAGTGTACACAGCAACTTCCCTGCTCATTAACCAGGCAGCTTTTTGGGGATATTGACCCAGTATCAGAAAGCACTGTGGAATACAGTGCTGGCACTAACTGATTAAGGTGGAAGGTGACGTGACATAGAACCTGCAGCCTTGGATGCCACTAAATACCAGTTCCATATCACTGTAGACACTAAGGACTCTGCTTTAAAGGTCTTAGCCCATGCAGTGGCATTGAGAAGGTTCTCCTAGTTAAGGGCAACCATCCTTTCCCAGGATACTTGGACCAAGGCCATGGATTTACATTTTGAAGAAAATTCTCTTTTTGGTGACAAAACAGAGGCATGCATGAAAAAAAAATGGACATGTGCAAGACCACTTACAAAAACCACATTGATAAAGAAGAGGCCTCCACTTCCTACAGACCCTATGGTAGGAGAGGCTGGGACAGGTGCTGCTGTCCCACACCCTACATTAGCTGTGAGCACCATGAAATTTTACTACAGAAGAAGAGGCAGCAGGGGTTCAAGACATGCTGCTGCTGCAGCACCACCCCCCAAGCCACAGCCAAAACAAACCCCTGGCAGTTCTGCCCTGGTCACCCAGTCATTGCCAGTGGGTGGAAGGCTGGTCCACTGCTTCCAGGAATTGGTAAAAATGACCACAGGCAAGTGGGTCCTAGATTTTGTTTTGTGTGTCCTATTTTGTTTTATCCATGCATTTGGTTTTAAATATTTTTCATCTGCAAGGGTTGTTGACTGTTAGCTTTTGTGTAATATCCCCAGACTCATTATGAGTTGCCACACTGCTGTCAGTAAAAGTGGAAAACTCCCTCTGCTGGTTTAACCCAGTGAAATACCTGACTCAGTCAAGGTGGTAAAATGTTGATCTGATCTGTGTCAGTCTTTATCATTCATCACATTTGGGTATGTGGCCGGGGCTCTTTTTTTAAAAATTTTTGGATGGGCGGAGTCGACGCACTGACGGCGCTGCCCTTGAGGCCAACGCACTGCGTGGCGCTCATGGGTTGGCCGATAGGTGTCGTTGAGTCCACCCTCCCACCAGTTCTTCGTCTCCTGCCATAGAGGTCGCACCTCGTGAGGAGCTCCAAACAACTACATTGGGCCTAGTCCACGTGTGCTTTGACACAGAGTTCTACCTGCCGGTTCCATTTCGCCTACTTGACACCGCTGTTTGGTAAGACTGTCTATTATTTTCAGCGACGTCGAGTCTGTTTTTTGCATTGTTTTTCCATCGATCATATCTAGATCGGAGGGTAAAAAGTCGCTGAGAGTGGGGCGGCCTTCAATCGTTGTTGTGCCGTACGCAAGTACTCCGTTACCAACCAGCATCAATCAATCAATCAATCAAATCTTTATTTTTCCAGGCGATCACCATTGAGCAAGCTCATTTACAAGGTGGACCTGCTGTTGGCAGGGAAAATTGTACAGTGTGACTTGCAGCATGATCGTTGCCTTATGTGTCTTGGCCCACTTCATGACATGGATTCGTGTGATGCCTGTTTCTCTATGGATTGTCATGTCCTGGAACAGCGTATGCGTGGAAAGTTGGACGAGCTCCGCTGACTTTCGGGGGACAGGTGTGCACTCGTCAGGCCCAGCCGCGATCTTTCTGCCTTTTCTCCGGGTCCCTCCTGGTTCTATACGGACCACGGAGAGTGGGGCTTCACTTCTTGTGGCCTTGCCAGGCAGAAGCCCTTCCGCAGACTGGTCCACCGGCTGGCACTGTCTCTTGCTGTCAATGCCGCTCATGGCACTGGTAGTGCTGGCGGCACATGGGAAGTTCCGACGCACCGCTTTCGGACTGTTTCTTGTCTCAAGGCCAAGGCTGGGGACAGCTTATGTGCCAAACAAGGACACTGTGCCATGGGAGGTGTCACTCTGTCGGTATGTCCCTGACTCGGTAGCTGCGGTGCCGTGAGGGGGACCTGCCGGTGGACATCGACTCGTTCTGCTGCTACTCAGCACCATTCACGGTGTAGTGGGGTAGTTCGTGCCAGCTCTGGTGTGGGCGCCTGGCTGGCACCTGTCTCAGTCCAGTCAGGAGCAGGCATCCGTGTACAGTCTGGCACTGGACTTCAGTCTCTACCTCTTCGGAGGTGGACTCAGAGTCTGGTTCGGACCAGCTGTCCAACTCTTTGGAGTTGGCAGCCCATGTGAACACCCTGGTGGTTACTTCGGCTGACTGGAACCAGCCTCCCCCTGAGGAGTGGGTGGTAGCCCCTGAGTCTGGGGTCAGGGGTACTGACCAGCAGGCGGTGGTCCAGGCTACTATTGCCCTGCAGCTTAGGCTTGGAGGGTTTTCTGCCCCCTCAGTTGGGTTACCCCCTCATGTGGTGTGCCTGGATCACCCAACTTTAGGGCTGACAAAAGCACCCTCGAGAGGGGAGGGTGCTACTCTCTGGGTGGTCTCTTTGGGGACTAATCAGGGTTGTCAGCTGCCCAGGCTGGTGTTTGCGAGGTGGAGGGCTCTTTTGGACTCTGAGGGGTCAAGGGTCAGGGTTCGATAAGGCGGCCCTTTTCTGGGACCCACCCGGGTTCGGGGAGGAGTCGCAACATGGACCCCTGCCCTTCCTTCTCAGTCTCCTTGAGAGGGCCCTGATCTTTGGAGGGAAGGGACCACCCTTTTGGGTTTACACGGTCCTGGTCACCTCACAGGGGGGATTCTTCAGGGCACGGCCTAGGAAGTTCCAGCATGGTTGATCAGCTGTTGGGCTTTCTGGAGTTCCTCCTTCCCTTGAGGCTTCCGGTGCACTCTCTTGCCTGGACAGAGGATGGTCCCCTTCTGTTGAGGACTTAGCCCCCATTCCTCTGTCACCATCTCCTGCTCTTCCAGGCATTCATGGTCCTACAGGACCTCTCTCCTGGGAACAGTTCAGGGGTGTGGCTGCTCACTTTCCTGCTTATGTCAGGGCCATGGACAAGTAGGTGTTCCACCCTCCCCCCTGAGCAGCCAACCTCTGGATCTCCGAGGTCTTCAGCTTCCTTATCCTCTCCTCTGGGGGAGAGGAGCACTCCGTCCATATCTCCCTTACTGCTGATCTCACTGAGTATCAGCGTTTCCTTGTGCAGATGATGGAAGACCTGCGTTTCACCCCTCCCACTCAGCACAATCCGGAGCATTCGATGCTTGCCTTCTTGGGTGACTTCAATGCGGCCACCCCTGTGGTGCCTGCCTGGTCTGCTCCTTTCTAGGAGGCATCATTGCTGTTCTGGCAAAGACCCTTTTCCGGAGTCCCAGCCCCTAGGGATCTGATCCAGAGGTATTGTGCCCCCCCCCGGAGTCTCCAGGTCGTATGCCTCATCCTCAGTCAGGACTGATGCAGCTGGACACTCCCGATGGGCTTCGCTCCCTCCTCCGTGACTGGCCCTCAGATCAAGATTCCGCGGATTTTGACTTCTGGGGGATGAGGACCTTCTACTCAGCACGGTTGTTACTTTAGATTTCTGCTCATCAGGCTCACTATGCTTCCTATGATAAGTTCTTGTGGTCCAGGCTAGGTCAACTCCTAGCCTCCTTGCCTGATTCAGAGGTAACCAGACAAGCCATTGCACTCTCTGCACGCGGCCTGGAGCCAGCAAGGCACCAAGCGATGGCATCTTACGATAACAACGAGGTAGCTTCCAGGATTGTAGGGACAGCGATCTGCACTAGGTGGCTGGCATGGCTATGTCCTTCCTGGTTGTCACCCTTGGCCTGGTGCAGGGTGATTTCCTCCGCTTACCAGAGAACCCACCTTTTCTCCTGTAGAGTGAGGTGGCAACTGTTGGGGCAACATCCTGCCCCCTCCAGGGGGTCCATGCCTCCCTCTCCCCAGTCTCAGGCCTCGCCAGGCCCATAAAGGTTCTCCTTCTCAGTGTTTTCTCCCACTGGGAGCTAAGGGACTTAGTCCTTTAGGGTCTAGGGCCCCCTTCGGGGGGAGGGGGCTTGGTACTCACCCAAATGTGATGAATGAGGAAGACTGATACAGATAAGATATGAAAATTACATACCTACTGTAATTCTTGATCTTTCTGGGTATCTTTACCATTCATCACAAATCCCACCCTCCATCCCCCTGGGGCCTCAGTCTCTGGGTCCCCCTCCCTCTGTGTGCACCCCTTCCCCCCCCCTTCCTTTCTGCTGGTCAGAGCAGGGTGACCTCAGGCACACGGGGATTTTTCCTTCATTTTCTGGAGGGGGGAGAGGGATCTGGAGAGGGGGGCTCCCTCCTCAATGCCTTGGCTCCATCACGTTGGGGTGGGATTGGTGGCTGCCCTTTCTTTCTCTCCTTCTATCTTCCTCCGTCCTTGTCCTTAGGGACTCATCCCTCAGTTTTTAATTAGGGAGGCTTGTTTTCTTCCCTATTGCAATTATTTGGTTTCGGGGAAGGACAACCCTGGATTCCTGTCCCATGATAGCTTCCACTGCTTCTGCTGGAGTTAGTTGCCAGTAATTCTGTGCCTTGAATTCTGGCAATATAGCCTTCTGGCTACTCCTTTACAGTTCTTAAACTCAGTTTGGGAACAGTTAGTGAGTCTGGGGTATGTTCTCTCCCCTCCCACTTCTTGTGTCCCTCCCTCCTTCCCTTTTTTGATTCCAGAGATTAGGGCCCCTTCCAAATATCCTTAGTTTCTCCCAATCTCCTGTCTGTCCTCTCTGTCATTTATTTCTCCTTTTAGTTCATATATCTTTTCCTTTTTCTGTCCCTTGGACTTTCTTGTCCCCCCTCCCAACCCTTTCTTACTCTACGGCGACTCAGAACTGGCAGGAGCGGCGGGTCGACAACACCCATGCCAGCCCGGCGCCATGCAGTGCGCCTGCCTCAAGGGCGGTGTCACCAATGGCCGACTTCGCCATCCAAAAAATAAAAAGCGCCCTGGGGGTTGTGGACCTGCCACATTCCCCCAAATGTGATGAATGGTGAAGATGCACAGAAAGATCAAGAATTATGGTAGGTACGTAATTTTCATTTTTTACTTTTATGATAATGATTTGTAGTGTATTATATATTTGGGCCTATTTCGTACTTCTCCTTATGCTTAAAGGTTTACTTATCCTTTACTAATTCTTCCTTTGGGTTTGGGTCAACCTGTTAGATGGGCATATCTGGGGGTGGATTTTTTTTCCTGCTGCTTCTGCTTAGTAACTGAATGGCAGAAGAAAGTTTTGTGGTTTGTCCAGTCTGTCCTGCGAGGTCGTACATATCCCCCTGTGGGATCTTGACCAACCTAGAGATTGCCTCCAAGACAGGAAAGATCCTTACTAGCAACTCGCTATCTTCTTCAGTATGTCTTCCATTGATCCATCGTTGACCCTCCCTTCATCTTTCAGGAAGTATTTTTGAGTTTTTCTCTTTATTTTTCTTTTTCTTGTACTGCAATCTTTAGCCTGGTCAAGCTAATCTTTTATGTTTATGATTCATATGCTTCAACACAGCATCACCATATTCAGGGTTGCTGCATGCCAATGGAATTACATTAAGAAAATGTTTTTTCCATATGGCTATATCCATGGTGCCTTCCAGTGTTTCTGCTGGTACCAGACCCACTCCTTTGACGTCCTCCCAACATTTTTTGTTACTTTTTTTTTTACTTACTTTTTATGCCCCTTTTTGCCATGTCTGCCCCTTCCATCGGAGTCCCCAATGCACCGACACAGGCTGTGCTGCGGGGACCGGGGCCATCAGCCCCCCATGGAGTGCTCCACTCCCCGGAACATTCTAGTGCCACTGGATGACCCTTGGGTGGGGACTCCCCTAATCCCTTCAGAGGGAAGCGGACACCCGGAGCTGCTCCCTGGATCCCCCACGGTCACCGGCGCCCATCTCCTGGCGCTGACATGGGTTTTTTCCTGGTGTTTCTTGGTCCCACCCCCTGCAGACACCGGCATGAGAAGCTCTTAAGAGATGAAGCTCCATACCCTCGGCCGACGTCCGCCCCTTCCTATGCTGCTGCGTCTTTAGGCTGCACCTCCACCTGTGGTCACCTAGGTGGTGGTATAGCAGTGAAGACTGCAACCCACCCTCCCCGGAGAAGGAGAGCAGTCCTGTGGGTGTCCAATCCTTCTCCCCGGCCGGCCCTCCAGCAACCCTGGCTCGCAACCGAGCCCAGGTCGCTGGCGTCACGAGCGGTAGCTCAACCACTGCTCTGGCGGGCCAGCTTTTATTCTTCTTTTAGAGTGCTATAAAATTGTCATCTTGTCTTTCTCTGTCGAATCATTGAAAAAGTAAGGATTTGATAAGTGTACAACAGGGGCCACTTCATGTGCCTACTGTATATTATCTATTTCTATGTTCTGTCTGTTAGTGCCAATCTTTTGTTCTCTGTCTTTACAGCACTGACAGGTGAAGTAACAGCCTTCTGTTTGTAGTATGTTCTTACTGTTTTTTCTGGGTATTGTCATTCTCTTTTTTTTCCTTTTAACTTTTCTCTTTTTTTTTTTTCCTTTTCTGGTATCTGTTCTGCATCTTCTTTTTTGTTTCATATTTCTCCATGGAAAAAAGGTAGTGAGGCAGTAGGGGGCAGGTGTCACTGTATATAGTACTAGCATGCATGTGACCCCATGCTGTACGTTGGCCCCCAAAGTTCCAACTCCTGCTGGGTGCCAGTGCTTCTGGCATTAAAACCAAGAAGTGTAGCTCTGTGAAAGAGATGGTAAGCGCAAGAGTTCCTGATAAGTAACTTTCCTATACACATACCAAATACAAGCTCATTTTCAATGTACTGTTATTAGCTTGAGTAAATGTATGGAATAGACATGTGTACAGATGTTGGGTACCTAGTAGTGCAGTTTTGTTCAATATGTGATACCGTCTTCAATAACTGGAATTTTGTTGAAAATTTATGTATTCTTACATTTGTTTTCACCAGGCAACTGAGGGCTACTCAGGCTCTGATATAAAGCTAGTCTGTAAAGAAGCAGCTATGCGGCCAGTGAGGAAAATCTTTGATGCACTTGAAAATCATCACCCAGGTATATTCAAACCTTTATTTGAATAAAATACTTTTTTTGTGAGGCTCAGTAATGACTAGACCATTTCAAGTTCAAGTTTATTGCAGGAAAACTCCATTGAGCAAGCTCATTCACAAGGAGGTCCTGAGGAATGTATACAGACAAAGGAATTACATATATAAAATCTTGGTACATAAAAGTATATGGTACACGTGGTACACAGTGCTCAAAATAAGACTTAAAAAGGTCATATTTATAAACATAACCTGGAGAAATCATTAAAAGTAGAATAACTAGAGCCAAAAAAGTTGGAGCAAGAGCAGTAGGATGCATAAGACGAAGGGAGAGTATAAGACTGGTGCAAAGGGGAGTGGAGAGGGAGAAGAGAGGGAGGATCTTGTGAGGGAGGATGGGGGGGAGAGAAAAGGAGGAAAAGTGCGGAGGAATATTGAAAGTAAGGATCTGTATGAACAGAGTAGACATCAGCATTAATTTTTGCCAACTTGCTTGATTTTTAAAGATGTTAAGATTTCAAAATAGAACTTTAATTTTTTTTAATTTTTTTTTGTCTCATACTAATTTTCTTTTATTACCTTAGCTGTAGATTTTTTTTTGTTTCTAAATTACTGTTTATACTTCCTGTTGATCCCCCTGACCCCATCTTCTGTACTACACCAGCCCTGTCACCTGCCTTCTCCAGGAACTATCTTCTGTCTAGAAGTCTCCATGGCTTAACTCCCCCCCCCACCATGGTGGGTCATTGGGCGTGGACCTTCAGCTTCCTGCGCTGACCAAATCCAGCTGAGTGAGAGCCTGCTGCATGGTGGGGAGCCAGTATCTTCCTGCAAACTACGGGATCTATGTTTTTTCTTGTTCTCCTCCTAGGACACTGACATACATGACACACGAATGCAACAGGTACGTGAGACGCTGAGTCGAGCCACCTCTTTTACTGCTGCCCCCAACTAGCCTGCATCATCCGGGGTGCTTTCAGGTAGTGCTGCTGCTTCCCGGAATGGCCACCCTTCCTCCCTGAGGAGGCGAGCATCCCGTGGAACACATAACCCCTCTCCTGCCAGTCTTCCAGTATCCCAGGCTATTCCCAAACCTGGGTCATCTGCATCACAAGCAGCCGACCATGATGGCTTTAGATGTTGTTTTATAGAAGAGGGAAGATCAAATGTAAATACTTAAGCATTTGTATAAATGTATGAAAAGTGGCGTTTGCATACAGAAATAACTAATGTGCAAGGATCTTAGTTACACCTGCTCATCATTTCTTGGTACGTTAGTTGATTTTTCAATACAGAATCTTTCCGTCTGAATTATCTTCAGTTCTCAGTTGTTACTAAATGTCTTGTTTGTGTATGTATGTTTATTGAATTCTGATAACTGGGTAGATCCACTAAGATTAAAAGTCCCTATTTCAGGGGTAACCCGGAATTAATTACATGGAAACAGGAGGTCAGTAAGCAGTGCAAACCATAATAATAACAGACATAATCACAGGGTTAAAGAGCTAGCAAACATTGGTCCATTTACAACAGATAGAAAACATACTGACAAGACTTCATTTATAGTGCAGAGGCACAGTAATTCAGACATGGTTGGTAGAAGTCAACAATAACAGCTGCCCAGACATTGCCCAATGATAAATGTCTTAAGTCCTTTCTTGAAGCCTCCCAGTGAGGAGCAGATGTGGAGGGTAGCATGCTGGGCACACCATAGAGAAAGAGCAGAGGAAGCAAAGGATCTTTTGCCTACACTGGATGTTGCTCTCGGTATCTCAAGTAAGGTACAACTGGAGGACTGGAGCATTCTTCTCGGAGGTTTAATAACCTAACTCCTTTATACAGTGGATATCAGTAAGTTCATATTTGGATGACTGACTAACCAATTAAGTCAGAGAAGAAAGGCCTTCATGCTGCCAGTTTAACAGTACTGGCCTTCTCCAGTCTAGGGATCCTTCTAACTCTAGATGGATTCAACCTTTCCACTAATTCTCTCCCAGACTTGGCCACTTTAAAAATGGGCTTCGATCTCTTCTTGCCAGTAAATCTGACTGACAGTGTTTCTGTTAACCCACGGCCTCTGACAGCGGATCTTCCTGGACATAAGTCTCCACCACTCATTCATACTATTGGGATCTGTGCCGGAGGCACTAGGACCCATCGGGAGCAAACTTGTTGCTGGAGGGTTGGCGCCAGAGATGGAGCCATGAGGAACGGTACCGCGAGCCTCAGCTCACATAGTAATGACTATCTTGGCGTCGACCCTCCAACCGCCTCAGTTCCTTTTTTCCCCGCCGAGTGCTTTCTAGTGATTTACCGCCGCCGTCACAAGCGTAGTCAAACTAGTGTTATTAGTTTTCAGTTTTGTTATTTTATAGTATTATCTCGATAAAGTATCGCTTAGTTTATTCTTATTTTAAAATAAAGAAGTCTCAGCCTACTTTGACAGAGTCGACCATGAGCAGGTCAGGTGACGGTAGGGAGACGTCGTATGAAAGCTGTTCAGTCAGTCAGGCTGGGTCCGGTCCGCCACCTTCTCCGGGGGTCTGACAACGGTCAGATCAATGCCTGGGGGGATGGTCGGTCCCCGCGAAAGCATAAAAATAAACGGTTGCATTCTCGGCACCATTCGGCCTCGAGCTCTTCTTCGGCCCACAGGTCTAAAAAGAGAAGGCATCACTCGAGGTCGCCCTCTGATATGTCTGCGCCTAGACGCTCAGTTATCGGGGCTAGTTGCCGGTCTCCTCCTTCAGAGTCGCCAACCTCTGCTTCTGGTAGCCAACGTCTTCGACATCGGAGCCCTACCCCGCCCGCAGGTAGGTGTTCAGATGAGCAGTTTCATCAGTGGGCCGCTCTTTTGGAGCAGTGGGCTCGGAGGTTGGTTCAGCTACCTGGCTCGGTCACTCGTGGGCCTTCGGGCTCATTGGGAGACCAGGTAGGGCGGTTGGACTTTCCTGGTCATGCGGCACCTTCTTCGGTGCCGTCGACTCCATGCTTAGGTGTTTCCCCCCTCACATGGCTACGGCACAGGGGGCCACACCGATGCCCTTATGTCCTGCTCTTCTTCCTTCAAAATCTGTTTTTCAGAGTCTGGGAGTATTTTTGGCGCCCTCGGCGCCGTGTGGCTTCTTGCACCGTCCTTGGAGCTGATGGTGCACTCGGCGCCTTACTCGGCGCCGTGCGGCTTCTCGGCACCATTTTTGGCGCCATGTGGTTCCTCGGCATAATTTTCGGTGCTGCTTGGTCCCTCGGTGCCGTGGGCCTCCTCGGCGACAGGGGCTCTTGGGGCTCCCTCTGCTTTTCAGGACTCCTCCTTTCACTCGTTTCCTTCTTCCCTGTCTTCTGATTTTCATTCCTTTCCTGTCCATACAGTCCCTCCTGGACTGTCAGGAGATGACATTGAGCCTGACCCAGACCTTCGGTTGGGTGATGAAGTGGACGAAGCAGGATCTATTACTGCTACAGAGCCTTTGGTCGAGGACCTGTCCTTTAAGTTTCTGCTGAAAAATCTGAGTTCCACTCTTTCTCTCCAGACTACAGACATCGATCCTGGGAAATTGTTAAGACTCCAATACCTTCATGCCCCGGAGATCCCTACGGATTTGACTTCTCCGGTTCAGCCTTCCTTCGAGACGCTGTCTCAAATGGTATGGAATAATCCTGCTCTCACCCCTTCGGTGGCTAAATCCATAGAGAGGAAATATTCAGCCCCCAAGGATCGTCCCATTTTGGCATCTCAATCCTTTACGGATCCTATTGTAGTCCTGGCAGAGAATAAGGTCGTTCTTCCCCAAACTACTACAGCTCGACCTATTAACAAAGAATCTCGTAAGATAGACACCTTAGGTAAGAGAGTCTTTGCTGCTTCTACCCTAAGTATGCGAATTGCCAGTTACCAGGGCTGTTTCTCCCAGTATGAATATATCCTGTGGCATTCTATCAAGCAAATGGTTGAAGCTCTACCGGAGTCGGATGCAAAACCAGAGCTTCTTCAAACCATTACCAGAGGTATCGAATCTAACAACCAGCAGGTTAAAGCAGCCATGGATGCTTTCGACACTGCTTCCTGTTCAGCGGCTGCTGGTATTTGCACCCGCTGTCATTCTTGGCTGCGCAGTTCGGGCTTCACGAATGACGCGTAGCAGCAGGTAATGGCCTTGCCCTTTGATGGTGCATATCTTTTTGGTCCTCAGGTAGAGCAAGCTCTAGAAGCTACACAAAAGACTAGGTCAGCCATTAAGTTGGCTCGACCCCCTCCTGCCTTCTCTCGAGGGCATGTCAATAAACGTCAGTTTCATAATCGGCAGTCCTTTCGAGGCAGAGGCAGAGGAGGTTTCCATAAAAACCAACCTGCCCAACCTCAAAAGAAGACACAACAGAAAGCGCAAGGGCCTAAAGCGCCCAGCGCTACCTTAGGAATTGCTGGCCCAAGTCCCATCTCAGCTGCCCGAGGTGGACTTTTCCTCCCCGGTGGGAGGTCGTCTGATGCACTTCTACAACCAGTGGAAGTCCATAACCTCAGACAAATGGGTCCTTCGGATAATTTGCGAGGGGTATTCACTCAATCTTCTGGAGACCCCTTCGGATCGTCCTCCCAAACGGCAGCCCAGGCTGTCAACCCTTCAGTCAGACCTTCTCGCCGCCGAGATTCAGGGCCTTCTGAACAACAGGGCAGTAGAAGTGGTGCCGCTGCATCAACGGAACATGGGGTTCTACTCCCATTACTTTCTGGTTCCAAAGAAGTCCAGGGGAATGCGCCCCATTCTAGATCTCAGAAAGCTAAACAAATTTCTCCCCAAGGAGAAATTCAGAATGATTTCTCTGGGAACCCTGTTACCTTTGCTTCATCAACATGACTGGCTAGCCTCCCTGGACATGCAGGATGCTTACCAGCACATCCCTATTGACCCGAGGCATCACAAATTCCTGAGGTTTGTGGCTCTAGGACAACATTATCAGTTCAGAGTCCTGCCCTTTGGGCTATCCTCGGCACCGCAGGTTTTTACAAAGTGTTGTGCAGTTCTCGCAGCGCACCTCAGAAAGGTCGGGATACAGGTGTTCCCTTATCTGGACGATTGGCTTCTAGCAAGCCCTTCCAGGCAAGGGACTCTGGACGCCGTAGAGACAGCCTCTCACCTCCTTATGTCCATGGGAGTTCTGCTGAACCTCAAGAAATCGCAACTGCAGCCCTCCCAGAGGCTCCTCTTTATAGGGACTCTTCTGGACACCTCCTGTGCGAAGGCTTTTCTTCCAGAAGGCAGAAGGAACGATATCCTTCAAATGGCCCGTCACATCGGGGAGAACAGCTCAGTTACAGCTCTCTCGATGCAACGGATGCTAGGCCTCATGGCATCTTCAGTGTTCACTGTACCCCTAGCACGTCTGCACATGAGAACCACTTAGTGGTCCCCAACCTCTCACCCGCAGTCCTATCTCATCAAGGTGACAGAACCTTTAAAGAGGTCACTCACTTGGTGGTCTCAAGAGAGCAATCTCCTGGATGGATATCCTTTTGCTCCTCTGGACCATCAAATCTCCATTACCACGGACGCATCCCTAATGGAGTGGGGAGCTCACTGTCAGGCTGTCCACACTCAAGGTGTGTGGACTCAAGTCGAGTCCCAGCTTCACATAAACATCCTGGAAATGAGAGCCGTCCTTTATGCGGTCCGAGCATTGAAGGACATTCTCTGTCACAAGAACATTCTCCTTCAAACGGACAACAAAGCAGTGATGTATTACATCAACAAGCAGGGTGGTGCTCATTCTTACCCCTTATGCAGGGAAGCAGTGAGGGTATGGGAATGGTGCTTGGAGCACAAGGCTCTAATTCAAGCGGTCTACCTACCGGAATACAAAATGAGCTGGCAGACCGTCTCAGCAGAACAGAGACAGATCCACACGAGTGGTCTCTCAACTCAACCATAGTTCAGTCACTATTCAAAGAATGGGGAACTCCAGACCTGGACCTTTTTTGCATCCTCACTCAATGCAAAACTGCCTCTCTTCTGCTCCAGAAATCCAGGGCCTGGCATTTTCTGTCAGGATGCGTTCAGGCTGCGGTGGACAAAACACTTTCTTTACGCCTTTCCACCTCTTCCTCTAATTCAGAGGGTACTCCTCAAGTTCAAATCCCAGGGGAACAAGATGATTCTCATTGCTCCCTTTTGGCCTCGGCAGCTGTGGTTTCCGCTACTCAACAGTATGTTGGCAGTTCCTCCGAAACCACTTCCCCTACAGATGAACATTTTGACTCAGGGGCCGGTGGTCCATCCCAACCTGAGATCACTTGACCTTCACGCTTGGCTCCTGAAGAAGTAGAAGTAAACCAGTTCAATGTCTGTTGTAGGGTTTCAGATATTCTTCTGGCTGCACGGAAGCCAGCCACTCGGAAAACTTACACAGCTAAGTGGAAGCGTTTTTTTGCTCTGGTGTGCAAAGTCCTCTGAATCCCTTTTCCTGTCCACCAGATAAGGTTCTGGAGTACCTCTTGGACCTCTCAAATTCAGGTCTGCAGTACTTTACAGTCAAAGTTCACCTTAGTGCCATTTCAGCGTATCATGAGCCGTTTTTTTCCTTAACACTGGCTCAGTTACCTGTGGTTAAGAGATTTCTTAAAGAAATTCTGCATACCAGACCTCCTACAAGACGTCCAGTTGCAGCCTGGGACATTAATCTTGTGCTAGACATGCTCACTCGGAAACCTTTCGAACCTCTGGCCACCTGTGAGCTAAAATTTCTCACCTGGAAGACTGCCTTTCCTAGTGGCCATTACCTCAGCCCGCAGGGTCTCTGAGATACATGCCCTGATCACAGACCCTCCGTATACTGTGTTCCATAAGGACAAAGTAGTCCTTCATACTCATCCTAAATTTCTTCCTTAGGTTGTGTCAGAATTTCATCTAAACCAGCCTTTGGTCCTTCCCTCTTACTTTGTGGACTTCCAAAATGAAAGAGAACGATCTCTTTGGATGTTAAGAGAGCCTTGCGTTTCTATCTAGATAGAACCAAGGACTTTCGCAAAGCCCAGCAACTGTTTGTTTCCTTCAGCGAGACCCGGCTGGGTCAACCTGTCACTATCAGATGTATCTCAGCATGGCTAGTGGCATGCCTTCGCCACTGCTATTCCATGGCGCAGGTTAAGTTGGAGGGTAGGGTTTACGCTCGCTCTACTAGAGTGGTCGTGGCATCCCTAGCGGAAATTCGCAACGTTCCCATTGCAGATATTTGCAACGCGGCCACCTGGAGGTCAGTGCATACTTTCGTTAAACATTATGCACTCAGTGTCCATGCCAGACGACATTCTTCCTTTCGCAGAGCCATCCTTAATGGACTTCTGTCCTAGAAATGTGAGCTGTTGGTCTCTCCTGCCGCCCTCTCGGGGGGATTATTAGCTCGGTACTCTCCCAATAGTGTGAATGAGTGGTGGAGACTTATGTCCAGGAAGATGGAAGGAAGAAAATTACGTACCTACCCTAATTCTTGATCTTCTTGAACGAGTCTCCACCACTCATTCACACGCCCACCCTCAGTCACCCGAGCTCACCTCTGTTGTTGGTCTTCACTCCCTCAAATCTTTAGGCTGAAGACTTCTTTGTTGACCCTTCTTATATGGGTCGCCCGGACTATCTTATGTCCGGTTTTTAGGTTAGGCTACCCTTCTAGATTAGTTACGCTGCACCTCCTTGGTAAAAAAGGTACTGAGGCGGTTGGAGGGTCGACGCCGAGATAGTCATTACCGCACGAGCTGAGGCTCGCGGTGCCGTCCCTCGTGGCTCCGTCTCTGGCGCCGACCTGCCAGCAAAAAGTTTGCTCCCGATGGGTCCTAGTGCCTCCGGCGCAGATCCCAATAGTGTGAATGAGTGGTGGAAACTCGTCCAAGAAGATGAAGAATTACGGTAGGTACGTAATTTTCATTTCTCGGACCCGTCAAACACTACCCTCTCTCACTCCCACCCTCCTGTTCCACAACTGCCCACCCCACCACCTACTACCTCCTCTTGACAAAGCCTCACCGTGGCTGTTAAAACTGCATTTCTGCAGACTGGGAGCACTCTGTCTGAACTGTAACATGATTGTTAAACACTGTACTGCACTTAATTAGTGCTGCATTAATATGTTTCTCTGCAAGTGTGGTCCTGTTTCTTCTTACACCCTGCTTAATGTTGTAACTGCGCACTAATACCACTTGTTAGTTGATGTCTTTCTGTTCTGCAATGTTTCATCACCTGTAAATGTCTTGTATTCTTTGTTGACTTGGAGCCTTTGTAAACGAGGCCAAGGACCACCATTTCCTTCAGCAAGCCCAGGATTTTCTCCACTGTTTCAGACTGGATCAGATATGCCTGATATAGGGACCTTTTGCAACTGCTTTAATGAGCCAGTCCCTCTTCCACCACGCAGGACTTAGTGTGTCTGAAGGGAAGATAGCTCCACTGAACCTGCAGTCTCTGTACCGGAAGGCTTACTACCTAAGAGGCTAGATTTTAAAAACCCTGAGCCTCGCTGAGGAGGTTTTGAAGATACCCATGTCTCCAGGAAACCTACTACTGGGATAGTCATTCAGCTTGAAATGATTTTCCTTTTAGTGCCCAGTACAGTTATTTTCTCCTGCCTGACTGACAGAAATTTGGACCATCTTTTACCCAAAATGCCTTCAAACCGGTCCCCCTGAAAGTCAACCTATAGCATATAAGAACATAAGAATGGTGTCAGCAGATGGGGTCCCTTTGATCAATCTAGCCTGCCCAAAGTGGCTACTCCCCTCCCCTTTAATTGTTCAAGCCAAGCTGTCCACACTGTCTGTCCCACACTAGTTTAAATTCTCTTACTGTCTTAGCTACCTCCACCTGTGCTGGCAGGCTGTTCTATGGGTCTATCACCCTCTCTTTGAAGAAGTACGTTCTGTAGTTGCTCATGAACTTGCCTCCCACCAGATGCAAGTTGTGCCCCCGTGTTCGAGTTCCTTTGTTTACTTGAAAGAGATTTTCTGTCTTATTTATTCCCTTGACGTATTTGAACGTTTCTATCATGTCTCCTCTATTTCTTCTCTGTGCTAGTGAGTACAATTTTAGTACCTTGAGCCTAGTTTCATATGTCTTATGGTGCAGCCCTTGCACCATTTTAGTAGCCCTTTTCCGCACTATCTCTAATCTGTCTATGTCCTTTTCAGGTGTGGCCTCCAGAACTGGACAAAGTATTCCAGGTGTGGCCTTACCAAGGATCTGTACACTGGCATGATTACCTCTTGCTTTCTGCTTGTAATGCCCCTACCTATACATCCAAGGATGCCACTTGCTCTCTGCGCAGCTTTTTCATACTGTTTTGTGACTTTGAAGTCATTGGTGATGAGTACACACAGGTCCCTTTCCATCTTCGTCACTTCCAGTTTGGTGCCCATCCAGAGTGTACTTTACTCCTTGGTTTCGCTTTCCCAGGTGCATGACCTTACATTTTGTGGCATTAAGTTTTACCTGCCAGTGTTTTGACCATTCCTCTAGTTTCCTGAGGTCAGCTACCATGCTTGTGACCCCCTCCTGTGTATCCACCCTGTTGCAGAGCTTTGTATCATCTGCGAACAGGCATACCCTCTCCTCCCATTCTTCTGTGATGCCACTGATAAAGATGTTGAAGAAGATGGGACCCAGCAACAACCCCTGTGGTATGCCACTGGTCACTTCCCCCTCTTGAGACAAAGATCCATTGACCAAGACTCTCTGCTTCCTATTCTGTAGCCAGTTCCTAACCCAGTTAACAATCTTATGCCCTAACCCTACATACTCTAGTTGTTTCAAACAACATGAAGTCTTGCTGTATTCTGACTATATGCAGTTAGCCCCAGCACTTGAACTGCTCCAGAGAGGAAAGGGTTAACACTCTTCCAGGGCATAGAACGTTGAGCTTGAGCTCGGTTTTCAAACCTCTGTCCCATGTACTCTTCAGTGTAACAGATTATTTACTCCGCCTAACTGAGAAGTCGCTCCGGAGATCCTCTTCTTCGCTTCGGTTAGTTTAAAGTAAAAATCGGTCGTTTTTTCAACCGTTTACTTATTTTTTTTGGTATTCTCATCTCTGTCCATGGTACAGGAGGTGTGTACTTAGTAGGTAGTTTAGTGTTTTTTTGGTAGAAATTGTTTTTTGTTCGGTTTCTTTCCGGTCGATCCGGTTGGGAACCGAAGCAATTCTGTTTTTTCATTTCTGGTAAAATTTTCTGTGTTTTGTATTGTGGTTCCCAGCACCTATTGGATCCTAAAACCCCTCTGATAATTTCTGTTTTTTTCAACCGACCCATGACATGTTTGGAACCGATAGGTTTGTAGTTGCCTGGCTTAAACGCTGGTAAAGGTAACTTTTCCTTTAGGCATGTCTGAGAAACTCAAAAAAAAAATGGTCCCATTGGGTTTCAGCACTGCAGAGTGTGGGGAGGCCTTTGCTAAGGCTGATCCCCACCTTGTCTGT
The DNA here is from genome assembly GCA_016271365.2 of Neoceratodus forsteri. Taxonomy (NCBI): domain Eukaryota; kingdom Metazoa; phylum Chordata; order Ceratodontiformes; family Ceratodontidae; genus Neoceratodus; species Neoceratodus forsteri. Next base: position 488,069,623 of record CM057449.1, read on the forward strand.
GTTTACTGTCTGGGGTTTGACTACCTCAAAGAAGATTGCCAAATCTGCAGAAACTTTCCCAAAGCCACTTCAGATAAACATTTAAGTAGGCTGAAGGAAAGGGAGGCCGAGAAATCCACTGACCAAGATGGCCAGCCCAGTTCGGTTCCGACCGAACCTGAGGGAGTGCCCACTGACCTGGGTGATACTTCCTTGGTTAAAAGGAGAGCAGATTCTGCGGAATCGGTTCCGTCTAAGAGAAAGCACAAGTCAGCCGGTTTGGATCCCGGTTCCCATGTTCCGACCGCTGATGAAATAGTTAAAGCAATTGTTATTGTAGAGTCACTTTGCCCGATTCCGACTGAACTGACATAGATTCAGAAACGATCGGTTTGGTTAGAAGTTTCTGCTTCTGAATATGACCATGAAGCATTTTATGAGGGTGATTGGGAAGGAGAAGAAGATTATGAAGAAGAAGATTATGAAGGCCTAGATGAGCCAGTAGAGCCTGATACCTCTCCAGACAGGCCTTCTCATGTGTCTCCTCCCAGACTTTCTGAATCCCACTCCCATTTCTTGTTTTACAAGAAAGTGGCTGATACCCTCCAGCTTCATGTGGAAGAGGCTGAACAGGATAAGGAGGAACCTGACTATGTTGAGATGATGGATGTCCCAGAGTCCAAAAGGGTGTCTATCCCTCTGCATAAATCCCTGGGGAAACAGACACAAAAAATTCTTCAGTTTCCAACATCCATACCCCTGTGGATAAAAAGATGGACAAGAGGTATACCTTATCAGGTTCTGGGATGGAATTCCTTACAACTCATTGCAGCCATGTTGGGGTAGTGCAAGCTGCAGTCTGTGACAAGGCTAACATCCCCTGGCATCTCACCCCAGATAGGATGCCGTGGCAAAGAAACCGTACTTTGCATCCTGTTTGGGGCTCAGGCAATCTAATTACATGGCATATACAGTCAGATACCAGAAATCTATGTGGGATACAGTTCTGGAGCTGGCTAAGAATGCCCCTCCCCAGCTGGCCAAGGAGCTGGATCAGGTGGCTGTGGATGGTATTGAGGCATCAAAGGTCCAGTTTCACGCTGCTTTTGACTCAAATGATGTACATTCTAGGGTTATGGCTATATCTGTCTCCATGAGGAGATTTGCTTGGCTCAGGTGTACCAGTTTATCACAGGATACCCAGAACAAGGCCATGGATTTTCCTGTCACCAGTAACTCTCTGGGGAGCAAACACAGGCTTACATGAAGATAGATGAATACAGGAGTGCTGCAGCCAAGGAAAAGTAGGTCACTCCTCAGCGGCAGCAATCTAGGGCTGGCAGGGGCAGGCCTTTTCAAAGGCCTTTTTACCAAGCCCCAGGCCTCCTGTTCTTTCCAGCAGAGGGGGTTCTTTAGGAGAAGAGGCAGAAGAATGATGACCAAGACTCCATCCTCCACTCAGTCTAAGCCCCCGCCATACAGACACCCTGATGTGTCAGCCAGGGTTGTCTTCCCAGTTCCAGTAGGGGGCAGGCTGGCTCACTATTTCCAGGCCTGGAAGTCTACTACCTCAGACAAATGGGTCCTGGAAGTAGTGAGCCAAGGATTTGCTCTCAGCTTCAAAAGGTTCCCAAAACTGAAAGCAAAGTCTTTCAGTCCTCCCTCTCCCTTGGAGACAAAGGCCTTAGAGGCAGAAGTTTCCTCTCTACTGCTCCTGCAAGCAGTAGAGAAGGTATCTCTCTATCACAGGGGAAAGGGACTGTATTCCAGATACTTCCTTACCCCCAAAAAAGGCAGGGGAGTGGCGACCCATCCTAGATCTACGATACCAAAACAAACATATACTAAAGCCAAAGTTCAAAATGGTAACTCTGGGAATAATTCTTCCCTCTCTGAGACTAGGAGACTGGCTAGCCTCCCTGGATCTCAAGGATGTCTATTTCCACATACCCATCAGACATTCCCACAGAAAGTATCTCAGGTTCAAGTTGCCCTAAGGCCACGACCAGTTCAGAACAATGCCTTTCGACCCAACATCTGCTCCAAGGGTGTTCACCAAGTGTCTGGCAGTAGTGGTGGCCTTTCTCAGGAGACAAGGCATCTTACTGTTCCCTTACCTGGACGACTGGCTCATAGTGGGTCAGTCCTCAGACCAAGTCAAGTCAGCTCTAGAGATCACTCAGTAGCTTCTGGACTCCTTAGGATTCAACTAAATCTAGAAAAATCTGTTCTGGAACCAGTCCAGCTTCTCACATTTATAGGGGTGGAACTGGACACTGTCCAGGCCAAGGCCTTTCTTCCTCTTTCAAGGGTTCAGTCCCTCATCACCCTGGCTTCCTCTTTTTACCCACTGGTGTCTCGGCCAGCCAGACGCTTCTTACAGTTGCTAGGCCACATGGCAGCTTGCACTGCAATAGTGCAGGGGGCAAGGTTTCAAATGAGAGAGATTCAATTTCATCTAAAATCCTTTTGGTCTCAGAAAAAAAGACCCCTTCTCCAAGTTAGTTCCAGTGTTTCAAACTCTGTTCAGGCTGTCCAGTGGTGGTTGGAGGAGGACAATCTGAGGCAAGGTGTCCCCTTCCTCAGTCAGGCTCCAACAGTGATTCTCATCACAGATGCTTCCCTACTAGGATGGGGAGCCCATCTGGATCAGCTTACTGCTCAGGGAACATGGTCTCATCAGGAGTCTCTCCTGCACATCAGTCTTCTTGAACTCAGGGCTGTCTTTCTAGCACTGCAGACATTCTTGAACACAATTCAGGAGAAAGTGGTACAGATCAGGACAGACAACACCACAACCATGTGGCACATCAACAAGCAGGGGGGCACTCGGTCCACGGCCTTGTGCACTGAAGCCATGAAAATATGGTCACTAGCTTATTCCGTGTAGGTTTCCCTGATAACTGTGCATCTCCCAAGGAAAGACAATGTACTGGCAGATGCTCTCAGCAGGATTTCTCAAGGTCACCACGAATGGGCCCTGAATCCTCTAATTCTTCAGATCATTTTCAAACAGTGGGGCACTCCAGAGATAGATCTCTTTGCAGCCCCGGACAGTCATCAGTTTCCCCCCTATTCTGCTGCAAACCCCCTCTTTTGGGGTCTGTTCCTCAAGATGCTCTCCTGTTGGATTGGACAAGCAGGTTTCTGTATGCTTTTCCTCTAATATTCAGAGTTCTGGTCAAGATCAGATGTCCAGATTGGGCCAGGCAGCCTTGGTACCCACTACTACTGTCAATGTCAGTGACAATTCCACTTTGTCTTCCCAGATAGTTCAATCTTCTCACCTCCTCATAGGGGAGGATACTGTATCCCAACCTTCAGACTCAAAGCTTGTCTCTTGTGGAGCTAGAATATGCCAGCCTGCATCTTTCCCAGTCAGTCTTGGACATTGTTAAGGTTAGTAGGGAAGCCTTCTACTAGAAAAAACTTACAGTTCCAAATGGAAGAGATTTGGTTTCTGGTGTTCGCAGAGGCATATTCAACCTGATTCAGCTGACATTGCCACTGCTTTTGATTATTTGGTGTATCTTAACAGTTTGGGCCACAGGACTACCACTCTCAAAGTGCATTTGGCAGCTATCTCTGCCTTCCTTTCAGCTGAGAAGGGCTCTTCCCTAGCCTCACATCCAGTTTTCAAGAACATTTTCAAAGATCTGGTTCATATCAGTCCTCCCTTTAGGGACCCTACTCCTGTTTGGGATCTGAATTTATTGCACAGCTTATGCAGCCCCCCTTTGAACCATTAGTTTCAGCTGAGCTGAAATACTTGACTTCGAAGACTGTGTCCTTGGTAGCCATTACCTCAGCTAGGAGAATCAATGAATTACAGGCCTCATCAGTGGAACCTGGTTTCATTTAATTTCTCAGGGACAAGGTGGTCCTTCGAACAAACAAGAAAGTTCCTACCCAAGGTGGTACCAGACTTTCATTTGAACCAGTCTGTGTCATTGCCTGTATTCTTCACTGACCATTCTTCCTCTGGGGATCTGGGGAGAGAAGACTGCATAACCTTGATTTTAAAAGGGCCCTTAGTTATTACATAGAACACACCAAGGCTTATAGAAATGACTGTTCACAGCTATTCCTCACTTATGGGGAAGTGGGAAAAGGTAAACCTGCCACTAAGAGAACTGCTGCCAGATGGATTGTCTCTTGTATCCAGTTCTGCTGTTTAAAATTGGGGAAAGAGCCATCCTCAGGCCTGAAGGATCACTCCACCAGAGGTACAGCTGCTTTGGTGGCAGCTAGAGACATATCCTTAGTGGAAATCTTTATTTATTTTAATTCTGTTTTTTCCTACAGCCAGTGGAACTCTCTCAGGCATCCTGTAGTGCCCCCCCCCCCGACTCTACCTCCATGCCTGAGTGGCCTCCTGAAACCTGGCACCAGCCTGGCTATCCCTAGTTCCTGAGCCCCAGTGGGGCCTGTATCCACCCAGGCGCCCTATCTGCAAGTCGGGCAGGCTGAGCTCGGCCCAGGTAAGAGTGCCCTGGTGGTGGAGTGTGGTCCCAGGATACAGGTGCCGCCGCTATCCACTTAGCTGGGTATTTTTCTTTGTCCCCACCTCCTCCCTCATTACTCCCTCCCTCTCCCTGACGGAGTCCGACGTGCAGTGACAACAAAGAACGTCTTGCCGTAACTCCACAACCCTCTATTTCTGGCCCTGAGTGTTGCGGTACCTCCGGTCTCCACCAGAGGTCGCCGCGGTGCCGGGCGGAAATCCCTGGTCTCTTGAGGAAGGAGAGTTGTCCTCGACGCCATTCCTTCCCCCGACCCCCAGCGAACTCAGGCTCGCCTCCCCAACCTGGGTCGCCTGCATGGCGTGAGGTGTAGTGTCCAGCGCTTCAACCCTCAGCGCCACCAGGCCGGCTTAGTGGAAATCTATAAAGCAGCCACCTGGAAAACTGTTCACACATTTACCAAGCATTATTCTCTTGACATCCAGTCAAGAAGTGATGCTAGGTTTGGCACAGCAGGGTTGCAGAGCTTGTTCCCTAAATAGGTTCTGTAACTCCCTCCTCCAAGGGGGCACTGCTTGGTAGTCTGCATATAGTCTGAATACAGCAAGACTTCATGTTATTTGAAGAAAAAAATTACTCAACATAGTAATGTTGTTTCCTCTAATTGAGTCTTGCTGTACTCTGACCACCTTCCCTGCCTCCCTTCCTAGAACCTAGTTGTTTTGGGATGTGGGTTGGCAGGTGCAGTGCTGCACCCCAGGGATGTACCTAGGTCACCATTTCTTTAGAATGGGTTGTTTTCATTGTTCTATTTACCTATATTTTGTTACGTTTACTACCTGCTTGGATTCTTTTTGGGGTTCTCGACTTGAGTCTTTTGGACCCTAAGAAAAAATTACTCACCTTAGTAATTGTGTTTCTTCTAATGGAGTCTTGCTGTATTCTGACATAAGCAGTTAGCCCCAGCACTTGAACCGCCTCGGAGATGAGAGTTAACTCTATGCAGAAGCATAGAACATTGAGCTCCAGCTCGGATTTCAAACCTCTGTCTGTGGTGCTTCAGAGTGTAACCGTCAGATTCTTACAAGCAACTAACTAACTACACCCCTGGTGTGGAAATTGTAAGTAATAAATGAACAGGTAACATTTTTTTGGGGGTCCCAAAAAGACTCAAGTCGAGAACCCAAAATAGAAAAAAAAAACAGGTAGTGGACTATATATATATATATATATGTAGATATACAGTATGTATGTCATCTGTTAGCACCCTTTGCAAACTGAGCGAGAGGCCTTTTGGCACCATGCAATTCTGCTTAAAGTTGAACCAGCATAACATTCTGTGGTGATTTGCATATGCAGCCCATGATGCTTTGCATTGTGTGGGCATGTGTGATTTTGCATTTTTTATATATATAACAATATATAAATCAAGAAGGATAATAATAACAACAACCCCACCCAAAGGGGAGGGGTGTAAGGTACACCCCTGAGGTACAACACTGTACTTGCCAGCCCACATCCCAAAAGCTAGGTTCCGAGAGAGAAGGCGGGAGGGGGTCAGAATACAGCAAGACTCCATTAGAAGAAACACAATTACTAATGTGAGTAATTTTTCCTTCAAACAACATGAGGTCTTGCTGTATTCTGACTATTGCAGACTACCAAGCAGTACCTCCATGGAGGAGGGTACCAAACCTATTTTGGGAATAGGCTATGCAGTACTGCTGTACCAAACCTAGCATCACTCCTAGCCTGGATATCCAGAGAGTAATGCTTGGTGAATGTATGGACCGTTTTCCAGGTGGCTGCTTTGCATATCTTTAGTAGAGGTATATCTCTGGCTGTGCCCCTAGTCGAGTGGGCCCTCAGGCCTGAGGGAGGGAGGGAGGGAGGTGTTTTACCCAATTTGGTATAACAGAATTGTATACAGGCTACAATCTACCTGGCAATAGTTCTTTTAGTAGCTGGCCTACCTTTCTCACTTCACCATGAGTGAGGAACAATTGAAGACAGTCATTCCTACGTGCCTTAGTTTGCTGTATATAATAGCTAAGTGCCCTTTTAACATTCAAACTGTGTAACCTTCTTTTTCCTGAAGAGGAATGATCTGTGAAAAACACAGGAAGGGTCATGGACTGGTTCAGATGGAAATATGAAACCACTTTGGGTAAGAACCTCCTATTGGTTCTGAGGACCACCTTATCTCTATGGAATGAGATAACATCAGGTTCAACTGACAGGGTTTGTAATTCACTAATTCGCCTGGCAGAAGTAACAGCTACCAGAAACACAGTTTTACAGGTCATATACTTAAGTTCAGCGGAAGCCAAGGATTCGAAGGGTGGTTGCATAAGCTAAGCAATACAGATATTGAGATCCCAAGCTAGGGTGTACACTCTAAAAGGAGGGTTGTTATGAGTAAAACCTTTAAAGAACTTTCCAAAAACAGGGTGGGATGCCAGAGAAGAGCCCTTCCCTGCTGACACAAATGCAGAAACAGCTGCTAGGTGAACTTTTAAAGTGGATGGCCTAAGGCCTAAACCATTAAGGTGAACCAGATAATCTAAGACTGCGGCAATACCTGCAGCGTCTGGCAGGGTGTTCCTGCGTGAACACCAAATGCTGAATCTTTTCCACTGGAGTTATAAGTTTTACCGGTAGGTGGTTTCTGAGAACCCTTGAGGATGTCTAAAACTCCCTGAGAGAGATGCAGGCTTGCGTACTCTAACTCTTCAAGAGCCAGGCCTTGAAAGTGAGAGACTGGAGATTGGGGGTACCAGATCCTACCTTGAGAGGAGGTTAAGAGATTGTGTCTCTTGGGAAGAGACAGGGGAAGTGAGACTGCTAATGACAACAACAGAGGATACCATGGTTTCCTGGCCAGTCTGGAGCAATTAGAATCACTGTGCAGAGTTATGACCTGATCTTGACAAGAACCCTGAACAACAGGAGAAAGGGAGGAAAGGCATAAAGGAACTTGCTTTCTCAATCCAATATCAGAGCATCCAGGGGAACAGTCACCAGGACTGGAAGTCTGCAGCAGAACTGGGGAAGCTGATGATTGTCTGGGGCTGTGAAGAGATCTATCTCTGGAGTGCCCCACCTGGTGAAGATTACTTTCAGGATGAGAGGATCCACGGTCCATTCGTGGTGGCTCTGGGAGATTCTGCTCAGAGCATCTGCTAGCACAGTGTCCTTCCCTGGGAGGTGGACTGCTATTAGGGAAGTTTGAAGGGACTAGGCCAGAGACCATACTTTTATGGCCTTCGTGCACAAGGCCGTACACCAAGTGCCCCCTTGCTTGTTGATGTACCACATGGTGGTGGTGTCTGTCCTGACCTGAACCACCTTGTTCTTCACCGAGTCTGAGAAGAACTGAATGGCCAAGAATACTGCCCTAGTTCCAGAAGACTGATATAAAGGAGAGACTCTTCTGGGGACCAGACCCCCTGTGCTGTGAGGGCTCCCAGGTGGGCTTCCCAGCCCAGGAAAGAAGAATCTGTGGTGAGAACCACTGAAGGAATTTGCTTGAGAAACGGGACACCTTGCCTGAGATTGTCTTGGTCCAACCACCACTGGAGAGCTTGGACCAGAGTCTGAGTCACTGGAATCAGTTTGGTAAGAGAGTCTTTCCTCTGAGACCAAAATGAATCTTCTATGGAATTGAATGTCCCTCATCTGGAACCTGACCCCTTGAACCAATGCAGTGGAAGCCGCCATGTGGCTTAGGAGCTGAAGAAAATGTCTTGCTGGATGAGAAACCAGAGGATGAAAAGAGGAAGCGAGATCTGTAAGGGCCTGAACCCTGGCTAGTGGAAGGAATGCTTTTGCTTGAACTGTATCTAACTTTATCCCTATGAAAGTGTGAAGCCGTACTGATTCGAGAACTGACATTGGCAAGTTGAAAAGGAACCCCAGGGAACTGAGCAGATCCTGAGTGACCTGTACAGCTGACTTGACCTGGTTGGAAGACTGCCCTACAATGAGCCAGTTGTCCAGGTATGGAAATAGGGAAATGCCCTGTCTTCTGAGGAAGGCCACTACTACTGCAAGACACTTTGTAAACACCCTTGGCGCTGATGTTAGGCTGAAAGGCATAGTTCTGAACTGATAATGACTTGAAGGCAACTCGAACCTGAGGTACTTTCTGTGGGAGCACCTGATGGGAATATGGAAATAGGCATCCTTGAGGAAGCCAATCAGTCTCCTGGCCCTAGAGAGGGAAGAATTACTCCCAGAGTCACCATTTTGAACTTTAGTTTTAAAATGTGCTTGTTCAAATACCGTAAGTCTAGGATGGGTTGCCACTCCCCTGTCTTTTTGGGGGTAAGGAAGTATCTGGAGAACAGGCCTTTGACCCTGTGTGGAGTAGGAACTCTCTCCATGGCTCTGAGGGCCAACAGATAGGAAACCTCTGCTTCTAAAGCAATGGTTTTGGAGATGTTTGCAGGTGAAAAAGATCTGACCCTCATTTTGGGGAATTTTTTGAAACTGAGGGCTAATCCCTGGCTTACTACCTCCAGGACCCACCTGTCTGAGGTAACAGACTTCCAGACCTGGAAGTAGTAAGCCAGCCTACCTCCTACTGGAATTGGGGAGTCAACCGGGGCTGACACATCAGGGTGTCTGCTTGGCAGGAGCCTTAGACTGGGAAGAGGATGCAGCCCTGCTCATTACCCTCCTGCCTCTCCCTCGGAAGAACCCCCTCTGTTGGAAGGGAGAGGAAGCTTGGGCTTGGTCGAAAGGCCTCTGAAGAGGCCTGCCTCTGCCCCTAGACTGCTGCCTCTGAGGAGTGGCTTGCCTTTCCTTGGCTTGAGCACTTCTGTAAGTAGTCCTGTATTCATCCATTTTCTTCATGTAAGCCTCTGTTTGCTCCCCAAACAGAGAATTACGTACTACAGGGAAATCCATGGCCTTAGCCTGGGTGTCCTGTGAAAGGCTAGTACATCTGAGCCAATCAAATCTCCTGAGAGACACAGATGCAAACATAACTTGTGATGCCACATCATTTGAGCCCACAGCAGCATGGAATTGTACCTTTGATGCCTCAATCCCATCAGCAGCCACCTCCTCCAGCTCTTTGGCCAGCTGGGGGGAGGCCTGCTTGGCCAGTTCCAGAACAGTATCCCACCAGGACTTCTGGTACCTGGTTGCAAAGGACATATAGTTTGCCTGCCTGAGTCCCAAGGAAGATGCCAGATATTGTTTTTTGGCCATGGCATCCACCTTCCTGGAGTCTTTATCTGAGGGTGTGTGAAGCCAAAGGTATGTTAGCCTTGTCACAGGCTACAGCCTGCACTATCCCAACATGGCTGCTATGGTTGTAGAAAAACTCAGTACGTGAGCCTGACAACATATACCTCCTGTCCATTCTTTTGTCCACTGGAGGTAAAGTGTCTGGTGTCTGAAGAAACTTTTTTGTCCGTTTCCCCAAGGATCTGTGGAGGGGAATAGACAGCCTCTTAGACTCTGGGGATGTCCATCATCTTGACAAAATCAGACTCCTCTTCCACTTCTGCAGCTTCTACCATAGGGAGCTGGAGAGTTTCAGCCACCTTTTTGTAGAATAGTGGGAAGGGGACTCAGAAAGCCTGGGAGGGGAGACATTGGAGGGTCTGTCTGGGGAGATATCCAGTTCAATGGGCACATCCAGACCTTCTAATTCATTATCATCTTCCTTGTCTTGTTCTGGATAGTTTTCATCCCCCTCCCACTCCAATTCATAATAAGCATCCAGATCGTAATCCGATGGAGTAGGATCCATCCGAACTGACTGCCGGACCGAAGGCGTTGGTTCGGACGGAACTGATCGAAGCGATTGAACAATACTTATCACTTTGGCAATCTCATCAGTGGTTGGAGTACGTGGTTCTAGATCCAAACCCGAGTTGGATCTCCTTTTGCCTGAGGAGGTATAGCCCAGGTCAGTGGGCACCTCATCAAGTTCGGCCACAACCGAACTGGGCTGGCCATCCGGGTCAGGGGACTTCTTGGCCTCCCTTTCCTTTAGCCTACCCATTCTTTTATCCATAGTGGCTTTGGGAAAATGTTTACAGATTTGGCAGTCTGTTTTGAGGTGGTCAAACCCCAGACAATAAACGCAGATGAGGTGAGGATCAGCTTTAGCAAAAGCCTCCCCACACTCACCACAGTGTTGAAACCCAGTGGGCCCGTTTTTCTTTCTGGGTTTCTCAGACATGGCCAGGTTAACAAAAATTACCCTTAACAGCTGTTACGCCAGGTAATACTCTCTGATCAGTGACCAACCATGTTACGGGTTGTGGAAAGAAACTGGTAAAAAGCCTGTTTTTTTGGGAACCGATCGGAACTGGCACACCACTACAAACTCTAAGGAAGAATTCAAACAGAACAGTCGGTTCCCAACCGGACCGACTGCTAGGGAACCGAAGAAATTACAATTTCCACAGAATGAAATAAAAAACTATTCAATACCTGCTACACACTTACTGTTCCATAGACAGAGACTTGAAATACTGAAAAAATAATAAATCTATTAAAACCGACACTTTTTATGACACTTTACCGAACTGAGCGAAGGAGCAATCTCCGGAGCGACTTCACAGTTAGGTGGAGTAAAGAATCTGATGGTTACACTCTGAAGCACCACAGACAGAAGTATGAAATCCAAACTCGAGCTCAACGTTCTATGCTTCTGCATAGAGTTAACTCTTTCATCTCCGGGGCAGTTCAAGTGCTGGGGCTAACTGCTTATGTCGGAATACAGCAAGACCTCATGTTGTTTGAATAGCTTGTTTATTGCCTTTTGGCACAAATTTCTAAACAATTTCTCTTTGATAGTTAGTTAGCATAGTGCTTGTAAGAATCTGACAGATACACTGAAGAGTACCTGGGACAGAGGTTTGAAAGTCGAGCTCGACCTCAACGTTATATGCCCTGGCATAGAGTTAACCCTTTCCTCTCTGGAGCAGTTCAAGTGCTGGGGCTAACTGCATATAGTCAGAATACAGCAAGACCCCATTAGAAGAAACAACATTACTATGGTGAGTAATTTTTTCCCCCCAGTCTCCTGTGATGGATGGTGTCAAAGGCTTTGCTGAAGTCTAGGTACACTATGCCCACCACATCACCCTGGTCTATTATTTTGGTTACCCAGTCAAAGAAATTAGTCATTTGTTTAACATGATTGACCTGCTGTGAAGCCATGTTGCTTGGGGTCTAGTTTTCCATTTTCCCTCAGGTATTCCACTATTCTCTCTTTCAGTAATGCCTCCATAATTTTTCCCACTATAGCGATTAGGCTGACTGGGTGATAGTTTCCGATATCCTCTCTGCTTCCTCCTTTGTGCAAGGGCACTGCTGCTGCTGTTCTCCAGTCCTGAGGTACTGTGCCGCTGTCCAGTGACTTACTGAATAGCTCTGCTAGTGGTGCTGCAGTTTCTTCCCGTAGCTCTTTCAACACCCTCGTGTGAATACCATCTGGTCCCATTGCCTTATCAACCCTAAGTTTGTTTAGTTCTTCTAGGACCCTTTCCCTTGTGAAGGAGCTAGTGTCTGCCTCCTCATTATTGTGTTCAGTCTGCTTTAGTGGAGGTCCTTTCCACTATCTTCTATTGTGAATACGGAGCAGAAAAATTTGTTAAACACCTCTGCTTTGAGTTTGTCTTCTTCTACCGTCTGGCCATGTTGTGCTGCTAATCTGACTGTTCCTCCCTTACTCTTTCCCCTCATGTACCTATAGAAGGTTTTATCTTCCTTCTTGACTTCCTGTGCTATCCTTTTCTCTGTTTGTGCTTTGACCCTTTGAATGCCTTTCTGCCTCCCTGAGTTTGTAGTAGTGTCTATGAATTTAGAGCGGGATTGTTTTCGTTATCTGATGCACACATCTTTCACTGATTTTTGAATGCCTTTACTACATATATTACACTTGATCATTTTATGAATGTTATACATGTAATATTCAAGTTTGGGTGTTTATCAGTGCTGCAGTATCCTCACACTGCGGGTGGTTGAAGTCCCTAGGCTGTGCCTCGTGCCTCACACCCCATCCAGGGGAATTCACTTATTCCAGTATTGCTGTACACCTGACTGGATTATTCGTTAATTGCTGTACACTGAATGGCCTTCCTTATTCAATGTCTTAAGTGTAGTCCTCAGCAAGCTAATGGGATCCCCTTGCCCTTTGGGTACATAAACCCCAAGCAGCTTAACTTCATCTCCTGGAAAACTGTTTTCACAACTACCTGGATTCCTTCTGCATAGTCGCACTTATGCATTATCTAAACATGTGCAAAGTCCTCAGGAGGACCCATGGTAAGAGCTTTAACTCATCCATTCTGTCTTGTACCCTCACCTCTCCATGCCTCTGATCTTTCTTTCCAATGGAAATGAGAAGTTGCCCCATGGTAGCTCTGCCCCAAGTTTATTTTTTCAGAGTTCCTTCAGTTGCTGAGCACTGATTTTTGCTTGTGGTACCTTGCTTGGCTTGAGCTTTGTCCCTGGGTCACCGTGGTGAACATCTCTTGGGTAATTTTTGCTGGGACCGTAGCATGCATTTTTTAGAGTCTTAAGATATGTCTGGTCAAACATCAGACTTCAAGCGATTGAATAGCTGTAATCGGAAGATGCTAAGGATGGATCCAGATGACATCTGCCTGTACTACCAAAGTCCAGTGTACAACAATAAGACCTGAACTCTCTGCCAGCCCATGCTGCCTGATTCTTTGGCACATCTTGAGCACTGGCCTCCCAAGCTCTTGAACCAGCACAGCACATCAGGTAAGAGTAAAAGCAAGAATCTGTCCTCCCCACCCCGCTCTGTTTTGGTGGCTTTCTCTGCACCCGTCCAGCTGGCCTTTGGTGGACTTGGAGGAGGTCTTTCCTCACTCCACAGAATTCAAAGAGGAGGCACATGCCCACTGGACTGTACATTTGGTAGATTTTCTCAATCCCAAACTGTTTGGGCCTGCTCAGCCCATTTATGAGGTGTGGACTATCGCCCATGTGGTGATCCTCCCCATGGTCCCACCACAAAGGTGGCTGTCCCTAAACAACCCTCCCCAGGAGATCTTTGTTTGCAGCAGTCCCCCAGTCATACCTCCTTGGGGACCAGGTCAGAGGAAGAGTCCCTTGAGTCTAGGACTGGCTTTGGGGGGTGTCCGATTGTCAAGGAAAATTGTATTAAAAAATGTTTGTGTAGCCACTGCAGTGTTATGAAACCTAAGTTGATCAGCAATAGGAGAAATGTGTAGCATTTGCATGTAACCTTATGTTAAGCAGCTGTTCAGCCACTTCCGAGTGAACTCAGATGTGCAGCAAGTGAGTGATATACATACACAGTTTTGTGTAGTAGTTGATGAAAACTGTGTTGTTGTTTGCTACACAATACCAAATAAAATATTCCATGCCGTTAGTTTGCAGAAGTAGAGGGCCTTATCTGGAAACCCTTCAAACAACATGAAGTCTTGCTATATTATAGACATTAGCAGTTTGTTCCAGCTCTAGAACTGCCCCGGAGTGAAATGGTTAAAACCATTCCAAAATAGAATTTTGGCACGAGAGCAGCTCTATCTGTGTCATTTCAAACTTGAACTGTCAGATTCTTTACTCCGCCTCAGTGAACAGTCGCTCCGGAGATTTCTCCTTCTGCTCGGTTCATTTCTCGGTTTAAAAAGTGTTTTCTCGGTTGGATTTAACGAGAATAGTTTTATTTTACACGCCAAAAACCGTTCGGCCAAGCTCTATCTATGTAACCGTAAGTAAATGAAGGTTTTGTCTGTGTGGAACTTGTAAGTTATCGGTTCGGTTTTGAACCGATCAGTGGGTTTAAAACTCATTTAAAACTAAAAGTTACTATTTTAGTGTGTGGTTCCTGGTTCTTATCGGTTCTAAAAAAAACGGATTTATTACGTTTTTTTCCAATACCCGTGACACGGTTAGGAACCGATAAGGGTGTCTTGCCTGGCACTGCCGTTAAAAGGGCAAGTTTTTGGTTAGGCTGGCATTATGTCTGAGAAACCCAAAGAAAAACGGGCCCACTGGGTTTCAACACTGTGATGTTTGTGGGGAAGTCTTTGCCAAGGCTGACCCACACACCACATGTGTTTATTGTCTGAGGTTTGACCACCTCCAGTCAGACTGCCAGGTATGTAGAATTTCCCTGCAGCCACCCTGGAAAAAGATTGGGCAGGCTTAGGGAGCGAGAGGCCAAAAGTCCGCTGATCCGGATGGCCAGCCCGTTCGGTGCCAACCGAACCAGAGGAGTGCCCTCTGACCAGGGCCAGACTTCCTCGGGCAAAGAAAAGCTGGTTCTGAGGAACCAATTCCAGTAAAGAAAACAAGAAAATCAGCGTCTGGGTCCAAAATTCCTTCTCCAACTGCTGCAGAGATAGCAAAAGCCATACAAATTGTCCAGTCACTGTCTCAGGGTCCGTCCGAACCACCACTATCTGGTAAAAGGTCGGTTCGTCCGGTCCCAGTGGCTCAGGATTATGATATTGAGGAATTTTATGAACCAGAGGAGGGGGAGGAGGATTATGAACAGTATGAATGTGGCTGGGAAGGTCTGGGTGTGCCCATTGAACCGGACATCTCCCCAGACAGACCTTTAGAATCTCCCCCTATGCTGTCTGAGTCCCCATCTCATTTTATGTTTTATAAAAAAGTTGCTGAAACCCTCCAGCTTCCTTTAGAAGAGGCTGTGGATGAGCAAGAGGAGCCTGATTTTGTAGAAATGATGGATATTCCAGACTCTAGGAGATTGTCTATTCCTTTACATAAGTCTTTTAGGAAACAAACAATTAAAATTTTAAAAGCTCCTAATTCTGTGCCTCCTGTAGATAAAAAGATGGACAGAAGGTATACATTGTCAGGCCCCGATACAGAATTCCTTTCTTAGCAATGCAGTCATGTTGGGGTAGTTCAGGCTGCTGCCTGTGATAAAGCTAATATTCCCTTGGCTTCACATCCTCCTGACAAGGATTCCAGAAAAATTGATGCCATGGCAAAAAAACAATATATGGCAGCCTCTCTGGGACTCAGGCAAGCAAATTATATGGCTTATGTAGCTAGGTATCAGAAATCTAGATGGGATACTGTTATGCAATTGGCCAAGCAGGCCCATGGCCAGCTGGCTAGTGAACTAGAACAGGTGGCTGCTGATGGCATTGAAGCCTCTAAAGTTCAGTTTCATGCTGCTGTGGATGTTAATGATGTTTCCTCTAGGGTCATGGCCACATCTGTAGCTTTTCGTAGGTTGGCCTGGCTCAGGTGTACTAGTTTGTCACAGGATACCCAGACTAAGGCTATGGATTTTCCTGTGGTGGGAAATTCTCTGTTTGGAGAGCAGACAGAGAATTACATGAAGAAGATGGATGAATATAGGACTACTTACAAGAGTGCCCAGGCTAAGGAGCTGCAAGCCACTCCTCAAAGGCATGCCCCAGGGGTAGGGGTAGGCCTTTCACAGGCCTTTCTACCAGACTCAGGCCCTCCTGCTATGCTCAGAGGGGTTTCTTCAGAGCAGGGGCAGGCGAGGGTGGGCAGACCTGCTCCCACCCCAGCCTAAAGCTCCTAAAACAGGCACCCTGATGGGGTGCCCAGGGCCGATTCTCCTGTACCAGTGGGGGCAGGCTGGCTTACTTCAGTCAGAATTGGGCTTCTTTAACCTCAGACTAGTGGGTTCTGGAAGTAGTAAGCCAGGGTCTGGTTCTCAGCTTCAAAAGTTTCCCAAGTTGAGAAGCAGGCTTTTCTACCTGCAAGTGCTTCAGAGACCCCGCTCTGGAAACAGAGGTCTCATCCTCGTTAGCTCTCAGAGCAGTAGAAGGGTTCCTCCTGCATCAGGGCAGGGGTCTGTATTCAGATACTTCCTTACCCCAAAAAGACAGGAGAATGGCGGCCCATTTTAGATCTCAGATATCTGAACAAGCATCTTTTGAAACCAAAGTTCAAAATGGTAACTCTGGCAATGATTTTACTTTCCCTAAGGCCAGGGGACTGGCTAGCCTCCCTGGACCTCAAGGATGCCTATTTCATGTCCTAATCAGAAGATCCCATCGAAAGTACCTCAGATTGAACGGCCTTCAGGTCATTACCAGTTCAGAGCAATGCCCTTGGCCTTACCTCTGCTCCAAGGGTATTCACAAGTGTCTAGCAGTGGCAGTGGCCCACTTAAGGAGGCAGAGGATTGCTGTTTTCCCTATCTAGTTGACTGGCTCATTGTAGGCCAGTCCCCAGAACAGGTAAAATCTCACCTGCAGGTCACCCAGCAGCTTCTCACCTCCCTGGGTTTTCTGCAACCTACCAAAGTCGGTTCTGGAACCAGTCCAGGTACTCACCTTTATAGGGCAGAATTGACACAAAGTTAGCCAGAGCCTTTCTTCCCCAGAAAGGGTAAGGAATTTAGTGGCTCTGGCCTCTTCCTTCACTCTGCAGGTCTCGACCACAGCAAGACACTTTCTGCAGCCCTGGGGCACATGGCTGCATCCACAGCTGTTGTGCAGGGAGCCAGATTTCAGATGAGAGACATTCAGTTTCACTTGAGAACCTTTTGGTCTCAGAGAAGAGACCCCCTTTCCAAATTGGTCCCAGTGACTCGAACCTTGATCCTAGCTCTCCAGTGGTGGCAGGATCAGAGCAATTTAAGAGCGGGGGTCCCCTTCATTCCCCTTCTCACGACTTGACTCTCACTACAGATGCTTCCCTTCTGGGTTGGGGAGCCCACATGGGCGACCTTTCCACTCAGGGAGTTTGGTCCCCCCAGGAATCTCTGCTCCACATCAATTTGCTGGAACTCAGAGCTGTCTTTTAGCTCTTCAAGCTTTTCTGCATCTGTCCACGACAAGGTGATACAAGTCAGAACAGACAACACCACAACAATGTGGTACATCAACAAACAAGGGGGCACTCGGTCTTGGCCTTGTGCACCGAGGCAATGAAGTTGTGGTCTCTGGCCTATTCCCTGAACACTTCCCTCAGCAGTTCATCTTCCAGGAAGGACAATGTCCTAGCGGATGCCCTCAGCAGGATTTCCCAGGGCCATCACGAATGGTCCCTGGATCCTCAAGTGCTGGGGATAGTTTTTGCCAGGTGGGGCATCCCTCAGATAGATCTTTTGCAGCCCCAGACAATCACAGACTTCCTCTGTTCTGTTGCAGGCCTCCAGTGCTGGGCTCAGTTCCCCTGGATGCCCTTCTTCTGGATTGGGAGGGAAGTTCCTCTATGCTTCCCCTTTCCTGTCCTATTCAAGTACTAGTCAAAATCAGATCTCAGCCTTGCAGGGTGATTCTGATTGCCCGGATTGGGCCAGGCAGCCCTGGTACCCTCCTTCTGTCTCTGACAGTCCATCTTCCCTGTGCCTCCCAGGAATCACAATCTGTTGACTTGTGCCCAGGAAGGGTTTGGTATCCGGACCTCAAATCCCTCAACCCCAAGGCCTGGCTCTTGAGGAGTTAGAGTTTGCTGATTTACACCTCTCTCAGGGTGTTCTTGAGATCCTAAAGGCTTCCAGAAAGCCTTCCACTAGGACTACTTATAGTTCTAAATGGAAAAGGTTTTCCATTTGGTGTGCTAGGAAAATATTTCCCCAGAATCTGCTGAATTGCCCATTTTGTTAGATTACATGGTACATCTTAATTCCTTGGTCTCAGACCAGCTACCCTGAGAGTTCATTTGGCAGCTGTGTCTGCTTTTGTGTCAGCAGGAAAGTCATCCCCTCTTTCCTCTTATCCTGTGTTTTCCAAGTTTTTGAAGGGATTACTCCATACTAATCCTCCCTTTCGGGAACCGGCGCCTGCTTGGGACCTTAATGTTTGCATTGCCCAGTTAATGCAACCCCCTTTTGAACCTCTGTCTTCTGCAGTTCTTAAGTACCTAACTTGGAAAACTGTTTTTCTAGTGGCTATCACTTCTGCCAGACGCATAAGTGAATTGCAAGCCTTGTCAGTGGAGACTGACTTTATTTCTTTCCACAGGGATAAGGTAGTCTTTAGGACTAATAGGAAGTTTTTGCCTAAGATGGTTTCAGATTTCCATCTTAATCAATCTATCTCCCTTCCAGTATTTTTCACTGATCACTCCTCTTGGTGAGAGGAGGTTGCACAGCCTGGATGTTAAGAGAGCTCTTAGTTATTATAGAGCGTACTAAAGGTCACAGGTTCAATCCTCCAACTTTTCCTTACCTATGGTGAAGTTGGGAAAGGCAAACCTGCCACTAAGAGATCAATAGCCAGGTGGATTGTCTCTTGTATCCAATTTTGTTATCAGAAAGTGGGCAGAGCCCCCGGTTTGAGGGCTCATTCTACCAGGGGTACAGCTGCGTCTCTAGCTGCTGCCAGAGATATCCCTTTATTAGAGATTTGCCAGGCTGCTACTTGGAAAACGGTACACACTTTTACCAAGCATTACTCCGTGGATGTCCAGGCCAGGAGAGATGCTCGGTTTGGCACAGCTGTTCTTCAGAGCCTATTCCCTAAGTAGGTTCTGCCCCTCCTCCATGGAGGTACTGCTGTGTATTCTGCTAATGTCTATAATATAGCAAGACTTCATGTTGTTTGAAGAAAAATTACTCACCTTAGTAATGTTGTTTCTTCTAATGGAGTCTTGCTATATTATAAACCTCCCAACCTGCCCTCTCAGAACCTCTACTTGGTGGGGTGCGGGCAACTTAGTGTGGGCACTACTTATGTCCTGTTAGCATTTTGTCCCCTTTGGGACTTTGGGGTGTATGTAGTACAGCTGTGTGTGTGTGTTTTATTATACTTATGTTCCATTTTCATATTATTAGAATGGTGTTAGTATTTCTGGTCCCCTGACTTGAGTCTTGGGTGTTGGGACCATCAATGGTTGTTATTATTTAGGTAGCCATTTGGCTAGTGTAGGTTACAGCTTCCACACAGACCTTAGTGAGTTTGGCTCATAAAGATCTGACAGTTCAAGTTAGAAATGACACAGATAGAGCTGCTCTCGTGCCAAAATTCTATTTTGGAATGGTTTTAACCATTTCACTCTGGGGCAGTTCTAGAGCTGGAACAAACTGCTAATGTCTATAATATAGCAAGACTCCATTAGAAGAAACAACATTACTAAGGTGAGTAATTTTTTCTTCTCCCCTCTAGACTTCCATATGCTGTTGATCATCAGTTTGATCCAGGACATGCTCCTGCTTGTCCAGGAGCTCCTCCCGCTATTCTCATAGGCACCACAAGAATCCCAAGAATAGGCCTGAGGGAGGGAGGGATAAATACAGGAACTACAAACATAGGCACAGAAGCTGGTCTTGATCTCAATTGGTTAAGCGCAGTGCACACCTCAGGTACATCTGTCTTGAAACTGAGGGGAACAAATCACTAGAAATTATGATTAATCTCCAGAAAATGGTAAAAGGGCAGTATGCCAAGACTCAGCTGCCCAAGACCCACAAGGGACTCATATTGTTTCACATTCTGGGGTGACTACAACCTACAGCTGAGCTTAGTGGGATTCTCCTAGTATTGGTGGTGTCCCGTCGCCTCCAGCTCAACACCCCCCCAT
The DNA here is from genome assembly GCA_016271365.2 of Neoceratodus forsteri. Taxonomy (NCBI): domain Eukaryota; kingdom Metazoa; phylum Chordata; order Ceratodontiformes; family Ceratodontidae; genus Neoceratodus; species Neoceratodus forsteri. Next base: position 488,089,572 of record CM057449.1, read on the forward strand.
TCAGCCTCTGCACCCAAGTGACTCCAAGGGTTCTATGGGCACTTCAGTGCCAGATTATGGGTGCACGGCTCACAGCCTGACAAGTTGGTTCATGATTCACCACGTGTGGGTTCCCAGATTTACGGTTGCAGCTGTCTTACTAGGGTTGATGATGAAGGTTGGGATGATTGCAGTCCATCTGAGGACCTTCAGTCAGTCTTCCACCTTCACAGGAAGATCTTGTCTTCTCTCTCTTGACATTCTGCTCAAGGAGGTGGTGACCGCATGGAAGTACAAGCACACTGAGATCATAGAAAAGGAATCCACTTCATTCCTAGCTGTGCTGATCAGTGACACTGTACTCAGTCTGGCGAAGGTAGTGTGGCCTCGTCCAGCCTTGGCTTGATGGGCCCCTCAGTACAGGGACTGCCAGTATGCGATCCTCCGAGGGATTTAAGACCTTCATGGAACAGCTAGAAGCTTCCGGTCTGGTAGCTGCCACTGTTTAGCATAAGGGCATGACAGCTGGGACTCCTACTGCACCTCACGTGAGGAAGGAGTCTAATCACCATGATCAGCAGGTCTGCAGAATGTACTCAGCAGATGCACTGGCTGTGCAGCAGGCCTGCTATTCTGGATGTTTTGACCACTAACATTGTGTCTGTGGCCAGTGGTTACTGCATTAACAAACTCCCTTCCCCCTGCGCATTAGGAAAAGGCCACCCAACTCCTCAATTGTGGCATAGCAGCAGCATCGAGGCATCATCTACAGTTCAGCATGGGTTCGAGGTGTATGGCTGTGGGAGTGGTACTTAGTGAGTACAGCTGGTTGCTCACCTTTTCCTTTAATCAGGCTATTCATCACAGGAGTTTGGATCTACCATGTGAAGGTCTCTGCTGTTCATCCCTCAAGTGGAGAGGGCATCCTGAAGAATATCCAAGTATACAAAAAGATCATCAAGGTGGTCTTGTCTATGAGTACCCAAAGCAGCAGCAGACATCCTCGCCAGCAGTGACAGGTCTGTTCCTCCTTGTTCTTTTGCAACTGAACTTGAGGTCACAAGTAGCAGAACAAGTCCTACAATAACTGTTATAGCTGAATCAGGAGTAGTAGTTGAGGAGGTTTCTGCACCAGAAAAGACAACAACAAATTGGTTTCTCTGTGAAGTGACCTGGGAGGGTCCATCAGATGTCCCCTGCTGGTCCTTTCTTGATCTCCCAGCTGCCCAATACAGTTGTTGCCACACTTTTCCAAGTGAGGAGATTTTTGAAATCTGGGGTGTGTTTTGAACATGGTGATGTTACAGCTAGGCCTATCGGTGTGCGGAGTATCTTCCAAGACTTGCTCTTCCACATAGTGACACACATTTGGACTTGGGGGGCCAGAGGTGCTAGGGCCCCATTGAAACCAGAACTTTAGGGGCTAGTGGCACAGGCACATGCACCCACAAGTTTGTTCCACCTCTGCATCCATTGGTACATAGTGGTGCCAGCTCCAACTGCCTCAGTTCCTTTTTTCCTGTTGTCTAAGTACACTGTCTCTCACTTTCCCTGTCTGGGACCAGAACTTACAGTTTGTATTACAAACAGCATTTTTGTCTAGTTAGTCACTTAACACTAATAGTATTAGCTAGTGTTCATTGTTTTTACAGGTTTAGTTTAAAAAATATTTCCTCACAGCCCTATCACCTTTGAGGATGGTAACCAACAGGTACGGCACCTGAACAGACATTTCAAACAACATGAAGTCTTGCTATATTATGACTATTGCAGTTTGTCCCAGCCTTATAACTGCTCTGGAGGTTAAAGAGTTTACTTCCATGCAGAGCATGGAGCTTAGATCGCGAGCTCGGTTCAGAAGCTCTGTTAGGTTGGTTTCAAACCGAAACCGTCAGATTCTTTACTCCGCCTCACTGAACAGTCGCTCCGGAGATTCCTCCTGTTGCTCGGTTCATTTCTTCGGTTTAAAGCGCTATTTCTCGGTTGAATTTAACATAATTTAATTATTTTAACCACAAAACCGATCGGTTCAAGCTCTGTCTATGGTAATCGTAAGTAATAGATAGGTTTTTTTCTGTGTGGAACTTGTAAAGTGTTATCGGTTCGGTTAAACCGATTGAATTGTATTAAAATTTAAGTTTAAAGCCTTTTAAGGCTTCTTGGAGTGCGGTTCCCGGTTCTTATCGGTTCTAAAAAACGGATTTCATTACGGTTTTTTCCACGACCCGTGACACGGTTTGGAACCGATAAGGGTGTCTTGCCTGGCACTGCCATTAAAAGGGCAAGTTTGTTGGTTAGGCTGGCATCATGTCTGAGAAACCCAAAAGAAAAACCGGCCCACTGGGTTTCAACACTGTAGTGTCTGTGGGAAGCCTTTGCCAAGGCTGACCCACACACCATGTGTCTATTGTCTGGGTTTGACCACCTCAATTCAGACTGCCAGATTTGTAAAAATTTCCCTGCAGTCACCCTGGACAAGAGAGTGGGCAGGCTCAGGGAACGAGAGGCCAAAAAGTCCGCTGACCCGGATGGCCAGCCCGGTTCGGTGTCAACCGGAGGGAGTGCCCTCTGACCAGGGCGAGACTTCCTCGGGCAAACGAAAAGCTTGCTCTGAGGAGCGAGTTCCAGCAAAGAAAACTAAAAAATCAGCAGGTTTGGAGTCCAAAATTCCTTCTCCAACTGCTGCAGAGATAGCCAGGCAATACAGATTGTCCAGTCCCTGTCCCAGTTCCCTCCGAACTGCCACTGTCTGGCAAAGGTCGGTTTGGTCGGTTCCAGTGGTTCAGGATTATGATATAGAAGAGTTCTATGAACCAGAGGAGGGATGAGGATTATGATCAGTGTGAATGTGACTTTGAAAGTCTGGATGTGCCCATTGAACGGACATCTCCCAGACAGACCTTCAGGTGAGTCTCCCCTAGGCTTTCTGAGTCCCTTCTCATTTTGTTTTATAAAAGTTGCTGAGACCCTCCAGCTTCCCTTAGAGGAGGCTTTGGATGAGCAAGAGGAGCCTGACTATGTGGAGATGATGGATATCCCAGAGTCAGGAGGTTGTCCATCCTTTACATAAATCTTTTAGAAAACAAACAATAAAAATTTTAAAGCTCCTAATTCTGTGCCTTCTGTGGATAAAAGGATGGACAGGAGGTACACTTTGTCAGGTCCTGATACAGATTTTTTTTCACAGCAATGCAGTCATGTGGGGGTAGTTCAGGCTGCAGCCTGTGATAAAGCTAATATTCCACTGGCTTCACATCCTCCTGACAAGGATTCCAGGAAGATTGATGCCATGGCCAAAAAACAATACATGGCAGCATCCTTGGGACTCAGACAAGCAAACTATATGGCTTATGTTGCAAGATACCAGAAATCTAGATGGGATACTGTCATGGCCTTAGCTAAACAGGTCCCTGGCCAGCTTGCAAAGGAGCTGGAGCAGGTGGCTCTTGATGGTATTGAGGCATCTAAGGTGCAATTCCATGCTGCAGTGGATTCTAACGATGTATCCTCTAGAGTCATGGCTACATCTGTGGCTTTTCGAGATTGGCCTGGCTCAGGTGTACTACTTTGTCACAGGATACCCAGTCTAAGGCTATGGATTTTTCTGTGGTGGAAAATTCTCTGTTTGGGAGCAGACAGAGATTATATGAAAAATGGATGAATATAGAACCACTTACAGGAGTGCACAAGCCAAGGAACGCAAGCCACTCCTCAGAGGCAGCCCCAGGGGTAGGGGTAGGCCTTTTCACAGGCCTTTACCAGTCCCAGGCCTCCTCCCTTCAGCCTATGTACAGAGGGGTTCTTCAGAGGGAGGGCAGGCGGGGTTCGAGCAGGCCTGCTCCACCCCCTCAGCCTAAAGCCCCTGCCAAACAGGCACCCTGATGGGATGCCCAGGGTCGACTCTCCACTACCTGTAGGGGCAGGTTGGCTCACTCCGTCCAGGACTGGGAGTCTTTAACTTCAGACAGGTGGGTCCTGGAAGTAGTGAGCCAGGGTCTGGTTCTCAGCTTCAAAAAATTTCCAAAGATGAGAGCCAGATCTTTTCCACCTACAAACCCTTTAGAGACTCTTGCTTTGGAAACAGAAGTCTCAACCCTCTTGGCTCTCAGAGCTGTAGAAAGGGTTTCTCCCCCTCACCAGGGCAAGGGTCTGTACTCCAGGTACTTCCTTACCCCAAAAAAGACAGGAGAGTGGCGGCCTATCCTGGATCTAAGATATCTAAACAAGCACCTTTTAAAGCCAAAGTTCAAAATGGTGACACTGGGAATGATTTTACCCTCCCTAAGGCCAGGGGACTGGCTAGCCTCCCTGGACCTCAAGGATGCCTACTTCCATGTTCTTATCAGAGCTCCATCGAAAGTACCTCAGATTCGAACTGCCCTCAGGCCATTATCAGTTCAAAGCAATGCCCTTGAGCCTCACTTCTGCCCCAAGGGTGTTCACAAAATGTCTGGCAGTAGCAGTCGCTCATCTAAGAAGGCAAAGATTGCCATTTTTCCCTACCTGGACGACTGGCTCATTGTGGGTCAGTCTCCAGACCAGGTCAAATCACACTGCTAGTTACCCAGCAGCTGCTTGCCTCTCTGGGATTTCTTCTCAATCTTCCAAAGTCAGTTTTGGAACCTGTCCAGGTACTCACCTTTATAGGTGCAGAACTGGACACAAGCAAGCCAGAGCCTTCCTTCCCTTGGAAAGGGTAAGGACCTTAGTGGCCCTGGCCGCGCCTCCTTCACTCTGCAGGTCTCTGACCAGCAAGGCATTTCCTGCAGCTCCTAGGGCACATGGCTGCCTCCACAGCTGTGGTGCAAGGAGCAAGATTTCAGATGAGGGACATTCAGTTCCATTTGAGAGCTTTCTGGTCTCAAAGAAGAGATCCTCTATCCAAGTTAATCCCAGTGACTCGAACTCTGATCCAGGCCCTTCAGTGGTGGCAGGATCAGAGCAATCTGAGACAGGGGGTGCCTTTCATCCCTCTGTCCTATTCCTTGACCCTTACTACAGATGCATCCCTCTTGGGATGGGGAGCTCACATGGGCGACCTCTCCACCCAGGGGTTATGGTCCCCTCAGGAATCTCTGCTCCACATCAATCTGTTGGAACTCAGAGCTGTTTTTCTAGCACTTCAGGTTTCTCTGCATCTGTTCAGAACAAGGTGGTACAGGTCAGAACAGACAACACCACTACAATGTGGTACATCAACAAACAAGGGGGCACTCGGTCTTCGGCCTTGTGCACCGAGGCGATGAAGTTGTGGTCTCTGGCTTATTCTCTGAACACTTCCTCATAGCAGTTCACCTCCCAGGCAAGGACAATGTCCTGGCAGATGCTCTCAGCAGGATTCCCAGGGCCATCACGAATGGTCACTGGATCCCTAGTACTGGGGATAGTGTTTGCCAGATGGGGCACTCCTCAGATAGATCTTTTGCAGCCCCAGACAATCATCAACTTCCACTGTTTTGTTGCAGGCCCCAGTGTTGGGCTCAGTTCCCCTGGATGCCTTTCTCCTCGATTGGGAAGGGAAGTTTCTTTATGCCTTTCCCCCTTCCCTCTCCTGTTCAAAGTACTAGTCAAAATCAGGTCTCAGCCCTGCAAAATGATCCTGATTGCTCCAGACTGGGCCAGGCAGCCCTGGTACCCACTCCTTCTGTCCTTAGCAGTCCATCTTCCCCTGTGTCTCCCCAGGAACCACAATCTGTTAACCTGTGCTCAGGGGAGAGTTTGGTATCCGAATCTCAAATCCCTCAACCTCAAGGCTTGGCTCTTGGAGCAGTTAGAGTTGCTGATTTACAACTTTCTCAAAGTGTTCTCGAAATCCTGAAGGCTGCTAGGAAGCCTTCCACCAGGGCTACCTATAACTCCAAGTGGAAAAGGTTTTCCATATGGTGTTCTGGGAAGCATGTTTCCCCGGAATCTGCTGGTTTACCCACTGTATTGGACTACATGGTCCATCTTAATTCTTTGGGACTGAGACCAGCTACCCTGAAAGTGCACTTGGCTGCTGTCTCTGCCTTCATTTCAGCAGGGAAGCCCTCTTCTCTTTCTGCTCATCCTGTATTTTCCAAGTTTTTTAAAGGATTGCTTCACACCAATCCTCCATTCAGGGACCCTGCCCCCGCTTGGGATCTTAATGTATGCATTGTTCAGCTAATGCAACCCCCTTTGAGCCTCTGTCTTGTGCAGAGCTTAAGTATTGACTTGGAAAACTGTATTTCTGGTAGCCATCACTTCTGCCAGGCGTATAAGTGAGTTACAGGCTTTATCAGTAGAGACTGACTTTATTTCCTTTCACAGGATAAAGTAGTCCTCAGGACTAACAGGAAGTTTTTGCCTAAGGTGGTCTAGATTTTCACCTTAACCAATCTATTTCACTTCCAGTGTTCTTCACTGACCATTCCTCCTCTGGTGAGAGGAGGCTGCACAACTTAGATGTTAAGAGGGCCCTAAGTTACTACATAGGCGTACCAAGGGTCACAGGTTTGACTCCCTCCAACTGTTTCTCACTTATGGTGAGGTTGGGAAAGGAGACCTGCCACTAAGATCCATTGCCAGGTGGATCGTTTCTTGTATCAATTTTGCTATCAAAAGCTGGGTAAGGTTCCCCTCAGGCCTGAGGGCTCACTCTACCAGAGGTACAGCTGCATCTCTAGCTGCTGCTAGAGACATCCCTATCTTGGAGATATGTCAGGCAGCTACTTGGAAGACAGTACACACTTTCACCAAGCATTACTCCCTGGATATTCAGGCCAGGAGGGATGCTCGTTTGCGCAAGCCGTGCTTCAGAGCCTATTCCTAAGTAGGTTCTGTCCCTCCTCCATGGAGGTACTGCTGTGTAGTCTGCAATAGTCATAATATAGCAAGACTTCATGTTGTTTGAAGAAAAATTACTCACCTTAGTAATGTTGTTTCTTCTAATGGAGTCTTGCATATTATGACCTCCCCAACCTGCCCCTCTCAGAACTCCTACTTTGGGTATGGGGTGGGTAGTCCCTGTTGGCATTTATTGATGCCCTCTTTCATGTTTGGGTGTTGTGTTTATTTAGTTATTTTATCTTATTTTCTGGTCCACTGACTTGAGTCTTGTGTTGGGACCAGGAAAATGTGTTAATATATTAGTAGCCAGTTGGCTAGTGTAGGTTACAGCTTCCACACAGAACCTTAGTGAGTTTTTGCTCGTAAAGATCTGATGGTTTCGGTTTGAAACCAACCTAACAGAGCTTGTGAACCGAGCTCGCGCTCTAAGCTCCATGCTCTGCATGGAAGTTAACTCTTTCACCTCCGGAGCAGTTCTAAGGCTGGGACAAACTGCAATAGTCATAATATAGCAAGACTCCATTAGAAGAAACAACATTACTAAGGTGAGTAATTTTTTCTTTGTGTCTCACTATGTGATTGTTCTGGTAATGGGCAGTCTTGTGTCCAGGAGAAAGGGCAGTCATCATAGAGTCACAGAAAGAAATGGTCCTGGTCCTGGCCCTGCTCACAAACTGTGTCTGGTTCCAGGGACCACTTGACCTTGACCACAACTTCTCATAGGAAATCCAAAGAAAAGAGAAGACATAAGTCGAGTTCATGTTTTACCCACAATGCACCAATGCATTCATCTTTTGTAGGCCCAGGTTCTAACTCCAGAAATCACTCATTATGATTAAACCTTGGGATGGCAGAGAAAGGGCAGATATTGCCGATGGGGGACCCGAATATGCCTGATGTTAACTGGAGCACCTTTGCTGCAGCCACATCCAAGAACAGGGCCATTCTCATTGCCCTACAGGGGGCATGCCTCAGACAGTTTTGGAACCCACTCGGGAGGGAGCAGTCTTAGACCTGGTACTCTCAAATGGGGACAGAGAGAGGATCTCCGATCTTGAAGTAGGTAGCCATCTGGGAACAAGTGACCACCAGTATGGTTCATGATAAACTTAGCTGTAGAGTCAAGCCATACAAAAGTGAAGGTACTGGACTTCAGGAGGGCTGATTTTTGTCAAATTGGGGAGAGTGCCACAGAAGAGCACTAGCAAATAGGCAAAAAGGTGAGGTGGAGCAACAATGGGGAAACACCAAAACCGCCACCACAGAGGCAACAAGCCTTTGTGTGAAGCAAATAAACAAATCAAAACGAAAGAAAAAAACACTATGGTTCTCAAAAGAAGTGGTGGGGAAGGTAAGGGAGAAAAATATTGCATTCAGGAAGTATAAGGAACAAAGGAGGAGCAGGACAGAGAACTGTACCAGTTAAAGCAGAAGGAAGTGAGGAAGGCAGTCAGAATAGCAAAGGCCCAAACTGAGGAAAAGATAGCCAACTCTGTTAAGAAGGGGGATAAAACCTTTTATAGGTACATTAGGGAACAAAGAAAGACTATGGCAGGGAAACTGAGGCTGAATAAAGAGGAAGGTGGTTTGGCAGAGAGCGGCAGTGAAAATGCAGGGATACTGAACGAATACTTCTGCTCAGTATTCACAATGGAAAAGCAGGGGAAGATACCTAATCCAGTCAATAGAAACACTCTGGAGAGGGGGGTTGATATTAGTCCTTTCACAGAAGAAAGGATTATGAAAGAACTCTTAAAACTGAAGGTGGATAAAGCAATGAAAGAACTCTTAAAACTGAAGGTGGATAAAGCAACGGGGCCTGATGGGATTCACCCCAGAATTCTAAAAGAACTAAGGAAAAACTAGTAACACCACTGACTACCCTTTTTAATAAATCATGGGAGGATGGTGTGGTACCTGAGGACTGGAGGAAGGTGGATATGATTCCATTTCACAAAAGCAAGACAGAGGCAGGAAACTACAGACCTATCAGTTTGACCTCAGTGGTAGGGAAAATGATGGAATCACTTCCGAAGGAAAGAATTGTTAAGTACCTAGAGGCCAGTGGGGCACAGGACCCAAGGCATCATGGATTCACAGCAAGGAAGGTCATGTCAGACAAATCTAATTGATTTCTTTGACTGGGTGACCAAAGTAGTAGACCAGGGAGGGGCTGTGGACATGGCCTACCTAGACTTTAGCAAGGCATTTGACACAGTCCCGCACAAAAGATTAATAAACAAATTAGCCAGCCTGGGAGTGGGTCTTAGGGTGGTAGCCTGGGTAAAACACTGGCTGGACAACAGGACTCAGCGGGTAATAGTAAATGGAGTCCACAGTGAAGAAAGGGGGGTTACTGGGGTACCGCAGGGTTCAGTACTGGGTCCGGTCCTTTTTAATATCTTTATAAGTGACATTGCAGAGGGACCGGAAGGGAAAGTATGTCTCTTTGCAGATGACACAAAGACCTGCAACAGGGTTGATACACAAGGTGGGGTGGAAAGGATGAAAAGGGACTTGGCAAGGTTGGAGGAATGGTCAAATGTATGGCAGCTTAGATTCAACGCAAAGAAGTGCACCTGGGAAACAAAATCCAAGGGGAACAGTACACAATGGGGGGTGAGATGCTGACAACAACAAAAATGGAAAGGGACCTGGGACTAGTCATATCAGACGACCTAAAGGTAGGCTGGGGGGATACTGGGATGCATAGGGAAAGGTATCACCAATAGAAAACTGGAAGATCTTACTTTGAGAGAGCTCTTGCAGTAGGTAATTACATATAGGACTGATGCTGGCAGGACCCCACGGAAAAATTTCTAGCTAGCAGTCCCTGGCGAGGGACCGCCCCCATGTCAGGTGACCGGCGTCAGGGGATGTCGGTATAAAGGGGCGGTCCAGGACGCCCATCTTCCAGTTCTTTCCTGCTGTTAGCTCGTGCAGCGCCTCGCGGAAAAGTTCGTGCTTTGTCAGCTCTACCTTCGTCGTTTTTTTACTGAAAAATCTTTATTTTTTTCGACTAACATCAGTACTAGCATAGGTGTATGTCGTCCTCTACACCCTCGGAGCACAAGAATAAGTGCGATTCGTGTGGCGCACTCTCTGTGCCTGTTCTGCCTAGGCCCCGATCACCTAGTCGAGAAGTGCCAGCACTGCCTCAGTTTCAACGCGGCTACCCGGAAAAGGCGGCAGCAATCCCTGGAAGCCCGTATTCTAAAGAAGAAAATGAGTTCTATGGAGAAGGAGCTCAAAAAACTGAGGCAGGCGTCCACTTCCCCCGAAGGCCATCGGAAGAAGAAGGAGAAGGAGAGGCACTGGACAAGGGCCTCCACCGTGTCTCCCCAGGAGTCGCTGGACGCAGGTAACATCCTCCGGGGATCGCTCCCGACGGCCGCCTGGAGGTTTCCGAGGGGCGCCAGCCCACCCATCTGGCTCATGCCCGGGCCTTGCGGGCACCTCCGGGCAGTTGGAGGCCTCCGCCTCTGGTTCCGGCCGCAGGCTCGCGGCTACCACTGTGGGGTGACTCCGTAAGCGGGGCATCAGCTCCTCTATGTCCGCCTGGAGAGAGGCGAGGCGGGCGTCCGACCCTCCAGGTGACGAGCAGCCTCCTCTACACCGGACCAGGCCGATCACGCTACTCGCACCTGCCTCCGTGATGGCTCTCGAAAGTAGGACGTCACACGCGCCGAGCGACAGCTAGCCGACTAAGCTTCATGTCTGCACCTCCGGCGTCCAGCAAAAGGAACAACGACGGACACATCCATCGTAACCGCTCCCCGCAGCATTTGCCATCTGGGAACCAAGTCTCCGCAGCCTGACCTCACGGACTTTTCATCCCCGGGTGAAGCTGAGGATCTTTCGCGCCAGTCCAGTCCTTCTCCACTTGAGCTGGACCTGACGTCCGGCTCCCCGGACACCGCCCGGCGCCAGCCCCTCCGACATCGGTACCTCCAGCACTGCCTCCGCCGCCGGGTTGCCCACCGACTCTGGGAGACATTCCGCCCCCATCGGCCCCCGCCTCCGGGCTCTCCACTATGGATTCACCCAGGAGGCCTCCGGCTTGGCCGCCTGTTTCGGCAGCCCCCCCAGGCTCCCGGGTATCCTCCATCCTATTCGATGCTGGTGTACCAGGGACCGCAGTATCCGGCACCACAGTACCCAATGCCGAGCTTCCCGATGCCGCAGTACTCGACGCCACAATACCCGATGCTGGGCTACCCGCAGCTGGGTTTTGGATATGCTCCATACGGTTATAACCCGTATCCTTATCCCCCGCCTCCTCCTCCTCCACCGCCCTTGCGGCCGCCGGTGGACCTGCAGGAGACTCTGGCTTCCTGGTGGGCTGAGGCCAAGGCTCAGCTCACCAAAGAGATCGAGAGCCACCTTCCAATGATGGTGCCATCCCAGGTTCCAGTACGCCCAAGGCGGCACACTCCCTCACCACCTCTGGACTCCAGGGTTCTTCCGTCTGGATCCAGAGAAGGGCAGGACACGCTTCCCCGGGGACTTCCCAAGGGGTCCGTTCCTCCCCTGGGTCGGGAAAGGGGGTCTTTCTCTTCTTCATCCTCCTCTTCACTCTCAGTCTCCTCGGACTCTTCCAACGGCTGCTCCGAGAGGGACGACGAACCTCGCTCTCCGTGGAAGCCCAGGCCAAGGACTCCTCCGAAGTCTCCTCCGGAGGATCCTTCCTTTACGGAGTTGCTTAGGAAAATCGAGGAGGTTCATCAGTGGCACTCCCTGGAACCAGATCCTCAGCATCTGAAACTCGCTGAACATCTGGATCTGCCTGTGACAACTCCTACCTTGGTGCCACCCTGGATAGAGCCTCACGCCGACCTTGTTACCACAATATGGAAACAGCCGTCGGCCTTAGCCCCACTTCCTAGGAAGTCGAACTGGCTATATCAGGCTCCAGAGGGTGTTGATTTCCTGGATTCTCACCCTCGTGCTGACTCGGTCGTGATTAGTGCCGCTCACAGCTGGTCGGCGAACCCTAAACATCTTAGCTCGTCACCTCCTAATAAGGAATCTCACCTTCTGGACCAGTATGAGAGAAAGATTTACACTTCCTCCACAGTGGGAATCAGGGCCCTGAACTATGTTGGCCATATGGGGGACTACCAGAAGGCCATCCTGACTCAGGTGGAAGCCAAACTGGACTCTTTGCCTGACTCCCAAGTCAAGCAGGAGTTGGCTGATCTCGTCCGCTCTGCTCGTTCGGCCAGACGACATATGCTACGTGTGACATACGATGCAGTGGACACTGCTGGGCGGAGCTCAGCTTTCACAGTAGGCCTACGGCGTCATGCTTGTCTCCGCATGTTAGGTTTGGTCCCGGAGGTGCAATCTGCTATCCAGGAAGCGCCTTTCTGGGGGTCAGTGCTTTTCTAGGGTGATGTCAAGGACATCATCACCGATTTGCAAGAGAAGGGGACGGCTCTGAAGTCAGTTGATTCCATGTACCGTCCCCATCAGCAGCAGCGCCGTCCTTTTCGCAGACAGATTTGGCCAAAGGTGAAACCCCAGGGAAGGTGGGCCACAAAAAAGCTGGGCCCCTGCAGCTGCCAAGCCCCGCCCCCCAAAAAAGCAGTGGGTGCTTCAGCTGTGGCGCTGCCCCACACCACCTGACTCCTTTCCTCTCCCACTGCCTCCGGACTCCCCGGAGGAACCGGTAGGAGGGAGGTTTTCCCTCCACCTTCTGGGATGGGAGAGGATAACCACAGATTCTTGGGTGCTCCAGCTCATAGCAGAAGGACTCTCCATAGAGTTCTTCAGAAACCACCCCGCCACCCCCCTCTGAAGTCGTCGTATTCACGGGAACATCTTCTCTTGGTCCAGGAAGACATCTCGGCTCTTCTGCTGAAGCAAGCGATAGATCCTGTCCCCCTTCATCTACAGGGGACGAGTTACTATTCCCATTTCTTCCTAGTCCCAAAGAAGACGGGAGATCTCAGACCAATTTTGGATCTCAGTTCCCTGAATCTTTACGTAGAGTACAAAAGGTTCAGGATGCTCTCCTTGCAGAGCCTTCTGCCCCTCCTCCGGCCGGATCAATGGCTTTGTGCTCTGGATATGAGGATTGCTTATCTGCACATTCCCATTCGCCCATCTCATTGCAAATACCTTTGTTTTGTGTTCCAGGGGGACCACTACCAGTTCAAGGCGCTCCTGTTTGGTCTATCCTCGGCCCCCCGAGTATTTACCAAATGCCTGGCAGTGGTGGCGGCCCACCTGCGTACCAAGGGAGTGCAGGTTTCCCTTACCTGGACGACTGGCTCCTGGCGGCCTCGTCCAGGGAGGAACTCCTGCGTTTCCTCTCCCTTACCCAGCAGGTTTTTGCCTGCCTGGGTATTACCATCAACCATTCCAAGTCTCATCTGGACCCATCCCAGAGGCTACAGTTTATTGGGACGATCCTCGATACGACCATGGCAAGGCCTTCCTACCTCTGGACAGGGCGGCCACCCTTCAGACCCAAATAAGTCTGTTGTCCGACTGCAGGATGGTCCCTGCGAGGTCAGTCCTCGCCTTCTCGGGCTCATGGTGGCTGCTATTCAGACGGTACCTCGCGCTCGACTCCACATAGGATCTCTCAGTGGACTCTATGCTCTCAGTGGGATCGCCTAGTGGAAGACCTAGATAACTCAGTTCTGATCTCCTCACCGACGATGCGAGACTTGCAATGGTGGATGGTTTGAGAAAACCTGTTTTGGGGAGTTTCTTTCTTTCATCTTGCCCCCTCCCAGACTCCAACCACAGGAGTCCATCTAGGCCCTCTGGAACCTGTTTCGGGGAGTTCCTTTCTTTCATCTTCCCCCCTCCCAGACTCCAACCACAGGAGCCCATCTAGGCCCTCATCGGACCCAGGGCTCCTGGTCCAAGCTAGAACAAGTTCTCCACATCAGTGTGCTCGCACTTCGGGCAGTGTTGTACGCTCTCCAAGCCTTTCACCAATACATCCTTCCCAGCCACCTAGCCGTCCAGACGGACAACATGTGTGAGGTGTGGTTTATCAACAAGCAGGGAGGGACTCGGTCCTACCCTCTATGCGGGGAGGCAATGAGGGTTTGGGATTGGGCAACACAACACGACCTTCACCTCACGGCAATTCACGTTCCGGGAATCGACAACACCCTGGCAGACAAGCTAAGTCGCTCTTCTGCTCTGACTCACGAGTGGGAACTGGACCAAGGGTTCCTAGACAATATCTTCCAACTTTGGGAAACACCACAGGTCGACCTGTTCGCATCCCCCCTAAACACAAAACTTCCCATCTTCTGCTCGCTCGTTCCAGAGCAAGGCACTTTTTGGAGTGACGCTCTGTCTCTAGACTGGAAGGACAGATGCATCTATGCCTTTCCCCCAATTTCACTTATCCCATGAGTCTTGCAGAAACTAGCTTCAGAAGGAGCAAGAATGATTCTGATCACTTCTTTCTGGCCCAGGCAAGTCTGGTTCTCTTTTCTACAACAATATTCAGAGGATCCTCCTCTTCCTCTATTTCGAGGTTTGTTGACCCAGGATCAGGGGACCCTGGTCCATCCAGGCCTCAGATCCCTTCAACTGCATGCATGGCTCCTGCAGACCTAGCCCAATCCCGTTTTGGAGTGTCTCCCAAAGTGGCAGAGATTTTAGTGGAGGCCAGAAAACCCTCCACCAGATCCACTTATGCCATGAAGTGGAAAAGATTCACTATTTGGGCTGCTTCCAAGAACGTGAAACCTTTCTCCTGTTCAGCGGGGCTTCTGCTGGAGTATCTACGTCATCTGTTTGACCTGGGTCTCAGCCATTCCTCTCTGAAGGTACACATGGCGGCCATTTCGGCCTATCATGTTTCCTTCGCAGACAAGGCTTTTGCTCAACTGGAGGTCTCCAAGACCTTTCTCAGAGGGGTCCTCCATCTGAGGCCCCCATCTGTACTCCTGCTCCCCCTTGGGACTTGAACTTTGTTCTCGAGAAACTTACTCTTCCTCCCTTCGAACTTGCAGCTTCTGTGGATTTGAAGTTCCTTTCGTGGAAGACGCTCTTCTTGGTGGCCATTACTTCGGCTCGAAGAATCTCCGAGCTCCAGGCCCTGATGTGTAAAATCCCCTACTTGATTTTTCACAAGGAACAAGTTGCTCTTCACATGAATCTTAAGTTTCTACCTAAAGTAGTAGCAGAGTCTACCTTAAATCAGTCCATAGAGTGACCTGACTTTTTACGCAGTAACTCTAATCAAGGGGATTATTTACTCCATACTATGGATGTTCACCGGATTCTGAGATACTACACCAACAGGATGAAAGATCTCAGAAAGACTGATAAGTTGTTCATCTCTTTTGCTCACAAAAGGGAAGGCAATGCTGTTTCCAAGCAATGCCTATCTAAGTGGTTGGCTCATTGCATCACTTTCTGTTATGACAAATACAACAAGACCCTCCCAGGTCAAGTCAGAGGCCACTCCAGAAGAGGAGTAGCTGCCTCTGCGGCTTGTTTCAAGAATGTGTCTGCGGCAGACATCTGCGTTGCCGCCACCTGGACTTCTGTCCATACCTGTATGAAACACTACAGTTTGAATGTTGCCTCTTGCCGTAGAGCAGGCTTCAGGCTGGCTGTTTTGCAAGGCCTCCTATCTTGAGACTTGCACAACCAGAATTACCTTTTGGAGTAGTTTTCCTCCCCCCGGTGCCTCTCTTTGTTTTCAGACTGCTTGGGATTCAGTCCTATATGTAATTACCTACTGCAAGAGCCCTCTTGAAGTAAGATAGTACAGTTACGTAAAAACTTACCGCAACAGTAGATCTTCGAGAGAGGCTCTTGCAGTAGGTAATACTTTCCCGCCCTCCATCCCCCTAGGCTTTTTCAGCTCCTTTTTCATTAAGGGAAATAGTTGCTCCTTTCTTGTCCGTCCTCTTTTGGCCTGTGGCGGGAAAGAACTGGAAGGCGGGCGTCCGGGACCGCCCCTTTATACCGACGTCCCCCGACGCCGGTCACCTGACGTGGGGCCGGTCCCTCGCCAGGGACTGCTAGCTAGAAATTTTTCCGTGGGGTCCTGCTGCCTGCCAGTGTCAGTCCTATATGTAATTACCTACTGCAAGAGCCTCTCTCGAAGATCTACTGTTACAGTAAGTTCTTACGTAACTGTACTTTGTTGGCTCTCTGTACAGACAGTTGATAAGACCCCATCTGGAGTACTGTGTACAGTTCTGGAGACCCCATCTCAGCAAAGACATAGACAGGGTGGAGGCTGTCCAGAGGAGGGCAACCAAAATGGCGCAGGGTCTGCACCAGAAGACATATGAAGAAAGACTAAAAGAGCTTAAGATGTATAGCCTCGAGGAAAGGAGGGAGAGGGGGGACATGATAGAAACTTTCAAATACCTCAAGGGAATCGGTAAAGTCCAAGAGGGTAGCATCTTTCAGAAAAATAGATGTGCAAGAACAAGGGGGCACAATCTGAAGATAGAGGGGGGACGGCTCAGAGGTAATGTGAGGAAGTATTTCTTCACAGAGACAGTTGTAGATGCATGGAACGGCCTTCCTGAGGAGGTTGTAGAGTCAGAAACAGTGGGGGGCATTCAAGAATGCATGGGACAGACATAAGGCAATTCTAGTTGGGGGTAGAAGGAAGTAGGCTGTTGGTTAACTAGGATCTGCAGTGTATCCATTAGGTAGGGAAATGGGCAGGCTAGGTGGGCCAAATGGTCCTTATCTGCCATCAAACTCTATGTTTCTATGTTAAACTGATGCAGTATGCCTCCTGTGTTGGACTGCCTGGAGAGATGGAATTATATGCAAATGATGGAACTCTCAGTTGGCTCATGCCAATTTCAAACTGCTGCCCTAGCAACTGCTGCACTCTGAGTGCTTCAGATTCTTTACTCCGCCTGCCTAGTGAAGACGTCCCAGAGAGCTCTCCTTCAAACTCTTCAAAATCTGTTCATCTGGTCGATAAGTAGTATTTTTTTTATATACATTTCAGATTGCTGCCTTAGTTTTAGTTTATTTTGTAATTTGTGTGAATATATGTTGTGTGATTAGCGGTTCCTTCATGGTTCCTTGGAACCGAGGGTTCTGCTATTTCTAGTGAGGTTTTTACCTCAGTTTTGCTATAATTGTTAGATCTTACTTCGAGAGGGTTCCTTCAGTGGGTCATCACATATAGGACTGGCGCCACCTGGCGTTGGGCCACACAGCAGACTTTTCTAGCAATACCTGACGGGGGACTGCTCACCCGATGTCACATGACTGACGTCAGCGTGACTGTATATAGTGAGTGGTCCCCACGCCCACCCTCCAGTTCTTTCCCGCTGTCGCTTCATGTCAGTCGACGCAGACTTCAGTATAATCGCTGAGAAGGTTCGTTCCGCGGTGTTTCCCTCACAATCTCTTCAAATCTTTTTTTTTTTTTTTTTTTTTTATGTCTTCTCCAAAGAAAAAGTGCTCAGCTTGTGGCAAGCAGATCCTGCGCAAAGACGGTCATCAGCAGTGCGTTCTCTGCTTAGGCCCAAACCATCCTGTTTCCTTCTGCCCTGATTGCCAGTCGTTCAACCAGGTCACTAAAAAAGTGGTTATTTATATTTGAAATATCCAGTTCTACGGAACCAATAATTTGATATATTTTCTTTAGCGATTCCTGCTCAATGTCAGAGGCTCCTGTTGTTAAGCCTAGGAAACGCACAAGACCCACTGGTTTCAAATTGTGTGAGTCTTGTGGTCAGATCATAGCTAAAGCAGACAGACCTTCATTGTGTGTGTTTTGTCTGGGCACTAGCCATATTTTTGCAATTTGTGATATTTGTAAAACATTTTGTCCTAAAACTCTCAAGAAAAGGTCAAAAATTTTGGAAGAAATGGCCTCTGCTTCTACTAATACTGGTGAAAGTGGTTCCTCCACCTCTGGCACAAGAAAGGATGGAGATAAAGTCAAGGATCCTGATAAAGGATCTGATAAAGTTGAGCAGGGTAAGTCAAAAAGGTAAGTGGACTCAGGAACTGAACCTGTTCCACTTAAAAAAATGTAAGGAAAAGCATGTCACTGCGCCTCCAGTCGAGAAGGCTAAGGAACTCCCAGTTGACAAAACTGGTATGCTCTCGGCTGAGGACATTGCCAAGGCCTTACAGGTCTTGCAAGCTGCAGTCCCGGTTCCAATACCGACTGTCCCAGTTCCTGTGCCGGTTCCACCTTCTCAGGAACTGCAGGTCTCCTTTCCTGAGGAGGATGATGATGATTTTGAGCAGGAACAGATCGATCCAGAGGTTTCTCCAGAACAGCAGTTTGGTGTCTCCCGGGTCCTGAGGATAATACTCACATATGCTTTTGTTAAAGCATGGTGGAATACTCAACCTCCTCTGCAGGAGACAGAGGAGGATGTGGAGGAAGCAGAATTCTTGGACATGATGGGGCTGGCCGCCACAAAACGTTTATTCAAACATCATGAAGTCTTGCTATATTATGACAATTGCAGTTTGTCCCAGCCTTAGAACTGCTCCGGAGGTGAAAGAGTTAACTTCCATGCCAGGCATGGAACTTGGAGCGCGAGCTTGGTTAGAAAAGCTCTGTCTGCATAATTTCAAACTGAAACTGTCAGATTCTTTACTCCGCCTCACTGAACAGTCGCTCCGGATTCCTCCTACTGCTCGGTTCATTTCTCGGTTTAAAGTGTTTTCTCAGTTAAATTCAACCGATTATATTATTTTAACATAAACCGATCGGTTCAAGCTCTGTCTGTGGTATTGTAAGTAATAGACAGGTTTTATTTCTGTGTGGAACTTGTAAATGTTTATCGGTTCGGTTTGAAACGATCAGATTATTTAAAACTTTTCTAAAATAATTTAAAGCTTATTTAAGTCTGAGTTCCGGTTCTTATCGGTTCTAAAAACGGATTTCATTACGGTTTTCACGACCCGTGACACGGTTGGGAACCGATAAGGGTGTCTTGCCTGGCATTTGCCGGAAAGGGCAAGTTTTTGGTTAGGCTGGCATTATGTCTGAGAAACCCAAAGAAAAACGGGCCCACTGGGTTTCAACACTTAGTGTCTGTGGGAAGCCTTTGCCAAGGCTGACCCACACACACATGTGTTTATTGTCTGGGGTTTGACCACCTCAGTGCAGACTGCCAGATTTGCAAGAATTTCCTGCAGCTACCCTAGATAAGAGAGTTGGTAGGCTCAGGAACAAGAGGCCAAAAGTCCGCTGACCCGATAGCCAGCCCGGTTCGGTGCCAACTGAACGAGGGAGTCCCTCTGACCAGGGTGAGACTTCCTCGGCAAGCGAAAAGCTGACTCAGAGGAGCCAGTTCCAGCAAAGAGAACTAGAAAATCAGCAGGTGTGGAGTCAAAATTCCTTCTCCAACTGCTGCAGAGATAGCCAAAGCAATACAAATTGTCCAGTCCTTTCCTGTTCGTCCGAACCGCCACTATCTGGCAAAGGTCGTTCGCCGGTTCCACGTTCAAGAATATGATATAGGAGTTTTATGAACCAGAGGAGGAGGATGATTATGAACAGTGTGAATGTGACTTTGAAAGTCTGGATGTGCCCATTGAACGGACATCTCCCCAGACAGACCTTTAGGAGAGTCTCCCCCTAGGCTTTCTGAGTCCCCTTCTCATTTTCTGTTTTATAAAAAAGTTGCTGAAACCCTCCAGCTCCCTTTGGAGGAAGCTGTGGATGAACAGGAGGAGCCTGACTTTGTGGAGATGATGGATATCCCAGAGTCCAGGAGATTGTCTATTCCTTTACATAAATCCTTTAGGAAACAAACAATAAAAATTTTAAAAGCTCCTAATTCTGTGCCTCCTGTGGATAAAAAGATGGACAGGAGGTACACTTTGTCAGGTCCTGATACAGAATTTCTTTCACAGCAATGCAGCCATGTTGGGGTAGTTCAGGCTGCAGCCTGTGATAAGGCTAATATTCCCCTGGCTTCACATCCTCCTGACAAGGACTCCAGGAAGATTGATGCCATGGCTAAAAAACAATACATGGCAGTGTCCTTGGGACTCAGACAGGCAAATTATATGGCCTATGTTGCAAGATACCAGAAATCCAGGTGGGATACTGTCACGGCTTTAGCCAAACAGGTGCCTGGCCAGCTTGCCAAGGAGCTGGAACAGGTGGCTGCTGATGGTATTGAGGCATCTAAGGTGCAATTCTATGCTGCAGTGGATTCTAATGATGTGTCCTCAAGAGTCATGGCTACATCTGTGGCTTTTCGTAGATTGGCTTGGCCCAGGTGTACTAGTCTGTCACAGGATACCCAGGCTAAGGCCATGGGTTTTCCTGTGGTGGGAAATTCTCTGTTTGGGGAGCAGACAGAGAATTATATGAAGAAAATGGATGAATATAGAACCACTTATAGGAGTGCACAAGCCAAGGAAAGGCAAGCCACTCCTCAGAGGCAGCCCCCCAGGGGTAGAGGCAGGCCTTTTCACAGGCCTTTTTACCAAACCCAGGCCTCCTCTTCAGCTTACGTTCAGAGGGGGTTCTTCAGAGGGAGAGGCAGACGGGATACGAGCAGGCCTGCTCATGCCCCTCAGCCTAAAGCCCCTGCCAAACAGGCATCCTGATGGGATGCCCAGGGCCGATTCTCCATTACCTGTAGGGGGCAGGCTGGCTTATTTCGTCCAGGACTCGGAGTCTTTAACATCAGACAAGTGGGTCCTGGAAGTAGTAAGCCAGGGTCTGGTTCTCAGCTTCAAAAAATTTCCAAAGATGAGAATCAGATCTTTTCCACCTGCAAATCCTCTAGAGACTCTTGCTTTGGAAACAGAAGTCTCAACCCTCCTGGCTCTCAGAGCTGTAGAAAGGGTTTCCCCCCTACACCAGGGCAAGGGACTGTACTCCAGGTACTTCCTTACCCCAAAAGACAGGAGAATGGCGGCCCATCCTGGACCTAAGATATCTGAACAAGCACCTTTTAAAACCAAAATTCAAAATGGTGACTCTGGGAATGATTTTACCCTCCCTAAGGCCAGGGGACTGGCTAGCTTCCCTGGACCTCAAGGATGCCTACTTCCATGTTATCAGAAGCTCCCACCGAAAGTACCTCAGATTCAAACTGCCCTCAGGCCATTATCAGTTCACAGCAATGCTCTTGACCTTACCTCTGCCCCAAGGGTATTCACAAAATGCCTGGCAGTAGCAGTTGCTCATTTAAGAAGGCAAAAGATTGCCATCTTTCCCTACCTAGACGACTGGCTCATTGTGGGTCAGTCTCCAGTCCAGGTCAAATCACACCTGCAGGTTACCCAGCAGCTGCTTACCTCTCTAGGCTTTCTTCTCAATCTTCCAAAGTCAGTTTTAGAACCTGTCCAGATACTCACCTTCATAGGCGCAGAACTGGACACAAAGCAGGCCAGAGCCTTCCTTCCTTCCCCTAGAAAGGGTAAGGACCCTGGTGGCCCTGGCCTCCTCCTTCACCCTGCAGGTCTCTTGACCAGCAAGGCATTTTCTACAGCTCCTAGGACACATGGCTGCTTCCACAGCTGTAGTGCAAGGAGCAAGATTTCAGATGAGGGACATTCAGTTCCATTTGAGAGCCTTTTGGTCTCAAAGAGAGATCCCTATCCAAGTTGATCCCAGTAACTCGAACCCTGATCCAGGCCCTTCAGTGGTGGCAGGATCAGAGCAATCTGAGACAAGGGGTTCCTTTCATCCCTCTATCTCACTCCTTGACCATTACTACAGATGCGTCCCTTTTGGGATGGGGAGCTCACATGGGCGACCTCTCCACCCAGGGATTGTGGTCCCCTCAGGAATCTCTGCTCCACATCAATCTGTTGGAACTCAGAGCTGTTTTTATGGCACTTCAGGTTTTTTCTGCGTCTGTTCAGAACAAAGTGGTACAGGTCAGAACAGACAACACCACTACAATGTGGTACATCAACAAACAAGGGGGCACTCGGTCTTGACCTTGTGCACCGAGGCAATGAAGTTGTGGTCTCTGGCTTATTCCCTGAACACTTCCCTCATAGCAGTTCTCCCAGGCAAGGACAATGTCCTGGCAGATGCTCTCAGCAGGATTTCCCAGGGCCATCACGAATGGTCACTAGATCCCAGTACTGGGATAGTTTTTGCCAGATGGGGCACCCCTCAGATAGATCTTTGCAGCCCCAGACAATCATCAACTTCCACTTTTTGTTGCAGGCCCCCAGTGTTGGGCTCAGTCCCCTGGATGCCTTCCTTCTCGATTGGGAAGGAAGTTCCTCTATGCCTTCCCCCTTCCTCTCCTGTTCAAGGTGCTAGTCAAAATCAGATCTCAGCCCTGCAAGATGATTCTGATTGCTCCAGATTGGGCCAGACAGCCCTGGTACCCACTCCTTCTGTCCTTAGCAGTCCATCTTCCCCTGTGTCTCCCCAGGAACCACAATTTGTTAACCTGTGCCCAGGGGAGAGTTTGGTATCCGAGTCTCAAATCCCTCAATCTCAAGACCTGGCTCTTGAGGAGTTAGAGTTTGCTGACCTACACCTTTCTCAAGGTGTTTTCGAAATTTTGAAAGCCTCTGGGAAGCCTTCCACCAACGCTACTTATAACTCTAAATGGAAAAGGTTTTCCATATGGTGCTCTGGGAAGCATATTTCCCGGAATCTGCTGATTTGCCCACTGTCTTGGACTATATGGTCCATCTTAATTCTTTGGGACTGAGACCAGCTACCCTGAAAGTGCATTTGGCAGCTGTCTCTGCTTTTATTTCAGCAGGGAAGCCCTCTTCTCTTTCTGCTCACCCTGTATTTTCCAAGTTTTTCAAGGGATTGCTTCATACCAATCCGCCATTCAGGGACCCTGCCCCTGCCTGGGATCTTAATGTTTGCATTGCTCAGCTGATGCAACCCCCCTATGAACCTCTGTCTTGCAGAGCTTAAGTACTTGACTTGGAAAACTGTGTTTCTAGTAGCCATCACTTCTGCCAGGCGCATAAGTGAGTTACAAGCTTTGTCAGTGGAGACTGACTTTATCTCCTTTCACAGGGATAAGGTAGTCCTCAGGACTAACAGGAAGTTTTTGCCTAAGGTGGTTTCAGATTTCCACCTTAATCAATCTATTTCTCTTCCAGTGTTCTTCACTGACCATTCCTCCTCTGGCGAGAGGAGGCTGCACAGCTAGATGTTAAGAGGGCCCTAGTTACATAGCATAGAGCTTATAATGGTCACAGGTTTGACTCCTCCAACTTTTCTCACTTATGGTGAGGTTGGGAAAGGGAAACCTGCCACTAAGAGATCCATTGCCAGGTGGATTGTCTCTTGTATCCAATTTTGCTATCAAAAACTTGGTAAGGTTCCCCCTTCAGGCCTGAGGGCTCACTCTACCAGAGGTACAGCTGCGTCCCTAGCTGCAGCCAGGGACATCCCTATCTTAGAGATATGTCAAGCAGCTACTTGGAAAACAGTACATACTTTCACTAAGCATTACTCCTTGGACATCCAGGCCAGGAGGGATGCTCGATTTGGCACAGCTGTGGCTGAGAGCCTATTCTAAGTAGGTTCTGTCCCTCCTCCATGGAGGTACTGCTGTGTAGTCTGCAATTGTCATAGTATAGCAAGACTTCATGTTGTTTGAAGAAAAAATTACTCACCTTAGTAATGTTGTTTCTTCTAATGGAGTCTTGCTATATTATGACCTCCCCCCCAGCCTGCCCCTCTCAGAACCTCTACTCTGGGGATGGGGTGGGCAGTCTAGTGTTGGCACTTATTGATGCCCATCTTGTGTTTTCCACCCCTTCTTTTTGGGGTGTTTGGGTGTTGTGTTTTATTTTATCTTATCTTATTTTCTGGTCCCCTGACTTGAGTCTTGGTGTTGGGACCAGGAAAATGGTTAATATTTAAGTAGCCAGTTGGCTAGTGTAGGTTTACAGCTTCCACACAGAACCTTAGTGAGTTTTGCTCGTAAAGATCTGACAGTTTCAGTTTGAAATTATGCAGACAGAGCTTTTCTAACCGAGCTCGCGCTCCAAGTTCCATGCCTGGCATGGAAGTTAACTCTTTCACTTTCGGAGCAGTTCTGAGGCTGGGACAAACTGCAATTGTCATAATATAGCAAGACTCCATTAGAAGAAACAACATTACTAAAGTGAGTAATTTTTTCTTACTGCCTGTGCATGAGTCCTTGAAAAAGGCAGCATTACAAATATTCCAAACTCCTAATTCTATTCCAGGAGTTGACAAAAAGCTGATAAGAAATATAATCTTGATAGGACAACAGCTGATTTTCTATTCAGCCACCCTGACCCTGAAGGAGTTGTGCAGACTGCAGCCTGCAACAAGGCCAGAATTCCCTTGGTTACCCATCCTCCAGATAAGGATTCTCGGAAGATGGATGCAATGGGGAAAAAAGGGTATATGGCTGCTTCTCTCATACTTAGACAGGCCAACTAAATGGCTTATGCAGTGCAATACCAGAAGGCACTCTGGAATGCAGTGTTAGTCCTGGCTGACAAGAGTGCCAGGTGAGGTGGCAGTAGACCTACAAGATACAGCAAAAGCTGCTCTAGATGCCACAAAATACCAGTTCCACATGGCTGTGGACGCTAATGATTCTGCAGCCAGGTTGATGGCACTGTCTCCCTTAGGAGATTTGCCTGGCTGAGGGCCACAAACGTGACCTTAAACACTGAGACCAAGGCGATGGATTTTCCATTTGAGAAAAAATCGCTATTTGGTGACAATACAGGCCTATATGAAGAAGGCAGACGAATATAAGGCCACCTATAGAAGTAATTCTAAGAATAGGCCTTCCACATCCTTTAGGGCCCAAACTAGGGGAGGCAAGGGTAGGGGATCCTATCCCAGACCATTTTTCCAGGCTCAGGCCTCTCAGCTGCAACAACAGCCTAGAGGATATTTTTGAGGAAGGGGCAGGAGAGCCATGAGGAGAGCTTCTCCCTCCCCTGTGATTCTTGCACAGCTCACTCAGAACCCCTGACGGGCTAGTACAGGTCGCATCCTCTGTAATAAATCCACTAGTGGGTGACAGACTGGCTCATTACCTCTAGGATTGGTATTCCATCACCGCAGACAAGTGGGTCCTGGAGGTGGTGAGCCAGGGTCTGGCACTCGGCTTCAAATCTCTCCCCAATCTGAGAGCAAGAACATTTGCACCAGTTACATCTGCAGACAGAATCTGACTGGATGCAGAAGTAAAACATCTTCTAGCAATCAAGGGAGTGGAGTTTGTGCCTCTAAACCAGCGGGACAAAGGCTTCTACTCCAGATACTTCCTTACAAGTAAGAAAAATGGGGATTGGCGGCCTGTCCTGGATTTAAGACTTCTAAACAGACACATTCTGAAACCAAAATTCAAAATGGTCACTTTTGCACTAATCATTCCCACTTTACAAAAGTGAGACTGGCTAGTTTCCCTAGATTTGAAGGATGCTTATTTACACATCCCCATTGGACCTTCTCACAGAAAGTACCTGACATTCAGATTGGCCTCAGGCCATTATCAGTTTGCAGTCCTTCCTTTTGGCCTGACTTCTGCCCCAAGGGCCTTCACAAAGTGTTTGGCCGTGGTAGTGGAGTTTCTGAGAAAACAAGGGGTGTCAGTCTTTCCCTACCTGGACGACTGGTTAGTAGTGGGTCCATTCCTGCAACTTGTAGAGCAGGCCTTAGCACTAATAAAGTCTACTCTGGAATTCCTGGATTTCCGCATAAACAGAAGTCTTAGCAAACACCAGTTCAGGTACTCGAGTTCATTGGTGCAGAACTAAACAGTCTGGGCAGAGCTTTCCTGCCACTGGACAGGGTAAACAGCATTCTGCGGATTGCAAGCTCATTTGTGCCAGGAAAACCCAACCCAGCCAGAGAGTCCCTCAGGCTCTTGGGCCACATGGCAGCTGCCACCACGGTGGTACTAGATTCCAGATTCCAAATGAGAGACATCCAGTTCCACCTGAGACAGTGTTGGTCGCAGAGGACAGATCCTCTGTCCAAACTGGTCCCAGTCACCCACAGTCTGCTACAGGCACTGCAGTGGTGGCTGGATGAGCACAACCTTTGGGTAGGTGTGCCTTTCACAAAGGAACAACCTTCCTTAGTTCTTAAAACAGATGCATCCCTTGCTCAAGACCTGGCTCTTGAGGACTTAGAGTATGTTAATCTTAAACTGTCAGAACAGGTGCTGACAGTACTTAGGGGTTCCAGGAAACCTTTCACTAAAAAGACATACTCTGCTAAGTGGCACAGGTATTCCATATGGTGTACAGGTAAGGGCGTTGACCCATCCAGGGCTGACCTAGCCATTCTCCTGGATTACCTGACACATTTTCATTCTTTAGGTTTGAAGCCTTCGATATTCAAGGTTCATTTGGCTTCAGTTTCAGCTTATTTGTAAGCTGGTAAAGAGAGATCCCTGGCCTCTCATCCAGTCTTCAGGAAATATTTTAAAGGCCTTAACCTCTTGTACCCTCCTTTGAGGGAACCATTTTCGGCCTGGAATCCTGAATATCTGCATTGCCAAGCTCATGGATGCCCCATTTGAACTGATGACAACAGCAGACTTGAAGTATATCACTTGGAAAACTGTGTTTTTGGTTGCTATTACTTCAGCCAGAAGAATCAGTGAGTTACAGGCCCTGTGCATGGATGCAGACTACATCTTATTCCACAGGGATAAAGTGGTCCTCAGGACCAATAGAAAATTCCTTCCCAAAGTGGTATTTGATTTCCATTTAAATCAGTCCATCACTTAACCTGTTTTTTTTTTTTTAGAGAACTCCAGTTCTTCAGAAAGGGGGCTTCACTCCCTTGATGTCAAAAGGGCACTTAGCCACTATATTGATAGAACCAAATCTTACAGACCAGGTCAGACAGAGCTCTTTCTTACCTATGGAGAGGTAGGTAAGGGCAGACCTGCCACAAAACGTACAATTGCTCACTGGATAGTGGCATGTATACAGTTTTGTTATAGTAAAGTGGGTAAACAGGCTGTCCTGGGCCTGAGAGCACATTCCACCAGGGTCACGGCTGCTTCAGTGGCAACGTCAAGGAAAATTCCACTATTGGAAATCTGCAGAGCAACTACATGGAAAACAGTACACACCTTCGCAAAGCATTACAGCCTGGATCTGCAGTCCAGAAGTGATGCCAAGTTTGGTACAGCAGTGCTGCAGAACCTGTTTCCTAAATATTTTTTTTTGCCCAACCTCCAAAGGTACTGCTTGGTAGTCTGCATTAATTTAATCATAATGAATGATTCCTAGGGTTAGAAGAAAAAAATTACTCACCATAGTAATCTTGCTTCTTCAAAGGGATCACTCATTATGATTAAAGCACCCACCCTGCCTCCCCTACTAAAACCTATGAAAGTTGATCTTCCTGGACATAAGTCTCCACCACTCATTCACACTATTGGGATCTGCGCCGGAGGCTCTAGGACCCATCAGGAGCAAACTTTTGCTGGAGACCTTCCTGGTCACGCGGCGCCCTCTTTGGTGCCGTCGACTCCGCACAGGTGTCTCCCCACATGGCTGTGGTGCAGGGGCCCACACCGATGCCCTTATCTCCTGCTCCTTCTTCTTCCTTCAAAACCTGTTTTGGTCTGGGAGTGTTTCGGCACCTCGGGTCGTGTGGCCTCTTAGGCCATCCTCGCTTATCGATGTTGTGCTTGGTGCCGTGCGACTTCTTGTCGCTGTTTTCTAATCATGTAGCCTCGCTGCTGCCACTCTCGGTGCTGCGCCTCCTGATACCGCGGCTCTCGGGGACTCCTCTTTTCACTTGTTTCCTTCTTTCTCCTCTTCTGAATTTCATTCCTTTCCTGTCCATACAGTCCCTCCTGGACTGTCAGGAGATGACGTTGAGCCTGACCCAGACTTTCGGTTGGGTGATGAAGTGGATGAAGCAGGATCTATTACTGCTACAGAGCCTGTGGTCGAGGACCTATCCTTTAAGTCTCTGTCGAAAAATCTGAGTTCCACACTTTCTCTCCAGACTACAGACATCGATCCTGGGAAATTGTTGAGACTCCAATATCTTCATGCCTCGGAGATCCCTACGGATTTGACTCCTCCGATTCAGCCTTCATTCGAGACGCTGTCTCAAATGGTATGGAATAATCCTGCTCTTACCCTTCAGTGGCTAAATCCATTGATAGGAAATATTCAGCCCCCAAGGATCGTCCCATTTTGGCATCTCAAGCCTTTGCGGATCCTATTGTAGTCCTGGCAGAGAATGATAAGGTCGTTCTTCCTCAAGCTACTACAGCTCGACCTATTAACAAAGAATCTTAAACAAACTGAACTTACAAGCTCAAATGGGCAGACTGGGTGGGCCATAGGCCCTTATCTGCCAACACTGTCTATGTATCTATGTATCTATGTAATCTCGTAAGATAGACACCTTAGGTAAGAGAGTCTTTGCTGTTTCTACTCTAAGTATGCGTATTGCCAGTTACCAAGGCTATTTTTCTCAGTATGAGTATATCCTGTGGCATTCTATTAAACAGATGGTTGAAGCCCTACTGGAGTCGGATTCAAAGCCAGAGCTTCTTCAAACCATTACCAGAGGTATTGAATCTAATAACCAGCAGGTTAAAGCAGCCATGGATGCTTTTGACACTGCTTCCCGTTCAGCGGCTGCTGGTATTTGCACCCGGCGTCATTCCTGGCTGCGCACTTTGGGCTTTATGAATGACGCACAGCAGCAGGTGATGGCATTGCCCTTTGACGGTGCATATCTTTTTGGTCCTCAGGTAGCGCAAGCTCTAGAAGCTACACAAAAGACTAGGTCAGCCATTAAGTTGGCTCGGCCCCCTCCTGCCCCCTCTTGAGGGCATGCCAATAAACGACAGTTTCATAATCGCCAGTCCTTTCGAGGCAGAGGAAGTTTCCATAAGAACCAACCTGCCCAACCTCAAAAGAAGGGGCAACAGAAAGCGCAAGGGCCCAAAGCGCCCAGCGCTACCTTATGAATTGCCGGCCCAAGTTCCATCTCAGCTGCCCGAGGTGGACTTTTCCTCTCTGGTGGGAGGTCGTCTGATGCACTTCTACAACCAGTGGAAGTCCATAACCTCAGACAAATGGGTCCTTCGGATAATTCGCGATGGGTATTCACGCAATCTTGTGGAGACCCCTCTGGATCGTCCCCACAAACGACAGCCCAGGCTGTCAACCCTTCAGTCAGACCTTCTCGCCGCTGAGATTCGGGGCCTTCTGAACAATAAGGCAGTAGAAGTGGTGCCACTGCACCAACGAAACACGGGGTTCTACTCCCATCACTTTCTGGTTCCAAAGAAGTCCAGCGGAATGTGCCCCATTCTAGATCTCAGAAAGCTAAACAAATTTCTCCCCAAGGAGAAATTCAAAATGATTTCTCTGGGAACCCTGTTACCTCTGCTCCACCAACATGACTGGTTAGCCTCTCTAGATGTGCAGGACGCTTACCAGCACATTCCTGTTCACCCGAGGCATCACAGATTCCTGAGGTTTGTGGCTCTGGGACAGCACTATCAATTCAGAGTCCTGCCCTTTGGGCTATCCTTGGCGCCGCGAGTTTTTACAAAATGTTGTGCAGTTCTCGCAGCGCACCTCAGAAAGGTCGGAATTCAGGTGTTTCCTTATCTGGACAATTGGCTTCTAGCAAGTCCTTCCAGGCAAGGGACTCTGGACGCCGTGGAGACGGCCTCGCGCTTCCTTACGTCCATGGGAGTT
Source organism: Neoceratodus forsteri (assembly GCA_016271365.2). Lineage (NCBI taxonomy): Eukaryota > Metazoa > Chordata > Ceratodontiformes > Ceratodontidae > Neoceratodus > Neoceratodus forsteri. The sequence goes on from CM057449.1 coordinate 488,118,987, forward strand.
CTGCTCAACCTCAAGAAATCACAACTGCAGCCCTCCCAGAGGCTCCTTTTTATAGGGACTCTTCTGGACACCTCCTGTGAGAAGGCTTTTCTTCCAGAAGACAGGAGGAACAATATCCTTCAGATGGCCCGTCACATCGGGGAAAATAGCTCAGTCACAGCTCTCTCGATGCAATGGATGCTAGGCCTCATGGCAACCTCAGTGTTCACTGTACCCCTAGCACGTCTGCACATGAGAACCACCCAGTGGATGCTCAGTACTCAGTGGTCCCCAACCACTCACCCACAGTCCTATCTCATCAAGGTGACAGAATCTTTAAGGAGGTCACTCACCTGGTGGTCTCAAGAGAGCAATCTCCTGGAGGGGTATCCCTTTGCTCCTCTGGACCATCAGATTTCCATTACCACGGACGTATCTCTAATGACGTGGGGAGCTCACTGTCAGGCTCTCCACACTCAAGGTGCGTGGACTCAAGTCGAGTCCCAGCTCCACATAAACGTCCTAGAAATAAGAGCCGTCCTTTATGTGGTCCGAGCTTTGAAGGACATTCTGTGTCACAAGAACATTCTCCTTCAAACAGACAACAAAGCAGTGATGTATTACATCAACAAGCAGGGCGGGGCTCACTCTTACCCCTTATGCAGAGAAGCAGTGAGGGTATGGGAATGGTGCTTGGAGCACGAGGCTCTAATTCAAGCGGTGTATCTGCCAGGTGTTCAGAACGAACTGGCAGACCGTCTCAGCAGAACAGAGACAGACCCTCACGAGTGGTCTCTCGACTCAACCATAGTTCAGTCACTATTCAAAGAGTGGGGAACTCCAGACCTGGACCTTTTTGCATCCCCACTCAATGCAAAACTGCCTCTCTTCTGCTCCAGAAATCCAGGGCCTGGCATTTTCTGTCAGGATGCGTTCAGGCTGCGGTGGACAAAATGCTTTCTTTACGCCTTTCCGCCTCTTCCTCTAATTCAGAGGTTACTCCTCAAGTTCGAATCCCAGGGGACAAAATGATTCTCATTGCTCCCTTTTGGCCTCGGCAGCTGTGGTTTCCACTGCTCAACAATATGTTGGCAGTTCCTCCGAGACCACTTCCCCTGCAGATGAACCTTTTGACTCAGGGACCGGTGGTCCATCCCAACCTGAGATCACTTCACCTTCACGCTTGGCTCCTGAAGAGGTCGAAGTAAACCGGTTCAATGTCTCTTGAAGAGTTTCAGATATTCTTCTGGCTGCACGGAAGCCAGCCACTCGGAAAACTTACACAGCCAAGTGGAAGCGTTTTTCACTCTGGTGTGCAAAGTCCTCTTTGAATCCTTTTTCCTGTCCACCAGATAAGGTTCTGGAGTACCTTTTGGACCTCTCAAATTCGGGTCTGCAGTACTCTACAGTCAAAGTTCATCTTGGTGCCATTTCAGTGTATCATGAGCCCGTTATTTCCTTAACTCTAGCTCAGTTACCTATGGTTAAGAAGTTTCTTAAGGGGATTCTGCATACCAGACCTCCTACAAGACGTCCAGTCGCAGCCTGGGACATTAATCTTGTGCTAGACATGCTCACTCGGAAACCTTTTGAACCTCTGGCTACCTGTGAGCTAAAATTTCTCACTTGAAGACTGCCTTCCTAGTGGCCATTACCTCAGCCGCAGGGTCTCTGAGATACATGCCCTGGTTACAGACCCTCCATTATACTGTGTTCCATAAGGACAAAGTAGTTCTTCATACTCATCCTAAATTTCTTCCTAAGGTTGTGTCAGAATTTCATCTAAACCAACCTTTGGTCCTTCCCTCTTATTTTGCGGACTTCCAAAATGAAGGGGAACGTTCTCTTCATTCTCTGGATGTTAAGAGGGCCTTGCGTTTCTATCTAGATAGAACCAAGGATTTTCGCAAGGCTCAGCAACTGTTCGTTTCCTTCAGTGAGACCCGGCTGGGTCAACCTGTCGTTATCAGATGCATCTCATCATGGCTAGTGGCGTGCCTTCATCACTGCTATTCCATGGTGCAGGTTAAGTTGGAGAGTAGAGTTTATGCTCACTCTACCAGAGCGGACGTGGCATCCCTAGCGGAAATCCGCAACCTGCCCATTGCAGACATCTGCAATGTGGCCACCTGGAGCTCAGTGCATACTTTCGTTAAACATTATGCACTAGATGTCCATGCCAGACGACATTCTTCCTTTGGCAGAGCAATCCTCAATGGACTTCTGTCCTAAAAACGTGAGCTCTTGGTCTCTCCTGCCGTCCTCTCGGGGGATTATTAGCTCGGTACTCTCCCAATAGTGTGAATGAGTGGTGGAGACTTATGTCAGGAAGATATGAAAATTACATACCTACGTAATTCTTGATCTTCTTGGGACGAGTCTCCCACCACTCATTCTACATCCTCTCCATCCTGAGCTCACCTTTCTTGTTGGTCTTCCTCCTCAGATCTTTAGGCCGTGAGACTTTTGTTGACCCTTCTTACACGGTCGCCCGGACTATCTTCGTCCGGTTTTAGGAATGAGCTACCTTCTAGGTTAGTTCGCTGCACCTCCTTGGTAAAAAGGTACTGGGGCGGTTGGAGGGTCGGCCTTGAGATAGTCGTTACCGCTCGAGCTAGGTCTCGCGGCGCCGTTCCTCGCCCTCCAGCAAAAAGTTTGCTCCCGATGGGTCCTAGTGCCTCCGGCGCAGATCCCAATAGTGTGAATGAGTGGTGGAGGCTCATCCAAGAAGATCAAGAATTACGGTAGGTACGTAATTTTCATTTGTGCATCACTGTTTTAGGATATTTTTCCATATGGGTCAGGTTAGAGACTCACCTTTTGTTAACCAGTTGGTTCCCTTGTGGTCTCAGGTTTTTTAGGTTTACTTCTTGGGAGTTTTTTTTTGACCTGAGAGGACAAAAACTTACTTTATAGAAATATTATTCTAGATAGTGGGTTTTACACTGAGTTTAGGCTATATAAGAATTTGAAGAACTCAGAGTGCAGCAGTTGCTAGGGCAGCAGTTTGAAATTGGCATGAGCCAATTGAGAGTTCCATCATTTGCATATAATTCCATCTCTCTGGGCAGTCCAACACAGGAGGCTGACTGCATCAGTTTAATAATAAAGAGTGATCCCTCTGAAGAAACAAGAAAACATGGAAGCCAAGCTGATCATCCGCCTTGGCTCCCAGCAGCCCTCTGGTTTAAATGATAGACTTATTTTCCACTAACATCTTTCAGCCTCCCCTTTTTTTTTTTTTTTCCTAAAGTCAATTTGTTTTTGTACTGATTTATTTTTCATTTTCACCATATGTCTCCATTCCTGTCTCCTTCTCACACATTTGTCACCTTTCAACCTTCTTACAAGGCCCTGTTAATCTGTCTCTACCTGGGAACTTCCCAGCTCTTTCTGTCCCATTATGTTTTATCTTTCCCATCATCACCTTTTGTTTCACAGATTCTCTCTTAATCTTACCATTTATCACTTCTTCTCTCTTTGCCTCCCCCTTCTTCTTTCTCCATATATATATATCTCTCACATTTTACCTCTCCTCTACACTAACTTGTTTTTTTTCTCTTTTAGATATTTCCTGAAGAAGACCTAAGGTCGAAACGTAGATTTTTAACTCTATTTTCTATTTTCAGCGTGCATTTAATATAACATTTTGTTTTGCTTTTAGACCACATGCTGACGCAGCGCCTTGTCTTTGTTTTTTTACAAGATTACTATGGTGAGTATTTTTTTCTTCTCCTCCGCAGTCTCGCGTCAACAACATTGGATTTCCTTAGGCCTATTGGGCCAACACATCTGTCTCCAATCCTCTCTTTGCCTGTTTGAGAGCATTTGGATAAGCAGTTTAGTCACTGGGCTGCTCTCATGGAGCAGTGGTTCAGTGCAGACCGAGGCCAGTAAAGTGCCGTTGTCCATTCCAGCCCTGGTGACCCTGCTGTTGCTGTCATCATCGCTGGTGCTGCCTTTGGTGCCACTGACATCAGTGGTGCCAACTCTGCTGATAGCAACAGGGCCTACAGTGACTCCACCCCTGGGACCACTGTCGGCACCAACCTCAACTTCTGTGCCAAGGTCAGTATTCCTCCTGACACAAATACCATTACCTGTGCCGTACTTGATGCGGAAACTGGTAGCTCATCCGCTGCCACATTCAGCCCCAGTATTGATGCCGGGTCCACTGGCACTGTTGTTTGTGCTACTGTCTTTGGCACATACGAACATACGAAATTTGCCAGCAGATAAAGGCCTAGAGGTCTATCAAGTCTGCTCGAATGTGCAGCTAGCACCCCTTATTCTGCAGCTGCTCCCTCCCTTCCACCCTTCCCCTTCATTAACCCTCCCCCTTGTCCTGTCCCATCCTCGTTTGAAGCAGTCCACTGTTCTACTGCATAACACTTCAGCAGGTAACGCATTCCACCCAGCCACCACCCTTTCTGTAAAAAAGTGTCTCCTCATCTCCCTCCTGAACCTTCCTCGCTCCACTCTTATATCATGGCCCCTGGTGGCCTTCCCCTCCCTTACTTTGAACAGCCCCTCTGTACCCGTTTTGTTTATTCCTTTCATGTATTTAAAGGTTTCAATCATGTCACCCGTTTCTCCTCTCCTCCAGTGAGTACATGTTCAACTCCTTCAATCTCCTCTCGTATGATAAGTCCCCCAGCCCCTTGATCATCTTTGTCGCTCTGCGCTGCACCCCCTCCAGAAACTTAATGTCCCTCTTCAGATACGGACGCCAGTATTGCACGCAGTACTCCAGGTGTGGTCTAACTAATGACCTATACAGTGGCAGAATCACCTCCTCTCTCCTCGAGGATATACCCCCTTGCAATACAACCCAGTATTTTGTTGGCCTTTGCAGCTGCCTTCCTACATTGTGCCAAGTTGTTCATTGACCCTGTAATGAGCACATGTTTAGATATATTGAGCAACTGCTTTTTATATTCCTATCCTTCCTATCCACACTCAAAAACAGACTTTAAGTAGCCATTGCACAACCTTCTTCAAACTCCTACTCCTCCTTTCCCCAATGCAATATCAATGCGAAGAAGTAATAATGAAAGCTCCTAGATTTGCATTTACTTCCCTTCCACTGAGAGAGCAGTCACCTCTTCACTTGCTGCTGTTCCTTTCGTGGATGTCTGCTTTTGCTATGACAGGTGCATATCCTTTGCCTGTTTGAGGAAGTGATGTCAGAAGCCCTGGTATAAAGGAAATAATGGACCAAGGGTGGGACCAGCCCAAGTCTTCCATTAATTAAACATGATTGTTTGTGCTACTGTCTTTGGCACATGAACCTCATGATTACAATCTAGACTTGACTTTGGATTCAGACACTGAGGATGATCCCATGGACCCAGCAGAACCAAAACCAGTGCCAGCCAGGGTCCTCCAGGAGGATCTCTCATTTCAAGCACTGCTCAAAAGTCTTCACAGGACCCTTAGTTTTGAGACTGTTGCTATTAATGAGGGTAGAAGGCTGCAGCTGGAATATTTGCATGTGCCTACCATGCTTGTGTCCCTGGTCCCGCCTATTCAGACTGCTCCGGGGAGTGGGCCTGGAGCTGGCTGGCTTCTATTCAGGCCCTCGCCTGACTGTCAGATAAGTATTTGCCACCTAGAACCACATGGGTGCAATATACCCAGCCTTTGCTATTATTATGGCTAATAATGAAAAGGCAACTGCCCCCAACAGTCACTGTGTAGACCTCTGATAAGGAGTCATGCAAGATTGCCATTAAGGGTAAGAACATTTGCCTCAGCCATGCTAAGCCTATATGTAGCAAGCCACCACACCCATACTTTGAAGTATGAGCACTTTTTATAGAGCAAGCTATGTTCCACAGTGGAGAGCCTGTCTAAGTCCTCCTTGAAGCAGGGCATTCTAATTACTATCACTCAGAGCATTAAGTCTAATAATCACCTGCTAAGGGCTAAGCCTTCTGAGCAACAGGACAGTGGAAATAGTACCAGAGTCAGAACGAAATATCATGAACCAGTGGGATGGGAGGGTAGAAGCCCAGATGATTCTAGTCTCCCCCTGCTGACCTTGACAGATATGGTTTCCTCTGCTGAACAGACCATCAGTCAGCAAACCAAGGATTATTCCACTCAGGATGGACTTACTGACTCGGGGTCAGCTGGTTCATCCCAACCTGCACTCTCTTCATCTTCAAGCCAGGCTCCTAAGGAGATGCACGTGAACAGGTACAAGGTATCTTAAAATGTTTCTCATATACTTTTGGCTGCTCATAAGCCTTCCACTAGGAAAACTTAAACAGCCAAGTGGAAAAGATTTTCCATTTGGTGCTCCAAAACCTGCATGGATCCCTTTGGTTGCCCACCTGACAAGGTTCTAGAATACTTGCTGGACCTTCCTGATGCAGGCTTATAGTAGTATTCAGTCAAGGTCCATCTGTGTGCTATATCTGAATACCACAAGCCCATCAGTAGTCTCTACCTGGAACAGCTGCCACTATTCAAGAGGTTCCTTCAGGACATCTTACATAGAAGGCCTCCTGTCAAGAAGCCGGTGGCTGCTTGGGATATCAACCTTGTGCTGGACGTGTTGACTCGCAAATCTTTCGAACCACTTGTGACTTGTGAGCTGAAGTTCTTAACCTGAAAGATAGCTTTTCTAGTGGCCATCACCTCTGTTCACAAAGCATCTGAAATCCATGCCTTGGTCACAGATCCTCTATATACTGTTTTCCACAAAGAGAAGGTTGTTCTCCACACACACTCTAAGTCCCTACCTAAAGTGGTGTTGGAGTTCCGTCTGAACCAGCCACTAGTGCTGCTAATCTACTTTGCCAATATCCAGAATGAAGGACAGCACACATTCCATTCTCTGGATGTTAAAGAGGGTCCTTACATTATACTTGGTCAGAATTAAGGAGTTCTAGTAGTCCAAACAGCTCTTTGTCTCCTTTGATCCTAAACTGAAGGAACAGCTTGTCACAATCCAGTGTATTTCTGCCTGGATTGTGAGCTTTCTGTGCCACTGCTATGTCATGGCTCAGGTCAAGCTGGAGGGTCAGGTACGTGCCCACTCCACTAGAGCGGTTGCCACGTCTCTGGCAGAGATTTGCTCCTTACCTATCAGTGATATCTGCTGAACTGCAACTTGGAGCACAGTGCACACTTTTGTTAAACACTATGCCCTGCATGTCTATGCCAGGCAGCACACCTCCTTTGGCAAGACAGTCCTGAATGGATTTTCTGTCCTGAGTGAACCTTTGGCTCATACTGCCCTAGTCCGGGGGACTTTTATCTGAGCTTGGAACTCTGACCAACTAGTGGGACTCAGTAGTGAAGATTGATTCCTTGAAGATAATGAAAATTATGCACTCACCATAATTCTTGATCTTCTAAGAATATCTTCACCATTGATTGACACACCCACCCACCATCCCTTGGGCTCACTCCACTGCTTTTTATTGGTCTTCACCCCTTGTTCTTGGTTTGGACTGCAAAGACACTGTGTTACTAGTTTTTGACCCTTCTTACACTGCTCACCAGGGCTATCTTATGTCCTTAGGTTAAGTGCACAGGTACTTGTTAGATTATGCTGCACCTCTTCAATAAAAAAGTTACCGAGGCCATTGAACGATGGTGCTGAGGTAAACCTGGTGCCACTCTCTCGGTGCCACACATGTGAGCAGCTTAACTTAGCGTCAGCCCTCCTGAAAAGTTCTGGCTCCCGTGGGGTCCTGGTACCACTGGCTAAGACCCACTGGTGTGAATCAATGGTGAAGATATTCCTAGAAGATCAGGAACTATGGTGAACATGTAATTTTAATTTCTAGCGCCTTCGTCTTAAAGACCAAAAAGTGATACTCTGTGGAGAGGATATTCTGGAAGTTCTACAGTTACAGTAAGTACACTGTTTACAGTATAGTCTCATGAGCAGGGAAGATGAGCGCTCTAATTGGTCAAGTGTGCTTCCTCAGGCTCTGAACGTGCTCAGAAGAGCTGCCCAAATTTGGATGTGAACTGAATGCCAGCAGTCAAACTGCAGCTTTATGTAACTAACCTATTCTTGGATCTTCCCTTGTTAATCTTTACCATTCATTACTGCTGGGGTGTAAGACGGATGTGTGCACCTGTATGTGAGATTTTTTGTTTGTTTTTTTGGGGTAGGAGTTGGCGCCGATGGCGCCATCCACAAGGTCGACACTTTGCGTGGTGCACGCGGGTTGGCTGTTAGGCGCCACAGACTCCTCCCCCACCCCAGTTCTGTTTTTCCTGCCATAGAGGTCGCACCTGCTGCACAAGTCTCAGTTATTTGCTGCGTCATCGGGCCTACCCATTCATCGACGCCATTTCTAGGGACATGGATATGTTGTTCATCCACACTCATTGGCAGTATCCTTGCCGCTTTAAATCTTGCCGGAAGGTCTTCAAGCTTGCTCCTCCCACCCACCCGGGTGGTATAACTCTCGGCTCCGCCCCATGACGCCAGATCTTCCTTACCGCTTGGAAGCTCAGGTTCCCTCCTTAACGCTCTGCGTTTCCGACTAGTTCCTATTTCTCCGTTGCGGATTTAAAAATAAATTTTGCAAAAGACTTCCAGTCTTCTATCCCTATGACTCGCGATGGACAAATCGACTCCCAGTTTGGAGATGCCCATGCGGGTGAAGATGTCTCGGACGGATCCTCACTCACGTGTGTATACTGCCTAGGCCTTGAGCACGACCCGCGGGCTTGCGACCTGTGCTCATCTTTCTCGGCCTCGTCCTCGAACCGTGCTGCCCATTGCAACTGGGCCGTCCGGGCGTTCCCTCGGTGAAGTCCAAGGAGGCCGGTTGGCGGTGTCAGCGGCGGCGGGCTCGGCGGATCAGCCTCGGCCCGGATGGTCGCCCTCGAAGGAGGCAGCACAGGCATGTCTTCTCGGCGCGGCATTTATCCCGCTCTCTCTGGGTTCTTCCTACACGGCTTCTTTTAAGGAGCTTTGTCTGTCCCTCTCCACTAAAGGAGAAGGGCCTGCGTCTCGTGGGACCTTATTCTCGGTCCAAAAGAGGACAGGGAGTACCGTCCCTCCGTCGCGCTCTTGGGAGGCGGGAAGGTCCCTCTCCCGGGCCGTCGACTGTCGGCCGGTCGACCGCTCGGCCCGGCCACTGGCCTCACGGTGTCCCGTCAGGTCAGTTGACCGAGACTCCCACCGATGAAGTCGAGATTTTCTCGACCCATTGACGAGCTGTCGCCTTTAGCGGCGAAATTCCCTCTCCGGTTCCCGGGAGGAGTTGAGGATCCCGTGGGCTCGCCTGTGCCTCGGTTCCGAGCCCTCGGATGGACCTTCGAGCGAAGGAGTGCGGTTCCGGCGACACCTCCGCACCGACCCGGAAATTCGGGACTCGCGGTCTCGGTCTCGGACCTCTTGGCGTCAGCCCGTTCCCACCGTCATAAGCGGTCTCGGTCTGGACCCCGTGATGGCGGCGTCGCCGCCGTCCTCGTCCTCCTCCTCAGATGAGGGAGGCCCGGCGTAAATTCGTCGGCAGTCACGAGGACCTTATGTTTGCAACAGCTTCTCCTGGCGGGAATAAGCCGACTCCGGCGCCTTCCCGGCCATTAAGTAACTGTCACGGGCAGCCGACACAACCCCTCGACTTGTCCGAGGCCTATACCAGGCGGTTGTTCGGCCAAACCAGCTGCTCCACCGATTCCGGTGGAACCTCCGCCTCCACAGCCTGCAATGGGGCTCCGACCAAGGATTCGGTCGGCTAAGGGTTTACCCATCGGCTGTCAGTTACCCTCACTCCCGACCGACCTCGGCAGGTGAAGGGTGGCTCAGGCCAGAGCAGCTCTTCGAGGACTCTTCGAGGTCCGAAGATGATTCCTCCTTCTTCTCCAAGCGACTGGACTTGGAGTCTTCAGGAAGGTCAGTCAATGGACGATAGCCGTCGTCCTTCCTAGGACTGCTTGGCTCATCTCGAGTCTACGGGATGGAGCTCGAACCCGTTCCAAGCGGGCCAGGTATCCCTCACGGAGATTCTGGACCGAAGTTCTCCGACGGAGGCCTTTCCGGTGGCCGAGGCCATAGTGGGTCGGCACTGGAACTTTGGCAGCGCCCTGCTTCCTGCCCTCGCCCCGGCCAGGATGGCCAGGAAGTATCACGGTCCCCGGTTCCTTGTCGGTTTTGGAACACCCTCTGCTGGGGTTGGTTACCGACAGCGTTTTCGGCGCCCGGCGGCGCCAGGGATGTGGACAAACCTCCTGACAAGGAGTCAAAAATTGGACTATGTCGGGCGAAAGTCTACGCTTCGTCCTCTCTCGGCGCTCGTCAGGCCAGTTCGGCCGTCCTCATGGCACATTTTTCTCATGCCCTGTTGGGCTCCCTGGATGAGTCATCCCTCATCTTCCGCCGATCTGCAGACTACGGTTAAGCAGGTGCGGGACCAGGGGCAGAGCAGTGGCCAAACAACAGCTCAGACTGCTTTGGATATAGGACTCATGTGCCAGATGGTGGCGACGCGAGTGGCTATCGTCGGCGGGCTTGGCTGAGGATATCCACCTTTACGGATACCCAGCACAAGTTGGCGGATGTTCCCTTTTGAGGACTGACCTCTTGACCCCTGGGGTGGAAGGTCACCTGCAGAGGATCGAGAAGTCCAATGCCACCTTGGACTCGGTCTCTTCGCTCAGAGGACAAGGCATAAACCACAGCCTAAGCCCTTTGGTCCTTCTGTGCCCCTGACGCCCGGCCAGCAGCGTCAGGGCCAGCAGGCTGACCTTGGCATCCCAAACCCAAGCAGCCGGCTTCTCTAACAGGAGGCAGGAAAAGGCCCAGGAGGTCCCTCGGCCGGTCCCTCCTCCAAGCCTGCCCAGTGACGGGCTGAGGGGTGTCGCCCCCATCCCGTCACCTTACCCCTGGGTCCCCCCGTGGGGGGACGGCTCCGGCACTTCCATTCCGCCTGGTCCGCTGTTACCACGGACAGGTGGGTCTTGGAGGTGGTGGGAAGAGGCCTGCCTCTGGAATTCGAGCAGGCACCACCCTTCAGAGCCGTCGCCCCTCGGGGGGCTTCGGGATCCCCAGCCTCACTGGCGGCTCGTCGAGCCGACATCGCTCTCCTCCTCCAGAAGGAGGTGGTAAGAGAGGTGGTGGACCCTCCTTCAGACCCAGGGTTTGTGTCCAGGTACTTCCTGGTTCCGAAACGGACGGGGGGCTGGCGCCCCATTCTCGACCTACACGACCTAAACAAGTTCCTAAGGTCTCGAACCTTCAGGATGGTCACTCTGGCTCAGATAATACCATCCTTGGAGCAGCGTGTGGTTCTGCTCTCTGGACTTGCAGGGCGTTTTTCCGTCCCTATCCGTCCGTCTCACCAGAGATTCCTTCGCTTCCGGCGGAGGGATCCCTCTTCAGTTCAAGCCATGCCCTTGAGCTGTCTCCATCCCAGGGTCTTCACCAAATGCATGGCAGTGGTGACAGCATTCCCTCTTGGCGCCGAGGGGTCGGTGTACCCTTACCTGGACGACTGGCTGATAGCAGCTCCTCCAGGGAGGAGGCGGAGTGGTCAGAGATCTGGCCCTCCAGGTCTGCTCTCAACTGGGCCTCCTTATCAACGAGGCCAAGTCGGAACTCGAGCGAAGCAGGTGATTCTATTCATCGGGCGCAGCTCGACTCTCTTGAGCCAGGCGCGGCTCCGGCGGACAGGGCGAGGTTCTTTCCTCCTTTGCCCGATCATTTCTGGTTGGGCAATTGCGCCTGCCGGGACTTCCTGCGCCTCCTGGGTCTCATGGCGGCCTGCACCAGCGTGGTCCGTTGGGCCCGCTGGAACATGCGTCCCCTTCAGTGGGGACTGGCCAGCCAGTGGTCTGGCGCTGCGATCCCTTGGACCAGCGTAGCCGGTGACACAGGGGATGTGGGCGCTCTCCAGTGGTGGACCGTTCCAGTTCATTTGCAGGAGGGCATCCCGTTCGTCCGCCCGAGCCGGCGGTCTCTCTATCGACCGATGCCTCTCTGATGGGTTGGGGTGCCCATCTGGGGAACACCGGGCTCATGGCCTCTGGTCCCAGGGAGTCGATGCCACATCAACCTGCTGGAGCTCGGCGGTCCGCCTAGCTCTCACCGCCTTGCTCCGTTCCTCCGGGGTCAAGTGGTCGAGTCAGGCGGACAATACCACGACCATGTACTATCTGAACCGCCAGGGCGGGGCGCTCCATGCTTCTATGCAAGGAGCTCTCCGCATTTGGTCACTCGCGCAGCCTGGAGGCGGATCTCCCAGCCATTCACGTGGCAGGAACCTCCAACACCCTGGGCCGATGCCCTGAGCCGGATAGGGCTGCATCCCACAGTGGTCTCTCCTGCCGGAGGTAGTACAGCATCTGTTCTCCCTTTGGGGCACACTCAGGTGGACCTGTTTGCCTCCATGGAGGAGGCAGGCTGAGTCTGTTCCGCCCCCCTCAGCAGGGCTCGCTGCAGGGGGATGCCTTCTCGAGGCAATGGACCCCGGGCCTCTTTTACGCCTTTCCCCCATTTCCCTTGATCCACAAGGTGCTTCTCAAGGCGAGGAGGGACAAGGCGCAGGTGATTCTGATAGCCCCAGACTGGCCTCGCCAGTTCTGGTACCCAGATCTCCTCAGTCTCAGCTCCAGGACTCCGCGGCAGCTTCCAGCTCGCCCGGACCTGCTCTCAGTCAATCAGGGAAGGTGTTCCATCCGGACCTTCAATCCCTGCACCTGGACGGCCTGGTTCCTGGCTGGCTAGAGTTCCAGGCCTTGGGTCTTTCCGGCGAGGTCCTCAATGTAGTTGAGGCGTCCCGTGAAGTCGACCAGAAAATGCTATGCCTTCAAATGGAAAGGTTTTCCATTTGGTGTCAGAACAAGGGCTTGGACCCTTCCTCCTGTTCCTTGGTAAGCATCTTGGACTATTTATGGTCCCTTTCTAGTCAAGGGCTTGGGTCGGCGACCTAAGGGTGCACCTGGCAGCCATCTCTGCTTACCCGGGCGTGGGCGGGAAGCAGTCGGTGGCGCAGGAGAAGGTGGTCTGGCGCTTTTTCAAAGGCCTTGATCACATTCCCTCCAGTGCGGGAACCCCCACCTCCGTGGGATCTACTGCTGGTACTGGCAAAGCTCATGGGCAAGCCAGTCGAACCTATCACAGGTGCTCTCTCTCACCTGTCGTGGAAGACCGCCTTCTTGGTGGCTATCACGTCAGCCAGAAGGATGGGAGAGCTCCAGGCGCTTTCCATCGAGTCTCCTTACCTGGTCTTCCACAGGGACAAGGTTGTCCTGCGCCCCCACACGAAATTCCTTCCGAAGGTGGTGTCGGAGTTTCACCTTAACCAGGTGTTGACTCTGCGGTGTTCTACCCCAATCACACCTCGGAGGCGAATATAGGCTCCATACTCTGGACCCTAGAAGGCGCTCGCTTATTATAAGGGCCTTGGCTGAAATTCGGGGAGAGGTTCGCAGCTGTTTGTCACCCTACGCTGAAGCCGCATCTGGCAGACCTGCAGCCAAGCGGACGATAAGCAGGTGGGTAACCTCCTGCATAGATCTCTGCTATAAGTTGGCGGGCATGGAGCCTCCCAGAGGATAAGAGCTCATTCTACCGCCATACTGCTGCAGCGTGGCTGCTTCAGGGACGTCCCTATCCAGGAAATCTGCAGGGCTACTACCTGGAGTCAGCAAACACCTTCATTACCCACTACCACATCGACCTTGAGTCACGCCCGGGATGCTGGTTTTGGGGCCTCGGTTCTCAGTCTCTCTTTCCCAAGTAAGTATATGGGGGTGCGTCTTGCCTCCCTCCTCCGGAGAACTGCTAGGAGTCTGCCAATGAGTGTGGATGAACAACATATCCATGTCCTAGAAATACAGGTTACTCACCTGTAACAGGAGTTCTAGGAATGGTATATGTTGTTCATCCACCCGACCCTGACCTCCCGGCTCGACGCACAACCTGAGCTTCCAGCGGGCCAGATCTGGCGTCATGGGGCGGAGGCGAGAGTTATACCACCCGGGTGGGTGGGAGGAGCAAGCTTGAAGACCTTCCGGCAAGATTTAAAGCGGCAAGGATACTGCCAATGAGTGTGGATGAACAACATATACCATTCCTAGAACTCCTGTTACAGGTGAGTAACCTGTATTTCCTGCTTCTCCATCCCAGTTCTGAGTCACCCGACGTCATTGGATACTAGTAAGACCGTTCTTTTTATTGTTATTGCCAATGGCACCAGGTCTTTTTCTGTGAATTGTTTGATTCTTTTCGGGTCATGTCAGGTTCAGGGGCAAAGAGAAAATCTAAAGCAGGCTGTGTCCACATGCCTTTATGGCCCTGTGACTGACCGACATGACGTTTATCTGCACTGCCTGGGTCCCAACCATGAAATGGACAACTGCGATGCCTGTTTCTCAATGGACCTCCACGTTCTGGAAATCCGTACGTTTAAAGTTGGCAGAGCCCTGCCAACTTTCGGAGGATGGTATCGTTCTAGGGATGCCATGGCAAGATCTCTCAACCCTGCCTCCAGGTCCCCTCCCAGGTCTATACGGCTCGGTGAAGAGGAAACCTCCTCTGATTCCAACCTTGCTGTTGAGGAGGTTTCTTCCACGGTGCGGAGAATGCCTTAGCTCTTTTTTTTTTTTTTTGTAATTTCTGTTTTCCTCCTGCCCACCGAGCCATTTTTCCTCCGGGCCCCATGAGCCTGCCCCCATGGCACCCTCCACTCCCTCAGGTCCCGTCAGCCGAGCCACAGAGCGCCCCCAGGCGGCAGTCAGAGACCCAGTCTTGGGTTCTTGTCTGGGTCCTGGGTTGCGGGGCGGGTGCTAGCACATCGAGACCCGGCACGGTGCTCCTTCATCCAGGCTCAGTGAGGGTTCTTTTTCCCATATTCCCCCATGGGACGCTACGTGCCTGAATGTCAAGGCATCCGCTGGCATCCGCAATGTCCCCACCCCCTCCTTCCGTGAAGGAGCGGTCTCTGAGGCTGATTGGCTGCCGGCCTGCGCCTGCCACCAATCATGCCCCTGAGACTCCAGCTTGCTGTCGCTCTCCCCAGTCTCCACCAGGGGTCACCACTTGCCGGTGTGGAAGTCCCTCCTCCCCCCCGGAGAAGGCGAGCTGTCCCCGGACACTCCAGCCTATCTCCCCCCGGCCAGCCCCCGACGATCCGAGCTCACTCCCAAACCTGGGTCGCCGGCATGGTGCGAGGTGTGGCGTCCAGCACCTCAACCCTCAGCGCCACTGGGCCGTCGCTGGAATGCCTTGGTTCTTTGCGGGGCTGGATCGCCGCCACAGTAGTCACCTCCTCGGAGGTGCAGTCCCCCCCGATATTACGGCCTACGATCGCTGGGCCCAGCGGACCCTCAGTGCTGCCTACCAGCACTATTCCAGACCCCGGCACTGTTCGTGGTGTCGGGGGTCAGGGCGGCATCATCGGTTTTGGGGCTCCCCGAGTTGCTAATCTGACATATGTGTGGTTTGCTCTTAAGAGGAGGACGACAACTTGCTGGCTGATCCGGACTGGTGTCCCAACTCCCTGGGGTCAGGGAGCCCTCCTGGGTGTGGCACCAGGTGACCCAGTGTTCACTCCCATGCTCCCCAGATTCTGTTGTCTCTGCAGGCCCCCTTTCCGACCCCTGCATCGATGACCCCTGTGGTGGACAGCAGCCCCGGGGGACATGGTGTCTTGGTCTCGACTTCAGGGGCTGGGGCAACTGCCATGTCTGGTGCTGCTTTGGCCCCTTTGGTTGGGATGGGGACTTCTTCTGCAGCCTCCCTCGGGGGGGGGGTCTGCAGGATTGGTGGTCCCCCTACCACTGGGGTTGAGAAAAAGGGGAGCCTTGGAGTCAGAGGGGTCTTGAGGCCGGGGTGAAGCATGGGGGCCCTCCTCCACTTCCCTGGAGGGGGTGGGGAGGAGTCACAGTGCAGAGCCACGCTTTTCCTCCTCGGAGTCCTTGGAGGTGCCCTTGGTTGGTGGTGCTGAGGGTTGCCCTTCTGGATCCATGCAACCCCGGTCGTACCACTGGGGAGATTCCCCCTCAGGGCTCAACTAGGATAAGTTTTCACATCTGCTGCATATGCTGACTGGGTTGACCCCCGGATTCCCTTGAGCTAGAGGATCTTCAGCGAGGGCTCAGAGGCTGGGCACTTTTGGTTAGGTGCTCTTCCCCAATTTCTCTGCAGTCACCTCCTCCTGTCCCAGGCCATGTGGGTCCTATGGGGCCCTTAACCTGGAAGACATTCAGGGCCACTGCGGTGGCCTTCCCTAGGTATGTTAGAGCCATGGACAAGCAGGTCCTTTGCTTGTCTCCTCCGCCGCAGGAGGACTCTGAGCACCCAAGTTCCTCGGCTTCCTCTTCCGAGGAAGAGGACCGTTCAGTCCACCTTTCATCTGATGCTGATTTCACTGAATATCAGCGGTTCCTCTCGAGGTTGGTACAGGAACGCCATATATCCCACGTGGTAAGATGCAATACCGAGCAGGACATGCGTACCTTCTTGAGCGAGTTTAGTGTGCATCACCTAGTGGTACCATCCTGGCCTGTTCCCTTCCAGGAAGCGTTGAATCTGCACCTGGCAGTCACCAGCCACCTCATCTCCAGTGGGCTGCAGGAGGTGGTATTGCGTTCCCCAGGAGTCTCTTGGTTCTCTGCCTCACCCGCCTTTGGGGCTGACGGTCTTAGATACTCCTGGGGCTCAACCACCAGATCTGGATTCCGCCGAGTTCAACCGATGGGGAAGAAGAGTTTCTCTTCAGCTCGGGTGCTGCTTTGTATCAGCTCACATCAAGCTCACCACGCTGCCCACAGCAGGCACCTGTGGTTGATGTTAGCGCAGGTGTTTGTTAGCATCTCTGCCTGATTCAGAGGAATCTAGGCAAGTCATTGCCCTCTCTGCGCAGAGTCTGGAGCTTGCAGTGCACCAAGCAATGGCATCATATGACACCAATGAGGTGACGTCCAGACTGGCAGGGACAGTGATCTGCATCAGGTGGATGGCATGGCTTTACCTATCCAGGTTGTCACCCACTGCCCAGCATAGGGTGATTTCCTTTGCTTTCTGGGGGACCCATCTTTTCTCCTGCAGGGCGAGGAGGAACTTACAGGGGTGTCTTCTGTCCCCCCGGCCACGGGGGACACCTCCTCGGCTTGACCAGCCTTAGACCATGTACAGTCAAGTAGGGCTATGGGGTCTCCCCCTCCTGCGTCTCTCCCACAGGAGGCTAAGAGAATCTGGTCTCTCAGGGCAGTGACAGGTCCCCTTAGGGGGGCTTGTTACTTACCCAGCAGTAATGAATGTGAAGATTGACAAGGAAAGATATGAAAATTCTAGAGACATGGATATGTTGTTCTATCCACACTTACTGGCAGGTTCCTTACCACTTTAAATCTTGCCAGAAGGTCTTCAAGCTGGCTCTTCCCACCCACCTGGGTGATAAAACTCTTGTCTCCGCCCCATGACGCCAGATCTTCCTTACCACTTGGAAGCTCAGGTTCCCTCCTTTGCCCTCTGCGTTTTAGGCCTGGATCCAAACTCGTCGGTTAAACCAAAACTCATACTTAAATTTTCTAGACTTCGGTCTTTTTCTTCCTTCACAGCTGCGACGGACAAGTCAACTCCCGGATTTCGGCGGTGCCCTTGTGGGCAGAAGATGTCTCGGACCGATCTGCACTCCATGTGCATTTACTGCCTTGGGCTCGATCATGATCTGCAGGCCTGCGAATTGTGCAACTCCTTCTCTGACAACATTCTTGAAGACCGTGCTGCCAGACTTCAACTTGAGTGCCCAAAGGGACGTATTCCTCTGGTGAAGTCGAAGGAGGCCCGTTGGGTGGTGTCCGTGGTGGCTGGCTTGGCTGAGCAACTTGAGCAAATGATCGCCCTCGAGGAGGAGGCGGTCCAGGTCGCATCTACTTCTTCCTCGGTCGCGGCATTTATCCTGCTCTCTTTGGGCTCCTCCTACATGGCTTCTTTCAAGGAGCTTTGCCAGTCTCTCTCTACTAAAGGAGAGGGGCCATCGGGACATTCCCCTCGGTCCAAGAAAAAGGACTCAAAGGGTAAGTCCCACCTTCGACGTTTGTGGGATCGGGAGAGGTCCCCTTCCCCGGATAGTTGACACTCGGCCTCGGTCGAGGTTGCGGATAAGGCTGCTGGCTTCACGGTGTCCCCATCAGGTCAGCCAGCTGAGACACCCGTCAACACAGTCGAGATTTTTCTCAACAAGTCAGACGGGCAATCGACAGGATAAGCCAACAACCCTTCTTCACCAGTTTCCCGGTGGAAACTGAGGACTTGCCTGTGCCTTCTGTGCCAGAGTCCCCGGTTATGGTTCGCAAGCCGATGGAGGAATGGGTTTCCCCACTACCTCCCAGACCCACCCTCGGAAACACCGAAGGTCTCTGTCTCGGACCTCCTCTCGGTCCGGCTGATCCCGCGGACATCGGCGGTCTCGGCACCGAGGGAAGTGGCAGCGCCGCTCATCCTTGTCTTCGTCCTCCTCAGAGGATAGGCTCTGGTGCAAATTGCGTCGGTGCTACGAGGATCTGATGTGGCAGCAGCTCCTTTTGACCGGGAACAAGCCGACTCCGTCGCTTTCCCCAGCTATTAAGTGGCTGTCACCTGAGCGGCCGAAACATTCCCTAGTTGTCATCGAGGAGCCGAAGCAGGTGCCAGTTGTTCAGCCGAAACCAGCTGCTCCACCTATTGTGGTGGAACCCCTGCCTCCACAACCAAAAACTAGGGCTCCGACCAAGGATTCTCGTTCGGGTCAGGGGTTGCCCCATCGGTTGTCGGTCACCCTCACTCCTGATCGTCCTCAGCAAGTGGAGGGTGGCTCAGGCCCTCAACAGCTGTTTGCAGACTCCTCGGAGTCTGACAATGACTCTTCCCTGTTCTCCAGGCCTCTCGACCTGGAGTCCACTGGGGGACAGTTGGTGGACGAGAGCCCATCCTCGTTCATGGGAATGCTTCAGCTCATCTCAGAATCTACTGGGATGAAGCTCGAACCCGTGTCAAAGTGGACCAAGTATCTCCTCATGGAGATACTGGACCAAGGGGATTCTCCTACGGAGACCTTTCCTGTGGTCGAAGCCATTGTTGGTCCAGCTCTGGAGCTATGGCAGTGGCCGGCTTCTTGTCCAGCTCCTTCGGCCAGGATGGCCAGGAAGTATGCTGTCCCCACCAGCTCACTCTCTGGATTCTCGGAGCACCCCTCTGCAGAGGGGCTAGTGACCGACAGTGTTTTCCGGCGTACCGGAAATGCTCGGGACGTGGACAAGCCTCCCGATAAAGAGTCCAAGAAACTGGACTACGCCGGGTGTAAAGTCTACGCTGCATCCTCCTTAGGCTTTCATCAGGCCAGTTCGGCCGTACTGATGGCACACTTTTCCCACGCCCTTTTGGGCTCCCTGTATGAGATGATTCCTCATCTCCCGGCTGACCTCCAGACTACGGTCAAGCAGGTGCGGGATCAGAGAAGGGAGGTGGCAAAGGTACAGCTCCAAACTGCTCTTGACATTGGAGACTTGTGCCTGGTCGGTAATGGCCTCAGTGGCCATGCGCCGCAGAGCTTGGCTGCGGATCTCCACCTTCACAGCGGATACCCAGTACAAGCTGGCAGACGTTCCCTTCCTGGGTACCGACTTGTTCAGTCCAGGGGTTGAGGGTCATTTGCAGAGGACCGAGAAGTCCAGTGCCACCTTGGACTCAGTCACGTCTGCCCAGAAGGACAAAGACCTCCAGCAGCAGCGTAAGCCCTTTCGGCCTTCTGCCCCTGCGGCACGTCCGGCCCAGCAACACCAGCATCAGGGCCAGCAGGCTTGCACTTGGCACCCCAAAGCCAAGCCTGCAGCTTCCTCCAGCAGGAAGCCAGGAGGGAAAGGCCCAGGAGGTCCCTCGGCCGGTCCTTCCTCCAAGCCTGCCCAGTGACGGGTTGAGGGGTGTCGCCCCCAGCCTAGTCACTCCCCCCTGGGTTCCCCCTGTGGGGGGATGGCTCCGCCACTTCCTTTCTGCCTGGTCCACTATCACCACAGACCACTGGGTTTTGGAAGTGGTAGGAAAGGGTCTGCCTCGGGAATTCGAGCAGGCCCCACCCTATCGAGCCGTCGCCCCACTGGGGGCTACGGGGTCCACAGCCTTTCTGTCGGCTCGTCGAGCCGACATTGCCCTGCTCCTCCAGAAGGAGGTGATCAGGAAGGAGGCAGATCCTCCACCAGACCCAGGGTTTGCGTCCAGGTATTTCCTGGTCCCAAAACGGACGGGGGGGGCTGGCGGCCCATTCTAGACCTTCACGACCTGAACAAGTTCCTAAGGTCTCGAACCTTCAGGATGGTCACTCTGGCTCAGATCATTCCATCCTTGGAACGAGGCATGTGGTTCTGTTCTCTGGACCTCCAGGACGTATTCTTTCACGTCCCAATCTGTCCGTCCCACCAGCGATTCCTTCGCTTCAGAGCGGAGGGGTCCCTTTACGAGTTCCGGGCCATGCCCTTCGGCCTCTCTCCAGCTCCCAGGGTCTTCACCAAATGCATGGCAGTGGTGACAGCATTCCTGCAGTGCCGAAGGGTCCAAGTGTACCCTTACCTGGACGACTGGCTGATTGCAGCCCCCTCCAGACCGGAGGTGGAGCGGTCCAGGGATCTGGCCCTCCAGGTCTGCTCTCAGATTGGCCTCCTCATCAATGAGGTCAAATCGGAACTCGTGCCAACGCAGGTGATTCAATTCATCGGGGCAGAGCTCAACTCTCTTTGAACCAGAGCACGGCTCCCGGCAGACAGGGCTGAGGTTCTTTTCTCCTTTTCGCAATTATTTCTGGTTGGGCAATTGCGCCCTGCCCGGGACTTCCTGGACTTCATGGCGGGCTGCACCATCGTGGTCCATTGGGCCTGTTGGCACATGCATCCCCTACAATGGGGACTGGCTGGCCAGTGGTCACAGTGCTCCGGTCCTCTGGACCAGCCAGTGGCAGTGACCCAGGAGATGTTGAACGCTCTCCAGTGGTGGACCGTTCCAGCTCATCTGCAGGAGGGCATCCCGTTTGTCCGCCCCGAGCCGATGGTCACTCTAATGACCGACAACTCTCTGATGGGATGGGGTGCCCATCTGGGGGAGCACAGAGCGCATGGCCTCTGGTCCCCTCGGGAGTCTTGATGCCACAACAACCTGCCGGAGCTTCAAGCGGTCTGACTAGTCTTCACCGCCTTCGCTCCGTTAGTACGGGGTCAAGTGGTCCAGGTCCAGACGGACCATACCACGACCATGTACTACCTAAACCACCAGGGCGGGATGCGCTCCTTGCCCCTATGCAAGGAAGCTCTCTGCACTTGGTCTCTCGTGAGCAGAGTGGAGGTGGATCTCCTAGCCATCCATGTAGCAGGAGCCTCCAACACTCTGGCCAATGCCCTAAGCCAGACAGGTGCTGCTTCTCACGAGTGGTCTCTCCTGCCGGAGGTAATACAAGATCTGTTCTCCCACTGGGGCACACCTCAGGTGAACCTGTTTGCCTCCAGGGAGAATGCGAAGCTGAGGCTGTTTCATGCCCGCCCCCCTCAGCAGGGCTTACTGCAGGGGGATGCCTTCTCGAGGCCGTGGATCCGTGCCTCTTCTACACCTTTCACCCGTTTCCCTTGATCCACAAGGTGCTTCTCAAGGCGAGGAGGGACAAGGCGCAGGTGATTCTGGTAGCCCCAGACTGGTCCGGCCAGTTCTGGTATCCAGATCTCCTCAGCCTCAGCTCCATGCTCCCGAGGCGGCTCCCAGCCTGGCCGGACCTGATCTCAGTCAACCAGGGGAAGGTTCTCCACTCGGACCGTCAATCTCTGCACCTGATGGCTTGGTTTCTGAGCGGCTAGAGTTCCAGGCCTTGGGTCTTTCTGCCGAGGTCCTCAACATGGTTGAGGCATCCCGTAAGGAGTCGGCCAGGAAATGCTATGTCTTCAAATGGAAGAGATTCTCCATTTGGTGTCAGGGTAAGGGGTTGGACCCTTCCTCCTGCTCCTTGGCCAGCATTCTGGACTACCTGTGGTCCATTTCTCAGCTAGGGCTTCGGTCAATGACACTTAAGGTGCACCTGGCAGCCATCTCTGCTTACTGGGCACGGGCCGGGAAGCAGTCATGGTGCAGGAGAAAGTGGTTGGGCACTTTTCCAAAGGCCTTGATCACATATCCCCTCCGGTGCGAGAACCTCCACCTCCGTGGGATCTACTGCTGGTATTGGCTAAGCTCTTGGGCAAGCCATTCGAACTGATGCACAGGTGTGACATCTCTCATCTGTCATGGAAGACTGCATTCTTAGTGGCTATCATGTCAGCCAGAAGGATGGGAAAGCTCCAGATGCTTTCCATCGAGTCTCCCTACCTGGTCTTCCAAAGGGACAAGGTTGTCCTGTGCCCTCACCCGAAATTCCTTCCGAAGGTGGTGTTGGAGTTTCACCTTAACCAGGTGTTGACTCTGCCGGTGTTCTACCCCAATCACACCTCGGAGGCCGAATATAGGCTCCTTACTCTGGACCCTAGAAGAGCACTCTCTTATTATAAGGAGCGGATGGCTGAAGTTCAGGGAGAGGTTCACCGGCAGTTTGTCACCTACGCTGAAGCCGCACCTGGCAGACCTACAGCCAAGCAGACGATAGGCAGGTGGGTCATCTCCTGCATAGATCTCTGCTATAGGTTGGAGGGCATGGAGCCTCCCAAAGGGATAAGAACTCATTCTACCAGCCATACCACTGCCTCGGTGGCTGCTTCCAGGGACGTCCCTATCCAGGAAATCTACAGGGCTACTACCTGGAAGTCAGCACAGACCTTCATTCAAACAACATGAAGTCTTGCTGTATTCTGACAAATTGCAGTGAGGTGCAACCTTCGAACTGCCCCGGAGATGAAAAAGTTAACTTTCCAGGCCAGGCATGGAACGCTGAGCTCGAGCTCAGTTGAGACTCTGTCTGTTGCTATTTGAACTCAAACCGTCAGATTCTTTACTCCACCTCACTGAACAGTCGCTCCGGAAAATTTCTCTTTTGCTCGGTTCAATTTGTCGGTTAAAGTACGGTTTTTCTCGGTTTTTGACCAAATTTAAACCGTAACCTATCGGTTCAGTCTCTGTCTGTGGTTTCGTGAGTACTAGATAGGCTTATTTTTGTTATTTTCTGTGTGGAACTTGTAACGTGGGATCGGTTGGTTTGAACCGATCAGGTTGTTAAAAAACTTTATTCTGCTTTTAGAGTGTGGTAACCAGTTCTTATCGGTTCTAAAAAGAACGGATTTTATTATGTTTTTTTCCACGACCCGTAACACGGTCAGGAACCGATAAGGGTGTCTTGCCTGGCAGATTGCCGAAAAAAGGGTATGTTTTTGTTAGGACTGGCCATGTCTGAGAAACCCAAAAGGAAGACCGGGCCCGCTGGGTTTCAACACTGTAGTGTGTGTGGGGAAGTCTTTGCTAAGGCTGATCCCCACACCACCTGTGTTTATTGTCTGGGGTTTGACCACCTCAATTCAGACTGCCAGATTTGTAAAAATGTTCCTGCAGCTACCTTGGAAAAAAGAGTTGGCAGGCTCAGGGAAAGGGAGGCCAAGAAGTCCGCTGACCCAGATGGCCAGCCCGTTTCGGTTCCAACCGAACCAGAAGGAGTGCCCTCTGACCAGGGTGAAACTTCTTCGGGCAAAAGAAGAACCGACTCCGAGGAGTCTGTTCCGGTTAAAAGAACAAGAAGGGATAAATCAGCCGGTGCGGATCCACAAGTTCTTTCGCCGACCGCTGATGAAATAGCCAAAGTGATAAAGATTGTTCAGTCGCTATCCCCGGTTCTGACCGAACCGGCACCAGTGGGAAGGCGCTCGGTTCGGTCGGTTCCGGATTATGATTTAGAGGAGTTTTATGAACTGGAGGAGGAGGAGGAAGGAGAGTATGAGGAAAGTGAGTGTGATTATGGAAGTCTGGATGTGCCCATTGACCCGGACATCTCCCCAGACAGACCTTCAGGAGTGTCTCCTCCTAGGCTTTCTGAGTCCCCTTCCCATTTTATGTTTTACAAAAAAGTGGCTGAAACTCTTCAGCTTCCTATGAGACGAAGCTGTGGATGACCAGGAGGAGCCTGACTATGTTGAAATGATGGATATCCCAGAGTCCAGGAGGCTGTCTATTCCTTCATAAGTCCTTTGGGAAACAGACAATAAAAATTTTAAAGATTCTAATTCTATACCTCCTGTGGATAAAAGAATGGACAAGGTATACTCTCTCAGGCTCAGATAAGGGTTCCTTACCCAGCAATGCAGCCATGTTAGTAGTGCAGGCTGCAGCCTGTGATAAGGCAACATACTCCTTGGCTTCCACATCCACCAGATAGGACTCCAGAGGATTGATGCCATAGCAAAGAAGCAGTCAGCAGCATCCTTGGGACTCAGGCAGGCTAATTATATGGCCTTTGCAGCTAGATATCAGAAATCTAGATGGGACACTGTAATGGCTTTGAGCTAAACAGGTCCCTGGCCAGCTTGCCGAGGAGCTGGAGCAGGTGGCTCACGGATGGTATTGAGGCATCCAAGGTGCAATTCCATGCTGCAGTGGACTCCAATGATGTTTCATCTAGAGTCATGGCTACATCTGTGGCCCTTCGTAGGATGGTTTGGCTCAGATGTACAAGCCTGTCTCAGGATACTCAGACTAAGGCCATGGATTTTCCTGCTGTGGGTAATTCTCTGTTTGGGGAGCAAACCGAGAACTACGTGAAGAAAATGGATGAGTACAGATCCACCTACAGGAGAGCTCAGGCCAAGGAAAGGCAAGCCACTCCTCAGAGGCAGCATCCCAGGGGCAGGCCTTTTCATAGGCCTTTCTACCAAGCCCAGGCCTTCTCTTCTGCTTATGCTCATAGGGGGTTCTTTAGAGGGAGAGGCAGACTGGGTACAAGCAGGCTTGCTTCCACCCCTCAGCCTAAAGCCCCTGCCAAACAGGCACCGTGATGGGTTTGCCAGGGCCGATTCTCCACCACCTATAGGGGCAGGCTAGCTTACTTTGTCCAGGACTGGATGTCTTTAACATCAGACAAATGGGTCCTGGAAGTAGTAAACCAGGACTGATTCTCAGCTTCAAAAATTTCAAAGATGAGAACCAGATCCTTTCCATCTGCAAATCCTTCAGAGGCACTTGCTCTAGAGGCAGAGGTCTCTTCCCTCTTGGCTCTCAGAGCCATAGAGAGGGTTCCACCCTACACAAAGGGAAAGGATTGTATTCCAGGTACTTCCTAACCCCCAAAAAGACAGGAGAATGGCGGCCCATCCTGGATCTCAGATATTTCAACAAGCACCTTTTAAAGACAAAGTTCAAAAATGGTGACTCTGGGAATAATTCTACCCTTTCTAAGGCCAGGGGACTGGCTAGTCTCCCTGGACCTCAAGGATGCCTATTTCCATATTCTCATCAGAAACTCCCATCGAAAGTACCTCAGGTTCGAGCTACCCTCAGGCCACTACCAATTCAAACAATGCCCTTAGCTTACTTCTGCTCAAGAAGGTGTTCACAAAATGCATGGCAGTAGTAGTTGCCTTCCTAAGGAGAAAAAGGATCTCCATATTTCCATACCTGGACGACGCGCATAGTAGGCCAGTCACCAGACCAAGTCAGGTTATACTACGATAACTCAGCAACTGCTCACTTCTCTAGGGTTCCTGCTGAATCTTTCAAAGTCGGTTCTAGAGCCTGTGCAGCTCCTCACCTTCATAGGGGCAGAGCTGAATACAGTAAAGGCAAAAGCCTTCCTTCCCCTGGACAGGGCAAGGACCCTTATCTCACTGGCCTCTTCATTCACCCCTCAGGTGTCTCGGCTAGCAAGGCATTTTCTACAACTCCTAGGACACATGGCTGCTTCTACAGCAGTGGTGCAGGGAGCAAGATTTCAAATGAGGGATATTCAGTTCCACTTGAGAGCCTTCTAGTCTCAGAAAAGGGACCCTCTTACCAAAATAATCCCAGTGACTCGAACCCTGATCCAGGCATTACAGTGGTGGCTGGATCAGGACAATCTAAGACAGGGAGTTCCTTTTGTCACTCAGTCTCATTCTCTAATCCTTACTACAGATGCCTCCCTCTTGGGGTGAGGGGCACACTTGGGACGCCTGACCACCCAAGGGTTGTGGTCCCCTCAGGAATCTCTGCTTCACATCAATCTATTAGAACTCAGAGCAGTGTTTCTAGCACTTCAAGCTTTTTCCAAGTCTGTTCAGAACAAAGTAGTTCAGATCAGGACAGACAATACCACCACAATGTGGTATATCAACAAGCAAGGGGGCACTCGGTCTACGGCCTTGTGCACAGAAGCAATGAAGTTATGGTCTCTGGCCTATTCCCTGAACACCTCTCTTACAGCAATACACCTCCCAGGCAAGGACAATGCCCTGGCAGATGCTCTCAGCAGGATATCTCAGGCCATCCCGAATGGTCCTTGGATCCCCTGGTTTTGAAGGTGATCTTCTCCAGATGGGGCACCCCACAGATAGATCTTTTTGCAGCCCCAGACAATCACCAACTTCCTCTCTTCTGCTGCAGGCCCCCAGTGTTGGGCTCAGTCCCCCTGGATGCCCTAGTTCTCGATTGGGAAGGGAAGTTCCTGTATGCTTCCCCCCCTTCCCTCTCCTGTTCAAGGTGTTAGTCAAAATCAGGTCTCAACCCTGCAAGGTGATTCTGATTGCTCCAGACTGGGCCAGGCAGCCCTGGTACCCTCTCTTGTTGTCCTCAGCAGTCCACCTTCCCCTATCTCTTCCCAGGAATTACAACCTGTTAACGTGCTGAGGGGAGGGTTTGGTATCCGAATCTCAAATCTCTCAATCTCAAGGCCTGGCTCTTGAAGAGTTAGAGTTTGTCGATTTGCACCTTTCTCAAGGTGTTATGGATATTCTAAAGGCTTCTCGGAAGTCTTCCACCAGAAACACTTATAACTCCAAGTGGAAAGATTTTCTATATGGTGCTCTGGAAACATATTTCCACAGTCTGCTAACCAGTCCACGGTCCTGGACTATATGGTTAATTCTTAATAGCTAGCCTGAGACCAGCTACACTAAGAGTGCATCTGGCAGCAGTCTCTGCCTTCCTTTCAGCAGGCAAGCCTTGTCTCTTTCAGCCCATCCTGTATTCTCTAAATTTTTCAAAGGATTGCTTCATACCAACCCTCCATTCAGGGACCCTGCCCTGTTTGGGACCTGAATGTTTGCATTGCCCAGCTTATGCAACCCCCTTGTGAGCCTTTGTCCTCAGCAGAGCTTAAGTACTTGACTTGGAAAACTGTTTTCTTGGTGGCCATCACTTCTGCCAGGCGCATAAGCGAGTTACAAGCCCTGTCAGTGGAGCCTGATTTTATCTCTTTCCATAGAGATAAGGTGGCCCTCAGGACTAATAGGAAGTTTTTGCCTAAGGTGGTTTCAGACTTTCACCTTAACCAGTCTATGTCTCTTCCTGTTTTCTTCACTGACCATTTCTCCTCTGGGGAGAGGAGGCTGCATAGTTTGGATGTGAAAAGGGCCCTTAGCTACTACATGGAGCGTACCAAGGGTCATAGGTTTGACTCCCTCCAACTGTTCCTCACTTACGGTGAGGTTGGTGAGGGAAAACCTGCCACTAAGAGTTCTATTGCCAGGTGGATTGTTTCTTGCATTCAATTTTGTTATGAAAAACTAGGTAGGACTCCACCCTCAGACATGAGGGCGCACTCTACCAGAGGTACAGCTGCTTCCCTGGCTGCTGCCAGGGATATTCCTATCTTAGAGATTTGTCAAGCAGCTACCTGGAAAACAGTACACACTTTTACCAAACACTACTCTCTAGATATCCAGGCTAGAAGATGCTCGGTTTACACAGCAGTGCTTCAGAGCCTATTTCCTAGGTAGGTTCTGTCCCTCCTCCATGAGGTACTGCTTATAGTTCTGCAATTTGTCAGAATACAGCAAGACTTCATGTTGTTTGAAGAAAAAATTACTCACCTTAGTAATGTTGTTTATTCTAATGGAGTCCTGCTGTATTCTGACCTCCCCCCTGCCTCCCCTCTCAGAACCTTTGTTTTGGGATGTGGGTGGGCAGTATCAGTGTTGGCACTCGAGAGGTGCCCCACCCCTTATTTCTCACCCCTTTAGTTTGGGTGGGTGGGTGTTGTGTTTGTTTTATTTTTTGGGTTTCCTGACTTGAGTCTTTGTTTTGGGACCAAAAAATCTGTTTATTATATTTAGTAGCCAGTTGGCTAGTGTAAGTTTACGGTTTCCACACAGGACACTCAGTGGGTATAGCTCGTAAAGATCTGACGGTTTGAGTTCAAACAGCAGCAGACAGAGTCTCAACCGAGCTCGAGCTCAGCGTTCCATGCCTGGCATGGAAAGTTAACTCTTTCATCTCCGGGGCAGTTCGAAGGTTGGACCTCACTGCAATTTGTCAGAATAGAGCAAGACTCCATTAGAAGAAACAACATTACTAAGGTGAGTAATTTTTTCTTACCCACTACCACATCGACCTTGAGTCACACCGGGATGCTGGTTTTGGGACCTCAGTTCTCCAGTCCTTGTTTCCTAAATAGGGGGTGTGCACCTTGCCTCCCTCCTCCCGGAGAACTGCTAGGAGTCTGCCAGTAAGTGTGGATAGAACAACACATCCATGTCCCTAGAAATACAGGTTACTCACCTGTAACAGGAGTTCTAGGAATGGTATATGTTGTTCATCCACACAACCCACCCGACCTCCCCGGCTTCGACGCACAGCCTGGCTTCCAGCGGGCTAGATCTGGCATCATGGGGCAGAACCGAGAGTTTTATCACCCAGGTGGGTAGGAGGAACCAGCTTGAAGACCTTCCGGCAAGATTTAAAGCGGCAAGGAACCTGCCAGTAAGTGTGGATGAACAACATATACCATTCCTAGAACTCCTGTTACAGGTGAGTGACCTGTATTTCTAACCCCAGTAATGCTCAGACCATTCATAACTTTGTGCAGTCATCCTGATGGGTTGGACTGCCCGGAGAGATGGAACACATGCAAATGATGGAATTCTTTGCACGTGAGCATCTTTCAAATACTGCCTCTACCAATTGTAGTGTTCTAAGCCCTTCAGATTTTTCTCTCCGCCTGAAAGTCTGGTCGCTCGGAGTCTCTGTCGCCCTCTTTCGCATGAAGAAGAAAGAAAAAGTTTAAAAACCATAAGTATTTTTAGTTTCTTTTACTGCCTCTACTAATTTGTTAGTTTTATATAGTTTATTATTGTTTAAATTGTTGTTTCTCAGTTCCTCGCAGTTCGGTATAACCGTGAGGGATCCGAGCTAATTATAACTTTATTTTGGTTCTCTAACTAAAGAACCTATTCATTTTCATTTAAATTTGGTCCTTAAAGTTTTTATTTGTAACTGCTTTTCATCGGTTACATAACCGCTGAACCGGTTCATATTTCATCTCCTTTCTCGGTTCCATCAGTTCCCTATCGGTTCCTGAACCGACCACAAAAAAAAAGTAAAAGCTTTTTAAGCTGTTTTAATAACCGCATTAGCTTTGGGTATTAGCGGTTGAGGTTTTTCATTTTATATTTCACCATGACTGAGAAACCTAAAAAGAGAACCGGTGAACCTGGTTTTAAAAACAGTTTGAAGTGTGGAGATGTATTTGCCAAGGCAGACAAGCACACCTTTATGTGTAGCTTGTCTGGGTTTTGAACATTTGGACCAGGAATGTGAAATATGCAAAACATTCCCAGAAAAAACTGTTGAAAACACCTTGAAAGGCTTCACAAAAGTTTCAAGGGGTCCCTCAGGCTCTGACCAGCTGACACCCCAGTCTGTTGTGGTTGAATTGACAAGTGCTTCTACCCTTGCCCTGATCTGCGGGCAAAGGGCAAAAGAGGGAAAGAACTGGCTGACTCCCGGTTCCCTCAAAGAAATTAAAGAAGCTCAAACATGCAGAACCCTCTCCTGCTAAACCAGGGACTTCTGCGCAGCAGCCTGTCATGCCTTTGGCTCAAGACATAGCCCAGGCGTTCAAAATTATCCAGGCTCTGCAAAACATCATCTCTCAGCCTCCTGCCCCTCCCCAGGGTCCCCAGGCTGCTGCTTCTGTGTTGCTTCCTGTTCCAGAGCAACAATATTTCGAAGGGGATGATGACATTTATGAGGAGGATGAACCTATTCCCCCAGAGGTTTCCCCTGAGCAGGAATTTGGCTCTCCTCCCAGAGTGTCTTGAGGATTTTTCCTCCCATTTTTCTTTTGTAAGAAGAATGGCAGATGCTCTGGACATCAACACAACAGAGCAAGTGGAAGATGAGGAAGAGATTGAGTACCTTAGTATGATGGGTTTAACATACACAAAAGCCCTCCTCCTTCCAGTATATAAATTCTTTAAGAAGGATGCTATGAAGCTCCTCCAGACCCCAAACTCTATTCCTCCTATTGACGAGAATAGATAAAAAATATCAGCTGAACAGGGAGGAGCTGAATTCCTTTTCTCCACCCTGATCATCAAGAGTTATACAGCAAGCTGCCTGTGATAAGGCTAAGGTCCTCTGTCCTCACACCCTCCGACAAGGACTCCAGAAAACTGAACAGTATGGCCAAAAGGGCTGTCTGTCAGCCTCATTGGCCATGAAACAGGCCACTATTCAATCTTATGCTGCCCAGTATCAGAAATCCCTGTGGCAGTCGGTAC
The DNA here is from genome assembly GCA_016271365.2 of Neoceratodus forsteri. Lineage (NCBI taxonomy): Eukaryota > Metazoa > Chordata > Ceratodontiformes > Ceratodontidae > Neoceratodus > Neoceratodus forsteri. Next base: position 488,149,566 of record CM057449.1, read on the forward strand.
TAGCAATGTCCACGAAGGCCACCCCACCCTTGTCAGATGACCTGGCAGAAACTGCCAGGTTTGGGCTAGAGGCGGCCACGTACTAGTTCCAAATGGCTGCTGATTTGAATGACACTGCAGCCAGATGGATGGCTAATACAGTGGCTCAGAGGAGGTTTGCTTGGCTTAGGGCCACAAACCTCACTTTAAGATACCCAGTCCAAGGCCCTGGCTTTCCCACTGGAAGGAAATCTGCTGTCTGGGGAGTCCACAGTGGCCTATATGAAAAAGTGGATGAATATGAGCGTACTTACGAAGTAACTCTGCTAAAGACAGAGCTTCCTGATCCACTAGGCCCTATGAAAGGCGCTGAGGTGAATCCCTTTTATCACGACCTTTCTTCCAGCCAGTAGCCCTGCCCCAATACCAGCAGTACCCCTCAGGGCTACTCAAAGGGTAGGGGCAGAAGGGGCTCTAGGCCGGAGGGACTCAGCCACAACCTCAGTCCCAGCCTAAGCAGAACCCCTGAGCTGCAAGCCGCCTCCTCCCTACCTGTTGGAGGCAGACTGTCACATTACCTCCCCTGCTGGTCAACCATCACCACAGACAAGTGGGTGCTGGGGTAGTGGGCAAGGTCTGTCTCTGCAGTTCAAATTTCTTCCTCTAAAAACCCCAGGGTTTCTGCCTCCCACCTCTAGCACAAATCTCATTGCTAGAGGCAGAGGTCCAAGCTGCTTCAGCTAAAAGCAGTGGAATTAGTCCCTGCAACCCTGAGAGGAAGAGGTTTTTACTCCAGATACTTCCTAACAACAAAGAAAAATGGGGAGTGGCGGCCAATTTTGGATCTCAGAGCTTTAAACAAGTACCTGAAAAAGCCAAAGTTCAAATGGTCACTTTGGCTCAGATTCTTCCAATAATTCAGAAAGGGGACTGGCTGGCATCTCTGGATTTACAGGATGCTTATTTCCACATCCCCATAAAGGAATCTTACAGAAAATATCTCAGATTCAAACTCCCATCAGGTCATTATCAGTTTGCAACCCTACCCTTCGGCCTTTCCTCGGCACCAAGGGTGTTTACAAAATGCCTAGCAGTTGTTGTGGCATTTCTTCAAAGACACGGAGTGACTGTCTTTACATACCTGGACCACTGGCTGATAGTGGGCAAATCACCAGAGCAGGTCACAACCTCTCTAAGGCTTACACAGGATCTTCTGGAATCTCTGGGTTTCATAGTAAACCAGAAAAAATCTGTCTTCGCCCTACACAGACTTTACAGTTCATAGGGGCAGAAATCAGCACCCTGCAGGCCAGGGCCTTTTTACCACTAGACAGGGTGCAAAGTCTTCAGGCCATAGCAAATTCCTTCCAATTGCATGGTCGAAAAACAGCCAGGCAATTTCTGCAGCTCCTGGGTCATATGGCTGCATCCACAGGTACAGTGCAGGGTTCCAGGTTTCACATGAGACACATCCAGTTTCACTTCAGGACTCATTGGAGTCAGGAAAAATACCTTTTCTCAAAGCTCATCCCAGTGACAAGGTCCCTGTTACATGCCTTCTTGTGGTGGAAAAAGGAATCCAACCTAAGACAAGGAGTCCTCTTCCAGAAGGAGGATCCTTCACTAATCCTCACAACAGATGCATCCCTGCTGGGCTGGGGTGCCCGTCTAGGGGAACACACAACTCAGGGTACCTGGTCAGAAGCAGAGTCCCTCCAGCAAATACATCTGCTGGAACTCAGAGCAGTGCGACTGGCACTAAAGGTTTTCTCTACACTGGTAATGGGCAAGGTGGTACAGGTGAGAACAGACAATACCACCACTATGTATTACATAAACGAACAGGATGGCACCAGATCTGGTCCCCTATGCACAGAAGCCATGAGAATTTGGGCTCTGGCATATTCTTTAAAGGTGTCCCTGCAAGCCATCCATCTGCCAGGAAAGGACAATATCTTGGCAGACACACTGAGTCGAATCAATCAGTCCCATCATGAATGGGCATCGAACAAGCAGGTGGTACAGGTAATTTTCAACAGGTGGGGTGTTCCAGAAATGGACTTGTTCGCATCCTACCAGAACCACCAGTTGCCTCAGTATTGTTGCAGGCCACCAGCCCAGGGCACAATCCCTCTGGATGCCTTGCTGCTGGATTGGTCGGGCAAGTTTCTCTATGCATTCCCCCCTTTCCCTCTGGTTTTCAGGGTGCTGCTGAAACTCAGATCCCTCTCAGCTTCTCTGATATTGATAGCTCCAGATTGGCCCAGGCAGCCATGGTACTCTCTTCTGCTCTCCGTGGCAGTGAGCAGGTCAATAAGCTTGCCTCTCAGGCACAATCTTCTAACTTCCAATCAGGAAACATTGCTATTCCCAAATCTCAAGTCTCTTCACCTCAAAGCATGGCTCTTGAGCAGTTAGAGTATGCAGGCTTGCACCTTTCTGACGCTGTATTAAACATTTTGAAAGGTTACAGGAAGCCTTCAACTAAGAAAACTTATTCTGCTAAGTGGAAAAGATTCTCTTTCTGGTGCTCTACTAGAAACTTCACCCCAAATGATGCAGGGGTTTCAGTGGTGTTGAATTATCTAACTCACTTGCATTCACAAGCTCTGCAACCCAGTTCCTTGAAGGTCCACCTTGCAGCAGTATCTGCATACCTGTCTGCTAGAACAAAGGTATCTGTAGCATCAAATCCCATTTCCAAAAGATTTTTCAAAGGCCTAATGCATTTGCACCCCCCTCACAGGGCACCAGTGCCCGCTTGGGATCTTAATGTACTGTATGTATAGCAAGGTTGATGCGGGCTCCCTTTGAGCCCATGGCTACAGCCCATTTAAAGTATGTTACCTGGAAAACAGTTTTCCTGGTAGCAGTTACTTCTGCAAGAAGAATTAGTGAGCTTCAGGCTCTCTGTGTCGACCAGGACTGTATTTCCTTCCACAGGGATAAAGTAGTCCTCAGAACAAACAGACAATTCCTTCCCAAGGTGGTTTCAGATTTCCATCTGAACCAATCAATCACTCTACCTGTCTTCTTTACGGACCATGCAAGCTCTGGTGAAAGAAGGCTTCACAGTCTAGATGTGAAAAGAGCTCTCAGCTACTATATGACAGATACTAAAGGCCATAGGCAAGACAAAAAACAACTTTTCCTTGCATATGAGGATGTTGGAATGGGAAAACCAGCCTCAAAAAGATCCATTTCTCAGTGGATTGTCCAGTGCATCCAATTCTGCTACAGTAAAGCGGGTAAGGAGTCCCCAGCTGGGCTGAGGGCTCATTCAACAATAGGAACAGCTGCCACTATTGCAGCTGCTAGGGAGGTGCCATTGTTGGACATTTGTAAAGCAGCTACTTGGAAATCAGTACACACCTTTACAAAGCATTATAATTTGGATATTTTGTCCAGAAGTGACGCCAAGTTTGGCACAGCAGTCCTGCAAAGTCTGTTTCCAAAATAAGTTCTGTGCCCACCACCTGGGGGTACTGCTTGGTAGTCTGCACAAAGTTATGAATGGTCTGAGCATTACTGGGGTTAGAAGAAAAATTACTTACCATAGTAATCTTCTTTCTTCCCAGTGATGCTCAAACGTTCATAACTCCCTCCCATCCTCCCCTTCCAGAACTTAAGCCTCTGCATTCTGCATGCTAGTGCCACATAGCCATATCCTTCTGGGTACATTTCTCTATGCTAGACAGAGTTTTACCAGAGTTTTTCTGTCTCTCAAAATAGTTTTTCTCATGCTATGGTGAATACCATTATTATATTTAGATATAGCTCCTCCTTTGTAGTTTTTTTCAAGTAAGTTGTTTATTAGGCTAATCCTAAAAATGTTTTATTAAAAATGTTTTGTTAATTAGTAATAATTTATGGTAAAATTTTCCATGTTGCCTGACTTCCAGGCTTCTTACAAATCTGAAGGGCTTAGAACACTACAGTTGGTAGAGGCAGTATTTGAAAGATGCTCACGTGCAAAGAATTCCATCATTTGCATGTGTTCCATCTTTCTGGGCAGTCCAACCCATCAGGATGACTGCACAAAGTTATGAATGTCTGAGCATCACTGGGAAGAAAGAAGATTACTATGGTAAGTAATTTTTTCTTACCTACCTACTGTAATTCTTGATCTTCTGTTGTATCTTCACCATTCAGTACTGATTCCCGCCCTCCTTCACCTCTTGGGTGCAGCTGCCACCCTGCTGGCCCTCCCCCTCTTCGAGGCCAACTGGGTGCAGAGTCCCCTGGAAACTCAGGGCCCTCTGTTTCCTTCTCTAAAAAGTCACAGAGTGTCCAACCTGGGGGGGTGGCCAGTAGGGTCTTCACCCTGGCCTCAAAGGGAACTCCCTGGGATTCTCACTAGGGTGCACTGTGGTGTCCTCCTTAATTGGCCCGGATGTTTCCACTTGTTTCTCCATCTTCTTACAGTGAGGACTGTGTCAGTGCATTTCATGGGAAAGTCTGTTGGGATTTTCCTCCCTCTTTCTCTCTTCTTACTTCCTCTTTACCTGTAGAGCTGAGATTCTCAGTGTGGTACACTGTTGTGTCCTCTTTAGCCTGGCACAGATGTCCCATGGTTCCCGTCTCCTGAATTGGGGACTGTGTCAGTGCATTTCATGGGAGAAACCATGGGTTTTCCTCACCCTTTTCTCCTCCTTTGGCTTCCTCTCTCCTTGGAGGTCATTCTGGACAGAGTCCTCACCTGTTCAACAGGTTTTCCCCTCAACCAGCCATCAAGGGATAACTCATGGAGGGCCATGCTCCAGGACTTTCACCCATATGTGGATTGGGGGTGGGAAGAGAGGGTTGTCTCCACCATGGTTTTTACTTTCCAAGACCATGTCAAATTTTCTCTTCTGGACCTTCTATCCAGTGGTCTCTGAAGCTGGCTGGATCCTTGCTCCTGTATCTTCATACCTTTCAGGTTTTTGAGGCTATAAGTCAGTGGCCTTTCAGTTAACATGGCGGAGGGCCCTTCTTCCCCTACATATATTGTATCTTTCTCTTTCTCCCCCTCTCTCTCTTTCCTGTGCAGCTGCCCAAGGATTGGGGCCCTATGGCCACTTACGATAAAAAGTCCAATCCTTTGTCCTCTGGTCGGCTTATTCCTTTTTCAGTTTATATCCTTTCCTCTTCCTATTCCTCAGTTCTCTTGCCTCACCTTGGTTTTCTCTGTCCCTCTTTGTTTCATCCTCTCCGGCACAACAGAACTGGGGTGGAGGAGGAGTCTGCGGCACCTAACGGCCAACCCGCGTGCGCCACGCAATGCATCGGCCTCGTGGGTGGTGGCGTCCCCAAAAAAAAAAGCTCCTGTACAGGTCGCGCCCCTCTGGCCTCTGGCTTACATCCCAGCAGTAATGAATGGTGAAGATACAGGAGAAGATCAAGAATTACGGTAGGTATGTCATTTTCATTTTTTTGTGCTGTGGACTACAACGACCAATTTTATTTATTTGTTTTTGATAACCGGGTAAGTGAACTAGACATCAGAAATGACTATTTTCAGGCACGACCCATGACAGTATAAAGCAGAAAATACAGGCAACTTACAAAAGGAATGATGCAAATAAAAACAGACAACTTTACAAAAGGTAAGGTACATATACAGTCACCAGAAGACAGCTACTAACATTACATCAACAGCATAAGTAGAGATAGCTATTTAAATACATAAAGTGGCAGTACATAAGTGAACAACTAAAAGAAAAAATTACTCATCATAGTAATGTTGTTTCTTCTAATGGAGTCTTGCTGTATTCTGACAATATGCAGTTAGCCCCAGCACTTGAACTGCCCAGGAGAGGAGAGAGTTAACTCTATGCAGGAGCATAGAACGTTGAGCTTGAGCTCCGTTTTCAAACCTCTGTCTCTGGTACATCTCAGTGTAACTGTCATATTCTTATGAGCAATACTAACTAGTAACAATAGAAATTGTTTTAAACTTTAAGCCATAGGCAACAGAGCTTGGGTCCAAAAGACTCGGGTTGAGAACCCAAGAGTAAACCATGTAGATAGCGAAAACAATCTACAGTATAAGGAAACACAAAATCAATGAGAAAAAACACTTCACCTCACAGGCAGGGGACAAGGTACACCTCTGGGATGCAGCACTGTACCTGCCAACCCACATCCCAAAAAGTTAGGTTCTGAGAGGGGAGGCAGGTCAGAATACAGCAAGACCCCATTAGAAGAAACAACATTACTATGGTGAGTAATGTTTTCTTCACACAACATGAAATCATGCTGTATACTGACAATATGCAGACTACCCAGCAGTACCCCCTTGGAAGAGGGGAAAGAGAACCTTACTAAGGGAGCAGGCTCTGCAGTACTGCTGTGCCACACCTGGCATCACTCCTAGTCTGGGTATCCCGAAAGTAATACTTGGTGAACATGTGAATGAACTGTTTTCCAGGTGGCTGCTTTACATATGAACATACGAAATTTGCTAGCACATAAAGGCCTAGAGGTCTATCAAGTCTGCTCGAATGTGCAGCTAGCACCCCTTGTTCTGCAGCTGCCCCTCCCTTCCACCCTTCCCCTTCATTGACCCTCCTCCTCCTTGTCCTGTCCCATCCCCTTTTGAAGCAGTCCACTGTTCTACTGGATACCACTTCTGCAGGTAACGCGTCCCACCCAGCCACCACCCTCTCTGTAAAAAAGTGTCTCCTCATCTCCCTTCCGAACCTCCCTCCCTTCAGTCTCATATCATGGCCCTTGGTGTCCCTCCCTTCCCTTACTTTGAACAGTCCCTCTGTACCTGTCTTGTTTATTCCTTTCATGTACTTAAAGGTTTCCATTATGTCCCCCCCCCGTCTCTCCTCTCCTCCAGTGAGTACATGTTCAACTCCCTCAGCCTCCTCTCGTATGATAAGTCCCCCAGCCCCTTGATCATCTTTATCACCCTGCGCTGCACCCCCTCCAGTAAGTTAATGTCCCTCTTCAGATACGAGCGGCAGTACTGCACGCAGTACTCCAGGTGCGGTCTAACTAATGACCTATACAGTAGCAGAATTACCTTCTCCCTCCTCGAGGATATACCCCTTGCAATACAACCTAGCATTTTGTTGGCCTTTGCAGCTGCCTCCCTACATTGTGCCGAGTTGTTCATTGACCCTGTAATGAGCACCCCCAGATCCTTTTTCTCCTCTTTCTGGGCTAGCTGCACTCCCCCCAGCTGGTAACTCCTCCTTGGGTTCTTCATCCCAAAATGCAGCACCTTGCATTTTTTTTTTTTTTTTTTTCCAATTATTTTACCGGGTGAGACACACTAAGCTGAAAGCTTCTTTGCAGGTGCAACCTGGGAGCACGAGGAAGTTAAGTGACTTGCTCAGGGTCACATAGTATGCAAGTGGGGGCTGTGGGATTCAAACCCAGGTCTCCAGATTTGCAGCTCAGAGCCTTCAACCACTGCGCCATACTTTTTGGCATTAAACCCCAGTTGCCAGGTGTCTGACCAGGTTTCAAGCTTTGACAGATCATCCTGCAACCCCTGCCATCCACCTAGGTCATTCACCACTGCTCCTACCTTGGTACCATCAGCAAACAGACTGATCTTGCTCTTGATGTCCAATGATATGTCTGCAGTTAATATCCCAAACAACACTGGTCCCAACACCGAGCCCTGTGGAACACCGGTCGTCACTGCCCTTGGGTGTGAGAGCTCCCCACCCACCACCAACCCCCTGTTGCCTTCCCTGAAGCCAGTTCCCTACCCATCTCACCAGCTTTGCTCCTGCCCCTGTACCTACTAACTTACTTCCCAGCCTTCCATGTGGCACAGAGGGAATATCCCTGGCAGCTGCCAAGGAAGCAGCTGTACCCCTGGTTGTGTGTGCCTCAGGTCTGAGAGTGGCTCTTTTCCTAGCTTTGAGTAACAGAACTGGATACAGGAGACAATCCAAATGGCAACAGATCTTTCAGTGGCAGGTCTACCTTTTACCACTTCCCCATAGGTAAGAAACAGTTGGGTGGTTTCATTCTTCTAGGCCTTTGTATGCTCTCCTTAGAGCTCTTTTTACATTCAAACTGTGCAATCTTCTCTCCCCTGAAGAAGAATGATCAGTGAAAAAGACAGGCAGACATATGGACTGGTTCAGATGAAAATCTAAAACCACTTTAGGTAGAAATCTCCTGTTTGTCCTGAGGACTGCCTTGTCCCTATGAAAGGAGATGAAGTCGGGTTCAGCTGACAAGGCCTGCAATTCACTGATTCTCCTAGCAGAAGTGATGGCTACTAGGAACACAGTTTTCCAAGTCAAGTACTCAAGCTCAGCAGAAGATAAGGGTTTAAAAGGGGGTTGCATAAGCTGTGCTACAGATATTCAAATCCCAGGCTGGAGTGGGCTGTCTAAAGGGAGGGTTCAGGTGAACCAGGCATTTAAAGAACTTTATTTATTAAACTGTAGGATTACAAGTACCTTTGAGCAGGAACTGCTAGTTTACAAAGGTTCCACGTCGGAGGATGGGGGGTAACATACAACAATGGTAACAGTCATAACATACAGATTACTTGTACGTAAATCGTTCAGTCAGCATGTTAAAGTAGAACAACACTAGCTAGCTTATATACAGAATCCAAGGTGAAATGGTATACTTGGTCGAAGGAGTCAAGAGGAAGCTGTCTGGAAGGTGCCACTGTCAGACAGGGATGAAAAGAGAGAGGGGGACATACTGAAAACAGGATGAGATGCTAGTAAATATCCCTTCCCTGCTGAAAGAAAGGCAGAAACAGCTGCCAAATGGACTTTCAGGGTAGCAGGCCTAAGGCCTAAGCTATTCAGGTGTACCAAATAGTCCAGAACTGTGGCAATGCCTGCCAGGTCTGGCCATATATCCTCGAGAGAGCACCAGCTAGTGAACCTTTTCCATTTGGAACTGTAAGTTTCTCTGGTAGAAGGTTTTCTAGAAACCTTAAGGATATCCATCACTCCCTGGGAAAGATTCAAACCTGCATATTCTAACTCCTCAAGAGCCAAGCCTTGAACTTGAGGGAGTGAAGGTTGGGATGCCAAATCCTCCCCAGAAAGGAGGTCATGCCTCCTGGGCAGAAACAAGGGAAGTGATGCTGCTAGAGACAGCAGCAGAGGGTACCAAGGTTGCCTGGCCCAATCTGGGGCCACCAGTATCACTGTGCAGGGTTGAGACCTGATCTTGACCAGAACTCTGAAAATCAGAGAAAAGGAGGAAAGGCATAGAGAAATCTGCCTGTCCAGTCCAACAGGAGAGTGTCTAGAGGAACTGTCCCCAAGATAGGGGGTCTGCAGCAAAACTGGGGAAGTTCGTGATTGTCTGGGGCTGCAAAGAGATCTATCTCTGGAATGCCCCATCTCTTGAAAATTACGTGAAGTATATGGGGGATTTAGGGTCCATTCGTGGTGACCCTGAGATATCCTGCTTAAGGCATCTGCTAGGACATTGTCCTTCTCTGGAAGATGCACTGCTATCAGCGAAGTTTGAAGAAAATAAGCTAGAGACCATATTTGCATGGCTTTTATGCACAAGGCCGTGGACCAAGTGCCCCCTTGCTTGTTTATGTACCACATTGTGGTGGTGTTGTTTGTCCTGATCTGCACCACCTTGCCTTTGACTGCTTCCGAGAAGGCCTGAAGGGCTAGAAGCACTGCCCTGAGTTCCAGAAGATTGATGTGAAGGAGGGACTCCTGCTGAGACCAAATGCCTTGCACAGTAAGGGCTCCCAGATGGGCTCCCCACCCCAAGAGAGAGGAATCCATGGTCAGGGCCAGTGAGGGTGGCTGACTGAGGAATGGGACACCCTGCCTGAGATTGTCCTGATCTAACCACCACTGGAGAGCATGCACAAGAGTCTGAGTCACTGAAATCAGTTTTGTGAGAGGGTCTCTTTTCTGGGACCAAAAAGATCTTGGGTGGAACCGAATGTCTCTCATTTGAAACCTTCTTCCTTGAACCATTGCTGTGGAAGCTGCCTTGTGGTCTAGGAGTTGAAGGAAATGCCTGGCTGGACGAGACATTAGTGGTCAGAATGAGGAGGTCAGGTCTATCAGGTCCCTTAGCCTTGAAGATGGGAGGAAGGCCTTTGCTTGAATAGTATCCAGCTCCACCCCCTATGAAGGTAAGGAGCTGTACTGGTTCGAGGACTAACTTGGAGAGATTTAGAAGGAACCCTAGACAGCTGAGAAGACACTGGGTAACCGCTAGTGCTGACTTGACTTGACTTGGTCTAAGGACTGGCCTATGACTAACCAGTCATCTAGATTAGGGAAAACAGAAATGCCCTGCCTTCTGAGGAAGGCTACCATTACTGCAAGGCACTTTGTGAACACCCTTGGAGCTGAGGTCGAGCCGAATGGCATAGCCCTGAACTGCTAATGGCCTGATAGCAACTCAAACCTGAGGTATTTTCTGTGGGAGCAACATATAGGTATATGGAAATAGGCATCCTTGAGGTCCAGGGAGGCTAGCCAGTCTCCTGGTCTCAGAGAGGGAAGAATTATTCCCAGAGTCGCCATTTTGAATTCTGGCTTTGTGATATGTTTGTTCAGATATCTCAGGTCTAGGATGGGTTGCCACCCCCCTGTCTTTTCCGGGGTAAGGAAGTACCTGAAATAGAGTCCTTTGCCCTTATGATGTGAAGGAACCCTTTCTATAGCCTTGAGGGTCAGTAGGGAGGAAACATCTGCCTCTAGAGCAAGTGTTTCTGAAACTGATGCAGGAGGAAAGGATTTGGCTCTCATTCTGGGGAACTTTGAGAAACTGAGAGCCAGTCCCTGGCTTACCACCGCCAGGACCCAACTGTCTGAAGTGACAGACTTCCAGGCCTGGAAGTGGTAAGCCAGCCTGCCCCCTACAGGAATAGGAGAGGTGACCCGAACTGACACATCAGGGTGTCTGTTTGGCAGGAGCTTTAGCCAGAGAGGAGGATGCAGCTCTGCTCATCCCCCCGTGTGCTGAGAAGAGGAGGAGGAGGAGGCCTGGGCTTGAAAAACGGCATTTGAAATGGCCTGCCCCTGCCAGCCCTAGACTGCTGCTTCTGAGGAGTGGCCTGCCTTTCCTTGGCCACTGCGCTCTTGTAGGCCGTCCTGTATTCATCCATCTTTTTCATGTAAGACTCTGCTCCCCAAACAGAGAAGTACCAACCGCAGGGAAATCTAAAGCCTTAGCCTGGGTATCCTGTGAGAGGCTAGTATATCTAAGCCAAGCAAATCTCCTAAGACAAATAGAAGTAGCCATGACTCTTGATGCAACATCATTGGGGTCCACAGCAGCATGGAATTGTACCTTGAATGCCTCAATTCCATTAGCAGCTACCTCCTCCAGCTATTTGGCTAGCTGGGGGGGGGGCGGGAGTCATCTTAGCCAGCTCCAGAACTATATCCCACCTGAACTTCTGGTACCTGGCTGTATAGGCCATATAACTGGCTTGCCTGAGTCTCAAGGAAGATGCCAAGCTCTGTTTTTTGGCCATGGCACCCACCTTCCTGGAATCCTAATCCGGGGGGTGTGAAGTCAAAGGAATATTTACCCTGTTACTGGCTGCAGCCTGCACTACCCCAACATGGCTGCAATGGTTGTGGAGAAATTCTGTGCCTGAACCTGACAGCATATACCTCCAGTCCATCCTTTTGTCCACAGGGGGTATGGAAGTAGGCATTTACAGAAGTTTTTGAGTCCATCTCCCCAAAGATTTGTGAAGAGGAATAGACAGCCTCCTGGACGTGCATCATCTCTACATAATCAGGTTCCTCTGTCTCCTCAGCAGCCTCCACGACTGGTAGCTGGAGAGTTTCGTCCCCTTTTTTATAAGACTTGAAGTGAGAAGGGGACTCAGAAAGTCTGGGAGGGGACACATTAGTAGGCCTGTCTGGGCAGATGTCTGGTTCAATAGGTTCATCTAGGCCTACAAAAACATCTTAGACTTCTTCCTCCTCTGGGAAATCTTCATCTCCCTCCCATTGCTCATAAAAATTCCGATGGAGTTGGAACCGTCTGAACTGATCACTTTCCTGAAGGTGTCGGTTCGGATGGAACCGGGCGAAGCGATTGGACTATGCTTATCGTTTTAGCAATTTCTTCCGCGGTTGGAGTCTGCGGTGCCTGATCCGAACTGGCTGACTTATTTCTCTTCTTTGGCGGAACTGATCCCTCTGAATCGGATCTCCTTTCGCCTGAGGGAGTATCGCCGTGTCAGCAGGCACCTCCTCAGGTTCGGCTGAAACCGAACTGGGCTGGCCATCTGGATCAGCGGACTTCTCAGCCTCTCTTTCCTTCAGCCTACGTAATCTTTTTTCTAAAGTGGCTTTAGGAAAGTTTTTGCAAATTTGGCAGTCTGTCTTGAGGTGGTCAAACCCCACACAATATACGCATACGAGGTGGGGGTCAGCTTTAGCAAAAGCCTCCCCACACTCGGTACAATGTTGAAACCCAGTGGGACCAGTTTTCTTCTTGGGTTTCTCAGTCATGGCCTTTCTCTTGGAAAAACGTTACCCTTAGCTTAACTTTTGCTAAAGCTGACCCCCACCTCGTTTGTGTGTATTAACTAAATCATCCCATTCCAAGGCAAAAATATGGGACTTCAGAGGAGCTAACTTTGATAAGATGGCCAACAGAGTTAACCTAGCCCTGGCAAAAAGAAATACAAGTGAGGGGGTACAGGCAAAGTGGACAAGCATTGAAGATGCAATACTTGAAGCAACATCCCATTGTGTTAGGGAGAAAAGGAAGTGCAAAAGAAGAAGGAAACCACTTTGGTTCTCAAAAACAGTAGCAGAAAAGGTCAAAGCCAAAAGGATGGCCTTCAGGAAATATAAGGGAATGCAGCAGGATGAAGATAGGGAGGCATACCAGACTTCCCTAAGGGAAGCAGGGAAGGCAGTAAGGCAGGCAAAGACCCAAACCGAGGAAACACTAGCACAAACAGTAAAAGGTGACAAGACTTTCTATAGATACATCAGTGAAAGGAGAAAGTCCAGAGGGGGTATTGCTAAGATCAAAGAGGACAAGGAGGCATGTGAGGAGGAGGAGGACCATGTAAAAGCATCTATCCTAAATAGATACTTCTACTCGTTATTCACTGAAGAGAAGGTAGGGCAGGGCCCACAGCTCAGCACCATGGACACAGGGGGGAGGGAGGTGTGCACTAGTCCCTTCACAAAAGAAAGGGTTCTAAAACAGCTCGATAAGCTCAGGGTGGACAAGGCAATGGGACCTGATGGCATACATCCCAGGGTACTAAAGTAGCAAAGGGTGGAACTAGCAGAGCCATTATCAGAACTGTTTCTGAACTGGGGTTGACACCCAAGGTGGGAGAAATGGCAGAAGCAGGGGGGGAAGTGGTGACAGATGGGGAAATCATGGAGAGCAGAGTTCGAGAGGGTTTGAAGGCACTGAGGGTGGACAAGGCGCCAGGCCCAGATGGCATCCACCCCAGGGTACTGAAGGAGCTGGCAGAGGTCCTTGCAGGACCTTTGGCAGACCTATTTAATGCCTCACTACATTCAGGGTGTGTACCTCTGGACTGGAGGATGGCTCATGTGGTGCCCCTCCACAAGAGTGGCCCTAAGGATGAACCGGGAAACTACAGACCAGTGAGCCTCACATCCATTGTGGGTAAGCTAATGGAGACTATCCTGAAGGAGAGGCTGGTGGCCCTCCTAGAGGCCAAAGGACTACAGAACAGCAGATAGCATGGCTTCATACGTGGCAGATCCTGCCAAACCAACCTGGTCGAGTTCTATGACTGGGTAACTAGGCAACTGGACAGGGGCCATGCAGTGGATGTCCTGTATCTGGACTTCAGTAAGGCGTTCGACTCAGTGCCACATGGAAGACTGGGAAGGAAGTTAGTAGGCACAGGGGCGGGTGCAAAGCTGGTGAGATGGGTAGGAAACTGGCTGCAGGGAAGGCAACAGAGGGTGGTGGTGGGTGGGGAGCTCTCACACCCAAGGGCAGTGATGAGTGGTGTTCCACAGGGCTCGTGTTGGGACCAGTGTTGTTTGGGATATTCATTGCAGACATATCATGGGACATCAAGAGCAAGATCAGTCTGTTTGCTGATGATACCAAGGTAGTAGCGGTGGTGGATGACCTAGGGGATGGCAGGGGTTGCAGGATGATCTGGCAAAGCTTGAAACCTGGTCAGACACCTGGCAACTGGGCTTTAATGCCAAAAGTGCAGGTGCTGCATTTTGGGATGAAGAACCCAAGGAGGAGTTACCAGCTGGGGGAGTGCAGCTAGCCCAGACAGAGGAGGAGAAGGATCTGGGTGTGCTCATTACAGGGTCAATGAACAACTCGGCACAATGTAGGAAGGCAGCTGCAAGGCCAACAAAATGCTGGGTTGTATTGCAAGGGGTATATCCTCGAGGGAGGAGGTGATTCTGCCACTGTATAGGTCATTAGTTAGACCACACCTGGGAGTACTGCGTGCAGTACTGGTGTCCGTATCTGAAGAGGGACATTAAGTTACTGGAGGGGGTGCAGCGCAGAGCGACAAAGATGATCAAGGGGCTGGGGGACTTATCATACGAGAGGAGGTTGAAGGAGTTGAACATGTACTCACTGGAGGAGAGGAGAGACAGGGGTGACATGATTGAAACCTTTAAATACATGAAAGGAATAAACAAGACGGGTACAAAGGGGCTGTTCAAAGTAAGGAAGGGGAGGGCCACCAGGGGCCATGATATGAGACTGGAGCGAGGAAGGTTCAGGAGGGAGATGAGGAGACACTTTTTTACAGAGAGGGTGGTGGCTGGGTGGAATGCTACCTGCTGAAGTGGTATGCAGTAGAACAGTGGACTGCTTCAAACGAGGATGGGACAGGACAAGGGGGAGGGTTAATGAAGGGGAAGGGTGGAAGGGAGGGGCAGCTGCAGAATAAGGAGTGCTAGCTGCACATTTGAGCATACTTGATAGACCTCTAGGCCTTTATCTGCTGGCAAATTTCGTATCTTCGTATGTTTAGTGAGTCTTTGAGCACAGGAGAGGTACCAGAAGACTGGAGAAGGGCTCATGTGATCACACTCCACAAGAGTGGTAGCAGGGAGGAGGCAGGAAACTACCGACTAGTCAGCCTTACCTCAGTAGTGGACAAGATTATGGAGGCACTCCTTAAGGAAAGGATAGTGCAACACCTGGAATCCATAGGAGCACAAGATCCAAGACAGCATGGGTTTACAAAAGGAAGGCTCTGTCAAACTAATCTCATAGATTTCTTTGACTGGGTAACCAGAGTGGTGGACCAAGGGGGAGCAGTTGATGTCGCCTGCCTTGACTTCAGCAAAGCTTTTGATACTGTTCCACATAGAAGATTGATTAATAAGCTAGGAGCCACCATTGCGATTCATTGGCACTACTCGGCTGGCCGTCATTCAAAGCCCACCTCAGGTACTCAGTGCTCTGCCTACCACATAAGCTAATTAGCTCCACATCTCCCTCAAGCCTCGCAGGGCTCATAACTGCTAAGTGAAATCTTCTAAATCCACGGACCTATGCCAGCTACGAGTCAATGCCAACATCATACCTGGACACTTCCACACTCACCGCCTGAGCACTTACATCACTACCGCCTGAGCTGGCAGCACTAACCCCTCTCAATTTTTCTCTCCCCCCAAAATATTCTAATTGGGTAATTGTGACTCAGTTAAGGCTCTGGCTCTCCTATATTGTACACCTCAATAATCAATAAAAACTGCTATGTAGTATATCACTGCTGTATATTCGTTTGAATGTCGCATGCCAAAAGCTGTATCTGTACTAACTGTTTACCATATAAGTCCTGTAACTCCAGGGTCGCCCCTGAAAAAGGGACCTCCGGGGCCCAGTGAGCCTACCGGGTCATCAAAATTCAATAAATAAATAAATAATAAATAAATAAGCTGAGTAGGCTCGGGGTGGGTCAGAAGTTGGTGAACTGGGTGGAAATCCGGTTGACAGGCAGAAAACAGAGTGGTGCCCTGATATAGTTGAGTGTTAAGCTAATCAACCTGATTTCCCCCGCCCTTGTTACTTCCCCTTCAATAAATCAGATTTGTTGTTTGCAGGGTATACTGTTTGAACTGTGTGTTTGTGCTACCCTCTTGTGCATGGGTTATGGTATTACTGCATCTTATTTTACAGGGGATCCTCAGCACCCAGTTGGCCACTCCAATCTGGGGGTAAGTGTAAGTCATAAAGGTGGTGTGGGAAGCATTCATGGGCCACTAGTGGAAGGAAAGGGGGGTTGCAGTGACCCAAAGGGCTGTGACGGAGTCGTTCTCAACTGTTCCAACCCCGACCTCTGGGTGGAGGCACCGGCCACTGGATCCAGGCCCCTCAACCTGTTAGTGGCAAAGCAGGCAGGGGTAGTAGCCCTTTGGGTAGCGCCCCCTGGAGGTTACAGGTGTACAGTCAGAAGAGATGCAAGTCACAAGTGGGCTACCTCAGGGATCAGTCCTGGGGCCAGTTCTATTCACTATCTTCAGTGACATTACAGATGGACTGGAGGGTAAGATCTGTCTGTTTGCAAATGACACCAAGATCTGCAACAGAGTAGATGATCCAGATGAGGTGGGCAGAATGAGAAGAGATCTGGATAAAGCAAAATGGCAGAATGGTCAGAAGCAAAATGGTCAGAAGAGTGGCAACTGGAGTTTAACGCAAAGAAGTGCAAGATCATGCACATAGGGAAGAGAAACCCAGAAACCATCTATAGGCTGGGAGGGGAGTTGCTGGCAGTCACAAGGCAAGAAAGAGACTTGGGCATCATTATCACCGATGACCTGAAATCATCCAAGCAGATCACTAAAGCAGTAGGTAAGGCTAGAGGGATGTTGGGGTGTATTAGAAGGGCATCACAAATAGGAAAAGAGAGGTAATAATCCCTCTTTACAAGACACTGGTTAGGCCCCATCTGGAGTGCTGCGTGCAGTACTGGAGGCTGCACCTTTACAAGGACATTAACCAAACTGAGGCAGTCCAGAGAAGGGCAACCAAAATGGTGCAGGGACTGCATTAGAAAACATATGAGGACAGATTAACGGAGCTCAATATGTATACCCTAGAGCAAAGGAGGGAGAGAGGTGATATGATCGAAACATTCAAACACCTTAAGGGCATTAACAAGGTGAAAGAGTCTGACATGTTTCAATGTAAGAAAAACAGCAGGACAAGAGGACAGAGCATGAGATTAGAGGGAGGCCGATTAAGGGGTAATGTGAGGAAGTTCTTTTTCACAGAAAGGGTGGTGGATGCATGGAATGGCCTATCTCAGGAAGTGGTGGATATGAATACAGTGCAGGGCTTCAAACAGGCATGGGATAGGCATAAGAGAGCAATACAGATGAGTATGACTAGATAGGCCATTGACAGAGCAAAGGTCGATGGCACATTTATAAGGCAGAAAAAGAAATGGGCAGACTGGATGGGCCTTGCAGTCCTTATCTGCCATCAACTTCTATGTTTCTATGTTAATAGCTTTCAAGCCAGGTGACACCGTCCAACTGGTTACCAACCATGTCACGGGCTGTGGAAAAAAACAAAGAAAAATGTTGTTTTTGTGAATCCGATCTAAACCGGAACCCACAACAGAATTTGAAAATATAAAGAATCACAGAATTATTTTGGTTCCCAGCCAGACTGACCGATAGGAAACCCAACAAAAACAATTTCTATACAACTTTTATTCACTATTTACCTACTTACATTACCTGTACCATAGACAGAGATTCGATACCATAAAATAATGAAACAGTTGACTAAACCGAACGATTCTTTACTTTTACCAAAGCAAAGGAGAGATCTCCGGAGTGACTCCTCCGTTAGGCACAGTAAAGAGTCTGACAGTTACACTAAGATGTACCAGAGACAGAGGTTTGAAAACTGAGCTCAAGCTCAACGTTCTATGCTTCTGCATAGAGTCAACTCTTTCCTCTCTCCGGGGCAGTTCAAGTGCTGGGTCTAACCACATACTGTCAGAATACAGCAAGACTTCATGTTGTTTGAACAAGCTGATTACAAAAATATAAATCAGAGGTACAATAACTAAAATTCAAATGAGTATCAATCTCAGAAACAACTCTAAGAAGCTGACACAGTAAAAAGCCTGATATAATACATACATGT
The DNA here is from genome assembly GCA_016271365.2 of Neoceratodus forsteri. Lineage (NCBI taxonomy): Eukaryota > Metazoa > Chordata > Ceratodontiformes > Ceratodontidae > Neoceratodus > Neoceratodus forsteri. The sequence continues at coordinate 488,167,620 of CM057449.1, forward strand.
AACATAATAGACAAGTCACCGCTGAAGGGCAGCATATGACGAGCCAGAAAGGGGGGTAGGATTTAGAAGGAGTTGAGGAGTGATAAGTACCCATGTAAGTGCAATGAGAACTGTCAAAAGGCTGGTCTGAATGGGTATAAAGGGTGCCTCAAGGAGGGAAGAAACTGGTGCATTGGCTGGATGCTAGGAAGTGTTTACGTAGGTTGTACTTGAAACTAGAATGAGTGGGTGAGTGCCAGAGAGATGCAGGTAGCGAGTTCCAGTACTGAGGGGCAACGAGGGAGAAAGCCTGGGAGCCCATATTAGTTCTGCATCTGAGGACTGACACAGGAGTCAGATCACCAGATCAAAGTGCTTAGTGTGAGTTTTGGGGAGTGAGCATGCTAGCTAGGGAGGAGGGAGTGCCAGACCAGATTGTTATTTATCAGAGTATCAGGGGCATAGTTCCGGTGACCTTTAGGTGGGAACCAGTTAAGGCCACTGTATAACTGACACCGATGTGTGAGGCATTGTGAGGAGAGGGCAAATTGACATATATTGTTATAGGTGTTGTCCCATTTATGAAGGCAGACTTTGGTACCAGTGTAGGTCACTGCAGCGTAGATTAGTGCAGGAAGAACACAGGCAATAGCAGTTTTGGCAGACAGAGTGAGTAAGCTTTCAATGGACCACTCTACATGTAATGGAGATGTGCCGATTAAAGTCCAGTGAGGGATCAAGCGTAATTCCCAGATACTTAAAGGTGTATATGCTTTTCAGGGGTAGTCTCTCCACGCAGGATACGGACAGTTGTCCTGGGCTTTTGCTTAGTCTAGGAGCACAGCCAAACAGCATGGAGAGAGAGTTGGCAGTATTTAGAACCAGCTTATTGTTGGAGAGCCACAGAAACATAGAATCTGTCTGTAGATAAGGACCATACGACCCACCTAGTCTGACCATTTCCCTACTCACTGCTGCAGCCCCAGGTCCCATTTGATCTGTGGCTCTCCTGCTCTGAACATCTCCAGGATACCCTGCGACAGGGTGGAACAGGACCCTGTCCCAGTTGTTATGGAAAGAGTTTGAATGCAGGGATCTGTTCTTTCTTATCTTCCTGGACATAAAGTCTCCACCACTCATTCACACTAATGGGATCTATGCCAGAGGTGCTAGGACCCATCGAGAGCAAACTTTTTTTTGCAGGAGCGCTGGCGCCAGAGATGGAGCCATGATGAGTGGCACCACGAGCCTCTGCTCGTGCAGCAATGACTATCTCAGCGTTGACCCTCCAACCGCCTCATTTCCTTTTTTCCTGCTGTTGAGTGCACTTCAGTGATGACATTGCTCGCCCACTGGGAGTCAAACTTCAAACTAGCTGCATAGTTTTCAGTTTATTATTTTATAGTATTTTTCTAATAAAGTTCCGCTTACGATAATTTATTCTTATCAAAGAAAGAAATCTCCGCCTACTTTATCGAGTCGATCATAAACAAGTCAGGTAGCCAGGTAGAGACTCGTGTAAAGCTATTCAATCAGCTGGGTTGGGTCCGGTCCGCTGCCTTCTCGGGGGGGGGGGGTCTGATATCGGACGGTCCAATGCCCAAGGGGATGGGCGGTCCCTCTGGAAGCATAAAAGTAAACAGTTGCATTCTCGGCACCATTCAGCCTTGAGCTCTTCTTCGACCCTTAGGTCAGAAAAGAGAAGGCATCACTCGAGGTCGCCCTCTGATATGTCTGTGCGTTGATGATCAGTCATTGAGTCAGTTGCCGGTCTCCTCGTTTGGAGTCACCGGTTTCCGGTTCTGGTCACCGACCTCTTCGACATCGGAGCCCTTCTGATATGTCTGCGCGTTGATGGTCAGTCATTGAGTCAGTTGCCGGTCTCCTCATTTGGAGTTGCCAGTTTCCGGTTCTGGTCACCGACCTCTTCGACATCGGAGCCCTTCCCCGCCTTCTGGTAGGACTTCCGATGAGCAGTTTCATCAGTGGGCTGCTCTGATGGAGCAATGGGCTTGGAGGCTGGTCCAGCTGCCTGGCCCAGTCACTCCAGGGCCCTCGGGCTCTTCGGGGGATCAGTCAGGGCGACTGGGACTCCCTAGTCACGTGGCGCCCTCTTCAGTGCCGTGTTCAAGTGTTTTTCCCCCTCACATGGCTGTGGTGCAGGGGGCCACACCGATGCCTCTATCTCCTGGTATTCTTCCTTCTTTTCCCTCAAATCCTAATTTTCAAACAACATGAAGTCTTGCTGTATTCTGACAAATTGCAGTGATGTCCAACCTTTGAACTGCCCCGGAGATGAAAGAGTTAACTTTCCATGCCAGGCATGGAACGTTGAGCTTGTGCTCGGTTGAGACTCTCTCTGTTGCTGTTTGAACTCAAACCGTCAGATTCTTTACTCCACCTCACTGAACAGTCGCTCCGGAGATTTTCTCCTTTGCTTGGTTCAGTTTGTCAGTTAAAGTACAGTTTTCCTCGGTTTTCGACCGAATTTAAACCATAACCTACCGGTTCAGTCTCTGTCTATGGTTTCGTGAATACTAGATAGGCTTATTTTTGTTGTTTATTCTGTGTGGAACTTGTAAACGTGGGATCGGTTCGGTTTGAACCGATCAGGTTGTTTAAAAAAAGTTTATTCTGCTTTTAGAGTGTGGTAACCGGTCCTTATCGGTTCTAAAAAAAAACGGATTTTATTATGTTTTTTTCCATGACCTGTAACAAGGTCAGGAACCGATAAGGGTGTCTTGCCTGGCGGATTGCCGAAAAAAGGGTAAATTTTTGTTAGGACTGGCCATGTCTGAGAAACCTAAAAGAAAAACCGGGCCCACTGGGTTTCAACACTGTAGTGTGTGTGGGGAAGTCTTTGCTAAGGCTGATCCCCACACCACCTGTGTTTATTGTCTGAGGTTTGACCACCTCGATTCAGACTGCCAGATTTGTAAAAATTTTCCTGCAGCTACCCTGGAAAAAGAGTTGGTAGGCTCAGGAAGGAGGCCAGAGTCCGCTGACCTGGATGGCCCAGCCGGTTCGGTTCAACCGAACCAGAAGAATGCCCTCTGACCAGAGTGAAACTTCTTCGGGCAAAGGAGAAAAAGAACAAGAAGGGATAAATCAGCAGTGCGGATCCACAAGTTCTTTCTCGACGGCTGATGAAATAACCAAGCGATAAAGATTGTTCAGTCGCTATCCTGGTTCCGACCGAACGGCACCATTAGGAAGGCGCTCGGTTCGGGTCGGTTCGGATTATAATTTAGAGGATTTTTATGAACCGGAGGAGGAGGAAGGAGAATATGAGGAAAGTGAGTGTGATTACGAAAGCCTGGATGTGCCCATTGACCTGGACATCTCCCCAGACAGACCTTCAAGAGCGTCTCCTCCTAGGCTTTCTGAGTCCCCTTCCCATTTTATATTCTACAAAAAAGTGGCTGAAACTCTTCAGCTTCCTATGGAAGAAGCTGTGGATGACCAGGAAGAGCCAGACGGGGAAGGAAGGAAACATATTCAATTCAGTGCTTTAGAGTAACTGGTAATTGCTATTTTTCTTTTAAACTTAGATTGTGGGCTTTTAGTGACACTGTACTTTCTTTGTTGTCTTTACTTAGAATTGTTTTTGGGTTGTTGAAAATTTAAAACGTAGTGGTGGTGTAATTCTGTGCTGTCCTTAATTGCTGCAAATTTTATCTTGGCTTGTCTGACTGCCCTGTAGTTGGGCGAGGGGTGTTAATTGTCTGGCCTCTGACCTCAGCTACGTGATAACTGGAGGTGGGGCTTAGTCAGAGTTGAGGTAGCAAGTGAGTTTATTTTCTCAGAAGAGGCCAGAAGGGGAAGGAAGGAACATATTCAATTCAGTGCTTTAGAGTAACTGGTAATTGCTATTTTTCTTTTAAACTTTGATTGTGGGCTTTTAGTGACACTGTACTTTCTCTGTTGTCTTTACTTAGAATTGTTTTTGGGCTGTTGAAAATTTAAAACGTATTGGTGGTGTAATTCTGTGCTGTCTTTAATTGCTGCAAATTTTCACCCCCTTCCCCCAACTCTTAATTATATGCCCTGTTAAATCTGATTGACAGGAGCTAAACACAGGGTATAGTAAGGGGTGTGAAGTAGGAGCGGCATAAGGGGAAAGAAGCCCACCCTCAGAACGGCAAGTGTTTTGACTCATTTATTTATTTATTGGTTTCTTTTCTTTCTTTTTTTTTTTTTAAAGAAAATCATCTGAGGATCAGTGGCAGGATTTTTAGGACAGAAATTAATAAAAAGGGGACTAGGAGAGCTTCAGCAGCAGACAAGTAGTGGAATAGCACTATAATTGCAGTATAATGTGGGGAGTGGTGCAATGCAGTGGCTGTTGGGCAGCCATATTCAGGCAGACCTTCTGGACACTGAGGTGCTGCCCTATCTGCATGCATCTCTCTGGACTGTGGGATGAGGTAGCCAGACTCAGAGCGGAAGTAAACTGGGTCAGGAGTACCATCACCCCTATCCAGAGACCACCCAGTCCAATGCAACTGCCTCAAAGGATGCCAAGATGACAGTGGGCTCAGAGAGGGTTAGAGCGGTCAGGCAGAGGCACAGCCCAGATCCTATTCCACTCAAGAACTCATATGCCACACTGGCAAACGAGGACAACCAAATAGAGGTACCCAGATAAGTGGAAGGAAAGGATGTAGAAGTTAGCCAAGGAGGTGACCTCAGCGGGGAAAGCAGTGGACCCCAGAGGAGGAGGAAGCGAATCCTGGTGGGGGACTCCATCATAAGAGGGATCCAGCTAGGAACACAGGAGGGGGAGGACAGGAAGGTGAGGTGCCTACCAAGTGCCACGGCATGGAGGAATGGAAGGAAGATCCTGGGGATCACTGGGAAGGCAAGATGGGAGGATGAGCTGGATGTCATTATCCACCTAGGTACTAATGACCTGGCAAATGGGAGCCAAAGGAAGTTCAGGAAGAGTTTAGGAAATTGGGGAGGGGTCTCAAGCAAGTAGCTACTTCTGTCACTTTCTCAGAAGTACTACCTGCGAGAGGCAAGGGAGAGCATAGGAGTGCATGCACCAGGAACTTTAACTCATTGTTGAAGAACTGGTGCTGTGAGGAAGGGTTTGGATTCATTGGTGACTGGGGACCCACCTGGAGGGATGGAAGTTTGTTCAAGCCTGACAGTCTGCATCCATCCTGGAGGAGAATCCAAGCACTCATTGATAAGTTTAAATGCTACATTGACAAGCATTTAAACTAGCAAAGGGGGGTGGCAGGCCAGCAAGGAGGGTACCTACTTGCTCACCCCCCACAGCTAGCAGTGGAACCAGTGAAACAGAGGAGTGGCTATCTCTGCAAAGCAGTGTGCAAAAGATGGAGATTAGTGCCCAAAAGGTGGATAGGCAGAAAAGGGTCAAAATTCAGCAGAAGGGCAGACAGCAAGGAGAACCAGGGATAAAGGACAACCAAGGAAGGGGCTGGAGTAGACCAGCGAAACAGTCTAGGGAGGTCAAATCATGGAAAGCCATGTGTGCAAATGCCAGGAGCCTTAGCAACAAGATGGAAGAGCTGGAGGCTGTCATGGTGCAGTCAGACCTGGACATTGTGGCCATCACTGAAACCTGGTGTAATTTTAACCACGACTGGGAGATGGCCATACCTGGCTACAACATATTCAGAAGAGACAGAGCAGGCAGGAAGGGAGGAGGAGTGGCACTGTATGTGAAAATGACATAAGGGCCACAGAGACCCAGGAGGAACAAAATGGGGGAGAGATATTGTGGGTTAAGCTGGAAAGGAAAATGGGGACAGCCATCTGCAGAGGTGTAGTCTATAGACCACAAGCCCAGGAGGAAGAAACAGATAGGGAGCTGATACTAGCCATCCAAAGGATGGCAGACAAGAAGGGAGTAGTACTGGTTGGAGACTTCAATATTCCAGGCGTGGACTGGAGCATCACAGCAGCAGCATCAACTAGGAACAGATTCATCCTGGACTCCTTCAGGTGCCTTCCTCAAGCAACTGGTCATGGAACCAACTCGGCAGAAGGCAATACTGGACCTTGTGCTACAAACAGGGACAGTGTGATGGGGTAACAGTGGGGAGCACCTGGGGAACAGTGACCACCAGTCATTGTGGTTTGAAATCACAGAAAGAGCAGAACCAAACCACACAAAACACGTATCCTGGATTTTAGGGGCAGACTTTGGGAAAATGGGGAGATACTTGAAAGAGGCATTAAGGGGAATGGGACAGGAATCAGGGTTGAGGAACAGTGGGCAGTATTTAAAATGGGGATTACAAGAACAACAGAATTATGCATTAAGCAGGTTAGCAAGAGGAAAAAGGAAGAGGAGACCAATATGTTTTCCAAAGAGGTAGCAAAGAAAGTGAAAGCCAAAAGGTTGCATTCAGGCAATACAAAAGACACAGGCAGAATGGGATAGGGAGAAGTACCAGGAGAAGCAAAGGAGGCAGGGAGGTCAGTAAGGAAGCCAAAGCTCAGACAGAAGAACACATTGCAAAATCGGTGGGTAGTGGGACAAACCTTTACAGGTACATAAGTGAAAAAGAAAGACAAAGGGAGGGATAGTGAGACTGAAGGGGAGGATGGGGGCCGTGTGGAGGATGACAACAGTAAGCTGACATACTGAACAGGTATTTCTGCTCAGTCTTTACTGAGGAAGAGGAGGGTATGGAATAGGTCTGAAGGGAGTACAAGGGGTGAGAATGGTGCAGAAATGGACACAAGTCACTTTACACAGAAAGGGTCCTGAAGGAACTGGAAGTAATAAAGAGTTGATAAAGCAATGGGGCCAGATGGGGTGCACCCAGAGGTCCTTAAAAGAACTAGAGGGGTGGTGGCTGAACCTCTGGCTATCCTGTTCAGCCGATCACTGGAAACAGGGAGTACCCAAAGACTGGAGGACAGCAGATGTAGTCCCATACAAAAGTGGGAACAAAGAGGAAGCAGGAACTCACAGACCAGTCAGCCTCACCTCAGTAGTGGGGAAGATCATGAAGCGCTACTGAAGGAGAGATTGTGGAACATCTGGTTGTCATTGGACTACAGGACCCAAGGCAGCATGGTTTCACCAGGGGGAGGTCATGTCAGACCAACCTCGTTTAATTTTTTGACTGGGTGACTAGGGAGGTGGATCGGGGAGGGCAGTGGACATGACCTATCTGGACTTCAGCAAGGCCTTTGACACTGTGCCACATAGAAGACTATTACACAAACTGGGGAATATGGGTGTGGGCAGGACAGTAGTGTGGTGGGTAGGTAACTGGCTGGGTGGCAGGACACAGAGGGTGGTGGTAATGGCTGTGTCACTCCACAGAGGGAAGAGTGACCAGTGGGGTACCACAGGGATCGGTGCTGGGACTGGTCCTATTCAACATCTTCATCAGTGACATTGTGCAGGACCTAGAAGGCAGAATTTTACTGTTCGCTGATGACACAAGCTCTGTAATAGGTAGACACACCAGAGGGTGTAGACAGAATGAGAAGGGACCTGCAGAAACTTGAAGAATGGTCAGGGGTTTGGCAGTTGAAATTCAATGCAAAGAAGTGCAAGATAATGCATATGGGACAAAAACACTAGCAAAATATATCAGTTGGGGGGTGAGGATATATGCACCAAGCAGAAAAGGGATCTTGGGGTTATCATCTCTGATGACCTCAAGGTAGGAGAACAGTGTGACAAGGCAGCAGGTAAAGCAAATAGGATGCTGGGATGTATAGGCAGGGGCATCACCAGCAGGAAAAGGGAGGTCATAATTCCGCTTATACAAGACACTAGTGAGGCTCCACCTGGAGTACAGCGACAGTTCTGGAGACCATACCACGTAAGGACATAGACAGGGTAGAGAAGGTTCAAAGGAAGGCAACAAAGATGGTGCATGGATTGCATCACAAGTCCTATGAAGACAGGTTGAAGGAACTGAACATGTACTCCCTGGAGGAGAGGAGGGAGAGAGAGGATATGATAGAGACACAAGTATCTCACAGGAGGAACAGTGTGCAGGAATACACTATTTTTAAGTGAAAAAGATGTTCCAGGACTAGAGGGCATGGGATGAAGTTAGAGGGAGGACAACTCAGAGGAAACATGAGGAAGAATTTCTTCACAGAATGGGTGGTGGACAAGTGGAACACCCTGCCAAAGGAAGTGGTGGGGGTTGAAGCAATCACGGGATTTAAGAATGCATGGGATAGACATAAAGGAATTCTGGAGGTCAGGGGTAAGGGGCAACAGACTTCTAGAAAAAACTAAACTGAACAAGCTCAAATGGGCAGACTAGGTGGGCCATAGGCCCTTATCTGCCGACACTGTCTATATATCTATGTATTTATGAGCCTGACTATGTTGAAATGATGGCTATCCCAGAGTCCAGGAGGCTGTCTATTCCCCTTCATAAGTCCTTTAGGAAACACAATAAAAACTCCTAATTCTATACCTCCTGTGGACAAGAGAATGGACAAGAGGTATACTCTCTCAGGCTCGGATACAGAGTTCCTTACCCAGCAATGCAGCCATGTTGTGGTAGTGCAGGCTGCAGCCTGTGATAAGGCAAATATACCCTTGGCTTCACACCCCCCAGATAAGGACTCCAGGAGGATTGATGCCATGGCAAAGAAAACAGTACATGGCAGCATCCTTGGGACTCAGGCAGGCTAATTATATGGCCTACAGCTAGATATCAGAAATCTAGATGGGACACTGTAATGGCTTTAGCTAAACAGGTCCTAGCCCAGCTTACTTGAGGAGCTGGAGCAGCTGGCTGCGGATGGGATGAGGCATCAAGGTGCAATTCCATGCTGTAGTGGACTCCAATGATGTTTCATCTAGATTCATGGCTACATCTGTGGCCCTTGGTAGGATGCTTGGCTTAGATGTACTAACCTGTCTCAGGATACCCAGACTAAGGCCATGGATTTTCCTGTTCTGGGTAATTCTCTGTTTGGGGAGCAAACAGAGAACTACATGAAGAAAATGGATGAATACAGGACCACCTACAGGAGTGCTCAGGCCAAGGAAAGGCAAGCCACTCCTCAGAGGCAGCATCCCAGGGGCAGGGGCAGGCCTTTTCATAGGCCTTTCTACCAAGCCCAGGCCTCCTATTTTGCTTATGCTCATAGGGGGTTCTTTAAAGGGAGAGGCAGACGGGGTACAAGCAGGCCTGCTTCCACCCCTCAGCCTAAAGCCCCTGCCAAACAGGCACCCTGATGGGTTTGCCAGGGCCGATTCTCCACAACCTGTAGGGGGCAGGCTGGTTTACTTTGTCCAGGACTGGATGTCTTTAACATCAGACAAATGGGTCCTGGAAGTAGTAAGCCAGGGGCTGGTTCTCAGCTTCAAAAAATTTCCAAAGATGAGAATCAGATCCTTTCCACCTGCAAATACTTCAGAGGCAGTTGCCCTGGAGGCAGAGGTCTCTTCCTTCTTGGCTCTCAGAGCCATAGAGAGGGTTCCACCCCTACACAAAGGGAAAGGATTGTACTCCAGGTACTTCCTAACCCCCAAAAAGATGGGAGAATGGCGGCCCATCCTGGATCTCAGATATTTAAACAAGCACCTTTTAAAGCCAAAGTTCAAAATGGTGACTCTGGGAATAATTCTACCCTCTCTAAGGCCAGGGGACTGGCTAGTCTCCCTGGACCTCAAGGATGCCTATTTCCATATTCTCATCAGAAGCTCCCACCGAAAGTACCTCAGGTTCGAGCTGCCCTCAGGCCACTACCAATTCAGAGCAATGCCCTTCAGGCTAACTTCTGCTCCAAGGGTGTTTACAAAATGCCTGGCAGTAGTAGTTGTCTTCCTAAGGAGAAAAAGGATCTCCATATTTCCATACCTGGACGACTGGCTCATAGTAGGCTAGTCCCCAGACCAAGTCGAGTTACATCTACAGATAACTCAGCAACTGCTCACTTCTCTAGGTTTCCTTCTGAATCTTTCAAAGTCAGTTCTAGAGCCTGTGCAGCTCCTCACCTTCATAGAGGCAGATCTGAATACAGTAAAAGCAAGAGCCTTCCTTCCCCTGGACAGGGCAAGGACCCTTATTTCACTGTCCTCTTCATTCACCCCCCAGGTGTCTCGACCAGCAAGGCATTTTCTGCAATTCCTGGGACACATGGCTGCCTCTACAGCAGTGGTGCAAGGAGCAAGATTTCAAATGAGGGATATTCAGTTCCACTTGAGAGCCTTTTGGTCTCCGAAAAGGGACCCTCTGACCAAACTAATTCCAGTGACTCGAACCCTGATCCAGGTGTTACAGTGGTGGCTAGATCAGGACAATCTGAGACAGGGAGTTCCTTTTGTCACTCAGTCTCATTCTCTAATCCTTACTACAGATGCCTCCCTCTTGGGGTGGGGAGCACACTTTGGACACCTGACCACCCAAGGGTCATGGTCTCCTCAGGAATCTCTGCTTCACATCAATCTATTAGAACTCAGAGCAGTGTTTCTAGCACTTCAAGCTTTTTCCAAGTCTGTTCAGAACAAAGTAGTTCAGATCAGGACAGACAATACCACCACAATGTGGAATATCAACAAGCAAGGGGGCACTCGGTCTACGGCCTTGTGCACAGAGGCAATGAAGTTATGGTCTCTGGCCTATTCTCTGAACACCTCTCTTACAGCAGTACACTTCCCAGGCAAGGACAATGCCCTGGCAGATGCTCTCAGCAGGATATCTCAGGGCCATCACGAATGGTCCTTGGATCCCCTGGTTTTGAAGGTGATCTTCTCCAGATGGGGCACCCCACAGATAGATCTTTTTGCAGCCCCAGACAATCACCAACTTCCTCTCTTCTGCTGCAGGCCCCCCAGTGTTGGGCTCAGTCCCCCTGGATGCCCTAGTTCTCAATTGGGAAGGGAAGTTCCTGTATGCTTTCCCCCTTTCAAACAACATGAAGTCTTGCTATATTCTGACAGTAGCAGTGACTCCCAACCTTCGAACTGCCCCGGAGATGAAAGAGTTAAGTTTCCATGCCAGGCATGGAACACTGAGCTCGAGCTCAGTTGAGACTCTGTCTGTTGCTGTTTAAACTCAAACCATCAGATTCTTTACTCCGCCTCACTGAACAGTCACTCCGGAGATTTCTCCTTCTGCTCGGTTCAATTTGTCAAAGTACCACTTTTCTCGGTTTTCGACCGAATTTAAACCGTAACCTGTCGGTTCAGTCTCTGTCTGTGGTATTTGTGAGTACTAGATAGGTTATATTTTACTCTATTCTGTGTGGAACTTGTAAACGGTTCATCGGTTCAATTTGAACCGATCAAGTTGTTAAAAAATCTTAAATTGTACTTTTAGAGTGTGGTTACCGGTTCTTATCGGTTCTAAAAAAAATAAACGGATTTTATTACGTTTTTTTCCACAACCCGTGACACGGTCAGGAACCGATAAGAGGGTCTTGCCTGGCGGATTGCCATAAAAGGGTACGTTTGGTTAGGACTGGCACAATGTCTGAGAAACCCAAAAGAAAAACCGGACCCACTGGATTTCAACACTGCAGTGTGTGTGGGGAAGTCTTTGCCAAGGCTGACCCCCACACCACCTGTGTTTATTGTCTGGGGTTTGACCACTTCAGTGCACACTGCCAGATTTGTAAAAGTTTCCCTGCAGCAACCCTAGAAAAGAGAGTTGGTAGACTCAGGGAAAGGGAGGCCAAAAAGTCCGCTGAACTGGATGGCCAGCCCGGTTCGGTTCAAACCGAACCAGGAGTGCCCTCTGACCAGGGCGAGACTTCTTTGGGCAAAAGGAGAGCCGAGTCTGAGGATTCGGTTCTGGCTAAAAGAACTAGAAAAGAAAGATCAGTTGGTGTGGAGCCAAAACTTTCCTCCCCAAACGCTGTAGATATAGCCAAAGCGATCAAAATTGTTCAGTCGCTTTCCCTGGTTCCGACCGAACCGGCCCCATCAGGCAGGCGCTCGGTTCGGCTGGTTCCACCGGTTCAAGAGTATGAGTTAGAGGAATTTTATGAACTGGAGGAGGAGGAAGAGGAGTATGAGGAAAGTAAATGTGGATTTGAAAGTCTGGATGTGCCCATTGACCTGGACATTTCCCCAGACAGACCTTCAGGAGTGTCTCCTCCTAGGCTTTCTGAGTCCCTCTCCCATTTCATGTTTTATAAAAAAGTGGCTGAAACCATCCGGCTTCCTATGGAAGAAGCTGTGGATGACCAGGAGGAGCCTGACTATGTGGAAATGATGGATATCCCAGAGTCTAGGAGGCTGTCTATTCCCTTGCACAAATATTTTGGGAAACAGACATTTAAGATTTTAAAGACTCCTAACACTATATCTCCTGTGGATAAAAGAATGGACAAGAGGTATAGATTGTCGGGCTCAGACACGGAGTTCCTTACACAACAATGCAGCCATGTTGGGGTAGTGCAGGCTGCAGCCTGTGATAAGGCAAACATTCCCTTGGCTTCACACCCCCCGGACAAGGACTCCAGGAGGATTGATGCCATGGCAAAAAAACAGTACATGGCAGCATCCTTGGGACTCAGACAGGCCAATTATATGGCCTATACTGCTAGGTATCAAAAATCCAGATGGGACACAGTTATGGCTTTAGCAAATCAGGTCCCTGGCCAGCTTGCCAAGGAGCTGGAGCAGGTGGCTACTGATGGTATTGAGGCATCTAAGGTGCAATTCCATGCTGCAGTAGACTCCAGTGATGTCTCATCTAGAGTCATGGCTATATCTGTGGCACTTCGAAGAATGGCTTGGCTCAGATGTACTAGCCTGTCACAGGATACCCAGACTAAGGCCATGGATTTTCCTGTTGTGGGTAATTCTCTGTTTGGGGAGCAAACAGAGAATTACATGAAGAAAATGGATGAATATAGGGCCACCTATAGGAGTGCACAGGCCAAGGAAAGGCAGGCCACTCCTCAAAGGCAGCTTCCTAGGGGCAGGGGCAGGCCTTTTCATAGGCCTTTCTACCAAGCCCAGGCCTCCTCTTCTGCCCAGAGGGGGTTCTTTAGAGGGAAAGGCAGATGGGGTACAAGCAGGCCTGCTTCCACCCGTCAGCCCAAAGCCACTGCCAAACAGGCACCCTGATGGGGTTGTCAGGGCCAATTCTCAGCTACTTGTAGGGGGCAGGCTGGCTTACTTTGTCCAGGACTGGGAGTCTCTGACATCAGACAAATGGGTCCTGGAAGTAGTAAGCCAGGGACTGGTTCTCAGCTTCAAAAAGTTTCCAAAGATGAGAACCAGATCCTTTCCACCTGCAAATCCATCAGTGACACTTGCCTTAGAGGCAGAGGTCCCATCCCTCCTAGCTCTCAGAGCTGTGGAAAGGGTTCCACCCCTACACCAGGGCAAAGGTTGTACTCCAGGTACTCCTTACCCCAAAAAGACAGAGAATGGCGGCCCATCCTGGATCTCAGATATTTAAACAAGCACCTTTAAAACCAAAATTTAGAATGGTGACTCTGGGAATTATTCTACCCTCTCTAAGGCCAGGGGACTGGCTAGTGTCCTTGGACCTCAAGGATGCCTACTTCCATATTCTCTTCAGAAGCTCCCATCGAAAGTACCTCAGGTTCGAGCTGCCCTCAGGCCATTACCAGTTCAGAGCAATGCCCTTTGACCTCACCTCTGCTCCAAGGGTGATCACAAAATGCCTGGCAATGGTGATTGCTTCTCTAAGAAGGCAAAAGATTGCCATCTTTCCTTACCTGGACGACTGGCTCATAGTGGGCCAGTCCCCAGACCAAGTCAAGTTACACTTACAGATAACTCAGCAACTGCTCACTTCTTTGGGTTTCCTTCTAAATCTTCCAAAGTCATTTCTAGAGCCTGTCCAGCTCCTCACCTTCATAGGCGCAGAGCTAGACACAGAGAAGGCCAGAGCCTTCCTTCCCCTGGATAGGGCAAGGACCCTGGTCTCTCTGGCCTCCTCATTCACCCTGCAGGTCTCTCGACCAGCAAGGCATTTTCTACAGCTCCTGGGGCACATGGCTGCTCTTACAGCAGTAGTGCAGGGAGCAAGATTTCAGATGAGGGACATTCAGTTCCATTTGAGAACCTTCTGGTCTCAAAGGAAGGACCCTCTGACCAAATTGATCCCAGTAACTCGAACCCTGATCCAGGCCCTACAGTGGTGGCAGGATCAGAACAATCTGAGACAAGTGGTTCCCTTTGTCACTCAGTCTCACTCTTTAATCCTTACTACAGATGCCTCCCTCTTGGGTTGGGGGGCTCACATGGGTGACCTGACCACCCAGGGGTTGTGGTCCCCTCAGGAATCTCTGCTTCACATCAATCTGTTGGAACTCAGAGCAGTATTTCTAGCACTTCAAGCTTTTTCCAAATCTGTTCAGAACAAAGTTATACAGGTCAGAACAGACAACACCACCACAATGTGGTACATCAACAAGCAAGGAGGCACTCGGTCTACGGCCGTGTGCACCGAAGCAATGAAGTTGTGGTCTCTGGCTTACTCCCTGACCACCTCCCTCACGGCAGTTCACCTCTCAGGCAAGGACAATGTCCTGGCAGATGCTCTCAGAAGGATTTCCCAGGGCCATCACGAATGACCCCCTGGTCTTGGAGGTGATATTTTCCAGATGGGGCACCCTGCAGATAGATCTTTTTGTAGCCCCAGACAATCACCAACTTCCCCTTTTTTGTTGCAGGCCCCCAGTGTTGGGCTCAGTCCCTCTGGATGCCTTAGTTCTCAATTGGGAAGGGAAGTTTCTCTATGCTTTTCCCCCTTTCCTCTCCTGTTCAAAGTGCTAGTCAAAATCAGATCTCAACCCTGCAAGATGATCCTGATTGCTTCCAGACTGGGCCAGACAACCCTGGTATCCACTCCTACTGTCCTTAGCAGTCCATATTCCCCTGTGTCTTCCCAGGAATTACAACCTGTTAACCTGTGCTCAGGGAAGGTTTGGTTCCCAACTTGAAATCTCTCAATCTCAAGGCCTGGCTCTTGAAGAGTTAGAGTTTACTGATTTACACCTCTCCCAAGGTGTAATGGATATCCTGAAGGCTTCTAGAAAACCTTCCACCAGGGCTACTTATAATTCCAAATGGAAAAGATTTTCCATATGGTGCTCTGGGAAGCATATTTCCCCAGAATCTGCTGATGTGCCCACAGTCCTTGATTATATGGTCCATTTAAATAGCTTGGGGCTGAGACCAGCTACACTGAAAGTGCATCTGGCAGCTGTGTCTGCTTTTATTTCAGCAGGCTTCTCTTTCAGCTCATCCTGTGTTCTCTATGTTTTTCAAGGGATTGCTTCACACCAACCCTCCATTCAGGGACCCTGCCCCTGCCTGGGACCTTAATGTTTGCATTGCTCAGCTTATGCAACCCCCTTTTAAGCCTTTGTCTTCAGCAGAGCTTAAGTACTTGACTTGGAAGACTGTGTTTCTGGTAGCCATCAGTTCTGCCAGATGCATAAGTGAATTACAAGCTTTGCCAGTGGAGCCTGATTTTATCTCCTTTCATAGAGATAAGGTGGTCCTCAGGACTAACAGGAAGTTCTTGCCTAAGGTGGTTTCAGATTTCCACCTTAATCAATCTATGTCTCTCCAGTGTACTTCACTGACCATTCCTCCTCTCGAGAGGAGGCTGCACAGTTTAGATGTGAAAAGAGCCCTTAGCTACTACACAGAGCGTACTAAGGGTCACAGTTTTGACTCCCTCCAACTGTTCCTCACTTATGGTGAGGTCGGTAAGGGAAACCTGCCACTAAAAGATCCATTGCCAGGTGGATTGTCTCTTGTATCCAATTTTGTTATGAAAAACTGGGTAAGGTTCCTCCCTCAGGCGTGAGGTTCACTCTACCAGAGGTACAGCTGCTTCCTGACTGCTGCCAGGGACATCCCTATTCTAGAGATATGTCAGCAGCTACCTGGAAAACAGTTCACACTTTTACCAAGCATTACTCCTGGACATCCAGGCTAGGAGTGATGCTCGGTTTAACACAGCTGTGCTTCAGAGCCTATTTCTAAGTAGGTTCTGTCCCTCCTCCATGGAGGTACTGCTTTGTAGTTCTGCTACTGTCATAATATAGCAAGACTTCATGTTGTTTGAAGAAAAATTACTCACCTTAGTAATTTGTTTCTTCTAATGGAGTCTTGCAATATTCTGAACCCCCCCCTGCCCCTCTCAGAACCTCTGTTTTTGAGATGTGGGTGGGCAGTGCAGTGTTGGCACTCATTAGGTGCCCACCTTTTTGTTTTCACCCCCTTCTATTTTTGGGGCTAGTTGATGTTGTGTTTTTCATTTTTTGGGTCTCCTGACTTGAGTCTTTGTTTTGGGACCAAAAAATGTGTTTTATGTTTAGTAGCCAGTTGGCTAGTGTAGGTTTACAGCTTCCACACAGGACCTTAGTGAGTTTAGCTCGTAAAGATCTGATGGGTTGAATTTAAACAGCAACAGAGTCTCAACCAAGCTCGAGCTCAGCGTTCCATGCCTGGCATGGAAACTTAACTCTTTCATCTCC
This sequence comes from Neoceratodus forsteri, assembly GCA_016271365.2. NCBI lineage: Eukaryota > Metazoa > Chordata > Ceratodontiformes > Ceratodontidae > Neoceratodus > Neoceratodus forsteri. The sequence goes on from CM057449.1 coordinate 488,184,042, forward strand.
GGGGCAGTTCAAAGGTTGGGACTCACTGCTACTGTCAGAATATAGCAAGACTCCATTAGAAGAAACAACATTACTAAGGTGAGTATTTTTTTCTTCCCTTTCCTGTCCAAGGTGTTAGTCAAAATCAGGTCTCAGCCCTGCAAGGTGATTCTGATTGCTCCAGACTGGGCCAGGCAACCTTGGTGCCCTCTCTTGTTGTCCTTAGCTATCCACCTTCCCCTATCTCGTCCCAGGAAGTACATCCTATTAACATGCGCTTAGGGGAGGGTTTGGTATCTGAATCTCAAATCTCTCAATCTCAAGGCCTGGCTCTTGAAGAGTTAGAGTTTGCTGATTTGCACCTCTCTCAAGGTGTTATGGATATTCTAAAGGCTTCTCGGAAGCCTTCCACCAGAAACACTTACAACTCCAAGTGGAAAAGATTTTCTATATGGTGCTCTGGGAAGCATATTTCCCCAGAGTCTGCTGGCCTGTCCATAGTCCTGGACTATATGGTTCATCTTAATAACTTGGGACTCAGACCAGCTACACTAAGAGTGCATCTGGCAGCTGTCTCTGCCTTCCTTTCAGCAGGCAAGCTCTCTTCCCTTTCAGCCCATCCTGTATTTTCTAAATTTTTCAAGGGATTGCTTCATGCCAATACTCCATTCAGGGACCCTGCCCCTGTTTGGGACCTTAATGTTTGCATTGCCCAGCTTATGCAACCCCCTTTTGAGCCTTTGTCCTCAGCAGAGCTTAAGTACTTGACTTGGAAAACTGTTTTCTTGGTGGCCATCACTTCTGCCAGGCGCATAAGCGAGTTACAAGCCCTGTCAGTGGAGCCTGATTTTATCTCTTTCCATAGAGATAAGGTGGTCCTCAGGACTAATAGAAAGTTTTTGCCTAAGGTGGTTTCAGACTTCCACCTTAACCAGTGTATGTCTCTTCCTGTTTTCTTCACTGACCATTCCTCCTCTGGGGAGAGAAGGCTGCACAGTTCGGATGTCAAAAGAGCCCTTAGCTACTACATAGAGCGTACCAAGGGTCACAGGTTTGACTCCCTCCAACTATTCCTCACTTATGGTGAAGCTGGTAAGGGAAAACGTGCCACTAAGAGATCTGTTGCCAGGTGGATTGTCTCTTGCATTCAATTTTGCTATGAAAAACTAGGTAGGACTCCACCCTCAGGCCTGAGGGCTCACTCTACCAGAGGTACAGCTGCTTCCCTGGCTGCTGCCAGGGATATCCCTATCTTAGAGATTTGTCAAGCAGCCACCTGGAAAACAGTTCACACTTTTACCAAGCATTACTCTCTGGATATCCAGGCTAGGAGTGATGCTCAGTTTGGCACAGCAGTGCTTCAGAGCCGATTTCCTAGGTAGGTTCTGTCCCTCCTCCATGGAGGTACTGCTTGGTAGTCTGCAATTTGTCAGAATACAGCAAGACTTCATGTTGTTTGAAGAAAAAATTACTCACCTTAGTCATGTTGTTTCTTCTAATGGAGTCTTGCTGTATTCTGACCTCCCCCCTGCCTCCCCTCTCAGAACCTTTGTTTTTGGGATGTGGGTGGGCAGTATCAGTGTTGGCACTTGAGAGGTGCCCAACCCCTTATTTCTCACCCCTTTAGTTTGGGTGGGTGGGTGTTGTATTTGTTTCATTTTTTGGGTTTCCTGATTTGAGTCTTTGTTTTAGGACCAAAAAATCTGTTTATTATATTTAGTAGCCAGTTGGCTAGTGTAAGTTTACAGTTTCCACACAGGACACCCAGTGAGTATATCGCATAAAGATCTGATGGTTTGAGTTCAAACAGCAACAGAGTCTCAACCGAGCTCAAGCTCAGCGTTCCATGCCTGGCGTGGAAAGTTAACTCTTTCATCTCCGGGGCAGTTCAAAGGTTGGACATCACTGCAGTTTGTCAGAATACAGCAAGACTCCATTAGAAGAAACAACATTACTAAGGTGAGTAATTTTTTCTTCGGAGCCCTGGGTTGGTTTCTTCGGCATCGGTGGGGGGCTCGGCGCCATTTTCAGCACAGGTGCGCGTCCCGGCACTGTCCTCTGTGCCGTGCAGCTTTTCGGCGCCGTTGAGTTTCTTGGCGCTGTGTGGCCTTTTGGCACTGTCTTCAGCGCCGTGCGGCTTTTCGGCACCATGTTCTTCTTTGGTGCCATCTGGTTTGTCAGCGCCGTGCTCTTCGGCGCCGAGGCCTGGCTTTTCATCTGCTAATCTTCAGGGTTTCTCCTCTACGAATTCTTTTCCTTCCTCTTTTTCTGATGATTTTCATTCCTTTCCAGTTCATGCAGTCCCTCCTGGACTGTCAGGAGATGATATTGAGCCTGACCCAGATCTTAGACTGGGTGATGATGTGGAAGGAGCAGGACCTAATCCTGTTGCAGAACCTGTGGTCTAGGACCTGTCATTTAAGTCTTTGCTGAAAAATTTGAATTCCACTCTTTCTTTCCAGACTATGGACATCGATCCTGGGAAACTTTTAAGACTCCAATACCTTCATGTTACGGACATCCCTATGGATTTAACTGCCCCCGGTACAAGCCTTCTTTGAGACGCTTTCTCAAATGGTATGGAATAATCCTGCTCTCATTCCTTCTGTGGCCAGGTCCATAGATAGGAAGTATACTGCTCCCAAGGATTGACCTATTTCGGCCTCCCAAGCCTTTGCGGATCCTATTTTAGTCTTGGCAGAGAATGATAAGTTCGCCCTTCCTCAGACTACTACAGCTTAACCTATAAACAAAGAATCTCGTAAGATAGATACTTTAGGTAAGAGAGTCTTTGCTACATCCATCCTGGGTATGCATATTGCCAGCTACCAGGATTATTTATCTCAACATGAGTATATTCTTTGGCATTCACTCAAACAAATGGTTGAAGCTCTGCTGGAGTCAGACACTAATTCAGAGCTTCTTCAAACCATAACCAGGGGTATCGAGTCCAACAACCAGCAGGTTAAAGCAGCTATGGACGCCTTCGATGCTGCCTCCCGAGCGGTGGCGGCATTTGTACCCGCCGCCATTCCTGGCAGCGCACTTCAGGTTTCACGAATGATGCCCAGCAACAGATCATGGCATTGCCCTTCAATGGTGTGTATCTCTTTGACCCTCAAGTAGAACAGACTCTAGAGGCCACACAAAAGACTAGGTCAGCCATTAAATTGGCTTGACCTCCCCCCGCCCCCTCTTGGGGGGGGGAGATGTTAACAAACACCAGTTTCATAACCGTCAGTCCTTTCGAGGCAAAGACAGGGGAGGTTTTAATAAAAATCAAGCCCCTCAGCCTCAAAAGAAAATGCAACAGAAGGTGCAAGGACCCAAAGCACCCAGTGCCGCCTTCTGAGTTTCTGGCCCAAGTCCCACCTCAGCTGTCTGAGGGGGACTCCTTAGCGGTGGGAGGTCGTCCGACTCAATTCTGCAACCAGTGGAAGTCCATAACTTTGGACAAATGGGTCCTCCGGATAATCCGCGAGGGATATTTCCTCAATTTTTCAGAGAACCCTCCGGATTGTCCCCCCAAACCGCAGCCAAAACTGTCAATACTTCAGTCAGAACTTCTCACCTCCGAGATACTAGGCCTTCTGAACAACAGTGGCGGCTCTACACCAGGGCCCGCCAGAGCACGTGCCCCAGTAAAAAAATGTTGTGCCCCAGTTGGTGCCCCATATGGTGCAGAGCTTCCCCCATAGTAACAATATATCAGTGCCCTGGCTGCCATCAGTTGTGCCCCAGCTGTGCCCTGGTAACCATTTGTGGCTAGAGCCGCTACTGCTGAACAACAGGGCAGTGGAAGTAGTTCCGCTGGATTAATGGAACACAGGGTTCTACTCCCATTACTTTCTAGTTCCAAAGAAAACCGGCGGCATGCGCCCCATTTTGGAACTCAGAAAATTAAACAAATTTCTTCCGGAAGAGAAATTCAAAATGATATCGCTAGGAACCCTGTTACCTTTGCTTCATCAACCCGACTGGTTAGCCTCCCTGGACATGCAGGATGCTTGCCAACATATCCCTATTCACCCAAGGCATCACAAATACCTAAGGTTCATGGCTTTGGGCCAGCATTATCAGTTCAGAGTCCTGCCCTTTGGGCTATCCTCGGTGCCGCAAGTTTTTACAAAGTGTTGTGCAATCCTCGCAGCGCATCTCAGAAAAATCAGAATACAAGTGTTCCCATATCTGGATGACTGGCTTCTAGCAAGCCCTTCCAAGCAAGGAACTCTCAACGTCATTGCCATGACCTCAGACTTTCTCACGTCGATGGGAGTCCTGCTAAATCTCAAAAAGTCACAGCTGCGGCCCTCCCAGAGGCTCCTTTTCATAGGAACTCTTCTGGACACCTCCTATGCGAAAGCTTTTCTACCAGAGGACAGAAGGAGTGATATCCTACAGATGGCCTGATACATCAGAGAGAACAGCTCAGTTCAAGCTATCTCGATGCAACGGATGCTAGGTCTTATGGCATCCTCGGTGTTCTCTGTACTCCTAACATGCCTTCACATGAGAACCTCTCAATGGCTGCTCAGTACTCCGTGGTCCGCAACCACTCAGGCTCAGTCCTTTCTCATCAAGGTGACAGAACCTCTGAAGAAGTCAGTCACCTGGTGGTAGCAGGAGGACAATCTTCTGGAAGGGTATCCCTTTGCTCCTCTGGATCATCAGATTTCCATTACCATGGACGCATTCCTGATGGGGTGGGGAGCTCACTGTCAGAATCTCCACGCTCAGGGTACGTGGACTCAGGACGAGTCCCGGCTTCACATAAATGTCTTAGAAATGAGAGCCGTCCTTTATGCAGTTCGGGCTTTGAAGGAAATTCTATCACAAGAACATTCTCCTTCAAACGGACAACAAAGCAGTGATGTATTACATCAAGAAGCAGGGCGGTGCTCACTCTTACCCCTTATGCAGGGAAGCGATGAGAGTGTGGGAATGGTGCTTGGAGCACAAGGCTCTAATTCAAGCAGTCTACCTGCTGGGAGTGCAGAACGAAATGGCAGACCATCTCGGCAGACCAGAGACGAATGGTCTCTCGACTCAACTGTAGTTCAGTCACTATTCGCAGAGTGGGGAACTCCGGACCTGGACCTTTTTGCATCCATACTCAACACAAAACTGCCTCTCTTCTGCTCCAGAAATCCAGGGCCTGGCATTTTCTGTCAGGATGCGTTCAGACTGCAGTGGACAAAACGCTTTCTATACGCCTTTCCGCCGCTCCCTCTAATTCAGAGGGTACTTCTCAAGTTTGAGTCCCAGGGGGAACAAAATGATCTTCATTGCTCCCTTCTGGCCTCGACAGATATGGTTTCCGTTACTTGACAGTATGTCGGAAACCCCTCCGAATGTGCTTCCCCTTCAGACGAATCTTCTGACTCGGGCCTGTGGTCCATCCCAATCCGAGATCACTTCACCTTCATGCTTGGCTCCTGAAGAGACAGACATAAACAGGTTCAATGTCTCTCGCAGAGTTTCAGATATTCTTCTGGCTGCGCGCAAGCCTGCTACTAGGAAAACTTACACAGCCAAATGGAAGCGTTTTTCGTTCTGGTGTGCAAAATCCTCTCTGAATCCTTTTTCCTGCCCACCAAATAAAGTTCTAGAGTATGTTTTAGACCTCTCTAATTCAGGTCTGCAATACTCTACTGTCAAGGTTCACCTTTGTGCCATTTCAGCTTATCATGAGCCAGTACTTTCCTTGTCACTTGCGCAGTTACCCGTGGTTAAGAGGTTTCTTAAGGGAATTCTGCATACCAGACGACCTATCAGACATCCAGTCGTAGCCTGGGACATTAATCTTGTGCTAGACATGCTCACTCGAAAACCTTTCGAGCCTCTAGCTACCTGTGAGTTGAAATTTCTCACTTGGAAAAAGGCCTTCCTGGTGGCTATTACCTCTGCCCGCAGGGTCTCTGAGATGCATGCCTTGGTCACAGACCCTCCGTATACTGTGTTTCATAAAGACAAAGTATTTCTTAGGACCCATCCTAAGTTTCTCCCTAAGGTTGTTTCAGAATTCCATCTAAACCAACCTTTGGTCCTTCCTACTTACTTTGCGAACTTCCAAAATGAAGGGGAGCATTCTCTTCATTCCTTGGATGTCAAAAGAGCTTTGCATTTCTATTTAGATAGAACAAAAGATTTTTGCAAAGCTCAACAACTCTTTGTTTCCTTCAGTGAGACCCGGCTGGGTCAACCTGTCACTATCGGATGCATTTCAGCATGGCTGATGGCATGCCTTCGCCACTGTTATTCCATGGTGCAGGTTAAGCTGGAAGGCAGAGTGTGCGCTCACTCTGCTGGAGCGGTAGTGGCATCCCTGGCGGAAATCCACAATGTGTCCATTGCAGATATTTGCAATGTGGCTACCTGGAGCTCAGTGCATACTTTCGTCAAACACTATGCCTTGAATGTCCATGGCAGATGACATATTTCGTTTGGCAGAACCATCCTTAATGGACTTCTGTCCTAAATTTGTGAGCTCTTGGTCTCTCCTGCTGCCCTCTCGGGGGATTATTAGCTCGGTACGCTCCCACTAGTGTGAATGAGTGGTGGAGACTTTATGTCCAGGAAGATATGGAAATTACATACCTACCATAATTCTTGATCTTCTTGGACGGAGTCTCCAGCACTCATTCACACGCCCACCCACCATCTCCCGAGCTCACCTCTGTTGCTGGTCTTCACTCCCTCAATCTTTAGGCTGTGAAGTCTTCTTTTTTGACCCTTCTTACACGGGTCTTCCGGACTATCTTATGTCTGGTTTTTGGTTAGGCTTTTCTTCTAGGTTAGTTACGTTGCACCTCCTTGGGGGGAAAAAGGTACTGAGGTGGTTGGAGGGTCAACGCCGAGATGGTCATTGCCACGTGAGCAGAGGCTCGCGGCACCACTCCTCGTGGCTCCATCTCTGGCGCGGCCCTCCTGCAAAAAAGTTTGCTCCCGCTGGGTCCTAGTGCCTCCGGCGTAGATCCCATTAGTGTGAATGAGTGGTGGAGACTCCGTCTAAGAAGATCAAGAATTACGGTAGGTACACAATTTCCATTTCCTGCCTCTTCTCTGTCTGGTTGTGCAACCAAATTTTCCTATGAAACCTAGGATTTGATCACCCCGACAGTCTCGTAATTATTTGCCTCTCGTTATCTCTGTCTTCCTTTGCTGTTTGTCTTTTTCCCACTTGCATATCTGCTGATATAAAGATATATGCAAATTGTTACATGGAAATGTAACTGATATTGGGATCCCTTTGTTTAGAAATTATATAGTATTAATTTTTGAAACGTATATAATTGTAGTTTGAGATGATTGCAAAAAGCTATTTGAAAATCAAGAGGTTACCTTAGTGCAATTTTTAAGCTTTTTGCTGAAGAGCTGTGAAAAAGGTGCCTCAGTTCTGGTACACTGTGTTCTTGTAGCACCTGCTTGAAATATACTAGGACAGCTTTAGAAAAAAACAGGATGCTTGTTAAGAATGGGGGTTGGAAAGACTTATAAGAGAGCTGAGCTGCAATTGCATGTTAGATGAACACCAAGACTGAAGAAAAACTCAGATGGACTTTTTCTGTTTATTTGGCCTTTGTAAATAGTTATACTGATAAATATATATATTTGTTTATGTTACTGCTAGTACTAATAAAACTCTTGTTGCAAATTTTACAACTGCTCCTGGTTTTTCCTATGCTTCCTGGCCTGTGTCTCAATGACATAACCTTATGTCGATCCCATGCACTTTTGAACCCCAATATTGTTTTTGCCCCCACCACTTCTGCTGGAAGGCTGTTCCACGGCTCCACCACCCTTTCAGTGAAACAGTACTATCCCACGTTACCCTTGAGCCTTTCACCCTTTAGCCTCATATCATGCTTCCTTGTTCTTGTGAAGAGTTTTCTCTGAAATATGCTTTCCACCTGTACCCAGTTTATTCCCCTAAGGTACTTGAAAGTCTCTATCAAACCTTCCCTCTCCCTTCTTTCCTCCAGTGAATAGAAATTGAGATCCTAAAGTCTTTCCTCGTAGGGCTTCTGGTGCAGTCCATTTACCAATGTTGTTGCCCTTCTCTTGACTGCCTCTATTTTGTCAGTGTCATTCCAGAGATGTGGTTATCTAGACTGGACACAGTACTCCAGCTAAGGCCTCATCGGTGATCTGTACAGAGGCATCCCCACTTCTTTCCTCCTGGTTGTTATGCCTCTACCTATGCACCCCAACAATCTGTTTGCTCTCCCCACTGCCTTTTCACACTTTGGTCACCTTTAGGTCATCAGATATGATAACCCCCAAGCCTCTCTCCCGACTTGTGGCCAGAATTTCCTCACCCATCCTGTACTCCTCCCTTGGATTCGTGTGATCCAGGTGCATGATCTTGCACTTTTTAGCATTGAAAATCAACCACCAGACACCCGACCACTCCCCTAATAGGCTTAGGTCCTTTCTCATTTTTTTCTACCCCCCTCCAGTGTGTCCACTCTGTTGCAGATCTTGGTGTCATCTGTGAAGAAGCACACCCTTCCCTCCAGACACTCTGTAATGTTGCTAATGAAGACATTGACTAGGACTGGCCCCACCACCGACCCCTGTGGCACCCTGATGGTCTCCTCTCTCTCTCCTCATATTTCATGCCAATTACCACCACCTTCCGAGTCCTGTGCCTTAGCCAGCTCCCAACCCACTTTGCCACTGTAGGACCCACTCCCAGGCTCCCCAATTTATTTAGCAATCTCCTGTGCGGGACGGTGTCGAAGGCTTTGCTGAAATCCAGGTAGGCCACATCCACCATCCCTCCCTGATCTACCACTCTGATTACCTAGTCAAAGAAATCTATAAGATTCATCTGACGGGACCTTCCTGCTGAGAATCCATACTGCCTTGGATCCTGTGCCCGGCTATCCTCCCGAAACTTCACACTCCTCTTCTTAAGTAAGGACTCCATTACTTTCCCCAGCACTGAGGTCAGGTTTACAGGCCTCCTTCTGCTCCTACTCTTGTGGAAAGGGACCACATCTGCCCCTCTCCAGTCCTCAGGTACCTCCCCCATCTCTAGCGATGCATTGAAAAAGGCAGCCAGTGGTTCCACCAGCATTTCCCTGAGTTCCTTTAGTACTCTGGGGTGGATCCCATCTGGCCCCACTGCCTTATCTGCTTTTATTTTCCCAAGTTCTTCTAGGATTCTTTCCACCGTGAATGGGCTGGTGTCTACCTCCCTCCCCTGAATACCCCTCTTAATGAGTCTCAGTCCCTCCCCTTCCCCTTCCCTGGTGAATACTGAGCAAAGGTACTTGTTCAGTATCTCAGCCTTTTCTAGGTTGTTCTCCACCCTTTCTCCTCCTTCCTTCTTCAGCCTAACAATCTAATTTCTGTTTTTTTTCCTCTCACTAATGTATCTGAAGATGGTCTTGTTGCCTTTCTTAATAGCCTGGGCTATACCCCTTCTAATTATTTTCCTAGATTTCATCTGTTTCTCCAGATATTGTTCTATGTCCTCATCCTTTTGTGTTTCCATGTATCTCCTGAAGGTTTTTTCTTTTCCCTTTCTTTCTCGGCCACTACCTTCGAGAACCATAACTGAGTTGGCTATTTTTTCCTTGGCTTGGGCCTTTGCTATTCTGACTGCCTTCCCCACTTCTTTCTGCTTTAATTGATACAGTTCCCTGTCATGCTCCTTCTGTGATTCCTTATACTTTTTGAATGCAGCCTTTTTCTCCTTAACCTTCCCTGCCACCTCTTTTGAGAACCATACTGGTTTTTATTCCGCTTTGTTTTCTTTATTTGTTTCACACAAAGGCTTGTTGCCTCTAGGATAGCAGTTTTGATTTTTCTCCATTGTTCTTTCACTCCTCCTTTTTGGCCATTTGCTAGTGCATTCCTCAGGTGTTCACCCATTTTGCCAAAGTCGGCCCTTCTAAAGTCCAGTATCCTTGTTTTTGTATGGCTTGTCTCCATGGTTGTGCTTATTGTGAAGCACACTGTGCAGTGGTCATTTGTTCCCAGATGTCTACTGACTTCTAAATTTGTGATCCTCTCTCCATTTGAGAGTACCAGGTCTAGTATTGCTCCCCCACGAGTGGGTTCCAACACTAGCTGTCTAAGCCCTGCCCCTTGCAGGGCATCGAGAATGACCCTGCTCTTGGATGTGGCTGCAGTACATGTCGTCCAGTTAACATCTGGCATATTCAGGTCCCCCATCAACAGTATCTCCCCTTTTCAGCCATTTTGAGAATGTCCTCCATCATCTTCTTGTCCGTTTCCTCCCCTTGAGACGGGGGTCTGTATACAACTCATGTGCAGATTGTGATGCCATTCCCTGTCTCCAAGGTGACCCAGAGTGCCTCTTGTCCTCCCCCTTTACCTTGTAGTTCTGTAGCTTTGATCCCTTCCCTTACATATAGAGCTACTCCACCTCCTCTTTTACCCTCCCTGTCCCTTCTGTAGACTGTGTACCCCGGTATGTTGACATCCCAGTCATGGTTCTCCATGTACCATGTTTCCGTGACTGCCACAATATCCAGTTTTTCATCTTCCATCAGGGCTACTAGCTCAGGAAGCTTGTTTCCCAGACTAGGGGCATTGGTACTCATTGCCCTCCATTTAATGTTGGCTTTATCCTTTTTCCCCCATCCCTGCTCTTATTGCCCTTGTCTATTTTTCATTTACCCCTGTCCTACCCTCTGTTGAGCTCTGTACCTCAGTGTTTACCTTACTACCTGCCATGTTTTGTGGGGAGGCTTGAAATTCCTGCCTCTTATCATCCCTCCCCTTGGCTAGTTTAAAAGCTTGCCAAGGAAGCATTTAAACCTGTCACTTAGGAGCTTGGTTCCCTTAGTGGACAGATGCAGACCATCGTGCCAGTATAGACCTTCATCTCTCCAGGTATACCCCCAGTCCCCAATGAAGCCAAAGCCCTGTGCTGTGCACCAGTTTTGCAACCATTCATTAAACTGCATGGTGTGCAGTACCTTACCTCACCCCTGCCATGGACTGGCAGCACCTCTGAGAAGGTAACCATGCTTGCTACCCATCTGAGGCCCCTCCCCAACTCCACAAATTCATCCTGCACTGCACTGATTCCATGCCTAGCTAGGTCATTTGTCCCAAGGTGGACAATGAAATCAAGTTCCCTCTCCTGTGATGCTGCTTCTGCAGTTGTGAGGATTCGCTTCTTGTCCCTCCAAGCCATGGCACCAAGCAGGCACCTTACTTCCCTCTCCTCTCCCTTACCCAGTTCTACCCCCCTAACAATTGAGTCCCCTATCAGAAGCTGTTTCCTTCCCCTGTGGTGTCCCTTGCCACCCTTTTGTGGGTCTCCCTTGTGGATGTCCTCAGCATTCTTGGTCTCCACTGAGGGTGCCATCATAGAGGAACCTTGCTCTGCCAGACTGGCGTATTATTTGTGTAGAGGTACAACTAGGGGTTTTCGCCTCTGTTCCACCACCCGCACCCTCCCAGAACCCACTATGGTCCAACTGCTCTTCATACTTGGCAACCTCTGAGGCAATGGTTGTGGCAGTGGTGCTCTTTGGGTGAGGGAGGCCTCCTTAGTCCTTGCCAGTTCAGCCTGGAGGTGGGCAATCTCATCCCTCAGAGCTGACAGTTGCCTGGAAATAGGACAGCAGTGCAGTTTCCAGAATGTAAGCCAGTGCATTGCACCACTCCCCACATGTCCCTCTCACTTATAATACACAATATGTAATACATATATTTTTTTTTTCTTTGGTGCTGTGTACTTACCCTTTATGCACTGTGATGGCTTATTAAGAATATGACAGTTCTGCCCCAAGACCTGTTGAGGAAGTGATGTCAGAACTTTGGCTATAAAGGAAATGCCACGCCCTGGGGGGGGGTAGTGGGTAGTCCACAACCACAGGTGACTGTTAGAAACAATCAAATACACCACTGTTCCACCACCCTGGTGAGTACTGCCCTTTATAGTAATTCAACTAACCTCCAGTCTTCTTTCTTTTACTCTTACTATGCATTTTGCCACAGTGATCTGTTACTTCTGTTATGACTCTCTAGAGTCTAAACCACTGTTTTTCCACATCTCCCCCTGTACCTTCCTTTGCTAGGGCTCTTTTGAGACTTCTAGCCATCTCTTTAAAGTTAGCCTTCCTGAAATCTAGGACCTTGTATGCCTTGCTTCCTCCACTGTGGTTACCTTAACTCATACTGTCCTATGGTCGCTGGTACCAAGGGAACTGCCTACCTCCACATCTGTGATCATGTCCCCATTGGTTAGGACCAAATCCAGTGTAGCTTCCTCGCAGATTGGTTCTGCTACAAGCTGTCTTAAGTTTGCCTCATTCAGGGCAGTCATGAAGCTCCTGCCCCTTGTTGTACTTGCAGTCTGAGCGCTCCAGTCTACCTCAGGCAGGTTGAAGTCACCCATTAGTAGCAGTTCCCCTTTGGCTGCCATTTTGTGGATGGTTTCCACAAGACCTTCATCTGATTCAAACTCCAGGAAATCTTACTGTATTCTGACTTCTGCAGTATGGTCTCACCATAAGACTGCCCTGGAGCCGAAATGGTTGATAGAACCTATGCTAATCATGGAATGTTGGGCTCGAGCTCGCTTTTCAAACCATTGTCCCTGGTAAACATTCTACAACTGTCAGATTCTTTACTCCACTTGCCTAGTACAGATGCCTTGGAGAGCCCTCCTTCATCTTTCTTGAAGATTTTATTTTCTCAGTTTTTGAAGTAAAATTTTATTTCTGTTCATTTTTAAAGCACTGCCCTTGAGTTTACAGGTAGATTAGTCTAGATTTAGTTGTATTCCACTAAGTTTTTTGGTTTCTTCTCGGTTTGTTTAACCGGGAGGAAACCAAACTTTAATTTACATTTTAAAAGTGGAATTTATATATTTAAACCTTACTGGGCTGGTCAGTTCATTTCTGGGAGTAACCGTGGTAATTCTTGGTTCTCTCATCAGTTGCTAAACTAACCAAAAAAAACAAAAAACAAAAGAAGTAGCGAGTCTTTGTTTACTTGTGTGGGCTTCTAGTTTTCAGAAAACCCACTTTTCAGAGATGTTTACTGGTTACGTCACTACCCAAGAAAAGAACTGGCCCAACGGGTTTTCAGCATTGTACAGATGTGGGGAACTGTTTGCTAAAGCAGATCCTCACTTAGTTTGTGTTGTCTGTCTGGGGGTTTGACCACCTTAAGGCAGACTGTGAAATCTATAAGAATTTTCCTCAGTCGACGCTTGATAGGGGTTTGAACCGGCTGAAGGAAAAAATGTCCAAGAAGGCTGCTGACCCAGCTGCGGACAAACCTTTCTCCTCTCAGAAGGAGAAACCCAAGGAGCTGGTTGAACAACCCTCTGACCAGGGTGATGGATCCTCGGGTAAAAAGAGAAACTCAGACACTGCCACTGAACTGGCAAGTTCTACTTAGAAAAACAGGAAGGAAAAACATTCGGTTAAGGAACCGCAGCCGAAGAATTCGTCAGTTCCAACTACAGAGGCAATAACAAATGCTATAAGCATTCTTCTGGTGCTGCAAACTGGTACCAGGGTTCCATTCAGCGGCCCGGTTCACAGACCTCTGTTCAGGATCTGGGTTCCTCCATGGTTCCCGGTTCACTTGAACAGTTTGCTGAGGTTTATGTGGAAGGGGAGGATGAGGATGAAGATTATGGGGAATCTCTTGAACCAGATGTTTCCCCTTATCCTCATCATCCTGACTCCCCTTAGATAGGAGTGGAGGATTTTTCATCCCACTTTGCTTTTATGAAGCAAGTGGCACTAGACCCCGGACCTCTCCCCCAAGAATCTACAGAGGAGAAAGAGGAACCAGACTATATGGAAATTGATGGATGTGCCTGCAACAAAAAGACTGCTGTTGCCCATCCATATGTCCTTAAAGAGACAGGCATCCAAGATTTTAAAAATCCCTACTTCCATTCCCCCAGTGGATAAGAGGATGGATAGGAAGTACTGGGTGGTTAGGTCTGAGGCAGAATTCCTTTTTGGACACCCCAGCCACGAGGGGCTGGTGCAATCTGCTGTATGTGACAAAGCAGGGATCCCCCTGGCATCACATCCACCAGAAAAGGACTCTAGAAAAATGGATTCTATGGTCAAGAAAGTCCTATTTGGGTGCTTCTTTGGCTATTAGACAAGCAACCTACATGGCTTATGCATCCAGACAGCAAAAGAGCCCATGGAACACCATTTTGGAGATAGCCAAGGCATGCCCTGGACCCGTGGCATCAGACTTGTCTGAAGCTGCAAAAAGGGGCATAGAAGCTGCTAAATGCTAGTTTCTGATGGTAGTGGAAGCAAACGATATTGCAGCCAGGCAAATGGTAACCTCAGTGTCTCTGAGGAGATGTGCTTGGCTTAGGACCACTAATTTGTCACAGGACACACAGACTAAGGCACTGGACTTTCCTTGTGAGCCTACATCTCTCTTTGGTGAGCAAACTGAGGCTTACATGAAGAAGATGGATGAGTACAAAGTGGCCTACAAGAGTGCTGCTGCAAAAGAGGAGGTATCAACACCACAGAAGTGCCAAGGTAAAGTGGGTAGGGGTAAATCCCACTACAGGCCCTTTCAGGCTCATGTATCACCAGTCTACCAGCCTCAGAGCGGGGTACTTGAGAGGCAGAGGCAGAAGGGTCGGCAGCCGTGCTGGCCCCAGCACTCAGCCAAGTGTACAGATCAAGCAGCCCCCCTGAGGGGCCTGCCGGGGTCGCTTCCCCACTTCCAGTAGGAGGCAGGCTGGCCCACTATCTCCAGCTTGGGAATCCATCACTACAGACAAGTGGGTCCTAGAGGTAGTGGGCCAGGGGCTTGCCCTCAGTTTCAAGGTTCTTCCCAGACTGAGGGAAAGACTCTTCAGACCTGCCACCATATCAGAAGCAGCTCTTTTGAAGGAGGACGTAGCAAAACTCCTTCAGGACAAGGCAGTAGAACCTGTTCCCTTGGCCGAAAAGGGAAGGGGTTTCTATTCAAGATACTTTCTCACTCTAAAGAAAACAGGGGAGTGGCAACCTATACTAGATCTCAGACATTTAAACAGACATTTCCCAGAGTTCAAGATGGTCACCCTGGCTACCATTCTTCCTACACTCAAGAGAGGAGATTGGCTGGCATCTCTGGATTAAAGGATGCCTACTTCCATATTCCCAAGAGGCAATCACACAGAAAGTTCCTCAGGTTCAGATTGCCATCAGGCCATTACCAGTTCAGGGCCATACCTTTCGGCTTGACTTCTGCTCCAAGGGTGTTCACCAACTGCCTAGCAGTGGCGGTGGCACACTTAAGGAGACAAGGGATTGCAGTCTGTTTGTACCTGGATGACTGGCTAGTGGTCGGCTAGTCTCCTCAGCAGGTAAGAGATGTACTGACCATCACTCAGGTACCCTGTGTACACTGGGCTTCCTGGTAAACTAGAAGAAGTCAGTGCTAACACCACTTCAGCTCCTGGAGTTCATAGGGGTGTAATGAGACACACTGAGAGGAACAGCCTTCCTCCCTCAGGGAAGGGTTGACAGCTTGGTGCAGCTGGCAAGCTCCTTCTAGTTGCATACTCCAGACCAGCAAGGCATTTTCTCCAGCTGTCAGGTCACATGGCTGCATCAACAGCAACAGTATCAGGGTCAAGATTCCAGATGAGGAACATTCAGTTCCACCTCCGGTCTCGCTGGTCTCAGAGAAGAGACTCCCTGTCAAAGATGGTGCAGTCACAGGAACCCTGCTTCAAGCTCTGCAATGGTCTCGGGAAAAGGACACCCTCAGGGAAGACGTGCCTTTTCATCCAGCTGCCACCAACAACAGTATTGACAACAGATGCCTCCCTCCTAGGGTGGGGTGCCCACCTAGGGGAGCATATTGCTCATGGTACCTGGCTCCAGCAGGAGTCTCTGCTTCATATAAACCTGCAGGAACTCAAGTCACTCTATCTGGGCATTCAGTCCTTCGCTTCAGTGCTGCAAGACAAAGTGGTTCAGGTCAGGACAAACAATACAACCACAATGTACTACATCAGCAAGCAAGGGGACACAAGGTCTCTCCCCCCCCATGCACAGAAACCATGAGAGTATGGAACTTGGCTTACTCCCTAGGGATCTCCGTCTCAGCAGTTCACCTCCCAGGGAAGGACAACGTCCTCGCAGATGCTCTAAGCAGGATCAATCAGAACCATCACGAGTGGTCACTGAACAGGCAGATATCCTGCAAGTGGTGTTCAAAAGGTGGGGGACCCCACTGGTGGACCTCTTCGCAGCCCCAGACAATCACCAGCTACCACTATTCTGTTGCAGGCTCCCCTACACTGGGCACAGTGCCTCTACATGCACTCATGTTGGATTGGACAGGGAAGTTTCTGTATGCCTTCCCACCATTTCCTTTACTGCTCAGAGTACTAAACAAGCTCAGAGTTCAACCAGCAAAAATGATCCTCATTGCTCCAGACTGGGTCAGGCAGCCTTGGTACTCACTGCTATTTACCCTATCAATCTCCAAACCAATCTCCCTACCCAGGAGGCGCAACCTACTGACATCCTCCCAGAGCAGAGTTCTGTATCCCAATCTACAATCCCTCAGACTCTGAGCTTAGCTCTTGAAGACTTAGAATATGCTGACCTACACCTCTCGAAAGGGGTGCTAGAGGTCCTCAGGGTATCCAGGAAACCTTCCAGCAGAAAGACTTACTCATTTGAATGGAAGAGATTTTCTATTTGGTGCAGACAGAGACAGCTAGATCATCGCCATGCTGGTTTATCAGTAGTCTTGGTCTATCTGGAACACTTGCATTCCCTCCACCCTTAAGGTGCACTTAGCAGCTGTCTCTGCATACCTCTCTGTTGGAAAAGGGGCATCCCTGGCCTCCAACCAGGTATTCAGGAAGTTCTTCAAGGGCTTACTGCACTTGCATCCCCCTCACAGGGAATCCATTCCTGCATGGGACCTTAACATATGCATTGGCCAGCTAATGCAGCCACCATTTGAACCCATGTCCTCAGCAGAGCTTAAGTATGTGACATGGAAAACAGTGTTCCTGGTAGCCATCACCACAGCCAGGAAGATCAGTGAGCTCCAGGTCTTGTCCACAGAGCCAGACTACATAGCAATCTGCAGGAACAAGGTGGTCCTTAGGACCAATAGGAAATTCCTTCATAAGGTGGTCTCAGACTTTCACCTTAATCAGTCCATGACCTTACCAGTCTTCTTCACTGATCATTCCACTTCAGGGGAGCGAAGACTGCATAGTCTTGATGTCAAGAGAGCTATAAGCTACAACTTGGATCTCACTAAGGGACACAGGCAGGACAGAACCCAGCTCTTCCTGACCGATGGAGAAGTGGGGAAGGGCAGACCTGCCTCAAAGAGGACCACTTCCCAATGGATAGTGGCCTGTAACCAATTTTGCTACAGCAAAGTGGGTAAAGAGCCCCCTGTGGGCCTCAGAGCCCACCCTACATAGGGTACAGCTGCTTCTATAGCAGCTGCAAGAGATATCCCCTTGTTAGAAATCTGCAAAGCAGCTATGTGGAATACAGTTCACACCTTTACCAAACACTACAACCTGGATACCCAGGCTAGAAATGATGCCAGGTTTGGCACAGCAGTCCTGCAGAGCCTGTCTAAATAGGTTCTATACCCTCCTCCAAAGGTACTGCTTGGGTAGTCTGCAGAAGTTAGAATACAGTAAGATTTCCTGGGGTTTAAATAAAAAATTACATACCATAGTAATCTTGTTTCTTCCAAGGGAATCTTACTGTATGCTGAGCTCCCACCCTTCCTCCCCTGCTGGAACCTATGGGCACTGCAACACAGCTGTCTATGCTGTTTGAAACCTGTGGGTATCTCTTTATTGGGCTTAGTGACTTGAGTCTTAGTGTTGCCCACATTTTTAAGTAAACGGGATTATTTGGTGTTGGGTGTTGTTAATTGGTTGTTTAATTATTACTATAGTTAGATAGCTTGTTGTTATGCTGCTCCATAAGAATCTGACAGTTGTTTAATTGTTTACGAGGGACAGTAGTTTGAAAACTGAACTCGATCCTAACATTCCATGATTAGCATAGGTTCTATTAACCATTTCAGCTCCAAGGCAGTCTTATGGTGAGACCATACTGCAAAAGTCAGAATACAGTTAAGATTCCCTTGGAAGAAACAAGATTACTGTGGTAAGAGCAGATTACTCACCTGTAACAGTAGTTCTAGGAGTGGTATATGTTCATCCACACTTCTTGGCATGTCCCCTTCCACTTTAAATCTTGCCGGAAGTCTTCAAGCTGGCTCCTCCCACCCATCCAGGTGGTATATTTATTTATTTATTAAAGTTTCGTAATTACAACCTCAGCTTCATCCCATGACGCCAGATCTTAGCCCTCTGGAAGCAAGGATGTGCTCCCGAAGCTGGAGAGGTCGGATGGGTATGTGTGGATGAACAACATATACCACTCCTGGAACTACTGTTACAGGTGAGTAACCTGTTCTAGGAGTGTGGATATGTTGTTCATCCACACTTCTTGGCAGACTCCAAGCAGTTCTCTGGGAGGAGGGAGGCAAGATGCACACCCCCTACTTAGGAAATAAAGATTGGAGAACCGAGGCCCCAAAACCAGCATCCCGGCATGACTCAAGGTCGATGTGGTAGTGGGTAATGAAGATGTTTTCTGACTTCCAGGTAGCGAACCTCTCTACGAATTTCCGCCATCCTCTCCTTATAATGGGAGAGAGCACATCTCACGTCCAAGGTATGGAACCTGTACTCGGCGTCCGAGGTGTAATTCGGGTAGTAAACCGGTAGAGTCAATACCTGGTTAAGGTGAAACTTTGACACCACCTTCGGAAGGAATTTTGGATGGGGGCGCAGGACAACTTTGTCCCTGTGAAAGACCAGATAAGGGGAGTCCACCTAAAGCACCTGGAGCTCCCCTGTCCTTCTGGCTGACATGATAGCCACCAGGAAGGCTGTCTTTCACGATAGGTGTGACAGCTCACACTTGTGCATGGGTTCGAATGGCTTGCCCATAAGCTTTGCCAAAACCAGCAACAGATCCCATGGAGGTGGAGGTTCATGCACTGGAAGGGATGTGTGATCCAGGCCTTTGAAGAAGCGCCCGACCACTGTCTCCTGTGCCAATGTTGGCTGACGGCCTGCGCCCAGTAAGCAGAAATGGCTGCCAGGTGCACCCTAAGGGTCGATGACTGTAGACCCCCTTTGGAGAGAGACCTAAGGTAGCCGAGAATGTTAGCCACAGAACAGGACAAGGGGTACAGGCCCTTGTCCTGACACCAAATGGAAAACCGCTTCCATTTGAAGGCGTAACATTTTCTGGTCGATGCCTTTCTAGATGCCTCCACCACAGTGTAGACATCTTGAGAAAGACCCAAAGCCTGGAACTCTAGCTGCTCAGGTACCAGGCTGTGAGGTGCAAGGGTTGAAGGTCTGGATGGAATACCTTCCCCTGGTTCAGAGATATCAGGTCCGGGCGTGTACAAAGTCGCTCCGGGGGCCTGCAGCTGAGGCTGAGGAGATCTGGGTACCAGAACTGGCGTGGCCAATCTGGGGCTACCAGGATGACCTTCGCCTTGTTCCTCCTCACCTTCAGTAACACCTTGTGGATCAAGGGAAATGGAGGGAAGGCGCAGAGGAGGCCTGGGGTCCATGGTCTTGAGAAGCATCCCCCTGCAGCGAGCCCTACTGAGGGGGGTGGGCATGAAACAGCTTCAGCTTGTTGTTTTCCCTGGAGGCAAACAGATTCACCATCTGTCTGCCCCAATGGGAGAACAGGCTGTAAGCCACCTCTGGATGGAGAGACCACTCGTGGGATGTCTGGCCTATACGATTGACAGCATCTGCCAGCTGGTTTGAGGATCCTGCCACATGGATGGCTAGGAGATCTGCCTCCAACTGCTTACGAGGGTCCGTGCCGCCCTGTTTGTTAAGGTAGTACATGGTCATGGTATTGTCCGTCTGGACTTGAACCACTTGACCCCGGAGCTGAGGAGCGAAAGCTGACAGTGCCAGTCTGACTGCTCTGAGCTCCAACAGGTTGATGTGTCATCAGGACTCACTGGGGGTCCAGAACCCGTGGGCCCTGTTGTCCCCCCAGTCCATAAGAGAGGCACTGGTCATAAGAACAACCGTTGGCTCAGGGTGGACAAACGCGATCCCTTCCTGCAACCGGTCTGAGGCGGTCCACTATTGGAGAGCGTCCCACATCTTCTGGGTTACAGTGATCAGCTGGTCAAAATTACCATATTGCTGAGTCCACTGGGTGGCCAGCTCCCATTGGAGGGGGCGCATGTGCCACCGGGCCAAACAGACCACTGAGGTGCACGCCGCCATGTAACACAGAAGGCACAGAAAGTCCTGGGCAGAGCACAAGTGCCCAACCAGAAATGATCGAGCAAAGGAGGAGAGAACCTCTGCCCTGTCCACTGGGAGCTGAGCTCTGGCGTGACAAGAGTCGAGCTCTGCCCCGATGAAGCCCATCACTTGAGAGGGCATGAGTTCCGACTTGGCCTTGTTAAATCAGGAGGCCGAGTTGGGAGCAGCTTTGGAGGGCCAGATCCATGGACGTCTTCACCTCCTGAAGGGAGGAATCTGCTAAGAGCAAGTCATCGAGATAAGAGTAGATTCTGACTCCTCCATGCCGAAGATGGGCCACCACCACTGCAATGCATTTGGTGAAGACCCGTGGGGCCGATGACAGGCCGCACGGCATGGCACGGAACTCGTACAGAGTCCCCTCGACCCTGAAGCAGAGGAACTGCTTATAGGACGGACGGATTGGGATGTGAAGGAACGCGTCCTGTAGATCCAGTGAACAGAACCACATGTTTCACTCCAGAGATGGTATGATCTGGTTCAGAGTGACCATCCGGAAGGTGCGAGACCTGAGATATTGATTTAGGTCGTGGAGATCTAGGATGTGGCGCCAACCCCTCGTCCGCTTGGGCACCAGGAAGTACCTGGAAACAAAGCCTGGGTCTGTTGGAGGATCCGGCACTGGAGCCACTGCCTCCTTGTGGAGGAGCTGAGCTACGTCATCTTGAAGAGCCGACTGGGTGCAAGCAGAGATCCGTTCCTCCCGAGGGGCGCGGGCTCGGCTGGGAGTATCTGCTGGGAAGGAGGAAAACCTCAGCCAAACCCTGCGGCGAGTGGCCACTGCAGCTGCTAAAGAGCAGACACAAGAATCTCTATGTCCAGGGCCGTCTGGAGCTGCTGTTTTGCGACAGCATGGCCCTGGTCATGGACTTTCTTGACCGTGGTCTGCATGTCTGCTGGGAGATGAGGGAGGACCTCGTCCAATGACCCAAGAAGGGCATGCGAGAAGTGTGCCATAATAACAGCCTAGCTGGACTGACGAAGACCTAGAGAAGAGGCCGCAGAGACCTTACGGGCAGAGTGGTTCATATTTTTGGACTCCTTGTCCAGGAGTCGGTCAGTGTCAGCCAAACTACCAGTATGCCTGAACACAGAGGTGGTCACCAGGCTCTCGGCCGAAGGGTGCTCTGTGAACTCCGCAAGGGACCCCATGGGCACCGCGTACTTGCGAACAGATCATGCTGGGCAGGAAGCAGGATGCTGCCAAAGTTCTAGGGCCAGGCCAACAATGGCCTCAGCCACTGGAAAGGCCTCTGTCGGAGTATCCCCTCTCTTGAGGATGTTAGTGAGAGGGTACTCCGCCTTTATCTGGATGGACTCATGAGGCATTCCGGTAGAGTCAGAGATGAGGTGGAGAATGCCCTGGAAGGAGGAAGGGCCTTCCCCCAACCCTGCCGTGGACTCATCCCCGGGATATGAGTGCAGTCCGGTGACATCTGAGTCCGAAGAATCGTGGTACAACGGTCTTCCGCCTAAAGTCACCCTCAATGTGTCGAGGGCGATCTGGGGTGACTGTTATTGACAGGCGTCGGGGAAGCCCGGTGCCCTGTCTGTCCTCTTTTGAGGGCACCCCTCCCTTGGGCTGTGTAGGCGGTGGTTCTACCCGTATCAGTGGACAGACTGGGATAGGCCGAGCTGGGATACAGATTGGCCCCACAGGCAGAGGAACTGGTGGCTTCAGTTCCGGAGGGGTCAGCCTAGGAGGCAGGAGCCAAATTATGGCCAGGGTAGGTGACGGAGCCAGTTTCTGCCTGGTCAGGATCAGCTGCTGCCACATGAGGTCTTCATAGCGCCATTGGAGTTTTGCCAGAGCCTCTTCTCGTCTGAGGAGAATGAGGACCTGTGGTGTCGCCTCTTTTTAGAGCGCTTGTGGCTCTTTCTCGGTCGTTCGGCCGAGGGGGTTCTGGACCTCGACCGAGATTGGGGAGGCCAACTCGGTTGGTCAGGAGACACCAGGTTCGGTGAAAACCGAGGGTCCAGAACCGGGTCCTTGATGGGGACACCAGCAGGCTGGGTCTCCTCATCCGGGAATACAAGGACCGGAGTCCTTTCCAAGCAGTGGTCAGGCATAACCAGTGACAAGGGGTTGATTGGGTCGAGGATAATTTCGACCTCATCGGCCACTTACTTGGTCCCTTTGCCAGATGGAAGATCCGTGAAGCCAGCAGCTGAGGATGCAATCTCGACCGAAGTTGAGACCACGTGTTCCTGGGACTCGGACCTCTCTCTGTCCCAAGAACGTCTTCGCCGAGACGAAGACACGGGGTCCTTATCTCTCTTCCGAGAGCGGGAGGAGTGCGAGCCCGAGGGTGCCTCACCCTGAGTGGGGAGAGACTGGCACAACTCCTTGAAGGAGCCCGTAAAGGTGGAGCCAAGGTTCAGTGGAACAAAGAAGCTTTGATTGGTCAAAGCGCGAGCTGCTTCCTCCTCGAACGCCTTCATCTGTTCCAGCTGTTCGGCGGATGCCGCAGCCGCGGAACCCGCCCACCTTGCCTCCTTTGATTTCGCCAGTGGGTTCCTTTTCTCCGGTCTCCCCAGCTTCAAGCATGCCTTGCAGTCGTCCACGACATTGGGATGTAAGGCCAAGCAATAAAGTATAGTTACATAAGAACTTACTGTAACAGTAGCTCTTCAAGAGAGGCTCTTGCAGTAGGTAGTTACATATAGGACTGAAGCCGGCAGGCGTCAGGACCCCACGGAAAAATTTCTAGCTAGCAGCCTCTGGCGAGGGACCGTCCTCACACCCGCCTTCCAGTTCTTTCCCGCCAAAGGCCAAAAAAGGCGAGACGAGAGAGAAGAGGATGTTTTCCTCACTGGAAAAGGAGCTGAAAAAGCTTAGGGGGATGGAGGGTGGGAAGGTATTACCTACTGCAAGAGCCTCTCTCGAAGACCTACTGTTACGGTAAGTTCTCATGTAACTGTACTATCTCACTTCGAGAGGGCTCTTGCAGTAGGCAATTACATATAGGACTGAGTCCCAAACAGTCTGCAACAAAAAGAAGCAAACGGCAGGAGGAAACTACTCATAGGAGATCCTCTGGCTGAAAAGGACTTAAGAAAGAAGTCCTTGCAGAACAGCCAACCCGAAGCCGGCTCTACGGCGAGAGGCAATGTCCAAACTGTAGTGTTTCGTAAAGGTATGGACAGAAGTCCAAGTTGCGGTGGTGCAAATATCAGCCGCTGACACATTCTTGAAACAGGCAGCAGAGGCAGTGACACCCCTGGTGGAGAGACCCCTGACCTGACCTGGCAAGGTCTTGTGATACTTGTCGTAGCAGAAAGTGATACAGTGAGCCAACCATTTGGACAAACATCGTTTGGGAACAGCGTTGCCTTCTCATTTGCTAGCAAAAGAAACAAATAGTTGGTCAGTCTTTTTGAGATCCTTTGTCCTGTTGGTGTAGCATCTCAGAATCCTGTAAACGTCCAGGGTATGTAAAAGATACTCCCCGTGACTGGAGTGCTGCGTGTAAAAGACAGGCAGTTCAATGGACTGATTCAATGTAGATTCTGCTACCACTTTAGGGAGAAACTTAGGATTGGTGCGCAGAGCCACACATTCCTTATGGAAAATCAGATATGGAATTTTGCACATCAAGGCCTGAAGCTTGGAAATTCTTTGAGTTGAAGTAATGGCCACTAGGAAGAGAGCCTTCCACGAAAGGAACTTAAGTTCTTCTGAGGCTGCCGGCTCAAAGGGAGGCAGCGTAAGCTTCTCAAGAATGAAATTCAAATCCCAAGGATGGTCAGGAACCCGAATGGGGGGTCTGAAATGAAGAACCCTCGTAGAAAGGTCTTCACGATCCCCAGCTGAGCGAAAGTTCTGTCCCCAAAGGGAACATGATAAGCAGCCAGAGCCGCCATGTGAACTTTCAAAGAGGAATGACAGACTCAGGTCGAAGAGATAACGCATGTAATCTAGTAGCCGCCCGACGGGGCAGGAGAAAGGTTCCAAGTCTTTGGACGAAGCCCAAATGGAAAACCGTTTCCATTTCATGGCATAGGTGGAGCGAATGGACGGCTTCCTGGCCTCCACCAAGATCTTTGCCACTTGAGGAGAAACCCCAAAAATGGACTTGTGCTACATATGTAGGAGTCAAGCATGCAGCTGAAGGGACCCGAGGCACGGATGGACCAGGGATCCCCGATCCTTGGTCAACAGTAGTCGCGAAAGAGGAAGCGGAATCGGAGGTTTCTCTGAGCACTGCTGCAGAAGAGAGAACCAAACTTGCCTTGGCCAGAAGGGAGCGATGAGAATCATATGGGCTCCTTCTGAGCTGAACTTGTGTAGGATCCTCAAAATCAATGGAATTGGGGGAAAAGCATAAATGAATCTGCCCTTCCAGTCGAGAGACAGAGCATCTCTCCAGAGTCGCCCGTGCCCTGGAGCGAGCGAGCAAAAGGTGGGCAGTTTTGCGTTTAGTGGGAACGCGAACAGGTCGACCTGAGGGGTTCCCCAACATAGGAAGATGCCATCTGCTATCTCCTGGTTCAATTCCCACTCGTGAGGTTGTGCCGAGGATCAGCTCAAGTGATCTGCCAACTAATTCTCTACCCCTGGGACGTGTACCGCTGTGAGGTGAAGGTTGTGTAGGGTCGCCCATTCCCAGACCTGCATTGCTTCCCGACAAAGAGGGTAGGAGCAAGTCCCACCGTTTGGTGAGGTACCAGACTACATTCATGTTGTCTGTCTGGACAGCCTGGTGACCGGGGAAGCAGAAAGGGGTGTAGCGCTTGAACAGCGTACAACACCGCTCTGAGCTTGAGTACGTTGATCTGAAGCGTCTGCTCGAGTATGGTGCACAAGCTCTGGGATCCCAGATGAGCTCCCCAACCTTCGCCTGAGGCGTCTGTTGTCAGAGTTTGGGAGGGGGGAGGAAGGCAAAAGGGAACTCCCCGACAAAGGTTCTCCTGAACCAACCACCAGTGCAAATCCTGAATCATCGGGGTCGAGAATAGCATCTCTTGGTCCAAGTCATCGACCAGTTGATCCCACTGAGACTAAAGGGTCCACTGAGAGATTCTCATGTGGAGCCGAGGACGCGGGATCTGTCGGAATTGCAGCCATCATGAGCCCCAGGAGGCGAAGGACCGACCTGGCGGGAATCTGCCTTTGAGAGGACAAGAAGCTTGCCTGAGCCTGGAGTGTGGCAACCCTGTCTGGGGGTGGAAAGGCCATACCAGTGGTTGTGTCCAGAATTGCCTCGATGAACTGGAGGTGTTGAGATGGGATCAAATGGGATTTGGCCTGGTTGATGGTAATACCCAGGCTGGTAAAAACCTGCCTGGTAAGGCAAAGGGAGCACAGGAGCTCCTCCCTGGACAGGGCCACCAGGAGCCAATCGTCCAGGTGTGGGAAAACTTGCACTCCCTGGATAAGCAGGTGGTCCGCCACTACAGACAGGCATTTGGTGAATACTGGGGCTGAGGAAAGACCAAATGGGAGGGCCTTGAACTGGTAGTGGTCCCCCTGGAAAGCAAATCGGAGGGATTTGTGGTGGGAAGGGCAGATAAGGATATGCAGGTACGCGTCCTGCATGTCCAGAGCACACAGCCACAGTCCCAGCTGAAGGAGGGGCAGGAGACTCTGTAGGGAGAGCATTCTGAACCTTCTGTACTCCACGAACAGATTTGGAGAGCTGAGGTCCAAAATGGGCCTCACGTCTCCTGTCTTCTTGGGGACCAGGAAGAAATGGAGTAGAAGCCTATCCCCTGAAGAGGGGGAGGGATGGGTTCTATGGCCTCCTTCAACAGAATGGAGGAGATTTCTTCCTGAACCCTGAGATGTTCGGGGGAGTAAGATGACCTGGGGGGGGGGGGGTTCTGGGAGGTTTCTTTAGAAACTCCATGGTGTGGCCCTCTGCTATGAGCTGAAGGACCCAAGAGTCGGTAGTGATCCTCTCCCAACCCGGCAGATGAAGGGAGAATCTCCCGCCTACCGGTTCCTCTGGATCGACCAGAGGCTGTGGGAGAGGAAGGGAGTCAGGAGGTGTGGGGCAGTGCCGTGGCTGGAGTTCCCGCAGCCCGTTTGGGTTAGAGGGGTCTCACAGCTGGAGGGGCCCGGCGTTTGTTGGCCCGCTTTCCTTGTGGTTTCGCCTTAGGCCGTGCGCAATGGCGAAAGGAACGATGCAGTGCTTGAGGGGCTCTGTACATGGAGTCAACTTCCTTGAGAGCAGTGCCCTTCTCTCTCACTCCAGTAATGTCCTTGACATCACCCCCGAACAACACCGAACCTCGGAAGGGGGCGTCCTGGATGGTGGATTGTACTTCCGAGGCCAAACCTGACACCCGAAGCCAGGCATGTCACTGTAGACTCATGGCAAATGCCAAACTTCATCCAGAAGCATCCACTGCTTCATAAGTAGTATGCTGCATGTGCCTACTGGCCGAACGTGTGGAGCAGACTAGGTCTGCCACTTCCTGTTTAGTCTGGGACTGAGGAAAGGTGTCCAACTTGGCTTATCCCTCATGTGAGCCACACAGTTCAAGGCTCTAATACCCAGAGTGGAAGAAGAAAAGACCTTCTTGCCATACTGATCCAGAAAGCGGGATTCCTTATCGGGTGGGGACGAGCTCAGGCGTTTCGGGTTAGCCGAAGGGCCGTGGGCGGTGCTGATCACGACCGAATCAGCCTTGGGGTGTGACGAAAGAAAGCCAATCCCCTCAGGAGCCTGATACAGCGTATCTGCCTTCCAAGGAAGGGGGGCTAAAGCCGACGATTGTTTCCAGATAGTGGAGATGAGGTCAGCGTGAGACTCGATCCAGGGTGGAACTAACGTGGGAGCGACCTTGGGCAAATCCAAATGGGCAGCTAGCTTCTGCCTCTGTGGGTCTGGTTCCAGAGATTTCCACTGATGAAGAGCCTGGATTTTTCTTAGCAACTCCGTAAATGAGGGATCTTCCAGAGGGGACTTCGGAGGAGTCCTGGACCTGGGCTTGTCAGGAGTGCAAGGCTCGTCCGGATCGGAGCTGTCATTGGAGTCCTCCGATGAGTCTGAAGGAGGAGATGATGACCCTTCCCCATGCGGGGGAGGAATATGGCCCCTAGGGGGCAAGGTGCCACCCCCAGCTTTAGACCGCGAAGCAATGTCTCTGGGGTTGGGGGACAGGAGGGGTCTCTCGCCCCCGGTGACAGGGATCCAGGACCGGGTCTGTCGTCAGGAGGTGACTCTGTACTTCCCTGGTGAGCTGGGCCTTGGTCTTAGCCCACCAAGAAGCCAGAGTCCCCCTCAGATCCACCGGCAGCTGAGGGGGCGGTGGAGGAGGGGGATATGGATACTGGGGGTATCCGTAGGGCGAGTATCCATAGCCCAACAGTGGGAAGCCCAGTGTCGGGTACTGAGGCACCGGGTACTGCAGCGTCGGATACTGCGGTGCCGGATACTGCAGAGCCTGATAAGATGGCTTAAGATCTGGCACCAGGGGCTCTACCGGGGTAGAAGGTCCTGGAAGAGGCCCTGCAGGCAGGCCCGGGACAGGTGGCCCGGCGGACATTGGGTCCGTCATCAGGGTGACGTCCAGCAAGGGGATGCCGGCTGGCAATGGGGCCGGCATCCAAGGGTCCGACGTCAGGCCATCCAGACCTACAGAAGGAGGGCCTGATGGAGGCGCTGAAGAGTCCCCAGCGGCGTCCGGGGGAGGGCTGGAGAGATCCTCTGGGTCCAGCTGGGGAGACGAAGGGGCCTCGGACTGCAGCGGTGAAGGCTGCGGGGAGCCGGTGACGCCAGATAAGGTCAGAGGATCCGGTATAGGCTGCGTCACTGAGCGACCGCCAGATGGGCTAGCGGGCGTCTTACTGGCGGGATCAGGGCGGACGTCGGAGGAGCCGACGTCTGACTGATCGGACCCAGCGCCTGAAGAAGGCCGCGCAGGGGAGGCAACCTTGACGGGCGGCTTGACGACCGTGCGCTGCCCCAAAGGGTTGAGCGACTTAGAGGTCGGCTCCGGGCGGTTGTCGGAGGAGCCGACGCCCATCTTACTGGAGAGGCTCAAACTAGAAGGCCACGCAGGGGCAGCCTTACTGGGAGCAGATGCCTCCTTTGTCGCGGAGGCTCCCAACTGGCCTGAGTGCGAACCAGCCAGGGGGGACCACGCCATCTCAGACACCACCAAGACTGCCAACTGGGAAAGGTGCCCCGGAGGGGACATTACCTGAAGGGTGGCGACCCCAGCCGAAGTCGCCAGCCGCAGATGAGGAGAGTACCGGTCCCGTGCCGTTTTTCCTTCTTAAGGCCCTCGGGAGGTGGAAGCCCGTCGGAGCTTTTCAGCTCTTTTTCCATGGAGGACATCATCTTCTTTAGTATGTGAGCCTCCAGGGACTGCTGCCTTCTTTTGCGAGTAGCCGTGTTGAACTTCAGGCAGTGCTGACAGGAATCCATGGGGTGGTCGGGGCCTAGGCAGATGAGACACCAAGAATGGCCGTCTTTGTGCGGGAGTTTGGTGCCGCACTTGTTCTTGTGCTCAGACGTGGTAGGGGACGACATAACACGGCAGGTAAGAAAATCCTGACGAATATAATCGAAAAATCGAAAAAAAAACGACGGTATAACTACCGGCGATGACTGACTGATGAGCAGTGGAACTTAACCACGAGGCGCTGTCAAAAGCAAATGGCGGGAAAGAACAGGAAGGTGGTCGTGAGGTGACCGCCATCAGGCGACGTCGGTATAAAGGGACAGTCCCTTGCCAGAGACTGCTAGCTACAAATTTTTCCGTGGGGTCCTGACGCCTGCCGGCTTCAGTCCTATATGTAATTACCTACTGCAAGAGTCCTCTCGAAGTAAGATCTGCAGGACAAGGTGTCATGGCAGACACCTAGGCAGTAAACGCATGTGAGGTGAGGATCGGTGCACGACATCTTTTGGCCACTGGGGCACCGGTGAAATCCGGGGGAAGATTTTTCCTCCACGGTAGATTCGACAAAAGCGTGATTGCTAACTCAAATGAGTTTAATTTTTGGTAAAAGCCGATGGTTAGAATCCAGGGCCTACAATATGCTGAGAGCATGAGGGATCCTGTATCTTCCAGTGGAAAGAAACATCTGGCATCATGGGGTGGAGCCGAGCTATATACCACCTGGGTGGGTGGGAGGAGCCAGCTTGAAGATTTAAAGTGGAAGGGGACCTGCCAAGAAGTGTGGATGAACAACATATCCATGCTCCTAGAAGTAATTTTTTGTTCCCCCCCCCCCGTGCTGGAGGCCTATAAATCACTCCAGTGTGAATAGCTGTCCTTTTTCCCACCTCCAGGGTGACCCACAGTGCCTCTGCTCCTACTTGTAACCCTTGAGCCTCTATTGCTTTAATCCCCTCCTTCACATATATAGCTACCTGCTTGCAACCTGGGTTCGGGAACGAGCCCAAGCTGTCGGGGGTCGGCAAGGAAGAGAGGACTGAGTGTCTGGAAGACAGCGCTCCTCTCTCTGGGAGAGATACAGGGCTCATCTGGTACAGCAGCGGCCCCCGGTAGAAGCCGGAGGCACTGCTTAAGCTTTGGGCTAAAAGTAGAGGGCATAGAGCTGTGGCGGATGTCGGGAGACGTAATTGCACATCCGAGCTCCAGGAGGGAATGGGAAGGGGCAACAACCAAGCAAGGAAAAAACCCTTTCTGCCGGATGAGGTGACGGTGACCTCCAGGAACCAAGGCTTCACATGCCTAATGCCAGCCACAATCCCCGACTCTACCCCGTGGGGATCTTCGGCCTTTCCAAGGGGCCCAGGAGAGATGGAGGTCCTGACACCGATGCTACTGTCGGGGCGAGTGGTTCAGGTGGGTGGTTAGGGGCTGCAGGTTGAGCGAGAACAACCCGAGAGATGCCCCGGAACGTAGGCGATAAATAGAATTGAAGAAAAAAAAAACTCTGCTCAGAGTCCTGCAACCTCCGCCCTCAACACAGAGGGGTGCCTGCAGATAGGGCAGCACCACAGTGCTCAAAAGGTCCTCCTGAACACTGCTGCCCTGCAACCACTGCATTGCATGATGTCCGTCATTTTCCTTAGCCTATCCTTTTCCCTTACTTGTCTGCCCCCCTTTTTCCCTTCCTTCTTATTCCCTGTTTACTTTACAGTTATGTACTGTCAATAATCATTAGTGGTATAATGTATCAAGGTATGTAGATTACGTCAGGGTGTGGTTGTGTTGTGTACTGAAATATGATGGCTAACAGTATATGTATGTAGTCAGCTGGTACTGTATAATGTCACAGGCCATGGATATAAAGGAAATGATGCGCTAGGGTGGGTGGGTTGGGCCCTCTGACCACCAGAAACAATCAGCTGCACCAGCAAAAACCCCCAAGCAGGTACATTTCCAAAAGAAGCCAAAAAGCAACCTGCTACCAAGTGAAATCAACAATAAGCAGCAAAAGAAGCAATAAAATCAACAATGAGCAGTTACTTCCCTGAAATGAAACTGATTCCTTCCCCTTCTAGCCTCTTATGAGCCAGTTGTGAAGGCAGCGGTAATCTGTCGTGAGAGTAGTATTGAGAGTAGTGAGATGTGAAGAGCTAGTATAGAGAACCAGATCATCAGCAGTATAAAAGGGTGGAGCATGATGAGACATTAGAAGTTATGTTGTTAAGAACATGGAAAATAATAGAGGGTCGAGTATGAAGCCTTGGGGTACTCCAACATTAATGGTAGAGAAATTAGACAAAGCAGAGCTGTACTTGACAAATTGTAGCCCGTTTGTTAGATAACTCTGGTACCAAGTTACCACTTCAGCAGAGAACCCAGAGAGAACATTTTAAATGTGAGAAGACAGTGATCAACAAGATCAAATGCCTTGGAGAGGTCTTAAAGACTGCACCAATAAGAAGACAGTTATCCATGGCAATCTTCGCATCATTTGTGAATTTAAGAAGGGCAGTAGAAGTACTTTGACCCTTTCTGTAGCCGTGCTGAGCCTCATAGAGGAGTTTCCTGTTATGAAAATACATGATGGTTTAAGTTTGCTTAAGACCGATAGAATGGCTATGAGTCATTAGTTGGAAATGGATTTGGGGTCTCCCTTTTTAAAAACAGGGACCATTCTGGAAATTTTCCATATTTTAGGAACAATCCCGGAGCAGAGGGATAGGTTGACAGTTTTTGTCAGAGGAGGGGCAAGGAGTGGGGTAGCAAGTTTGAGCAGCCTGGGCTCCAAGCCATCAGCACCGACACTTGTACAATCAGACAGTGTTAAGGAGCTTGTGCACAGCTTGATGGGTAGTTGTACATAGGTAGAAACTGGGAGTAGAGTTAGGTAGATCAGATTGTGACTGAGAGATAGGGGTTGGACTAGTATTAGCGTAGCCAGTGTATTTCGGTAGGTCAGTAAAGTGGCTGTTGAAGGCTTCCGCAATGGTGCTTGGGTTGTTAAAATGAGTACTGTTTAACACCATGTCACTGGTATGCTGGGTATGTTTGTAACCTAAAAAGCTTTTAATGTGGGCCCAGAATTTCTTGGGGTCCCCAGCATTGTTTTGCAGTAAGAGCTCTTAGAATGACGTATGGCCCTCTTGCAAGCGTTACGTTTTGTCCGATGATCAGATCAGCTGGTGACCCAGAGGCCCTATATATGGACCAGCTCTTATCCCTAGCTTTACATAATGCTAATGCCCCTTTGTGCAACCATTCTGTAGAGGTTCCACGGATTTTTTGAGATCTTAGGGGTGTGCAGGTCCTAAAGGGTGCATAACTGTGACAGAAATTTAGTACTTGATCTACATTATTTGAGGAGTACAGTGGGAGCCAATCTATGTTAGCAACATCCTGCAGGAAGGTAGGATTGAGTTTAGAGAAATCCCAAAAGGTAATAACCTTGGGGGTGGGAGAGTGGGCCCGCCATATACAGAATATGGGTGAGAGATCAGAAATGGAATCGGCTAGGGTGCCTGCACTTGATATTCTGTCTGTCCGGTTATTCAAGATCCAATCAATGACGGATTTTGACCCTGTGGGCAAGGAGTGTCTGGTTGATTCAGTAATGAGCTAGTGCAAGTTGAATTGCTGCACTAGGGTGCCTAGGGATTTGTTAGTTTTACCACCCTTGTCTAGATTGAAATCCCAGAGCAAAACAGTTTCATTGTGGCCAGCTATGGGGATAGTATGGGAGAGAAGGTCACAAAGGGCAGTTATACTGCCTTCCGGGGGGTTGTATGCTCAGATGATGTGTAGTTTTCTGAAACCACCGAACAGAAGGATAGAGTGTAGAGCCTCACAAAGCAGAGGTTTGGGGGTGAGGAGGGCATATAGATTGAGGTGTTTTTTGTAGTATTGCCACTCCACCACCCCTTTTAGAAGAGGAGCGATCACAGTGCAGTATGTTGAAGCCCGGGATAGTACAAACAGATCTGGGAATTGTCGGCTTCAGCCAGGATTCAGATACACAAACAATATCAGGGTTATAAAGAGAAACCCACACTTCAAATTCAGGGAGTTTGCTAAGCAGGCTGCGAATATTAAGGTGGGCAAACTTAAGCCCCTTTTGCACATTCCATAAAGGGGTCAGAGTGAATCATAGGGGAGATGGGACCAAGACTGGATTCTATATCACCTGCTAGTAATAAAGTTAGGAGACAGAGAAACCATAATTTACGTGGGGCACACAAGAACAAAGGTATTTGGTATCTAAAGCAACACTTAAGAACAAACCTTGACATTAGGTATAGTTTGTTAGGGTGTAAAAGTGGGGAAATGAGTAGGGATGGAGGCTGAGAAACCATGAGATTGGAGTAAGTGAAATCATTGGTATAAGTTGAGGTGTGAGCTAAGGAGGGACAGAGTGGGGCAGTGGGTGCAGCGAGCGATAACATATACTATGAATATTAAGGAGAGTCGACTCTTGACATATTTTAGGTGGTAGATGCCGAAATCACCAGAAGGAGTCCCAGCAGGAACTTTGGGGGGCCACTGTTGGATTCAATGTTGCCGGCCATTGGGAGGAAAAAATTAGGGTAAAAAGAGCAGGAGGGCTGAAAGATGCAAACACCAGGTTGCAGTAAAGCAGGATGATGTAGGGTGGCTGAAAGAGATACTATTTAGATATCAGCCAGACAACTTGGTGGTGGTATGGCCTAGTGGATAGAGCACGAGGCTGTGGGAGAGTCAAAGACCCAGGTTTGAAGCCCAGAGCCTCCAGAAGTGACAAGACTAGGTCAGGTGGGGGACTCGGGGAGGAGAAACGAGAACAACCAATTTAAGGAGGCGAGGGATCCAGGTGGGGAGGAGGGACCATGAAGGGTCCACTAGACTTTCAGGAAGGGGTGAAAATGTGGCCTGATTGGTTCTGGCTGAACCTTTAAGAATAGCACCACCCCTGGATGGGAGGGTGGTTGGGTAGAGACTAAGCAGTGCTGCACAAAGCACGGTGCTGCACCACCGAGGATCAGAAGTACTGGAGCTGTGTATCTAAGGTGAGTGGAGGGCTCAGGAGCTTGTGGGTGCTGGGTTCCATGTGTGTGGGGGAGGTTGGTGCTTTCGCCTTCTCTCGACACAGTGGGAGGTCTAGGTGTTGCAGCCAGAGGTGAGTGGAGTGCTGCTGATGTCTCCAGAGCAAGTGGGCCTTATTGCTTGTTTGATATAATCCAACATAACTGATTTGTGCATAGTTATATGTTCAGCATGTATTAGTTGCTGCATGCTGTATTTATGTAATGCATGATGTTTTCAGTCCAGTATAAACAACTGTTGAATATTTCTGTAATATTTGATCTTCCATAGATCAATCTTCACCATTTATTATAGTGTCAGTGGATCAGTAGGTAGCACACTCGCCTCTGAGGTTGGGAGATCAGAGGGCTGTGGCTTCAGTTTCCACATCTGGCACTTGGGTTAATATCCCAGTACTGACACTGTAGTGCAGCATGAGAGGGGTGCTGCACTTCTGAGGTGCTGTCTTTCGGATGAGATGTTAAACCGAGGTCCCATCTGCCTGGATTGGTGGTAGCTCAGGTGGTTGTTAAAGATCCCATGGCACTTATCGAAAAAGAGTAGGGAAACTTCCCCGGTGTCCTGGCCAAATTTCCCTCATCCACTAAAAAATACCACCAACAGCTTAATCTGGTTCAAGGTCAGTTGTCATTCATCTGTATCCCCTTCCCCCGGGTCGTGCCTGAAAATAGGCAGGATTTGTCTAGTGCACTTACCCGGTCAACAAAAGCTAATAATAGTAATTACTAGTAGGTATAAGCCAGAGGCGCCAGACCCCATGGGAGCATATAGCTTTTCTTAGGAGGAGGGGCTGGCGCCACCCTTGAGACCGACATACAACGTGGTGCTCACAGGTGAGCCAGTAACCAATGCCAGCCCCCAACCTCCTCAGTTCTTCTTTTCCCACCATTGAGGAAGCCGTGCATACAAATTTAGCTGCGTCAGTTCTGCGGCCACCGCATTTTACTTGACGCCATATCTCAACTGTCAACACTATCCTTTTTCAGGAAGTCGGTAATATTTTCCTTTTTTCACTTTGTTCTTAGTGTGGCATTGAGTACTGTCACTTTGTTCTTTTTTTATTTGTCTGTGCTGTCATGTCCAGTTCGGGGCCTAGTTCCAGTAAGTCTCCTGCGGGGGTATGCCCCTCTGCGTCAGTGCCCCGTGGCAAGCTGATTACCGTAATGGACTGCCATGACTGTTGTCTTGCCTGCCTGCGTCCATCTCATGACATGGATGCGTGCAATGCCTGCTTCTCCATGGACCACTGTGTCCTCGAAATCTGAGTGTTGACAGTGGGATGACAACCTCCCACCTTTGCAGGGCGGCGCCATTCTTGGGACACCAAGATCGTGTTGTTGGGCCCAGCTGGCCTAGTGGCACTGAGGGTTGAGGTGCTGGACGCCACACCTCACGCCACGCCGGTGACCTGAGTTCAGGAGTGAGGTCAGGGGTTGGCAGGGGGGAGGGACTGGGTTGAGCGCCCGCTGGGCTGCTCGTATCTCGGGGGGGAGGGTACTGAGAAGTCCAGCGCTCCAGCAGCCCCTGGTGGAGATCAGGGGTGTTCGGCTGCATGTACACAGCACAGCCCAATGCTGGCAGGGCAGCCGTGCGCCGAGAAGTCAGGGGATGTGTACCATGCACTGGAGGGGGGAGGAGGGCGCATAACCAGGGCAAAAAAAGCCCTCTCCTGCCAGATGGGCGACGGCTTCCTCCAGTGCCTCTGCCACATGCTCAATGCTGGTCTCCCACCACTGCCACTTCGATCTGTATGGGGCTGTAGGGCCCACGTCCCCGGAGAGTCATATTGTCCTTGAAGATGACGGTGGACACAGCGGGGTGGTAGAGTGGTCAGACCAGTGGGTAAGCCTGAGAAAGTTCCGGACCAGGAGAGAGAGAGAAAAAGAATCTTTAAAAAAAAAAAAAATGTTGGGCCCTTCCTCTGGGTCTCTCCCCAGTACTATATGTACAAGGGGGAGCAGGCCTCTGCTACTCCAAGTCTTGCTGGGACAGGAGACCTGTGCGAGTGGTCAGTGGGACAGCCAGCCTCCTTCAGGGGTCGGCTGAGCACCCCTTGCAGTCTGTTGTCCCCTCGGGGCGAGACGGATGCTCCCAGTGTTGCGGTTGCAGCTACATGCTGGGCTTGAGCTGGTGAAGTCCTCAGTGGCACCTTCTGGTGCCACTTCAGCTTTTGACATTGCCCTCAGTGTCAGTGAGTGAAGTAGTGCCAGCACTGGGTCCCCTTTTCCGGCCCCATTCGCAGTGCTGGGAGAGAGAGAGTCTCTGGGGTAGGCTCCTTGGAGATATCCTCCTCTTTGAAGGAGGATGATCAAGATGATCACTGTTGGCTGCCTCACTCTCTGGAGCTCTGGGACTCTCCTCCACCCAGCCTTAGGGTCTCTGGTACTGTTGAGTCTGCTACCACCCTTCCCGGGGCAGTCCTTGGGGCCGCCTCCTCTGGTGCCGGGGAAGGGGTCAGCACTGAGGGCAGTGCTGGGTTGGGGTCTGGTGCCAGGTCTGATTCCAGCACTGTTCACGGTGCCAGATCAGACCTTGGCACCAGGGCAAGATCCAGGGTGGGTTCTGGCACTGTCAGCGGTGCCTGGCTGCCTCAGTACCCCCAACTTCGGGTACTAGGGTTCTCCTGAGGAGCAAGTCCCTGTCGGGTGATATGGGGGTGGGGAGGTCGAGGTCAACATGGATGCCAATTTCCAGAGTGACCAGAGGCTCTGGAAGGAGCCAAAGTGCTGACCCTTCCCTCCTCTCCGGAACTGACAAGGCCTGTAGTTGGTGGGGTCATGGGTCGCCCACAAAGGCTAGATCGTCTCTGATCACCACATCTAGGGGTTTCCCACCAAGGGCACCACCCTGTTAGCCCCTGTCTGGTTGGGTGCCCATTAGTGGGTGGTCTGCGCAGCCCCCCTTCCCTGGGAGGTTCCCCTGCTTGCTCTCGCAGCCCTAGCAGAGTACCCACTCTGGCCCGTCAGGGCTCTTCTTCCCCCTCCTCTTGGGCCCTATGACCTGGGGACAGTTCGGGGCATTGGCAGCTGTATTCCCTCGGTACCTGAGAACCCTGGATGAGGTCATCTTTAGACCACAACTGCCAGACTTGCTGATCCCTGAATCAGGCTTCTCAGCCTCTTCGCCTTTCTCCCCTGAGGAAGAGGACTTCTCTATCCATTTATCATCTGACGCTGATCTCACCAGCTGTCAGCGCTTCCTTTTGGAGATGCTGGAGAAACTCCACATTTCCCACTTTGCAAGTCACAATCCTGCTTGTGCGACACGTGCCTTCCTTGGGGAATACAACGCTGACAATCTTGTCATCTCTTCGTGGCCTTGACCCTTGATGGAAGCGTCGCACAGGGTCTGGCATCGGCCCTCTGCCCCCTCTCCGGTCCCGAGGACTGTCAACATAGGTATTGTGCATCCCTGGTGTCTCAAGGTGCTATGCCCCACAGCTCTTTGGGAGTGGAGCTCCTGGACACCCCTTCTGGGCATCACCCAAGGTATAACCCCGAGTTTGTCTCGGTTGAGTTTGACCACTGGGGTAGAAGAATCTTCTCAGTGGCGTGCCTTCTCCTGTGCATCTTGGTGCACTAGGCCCACCAGGCTACCTATGCTAAGCATCTGTGGATGATGCTGGGTCAACTCCTGGCATCTATGCCTGATTCAGAGGCTGCCAGGTAGGCCATTAGCCTTTCTGCCTGTGGTCTGGAGCTGGCGAGACATCAGCCAATGGCATCTTATGATGCCAATGAGGTAGCTGCCAGACTAACAGGAACTGCAGTCTGCATCAGGCAGACAGCATGAATTCGCCTCTCACGGTTGTCACCCCTGGCCCGGCGAAAGATTGCCTCTCCTTTCCACGGGGCTAATTTTTTTCTCCCATAGGGTGGGGTGTGGGTTCGCTGGGTGCCTTTCATCTCCCAGGCATTGGGAGTCTCTGCCTCGCCAGGCCTGTGAGGGGCCCCCACTTCTTTGTATTCTTCTATACAGGAGGCTGAGGGAGACTTTCTGCCCTCAGGGAGGTGCCAGTCATAGAAACATAGACTTTGACGGCAGATAAGGATCACTTGGCCCACCCAGTCTGCCCGTTTCCCTACCTACTGGATAAGCTGCAGATTCTAGTTAACCAACAGCCTATTTCCTGCAACCCCCCACTATAATTGCCTTATGTCTGTCCCATGCACGTTTGAATTCCTCCACTGTTTTAGACCCCACAACCTCTCCAGGAAGGTGGTTCCATGCGTCCAGAACTCTCTCCATGAAAAAGAATTTCCTCTCATTGCCCCTGAGCCGTCCTCCCTCTAACTTTAAATTGTGCCCCCTTGTTCTTACACATCTCTTTTTCTGAAAGATGCTACCCTCCTGGAATTTGTTGATTCCCTTGAGGTACTTAAAAGTGTCTATCATGTCCCCCTGTCCCTTTCATCAAGGGTGTACATATTAAGCTCTCTGTCTCTCTTCATATGGTTTCTGATGTAGACCCTGCACCATTTTAGTTGCCCTCCTCTGGACTGCTTCCATCCTGTCTATGTCCTTGCGTAGATGAGGTCTCCAAAACTGCACGCAGTACTCCAGATGGGGTCTCACCAACTGTCTGTATAGAGGGATAACCACTTCCCTTTTTCTACTTGTGATGCCTCCCTATGCATCCCAGTATCCCCTGCTTTCCCTACTGACTTCTCACATTACATACCCACCTTTAGGTCATCTGATATGACTACACCCAGATCCCTTTCCATTATTGTTGTTGTTAGTACCTCCCCTGCTATTGTGTACTCTTCTCCTGGATTTTTATTTCCCAGGTGCATTACTTTGCACTTCTTTGCATTGAATCTAAGTTGCCATATGTCTGACCATTCCTCCAACCTTGCCAAGTCCCTTCTCATCCTTTCTACCCCCCTTGTGTATCAACTCTGTTACAGATCTTTGTGTCATCCATAAAGAGCATACCTTTCCTCAGACCCTCTGCAATGTCACCTATAAAGGCGTTAAAGAGGACTGGACCCAATACTGAGCCCTGAGGTACTCCACTAATAACCCCTTTCTTCAGAATGTGTTCCATTACCTTCTGTGTCCTGTTGTGCAGCCAGTTTTCCCAGACTACCACCCTGGGACCCACTCCCAGGCTGGCTAACTTATTAATCTTTTGTGCGAGACTGTGTCAAATGCCTTGCTAAAGTCTAGGTAGGCCATATCCACAGCCCCTCCCTGGTCTATTACTTTGGTCACCCAGTCAAAGAAATCGATTAGATTTGTCTGACATGATCTTCCTCCTGTGAATCCATGCTGCTTTGGGTCCAGTGCCCCGCTGGCCTCTAGGTACTCAACAATTCTTTCTTTCAGAAGTGATTCCATCATTTTTCCCACCACTGAGGTCAAACTAACAGGTCTGTAGTTTCCTGCTTCTGCCTTGTTCCCACGTGGTGCTTGGTACTGGCCCACCAGTAATGAATGGTGAAGATTGATCTATAGAAGATATGAAAATTATGTACTCACCGTAATTCTTAATCTTCCAATTAATTACTGCTTCCGGCCCACCTTCCCATCATGGTCAGACCGCTGGGCAGTACCAACTCCCTGTTGGCCTTCTCCTTTCTTGGAGGCCATTCTTGCTGGCACCTCCTAGCACACTGAGCACAGCTTTTTCTGTGTGTTCTCGGGAGAAGGCGAGCAGGGATGCTTTCCCTTCTCTCGTGTGGGCCCCCGAGGCTAGAGTTGTCTATGAAAGGGAGGACTATTTCTTCTTGGGATAGCAGCATGTGGCTGTTTTTTTCTCCATCTCTCTAGATGGATACCCACTCTGCTGTTTCCTTCGTGCCAGCCTCCCATCTGTGCCTTGTTGGGCAGCTCTCAAGGATTGCCTCTCAGCAGACCTTGAGTCCCTATCCTCTGGCTCCTCGAGCCCTGGGGGCCCTCATGTCTTCATTACCTCTGGTGGTGCCCTCCAGGGCCCCTTCCTGCAATTTTTCTCCTCCTCAGTATCCCAGGTCCCTGGGTTATTGACAAGGTCAAAGTCCTTACGGACCTCCCTCATCCAGGGATTCTCTACTCCCTCCTCTTTTTTGGAGGGCTTAGGCTTTTACTTAACCCCCCCACCACCACTTTTGCCTAGTGTTGATGAGTTCCAAGGGGTTATGCCTTCTGTTAACTCTAGACCAGGTGTGCCTTCTTGTCCATGGGGACTTTCCCCAAGGGGTGTTCTCTCACGCCTCCACAGGGAGAGGGGGGGAGAGAGAAGAACTCTCAGTGGAATCCTTTTTCCTAGTCTTGGGTGGAATCTTTCCCAAAAAAAAAAAATTTTAAAATGTTGTTAGGTGAAGGGGCAGATAACTTGTGATGGCCATCTCTTCACTCCCTATTAGCACCCCCTCTGTAAGGGGCTCCTGGAACAGTTCTTCTTTTTACCACACCTTGACGTCCTTCCTCTGTACTGCTGGACCTAGGTCTGTTTCAACATTCTGCAGCGGAACGTGCCATCTTGACTACGGTCTACAGGAAAGCCTCTCTGTCCGCCCTAACAGGGATGTTGCTTATCCCTGTTCAAGGGTTACAAAACCTAGTTCTTCTCTCTCTCGCTTTCTCTTCCCTCCTTTCCTTTGTCTCTCTCTTTGGCCTGCTCAGTGGTTGGGGTCACCCCTGTCCAAATCCACCGTAGAGTCCTTACCTCTCCCTTCTGTGGTCAGCCTTAGATTTTTGGTTTTATATACTTTCGTTTTTCTATCCCTTGGGCACCCTTGCCCCACGCTCCCTTTTCTCTTATTTTCCTCTCCTGCGAGCAGAACTGAGGAGGTAGGGAGGCCGGTGTCAGTTACTGGCTAACCCACAAGTGCCACGTTGTATATTGGCTTTAAGGGCGGCGCTGGCCCCTCCTCCTAAGAAAAGGTTAAAGCTATATGCACCCATGGGGTCTGGTGCCTCTGGCTTATACCCATCAGTAATGAATCTATGGAGGCACCTGCAGTGGAGACCAAGGAGGATGCTGGGAACCTTCACAAAGGAGACCCACCGGAGGTTGGCATGGGAACCCCACAGGGGAAGGAAACAACTCCTGGTGGGGGACTTAATCATTGGGGGGTAGAAATGGTGGAGGAAGGGGAGAGGGAGGTAAGGTGCCTTCCTGGTGCCACGGCTTGGAGGGACAGGAAGCGAATCCTCAGGATCGTGGGAGGAGCTGCACGAGGGAGGGAGGGAGCTGGATGTCATTGTCCACCTAGGGACAAATGACCTGGCTAGGAATGGGATCAGAGCAATGCAAGAAGACTTTGTAGAGTTGGGGAGGGGCCTTTGACAAGTAGCGCATACGGTAACTTTCTCGGAGGTGCTACCTGTCTATGGCAAGGGTGATGCTAGGGCACTCCTCACCAGGGAATTCAATGAGTGGCTGAAAAACTGGTGTGGAGCTGCTCAGGGTTTTGGCTTCATTGGGGACTGGGGAGCCACCTGGAGGGATGCAGACCTATACTGGTGAGATGGTCTGCATCTGTTCGGGGGGGAACCAGGATCCTACGTGAGAGGTTTAAATGCTTCATTGGCAAGCATTTAAACTAGCCAAGGGGGGAGGAACTGAAAAGGAGCAGGGAAATCCCATCCTCCCCCCACAAAACACGGTAATTAGTGAGGTAAACACCAAGGTAGAAAAGTTATTAAGGAGCAGGACAGAGGTAAATGTAAAAAAAGGCAAAGGCAGTAAGGACAGGAATGGTGCTAAAAGGGGTAAGGCTATCAAAAAGTGGAGGGTGATGAGTACCAATGCCCGTAGTCTGTGTAACAAGCTCCCTGAACTAGTGGCCTTGGTGGAAGAGGGTTGCCTGGATATTGTGGCAGTCACAGAAACGTGGTACACAGAGAACCATGACTGGGATGTCAACATACTAGGCTACACAATCTACAGGAGGGACAGGGAGTGAGGGTAAAAGAGGAGGAGGAGTAGCTCTCTATGTAAAGTAAAGGATCAAAGCAACAGAACTAAAGAGTAAACAGGGAGCAGATGAGGCACTCTGGGTTACCCTGGAGACAGGAAATGGCACCACAATCCGCATGGGGGTTGTATACAGACCCCCATCTCAGGGGAAGGGAATGGACAAGGAAATGATAAAAGGCTTCCTTAGAATGGCAGAAAAAGGGGAGATATTGTTGAGGGGACCTGAATATGCCAGATGTTAACTGGAGCACCTTTGCTGCAGGCACATCCAAGAGCAGGGTCATTCTTGATGCCCCACAGGGGGCATGCCTCAGACAGCTAGTATTGGAACCCACTTGGGAGGGAGCAATCTTAGACCTGGTACTCTCAAATGGGGATGGAGAAAGAATCTCAGATTTAGAAGTGGGTAGCCATCTGGGAACAAGCGACCACCAAACAGTGTGGTTCACGATAAACACAGCCATATAATCAAGCCATATAAAAGCAAGAGTATTGGACTTTAGGAAAATGAGAGTGCCTCAGAAAAGCACTAGCAAACAGGCAAGGAGGGGTGGAGGAACAATGGGGAGTAATCAAAACAGCCATCACAGAGGCAACAAGCCTTTGTGTAAAGCGAATCAACAAAACATAACGAAGGAAAAAAAACGCTTTGGTTCTC
Source organism: Neoceratodus forsteri (assembly GCA_016271365.2). Taxonomy (NCBI): domain Eukaryota; kingdom Metazoa; phylum Chordata; order Ceratodontiformes; family Ceratodontidae; genus Neoceratodus; species Neoceratodus forsteri. The sequence goes on from CM057449.1 coordinate 488,226,369, forward strand.
AAAAGAGGTGGCAGGAAAAGTTAAGGGGAAAAGGATAGCATTCAGAAAATATAAGGAAACACAGAAGGAGCAGGACAGAGAACTTTATCAGTTAAAGCAGAAAGAGGCTGGCAAGGCAGTCAGAATAGCAAAGGCCCAAACCGAGGAAAGGATAGCCAATTCTGTTAAGGGGATAAGACCTTTTATAGGTACATTAGGGAGCAAAGAAAGACCAAAGGAGGGATACTGAGGCTTCATAAAGAGGGGAGGGAATTTGGGTAGAGGGTGGCAGTGAAAAAGCAGGGATATTGAACGAATATTTCTGCTCAGTATTCACAAAGGAAGAGGAGGGGGAGGTACCTAAACCAAACAAGAGAAACACTCTGAAGACAGGGGTCGACACCAGTCAATTTACAGAAGAAAGGGTTCTGAAAAAACTAATAAAATTGAAGATGGACAAAACAATGGGGCCTGGTGGGATTCACACAAGAATTCTAAAAGAACTAAGAGTAGAACTAGTGACACCGCTGACTACTCTATTTAACAAATCATGTGAGGATGGGGTGGTACCTGAGGACTAGAGGAGGGCAGATGTGATTCCTCTTCACAAAGGTGGGAGCAGGACAGAGGCAGGAAACTACAGACTAGTTAGTTTGACCTCAGTGGTAGGGAAAATGATGGAATCACTTCTGAAGGAAGGAACTGTTGAGTACCTAGAGGCCAGTGGGGCACAGGACCCAAGGCAGCATGGATTCACGATGGGAAGGTCGTGTCAGACGAATCTAATAGATTTCTTTGACTGGGTGACCAAAGCAGTAGACCAGGGAGGGGCTGTGGACATGTCCTACCTAGATTTTAGTAAGGCATTTGATACAGTCCCACACAAAAGATTAATACACAAGTTAGCCAGCCTTGGAGTCTGGTCCCAAGGTGGTAGCTTGGACAAAAATTGGCTAGATAACAGGACGCAAAGGATAGTAGTAAATGGAGTATACAGTGAAGAACGGAGGGTTACTAGCAGGGTTCAGTACTGGGACCGGTCCTTTTTAATGTCTTTATAAGCGACATAGAAAAGGAACTGGAAGGAAAAGTATGTCTCTTTGCAGACGACACAAAGATCTGCAACAGGGTTGATACACAAGATGGAGTGGAAAGGTTGAGAAGGGACTTGGCAAGGTTGGAGGAATGGTCAAATGTATGACGGCTCAGATTCAATGCAAAGAAGTGCAAGGTAAACACATGGGAAACAAAAACGCAGGGGAAGAGTACACAATGGGGGGTGAGATACTGACAACAGGAAAAATGGAAAGGGACCTGGGGTAATTATATCAGATGACCTAAAGGTGGGCAAGCAATGTGAGAAGGCAGTAAGGAAGGCTGGGGGGATACTGGGATGCATAGGAAGAGGCATCAATAGTAGAAAACAGGAAGTTGTTATTCCTCTGTACAGACAGTTGGTGAGACCCCATCTGGAGTAGTGTGTGCAGTTCTGGCGACCCCATCTCTGCAAAGACATAGACAGAGTAGAGGCTGTCCAGAGGAGGGCAACCAAAATGGTGCAGGATCTGCACCAGAAGACATATGAAGAAAGACTAAAGGAGTTTAATATGTATACCCTTGAGGAAAGAAGGGAGAGAGGGGACATGATAGAAACTTTCAAGTACCTCAAGGGAATCAACAAAGTCCAAGAGGGTAGCATCTTTCAGAAAAAGAGATGTGCAAGAACAAGGGGGCACAATTTGAAGATAGAGGGGGGACAGCTCAAAGGTAATGTGAGGAAGTATTTTTTCACAGAGGGGTGTGGATGCATGGAACAGACTCCCTGAGGAGGTTGTGGAGTCAAGAACAGTGGGGGAATTCAAGAATGCATGGGACAGACATAAGGCAGTCCTAGTGGGGGGGTAGGAGGAAGTAAGCTGTTGGTTAACTAGGATCTGCAGCTTATCTGTTAGGTAGGAAAATGGGCAGACTAGGTGGGCCAAGCGGTCCTTATCTGCCATCAAATTCTATGAATGATGAAGATATCTTGGAAGATCAAGAATTATGGCGAGTATGTAACTTTCATATCTGACATATGTAATCTCTGAAATATTCAGACTGGATTGAACTTTTCATATTTCGTCTGTCATTTTGCTGCTTTTTGTTTTGTAGGTAGCAGTGATTTACCAGTAATCAAGCTGGATACAGTCATGACTTCTGAATTCCTCGATGTGATAGCTCATACAAAGCCATCCTCAAAGAACCTCAGTGAGAAATATACAGCCTGGCAAAAGGAGTACGAATCAGTGTGACGCTAATGGGGACTCAAGAACTCCAGATAAACTGTTTTTGAAAGAAACTGAGATGGGCAATTGATATTTCTTTACTTGCACTGTGAAGAGGAGCACGTTAAGTGAACTTTGACAGAAAATGCAAAGCAGTACTGGAATATACAGAGGCAAAGAGGAACTGTTTGTAATTTGCCCATCTACCTCTGGAATTCCAAAATCAAGAGGTTCATGAATAAAAAGGACCACATGACAAATGAAAAGAGATCTTCCAGTAAATGTACTAACATAATATACAATAATAAATCTCCTGCAAGTTTACTTTAGGCAGACTGTTAAAATTCACATTTAATGTGAACTGTGCAATAAACAGCAGTAAAAACACTGCTATAAACCCTGCAGATTACCCAATTTCACATTTATAGTTATGCTGTTCTGTTTTAGCACAGATTTAACTGCATCTTGTCTCCTAATGAGAGTCTGTGCCACTCAAATCCAGTGTAGTAGCCAATGTTACAGCCATGTGTCTCATCATCCTTTACCTGCATCATTATACCACCTGCCATGAGACCGATTCTAGCAATGACATGACTGAGGTAATCTGCAGCAGGCTACATTAATAAAGCATTTTTTTATTCTTTGAATGGTATGCACTGTTCCCTCTACTAAATTTATGAGTAGGAGGGAGGGGGCTATGTGTTCCTTTGAGACCCCAGGCTTATTCATTACACCCTTCCTTTTCCCCCTGTATTTCAGGCAGAGACCTGGTGTACAATATCAGGTATTGTTACAGCAGCTGGATTTGTTGGAAACTGAAAGAAAATTGTATTAGAACTCTGATAATGAAATGGGGAAAAGAATCAAAGGACACGGTAACAAATGCCGAGATCTTACCTGTATCAATCTTCACCATTCATCACTGGTGAGTGCCAGCCAGAGGTGCCAGGACTCCACAGGAAGCTTTTTAGCTAAAGCTTTTTATCTGGAGGGAGGGGCCGGCCTCTAGGCTAATCAGTAACTGGTGCTGGTCCCTCCACCACCTCAGTTCTGTTTTTCCCGCTGTCGAGGACAGCAACACAACTCTGTGGGACAACTCTCAGAATCATCCAGAAGGCCTAATTTTACTCTGTTCTGCTCGTTATTTCAACTACTGGATGCTGTTTTCAGTGCCGTTACCCAGCATCATTATTTCTTTGTATTAAAGTGCGGCATCAAGTCTTTCACTTCGTTTTATTATTTTTGTGTGTGGCTGAACCTGTCAGGTTCGAGGCAAAAACATTCAAAGGCGGGGACTATCCCAGTGTGTTGGTGCCCCTGTGGCAGTCTTTTTCTCCAGTAATGGACACATAACCAGTGTTTCACCTGCCTAGGGCTAAACCATGATATGGATCGTTACAACACCTGTTTCTCAATGGATTTTGGCACTTTGGTCAGCCGTGCTGCGGAGTTGGGGTGGGCCCTTCAACCTGCGGTGGTCGGCGTCGCATGAGGGATGCTAAGGTAAGGTCCTGGGGCCCTTACCCCAGGCCTCCGTTATCTCAGGTCTCACTGAGACTGGATACCTGGGTGAGGGGTCGGGTGGACAGTCTGTCTCCTCCGGAGGACTGGTTGTGCACCCTTCGCAGCCTAGTTCCCCTTTGGGGAACCGGGCCACCTCAGTGTTGAGGTTTTAACTATATGCGGGGCCTGCATTGGCGGTTCCCTCAGAGGTTCCAGTGGGTGTGGGCTTGGCTTCTGGCACTGATTCTGCTACTGGTGAGTGAGTCGACGCTGCCATTGCCACTGGGTCCCCTCCTGACACCGTCCTCTGGTGCTGGGATGGGTAGAATGCCTGGGGTTGCCTCTCTCGGGATCTCCATGGTCTCCTCCCAGAGTCTGAGGATGACCAGGATGATCCAGTCTGGCAGCCCAGTCCTACAGACGCTCCCCGGACTCAAGAGGAGGTCCTCTGCTTTGTTCGTTTCTCAGCCTGACACTGTTCGCAGCATTGCTCTTTCCTCTGTTGGTGCTGACCTCGGTGCCACGGAAGCCTCTGGTGCAGTTTCCAGAGCCGTTACAGGTGGCGACGCACCTTGCAGTACCACTTCTGGTGAGGGTGCCACTTTCAGTGCTACCTCTGAGGTTGGTGCCACATTCTGCACTGCTTCCAGTGTCGCTGCCACTTTTGATGGTGACGCCTTGGTCAGTGCCACAGCTGACGGCAGTGCCACAGTTGGTGCCGCTTTAGATAATGGCGCCGCCCCCAGTGCCAGTTCCGTCACTGATAGTTATGCTCAAAATACATTACAGAAGCCTGCAACTGCTTCCAATAATCCTAGCTTACTTACACCACCCTTCCTCCTTGTATCAGTGCATAACTTGTCCCTGAGCCACCTACTTATCTACCGCCCTAAATCTCACCCTCCCTCAACCACCTATTCCTTGTATACCAATAGCATCTCATTCCTTCGCTCAGACACCCCCCCCCCCCGCCACTGGCTGCCCACTTCTCCAGACACATGTCTCCCCTTTGATATGCCTGGGTCTTTTTAAACTGACTATGTATGTCTCTTTGCTTGTAGCATCCACTTCAACTAATCTCTTTGCAGGACTATAATACCTTTACCTTAACAGGAATACTCAACCATGTATGTTGTCGTCTCTGGTATATATTCTTACTGACTTGCTACTGTATTGTTATGTATACCCTTACCGACTGTCTTTTACCTGAACCCAAATGTATTTTTACTTATCCTGTCTATTGCAGGCTTACCTGTACTGTTGTACTCTTACATCTACTGTCTATTTGTCTGTATATAAATGCATTGTTACTTGACTTGTGTAATGCAGGTCCACCTTGTAAATGAGCTTGCTCAATTGTGTTCGCCTGGATAAATAAAGAATTTGATTGATTGATACCATCTAAAGCACCGCATTGACATGTTGAATTCTTTTGAATCTGGCGGGGGTTGGAAGCCGACCTGGTGCCGTTTTTCTTCCCCTTCTCTTGCATTGGTGACAGGTAGGGCCTCTCTCTCTCTCTCTCTCTCTCTCGAGGGCAGGTCCCAGTCCTCTGGGTCGGGTGAGGGGGGGCCCTGTCTTGCATCCCATTTTGTCCAGGTGGCCCCAGCCACCCCGGGATGGAGTCGGAGTGCTGATCCAGGCTTCCCCTCTCTGGCTAAGGGCCAGAGTCCTGCTGTGGTTGGGGAAAGGCATCACCCTTCAGGGCCTGTATGGCACTGGTCTCCTCACCAGAGGTCTTCAAACAACATGAAGTCTTGCTGTATTCTGACTATTGCAGTTAGGTCCTGCCTTTCAACTGCCCCGGAGAACAAGGAGTTAAACTTTCCATGGCCAGCATGGAATGTTCACCGCAAGCTCGGTCGAAGCCCCTGTCTGCTGCTGTTTAAACTCCAACCATCAGATTCTTTACTCCACCTCACTGAACAGTCACTCTGGAGATTTCTCCTTTGCTCGGTTCAAAAAAGTCGGTTAAAGTGTCGTTTTTCACTCGGTTTCTACCGAATTTCTGCTACCGAATCTGTCAGTTTAAGTCTCTGTCTGTGGTACCGTGAGTACTAGATAGGTTTTGCATTTAGTTTCTGTGTGGAACTTGTAAATGTTGGATCGGTTCGGCTGAAAGTAAAAAAAGTTTGTGAATTTACTCAGAGTGTGGTAACCAGTCCATATTGGTTCTAAAAAAACTGGATTTTATTATGTTTTTTTCCAAGACCCGTAACACGGTCAGGAACCGATAGGGGAGTCTTGCCTGGCGGATTGCCGAGAAAAGGGTAAGTTTTGGATAGGATTGGCCATGTCTGAAAAACCCAAGAAAAAAAAACGGCCCACTGGGTTTCAACACTGCGGTGTGTGTGTGGGGAAGCCTTTGTTAAGGCTGATCCCCACACAACCAGTGTTTATTGTCTGGGGGTTTGACCACCTCGATTCAGACTGCCAAATTTGTAAGAATTTTCCCAAAGCTACCCTGGATAAGAGAGTAGATGGACTGAGGGAAAGGGAGGCTGAGAAGTCCGCTGACCTGGATGGCCAGCCCGGTTTGGTTCCAACCAAACCAGAAGGAGTGCCCTCTGACCAGGGTGATACTTCTTTGGGCAAAAGGAGAGCCGATTCTGAGGAGTCGGTTCCGGTTAAAAGAAAAGGAAAAGGTAAATCATCCAGTTCAGATCCAGAAATTCATACTCCGACTGCTGATGAGATAGCCAAGGCGATAAGAATAGTGCAATCGCTTATTTCTGTTCCGGCTGAACTGGCACGGGTTTGGTTCGGTCAGTTCCTCCGGTTCTGGATTACACTTCAGAAGAATTTTATGAACCGGATGAGGAGGAGGGAGAGTATGAGGAGGATGATGGTGATTATGAAAGTCTGGATGTGCCTATGGACCTGGACATCTCCCCAGACAGACCTTCAGGTGTTTCTCCTCCTAGGCTTTCTAAGTCCCCTTCCCACTTTATGCTTTACAAACAAGTGGCTGAAATGCTCAGGAGGAGCCTGATTTTGCTGAAATGATGGACGTCCAGGAGACTGTCTATTCCACTCCATAAATATTTTGGGAAACAGACAAATAAAATTCTTAAGACTCCTAACTCCATACCTCCTGCGGACAGACGAATGGACAAGAGGTGCACGCTTTCAGTCTAAGACACAGAGTTCCTTTCTCAGCAATGCAGCCATATTGGGGTAGTGCAGGCTGCTGCCTGTGATAAGGCAAATATCCCCTTGGCATCACACCTCCCAGATAAGGACTCCAGGAGAATTGATGCCATGGCAAAGAAACAGTACATGGCAGCATCTTTGGGACTCAGGCAGGCTAACTATATGGCCTACACAGCTAGATACTAGAAGTCCAGATGGGACACTGTGCTGGCTCTGGCTAAACAGGCCCCTGACCAGCTTGCCAAGGAGCTGGAGCAGGTGGCTGCAGATGGGATTGAGGCATCCAAGGTGCAATTTCGTGCTGCTGTGGACTATAATGATGTTTCGTCAAGAGTCATGGCTACATCTGCGGCCCTTCAGAGGATGGCTTGGCTCAGATGTACTAGCCTATCACAGGATACCCAGGCTAAGGCCATGGATTTCCCTGTTATTGGTAATTCTCTGTCAGGGGAGCAGACAGAGAACTACATGAAAAAGATGGATGAGTACAGGACCTCCTACAGGAGTGGTCAGGCCAAAGAAAGACAAGCCACTCCTCAAAGGCAGCAGTCCAGGGGTAGGGGCAGGCCTTTTTACCAAGCCCAGGCCTCTTCTTCTTATGATGCTCAGAGGGGGTTCTTCAGAGGGAGAGGCAGATGGGAAATGAGCATGCCTGCATCCACCCCTCAGCCTAAAGCCCCTGCCAAGCAGACACCCTGATGGGTCTGCCCGGGCTGATTCTCCAATACCTGTAGGGGGCAGGCTCGCTTACTTTGTCCAGGACTGGAAGTCTCTGACATCAGACAAGTGGGTTCTGGAAGTAATAAGCCCAGGGACTGGTTCTCAGCTTCAAAAAAGTTCCCAAGGTGAGAACCAGATCCTTTCCACCTGTAAATCCATCAGAGACCCTTACCCTAGAGGCAGAGGTTTCTTCCCTGCTGGCTGTCAGAGCCATAGAGAGGGTTCCCACCCTACACAGGGGAAAAAGGATTGTACTCCAGGTACTTCCTAACCCCCAAAAAGACAGGAGAATGGCGGCCCATCCTGGACCTAAGATATCTGAACAAGCACCTTTTAAAACCAAAGTTCAAAATGGTGACTCTGGAAATAATCCTGCCCTCTCTAAGGCCAGGGGACTGGCTAGCCTTCCTGGACCTCAAAGATGCCTATTTTCACATTCCCATCAGGTGCTCCCACAGAAAGTACCTCAGGGTCGAGTTGCCCTCAGGCCACTATCAATTCAGAGCAATGCCCTTTGGCCTAACATCAGCCCCAAAGGGTTTTCACAAAGTGCCTGGCAGTAGTGGTTGCTTTTCTAAGGAGAAATAAGATCTCCATCTTTCCATACCTGGATGACTGGCTCATAGTGGATCAGTCTCCAGACCAAGTCAAGTCACATTTGCAAATAACTCAGCAAGTGCTCACTTCCTTAGGATTCCTCCTCAACCTTCCAAAGTCAGTCCAGTACAGCTCCTCACCTTCATAGGGGCATAGCTGGATACAGTAAGGGCAAGAGCCTTCCTTCCTCTGAACAGGGCAAGGACCCTTATGGAACTGGCCTCTTCATTCACTCTACAGGTGTCTCGACCAGCAAGGCATTTCCTTCAGCTTCTGGGCCACATGGCAGCCTCCACTGCAGTGGTCCAGGGAGCAAGATTCCAGATGAGGGACAGTCATTTCCATTTAAGAGCCTTCTGGTCCCAAAGAAAGGATTCCCTTACCAAACTAGTCCCAGTGACTCGAACCCTGATCCAGGCTTTGCAATGGTGGCAGGATCAGGACAATTTGACACAAGCAGTTCCTTTTTTCACTCAGTCTCATTCAGTGATACTCACCACAGATGCCTCCCTGCTGGGCTGGGGAGCCCACCTGGGGGGATCGTACCACCCAAGGGCTGTGGTCACCTCAAGAATCTCTGCTTCACATCAATCTCTTGGAACTCAGAGCAGTGTTTCTGGCACTGTGAGCCTTTTCCAGATCTGTATAGAACAAGGTGGTCCAGATCAGAACAGACACCACCACAATGTGGTACATCAACAAGCAAGGAGGCACTTGGTCTGCGGCCTTGTGCACAGAAGCAATGAAGTTGTGGTCCCTGGCCTATTCCCTGCAAACCTCTCTGATAGCAGTTCACCTCCCAGGGAAGGACAATGTCCTAGCAGATGCTCTCAGCAGGATATCCCAGGGCCATCATGAATGGACCCTAGATCCCCTAGTTTTGAAAGTGATTTTCTCGAGATGAGGCACTCCACAGATAGATCTTTTTGCAGCCCCAGACAATCACCAACTTCCTCTCTTTCATTGCAGACCCCCAGTCTTGGGCTCAGTCCCCCTGGATGCTCTGATTCTGAATTGGGAAGGGAAATTTCTGTATGCTTTTCCCCCCTTCCCTCTCCTGTTCAAGGTGTTAGTCAAGATAAGGTCACAACCATGCAAAGTGATTATGATTGCTCCAGACTGGGCCAGACAGCCCTGGTACCCCCTGTTGCTGTCCTTAGCAGTCCACCTTCCCCTGTCTCTTCCCAGGAATTACAGCCTGTTGAAATCCTCTCAGGGGGAGGATTTGGTACCTGAACCTCAGGTCTCTCAATCTCAAGGCATGGCTCTTGAAGAGTTAGAGTTTACTGATCTGCATCTTTCTCAAGGGGTTCTGGATATCCTTAAGGCTTCTCGAAAGCCTTCCGCTAGAAAGACTTACAATTCCAAATGGAAAAGGTTCACTATTTGGTGTTCTAATAAGGATATTTCTCCAGAATCTGCTGGGTTGCCTACGGTTCTGGACTATATGGTCCATCTCAATGGCCTAGGACTTAGGCCAGCTACAGTTAAAGTGCATTTGGCAGCTGTTTCTGCCTTCTTGTCAGTAGGCAAGCCCTCTCTTCTACCAGCCCATCCTGTGTTTTGTAAGTTCTTCAAGGGATTGCAGCACACCAATCCCCCCTTTAGGGACCCTGCTCCTGCTTGGGACCTTAATGTTTGCATTGCTCAGCTTATGCAACCACCCTTTGAGCCTTTGTCCTCTGCAGAGCTTAAGTACTTGACTTGGAAAACTGTGTTTTTGGTAGCCATTGCCTCTGCCAGGCGTATCAGTGAATTGCAAGCCCTGTCAGTGGAGCCTGATTTCATCTCTTTCCATAGAGATAAAGTGGTCCTAAGAACTAACAGGAAGTTTTTGCCTAAGGTGGTTTCAGATTTTAACCTTAACCAGTCTATGTCTCTCCCTGTTTTCTTCACTGACCATTCCTCCTCTGGAGAAAGGAGGCTGCACCGCTTGGATGTTAAAAGGGCCCTCAGCTACTACATAGAGCGCACCAAGGGCCACAGGTTTGAGTCCCTCCAATTGTTCCTCACATATGAAGAGGTTGGTAAGGGCAAACCTGCCACCAAGAGATCTATTGCCATGTGGATTGTTTCTTGTATACAATTCTGCTATGAAAAACTGGGTAGAATTCCACCCTCAGGCCTGAGGACTTACTCTACTAGAGGTACAGCTGCTTTCCTGGCTGCTGCCAGGGATATTCCTATCTTAGAAATTTGTCAAGCAGCCACCTGGAAAACAGTCCATACATTCACCAAGCATTACTCTCTGGATATCCAGGCTAGGAGTGATGCTCGGTTTGGCACAGCAGTACTTCAGAGCCTGTTTTCAAAGTAGGTTCTGTCCCTCCTCCATGGAGGTACTGCTTGGTAGTCTGCAATAGTCAGAATACAGCAAAACTTCATGTTGTTTGAAGAAAAAATTACTCACCTTAGTAATGTTGTTTCTTCTAATGGAGTCTTGCTATATTATGACCTCCCCCTCAAGCCTCCCCTCTCAGAACCTGGTTTTTGCGATGTGGGTGGGCAGGAGCAGTGTTGGCACACTAAGGGTGTCCCTTTTTCACCCTCCTATATTTTGGGTGAGTGCTGTGTTTTGTTTTTTGGGTTTCCTGATTTGAGTCTTTGCTTTGAAACCAAAAACCCTTTTATCTAAATTTAGTTGCCAGTTGGCTAATGTGAGTTGTACAGTTTCCACACAGAACTTCTAGTGAGTATTGCTCGTAAAGATCTGACGGTTGGAGTGTAAACAGCAGAAGACGGGCTTCAACCAAGCTTGCGGTGAACATTCCATGCTGGCCATGGAAAGTTTAACTCTTTGTTCTCTGGGGCAGTTGAAAGGCAGGACTTAACTGCAATAGTCAGAATACAGCAAGACTCTATTAGAAGAAACAACATTACTAAGGTGAGTAATTTTTTTCTTTCCCCCTAGGGCACCACCCTGTTGGCTCAGAGAGGGTTGAGCAACAGTCGATGGCTGGGCAGCGCAGCCCCCTCCCTGAGGAGGGATCCCCTGCTTGCTCCCATAGCCCTGACAGAGGGGTGTCGGTCTCCCAGGACCATTCTGCTCCCCCTTCTTCCTCTCTGACTCCTTCTCCTAGGTCTCTCTGCTCCCTTGGGGACCCTCACCTGGGAACAGTATAGGGCAACAGCGAGTGCGTTCCCCATTTATTTTAGGCCACAGATGAGATTTGTTTTCCACCTCCTATCTTGGCACCATTGCACCCTGTACAGAGTCCTTCCATATCATCTCTTTCCTCCTCTGAGGAAGAGGACTCTCCCTGTCACCTTTACTCGGATGCTGACTTCACAGAGTATCAGTGGTTCCTCACAACAGTGTAACGGGAGCTCCACCTTCCTCCATCAGTAGACTGCAGTCCTGCGTGTGCGACACTTGCCTTCCTCGGAGAGTACATTTAGGAAACTGTTGTGATCCCTCCATAGCCCCATCCTTTCATGAAGGAGTCGCACAGTACCTCAGCAGCTTCTAGCTTCCTCTTCTCCAGCCCCTCAGGAATGCTAGGGTAAGTATTACGTGCCGTGGGTCTCTAGGAGCTACGCCCCATCTCAAGTCTGTACTGGAGTGGCTGGATACCCCTTCAGGGTGTCTACGCCTTTCAAGAGACTGACCCCCCAGAGGCTGACTCCATGGACTCCATGGAGTTTGATTGCTGGGGCAGAAGAGTATTGTGTTCAGCATGGCTCTTGAGCTCTATCTCTGCATATCAGGCACACATGGTATCCTATGAAAGGCACCTGTGGGCTATGCTGGGTCACATCCTGGTTGCCATGCCTGACAGCAAGGCAACCAGGTAGTCCATCACAATTTCTACCCCTGGGTTGGAACAGTGAGACACCAAGGAAGGGCATCCTATGACGCCAACGCGGTAGCCTCCAGGCATATAGGGACAGCAGTCTGCATTCGGTGGATGGCATCCTGGTTACCACCCTTTGCCCAGCGTAGGATGATTGAATCACCCTTTTTGGGGGCCCTGTTCTTCTCCCACAGGGCCAGGCGAGAGCTGTCTGGGCACCATCCTTCTCCTGCATGTCAGGAGTTATGATCTGGCCAGACCCGTGATGGGTCACCTCCTTTTGTGAATCCCCCTCAAGAGGCTGAGGGAAAGTCTAGTGCTCAGGGAGGTACCAGCGCCACAGCTGTGGTGCTTGATACTCACCCACCAGTAATGAATAGTGAAGATTGATACAGGTAAGATATGAAAATTACGTACCTACCGTAACTCTTGATCTTCCTATATATCTTCACCATTCATCACTGCTTCGCACCCACCCACCATCCCCTCTTGGGCCTCAGCTTCCTGGGCAGTGCCTCCTCCCTACTTGCCTTCTCTCCCCCCCCCCAGTTGAGGCCAATTGCAGGTATAGTCCTGCTGGTACCTCTGGGTTCACTGACCCTTCTTTGAAGTATCAGGAGCCCACCTCTTGGGGGGGGGGGAGGGAGGAATAGGTGCTGTTGCCCTCTTTGACCTGGAGCTCCTTGGAGTCCCATACGGCCTGGCCAGGACACCCTTGAGATGGTACCTCTCCAGAATTTTTGGTGTTCTTGGGACCCCCCTTTTTTCTTCAGGGCCCTTGTTGCCTCCTCAAGTCCCTGGCACAGTCTTTTGGGCTCCAAGGACTCTTCCCCCCCCCCCCCAACACTTTCTTTCCTTCTAATTCTTCTTTTCTTCCACTGACTCTGGAGCTATGCATGGCTCTTTATATATACACTTGCGGGCGTCCAGCCTAGATTGCCCATGGGACAGGATCCCCTCAAATTTCCTACCTCCGTGTGGGGTACATAACTCTACCTGGTAGGATGCTTAAGTGCTGGCAAGCCTCTTCTTGAGTTAAGAAAGGGCCCCATCTAGCAAGGTGATTGCCTCCAATCCTAACTGGAGGAACCTTGCCCTGGGGTGGACTTCTTGTTTTCCTCACCCCTATATAGTGGGCCAGGGAGGGGGGGAGAGAGAGAATTGGTTGGACCCCTTTCTTCTTATGTGGTGTGGAAATTGCATCTTGGAGCAGCTTCTGAAATCCTCTCTGCTTGCCCTCTGGGGCTTCTTATGGCTCAGAATCAGATGGCCTTCCAGGGTCTCGGCAAAAAAAATAAATAAAGACAAGAAAAGTTCTCCTCCCTGCTTCCTAGCCAGTTCGGGATCCCACCCATGTTGGGTTGTCCTATTGGGGTCCACTTTTCTCCTCTCTCCTCCTCTCCATGTCTTTTCATTATCTTCTTTCTCTCTCCCACCTCCTTATCCTGTCTCACCTCCTTTCGCTTTCTCTCAGTCCTTCTTGGGTGCCCAGTGGTTGGGGTCCCCCTCTCACAAAACTAAGGGCCTATCTTCTTCCTCTGACCAGCTTATTCCTTTTTAAGTTTATATCCTTTTCCTATCCCTTGGGCTCCCTTGTCCCACCCTCCATCCCTCTTTTTCTCTGTTTCTATTTTCCTATTTGGCGAGCAGAACTGGGGTGGTGGAGGGGCCAGTGTCCATTACTGGCCAACCCGCGAGTGCCACGTAATACATTGGCCTCAAGGGCGGTACTGGTGCAGATGCTGACCCGTCCTCCAGATAGAAAGCTTTAGCCAAAAAGCTTCCCATGGGGTCCTAGCACTTCTGGCTGGTACCCATCAATTAAAATATACAGGAAGATCAAGAATTATGGTACATATGTAATTTTCATTTCAATTCAAGTTTTTGCAGAGAAAACAACAGTATTTTTCTGACACTGTCAAGTGTAGCCTTATTAATACCAAAGTCCCTGTAGCTGGGTCAGACAATTGTATCAATGACCAGATTACTTTTGCAAACCACATCATACTTGTTGCTTTATGAAACCTGGTTTGTGTGTTCTCTTTTATTCTGGAGTAACACATACTGAATGTGGATTGGGAGAAGAGTTCTATATCACATTGGCTCCATCCAGACTAGAGGACATAAAATGGTTCGTCTCTTGTACCGTTTTAAGTCTGTCTGACATGTATTGCGTCTGCACTTGCAGCGGGTTTAAACACGGGTGTTAAAACTGTGTCAAAGCCTTGATTGGACCTAGGCTTTAACATGTTTTTTGATACAGATTACAATGAAGAACTGTGTTACCTGCAAGTCTGGAAAGGCAGGCACGGTTCCATCTTTGCTTCGGTCCCCCAGAAAGCATGTTCGGCAAGGCCCACTGAACATAATCACAGCAGCAAGTATGGACCCTGCAGCACATATGTTTTATCCATACTAAAATATGGCTGAACTCAGTTGGGCTGCAGCAACATGGTAAATGCTAAAATGTTTTATAAAATGTTACAACTGACTGTGTTGTAGTCTGGACAGGGCCTTAGCCTGCTCATTTTAATATGGGTCATTTTATGGTATCTGAGTTTTTCTTTACTCAGTTGGAAGACCTCTCCTTGAGGATAAGAATTTTGTATGCAGTCTCCAGGGAACTGTTTGATTTTTTTAGTTCCTTGCATGCTTTAAAAGAACGCATTTTTTCAGGAGTTTTGCATTGGATTTATACAATTTCTATAATATTGTTCTCTGTTTTTGACCCTCACAACCCCCACCTTACACTGACTCCTTCTTACCTTCATTATTCCTCCATCTCCCATTCTCCTCCAGGTGCATCTCCCTTGGGCTCTTAGGGTCACCACACATGACTGCTAGAGGCTCACTAATGTGCCTCACTTGGTAGCCTACAAAGGCACATTTCCTCATAGGTGCCAGGGGCACACCTCATTTCACAGCATTGGAAGTTGATACCCAACAATGGGTGGACCAAGGCTATTACTTGATGATACGTGCAATGTCATGTCTGAGGAGGTAGCAGAGGTTCTGTGGATGTGCCTCAGCCACCTGTGAGAAGTCAAGTCCTTCAGAGTGCCACTGAACCTTCCCTGAGAGGTAGGCATGTCTGTCAGACTGCACCACTACCGTTTCTCAATTCCAAGTTTCTTGCAAAGAGAGCAGGTGCTCAAAAGTCAGTCCAGCCGCCCCTCTGCAGCATTTTTATGTCAAAGTTTAGCTGTATTGTAGTTTTGCAGGAATAACTGTATCAAAAAATCAGATCTTAGAGGATCTCTTTTCCCTTAGGTCACATCTTTGGAACTATACTCATGTCAGCACTAATACCACTCGCCCTCTCTGCACAGGGTCTGCAGCTTGCAAGGCACCAGGCAAGGGCATCGTATGATGCCAGTGAGGTGTCTTCTAGGCTAGTAAGGACAGCGATCTGTATTAGGTGGATGGCCTGGCTTCGCCTGTCAGATTATCACCCTTGGCCTGACGTAGACTGATTTCCTTCGTCTTCCGGGGGACCTATCTCTTTTCCTGCAGGGCCGTCTTCTCCCCCAGTCACGGCGGACACCGCTTCGCCCTGGACAGCCTTAGGCCATGTGTGGCCTATGATGACTAGAAGGGTCTTCCCCTCCTGCATCTCCCCCCCGCAGGAGGCTAAGGGAAGCTGTTCCCTCACAGCAGTGCCAGGTACTCACCCAGCAGTAATGAATGGTGAAGATTGACAATGGGAAGATATGAAAATTACTTATCTTCCTTGTATCTTCACCATTCATTACTGATTCCGGAGTACCTTCCACTCTTGGGTCTCAGTCTCTGGGCGTCGCCTCCATTCTGCTCGCCCTCCCTATCTACGAGGCCAATTGGGGGCTGAGTCCCCCTGGTACCTCAGGGCCCTCTGTTTCCTTCTCTAAGTCACAAGGGTCCAACCAGAGGGGGATGGCGAGTAGGGTCTTCGCCCTGGCCTCGGAGGGATCTCCCTGGGGTTCTCTGTTGAGTGCACTGTGGGGTCCGTTGCTGACTCGAGGAAAAAAAAAAAGGGTGCTCCCCCTCTTCTAACTCCTCTATATAGGGGTTGTTTCTTGGCAGGGTCCTCTCCTAATTAGAGGTTTTCCCCCCTGGCTAAGCCCTCAAGTGGAAGGCTTGATAGGGCCCTGCCCCAGGACTTTCATCCCGAATGCGGATTTAGGGGCAGGAGGGACCATCTCAAGCTCTCCTACCCTGGACCGATGTCCAGTGGTTCTGGAGCCTGATGGGAACCTTGCACCCATGTCTTCACACCTTTTCAGGTCTTGAGATAATGGTAAGACAGCAGTTTCCTGGCTGAGCATGACAGGGGTTGCTCTCCTTCTTTCTCTATCTTTCTTATTCTTTTCCCCCTCTTTCTCTTACTGTTCTGTGCTGCCGCCCAAGGGCTGGGGCCATAATGATAAGAAAAAGAGTCCTCCTCCCCCTCTGTTCTCTGGCCGGCATAATCCCTTTTCAGTTTATATCCTTTCCTTTTCCTATCCATTGGTTCCTTGCCTCATCTTAATTTTCTCTATCCCTCTTTTCTTTCTCTCCAGCAAAACAGAACTGGGGTGGAGGAGGAGTTAGCGGTGCCTAACACCCAACCCGCAAGTGCCACATAATGCGTCAGGCTCGACTCCTCCCACCAAAAAAAAAGCCCCCGAGCAGTTGCGCGCCCCCAGCAGTAACGAATGGTGAAGATACAACGGAAGATCGAGAATTACGGAAGGTACATAATTTTCATTTCAATATACCAGAAAAATTAAAATGCCAGAAATGAACAAAGTTGCAGACCAATGAAGACAGCTAGCACTAAGACACAGGTGGACCGTTGCATAAAAACAAAGGCATGGTTTCCCCCTGTTCATCACTTCTGGTTTGCTTTGTGCCAAATGGTGCTGCATGTATCTTGAGGATCCACAGCAAATTAATTTTGTGAAAAATAAAGGTCATCCGTTAGTTCAGTCACTCTTACATATTATATCTATGGTCCATAATCACCTACATACAAATAAAAGAAATGAAAATTACGTACCTACTGTAATTCTTGATCTTTCTGTGTATCTTCACCAGTCATCACTGCTGGGTTCTGGCCAGAGGATCAGGACCCTATGGGAGTTTTTTTTGCAAGGGGAGGAGTCGATGTCTGGACAGTGTTGCCCTCGAGGTCGACGCATTGCGTGGCGCTTGCGGGTTGGCCAGTAACCGATGCCAACCCTTCCTCAACCCCAGTATTGCACGCTGGAGAGAGAAACAGGAGGGCGGTGGGGAAAGGGAGCATGAGGCATAGTAAAAGAAAAGGATGTAAAACTAAAAGGAGGAATAAAGCTGTACAGAGGACAGAAGAGAAGGAGGCCTAAGGGATTGGGACAGGAAGGCCCCAATCTCTGGGCGAGTAAGGGAGGGATGAAAGGGTGAGGGGTAGAAAAAGAAAGGAGGGGGGAGAGGGGAGACACCACACCCGAAGATATAGCCCAGGAACTGCTCCAGGAGTAGGATGGTATTGCCCCTGACCAGACCGTCTTCCAAGCCAGAGGAGGACCTAATAAGGCTAAAGCAGCAGATTGGCACCAATCCATGAGAGAAAGAGCAGTCAAGAGACCTACCCAGAGGGTCAAGGATGGGTTGGTGTCCCCCACCCCCCGCTGAGAAGAATCTGAAGTGAAAAGGATGCTTTAGAAATATCCCTGAAGAGCGAAACTCCAAGGGATTTTCTTTTAGGTTTTTTTATAGAGAGAGAAGTAACCTCCAGAGGAGTAACTAAACCCAAAAGTATTTATTCTCCTCTGAACGAGGAGAGTAGACTACAGGGAAACCACATTATGGAGACTAGCGATATGTGGTTGGAGGAGAAATAACGGAGGGAGTCACCTCTATACTTCCTCAATGACCAAGGCTGGAGGGAGAGGAGTAAGCCCAAGACAAGACTATCGGGACTGAGGAGGGGCCCTGGAGACTCCCAACAGAGGGTAGCCTCCTTGTCTGTCTTCCCAGGGGAAAACCCCCTGACCCCAAAGGGGGGAGGGGGTAGGAGGTGCTGGAGATGGACCAAGCTCCTAGCTGGGAAACAAACAGGGAGGAGGGTCGCCCAGAGACTGAGGCCTGAGAGGGGAAGGTGGGCAGGATTCAGTGATGAAGGGTGAAGATACACAAAAAGATCAAGAATTACGGTAGGTACGTAATTTTCGTATCTGTGTCAATCTTCACTATTCATCACTGTTGGGTGATAACCAAGCCCCCCCAAAGGGGGCCCAGTACTTCCCTAAGGGACAAAGTCCCTCAGCCTCCAGTGGGGGAGGGAACCCTAACAGTCCTGTTTAGGCCTGAGGCTGGTCTGGGTGAGGCGAGATTCTCCTAGCAGGAGAGGGAAGGTGCCCCTGAAGTTCTCGTCTTACCCTGTGGGGAAAAAAGATGGGTTCCCCGGAAAGAGGAGGCATTCACCTTACGCCCGGCCAAGGGTGATAACCGGGAAAGATGAAGCCATGCCGTCCGCCTGATGCAGATCGCTGTCCCCACCAACCTGGAAGCCACCTCGTTGGCATCGTAAGATGTCGTTGCTTGGTACCTTGCAAGCTCCAGGCCCTGCGTGGAGAGGGCAGTGGCTTGCTGGTCGCCTCCAAGTCAGGCAAAGAGGCTAGGATCTGACCTAGCAGAGACCACAAGTGCCTATTATAGGCAGCATGGTGGACCCGATGAGCTGACAGACATCAAAGGAGGCACGCTGTCGAGAAGGTTCTCCTCCCCAAAAAAATCAAACTCAGTCAGGTTGTCAGGTATTTCATATTTTCAAGTACCAAAGATGAAAACAGCTCTGGGGCAAAGGTTCATACTTTACAACTTACCAAAATGTTTTAATTCCATTATGAGTCAAATTGATTGTCTGGGAATGTCTATTCTTTGGTTTAAAAATAGTTTAAGGAGACTGCTGAAACAGAATGAAGTATGTGAATGCTATAGGTAAGACATAATATTATTTTATGTATTCCCTTGTGACATCTTTTTATGTATTATTGTACTACTGTGTTTTTGTACATTCAGACTGTGATGTAATTTGTAGTTTGTTGTTTGCACTGTGGTCTACCATGTAAACAGGTCGTATGGCTCATGGACTAACTAGAATAAACAAATCAAATCAGATTCTGGGAGTCGGTCACGCCTTGGGCTTCTATGCCTGGAGGGTGTATCCAGGAGAGTCACGTCCGAAGGGGGGTGAGGCAGGGCTCCTGGAGATCCAAGGGGTGTGCAGTACCTCTGGCAGAGGCCCCTAGGGGCTGGTACAAGGGATGTTGCCTGGCCCGGTACGATGCCTCCCAGAAGGGAGTAGGCCAGGCAGGAACCAACAGGTTGGCCGCACTGAACTTGCCCAAGAAGGCATGCGCCAAACGGTCAGGATTGTGACTGCCTAGGGTGGAGATATGGAGCTTGTCTAGCAACCCCGACAGGAAGCACGGATAGGTGGACAGAGGACTCCTGTCCCTCAGAGGAGGAAGGCAAGGGAGCCGATGAGTCCGGAGAGTTAGGTTCAGGCTGCACCAGGGTGTGATGGACTACCTAGTAGGCGTGAAATAGTGCTGTCGTGGACCTAAACTGCTCCCAGGTGAGGAGTCCCGTAGGACCGGACTGACCTGGGAGTGAGGGAGGGGTTGGCAAAGTGACCAGGCACCTCTGAGGAGGGGTGCAGCCTCTGCCCGGGCTGGGGGACCTGACGGGAGGCCTCAGAGGAGGAGGCGACCCGGTGGTCCCAGCAGACTAAGGCTGCTCAACTGAGTTGGAACAGCCAGGGCTGAGCCTGAAGAGAGAATTCCCCCCACAAGGTGACTGGGGCCGCAGGAACCCAGAAGGCCGGCTCCTAACCTCTAAAGATGAGGTCTCTCTTGAGGAGACCTAGGTGGAGAAGACCAGATCAGCGCTGCAACTCCTCCCTGAACACCTGCAGGTTTCCAGGACAGGACGCCACCCTGAATCCAGCCCCCTCAACCGCTTGGACTCCTAGAAAGCCCTCTTCCTCAACATCAGCTGAGGTAACTGACACCCCATAGCTGACTCGTGAGAGACAGCTGGAGGTGGAGTACCCTCCCCTGCCTGAGACGCTCCAGTCAGCCCAGAAGTAGGGCCAGCGAGAACCGTCACAGGAGGGGGTACACCTCCCAAGGGGCAGATGGACCACCAACTCCGGGCTGCCCGAGGACTGGTCGGTGCCACCAACCCCGGTGTCAGTGGAAGCCATCCGCTCCTCAGAAGGGGGTTGAACTGGGGCCGACGCACTGGAGGAGGAGGAATAGGAGGATTCAGAAGAATCCGGGAGCCAGTCTGGGTCAGCCTCAGCATCGTCCTCCTCAGAGGAGGCTTGAACCCAGACCACTCCCCAGTCCCTCCCAGCCGTGGCACCATGAACTGGCTCCACACTGCCCATGGCGCCGCCCCATCGCCGGCGCCGTGAATAGTGTTGGAGTCCAAGGCTGGCCCTGTGCTGCCCGCGGTGCCGCCCAGATCTGATATGGGGCGGCATCGGTGGACGGTGTCAAGGACGGCACCAGCCCATGCCCAGAGGCCTCAGACCATGATGCCGGGGAAGCCCTCGCCTCCAAGGAGGCGACTGCCTGGATGGTGCCTCCCGCTCGACCCCCAAAGGGGTCAGGCCGGGCCTCCTGCACCGTGGAAGGGGTTCCCACCGAGTAAGGCTAGAAGAAGGAAAACCCCTCCTCCGTGAGGCGTATAGGACCAGAGGGGACCCAGAGGAAGGGTCAAGAACCCTGCATTTGGCGACCGGTGCGAGCCTGTCCCCGAGGTTGGAGACGCACATCCGACTTTTAACATGCACAGCTCCAACACACGACGGTCCATGTAGAAGCGGGTGTCGCAGCGATCCATGTCGTGGCTAGGGCCCAAGCAGGTGAGACACCAGTCATGCTGGTCCGTGACGGAATACAGTTGGCCGCAGGGACACCAGATGCACTGGAGGCCAACCTGCCTTGGAAGATTTATTTTCATCCCCCGAATGAGACATGATCGGACGAAAAAAACAATAAAAACAGCACTCTGGGCCAACAAAGAAAATAATGGAAAGGTCTTATCGGTCGATCGCTGAGGAAACGCAGCAGCAAAAGTAGGACTTAAGGAAAAACCATCGGACTAGGCCATTGACGTAGAAAAAATGGCGCTCACTCGCGAGGTCATGTTCACTCGACAGCGGGAGAAGCAGAACTGGGGCTGAGGAGGGGTTGGCGTCTGTTACTGCCCAACCCGCAAGTGCCACACAATGCATCGGCCTCGAGGGTGGTGCCGTCCCAGTGTCAACTCCTCCCCCTTGCAAAAAGAAAAACAAAAAATCTCCCGCAGGGTCCTGATCCTCAGGCCAAAACTCAACAGTGATGAATGGGTGAAGACTGACACAGATAAGATCAAGAACCACTCAAGCCAATCCAAAAGCTCTTTCAGGGATGAAGTTCTACACAGAATATAAAACCTGCAGCAACCCCTTACCCTTTTACTGCAGCCCCCTCCCCCATTTATTCAGCTAGCCTCTGCATGCATTACTTTTCCCCCATCATGCCTTTTAATACCTGGTTAGTCTCCTTACAGGCAGGTGACATCACTGGCATGCATTCTCACATCTTCTCCATGTGGGCAGTAGCTGTTAGCTTCAACAGTTGGATGCTTACATAGAAACATAGAAACATAGAATTTGACGGCAGATAAGGACCGCTTGGCCCACCCAGTCTGCCCATTTCCCTACCTACTGGATAAGCTGCAGATCCTAGTTAACCAGCAGCCTACTTCTTCCTACCCCCACCCCCCAGAATTGCCTTATGACTATCCCATGTATGCTTGAATTCCACCACTGATTTTGACTCCACAACCTCCTCCGGAAGGCCATTCCATGCATCCACAACCCTCTCTGTGAAAAAATACTTCCTTAAATTACCTCTGAGCCACGCCTCTATCTTCAAATTGTGCCCTCTTGTTCTTGCACACCTCTTTTTTTGAAAGATGCTACCCTCTTGGACTTTGTTGATTCCCTTGAGGTACTTGAAAGTTTCTATCATGTCCCCCCTCTCCCTCCTTTCCTCGAGGCTATACATATTAAGCTCCTTAAGTCTCTCTTCATATGTCCTCCGGTGCAGACCCTGCACCATTTTAGTTGCCCTCCTCTGGACAGCTTCCATCCTGTCTATGTCTTTGCGGAGATTGGGTCTCCAGAACTGCACACAGTACTCCAGATGGGGTCTCACCAGCTGTCTGTACAGAGGGATAATAACTTCCTGTTTTCTACTGGTGATGCCTCTCCCTATGCATCCCAGTATCCCCCCAGCCCTCCTTGTTGCCTTCTCACATTGCTTGCCCACCTTTAGGTCATCTGATATGACTACCCCCAGGTCCCTTTCCATTTTTGTTGTTGTTAGTATCTCACCCCCCATTGTGTACTCTTCCCCTGGGTTTTTGTTTCCCAGGTGCATTACCTTGCACTTCTTAGCATTGAATCTAAGCTGCCATACATTTGACCATTCCTCTAACCTTGCCCAAGTCCCTTCTCATCCTTTCCACCCCAACCTGTGCATCAACTCTTGTTGCAGATCTGAAGTGTCATCTGCAAAGAGACATATTTTTCCTTCCAGTCCTTCTGCAATGTCGCTTATAAAGACATTGAAGAGGACTGGTCCTATATTGAACCCTCGTGTCCCGCTAGTAACCCTCCTTTCTTCTGAGTGGACTCCATTTACTATTACTCTCTGTGTCCAATTCTCCAGCCAATTCTCTTACCCAGACTGTCATCTTGGGACCCACTCCCAGGCTGACTAACTTATATATTAATCTTTTGTGTGGGACTGTGTCAAATGCCTTGCTAAAGTCTAGGTAGGCCATGTCCACAGCCCTCCCTGATCTACTACTTTGGTCACCCAGTCAAAGAAATCTATCAGATTAGTCTGGCATGACCTTCCCGCAGAATCCATGCTGTCTAGGGTCCCGCCCTTCTGGCCTCTAGATACGCGACACTTCTTTCCTTTGAAGTGATTCCATCATTTTCCTGTCACTGAGGTTAAACTAACAGGTCTATAGTTTCCTGCTTCTGCCTTGCTCCCACTTTTGTGAAGGGAATCACATCTGCCCTCCTCCAGTCCTCGGGTACCACCCCATCCTCCCATGATTTGTTAAAGAGGGTAGTCAGTGGTGTCACTAGTTCTACCCTTAGTTCTTTTAGAATTCTGGGATGAATCCCATCAGGCCCCATTGCTTTGTCCACCTTCAGTTTTAAGAGTTCTTTCAGAACCCTTTCTTCTGTAAATGGGCTGGTATCAACTTCTGTATCCAGAGTGTTACTACTGTTTGTTTTATGTACCTCCCCTCTTCCTTTTGTAAATACTGAGCAAAAATATTTGTTTAGTATCTCTGCCTTTTCACATTCTCCTCTACCCACCTTCCCTCCCTTTATTAAGCCTCACTATCCCTCCCTTGGTCTTCCTTTTGCTCCCTGATGTACCTATAAAAGGTTTTATTCCCCTTCTTAACTGAGTTGGCTATCTTTTCCTCAGTTTGGGCCTTTGCTGTTCTGACTGCCTTCCCAGCCTCCTTTTGCTTTAACTGATACAGTTCTCTGTCCTGCTCCTGCTGCGATTCCTTGTACTTCCTGAATGCTTCCTTTTTCTCTTGAACCTTCACTGCCACTTCCTTTGAGAACCATAGTGGTTTCTTACATCGTCTTTTGTTTATTTGCTTACTCCAAGAAATCCCAACTCTCATAAGGTGAGTACTTACCACTGCTGCTACCCCATCAGTGGTCATCGCATATGGCCCTATCTCTTCGTTAAATGCAGAGTACAAAACACGTGTATAAGCATCTGGTCAGTAGATTAGGTATCCTCCCAGGGTTAAGACACAAAGACCAAGGAGGTTTGTGTTGGGTAGGCAGGCAAAAAATGAACAGGTGATCTCTGAAGATAATGTGGAGATGGTTCAGTGGAAGGACTACTCTGCCCAGTCTCTTGGCTTTGGATGCAGAGAAGGCCTTTGACTGGGTTGTATGGCCCATCATGTTAACCACCCTAAAGAGATATGGGCTGCAGCCCCCTCTATCCTCATGGACAGCCACATTATGTGTGTCTCCTCAAGCCGAAGTACTGACTAATGGGGCCATGTCTTCTGTTCTCCCCCCCCACTAGAGGTACCTGCCAGGGGTGCCCACCATCTTCCCCTCCTCTATGTCCTTACAGTAGAACCTTTGGTGGTTGCTGTTTGACAGAACCAACATATAACTGTCTTGACACTTAAGGGGGTGCATCACAAAATCTTGTTGTTTGCAGATGATGTTCTCCTGTGTTTGGCTGACCCACAGAAATCAATCCACAACCTGATGGGAATATTTGATATTTATGGCTCCTATCAAGACATTGTATAAACTGGTCCAAATGTGAATGTCTGACTCTGGGGAGGGGGGACAGCAGGTCCCCTTCAGGTTGTGGGGGTTACGCTGGCCTCATCCAAGCAACTTAAATACTTTGGGGGTAATTCTTCCAAAAAAACTTTCTGCCCAGTGGAAATTAAATTACACTCCCATACTTAGAAAACTGAAAAGAAAATGTGATAGGTGGAAGTCTCGTCCACTCACTCACATAGGGAGGGTCAATACAGAAAAGATGTGTCTCATCCCTTAGTGTCTATACGTGGTCCAAGTTCTGCCTGCCTGAAATTCTTCTGTTCAGAGCTGCCTGACCTCCTTCCTCTGGAATGGAAAAAGAGCCAAAATTAAGCAGATGCCCTGCACCATCCTGTGCGGGGAGGGGGAAGGGCTGAGTCTTCCCCACTTCTGTTTTATTACATGGCTATGCAATTGGCATTCTTGTATGACAGCAAGGAGCTAAACGGCCTGCATGAGTAGACTTCCGGAAGGAAAACTCTTCCTTCTCCAGCATTGAAGGTAGAGGTAATCAAGTGCATCCCCGACCCGTTTCTGAGGACACTGGCAAGAATATGCTCACTACTCACAAACAGGTAGGGTACCCCAGAACATGACCTCTAAATTATGAGGGGCTCTGGGATCCCCCTCCTACTACAGTAAATGGGCTGCAGAAGTGGAAGGACAGAAGTCTGGTGAGGGTGGGAGGACCTGGTATGAAGGTGGCCTCTGTTCATTTTTAAATCAATAACAGATGTGCCTGAACTTTGCCTTAGAACCTACAGATTGTTCCTGTCAAGCTTCAGATTAGACAGAAGCTCTTATCCCACACACAAGAATCAGCTGGAATGCCCGCACTCTTCTGGCTGAGGACATAGTTCGGGGCACTGCCCAGGACAGAGGCCTATTAAAACATTTTACTCCCTCCTGTCAGATAGCTTACCAGATAATATGGTGGTATTGGGAGGCAGGTGGGCAAGTGACCTAGGAACTGCTCAGTGGACTCGGGACAAATGGGAAAGTGTAATAAAGCGGGTTGCCAGCTGCTCTAACAAAAACAGATTAAGGCAGGTCCAGTATAACTTTCTCCCAGAACTTCCTTCATTCCTGTATTCGCTCACTGTATATGTTAGTCATATTTTGAAACTAGTAATTTCACGAAATGACAAAAATTTTCAGTCATTTCGCAAAATGACTGTTTATTTCATCACTGCGTGAAATGCCTAAAGGTTTCAGGTATTTCATGAAATGACTGGCATTACTGTTAGAGCCATATTGTGAAACCTGGCATTATGGGCATTCTATTACACTATTTGACTGTGCCTGTTTCACTTGGTCATTACATGAAATGCCTAAATGTTTACAGGCATTTCATGAAATGACTGGCGCTACTGTTACAGTCATATTGTGAAACCTGCCATTATGGGCATTCTATTACAGTATTTGATCACTTCAACAATATTTCATAATATAAGATAACTGTCAGGAAATGGATAGAGGATATATATATTTTTTTTGTTTCTTAACAATACCAGTCAGATTTTGACCGACTCAGACACATTATCTCATTATCAGAAAGCAAACAATTAAGAGATGATAACTTTAGATGAGTTGTGATCTCACTTTGAGAGGGCTCTTGTAGTAGGCAACACTGGTAGGACTAAGCCGCCAGGTGATAGGACCACACGGAAACTTTAGCTAGCAATGTACCGCAGGGGGGACCACCCACTTGTCTTTGGCCTACAGTATATAGTGGGTGATCCCCCCCCCACACCCCCTCCGTTCTTTCCCGCAGTCGACCTGCGCTTGTCGAACCTAGCAGAACGTTGTTTCAGCTGACCACCATTTATAACTTTTATTATTTTTTCGATTAGTACGATAGTTTTAATAATTTTCGACCGTCAGTTGCATGTCTTCACCGACTCCTTCAGTGGCATCCCACAAATCTGTGTGTGTCTGCAGATACAGATTCCAGAAAAGGATGGCCATACCACACATGTCCTTTGCCTAAACCCAGACCATGACACCAAGGCCTGCCAGAAATGTAATCAGGCCAAGAGGGGTTTCCATATAAAAGGAGGTTATTGGATAATGTTTCTTCACTTGCTAACTAAGCACTGCTGAAGATGGCTCAGGATTTTGAAATTAAGTTCACACAGGAACTTCACAAAAAGTATGAGAAGTGCCCAAAGTATTTTTTTTTGGATAACCGGCTATGTGAACTGATTCAATGGACCATTTCCAGCCATGACTCGGACTGCAAAGTGGCAATAAGAGTCAACAACAAAATAGATATCATGGGTAAAGATACAATACAGAGAAGATAAGACAGTGTTAAAAATACATGTGATTACATGAAAGAGCAACACTACAACATGAGGTCAGGAACTCGATACAAGAAGTTCCATGATAAAATACGAGCAGTGCAGTCGGTGACTTTTAAAGGAGCACAAAATACCAGACACGCAATAACCTAACACAAAGGTAGCTAACTAATATAAAGTGATACAATACAGAAATCGTAAAGGATGGACAGACATTTGCTATTCAGATCCAAGTATATGATACCAAAGAAGGCAGATTGTCTGTGCCACACCCCTGACGGTAGAGACCATTTTGGGTCACACCCTAAGGTGGACTCCATTGTCATTAATGCCGCCCATGATAGAACCAAGAAACCTAAACACACGAGCGCCCTCCCTCTGGATAAGGAGTCCAGACAGCTGGACCACTTCGGGCCATCTGCCTTCTTTGGCATAGGGTGTACAGACGCCAGCTGTTGCTATATGGTGGACAATATATCATCATGGGGTGGGACGACTAGCAGTGTAAGCTTAGGGAGGCACAGGTGCTCTGCTAGGCGGCGCCGCTGGGGATCCTGCTCCTCCGTTTGCCAGCCTTGAGCTGTTTGGATGAGCCACATCACTTCTAAGAAAGAAGGGGTTTCCTGCAGTGATTTGGGAGGTTTCTTGGTCCGGGACTCCTCTAATGAGGAACAGGATTGGAACCCAATGACTCAGAGTCTGATTTGTTGTCCTCCCAGAGCTCGGGATCCGGCATTGGGTATCTGATCCGGCGAGCATCGGAGGTAGCATAAGCCTTGCTACCTCCATTGCTCTCTGAAGGAGGAGACCTAGGGTCAGATCAGACCTGGGCCGGAATCAGAGGTGGGTCTGACGTTGGTGCTCCCGGGGCAGGCATCAGATGCTGCTGCACGAAAGACCACAAGGTCATTACAGGGCATTACAGTCCACCGGTGCCGGGGGGGGGGATGCCGGTGTACAAGGGTAGCCTGACGTCTGATAGCCCAGGGTCGGGTAGCCTGGATAGGGTGTTGGATAACTGGGGGTCGAGCCTGATGGTCCTGGTTGAGGGCCCGAAGGGTAACCCAGCATCAGACCCACAGAGTTAACTGGGCATCAGCTCCGATGGCTGGGGGCTGTACGTTGGCCCCAAGGGAACCGGTAAGTTTGGGGGAAGGCAGTGCCCAAAACTTCGTCCCCTGGTCTGGCAATGGAAGGGCCGGGGTTGCCCTGGAGGGGCCCCGGTGTAGGGCAGTACAGCATCAGGTGTGAGGGAGGCCTAACAGGCGATGGCCCTGCCGGTGCCAGGTGGGTAGATCCCAGGGGACGGCCCACCAGCAGCGGCTGGAGGACTGCAGGTGCCTAAGAGGGGGACCCCACGGGCGTAGGCTGCGGCCCAGCCATAGCGGGTCCACAGGACTGGCACCAGATCCCAAAGAAGGATACGACGACGACACCGGGGCTGGGCAGGTGTTGGCAGAACCAACATCAGACTTATCAGCCAAGTCACCTGGCTGAGGACCCTGTGGTGTGAAGGGCCTGAGCGACAGGGGTGGCAGGGTGGAGAAGGAGTCCTCTAAGCCCATGGAAGTGCCACCTGACACTGTTACCAGAGCAGGCAGCAGGGCCAGAGGCTCCCCTCAGAAGAAGAGGAGAGGGCTGGCATGGCCAGAAGAGCTGATTCCTCCCCCCCCCCACAGAGGGAAAACTCAATGTAGGCTGTGGCCCCGAGGTGACCACAGCCGGAATCGGACCGCTCCTTCATGTTTGTCCTGCTTGTGCGCTCTTCTGAGGAGGAGGTTCTGACGAGGGCCCCGTGAGGAAGAGGCACTCTGGGCCCACAGCTCTTTTTCCATGGTGGCCAGTTTCTGTTGAAGAAGGTAGGCTTCCAGGACTTTCAGGCATAATCTCCGTGTGCCGATTAGGAGTAAAAGAGAGCTATCAATAATTCAGTTAAGGCCATTTTTGTGTTAGCATGCCATACAGAGATCAAATAAGCCCTGACTGAACTTAAGCATTGAGCACTTACTCCACTATTGTTATCAAGGAGTATAGTGAAGTGATGTGTATTACATTATGGTTTTAGAAATAAATTTAAAGGAAAAATAGTTTCACATGTTGTCTTTTTGAGTTACTAATCACAAATGACCAGGGATTTGGTATTTCACGTAATGCCTACCTACTATTTTCAGTCATTTCGCGAAATGCCTGAAACTTTTAAGCATTTCATGAAATGACTGAGTGAAACAGTCATTTCGTGAAATGACTAAAAACTTCAGTCATTTCATGAGAAGATTGCTTTCACAATATGACTGTAACATATACAGTAGACAACAACTCTGATGTCTTAAATTCTTGGTGGAGGAGGTAACTTTTATACTCCTGGCATTGTCCTGTCCCAAGGAGCAACTCTTCTGGGGCAAGGTCACCAATGTGCTTTCTAAAGTCTTGGGCCATCAGTATATGGGGATAGATGAGCAGGTACCTCTGGGAATGTCACTAGGAAATGCAGCTGGTGTCTTTTATAAACATCTACTTTGAAGGATGGGACTAGCAGTGGACAAATGAACCTTGGCTCAGAACTGCATGGTGGAGAGGTCACTAACAGTAGCCCACTGGGGCAATGCGCTGATGGAATGTATAATGTTACAGAAAACACAACACAACATGAGGAATACTCTTCAGGTGTACAAAAGCATGTGGGGACCACTGAAGAAAGCCCTGCAATTGGATTGGTTTCCCCTCGGGTGACAACACTGTGGTGTAATGACTCCATATACTGTATATCAGTCTGGGAGGTCAATGGCAAGCTCTAAAATGTAATGTGTACAACGTGTAAAATGCAGACTCAACCTCTGTACTCTGGATACGTGTTCTCTAATACACAGATTGTGGTTAATGAAAAGGGGCCTATCTCTCTTGCCCAGCAGGTACCAAGAATGAACTGTTGCTTGAAGTCTGTTCATTATACTTCAGCTACCAATAAAAACAGATTGGAAAAAAAAAACCCACCACAAATGTGTTTTTTTTTCTCTTACTATTACTTGAATCTCCTTTATGAAGGGCAGGACTTTTTAACTTCGTGGACAGTATGTCTGCACCATTTATTCACACTTCTGGGTTCTAACTGGAGGCACTAGGATCCTGCAGGAGCCAGAAATCTTCAGGTGGGCTGGTGCCGGGATAGGACCACGCATGTGCGGCACCACGAGACTGGCTCGGGCCACATAGGCTATCCCAGTATCGACCTACCAAACACCTCAGTTCCTTTATTCCCCGCTGTCAAGTGCGCTTCAGTGACGACGTTGCTCGCCTGCTGGGAGTCAAATCTCTACATCTACATGACAGCAGCGTTTATTTTAATTTTGAATTTATTGTTTCTTTCCTGCAGTAAAGAAAAAGAAAGTTTTATTTTTCTTCTCAGCCCTACCGATCGAAGAAGTCAACAATGGATGGAGATGGTGACAGTAGGGACTCTACGTTGGACGGCTGCTTTGGCAGCTGGGCTGTGTCTGGTCCGCTGCTCGTTTCGGGGGTCAGTCTGAGCAGTCTAGTGTTCGGGAGGGAGTATAGGCCTCCCATAGACACAAAAAGTGGGCCCGTTCCTGATCCAGGTCGGGGACTCGGCACCGTTCTACCTAGAGTTCTTCTTCCCATCAGAAGAAATGGTATCGCTCGAGGTTGCCCTCTGGTACGTCAACTCAGAGGTTGGTGGTGGAGCACAACAGGCTGTCCATGGTTCCCCCAGTGGCTTCCATGCTTGATCGTCCTGACTCTTGTCACTGAAGCCCCTCTCCATCCTCAGGTGGGATTTTTGGTGGGCAGTTTCACCATCGGGCCGCTCTTATGGAGCAGTGGGTACAGCGTCTGTCCCGGTTGCCCCTCCCCGCTGACTCAATCCCAGGGCCCTCTAGCCTAGGGACCTTGAAATCACGGATGGGACCTTTGGGGCACAGTGTGTGTGCGGGGCCAGCAACAGACTTTTTTCCTTTGCCGGTGTCAATGCCACACACGCCAGTTCCCGTGCCCACCCCCTCTTGCTATTTCCGCAGGGGCCAGAACAGGTACCACTTCCTTCCCTTCTCTTCTTCTAGGTCTTTTCTAGATATGCAGGTGGCAATCGTCTATGCGTTCGATGCTGTCTCTTCATGGAACAGCGCAGAGGATTGCCCTGGGATCGGCGGTGCTGTGTGGCATCGGGGGTGGTTTCGAACATGGTGCCAGGATCCTTGGAGCTGGTTTTGGAGCCGGGATTCACGGCACTGGGTCTGTTACCTATCCTGGTGCCACCTGTTTATCCTTTGCCCAGACCAGGTTGGGGGCTTTTTGGGGCAGCTGCTGCCCCCCCTCGGATAGTTATCTGGAGCAAAATGAGTCTGACACAGATTTGTTACTTTCTGAACAGGGTGATGAGGACTCCTTCTACAGTTTTATAAAGACAATTCCCCTGTCCGTGTCGAGGCTCCGGTAGAGGATCTCTCTTTCCAGTCTCTGCATAGGAATATGAGGGCAACTCTGGATTTAAAGATTTCGTCTGTGGACCCAGGTAGGCTTATGCGCCTGGAGTGGCTTCACGTTCCTACTATGCCAGTGATTCTTACTCCCCCAGTTCCCCTACCCTTCGAGACTCTGAGGTGGTGTGGGCCAGGCCCGCTCTTATTCCTTCCATTTGCAAGTCCACAGATAGGAAGTATATTTCTCCTAAGGACAGGCCAATTCTAGCCTCTCAGCCCTTCGCAGATGCGCTGGTCATACTCGCTGAAAATGACAAAGCTGTCCTTCCGCAGGAAGTATCAGTTTGTCCTATCAATAAGGAGATCTGTATAATGGATACCATGGGGAAAAGAGCATTCGCTGCCGCAACCTTGGGCATATGTATCGCTAGGTATCAAGGACATTTCTCCCAGCACGAGTATGTCCTGTGGGCCTCCCTTTCAGACTCTCGACTCCAAGTTGGATCTTTTGCAAATTGTCACCAGAGGTACAGAAAGCAGTAGACACCAGCTTAAGGCCACCATGGATGCTTACGACAGAGCATCCTGAGCAGCAGCTGATGGGATCTACATTAGGAGCCATTCCTGGTTTAGAATGTAGGGTTTTTCACCCGATGTACAACAGCAGCTTGTTTGGCCCCGACGTGGAGCACATGCTGGAAGCCGCTCAGGAAACCAAGACTGCTATCAAAACAGCCAGGCCAGCTCCTTCTGCACCTCAAAAAGGCAGGAACCACCAACCCTTTAGAAACAGACAGCCCTTTTGGGGCACAGGCCAAGGAGCCCCAAATAGAAACCAGCCTCCTCAGCCGTAAAAGAAAACGCAGCAGAAGGCACAAGGCTCAAAATTGCTCAGTGCCACCCTCTGAAGGTCGAGGTAGACTTCTCTCTGGCAGTGGAAGGTCATCTGACTCAGTTCTACAATCAATGGAAGTCTGTCACTACAGACAAATGGGTCTTCCAGATTGTTTGAGAGGGGTACTCTCTCAACTTTGCAGAGACCCCTCCAGACCTTCCACCCAAGAGGCAACTCAGCCTGTTGTTTGCTCAGTCAGACCTCCTCGCTGCCAAGATTATGGGCCTTCTCAAAAACAGGGCAGTGGAGGTAGTTCCCTGGTCAGAGTGAAAAAAAAGATTCTACTCCCATTACTTTCTGGTTCCAAAGAAATAAGGGGGCATGCGCCCCATTCTCGACCTCAGAAAACTGGACAAATTCTTGTTCTGGGAGAAGTTCAAGATGATCTCTTTGGGGCCACTTCTCCAGCAACATGACTGGTTGGCATCGCTAGACATGCAAGATGCTTACCAGCACATTCCAGTACAGTCAAGTCACCACAAGTATCTACGTGTTGTGGCCTTGGAGCAACATTACTAGTTCATTGTCCTGCCCTTTGGACTCTCCTTGGCGCAAGTCTTTACCAAGTGTTTCACAGTCCTTGCTGCACACCTTTGAAAACTTGACGTTCAAGTTTTCTCGTACCTAGACAGTTGGCTTTTGGCAAGCAAAACGGAAGATGCAGGTAGCAGTGTCCACAGCATCACAGTTCCTCACTTCCATGGGGGTCTTGCTGAATCTTTCCCTCCTTCCCTTGTCTTGCTCATAGCTCAAGTCTTTGTACTGGTTATTACATGTCTGTAAGTCAATGACTATATGTTTGTAATTAAAAATGATGATTGTTGCACACGCTGACATGGAACCTTTGTAAAAGAGCCTCGGCTCAAAAGGTATTGTAATCCTAGATTGAAATAAATAAAATCTGGAAAAACACAGCTTCAGCCCTCCCAGCAACTCCTCTTCATAGGAGCCCTTGTTGATATTATGAAAGCAAGGGCTTTCTTCCACAGGATAGGAGGAACAATGTTCTTCAGATTGCTCATTTCATCAAGGAGACCAACCCTGTAAAACTTCACTCCATGCAATGGATGTTAGGCCTCATGGCGTCTTCCATCTTCACAGTGCCTCTAGCTTGACGGCATATGAGGACCACTCAGTGGATGCTCAGCATGCAATGGAACTCGACAGCACATCTGCAGTCTCACCCCATCAAGGTAACAGAGCCACTGCAGAGGTCACTGGGATGGTGGATGCAAGAGGACAACCTACTACAAGGGTTCCCCTTTGCCCCACCGGAATCTCAGATCACTGTAACCATGGATAGATCCCTGCTTGGCTGGGGTGTTCACTGCCAGGGATCTCCACAATCAGGGAGTGTGGACCCAAGAGTCCCATCTCCACATAAATGTCCTAGAGATGAGAGCAGTCCTGTATGCCCTCAGAGTCCTGGAGGATGTAGTCAGTCAGAAGGTAATTCTTCATTTTTTGGAACTAATATTTTATTCAATTTTTCAGAGTACAAAAACATCAATAAATGCATTTTGATATAGGCGAAAATTATCAGTGGTACTCTATTACAGATGCTCTACAATCCGGCACTTTAAAATAAAAAAAGTGAATCTGGAAGTTATTTAAATCATAGTCCTGGTCTATAACCATTAGCATTTTTCTTTTCCTTGTAGGTGCAGTACTTCACCACACCACCACGAACATCCATGGTGATTTCCCAGTCCAGCTGGTGGGCTTTGTTGTTGGTTTGTCCAGCTGCTACAGAAAACCTAATGCATTATTTAATGAATCCAGCATGAATGGAACAGCCTTATCATTATTATAAAACAGCTTGTGCCCTTATTAAGCCTGTACTTTACTTGATCATGTAGGAAACTTCTTCATGACATTAAAAACAACACTAATTTAAAAAAAACACATATTACAAATAAAATGAGATATAATGAAAACAGAAAAGAGAAAAAAGGAAAAAAATAAAGCTTGTAAAACAACTGGCTCTTTGTGTTTTTGTCTCTTTTACCCTATATAGAACTAAAAGTGCTATGTTCTTAGTTGATTATTAAGTTACCCATATAGTTATTTGTTCATTCAGAACTGAACCCCTCCCCACTCTATTTTATGTAAGAAATGGATCAAAGATGGCGCCTCCGTCTTGCTCCTGTATAAAATGATATGGCAACCACCTCGAATTATACTTGTCCACCTGGAGCTGCAATTTAGCTGTAACTGCCTCTAGGTTCTTAATGGTGGTTATGTTATTTCTGTACTACACCTCCAGGGCTTTTTGGGGGGAGAGCAAATTCTGGGTGATTCCCTTCAACACCGCTACTCTGAGGATTTGAAACAGCTTCTCCTGAAACAAGGTTTTCAGGTGGGAGTCCCAACACCATATTGGGAAAGGTCAGATCTACTGGGAGCTGGAGTATACTTAAGAGTGTTAATAACTGGGGTCCAAAAGGACTGCAGCTTCGGGCATTCCCAGAAAATGTGGTAGTGTGTGCCCACATGATCACACCCCTGCCAGCATCTGTCTGAAGGATTAGATCCATAGTGTTTTAACATTACTGGTATGATGAAAAAAACGAGCACACACTGTCCAATAAAACTCCATCCTGTTTGCCAGTGAGGTCACCTTATGTGCTATACCCCATCTCAATTGCCACTGCTCTTCTTCTAGAATGTCTCCCCACTCTCTCTCCCAGTTTTCCTGCACCTGCTGTATTCCCAGCAGTTCCACCTCCTCCTGCAGTAATTTATAAATCCTTGAGGTTAAGTTTTTCACATCTCCCAGAAGGGCCTTAGTAAAGATTAGGGAGACCGCCGGCGAAGGCCAACCTGTAAGTGCCAAGACTCCTGGCCCTGCATTGATATAGTGCCTGCACTGTAGGTATCTGTAGAAGTCATGTTTTGGAATGTTAAAGTTGGCTTGCAGTGAGGCAAAATCTGTGATGCTGCCCCCTTTTATAAGGTGTGTCAGGGTGGTTACCCTCAGCCTCGCCCATCTGCTGAAACAGGAGTCTGGTTTGTCGACTGGGAAACCTAGCAGGAAGTTCAGTGGTATGTATTGCCACATTGGTTCCACACTCTCCCACTGCTGCCTAGCACTCAGCCAGATTTTTAGTGCATGTTTTGTCTATTTGTTAATATTTTTAAGGGTATTGGGTACCACTATCTAGGGGAGATAGTTTAGTGGAATTACCGCAGGAGCCCCTTCCTCTAAGGCCAGCCATCCCAGCCCTTATGCACCTGAGAGCATTTTAGATCTTACTTCGAGATACAGCTCTTGCAGCAGGTTACACCATTAGGACTGAAGCTGGCAGGCGTCAGGACCCCACGGAAAAATTCTAGCTAGCTATCTTCAGTGGGGACCGCCCCCCGACGTCGGTCCTGCCCCCGATGTCAGGCGTGGTACATAAGGGGGCGGTCCCGCCAGATTCCCCAGTTCTTTCCTTGGTGCGACTTGCATGTCTCAACCCTTGATTTACAGTCTAGCCTTGACAGCGTGGTTAAATGTTTTCCTTGGAAATTTGGATTTCTTCAAGCAAGACCTTTGCTGATGTCCTCTGAGACCTCCGGTCACTCCTCCAAGTGTGCTTGTGGGAAACAGATCCCCTTCAAGGACCCCCACACTGCCTGCGTTAGGTGCCTGGGCCCAGACCACGATACCCGGGCCTGCTCTTTCTGCCAGGGATTCAACAGTCGTACTCGGATCTGACGTCAGAAGGCCCTTCAGGCGTTTTTGTTGGAAGAAAACCTGAAGACCATGTCTTCCAAGGGGGAATCTTCTTCTCAAAAATCCCACAAGCACGCAGAGAAACGAAGGGAGAAGGCCCCTTCCAGGTCCCCTTCCAGGGCTTCGGATTCACACAGCTCCGGATCTAGGTCCGACCGCTCTCCCTCCAGGGCCAGCTCTCAACCTCCCCCGGCTGTGGTAAGGAAGCCTTCTTCTTAGGCCAAGTCCACCAGGCCGTCCTCGCCTTCGTCCTCCAGGGCCTTGGCGAAGTCCGGGGATCGCCACCATCACCATCACAAGTCGGGTTCCCACCTTCCGGTACCCGACGTCAGGTCTTCTTCTTTGCCTCCTCGCAAGACGTTGGAGCTCACGCCCTTAAAGAGACCTGTGGACCCGACGCGAGATGCGGCCATGACGCGTCATACCTCCCTGGAGCTGCTGTCGGCCAGACCACCGTCGCCGGCTAAGCCAACACCTCAGCGGACGCCGGTAGGGGGACCGGCGCCCGCTCCTCCTGAGAAGAGGGCCCTGACGCCTCCGACCGACGTCGGTCAGGAGACCTTGACCGAGGAGGACCTAATGCAGCCCGAGGACCAGACAGGCGATCCCGGTTTCGTCAAAACTCCCAGGGAACCCTCGCCGTTGCCCGAGCCCCCTGTGGAGCCGACGCCAGGACCCGATGACCGCCCACCGGCGCCCGGACCGTCGTCGGGCCTTTCCTTAGCGGAAGTGAAGGACCTCTTCACTTACTGGTGGGACACCATAAAGAAGGACATGGTTCCCACTCTTCCTCCTCCGGTTCCTGCACCCCCCTCGTCATCGGGGTCGGCAGGCCGTTTACCTCCTCCCCGGGAGCCCAAATCCCCTCCCAGGGGGAGACCAGAAAAATGGAGACCTCCGTTGAAATCTTCTTCTAGGTCACCCAGTCCCAAGAGATCCAGGAGACACCGACGATCGCCTTCGACGGAGGACACGGGATCAGACTACTCTTCCTCTAGATCCCCATCTCCCCTCTCCATCCCTTCTCCGGACCCACGTGAGATGCCGAAATCTCCTCCAGACGACCCTTCGTTCCTGGATATTATGAGACATATCCAAGAGAACATGGGATGGGATGCAGAAGAGCTAGACCCCGAAAGGATACGCCTCGCCAAATATCTTCGGCAGAAGGACCCCAAGCCTGTGGTGGTACCACCCTTGGTGGTCACTTTCGTGGATGTCACCAAGGCAGCATGGAAGCGTCCACATTCGCTCCCGGCGATGCCGAAAAAAGCTGATTGCTTGTATAAGGCTCCTAAGGAAGACCAGTACTTGACGCAGCAGCCTCAGGCCGATTCTCTGGTCATCACAGCCTCACATGACCGGTCACAGAGGCCACAACATTTGAGCACCCTGCCACCGGACCCAGAGTCCAAGCAGTTGGACGCGTTGGGTAGGCGCATGTATGCTTCCGCTACCTGCGCCATCAGATCCTTGAACTATTTAACCCACATGGTTCAATTCCAGAACGCTTTGTGGGAACAGGGTCTGGAAACGGCTGCAAAATTGCCGGAAGGTGAGCAGAAGGAGGAGATGCTTCAGCTCCTCCGTACGGGTTCAGACGTGGGGACCCAAGTGCTATGAGCCGCGTACGACTCCACGGACTCATCGGCCCGAGCAGCAGCTTCTGGCGTATGCCTCTGGAGACACTCTTGGTTACGCATCTCCGGTTTTACCCCGGATGTCCAGAAGAATATTATGGACACTCCTTTTGAGGGAGAAGTCTTGTTTGGTAATCCTTCGGAGAAGATTATTACCAGACTTCAAGAGGCCGGGAAGGCGGTAAGGTCGGTTCAAGCCATGTACCGACCCAGGCTTGGTTCCTTTCGTAGGAACCAAAGCCGTTTTCGTGGGTGGATGCAGAGGCAGCAGTCCCGCTCCGCTACACATCAGAGGGGCTCTGGCTTCCGTAGAGCACAGGGGAAGCAGCCCGCCAGCCGAGGCCAGCGTTCTCCTAAGCCGGCCCAGCCAGCGGCCCATCTGCCGCCACAGCCTGACTCCTTTCCGGCCCCTGCCCCTCAGGATCAACGGGAAATCATGGTCGGGGGTCGCATTGCGAACTTCCTGCCGGGATGGCAGGCTATAACCACCGACAGATGGGTTCTTCAGTTGGTCAGTCGAGGCCACTATATAGAATTCGCAGAAAAGCCACCTTCGAGGCCTCCTTTGCTCTCCCGGTATCCGGGTCAGCACAAAACTTTGATCTGGCAAGAAGTACTCACGCTCCTGCGAAAGGGAGCGATAGAGTACGTCCCGGAGAACCAGAGAGGACAAGGATATTATTCCCACTTCTTCCTGGTTCCAAAGAAAACAGGGGACCTCCGTCCGATTCTGGACCTCAGCCACCTCAATGTGTCGGTCGCCTACAAGAGATTCCGCATGGTGACTCTTCCGGGTCTTATTCCCATGCTGAAACAGGACGCCTTTTTAGCGTCTCTAGACATGCAGGACGCATACCTGCATATCCCTATAGCTCAGGCGCACAAGAGGTTACTGCGCTTCGAGTTCCTCGACCACCTTCAATTCCGAGCTCTTCCATTCGGACTGTCATCCGCACCAAGGGTCTTTACCAAGTGCATGGCAGTCGTGGCAGCGTCTCTGAGGAGACAGGGCCATTATGTGTTCCTGTACCTGGATGACTGGCTTCTCATGGCCGCCTCCAGAGAGGCGTTGCTATGTGCGGTCCAGAGCACCCAGGACCTGTTCCGATCTCTGGGTATTCTAATAAACTATGAGAAGTCTCTCCTGGTACCGTTGCAGAAACTGCAGTTTATAGGTGCAGTACTGGACACTGTTCAGGGAAGAGCTTTTCTTCCAGACGACAGAGCGGAGCGCATCATATCCCTCATAAGGGATTTATCGTCGAACAAGACCGTCCCTGCCGGGTCGGTCCTTCGCTTGCTCGGACACATGACTGCGGCCATTCCTACTGTCCCTTTCACAAGGCTCCACATGCGGGTAACTCAGTGGATGCTCAAAGTGCAATGGGACCAAAGGCAAGACCACTTGCAACATCCGGTCAGGATCACGAACACCGTGATTCGAGACTGGCAGTGGTGGCTAGTCCAAGGGTCGCTCTCCACGGGCGTCCCGTTCGTAGCGCCGTCCCCGGAGGTAACCCTCATCACAGACGCCTCAGGTCTCGGGTGGGGGGCACACCTGGACGGGGTAAAGTCCCAGGGCACGTGGAACCCGATGGAAGCTCATCTCCATATCAATGTCCTAGAGATGAGGGCAGTTCTCTATGCCCTGCAGGCCTTTCAGTCAGTAATCCCACCGTGTACACTTCTGCTTCAGACAGACAACATGGTGGTGATGTATTACCTCAACAAACAAGGAGGCGCACACTCTTACCCCCTTTGCAGGGAGGCTATGAGAGTGTGGGATTGGGTAATCGGACACGTCGCGAATCTGATCACTGTGCACGTTCCCGGGGTGGACAACACGATTGCAGATGGCCTGAGTCGCTCCCAGGCCAGAGTCCACGAGTGGGAACTTCTTCAAGAGGTAGCAGAGGATCTGTTTCTTCGATGGGGAATTCCAGAGCTAGACTTGTTTGCATCCCCATCCAACATAAAACTGCCCAATTTTGCTCGCTAGATCCAGGGCCTGGTGTTTTCTGGGCGACGCTGCTATCCCTCTCCTGGCGAACAGATTCCTCACGCTTTCCCTCCCTTCCTGTTGATCCAGAGGTTCTCCTCAAACTGCGCAGGAGCACGCTCATGATCCTGGTGGCCCCGTTCTGGCCCAGACAGATCTGGTTCCCTTTGTTGGTGCAACTATCTCGGGAACCCCTGCTCCCGTTGCCGCTCAGCTCCCATCTCCTGTCTCAGGAGAAAGGTTCACTTGTCCATCCGGACTTACGTTCACTGAACCTGCATGCTTGGCTCCTAGAGACATAGCCATCTTACGTCACAGGGTCTTGCAAGAGGTTGCAGAGGTTCTTTCTGCAGCCAGAAAGCCGGCAACACATGCGACGTACGCCATGAAATGGCGCCGTTTTTGTTTATGGTCGCGAGCATGCAATTTTTCCCCTTTAGGTTGTCCTGTGGGAGTAGTGTTGGACTATCTGCTCTCCCTCTTTCATTCGGGTCTAGCCTACTCCTCTATTAAGGTGCATCTCTGTGCCATTTCTGCCTATCACCTCCCGGTAGGACATCATTACAGTTGGCTCAATTGGACGCCTTCTTGGGAATTCTCAGAGAGAGTGTTGCACCTTAGGCCTCCCATTAGGGACCCTGTGCCTCCATGGGATCTGCTCTTTGTCCTGGAACAGCTCACGCCCCTTTGAACCTGCCGCGGATTGCGAGCTCAGTTTTCTGTCGTGGAAAGCGTTATTTTTGGTTGCTGTTACTTCAGCGAGAAGAATTTCTGAGCTTCACGCTCTCATGTGCAAAGAACCTTATTTAGTTTTCCACCGGGACAGAGTATCCCTGAGGACGAACCCTAAATTTTTGCCTAAGGTGGTCTCTTCACTCACTCTAAACCAGGATATTGACCTTCCAGTCTACTTCCCGAGCTACTCGAATAGAGGAGAGGCTCTGCTCCACACCCTGGATGTTCACCGCAGCCTGAGGTATTACCTCAACAGAACTAAACCTTTTCGTAGTTCTGAGCAGCTTTTCATTTCCTTCTCTGAGAGAATGATGGGCCAATCTGTATCCAAACAGTCCCTGTCTCGCTGGCTTGTCCAGTGTATTTCATACTGTTATGATATCAAACAAAAGCCCCTCCCGGGCACAGTCCGGGGTCATTCTACTAGGGGCGTGGCCACCTTTTTTGCAGCACTTCAAAACGTCTCCACCTCTGCTATATGTGCTGCAGCCACTTGGAGCTCTGTGCATACCTTTATCAGGCATTATAGTCTGGACATTGCCTCTCGGCGTAGAGCCAGTTTCGGCCTGGCGGTGCTACAGGGTCTCCTGTCCTAGGTTCAGGACCTGGAATGTACTTCCTATTTTCCTCCTCCCGGAATTTCTGGCAGCGTTACTGCTTGGGAATCAGTCCTAATGGTGTAACCTGCTGCAAGAGCTGTGTCTCGAAGTAAGATAGTACAGTTACGTAAGAACTTACCGTAACAGCAGATCTTCGAGAACAGCTCTTGCAGCAGGTGCCTTCCCGCCCACCTTCCCCCTTGGAGGAGGCATGGCTTTACCTTTTCTTATAGGGATTTTCCTCCCTTATTACCTTCTGATGGTGGATCCTTGGTCTCCCACTCTGATGTCATCCTGCGGGAGTCTCCGGCGGAGAACTGGGAATCCGTGGACCGCCTCATGTACCACGCCTGACATCGGGCGGGACTAACGCTGGGCGGTCCCCGCTGAAGATAGCTAGCTAGAATTTTTCCGTGGGGTCCTGACGCCTGCCCGCTTCAGTCCTAATGGTGTAACCTGCTGCAAGAGCTGTTCTCGAAGATCTACCTGTTACGGTAAGTTCTTACGTAACTGTACTTTATAGGGACCACCTGAGCTGCTAGGTAATATTGAAATAGGTCGGGGAGCCTCCCTCCCTCCCCTTTGCTAGCTATAAGGGTTGACTATTTAATTCGGGGCCTAGGCCCCACCCAGATAAACTTAGAAAGTTTGCTTTTAAGGGTTTTCCAATCTTTGGGTGGAACTGGTACTGGTAGTGCGGCAAAAAGGAATAACAGTCTGGGTAAAACATTTTGTTTTACAGCATCTATCCGATTTTATAAAAAAGTGGCAAAAAATTCCATCTATTGAAGTCTGAAAAAAATTGAGTAAGTAATGGAGCATAGAGTGGTACAGATCAGCAATTTATTGGGTATCCAGACCCCCAAGTATTTTACTTTCTCTTTTACCCACTTGATGGGTGATTGTGCTAGTAGTGTTTGGGAAGGGTGACCACTAAGTAGCATTACCTTGCTTTTCTCTAGATTAACCTTAAATCCAGCTATTTGCTCATACTCCTGCAAAAGATTAAGGAAGTGAGGAAGAGAGTTCTCGGGGCTGGGCATAAAAACCAGGGTATCGTCAGCGTATAATGATACCTTGCAAGTGTGCCTGTCCACTTGAATACCCTCTATCAATCGTGATTCCCTGAGTGCCACCACTAAGGGCTCAGGGCAAATAGCAGTGCGGATAGTGGACACCACTGTTTGGTCCCTCTTTTAATATCAAATACATCAGAGATAGTACCATTTACCCACACTCGAGCAGCTGGATTTGTGTAGCAGAGGGAGACCCACTGGATAAAGTTGCCACCCAAGCCAAAATGTGTCAAAACTAATTTCAGGTAGTCCCAATTGAGATGGTCAAATGCCTTCTTGGCATCCAGAAAGCTTTTTAGTCGAGTTGTTCTAATATCTGAGCAGTGATTAATGATGTTCAGTAATCTCCTGATATTGTCTGCTAAGTGTCGATGAGGAATGAAACCAGTTTGGTCCTCATCGACAAGCTGCTCAATATGTTTTTATAGTCTGGTGGATAAGATTTTCATCAAAATTTTAAGATCCTGGTTTAAAAGGGAAATAGGTCGAAACGATTCACTAAATTATTGGGCTTGTTTGGCTTTGGTAGTACCATTACCAGCACCTCCAGAAAGCAGGCATCCTCTTTTCCTCAATGCATTCATTAAAAACCTGAGCCAAAATTTCTGAAATGAGGTTAATAAATGTTTTATAAAATTCTGGGCAAAAGCCATCTGGACCAGGTGATTTTCTAGTTGGAAGTGACTTAACAGCATCTCTAACTTCTTGGTCTTAGACAAGAGCATCCAGATCTTGCCTGTCTGCCTCCCGACAGCTCCGGGAGCCTAAGTTGAGCCAGAAAGCTTCCTGTTGGGAGATTATCTTTTGTCTTCTGTGTATAAGCCCTGGTAAAACGTGCAGAATTGTTTGGCAATGTCTTTTGGCTTTATCTAAGGGGTCTTGGGATCTTGTGTATTTTTAAAAAATGGAACCCATCTGGAGGCCTGTTCTTTTCTAAGACTGAATGCCAGAAGGCGAGACACCTTCCCTCCAGTATCAATATATTTATGTTGCATAAACCTCAGGAGCCCTTCAGCTTTTGAGGTCTCCAATTGGTTAAGCTCATCTCTCAGGTTTGGTGCATTTGTTTTAAGGTAATTCTTCAGCCAGACAACAAAGCAATGATGTGCTACATCAACAAACAAGGCGGAGCATATTCCTATCCCCTATTCAAAGATGCAATGAGTGTATGGAATGGTGTTTCGAGCACGAGATTCTGATCCAAGCAGTTTACCTGCCAGGAGCCCAGAATGACCTGGCAGATCAACTCGGCAGGACGGAGGCATATACTCATGAGTGGTCACTTGCACCAGATGTCGTGCAATCGCTCTTCGTTGCGTGGGGCAGTCCAGACCTGGGCCTTTTTGCATCCCCACGCAATGCAAAACTACCTCTGTTCTGCTCCAGAAATCCAGAACTTGGCATTTTCTGTCAGGTTGCATTCAGACTGCGGTGGATAAGACACTTTCTGTATGCATTTCCTCCTCTACCACTAATTCAGATGTTGCTGCTCAAACTGGAGGCACAAGGCGGCAAGATGATTCCAATTGCCCCTTATTGGCCTCGACAGATATGGTTTCCATTACTCAGCAGGTTGTTGGAGGTCCCCCCTGAGACAACTGCCTCTGCGAATGGACCTCCTGACCCAGGGATCCTTGGTCCACCCCAACCTGCACTCCCCTCACCTCCACGCCTGGCTCTTGAGGAGACAGAGATGAAGAGGTTTAAAGTTTCTTAGAGGGTTGCGAACATCCTTTTGGCAGCCCATAAACCTTCCACCAGGAAGACTTACACTGCCAAATGGAGACGCTTTTTGGAATGGTGCACTAAAGTCCATATAGATCCTTTTCAGTGTCCACAGGACAAGATACTAGAGTACTTGAACCCTTCAGATGCAGGATGGCAACATTCATAGGTCAAAGTACACCTCTGCACACTTTC
Organism: Neoceratodus forsteri; assembly: GCA_016271365.2. NCBI lineage: Eukaryota > Metazoa > Chordata > Ceratodontiformes > Ceratodontidae > Neoceratodus > Neoceratodus forsteri. The sequence goes on from CM057449.1 coordinate 488,270,094, forward strand.
TGCATACTATGAGCCAGTCCAGAACATGACTCTGGCTCAACTGCCTCTCTTCAAATGGTTCCTCAAAGGCATTCTGCACACGAGGCCTCCAGTCAGAAAACTGGCTGCCACATGGGAAATCAAGCTCATGCTAGGTATGCTCACTTGTAAACCCTTTGAGCCTCTAGCCATGTGTGACCTGAAGTTTGTCACCTGGAAGACTGCCTTCCTGGTGGCCATTACTTCCTCTAATAGGGTCTCTGAAATACATGCCTTGGTCATGACCCCCCCGCCCCAGTATACTGTCTTTCACACTGACACGGTGTTCCTCCCTACTCACCCTAAATTCTTACCTAAAGTGGACTCAGACTTCAACCTCAACCAGCCCTTAGTTCTCCTCACTTATTTTGCTAACTTTCAAAATGAAGGGGAACACACCCTTCTTTCCCTAGACGTTAAAAGAGCTCTCCAATTCTACACTGATAGAACAAGGGATATCCACAAGGACAAGCAACTCTTTGTGTCCTTCTGGGCAGCCCAGATGGGTCAGCCAGTTTCCATCAGATGCATCTCTGCCTACGCCACTGCTATTCTATGGTGCAGGTTAAATTGAAAGGCCAGGTACACGCCCACTCTACTAGAGCGGTTGTGGTATCACTGGCGGAACTACGCTCGGTCTCCATTACTGACATTTGCAAAGCAGCCACTTGGAGCTCAATGCACACTTTTGTGAAGCACTATGCTTTGGACGTCCATGCCAGGCAACATGCTTCCTTTGGCAGGACAATCCTAAATGGACTTCTGTCCCAGGTGAGCTCCATCTCCTACCGCCCTGCTCTAGGGATTGATTTAGCTTGGTACTCTAACCCAGAAGTGTGAATAAATGGTGAAGACCTACAGTCCAGGAGGATATGAAAACTACATTCTTACCTTAATTCTTAATCTTCTTGACAAGTTTTCACCATTTATTCACACACCCACCCACCATCCTCGGGGCTCACTCAATCTGTTTTTGATCTTCACTCCCTCAGTTGGTTTGGGCTGTGAAGACATTTGAGTTGACCCTTCTTACATGGGTCAGAAGGGCTATCTTATACCCTTCCTCAGTCAAGGTGTTTATCTACTTGGTTTATGCTGCACCTCCTTGGTCAAAAAGGTACTGAGGCAGTTGGTGGGTCGACGCCAGTATAGCATATATGGCGTGAGCCAGTCTCATGGTGCCACGCATGCATGGTCCTATCCTGGCACCGGCTTACCTGAACATTTTTGGCTCCCGCAGGGTCCTAGTGCCTCCGGCTATAACCTAGAAATGTGACTAAATGGTGAAGACTTGGCCAAAAAGATAAAGAATTATGGTAAGAACATAATTTTCAATTCTTGCATCTTAATGCTCACAGATTCCTCACATTGCTTAGGGTTATATCAATAATTTTCCACCATCTTGCCGACATGGTGGGGGGGCGGGAGGAGAAGTGTATCGTCAAAGGCAGTATCTGAGAAATCATTCTCTGTATCTTCCACCCCACCCCCACTCCCACTGATAATGTCCCAACAAAGGCATCCATGATGTGTAAGATAGATTGCCTCTGCAGGTCCCTCACTTTGACACGCATGTTAATGTGACTTGTCAGTGTCCTTACTCTTTTTTCTTCCCTTGGGATCCCAGTTATTTTTTCCCAGCCATCATCAAAAATGCACACTCTAACCTGCAGCAGTGAACTGGGAAATCCCTGCAAGGCTTCCATCCCGCACAGTTGCCATTTGCCAACTCCCCCATGTTATACACTACAACAACACTTCATTTGATTAATCATTTTATTATATTTACTCAGTTCAAAACAGAAACATGACAGAGAAAATGATGCAACATGCCCCACACTCCCAAGTTTTAAGCATTCTTTTACACCAAGTTTTTCAGAATATGGTCCACAGCCTCAGGAAAGCTATCACAGGTGAGATACGGTGCTGGGCTAATTTTATCTTCATCCCCTGATCGATATTTGCCTGTAACAAAAAGCAAAAGAAACACTCAACAATGGCATAATTTTAAGTAGGCCACCAATGACAGGAGCGTGCTTTGATGTTTGGTCAACAGGGACATCGGGGTTTGGGGAGGGAGAACACTGAATCACTGATGAATGGGGGGCATGCGCTGTGGCAATGTTTTGACAATGGGAAATTTGGAGTTCTGGGAGGGGGGGGGAATACTAAGCCACTGATGAATGGGGAGAATGGCAATGTTTTGATATTGGGAACCTAGGGTTTGTGGTGGGGGACACTGATGAATGGGGAATGTGGAGGTTTTGTGAATAGGGACGCAGGGGGGAACACTGATCTACTAATGACTGGGTGATGATAGCAATGCAGTACAATGGGGGGTTGGGGAGGGAGGGCCACTAGACCACCAATGATGGGGGCATTATCACATGGTTTACAAGGGGGACATCAGGGATCTGGGAACAGGGAGAGCCACTGGGCCACCAGGCATATGGATGATGATGATATATATGGGGAATCGAGGCTGGAGCAGTCCACTGGACCACCAGGGATTATTTACTATTTCTTAGGGGATGGGGGCCACTAGACTACCAGTGTAGGTGTATCTCTATGTGTCTACATGTGTCGAGGATGGGGGATTGGGATGGGGGGCAGGGCCTGCTGAAGTGTTTGGGGTTCCCCCAGTAGGCTTATTGCTGTCATGGAGCCCTCCCGCTTGGCCGGCCTTCACCCCATATATTTGACTGTACACAATACACACATACCTTCAATATCTTCTCAGTACAACTAGTGGTATCTGTAGGGTTTCTAGAGGGTGACGGTGTCAGTACATACCATTCCTTCTACCACATCTATTACTGCCCGGGTCATAGCTTAGTAAGGCATTGCATGACAGCATGATCCCACATCAAATGTTGTACACAGCCCTGTGTTGCTGTTATACGCCGTTCATGTGACACAACACTTATAGATATTTCAGATATACTCTGCTGCTATGTACAAACATATCCTGCAACTATGGGACTGTTGCTCAGGTCAGCATACAAGTGGAGCTGTGTGCACATCCCAGCCTGTGGCTACCGACCTGTAGTTCCTGTCTGCCCTACAGATGGAGCTGTGTGTGCCAAGCAATAGCACCGGCCAAACTACATGGGAGTGCATGCAAAGCAGGCCATAATGAGATGCTAATGTGGCTGTTTGCCCATGGATTGCCTGAGTAAGCTCATTTGCATAGGTGCTTTGAATATAGCAAACATTTGCCCCAGGCTAATGTGTTAGCTCAGTGCAAACGAGTTAGCCCCGGGCAAACCTCTTAAAACCATTGCCTAGTTCTGCAGTGTGTGGCCTGCAATGTTGTGTGCAGTTGTTGTGCACCACTTCAATGCTATCACCCATATTGGCCACCTGCTGCAACACTGCCGTACTCCACCTCTGTGTGCATTGGGATGCTGTTGCAGTTAGCACTGCCCGGTTGCTATATTCACAGCTGTCTTAATTGATGGGCTATTTTTGCACTGCACTCTCAGCCCTGTTTGCAAGCCTTCGTTTACATGCTATATTCACCTGATTTAGCCCTGGGCTATTCCTTTGAATATAGCGTGCAAATGGTTCCAGGCTATTTTAGCAGGCCGGGCAGTGCTAATTTTTGCCCCAGGGTTCCATTTTGAATATTGGGCCCTTAATGTTTAATTTATAAACACTGACATTTGCGAGATTCTGGTAAAACAAATTTATCACACAACTTTTCAGTAACTAAGAATCCATTCTTATCTAAAACAAACATCTCCAGGCTGAACTAGATTTGTTCCCTGCACCAAATTTTGAAAAGTGCAGTGTTTAAATGATGTAGGAAATGTTATTAATTATTGATGTGACCCTACATATTTTTTGCTTGCCGTTTAACAACGTTTGAATTGTCTGCCGTGCTTTTACAGTGGCTTTTGTTGGACACAGGCACTTTTGTATTTTTCTGAACCACTAAGATTTCTTGTTAATGAGCGTCTCAGATTAGCAAATGGTATTTTATCTTCTTCAATTTGAAAACATGTTCCCTTGGTTGTTCATCATCAAACCAGAGATACACTGCCTCTGTCTGGGTTGCAAGGTAATATCACCACAGATATGGGCAAGCTAAACCACCTTCTGCTTCCTCTAGATAAAGTTTTTGTAATGGGATTCTTGGTCATTGGTTCCGTCACAAGAGTTTTCCTTTGATTTTCTCTAAATTACTACAAAAATATTTTTCTAATATTACTGGTATAGAATGAAACAAAAACAGCTATTGGGGAAGAATATTCATTTTGATGGTATTTATTCTCCCAAATAAAGCCAACGGTAGCAGCTTCCACCTCTCCAATACTTCCACTGTGTTTCCCATTACTGGAAGAAAATTTAGCTCATACAATCCTGAAATATTTTTGGGGCTATAAATGCCTAGATATTTAATTACATCCTTTTACATAGCATACAGCAGGTCTGAATTTTCTAATATACCGTTTTTATCTTAGAGCAGCATCTCACACTTTTTCCAGTTAATCTTATACCCAGATACTTCACTATATTGATTTATTAATGCTGATAAATATTTGCATGAATTCGTCATATCAGATAAGAAAATTAGGATATCTTCAGCATGAAATCAGTTGTGCTTGATCTCCAATTATTATACCGTTGTTGCTTTAACGTACCCTGATTTTTGCCACTAATGGTTCAATAAAGAGGGCAAATAATAAAAGGGATAGTGGACAACCCTGCCTGGTTCCCCTGGACAGGACAAAGGCATCCGACCATTCTTGACATGTTCTAACTCCAGCCCTAGGGGTAGAGTACATAAAACTATGCCACTCTAAGAACTGATCTCTGATTCCAAATCTTCTCAAGGCTTCAAATAAGAATGGCCAGTGGACCCTATCGAAGTCCTTCTTGGCGTCCAATGATGGGATAACCAAGATCGCCCCAATACAGCCTCCACTATGTTTATGGCTCTCCTTTGATGAAACCACTGTTGTCCTTATGAACTGACTTTGGGACTATTTTACTAAGAGGTTTGATAATATTTTAGTAAAAATTAGCATTCAATCCTGTTCTCCTGGAATAGGATAAAAGGGCCCTATATTCAGTGCCAGTCAGTTAGCGGTGCTTATGAGACAGTGAATGGCTGGCCTGGGAGCAACATTCAGATAGTTCATGTTCTGCAACTGGAGTGAACTACCTGTCTGAATATGGGGTTGTGTTAGCACAGTGACGATACGCCGTGCTCACACAGCCCTCTACAGGAATATGGCCCACAGGAGGGAATAGAGATAGCGCATTTTAAATGGGATAGTGCCACTGCTCTTGTGAACCATATTCAGCCATCAGCATGCTAATAAGCCCATTGGGCAAGCAAGACACGAAGGAACCATGTGCATGTCATTATGGGCTTATTAGCATGCCACACAATACCATCGTGCACAACTGAGTGGAGGCATTGTGTGGAGCTGTGCTGGACCCCATCCCCTGACTGATGATCTGCTGTACATGAATAACATCTAAGGGTAAACAGGGAGGAGAGGAGGCATTGTGGGTCACCCTGGAAATGGCACCACAATCCACAAAGGGGTTGTACACAGACCCCTGTTTCAGGGGGAGGAAATGGACAAGGAAATGATAGAAGGCATCCTTAGGATGGCAGAGAAAGGGGAGATATTGCTGATGGGGGACCTGAATATGCCAGATGTTAACTGGAGCACCTCTGCTGCAGCCACATCAAAGAGCAGGGCCTTTCTCGATGCCCTACAGGGGGCATGCCTCAGACAGCTAGTGCTGGAACCCACTCGGGAGGGAGCAATCTTAGACCTGGTACTCTCAAATGGGGACGGAGGAGGATCTCAGATCTAGAAGTGGGTAGCCATCTGAGACAAGTGACCACCAAACAGTGTGGTTCACAATAAACTCAGCTGTAGAGTCAAGCCATACAAAAGTGAAGGTACTGGACTTAAGGAGGGCTGATTTTGTCAAAATGGGAGAGTGTCTTAGAAAAGCACTAGCAAACAGGCAAGAAGGAGGGGTGGAGCAACAATGGGGAAACATCCAAACTGCCATCATAGAGACAACAAGCCTTTGTGTGAAGCAAATAAATCAAAACAAAAGAAAAAAACACTATGGTTCTCAAAAGAGGTGGCCGGGAAGGTTAAGGAGAAAAAGATAGCATTCAGGAAGTATAAGGAAACACAGAAGGAGCAGGACAGAGAACTGTGCCAGTTAAAGTAGAAGGAAGCAGGGAAGGCAGTCAGAATAACAAAGGCCCAAACCGAGGAAAAGATGGCCAACTTGGTTAAGAAGGGGAATGCATCCTTTTATAGGTACATTAGGGAGTGAAGAAAGACAAAGGGAGGGATACTGAAGCTGAATAAAGAGGAGGGTGAGTGGGCAGAGAGGGACAGTGATAAAGCAGGGATACTGAACGAATACTTCTACTCAGTATTCACAAAGGAAGAGGAGGGGGAGGTACTTAATCCAGTCAATAGATGCACTTTGGATAGGGGGGTCGATATCAGTCCTTTCACAGAAGAAAGGGTTCTGAAAGAAAGTACAGTTACGTAGGAACTTACCGTAACAGTAGATCTTCGAGATAGGTTCCTTCAGTAGGTCATTACATAGTGGACTAGCACCACCTGGCGTCTGGGCAGCACTAAAGACTTTTCTAGCAATACCTGATGGGGGACCACCCACCTGACATCAGCGTGGCCATATATAGTGGGTGTCCCCACGCCCACCCTCCACTTCTCCCGCCGGAGCCTGGAAGAGGCCTGGCAGCAGGAGTAAACAGGATTTGGAGTCCCTGTGTATAAAATGAAAGGGGGAAGGAGGTAGGGAAAAATATGACCTACTGAAGGAACCTCTCTCCAAGATCTACTGTTACGGTAAGTTCCTACATAACTGTACTATCTTACTTCAAGAGTGTTCCTTCAGTAGGTCATTACATATAAGACTGAATCCCAAGCAGTCCCTCCACAGAGAGACCGAGAGAAACAAGGGAGGAGGAGAAAAAGAAACTCCCAACAAAAACTGGGAACTAGAATGGACCCAGCCTAGGACAGAAGGCCCTGCAAGACAGCTAGGCCAAAACCCACTCTCCACCTAGAAGCAATGTCCAGACAATAATGTTTGGTAATGGTATGGACAGAAATGTAAATTACATACTTACCGTAATTACTGATCTTCTTGGACAGTCTCCATCACTCATTCACACTAGTGGGATAGCGCCAGAGGCGCTAGGACCAAGCGGGAGTCTAAAATTTTCAGAAGGGTCGATGCCGAGACAGGACCACGCATGCGCGAGACTAGCTGGTGCCCGTGCAGGCTATCTCGGCGTCAACCCTCCAATCGCCTCAGTACCTTTTCGACCGAGGAGGTGCAGCATAACTAATGAGAATCACTCATCCTGAGTTTCTGGGCCTTTGCAAGAAAGGTCAAAGAACAATGTCTTCAGAGTCTGAACCACAGGACCATGAAGACCAGGAAAGAAAACAAGCGAACCCAGGGGATGGTGGATGGGCATGTGAATGAGTGATGGAGACTGTCCAAGAAGATAAATAATTACGGTAAGTACGTAATTTCCATATCTTCCTGGACTAAGTCTCCATCACTCATTCACATTAGTGGGAGAGTACCGAGCTAAAACCAACAACCCTGAGTAGGGTGGTAGGAGATGGGGTTCACTCAGAAAGGACGGCCAAGGACTGTCCTGCTAATGAAAAGAGCTGTCTTGTAAAGAGCATCTAGAACATAGTGCTTACAAGATAAGCGCTCGAGTTGTAACTCACCACTTTGCAGACGACTGCAATGGGCACAAAATGAAAGTCTGCCAGGAAGCCGCAACCACTCTAGGACCAAAATTAATAGTGTCAAAGACATGTACTAATGTAACGTAAAGGGACCTCAGGAACTGAGAGAGTCGGAGGTAAAGTCTACTGGTTCAGGGTAGACCGGAAAGTGCAGATGGAAACCCTCAACTATCAAGTATGGCTGACCTGTGACCAACAGGTCCAGAAGCACTTGAACCCTTTACTTGGTGAGCAAAGGGGGTCCAGGTGGGGTTAGCCAATCAAGGAGAATGGTCTCCACTTAGTCACTGGAACCTTCCTGATGGAAGGCCAAGCATGACTTAGAAGCCTCTTGTGGTGGTCTGGTAGAACCAGATCCTACCCACTGCATATTCCAAATAGGAACCATCCTGCCCCTGTGTGTACAACTGTAGTAGCAGTCTCTGAACTCAGGGAAGAAAGGAAAAGTGTACAGGAGGATATGTCCACTGCGGAAAAAAACGGGCTGGATTCTAAGGCAAATAGAGGCAGATGTGCGTAGAGGAGGGTCACAGCAGGACCAAGTTAGGGCTAACCCTTTTGTTGAAAGTGACTGAAAGCAGAAGTGACTCAATGCGGTGAGGCACTACTCACTCTGGCCTCCCTGAAGGGAATAGGAAAGGACTCTAGTTTGTTTGCTGAAAAACAAACATCACAACTCCATCACGCACTTGGAGAGGATAGCTTCGTGAGCGACTGGCATGGAACCAGTGCGCAGGAACCGAAGGTGTGAATATTTGAGAAGCTACCTCAGAAAAAAGACCTACTTGACCTTCGGTCAAGAAGGAGTATATCGCCTGTTAAGTTAAAGCAAGCAAGGAAGTAGGAACCTGAGTTCCGACTCGGTGGAGAGTCGCTTCTGTTGCTGCGAGGCTCTGCTCAAGAGAAGAAAGCCTGATAAAAAGAAAGGGGATTAACAGACTGGGCAGTCGCCTAGGTCTGGGAAATGTCTCTGAATAAGAGAACTCTCTCGGAGAAAGAGATGACCCATACCGCGGCTGGATCAGACTCCCCCTAGGGAAAGAAGAAGTCAGGTACTCTTTACTGTACTCTGGAGACGAGCGCCTCAGGGGCTGAGGTGGAACCTGACCAGATCCAAAAAGGGGGGAATCGGGTAATTTCGGCTAGGCCCTGCGCTGTGATAAAAATTTTTTTTTTTTTTTATAGTCCGAGCCTAACAAGGCTTTCAGGCTGCTATTTCGCAAGGATTGTATTGATACAAAATGACAAAGATGTTCTCCATATAAGTGCAGAAGAAGCCTGAGCATCCATACTGAAATCATGACCGGACTAATAATCACAGCTGGAGAGATGTTAACCACCTGTGCCGAAGAAGCCACCGAAGGAGCAATATCACAAGGGGGCTATATACCCCTATCAAAGGAGCAGAAGAGCCTGAGTGGCTCCCGACCATTAAATTAGAATGTTCCACAGCGTGTAATTGTCTTGACTGAAAAAGTCTAGATGCAGAAATGTATGGTCCACGGACACAGTCTGAAATATTATAGTGGACCCCATTACTGCGGAACTACTGAAAAGATCTTCCATCATGGACTGTGATGATAGAGGGGACATGCCCTTCAGTATATAAAATGAGTCGTCCGCTGTATTACTGACCAAAAGGTCAGGGAAAGACCCATCTAGATGCACTTCTACCCCAGAAGGACCTCTAAGGGAGGTCTAGGTCAGAGCCACTAGAGACTCCACCATCAGGAAGGATGTCGAGGAGCTTGGTACCATGTAGAGAGCCGAGAAAGTGCTGAGCGGAATGAGAGATTTCACTGGCAGAACAGTACAGCAGAGTTCCATCAGCAGAAAATCACTGCATGACACAAGATCCCACATAGACCGCCACTCACTAAGATGTGTGGAAAAAAATAATCCGCAGAACAAGACTTCATTCTGCGGAAAACATCCTGCCACAAGTTCTGTGGAGAAAAAGTCCGAAAAGGAAAAATGTGTCACTAATTCTGCCAGACAGCACCCACTAGCACCCCAGCATCACTCGTGGCACAGGAGGGCACCAAGCACTGCCTATGCCAACCTGGGCGATACCCAAAGGCACCTGCGACGGTATCCGCAGGCACCCCGTCACCCATACAGCAATGGCAACCGAGGGCACCCCCGACACCCATGGTACCATGGCACCCATGGCAAGAATGGCACCCGAGGGCACCAGTGGCACCCATGGGCACCCCTGGCGGCACCCACAGGTGCCCGTGGCACCCAAGGGTGCCCGGCGCCACTCACAGGTGCTTGGCACCACCTAGACACCCACGGCACCACTAGCAGTGCCAACAACCAACAGCAGCAACAACAGCACCCACGTCGCTGCACAGAGCGACGGTGCCGACCAGGGCGCCGAACGAAAATGACAATGGAAATCCTGAGGAGAAGGAAAAAGGTAGTGCCCGTGCTGGCCCATGCATGGAAAAGGGAGAGGGGGGTAGGCACGAGAGGTCGACATGATGGCAAGGGCACCGTGCTCATCCAGATCCAATTAACCCGGCTCCGGTCCAATGCCTATTTCTTCCTACCGGGGGGGTAGGAAGAAATAGTCTGTTGGTTAACTAGGATCTGCGGCCTATCCTGTAGGTAGGGAAATGAGCAGACTAGATGGGCCAAGTGGTCCTTATCTGCTGTCAAAGTCTATGTTTCTATGGCTCCGAGGCCCTGAAATCAGGAACACAGCCAGGAAAAACTGGAGAAGTCAAACCCCCTGCTCCACAGGAGCGACCCAGAGGTGAAACTGCTCACCGGAGCTCCAACGAGGACAGAGATGGAGTTTGGAGTCGAGAATGCAGCCGTTAGGAGCGGGGCCAAGGGGAACCCACCAAAGTCGGTTCAGGCCTATCGCCCCTCCCGAAGAACAATCCTCGTGCAGACGTACCAAAGGGCAACCTCGAGTGGCACCAATTCTTCTTCTCCCAACGAGGAAGAAGAGCTCAAGGTTAAGCGGAGCCGGATCCCCTAGATTTGTGCTTCGGTGGACTGTCCTCCCCCCCCAAGCACAGGACTGTCCGTAGTTGGACTCCCCCCCTCCCGGTTCATTAAGGGCGGCGGACCGGACATAGCCCATCTGCCATAAAACCTTTCAAAACGAAGTCCTCCTACCATCACCGCTACCATCTAAGGACGACTCCGTTGATGGCAGGAAAGAATTTATTTTTCTTCTTCTTCATAATCTTTTTTTCTTGTTCATAAAATAAGAAGCTACTACTAAAATATTAAATTAAACAGTAAAACCTGCTGTCATATAGACGAAAACTCTGACTCCGGCAGACGAGCGACGTCGACATCCAAGCGCACTCAACGGCAGAAGAAAAGAAAAAATTACTCACCTTAGTAATGTTGTTTTCTTCTAATGGAGTCTTGCTATATTATAACATATGCAGTGAGTCCCAACCCTCGAACTGCTCCGGAGGTGAAAGAGTTAACTTTCCATGCCAGGCATGGAACGCTGAGCTCCAGCTCAATTGAAACTCTGTTTGTTGTTCTTCAAACTCAAACCGTCAGATCTTTACGAGCTAAACTCACTGAGGTCCTGTGTGGAAGCTGTAAACCTACACTAGCCAACTGGCTACTAAACATAAGAACACATTTTTTTGGTCCCAAAACAAAGACTCAAGTCAGTAGACACAAAAAATGAAAAACACAACACCAAGTCACCCCAAAAAAGGAGGGGTGAAAAACAACAAGGTGGGCACCTACTAAGTGCCAACACTGCACTGCCCACCTACATCCCAAAAACAGAGGTTCTGAGAAGGGCAGGCAGGGGGGGAGGTCATACTATAGCAAGACTCCATTAGAAGAAACAACATTACTAAGGTGAGTAATTTTTTTCTTCAAACAACATGAAGTCTTGCTATATTACGACATATGCAGACTACAAAGCAGTACCTCCATGGAGGAGGGACAGAACCTACTTAGGACATAGGCTCTGAAGCACAGCTGTGCCAAACCGAGCATCACTCCTAGCCTGGATATCCAGGGAGTAATGCTTGGTAAAAGTGTGAACTGTTTTCCAGGTAGCTGCTTGACATATCTCTAGAATAGGGATGTCCCTGGCAGCAGCCAGGAAAGCAGCTGTACCTCTGGTAGAGTGAGCCCTCAGGCCTGAGGGAGGAACCTTACCCAGTTTTTCATAGCAAAATTGGATACAAGAGACAATCCACCAGGCAATGGATCTTTTAGTGGCAGGTTTCCCTTTACCAACCTCACCATAAGTGAGGAACAGTTGGAGGGAGTCAAACCTGTGACCCTTGGTACGCTCTATGTAGTAACTAAGGGCCTCTTCACATCTGTTGTGCAGCCTCCTCTGCCAGAGGAGGAATGGTCAGTGAAGCACACTGGAAGAGATATAGATTGATTAAGGTGGAAATCTGAAACCACCTTAGGCAAGAACTTCCTGTTAGTCCTGAGGACCACCTTATCTCTATGAAAGGAGATAAAATCAGGCTCCACTGACAAAGCTTGTAATTCACTTATGCGTCTGGCAGAAGTGATGGCTACCAGAAACACAGTCTTCCAAGTCAAGTACTTAAGCTCTGCTGAAGACAAAGGCTCAAAGGGAGGTCGCATAAGCTGAGCAATGCAAACATTAAGGTCCCATGCAGGGGCAGGGTCCCTGAATGGAGGGATGGTGTGAAGCAATCCCTTGAAAAACTTGGAGAATACAGGGTGAGCTGAAAGAGGAGAAGAAGGCTAACTTGCTGAAATAAAAGCAGACACAGCTGCCAGATGCACTTTTACGGTAGCTGGTCTCAGCCCCAAGGTATTTAAGTGGACCATATAATCCAGGACTGTGGGTAAATCAGCAGATTCTGGGGAAATATGCTTTCCAGAGCACCATATGGAAAACCTCTTCCATTTGGAATTATAAGTAGCCCTGGTGGAAGGTTTTCTAGAAGCCTTCAGGATATCCATTACACCTTGGGAGAGGTGTAAACCAGCAAACTCTAACTCTTCAAGAGCCAGGCCTTGAGATTGAGAGATTTGAGGTTCGGGCACCAAACCCTCCCCTGAGCACAGGTTAACAGGTTGCGATTCCTGGGAAGACAGAGGGGAAGATGGACTGCTAAGGACAGTAGAAGTGGATATCAGGGTTGTCTGGGCCAATCTGGAGCAATCAGGATCATCTTGCAGGGTTGAGATCTGATTTTGACTAGCACTTTGAACAGAAGAAGGAAGGGGGAAAAGCATAGAGAAACTTCCCTTCCCAATTGAGAACTAAGGCATCCAGAGGGACTGAGCCCAACACTGGGGGCCTGCAGCAAAAAAGGGGAAGTTGGTGATTGTCTGGGGCTGCAAAAAGATCCATCTGCAGGGTGCCCCATCTGGCAAATACCACCTCCAAGACCAGGGGGTCCAGTGACCATTTGTGATAGCCCTGGGAAATCCTACTGAGAGCATCTGCCAGGACATTGTCCTTGCCTAGGAGGTGAACTGCTGTAAGGGAGGTGTTCAGGGAATAAGCCAGAGACCACAACTTCATTGCACAAGGCCGTAGACCGAGTGCCCCCTTGCTTGTTGATGTACCACATTGTGGTGGTGTTGTCTGTTCTGACCTGTACAACTTTGTTCTAAACAGATTTGGAAAAAGCTTGAAGTGCTAGAAAAACTGCTCTGAGTTCCAACAGATTGATGTGGAGCAGAGATTCCTGAGGGGACCACAACCCTGGGTAGTGAGGTCGCCCATGTGAGCTCCCCACCCCAAGAGGGATGCATCTGTAGTAGGGATTAAGGAGTGAGACTGAGTGACAAAAGGAACCCCTTGTCTGAGATTGCTCTAATCCTGCCACCACTGTAGGGCCTGGATCAGGGTTCGAGTCACTGGGATCAATTTGGTTAGAGGGTCTTTCCTTTGAGACCAAAAGGCTCTCAAATGGAACTGAATGTCCCTCATCTGAAATCTGGCTCCCTGCACTACTGCTGTAGAAGCAGCCATGTGCCCCAGGAGCTGTAGAAAATGCCTTGCTGGTCGAGACACCTGCAGGGTGAATGAGGAGGCCAGAGACACCAGGGTCCTTGCCCTGTTCAAAGGAAGGAAGGCTCTAGTTTTTTCTGTGTTCAGTTCTGCGCCTATGAAGGTGAGGAGCTGGACAGGCTCTAGAACTGACTTTGATAGATTCAGAAGGAAACCTAGAGAGGTGAGCAGTTGCTGAGTTATCTGTAGGTGTAACTTGACTTGGTCTGGGGACTGGCCCACTATGAGCCAGTCGTCCAGGTAAGGGAAGATGGCAATTCTTTGCCTTCTTAGAGAAGCAACTGCTACTGCTAGGCATTCTGTGAATACCCTTGGAGCAGAGGTGAGGCCAAAGGGCATTGCTCTGAACTGGTAATGACCTGAGGGCAGCTCGAACCTGAGGTACTTTCGATGGGAGCTTCTGATGAGAATATGGAAGTAGGCATCCTTGAGGTCCAGGGACGCTAGCCAGTCCCCTGGCCTTAGAGAGGGTAGAATAATTCTCCGAGTCACCATTTTGAATTTTGGTTTTAAAAGGTGCTTGTTTAAGTAGCTGAGATCCAGGATGGGCCGCCATTCTCCTGTCTTTTTTGGGGTAAGGAAGTACCTGGAGTACAACCCTTTGCCCTGGTGTAGGGGTGGAACCCTTTCCACAGCTCTGACAGCCATGAGGGAAGAGACCTCTGCCTCTAGGGCAAGTGCCTCTGGTGGATTTGCAGGTGGAAAGGATCTGGCTCTCATCTTTGGAAACTTTTTGAAGCTGAGAACCAGTCCCTGGCTTACTACTTCCAGGACTCACTTGTCTGATGTCAGACACTCCCAGTCCTGGACAAAGTAAGCCAGCCTGCCCCCTACAGGTAGTTGAGAATCGGCCCTGGCAACCCCATCAGGGTGCCTGCTTGGCAGGGGCTTTGGGCTGAGGGGTGGAAACAGGCCTGCTGGCACCCCTTCTGCCTCTCCCTCTAAAGAACCCCCTCTGGGCATAAGCGGAAGAGAAGGCCTGGGCTTGGTAAAAGGCCTATGAAAAGGCCTGCCCCTGCCCTGGGAAGCTGCCTTGAGGAGTGGCCTGCCTTCCTTGGCCTGTGCACTCCTATAGGTGGTCCTATACTCATCCATTTTCTTCATGTAATTCTCTGTCTGCTCCCAAACAGGGAATTACCCACAACAGGAAAATCCATGGCCTTAGTCTGGGTATCCTGTGACAGCCTAGTACATCTGAGCCAAGCCATTCTGCGAAGTGCCACAGATGTAGCCATGACTCTTGATGACACATCATTTGAGTCCACTGCAGCATGGAATTGCACCTTGATGCCTCAATACCATCAGCAGCCACCTGCTCCAGCTCCTTAGCAAGCTGGCCAGGGATTTGCTAGAGCCATAACAGTATCCCATCTGGATTTCTGATATCTAGCAACATAAGCCATATAATTTGCCTGTCTGAGTCCCAAGGATGCTGCCATGTACTGTTTCTTTGCCATGGCATCAATCCTCCTGGAGTCCTTGTCCGGGGGGTGTGAAGCCAAGGGAATATTTGCCTTGTCACAGGCTGCAGCCTGCACTACCCCAACATGGCTGCACTGTTGTGAAAGGAACTCCGTATCAGAGCCTGACAATGTGTACCTCTTGTCCATTCTCTTATCCACAGGAGGTATAGTGTGAGGAGTTTTTAGAATTTTAAAAGTCTGTTTCCCAAAAGATTTATGCAAGGGAATAGACAGTCTCTTAGACTGTGGGATATCCATCATTTCCACATAGTCAGGCTCCTCTCATCATCCACAGCTTCTCCATAGGGAGCTGGAGGGTTTCAGCCACTCTTTTATAAAACATAAAATGAGAAGGGACTCAGAAAGCCTAGGAGGAGACACTCCTGAAGGTCTGTCTGGGAGATGTCCGGGTCAATGGGCACATCCAGACTTTCAAATCCACGCTCACTCTCCTCATACTCTCTTCCTCCTCCGGTTCATAATATTCCTCTAAATCATACTTTGAACGTGGAACCGCCTAACCGGCGCTATTTGATGGTGCCGGGTCGGTCGGGAACCGGAAAGCGACTGGACAATTTTAATCGCTTTGGCTATATCTTTAGTGGTTGGAGAGGAAAGTTTTGGCTCCACACCAGCTGGTTTCCTAGTTCTTTTTGCTGGAACCGACCCCTCAGAGTCAGTTCTCCTTTTGCCCGAGGAAGTCTCGCCCTGGTCAGAGGGCACTCCCTCTAGTTCGGTTGGAACCGAACCGGGCTGGCCATCCGGTTCAGCGGACTTTTTGGCCTCCCTTTCCCTGAGCATACCAACTCTCTTTTCCAGGGTAGCTGCAGGAAAATTTTTACAAATCTGGCAGTCTGCATTGAGGTGGTCAAACCCCAGACAATAAACACAGGTGGTGTGGGGGGTCAGCCTTGGCAAAGACTTCCCCCACACACACTGCAGTGTTGAAACCCAGTGGGCCCGGTTTTTCTTTTGGGTTTCTCAGACATAGTGCCAGTTCTAACCAAACTTACCCATTTATGGCAATCCGCCAGGCAAGACCCTCTTATCGGTTCCCAACCGTGTCACGGGTCATGGAAAAACCCATAAGAAAATCCGTTTTTTTTTAGAACCGATAAGAACCAGTAACCACACTCTAAATCACAGATTAAACCGAACCGATAAACAGTTTACAAGTTCCACACAGAAGAGAATTAATGTAAACCTATCTAGTACTCACAAATACCACAGACAGAGCCTGAACCGACCGGTTGCGGTTTAAATTTGGTCGAAAACCGAGAAAAACAATACTTTAACCGACAAAATGAACCGAGCAGAAGGAGAAATCTCCGGAGCGACTGTTCAGTGAGGCGGAGTAAAGAATCTGACGGTTTGAGTTTGAAGAACAACAGACAGAGTTTCAACCGAGCTCGAGCTCAGCGTTCCATGCCTGGCATGTAACGTTAACTCTTTCACTCGGAGCAGTTCAAGGTTGGGACTCACTGCATATGTCATAATATAGCAAGACTTCATGTTGTTTGAAGGAACTGAGGTGGTTGGAGGGTCGATGCGAGATAGCCTACACAGGCATGAGCGTAGTCTCGCAGTGCCGCGCACTGTGGTCCTGTCTTGGCGCTCACCCTTCTGAAAAGTTTAGGCTCCCGCTTGGTCTTAGCGCCTCCGGCGCTATCCCACTAGTGTGAATGAGTGATGAAGACTTAGTCCAGGAAGATCTCCAAGTTGCTGCAGCGCAAATATCTGCTGCGGAAACGTTCCGCAAAAAAAGCAGCAGAAGCAGCCATGCCCCTGGCAGTGTGACCTCTGATGGGACTCGGCAGAGGTTTATCATACTTCTGGTAACAGTAATGGATACAGTTACCTAACCAATTGGAAAGGCACTGCTTCGAAACAGCTTTGCCTGCTGACCTGGGGGCAAAGGAAACAAAAAGCTGATCGCATTTACGGATATCCTTAGTTCAGTGTGTATAACACCGAAGGATCTGATGGACGTCCGTGGTGTGCAGGAGTGCCTCACCTCTGTTCGCAGGGGATGGAAAGTAAACTGGAAGCTCCACTGATTGGTTCAGTGTGACTTCCGACACCACCTTGGGTAAAAAGAAAAAATTACTCACCTTAGTAATGTTGTTTCTTCTAATAGAGTCTTGCTGTATTCTGACATATGCAGTTAGGTCCTGCCTTTCAACTGCCCCAGAGAACAAAGAGTTAAACATTCCATGGCCAGCATGGAATGTTCACCACGAGCTCGGTTGAAGCCACTGTCTGCTGTTGTCTAAACTCCAACCGTCAGATCTTTACGAGCAATACTCACTAGAGGTTCTGTGTGGAAACTGTAAAACTCAAACTAGCCAACTGGCAACTATATTTATATAAAAGGGTGTTTTGGTTTCAAAGCAAAGACTCAAGTCATACTTTAGTATGTTAGTAAAAATATACTGTAGTCGTGACTTACAGTATATATTTTTTTTTAGTATGTTAGTAAAAATAAAAATATACTGTAAGTCAGGAAACCCAAAAAACAAAACACATCCCAAAACACAACACTCACCCAAAATAAAGGAGGGTGAAAAAGGGACACCCCTAGGGTGCCAACACTGCTCCTGCCCACCCACATCCCAAAACCTAGGTTCTGAGAGGGAAGGCGGGGGGGAGGTCAGAATACAGCAAGACTCCATTAGAAGAAACAACATTACTAAGGTGAGTAATTTTTTCTTCAAACAACATGAAGTCTTGCTGTATTCTGACATATGCAGACTACCAAGCAGTACCTCCATGGAGGAGGGACAGAACCTACTTTGGAAACAGGCTCTGAAGTACTGCTGTGCCAAACTGAGCATCACTTCTAGCATGGATATCCAGAGAGTAATGCTGTGGTGAATGTATGGACTGTTTTCCAGGTGGCTGCTTGACAGATTTCTAAGATAGGAATATACCTGGCAGCAGCCAGGGAAGCAGCTGTACCTCTAGTAGAGTGAGCCCTCAGACCTGAGGGTGGAGTTCTACCCAGTTTTTCATAGCAGAATTGTATACAAGAAACAATCCACCTGGCAATAGATCTCTTAGTGGCAGATTTGCCCTTACCAACCTCTCCATATGTGAGGAACAACTGGAGGGACTCAAACCTGTGACTCTTGGTGCGCTCTATGTAGTATCTGATAGTCCTTTTAACATCCAAGCTGTGCAGCCTCCTTTCTCCAGAGGAGGAATGGTCAGTGAAGAAAACAGGGAGAGACATAGACTGATTGAGGTGGAAATCTGAAACCACTTTAGGCAAAAACTTCCTGTTAGTTCTTAGGACCACTGTATCTCTATGGAAAGAGATGAAATCAGGTTCCACTGACAGGGCTTGCAATTCACTGATACATCTGGCAGAGGTAATGGCCACCAAAAACACAGTTTTCCAAGTCAAATACTTAAACTCTGCAAAGGACAAAGGCTCAAAGGAGGGGGGTTGCATAAGCTGAGCAATGCAAACATTAAGGTCCTAAGCAGGAGGAGGGTCCCTAAAGGGGGGATTGGTGTGCAGCAATCCCTTGAAGAATTTACAAAACACAGGATGGGCTGACAGAGGAGAAGGCTTGGCTACTGACAGGAAAGCAGAAACAGCTGCCAAATGCACTTTAAGTGTAGCTGGCCTAAGGCCTAGGCCATTGAGATGGACCATATAGTCCAGAACCGTAGGCAACCCAGCAGAATCTGGAGAAATATTCTTCTTAGAACACCAAATAGTGAACCTTTTCCATTTGGAATTGTAAGTCTTTCTGGTGGAAGGCTTTCGAGAAGCCTTAAGGATATCCAGAACCCCCCTTGGGAAAGATGCAGGTCAGCAAACTCTAACTCTTCAAGAGCCATGCCTTGAGATTGAGAGACCGAAGGTTCGGGTACCAAATCCTCCCCTGAGAGGATGTCAACAGGTTGTAATTCCTGGGCAGAGACAGGGGAAGGTGGACTGCTAAGGACAGCAACAGGGGGTACCAGGGCTGTCTGGCCCAGTCTGGAGCAATCAGAATCACTTTGCATGGTTGTGACCTTATCTTGACTAACACTTTGAACAGGAGAGGGAAGGGGGGAAAGCTTACAGAAATTTCCCTTCCCAATTCAGGATCAGAGCATCCACGGGGACTGAGCCCAAGACTGGGGGTCTGCAGCAAAAGAGAGGAAGTTGGTGATTGTCTGGGGCTGCAAAAATATCCATCTGTGGAGTGCCCCATCTCAAGAAAATCACTTTCAAAACTAGGGGATCTAGGGTCCATTCGTGATGGCCCTGGGATATTCTGCCCAGAGCATCTACTAGGACATTGTCCTTCCCTGGGAGGTTAACTGCTATCAGAGAGGTTTGCAGGGAATAAGCCAGGGGACCACAACTTCATTGCTTCTGTGCACAAGGCCATAGACCGAGTGCCTCCTTGCTTGTTGATGTACCACATGGTGGTGGTGTTGTCTGTTCTGACCTGGACCACCTTGTTCTGTACAGATGTGGAAAAGGCTTGCAGTGCCAGAAACACTGCTCTGAGTTCCAAGAGACTGATGTGAAGCAGAGATTCCTGAGGTGACCACAGCCCTTGGTGGTAAGATCCCCAGATGGGCCCCAGCCCAGCAGGGAAGCATCTGTGGTGAGTATCACTGAATGAGACTGAGTGACAAAAGGAACTCCTTGTCTCAAATTGTCCTGATCCTGCCACCACTGCAAGGCCTGGATCAGGGTTCGAGTCACTGGGACTAGTTTGGTAAGGGAATCCTTTCTTTGGGACCAGAAGGCTTTTAAGTGGAACTGAATGTCCCTCATCTGGAATCTTGCTCCCTGGACCACTGCTGTGGAAGCTGCCATGTGGCCCAGAAGCTGAAGGAAATGCCTTGCTGGTCGAGACACCTGTAGGGTGAATGAAGAGGCCAGTTCCATAAGGGTCCTTGCCCTGTCCAGGGGAAGGAAGGCTCTTGCCCTTATTGTATCCAGCTCCGCCCCTATGAAGGTGAGGAGCTGTACAGGCTCGAGAACTGACTTTGGAAGGTTGAGAAGGAATCCTAAGGAAGTGAGCACTTGCTGAGTTATTTGCAAATGTGACTTGACTTGGTCTGGAGACTGACCTACTATGAGCCAGTCGTCCAAGTATGGGACGATGGAGATCTTTTTTCTCCTTAGGAATGCAACCACTACTGCCAGGCACTTTGTGAAAAACCCTTGGGGCTGATGTTAGGCCAAAGGGCATTGCTCTGAATTGATAGTGGCCTGAGGGCAACTCGAACCTGAGGTACTTTCTGTGGGAGCACCTGATGGGAATGTGAAAACAGGCATCTTTGAGGTCCAGGGAGGCTAGCCAGTCCCCTGGCCTTAGAGAGGAAAGGATTATTCCCAGAGTCACCATTCTGAACTTTGGTTTTAAAAGGTGTTTGTTTAGATATCTTAGGTCCAGGATGGGCCGCCATTCTCCTGTCTTTTTGGGGGTTAGGAAGTACCTGGAGTACAATCATTTGCCCTTGTGTAGGGTGGGAACCCTCTCTATGGCTCTGAGAGCTAGGAGGGAAGAAATCTCTGCCTCTAGGGCAAGGGTCTCTGATGGATTTGCAGGTGGAAAGGATCTGGTTCTCATCTTGGGAAATTTTTTGAAGCTGAGAACCAGTCCCTGGCTTACTACTTCCAGGACCCACTTGTCTGATGTCAGAGACTTCCAGTCCTGTACAAAGTAAGCCAGCCTGCCCCCTACTGGTATTGGAGAATTGGACCGGGCAGACCCATCAGGGTGTCTGCTTGGCAGGGGCTTTAGGCTGAGGGGTGGATGCAGGCCTGCTCATCCCCCGTCTGCCTCTCCCTCTCCCTCTGAAGAATCCCCTCTGAGAATAAGAGGAGGAGGCCTGAGCTTGGTGGAAAGGCCTGCCCCTGCCCCTGGACTGCTGCCTTTGAGGAGTGGCTTGCCTTCCTTTTGCCTGAGCACTCCTGTAAGTGATCCTGTACTCGTCCATCTTTTTCATGTAGTTCTCTGTCTGCTCCCCAAACAGAGAATTACCAATAACAGGGAAATCCATGGCCTTAGCCTGGGTATCCTGTGATAGGCTAGTACATCTGAGCCAAGCCATCCTCCGAAGAGCCACAGATGTAGCCATGACTCTTGATGAAACATCACTGAAGTCCACAGCAGCATGAAATTGCACTTTGGATGCCTCAATCCCATCTGCAGCCACCTGCTCCAGCTCCTTGGCAAGCTGGTCAGGGGCCTGTTTAGCCAGAGCCAGCACAGTGTCCCACCGACTTCTGGTATCTAGCTGTGTAGGCCATATAGTTAGCCTGCCTGAGTCCCAAAGATGCTGCCATGTACTGTTTCTTTGCCATGGCATCTATCCTCCTGGAGTCCTTATCTGGGGGGCGTGATGCCAAGGGGATATTTGCCTTATCACAGGCAGCAGCCTGCACTACCCCAACATGGCTGCATTGCTGGGAAAGGAACTCTGTGTCTGAGCCTGACAAAGTATACCTCTTGTCCATTCGTCTGTCCACAGGAGGTATGGAATTAGGAGTGTTAAGAATTTTATGTGTCTGTTTCCCAAAGGATTTGTGGAGGGGAATAGACAGTATCCTGGACTCTGGGATGTCCATAATTTCAACAAAATCAGACTACTCCTGATCTTCCACTGCTTCTTCCATAGGAAGCTGGAGGGTTTCAGCCACTTTTTTGTAAAACATAAAGTGAGAAGAGGACTCAGAAAGCCTAGGAGGAGAAACACCTGAAGGTCTGTCTGGGCAGATGGGTCTGGGTCAATAGGCACATCCAGACTTTCATAATCACCATCATCATCCTCAAACTCTCCCTCCTCCTCATCCGGTTCATAAAATTCTTCCAAGGTGTAATTCGGAACCGACCGAACCGAGCCCCTGCCAGATAGTGCCGGTTTGGCCGGAACCGAAGTAAGCGATTGCACTATTCTTATCGCCTTGGCTATCTCATTGGCGGTCGGAGTATGAATTTCAGGGTCTGAACCGGACGATTTATCTTTTCTTTTAACCGGAACAGACTCCTCAGAATCGGATCTCCTTTTGCCCGAAGAAGTATCGCCCTGGTCAGAGGGCACTCCTTCTGGTTTGGTCGGAACTGAACCGGGCTAGCCATCCGGGTCAGTGGACTTCTCTGCCTCCTTTTCCCTCAGTCTACCTAATCTCTTTTCCAGGGTAGCTTTGGGAAAATGTTTACATATTTGGCAGTCTGAATCGAGGTGGTCAAACCCTAGACAATAAACACAGGTGGTGTGGGGATCAGCCTTAGCAAAGACTTCCCCACACACACACTGCAGTGTTGAAACCCAGTGGGCCCGTTTTTTTCTTGGGTTTCTCAGACACGGCCAATCCTAACCAAAACTTACCCCTTTTTCAGCAATCCGCCAGGCAAGACTCCCCTATCGGTTCCTGACCGTGTCACGTGTGTTGGAAAAAAACGTAATAAAATCCGTTTTTTTTTTAGCACCGATACGACCGGTTACCACACTCTAAGTAAATACACAAACTTTGTTACCTGGAACTGATCGGTTCAGTCGAACTGATCCACAATTTACAAGTTCCACACAGAAACTATAAGAAAAACCTATCTAGTACTCACGGTACCACAAACAGAGACTTAAACCGACAGAACGGTAGCATGAATTTGGTAAAAACCGAGCGAAAAAAGACACTTTAACCGACTTTTTTGAACTGAGCAAAGGAGAAATCTCCGGAGCGACTGTTCAGTGAGGCGGAGTAAAGAATCTGACGGTTGGAGTTTAAACAACAGCCGACAGGGGCTTCAACCGAGCTTGCGGTGAACATTCCATGCTGGCCATTGAAAGTTGAACTCTCTGTTCTCCAGGGCAGTTGAAAGGTAGGACCTAACTGCATATGTCAGAATACAGCAAGCCTTCATGTTGTTTGAACTTAGGATTTGTCCTGAGGACCGCCTGGTCCTTGTGGAAAATAAGATAAGGCTCTTTACATACTAGAGTCTGAAGCTTTGAAATCTTTCGAGCTGAAGTAACAGCAACCACAAATAACGTCTTCCAAGAGAGGAAGTGTAAATCGCAGCTCATCACTAGTTCAATTGGGGGGAGAGTAAGTTTCTCCAACACAAAGTTCAAATCCCAAGGGGGTGTAGGGCTGCGGATGGGGGGGGGTTCAGATGGAGTATCCCTTTCAGAAAGGTTTTTGAGACCTCCAACTGAGCCACGGGTTTACCATCCAGCGCTCGTGGTACGCCGAAAGTGCCGAAAGGTGGACCTTCAAGGAAGAATACGACAGACCCGAGTCTGAAAGATGGAGGAGATATTCCATGACTTGCAGAGCAGAACAAGAAAATGGGTTCCAATTCTTGGAAGTTGCCCAAATGGAAAAACATTTCCACTTCATGGCATAAGTGGAATGAGTAGAGGGTTTTTGAGCCTCTATTAGGACTTGAGTGACTCGAGAGGAGACCCCGAAGCGGGAAACTGCTATGTCTGCAGGAGCCTCACATGAAGATGCAGTGTCCTGAGCCCTGGATGAACAAGACGACCTCAATCCTGGGTCAGGAGGTTGTGAGTCACTGGTAGTGGAACCCGTGGTTCTCTTGATAACTGCTGCAGGAGTGGGAACCAAATTTGTCTCGGCCCGAGAGGGGCGATGAGGATCATCCTCGCCTTCTCTGCCTGAAACTTGAGGAGAACCCTCTGGAGAACAGGAAACAGAAGGAAGGCGTACAAAAATTTCCCTGTCCAAGAGAGAGACAGCACGTCATGCCAGAAAGCACCATGTCCTGGAACGAGCGAGCAAAATCTACTAAGTTTTGCGTTGGAGTGGGAGGTGAAGAGGTTAAGATCCGGACTTTAGGAAGAGAGATTCTGCCACTTCCTGATTTAGTTCCCATTTGTGATTTAGGGTCTGAGACCTGCTGAGACAGTCCGCCAGGACATTTTGAATGCCTGGAACATGCACAGCCACTAGGGCCAGATCGTGCTGAACTGCCCAGTTCTACACCCGCATTGCCTCCCTGCAAAGGGGGTACGAGTAAGTTCCTCCTTGTTTGTTGAGGTACCAAACTACTGACATATTGCCTGTCTGGACAAGCAGTGATCCCTTGGGAAGGAGGGTCTGAAAGGCCTATAAGGCGTACAAGACTGCCCTCATTTCCAAAACACTGATGTGTAACGATGCTTTCAAGCTGGACCACAGTCCTTGTGCTTGGTGCTCCCCATCCCATGTTGGATGCATCCATAGTCAGGGATGCCGAGGGAGCCAGGCTCCTGAAAGGAAGACCCAAGGAAAGGTTGCAGGGGTCCCTCCACCACAGCAATTCTTTCTTAACTGCCAACGACACCAGGACCGGATGTTCCAGGTTGTCCAGGAGTTGGTCTCACTGAATAATGCTCATGTGTAGCCTCACAAGGGGAACGGTGGTGATGGAGGCTGCCATCATGCCAAGAAGTCAAAGGACCTCCTGGGCTGGGATGGTCCTGGATGAGGCCACTAAGGAAGCCTGATGGACCAGTGTCTCTACCCTGTTTGGAGGAAGGAAGACTCTGCACTGGACCGTATCCAGAACCACCCCAATGAATTGAAGTCTGTGGGACGGTATCATGGATGATTTGGGAATATTGACAGTAATTCTCAGTTTGCCAAAAAGGTCCAGAGTAAAGAACAGAGCCTCCAGTAAGGAATCCCTGGAATGGGCCAAGATCAGCCAATCGTCTAGGTAAGGGAAAACCACAATACCCTGGCGGCATAGGAAAGCCGCCACCACCAGGCACTTGGTGAACACCCGAGATGCCAAGGACAGACCAAAGGGGAGGGCTTGAAACTGGAAGTGCTCCCCCTGGAATAGGAACCGCAGGAATCGGCAGTGGCAGGGGAACAGCGGGATGTGCAGGTAAGCATCCTGCATGTCCAGAGCGCACAGCCAATGATTCTCCAAAAGAAGAGGGAGAAGGCTCTGGAGCGTCAGCATCCAGAACTTTTTGTATTCGATGAACAGATTGAGTGCTCAAGTCAAGGATGGGTTTCAAATCTCCTGTCTTTTTTGGAACCAGGAAAAAGTGGGAGTAAACCTCCCTTCCCCTTTGCCAGAGGGGAACGCGCTCCAAGGGTGTAGACATGCATACTCACTGTACACATCTGTGTACGGTTTTGTTGCATGCCTGTCACAAACCATATGCCTTTCTGTTAACATTTTCATTCTAATCTCTAGTACTTGGGTTAGTGTAGGCCACTGAGGACTGTCTCCGTTTAAACTTCTGTTTAGAAGACAGATACATGTATAACCTCTTTAAAGATTAGAGAAATCATCTGAAAACAATCTGACTTGTTTGGAAGGGGGTGCCATTTGGAAAGGTTGTGTACATTTTTTAATGGGAGGGGTGTAATTGTTGGAGATTGTATACAAAATTAAAATTTCTGGCTACACCCCTGACGTTCTCTATATTGCTTCCTTGAGCAAGAGGCTTTGAATTTCTTCTCGAACGAGAAGAGCCTGATCCCTGGAGTAGGAAGACCTTTTTGGTGGAAAGTCTGGTGGGATCTCCAGAAACTCTATGGTATGTCCCACTGACACCAGTTGCAGGACCCATGCATCGGAGGTTACGTCCTCCCAGTCCTGCGCATGGCGGGTGAACTTCCCCCCCACTGGCTCCACGCCGTGAGGCTGAGGTGGCAGGGATAGTGAGTCAGGAGGTGGCAGGGCATTCAGGAGGAGGGCCTCCTGACCATCTCTGGTTTTTGGAGGTATGAGGGGTGGCAGAACCCGTGACCTTGCGTTTCCCCTGATGTCGAGCCGGGGCCTGCTTCCTCTTCCCCTAGGTCCTTTTACGAAAGGGCTGTTGCTGCTGTTGAGCGCCCGATCGGTACATGGACCACACTGATCTCAGGGCGAGGCCTCTATCCTGGAGATCAGTGATGATGGCTTTGGTATCGCCACCAAAAAGCACCGAGTCTCGGAAGAGGGTGTCATGAATCGCAGACTGTACCTCATTGGCGAGGCCAGAAATACGAAGTCAGGCATGCCGTTTTAAGGTGACAGCTGTTGCCAAGGCGTGGGCTACAGAGTCAAAAGGGAGTTGTATGTAGCCTGCAGAGCATGCCTACATGAAACACATGAGAGGCAGAGATCCTTGGCAAGCTCTTCCTTGAAGCTTGAGGGGTCCATAACTCGGACTTGGGCCTCCAGCCTGGTCATGGTAACTTTCTGGTGTGACACCATATGGGTCACATAATTTAGGGATGGGAGCGCACATGTGGCCGAAGCATAAACCTTCCTACTGAACTGGTCCATCTGCCTCTACTCTTTGTCTGGAGGAGAGGTGCTCATGTGCTTAGGTACAGACGAGTGATCATGAGCAGCCGAAATCACAACGGAGTCTGCCTTTGGATGCGCTTTAAGAAAAGGAGCTTCCTTAGGCACCCGGTACACTCTGTCCACCCTCTTGGGGACACCCGGGATGGAATGAGGCATCTGCCAGACCGTAGAGGTGAGGTCCTTGTGAGGTCCAATTCAAAGAGGAATCGGTACCAGGGACAGAGACCCTAAGTCCAGGTGTTCGCCAAGCCTCTGTCGCATGGAGTCCTGATCCTCCGACTCCCAATCAAAAGAGTCTTTCATGGACCTCAAGAGGTCTGAAAAGGCAGGGTCTTCCGGGAGGCACTTGGGGGAAACCTTGCCCTTCAGAACCTCCTCCTCATCATCATCGTCATCTGCCCCCTCGTCCAGATGGTCGCGAAGGTCCGGGAGAACAACGGTTTTATGGACCATCCCAGAAATGTGGACCACGGATGGAGGAGAAGAACTCCTTGGGGACAGAGATCTGGGACAGCGCGGGTGTGGGAGCCTGCTTTCCAGATCTGAGACCAACTCCGAGCGTGCCCCCTGCCACCAAGACTGAATTAAGGTCTTGAAGTCCGGCATAGCCGGAGCTGGTAGAGGGGGGGAGGAGGTTGGGGCTGAGGGGGAGGGGGCTGAGGAGGGGGGATTACCGGGGGAGGTGGGTAATGGTACCCTGGAAATGGTATCCCTGGTAGGGATTGTACCTAGGGTAGTACTGTCCTGAAGTACTCCAATCAGGAGGAGGACCAGCTGGGTAGTGGTCCCCAGGATACCCCAGGGAGGTAATGAGGAACAGTTTGGGGTCTAGAATAAATCCCCAACATCAAGGGGTCTGATAGAGGGGGGACACACGTTGGACCCACCGTCGTAGAAATCGGTGGTGGATCCAGCGTCAGGATAGCTAACATCTGAGATATCAATGTCGAGATCGGCACCACCCGATCCGCCTTCGGAAGGGGATCCAGCCTTAGAGAGGCCAGCATCAGGATTGGATGAAGGGGACCTGACGGAGGGGCCGTACCTGGCACCGGAGCCAAGGGCTGGGGCAGACGACTGGGTCTGGACTCTGAAGTTGTCGTCAGAGGTTCCGACTTCGGGTGAGGGTTCGCTGAATCCGACAGTGGGATCGGGACCGTGATAGTCACTGGATCAGGAGGGATCCCACCCGATGGGAGAGGAGGGGACTCCTTTCCAGTGACCCCATCAGGGGAGTGCGGAACTGACCCCGAGGAATGGTCTTCGACATCGAGGGGCTCCGCACTGTCCTTGCCTGAAGTACCCACCTGAGAAGGGAAGGGTACTGGTGGGGGAGAAGAAGGGAGAGGGGAAGAAGAGAGGGGGGCAGTCTCTCTCTGGTTTGTCCGGACATTGGGTGAGGCGCCGTTAGGCCCAGACGAGAGAACCACGCCTGAGCGGCCATCAGAGATGGGCATCTTACCAGACGGAGCCAGGCGGGCAGGGGAGAAGCCACCAGCCGACTTATCGGCTGTAGCCGGGAGGGTCCCCGAAGTCTGGGAAGCCAACTTACCAGTGGGTGGGCGGTCCCCGGAGAAGCCGGGGGACGACTTAGCGCAGCACCAGTGCGGCCATCGGAGGAGCCGATGGATGACTTACCCATGGAAGTTTTGTCCGACTTACTGTCAGAAGTTTTCGCTTTAGGCAGCGGCTGAGAAGCGGCCTTGCTCGTTGAGGGCCGATAGGCCTCTGGCTGGGCCTCCGCGGAGCGAATCCCACTCCCGAGATTTCTCCTTGCAGTGCTCTTTTTTGAGGGAGAAGAGGACTCGCGGATCCGGTCCATGTGCTTTTCCAAGGAAGCAAGACGGACTTTTAAAAGGTGGGCCTCCAAAGTCTGCTGTCTCTGCTTTCTGGTGGCCTGGTTGAAAGGCTGGCACTCCGGGCAGGATGAGACAGGGTGGTCTGGGCCCAGGCAGATCACACACATGAGATGGCCATCCTTATGAGGTATTTGTGTGCTGCAGGACGACCTTCTTCTTAGGCGAAGACATAGGCTAAAAATTTGAAAAGATATTAGAAAAATAGCGAGGGAAAAATCCGACGCAAGAACTATTCACGACGATCGCTAATGGAAGTCTGCAATGCGATTGACATGAGGCAATGGCAGGAAAGAACTGGACGGCGGGCGTGGGGACCGCCCACTATATACGGCCACGCTGAAGTCAGTCACGTGACGTCGGGTGGGTGGTCCCATCAGGTATTGCTAGAAAAGTCTGCCGTGCGGCCCAGATGCCAGGTGGCTCTAGTCCAATATGTAATGACCTACTGAAAGAACCCTCTCAAAGTAAGATCTCCTAAAACTGAAGGTGGACAAAGCAATGGGGCTTGATGGGATTCACCCCCAGAATTCTAAAAGAACTAAGGGGAGAACTAGTAACACCACTGACTACCCTTTTTAACAAATCATGGGAGGATGGTGTGGTACCTGAGGACTGGAGGAGGGTGGATGTGATTCCCCTTCACAAAAGTGGGAGCAAGACAGAGGCAGGAAACTACAGACCTGTCAGTTTGACCTCAGTGGTAGGGAAAATGATGGAATCACTTCTGAAGGAAAGAACTGTTGAGTACCTAGAGGCCAGTGGGGCACAGGACCCAAGGCAGCGTGGATTCACAGAGGGAAGGTCATGTCAGACGAATCTAATTGATTTCTTTGGGTGACCAAAGCAGTAGACCAGGGAAGGGCTGTGGACATGGCCTACCTAGACTTTAGCAAGACATTTGACATAGTCCTGCACAAAAGAATAATAAACAAATTAGCCAGCCCCCAGTGCTTGGCACTAACTAACTAACCACCTTTTTAACATAGCTTTTATTGATTTATAATAGTTTTAGATTTTGTTTATTTATTGTTCTATGAAATTGTACAGGCGCTTTGGTTTTAAGAAAAGCGCCTTTTTTAAAAATAAAGTTTGATTGATTGATTGATAACCTGATAGCACAGATGTGCAGAATATACTGCTGAGCCACTAACAAATAAGGAACACCCTCACGATCTGGCATTGTCCTTTACGCTTTAAATCTTGCCGAAAAGTCTTCAAGCTGGTCCCTCCCACCCACCTGGGTGGTATACTCCTCGGCTCCGCCCCATGATGCTAGATCTTGCCCGCTGGAAGCAGAGATTGTGTGCCTGAGCCTGGGGAGGTCGGGTGGGTCTGTGTGGATGAACAACATATACCACTCCTATAACTACTGTTACAGGTGAGTAACCTGTGTTTCTAGGGACATGGATATGTTGTTCTATCCACACTATCTGGCAGACTCCTAGCAGTTCTCTAGGAGAAGGGAGGCAAAGCGCACACCCCCTAACTAGGAAATAATGACTGAAGAACTGAGGCCACAAAACCAGCATCCCAGCATGACTCTAAGTCAATGTGGTAATGGGAAGTGAAGGTGTGCTGCTTTCCAGGTAGCAGCCCTGCAGATTTCCTGGATAGGGACATCCCTAAAAGCAGCCACTATCGCAGCGCTATGGTGGGTGGAATCAGCCCCTAGCCCTCTGGGAGGCTCCCTACCCGCCAACCTATAGCAGAGAACAGTGCAGTAAGTGATCCACCTGCCAATCGTCTGCTTGGCTGCAGGTCTGCCACGTGCAGCTTCAGCATAGGTGACAAACAGCCGGTGAACCTCTCCCCGAACTCCAGCCGTGCGCTCTTTGTAATAAGCAAGCGCTCGTCTCAGGTCCAGAGTATGGTGCCTGTGTTCGGCCTCCGAGGTGTGATTCGGGAAGAACACTGGAAGAGTCATCACCTCATTAAAGTGAAACTCCAACAGAATCTTTGGGAGGAACTTTGGGTTGGGGCACAGGACAACCTTGTCCCTGTGGAAGACCAGGTAAGGAGACTCCACCAAATGCACCTGGAGCTCACTGATCCTTCTG
Source organism: Neoceratodus forsteri (assembly GCA_016271365.2). Lineage (NCBI taxonomy): Eukaryota > Metazoa > Chordata > Ceratodontiformes > Ceratodontidae > Neoceratodus > Neoceratodus forsteri. The sequence continues at coordinate 488,300,558 of CM057449.1, forward strand.
GCTGACATGACAGCCACCAGGAAGGTGGTCTTCCATGACAGGTGAGATATGTCATACCTGTGCATCTGTTTGAATGGCTTGCCCATGAGCTTTGCCAAAACCAGCAGCAAGTCCCACGGTGGTGGTGGTTCACGCACTGGAGGGGAAATGTGATCTAGGCCTTTGAAAAAGCGCCAGACCACCTACTCCTGTGCCACCAACTGCTGACCAGCCTGCGCTTGGTAAGCAGAGATGGCTGCCAGGTAAACCTTCAGGGTCGTTGACAAAAGTCCTCCTTGGCAGAGAGACCACAGGTAGTCCAAAATGCTGACCACTGGACAGGATGAAGGGTCCAACCTCTTTCCCAGACACCAAATGGAGAGACTCTTTCATTTGAAGGCATAACATTTTCTGGTCGATTTCTTTCTAGATGGCTCAACTACAGTGAGGACATCTTTGGAGAGACCCAAAGCCTGGAACTCTAGCTGCACAGGAACCAGGCTTTCAGGTGCAGGGATTGAAGGTCTGGGTGGTGTACCTTCCCCTGATTGATGGAGAGCAGGTCCAGGCATATAGGAAGACACCTTGGGAGCCTGTTGCTGAGGCTGAGGAGATCGGGGTACCAAATCTGGTGAGGCCAGTTCGGAGCCACCAGGATCACCTGCACCTTGTCCGTCCTGACCTTGAGTAGCACTTTGTGGATCAAGGGAAGTAGAGGGAAGGCACAGAAGAGGCCTAGGGTCCACAGCCTTGAGAAGGCATCCCCCTGCAGCAAGCCCTGCTGAGGGGGTGGGTACAAAGCCTCAGCTTTGCATTCTCCCTGGAGGTGAACAGGTCCACCTGAGGGGTGCCCCACTGGGAGAACAGACTGTGAACTACCTCCGGATGGAGAGACCACGCAGGAGATGCCTCACCCACCTGGCTGAGGGCATCCTCCAGCTGATTGGAGGCTCCTGCCACATGGATGGCTAGAAGAACCACCTCCAGGCTGCACACGAGAGTCTAGACATGGAGAGCTTTCTTGCACAGGGGCAGGGAGTGTGTCCTGCCTTGCTTGTTGAGGTAGTACATAGTCGTGGTGTTGTCCATCTGGACTTGAACCACTTGACCCCGAACAAGCGGAGCGAAGATGCGAAGGCAGTCAGCGCCAGCCGGACTGTTTGGAGCTCTAGGAGGTTGATGTGGCATTGGGACTTCTTGGGGGTTCAGAGCCCGTGGATTATGTCTTCCCTCAGATGGGCACCCCAGCCCATGAGATAGGCGTCAGTCCTCAGGATGCCTGTTGGCTCGGGGCGGACAAAAGGGATCCCTTCCTGCAGATGCTCTGGGACTAACCACCACTGGAGGGCGTCCCACATCCTCTGGGTCACAGTGACCAGCTGGTCGAAGTGATCTTTGCATGGAGACGACTGGCTGGCCAGCTCCCATTGCAGGGAGCGCATATGCCAACAGGCCCATCAGACCACGCTGGTTCAGGTTGCCATGTAACCCAGAAGGTGCAGGAAGTCCCAGGCAGGGCACAAGTGCCCAACCCGCAATGATCGGGCAAAGGAGGAGAGAACCTCCGCCCTGTCTGCCAGGAGATGGGCTCTGTCTGGCTCAGGAAGAGTTGAGCTCTGCCCAGATGAAGCTGATCACCTGCGAGGGCAGGAGTTTCGACTTGGTCTCACTGACCAGGAGGCCAAGGTCGATGCAGGTCTAGAGGGCCAGATCCCTGGACCACTCCACCTCCTGCCTGGAGGGACCTGCTATCAGCCAGTCATCCAGGTAGGGTACAACCGTCCCCTCGGTGCTTCAGGTAAGCTGCACCACTGCTATGCATTTGGTGAAGACCCTGGGGGCCGAGGAGAGGCCAAAAGGCATGGCCTGGAACTTGTAGAGGGTTCCCTCGGCTCAGAAGCAGAGGAACCTTTGGTGGGATGGATGGATTGGGACATGAAAGAATGCGTCCTGAAGCTCCAGAGAGCAAAACCATATGCCTTGCTCCAGAGATGGTATGATCTGGGACAGAGTTACCATTTGGAAGGTGCGGGACCTGAGGAATTTGTTCAGGTCATGCAGATCTAGAATGAGGCACTATCCCCATCTGCTTTGGTACTAGGAAGTGCCTGGAGACAAACCTAGGGCGTTCCAGAGGATCCACAATCCTGGCCATGACCTCCTTGCGGAGGAGTTGGGCTACGTTGTCTCGAAGAGCAAACCGAGAGTCTGCAGATACCAAGCCCTCCTGTGGGCTGTGGATTCGGCTGGGAGACTACTGCTTGAACTGTAGAGGCAGACCCTAACTGACCAATTCCAGGATCCACCTGTCCATGGTGAGAGTGGACAAGGCAGAAATAAAGTGGCAGAGCCAGCCCCCTACAGGAGGACCCAGGGGAGGCGTGACAGGTATGAGGGTGGCAGTCCCATCCCATCACAAAGCAGGCTTGGAGGACGATGATACGGCAGAGAAGCCACCGGTTCCCTTCCCTCTGGTCTTTCAGACCACTGAGGCCACAGACTTGGGGTTGGGTCACCAGGACTGAGCATGCTGGCCAGACTGATGCTGGGCTGGTTTTGCAGCAGGAGTGGAGGGCCAAAAGGACTTATTCTTCTGCTGCTTGGAGCCCTTGGGATCCCTCTGGGAGGATGTAACAGAGTCCAAGGTGGCACTGAACTTCTTGATACACTAAAGGTGACCCTCTACACCAGGCCCAAAAAGGTAGGTGCCTAAGAACGGAACATCCGCCAGCTTGTGCTGAGTGTCTGCCGTGAAGGTCGGGATTCGCAGCCAAGCCCTATGGTGCATGGCAGCTGCAGATGCCACCAAGCGGGCACAGGAATCTCCGATATCCACAGCCATTTAAAGTTGCTGTTTGGCCACAGCTCGACCCTGGTCCTGGACCCACTTGACTGTAGTCTGGAGGTCCAAAGGAAGATAAGGAATCACCTCATCCAGACAGCCCAAAAGGGCATGGGAGAAGTGTGCCATCATGATGGCCGAGCTCGCCTGGCAGAGGTCGAGCGAGGCAGCAGCATAGACCTTTTTAGCTGAGTGGTGAAATTTCTTGGACTCCTTATCCGGTGGTCTGTCAATGTCCCCTGAATTGCCTGAGCACCGAAACACGGAGTCAGCCACCAATCCTTTGACCGAAGGGTGTTCTGTGAACCCTGAGAGGGTACTGGAGGACCCCGCATATTTGCGGGCCATCCGGGCTGAGGGCGCAGGGCAGGAGGCGGGGCGCTGCCAAACCTCCAGGGCAGGACCAACAATGGCCTCGGCCACTGGAAAAGCCTCTGTCGGGAGAGTCCCCTTTATCCAGAATCTCTGTGAGGGGACAGCGAGCCCGCTTCTGGATGGGCTCCAATTTCATCCCCGTGGATTCGGAGATGAGACAGAGGATGCCCATGAAGGACGTGGGACCTTCCTCCATTGAGAGGTCCCCCACTGACTCCACATTGATTGGACGGGAGTGCAGTGAGGAACCCTTGGAGTCTGCATAGAGCGGCCTACCGCTCGAGTCACTCCAGACCCACCGCGGATGGTTAGGTGTAAGAGTGACCGACAGCTGATGGGGAAGCCCCTGATTGGCCAAGACTCCTTGGTCGGAGCCCCGGTCGGCGGCTCCACCACAATCGGGGGAGAGGCCAGCTTCAGCCAAACAGAGGTGGCCTGTACCGTCTCGCAGGGTGGAGGAATAGTGTTCAACAGTTCTCGCTGGGTGGGTGTCAAGGCGACAACCAAGTGACGGCCGTGTGGGAGCTGGGGCCGTTTCAGACTGACATCATCAACTGTTGCCACGTAAGGTCTTTGTAGTGTTGCTTCAACTTGCGTCGAAGCCTCTCCTCACCCAAGGAGGACGAAGACGAATAGCGGTGGCAGCGCTTCCCATGGTGCTGACAGCGAGACCGCTAACACCAGTGGGACCTGCTGAACCCAGAGCGTAAGGAAGACCTTGACCGCTAGGGGTGCCACTGGGGGATCTTGGAGGGAGCCAGGGAGTGCTGCGGCTCCTCCTGGTCTAGGTCGGTGACTGGAGGGTCCAGTTCAGCAGGCTAAGCCGACTCTTCAGTGGTCACCAGCAGGACCGGAGTCCTGAACAAGGAATTGTCGGCCTCTTCGGACGACAACCGGTCAACTGGGTCAAGGAAAATCTTGGTCGCATTGTCAGCCGGGCCTGGATGGGGGCACCGTGAAGCCAGCAGCCAAGGCTGTGGTTTCAACTGTGGTCAAAACCTGAGATTCCCGAGACCAAGAACATTCTCAATCCCAAGAATGTCGACGGTGAGTCTTCTGCTTTTCTCTTTTGGACTCCTTCTTGCAAGAGCTGTGTGAACCCGAAGGGCCCTCTCCCTTGGTCGGGACAGACTGGCACAGCTCCTTAGAGGAGCCCGAATAAGTGGAGCCCAACTTGAGTGGAACAAAGGCCACAGCCGAAGAGGTCTCCGTGACGGCCCAAGCCGCCTCCTCCTCGAAGGCTGTAAGTTACTCCAGCTGCTCGGCAGACCACGCAGCCGCACAGACCATCCAACGGGCGTCCTTAGAATTGTCCGGCAGATGTCGTTTTTCCAGGCAGCCCAACTTCAGGCGGGCGAGGCAATCCTTGATGACCAACATGTGAAACGACCCACAAATATCACAAGCCTGGGGATCATGCTTGTGGCCCAGGCAGTAAACACATGTGGTGTGGGGGTCTGTACACATCTTCTGCCCGCATGGTCACCAGCAAAATTGGGATGAAGACTGCTCCTCCATCACAGTCATGATGGAAGATCGAGTTGAAGATGGAACTCTAAGTTTTGGAAGTAAATCTGAAGATTTGAGCGCCAGGGCCTTCTCAACATGGGAGTGGTAAGGAGGGAACCTGCTTCTTCCAGCGAAAAGGAAGATCTGGCGTCATGGGGTGGAGCTGAGGGATATATCACTCGCATGGGTGAGAGGAGTCAGTTTGAAGACTTTCCAGCAAGATTTATTTATTTGAAAAGGTTTCACCAGGAAAGACAACGAGCTGTAAACAACTCGTTTCCAGAAGCGTCATGGGGGGTGGGGGTTACATAATGTGGGAGAACAAACAGTAACATAGTAAAATAAAATGCATACAGTGTAGTAAAGGTACATACAAGGGTGCTAATACAAATGAGCTCAATCCTAGGCAACAGATAGTTACGTAATGAGAAAAATATAAGGTAGCAACATAACAACTGGAAAAAAAAGAGGCATAAAGGGTTAAATACATCAATGTGCAGATAAGCTTGGGTAGTGGCAACCCGGGAAGAGGTAGCCCATGGGGATCAAAAGTAACAGGCTGAGCCCTGCGATTAAGTGCTAATTAGGGCAGGTGGGCATTAAGTGCTCGGTGGGTAAACAAGAAGGGAGATTATCACACAAGTGGAGGAGGGTGTGTGGGAAGGACTGAAGGGAAGAGGGGGTAGGAGTGAGGGGCAGACAGGAGATATTTACCTTCAGGGTATTGAAGAATCCTGCAAGCAGATAAGCCCTAACAGAGAGGGAGGGAGGGAGAGAAAGGGAGTGAGGAGGGAGGGTGTAGGGGGTAACCACAAGAACTCCATCCCCTTCAGGAAGCCGAGAAACCTGCACAGGGACAGGGCCCGGCATAGAAGGGGAAAAGAGAGGAAGGGCAGAACAGGGAAGAAGGGAGAGGGGGTAGGCCAAGACCTAAACAACAAGGGTTGCTGAGACCCTGAGAAGGGAGAGGGGGTGGGCCAAGAAGTTGTACAGCTCTGGTTGCTTGAACCCCTCAGGGGTGCGGGGGCTGGCAGAAAAGGAAAATAGGGGTGGGGGAGGAGGGCTTGGGGAGGTGGGCATGCCAAGAAATGTTCTCCATCAGGAGGTTGAGAACCCTGCAAGCGGGTTGACCCTTCAGAGAAGGGGAGAGAGAGAGAGAGGGGACCCAAATTAGGCAGAGTATACAGAGGTGGAGGGCAGGAAGTGGGGCAGGGGTGCTGGAGGTAAACAGCTAAAGGTAGCCTAGGGTAGAAGAGGGTTTAGCGTGGGAAGCCAGGAAGAGTTCTCCTCCGGGGTGTAATGAACCCTGCAAGGGGCAGGTCCTGGCAGAAAAGGATAGAGAATATAGGGGAAGGGGAGGGGGAGTAGAGGTGAGGTGGAGTAGTAGGGGGAGTAGAGGGGAGGTGGAGAAGTGGGGGCAGGAGGAGAGGAGGTGCAGGTGGCACCAACTAGAAGTAACCTACAGGGAGAGGGGATGGCTGTGGGAAGTAGATAGGGACAGAAGGGAAAATTAGGTGCAGTTACATACATGAGCTGTGTGTCTACGAAGGAGGAATGAAAGCGAGTGGCGGGAGTGTGCTGACCGAATTTCTAACGGGAAGGAGTTCCAGATCTCTGGAAATTTAAATGAGAAAGCAGAGCGGCCTGCCACAGTTTGTCTGGGTGGGAGGGCGAGGGATCTGTGGGTGGAGGAGTGGAGGGAGTAGGAGGATAGGAGAGGATAAGAGGGGGGACAAATATGGTGGCAAGGAACTAAGCCAGAACTTAACAGCAAAATTAACGATGTGTGACTTGCGCCTGGCATGTAGGGAGGGGAATGAGAGCAAGGAATAAAGGTCACAGTGATGAGTACATGGAGGGCAGCCAAGAAGGTAGCGGCAGAAGGAGTTAAAGAGGGTATCCAGTCTGGATAGGGCGGTTTTGGGGGTAGAGCAGAAGACTATGTCCCCGAAGTCGAGGACTGGGAGAATCATCTTTTGGACGATTTCTGGCCTGGCTTGTACTGGGAGGCAGCTGCAGTGTCTGTACAGAGCCCCAAGTCTAGGGTGCAGTTTATTATGGATGGCGTCTATATGTACCCCAAAATCAAGATGCTTGTCAAGCCATAATCCAAGGTACTTAAATGAGATTGCACCATCGAGCGTTGAGCCAGAGAGGGTGTGGAAAGTGGGGGTGGAAACAAGCCGGGGCAGTTTTTGCCTGGAGCCAAAGGTCATAGATAATTTTTTTAGAAATTTATATTTATTATTTTTAGTAAACATTCATCTATTTCCATATGCAGTACATAAAAAAAGAAACAATAAGTACCACATGAGGGCGCCAACCCTCTTGATACAAGCAACATAAGATTTGGACTGCATTTATAAGATACAGCATTGGGGATATACCATGTCTTACACAAAATATCTACAGTGACAAATCACCTTTTATATGCTGTGTTTTGTAAGCCCATGAGCGGCATGCTACAATAATAATGGTAAAACCCTTTTTTAATAAAACCCTTCTCCCAGAAATGGGAGATTGTAAGAGAGCATGCTTAACTATGGTTAATGTACCTACAAAAGGTACTATGCAATCAGGAATCTTCAAAAATGTAAACACTTGGTTTTAGGACATTATTTCAACTGATCTTACAGTGAACTCGTCAACTTAAAGTTTTCAGCTAGGGAAAGAACGCCAGTAAACACAAAAACTCTGTTCCTTTACCCAATTCAGCTTCTTATTTCAATCTTGCTGGTCAAAAAAAAAATATTACCACTTAATATAAATGTCCACTTTTAAAGTAGCTAGGTATAGAGGCAGTTCATAATGTCCTTCGTATTAAACAGCAAACCTGAACCCGAACTAGATCCACCTAGGTATCCACTTCCTCCTCTTCATCAGATGTCGACTGGGAGATGTCCCTTCTCCTTCTCGTTAGATGTACATGTTTTTTGTGCCCAATTCAGGGCTTCCACTGAGTCCGAGAAAATGTAGACCCTCTCCTCGTAGACAATTCTTAGTCTGGCTGGGAACAGCATGCTGTAGGAGATTCCTGCCTCTCGAAGCATCGCCCGAATGTCTTCAACCTGCTTTTTCTTTTGACGGTTGGCAAAGATTAAATCTGGGTAAACAGACATCCTCTGGCCGTCTTGCAATAAAGTGCATTTCTGTCTAGATAGGGCCAATATCAGGTCTCTAGTCCGGACCCCATCCATCACTGCTACTATTGCCCTGGGGGTTTCAGTATTGCTTGACTTACCACGAAAGGCCACACTATACGCCTTTTGGATGATGATATTTCATTCTGCAAGTGGACTGCCGAGCTGTTGCTCTAACCAATCTTTGAGGAAAAGTCCCAAATGCTCTCCCTCGCAACCCTCTGGCATGCCTAGTATCCTAATATTAGCAGCCCATGCTTGATTCTCCAGGTTCTCAAGCCGGGATCTCAGATGTGTATTCTCCCTCACCAGAGTAGTTGCAGTGCCCACTGTTGATTCAGCATACTTTTTAGCTTCACTCGCTTCTGTTTCCATTGAGCCGACTTCAGATTCCAAAGTTGTAACTCTGTTTGTTAAAGAGTCGAACCTCTCAGCCAGTCCGGCCATAGACGTTAGCATTTGGTTAATTTTATGGCCCAAAGTCTGTAGCATCTCTTCTCCTTCTGCGATAGGCTCAGCAACAGTGCGGCCCTGCATACACCGCGTGGCAAGTGGTCCTGAGGCATTTTTACTTTTTGTGCCCTCCTGGTGTGTTTTATCTAGTTTTGGATTTCCCATCACTGTTCAGATAGAATTCCAATGTCTGATGCTGTATTTTTTGTTCTAGTAGCGTTATCCATAAGTTCTTTTTATTGACTTTTAATTTTGTTACTTATCGAGTTTCAGATCCCTGCGGCCATATTGCTCAGGCTCCACAGCGCCTCCCCATAGATACTGTTTTTTTTTTTTTTTTTTATGTTCATGGAGAGTTGGTTTGCAATAAACCAGCCTTGGATGTTGTTCAAATCCAGCTGAAGGCTGGATGCCACTTCGGAGGGGGATGTCCCTGAGAAGAATAACACAGTGTCATCTGCGTACATGTGTATATCTGCAGATGTGCAGGCATTAGGAAGGTCATTTAGGAATATGGAAAATAATATGGGACCAAGTACTGAGCCTTGGAGGACACCAGTGTTGATTGGAAGAGGAGGGGAGAGGGAGTTGCCCACCCTGATGGACTGAGACCGACCTGTGAGGTAGGACCAGAACCAGCTGGTGGCGCAGTCACAGAGGCCAGCTGCAGATAGCTTGCTGAGGAGGAGGGAGTGGGAGACAGTGTTGAAGGCTTTGGCCAAGTTGACAAAGATGACAGAGGTGATGCGTCCCTGATCCATGCCTCAGAGAATGAAGTCAGTGAGCTGAAGGAGGGAGGAGGTGGTGGAGTGGGCTTTGCGAAACCCAGACTGGAAAGGAGGGAAAAAGGAGGAGGAGTCCAGGAAGGAAGAGAGTTGTTACAGGGCCAGATGCTCCTGGAGTTTAGCCAATGTGGGGAGGAGGGAGATAGGGTGGAAGATGCAAGGGTTGGAGGTATCCCCACATTTAGGGAGTGGGATCACTGTAGCAGACTTCCAAGCATCAGGCACCGCAGTGTAAAGAAAGGAAAGGTTCAGCAGATTAGTCAAGGGAGAGCCAATGGAAATGGAAGGCAGGTAGAGTAGCCTGGGGTCAAGGCCGTCAGGGCTTTTTCCCTTGAGAGGGTTCAGTCTGTAAAACACGTAGGATGTTGTTAGGGAGAATGGGTCTGAAGGAGAAACGTGGCATTGCCTTGGGAGCATAGAGGGGAGCTGTAGAAGCCCCAGAAGCAATGCTGGGAAGGGATTTAAGAAGGAAGGAGGCACAGGTAGTGAAGTATTGATTGAATTCAGTGGCCACTGAGGGTGGGTCATCAACAGTGCGGGTACCAATTTTTAGGGCGGGAGATGGGGATCAGGTTTGGGGGGAGAACAGGGTGTGGATGACCATCCAGAATTTGGAAGGGTTATTTATGTTTGCCTTGAATGATGATTAGAAGTACTCCACCTTGGCGAGGCGGACAGCCTTGGTGCATGTGTTGCAGAGTGTGTGATAGCGCAGTAGGTTGTGTGGGGAGCCAGAGGATTTAAACATAGACCAAGCTTGGTCTCTTGTATGTTGGCATTCTATGAGTTCAGCAGTGACCCAGGGGAGGTGACTGCCACGGACCCTTGCCTTTCAGAGCATGACGGTCTCAGACTTTCAGGAACTGGGAGCTAAAAAAGGACAGGGCAGAGTTAATGGAGGGGGCAGTGGTAACTGGCCACCAGTCGATATTGGACATGTCATCATGAAGTGAGGATAAATCTAGGGATTGGTAGGAACGGAAGTTAACAATAACAGGAGGGGACTTAATATGGCGAATTTTATGCACACAGTAGACCATATGGTGATCGCTGAGGACATCGAGGAGGATACCAGAGGATATGACACGGTGGGGATGGGAGGTCAGCACCCAGTCGATTAGGATACGCTTCCCTGATTTGTGATTGTGACGAGTTGGGTCAGAAATTAATTGCGTTAGGTTTAGGGAAGAGACGTGGTTCTGAATTTTTGACTGTGAGCTGGACAGCCAGTTTACATTAAGGTCACCTAAGATGAAGAGTTCACCAGGTGAGGCAGTAGAGGAAAAGGTGGAGAGTACATCTGTTAGGAAGGGAGGGAGGGAGGGAAGAAGGTTTGGGCAGCAATATATTCTGCCTACAAAGATGGGAAGGGAGAAGGGGAGGGATAGTTTTATAAGTAGCATTTCGAAGGTAGAGGCAGACGACTCAGAAAGGCAGACAGAGTACTTGATAGCAGTAGATATAGATGTGGTGACACCTCATTCCTTGGATTTGCAATCCTGTCAGATGAGGGAGTAGCCTGGGATGGAGGTGGCTGAGTCAGTGATTTTGGAGCTGAGCCAAGACTCCATTAGGATGATTATAATGGGTTTTAGGTGAGACATGAGCGGCTGCAAAAGGTCAGTTCTGGGGAGTAGGATTTGGATGTTTATGTGCAAAAGTCTTAGTCCTTTTGGTAGTTCAGGTGGGGAGATGGGGGAAGTGCCAGGGTTAGGCTCAATATCACCAGATGTGAGGAGCAGTAGTGAGATGATTAGTCTTGTGAGGATGGCAAGCCATCTTTTAGAGGGAAGCAGAGGATGGTTGTGAGCCGAAGTGGACCTAGAATTTGTGTTGTTTGCAAAAAGAGGAGGACACGAAGGGAGGGGAGCAAGGATCCAGATCTTACGAGGATGCCTGCTGCGGTGTGCCTGGGGTAGAACAGTAGCGGAGGCTGACAGAAGGAGGGGAGAGTAAGGGAAGTGGAGGGGGAGAGAGGGGAGATATGGGGAGTAGTAGAAACAAAATGGGGAAGTGAAATCAGGGAGAAAAGGAGGGGAGGCATGCCAGGGGAGGGGAGCATGGTAAGTGAATGGAGGAGGAGGAGGGATGACTAGATTTGAGAGTAGTAGCAGAAAGGGGGCAGAGAGAGGAGGTGATAGATGAAGAGATTAGGGAACAGAAGAATAGCAGAAAGGGGGGGAAGAGTAGGGGTTGGGAATGGTATTCAGAAGGAAGACAGAGGAGTGCTGAGGAAGGATGGGGACCAGATAGAAGATCTGCTGTAGATGGGAAGGGGAGAATAGCTGCAGACAAAACGTTGATTCGGTGGCAGTGATCTAATATAATTAGCACTTTGGAGGCATGGCGAGAAAAATGTGAGGGCAAACTGTAGAAGGGAGCCAATGGGAGGCGAAGGGGTGGGCTTAACTGTATTTAATAGAGGCCGGGGCCAGGGTCGGGGAGAGCGGGAGGGACAAAATCCCTTGTAGTAATGAGCAGAGCAGGGGTCAGCTGCATCTGTGTTTGGCATCGGGTAGGTTGTCGGGCGCCAGCCAAGACAGCAGCGGTGCCCTGGGGCAGGTCCCAGTGGGAAGAGGAAGGGAAACTAGTTAGGTTTTAAAGGCAGAAATTTGGGGGGGGGGGTTACAGAAATGGGGAGATGGGCGGAGGCAACAGAGAGGTTAGCAAATGGCCTGGAGATTTAAAGGGGAAAGAACAATGCCAGATAGTGTGGACAGAACAACATATCCATGTCCCTAGAAAACAAGCAGCAGTGGCAACAGATGCAGCGCATGATCATGATGATGTCACACATGTTGGAGAATTTTCCTTTTAATATTTTCTTATAATTTATTCTTGACTGCCAGATTAATTCTCCTTTTTGCTTCTCTGTTTTTCCTTAGGTGTCCCTTTGGCACATTTACTTGGCCTGTCTAGCTCCACTGCCATTCAAGCTGGTACTCAGTGTGGCTTATTCCAGACATGGCAGAGCCCCTTTTGATCAGCTGTGCTGCCTGCCCCAGGAAACAACATATGGCATTGAAGCTGGGAGGACCTTTTACTATCTCAGAGGCGTGGGAAGCGATAGAGCCATCATATATATGGTAATGTCTTTTCCCTTAGGTCCACTCCAACCACCCCAACATACTACAGGCCATGTCTGCAGCATCACAATTTCTGCTGTTGGAGGAGCTGCTGGAGTGGACAGGTTGACTTCTTCCCCCGGGGTCAGTGCACAAAGCCTCTGCATCGCACCCTAGGACCTACTGGTCTGTGGTGTGGGTGTTGGATCCTGGATCTCTCCTCTTGGCAAAGCATTACCAGCCTGCGCCACCAGGCATTGGAGCCTTTCTCATAGCTAAAACATTGGTAAGGCTCAGAGATTTGCTCAGCAGAATTTTTATAATACATATCAAGCACCCATCAGGGTCTCTCCTTCAGCTCTGCTAGTGTCTTGGACTCTAGTTTTGGATACCATGTCCAGAGTTGTCACCTCTACAAATCTCTAAGTGGTCTGCATATTACTAAGTGCCAGTTTTATTGCTACTGGGGAGGTGCTGGTCCCAAGGGAAGGAAGGAAGGAAGCATGTTTTGACTGGCTGGGGGACTGGTTTCAAGGCAGGGCTTGACAAATTTTAAAATTAGGTACTTGTCCACGGACAAGTGGCTTGTCCAAAAGTAGTTGTCCCAGTGCTTGAGTTGGTAGTCCCGGTATAAAATGGCATATTTTTAATGGAAAATATCAAACTACAGAAAACTCAATGGATTTACTGTAGTAGTTGTTATTTAGTGTTGAAATAGACAATAAGGAGAATAAATAATATGATTTTATTTTTGTCAGCAGCATGTCAAGCATAGACAGAATTAGCATCAGCAGCGAGGAACTGACACAAGTGTGGTTGCAGCAGCAGCACAGTGAGAACATCATTACAGCAGAGTAGTAGACAGTACAGCATCAGCATCGGGAAAAGTTACAGGAAGCCTGAGCTTGCTCCAGCCGGAGCATTATATTCAGTCATGTCATCATCAAGACTAGTGACAGCCTCAGGGACATTTTCGCATGAATCAGCAGAACTAGTAGTTGAACTAGTATGACCATGAATGCGGCGTGTGCCAGGACCAGATAGTAGCCAGTGGTTGATAGCTTGATCCGGATCAAAGCTGTCTAATGCAGGGCCATCAACTGCTATATGCAGAAGTGACTGGAGTGCGACATCAGCCAAACTTGTTCTTATTTTTGTTTTTATAAGATTCTGAATGGAGAATACTCTCTCACATTTAGCTGTAGACACACTCATAGCCAGTAACATTTCTATTAGGTCAAGGATGTGAGCAAGCTGGGCCGGTTTCTCTTGTAGTAGTCATGAATACACTTGCAGATATGGCTTATCAACTGCAGACTTAAGCATTGCTTTTAATGCACAGTACTCCCTTTTTATACTGGTTACGTGATCTTCAGAAAAAAAGTTGTGAAAGTAGTCTAATAAATTACTTAAATCAGTTGTGCCAAATTGTGTAAGTTCTTCTCGTGACAGATCGAAATTTTTGAAATCTAAGCAACTAAACCATTTTAGAGGTTCTTCAGAGAAATTCCGAAAACGCTGATCAATGTAAGATACTGCTGCATCTATTAAACTGTGCAGCTGTGTACCAGTCATAAAATTTACTTCTGGACAGTTCCCTTTCAAAGTAAAGGTAACAATCTTGTCCTCACTGCAACGTTTTGAAATGAGATAGTTCATGCATTTCTCTGCAGGATTATATTGGTTTAGAAATTATGTCATAAACTTTCCAGGTCTTGTTTTTAGCTCAGTCAACTGGAGTAAGCATGTCTCAACGAGTTGGGGGACTTCTAATATTAGTAGGTCATCCTTCTGAAATTCAAGTGATACATTTTTCAATATTGGCAGAAAATCTTGAAGAATAAACAGTGATTTTACAAACTGTACTGCGTACGCATCTCTTAGAAGTGCCTTTGCTTTGGCCCCATCATCACCAGCAGAGTTTGAGACATGTTCAAGATGTTGAATTACTGTAGGCAGGTTGACTTGAACAGCATTAACTGAACGTGTCTTATTTGCAAGCCAACGCACTTGCTTTATTGCACTGAAATGAGCCAACTCCGTGTGTATGACATCTGCTATTTCCTGCAGTTCCCTAAGTTTCTTGGGGCTGTAGTGGTAAAATTTAAAAATTCCTTTCAAGGTGTTTTCTACTTTTTGAACAAAGCGATTTTTTTTCATGACGTCGAGAACTGCTAACTCCAGTTTGTGGGCTATGCAATGCATGGGTATTACAGTGGAGACATGTTCTTGGATTTTTGCTATGGTGCCACCTGTATGGCCCATCATCACACTGGCAGCATCAAAGTTGGCACATACGAGAACTGGTCCAGGTCTGCTCACATCGTTACGGTCCGCAAAAGAAAGATCAACAGACTCAAGTGCAGAGGTTATTGCTTTAAAAACTCCATCTGCGTGAGAATGTTCAAGAGGTACAGATTTAATTAACACAGTTGTAACTTTTTTTTCTGCGCTATCAACAAAACGAAGGAAGACATTTTCCCACTCTACAATGCTTGCATCTGTACTGTCATCTGCAAGAACAGTAACGAATTTTGTATTTTTGACAGTCTGGATCTGTGTTTCAGACATGACAGTTGATATTACGTTACAGAAATCCCTGGCCTGTTTACCATTTGCGTAATTGCTGCCGAGTTTAACCCCATTTTTTTCTTGCAAAGTGCAAAGCCACTCCATATCTGAGAAAGGGCGTAAATTTTTAGCCAAGGAATATGCGGTGTTAAATAAACGCCTCATTTTATTTTTAGTGACTTCCTCCATCTGAGAAAATGCATGATATATTGCAGTTTCGGATATGTTAAAATTGACAGCATATTGACCAGTTTCGTGACTATGCTGGTTTGCACAAATTATATGTGGATTTGATTTCTCATGTAGGGCTGCCACCTGTCAGGTATTTTACCTGGTAATCAGGTTTTCAGGGTCCCTATCAGGTAATCCGGTTTTGCTCTGTGCTGGTCAGGTTTTTGAGCCATTCTGAGTGGTCACATACTTTTAAAACAGATTTTGCCATATCATTCATTGTTTCAGCTACATATCCAGGTTGCAAACAAGTTCTGTTGCCAGTATAGCACTTTGTTTGTGAAAGCAGTCAACCTGGGATGTGTAAAGTATGGCCATTAACACCATTAGCAGTCACTTAACCTAATCTTTTCCACTGCATCTTAAAGTGGCATAGCAGCAAAGCTGCCCCCACCGTTTGTAACAGTAACAGAGCCAGTTGTCTTCCACTTTCATTTGCTGGTAAACATTTTCATCTCCAGCAGAGTGTAGGCATTTTTAAATGTTTTAAATTATTTTTTTCTTCAAGAAAAAAAGTGTGGTCACTTCTTTGGCTTTGAAATAGTACTGTGGACATGAAAAGGAAATGGAGTAGATCAGGAAGGGGCTGTGGACATGGCCTACCTAGACTTTAGCAAGGCATTTGACACAGTCCCACACAAAAGATTAATATATAAGTTAGCCAGCCTGGGAGTGGGTCCCAAGATGACAGCCTGGGTAAAGAATTGGCTGGAGAACAGGACACAGAGAGTAATAGTAAATGGAGTCCACTCAGAAGAAAGGAGGGTTACTAGCGGAGTACCGCAGGGTTCAGATTAGGACTAGTCCTCTTCAATGTCTTTTATGCTACATTGCAGAAGGACTGAAGGAAAAGTATGTCTCTTTGCAGATGACACTAAGATCTGCAACAGAGTTGATGCACAGGGTGGGGTGGAAAGGATGAGAAGGGACTTGGCAAGGTTAGAGGAATGGTCAAATGTATGGCAGCTTAGATTCAATGCTAAGAAGTGCAAGGTAATGCACCTGGGAAACAAAACCCAGGAGAGAGTACACAATGGGGGGTGAGATACTAACAACAACAAAAATGGAAAGGGACCTGGGGGTAGTCATATCAGATGACCTAAAGGTGGGCAAGCAATGTGAGAACGCAGCAAGGAGGGCTGGGGGGATACTGGGATGCATAGGGAGAAGCATCACCAGTAGAAAACAGGAAGTTATTATCCCTCTGTACAGACAGCTGGTGAGACCCCATCTGGAGTACTGTGTGCAGTTCTGGAGACCCAATCTCCGCAAAGACATAGACAGGATGGAAGCTGTCCAGAGGAGGGCAACTAAAATGGTGAAGGGTCTGCACCGGAGGACATATGAAGAGAGACTTAAGGAGCTTAATATGTATAGCCTCGAGGAAAGGAGGGAGAGGGGGGACATGATAGAAACTTTCAAGTACCTCAAGGGAATCAACAAAGTCCAAGAGGGTAGCATCTTTCAAAAAAAGAGGTGTGCAAGAACAAGAGGGCACAATTTGAAGATAGAGGGGGGGCTCAGAGGTAATTTAAGGAAGTATTTTTCACAGAGAGGGTTGTGGATGCTGAATGGCCTTCCGGAGGAGGTTGTGGAGTCAAAATCAGTGGTGGAATCTAAGCATGCATGGGATAGTCATAAGGCAATTCTGGGGGGTGGGGGTAGGAAGAAGTAGGCTGCTGGTTAACTAGGATCTGCAGCTTATCCAGTAGGTAGGGAAATGGGCAGACTGGGTGGGCCAAGCGGTCCTTATCTGCCGTCAAATTCTATGTTTCTATGTTTCTATGAGATAGAAAAAGATAAAGCACACATTATAAGAAACAATTTCTTTATGTATTATTATATAGCATATATACTGTTGTATGCTATTTACAGTTATTTCCCTTGTCTCCCCACCGATCATATCTGTAAATGAGATTTCTTTTATCTCTGTATGTTTATCTGGTAAACCAACGACAATAAATAAATACATAAGTAAATAAATAACTAGCAAGAACCTGGGAAAGTAACTTTTACAGATACAGTATAGTATCTTCACATTTTTGTTTAACTGCTGCTTTAAGTGTAATCTTTTATTGCTATAACAAATGACTTTCTGGGAGGATCAATGCATGATGAGTCATGACAAGGGGTGGGGCTAGGGGCGGAGCTTAGGATCCGGTTTTTGCCTCATCCAAAAGTGGCAACCCTATTCTCATGGTCTCTCACGGACTCAATTCTGAAATTATCTGAACCAGTGGGAAACACGATAGGTTTTTTTGAATAAGCAGGAGTCGCAAGAGTAGGATATCGTCCCTGTCCCTAAGCAGGGCGACCCCAAAATCCTGGACAACTACCGTCCTATAGCCATCCTCTCGGCTGTCAGTAAGCTACTGGAAAAGGTGGTAGCCAATCAACTCTCGGAGCACATCCACATCCATGGCCTGCTGTCCCCTGCCCAACATGGCTTTCGAAAAGGGCACAGCACTACCACGGCACTCATCTCTGTCTCCTCCAGCATCAGAGCTGCAGTGGATCTGGGACAACTCTCAGGCGCCGTGTCAATTGACTTATCCAAGGCCTTTGACCTCGTTGACCACAACCTGCTTACCTCGCAAATGAGGTCCCTTGGTCTGTCCTCTTCTGCTCTAAACTGGGTCTCTGACTATCTGCATGGCAGAGAACAGCTAACTAAATTCAACAAAGTCCTCTCTGCCCCCCTGCCCGTAACCTCCGGTGTCCCACAGGGCTCAGTGCTGGGTCCCCTACTCTTCTCCCTGTTTATTAACAATCTCCCTGCCGTGATCACCAGTTGCCGAGTTACCATGTATGCGGATGATCTGGTTCTCCTGGCTCCTCCCGCAATACAGCCACTCTAAATCGTCACCTATCAGAGGACCTCTGGAACATCCAAGCCTGGCTCTCCAACCATAAGCTGGTCCTTAACCAAAAAGACCCAGGCCATGCTATTTGGCTCCTCAGCCAAGATTCGGGCCTCCCCAACTCCCCTGCAAATCACCTACAATGATGGTATTCCCCTTCCTACAGTGACCTCCCTTAAATATCTTGGTGTGACACTCGATCCCCAACTGGACCTGGGAAATCATATCCACAATGCCTGCAGTGGGGTAAACCGCAAACTGGGACTGGCCTACAGGGCTCGGTACAATCTCACCCCAGCGGCACGTCTAGCTATTGCCAGAGGAGTACTACTCCCTTCCCTTAGCTATGGTTCGCTCCTATTTGCACATACTTCCAAGGTCCTCCTAAGTAAGTGGAGCACATCATACAACAACATCTGTCGGTTTGCCCTGGCCGCTCCCCGTCTCACCCATCACTGTGAACTCTATGATAAGCTTGGCTGGCTATCCCCGGTCAATCACCTCTTCTTTAGCACTGGGTGCCTCACGAGCAAAGTAATCAGCTCCGGCACCTCTCCGGAACTGGCCGGTTTCTGCCCCAGCTGATATCTCCCCTACCTCTTAGATCCCAGGGCCCTGGGCTCACTGAATATACCTACCACCTCAGACCACATGGGGGACCGAGTTTTGCCGCCAAGCTCCCAAGCTTTGGAACTCCCTTCCTGAAAATGTCCATACTACCCTTCTCACAAACTTTTCCGGACCTCCCTGTGGGAACATCTAAAGCTGGCCTCTCAGCAAGGCCTGCCCAAAGCCTCCCTAGAACACAGCTCTGGTGTACACTGGATAGCAGGATTCACCTTGCCTGTGGTTATGCCGCCAGCCCTGCTGGTCAATGCACTCTTATTTCACTAATTGTGTGTACCTTTCCAATCCAATGTAAATTGTAAACTGTCTTTCTCACTGCTTGCTGTATTTGATGTACTTACTATACCCTGTCACTGTTAACTGTTGAACCTGTTGTACTCTCCCGGGTCGTTCCTGAAAACAGGCATATAACTTGTCTAGTGTTCCTACCCGGTTAACAAAAACTAAATAAAAAAAATAAATAAATAAAAAAAATAAATTTCTCATAGGCAGAGCAGAACATGACATATTTTTGGTCATCATACCTTAACCAGGTAAACTGCTTTAGCCAGTGATGCTGAAATGTTCAAGCCCTTTTTCCAACATCATATTTTTTATCTTTGCTTCTTTTCTCAGTGTTTATTTCCTCATCATCTAAAATGAAAGGTCGCTTTAGCTGTACTGAACCAGAATGTGATGGCACTGAACTGCTGCTACTGTTATGCTCACTCGTTTCAGAAACTGGTACGGTCAACTTAGACTGATCGCCTGTTATGTCTACAAACACAGACCCAGACTGAGAACCTTGCTCTTTTTTTTCCTGACTACTAGTAGGGCGGGGGCTGGTTGGGGCTGGCTCTTTACTTTTTGTTTCCGATGAAGAAGATGAGGATTTTTTTCCAGTCCAAAGGGAAAACAGAGTAGCTTGCTTTGGCTTATTTCGTTGCATTTTTTTTTTTTTAACTGTCTTCTATGCTGCAATTGTGAAATAAAGATTGTTGTTGTATTGTATTAATGTACACAATAAAATTCTATTTTGTGTTATCTTTGTGTGTGTTGTGTTAATACAGGTTACTCACCTGTAACAGGAGTACTAGGAATGGTATATGTTGTTCATACACACTGTCTGGCAGCTTCCTTGCCGCTTTAAATCCTGCCAGAAGGTCTTCAAGCTGGCTCCTTCCACCAACCCGGGTGGTAAAACTCTCGGCTCCACCCCATGACGCCAGATCTAGCTCGCTGAAGCCAGGGTAAAGCGCCGCTTTCTGGGAGGTCGGTGGAGGATGAATGAAAGATATACCATTCCTAGAACTCCTGTTACAGGTGAGTAACCTGTATTTCTAGGGACATGGATATGTTGTTCATCCACACTGTCTGGCAGACTTCTAGCAGTCTCCAGGAGGAGGAAGCAAGGCACACCCCACTTAGGGAATAATGACTGGAGAACCGAGGCCCCAAAACCAGCATCCCGTGTGACTCAAGGTCAATGTGGTAATGGGTAATGAAGGTGTAAGCTAACTTCCAGGTAGCAGCCCTGCAGATTTCCTGGATAGGGACGCCCCTGAAGCAGCCACTGATGCAGCGGTATGGCAGGTAGAATGAGCTCTTATCCTCTGGGAGGCTCCATGCCCACCAACCTATAGCACAGATCTATGCAGGAGGTGACCCACCTGCCTATCATCTGCTTGGCTGCAGGTCTGCCAGGTGCAGCTTCAGCGTAGGTGACAAACAGCTGGCGAACCTCTCCCCGAACTTCAGCCGTCCGCTCCTTATAATAAGCGAACGCTCTTCTAGGGTTCAGAGTATGGAGCCTATATTCGGCCTCCGAGGTGTGATTGGGGTAGAACACCGGCAGAGTCAAC
Organism: Neoceratodus forsteri; assembly: GCA_016271365.2. Taxonomy (NCBI): domain Eukaryota; kingdom Metazoa; phylum Chordata; order Ceratodontiformes; family Ceratodontidae; genus Neoceratodus; species Neoceratodus forsteri. The sequence goes on from CM057449.1 coordinate 488,320,837, forward strand.
ACCTGGTTAAGGTGAAACTCTGACACCACCTTCGGAAGGAATTTCGAGTGGGGGCGCAGGACAACCTTGTCCTTGTGGAAGACCAGATAAGGAGACTCGATGGAAAGCGCCTGGAGCTCTCCCATCCTTCTGGCTGACGTGACAGCCACCAAGAAGGCGTCTTCCATGACAGGTGAGAGATGTCACACCTGTGCATCGGTTCGAATGGCTTGCCCATGAGCATAGCCAATACCAGCAGTAGATCCCATGGAGGTGGAGGGAATATGTGATCAAGGCCTTTGAAAAAGCGCCCGACCACTTTCTCCAGTGCCACCGACTGCTTCCCGGCCCGCTCCCGGTAAGCAGAGATGGCTGCCAGGTGCACCTTAAGGGTCGTCGACCGAAGCCCTTGCTGAGAAAGGGACCATAGGTAGTCTAGAATGCTTGCCAAGGAGCAGGCGGAAGGGTCCAGGCCCTTGCCCTGACATCAAATGGAGAATCTCTTCCATTTAAAAGGCGTAGCATTTTCTGGCCGACTCCTTACGGGAAGCCTCAACAACGTTGAGGACCTCGTCGGAAAGACCCAAGGCCTGGAACTCTAGCCGCTCAGGAACCAGGCTGTCAGGTGCAGGGATTGAAGGTCCGGATGGAATACCTTCCCCTGATTGAATGAGATCAGGTCCGGGTGGGCTGGAAGCCACCTCAGGAGCCTGGAGCTGAGATTGAGGAGATCTGGATACCAGAACTGGGGGCCAGTCTGGGGCTACCAGAATCACCTGCGCCTTGTCCCTCCTCACCTTGAGAAGCACCTTGTGGATCATGGGAAATGGGGGAAGGCGTAGAAGAGGCCCGGGGTCCACGGCCTCGAGAAGGCATCCCCCTGCAGCAGCCCTGCTGAGGCGGACATGAAACAGTCTCAGCTTCACATTCTCCCTGGAGGCAAACAGGTCCACCTGAGGCATGCCCCAGTGGGAAAACAGATCTTGTACTACCTCCAGGACAGACCACTTGTGGGACGTAGCCCTATCTGGCTTAGGCATCAGCCAGAATGTTGGAGGCTCCTGCCACATGGATGGCAAGGAGATCCGGCTCCAGGCTGTGCACAAGAGACCAAATGCGGAGAGCTTCCCTGCACAGAGGCATGGAGCGCATCCCACCCTGGCGGTTTAGGTAGTACATGGTCGTGGCATTGTCCGTCTGGACCTGGACCACTTGACCCCGTACAAACGGAGCGAAGGTGGTGAGGGCTAGACGAACCGCCCGAAGCTCCAGCAGGTTGATGTGGCATCAAGACTCCTGAGGGGACCAGAGGCCGTGCATTCTGTGCTCCCCCAGATGGGCACCCCAACCCATCAGAGAGGCATCGGTCGATAGGGAGACCGTCAGCTCGGGGCGGACAAACGGGATGCCCTCCTGCAAATGAGCTGGAATGGTCCACCACTGGAGAGCGTTCCACATCTCCTGGGTCACTGTCACTGGCTGATCCAAAGGACCGGAGCACTGTGACCATTGGCTGGCCAGTCCCCACTGTAGGGGACGCATGTGCCAACGGGCCCAACGGACCACGCTGGAGCAGGCCGTCATGAGGCCCAGGAGGCGCAGGAAGTACCGGGCAGGGCGTAATTGCCCAACCTGAAATGATTGGGCAAAGGAGGAAAGAACCTCGGCCCTGTCCGCCAGGAGTCGGCTCTGGCTCGCAGAGAGTCTAGGCCTGTCCTGATGAATTGGATCACCTGCTTTGGCACGAGTTCCGACTTGGCCTCGTTGATAAGGAGGCCAACTTGAGAGCAAACCTGGAGGGCCAGATCTCTGGACCGCTCCACCTCCATTCTGGAGGAGGCCGCAATCAGCCAGTCGTCCAGGTAATGGTACACCAGGATCCTTCGGTGCCGCAGGAATGCTGTCACCACTGCTGTGCATTTGGTGAAGACCCTGGGAGCCAGAGAAAGGTCGAAGGGCATGGCCCGGAACCCGTAGAGGGACCCCTCTGCCCTGAAGTGGAGGAATTGCTGGTGGGACGGACGGATTGGGACGTGAAAGAACGTGTCCTGGAGGTCCAGAGAACAGAAAAACATGCCTCATTCCAAGGATGGAATGATCTGAGCCAGAGTGGCCATCCTGAAGGTTCGAGACCTTAGGAACCTGTTCAGGTCGTGCAGGTCTAGAATGGGGCGCCAGCCCCCCCATCCGTTTCGGGACCAGGAAGTACCTGGACACAAACCCTGGGTCTGGTGGAGGATCCGCCACCTTCCTGATCACCTCCTTTTCGAGGAGCAGGGCAATGTCGGCCTGACGAGCCGATAGAGAGGCTGCAGGCCCCGTAGCCCCCCGTGGGGCAATGGTCGAAGGGCGGGCCTGCTCAACTCCAGAGGCAGACCCTTTCTACCACCTCCAACACCCAGCGGTCCATGGTGATAGCAGACCAGGCGGAAAAGAAGTGGCGGAGCCATCCTCCCACGGGGAACCCAGAGGGGAGGAGGCTGGAGCGACACCTCAACCCATCACTGGGCAGGCTTGGAGGAAGGACCGCCGAGGGACCTCCTGGGCCTTTTTCCTCCCTGCTTCCTGTTGGAGGAAGCTGCAGGCTTGGCTTTGGGTTGCCAAGCGGAAGCGCGAGCCTGTTGGCCCTGATGCTGGTGTTGCTGGGCCAGACAGGGGCAGAAGGTCGAAAGGACTTATGTTGCTGACAATGGCCCTTGTCCTTCTGAGCGAACGTGACCGAGTCCAAGGTGGCGTTGGACTTTTTGATCCTCTGGAGGTGGCCTTCCACTCCAGGGCTGAACAGGTTGGTCCCCAAGAAGGGGACATCCGCCAATTTATACTGGGTATCCACCGTAGAGGTGGACATCCTCAGCCAGGCTCTTCGGCGCATGGTCACTGTGGCCGCAACTGACCAGGCACAGGAGTCTCCGATATCTAGAGCCGTTTGGAGCGGCTGTTTCGCCACTGCCCTTCCCTGATCCCGCATCTGCTTGACCGTAGTCTGCAGGTCAGCCGGGAGATGAGGGATCACCTCATCCAGGGAGACCATGAGGGCGTGGGAGAAGTGCGCCATCAGTATGGCCGAACTGGCCTGATGGAGGCCGAGGGAGCACGCAGCGTATACCTTGCACCCGGCATAGTCCAGCTTTTTGGACTCTTTGTCGGGGGGCTTATCCACATCCCTAGCGTTCCTGGAGTGCCGGAAAACGCTATCGGTGACCAACCCCTTCGCAGAGGGGTGTTCCGAAAAACCGGACAAACAGCCGGTAGGGATCGCATACTTCCTGGCCATCCTGGCCGAAGGCGCAGGACAGGAAGCTGGCTGCTGCCAAAGCTCCAAGGCTGGGCCAACAATGGCTTCAGCCACCGGAAAGGCCTCCGTGGGAGAATCCCCTCGGTCCAGTATCTCCGTGAGGGGATACTTGGCCCGTTTAAATACAGGCTAGAGCTGCATCCCGGTGGACTCCAAGATGAGCCGAAGCAGGCCCATGAACGATGATGGGCTCTCGTCCATCAACTGCGCCCCCCCCCAGAGGACTCCAGGTCAAGGGGCCTGGAAAACAGGGAGGAGTCATTGTCAGACTCCGAAGAGTCTGCGAAGAGCTGCCTGCGGCCTGAGCCACCCTCCACCTGCCGAGGTTGGTCAGGAGTGAGGGTGACTGACAACGGTGGGGCAGACCCTGACCCGACCGAGAATCCTGGTTGGAGCCCCCGATTTTGGTTGTGGAGGCAGAGGTTCCACCACAATCGGTGGGGCAGCTGGTTTTGGCTGAACAACCGGCCCAGGCTTGGGCACCTCGACCACCACGAGGGGTTGTTTCGGCCTTTTGGGTGACAGCCACTTAATGGCCGGGGAAGGCGTCGGCTTGCTCCTGGACACAAGGAGCTGCTGCCACATTAAGTCCTCGTAGCATTGACGCAATTTGCGCCGAAGACGCTCCTCTTCCGAGGAGGAAGACGAGGACGAGTGCTGCCGCCGCTTTCCTCGGTGCCGAGACCGAGACCGCCGTGTCGGCAGGATCGGCTGGACTGAGACGAGGTCCGAGACTGAGACCCTTGGTGTGTTTCGAGGGTGGGTCTGGGAGGAGCGGGGACACCCACTCCTCCCTCGGCTCGGGAGCCTTGACCGGGGACTCCGGCACAGGAGGCGCAGGCAAGTCCTCGGTTTCCACCGGGGGAACCGGTGATGAAGGGTTGTCGGCTTCACCAGTCGACAGCCCGTCCAACGAGTCGAGAAAAATCTCGACTGCGTTGACGGGTGTCTCAGCCGGATGACCTGATGGGGACACCGTGAAGCCAGCAGCCTTAGCCGCAACCTCGACCGGAGTTGAGTGTCGATTGTCCGGGGAAGGGGACCTCTCCCGCTCCCACGAATGTCGACGGTGGGACTTACCCTTCGAGTCCTTCTTTTTTGACCAAGAAGAGTGTCCCGATGGCCCCTCACCCTTGGTGGAGAGGGACTGGCAAAGCTCCTTAAAGGAAGCTGTGTAGGAGGATCCCAAAGAGAGCGGGACAAATGCCGCGACCGAGGAAGATGAGGATGCGGCCTGGGCTGCCTCCTCCTCGAGGGCGATCATCTGCTCGAGTTACTCAGCCAAGCCAGCTGCCGCGAACACCGCCCAATGGGCCTCCTTGGACTTCACCGGTGGATAACGTTTCTCTGGGCGCCCAAGATGTAGCCGGGCAGCGCGGTCTTCAAGGACGTTGGCCGAAAAAGACCTGCACGACTCGCAGGCCTGCAGGTCATGGTCAAGCCCGAGGCAGTAGACGCACGTGGAGTGCGGATCCGTCCTGGACATCTTCTGCCCGCATGGGCACCGCCAAAAACCGGGAGTCGATTTCTCCATCACAGCCGCGAAAGAAGAATTTGATCGAAGTCTTGAAAACTTTAAAATTATTTTCGGGTGAACCGAAGAGTTAGGATCCAGTCTATACGCAGAGTGTTAACGAGGGAACCTGAGCTTCCAAGTGGTAAGGAAGATCTGGCGTCATGGTGCGGAGCCGAGAGTTTTACCACCCGGGTGGGTGGAAGGAGCCAGATTGAAGACCTTCCGGCAAGATTTAAAGTGGCAAGGAACCTGCCAGACAGTGTGGATGAACAACATATCCATGTCCCTAGAAGTGAAATTTTTTTACCTTAAGCTGTTGTGCTTATGCAGCACTACAAGAGGGCAGGACAGAGTAGGTGGGTAGGTGGTAGGGGGCTGGGTCCAGAGCCGGACGGTGTACTAGCAGTAGTATGACAGGAAATTGCTTTTCAGGGCAGGTTCAGTCTTACAGCCACACACAAACACCTCCACCAGTGTAGCTAGGTACTGGTAGGTTTATTTTATTTTTTCTGTGTCCCCAAAAATGCCTTTTCCCTTCTCAGGTCAGGTTTGGCCTCACAGCCGCTCACACATACACCTCCACCAAAAGTATTGGGTAGCTAGGGTTTATTATTTTTTCCTGTGTAGTGTCACTGTCACACAAAAAATGTCTTTCCCCTTCCTATAGTATATTTCTAAGAAGTCCGCAGTTGTTCCCAAGTTCCTGTACCCTCTCCTCTCAGGGCAGGTTAGGTCTCACAGCCCACTGCCACACACACCTCCACCAAGTACTTGGTAGGACAAACAAAGTACTAGCTAAAAGATAGGTTTATTTAAGGTAGCTATCTTTTTTTTGGGGGTGTTAATCTCTGAAAATGCTTTTTCAGTTTTTATACTGCAACTGTATTCTGATTATTGCAGTTAGGTCCTGCCTTTCAACTGCCCCGGAGAACAAAGAGTTAACTTTCCATGGCCAGCATGGAACGTTCAGCGCGAGCTCGGTTGAAGCCCCTGTCTGCTGTTGTTTAAACTCCAACCGTCAGATCTTTACGAGCAATACTCACTAGAAGTTCTGTGTGGAAACTGTAAAACTCACACTAGCCAACTGGCAACTAAATTTATTAAAAGGGTTTTTTGGTTTCCAAGCAAAGACTCAAGTCAGGAAAGCCAAAAAACAAAACACAACACACACCCAAAGTAAAGGAGGGTGAAAAGGGGCACCTCTAGGGTGCCAACACTGCTCCTGCCCACCCACATCCCAAAAACCAGGTTCTGAGAGGGGAGGGAGGTCAGAATACAGCAAGACTCCATTAGAAGAAACAACATTACTAAGGTGAGTAATTTTTTCTTCAAACAACATGAAGTCTTGCTGTATTCTGACTATTGCAGACTACCAAGCAGTACCTCCATGGAGGAGAGACAGAACCTACTTTGGGAATAGGCTCTGAAGTACTGCTGTGCTAAACCAAGCATAATTCCTAGCCTGTATATCCAGAGAGTAATGCTTGGTGAATGTATGGACTGTTTCTCAGGTGGCTGCTTGACAAATTTCTAAGATAGGAATATCCCTGGCAGCAGCCAGAGAAGCAGCTGTACCTCTACTAGAGTGAGCCCTCAGGCCTGAGGGTGGGGTTCTACCCAGCTTTTCATAGCAGAATTGTATACAAGAGACAATCCACCTGGCAATAGATCTCTTAGTAGCAGGTTTGCCCTTACCAACCTCTCCATACGTGAGGAACAACTGGAGGGACTCAAACCTGTGACCCTTGGTGCACTCTATGTAGTAGCTGAGTGCCCTCTTAACATCCAAGCTGTGCAACCTCCTCTCTCCAGAGGAGGAATGGTCAGTGAAGAAAACAGGGAGAGACATAGACCGATTAAGGTGGAAATCTGAAACCACCTTAGGCAAAACTTCCTGTTAGTTCTAGGACCACTTTATCTCTATGGAAAGAGATGAAATCAGGCTCCACTGACAGGGCTTGCAATTCACTGATACCCTGGCAGAGGTAATGGCTACCAGAAACACAGTTTTCCAAGTCAAGTACTTAAGCTCTGCAGAGGACAAAGGCTCAAGGGTGGTTGCATAAGCTGAGCAATGCAAACATTAAGGTCCCAAGCAGGAGCAGGGTCCCAAAGGGGATTGTGCAGCAACCCTTGAAGAACTTACAAAACACAGGATGGGCTGACAGAGGAGAGGGCTTGCCTGCTGACAAGAAGGTAGAAACAGCTGCCAGATGCACTTTAAGTGTAGCCGGCCTAAGTCCTAAGCTATTAAGATAAATCATATAGTCCAGGACTGTAGGCAACCCAGCAGATTCTGGAGAAATATGCTTATTAGAGCACCAAATAGTGAACCTTTTCCATTTGGAGTTGTAAGTCTTTCTGGTGGAAGGCTTTCGAGAAGCCTTAAGGATATCCAGAACACCTTGAGAGAGGTGCAGATCAGCAAACTCTAACTCTTCAAGAGCCAGGCCTTGAGATTGAGAGATTTGAGGTTTGGATACCAAATCCTCCCCTGAGAGGATGTCAACAGGTTGTAATTCCTGGGAAGAGACAGGGGAAGGTGGACTGCTAAGGACAGCAACAGTGGGTACCAGGGCTGTCTGGCCCAGTCTGGAGCAATCAGAATCACTTTGCATGGTTGAGACCTGATCTTGACTAGCACCCTGAACAGGAGAGGGAAGGGGGGAAAGCATAGAGAAATCTCCCTTCCCAATTCAGAATCAGAGCATCCAGGGGGACTGAGCCCAAGACTGGGGGTCTGCAACAAAAGAGAGGAAGTTGGTGATTGTCTGGGGCTGCAAAAAGATCTATCTGTGGAGTGCCCCATCTCGAGAAAATCACTTTCAAAACGAGGGGCTCTAGGGTCCATTCATGATGGCCCTGGGATATCCTGCTGAGAGCATCTGCTAGGACGCAGGGAATAGGCCAGGGACCACAACTTCATTGCTTCTGTGCACAAGGCCGTAGACCGAGTGCCTCCTTGCTTGTTGATGTACCACATTGTGGTGGTATTGTCTGTTCTGATCTGGACCACCTTGTTCTGTACAGATTTGGAAAAGGCTTGCAGTGCCAGAAACACTGCTCTGAGTTCCAAGAGACTGATGTGAAGCAGAGATTCTTGAGGTGACCACAGCCCTTGGGTGGTACGATCCCCCAGGTGGGCTCCCCAGCCCAGCAGGGAGGCATCTGTGGTGAGTATCACGGAATGAGACTGAGTGACAAAAGGAACTCCTTGTCTCAAATTGTCCTGATCCTGCCACCATTGCAAAGCCTGGATCAGGGTTCGAGTCACTGGGACTAGTTTGGTAAGGGAATCCTTTCTTTGGGACCAGAAGGCTCTTAAGTGGAACTGAATGTCCCTCATCTGAAATCTTGCTCCCTGGACCACTGCTGTAGAGGCTGCCATGTGGCCCAGGAGCTGCAGGAAGTGCCTTGCTGGTCGAGACACCTGAAGGGTGAATGAACAGGCCAGTTCCATAAGGCTCCTTGCCCTGTCCAGGGGAAGGAATTCTCTTGCCCTTATTGTATCCAGCTCCGCCCCTATGAAGGTGAGGAGCTGTACTGGCTCGAGAACTGACTCTGGAAGGTTGAGGAGGAATCCTAAGGAAGTGAGCACTTGCTGAGTTATCTGCAGATGTGACTTGACTTGGTCTGGAGACTGACCCACTATGAGCCAGTTGTCCAAGTATGGAAAGATGGAGATCTTTTTTCTCCTTAGGAAAGCAACCACTACTGCCAGGCACTTTGTGAACACCCTTGGGGCTGATGTTAGGCCAAAGGGCATTGCTCTGAATTGATAGTGGCCTGAGGGCAACTCGAACCTGAGGTACTTTCTGTGGGAGCACCTGATGGGAATGTGAAAACAGGCATCTTTGAGGTCCAGGGAGGCTAGCCAGTCCCCTGGCCTTAGGGAGGGCAGAATTATTCCCAGAGTCACCATTTTGAACTTTGGTTTCAAAAGGTGCTTGTTCGGATATCTTAGATCCAGGATGGGCCGCCATTCTCCTGTTTTTTAGGGGGTTAGGAAGTACCTGGGAGTACAGTCCTTTGCCCTTGTGTAGGGTTGAAACCCTTTCTATGTCTCCGAGAGCCAGGAGGGAAGAAACCTCTGCCTCCAGGGCAAGAGTCTCTGATGGATTTGCAGGTGGAAAGGATCTGGTTCACAACTTGGGAAATTTTTTGAAGCTGAGAACCAGTCCCTGGCTTACTACTTCCAGGACCCACTTGTCTGATGTCAGAGACTTCTAGTCCTGGACAAAGTAAGCCAGCCTGTCCCCTACAGGCAGTGGAAAATCGGCCCCGGCAGACCCATCAGGGTGTCTGCTTGGCAGGGGCTTTAGGCTGAGGGGTGGAAGCAGGCCTGCTCATTCCCCGTCTGCCTCTCCCTCTGAAGAACCCCCCTCTGAGCATAAGCAGAAGAGGAGGCCTGGGCTTGGTAAAAAGGCCTTTGAAAGGGCCTGCCCCTGCCCCTGGAGTGCTGTCTCTGAGGAGTGGCTTGCCTTTCTTTGGCCTGAGCACTCCTGTAGGTGGTCCTGTACTCGTCCATCTTTTTCATGTAATTCTCTGTCTGCTCCCCAAACAGAGAATTACCAATGACAGGGAAATCCATGGCCTTAGCCTGGGTATCCTGTGATAGGCTAGTACATGTGAGCCAAGCCATGACTCTAGATGAAACATCACTGGAGTCCACAGCAGAGTGAAACTGCACCTTGGATGCCTCAATCCCATCCACAGCCACCTGCTTCAGCTCCTTGGCAAGCTGGTCAGGGGCCTGTTTAGCCAGAGCCAGCACACTGTTCCACCTGGACTTCTGGTATCTAGCTGTGTAGGCCATATAGTTAGCCTGCCTGAGTCCCAAAGATGCTGCCATGTACTGTTTCTTTGCCATGGCATCAATCCTCCTGGAGTCCTTATCTGGGGGGTGTGATGCCAAGGGAATATTTGCCTTATCACAGGCAGCAGCCTGCACTACCCCAACATGGCTGCATTGCTGAGAAAGGAACTCCGTGTCCGAGCCTGAAAGGGTATACCTCTTGTCCACTCGTCTGTCCACAGGAGGTATGGAGTTAGGAGTCTTTAGAATTTTAAATGTCTGTTTCCCAAAAGATTTATGGAGGGGACTAGACAGTCTCCTGGACTCTGGGATGTCCATCATTTCGACAAAATCAGGCTCCTCTTGATCCTCCACTGCTTCTTCCATTGGAAGCTGGAGGGTTTCAGCCACTTTCTTGTAAAACATAAACTGGGAAAGGGACTCAGAAAGCCTAGGAGGAGAAACATCTGAAGGTCTGTCTGGGGAGATGTCCGGGTCAATAGGCACATCCAGACTTTCATAATCACCAAAATCATCATTATCCTCATACTCTCCCTCCTCCTCCGGTTCATAAAATTCTTCTAAAGTATAATCCGGAACCGGGGGAGCTGACCGAACCGAGCCCCTGCCAGATGGTGCCGGTTCGGCCGGAACCGGGTTAGTAATTGAACTATCCTTATCGCTTTGGCTATTTTCATCAGCGGTCGGAGAAAGAATTTGTGGATCCGAACTGATGATTTTCTTCTCTTTCTTTTAACCGGAACCACCTCAGAATCGCTCTCCTTTTGCCCGAAGAAGTTTCGCCTCTGGTCAGAGGGCACTCCTCTGGTTCTGTCGGAACGTAACCGGCTGGCCATCCGGTTAGCGGACTTCTTGGCCTCCCTTTCCTCAGTCTACCTACTCTCTTATCCAGGGTAGCTTTGGGAAAATTTTACAAATTTGGCAGTCTGAATCGAGGTGGTCAAACCCCAGACAATAACACAGGTGGTGTGGGGATCAGCCTTAGCAAAGGCTTCCCACACACTGCAGTGTTGAAACCCAGTGGGCCGGTTTTTTTCTTGGGTTTCTCAGACATGGCCAATCCTATCCAAAACTTACCCTTTTTTCGGCAATCCGCCAGGCAAGACACCTCTAGCGGTTCCTGACCGTGTTACGGGTCTTGGAAAAAAACGTAATTAAATCCAGTTTTTTTAGAACCGATACGGACCGGTTACCACACTCTAATAAATTCAAAATTTAAGATCAATCTGATCGGTTCAAACTGAACCGATCCCAAATTTACAAGTTCCACACAGAAACTAAATGTAAAACCTATCTAGTACTCACAGTACCACAGACAGAGACTTAAACCGACAGATTCGGTAGCAGAAATTCGGTAGAAACCGAGCGAAAAAACGACACTTTAACCGACTTTTTCAAACCGAGCAAAGGAGAAATCTCTGGAGAGACTGTTAAGTGAGGCGCAGTAAAGAATCTGATGGTTGGAGTTTAAACAACAGCAGACAGGGGCTTCAACCGAGCTAGCGCTGAACATTCCATGCTGGCCATGGAAAGTTAACTCTTTGTTCTCCGGGGCAGTTGAAAGGCAGGACCTAACCGCAGTAGTCAGAATACAGCAAGACTTCATGTTGTTTGAAAAATGCTTTTAGTTTTTTCCCTGTAGTTTACCTTTTATTCCTATAATTTCAGTTGTTCCCCAGGTTCCTCTACCCTACCCAGTCTACAAGGTCTCACTATAGCCAAGACACCCCTCGCCCTGTCCCCCTTCCACCACTGGGACAGTGGGACCGGTCTAGGCTAGCTAGGAATAGGTGTGGTGTATATAAGGTTAGGTAAGGACGGCTGGGTTAAGGAGGTTTATAGTTTTCTTAGTTCAGTTGTTGTGTACTTCACATCACACAGGTTAGTGGGCTCTATCTAGTGGTCTTGCACACCGTTATTTATTATCAGTCAGGTCCAGGTCCCTGATCTCTGCTCTCTCACGGAGGGCAGGCTTGTCTCACAAACTCACACACACCAACCCTTATCACACAATTATTATTGAAATGTTTAGTAGTCCCACAACTTAAGTTCAACACACAATCACTTCCCCCCACTTAGAGTCTCAAGTTTTTTTTTTTATTTATTTAAGAGCTGTATCCTTTTCTATTTTTCTTCCCTTCACGAGTCCACATAACACACACAGCTCCCTGAATTCAGTATGCAGTGTTTTTGCTTAGTTCTCCCTTCTTTTTTCTCTCTAATAAACCTTTTTTTCATATTTTTATAATCAGCAGAGACTCTGCTCTCTCCACACTAAGCAAACGCCTTTGTGCTCCTTTTTTTACAAAAACGATCTCTCTCTCTGTCTCACATCCCCCTCCCCCCAAACTTCGGATCCTCCTACTCTCCCGCCCGCTTGGCGCTCCAAAACTCCAATATATATTTCTATTGTGTTCTAACTTCTCTCTCTCCCCAGGTACTACTACTACTACTGATTTGCTACTGACTCGCGGTGAAGGCCCCAAATACACAGGTTTGACTGTGCTTGAACAGAAATGATGTGCTCTCTGCCTCTCTCCGAGTAGCGAAATGGCGCGTTTGCCAACGTGCACCGAGCTAGTGCTACTGCCACTCTGAGAGCTCCCAGTACACCCCCAAACGCGATCACCAATAGCCAGGACTGACAGGCACTGTACCATCAGCTATAGGCTGCCTAGCCCGTCAGTCTGGCTGTTTCTGACCAGTAGTGAGCGCGTTTCTTCTTGGCGCCTCCCCGAGTGTCTGCTGGTACCCGATCTCCGTACCTGACTGCACAGTTAAGTCGAGGCATGGGGCATGGTGGCGCGCGCATTCAACAATGCTGCAGCTGCGCCATGTGACCACACAATGACCACACACTGGTGACTCCGGAATCTAGCTTGGCTCTCTCCATTGGAACCTGGGAAGGACATCTAGTGGCCAGCGAGGGAAAAGCAGGTAAAAACCTGCAATTTTTAAACTGTAGCATGGTAGTCCATGGGACAAGCAGAACTCTGGCATCTGCTTGTCCCCACATAAAAAATGGTAGTCCGGGACGTCGGGCTATAGGATTTGTCAAGCCGTGTTTCAAGGGGAGGAAGGAAGCAGGCTTGCGGAGACAGGACATAGGAAGACAAGCGCCCACCCCCAGGGAGAAGAGCATCCAAGCAGATGCAGCATCCCTCTCCTGCCCACCTCTCGGAGTACGAACCCAGTTCAGCATGCCAAGCAGCTCCTTACTGCTCAGTTTCTTGGAGTCAGACATTGTTCCTTTAACTCATTCTATCCTAATTCCATTTAGAATGTTGATTCTCACTCTGCCTGCTGCTGGAATACTGCGGTGTGCCTGCAGGTGTTTCAGAACTGCAGTACACATTCACATACCCTTACTTTAAACCCTTATATGTTAAACACTATGAATCCAATTTAAATACTGTAAACAGAAAGATTGTTCAGAACAAAATGATCTTGAAATGATTGTGGTTGTGCATGGTTTATTTAAGCAATAAACCACGACGGGGTGTGGGTTATGCTGGGATTTACTCATGGCTAGTGTGGTTTGGCCACGAGGCCGCAGGCTGGAGTAGTTTATTGCGATTATACAATGTCCCCCTTCACTTTTTTGTAAACAAAAATTAATAAAACATGTTTTTTGCCACTTCAAATAAGTTTTCTTTTTTTTATTTATTGTTGCACCAGAAAAAACAGTTCCCTGTTGCTAGGTATAGTAGATCCACAGGGAGCACCATGTCAGTCTCATTCTGTAATACAACAGCAGGCACTGAATCTGGAGATATGTTCATCATTATTATTATTTTAATTTTTACTTCAGTTCGCAGCTCTTTACGTGACCATGAGAGAGCGAGTCTGCTTGGAGCTGTTGCTTTTAATGTCCATGGGACAGAGATTCTGCTGTGGGTGTTCATATATGTCAGTCGATCTGGCCTTCAGTGAGCTCCGTGTTAGTGAGTGGCTTACATGATGTTAGAGGGGATGAAATCATACAGTCAGCAACATGCTGTGATTTTATTTATTTATTTCCTGAAGAGCGAGTGTTTTTACAGAGACAGTCCACGGGCCGCGAGTAACAAGTAGCAGGTGCGAGTATTAACGGGCTGTTTTCTCCCAGCTTCTGCTTCCAGCGAGACTTAAGGGAATTTTTTTTTTTTTTTGTCATGAGATCAGAAAACTACTGGAAAGTACTGGGCCATTTATCCATCAGGGAAGATGAGAATCTACTCGGTATGTGGCAGGCGTTACGATGTACAAATTGCAGACCATGGGACTGACATAGTCAAACCGAGGAGGTGACGGCAACACTATGGAGGCAGGATGGCTGTTACAGGAGAAGGAGTGTGGAGTGACCGCTACAGAGCCTGTAGAGAGGGAGCGAATGTCACAGGAGCCAGAGGCGGGAAGCAGCAGTCGTTATTACTTTAAGTATTGTGTTTATTTCAGCGACTTGTTTCAGAAGCAGTTTGTTTTTGGGTTTGTCATGTGGCATGCACACAGTTCAGGGGCTACGATCAGACGTTTAAAACTCCGGCTTTACCATCGCGGTTTAGCGGGAGTCAATATGGCAGTTTTCATGGTTGATCTTGGGGGGGTTGGATGGATTCAGGTACTAGGCATTCAAGATGCGGCTGACTGGCACCTTTGCCGTGGGTAATGAATGCCAGGATTTACCACGGCTGAAGGGTGCCAGTCAGTCAATCAGGTTTAAGAAATCTCGGCCCCCCCACTGTATAACTGATTGTACTGTCTGTTGTTGCTGGTTTTTGAAACAAATTTCCATGATATCTTATGGTTTTAACCACAGTCAATAATGTTATGTCTATTTACTGAGATTCAGATACTAAAGTTTTGGGTTTTGTGAATTTAAAAAATATTCAAAAAAATTTGTTCAGGTTTAGATTTGTCTTCTGTTATTTTTTTTTTGCTAATTCTGTGAAAATATTGTTTTTGGGTCATCATTGCATTTAACTTTTTTTTTTTCCATCTCACATGCTGGATTTTGTGTATAGTTCTGTTCTCTTTATCTAAAGACTACAATTTACATTACTGATTCTGAAATTTATGTTTATTTCTTGTTTTGTAAGAACAGATGTACACAGTACCTCAGAAATCTCTCTCAGGAAACCAGGAAGTGAAAGAGAAAGTTAGTGCTTTGCAAGGTCAACTAATGTAAATAGGAAGAACATTCGTTTTGCCACAGTTGAGCAGGAGGAAAACTGCCACTGCCTAAATGACATCATGCCGCTTCCAACAGAATGTTGCTGTGTTTATTTACTTTTTCTGCTCCAGCCGCGGGCCAATCCCCATGTGCAACTTGTCCGCCTCCCAGTCTGAACGCTTCCCATACTGAGCATCTTCCACAAACTACCCCTTGTGACGCAACCAACGGGGACTTCCCAAACCCCTTGGGACAATCCTATCCACAGCTCCATTTGGAGTCCATCAGACACTATGACTGAAGAGTGCCATAGTAATATTCACTGGACCTGGATTTTTTCCTGCTGAACAGCGCCAGGCATGTGTATGTCAATGCATGCCAATACATGAGGTCAATTGGTGTCCCCCTCCCACAGCTGCTCCGACTGCATTTCCACTTGTAATCTCTCAGGTGCTGGTAGTAGTAAAGCAGGGTCAGGCAACCTCCCGCCTTCTCAGAAAGCATCCTCTGGGAAGTATGATCCTCGTACTGTTGGCCAACTCCAATATTCCAGGCTTGTTCCTGAACCCAATGCAGCCACTGAACAAATAGGCCAAGATGGCACTAACATCAGCTGTGAAGGCAGCTGGACTGCCCGCTCTCCTGGCTGGTTGAAGGGCACAGTTCGGAAGGCCCTGAACACTGGGGTAGGGGATACGAGAAACCATCAGCAGGAAAAAATATAAAAAAACAAAAAAGAAAACATTTCATAAATGTCTAGAATTAGACATGGGTGACCTAAATGACACCATCAGAATACTGCGCATCTAAGAAAACAGGAAAGGGGAGGTTGTAGCAGAAGCACATTGACACTGCCCTTAACCTATGTTAAGTCTGAACAATTTTGTTCTTGGTAAAAAAAAAAAATATATGTTTTGAAAAAAAAAGTTATTAACTGCTTACCAGTTTTTACTAACACACCCAGCATTCCAGCATGCTGTGCACCTCCAATATCATCTCTGGCATCCTGCACAAGAGAACAAAACTTTGTAGTTACCATTCTTTTCTTTTACTTATTTTTATAAAGTTTATACAGACAGACATGTTCCAGAAGCACAAAATCACAATGCATATTAAATACAGCTACATTAGAATTATTAGTTTTATCTTCTTAGTTATGCCTTTTGAGGGTACCTTGCTTCTATTAAAGAAATAGAAGCCATTAGATTTAATGTAACACAAATGCTAGACACATCAGTGGAGCTATTCCCTATATTACAGTATGTACAACTTAGAAAAAATTACCCTTTAGTCTGTCTGGTAATAGTAGGAAGTGTAGCTACAAATCTAACTAGATGTGTAAACCTGCCACATGTGAAGTTCAGTTTTACTATGTTTGCTAAAAAGTTGCCACTAAAGAAACTCCTTTTTATGTTGTCAAGCGCAAGACAACATCTTGAGGTAGTAGGAGAAATGCAGAGGTGTGTCAGTGTTGGCGAATGCAGGCACATTTTAGTAGGTGCGTCCCTCATTCCCCAATTAGCCAGCATGCTAGCGCTGACACAAGTTTTATGTAAAGTGGACACAACTTGTAAGAAAAGTGCAATTGCAATCGGAGACAAGTGTAACCCCTAGATGGCGCTATCCCAGGGGCTACTACCCCTGCCTGATTTGCCACTAACAGGTTGAGGGGCCTGGATCCAATGGCGGGTGCCTCCACCCAGAGGTCAGGGTTTGCAATAGTTAAACTAACTTGGTCACAGCCCTCTGGGACACTGCAACCCCCCTTTCTTCCCACTAGTGGCCCACACAATATATCAGAATTACCTTCACAGTATACACTTACCCCCAGGTCTGGTTCCGCACTGGGACCTCCTGTGAAATGAGATACAGTGCAACAATCACAGTACAGTACTTTAACATAGACAAATACCTCAGGCAGTATAACTTTGCTGAAACAAGCAGCTCTGATTTATTTAGGGGATATAACAAGGACAGGGGAAATCAGGTTAATTAGCTTATCACTCTAATAATCTATCTATGGCTCTGTGCACAGGCCTATCCTCATCAGTTACTGTCCCTGGGTACCCAAGCCCTAGTGGCTAGTCCAAACCGTGGCAGCTGGTAGGGCCCTTTCACACAGAGAAAAGGAGAATTAAACAGTCAGCAGTACAGTAATTCCATTTGGATTTAATGTGGCAATTCAACAGGAGCGACCTGAATTAGTACTCACGACCTCAAATAAGATAGGGTCCTTCAATGTCAGCAGGGCTCACTTGAGGTACACAAACCCTTCACACATCCATATAAAAGAAAGCACTATACCAGGCAGGCTGCATCTGTATCCCGATCGCAATTACTGCACAATACCGGGAGAACACAGCAGATTCAGTTCCTGACAGACCCGAGTGCAATTTTCAGCAATTCCTCCAGTCTTCTACAGGGTGAGCCTGGTTTCTACTCTTCAGAGATCCTTGATTCTTTTCACAGGACGGATTCAGTCCTAACAAGCTGTTACACAAGCTGCAGACCGGAACTCTGGGCCTTACACATGTTTTTGACTAAAACTGCACACTGAAAAAGCACAGGGCTCCTTCCTTCTTCACTGCCAAAGCTCAACTGAACTCCAACCGACAAAACCGGGCACTTCCTTTGAGTTCCTCCCAGTTCTTGACTGGATTGGCTGTCACTCACAATAGACTGCTGCTGTTGGTCCAAAAGGCACTGAAGTCTAAACTACATCTCCCAGAGTCACTGCCCATACAATCCTCTTGTGGCTGGCTCAGATTATGAGTCCAAGTTCTGATTCGTCCAAGGCACCAGTTTAGAGCTAGCTTACCCCACACTGATTGGTCCAGTTCAGCAGTTCAAAACTAGAATGGGGAACTAGCAGACACAGTTCTGACTGCAAAGAAAGCAGGTTAGACAAACTGTAATTTCATTATTACTCTAAATAATTTCTGGCAAACAGTTACATCTTTCAGATAGGTTCCCTTTGCACTCCTAGTGACTACAAAATGAAGTGAATTGGCAGCTCGAGTGGTACTCAGAGAAGCACACAGTCCCCCATACAATCTAATTATGTCTGCAAGCAGACAGCTCTTAAAGAGACAGTACCAGAGGCTCTAAAACACTCACTGATAAATGGCTTAAATGCCAAACACCATTCAGGCTTGGAGCACTCAAGCAAGCTCCTGGAAGTCTTTTGGGAACCCCCATTTGCAGGGGGGTTACACAAGCTTGTCATGCAGCAGCACAGATGACACGCCTCCTGTACATGCCTTTCCTGGTGAAACATTTCAATAAACATGGCAGCGGCAACACAATCCCCCCAAAAAGCCAACATCGGGGTGCAATCCCCTTGTCGGCATGTCCGCCACCATCATCCCCCCACATTGTGTGGCACACTGGAAGCCTACCCCAGTGTGCCACCGCTCACAGAAAGCAGACCACGTCAGCATGATCTTACTTCCAGAAACAGCTCTTGCAGCAGGTTACACCATTAGGACTGAAGCCGGCAGGCACCAGGACCCCACAGAAAAATTCTAGCTAGCAGTATGCAGTGGGGGACTGCCCCCAACGTCGGCCCCTCCCCGACATCAGGCATCACATAAAAGGGGACGGTCCCCCAGCATCTCCAGTTCTTTTCCCGCTGTCGACTTGCCAGCATCAACCTCACGGACGACTGCATCAACGATACGATGCACGAAATCTTTACAAAATCCATGTCTACTTCTCCAACTCCTTCTCTCGAAGGACACCCCTCAAAGTGCACCTGTGGCAAGCAGATCCCCTTCACCGACCATCATTCAGGTTGTGTGAGGTGCCTGGGCCCAGAACATGACACCCAAGCCTGCTCCATCTGCCAACAATTTAATAGCAGGACCAGGATCCGCTGCCAAAAGGCCCTTCAGGGGTTCCTTCTTGAAGAGAAACTTCGCAAAATGGAAAAAAGACCTTCCTCCAAAGGGGATTCTTCCCAAAAGACTGGGAAGCAACGGGACTCGGGTAGGGTGGGATTCCCCAGCAGGGCCTCTGAATCCAGGGCCAGCTCCAGCTCAATGTGGTCCGACCGTTCTCCTTCCTGGGCCCACTCCCAACCTCCCCCAGTTAAGGTAAGGTCTTCAGGGGGTTCTTCAGCCTCCTTGCACACGCTTAAGGCCCACCAGGCGCCCGACTCTTCTTCCAGGCCTAACTCTTCAGAAAAACATAGGAAGTCTTCCTCTAAATCTAGCAGGGCGTTAGGCCGACGCTGGGACACTGACCTCAGGTCCGTCTCCCAGCCTCCCAAGGCCCCGGAAAGGAAGACCAAGGATCTGACGCCTCTTAAGCGGATGTCACAGAATAGAAAGGTGCCTGACCCGACGCCCAAAAAATGGACTCCCGACCCGACAGCAGTTGTACCGACGCCAGGTGACACCAGATGTCAGGAGACCTCAGGAGAGGAGGCTGCCGCACTGCCGGATGACCAGACGGGCAGCACGGAGGACACCGGCTCACCCGGGGAGCCGTCGACAGATTCGGTGGTTCCCCAGGACCTGATGCCCGACCCTGGCGACAGACTCACACCGTCGTTGGGCATGAACATTCAGGAGGTGAAGGAATTGTTCACCTTCTGATGGGAGACCATCAGAAACTACGTGGTCCCCAGTAAGCCTCTTCCACCTCACCTACACCCCCTCCTTGGGAGGGTGAAGGCTCAAGACCCCCGACCCCTAAGGAGCCAACTCCACCTCCTAGGGGCAGATCTAGAGAGAGAAAAAGATGCCCATCATGGTCTCCCTCTGGGTCTCTGAGCCCTAAACGACCCAGGGACAGACGACTCCCACCGGGGGATGACTCCAGACCGGATACGTCTGATACCTCCAGGTCTCCATCCCCCTATAGTCCCCCATCATCAGACCCACGAGACCAGCCAAGATCACCACCGGATGATCCCTCTTTCTCTGAAACTCCAGGACTAGAGGGCAGTTCCAGGACTAGAGGGCATGGGATGAAGCTGGAGGGAGGACGATTCAGAGGAAACATGAGGAAGAATTTCTTCACAGAACGGGTGGTGGACAAATGGAACACGCTGCCAGAGGAAGTGGTGGGGGCTGAAACAATCACGGGATTTAAGAATGCATGGGATAGACATAAAGGAATTCTGGAGGTCAGGGGTAAGGGGCAACAGACTTCTAGGAAAACAAACTGAACTTACAAGCTCAAATGGGTAGACTGGGTGGGCCATAGGCCCTTATCTGCCGACACTGTCTATGTATCTATGTATCTGTGAAATCATGAGACACATCCAGGAGAATATGGGATGGCAGACTGAAGACTTGGACCCCGAGAGACACCGCCTTGCCCGTTACCTTCAGCAAAAGGACCCAAAGCCTGTGGTGGCCCCACCTCTAGTGGACACCTTCACGGACGTCACCAAGGTGGCTTGGAAGCGTCCGCACTCGACACCAGCTGTTCTGAAGAAGGCTGACTGTCTCTACAGAGCTCCTATGGAGGACCTGTATCTGGCACAGCAACTCCTGGCAGACTCACTGATCATTACGGCATCTCATGATTGGTCTCAACGACCGCAACACTTGAGTACCCAGCTTCCGGACCAAGAATCTAAGCAATTAGATTCTATGGGAAGACGCATGTATGTGGCTGCTACATGCTCAATAAGGTCTTTGAATTACCTCACGCATATGGTACAATTTCAAAACGCCCTCTGGGAGCAGGGCCAAGACCTTTTGAAGGACTTTCCGGATGGCGAAAAGAAAGAGGAGCTGCTCAACCTCCTTCATACTGGGTCGGACGTGGGGACCCGGATTCTCCAAGCCGCTTATGATTCGGCGGACTCGGCCACCAGGGGAGCAGCTACTGGCATTTGTCTTCAGAGACACTCTTGGTTGAGGGTCTCCGGTTTCAGCCCGGACGTGCAGAAGAATATCCTGGACGTCCCTTATAACGGAGCTGTCCTGTTCGGTGAGGAATCCGAGAAGGTCATCGCCAAGCTACAGGACGCCAGGAAGGCAGTTTGGACTGTACATGCTATGTACAGGCCCAAATCTGGTTCCTTTCAGAGGAACCAGAACCGTTTTCGTGGCAGGCAACAACGGCAACAGCAATGTTCCAGCCAGCAACCCCGGGGCAATTTTGGTCGCAAAGGTCAAGCCAGATTCTCCACGGGCCAGGGCTCAAAGCATCCCAAGGCAGCCCAGCCCACGGGACCCAATGCCACCACAGCATGACTCCTTCCCAACCCTCG
Organism: Neoceratodus forsteri; assembly: GCA_016271365.2. Lineage (NCBI taxonomy): Eukaryota > Metazoa > Chordata > Ceratodontiformes > Ceratodontidae > Neoceratodus > Neoceratodus forsteri. The sequence continues at coordinate 488,341,824 of CM057449.1, forward strand.
CCTCTCCTCTGGATCAAAGGATAAAGGTTGGGGTCGCATCTCTCATTACCTTCTGGGATGGCAGAGGATCACCTCCGACCGGTGGGTGTTACAGTTGGTACAGTGATGACACTCTATAGAGTTCCTCGGCCACCCACCGTCCAGACCTCCCCTGCTCTCCCGTTACTCGGGTCAGCATGTTCTGCTCATCCAGCAGGAGATCTTGGCCCTCCTGGACAAGGAGGCCATAGAGTACGTTCCACCGGACCCGAAAGGAAAAGGTTATTATTCCCAGTTCTTCCTGGTCCCAAAGAAAACAGGGGACTTGCGCCCGATCTTAGATCTCAGCGATCTCAACACATTTGTGTTATACAAATGCTTCCGCATGGTGACCCTACCGGGTCTCATCCCCATGCTCAAAGAAGGCGCATGGCTAGCGTCACTGGACATGCAGGACGCTTACCTACATCTCCCGATCGCTCAAACGCATCAAAGATTTCTGCGCTTTGAGTTTCTGGGACGCCACTACCAGTTCCGAGCCCTCCCATTCGGACTGTCTTCCGCACCCCAGGTGTTTATGAAGTGCATGGTAGTCATGGCAGCAACTCTCAGGAGGCAGGGCCACTATGTTTTTCCGTATCTAGACGACTGGCTCCTCATGGCACCCTCTCGGGAGGCCCTGATGTCCTCAATTCAGGATACCAGTTCTCTTTTCCAGTCATTGGGCATCATCATCAACCAGGAGAAGTCGCATCTTGTCCCGTCTCAGACTCTGCAATTTATTGGAGCACTTCTGGGCACCACTCAAGGGAGAGCATTTCTTCCTTCGGACAGGGCGGAACACATCAGATCCCTCACACGGGACACAATGATGAAGACAACGGTGCCCACCAGGACCGTTCTTTGCCTGCTCGGACATATGGCAGCTGCCATTGCGACGGTTCCCCTAGCCCGACTCCATATGCGGGTCACCCAATGGATGTTGTGGGCTCAATGGGACCAGAAGCAAGTTCATATGCAGCATCCAGTCCGGATCACGAATGCAGTCATCTGAGACTGGCAATGGTGGCTCGTCCCAGACCATCTCTCGAAAGGAGTCCCCTTCATGGCGCCACCTCCTTTAGTGACACTCCACGGACGCCTCGGGAGCCGGATGGGGAGCGCACCTCAACGGGGTCAGGACTCAAGGCTCATGGTCGTCTCTCGAGTCCCATCTGCACATAAATATTCTGGAGCTACTCTGGAGATAGCAGCCATCCTCAATGCCCTAAAAGCACTTCAGACGGACATTCCACCAGGTACTCTTCTGATTCAAACAGACAATACCACGGTGATGTACTATCTTAAACAAGGAGGCACTCATTCCTACCCCCTTTGCAGGGAGGCTCAAAGGGTTTGGAATTGGGTACTGCAACATAGCGCAGATATTATTGCGTGCATGTTCCCGGAGTGGACAACACAATCGTGGACAGTCTCAGCCGATCACAGGCCACAGTCCACGAATGGGAACTGCTTCAGGAAGTCGCAGAGGATCTGTTTCGCAGACGGGGGACACCAGATTTAGACCTTTTCGTGTCCCCATCCAACACAAAACTGCCCAATTTGTACTTGCTAGATCCAGGGCCTGGTGTTTTCTGGCGAGACGCGTTGTCCCTCTCTTGGACAGGCAGATTCCTCTACGCTTTCCCGCCCTTCCAGAGGGTTTTACTGAAGCTCTGACAAGAGCGGGCATCACTGATTCTGGTAGCGCCCTTTTGGCCCAGGCAAATTTGATTCCTTCTATTATATCAGCTGACCCAGGAACCTCCGGTGCCTCTGCCTTTCAGCTCTCAAGTTCTGTCCCAGGAGGCAGGCTCCTTAGTCCATCCGGATCTTCGGTCGCTGAACCTGCATGCCTGGCTCCTAAAGACATAGCAGGCCTGAGATACGGGGTCTCTCGGGAAGTTGCAGATGTTCTGGCGGTAGCTAGAAAACCCTCCACTCACGCCACTTATGCCATGAAGTGGCGTAGATTTTGTATCTGGGCTCAAGCTCGTGGATTGACCCCATTGGATTGTTCAGAGAGGTCAGTGTTAGACTACCTTCTAACCCTGTACGAGGCAGGCCTTGCCTACTCTTGCATTAAGGTTCACCTGTGCGCCATTTCGGTGTATCATTCACCGACAGGTCATAGCTCTCTAGCTCAACTAGAGGCTTCACGTGCCTTTTTGCGTGGCATCCTGCACCTGAGACCTCCTATCAGAGACCCGGTTCCACCTTGGGATCTCCCCTTTGTTTTAGAGCAGCTTACTCTACCTCCTTTTGAACCAGCCACGGATTGCGAGCTGCGTCTCCTTGCTTGGAAGACGATCCTTTTAGTTGCTGTTACTTCTGCCAGAAGAGTTTCTGAGCTTCATGCACTCATGTGCAAGGATCCTTATTTGGTTTTTCACAAGGACAGGGTGTCCTTAAAAAGAAATCCTAAGTTCCTTCCCAAAGTGGTCTCGGCATCACACTCAACCAGGATATAGACCTGCCGGTGTATTACCCGAATTACGGTAAGGGGGGGGAGGCCCTGTTGCGCACTCTTGATGTGCATAGATGTCTCAGATATTATCTGACCAAAACCAAAATCCATCGTAAGTCGCACCAGCTCTTTGTTTCCTACACACAGCGGATGTTCGGTGCTCCTGTTTAGAAACAGTCGCTTTCCAGACGGTTGGTCAAGTGCATTATGTTCTGTTATCAGAAGCGCAATAAACTCTTACCGGGACCGGTGAAGGGTCATTCTATAAGGGGGGTGGCTACCTCTTTCACTGCGCTCAAAAATGTCTCCACTTCAGCCATCTGTGCGGCAGCGACTTGGAGCACTGTGCACACTTTCTTTTTTTTGATATTTTCTTTTTACAATGTTTCCATAGAAAATGATGCATACAACTGAATTAGTTTACATAATCATAGGCATATGTTAGCATCAGTAAGACTTATCAGTTGCCATGTAATACATCATTTGGGGTACATTCCAGAACTTCTCCATCAGAGATTATATAACTTATATATTTAGGAAGGCTAGCTACATTAAACTTGTGGGCTAAAGACAAAATTATGTATTAGTTTAAGGATGGTTACTGTAGCTCTAGGCCACTATCCCCACTTAATTATCTGTCAGCTTAAGGAATATTATTCCCCCCTTCCACTCCTTATACTCCCTCCCTCAGTCACTAACCATCTTATTATTAACATAGAAAAAATATTACATCAGATTCCCATTCCATCAAGTATTCTTTCTAATAAACATATAGTGCTTAAGTTGATACTCCTTACAACATATTCCCTCAAGGGGGGAAATTTAAAACAAAACATTTAAGGTTATGAAGTCTTGGAGTAAGTCCTTAACCATCCATCGACCTTGTGGTCAACTCGGGGAACATGCAATATACAGTACCAGACTTGGTTAGTCCTCATCATCCTCAGAATCTATAGGCAGTCCCGAATTCTCCGGTGGTCTCGATCGGAATTCTTGGGCAATAGCTTCGACCTTTTTCTTGGCTTCTTCTGGATCATTAAATTGGTACACCTTCCCTCCATATGTTAGCCACAGACGGGCCGGGGCCAAAAGTGAGTGCGCCACATCTAGGCTCCGAAGTTGTTTCCTTAATGGGTTGAACATTTTTCTCCTGCTCCGAGTTGCAAATGACCAGTCAGAGAATATTTTAATCTCCTGGCCCTCCATCACTATTGGATAAGACGCCCTCGCCCACTGAAGAATTTTGTCCCTGGTTGCTGGCCCATCTGTTATCAGGAGGATTGTGCGTGGGGTTTCACGATCTAGCTGGGCCCTTCTAAAGTTAATCCGGAATGCCTGTCTTAAGGAATGTGCATCAAGCTGTAGATCCATAGGAACAGTGGTAATCAGCCAGTTCTTTAAGTACGCCAATATATCACCTCCTTCAGCATCGTCCTGGACCCCCACCGACCTTAGGTTCATGGCCCGCTCGGAGTTTTTAAGACTCTCCATGCGAGCACGCAGATCGTTTATCTCCGAGGTTGCTTTAGTGAGTGCTGCCTGGGTCTGCTGCGATCGGGTGTCAGCTTCTTGCGCCATTTTGGTTGTAGACTCAATTTTTGCATCTTGCGCACCCACTCGGTCGAAGACCCGTTCCTACTTTTGGTCCATCTCGCGGACTGCATTTAACACAGTCTCCCAGGGGGAGTATCTTTCCCTCCACGCGGGCCCGCTGCCTGTCCCGGACCTCCTGATTGACTCTATGCTGACATGGACATTTTGGGATGATCCCGTAGCTGTTCCTTTCGGTCTACCCATCGCAATTTTGGCATCTACTTGTTCAGCATGTAATGAGCTACCGAGTTTTAGGGCTTTTCTATGTCCAAAAGAGGTTTATCGTAGATTTTTAAGTGATATTAGGGAGCTCGAGGTGCAGAGCTTGGGAGGAAGCTGCCGGTTGCAAATGCGGCTCTCTAGCGCACCCTCACTGTGCACACTTTCATCAGCCACTACAGTTTGGACATTGCCTCTAGGCGTAGAGCTGGATTCGGCTTGGCGGTCCTTCAAGGACTCTTGTCCTGAAGTCTGAGTCATCTCTCCTACCCTCTTGTTCCCTTACTGCTTGGGAATCAGTCCTAATGGTGTAACCTGCTGCAAGAGCTGTTTCTCGAAGTAAGACAGTACAGTTATGTAAGAACTTACCATAACAGAAGATCTTCAAGTACAGCTCTTGCAGCAGGTAGTTTCCCTCCCACCTTCCCCTCTGGAGGTTGAGTCTTCTGACCTAGTTTTTAGGCTACAGCAGCCTTTGACGCCTTTTTTCTAACCTTGCTTTGGAAGCAGATCCTCGATCTCCCCTCCAGATGTCATACTTGAGCCAGGAGTCTCCGGCGGAAGAACTGGGGATGCTGGAGGACCGCCCCCTTTTATGTGATGCCTGACGTCGAGGAGAGGCCGACGTCAGAGGCGGTCCCCTGCTGGATACTGCTAGCTAGAATTTTTCCATGGGGTCCTGGCACCTGCCGGCTTCAGTCCTAATGGTGTAACCTGCTGCAAGAGCTGTTCTCGAAGATCTACTGTTACAGTAAGTTCTTATGTAACTGTACTTTCCTGCCCCGCCCCACCCTATTGTGTGGCACACTGGAAGTCCACCCAGTGTGGCCAATATCACCCCCCCAAAAGTCATGGGCACACTGGGAGCCCATCCCAGTGTATCCAACATTTGTTTTATTTCACCTGTAAAGAAAGAAAACGGTCCCATGATGTCAGCTTTTTTTCCTGTACATGAAAAAAAGGAAACAGTCCCTCGTTGTCCATGGCGCCCCTTCCCCCAACCTGCACTCACCCTCTCTGCACCCCACCTCCCCACACACCCCCTTACCCCATACTTACCTCCGGAGGTCCAGCACTGTGGTCTTCGGTGGAGTGGAAAAACATCTGGACTCTTCAAAGTCGAACTGCAAAATGAAGAAATGCCAGTAAGCTATATAATGGCATAAATTTGGGGGTTCAACAAGGTGGATTATCTCAGCCATTTTTTGAATTTTGGCTCTAAATTTTCAACATGGGGTTCTTGGGACTCCACCTCATGAACACTTGCACTGTCATCTCGTTATTTGGTCGGAAGGTCATTTCCATTGTCACTCGTGGAATCACCTTTAGGACCAATCATCAAAATGACAGTGCCACTGTTCAAGAGGTGGGGCCCAAAATGCCTATGTTGCAAATTTGGTGAACAAATTCCAAAAAATGACTGTTACAAGCGTGCACTGCGCAGTTTGCACGCATGTTCATAACTTCAACAATTTTTAATATTTTCACTCCAGATTTTCAACATTGCCATTTTTTCACACCTCCTTCTGAACTGTACAGTTGTCATTTTTCACATCCTGCCCAAAATGTGTTTTTGCACATGTGGCGCACAATGGCGTGGTCGCTGTGGGAAATCAACGTTTGGGACACAGTAACAAAATCACGGTGACACTGTTCATGAGCAGAAGTCCCAAAATGCCTATGTTGAAAATCTGGTTTAAATAAATCCCCCAAATAATTGCGTTATGGGCATACATTGCACAGTTTCTACGCATGCTGCTGACTTCACAATTTTTCATATTTTCACTCCAAATTTTCAACATTGCCATTTTTTTACACCTTCTCATGAACAGTACAGCTGTCATTTTTCACATCCTGCCCAAAATGTGTTTTCACACCTGTGGCACCAAATGGCGCAGTTACTGTGCAAAATCACCTTTTGGCTAACAAACTGATAGTGCCACTGTTCAAAAGGTGGGGTTACAAAAAGCCCATGTTGAAAATTTGGAGTGAAAATACCAACAAACACCTGGGCCGTTAGGGTTTCCAACCATAACGCCCCACCCTAAACAGGAAGCACATATGAGCTGTATCAGCCTCCTTGCTTCTAACTTTCCTTAGTATGATTCTTAGTATGACCATGTAGAGACTGACGGGCATTCGGGGTGTGACTTGGGATTGTTGGCTGTAATGCTCATGCTATCCAACCCCCACCCTGCAGCCAGTGACAGGCTTCAAGTTGTGCCTTGGACTCTTCGGCTCCAAAGTTCACCCCATTCTCCTATACTGCCCCATCTCAGCGTATTTCCTTATGGAATGGGGAGTTTAGCAGTCCAAGACCCTCAAGGCACACGACACTTGTCAGTGTCTGCAGGGTAGGGTGAGGTGAATTGGCGTAAGTGTTATGGTCGACGATTCAAAGGCACACCCCAATGCCTGCCAGTCTCTGCAAAGTGGGAGTGGGGTTGGCGTCAGTTCAATACTTCACTGCCATTCCTACTGGGCATCTCTCTAACTCCTGCACTATCAATGCCAATGCCAGCAAGACAACATTCGGCATTGACAAATGCTTGTTGCTTATAAGTTCAGTAGATTAGGCTGATCTGAAACTCACCTACAGAGGCATATAAAAACAAGGTCATACCTTATCAGGTATAGCAGCTCCAAAATGGAGCTTTGCGAGTATGGAGGCAGAATGTTCCCTCCCTTCTTCTTGGCAGGAATCATGGCCACATTACTTCCAATCTAACTGTGAGGCATTAAGTTTTTCCACTACCCAGTATTAGAAGTTAAAAGCGTTAAAGACAGTAAGCAAATTACATGGGAGACATCAAATATAACAAGAATTGTAACTTCATACAGTGTTAAGAACTAAAAACTGAGCTATAGTACATCCAGTATTTAGTGACAGACCTGCAAGTCTATAAAATAGAATAAAACAATTTGAGTCTGTAGTGTCCCAGTAGAAAAGTCAATAGCAGTCTGAACACCATGCTAGATACTGCGAAGGTATATTGGTAAAAAACACTAAACAAAACTGTACTGGCGAACATGGTGCAGTTACCTCCCCAGTCTTGAGTCCAGGTGTTGAGTTAGGGAAACAGCAGCGTGAGGCAGTTAATTAAGTCTCTTCTTCTGGCTCTGACTGTTCACGTTCCTCTCTGGCTTATGAACATTCTTCGGGTCAGTGTAAATATACGTGTGATCTTCATACCAATGCGTAGTTTCGCAGGGTACATAGTACTAAAAAGCACCTCCATGTCTCAGAGTTCTCTTGGGGACCATCAAATCTTTTTTGGTGCTGCCCTGTTGTAAAACGGAGGTCCAACAAAAAATAAAAATTACGTACCTACCTACTGGATGGATCCTTTTTCCTCAAGGTAAAGGGGAACGAGTAGGATTTATTCTATCCTGAGAGAACTCTTTCTGATTGCCCCTAGGGGTGACATAGAAACATAGACTTTGACGGCAGATAAGGACCGCTTGGCCCACCTAGTCTGCCCATTTCCCTACCTAGAGGATAAGCTGCAGATCCTAGTTAACCAACAGCCTACTTCTTCCTATCCCCCACAAAAATTGCCTTATGTCTGTCCCATGCATTCTTGAATTCTCCCACAGTTTTAGACCCCACAACCTCCTCAGGAAGGCTGTTCCATGCGTCCACCACCCTCTCTGTGATAAAATACTTCCTCACATTGCCCCTGAGCCTTCCCCCCCTCTATCTTCAGATTGTGTCCCCTTGTTCTTGCACATCTCTTTTTCTGAAAGATGCTACCCTCTTGGATTTTGTTGATTCCACTGAGGTACTTAAATGTTTCTGTCATGTCCCCCCTCTCCCTCCTTTCCTCAAGGGTATACATATTAACCTCCTTTAGTATCTCCTCGTATGGCTTCTCTTGCAGACCCTGCACCATTTTAGATGCCCTCCTCTGAACTGCCTCCATCCTGTCTATGTCCTTGCCGAGATGGGGTCTCCAGAACTGGACGCAGTACTCCAGATGGGGTCTCACCAACTGTCTGTACAGGGGGATAATAACTTCCTGTTTTCTGCTGCTGATACCTCTCCCTATACATCCCAGTATCCCCCCAGCCCTTCCCACTGCCCTCTCACATTGCTTGCCAACCTTAAGGGCATCTGTTATGATTACCCCCAGGTCCCTTTCCATTTTTGTCATTGTTACTACCTCCCTCCCCATTGTGTAATTTTCCCCTGGGTTTTTGTTTCCCAGGTGCATTACTTTGCACTTCTTTGCATTGAATCCAAGCTGCCATACCTCTGACCATTCCTCCAATCTTGCCAAGTCCCTTCTCATCCTTTCCACGCCTCCTTGTGTATCAACCCTGTTGCAGATCTTTGTGTCATCTGCAAAGGGGCATACTTTTCCTTCCAGTCCCTCTGCAATGTCACTTATAAAGACATTAAAAAGGACAGGACCCAGTACTGAACCCTGTGGTACCCCACTAGTAACCCCCCTTTCTTCAGAGTGGACTCCATTTACAATTACCTTCTGTGTCCTGTTGTTCAGCCAATGTTTTACCCAGGCTACCACCCTGGGACCCACTCCCAGGCTGGTTAATCTGACTACTAATCTTTTGTGTGGGACTGTGTCAAATGCCTTGCTAAAGTCTAGGTAGGCCATGTCCACAGCCCCTCTCTGGTCTACTACTTTGGTCACCCAGTCAAAGAAATCAATTAGATTTGTCTGACATGACCTTCCCGCTGTGAACCCATGCTGCCTTGGGTCCTGTGCCCCACTGGCGTCTAGGTACTCAACAGTTCTTTCCTTCAGAAGTGATTCCATCACTTTCCCTACCACAGAGGTCAAACTGACAGGTCTGTAGTTTCCTGCTCTGTCTTGGTCCCAGTTTTGTGAAGGGGAATCACATCCATCTTCCTCCAGTCCTTGGGTACCACACCATCCTCCCATGATTTGTTAAAAAGGGTATTCAGTGGTGTCACTAGTTCTCTGCTTAATTCTTTTAGAATTTTGGGGTGAATTCCATCTGGCCCCATTGCTTTACCCATCTTCAGTTTTAGGAGTTCTTTCAGAACCCTTTCTTCTGTGAAAGGACTGGGACCGACCCCCTCTCCAGAGTGCTTTGTTAATTGGATTTGGCACTCCCACTTCCTCTTTGTGAATACTGAACAGAAGTATTCATTCAGTATCCCTGCTTTTTCACTGTCACTCTCTGCCCACCCACCATCCATTCTATTCAGCCTCACTATCCCTCCTTTTGTCTTTCTATGCTCCCTGATATACCTATAAAAGGTTTTATCCCCTTTTAACTGAGTTAGCTATCTTTTCCTCAGTTTGTGCCTTTGCTATTCTGACTACCCTCCCTGCTTCCTTCTGCTTTAACTGGTACAGTTCTCTGTCCTGCTCCTTCTGTGTTTTCTTATACTTCCTAAATGCTATCTTTTTTCCCCTAACCTTCACTGCCACCTCTTTTGGGAACCATAGTGGCTTTTTTTTTCATTTGATTTGTTTATTTGTTTCACACAAAGGCTTGTTGCCTTTGTGATGGCAGTTGATATTTCCCGTTGTTGCTCCACCCTCCTTCTAGCCTGTTTGCTAGTGCTTTTCTAAGGCACTCTCCCATCTTGCCAAAGCAGCCCTCCTGAAGTCCAGAACCCTCACTTTTGTGATGGCTTGACTCTGTAGCTGAGTTTATCGTGAACCACACTGTTTGGTGGTCACTTGTTCCAGATGGCTACCCACTTCTAGATCTGAGATCCTCTCATTGTCCCCATTTGAGAGTATGAGGTCTAAGATTGCTCCCTCACAGTAGGTTCCAAAACTAGCTGTCTGAGGATGCCACCTGAAGGGCATCCAAGAATGGCCCTGCTTTTGGATGTGGCTGCATAAGGTGCTCCAGTTAACATCTGGCATATTAAGGTCCCCCATCAACAGTATCTCCCCTTTCTCTGACATCCTAAGTATGCCTTCTATCATATCTTTGTCCATTCCTTCCCCCTGACATGGGGGTCTATATACAACCCCTGTGTGGATTGTGGTGCCATTTCCAGTCTCTAAGGTGACCCACAGTGCCTCCTCTCCTCCCTGTTTACTCTTTTGTTCGGTTGCTTTTATCCCTTCCCTTACATAGAGAGCTACTCCCCCCCCCTTCTGCTCTCCCTGTCTCTCCTGTAGGTTGTGTACCCTGGTATGTTAACATCCCAGACATGGTTCTCTGTGTACCATGTTTCTGTGACTGCTACAATATCCAGGCATCCCTCTTCCATCAAGGCCACCAGTTCAGGGAGCTTGTTGCCCAGACTATGAGCATCGGTACTCATTACTCTCCATTTCTTGATGGCCTTACCTCTTTTTGCCCCATCCCTGTCCTTACTGCATTTGTCACTTTCTCCATTTACCCCTGCGCTTCTCCCTATCGACATCTCTATGTTCGTGTCTACCTCACTTAGTACCCTGATATTTTGGAGGGGCTAGGATTTCCCTGCTCCTTTCCAGTGCCTCCCCCCTTGGCTAGTTTAAATGCTTGTCAATGAAGTATTTAAACCTATCACCTAGGATCCTGGTTCCCCTCCTGGACAGATGCAGACCATCATGCCAGTATAGGCCTGCATCCCTCCAGGTGGACCCCCAGTCCCCAATGAAGCCAAATCCCTGAGCTCTGCACCAGTTTTTCAACCACTGATTGAATCCCATGGTGTGGAGCACCCCTAGCTCACCCATGCCATAGACAGGCAGCACCTCCGAGAAGGTTACCGTGTGTGTATTTGTCTCATGTCTCACCTTCATCTCTACAAATGCTTCTGCACTGCTCTGATCCTCTTTAGCCAGGTCATTTGTCCCTAGGTGGACAATTACATCCAGCTCCCTCCCCCTGTGCGGCTGCTCCTGCGATCCTGAGGATTTGCGCCCTGTCCCTCCAAGCCATGGCACCAGGCAGGCACCTTACCTCCCTCTCCCCTTCCTCCCCCAGTTCTACCTTCCCAACAATGGAGTCCCCCACCAGGAGTTGTTTCCTTCCCCTGTAGGGTCCCATGCCACCCTCCTATGGGTCTCCTCTGTAGAGGTTACCAGCATCCTCCTTGGTCTCCACTGTGGGTGCCTCCATAAAGGAACCACACTTTTCCAGAATGGCATAGAAATTGTGGAGAGGTACAACTGGAGGGATGCGCCTCTGTTCCACTACCCTCAGCCTCCCTGAGCCCACCGTGGTCCAACCACTTCTCTTTCTTGGCAACCTCTGAGGCAATGCCAGTGACCCTGGTGGTCCCTGGGTGGGAGAGAAGGTCCCATAAATCCTGGCCAACTCAGCCTGGAGATGAGCAACCTCTTCCCTCAGCCCAGAGAGGTGCCTGTAGATGGGACAACACTGCATCCTCCAGAACATCTCCCGGAAGACTGCTGCTCCACAGCCAATGCACTGCACTGCACCACTCCCAACATGTCTTTTTTCTGGCCCCCTAACTGTTATTTGGAATACTCACTCTTTCCTCTGTTTGTTTAATTCTTTTCTTTTCCTTTTTTTTTCTCCTTTTCTTCTCTCCCTACTTACTTACTGCCTCTGCACCCTTTTAGCTCCTGATCTTCCTGTTCTGAGACAAGACGCTCCTATATTTCTCAGTAGTCTCCTTACTTGCTCAGAGTCAGACCTCCAGCAGCTGGGGAGGGGGGGGGCGGAGAGCTACTCTTGCCCTTCTAGGATGGTGAGTCTTTTGTGGCTTTGTGATCTCTCACTTCCTGCTCCCAAACAGGAAGTTCCTGTTGTCAGTTAAATCCTGTGCCTATAAAAGTAGAACTGATTTAGGTTGGGGAGGTGGAGGGGAGGGAAGGAGGGCAATATAGCCCCAGTAGAGAAGTTTTAGTTATACCAGTAGCTCCTTCCTCCTGGTTTTCTGTCTGCTTTGTGACCTCTTGGCTTCTTAGCCATGTTGTTCAGTTCACAGCTGAAGAGACCGTTCCTCTATAGCTCAGCCCCAATTTTCAGGTTCCCTCTGGCAGGTGTTAATTAATATTGTGTCAGCTTCTTCTGGTTGGTGCTTCTGGCACTTCATTTACCTTAAGATGTTGTTCCTGCCTTGCCTTCCGGGAGTCAGATTGAGTTCCCACTATCCTTTTATACAAGCTGCCTTCTGTAGGGCTTCCTCCCCACACACATCTGTGTTAGCACTTAACAAGGTGATAAGGGGCTTATCCCCCTTCCTAGTTGGGCGCTCTCTTTCCGGAACAGAATTTCTGCCTGGGCAGTCTGTGAGCTCTCAGCTAGAGTGTACGGGGTTGGGATGACAGGAGGTTAGAGAATCTGCCCTTTGTGTCCAATCTGTACAAGCAGTTCAGTTGAACCTTCTCTCAGTCCTATCAGGAGGGATTCTTGCTCCCTTGTTTTTGGTTCCGAGCTTATAAGCCTCTCAACCAATATATCTATGGGCAGTGTTCTCCCCTCTCAACATCCCTTGTTTTCTTCCCTTTCTTCCTCTTCTTCCCTTTTCTCTTTCTCTTTACCTGTTCCTCCCTTGGAGCCACCCCAGAAGGGAGGCCCTGCGGTCCCTTAGGGTAGGCATTCTCTCTCTCTCTTTCTTTCTGTCCTCTACCGGCTTATTCCTTTTTCAGTTTATATCCTTTCTTTTTTCTGTCCCTCGGCTCTCTTGCCTCGCTCTCCTTTTCCTTACCTTTTTTTTTTGCCTCTCGGCTACCAGAACTGAGATGGAGGAGAGTCTCTGACACCTAGCGGCGCCCCTGCGCGCTGGCGCGGTGTGCCTTTGTCGGGCGGCGCCGTTGATGCCGAACAAAAAAAAAAAAATCTCCAGTAAGGGTGCGCCTCCAGCACACCCCAAGCAGTAATGAATGGTGAAGATTGACAAGGGAAGATCAAGCTGCATGTTCCATTTACAGCCACCACCTTTGCCTTTTCGCTGTTCTAAGTATGGAATCCCTCTGTGCCATGAAGCCCAATTTTTGCAGCAAAGTCCAGGACCCTGAGTCCATTTTCCTGTGGGGTGTGATACAATAAAGGCGCTAGACGATCAAAGTGGTAACATCCCGTCTCCAAGCCTTGTAGAGCCATGCTAATATAGGGTACGCAGGGTGATCCGTTTCTTCAAAACCCACAAGTAACCCACAGATCCACACATAAGTCTCTCTCGGCTGATTCTCTGTGTGCTCCAGCCTATGTTACAAAAGATTACTTTATTAGATCTGCCGTGGCCGAAAGTGCCCTGCCCACCTAGTTTGCCACCTCTGCAGCCTCCACCACACTGGTTTCCACCTTCATCTCCATGGTCTGCAGACAAACAGTGAATGCTTCAAATTCTCCAGCCATCAGTTGTAAAGAAGTGTTCACATGGCTCATAGTGGCATGCAAAGTTTGTAGGGTTATTTCCGCAGTTCCCGAGGTAGTCAGATCAGTGTCCCACCTGTTTTTTGTCAGATCCTGCTTGGGCATGAAGAAGTCTTGCAGCCCACTGGCTGCGCAATGCTGCGTCTTCCATCTTGGCTCTAAGTTCACTTTTCTCCTCATTGGTCAAAGTGTATATGAGGAAAATGACCAAAGTCTGTAGAACCAGTAATTTTATCGTTCTAAGTAAGTTCCAGGGTGTTTTATCAGCTTAAAATTTATTTCTGAAGAAAACAGCCTGCTTGGTGGCAGGAGCTGCAGAAAATATGTCTGCATGCTTTGGATGCTGGCTCTGCACCTCCCACCCCCCTCCACCCCTGGTACTTACCATTCTAATAAGGTTTATTTCAGGTGAAAGAAAAATGAATGATCTCAGAACTTGAATAGGATGCCATATCCTTTCCCCTCCAAATTTAATGCAATTTCAACATGAGCCACAAATCTAGACCATGAGTGAAAGCAAAAAAAATTTAGGTTCTGTTCTGAAAGGAGTTACATAACACCACAGTGTCAGTGGCACAACAGGCTCTACACTTGCCTCTGAGGCCGGAAGATCAGAAGGCTGTGGGTTCTATCCCCACACCAGGCACTTGGGTTAAATCCCAGTACTGACACTGTAGTGTAGCATGAGAGGGGTGCTGCACTCCTGAGGTGCAGTCTTTCGGATGAGACATGAAACCGAGGTCCCGTCTGCCTGTTCTAGTTGTTGTTCAGATGGACGTTAAAGATCCCACTGCACTTCTCAAAAAGAGTAAGGGGATTTTTTATTGGACAAAACTACAAGACAATTCAAAAGAAGTGCAACACAAAATGAAATACAAACTTTTTCAAAAATACATACAAACACCCTGTGAAAAAGCCTATAGCCTGAAATCATACCCTAGCCACCCAAATCAAACAAATTCTCATTAAAACACCTCATAAGCCCACCACCAACTGTTATGATTAATACAGATCTTTATACTAGAAAATTCTAAAATCCTACCCAAATCAAACTACTACAACCCATTCAATACCCTGACACAGTCACTTTCTGTAGATACAGTTTAAGTCCAGGTATATATTTCCCCACAGAACAGACACCCTCATTATATACATATTCTATAAGAAATTCCCACCCTCCAGCATATCAGCAATTCCCAGCATCTTCATAACAATCAGTCAGTAACCTGTAGAAACGGAACTGAACCCCAATCCCTCCACCAAGTTTGCAGCATTGGTCTTGATTCTTTATTATACACCATATGAATTTCTTGCTCAAATTTAAGCCTCATGCCTAACAAAGGTAACTGTTTCTGCTGCAACACAAATTGACATCTTGTCTGCCATATTACCCATTTTATTATGACCAGCACCACTCGAGTTGTCCCTTTATAATATCCCCTCCATTCACCCTGTCCATACTGTCCATATATTAAAGTCTCATAATTCATATCCTGCAAATGTGGGATACCCCAAGAATGTGCCAACAACTTCCACAAATCCCTTATATACCCACGCTCAAAAAAGAGGTGTGTCACTGTTTCTGTTTCTACCCCACAACCTTCCCTTAAACATGATCTCTCTCAAGACCACTCTTGAAAATGATTCCCTCGAACATTTAATCTAGAATGGCAACAGAGCCACAAAGAGTCCCACACCTTAGGCAGGACTTTTGGCTCTGTCAATTGTCTGAGAACCTAAGAAATCACTACCAACTCTGGTGTAACAATACAAAGTTCTATAAAGCACACAGAATGCAGGATTTTTTGGTACTCCATTTTCCTAGTGTTATGTAAAAGCTCCAAAGTTGTAACATGCCAAGCTTTTAACTTTCTATATACTTCCATTAAAATAGGTGGACATACCTTGTGGGATTGCCTGTAATTGCCCCCATTGTTGGGTTTCCCATCTCTGCCAAAAGTAGATGTATCTTTCCTTTAACAGAGGGACCCAATCTAGTTGTTTCCTCACCAAAATAGGTACAAAATTAGCATAAATAAGCATGTAACCCCTAGATGGCGCTATCCCAGGGGCTACTACCCCTGCCTGATTTGCCACTAACAGGTTGAGGGGCCTGGATCCAATGGCGGGTGCCTCCACCCAGAGGTCAGGGTTTGCAATAGTTAAACTAACTTGGTCACAGCCCTCTGGGACACTGCAACCCCCCTTTCTTCCCACTAGTGGCCCACACAATATATCAGAATTACCTTCACAGTATACACTTACCCCCAGGTCTGGTTCCGGCACTGGGACCTCCTGTGAAATGAGATACAGTGCAACAATCACAGTACAGTACTTTAACAGACAAATACCTCAGGCAGTATAACTTTGCTGAAACAAGCAGCTCAGATTTATTTAGGGGATAACAAGGACAGGGGGAAAATCAGGTTAATTAGCTTATCACTCTAATAATCCATTTATGGCTCTGTGCACAGGCCTATCCCTTATCAGTTACTGTCCCTGGGTACCCAAGCCCTAGTGGCTAGTCCAAACCGTGGCAGCTGGTAGGGGCCCTTCACACAGAGAAAAGGAGAATTAAACAGTCAGCAGTACAGTAATTCCATTTGGATTTAATGTGGCAATTCAACAGGAGCGACCCTGAATTAGTACTCACGACCTCCAAATAAGATAGGGTCCTTCAATGTCAGCAGGGCTCACTTGAGGTACACAAACCTCTTCACACATCCATATAAAAGAAAGCACTATACCAGGCAGGCTGCATCTATCCCGATCGCAATTACTGGCCAATACCGGAGAACACACAGCAGATTCAGTTCCTGACAGACCGTGTAATTCAACAATTTCTCCAGTCTTCTACAGGGTGAGCCTGGTTTCTACTCTTCAGAGATCCTTTGATTCTCTTCACAGGACTGATTCAGTCCTAACAAGCTGCAGACCGAACTCTGGGCCTCATACACGCTTTTGACTAAAACTGCACACTGAAAAAGCACAGGGCTCCTTCCTTCTCACTGCCAAAGCTCAACTGAAACTCCAACCGACAAAACCGGGCACTTCCTTTGAGTTCCTCCCAGTTCTTGACTGGATTGGCTGTCACTCACAATAGACTGCTGCTGTTGGTCCAAAAAGGCACTGAAGTCTAAACTACATCTCCCAGAGTCACTGCCCATACAATCCTCTTGTGGCTGGCTCAGATTATGAGTCCAAGTTCTGATTCGTCCAAGGCACCATTTTAGAGCTAGCTTACCCCACAGTGATTGGTCCAGTTCAGCAGTTCAAAACTAGAATGGGGAACTAGCAGACACAGTTCTGACTGCAAAAGAAAGCAGGTTAGACAAACTGTAATTTCATTATTACTCTAAATAATTTCTGGCAAACAGTTACATCTTTCAGATAGGTTCCTTTGCACTCCTAGTGACTGCAAAAATGAAGTGAATTGGCAGCAGCTCGAGTGGTACTCAGAGAAGCACAGTCCCCATACAAACTAATTATGTCTGCAAGCAGACAGCTCTTAAAGAGACAGTACCAGAGGCTCTAAAAACACTCACTGATAAATGGCTTAAATGCCAAACACCATTCAGGCTTGGAGCATTCAAGCAAGCTCCTGGAAGTCTTTTGGGAACCCCCATTTGCAGGGGGGTTACAAGCATGAAAAAAAAAATTACTGAATTCATCATATTAAGGCCGCCTTTACCAAGTGGCTAATAAGTACTACTCCTTTTTATAGGGTTCAGCTGACTCTCCCAAAGTAATTGAAAAGATACGCCATATATCCTAACCTCCAATTTAACTGGCAAAGGATAAACTTGGCTAACATTTAAAAAAGAGGTACAATAAAAGTCTTACACATGTAGACTCGCCTTTTTTTTGTCATGGGATAGCCCTTCCACCTACCCACCTTCTCGTCAGCTTGGGATAATGCCAACTCCCAATTCAGACTTGTCGAATCCTAAGCTCTAAACCAAAGTCCTAAAATCTTAATCAGTGGTTCAGTTATGGGTATACCCCCAATTACCTGCTGGCACCACCTTGAATATGTATACCCACAGCTTTACTCTTTTGTTTATTTATATTAGAGCCTCAGATAAATGAAAAGGAGTTCACATCTGCCATGGTCTGTTCCCCAGACACCCAATCTGCTACCAATATATTAGTAACAGCAGCATAAGCCAAGGCTACTGGAAAAGACACACCCCTATTCCCTGAATGGGTGAAATCCTGTTCCCCCCATTTAATGTCCTCAATAGAGGGTCCAAGGAAAAGACATATAAAAGAGGGCTCAAAGGGCACCCCTGCCTAACACCCCGCAGAATCTTCACATATTTCCCTAGTCTGTCATTTACCAGGGGTTGAGAAGAAGCTTTCTTATAAATGATTTGTAGCCAATTAATGAAAACATCAGGAATGCCATAATGTTCCAATACCTAAAATAAAAAAGCATGGGGAACCTCATCAAAGGCCTTGGCCTGGTCCAGTGAAATCAAATACCCAGAAACCCCTGAGCCATCAAAAGCTTCTCTTATTATTTTTACCACGTCACTCATACTACATTGGAGAATGGCACAAGTTTGATTAGAAGAAATCACCTCCTGGGCCACCCTTGAAAGTCGTTTGCATAAAATTTTGCACAAAATCTTCCAGTCCACATTAATGAGACTGATAGGCCTCCAATTCCAGAGATCCACTCTATCACTCTTTTTATATAAAAAAATTAAAAGGCTATCCGCCAAAGCTGACGGAAAAGGGACCAAACCTGATAATACATCATTATAAATGCCCACCAAGAAAGTACTCAACATCCCCATAGTTTTTTTATAGAACTCCCCTGGTATGCCATCTGGACCAGGAGAAGATCCATTCTGTAAACTGCAAATCACTGCCTCTACCTCCTTTTGAGATATTGGAGATGTCAGTAGTGTTTTATCCACCTCTAGCAACTCCGGTATCTCCAACTGGCTAAAAAAAATCAGCAATCCCAGCAAAATATGGAGTTTTATCACAAAAGGAAGCCTCCACAAAATCCTGGACTGTGTCCCATATCGCATCCCCAGTATCCACCACTATCCCAGAATCAGTTCTAAGAGCAGCCATATATTTAGATTCAACCTGTCTTGCACAACAATCATATGGATTGACATTTTGAGCTTTTCCTTGTGTACCGAATTTTTGTTCCACTAATAACGAGACGGCCCTGTCATATTGATAGTTACACATTTCAGCCTTAACGTCCTCAGTGAAAACTTCTCCAGTTTCAACTGACCGGGATAACAGCATCTGAAGTCTATCTCGTAAGCATAAATAGGGGAGATATTTATTATTTGCAGCCTTTTTTGCCAAGGAACTACATAAAGTCTTAATGTCCCGTTTGGTGTCTTGCCACCAAAAGAGAGAGCTATCATATAGAAACATAGAATTTGACGGCAGATAAGAACCTGGCCTCCAACTCCCCCTGAATTACTGACCATGCCTCTACATCCTCCAAGGCAGCTGTATTCATTCTCCAAACCGGAGTGGAGCCAGGTTTATTCAATGGTTTCCCTACCGAAGTTTTAATCAATCTACGGTCAGAGTTTTCCACAGGAGAAACTGAAAAAGTTATCATCGGGACCCAATGGGAGGCAAACAAGAAGTCAATCCGAGTTGACAAATGCCCTTTAGAAAAGGTATGATCTGGCACCTGGTCAAGCTCAGCTGCACAGTCCTTAAGCCGTGCTTGCTTATACATTCTGTTTAAAAAATTAGAATTGGTATACAGTTTCTGTGTTCTGCCTGTTTTATCAGACAATGATAAGAAAAAATTACTCACCTTAGTAATGTTGTTTCTTCTAATGGAGTCTTGCTATATTATGACAATTGCAGTTTGTCCCACCATTAGAACTGCTCCGGAGGTGAAAGAGTTAACTTCCATGCAGGGCATGGAACTTAGAGCTCGAGCTCGGTTAGAAAAGCTCTGTCTGGAATATTTCAAACTGAAACTGTCAGATCTTTACGAGCAAAACTCACTAAGGTTCTGTGTGGAAGCTGTAACCTACACTAGCCAACTGGCTACTTAAATATTAACACATTTTCCTGGTCCCAACACCAAGACTCAAGTCAGGGGACCAGAAAAAGATAAGATAAAATAAAACACAACACCCAAACACCCCAAAAAAGAAGGTGGAAAACATAAAAAGGGGCATCAATAAGTGCCAACATCTAGACTGCCCACCCCATACCCAAAGTAGAAGTTCTGAGAGGGCAGGCTTGAGGAGGTCATAATATATAAGACTCCATTAGAAGAAACAACATTACTAAGGTGAGTAATTTTTTCTTCAAACAACATGAAGTCTTGCTATATTACACAATTGCAGATCTACACAGCAGTACCCCTCCATGGAGGAGGGACAGAACCTACTTAGGGAATAGGTTTGAAGCACTGCTGTGTTAAACCGAGCATCCCTCCTGGCCTGGATATCCAGGGAGTAATGCTTAGTGAAAGTGTGTACTGTTTTCCAAGTAGCTGCTTGACGTATCTCTAAGATAGGGATGTCTCTGGCAGCAGCTAGAGACGCAGCTGTACCTCTGGTAGAGTGAGCCCTCAGGCCTGAAGGAAACTTACCCAGTTTTTGATAGCAAATTGATACAAGAGACAATCCACCTGGCAATGGATCTCTTAGTGGCAGGTTTCTTTCCAACCTCACTATAAGTGAGAATAATTGGAGGAGTCAAACCTGTGACCCTTGGTACGCCTATGTAGTAACTTAGGGCCCTCTTAACATCTAAGCTGTGCAACCTCCTCACCAGGGAGGAATGGTCAGTGAAGAACACTGAAGTGAAATAGATTGATTAAGGTGGAAATCTGAAACCATCTTAGGCAAAACTTCCTGTTAGTCCTGAGGACTACCTTATCCCTGTGAAAGGAAATAAAGTCAGTCTCCACTGACAAAGCTTGTAACTCACTTATGTGCCTGGCAGAAGTGATGGCTACTAGAAATACAGTTTTCCAAGTCAAGTACTTAAGCTCTGCCGAAGACAGAGGTTCAAAGGGGGGTTGCATCAGCTGAGCAATGCAAACATTAAGATCCCAGGCAGGGGCAGGGTCCCTGAATGGTGGATTGGTATGAAGCAATTCCCTGAAAAACTTGGAAAATACAGGGTGAGCAGAAAGAGAAGAGGGCTTCCCTGCTGAAATAAAAGCAGAGACAGCTGCCAAATGCACTTTCAGGGTAGCTGGTCTCAGTCCTAAAGAATTAAGATGGACCATATAGTCCAAAACAGTGGGCAAATCAGCAGATTCCGGGAAATATGCTTCCTGAACACCATATGGAAAAACCTTTTCCATTTGGAGTTATAAGTAGCCCTAGTGGAAGGCTTCCTAGAAGCTTTCAAGATTTCGAGAACACCTTGAGAAAGTTGTAGATCAGCAAACTTAACTCCTCAAGAGCCAGGCCTTGAGGTTGAGGGATTTGAGATTCGGATACCAGACTCTCCCCTGGGCACAGGTTAACAGATTGTGGTTCCTGGGGAGACACAGGGGAAGATGGACTGCTAAGGACAGAAGGAGTGGGTACCAGGGCTGCCTGGCCCAGTCTGGAGCAATCAGGATCATCTTGCAGGGCTGAGATCTGATTTTGACTAGCACCTGAACAGGAGAGTGAAGGGGAAGCATAGAGAACTTCCTTCCCAATCGAGGAGAAAGGCATCCAGGGGACTGAGCCCAACACTGGGGCCTGCAACAAAAAGTGGAAGTTGATGATTGTCTAGGGCTGCAAAAGATCTATCTGAGGGGTGCCCCATCTGGCAAAAACTATCCCCAGTACTCGGGGATCCAGTGACCATTCGTGATGGCCCTGGGAAATCCTGCTGAGAGCATCTGCCAGGACATTGTCCTTGCCTGGGAGGTGAACTGCTATGAGGGGAAGTGTTCAGGGAATAAGCCAGAGACCACAACTTTCATCGCCTGGTGCACAAGGTCAAGACCGAGTGCCCCTTGTTTTGCTGATGTACCACATTGTAGTGGTGTTGTCTGTTCTGACTCTGTACCACTTTGTTCTGAACAGATGCAGAAAAACTGAAGTGCTAGAAAACAGCTCTGAGTTCCAACAGATTGATGTGGAGCAGAGATTCCTGAGGGACCACAATCCTGGGTGGAGAGGTCGCCCATGTGAGCTCCCCATCCCAAGAGGGACGCATCTGTAGTAAGGGTCAAGGAGTGAGATAGAGGGATGAAGGGCACCCCTTGTCTCAGATTGCTCTGATCCTGCCACCACTGAAGGGCCTGGATCAAGGTTCGAGTCACTGGGATCAACTTGGATAGGGAATCTCTTCTTTGAGACCAAAAGGCTCTCAAATGGAACTGAATGTCCCTCATCTGAAATCTTGCTCCTTGCACCACAGCTGTGGAAGCAGCCATGTGTCCTAGGAGCTGTAGGAAATGCCTTGCTGGTCGAGAGACCTGCAGAGTGAAGGACGAGGCTAGGGCCACCAGGGTCCTTACCCTTTCTAGGGGAAGGAAGGCTCTGGCCTGTTTTGTGTCCAGTTCTGCACCTATAAAGGTGAGCACCTGGACAGGTTCCAGAACTGACTTTGGAAGATTAAGAAGAAAGTCCAGAGGTAAGCAGCTGCTGGGTAACTTGCAGGTGTGATTTGACCTGGTCTGGAGACTGACCCACAATGAGCCAGTCGTCTAGGTAGGGAAAGATGGCAATCTTTTGCCTTCTTAAATGAGCAACTGCTACTGCCAGGCATTTTGTGAATACCCTTGGGGCAGAGGTAAGGCTGAAGGGCATTGCTCTGAACTGATAATGGCCTGAGGGCAGTTCGAATCTGAGGTACTTTCGGTGGGAGCTTCTGATAAGAACATGGAAGTAGGCAGCCTTGAGGTCCAGGGAAGCTAGCCAGTCCCCTGGCCTTAGGGAGGGTAAAATCATTCCCAGAGTCACCATTTTGAATTTTGGTTTTAAAGGTGCTTGTTCAGATATCTTAGGTCCAGGATGGGCGCCACTCTCCTGTCTTTTGGGGTAAGGAAGTACCTGGAGTACAGACCCTTGCCCTGGTGTAGGGGAGAAACCCTTTCTACAGCTCTGAGTGCCAGGAAGGTTGAGACTTCTGTTTCCAAAGCAAGAGTCTCTAGAGGGTTTGCAGGTGGAAAAGATCTGATTCTCATCTTTGGAAATTTTTTGAAGCTGAGAACCAGACCCTGGTTTACTACTTCCAGGACCCACTTGTCTGATGTTAAAGACTCCCAGTCTTGGACGAAGTAAGCCAGCCTGCCCCCTACAGGTAATGGAGAACTGGCCCTAGGCATCCCATCAGGGTGTCTGTTTGGCAGGGGCTTTAGGCTGAGGGTTGGGAGCAGGCCTGCTTGTACCCCGTCTGCCTCTCCCTCTGAAGAACCCCCTCTGAACATAAGCTGAAGAGGAGGCCTGGGTTTGGTAAAAAGGCCTGCCTCTACCCCTGGGGGGCTGCCTCTGAGGAGTGGCTTGCCGCTCCTTGGCTTGTGCACTCCTATAAGTGGTTCTATATTCATCCATTTTCATATAATTCTCTGTCTGCTCCCCAAACAGAGAATTTCCCACCACAGGAAAATCCATAGCCTTAGCCTGGTATCCTGTGACAAACTAGTACACCTGAGCCAAGCCAATCTCACGAAAAGCCACAGATGTAGCCATGACTCTAGAGGATACATCATTAGAATCCACTGCAGCATGGAATTGCACCTTAGATGCCTCAATACCATCAGCAGCCACCTGCTCCAGCTCCTTGGCAAGCTGGCCAGGGGCCTGTTTGGCTAAAGCCATGACAGTATCCCATCTAGATTGTTGGTATCTTGCAACATAAGCCATATAATTTGCTTGTCTGAGTCCCAAGGACGCTGCCATGTATTGTTTTTTTAGCCATGGCATCAATCTTCCTGGAGTCCTTGTCAGGAGGATGTGAAGCCAGGGGAATGTTAGCTTTATCACAGGCTGCAGCCTGAACTACCCCAACATGGCTGCATTGCTGTGAAAGAAATTCTGTATCAGGACCTGACAAAGTGTACCTCCTGTCCATCTTTTTATCCACAGGAGGCACAGAATTAGGAGCTTTTAAAATTTTTATTGTTTGTTTCCTAAAGGATTTATGTAAAGGAATAGACAATCTCCTGGACTCTGGGATATCCATCATCTCTACAAAGTCAGGCACCTCTGTTTCATCCACAGCTTCCTCCAAAGGAAGCTGGAGGGTTTCAGCAACTTTTATAAAACAGAAAATGAGAAGGGACTCAGAAAGCCTAGGGGAGATTCTCCTAAAGGTCTGTCTGGGGAGATGTCCGGTTCAATGGGCACATCCAGACTTTCAAAGTCACAGTCACACTGTTCATAATCATCCTCCCCCTCCTCTGGTTCATAAAACTCCTCTATATCATATTCTTGAACCGGTGGAACCGGCCGAACCGACCTTTTGCTAGATAGTGGCGGTTCGGACGGAACCGGGGAAAGTGACTGGACAATTTGGATTGCCCTGGCTATCTCTGCAGCAGTTGGAGAAGGAATTTTTGACTCCACACCTGCTGATTTTATAGTCCTCTTTGCTGGAACTGGCTCCTCAGAGTCAGCTTTACGTTGCCGAGGAAGTCTGGCCTGGTCAGAGGGCACTCCCTCCGGTTCGGTTGGCACCGAACCGGCTGTCCATCCGGGTCAGCGGACTTTTTGGCCTCTCGTTCCCTGAGCCTACCAACTCTCTTATCTAGGGTAGCTGCAGGGAAATTCTTGCAAATCTGGCAGTCTGCATTGAGGTGGTCAAACCCCAGACAATAAACACATGGGGTGTGTGGTCAGCCTTGGCAAAGGCTTCCCCACAGACACTACAGTGCTGAAACCCAGTGGGCCCGTTTTTTTTGGGGGGGTTCTCAGACATAATGCCAGCCTAACCAAAAACTTGCCCTTTTTTCGCAGTGCTAGGCAAGACACCCTTATCGGTTCCCAAACCGTGTCACGGGTCGTGGAAACCGTAATGAAATCCGTTTTTTTAGAACCGATAAGAACCGAACTTACTCTAAAAAGCTTTTAAATGCTTCAGAATAAAGTTTCAAACAACCTGATCGGTTCAAACCAACATAAACATTTACAAGTTCCACACAGAAATAAACCTGTCTATTACTTACAATACCACAGACAGAGCTTGAACCGATCAGTTGCGGTTAAATAATAATAATGGTTGAATTTAACAGAAAAACTCTTTAAACCGAAATGAACACGAGCAGTAGGAGGAATCTCGGGCTGACTGTTCAGTGAGGCGAGTAAAGAATCTGACAGTTTCAGTTTGAAATATTCCAGACAGAGCTTTTCTAACCGAGCTCGCGCTCTAAGTTCCATGCCCTGCATGGAAGTTAACTCTTTCACCTCCGGAGCAGCTCTAATGGTGGGACAAACTGCAATTGTCATAATATAGCAAGACTTCATGTTGTTTGAAAACACAATTAAAATCCCTCCCCCCACAAAAAAAAAACACAGATCTGGTTGTATAAAGGTATGGTTGCACTTGTTTCATTAAGTCCACCCTTTGGTATTTTGTTCGATAATTATACACATTTAAGTAACCTCAAATCCTGGGCCCCAAGTCTCGCATCCAAAATGCACATCCTCCCAGGTACCAAATCAATCAGGCGTGATACTCTGAGGTCAGGATTTAAAATTAAAGCCCCAAACCCTGAGTACATCTCCTCCCGCAGAGACCAAAAAGAAGAACCCCAAAACCAGTCTTTTGATGCCTGTTGGGCTTCCCTGATTGTATGTAAATGAGTGTCCTGTACCAGGCAAATGTCCATCTGATGATCTGCAATAATAGAAAAGGTTGTGTGCCTTCTTTTTTGGTTCTTGATACTATTAACATTTAGAGAACCCAAAGTCAAGTGTAACTCCATGGTCAGGTGTTAGAAATGACATCTATTCCGGGCACCACTGCCCTTGGGGCTTTTGTAGCAGTTCTTTTAGATTTAACCCCCGTTTCTTAAATAGAAATTTCAGAATCAGTCACAGTCTCTGGTTGGGAAGAAACCATGGAAGAAGAATCTGAATCATCCCCCTCCTCCTCCCATTGTTTCCTCTTCGCAAGTGGAAGAAATCTATTCTTCATGATAATTCCTGTGTCAGTCAATTCGCTAGTTCCCTTTCCCAATTTCTGTGAAGCACTATGCATCATCCTAGATTTCTGATGCTCCCATTCATCTGTCTGTGGTGGTGGCATATTGGGTACCTGCAGTGTGGAAGGTCCCAGTAGCACAACTGGAGCAATATCTTCACTGTCACCCACGGAATCTTGTGACAAATGTGGTCTATCTATTTCAACTAAGGTGTCCCCTTCTGAGGAAGCAACCCCCGCCGAAGGGCGCCTCTCAGTGACAGAGGAGTGAGACCCCTCCTGCCCCCTAGGGGAAACTAAAGAAGATGCAGAATGAACTGATGACAGGGGGTGTCGGGTGGAAGGCTGTTGTGGAAAATCCACATGTGCCATATCCCCAGGCTTCTGTGGAGCAGTCACCCCTTCATCATCGGATCCTTCTTCCCGCGCATTATGTGATGCCCAAGGGCAATCTTTGAAAGTATGACTGGTATCATCACAAAGATTACAGACCACAGGGGTCTGGCATTTAAAAGCCACATGACCAATCCCTCCGCATAAAGAACACTTCATCTTATCGCAAGCGCTGCTTAAGTGTGTGTGAGCCCCACACAGAAAGCAAGACCTTGGCTGACCTGCTTAAAAAATGAAGCCTCGGTCTCTCCCAAGATAGAAACAGCTAGGTAAATGTTGAATGAGACCTTTCTCCTGAGGCAGTCGCACCCAAATCCCTTCCCCCCAGTCCAAATGCCCTCAGAATCAATAATGGGGTCTAGAAGACCAAGTACAGAACATTTTGCACGTAACCAAAACAAAATGTCAGAAATTGCCACCCCTTCATTCTTCAATAACACTGTTATCGTCCGGTAAGCAGGTTTTGTGAGTGGGATCACAATAAATGCTTTCCACTCTGGTGTTCTTCTAACTGCTTGATACCGTTCCCAGAAAAGCTCTAACCCAGCTGCCGTCTTGAAACTGGTGTCAAAGTTCGGGTCATAGAAACATAGAAGTTGACAGCAGATAAGGACCGCAATGCCCATCCAGTCTGTCCATTTCTTTTTCTACCTTATAAATGTGCCATCGGCCTTTGCTCTGTCAATGGCCTATCTATTCATACTCATCTGTATTGCTCCCTTATGCCTATCCCATGCCTGTTTGAAGCCCTGCACTGTATTCATATCCACCACTTCCTGAGGTAGGCCGCCCATGCATCCACCACCCTTTCTGTGAAAAAGAACTTCCTCACATTACCCCTTAATCGGCCTCCCTCTAATCTCATGCTGTGTCCTCTTGTCCTGCTATTTTTCTTATATTAAAACATGTTAGACTCTTTCACCTTGTTAATGCCCTTAAGGTGTTTGAATGTTTCGATCATATCACCTCTCTTCCTCCTTTGCTCTAGGGTATACATATTGAGCTCCGCTAATCTGTCCTCATATGTTTTCTGATGCAGTCCCTGCACTATTTTGGTTGCCTTTCTCTGGACTGCCTCAATTTGGTTAATGTTCTTGTGAAGGTGTGGCCTCCACTACTGCATGCAATACTCCAGATGGGGCCTAACCAGTGTCTTGTAAATACAGGTTACTCACCTGTAACAGGAGTTCTAGGAATGGTATATGTTGTTCATCCACACTTATTGGCAGGTTCCTTGCGCTTAAATCTTGCCGGAAGGTCTTCAAGCTGGCTCCTCCCACTCACCCGGTGGTAAAACTCGGCTCCGCCCCCATGATGCCAGATCTGGCCCGCTGGAAGCTCAGGTTGTGCGTCGAAGCCGGGAGGTCGGATGTGTAGGATGAACAACATATACCATTCCTAGAACTCCTGTTACAGGTGAGTAACCTGTATTTCTAGGGACATGGATATGTTGTTCATCCACACTTATTGGCAGACTCCTAGCAGTTCTCCGGGAGGAGGGAGGCACGACACACCCCTACTTAGGGAATAAAGACTGGAGAACTGAGGCCCCAAACCAGCATCCCAGCGTGACTCAAGGTCGATGTGGTAATGGGTAATAAGGTGTGTGCTGACTTTCAGGTAGCAGCCCTGCAGATTTCCTGGATAGGGACGTCCCTGAAGCAGCACACCGATGGAGCAGTATGACGGTAGAATGAGCTCTTATCCCTCTGGGAGGCTCCATGCCCGCCAACTTATAGCAGAGATCTATGCAGGAGGTGACCCACCTGCCTATCGTCCGCTTGGCTGCAGGTCTGCCAGGTACGGCTTCAGCGTAGGTGACAAACAGCTGGCGAACCTCTCCCAGAACTTCAGCCATCCGCTCCTTGTAATAAGAGAGCGCCCTTCTAGGGTCCAAAGTATGGAGCCTGTATTCGGCCTCCAAGGTGTGACTGGGGTAGAACACCGGCAGAGTCAACACTCTGGTTAAGGTGAAACTCCCACACCACCTTGGAAGAAATTTCGGTGGGGGCGAGGACAACTTTGTCCCTGTGGAAGACCAGGTAAGGAGACTCAATGCAGAGCTCCTGGAGTTCTCCCATCCTTCTGGCTGACATGACAGCCACCAAGAAGGCGGTCTCCACGACAGGTGAGAGAGTTCACACCTGTGCATTGGTTCGAATGGCTTGCCCATGAGCTTTGCCAGTACCAGCAGTAAATCCCACGAGGTGGAGGTTCTCACGGAGGGAAATGTGATCAAGGCCTTTGAAAAAGCCGCCAGACCACCTTCTCCTGCGCTCACCAACTGCTCCCTGGCCCGCGCCCGTAAGCAGAGATGGCTGCCAGGTGCACCTTTAGGGTAGTCGACCTAAGCCCTTGACTAGAAAGGGACCATAAATAGTCCAAAATGCTTGCCAAGGAACAGGAGGAAGGGTCCAAGCCCTTACCCTGACACCAAATGGAAAACTTCTTCCATTTGAAGGCATAGAATTTCCTGGTCGACTCCTTATGGGATACCTCAACAACATTGAGGACCTCGTCGGAAAGACCCAAGGACTGGAACTCTAGCCGCTCAGGAACCAGGCCGTCAGGTGCAGGGATTGAAGGTCCAGGTGGAGAACCTTCCCCTGGTTGACTGAGATCAGGTCCGGGCGGGCTGGAAGCCGCCTCAGGAGCCTGGAGCAGAGGCTGAGGAGATCTGGATACCAGAACTGATGGGGCCAGTCTGGGGCTACCAGAATCACCTGCGCCTTGTCCCTCCTCGCCTTGAGAAGCACCTTGTGGATCAAGGGAATGGGGAAAGGTGGAAGAGGCCCAGGGTCCACGGCCTCGAGAAGGCATCCCCCTGCAGCGAGCCCTGCTGAGGGGGGACGGGCATGAAACAGCCTCAGCCTCACATTCTCCCTGGAGGCAAACAGGTCCACCTGAGGTGTGCCCCAGTGGGAGAACAGATCGTGTACTACCTCCAGCAGGAGAGACCACTCGTGAGATGCAGCACCTATCCGGCTTAGGGCATCGGCCAGGGTGTTGGAGGCTCCTGCCACATGAATGGCTAGGAGATCCGCCTCCAGGCTGCGCACGAGTGACCAAGTGCAGAGAGCTTCTTTGCACAGAGGCAAGGAGCACGTCCCGCCCTGGCGGTTCAGGTAGTACATGGTCGTGGTATTGTCCGTCTGGACTCGTGCCCCTTGACCCCGTACAAACGGAGCAAAGGCGGTGAGAGCTAGTCAGACCGCTCGAAGCTCCAGCAGGTTGATGTGGCATCGAGACTCCTGAGGAGACCAGAGGCCATGCGCTCTGAGCTCCCCCAGATGGGCACCCCAACCCCTCAGAGAGGCGTCGGTCGTTAGAGTGACCGTCAGTTCTGGGTGGACAAACGGGATGCCCTCCTGCAGATGAGCTGGAACAATCCACCACTGGAGAGCATTCCCCATCTCCTGGGTCACTATCACTGACTGGTCCAGAGGACTGGAGCGCTGTGACCATTGGCGGGCCAGCCCCCATTGCAGGGGACGAATGTGCCAGCGGGCCCAACGGACCACGGTGGTGCAGGCTGCCATGAGGCCCAGGAAGTCCTGGGCAGGGCACAATTGCCCAACCAGAAATGACTGGGCAAAGGAGAAAAGAACCTCGGCCCTGTCCACCAGGAGCCATGCTCTGGCTCGAAGAGTGTCGAGCTCTGCCCCAATGAATTGAATCACCTGCATTGGCACGAGTCCCGATTTGCCTTCGTTGATGAGAAGGTCAATCTGAGAGCAAACCTGGAGGGCCAGATCCCTGGACTGCTCCACCTCCAGTCTGGAGGGGGCTGCAATCAGCCAGTCGTCCAAGTAAGGGTACACCCGGACCCTTCGGCACCGCAGGAATGCTGTCACCACTGCCATGCATTTGGTGAAGACCCTGGGAGCTGGAGAGAGGCTGAAGGGCATGGCCCGGAACTTGTAAAGGGATCCCTCTGCCCTGAAGTGGAGGAATTGCTGGTGGGACGGACGGATCGGGATGTGAAAAGAACGCGTCCTGGAGGTCCAGAGAACAGAACCACACACCTTGTTCCAAGGACGGAATGATCTGAGCCAGAGTGACCATCCTGAAAGTACAAGACCTTAGGAACTTGTTCAGGTCGTGTAGGTCTAGAATGGGGCGCCAGCCCCCCATCCGTTTTGGGACCAGGAAGTACCCGGACACAAACCCTGGGTCTGGTGGAGGATCTGCCACCTCCCTGATCACCTCCTTCTGGAGGAGCAGGGCAATGTCGGCTCGACGAGCCAACAGAGAGGCTGCGGACCCCGTAGCCCCCCTCCGGGGCGACGGCTCGATAGGGTGGGGACTGCTCAAATTCCACAGGCAGACCCTTTCCTACCACTTCCAGCACCCAGCGGTCCGTGGTGATATTGGACCAGGTGGAAAGGAAGTGGTGAGCCGTCCTCCCACGGGGAGCCGGGGAGGTAGCGAGTTGGGGGGTGACACCCCTCAACCCGTCACTGGGCAGGCTTGGAGGAAGGACCAGCCGAGGAGCCTCCTGGATCCTTCCCTCCCAGCTTCCTGCTGGAGGAAGCTGCAGGCTTGATTTTGGGGTGCCAAGTGCGAGCCTGCTGGCCCTGATGCTGGTGTTGCTGGCCAGACGTGCCACAGGGGCTGAAGGCCGAAAGGGCTTACGCTGCTGTTGGTGGCCTTTGTCCTTCTGGGCAGACGTGACCGAGTCCAAGGTGGCGGACTTCTCGATCCTTTGCAGATGACCCTCCACCCCGGGACTGAACAAGTCGGTACCCAAGAAGGGAACGTCTGCCAGCTTGTGCTGGGTATCTGCTGTAAAAGTGGAGATCCGCAGCCAAGCTCTGCGATGCATGGCCACCGTGGCCGCTACTGACCGGGCACAAGAGTCTCCGATGTCCAAGGCAGTTTGGAGCTGCTGCTTGGCCACCACCCTTCCCTGATCCCGCACGTGCTTGACCGTTGTCTGGAGGTCAGCCAGGAGATGAGGAATCACCTCATCCAGGGAGCCCAAAAGAGCGTGAGAAAAGTGTGCCATCAGAATGGCCGAGCTGGCCTGATGAAGGCATAGGGAGGACGCAGCATAGACTTTCCGCCTGGAGTAGTCCAGTTTCTTGGACTCCTTATCGGGTGGCTTGTCCACATCCTGAGCGTTTCCAGAGCGCCGGAAGACGCTGTCGGTCACTAGCCCCTCCGCGGAGGGTGCTCGAGAAACCGGGAGGTGAACCAGTGGGAGCAGCATACTTGAGCCATCCTGGCCGAGGTGCTGGACAAGAAGCTGGCTGCAGCCATAGCTCCAGGGCCGAGCCAACAATGGCTTCAGCCACCAGGAAGGCCTCCGTGGGGGAATCCCCTCGGTCCAGTATCTCCGTGAAGGGATACTTGGCCCGCTTTGAAACGGGTTCGAGCTTCATCCCAGTAGACTCTGAGATGAGCCGAAGCATTCCAAGGAACGAGCATGGGCTCTCGTCCACCGACTGACCCCCAGTGGACTCCACGTCGAGAGGCCTGGAGAACAGGGAAGAGTCATCGTCAGACTCTGAGGAGTCTGCAAACAGCTGCCGAAGGCATGAGCCACCCTCTACCTGCCAAGGTCAATTGGGAGTGAGGGTGACCGACAACCGATGGGGCAAACCCTGACCTGACCGAGAATCCTTGGTCGGAGCCCCAGTTTTAGGTTGTGGAGGCGGGGGTTCCACCACAATGGGTGGCGCAGCTGGTTTCGGCCGAACAACCGGTGCCAGCTTCGGCTCCTCGATAACAATGAGGGGTTGTTTTGGCCACTTTGGTGACAGCCACTTAATGGCTGGGGAAGGCGACGGAGTCGGCTTGTTCCTGGTCAAAAGGAGCTGCTGCCACATCAGATCCTCGTAGCGCCGACGCAATTTGCACCAGAGCCTATCCTCCAAAGAGGACGAATACGAGGATGAGCGGCGCCGCTGCTTTCCATGGTGCTGAGACCGAGACCACCGATGTCGTCAGGATCGGCTGGACCGAGAAGAGGTCCGAGACCGAGACCTTCGGTATTTCAGAGGGTGGGTCTGAGAGGGGGCAGGGGAAACCCGCTCCTCCCTCGGGTTCGGGGACCTTAATCGGGGACTCCGGCACAGGAGGCACAGGCAAGTCCTCGGTTTCCACCGGGGTAACCGGTGAAGAAAGGTTGTCAGCTTCTCCAGCTGACAGCCTGTCCGACGGGTCGAGAAAAATCTCGACTGCGTCGACGGGTGTCTCGGCCGGCTGACCTGACGGGGACACTGTGAAGCCAGTGGCCTTAGCCGCAACCTCGACCGAAGTCGAGTGTCGACTATCCGGGGAAGGGGACCTCTCCCGCTCCCACGAACATCGACGGTGGGACTTACCCTTGGAGTCCTTCTTCTTGGACCGAGAGGAATGTCCCGAAGGCCCCTCTCCCTTGGTAGAGAGGGATTGACAAAGCTCCTTGAATGAAGCCATGTAGGAGGAACCCAAAGAGAGCGGGACAAATGCCGCGACCGAAGAAGATGATGATGTGGCCTGGGCCGCTTCCTCCTCGAGGGCGATCACCTGTTCCAGCTGTTCAGTCGAGCCCGCTGCTGCGGACACCACCCAACGGGCCTCCTTCGACTTGACCAGAGGATAACGCGTTTCTCGGGGCGCCCAAGTTGCAATCTGGCAGCGCGATCCTCTAAGACCACGGCCGAAAAAGACTTGCACAAATCGCAGGCCTGCGAATCGTGCTCAAGCCCAAGGCAGTAAACGCACGTGGAGTGCGGATCGGTCTGGGACATCTTCTGCCCACAGGGGCACCGCCGAAATCTGGGAGTCGATTTGTCCATCGCAGCCGCGAGGGACGATAAAGACTGAAGTCTTGTAAATTTTAAGATTAGTTTTGGGTTAACTGAAGAGTTGGGATCCAGGATGCGTACTAGGGCGCAGAGCAAGACCATTGGCTGACAGCGAGCTCAGAGCCAATAAATTGATGGGCATGGTCGGCTAATCTCTTCAAGCAATGGAGCAGGCTATTCAATGTAATGCAGAGAATGTCAGGTACTATGCAGCAAAGTAAATGCCTTTGGTAACAGTATAGGCCAAACATGGTAAAGCGGGGATTATACCATGGACATAAATGAAGAGCGAATTAAATTGTCAGACTGGCACCTTTCCACCGTTGTAAATCCTCCGATAATCCAACGGCAAAGGTGCCAGTCAGCCGTAGTACATAAAGTCATCTGACCCCCAAAAATCACCTCTTAAATCCGCCATATTGGCTCTCACTAAACCGCGATGGTAAAGCGCGAATTTAAAAAAAGAAAAAAAAAAAAAGGCCACTGTGCATAAAAACAATTTGTTTAATACACTGCTTCTCTGGAAGTAAATCACCACCCACAGTCCAACAATCTTACCCGACTCCTCGATACTGACACGTACAAGTTTTTTTCCACTCGATATTGCCAACTCCTCGATACTATTGCTGGTACCAGCCTTACTTGCTGCTGCACATAATTTCACCTCGAGCCATCTCCAGTCACCACACACACAAAAGTTCTCTCTCTGGCCCAAAACCAGAATGACTCAATAAACAAGTATTTAACATTTTGGTGACTCCATGCTACTGCGCATGCCCCCACTGGCAGCCCGCTACCACTGCAATGGACAAAACCCAGGACTATTTTATGTTAAGCAACAGCAAACTAAAGAAAACATTCAAAATGGAAAAGTAAAACATTTTTTCCTGTATTTCTTTATAGAAATAAAAATATCAAGGTATATATTTTTGGCTATACCCTTCTTTTTTTTTCAATCTAGCATGAATGTATTCTGCCTCCCTGTGCTTACCCTTTTTTCTTATTTGTAACCTGCTGCTGTTTGAAAAAAAGAAATAATAAAATTGCAATTTCAAAAAAAAAAAAATCAAGGTATAATCGCAATAAACCACTCGAGGGGTGTGAGTTATGGGTGGATTTACCACAGCTGCTATGGATTTACCCACTCGGCCTGCGGCCTCGTGGCTAAACCACGCCAGCCGTGGTAAATCCACCCATAACCCACACTCCCTTGTGGTTTATTGCTTAAGTAACAGGTAATGAGTAGCATGGTAAACACCTGTAGCAATGGGCCTGGTAAACAAATAGTACACAGAAGCATGGTAGCTTGAACTACAGTACCAATCCACTAGCATAGGAACTGCACACCCTGCTCAGGTTATCTGGGCCTTTGGTCAGTGCGAGGCTAGCCAACCAGTCCATCAATAAGTGGCAATTAAAGGTGATAAATACCCAGAGGATTTTAGCGGCGAAGGCAGTATACGAACACGAGATAATGAACCACACATGGCCACGACTCTCCGCTATAACCCCTCAGGCCTCTGCCACAGGCAAAACAAAGAAGCCACTGTAACGTGCCGTGACCCACATGCAGATTTATTAAAACTAGGAGCTGACCTCCAGAGTATAATGAAGCAGTGTACAAATAGTGAATGGCGTTCAGCAGGAGCTGAGCTTAACAAGCAAGGGACTTTGTAGGTATGGGCAGTAATGCACTAAAACAGCAAGAATAATTGTTAGGTACAAATGCATTTAAGCAGGTGTGAACATAATATAGACTTACTTAGCCTTTGGGTTGAGTCCCACTGAGTACTAACAAACATGATCGAGCAGATTAAAAATCCCAAAAGGGCGGTTCACATGGGGAAAGCAACATGGAAGGGCAGGAGACTTGGGTGAGATTCTGTTGCATAGCTAGTAGCACTGAATAGACAAGCAAATTGAAATTCCCACTAAGTGCAGATAAACATGTTGAGCAGATGGAAAACTCCAAAAGGACTACAGGCAAGCTGGCAATATATAACTGTAGTAGACTCAGGTTTGATTCCCAGCAATATAGAATTGTAGTAGACTCAGGTTTGATTACCAATGAGTGCATATAAACATGCTGAGCAGATTGAAATCCCCACAAGGGCTGGATAAAACTGAGGCCGGATGGAAAGAAGTACAAGCAAATAAAGAAACAATGAGGTAAATAAGCAGGAAGAACCATAGAGGAATGCAAGGCTGCCAGCAGAATCAGAGAGGAGCTAGCATGGAGAACTGAGAGCAAGCTGCAACAGGGAGAGGCAGCAAACAGAGCAGGAGCCTAGGCCAGGTGCAATGAATTAACAGAAGCATCAGCAGCAGAGATGGTGAAATGGGAGCTGAAACAAACAACAATTGCAGGAAACTGAGGGTGGATTGGTAGGCAGGAAAGCAGCAGGCAGAGCTGAGCATACAAAGGAAAATGCAGGGAGCTGAGGGCTTGCTAGATCGGTGAGGCAATGGAGCCATAGCACAGGCACAGGGCTGCATAACGTAAGAAAACAACAATAAGTAACCTGAAGCACAAACTGACAATGTAGACACAGGGCACTAGGAACTGCTGCTGCCAGCTGAGAGCAAGAGCTAGGGCCAGGTGCAGGCCATGAGGGGAAGCAGCAGGAGACGGTAGGAATGGGAGCTGAAACAGACAACAAATGCAGGAAACAGAGAATGCCAGGTAGGAGGGGAGGACAGGGAACCAGAGCACAGCAAATGAGCAACACAGCACAAAGAAAGGGGCAACTAGAAGCCCCAAAAGAAAATACAAAACCAAAGTACAAACGCAGCAGAACAGAAAAAACAGCACACGGAAGCACACAGCAACAGGAGAAACACAGGAACACATCCAGCAGAAACCAACACAAACTAGATGATTGGGGTGGGGGGGAGCAAGGCCGCAACAGGCCCAAAGTGAGCAGACAGACCAAAATAGGCTCTGGCTGGCAAAGAGAGTGCTTCAGATGGAGGCTGGGAGGAACTGCTTATATAGTTCGGGAAGTAGGCATGGCTGGTTGCTCACCCACTGAACTGCAGGCAAAGCCTTTCAAAAAAACTGCTGTCAAAAATTAAAAAATAAATTTGAAACTGAAGTCAACTAAAAAATGTTGAACACCTAGTACAAGATAGGAGATGATGCTAAACTCAGCAATACAATTTTTGAGACAAGGCTTATAAATAATTAGCAAAACATGCTTTTTCAAAATGGACATGTGGGCCGAGTAAATATAGTGCAAAAGAGCACTGGGGCTGAAAAATCAATAAAAGAATCCACAAGTAGGGGAAAAGTCAGGGAAGGCAAATGGAGAGTTAGGAAGCTGGCAAGGGAAAAGCCAGCAAAACATGAAAAGTCATTTGTACAAATACCCGTAGCCTAGGTAACAAGAAGATCCCAGACCTAGCAGCCTTGATGGCAGAAGAAGAAGAAGACCTGGTCATTGTCACGGTCATTGAAACCTGGTACATGAGTAACTAAGAATGGGATGTTACCATACCAGGGTACACACTCTTCAGGAGAGACAGGGACGGCAAAAGGGGGGAGGGGTAGTCATCTACATCAGGGAGGGGATCAAGGCAACAGAGTTAAAGGGAAGATAGGAAGGGGAAGAGGGGTATGCGCCCCTTAGGGCGACACCAACACAGCAAACTACTATCCTGTTGGCAAAATTGACACTTTACCGACAGGTCGCTATGTTGGTGTGCCCGAGACAGGGGCACACTGTCTCCCGGTCCTGCACCCCAGCCCAAGTAACTCCAACTGGAGTTAAGAATCCTAAGTCAGGGGCGGGGCAGAGCCCCATGGGGTTTGGGGCAAAAGCCCCGATAAAAGGACTGGGAACTGCGGCCCGCTGGCGCTGAGGCGCTGGATGCCACACCTCGCTCCACACCAGCAACCCGGGTTCAGGAGCAGACTCGGGTTGCTGAAGGGCCGGCTGGGGGAGAATGGCTTAAGTGTCCCATGACAGCTCACCTTCTCCGGGAAGGGGGGAGGCCAATGCCCATGCACTTGCCTGACTCCGAGTGGAGGCTTGGAGTACTGCAAGCCCCAGTTGTAGGGGAAGGGTGGCCAACACGCAGTGTGGATGTTGGCACATTGCGCCTTGATGTCAGGGGCTTGCACACTGTAGGGGAGAAAAGCGAGGAAAATGCCTGCCGATGCCGGGAAGATGGGCTTCCAGGAGCGTGCCTCCGATGTGCCCCCGCCTACTTGGCCACCTTCTAGATCGACATATATGAAGGATTATCGGGTGTCTGGTTCTCACTCGCTCTCGCTGGGAAGCTAGCACAGCTCCATGAGGGCTGGAGGTAGGTTTGGGTAGGGGAGGCAGAAGGATGACTCTTTGGGGGCCCTGAAGGGTTGGAGTTGGCAGGACGAGGGGTGGATAAATAAATGATAAAAAAAAAAAAAGGAGGGGAGACAAACAGGAATCATGATGACTGCAACTTGCAGTCAACATGATTCCTGTCAGCGAGATGCCGGTCGACAAAAAGGTTATCGAACTGGCATCGTACAGCCAGGAAGAGGCACTATATGGGTCACCTTAGAGACTGGAAATGGCACCACCATCTGCACAGCAGTTGTCTACAGACCTCCAGCGCAGTGGTAGAAAACAGAATATTAGTGGAAGCCATCCACAAAATGGCAGAAAAAGGGGAGGTGTTGCTGATGGGGACTTGAATATGCCAGATGTTAAATGGAACACCCGTGCTGCAGCCACTATCAGAAGCAGACATATCCTGGATGCCTTGCAGGGGGCATGCCTTAGACAGCTAGTGGTCTAGCCTACCCATAGGGAGCAACATTAGACCTGGTCCTTGCAAATGGTGATAGAATAACAGACCTATCAGTGGGCAGCCATCTAGGGTCCAGCGATCACCACACAGTATGGTGTAAGGTGAAGACAGGGGTAGAGGCATGTCACACAAAAGTAAGAGTCAAAGATTTCAAGAGGACCGACTTTTCAAAATTGGGGGAACACCTCAAGAAAATCCTGGCAAAGAGGGAGAGGGGTAGAGGAACAGTGGGAAAAACTTAAAGGAGCCACAACAGAGGCAACAAACCTCTGTGTTAAGCTAGTAAACAAAGCAAAAAGAAAACCATTATGGTTTTCAAAAGAAGTGGCAGGTAAGGTTAGGGAAAAACACAAGCATTCAGAAAGTACAAGGAAATGCAGAAGGAGGGAGACAGGCAACTGCATCAGGCAAAACAGAAGGAGGTGGGGAAAGCAGCCAGGAGTGCAAAAACGAAAACTGAAGAAAGAATAGACGATCAGTAAAAGAAGGTGACAAAGCCTTCTTCAGGTATATTAGGAAAGGAAAAAGACCAGAGGAGGGATTGTGAGGCTTAATGGGGGTGGAGAGTCAGGAGCGGACCTAGAAAAGTAGAAATTCTAAAAATACTTCTGCTCAGTATCTGCAAAATGAGGGAGGGACCAAAATAGGGTAAAATGCACACAAAGGAGAGGCAGACACCAGTCCATTTATTGAGGAAAGAGTCCTAAAGGAACTCTCAAAACTGAAAGTGGATAAGGCAATGGGGCCAGATGGGATGCATCCCAGAATAGTGAAAGAGCTCAGAAAGGTACTAGGGGCACCACTAACTGCACTGTTCAATAAATCAGTAAAGGAAAGAGGGGTACCAAAGGACTGGAGGACGGCGAATGTGGTACCCCTACACAAGAGTGGGAGCAAGTTGAAAGCTGGGAATTACAGGTCAGTCAGTTTGACTTCAGTGGTGGGGAAAATAATGGAATCTATGCTGAAGGAAAGGATTGTGGCCAGTGGGGCACAAGACCCAGGGCAACATGGATTCACAACAGGTAGAGTTTTTCAAACAAATCGGATAGATTTCTTTGATTTGGTAACCAGGGTGATTGATCAGGGAGGGGCCAGTAGACATAGCCTACCTAGATTTATCAAGGCATTCAACACCTTCCTACACAGGAGGTTAGTAAACAAGTTGGGCAGTATGGGAGTGGGACCCAAAGTGGTAAAGTGGGTTAGACATTGACTGAGCGACAGGACACAGATGGTGGTGGTAAACTGAGTCCAATCCCAGGAGGGGGGTGACTAGTGGGGTACCGCAAGGCTCAGTGCTAGGGCCTGTCCTCTTCAGTGTCTTCATTAGTGACATTTCAGAAGGGCTGGATGGGAAGGTAAGCCTCTTTGTGGACATCACCAAGATCTGCAATAGGGTGGACACTCTAGACGGGGTGAAAAGAATGAGAAGAGACCTAGGCAAGTTAGAGGAGTGGTCAAGAGTGTGGCAGCTTAAATTCAATGCAAAGAAGTGCAAAGTCGTGCACTTGGGGCTCAGAAATCCTGGAGAGGAATACAAAATATGGGGAGAGATACTAACGACAACAAAACTGGAAAGGGACCTGGGGTTAGCCAAGCAGTGTGAAAAGGCAGTGGGGAGGGCCGGAGGGATGCTGGGGTGCATAGGCAGAGGCATCACCAGTAGAAAGTAGGAGCTGGTGATGTCACTGTACAGACAATTGATGAGGCCATATCTAGAATACTGTGCTCAGTTCTGGAGGCCACATCTCTAGAAGGACATAGGCTGAACTGAGGTAGTCCAGAGAAAGGCAACGAAAACGGTGATGGGAATGCACCATAAACCGTATGAGGAAAGACTAAAAGAACTCAATATGTATACTCTGGAGGAAAGGAGGGAGAGGGGGATATGATAGAGACACTCAAATACGTCAAAGGGATAAACAAGGTACAGGAGGGCAGTATCTTTCAAAAGAAGAAATGTGCAACAACAAGAGGTCACAATATGAGGCTGGGGGGGACTCAGGGGTGATGTGAGTAAGTACTTTTTCACAGAAAGGGTGGTGGATGCATGGAATAGCCTCCCTGCAGAGGTCGTGGAGGCAAAAAACAGTGGGTGAATTCAAGAATGCATGGGATAGACAGAAGGCAACCCTGGTGGTAGGAAAGAGAAGGGATGCTGTTGATCAATTAGGATCTGCAGTTTTGGGTAGGTAGGGAAGTGGGCAGACTAGGCGGGCCAGGTGGTCCTTATCTGCCGTCACATTCTATGTTTCTATTGATTTTAGTGCTGTGGTGGTGTGACACAAATGGGAAGGAAGGAGTTAATGGCTTGGATTTTCCAGCTGGTATTTGTTTAGCAGTCTAAAAAAAAAAAAACACACATAGGCTGGGATTCCACTGTCCACCAGCATCTAGATAAAGGTTGAGTAATAAATCTCAAGACACAGGGATCATGAAGGGGCGTGGACATGTACACACAGACTCACAGTTTAAATGGACTGAATCATTCAAATATAAACCTAAGGTTACGAATGAATATAACTGGACACTGATAAGTGTTCAATCTGATTGGGACAATTAAATACATACATGGCAAATGGTTGGTGCATTCAAAGGGGGAATAGGAAGAAAAAATTACTCACCATAGTAATGTTGTTTCTTCTAATGGAGTCTTGCTTTATTCTGACTACATGCAGTTAGCCCCAGCACTTGAACTGCCCCGGAGAGGGCAGAGTTAACTCTATGCAAAACCATAGAATGTTGAGCTCGAGCTCGGTTTTCAAACCTCTGTCTCTGGTACTTACCAGTGTAACCATCAGATTCTTACGAGCAAACTAACTAACTAGTACACAAAGTCGAAACTGTTTACCTAAAGCCAAAGGCAACAATTTGGGCCCAAAAAGACTTAAGACGAGAACCCAAGAAAAAAAGGTAGTGACTATATATATATATATATGTGTGTAAAAAACAACTACCC
The DNA here is from genome assembly GCA_016271365.2 of Neoceratodus forsteri. NCBI lineage: Eukaryota > Metazoa > Chordata > Ceratodontiformes > Ceratodontidae > Neoceratodus > Neoceratodus forsteri. The sequence continues at coordinate 488,382,454 of CM057449.1, forward strand.
CACCCTTAACAGGGAGGTTACAAGGTACACCCCTGAGATGCAACACTGTACCTGCCAGCCCACTTCCCAAAAACTAGGTTCTGAGAGGGGAGGAGGTCAGAATACAGCAAGACTCCATTAGAAGAAACATTACTATGGTGAGTAATTGTTTCCTCAAACAACATGAAGTCTTGCTGTATTCTGACAATATTCAGACTACCAAGTAGTTCCCCCAGGAGGAGGGAATGCAGAACCTACTTTGGGAACAAGCTCTGCAGCACTGCTGTGCCAAACCTAACATCACTCCTAGCCTGGATGTCCAGAGAGTAATGCTTGGTGAATGTATGGACTGTTTTCCAGGTGGCTGCTTTACAGATTTCTAGCAAGGGTACATCTCTGGCTGCAGCCAGAGTGTCAGCTATACCCCTAGTCGAGTGAGCCCTCAGGCTTGAAGGGGGTGTTTTGCCCAATTTGTCATAGCAGAATTGTATACAAGAGACAATCCACCTGGCAATAGTCCTTTTAGTAGCAGGCTTACCTTTCCCCACTTCACCATAAGTGAGAAGCAATAAAAGACAGTCATGCCTGTGTGCCTTAGTATGCTCTATGTAGTAGCTAAGTTAACATCCAAACTGTGTAACCTTCTTTCCCCTGAAGAAGAGTGGTCAGTGAAAAACACAGGTAGAGACAGAGACTGATTCAGATGAAAGTCTGACACCACTTTGGGTAAGAACCTCCTATTAGTTCTTAGGACCACCTTATCCCTATGGAAGGAAATGAAATCAGGCTCAACTGACAGTGCCGTAATTCACTAATCCACATGGCAGAAGTAATAGCTACCAGCAACACAGTTTTCCAGGTCAAGTACTTAAGCTCGGCCGAAGCCAGAGGTTCGAAGGGTGGCTGCATAAGCTGAACAATGCACACATTAAGATCCCAAGCTGGAGTAGGCTTTCAAAAGGGAGGGTTAATATGAACCAGGCCTTTGAAGAAATGACTGAAAACCGGATGAGATGCCAGGGAAGAGCCGTTCCCTGCTGAAAAGAATTCAGAGACAACTGCTAGGTGAACCTTCAGAGTTGCAGCCTAAGGCCTAGACTATTAAGGTGAACCACATAATCTAAGGCCGTAGCAATATTTGCAGAATCAGGTGAAAAGTTTTTCTGAGAAAACCACATGCTGAATCTTTTCCATTTGGAATTATAAGTTTTTCTAGTGGAAGGTACCTTCAAGCTATCCAGAACTCCCTGAGAAAGATGCAGGCCTGCATATTCTAACTCTTCAAGAGGTAGGCCTTGAGGTTGAGAGACTGGAGATTGGGGTACCAGATCCTCCCCTGAGAGGAGGTTAGGAGACTGCATCTCTTGGGAAGAGACAGGGGACGTGACACTGCCAGAGACAGCAGCAGAGGATACCAAGGCTGTCTGGCCCAATCTGGAGCCACCGGTATCACTGTGCAGGGTTGAGATCTGATTTTGATCAGGACTCTGAACAGCAGAGGGAAGGCATAGAGAAACCTGCCCTTTCAGTCTAGAATGAGAGCATCCAGTGGAACAGTCCCCAGGACCGGAGGTCCGCAGCAAAACAGAGGAAGTTGGTGATTGTCTGGGGCTGCAAAGAGATCTATCTCTGGAATGCTCCATCTGGTGAAGATGACTTGTAGGATGTGAAGGTGCAGGGACCATTCGTGATGTCCCTGGGGAGATTCTGCTTAGAGCATCTGACAGTACATTGTCCTTTCCTGGGAGATGAATTGCTATCAGGGAAGTCTGAAGGGAATAGGCTACAGACCACAGTTTCGTGGCCTCTGTGCACAAGGCTGTGGACCGAGTGACTCCCTGCTTGTTGATGTACCACATTGTGGTGGTGTTGTCTGTCCTGACCTGCACCACCTTGCCCCTGACTGATTCTGAGAAGACCTGAAGGACCAGAAAAACTGCCCCGAGTTCCAGTAGATTGATATGAAGGAGAGACTCTTGTGGAGATCAAACCTCCTGAGCTGTGAGGGCTCCCAAATGGGCTCCCAGCCTAGGAGAGAAGCATCTGTAGTTAGGACTACTGAGGGGGACTTGATAGAGAAATGGAACACCCTGTCTGAGGTTGTCCTGGTCCAGCCACCACTGGAGAGCTTGGACCAGAGTCTGAGTCACTGGACTCAATTTGGTGAGAGAGTCTCTTTTCTGAGACCAAAAGGACCTTAGGTGGAACTGAATGTCCCTCATCTGAAATCTGGCTCCTTGCACCACTGCAGTGGAAGATGCCATGTGGCCCAGGAGTTGAAGAAACTGCCTTGCTGGATGAGAGACCAGAAGTCAAAAAGAGGAAGCAAGATCTGTGAGAGCCTTCACCCTTGCCAGAGGGAAGAAGGCTTTTGCTTGGATAGTATCCAACTCTATTCCTATGAAGTAATAAGTCGTACTGGTTCGAGAACAGACTTTGGGAGATTGAGAAGAAACCCCAGAGAGTTCAGCAAGTCTTGAGTGATTTGTAGAGCTGACTTGAGCTGGTCGGAGGATTGACCTACAATTAGCCAGTCACCCAGATATGGGAAGATGGAGAATACCCTGCCTTATGAGAAAGGCAACCACTACTGCAAGGCACTTTGTGAACACCCTTGGAGCTGATGTTAGGCCGAAGGGCATGGCTCTGAACTGATAATGGCCTGAAGGCAACTCAAACCTGAGATACTTTCTGTGGGAGCACCTGACAGGAATATGGAAATAGGCATCCTTGAGGTCCAGGGATGCTAGCCAATCCCCTGGCCTTAGGGAAGAATCATTCCCAGAGTCACCATTTAGAATTTTGGTTTTGTGATGTGTTTGTTCAAATACCTTAAGTCTATGATGGGTCACCACTCCCCTGTCTTTTCCGGGGTAAGGAAGTATCTGGAGTACAGATCTTGGCCCCTGTGCTGAGTAGGAACTTTCTCTATGGCTCTGAGTGCCAGAAGAGAAGAAACCCCTGCCTCTACAGCAAGGATCCCTGCGATGGATGCAGGTGGAAAAGACCTGGCCTTCAGTTTTGGAAACCTTTTGAAGCTGAGGGCCAGTCCCTAGCTTCCTGCCTCCAGGACCCACTTGTCTGAGGTAACAGACTTCCAGGCCTGGAAGTAGTAAGCCAGCCTGCCTCCTACTGGAATGGGGGTATCGACCCGGGCTGACACATCAGGGTGTCTGCTTGGCAGGAGCTTGGACTGGGAAGAGGATGCAGCCCTGCTCATCCCCCTACTGTCTCTCCCTTGGAAGAACTCCCTCTGTGGGAAGGAAGAGGAAGCCTGAGCTTGGTAGAAAGGCCTGCCCCTGCCCCTAGACTGCTACTTCTGAGGACTGACTTACCTCTCTTTGGCCTGTGCACTCCTGTAGGTGGTCCTGTACTCATCCATTTTCTTCATGTAAGCCTCTGTCTGCTCCCCAAACAGAGAGTTACCCACTACAGGGAAATCCATAGCCTTAGCCTGGGTATCCTGTGAAAGGCTAGTACATCTGAGCCAAGCATGTCTCCTGAGAGACACAGATGTAGCCATGACTCTCGATGCCACATCACTGGAGTCCACAGCAGCATGGAATTGTACGTTGGATGCCTCGATTCCATCAGCAGCCACCTCCACCAGCTCTTTGGCTAGCTGGGGGGAGGCCTGTTTAGCCAGTTCCAGAATCGTATCCCACCTGGACTTCTGGTACCTGGCTGTGTAGGCCATATAGCTAGCCTGCCTGAGTCCCAAAGAAAATGCCAAATACTGTTTTTTGGCCATGGCATCAACCTTCCTGGAGTCTTTGTCTGGGGGTGTATGAAGCCAAAGGAATGTTAGCCCTGTCACAGGCTGCAGCCTGCACTACCCCAACATGGCTGCAATGACTGTATAAAAACTCCGTACCTGAGCCTGATAGCATATACCTCCTGTCCATTCTCTCATCCACAGGAGGTAAGGAGTTAGGTGTCTGTAAAATCTTTTTTGTCTGTTTCCTTAAGGACTTGTGAAGAGGGACAGACAATCTTTTGGACTTTGGGATGTCCATCATCTCGACAAAATCAGGCTCTTCCTCCTCCTCAGCAGCTTCAACCATTGGGAGCTGGAAGGTTTCGGTCACCTTCTTATAAAACAAGAAGTGTGAAGGGGACTCAGAAAGCCTGGGAGGGGAGACATTGGAGGGTCTGTCTGGGGAGATGTCCGGTTCAATGGGCACATCCAGACCTTCAAAGTCGTTATCTTCATCCTCATCCTTGGGATACTCTTCTTCTCCCTCCCATTCCTCATAGAAAGCATCTGGATCATAATCTGTTGGGAGTCGGATCCGACTGAACCAACCGCCTAACTGGCGGTATCGGTTCGGATGGAACCGGGTGAAGCGATTGAACTATGCTAATTGCTTTGGCTATCTCGTCAGCAGTTGGAGTATGCGGTGCTGGATCCGAACCGGATGACTTACGTTTTCGTTTTGACGGAACTGACCCCTCGGAGTTGGACCTCCTTTTGCTCGAGGAGGTATCGCCTAAGTCAGTAGGCACCTCCTCAGGTTGGGCCACAACCGAACCAGGCTGGCCATCCGGATCTACGAACATCTCAGCCTCCCTTTCCTTCAGCCGACTCAACCTTTTTTCCAGAGTGGCTTTAAGAAAATTCTTGCAAATCTGGCAGCTTGTTTTGAGGTGGTCAAATCCCAGACAGTAAACACAGATGAGGTGGGGGTCAGCCTTGGCAAAGGCCTCCCCACACTCAATACAGTGTTGAAACCCAGTGGGACTAGCTTTTTTCTTGGGTTTCTCAGACATGGCCAACCTAAACAATTACCCTTAAAAGCTTTTAAGCCAGGTAATAAGTCACTGATCAGTTACAAACCATGTTACGGGTTCTGTAAAAGAACCAGAAAAAGTCCGGTTCTTTTGAAACTGATTGGCACCGGAACACCACACTAAATCCCAGAAAAATTAAAAACAATCAGAAACAAGCAAAAAGGTCAGTTCCTAACCGGACCGACCGATGAGAAACCGAGACAAAAACAATTTCCACAGAATTAAAATAAAACACAAGTCACCACCTATCTACCACACTACCTGTACCATAGGCAGAGGCTGGAAATCCGAAAAATAATAAATCGGTTAGAAAAACCAAACGCTGATTCAAACTCCACCGAACTGAGCAGAGGAGATATCTCCAGAGCGATTTCACTGTTAGGCAGAGTAAAGAATCTGACGGTTACGCTGGCAAGTACCAGAGACAGAGGTTTGAAAACCGAGCTCAAGCTCAACATTCTAAGCTTTTGCATAGAGTTAACTCTTTCCTCTCTGGGGCAGTTCAACTGCTGGGGCTAACTGCATATTGTCAGAATACAGCAAGACTTCATGTTGTTTGAATCACCTATTCTCAAGAGAGAATATAAGATGTTGAAAGACAGTGAGTGAGGGAGTTGCTCTTGGAGTTGGGGGAAGCTACATCCAAGAGGCAAAGCTTGGGCCTACTCTTCTAGCTATGTCCGTGGGAGCTGGCAGATAACATAGGGTCCAGTTTCTCTTGATGGATAGAGAAGGGTAAGAATAATAATAGCATATTTCAGTAACAGCCGTTTTCTTTTGTCATCTATTATTTAAAAACATGTTTACTTTTCCTGTAACAGTGTTATCCTCTTGTGTTAAACATATTGTATATATCCTGTAATGCTACTTTTGACCTTCTGTTAAGTAAAAAGCTATTTACTCAACAGTTGTGGCTGTGATTTCAATTATTTCTAAGGTAATTCATGGTTTCCACAGGCTGAGGCAAAATTCTGGTAGCACCCACCACCCGTGAGACACGCTACCAGGCTTTGATCTGTGCAACTGCATGTTTGATCTCCCAGTTCAGAAAAAGGGAGAGTTCAGTGCTGGGTGAACCCAGCTGGAGGCAGCGAATATCCAAAGACAAACATCTCTCTGAAAGCTGTTACAGCCCTGAGAGAGAGAGAGGTGGACTGTCACAAATTGGTTGGCAGTGGTGGGATGACTGCGGATTTTCTAGCACACTGAGATACAGAGTTTGCCAGTGGAACATTTGCCTTAGCAGTTACAAAACAAGATATATAAGAGAATATACTTGTACAACTGTTTTTTTTTTTTGTTTCTATTTAGCACAGTGTAGTGTAGGGTGAGAGAATGAGCTCCGCGGAGTATGACTTGCTTACTGTGCAACAGCTTTGTGAAAAGTGCCAGGAAAAGGGAATTCAGCTTGAAGGTCAAAAACAGAAGGAAAAAGGCAGACCTCATAGCCGCCCTGGTGGCACATGACCAGAAGTAGATGGCCCCTGGGGGTGAGTCAGGAGGCAATGTAGCAGACCCCACTAGACCAGCTTGATGCACTGTGACTGCCGCTGTTGCTGCAAGACAAGGAGCTGGAGGCAAAAAAGCTAGACTTTGAGACAAGACTAGAAGCAGAAGCAGAAACAAGAAGGCTAAACACAGAAACAAAAAGATTGGAAGCAGAGAAAGAAATGGAAGAACAAAGACTGGCAGACAGAGAGAAAAGAACAACAGCATGAAATCCAGAGACAACAGCATGAGAAGATGATGACCCAGCGCAACCAGCAAACTGTGAGTAATGGTGGCGTGAGTTCTCCTCATGAAGCCAAAATTAAATTCTAAATTGTTCCCTCAGTTTAGAGAGGCAGATGATCTTGATCTATTTTAAGGTCATTTGAGAGAGTATGTGAGCAATTCCAATTGGCTAAGGCTTCGTGGTCAACTTTATCTCACATCCTTACTTACAGGGATGGCTTTGCAGGCATTTACTACAAGGAGTGATGAAGACTATGCTGATTATGATAAGGTTAAAACAGTGTTGTTAAAATGTTTTGAATAAACTCCTGAGGCTTACAGAAGGAAATTTAGGAAGTTAAAGAAAAGCCCAGAAGACAGTTAAGAGGGACTGCAGGTTCAATTGTGCACTTACCTTGATAGGTGGGTAGAGGGGGCAAAAGCAGACACTGTGGAACTAATCAAAGACTTGCTTGTGAAGGGACAATTTCTTAAAATTGTACCTGAGGATATGTGTGTATGGCTCCTAGACAGGGCATGCAGCTCCTCAAAGGAGGTGGCCACAAGCACTGACATGTACATGTCTAGCAGGCCATACACACAGCATAAGTCTCATGGTGGGGGGGGGCAGCACATGGTTGTAAGGGGTACCATGGGGGGTAGCCCAAAGGAAACCAGCCTGCACCTGAGCCCAAAGCAGACCCCTCTGGTTCTAAAGGGACCAAAGCGACAGGACCCAGGAAATGTCATATCTGCAATCAAGTGGGGCATTTGAGATATAACTGCCCTCAATAAATGGTTAAGGGGCAAAGGCCTGGGGAAGGGGGTGATCAAAATAGCACTGGTCTGTTGGTGGGGTGTGTGCCACCTGAAGACCCACTCTCCTACGATGTGAATATGCACCCCATTGCAGTTAATGGAACAGTAACCCAGGGACTGAGGGACACAGGTGCTTACATCTCCCTGGTGAGGCAGGATCTCATCCGGATGGAGCAGATGTTGTTAGGGAAATACTCCAGAATCCGGAGAGTCACAGGGCCAGTAATCCAAATACCAATGGCTCGAGTCTTCCTGAGCTGGGAGGGGGGTCATGGAGAAAAGGAGGTGGGGGTCACAGAGGACCTCTCTGTGAATGTGATCATGGGGAATTTTGACCACAGGAAATCTCTGGTGAGTGAAGCAACCCGCAGCCAGCCAAAAGGGCAAGCTTCTGAGGGTGAAGAGGGGGTGACTCAACATGGTCCAGCCCCTTCCTCAGCAAGGAAATGGCTAGCACAGGGGAGGGGCTGGCTAGAAGCAGCAGTCCTGAACCCCAGTCACAAATGGAGGGGCCCACAGGACTTATTTATTTACTTATTTGTGAAAGCAGTTTACAACCTTTGAGCCAGAGGCTCGTTTCCAAAGGTACCTCGTCACATTAAAGACATACATAGAGTTTTAGGTTACATAGCATAGGTTTAGCTAAAAATAGGCGTTCATCAGAGGCGCCACGTCACACTGAGGTCAGACAAAAATACCTTTAGGTTACAGGGTACAAGTAATTGAGAACAGATGTTACACAAGTTGGTATCAAAAATTGAGCCAAAAATCAAAAAAAAGGACTTCCTTCTGAAGTGGCACTGGGAAAGGTCAGACGAGGAGAGCGGAGTGTGGCACAGCGGACTGATCCTACCTTACAAAAACTGAGGGAAGTAGCTAATAGGGCTTAGGGTCCTCAGTGGAGTAAAGAGTCAGTTTACTGGGACAATGGGCTGCTGTACAGAGAATGCACAACAGAGGAAGGGCTAGACAGTGAGGTGCTCCAGCAGCTGGTAGTCCCTAAAGTTCACCACCAGCAGCTTTTGGCCCTTGCCCATGATATCCCTTTTTTAGGCCACTTGGGTGTGAGGCACGCGAAAAAGTGGCTGACCAACAATTTCTTCTGGTCTGGTATTGGCAAGGATGTGGCAAATTACTGTAGGACTTGTCCATAGTGCCAGAGGGTGGGGAAATGGGGGACAAGGCCAAGGCAGCTTTGGTGCCCCTGCCCATTATTGATGAACCCTTCAAGAGGGTAGCTGTGGACATGGGGCCACTAAGCACCCCAAGTCGCACTGGCAAGCAGTATATCCTGGCGGTAGTTAATTATGCCACAAGGTAACCAGAGGCAGTGGCCCTATCGTCCTCTGAGGCGGAATCTGTGGCTGAAGCACTGTTTGGAATATTTAGCCGGGTGGGCTTTCCCCAGGAGATACTGAGAGATCAGGGTGCCAATTTCATGTCAGCGTTAATGAGTAGTTGGTGGGAGAAATGTGGGATAAGGCAGCTCAAAACCTCCCCATACCACCCCCAAACTAATGGTCTGGTGGAGTGATTTATTTAAGCCCTTAAGACCATGTTAAGGACTTTTGCTGACCAGCATAAGAGGGATTGGGACAAATATTTGCCTCATCTCCTATTTGCATACAGGAAAGTCCCACAGGAGTCCACAGGGTTCTCATCTTTTGAGCTCCTGTTTGGCCATAGGGTGAGGAGGCCCCTAGATTTGATTCGGGATGAACGAGAGTGTAATCGTGCCTCCTAAGCAGAGTCTGTTATGGAGTATGTCCTGAACTTCAGGACCCACCTTAAGGAGCTCATGGGGCTTGCTCAGGAGCACTTGGCCACTGCGCAACAGCGGCACAAAGTCTGGTATAACCGCAGGGCACGAGCCAGAGAATATGAGGTGGGACAGTGAGTGATGGCACTCATCCCTGTCCACCAGAATAAACTACAGGCAGCATGGGAGGGGCAATTCTCCATTGTTCAAAAGGTTAGTGATGTTAATTACATGCTAGAGCTACCGGGCAGGACATCCAGATGAAAGGTGCATCATGTTAACAGGCTGAAGCCCTACTATGACAGGGAGGAACTGGTCCTTCCTGTCTGCAGCACCCCAGAAGAGGAAACTGTGATGGATCCACTAGTGGACCTGCTCTGGGAGGCCGGGTCGCATCCTCCATGGACAACCTTACCCTCTCTGAACAGCTGGCACCAGCCCAGGTGCAGGAGATTTGGGGTGTGCTGAGAGAATTTGAGGACATGTTAACAGGGAAACTGGGGTACACCACGATGACAGAGCACCATGTGGATACTGGGACCCAGATGCCCCTGAAACAGTCTCCCTACTGGGTACCCGAACAGGTTAAGCAGACCATGAAAGAGGAGCTCAAGGAGATGCTGGAACTGGGAGTAATCCAGGAATCTAGCAGCCCCCGGGCCTCGCCCGTGGCATTGATCTCCAAGAAGGACGGTACCACATGATTCTGCGTTGACTACTGGAGGCTTAATAGCTGCACGGGGTCTGATGCCTATCCCATGCCCAGAACAGATGAGACTCTGGAGCAACTGGGGGGAGCCAAGTATCTGACCACAACAGACCTAACGAAGGGCTACTGGCAGGTACCTCTGACCCCTGCAGCCAGGGAGAGATCAGCTTTCATCACTCCATTTGGCTTATATGAATTCAAGGGAATGCCATTTGGAATGCAAAATGCACCTGCAACCTTTCAACGGCTTGTGGATCACATTCTGTCTGGGGTAGGTGAGTTTGCAGTGGCGTATATGGATGATATAGCCATATACAGCCAGTCCTGGGAGGAGCACATCAAGAATGTACGGGACGTGTTCTACAGGCTGAAGAACGCAGGTCTGACAGTCAAGTCGGAAAAGTGCCAGATAGGTATGGCAGAAGTGTCCTACCTTGGGCACCAGGTGGGTGGCAGACACATCCACCCAGAACATGCCAAGGTCAATGCCATCCTGGCCTGGCCCACTCCTACCAGTAAGAAACAGGTAAGCGCATTTCTGGGAACAGCAGGGTACTACCGGAGGTTTGCTCCTCGCTATAGTGATCTGGCTAAGCCCCTGACAGACCCAACCAAGAAGGGAAAGCCAGATAAGGTGCAGTGGTCAGAGGGCTATGAGTTCACTTTTCAGGAGCTAAAGAATGCCTTAAGAGTGGGCCAGCTGTATTGGCCAGCCCCAATTACAGTCTAAAGTTTATTGTCCACGTGGATGCCTCGGACCATGAGCTGGGTGCCGTGCTGCGCCAGGTTACTCAGCAGGGGGAGGAGCACCTGGTTGTGTACCTCAGCCGGAGGCTTCTGCCCAGAGAGGAGGCCTATGCCACAGTCAACAAGGAGTGCTTGGGAATAGTGTGGGCCCTTCAGACGCTGCAGCCTTACCTCCCACCATCAATCTCTTCCTCCACTTCAATGTCCCCCCACCACCTTTCTCCATTCCATGTAAATTTCCTCTTTTAACCTGTCCCAACTTCTCCTGAAGCTGTCTAAAGTCTTCAGGAAGACAACTTCCTCTGGAAACTTGTTCCATTTTGCCACCACCTTCTCAGCGAAAAAGTGTTTCCTCATTTCCCTCTTTGAAGCATCCCCACACTAGTCTGAGACAGTGCCCCTTACCGGTCTTGTTCCCACTACGGCTGAATGGTCCTTCAGAGTCACTTTGTTGAAACCCTTAAAGTATTTAAAGGTTTCGACCACGTCAGCTCCATGCTACGTAATGTAATATGGGACTGTAAATTATTTGTAGGTCCCACAGAACCTCCAGTACTATCAAACAACTGATGATTTAATATCAGGAAATTGATAATAAATATAAATGTAGGTAGCACAATCATGGTCTGAAAGAGCACATATTTCATGGCACAAGTTCTGTGAAGTGTGCTCCTCTGTTTTGGAGGAGTATGCCATGCTAAATCCTTAATACACCCCACAAGAGCAGGGATGACGTGGGAAATTATTGACTGATCAGTCTAATCTCGACTATGAACAAGTTGCTGGAAATCACCATTAAGGAACAGATACTGAAATTCTTGGAGGTCAAAGGGTTGCAAGACAGGAGGCAGCACAGGCTGGTAGCAGAAACACCATACCAGACTAACCTGAATGACTTTTCTGACTGGGTCACGAAGGTGGTGGACAGGGGTCAAGCAGTGGGTGTAATGAACCTGTCTTTAGTAAGGCCTTTGTAATGAACCTGTCTTTAGTAAGGCCTTTGGTTATGTTCCATACTGAAGGCCAATTTATTTTATTTATTTATGAAAATTTCGGATAACACCTTTGAGCAAACAGTGCTCTTTTACAAAGGTTCCACATCATGGACAATGGACAAGCATAGACAAGAAGAAAAAATTACTCACCTTAGTAATCTTGTGTTTTCTAAGGGAATCTTACTGTATTCTGACTTTTGCAGTATGGTCTCACCACAGGACTGCCCCGGAGCCAAAATGGTTAATAGAACCTATGCAAATGATGGAATGCTAGGCTCGAGCTCGGTTTTCAAACCACTGTTCCTAGTAAACAACTCCTAACCATTCGATTCTTACAAAGCATGCACTAAGCAGTTTCCAACTAATGGAAGGATAATAATAATAATAGTGATAATAATAGTAACAACCATAGCACCCTCCCTAAACCAGAAATGGCAGGAGAAAAAATATTAGGGAATTACCCTTCTCTCAAATACTCCAAAAACCTGGCATTCTTGAAAACTCGAGTCACAGATGCCCAATATAAAAACAGTATATACTCCCCAGGTTTGCAACAACTTTAGCACAGCTGTAATGCAGTGACCATAGGTTCTAGCAAGGGAGGAAGGCTGGGAGCTCATAATACAGTAAGATTCCCTTAGAAGAAACGAGATTACTAAGGTGAGTAATTTTTTCTTCAGACCCCAGGAAATCTTACTGTATTCTGACTTATGCAGATCTCCAAGCAGTGCCTTTGGAGGCGGGCCTATAACCTATTTAGGAAACAACCTCTGCAGGACTGCTGTGCCAAACCTGGCATCACCTCTGGCCTGGACGTCCAAACAATAATGCTTTTTGAATGTGTGGACTGTCTTCCAAGTTGCAGCTTTGCAGATATCTACTAGGGGGATATTTCTAGCAGCTGCTAGAGAGGCTGCAGTACCCCTAGTTGAATGGGCCCTGAGGCCTGCAGGTGGTTCTCTACCTACCTTACTATAACAGAACTTGATACAAGCTACAATCTATCTGGCAATGGATTGCTCTGTGGCAGGTTTTCCTTTCCCCACCTCTCCAAAGGTAAGGAAGAGCTGGGTTTGATCCTGTCTGTGACCCTTTGTGTGGTCAAGATAGTAGCTGACTGCCCTTTTTACATCCAGGCTGTGCAACCTACGTTTGCCTGAAGTGGAATGGTCTATAAAGAAGACTGGCAAGGTAATAGACTGGTTAAGGTGGAAATCTGATACCACCTTAGGCAAAAACCTTCTGTTAGTTCTCAGGACTATCTTGTCCCTACGAACTGCGATATACCCAGGCTCTGTGGATAGTGCCTGGAGTTCACTGATTCTCCTGGCAGAGGTAATGGCAACCAGAAATACAATTTTCCAAGCCACGTATTTGAGATCCGCTGATGACATGGGTTCAAATGGGGGTTGCATGAGCTGAGTAATGCAAATATTTAGGTCCCACAAGGGAGTAGGCTTCCTGTGTGGTGGGTGTAAATGTAGCAGCCTTTAAAGAATTTTTTGAACACTGGCTTCGAAGCCAAAGAGGAGGAAGAAGCTTTACCTGCTGATAAATAAGCTGAAACACCTGCCAAATGCACCCTCAGGGTGGAAATAGTTAAACCAGTGGAATGCAAATGAGCCATATAGTCCAGGACTATAGAAATGTCAGTTTGAGAATGATCCAGGCCTCTGCCCTGGCACCAAAAGGAAAACCTTTTCCATTTGGAGGCATATGTTTTCTTAGTGGAGGGCTTTCTGGAAACTCTCAGTATATCCATAACCCCTTCTGAAAGATGCAAGTCCGCATACTCTAGGTCCTCAAGAGCCACGCTTTGAGTCTGAGGGATAGTAAGTTGGGGGTACATGATTCTGCCCTGTGAGGAGGTCAACAGGTTGTACCTCCTGGGAAGACTGATTGGCTTGGCTACTGACACTGATAAGAGTATGGAGTACCAGGGCTGTCTGGCCCAGTCTGGGGCAATGAGAATCATTGAGGCTGGTTGAAGCCTGAGCTTGTTCAATACTTCCAGCAGTAGAGGGAAAGCATACAGGAACTTCTCTGTCCAATCTAACAGAAGTGCATCCAAAGGAATTGTGCCCCTGCTGGGGGTGTGTGCAGCAATATTCTGGGAGGTGGTAATTGTCTGGGGCTGCAAACAGATCCACTTCTGGGGTGCCCCACCTCCTGAAAATGGTCTGCAAGACCTGTCTGTTCAGTGACCATTCGTGGTGATTCTGGTTTATCCTGCTGAGTGCATCCGCTAGGACACTGTCCTTGTCCAGAAAGATGAACAGCTGAAAGGGACACCTTTAGAGAGTATGCCAGTGCCTAAATTTTCATAGCTTCTGTGCAAAGAGGGGTTGACCTTGTGCCCCCTTACTTATGTAGTACATGGTGGTTGTATTGTCTGTTCTGACCTGCACCACCTTCCTTACCACCTGAGTGGCAAAAGGCTGAAGGGCCAGAAGAACTGCTCTGAGCTCTAATAGACTGATGTGCAGGAGGGATTCCTGCTTTCCCCATGTGTCGTGAGCAGTGTGATCCCCCAAATGTGCTCCCCACCCCAGGAGGGAAACATCTGTGGTAAGTATCAGAGAAGGGGGCTGCTGTAGGAAAGGTACCCTCATCTGAGATGTTCCTTACCTGCCACCACTGCAGAGCTTGAATAAAGATGGCTCTGACTGGGACCAGCTTTGACAGAGAGTCTTTCTTTTGGGACCAGTACTCCCTGAGATGAAACCGGATGTCTCTCATCTGAAACTTGGCTCCTGGAACGGCTACAGTGGAGGCTGCCATGTGACCTAGCAATTGCAGGAAATGCCTTGCTGGTCTGGGAACATGCAGTGAAAAAGACCTGGCCACCTGAATAAGGCTGTCCACCCTGTCCTGAGGAAGATAGGCCATTCCTGTCTTTGTACCTAATTCTGCCGCTATGAACTTGAGCAACTGCACCGGTTCTAGGAGACTTCTTTTGATTCATTAAGAATCCCAGGGAGTATTAAAAATAAATACAATGAACAACTATAAATTATGGTCCCTGCCCACGTCAGAGATATCTCCCCAGGTTTTGGCATCTACAGACAATCCATGGGTTAAACACTCCCTGTGTATCTTAAAAAGGATAACACATACACCGAACACGTTGGGACCCCTTTCCTTGATTAGACATACACCGAGCTCCCCGGCTGATTTTGGATTTGCGTATTGGGAACATAAGGGTCTTACCACATTTAAACAATTCCTAGATGAGAATGGCTGTCTCCCCTTTAGCACCTTACAGGAGCGCTTCTCCCTTCGCAAAGAAGACTTCTATAGGTTCCTCCAAACACGGCACTTCCTTTTAGAGGAAGGAAATTTACTAAAGATAAACAGAGACCTGACTCCGCTCGAATCGTACTGGTGGGACTCAATAAAAATTAGGGATAAACTGAGATACCTGTCAGCATTATACACAATTCTATCGGACTCGAAAGGGGCTCCAATCCTAGAAGAGACACGAACAAGGTGGGAGAGGGATGCTAAAATAACCATTACAAGAGAAGAGTGGGACCGTAGGCTTCAGAGGGGTTGGCAAATTACATCGGCCACGATGTGGCGAGAATTCAACTGGAAAATACTCATTAGATTTTTCAGAACTCCAGAGATAACAGCACATTATAAACCACAGACCTCTTCGGCATGCTGGCGCCAGTGCGGTACACAAATGGGTACTCACTTCCACATATTTTGGGAATGTGACAGACTGTCAAGTTTCTGGCGACAGGTACACTCCAGATGAGAAGTAGCACTCTTCCTATTCCTTTTACATTTCAGGACTTAGTGTTAGGCCTCCCTCCTTATCGATGGGAGGGCATCAAAGAAGGGAACTGTGCCAGATAATGAGAGTGGTTGCATTGAAATGCATCACCACCAAATGGCTATCCTCTGAACCCCCCTCCCTAACTATGTGGGTCTTAAAAATGGAAGAAATAGAAAGGATGAAAAATATTACATATACACTGCATCTTAAAGTTGAAAACTTCCAGAACATGTGGCACCCTTGGAGGCTGTGGAGAGAGGGGTACAGGGAAGAACTAGAGGGGAGATGATAGAGGGGGTAACATAAAGTTATACAGAAAAGCAGTCTAAGTCGATGGCTCATATGGGAATCGAGGAAGGGGATAGGTAAGGGTAGGAAGGAAACGGAAATGTGGGCAAAGGGAATAGGAAACTGGGTGTTAAAATGAAAATATATATGTATAAAAAAAAGGAGAAAGAGTTGTTGGGAAGGGGTTTCTTTTCCTTTTTTCATTTTAATGTTGTATTCCTGTAGCTGATAGAACCACATGGTTTTGAGACTATTATTCCAGAGGAAAGCGACGACTGAGGATGGTAGGAGTTGGAACTCGGACTATATCCTTGATGGAACAGGATCAGAGACTTTAGTGGTTTCGCTGCAAGAATCTGTACCATTTCATCTAAAGCTCATAGCAGCCTGCAGTGAACTTTTTGCTGTTCCTAGATGCTTATCTGAGTAACTAGTCTCGGTAACTTCAGGAGGTCAAGAATATTTAGTGTCTTTCAGTAAAAGAAAAGAATATGTGTAGAACCAACATTTATTAGATGGAAAAAGAAATATGTTAATTGAATTATATTGAACAATACTGGTATGCCTAAAATACTCAAAATAAAAATTAAAGTTAAAAAAAAAAAGAATCCCAGGGAGGACAAGGTGTTCTGAGTGACAGCTAGTACCTCTCTTACTTGCTGCTGTGACTGGCCTACAATGAGCCAGTCGTCTAGATAGGGGAACACTGATACTCCTAGCCGCCTTAGGTATGCCACCACGACAGTTAGGCATTTTGTGAATACCCTTGGAGCAGATGTTAGTCTGAAGGGCATTGTCCTGAATTGATAATGGCCTGATGGCAATCTATATCTGAGGTACTTTCTGTGTGACCTTCTGATTGGGATGTGGAAGTAAGCATCTTTTAGGTCCAGGGATGCTAGCCAGTCTCCCTGTCTTAGGGTAAGTAATATGGTAAACAGAGTGACCATTTTGAATTTTGGTTTTGCTAGGTGCTTGTTCAGGTATCTGAGATCCAGAATGGGACGCCACTCCCCTGTTTTCTTTAATATAAGGAAGTATCTTGAGTACGGACCATTGCCATTCTGAATGGCAGGGACTGGTTCCACTGCCTGAAGTAGCAGAACAGATGACACTTCCTTTTCTAGTAGGGTTGTTTCTGATAGGGAAGAGGGTTTGAAGGCCCTTGACCACAGCCTTGGTCTGGTTTTGAAGCTGAGGACCAGACCCTGGCCCACTACTTCCAGAACCCACTTGCCTGTGGTGATGTTTTTCCATTCCTGGAAGTAGTGGGGCAGTCTGCCCCCTACTGGTAATGGGGAGGTGACCCGGACATTCTGCTCAGGGAGTCTGCTTTGATTGAGCTACTGGCTGGACAGTGGGGCTAGTGCGGCCAGTGCCCCTCCTGCCCCTGCAGTATCCCCTAGGCTGATACTGGGGAAAGACTTGGGGCTGAAAATAAGGCCTGTAAGGAGTCCTGCCCCTGCCACCCCTAGAGTGGTGTCTCTGGGGGTTGTCAGTTCTCTTCTTTACCGCTGCACTTTTGTAAGCAGCTTTGTAGTCATCCATTTTTTTCATGTATGCCTCTGTTTGTTCTCCAGAGACACAGGGTCACAGGGAAAATCCAAGGCCTTGTTTTGTGTGTCCTGTGAGAGGTTAGTGGTTCTAAGCCATGCAAACCTTCTCAGAGACACTGCTGAAGCCATCTGCTTGGATGCAGTGTCATTTGGATCCATTGCCATCCTAAACCGGGTCTTAGATGCTTCAATGTCCCTTTTAATTCCTTCTTCCATGTCAGCAGCCATTGGAGTGGGAACCGGCTTGGCAATTTCCAGTACAGTGGACCACACAGATTTTTGATATCTGGCTTGATATGCCATAAAGGATGCCTGCCTAATGGCTAGGGAGGATCCTAAATAAACCTTCTTGGCTACTGAATACATTCACCTGGAATCTTTCTCAGGAGGGTGGGAGGCCAGAGGGATGCCAGCTTTGTCACAAGCTGCAGCCTGTACTACACCTTCATGACTGGGGTGACCAAAAAAAATTCAGCCCCAGACTTATCCACCCAGTACATTCTGTCCACTTTTTTACCAGTAGGAGGGACAGAAGTGGGGTTCTCTAATATTTTCATGGTCTGCCTCCTCAAGGACTTGTGTAAAGGGAGAAGCGGCCTTTTTGATGGAGGGATGTCCATCATTTCTTTATAGTCTTCCTCATCATCATCTTCCAGAGACTCCTGGGATGGGAGGTCCAGAGACTGGGCCACTTGCTTCATAAAAGCAAAGTATGAAGACAAATCTTCATTTCCCTTATTAGGGGAATCAGGACTGTGGGGATCAGGAAAGATGTCTGGCTCTA
Source organism: Neoceratodus forsteri (assembly GCA_016271365.2). Lineage (NCBI taxonomy): Eukaryota > Metazoa > Chordata > Ceratodontiformes > Ceratodontidae > Neoceratodus > Neoceratodus forsteri. The sequence continues at coordinate 488,400,378 of CM057449.1, forward strand.
TAGGCTCATCATAATCGTAGTCGCCATAATCCTCTTCTGGTTCTTCACCAAGACCAGGATCCTCAAACTGTTCCCCACCTTGGTCTGTTAAAACCGGGGACTTGTGAACCGGGAGTTCGTGGAACCGGCTGTTTTTCAACCAGAACCGGAGGCTGCAAGGACTGAATAATCCTGATCGCGTTCGCGATCTCTTCAGCAGAAGGAACTGCTGTTGGTACCGGTTGCGGTTCCTGGTGCTTTTCTTTTAGTTTTTTCAAGAGATGAAGGAGAGCTCTACAGAGACGTCTTACTGAGGCAAGCGGAGTAAAGAATCTGATGGTTAGGAGTTGTTTACTAGGGACAGTGGTTTGAAAACTGAGCTTGAGCCTAGCATTCTATCATTTGCATAGGTTCTATTAACCATTTTGACTCTGGGGCAGTCCTATGGTGAGACCATACTGCATAAGTCAGAATACAGTAAGATTTCCTGGGGTTTGAACAGGCAGGTAGATAATAGTTAATACAATTACAGTACATGAGCTGCCAGTGGCTTTGTCCAGATAAGACAACAGAATTAATAACAGTTAAAACATTACAGATTGCATGAGCTGCCAAAGGCTCTGTCAGGATCAACGTGGATGGAAGCAATGGTACAATATCGCCAGACATTATACAAAGAGAGTCTGGGGTGGTTACAACTGAAATAGTGATCTGACAAGTGCATGAGAAGGCCAGAGGTAGTTGGTGAGAGGACAAGGTAGTAGGGGACAGGCAAGAACAGAGGGGTGGGGGATTGGAAGGATAAGGCAAGTGGTGAAGGAGAGCAGTAGGTGGTGACCGAGGGAAGGGGACAAGGGTTGGGAGATGTAAGGGGGTAATAGGATGAGTGGGGGAAGGAGAGAAGAGTTAGGATGGGCAAGAAGGAGAAAGGAGAAAGGAGAGATAAATCAGGACTAGAAGGGAGTTAAGGAGGGCTAGGGGAGAAAGACGAGAGAGAAAATATGAGAAGTAGGAGGTGCAGGGTTAATAGGTGAGGGGAGGAAAAAAGATGTGAGAGGGAATGGAGAAAGGGAAGAGTGAAATCTTGGGGGGGGCAAGGAAGGAGGCTGAAGTGGCTGACGTGAGATATTGGAAAGAGTTAATATGGAGGGAGTGGGGTGTGGGGAGAGTGCATCAGTAATGGAGAGGCCAGGAGGGCGAGTAGGGAATTTAAGTGTAGCAGTCACAGTAGGCACTGGCCACCAAGTGCTGTCATAGTTTGTGCTTAAAGGAGCTAAGATTCGGTGCATTGGTGATATCCACTAGGAGTGCATTGAACCAGTTAGAGGCCCTAACTTTCTAGGAGCGCTGCCCTTGAGTGGTCTGGCAGTGGAGAACTGTGAAGAATAGTGTTCCAGAACTCCTGGTAAGTGGGTGGCACAGTGAGGGGAAAGTACAGACCGAACTCCTGGTAGAAGGAGGCCTAGCGTTGTCTTCTTTGCAAGTAAGCAGGTCAGATACTTAATTCTGCATTGAAACTGTAGCCAGTTAGCCTATTCGTAGAGATCGTGTGTGTGTGTGTGTGTGTGTGTGTGTGTGTGTGTGTGTGAGTCTAGAGGCTGTGGTGAGGAGCCAGCAGGCCTTGTTTAGGGCTATGGCTATATGCCAGAGTGCAGTGTCAGTAGTTGATCCATAAACTACGAGGCCATAGTCAATTAAAGAGGTGATTGCGCTCTGGATGGCAAATTTTAATGATTCATCTGTCAAACAGTGCCTATGCCTATATAGCAGCCCTATGGGGGTATTTATAGCTTTAGCAAGGTTATTTATATGTGAGAAGTATGAAAGAGTGGAGTCGAGGGTCACTCCCAGGTATCTGAACTGGTCTACCTGTTCCAGCATAGTGCTACCATTATTGTAGATTAGCAGTTGTTGGAGCTTGTGTTTGTTGTGAGTACCATGAAACAGCACTGATATGGTTTTTGAGTAGTTTAGGAAGAGTTTATGTGACCTGAACCAGGTTTTAACTTCTGAGAAACTACGCTGTAGCTGTTGCTGGAGGTGATGGGGGTTGGAGTGGCTCGAGAAAATGACTTCATCATCTGCATAGAGTAGAATTCGGTCATGGCAAGCGGCAGGGAGGTCGTTCATGAAGATGCTGAAGAGTAGGGTGCCAAGGATAGAACCTTGTGGTACACCGAACAGACTGGGAAGGGGGTCGAGATGGAGTCTCCAATTCTGACCTGCTGAAAGCGGTCACTAAGGTAGCTTTGGAACCGGCGAGTGGCATCCGGTGAAAGGCCAAGATGTGATAGTTGTCTGGTTAGTAGGAATGGTTAACTGTATCAAACACCTTAGTTAGATCAATAAAGGCGGTGCTGGCCAATTGGTTGTGGTCTAGTGCCTGGTGGACGAAGGAGGTGAAGTCTAGTAGTGCATTGGCGGTGCTGTGACCTTTTCGGAAAACCGTGTTGTTAGGAACACTGGAGGTTATATTTTTCCAGGTAGTCTATGAGTTGTTCAGCAACTATCCTTTCCAAAGCCTTGGAGAGTGGGGGTAGGATGGATATAGGCCTGTAGTTGCTTGTGAGAGTCTTGTCACCACTTTGTGGATTGGAGTCACCACAGCGGACTTCCATTTACTTGGGAATTGTGAGAGCATAAGAGAGCGGTTGAGAATTTTCGTAAGGGGTGGCAGAACTTCACCAAAGGTGAGGGTGATGAGTTTCAAATCAAGGGAGTCAGCACTCTGCCTAGACTTCCAGACTACTTTGAGTAGATGTTTCCTGGCTAGCCCTTCAATGATAGCCTTAAAATAAAATGAGGAGGCGCAGCAGGGATGCCTGAGGGATGGTGGGATGGGTTACTGTTGGTGTAGGATCAAAGAAGTTAGGTGGGAGCACATGACTAGGGTCAGAAAATGTTGATTTGAAGGCTTTAGCAAAAGTTACTTTATCCAGGGTGATAGTTCCATCAATGTTGAGCATTGTGGATGAAACGTTGGGTCTTTTTCCAATTACCTCGGAGAGGTTGTCCCAGAACTTCCTCCCATTACTCGAGGTGTTTGCAAGGGCATTCCTATAATATGAGGTTTTCACCTGGCGGATAGCTCTTGTGCATGCATTCCGAGCTGATTTGTAGGCCTGAGTATTCCCTAGGGTGCTGGACGCTTTAGCATGGTACCATAGCTGGTCACGGGATTTCATCCATTCAAGGAGGTCATGAGTCATCCATGGGTTTATTGATACCCTAATCTTTCATTTCTTGTACAGAGCATGAACATCACACGCTGCGTTAAAGGTAGTGATAAAGTATTCTAGGGCTGAGTCCATGTCCTGAGCATCATCAATTGGAGACCAGTCGAGTGGTCGCAGGTGCGTTTTTAACGGACCTAATTGACCAGGTAGAAGTATTGTACTGACAATGAATTTTGGTGGGGGGGTTGCTAAATTTGTTAGACCAGAGGCAAATGACTGGAGAATGGTCACTTATGGTGTCTGGGAGTACTTCAGTCTTAGTGATGTGTTCAGGTCGATTAGTGAGGACCCAGTCCAGGAGAAAGGATGTCCCCATCCTGTAGTTTATCCTGGTGGGTGACTGAACCATTTGTGCCAGGTTGGCAGCTGCCAAGGCGTCCTTATAGGTGCTTGCACAGGGGGCCAGTCAGTTGACATTGAAGTCACCAAGCAGAATCACTTCTATGTTTCGCCCACAGGAGTTGATGCAGTCGACGATGGAGAGAAGACCCTGATCAGTCAGCTTAGGTGGGATATATACTGATGAAATGGTCAATGCCTTATTGAGGGCACCAAGCAGTACCTTAATGGTTAGAATCTGAATGCTATTTCCAGTGCTAGGTAGGGCCAGAACATGACCCACAAGTGTGTCTTTAAGGTAGAGGGCACAGCCCCCACTTTTCTTAGTCAGCCTGTCAAGCCTAAAGACTGTGTAACCAGCAATGTCAATAGCGGAGTCAGGGATCTTTGGGGATAGCCATGTCTCAATGACCGATAGTACGTCGGGATTGTTTTGGGTGATACAGGCAGCGATGGTATCGAGTTTCGGAAGGAGGCTGCAGATATTTATACTTGCCAAGGATAGAGTAGCAGAGCTGTTTGACCTCACTGTTGCCAGTTGTGTCGGTCCATGGTTGGGGTGAATATTGCCCGAGAGAAGTAGCAACAGTAGCATTAGGTGTTTGAGAAAGGCTTTTAGGTATTTCCTATGGTGGAACTGTGTCCCCCCTTTCAGTGGTAAATTATAAAAATTAGGTTACAGCAAGAGTTAGTAAGCTATGAGAATCTGAAGAGCTAGTGATATCTTCGGCTTGGAGAAAGGTCTGAGGACCCTATGAGGTTGGAGGGTTTACTAACACAAAGAAGCCAATGGGTGGAAGCAGGTAGTTGGGGCAGAGTTTTAGTGTATTTATAAGAGGTCGAGGGTGGATGGGTGAGCCGTAAAATCAAGTAAGAGGAGAAGTCCTATTTAGCAATGAGCAGCAGCTAAGCACAGAAGTCTGTGCAGACCAGTGAAGAGCTGCTCCCAGTGCCAAAATGTCCAATTAGCATCCAAAAGCAACCACAGCGTGCCAATGGAAGCAATGGCTTTGGAGCCTTTCAATCGGGCAGGAGCCTGTCTTGTTCCGATCTTCAGGCAGACAGGCTGGAAATGGTGACTGTGGCTGGCTGTGTAGGGAGCCTTGGCCACAGTCGTAGATAGTGGGATTGCTCAGAGCACAGGAACTTGTTCAGATCTTCAGGCAGATGGGCTGGAAATTGTGACTGTGGCTGGCTGTGCAAGGAGCCTTGGCCACAGTTGTAGATGGTGGGCTTGCTCAGAGCACAGGAACTTGTTCAGATCTTTAGGCAGATGGGCTGGAAGGAAAAATTACTCACCTTAGTAATGTTGTTTCTTCTAATGGAGTCTTGCTGTATTCAGACTATTGCAGTTAGGTCCTGCCTTTCAACTGCCCTGGAGAACAAAGAGTTAAACTTTCCATGGCCAGCAAGGAATGTTCACCGCAAGCTCGGTTGAAGTCCCTGTCTGCTGTTGTTTAAACTCCAACCGTCAGATCTTTACGAGCAATACTCACTAGAAGTTCTGTGTGGAAACTGTAAAACTCACACTAGCCAACTGGCAACTGAATTTATATAAAGGGGTTTTTTGGTTTCAAAGCAAAGACTTAAGTCAGGAAACCCAAAAAACAAAACACATCCCAAAACACAACACTCACCCAAAAATAAAGGAGGGTGAAAAAGGGACACCCCTAGGGTGCCAACACTCCTCCTGCTCACCCACATCCCCAAAACCAGGTTCTGAGAGGGGAGGCAGGGGGGAGGTCAGAATACAGCAAGACTCCATTAGAAGAAACAACATTACTAAGGTGAGTAATTTTTCTTCAAACAACTATGAAGTCTTGCTGTATTCTGATTCTGAGAACTGCAGCAGTACCTCCATGGAGGAGGACAGAACCTACTTTGGAAACAGGCTCTGAAGTACCGCTGTACCAAACCGAGCATCACTCCTAGCCTGGATATCCAGAGAGTAATGCTTGGTGAATGTATGGACTGTTTCCCAGGTGGCTGCTTGACAAATTTCTAAGATAAGAATATCCCTGGCAGCAGCCAGGGAAGCAGCTGTACCTCTAGTAGAGTGAGCAAAACTCACTAGGTGTTCTGTGTGGAAACTATAAAATTTTTAACTAGCCAACTGGCAGAAAAATAATGTTTTGGGTCCTCAAAGGAAGACTCAAGTCAGGAAACCCAAAAACCAAAAACCAATCAAATGAATAACATTCCACCCAAAGAAAACAGAGGGTGTAAAGGGGGGGGCACCTCTAGGGTGCCAACACTGCGCCTGCCCACCCAAATCCCAAAAATCTAGGTTGTAAGAGGGAAGGGTCATGAATACAGCAAGACTCCACTAGAAGAAACCAATAACTAAGGTGAGTAATTTTTTCTTCAAACAACATGAAGTCTTGCTGTATTCTGACAATTGCAGACTACCATGCAGTACCTCCATGGAGGAGGGACAGAACCTACTTAGGAAATAGACTCTGAAATACTGCTGTACCAAACTGAGCATCACTCCTAGCCTGGATATCCAGAGAGTAATGCTTGGTAAATGTATGGACTGTTTTCCAGGTGGCTGCTTGACAAATTTCTAAAAGAGGGATATCCCTGGCAGCAGCCAGGGAAGCAGCTGTACCTCTTGTGGAATGAGCCCTCAGGCCTGAGGGTGGAGTTCACCCAGTTTTTCATAGCAGAATTGTATACAAGAAACAATCCACCTGGCAATAGATCTCTTAGTGGCAGGTTTGCCCTTACCAACCTCTCCATATGTGAGGAACAATTGGAGGGACTCAAACCTGTGACCCTTGGTGCGCTCTATGTAGTAGCTGAGGGCCCTTTTAACATCCAAACTGTGCAGCCTCCTCTCTCCAGAGGAGGAATGGTCAGAGAAGAAAACACGGAGAGACACAGACTGGTTAAGGTGGAAATCTGAAACCACCTTGGGCAAAAACTTCCTGTTAGTTCTTAGGACCACTTTATCTCTACGGAAAGAGATGAAATCAGGCTCCACTGACAGGGCTTGCAATTCACTAATACGCCTGGCAGAGGTAATGGCTACCAAAAACACAGTTTTCCAAGTCAAGTACTTAAGCTCTGCAAAGGGTGGTTGCATAAGTTTAGCAATGCAAACATTAAGGTCCCAAGCAGGAGCAGGGTCCCTAAAGGGGGGATTGGTGTGCAGCAATCCCTTGAAGAACTTACAAAACACAGGATGGGCTGACAGAGGAGAGGGTTTGCCTACTGACAAGAAGGCAGAAACAGCTGCCAAATGCACTTTCAGTGTGGCTGGCCTAAGGCCTAGGCCATTGAGATGGACCATATAGTCCAGAACCGTAGGCAACTCAGCAGATTCTGGAGAAACATCCTTATTAGAACACCAAATAGTGAACCTTTTCCATTTGGAATTGTAAGTCTTTCTAGTGGAAGGCTTTCGAGAAGCCTTAAGGATATCCAGAACCCCCTTGAGAAAGATGCAGATCAGCAAACTCTAACTCTTTAAGAGCTTTGAGATTGAGAGACCTGAGGTTCGGGTACCAAATCCTCCCCTGAGAGGATGTCAACAGCTTGTAATTCCTGGGAAGGGACAGGGGAAGGTGGACTGCTAAGGACAGTAACAGGGGGTACCAGGGCTGTCTGGCCCAGTCTGGAGCAATCAGAATCACTTTGCATGGTTGTGACCTTATCTTGACTAGTACCTTGAACAGGAGAGGGAAGGGAGAAAGCATACAGAAATGTCCCTTCCCAATTCAGAATCAGAGCATCCAGGGGGGGACTGAGCCCAAGACTGGGAGTCTGCAACAAAAGAGAAGAAGTTGGTGATTGTCTGGGGCTGCAAGAAGATCTATCTGTGGAGTGCCCCATCTCGAGAAAATCACTTTCAAAACTAGGGGATCTAGGGTCCATTCGTGATATCCTGCTGAGAGCATCTGCTAGGTCATTGTCCTTCCCTGGGAGGTGAACTGCTATCAGAGAGGTTTGCAGGGAATAGGCCAGGGACCACAACTTCATTGCTTCTGTGCACAAGGCCGTAGACCGAGTGCCTCCTTGCTTGTTGATGTACCACATTGTGGTGGTGTTGTCTGTTCTGATCTAGACCACCTTGTTCTGTACAGATTTGGAAAAGGCTTGCAGTGCCAGAATCACTGCTCTGAGTTCCAAGAGACTGATGTGAAGCAGAGATTCTTGAGGTGACCACAACCCTTGGGTGGAAAGATCCCCCAGGTGGGCTCCCCAGCCCAGCAGGGAGGGATCTGTGGTGAGTATTGCTGAATGAGACTGAGTGACAAAAGGAACTCCTTGTTTCAAATTGTCCTGATCCTGCCACCACTGCAAAGCCTGGATCAGGGTTCGAGTCACTGGGACTAGTTTGGTAAGGGAATCCTTTCTTTGGGACCAGAAGGCTCTTAAGTGGAACTGAATGTCCCTCATCTGGAATCTTGCTCCCTGGACCACTGCTGTGGAGGCTGCCATGTGGCCCAGAAGCTGAAGGAAATGCCTTGCTTGTCGAGACACCTGTAGGGTGAAAGAAGAGGCCAGTTCCATAAGGGTCTTGCCCTGTCCAGGGGAAGGAAGGCTCTGCCTCACTGTATCCAGCTCCGCTTATGAAGGTGAGGAGCTGTACTGGCTCCAGAACTGACTTTGGAAGGTTAAGGAGGAATCCTAAGGAAGTGAGCACTTGCTGAGTTATTTGCAAATGTGACTTGACTTAGTCTGGAGACTGACCCACTATGAGCCAGTCGTCCAAGTATGGGAAGATGAAGATGTTTTTTCTCCTTAGGAAAGCAACCACTACTGCCAGGCACTTTGTAAAACCCTTGGGTTGATGTTAGCCAAAGGCATTGTTTGAATTGATAGTGGCCTGAGGGCAACCTGAACCTGAGGTACTTTCTGTGGGAGCACCTGATGGGAATGTGAAAATAGGCATCTTTGAGGTCCAGAGAGGCTAGCCAGTCCCCTGGCCGTAGAGAGGGCAGGATTATTCCCAGAGTCACCATTTTGAATTTTGGTTTTAAAAGGTGCTTGTTCAGATATCTTAGGTCCAGGATGGGCCGCCATTCTCCTGTCTTTTTTGGGGTTGGGAAGTACCTGGCATACAATCCTTTGCCCTTGTGTAGGGAAGGGACCCTCTCTATGGCTCTGAGAGCCAGGAGGGAAGAAGCCTCTGCCTCTAGGGCAAGGGTCTCTGATGGATTTGCAGGTAGAAAGAATCTGGTTCTCATCTTGGGAAATGTTTTGAAGCTGAGAACCAGTCCCTGGCTTACTACTTCCAGGACCCACTTGTCTGATGTCAGAGACTTCCAGTCCTGCACAAAGTAAGCCAGCCTGCCCCCTACATGTACTGGAGAATCGGCCCGGGCAGACCCATCAGGGTGTCTGCTTGGCAGGGGCTTTAGGCTGAGGGGTGGATGCAGGCCTGCTCATACCCCATCTGCCTCTCCCTCTGAAGAACCCCCTCTGAGCATAAGAAGAAGAGGAGGCCTGGGCTTGGTAAAAATGCCTTTGAAAAGGCCTGCCCCTGCCCCTGGACTGCTGCCTTTGAGGAGTGGCTTGCCTTTCTTTGGCCTGTGCTCTCCTGTATGTGGTCCTGTACTCGTCCATCTTTTTCATGTAGTTCTCTGTCTGCTCCACAAACAGAGAATTACCAATAACAGGGAAATCCATGGCCTTAGCCTGGGTATCCTGTGATAGGCTAGTACATCTGAGCCAAGCCATCCTCCAAGGCCACAGATGTAGCCATGACTCTAGATGAAACATCATTGGAGTCCACAGCAGCATGAAATTGCACCTTGGATGCCTCAATCCCATCTGCTGCCACCTGCTCCAGCTCCTTGACAAGCTGGTCAGGGGCCTGTTTAGCCAGAGCCAGCACAGTGTCCCATCTGGACTTCTGGTACCTAGTTGTGTAGGCCATATAGTTAGCCTGTCTGAGTCCCAAAGATGCTGCCATGTACTGTTTCTTTGCCATGGCATCAATCCTCCTGGAGTCCTTATCTGGGGGGTGTGATGCCAAGGGGATATTTGCCTTATCACAGGCAGCAGCCTGCACTACCCCAACATGGCTGCATTGCTGAGAAAGGAACTCCATGTCACAGCCTGAAATAGTGTACCTCTTGTCCATTCGTCTGTCCACAGGAGGTATGGAGTTCGGAGTCTTAAGAATTTTATTTGTCTGTTTCCCAAAAGATTTATGGAGGGGAATAGACAGTCTCCTGGACTCTGGGATGTCCATCATTTCGACAAAATCAGGCTCCTCCTGATCCTCTACTGCTTCTTCCATTGGAAACTGGAGGGTTTCAGCCACATTTTTGTAAAACATAAAGTGGGAAGGGGACTCAGAAAACCTAGGAGGAGAAACACCTGAAGGTCTGTCTGGGGAGATGTCCAGGTCAATAGGCACATCCAGACTTTCATAATCACCATCATCATCCTCATACTCTCCCTCCTCCTCATCCGGTCCATAAAATTCTTCTGAGGTGTAATCCGGAACCAGGGGAACTGACCGAACCGAACCCTACCAGATGGTGCCGGTTCGTCCAGAACCGAAGTAAGCGATCGCACTATTCTTATCGCCTTGGCTATCTCATCAGCGGTCGGAGTATGAATTTCTGGATCCGAACCGGATGATTTATCTTTTCTTTTTCTTTTAACAGGAACCGACTTCTCAGAATCGGCTCTCCTCGTGCCCGAAGAAGTATCGCCCTGGTCAGAGGGCACTTCTTCTGGTTCGGTCGGAACCGAACCGGCTGGCCATCCGGCGGCTGACTTCGGCCTCCCTTTCCTCAGTCTACTCTACTTTATCCAGGGTAGCTTTGGAAAATTTTACAATTTGGCAGTCTGAATCGAGGTGGTCAAACCCCAGACAATAAACACAGGTGGTGTGGGGATCAGCCTTAGCAAAGGCTTCCCCTCACACACTGCAGTGTTGAAACCCAGTGGGCCCGGTTTTTTTCTTGGGTTTCTCAGACATGGCCAATCCTATCCAAAACTTACCTTTTTTTGGCAATCCGCCAGGCAAGACTCCCCTATCGGTTCCTGACCGTGTTACAGGTCTTGGAAAAAACAGTAATAAAATCCATTTTTTTTAGAACCGATAAGGACCGTTACCACACTCTAAGTAAATTCACAAACTTTCTTTACCTAAACCGATCGGTTCAGCCGAACCTATCTGATTTTTACAAGTTCCACACAGAAACTAAATGCAAAACCTATCTAGTACTCACGGTACCACAGACAGAGACTTAAACCGACAGATTCGGTAGCAGAAATTCAGTAGAAACCGAGCGAAAAATGACACTTTAACCGACTTTTTTGAACCGAGCAAAGGAGAAATCTCTGGAGCGACTGTTCAGTGAGGCGGAATAAAGAAACTGACGGTTGGAGTTTAAACAACAGCAGACAGGGGCTTCAACCGAGCTCGCGGTGAACATTCATGCTGGCCATGGAAAGTTTAACTCTTTGTTCTCTGGGGCAGTTGAAAGGCAGGACCTAACTGCAATAGTCAGAATACAGCAAGACTTCATGTTGTTTGAAATGGTGACTGTGGCTGGCTGTGCAGGGAGCCTTGGCTACAGTCGTAGATGGTGGGATTGCTCGGAGCACAGGAATTGGAAATAAAAAAAGCTTGGAGATTTGGGGATAGGGAACTGATTGAGGGGCAGGACACAAAGGATGGTCATAAATGGGGTGCACTCAGAGGCCACGGTAGACACAAGTGGGGTACTGCACATATCTTTTCTGGGATCTGTGCTCTTCAATATCTCCATCTATGATACAGGAGAGGGAGTCCAGAATAAGGTGCATCTCTTTGCAGATTACACTAAGATCAGCAGCAGAGTGGACACTACAGAGGAAGTTAGGGAAATGAAGAGAGACCTGGAAAAATTGAAAGTGGTCCAGAGCATGGCACCTGAAGCTTAACATGAAAAAATGCAAAGTAATGCACATAGGTAGAAAGAACACCAACATGGACTACAGTAAGGGAAGAAAGAGGATTTTACAGACAATTGAAGAGAGAGAGACATAGGTCAGCATCAGTGACAGCCTCAAGTTCACTGCTTAGTGCCACAACGTGTAAGGGAAGGCAAACAGGATGCTGGTATGTACAGTACAGGAAGGGGATTGGACAGTGGGAAGAAAGAGATGATACTGCCACTTTACAGGTCCCTGGTAAGATCTCACCTGAATTACTATGTACAGTTCTGGAGTCCACACCTCAAGAAGAACAGGGACCACATAGAGGCCATACAAGGGAGGGCCACTAGGATGATCCAGGTGCAGCAGGGAAGGTGGTATGAGGAAAGGCAGATGTTAATATGTATGTACTAGCAGTCAGGAGGCAAAGAGAGATATGACTAAGACACACAAGTTCTTGTGAGGAATCAACTGGGTGGACTGTAAAGACTTGTTCACAAAGAATGTGAGAACACTGATTAGAAGGCAAGAGAGGAAACTAGTGTGAGGGAAGGGGATTCAAGAGGGTTGTGAGGAAATTATTCTTTATGACATTGGTGGTCGACAAACTGAAAAGGCTATTCAAAGAGGTGACTGAAGCCAATACTGACAGGGTTTAAACATGATTGGGACAGATATAATGCAATAGTTGAACCCACAGGCAGAAGTGGGGAAGAGACACCTGTGGGAGGGGGTGATGATCAGCCACTTAGGGCCTCTTTAAATCTAGCCCAGATTTGGCTAAGCATGGAGCTAGGCAGGGAAATGGGCAGACTGGATGGGCTGCTGCATCTTTTTTTGCTGACACATTCTATGTCTCTATCCCTTGCACAGCACAGTAATGTATATTGTTAAGCTTCCTCTTGCACATCTCCATTTCCTGACTTCCATGTCTATGATACACAGTACCTAGTGTACATGCTTATACAGTAGGGTCTACACCCTCTTTGTTGCAAAGACTTTTGAGCACTGTCCATTCACAAGCTAGAAGCCTTCTTTTTGTTCTAGTTTTAGTGGATTCCAGGTTTCAGGGCAGACTCTCTCCTCCAGATCAATGGTCTTATCTTGACGATAGGACATGTATAATGAGTGTTCGATGGGGGGAGGGGATGATCTCTTGGCTACATCCTAGGATCTCAGGACCATGGTCAGAGGGGAGAAGGTTACCTGTCCCTTTTATTCTGACTGATTTTTCTAATTTATTCCCCTGTTCCCAATCCAGTAAGTGAGCCATTTTGCCAGGCTGTCTTTGCCTGTGAAAGTCAATGCTAGGACTACTCACCAGAGAAAATCCAAAATTCCCTCCTCCAAAAAACAAACAAACAAATAAATTAACAAACAGTGCAAGTGCATCACCTATGCTGGCCTGAAACAAGGAATCCAGAAATCTAAATGACACCTGGGTCTCTCAAAAATCAGTGCACTGAGGGCGCCTTCAGAAAAGAAACCCCTGAGTGTTTCATTTTGGTCATGGCGTGCAACTGTACTAGTACAGGAAAGTTACTTATTGTAACCCTTGATTGTCTTGAGCACCTCCTCCACAGAGCAACACGCTTAGTTCTGAGAGCCAGAGGCACTACAACCCCATGAGAAACAGAAATTTTGAGGCCAATCATGGTACTCAGGTACTGCACCATGCATGTGCCCACAGCATATAAAGAAGAACCAACCCCAACCACATCAGTACCTTTTTGTTAACAAGCAGGACAGCAAGAAAGCCACCAAACAAAAAATCTTTTTAATAAATTTAGTAAAACAAAAGGTCTCAGGATAGCCTACTGTCTGTGAAAGAAGGGATGCAAAACACAGCTTATCTACAGCCCATACACTTGTAGAATGAATAACAAACACACAGTGAACATATGTGGGTCCCGGGGATGGTGTGTACAGTAGGTAAGGGTGATTCAATGGAGAAGATTCTCAAGAAGATCAAGAGTGATGGTGAGTAACATTCCTATCTTCCAAGAATCAATCCCCTGCATACAAGTTGACTCTTTGTTCAAGTGACCAGCAGTATCAACTCTAGGACTTGGGTGGTTCAAAACAAATAGGGCTCACAAGGAGAGCAAACACTGTAGTACAGACAACTCAACCCCTGCATGTTTCATGGACTCTACGGCTAATGTATAGTGCCTAGTGAAAGGGTGAACACTATGCTAGGTTGCGCCCCTGAATGCATCTGCAATAGCGCTTGATCTTAGTGAAGCCAATGAGGTTGCCACAACTCTACTGGAATAAGGTCAACAGATCCTTCCACTTGCTGCTCGGCCAGTAATCGAATGCAATCAACAATCCAGTTGGGCTAACACTGCTTAGCATCTGGGATTCTTTATAACTGGGATTGAAGGAAACAAACATTTGGAGCCACTGTCAGTGCTCTTCAGTTCTATTAAGGTAAAGGATTCTTGTGATCTCAACTGAATGAAGCAATACTTTCCTGGGATTTTCCAGCATGTTGAAGAATGTTACAAAGGATGCTTCATGTGAAACTCTAACACTACCTTTGGTAAAAATGTGGGGTGTATCCAGAGATCAGCCCTACCCTTATTTAAAACCATGTAGGGAGGATTAGTCACTAGAGTATGAAGTTTCTGCCCCCCCCCCCTTCACCAGAGAGGCCCTCCTTCATACCAGCTCTCCAGCCCATCACCCAGCTTCTCGTGGGTTTACCATCCAACTTCGTCCTCCACTGGTTGCGTCCCTTCAACAGGGGCTGGTGGGCTAGGTCTCACACTTGGACCAGGTCCCAGACTGCCGGTGCAGGGCCTGCGGGGAGCCAGTACTCATCTTGCCTTGACAGGGCTTTCTGCTTTTCTGGTCCTGTCCCTTGGGATGCAGGCAGTACAGGTGCACATGTGCACGCATGCAACCGTGCTTAGTGTGGCACTAGCCCGAATCCCCCATCCTCACACCACTCCAACTACACTGCCACTTGTGGTCACCCAGGTGGCAGTAAAGCAGCGAAGCTGGCAACCCCCTCCCCCCACAGGAGAACATCCTCTGAGACGCTCAATCTTCCTCCCATGGTTGGCCCCCGACAACCTTCACTCATTCCTGGGTGCGGGTCGCTGGTATTGTGAGCAGCAGTGCTACCACTGCGCTATTGGACCAACCCCTAGAGTATGAAGTTTTGAGACTCTTCGAGTCAAAGTGATAGCTATCAGAAAAAAATTCAACTCACATGTAGCAGCTGGCTTGAAAGGGCGACAGGTCAGCCTTTCCAAAACTAAGCTGAAAACTCAGATGACTGCTGGTTTCTTTACTGGTGGTCTCTCCTGGAGAGAGAGGCAATTGTGCCCTTGGAAGCCCCACTAATAATATGTTACAATAGTCAATAAATAAGCTTTGAATTAAGAATATTGCAGCACGAATAAAGAAACGTATACAACATACTACAAAACGTGATCAGTAGGACAGGTGGAGGGATCAAGAGACTTTTTCAAGCACCAGCTGGAAAATCACTTAAACTTGGCATCATAAGACTTTTATGTAAAAGGTGTTCTAGCTGCTAGCATAACTTGCCTGGAGGTAATCATATCAGATGACTAAAGGTGGCCAGGCAGTGTGAAAAGGCAGTTGGTCAGGAGGGCTAGTGGGATGCTGGGGTGTATAGGAAGGGATATCACAAGTAGAAAGAGGGAGGTAGTGTTGTCTTTGTATAGATCACTGGTAAGACACCACTTTGAGTACTGTGTCCAGTTCTGCAGACTGCATCTCCGGAAAGACATGACACAGCGGAGGTGGTTCAGATCAGCGCAACTATAACGGTGCTGGGGCTGCATCAAAAGCCCTACATGGAGACACTAAAGGACCTTAACATGTACACCCTGGAAAAGTAGAGGGAGAGAGGGGATATGACAGATACCTTTAAAAAGTTGATACTGTATTTATTGTTTTAGTTAAATCTGATTATTATTTGCGGCTTTATTGTATAGGCGCCTTGGTTTTGGAAAGGCACCTATTATAAATAAAGAAATTGAATGACTGACTGACTGAAATACCTCACAGGGGAAAATAAGGTACAGGAGGGAAGTATTTTTCAGAAAAAAAGGTGCTAACGAATAAGGGGACATGATATGAAGCTTAAAGGGAGTAGATTCAGGAGAGATGTGAGGAAGTACTTCTTCACAGAAAGAATGGTGGATTCCTGGAACTGCCTTCCAGCAGTGGTGGTAGGGGTAAAAACAAGCAAGCTAATCAGACAACAGTGTACTGTTTTTTTGTCTTACTTTTTTTTCCCAGTAAGACATACAAACATAGCCAACAGCTTCAGGAAGATCAGGATATTTTGCTTCTAAAAGTTTGAATAACCACATTGTGCAGCTGAGATAAAAATTAGACATGACTGGGCCTGAATGGTGTTGGTTGTGACAGGAGAAAGCACTCCTGCTCTCTTAGCCAGAGGCAGGGTATTGTCAGAGCAGCTTGACTGTCAAAGTGGAGAATAAAAATAAATACAACAGTTTTCATCAAATCCTAATATCTTAAAGAGGAGCAGTTAGCACAAAGGGCCCCACACATGTGTGTGGGTCTGATCCAAATATGCACTTTGTGTGCAAAAACATTTTGGTTTACGTACTGTTTACTGCAGTGCAGTAAATTGTCTCAGACTAATTGTGCTTAGTTGTAGATTGACATTTTCTATTGTTACAAATCCCAGAATCCTCTGCAGTTGACATCAGAACAGTAGGCAGCAGAGCGAGATTCAACAGTCTGAAAAGCATGTTAGAGCTTTTATAATCTCTGATCAGATGTTTTTCGGGTCTGCTTTTCTCCAGGGGCCAAAATACAGTCATCTGTGACTGTAACTTACCCCAAGGAGGACAGCAGGACCAGCATACAAAAGATCAGAGCTCATATAAACTCTAACGTGCACTGCAGGCTATTGAATCTCCCACTGCTGCCTACTGCTCTGATGTCATCTACAGGGGATTCTGGGATTTGTAATAACAGAAGATGTCAGCCTACAGCTAAGCTAAATTTGCCTGTGATAATTTACTGTAAGTAAACAAAATGTAAACAAAACAGTGACTTAGGAAATTCTGAGTTATGAATAAATCCCACTAATCTGCTGAAGACTGAATCATCTCTTCAGGCAGTCTATATGCCTCTTACTTTCTTTACAGTTTGACCTAATCTTCTTCATTTTTTTTTTTTTAATAGACTTGATCTTTTTTGGAAATCCTTCAATTTACAGAGGTAAAAACATACATATGGGATACACAATGGCCTAACTTCACATGTGAGGGGGCAGGACCATGACTTACGATTGGCAGAGCCACTCTGCCACTTGTATGTTATGGTCCTGGCTCCTCACTCATGAAGATAAATGACATATTCTGAGTTAGGCCATTGTGTATCCCATATTTATTTGTAAGGTTTGATTCTCATCTACAGTCGATTGTATAAATAATGGTGCACCGCTTGTCTAATAAAATATGACATAGTCACAGTCTTCAGTGCTGCTTAATACTTACATCACCAATCATAATGGTCTCTTCTGGTGCACAACCAATGCTTCTTAGAGCTTCCAGGAAGAATGTTTTTTCTGGCTTTCCCACCACTGTGGCCTTGGTGTCTGTGGCATACTCCAGCCCAGTGACAAATGGCCCAGGTCCCAAAGCTAAGCCATCTTTCCTCTTGTAATACCTGGCCTTATGTATTGCTATGAGTGGCGCACCATCCAGTATTAACCTGAAAAGATAAAATCAAACTCCAATTTCGTCAGTTGACCAACATTTCTGTAGCCCTGTCTGAGTGCTATAAGGTCTCCTTTAACAAAAAATACAGACCTATAATTATTTTGTTAGTTTTTACTACCTTGTAAGTGTACTGGGCACAAAGATGTCTAGTTTCAGGCACGACCTGGCAGAATTACACAGAGAATAATGGATGGGGTGTTGTACATTATGAGTTTTTTTTTTTAACATACCCAAGATGTGTGATACCATAGAATCCACAAGTGTGAAATGAGTGGTTTGTGATGGTATCGCACACTGAGGGTGTGTTTATAAAAAAAACAGTAATGTCAACACCCCATAGTTTGTTTTACATAAGTGGGTTTTGTTATTGCAGAGGAAAAATAGCTGGACAAATAGTGTAAAACTCTGAAGAATTTATACGCCTTGTCATTTACTGTCTAGATTTATTTTGATAAACTAATGAAACATTTACATAACATAGATAAAAAGTCTACTTGAGAAAAAAACATATTTGTTTATGTGGCTTCGGGAAGAAAAAAATACTCATCGTAGTAATCTTGTTTCTTGCAAGGTGTCCTTTAGCATCAGCAACAATATGCTGTAAGCTAACTAGGTTGCACTATCTCGGAGATGGAGTTTATGCTAATGAATAAATTAATTAGCCAATCATAAGAGAGCTTGTGGGCGTGCTGAGTGGAGCCTGCCCAGAGGGCACCAGCATTTTTTCGAAGCTAGAATTGGAAAATTAACATGTTAAGTGTGAACCAATGGGATTTAAAAATCATGCAACAGCATGAACAAACAACAATGGAAACATGTAAATCTTGCTTTAAATGCTATTCAAAAGTTGAGAAACAAATTTGGCAATAATGAGGAAGCAGAGTCCTCTTCAGTCAGATTTCTTGGGGAGGAAGGGTTGGAGCTTACTGATGCTAAAGGACACCTTGGAAGAAACAAGATTACTACGGTGAATAATGTTTTCTTCTCACCCCAGGGGTCCTTTAGCATCAGTAACAAAATGCAGACTACAAAGCAGTGTAGTTGAAGGTGGGTCAGAACCTACTTCAGGAAGAGGCTCTGCAGGACTGCCCTGCCAAATGTGGCATCAGATCTGGATGGTACATCCAAGCAATAATGTTTTGTGAATGTCTGTACAGTCTTCCAAGTGGCTACTTTGCAGACATCAAGCAATGGACTATCCCTTGCAGCTGCCACTGTGGCAGCAATGCCCCTGGTAGAATGTGCCTGGAGGCCTTTAGGGGGCTGTTTACCAGCCTTGTCATAACAAAAATGAATACAGGAGACTATCCAGCAAGAGACAGTCCTCTTAGTGGCTGGTCTTCCTCTACCTACCTACCCCCCATAGGTGAGGAAAAGCTGGGTCATAGAACCTCTAAACTATCCAGTGTGTTCCAGATAGTAAGAGCTGGCTCTTTTCACATCCAAGCTATGGAGTCTCTGTTCTCCAGGAGTGTATTTTTCAGTAAAGAACACAGGAAGGGTAATGGTCTGGTTAAGGTGAAATTCAGACACCACCTTAGGCAGGAATTTCCTGTTAACTGAGACTTGGTTAACAAAAGTAATCCCCTCAAACAGAAATTGAACTCCATGATTTTTATTACTTTAGACAGGATCGTGGGTCACATGGGGGGGTCTTAATTTATGTTAGGTACAATTTAGGTCCCTCTGAGATTATTTATTATGGGAAAATAGAAGGGATAGAATGTTTATTATTAAAATTCCAGTTAAACAACTTGATTGTTGGAGCTGTGTATTCACCACCGAAGATAAACACCAAGCATTTCGAAAAGTTTTCTCATTTTATTATGAAATATATAGGTCAAACAAATGTTGTGTTAATGGGTGATTTTAATGCTGCTTGGGGTGCCCAAGAGGTCGGGTCTTAGAAAACTCAATGAGATGTCTGAACCTGTTACAAATTATTGACTTACCCACAAGGAAAGGGAAAATAACTAGCAGTGGGAACATATTGGATTTATGTTTTGTTTCGCCAGAATTGGTAATAACAAACAAGGGTGTTGGGGAACCAAACTTAGGGGATCATAATGTAGTAAGGTGTACAATAAATCTAGAATTAAAAAAGGTACCAAAAATTAAAACATCTGCTGAATATAAAAGGAATTATGCACAATATAATAAACAGCTGTTTTGTGAGTACCTACAGGGACTACCATGGCATAGAGTTTTCCTAACTCCCGACCTGAATTTAGCTATTTAGGAATTTACAATTATGTTTAATGAGGCATGTGATAAATTTGCACCTTGGAAAAAAGTTAATCAAAAACAGAATCATTTACCCTGGGAGACTGTAACTATAAGAAAATTAATCAGATCAAAAAACCGACTATGGAAAAAAGCAAATAAAACTCTGAGATCTGATGCATGGGAAAGTTTTAAAAAGATAAGGAATAGAGTGGTTCAAGAAATAAGGAAATCTAAGGCCTTCTATTATAAACAAAGGATTACAGAAGCAAAAGATCCCAGGAAATACTGGTCCCTGATAAAAAAAACTTAGCAAATCCTGTTAAAAATCAATTAGAAACAAAACTAAAACATAATGGGAAAATACTAGAAGCTGAAAATGTTGCGGAGCATTTAAATAAATATTTTATTGAGCTTCCAGATTTAAATTTAGGAACAGAAATACACTTGGAAAATGTACAGCTTGAGGACTGAAAAATTGATTTTGAAAATTGTAAGGAATATCAGTCCCCAAAGTTTCGCTTTTAAAATAGTGACCACATCTGAAGTACGTAAATTAATAAGAAATTTAAACATAAATAAAGCTTGTGGCCCTGACAAAATAGAAAATAGATTATTAAAGGAAGCTGCCCAAGTGATATCTCCAGTACTAAGGGATATTTTTAACTGGAGCTTAAGGGAGGGATCATATCCCGTAATATGGAAAAAGGCTAAAGTAATCCCAATTTATAAGGGGGGAGATTTATTGGACACTTCAAATTATCGCCCAATAGCGTTATTATCAACAGTCTCCAAAATGTTGCAGAGGATTGTCTATGGGCAACTAATAACATACTTGGAAAAATACCAAAAAATTACCCCTTTTCAGTCAGGCTTTAGACAGGGTAGGTCCACGGCTACCGCACTCACTGATTTCCTGGACTTAGTTTCCACCCCTTTGGGAGAGGGGAGATCAGTGGGTGCGGTATACGTGGACCTATCAAAGGCGTTTGATTTAGTAAATCATCGTGTTCTGATTGAGAAACTGAGATTCCTGGGAGTGGATGATGAACCATGTGGTTGGTTTAGATCATACGTAGAAGATAGATCTCAGTTCGTAATGGTGAATGGATACAGTTCTGAGCACTGTTACTAGGGGAGTACCCCAGGGATCAATCCTGGGTCCCCTCCTGTTTCTAGTATACTTAAATGACTTACCAAGAGTAATTAAAAGTTCACAAATTGGACTGTATGCGGACGATACTGTTCTGATTGCATCAGGTAAAAACGTGGGTGAACTAGAACAAAAATTGCAGGGTGATTTTTTAAATATGCAAAACTATTTTACAAAATTTGGACTATTGATTAATAATAAAAAAAAAAACAGACTATGTACTTTGGGTTAGAGAAGAAGGATAGAGTAGCCTCTAACTTGACAATCAAGACACAGGATGGAAAAATATTAGAGCAAACCCAGTCCTATAAATATTTGGGGGTCATAATTGATCAGGAATTGAATTTTGAACAACATGCGACTGAACTTAGAAAAAAACTAATTCAAAACTAGGGGTTATGAGACGCATATCAAACTGTTTAACAAGGGAAATGCGCCTGAGCATAGTAAATCAATTACTCCTCCCTGTGATTGATTATGGTAGCCATATTTATAGACACACCTCAAAAAAACAAGTACATAGCCTGGATGTTTTATATAATAAATTAGCCAGATTTGTGTTAAAATGTGATCTTGGTACTCATCACTGCGAGATGTATACAAAGTTGGGATGGAACTCACTAGAACAGAGGGCAGAGGTTTTTTGGTTAACACAGATAAAAGGATTACATAAAAATGATTTACAAAATCATTTAATGAATAATCTAAAAAAAACAGAACATGGATTAAACTTAAAATTGGGAGCGAGAGTTTTCCTTATTCCAAAAATTAAAAATAGATACAGCACAATGACCTTTCAGTATAAAGCTTCAATAAGTTGGAATAGGCTCCCCCCTCCCCCCGGGACACAAACCTGTCTTTTTTAGAATATAAGATTGCAGTGAAACATGAGCTGCATTTTAAATGTTTGTGTAATAGGTGAAGTTTGAATGGCATTATATATGATGTTTGGTTGTTTAAAACAAACAAAATGATTGTATGTACCTAAATGTACGATAATTGTATTTGTATGTTGTGTATTTGTTTACTGTGTTTGTTTATTTTGTACTAAACAGGTATGCCTTGTAAATAGGGATTCTCTCAACCCCTAATGGCATAATGTTCTGTATAAATAAAATTTTACTACTACTACTCATTAGTTCTGAGCTCTGCCTTATCCTTGGTGAGGGATTAAGTAGTTAGGCTTACTCAGTACATAGTGCCTGCAGCTCTGAGATTCTTCTTGCAGAGGTGATGGCGACTAGGAAGACTGTTTTCCAGGTAACATACTTTGAGTGTGCCACAGCCATGGTCTCAAAAGGTGGATCCATGAGCTTGGCAATGGACAGATTAAGGCTCCAAGGGGGAACAGGTTCCCTAATTGGGGGCTGAAGATGAAGTAGGCCTTTGAGAAACCTTTTGAAAACAGGCAATGAAATAACTGACTTGTCCTTACCTATGGAAAGGTAAGCAGAAACTGCAGCTAGGTGAAGTTTTAAAGATGAGGCCTATAAGCCTGAAGTCTGTAAATGGACTAAATAATCCAAAAGGCTGGGCACTGGGGCTTTGACAGGATTTAAATGTTTCCCCTTGCACCAGAAAGAAAATCTTTTCCATTTAGCTGCGTAGGTTTTCTTGGTACTGAGCTTTTTGGACATCCTTAAGATTTTAAGGACCTGCTCAGAATACTGAGTATCTGGATACTCTAACTCCTCAAAAGCCAAGCCTTGAGGTGAAAGGATTGCAGATTCGGATAGGGCACTCTTAGTTGTGGTATAGTCAGGAGAGAGTGACTGTGGGAAGTCAAATAGGCTTGCAGTGCAACAGGGCTACCAGGAGAGGGAACCAAGGTTGCCTTGGCCATTCCGGTGCCACTAGGATCATCGTTGCTGACTGGGCTGTCCGCTTCAGCAACATCCTATGAATCAGAGGAAATGGAGGGAAGGCATAAAGAAACTTGCCTGTCTGGTCCAGAGTTAAAGCATCTGCTGGGATAATCCCTATTGTGGGGGGCCTGTAGCAGTACAGAGGAAGTTGATGGCTGAGGTGAGAGGCAAACAGATCTACTTCTGGTGTGCCGCACCTCCTGCAAACTGTGGCAAGGTCCTGTTTGTTCAGAGTCCATTCGTTGTGCCCTGGCTGCTGCAACTCGGGGCATCTGCCAGGGTGTTGTCCTTGCCTGGAAGGTGTATAGCTGAGAGGTTCACATCAAGTGAATAAGCCAGAGACCGAATTCTCATTGCCTCTGTGCAAAGCACCGAGGATCTTGTGCCACCCTGCTTGTTTATATAGAACATGGCAGTGGTGTTGTCAGTCCTGATTTGCACTGACTGACCTTTTACCCAAAAGGCAAAGGCTTTCAGGGCCCGGTAGATGGCTCTGAGCTCTAATAGGTTGATGTGGCTTACGGATTCCTTGGGAGACCAAGTGCCACTTACAGAGTGATTATGCAAATGAGCTCCCCACCCCAGGAAGAAGGCATCTGTAGTAATGATTTCTGTGGGTGTAGAAAACTGGAAGAGAATGCCTACTGATAGGCTGGCTTTGTTCTTCCACCAGTCCAGAGCTCGGAGTAGTGTTTCTGTGACTGGAACCAGCTTGGACAGAGAATGCCTTCCTTGGGACCAGTGAGCCCGCAGGTGGTACTGTATGTCTCTCGTCTGGAATCTGACACCTAGAACAACTGCTGTCATACAGGCCATGTGTCCCAGGAGCCTCACAAAATGTCTGGCCAGCCTAGGCAGGTTCAGGATGAAAGAGTGTACCATTGACAGGAAATTTTGGATCCTGTCTGATGGAAGGAAAGCTTTGCTCTGCTGTGTATCCAACTGTGCTCCTATAAAGGTAAGAGCTCAGTAGGATTTAAGGGGGATTTCTTTTCGCTGATTAGGAACCCCAGAGACTGCAGAGTATGTTTTGTGCAGCTGAGAGCCTCTGTGACTTGCAGAGGGGTGTTTCCCACCAGACGCCAGTCGTCCTGGTATGGACAAACTGCTATGCCGTTTCCTTAGGTAAGCTGCAACAACATAGGAACATAGAATTTGACGGCAGATAAGGACCGCTTGGCCCACCCAGTCTGCTCATTTCCCTACCTAATGGATAAGCTGCAGATCCTAGTTAACCAGCAGCCTACTTCTTCCTACCCCCACCCCCTAGAATTGCCTTATGACTGTCCCATGCATGCTTGAATTCCACCACTGTTTTTGACTCCACAACCTCCTCCGGAAGGCCGTTCCATGCATCCACAACCCTCTCTGTGAAAAAATACTTCCTTAAATTACCTCTGAGCCGCCGCCTCTCTATCTTCAAATTGTGCCCCCTTGTTCTTCCACACCTCTGTTTTTGAAAGATGCTACCCTCTTGGACTTTGTTGATTCCCTTGAGGTACTTGAAAGTTTCTATCATGTCCCCCCTGTCCCTCCTTTCCTCGAGGCTATACATATTAAGCTCCTTAAGTCTCTCTTCATATGTCTTCCGTGCAGACCCTGCACCATTTTAGTGCCCTCCTCTGGACAGCTTCCATCCTGTCTATGTCTTTGTGAGATTGGGTCTCCAGAACTGCACGTAGTACTCCAGATGGGGTCTCACCAGCTGTCTGTACAGAGGAATAACAACTTCCTGTTTTCTACTGGTGACCCTCTCCCATGCATCCCAGTATCCCCCCAGCCCTCCTTGCTGCCCTCTCACATTGCTTGCCCACCTTTAGGTCATCTGATATGACTACCCCAGGTCCCTTTCCATTTTTGTTGTTGTTAGTATCTCACCCCCCATTGTGTATTCTTCCCCTGGGTTTTTGTTTCCCAGGTGCATTACCTTGCACTTCTTAGCATTGAATCTAAGCTGCCATACATTTGACCATTCCTCTAACTTTGCCAAGTCCCTTCTTATCCTTTCCACCCCACCTTGTGCATCAACTCTGTTGCAGATCTTTGTGTCATCTGCAAAGAGACATACTTTTCCTTCCAGTCCCTCTGCAATGTCGCTTATAAAGACATTGAAGAGGACCGGTCCTAATACTGAATCCTGCGGTACCTCACTAGTAACCCCCCTTTCTTCAGAGTGGACTCCATTTACTATTACTCTCTGTGTCCTATTCTCCAGCCAATTCTTTACCCAGGCTGTCATCTTGGGACCCACTCCCAGGCTGGCTAACTTGTATATTAATCTTTTGTGTGGGACTGTGTCAAATGCCTTGCTAAAGTCTAGGTAGGCCATGCCCACAGCCCCTCCCTGATCTACTACTTTGGTCACCCAGTCAAAGAAATCTATCAGATTTGTCTGGCATGACCTTCCCACTGTGAATCCATGTTGCCTTGGGTCCTGTGCCCCTCTAGCCTCTAGATACTCTACAATTTTTTCCTTCAGAAGTGATTCCATCATTTTCCCTACCACTGAGGTTAAACTAACAGGTCTGTAGTTTCCTGCTTCTGCCTTGCTCCCACTTTTGTGAAGGGGAATCACATCTGTCCTCCTCCAGTCCTCGGGTACCACCCCATCCTCCCAAGATTTGTTAAAGAGGATAGTCAGTGGTGTCACTAGTTCTACCCTTAGTTCTTTTAGAATTCTGGGATGAACCCCATCAGGCCCCATTGCTTTGTCCACCTTCAGTTTTAAGAGTTCTTTCAGAACCCTTTCTTCTGTAAATGGGTTGGTATCAACTTCTGTATCCAGAGTGTTTCTACTGTTTGTTTTAGGTACCTCCCCCCTCTTCCTTTGTAAATACTGAGCAAAAATATTTGTTTATTATCTCTGCCTTTTCACAGTCACCCTCTGCCCACCCCCTCCACTTTATTAAGCCTCACTATCCCTCCCTTTGTCTTCCTTCGCTCCCTGATGTACCTATAAAAGGTTTTATCCCCCTTCTTAACTGAGTTGGCTAGCTTTTCCTCGGTTTGGGCCTTTGCTGTTCTGACTGCCTTCCCAGCTTCCTTTTGCTTCAACTGATACAGTTCTCTGTCCTGCTCCTTCTGTGATTCCTTGTACTTCCTGAATGCTTTCTTTTTCTCTTGAACCTTCACTGCCACTTCCTTTGAGAACCATAGTGGTTTCTTACATCTTTTCGTTTTATTTGCTTCACACAAAGGCTTGTTACCTCTGTGATGGCAGTTTTTATTATTCCCCATTGTTCTTCCACCCCTCCTTCCTGCCCATTTGCTAGTGCATTCCTTAGGCACTCACCCATTTTGGCAAAGTCAGCCCTCCTAAAGTCCAGTACTTTTGCTTTTGTATGGCTTGACTCTATTGCTGTGTTTATTGTGAACCATACTGTTCGATGGTCGCTAGTTCCCAGATGGCTACCCACCTGGTGAATACCCTTGGAGCCAACGTCAGGCCAAAAGGCATGGCTGCAAACTGGTAGTGTCCTGATGGCAGTCTGAATCTCAGAAACTTTCTGTGGGACTGCCTTATTGGAATATGGAAATAAGCATCCTTTAGATGTAGGGAGGCTAGCCAGTCTCCCTGTTGCAAGGAATGAATTACCATTTTGAGAGTGATCATTTTGAATTTTGGTTTCAGTAAGTGCCTGTTTAAGTACCCGAAGTCGAGAATAGATTGCCACTCCCCATTCTTCTTTTCTGTGAGGAAGTATCTGGAGTAGAGGCCCTTTCACATCTGGGAAGAGAGTACCCTCTCCACTACTTTTTCTGATAGCAAATTCTTTACCTCCAATTCCAACAGAAGTGTTTCTGTTGGAGTCAGGGGTTTTGACAGTAAGGGACCCCTGAGAGTTGGAAACTTTTTGAACTGAAGTGACAGGCCCTTTTCCACTACCTCCAGAACACATGTGTCCGAAGTAATATAGTTCCAGGACTGGGGGTAGTGGGAGGGCCTGCTCCCTATTGGGTCTGGGGAGGCGACCTGGTTGCTGAAGTCTGTGAAGCAGGTGCAGGAATGGAAGCATCTCTTCTCTGGCCCCTCCTTCCCCTTCCTCTAAAGAAACCTCTTGTTTGGGAATAATCCATGGGTATTGGCGAATATGCCCTAGGATAAAATCCTCTGTAATGGGCTTTTTGGGAAGTAGAGGCTTTTTCTTTTGTAGTGTTACTCTCATAGGTGGTTTTATACTCCTCCACCTTTTTCATATATGCTTCAGTCTTATCCTCGAAAAATGAATTATTCTCGCAGGGGAAGTCCACAGCTTTGGACTGGGTATCCTGTGTCAAATTTGTAGTTCATAACCATGCCAGGTGTCTTAGTGAAATGGCTTGAGCAATGACTCTGGTAGCCACATCATTATTGTCTACAGCCTTGTGGAACTGTTACTTACAGTTTCAGCAATGTACTGTACCACTGTATCTGATTTCTGGTTTAAGATGGCCCAAACAGAATTCCACAAGGCCTTCTGGTACTGGGCAAAGTATGCCAACTAAGTAGATGGGCGCAAAAGTAAAGAAGCTGTGGTGTAAGATTTTTTTGCCCTAAAGTATAATCTTCTGGATTCTTTCTCAGGTGGCTGAGAGGATAGTGGGACTTAAGCCTTATCGCATGCTGCCGCCTGCACCATCCTTTCATGGCTAGGGTGAACATAGAGAAAGTCAGCATCATTCCTAGCTAGCTGATACTTTCTGTCAATTTTTTTGTCTACTCCAGTCAAAGAGTAGGAGTGTCTGAAGTAGTTTCGTGGTAGTTTAAATGGGTAAGACTATCTTTTTTGGAAGACCCATCATTTTCCTGTAGTCTTCATCCTCTTCCTCATCCTTTGTGGTCTCCTGGGTAGGGAGATCCACAGTGTCCACCATGTGCTGTAAAAAGGTTACCAGGGAAGAAAGCTCTTGGCCATTCAGTGAGGTACCAAACTCCTGGTCTGGAGAGACATCTGGTTCTTGGGGATGACCCTGTGACTCATCGTCATCATCACCCCCCTTCTCTGGTAGCCGCATCATTATTGTCTACAGCCTTGCGTAGGAAGGCAGATGTGATTCCCCTTCACAAAAGTGGGACCAAGACAGAGGCAGGAAACTACAAGACAGAGGCAGGAAACTACAGACCTGTCAGTTTGACCTCTGTGGTAGGGAAAGTGATGGAGTCACTTCTGAAGGAAAGAATTGTTTAGTACCTTGAGGCCAGTGGAGCACAGGACCCAAGGCAGCATGGGTTCACAGCGGGAAGGTCATGTCAGACGAATCCAATAGATTTCTTTGACTGGGTGACCAAAGTAGTAAACCAGGGAGGGGCTGTGGACATGGCCTACCTAGACTTTAGCAAGGCATTTGACACAGTCCCACACAAAAGATTAATAGTCAAATTAACCAGCCTGGGAGTGGGTGCTGGGTAGCTCAGTAAAACACTGGCTGGACAACAGGACACAGAAGGTAATTGCAAATGGAGTCCACTCTGAAGAAAGAGGGGTTACTAGTGGGGACCGCAGGGTTCACTACTAGGTCCAGTCCTTTTAATGTCTTTATAAGTGACATTGCAGAGGACTGGAAGGAAAAGTATGCCTCTTTGCAGAGGACACAAAGATCTGCAACAGGGTTGATACACAAGGGCGTGGAAAGGATGAGAAAGGGACTTGGCAAAGGTTGGAGGAATTGTCAGAAGTATGGCAGCTAAGTTCAATGCAAAGAAGTGCAAAATAATGCACCTGGAAGCAAGAACCCAGGGAAGATTACACAATGGGGAGGTAGTAACAACAACAAAAAAGGAAAGGGACCTGGGGTAATCATATCAGATGACCTTAAGGTTAGCAAGCAATGTGAGGAAAGGCAGTAGGGAGGGCTGGGGGGATACTGGGATGCACAGGGAGAGGCATCATTAGCAGAAAACAGGAAGTTGTTATCCCTCTGTACAGACAGTTGGTGAGACCCCATCTGGAGTACTGTGTTCAGTTCTGGAGACCCCCATCTCCGCAAGGACATAGACAGGATAGAGGCAGTCCAGAGGAGGGCAACTAAAATGGTGCAGGGTCTGCAAGAGAAGCCGACGAGGAGAGACTAAAGGAGCTTAATATGTATACCCTTGAGGAAAGAAGGGAGAGGGGGGACATGATAGAAACTTTTAAGTACCTCAGTGGAATCAACAAAGTCCAAGAAGGTAGCATCTTTCAGAAGAAGAGAGGTGCAAGAACAAGGGGACACAATTTAAAGAAGGGGGGGGGTGGTTCCGGGGCAATGTGAGAAAGTATTTTTTCACAGAGAGGGTAGTGGATGCATGGAACAGCCTTCCTGAGGAGGTTGTGGGGTCTAAAACTGTGGGAGAATTCAAGAATGCATGGGACAGACATAAGGCAATTCTTGTGGAGGGTAGGAAAAAATAAGCTGTTGGTTAACTAGGATCTGCGGCCTATCCTGTAGGTAGGGAAATGGTCAGACTAGGTGGGCCAAGTGGTCCTTATCTGCCGTCAAAGTCTATGTTTCTCCCATGTCATTGTAATAATCTCGGCCAAATGATGGGACAGAAGTGCTATGGTGCACAGGAGTAGGAGGGGCAGAAAAAATATTGCCCATGCTCTGTATAGTTTGGAAAAGGTGCCAAGCCCTGGCCATTTCTTCAACGGGGGTAAATCTTTTTCCCAGTCAGAGACTTTCTCCTTTTCTTGAAGAGACTTTCTTTATGCTGTTTTTTTTCTTTATGTTTTTGTGCCACTGGCATCTCTCCTTGCCTTGACGTGGGAGGGGCAGTGGTATGCTTTTCTTTAAATTTCTTTTTTGCAGGCACTTCATCGGTGACCTATTCCCCTTGTCTCTTTTTTGGGTGGTCACCATTTTTGTTGCTACTGTGTTTATCAGACTCATTCTCAGAGGAGTCCCTGGGGGAGTAGTTTTAGCTTGAAAAGAAGACCCCTCTTCAGTATTTCTGGCAGAGGGGGAAGCAGACTGAGAAGCCATCATTTCCAATCTCTTGGCTCTCTTTCTCAAGGTTTTTGGACACAATTTAGAGCAAAGTACATAGTAATGATCCGGACCTAAACACTGTAAACACAAATTATGTCTGTCTGCTTTAGCCACAATATTTTTACACTTTAAACAATTTTTTAAACCTACAGGTACAGTCCTTTTTTGGGTCTTTTTGTCTTGCCAAACTGTCCCAGTGACAGAAAGAATGGTTCCTAAATAGGGAATTCAAAAGTTAGTGGTCGGTTCCCTCACAGTAAAGAACCATGACTTTCTGAGGTAAAGTGAAGCTTAAAATGAGGAAAAACAGGAACTGCGAAATAAATAAAATAGAATACTGTTGAAAACAGTAAATACTCAATATATTTTTCCTCGAAATAACTGAAAAGAACCTCGAGGAACCATGGAATACACGGTTCCCAGGAACCGAATGGAAATGCTGAAACCACGGAAAAATAATAAAATAACATTATTTACTCACAAGCTCAGCACTGTCACAAGAAAAAGTGACAACTTCAGTAAAATTTTGTCTGTGACCAAACTTGACAGACACCACTCAGCACACCCTCAAGCTCTCTTCTGATTGGCTAATTCATTTAACCATTAGCATAAACCTCACCTCCAAGGCAGCTCAACCTAGTCAGCTTACCGCAGGTTGTTTCTGATACTAAAGGACCCCTGTGGTGAGAACAGTGTTTTTCCCCCAAAATGTGTTTGAGTGATAGGTATGCTATGTACTACAACAAAGCTGGTTATTACAGTATTTGAAAGTGGTGGCAACCCAGTTATTAAACACCCCAACCAGTAATTATTAACAGTACAACAAGGCAAATACATAATAAATAACAACAATACAAAACGGACAGTGACCAGAAATATGCTACAGGCAAGTAGGGGAGCTGACCCAATCTAAAAATTTTGGCAATTACAATATAAGGATGGTGCTCAACAATACAGACACAAGAAAACAGTGCAAAACAAGATACAAAAGCATATGACTAGCAACTAAGCAGATAGTACAAGTAGTCAGAACATCAACAAACAATATATGCAGTAAGCATTAATGGGGACATCAGCAGAAAAACAAAACAGCAACATGCAAGCAATAACACATGATGAGGTGTGGGTTACGTGCTGATAAGAGCATGCCCAGGTGTGTTATAAGGCACCTGCGCCGAGTGCCTTATGCACCTGGGCGTGCTCTTATCAGCATGTAACCCACACCCTGGAGTTTGTTACTGCGCTTATAAAATGGGCAATAAAGTAAAGTCTCCGGACAAATTCAAGTTTAACTTTTGTTTTTTTTATTTGAACTTGAAACAGGTTGAGGAACTGTGCTTTTTTAATGTGAGAGAGATAACATAGTCCCTTTTCAGTAACATCTTGAAAGAGTTGAACTGTTTTTCAACTTCAAAAAAACAAACTGTTTTTTTCATAAAGAATGTAATTTTTTTTAATAAGGAAAACAACCATTTCATAAAGAAAGCAATGTGTTTATATTAAATGCAATACTTTAATGTATAGCAATTTAAATTAAGTGTCTAGGTTTCAGAGAAACTTTTTTTCAGTCTAAAGTCTTTTCATGTATTAAGTCTCTTACTGTTTGGAGAAGTTGATGAACTCAAAACTATGACAATACGAATTCCAAATGGAAAAAAGAACCACACGGAGCGCTTCTAGTCACTCGCTTCCCGAGTATAAGCAGTGATGGGATTCAAACAAAGAGCTGTCATCTGAACAGAAAAGCCCACCGAAACAAAAAATGGCGAAACACCGCACTAAACGACTTGAACACGACTGAGCAAATACCTAACCAACCTGGAGCCAGTTGAAGAAATGGAGATGGATGCCACCACCACGGCAAAAAAGAGTGTCACCCTCCAGACCAGCACGGACATCCATACAGGTTGGCTAATAACCATCTGCTCAATCTGTACAGACTGACGGTTGTGCTGGTCTGGAAGGTGACACTGTTTTCTGCCATGGTGGTGGCATCTGCCTCTATTTCTTCAACTGGCTGCAGGCTGGTTAAATATTTGCTCAAGTCATGTTCAAGTCAAAGTTTAGTGCTGGTGTTTCTACCTTTTTTTTTTATTCCGGGTGGGCTTTTCTCTTCAGGATGACAGCTGTTTTGATTGAATCCCTTTACTGTTTTACTCATGAAGCGAGTGAGTAGAAGCACTCCATGTGGTTCTTTTTTCTGTTCGGAATTCGTACTGTGGTAGTTTCTGCCCATAAATTTGCTTGTCCTGTGTGGTTTTCTTTGTTTTCAAACAAAATCGGTGGTTTTCCTGTCAGCCCGTTTTGCACTTCACAGAATGACAGCTGCTGTGAGGGAGATGCCGTTTCGCGGTACTGCGAGGAGAGCTGTGCCACTGTATGTTTTTGTTTTCAGTTGGCACAGTTCACTGATATGCTGTCGTTATGCGGCTGTCAGGGAAGGTTATTGCCGGTTGGCTAGTATATCTTTTGATCTGCCGACACTGTCTATGTATCTATGTATCTATGTATAAGGACATGGCTCAAGATGTACTAGCTAAACGGATTGCTGGATTTCAGAAGCCCATTTTATAAAGAATTATAACAAACTACCATAACATGAGTGAGTCAGTTTTTTTTTTAATATGGCTTTCTGGTTAGAAATACAAACCTCGGGGCGGCCCACTGGGTTAGTAAGTACCCCAACTGTAGCATTTTGCAGTACCATGCAGGCAACCTGGGTAAGTAGCCCAACAGAAGCAAATTCCGCTACTATGCGGGCAGCCTGGGTTAGCAAGTGGCCCAGTTATAGCATATTCTTTTACTATGCAGGCAACCTTGCTTAGCAAGTGGACCTCGTCACTAGGGCTGGAGTGACCAGTTCTCACACCACTGTGACCTCCCTGAGAAGGGCTGGGGAGCTTGCTCTCTTGCAAGGGGTGTGACTATGTGTGCAGGAGCCTGTTATGGGGTAACTGCGCGGTGCAATGGGAAGCAGGTGGTTGATGGGGTTAGGAAAGAAAGCAGGAGGAAAATAGCAGCTGCCAGAATGATGTCACTGGCACACTGGAGCCCTGTGACTCCTGTTTGCTCCAATGCAGTTCCAGTTCCAGTGGGAAGGGATGGCTCTTCAAGGTCCTGCCACAAAAGGTAAACCACGAAGGACCCCAATAAAAAAGTAAAGGGTCATGGGGTTTTGGTGGAGGCAGATAATGGAATGGGGCGTCCAGCTGGAACAAAATCATCTGAATTAAAACAAAACTCAAATTATAAGCATTTATTAAGAATTCTCAATCCCTAGATTATATCTAGCATTTTACTCATTCCACAACTGAACTGTTTCCTCATATAGTGCATCTATTATCATATTATCCCCTAAACAACATACAAATCTAGGAGAGAAAGACCATTTCCACATGGAGTTCTTTCCCCTGCCAACTTAATGGGAATTCCCAGTCCCCATTTTTTCCTTTAAGGATGAGGATGAGGATGAGGGTCCTGGATTTTATGAGAGCAGATTTTAAAGAAATGTGAGTCTACATCAGAAACTGCCTTGTGGGGTATTGCCAGGAAGGGGCAGTGGTACAGTGGGGAAAAATAAGGGAGGGCATAATTAAGTAACCAGCCTTTGTGTGAAGGACGTGAATAAAAGCAGAAGGAAAAAGGGACCATTACTGTTCTCTAGGTAAGTGGACACGGTGGTGAAGGAAAAAAGGGTGGCCTTCTGCAGGTATAAGGAAACACAGAGGGAGGAAGACAGGGAGGTGTACCAAGTAAAACGGGGAAGCAGAAAAGGCAGTGAAGGAAGCAAAGCCACAGACAGAGGAAACAATAGCCAAGGGGCAGCTAAGAGGGATAATGACTTTCTTCAGATACATGACTGGTAAAAGGAAGACAAGGGGAGGGATAGCGAGGATATTGAGGGCAGCAAAGGAGGACTGCTCAGAAGCGGAATAAAAAAAAACAGATATCCTGAACAGGTGCTTCTGCTCAGTCCACACTGTGGAGAGAGGAGGGATGGACCATCAGGGAGCAGCAGGAACAAAGTGGCGAGGTGGACACAAGTCTATTTTCAGAGGAAAGAATCCTGAAGGGACTTGCAGCTCTGGAAGTGGACAAAACTTTGGGACTAGATGGGATACACCCAAGGGTACTAAAGGAACTCAGGGAGGTGCTAGCTGCCTCACAGATGGCTTTATTCAACAGCTCTCTGGAAACAGGCATTTACGAATGAGTATAGGAGCATGTTAGGGGTGTTATCACATGAAATGCGGGGACATCCAGTGGGGGTCCGTTTCAAACTTTTCCATGACTTGAACTGAAATCAACTGAAATTCATACGCATAAAGCAAAAGGAGGGAGGTGGTGGTGTCACTATATCACTCGTTGGCGAGATCCCACCAGGAGTACTGCATCCTGTTCTGGGAGCTGCACTTCAGAAAGGACATAGGTTGGAGGCAGTCCAGAGGAGAGCAGGTATAGTAGTGCAGGGGTTGCACCAAAAGCCTAATGGGAAGAGATGGAGGGATCTCAACATGTACACCCTGGAAGAGAAGAGACATGATACAGACCTGCAAGTACCTCACGGGGGTAAACAGTGCAGGAAGGGAGTCTCTTTCAAATGGGAAAGGGCAGCAGCTCCAGGAGGAACGTAATAAAGCCGGAGTGCGTACATTTAAGAGGGATGAGAGGACATACTACAGTATTTCAGTACTAAGAGTTGTAGACGCCTGGAAAAAAACTGCCAGCTGAAGCGGTGGAGGCACAAACTGTAGGGATGCTACAAACTCAAGCATGTGTGGGATAGACACAGGGGAATATAAGTAAATGGGCAGGGAGGGTCACCAGATTCCTGTAGTTTGCAGAAACAGACTAGGCAGGGACCATTTGGGCAGACGGGGTGGGCCAAGCAGCCCTTTTCTGCTGACAAATTTTGTTTCTGTTTCTGTGTAACGTGAGATGTTTTAGTTGGGAGGATGAAAAGAAACAGGCCTTCAGAGCTATCTTTATTCTGTAATACCCTACAGATGGTGTTATACACCTCTCTGCGATACTATATGTCTTCAAATGATTGTTGTTTCTGTGTTACTTCCACTGACTTGGGTCACCATAAATGGGTGCTTGTTGCTCAAGGGCCTTTCTGAACACAAGTAACTGAATTAAATAACTACAAGGGAAAGATTTTAGGTAAATGCTGAGATATTTGCATGAGAGAGGCAGGATACTAGAGGTTTCTAGATGTACTGAAGAGTTAATGAAAAAGGATGGGAATATAGTGAAAGTGAATATCTGGAGGGTCAACTTGTGGCGGTCTGGTTACTTGATCCCAAGGTTTTGTCTGGAGCTCTGGCTGTTATTAATCCATTCAGTACCATCAATAGACTTATCTGTAGTAAAGTGATTCATTAGCGCAGGTTAGGAACAAAGATCTTCCCAGAACCAGTCTTCTCCATGGAGTCCCACTTATGAGAACAAGCCGGAGGTAACAGGACTAGCACTTGGTGAATTTCAAAAACTTCTCAGTTCGCGGAGCACAGCATGAATTGCATCAATTCGTGCTATGTAATTCATCACAAATGCACAAATTTTACTACACAAATTGATGCAATTTGTCACTTTGTCATAAATTTTTGATGCAACACCACAATGTACAAACTGCATCAATTTGCACTGTAACATTTGTGCAGTTGCAACAAATTTGCAAAGTGCCCATTACACAAATGCTCCCCATAGTGCACAGCATGTAAATTTGCCACAATTTGCCCTCTGATTTTAAATTCACAACACACCTAGGTAGGACCCCATGGGAGCAAATCTTTTGGTCAGGGAGCTGGCAATGGCTACTGACTATGGTGCCTGCATGACACTGTGTGGAGCCATGTACCTACCAATAACCGTTGCTAGCTCTGTCACCCACCTCAGTTCTTTTCTTCCCACCGAGTGTGCACCATGGGAATAGGTCATTGCCTCAGTTCACCTATGTTGCTGTTTTTTTCCTCAAGTTCTTCCTTTATTTTTTGTTGTGCTGCCAGGCCAGTCTAAGAAGGGGACCGAAAAATCCCCTATTTTCACCATCGGTGCCCATGTGGCAAGGAAATCTCATCCAATGACTGGCATCAACTCAGTTCTTCCTGCCTTGGGTCTAACCATAACATGGACTCCTGCGATACCTGCTTCTCTGTGAACTTTCATACTTTGGAGATCAGCTCATTTGAAGTGGCAGTGAGATCCCTTCCATCGAGGCAAGTACTGAACCAAAGTAAAGAAACTGGACCCTTCCAGTGGGTCCCTTCTTGGACCTTCTAAGTCTTTGAAAGTACAGGATTCTAGCCGGCTTGGTGGCGCTGAGGGCTGAGGCACTGACGCCTCACCTGCATACACGCCAGCGTAATCCGGTTCAGGAATGGACTGGCCATTGAGGTCAGTCCAGCATCCATTGGGTTTGTGGGACGGATGGTGGGAGCAGGACTGAGCAGCCAGAAGGCAGTCTCCTGGGGTGGTTGCCGCTCCCCCCCCGCTGCCACCGGGTAGAGGTCCAGTGGTTAGCATAGGTGGAGGGGGTGACAAGGATGGTGCCTTGAGACGTGGCATGCACACGTGCATCCAAGGCAGGGGATCAGGGAGAAACATGAAAAAAAGTACAATAAAGTACCCATGGGGGGAAAAAAAAGAAAGTACAGGATTCTCCTCCACCTCACTGTGCTGAGGCATTGAAGATCCTGCTGGCAGCACTGAGTGGATAGTCAACTCCTTCTGAGCAGTCAGCTGAGAACCTGCCACAATTCATTCCCCTAGAGCGGGAGACATCCTTAGTGTTGGAGCTGCAGCCCATTCCACCCTGGTAGACACCTTCATGCCATCCTCTGCCGTTGCTTATGCTGCTGTCACCACTCGCACCGACGACTCTGCAGGCAGAATCAGGGATGGTGCTGGGCCTTCCTCTGACACCTGTTGTGGTGTTGGAGGACAGCCCAGCACCGATGTTGATGTAAAAATCGATGCCAGCCTGGATTTCATCCTAGGCTATGATGTCACGAGTGATATCAAAGGAAAGTATGACACCAGGCTATGTGTCAATGTTGGGGCTGCTCATGATTCCGGGAAAGGACCCAAAACTGAGCATGGTGTCAGCAGAGATGTTGGCTTGGTGACCATCTCCAACTTTGGTGCAAACTGTGGCACCAGAGAAGGGGACGGCACAGAGCCTGTTGTTGATGTCTGTGTTGAGGACAATGTCATGGTTGATGATGATGGGGGCAACCAGGTCCGAAGGACATTGCTACCACTTTGATCAGCACCACAGGTGGCACTGACTCTGAGCATGGTGACCACCAGAGTGAGGAACAAGATCTCCCTGTGAGGCATGTTCGGTTGCAGTCTCTACTTACCCATCGCCCCCACCCCACCCGTGCACTATTCTGGCAACTCTTTTTTTTTTTTCATATACACTTTTACTATTTTTAGATTTTCTCCCACCCACCCAAGGCCACGGCGTACACATACATATACGTGCGTGGAGGCGCACATACACGCCAGGATCTGGTGGCCCATTCTGCCCCTCACGACTTCCACCCGATGGGACCGGGACTACAGACAGGCAGATGTTCACCCCTTTGGAGGGGAGAGATGTGGCGCAATCCTGCTCCAACCCACCCCCTCCAAGCCGGCACACCAAGGTCGTTCCCAAACCTGGATCGCCGGTGTAGCATAAGGTAAGGCGCCAGCACCTCAGCCCTCTGCACTACCGGGCTGGCCCTCTGGCAATTCCTTTAATGCAAGTATGCCACAAACAGGAAACTCTGCTCAGTCTTCCCCTAGGGTGAGGATAGTTTCGCAACCCAGACCAAGATCTGGAAGACCAGGAGCCTCAGGCATGACTAACACACATACAGTAATACATCTCTGTATAAATGATGGGAATTTACAGGGCAAAATTAAATTCAATATTTTATAACCCCAGTATTCCAGCAGAAGACAGGTACAGCTCCCTTAGCTGCTTGATGGAGATTTGTGTGGAAAAAAAGTCTTTCCATATGCGTATATCCGGTGCCAAGAGGGTGCACATGGCACTTCTACCCATCCACCCTCAACTATCACTAAGACCACTGAGGTAAGCCACCTACACGTGGCTAAAGGGGACCTTTTCTCCAACTCCCACCGTCAATCACTGGAGCATCGGGACAATCAAGAAATCCCTCAGCTACACTGTGTCTTTTGTTCTCAGTGCTTTAAATACTGCAGTTCCTACCTAAGCTCTGCCTTTTGCAGCTGCACCAGAGCTGATAAGAGGGGTCAAGAGGGTGCGCATGGCACCTCGGTACTGGGTCAGTATGTTGTATGCTTAAGAGCGTATGACACAAGCACTAAACTGAAACAGCGCTGTACATGTAAGTGAGAGGGTGCAATACAGCAAATGCTGCTGTGTGCGGTATTGCACCCTCTCACTGTCTCAGGCAGATGATAAGACCTCTGCTGCAATGGGGTTCCACTGAGCAGCTGTCGTGGCTCGATGGATTGAGCCACTGGCAGTAAGGAACCCAGGCACTGCGTTTGGGACCAGGTTCAATTCCCAGTCCCAGACACACAAGAATTTTATTTTATTTTTCAAACTTGTGCGATTTCAATGTTAACGGAGTTGAGAATCCTTATTTGGGGGGATCGAGGGATAGAGCCCCTCAACAAAAAAGACATGCCGCATGCAAGAAATCACGCCTGTACTGGCAGTGCGCTTTTAGATGCAGTATAATGTCTTATGACATTATGACCTCGTGTCTGCACCTACTCCCCCCAAAACACCAACCACCGGGACCACTGAGACAAGCCACCTTCAAGCAGCTAGAGAGAATCTTTCTCTGCCTCTTTCCTCTGTGTACTGCCAATCACAAGCGCATTGGGACAATCAGGGGGATCAAAAAGCCCGCCAACCCCCCTGAGCTACACATAGTGCCTTTTGTTCTCGGCACTTTAAATACTGCAGCTACTACCTGAACTCTGCCTTTTGCAGCAGCACCAGAGCCAACAAGAGGGGTTGAGAGGATGTGCATGGCACATCCTCCCCCCACCGTTCATTGAGACCACCAAGACAAGCCACCTACAAGCAGCTAGAAGAGACCTTTTCTCCACCTCCCACCATACCGCCAATCACCAAAACCAACATCTTCACCTGACCATCACAAAAAGCCCACTGCCCTAGTGGTCTGGAGCGCTATGGGCCGCAGCACAAAGGGTGTCACACTGTGGGTGTCAGCTGTCGGCCTGCCACACTATCCCTTTCAGTGCACCCTCATCCTCAAACCTGGTCTCTACTCTACACTGATGTTCTCCCAGGTCAGTGTGCTTAACTTGCTTGTGACTCTACCCAGTCAATACCTGCCGCTTTGTTTTTGAACTGTTGCCAACAGCCTTAACTATAGCCTGCTTGCATATGTTAGTCCATAGCTAGCAGGTCTGATCAAACTTTGTTGCTGTGTCATCTGTCTCTACACTTGGATAGCTTTACTGGGCTGTTCTTGCACCTTGCTTTGTCAGCACACCTAGCCAAAATCTACTTGCATAGCTTCCAACTATTTAAATTGTAGCTATTCTGCCCTGATACACTGGATGTTTGCCAACAGCCTACCTGCCAAATTGTACAGTGTTGCATCCTGCATCAAATTATTACAACCTTATCCATTATCCTTGATTTATCAGCATACCTAGCTTTAGTTTACTGATATAGTTTCCAACTATTTAAACTGTTGTTATTCTGCCTGCTACTCTGGGTGCTGACCTACAGCCTAACTGCCTAATTTTACAGTGTTGTATCCTGAATCAAGTTATTACAACTGTATCAATCCTGCTTGTAACACGGCATAGGAGAGAGGACTCAAATGGAGGAGTGGCACAGGTGACACCAACCGAGCGGTGATTAACCCACAGTTAACGCCTGCTCGGTTAGTACCACCTGTGGCCACCGCAGCAGTAGAGGAGACCCGCCCGCTCACAGCCTGGTAGGGCCTGCCTGGCAGGCAGCGGACTTTCAGAGCTTCCACACCGAGAACATAATGGTGCACAAGCCGGCAACGTTCTCCTGCCTCCCGCAGGACACCTGGCCTCCCTAAGGAACTGTAGATGATGTCCTCATCACCAGAGCGACGCACGGCCCTGGACCCCGCCCACCACGAACAAATCTGCATGGCACGCACCCAACAGCTGGAAGCGCCGCGAATCTGTGCGCTACACAGCCGTCCACCGCCCTGCACCTGTGTGATCGCTCCGATGTCCCCGCCCTCCCCCGCACCGTGATCGCCGATGGATGCTGGACTGAGCCCTGTGACCGGTTTTGGTGACTGCTGTCACTGCAGGTCACATAAACCGTTCTCCTTCAGCAAACTGTCCCTGTGTCCATAGGGTCGCCGGCAGCAAGGTGCACACACCAGTAACATAGGCTCGTCGCCACAGCGAGCCTATGTTATAGCGCGTATCATCAGCGTCAGGCTCTGCCGATGATTAATGCCTGCTGGTGGTTGGACCGGCCTTCGCCCCTGGCACCAACCCCCAGCGGGCATTAATCCACCGGCAGAGCCCTCTGTCGGTGATTAATGCTTGCTTGACTATCACCTGCTAGTTAGTCACTCAGCCTGTTAAGTAGGTGCTTGTCTTCTGCTTGTTTCAATTAGGTGTTGAACCTACCTACCCCACCAATTGTTATCCCATGTGGTTAGCTGTATTTGCTTACCTCCTCCACCTTTCAACGTCCTTAGTTTAGCACAGTGCTACCTGCCTCTTCACTTAGTTACCCTATTGCTTAACTGTACTTCCTACCTACTCTCCTCACGAAGGTATTACCTCAGCATTGTTGCACTCTCCCTCTCACCAACAGGTATCCCTGCAAACTCCTCTGTTGTGCCTCCAACCCTCCCTCACTATGCTCCAATTCCTCCCCTACTGTATCTTCCTTCTCTCTTTCCTATCCCCACCCATATCCTCTCCTCCAGCCCTTCTTCCTCTCCAACCCCCTCTGGTCTTTCTCTAACACTCCTCCACCTCCTTGCCCTTTATATTCTCCATTCCTCTTCCCCCAGTCTTCAGCTGCACTCCTCTCCCCCCTCCTCATCTCCCTCCCGTGCTTCACAACAGCTTTACACCCTGGGCTTCTCCACTCCCCACCTCTTAATGTGGAAGTCCTTCACCACATCCTCCTCTCTCCTTTATCTCTCCCCCTCCCTCTTACTCCCCCTCTTCATGCTTCCTTTCCTGGATAGCAATGTTGAACCTAACCCTGCCCCCCCTCGCTCTTAGCATTTTCCACCTAAATACTAGGAGCCTCCTTCCCAAGCTCAACCTACTTAAAGTGTGGGTCTCTCTGTACTCTCCCAGCCTCTTATGCATAACTGAGTCCTGTCTCTTTTCAAGGGTGCCCGACTCAAACCTGTCACTCCCAGACTTTCATCTCTTCTGCCAGGACTGTGGCATGTGCGGCGTAAGGGTCGCATTAATGTGCATCAGAACCTGTCCTGCTCCGTCATCCTTAAGGAATCAGTTCCATCATCACATGAACTCCGCATGGCCAAAATTTCCCTCCCTTCAACCCTTCCCATCTTTGTAGGTGTCTTATGCTCCTCTAAGGTCTCCTCCCTCCTCCCCCTCCCTTCGTAAAATCCTGTCCTACCTGGTCTCCTATACCACTTCTGGCACACTTATTCTGTTGGATGACTTCAGCCTAAATTGGCTTTCCCCTTCCTCCAAACCCACACTCCAATGAACTGAGTCCCTTAACCTCACCCCATTAATCTCTGAACCAACCCGACTAAACCTTCACTCCTACAATTACTCCCTACTGGCCTGGGTACTTGCCTCCCACCCCTATTGCATTATAATTGACGGCACACTACCTGATGTGTTCAGTGATCAGAGTGTGACCTACTATGTCAGGAAAGTGAAACTTACCCACTCCACGCCCAAATATATTTGGACTAGATTCCTCAGATCACTCGACACTCATGCCTTGCTCCATGACCGTACTACCTTAGACTGAACTCCTGTCTACCTCGGCCCTGACGTCAATACTGCTCTATCCCACTTCCTAGCCATTCTCTCTCACACGTGGAACTCGTATGGCCCCCTAAAAAACTGAGGGTCAAATGTGCCCACCATCCGTGGATCACACCTGACATTATTACACTATGCAGATCCTGTGACCAGGCCTGGGCCTGTTTCAAATGCTTCAAATCCCTACCTAACCTTCAGTCCTACAGATCACTTAGAAACTCATGAACCAAGGCTACATGAGCTGCCAAGATTCTATACTTCAAAAACAACCTCCTGTTCAACCTCAATTCCCTGCTAAATTCTGGAAAGTAATCCACCCCATTTCCGACCCTTATGTCCAATCCTTCCCTCCCATGTCCTCCTGGTGAATGGCTCTTTAGTCTCTGTCTCCTCCCCAGATGCTGGCCATCTTAATAATTTCTTCACCACCTGTGACCTACCCTCCCCCTCTAGCCTCCCCTCCCCAGTTTCCCTCTACCCCTGCTCCTCCGTCATCACCCAATGGCTACCACTTTCCTCCTGTCACCCCCCCATGAAATGCTTCTTGCCCTCACCTCTCTCAACTCCTCTAAGTCCAGCCCCCATTGGTTGCACCCTAAGCTCCTATGGATCTTGGCTTCAGCCACTGCCTCCCCCCAGCTCACATCATGAACCTCTCATTCTCCCACTGTGCAGCTCCCCAGGCCTGGAAAATTGCTAAGGCTCCCCCTACATGAAGGGGAAGATCCCTCCTCCCCTGGCAACCTTCAGCCTATTTCTCTCCTCTCTTCCCTTGCTAAGCTCCAGGAGCCCCTAGTCTACTCCAGACTAGCCAACTTCATATACTCCTCAGACTTCCTCTCACCCTTCCAGTCTGGCTTTAGAAACTACCACTAAACTGTATCCTCCTTACTGCGGGTTATTAAATCCATCCTTACAGGGATGGATCAGAGCCACATCACCTCAGCTATTTTCATCGATCTGGCCAAAGCTTTTGACTTAGTGTTTCATCTCCTCCTCCTTAACAAACTGTGCTCAGTCGGCCTCTCAGCAGAAGCTGTCTATTGGATCTGATAGGACCTCTTGGGCTGTCAACAGTCAGTACAGGTGGGGGCATTTTGTCCCCCCCCATCCTTGCTGGAGCCCCACAGGGCTCCATACTAGGGTGAATTCTTTTCTCCATTTTCCTCAGTGGCCTCCCCTCTGCGTGTCTCCTCAAACATTCATATGTATGTGGACAGCACAGTTATCTATGCTTCTAGCCCTCCAGTTTCTGCTGTGACCAGACCACTCCAACAGGACTTCCGCAATGTCCTACAGTGGTTCTAAGAAAACCAGCTCAAGGTCAACACCAAAAAGACAGTGACCATGAATTTCAGTTCCTCCCAGTAACTGGCCAGGCTGACATCCCCCCCCCCCATTTTCACCACTCTTGATGGTGCCCCCTTAGAGGTGGTCCCCGTGTTCAAATACCTAGGAGTTCGGCTGGATAGCAAACTTGATTTCTCCATTCATACAGATGCCATTCACTCCAACTCCACCTCAAAGTGGGTGCCTTATTCTGAAACAAAGACTGCCTCCGCCTGCAGGTCCACAAGAACCTAGTAACCAAAATGGTGCTCCCACTTTTGATTATGCGGATACAGTCTACGGTGCTACCCCCTACTCCTCCCTAGCCAGACTGGATACCCTATGTAACGCCTTCTGCCATTTCACCACCAACTCTCTCCTTTGCACCCATCACTGCTCCCTCTGCACTTCCCTCACCACCACCCCCCATCACATTGCCAGGCCCACTGTGCCATCTTCATTGCAAATACTGGTTTGGGTCCTTTCCCTCTTCTCTCACTTCCCTGCTATCCCTTGCTCCCAGCTCCTCCTACTTGTTTCGGTCCAGAGATTCCCACACCTTCTCCAGAGATTCCCACACCTTCTCCATCCCCCACCCTCTCTCTTCAGCTGGCCACATGTCTTTCTCCTGTCACCTAACCACCCTCTGGAACCTGCTCCCCTCTCATCTCTGCCTATCCCCCTCTCGCCCTGATTTTAGACTTCACCTA
This sequence comes from Neoceratodus forsteri, assembly GCA_016271365.2. Taxonomy (NCBI): domain Eukaryota; kingdom Metazoa; phylum Chordata; order Ceratodontiformes; family Ceratodontidae; genus Neoceratodus; species Neoceratodus forsteri. The sequence goes on from CM057449.1 coordinate 488,443,797, forward strand.
AGGCAACTACACATGCCCTCCTGCTCCTGATTTCCACCCTAACTCTACATCCCTTTTCCTGTTTCTGTCCTCTAACCATTGCCCTTCAGTTACTGTGCATTCTCGCCTGCTGCAGAAATGTTCTTCTGCTTGCTGCTGTACATGTGCTGCATCTCCACCCCATCATTGCCTCTGTTTACACCCGTTTCCACCATAGCTTAATATGCTGCCACCACCATGATCTAGTACGCTTAATTACTTTGCTCATGGCTGCTACAATGATGTACCATGATTGTATCTATGATTTTTGCTATAGCCTCAGAGTTTACCAATACCTTTGTATTTTAATATGCTGATTTTTTTTTTTACATGTATGTTTGTATATTGTATTGCACTTGTTTCTCCCTTTTCCCCTTCAGCAGGTTGTACCTGGAAATAAGCCTTGGCTCAGTGTGCCATTCCCAGTTGCCAACTTTTAAATAACTGACTAAATAAATAGATTTTGGTCATGTGTTACAAAAGCCCCTTTCTGATACAGGCAGGATACAGGTAGAGGTGGTGCTGCAAAGTATTTTTATGCTAGGTGAACATTTACTCCCAAGTTTGTTCTTACTATTAATTTACCCTGATGCCATTAGAGACTCTCACTCTAAAAACTGAATCAGAATTTGTATAATGGCAGCAAAAAAGTGTCAGTTCTAGATTACTGGTATGCCTGCATGTTGAGTACTATACAAGGTTCTGCAGCCCGTACCTACTGAAGGATCGCAAGAGTGCTGAGACTGTGTAGAGAAGGGCAACCAAAATGATCCGGGGAGGGAGGTGAAGAAAAGACATATGAAAAGAGACTTAGGGAACTCAGTTTGTACACACTGGAAGCTAGAAGGAAGAGGTCAGCATGGCAGAGACATACAAATACCTGCATGGGATAAGCAGGGTGGAATACAAAGACATATTCACCCTTAGCAGAAACACAAGCATGCTGGAGAATTCACTGTAACTGACCAGGGGAAAATTCAGGAAGGATGCCCACAAGCACTTTTTCACAGAAAGGGTGGTGGTCATGTGGAACATCTACCAGAGGAAGGGGTGATGGCCAAGAGAGTGGGGAGCGTCAAACTGGGGTGGAACAGGCACAAGGCCATAGTAAGGTAGTTATGGGACAAAGGGTGAAGGAAAGGGATGGCCTCTAGGGCCAATTTAGGAAAAGTGGGTAGGAGTAGGCAGCCTGGATGGGCCCCTGGTCCTTTTTCTGCCATCACGTTCTGTTTCTGTTTCTTCAGGTACTGCTGTGTAGATACAGATACTGTAATTACTGAAATCTATTGAATGGAGAAGATCACCTGCTCCCCTACAGAACAAACATGATCTGATCCGGGCTTAGTGGGCAAGATGGCTTATATAGTTAATGGGGGAAGACCCGGCTCCCTACAGGACAAACATGATCTGATCCAGGCTAAGAGGGTAAGATGGCTTATACAGTTAATGGGGGTAGACCCAGAGTTTGTACCGTAATGGTTTCCTGGCCAGGCTGAGAGACTGATGTCTTTAATTCTTCCTTACTCTTAAGCTCTGTTTATACTGCCAACTTTGAAGCGCATCAACTCATGCGCATGGGCAGATGCGCTTCAAAATCGGCAGTGTGGACACTTTCCTGAGTGCCTTAACAGCACTGCGCATCAGGTTTGTGATCTGACCCGGGAGAGGGGACGTGTACTGGAGCGAGCAACTTTATAGTGCCTTACCTGCAGTGTAGACACTCTGCAGCGCTCTGCTCCCAATGAACAGCTCCTCTCCCGGCATCCTCCTGGCTCCATTAATTTCTCCAATGCTTGCCTGCTAAATTTTGAATATACCCCTTAGCACATCCGAGTTCAGCAAAAAGTACTGCTGTACCAGTTTATATCCCTAATTTATACATTCCTAAGTTATAGTCGGGTGTGATAGGTGAGAAATGAGCATTCTGGGTTTCAGCGTCAGCCGATCGTCACATCATTGCATGAGAGGCAGGGGAAGAAACGCTCCAGCAACTGGCTGTCAGGACACAGCTTTGAGCCACCACAGTGCACTGCTGCAAATTGTGGAGCGCTGCTGTGGTGTAAATGCTATTTTAGTGATCTCTTATATTTCCAGTTGTTCAGGATTTGGTAATCAAGACCTATTTACTATTTAACAAAGCCTCTGGTATTTCCAGGTTGATCTATTGAATCTAGCATGCCCTCCCATCCCACCTCCAGTCTAATTTCATTTTAAGCAAGCACTTTTCAAGTACTTAAGAGAGATTGATGTCTGCACCTATATTTGATTCTCAATTTCACTTCACTCTTTTAACATCTTTTGTCTCTCTATCCCCTCAGGCTTAAAATTCTGCTTTAATGTGCCCCCCCCCCCGAAACACCCTTGTACTACCACAGCAAATGCCTCCCCCTCTGACATCCAACTTATTATATCATTAGTTGCTACTCTCTCCTGTACTTGTTATCTTACTATCCCATTGGTATTCCAACTATGTTCAATATGAGATGTTATTTCCTCCTGTAATTGTACTGTGAAAAGTTACCATGCGTTATCCACTGTATGGTACACTAATATGTGTTGTTCTACTGTTGTACTGTTACTGTTCTGTAACCTCCCGGGTCGTGCCTGAAAATAGGGGCAAAGTCTTGTCTTGTGCACTTACCCGGTCAACAAAAACTAAATCAATAAATAAGATGGCAAGCTTTTGTAGACAGGATGTGTTTGCATGTTTAGTTAGGGTAAGGCATATTTCTTATGTTGATTTCCCTATGCTCTATGTACCAAGAAGGGTTTTCCCTTATTGTTAATCTTAAACTGTCGGGATTACTACTGTTGTAGTTTTTCTTTTTTTGCATTATAATCAGTCTTTAAAAAAAGAAAACCTCAACAAAGTATGAATTCAAAAAAAGAAAGGATGGAAATTGTTTACGACAGGGACACAGGAAAGAGCAGTGGCAGTTAAGAAGAAATACAGATACTACAGAGGAGGTAAAACAGAAAGAATGAAAAAGCTAATTTTTCATAACATTAGTTTTCATAACATACTAAATATTAAATAAGCGCCATCAACCTTTTTGGCCTAAAAAAAACAAATATGAATTACCATTTAGCAAAGCAAGTATGTCTGTGCTGTTTAGAAAATGTGTCCTTAAGTATCAGTTGGAGTATACCCACAGTGGTGTCAGCTAGGAGTCAGACCATGCTGCATTATTTCCAGGGTGGCCTCTTGAGTCAGCTATTATGGGAAGTTCAATTCTTGAGATGTCCAGGTTGCTAAGGTCTGTCCAGTTCTGTTGAAGAGACTGTTGTATTTCACCTTGGGTTCACCCCACCAACTTCCCCAATAGAAAAACAACCCCTCTGTATCCTCAAATATGTAACCAGAAGTTAAAGGCTAAGTATCCCTATCTATAGTGGCCTCTAAGTGTCAGGTGCCACTGCAGCAGTCAGTTTACAGGGGCATGGTAGGCTATTTATTATAGATATAAGTTGCAAAAAATGTTGTTAATGTTCTAGTTAGGGTCAAAGTGACAAGTAGTAGTAGTAGTATTATTCATTTCCAGGTAATAATTAGGATACTCAGCTGAGACAATCTAATTTCCAGTGAGGTCCCTATTACATATCAAATTTATAGAATTACAAAAGTTAAGACATTAATTACTAAACATAACAAAACAACCACGTGTACAGGATATAAATAATTATAATCTCATACAACATCCAAAATATCCTGACATTCTACAATATTACAGTATTACACAATTAAAGACAATACGTTTGGTTTAAACCAGGAAATCCATTATACTCAACACCATTCAGAACAACACAGTAGTTTTTTGTTTCTAGGGGCACAGAGCTTCACATCTTTGGTCCCATATTGAAAAAATGTGATCTTCCTATTTCCAATTTATACATTGGTAAAATATATTCCAATCCCACAGCCGATCTAATACTCTTTTTTATATTTCTATCTTGAATATCGTTCAATATATATTTAGGTACACTAGCTTTATAACACTTGAACATGTAAGCTAATATGTGAAGGTCCCTTCTAATATTAAGATATTGCCAATTAAGGGTTTTGTATAGTATACGTCTATGCATTCTTCTTGGTGCATCGGTCACAAACCTTGCTAGTCTGTTATATATAGTATCCAACTTTAAGAGTTTCACTGTTGAGGCACCTGCAAATAAAAAATCTCCATAATCTAATAATGGTAAAATAAGTGCATTAACAACATTATTTCTAACCTCCGTAGTCATACAATGCTTTACTCAAAATAAAGCACCCAGTCGCTTTCCCACTTCTTTAATCAAATAGTTAATAAATATGTCCCAACTAATTCTGTCATCAGCCCAAAGGCCAAGATATTTATAACCATGGACCTGTTCTATTGTTACATGATCATAAGTTTCAATGTGTAATAATTGATTCGATTGGACTATATTTTTATCCCTTGTAAATAACATTAATTTTGATTGTTTTGCACTAATGACAAGCTTTGACTGAGCAAAACAAATTTGTAGCTCAACAAATGCTTCCTATAGCATGTGTTCTATGTGCATTATTGAGGTGCCCCCTGCATAGATTATGGTATTGTCCGCATATAAATGAAAATTACAAGATGTGCTGATCAAAATAATGTTATTTAAATAGATATTAAACAGAATTGGACCTAATATAGATCCCTGTGGAACACCAGAAATTACAGGGGTCAGTTCTGATAGAAATTAATTCACTGCCACCAGTTATTGCCTACCCAATAAGTAAGAGCGAAACCAGTCAACCACTCCCTTTGACATCACATTCAGGTAAAGTCTGGATAGGAGGATGTTGTAGTCAAGGGTGTCAAAAGTTGGGAAATGAGGCATTAGGGTTTCCCTAACACCCCACCCTCCCAAACCAGGCAGCAGAGCAGGTGTGGGGTGTGCCTTGGGCTTTTCAAGGCTAATGCTCACCCCATTCTCATGAAGTCTACACATCTGACCTTATTTACAGATGGAATGGGGTGAGCGTTAGGCTTGAGAAGCCCAAGGCACACCAAACACCTGCTTTCCTGTCTGGTTTGGGAGGGTCTGGTGTTAGGGAAACCCTAACACCTCATTTCCCAATTTTTGTCACTTTGACCCTAACTGGAGCATTAATGAAGTTTTTTGCAACTTATTTCCTTACTTTTTGAGATAGTATAATAGTATCCTTATTTTACTGTGGGAGCGCAGGGTCCTTTGGACCCTGCACTCCCATCCCTCCATAGATGCATATATGTATGTAGCTCCAGGCCCTGCGCTTCCATTTATAGGACAACAGTGACCAAATTGCCAGCATAGCCATCTTATTACCCCACCTCATGTACACAGAAACATAAAAGTTGATGACAGATAAGGACCACAAGGCCCATCCAGTCTGCTCATTTTTTCTACCTTATGAATGTGCCATTCCGGTACAAAAAATGTTCAATTCCCTGCCAAAACATAATTCTGTGCAATTGCAATGCCATTCCACGCCACAGGTGCGAAAACACATTTTGGCCAGGATTTGAAAAATGACAGCTGTGAGATACATGAGGTGAGGTAATAAGAAGGCTATGATGAAAATCTGGGGTAAAAATATTTAACATTTCCAAAGTTACGAACGGGCATAGTGAAACTGCAACAAATGGTAATAACTTTGGCATTTTTTCATATTTTGACCCCAAACTTTCAACATATATTACTTATGGGGACAGTGTGTGTGTGTGTAGGGTCATGCCACCAAACACCAGGGAAACAGCAGGGTGGCTTACAGCGCACACTGCAGCTGGCAGCAGGAGTTCAGCTGTGGCAGCAGGAGTCAAGAAAATCTGCTGTTCTCATACAAAGAATGAAGGGGAAGGCTCCTCTTGCTAAGCTAGGCACCCAGGATTTTGGGTGCCCAGAGTATTTCTGGCCCTAATTTTGAAAAACAAACATCAGAATCTAGCTAAATGGGGCCTGTTTAGCTAGGTTCTGGTGTTTGATTTGTAAAACGACAATATTTTAATGTATTTTCCAGACTTTTTAGTTGCTGGAAAAAAAAAAAAAAAAAACCAAGATGACGGCTCATGAAAAAAGATTTTTCCCCCGCAAAAAAGGAACTGAGCTTGCAAGAATAAATCCTTTTTTGCGAGATCAAATCCTTTGTCGAACTTTTTACCTCTATCCTGGAAAGTGATCTTCCCATAGGAAATAATGGGGATTTAAAAACTGAAAAACTTTGCAACAAATTAATATTTTTTCACCAAACAAAGCACGGCAGTTCCGTTACCCAAGTTCTTTCTACCATAAAAAAATTACACCAAAATTCCACACTATTTGGGCACAAGGTGATGAGGAAAAAAACAGCAAAAAAATGGTGACTTTTAAGGTTTTGCACTCTCTGGATCTCAGAATCAGTACATCCGACCGGAGCAAAACTTGCCACGTCAAGAGATCTACCCCACAGGACAGAGCATACCAAATTTTGCGCAAATCCATTGATGAGTTGCAAAGTTATTAAAGTGCAAAATTTGAGGTTTAACATTAAACAGGCTACTCAACCCTAACTACAGGGGGATGATCGTGCCCCTATAATATCTCTCAGACTTAAATCCAGTTAAATTAACTATAGTATTTGAAGCTAAGAAATGGTACACATGACATTCGTGCAGTGTACCTTGCAGGCTCACCTACTATATGAAAGGTATATATATTAAACATATTTCCAGAGCTCACAACTGATCAATCATGCATTACTGACTTATGTTAAACATACTGAGGATACAGAAGGGTTGTTTTAAGGCTGTTAGAGTACATTTATATTTCTAAACAAACTGATGGTGAGAGGAGCACTGTTGTTTATGGGTTAAGTTGGCACAGTGGTGTGTGGATCTAGATTGTTTTGTATTTTTTAACAATTAGTGTTTGACAGAATGAGCACAGCCTTGTCATAGGCCTGACAAAGTGGCAGTGTGGCCTTAAAATGTCGTCCTTCTTGCTTTGTGTGCAGTAAAATAAAGACAATTAAAAACGCTTTAGAGTGGCTTATCAGAGTGAACCCCTACATATCACATTTCAGCTACAGTAGTTAGGGAACCCACTAGAGAGGGTGCAGTACTGGAGATGGTACTGGCTAACAGGGGCAACACTGCGGAGGCCATCATAAGGGAACCTCTGGGGAACAGCGACTACTGGACAGTGTGGGTCCATATCGGGACTAGGACAGAGAAGAACCTCACAAGGACGAGGGTGCTGGACTTTAGAGGTGTGGACTATCAGGCCATAAAGAAACTGCTGAAGGAAAAGCTGGGAGGAGAGAAGCTGAAGGGAGGGTGGAACAGAAATGGCACATGATCAAAGAAGGGATATTGCAGGTGTCTAGTCTGTGCAACAGGGAAGTTAGTAAGAAAAACGCAGAAGGAAACCTCTATGGTTTTTAAGGGAGGTGGGATGGCAGCAAGGGAAAAGAAGGTGGCCTTCAAAAATTATAAGGAAGTCAGAGGGGTAAAGACGGAGGTTTATCTTCAGAAACTGAAGAAGGTGGGCAAGGTTGTGAGGACAGCAAAAGCACAGATGGAGGAAAGGATTGCAGAGGTGGTGAGGAGGGGGAACAAGACATTCTTTAGATATGTCAGTGAGACAAGGAAGACAAAAGGTCATAGTGGCACTAAGGAGAAGCTCAGAATGGGTGAAGGGAGACAGGGAAACAGCAGGAATACTGAATAAATACTTTTGCTCAGTATTTATAGTGGAGAGAGGGTGGCACTACCAGAGGGAACTTACATGGGTAAGGGGTAGGCAGTCATGAAGGTAGATACTGCACCATTCTCAGAAAAGAGGATTTTGAAAGAGTTAAGGGTATAAAGATTTGACAAGGCCATGGGCCCTGACAGACTGCACCCAAGGGTGCTCTGGGAACAAGGGGGGAGGTCCTAGTGGCCCTGCTGATGTACTAGATCAACAGCTCACTGGAATCAGGAGTGGTCCCAGAGGAATGGAGAAGGGCAGATGTGCCCCTACATAAAAATGGGAGCATGGAGGAGTCAGGGAATTACAGGCAAATGTGTCTAACTTTTGTCATGGAGAAATTGATGGAGACCCTGCTAAAAGAGACATTAGCACAATTTCTGGTACAATTCAATTTACAAATTGATAGGGACGAACTCCACACAGAAAAGTTTTTATATTCTTCACGAATTTTATTCTGTATTTTCCTCACACCAAAGATATGGGCTATGTTTTGATATAGAGAGGATTTGATGAAAAGAGACGGATACTAAACTATTACTTCATGTTAACAGAATACAACACTGTGGGCCTAAGGAAGTGGCAATGCCATGAAACATAGTCCATATCTTTGGTGTGAGAAAAACACTGAATAACATTTGTGAAGAATATAAAAAAAGGGGTGGAGGCAGTGTAGAGGACAGCAACCAAGATGATACATTAGCAGCAGGGGAAGACCTATTAGGAAAGGGTGAAGGGCCTCAAAATGTATTCATTAGACAGCCAGAGGGACAAGACTGAGACCTTTAAATATATTGGGGACAAACAGGGTGGACTGTGGGGAGATTTTTTCATTTAGGACAAATGTGGTTACAAGAGGAAACACAGTAAAGTTGGTGGGGCGAAGATTCAAGATGGAGGTGAGTAAGAGTCTTTTCAATGAAAGGGTAGTGGCTAGATGGAAGAGGTTACCATGGAGGGGGTGGGGACAGAGACAGTGACAGGATTTAAGCATGCGTGGGACTGTCACATGTGCTCATGTGGTGTGTGAGTTTTTTCTGCTTCTGGAAAAACACTGCATGGTAACACCATTACAAATTGTTCACTAAAAGAAAGAGTCACCCTGAGAAGGTGGGGGAAGCTAGGGGCTGCACAGTGCCTCTTGTCACCACATAAAGTGGGTAGGTTTAGGGCACACTGGATGGGCCTTGTGGTTCTTTTCTGTTGATACAATCTATGTTTCTATGTATGTGAAAAACATAACCTACTACTGGTTACATCTTGGTACTAAAATTTAGTGTGGTGGCAGAAAACGATAAATTGCTGTTTTTCTTTGTACACCTCTGCACATTAAAACTATTTTAAGAAACAACAGAAAGGCATTCTGGGCTGACTCAAACAATGATCCATTTCATCCAATTCTGTACAAGAGATTTTATGCAAGTACAGTGGCACAAAACGTAAACAAGAAAATGTAGCTTGGAAAGGGGAAAATTCTGAAACTTTGGAAAAACATTCTTGGAGCCCTCATCTACTAGAGGAAGCAGATTGAAGCCTCAATAATCACTTGTAACATAAACTAGATTTTGTTATACCTTTATATGTACACTTGGGGGTGTATCTGTCAAAATAAGAATGTTATCCCGTGCATTTTGGGTGAGAGGACTGTGAAGCTAAGCTGTCAACCCAACCAGCACAAGATAACATTCTTAATTTTGTAAGAACACCCTCCTTCCCCAAGTATACATATAAATAAATATACTATGAATCAACAGACTCTGTCAGTTAAATGATGCTGATAATTATGTTGTGCACTGTTGAATAAAAGATGTTAATTGGGTCCCCCCCTTCCCGTTAAGTGTGCTTTTAGTATGGCCCAAGCTGTATCAAATGTTGTTTCCATACTCAGAGAATGCTGGGTGTAGAGTGCATGGTTTGTAGTGTCCACTGATGATAGGACAACACTCTTATCAACATAAACAGTTTCTGATTTTTGTGTGCATGTCCATTACTGTTCTGGCGCTTCTATTTTCCATGAGGAGCAGACTCTGTGTGATAGAAGGGGTTAGCAAGGAGAGTGAGAATGTGGAGCCAGCTGGGAGGATAAAGTCACAGTGGAAAGAGTGTTGTGTTGCCATGGCAGAAACCGCTATGCTTGAGTACATCTGTACAGAAAATAAGAGGTAGGCAGGATTCCTCCTTTGATAAGCTGGTGTCCTCCTAGTGATTTATAATTTGTTTTATCTTTTTAAACCATTTACTCTGCAACTAAATAATTCTATTGAATAAAAAGGATGCTCAAACGTACCACTGTATTTTCTTAAGATTTCTCCTCTGTAGAGCTGTACTCTTTGGACTACTTCTAGGACCCTAGGGAACCATTAGAACTTTGAACTGATTCCATCATAGGAATGCAACTGACATGTGTGTGTGTGTATATATATATATATATATATATATATACACACACACACACACTCTGTATATAGTTAGGGTTGAGTAGGCAGTTTAATGTTAAATTTCAAATTTTGTACTTTAATAACTTTGCAAAGTTTTGAATGAACACATTTCATTTAAGATACTTTTCACTAATGTTGCACTACAAGAACAATCACAGAATCAAAATCAATACCAACAATCCTTTATATCTATTGCCATGACAATTGCAAAGAAATGTATTCTGTTAAAATGGAAAGACCTTAATCCACCAATTATTAAATCTTGGATAAATTTCATGGTAGATGCCATGCATCTTGAATGACTTCAGTATTTGAAAGATGGGCATGAAGCTGCCTTTCAAAAAATTTGGCAACCCTTCAGCATATAAATTCATCAAGGGATGCAATAATGAACTAATAATATCATAAACAATAAAAACAAAAAGGCTGTGAATAAATGTAGTTGTAAATAGGATAAAAGGTAATAGTAAATATATTTTATTATATTTATAAAATAGGTTTAGAGTCCTGGATTATTACCATAGGATAGAGTAGTGTAGGAGGATACGATGAGGTAACAAGAAGGGTCAATACCTACTGATATATTCAAAATATCATAAAAATAAAACCCTTAAGGGTTACTACTGAACTTTGCAAGCATTCAACAGATTTGCATGAAAGTTGGTATGCACTGTCCCATGGGGTAGATCTCTTGACGTACCAAGTTTTGTTTTGATCTGATTTGCGGATTTTGTGCTGCGCTAGTGAAAAAATGCTAAAATGTGCCTTTTTTGACTGTTTTTTCCTCATTGCGCTGTGGTCAAACCATTTGGAATTTTGGTCTGATATTTTTAGGGTAGAAAGAGCTTGCCCAAAAGAGCAAGCCAACGTTAATTTGGTGAGAAAAAGATTAATCTGTTCCAGAGTTATTAAATTTTGAAATTTTGGGTTCTGAGCATGCTTAGTTCAGTCTTTTGGATAGCTGCACAGTATGAAAAGGGAATTAGGCCTTACGAAAACGGATTTTGACAGCTTGTGAAAAGGGATCCTTAAAATCCCTTTTCATGAGACGCAATCTTGTTTTCTTTTTTTCAGTCCAAACAAAATGTTATAACTTTGCCCACAGATGTCTTCTGGAGACATCCAAGCATGTATTCTGTTCCTGTGGACATACTCTACTGTTCAGTACCTTTGGCTAACTTTACTGTTGCCTCTGGATGCTTATTTTTAAATTTAAAAATACCTTTTTGCGACTTGCTTTCAATTCCTTTTCACAATGAGAAAAGGGATTTTGACAGCTTGCGAAAAGGGAATTTCATCTCACAAAAAGGGATTGCTGGCAGGGTCATCTGGTCAGACACCTGAAAGCCCTTTCCATGAGGTGTCAAAATCAGTTTTCGCGAGCTGATTCCCTTTTTGTGAGCTGTCAAAATCTGCAAAAAGGGATTATGGGTTGTGCGACCAGATGGCCCTGCTGGCAATCCCTTTTTGTGAGACAAATTCCCTTTTTGTGAGCTGTCAAAATCCCTTTTCGCAAATGACAGCTCACGAAAAAAGATTTTAAAATTTTACTGTTTCTATGTCACTTCACTGCAAAGAAACAGCTGAGACTTTTGGGCTGAAATTTGCAGGGTAAAAGGTTTGCCCCAAAGATGCGCCTTTCGCTGGTTTGGTGATACAATTTACATAGGTTCCATAATTACAAGATTCAAAATTTAGAAATTTCCCAAAGGATAACATTATGGCCAGTTCGGTACCTTTGGTAGCTATCTACGAAAATGGTTTTGAGATCACGGATTTTTCGCTAAATGCAGCTTAGTACACCTTTAGGTGTACTAAGCAAATATTCAGGTTGCCAGGCCATGATTACAACTGTGGTGGAGGTTTTTCCAGTGTTCCTATGGTTACTGAGATATCTGCAGCACAAGGGTTACTTGGAATGTCTCTAGGTATGTGATCTGTCTCTACACTTACGGGTAGATGGGAGCATGCAGGGCTCCCACATACGGATACTATTATACAGTAATGTGAGCATAGGAACCTTCATTATGTAGTAATGCCAGTGCAGAACCCAGAGGGCCCTGCGCTCCCACAGGGAAATGAGGGTTATTTACAATGTCTTTACACTTATGGTTAGATAAGGGTAAGATTACACTGTCTCAAAAAGTAAGGAAATTCATTGCAGAAAACTTTGTTAATGCATCAGTTTGGGTTGAAGCAACAAAAGCAGGGAAATGAGGTGTTACGGTTTCAAACCCTAACACCTCCCCCCCATGCCGAAGTCTACCACCCCACCCTCCACACACCAACAAGTGTCGGAGTGTGCCTTGGGGTCAACTTTCACCCCATTCTCCTATACTGTTCCATCTCAGCCTCCTTACATGTGGAATGGGGTGAGAGTCATCCCCGACGACCCCAAGGCATACCCAGATGCCTGTTGGTGTGTGGAGGGTGGCGGTGAGTGGGGTGATAGGCTTGGGCATGGGGGAGGTGTTAGGAAACCCTAACGCCTCATTTCCATACTTTTGTTGCTTCAACTGTGACGCCTTAACAAATTTTTTGTAATTTATATATATATACACACTGTATATATATAGTGTGTGTGTGTATATATATATATATATATATATATACACACATACACACACACACACCTTGGGTATGCCCAACTGTCTCAGTTCCTTGTTATCCACAGGTGAATAACATCAGATTCCACAGGAAATTGATCTTTATTGATTTGTCCCAGAGTTCCACCTCTATTTCGATTTCTTGGTTTTTCTGTCAAAGTCATTCATCATCCATTTTTCAATGTTGATAGTTCGCAGTCATGCATTTTAGTACACAATGTAAAGAGGGATGTGTTGGGCAGAGTCCAATGCAGTTGTAAGGGCTGCCAGGCCCAACCAGTCACACAGAACACAAATTGCTGCATGCTCAAAAGAAAAAGATTTGCCCAAACCACTACAATAATGAGCTGGGGACTTTAGCTAACACCAGTATCAGCTGGTTTCTGGTCACCAAATTAAAACTTCAAATTACATGACCTTAATAATTTGGGCACTTCTTTTCTTAATGTATTGCAATTTGTGATTTCTTTTCTAGTTTAAGTGCCTTTTTCTTGTCACTGAAAAGGCAACTTTTGAAGTCCTCACTGGTTTTGAATTTACCACATTTACATACTGTGACTCAAAAGAAATCTCAAAAAAGGGCACACATAAGAAGTGTATGGGTTGTTTAAGCCCTGATGAAAATGTGGCCAAGTGTAGAAACTGTCAGAGGCTTACCAAAAATCTAGGGAAGATAAAACCAGAATCGTCAGTATAAGCTTTCTAAGAGAACAGAAACAGGCCAACAGAGTTTGTGTTAAAGATCCTCACCTATTCCTACAAACGCCTCAGGTAAGCATTCTGTTTGTCCTTAGGTGGCATCACTTGGGGATCACGAGAGCTTCACCTCCAACGCTCACAGCTCCAACAAAAAGCACTCAAAAAGTAACAGCGCAGGAATCGTGGCCTCTCCAAGACCCATATAAGTTTGTATTCATCCTCAAAGGTCAAGTAAGATTACATTTCCTGGACAGGCTCACAGCTCCGGGCCAGAAGCAGTAGGGCTTGGAGTGGAGATCTTCTAGTCAAGTTCTGAATTTGAGCTGACACCTCCAGTATTGACTCGGGAGTCAAAACCAGCTACAAATTCAGCTGAAACTTGAGTACGTTTTGTGCCAGTGCTTGCCACAATGTCAGCCTCATGGTTATGATCAGGCCTATGCCATTTGGTATTGCATCACAAAGTCAATTCATGCACCACTACCTCTGGCATGCGAAGAGCAGTCAGAGGTACAGTATAACTTCATTTATCCGAATGTGCTGGGGGACAATAAAATTGTTTTGATAAACGGGGTTTCAGATAAGTGAGGGAACTTTACATTTAAGTCTGTTAAGCTGGGAGAAACACCACAGTTTCGAATAACAGAGTTTCAGATAATTGAGGTTCAGATAACTGGGGTTTCACTGTACATGAATTTGGCTTCTGGTTAAAACCCTGAAACCGCCATTATTGAATAAAGCCTAATCCTGGTGCAGCTGACCAGCCACCACTTGCCTCTATTACAGCACTGTTTAGTTTATTTATTTCACCAGGATAATGCTCCATTGAGCAAGCTCATTTACAAGGAGGGCCTGGGTAGGACAGCATGCAATATAAAGCAAGAGACAGCAATATACAGCAGTCAGATAGAGCATTATACCATGTTACAGATCTGCGAATAGCAATGTAACATAACAATTTTATAACTTGTGAGTACATGTTATATTACAAAGATACAAAGATTGAGTACATTAGAAAAGGTTTGAAGAATACATGTAGCTTACAACACGTGATAACTTTAAATACAGAATGCAATGAACAGTCATTTGTTTGTGCCATTACACATACAAGATTCATTACACAGTTTTTCTATAAGAGATTTGAAGACAATACGATTGATCAGTCTGGTGAGTTTGAGGGAAGTTTATATCATGTTCCACGTTGTAGGAATGACGCTACTTACTGCCATTTTACCATATTGGGTAGTGACTCTTGGAATGTCATAGAGAATATATTTGTTTTTCCTCAGTAAGTAGCTGCTGTGGGACCTACTGAAGAGAGATCAGTGATATAATCAGGTATGTTTTTGGTAGCTACTTTGTAGGTCCACATGTATAGGTTTTTTAGCATCCTTCTAGCTACTGAAGTCCATCCCACAGTCTCGTACAGGACACAGTGATGTGTTCCTGGTGCCATACTGGAGATGCATCTTAGTGCCCTATGGTAAAGCATGTCCAGTTTATGTACACAGGAAGAAGAGCATCGACCGTAGATTAAGTCACCGTAATCCGATAACGGGATAAATGTAACTTGCACTAGCCTCTTCCGGGTGGTCAGTGGGAAACAGCTCTTATTTCTGTAGAAGAAACCTAGTCCAATGCTTAGTTTTTTAGGAAGTGCCTCTATAAGTGTAGAGAAGGTCAATCTGTTGTCAAGCCATAATCCAAGGTACTTTAAGCTATTTACCTCCTTGAGTATGTCACCTAAGAGGGTAGTTATATTAGGTGTAGATGTACTGGGTGGGGCAGTAGACGAGAGAACATTACCGTAGTCTTTTCTGCATTTAGCAGTAGTTTGTCATGTAAAAGGTTTAGCTGTAATTGGTTCAATTCTGATTGTGTCGTAAAGATTCAGTTTAAAAAAAGAAAAAAAAAACTTTGCTGACACCTGGAGCCCAACCCTGGTGCTGCTAAAGATGGCCACCCCTCACTGATTCTGACAATGGGTGCCCAACCCCCGTGTCGGGAACAGTCAGTAAAAAAAAAAAAATAATAAAACAAACTTTGCGGACCTGGGAGCCCAACCCTGCTACCACCGAAGATACCCCTTCCTCCTATTCTAACACCAGGTGCCCAACCCCAGTGTTGGATAAAGCAGTTTTCCAAAAAAGTTTTTATCCCTTCCCCCCACTAGCATTCATACCTCCCTCTTTCCAACAACAAAGCTCTTTAACTCCCGTCCCCTCAGCCCACTAGCATGCCAGTCTAACCCTCCTCCTCCCATGTCACCCATAATAAATAAATAATAAAAAAAAAGATGGCAACCAGCTAAGCCATCCTATAACCTCCTCGGCTGTCCACTGTCTGAATGAATGAAACTGTGACTGAACAGCTGACCACAGTTTTATTCACTCAGATGGAGGCCAGCCAATGAGGAGAGACAAGGACTATGCCAGTCACTGTCTTTATTTAATTAATTTACTTATTATGGGGAGGAGGGTTGATTGGGGTACTAGTGGCTAGTGAAGGGGATTATATAACTTGGTGTTGGGGATGGGGGACAAGGGAGGTACGGGTGCTAATGGTTGGAAGAAAGGGAAATAACTTTTTTTATAACTATATCTGGTGTCATAAGGTGGGACCTCGTTGAGGGTGGGGGGATACCACTGAACATTAAGGATTCTTTGACATGGAGAAGAATGTGGAAGGGGGTATCACTGGATTCCAGGGATACCTGGACATGGGACAGGGTGTTGGGGGGGTACTATTGGATGCCAGAGACATTTGGTCATGGGGCAGGGTGTGTGGCAGAGGGAACCACCAGACACCAGGGACACTTGGACATGGGACAGGGTGTGGGATAGGATACCAAAGATGCCAGGGATACTTGCACATGGGACAGAGTGTGTGGCAGGCCACTGGATGCCTGGGATATTTGGCCATGGGTCAGGGTGTGGCAGGGTGGCACCACTGGATGCCTGGGATATTTGGACTTGGGGCACGGTATGGGAGGGATGCCCACAGGATGGAAGGGATACTTGGACATGGGGTAGGGTGCGGGGCCTGGGGGTCATTGGAAGCCAGGAATACTTGGACATGGGACAAGGTGTGTGTGTGGGGGGTACCACTATATGTGTCAGGGACATTTGGACATGGTGCAGGGTGTGGAAGGGATAATACTGGAAACCAGAGATACTTGGACATGTAGCAGGGTTTAAGGGGTGGGACCCCTGGACGCCAGGTATACCTGAACATGAAGCAGGGTGTAGGGAGTGGGACCACCAGTCCTAAGGTATACTTTGACATGGGGCAGGATGTAGGGGGTGAGAACCCTGGACTCCAGGAATACTTGGACATGGGGCAGAGTGTAGGAATGGTGTGCCACTGGACACCAGGAACTGCTTATACAGAAGTTGGGAGGGGGTGAGAGTTGCAGTGGACACCACGGACCACTTGGAGTAGGGTGAAAGTGGGTGTGCCAGTGCACTACTAGGACTGTTTGGCACAGGGTTGGGAGTGGCACTGTGACTAGATACTGCTTGCTAGTAATAGTACTGACAATGTTGGCCAGAGAATGGCACCGTCAATACAAAGTAGTGTATATCCATTATTAAATTTCCTTTTTAAAAAGGAATTTCATTGCAAAAAACTACATTCAGGCATCAGTTAAGGTTGCCCCATAATGACATAAAAATCAAGAAATGCAATGTTAGGATGATAAAAATTCCCTTGGGGCTCGGTTAATCGGTGGCATGGTGGCATCCCGTGACGCAGTATTGTCATTGCTTTAACCTCGGCTCCCTTCCTCTAGGCATTGGTGTGTGAGTTTTTTCTGCTTCTGGAAAAACACTGCATGGTAACACCATTACAAATTGTTCAAATTCCGAGATGCATCATGCTAAAGAGTGACCAAGGCCATGGGGAAGTTCTTTACCCTAATGTCACATTTCCTTACTTTTGCGGCATTAAGGGCAACCCAAACTAATGCCTAAACATTAGTTTTTTGCAATGAATAAAGTGTCACTTCCTTCCTCTTGCTATCAAATCCCCTTCCTATACATCTCAGCATTCTGTTTGCCTTCCTTTATGCTTCACTAAGAAGTGGACTTGAGGCTGTCACTAAAGATGATCCCCAGCTCTCTCTCTTCAGTTGTCTGCACCACCCTTACTCCCATATCCAGTAGTCTGTTTGGGGGTTCCTTCTACAATGTGCATCACTTTTCACTTTTTTGCACTGAACTTAGTTGACATAATCTGGACCACTTTTCTTTTTTTCTGTTTTTTTAATAATATATGTTTATTGATTTTTAGTAGACAGAAAACATAACAAAAGCTGCTGGATCACTAAATACAGAACAGAGTACAATTTTGGCTGGGCACATACATGAACAGAAAAGAGCTAGAATGATAACCTATAAGCAGATGGCCTATTTACGGGACAAAGTCAGCCTTATTAGTTGACATGTACATCACTCATCGGTGCCACAGTAATTTAAATGTTTCTGTCTGATACGTGCCGTACATTTTTCCATGGTATATAGGTCATTCATTAGTTGATGCCAAAGTTGTATTACGGGGGAATCTTCCTTCAGCCATATTTTGGTAATAACTTTTTGTCCAACAAGATACAAACAGACAGCAGACTTGATGGACCTTCTGTCTCCCTCTGCCGTCAACTTTTTATGTTTCTACGTTTCTGGACTGTGATTGACGATACCCATCCGGCATATCTGGTCACAGTCCAGTGTACTGTTGTTGGTCAGTTAAGAAACCTAAGGTTCCTCCAGCTTATATATTCTTATGAAACCTTAAGAAAAATACAGTTATGTAAGAACTTACCGTAACAGTAGATCTTCGAGAGAGGCTCTTGCAGTAGGTAATTACATATAGGACTGGAGCCGTCAGGCGCCAGGACTATACGGAAAAAATTTCTAGCTATCAGTCTCTGGCAGGGGACGCCCACGCCAGGTGACCAACATCAAGCAAACGCTAGTATAAGGGTGGTCTCACGCCCGCCTTCCAGTTCTTTCGCCAAGGCCAAAAGGAAGACGAGAGAGAAGCGGATATTACCCTTCCTGGAAAAGAAGCTGAAAAAGCTAAGGGGGATGGAGGGCGGGAAGGTATTAGCTACTGCAAGAGCCTCTCTCGAAGATCTACTGTTACGGTAAGTTCTTATGTAACTGTACTATCTTACTTCGAGAGGGCTTTTGCAGTAGGTAATTACATATAGGACTGAGTCCCAAGCAGTCTGGAACAAAGAAAAGCACTCGGGAGGAGGAGAACTACCAACTAATAAACCTCCGGCTGTAAGGGTCTAAGAAAGAAGACCTTGCAAAACAGCCAACCCGAAGCCTGCTCTATGGCGAGAGGCAATGTCCAAACTGTAGTGTTTCATAAAGGTATGGACAGAAGTCCATGTTTCGGCTGTGCAGATGTCTACCGCTGACACATTCTTGAAACAAGCAGCAGAGGCAGCCAGTCCTCTGGTGGAGTGGCCTCTCACTTGACCCAGCAGGGTCTTGTGGTACTTGTCATAACAGAAAGTGATAGAGTGAGCCAACCACTTCAATAGCATTGCTTAGAAACTGCATTGCCCTCTCTTTTGTGAGCAAAAGAGACAGAGCTGATCTGACTTCCTGAGATCCTTAGTCCTAGAGCTATAATATCTCAGGATCCTGTGAACAACCAAAGTATGCAAGAGGTATTCCCCTTCATTGGAGTGTTGTGTAAAGAAAGCAGGCAGCTCAATGGATTGGTTCAGCGTCAATTCCGCTACCACTTTAGGGAGAAACTTAGGATTGGTGCGCAGTGCCACACGCTCCTTGTGAAAAATCAAATACGGGATTTTACACATCAAGGCCTGAAGATCGGAAATTCATTGAGCTGAAGTAATGCCACTAGGAAGAGCGTCTTCCAGAAGAGGAACTTTGAGTCTGCTGTAGCCGCCAGTTCAAAGGGAGGCAGAGTACGCTTTTCGAGAACAAAGTTCAAATCCCAAGGTGGTGCAGGATCACGGATGGGGGTCTTAAATGACGAGCCCCTCTGAGGAAGGTCTTAGAGACTTCCAACTGTGGAAATGTCCTGTCACCAAAAGGGGCATGGTAGGCCGAAATGACCGACATATGGACCTTCAAAGAAGAATGACTGAGACCCAGGTCAAAGATGTGACGCATGTAGTCCAGGACTCTCTCAACTGGGCAAGAGAAGGGCTCCAAGTCCTTCAAAGTGGCCCATATCGAGAAACGCTTCCACTTCATAGCGTAGGTGGCTCTGGTGGAAATCTTTCTGGTCTCCACCAAAATGTCTGCGACGAGCAAAGAAACTCCGAAATGGGCTTGGACTATGTCTGCAGGAGCCACGCATGCAACCGAAGGGATTTGAGACCTGGATGGACCAGAGTCCCCTGATTCTGGGTCAGCAAGTGCTGCAACAGAGGAAGAGGAAGTGGAGGTTCCTCTGAAAACTGTTGCTGAAGAGAGAACCAAACTTGCCTGGGCCAGAATGGAACGATGAGTATCATTCGAGCGCCTTCTGATTGGAGTTTGTGTAAGAACCTCGAGATTAAGGGAATCGGAGGGAAGGCATAGACAAATCTGTCCTTCCAATAGAGAGACAGAGCATCCCGCCAAAAAATGCCTCGTCTTGGAGCGATCAAGCAAAAGGCGGGAAGTTTTGAGCTAGAGGAGACGCGAACAGGTCTAACTGAGGGGTTCCCCAATGCAGGAAGACTTCGTCTAGTACCTCCTGATCCAGCTCCCATTTGTGGGCATCGGCTGATGACCGACTGAGGTGGTCCACCAGCATATTGTCTACTCCCGGAACGTGCACTGCCATCAGGTGAAGATTGTGCTGAGCCGCCCAGGCCCAAACTCTCATTGCTTCCCTGCACAGAGGGTAGGAACGAGTTCCTCCCTGCTTGTTGATGTACCAGACTATGCACATGTTGTCCGTCTGGATTGCTAGATGACCGTGAAGAATACAAGATTAGACAGCTTGAAGAGCATACAGAACGGCTCTGAGCTCAAGCACACTGATGTGTAGAGTCCGCTCAAGACTGGACCAGGAGCCTTGAGTCCTGTGAAGTCCCAGGTGGGCTCCCCAGCCTTCTCCTGAGGCATCTGTCGTCAAAGTTTGGGAGGGAGGTTCCAAGCAGAATGGAACTCCCCGGCAAAGGTTCTCCTGCACCATCCACCAATGCAAGTCCGTGATCATGGGGTCAGAGACCAGAACCTCCTGGTCTAGGTCGTCCAAGGTCTGGTCCCATTGAGACCGAAGCATCCACTGAGAGATTCTCATATGGAGCTGAGCGCGAGGGACGGTCAGAATTGCAGCCGCCATGAGCCCAAGGAGGTGAAGGACTGACCAGGCACCGACTGTTCTGTGGCTGGACAACAGACTTGTTTGCGCGTGAAGGGTGTCCACCCTGTCCAGCGGCAGAAAGGCTTTGCCGATGGTCGTGTCCAGGATCGCCCCAATGAACTGAAGTCTTTGACAAGGGACCAGATGGGACTTGGCCTGGTTGATGTTGATACCCAGGCTGGTGAAAACCTTCCAGGTAAGGGAAAGAGAGCGCTGGAGTTCCTCCCTGGATGAGGCTGCCAGGAGTCAATCATCCAGGTATGGGAAAACCAGTACCCCTTGGATACGCAGGTGGGCAGCTACCACTGAAAGACATTTGGTGAACACTCGTTGGGGGGGGGGTGTCGAGGAAAGATCAAATAGGAGGGCCTTGAATTGGTAGTGGCCCCCTGAAAAGAAAACCGGAGGAATTTGCGTTGGGAAGGGCGGATGGGGATGTGCAGGTAGGCATCCGGCATATCCAAAGCACATAGCCACAGTCCTGGCCGAAAGAGCGGCAGAAGGCTCTGTAGGGAGAGCATTCTGAAGCGCTTGTACTCTACGAACATGTTCAGGGAGCTGAGGTCTAAAATAGGCATCACGTCTCCCATTTTCTTTGGAACTAGGAAGAAATGGGAATAGTACTTGGTCCTCCAAAGGTGAGTGGGGACTGATTCTATCGCTGCCCTCAAGAGAAGGGAGGATATTTCTTCCTGAACCAGAGGAAGATGCTCCCGGGAGTAAGACTTGGGGGGTGGTCTTCTTGGTGGTTTCTGAAGATACTCGATTGAGTGTCCTTCTGCTACCAGCTGGAGCACCCAAGCATCCGATGTAATCCTCTCCCAGCCCGGCAGATGAAAGGAGAACCTCCCTCTTACCAGTTCCTCTCCAGAGTCCAGAGGCTGTGGGAGAGGAAAGGAGTCAGGAGATGTGAGGCAACATGGCGGCCGAGGCTCATGCAGATTTTTTGGGTGGTGGAGTCTTGGCTGCTGTAGGGGCCCGATGCTTATTGGCCCGCTTGCCCTGAGGTTTCGCTTTTGGCCGAGAACGTTTGTAAAAGGGGCGACACTGTCCCTGAGGGGGCCTGTACAAAGAGTCAACAGACTTAAGTGCAGTGCCCTTCTCTTGCAGGTCGGGGATGATGTCTTTGACATCTCCATCGAACAGCACCAAACCCCTCAAGGGCACATCCTGAATAGTGGATTGCACTACAGGGAGCAATCCTGACACCCAGAGCTAGGCATGACACTGAAGGCCCACGGCGAAAGCCGAACTCCTACCAGCAGTGTCCACTGCATCGTACGTAGCACGTAGCATGTGTCTACTGGCCGAAAGAGCAGATCGGACGAGATCAGCCACTTCCTGCTTGGTTTCAGATTCAGGAAGGGAGTCTAATTTGGATTCCACCTGACTAAGGACAGCCTTCTAGTAATCCTCCATATGTGCGACATAATTCAGGGCCCCGATTCCTAGTGTGGAAGAAGCGTACACCTTCTTCCCATACTGGTCCAGAAGACGGGATTCCTTGTCTGGTGGAGATGAGCTAAGGTGCTTTAGGTTAGCCGACTGGCCGTGAGCGGCGCTAATCACAACAGAATTGGTCTTCGGGTGTGTATTCAATGAATCAACACCCTCAGGAGCCTGGTATAGCCTATCTGCCTTCCTCGGAAGGGGGGCTACCATGGGCAGTTGTTTCCAAATAGTGGAAACAAGGTCTGCGTGAGGCTCGATCCAAGGTGGAATCAATGTTGGAGCTGTTTCGGGCAGATCCAAATGAGCAGCCAGTTTCTTCCGCTATGGATCTGGTCCAGAGATTGCCACTGGTGGACCTCTTGGATCTTTCTCAGCAACTCCAGAAAGGAAGGAAGGATCTTCCAGAGGAGACTTCGGACGGTCTGGAGAGCGAGGCTCGTTGTCAGGATCGGAGCACCCCCCGGAATCTGAGTCAGAGGTTTCTGAAGAAGAGTGAGAAGAAGACTCCATCCCGCATGGGGGAGGAACAGACCCCTTGAGCAGCCCTCGGGGAAGTGTGTCCTCCCCGGCACTGGCACCTGAGGGCTCACCTCTGGTGTCAGGCGGGGGGGGGGAGGGAGTCTCTCGTCTCCGGCGAAGAGTATCCAGTACCGGGACCGTCGTCGGTAGATGGCTCTCCACCTCCCTGGTGAGTTGAGCCTTGGCCTCAGCCCACCAGGCAGCTAGAGTCTCCATCAAATCCACCAGCGGCTGAGGGGGCGGTGGAGGAAGAGAAGGAGGGGGATATGGATACTGGGGCTATCCATAGGGTGAGTATCCATAGCCCGATGGCGGGAAGCCTGGCATCGGGTACTGAGGTGTCGGGTACTGTGGCACGGGATACTAAGTACCTGGGAACCAGGGGCTCTGTTGGCGCAGAAGGCCTGGAAAAGGCCCAGCAGGCAGACCCAGAACAGGTGGCCCTGTGGGCATTGGGTCCGGCGTTGCGATGGAGTCTGGTAATGGAATGTTGCCTGGCGTCGGAGCCGGCGTCCGAGGGTTCAGCATCAGGGGATCCAGTTCTGGAGGGGGAACACCTGACAGCAGCGTACTGACATCCACTGTGTCGCCCGGGGAAGGAGGTCTAAAATCCTTGGGGTCCAACAAGGGAGATGCTGGGGCCTCGGAATGCAGCGGCAAGTGCTGTGGCGAGCCGGGAAAGGTGGACTGGTTGGAGGGGTCTGGCGTCGGCTCTTTCGCCGTGCGATCGTCGGAGGGGCCAATGACTGTCTTACTGGCAGGATCCGGGTGGGCGTCGGAGGACCCGGCAACCGACTTATCGGAACCCGCGCCCGGCGAAAGCCGTGATGGAGGGGCGGCCCCGGCAGGCGGCTTAGGGGTTGTGCGTGCCCCAGAAGGGGTCGACAACTTATCAGCTTTGTCCAGGCGGACATCAGTGGCACCTGCGTCCGACTTACTGGAACCGCTCGACCCGGAGCGGTCGCCTCCTTTTTCCTGGAGGCTCCCGAGGGGCCCGAGCGTGAGCCCGATGGGAGGGCCGCTGCCTCCTTGGAGGCCTCCAAGATGGCCGTTGAGGATCGGGTACGGTGACTCCAGCCGAAGTTGCGGTAACCGTGGAAGTGGAGTCCCGGTCCCGGTGCTTCTCCTTTCTCTTGCGGTGACCCTCAGGCGAAGTGGAGGCCTGCCTTAGCTTCTTCAGCTCCTTCTCCATAGAGGCCATCTTCTTTTTTAAAATATGGGCCTCCAGAGATTGCTGCCTCCGTTTACGGGTGGTGGCTTTGAATTTCAGGCAGTGCTGGCACTTCTCCACGGGGTGATCTGGACCTAGGCAGAAGAGGCACAGGGAATGACCGTCCTTATGCGGGAGCTGGGTGCTGCAAGAGTTGTGCTTGTTCTTATGCGAATCGGATGGTGTAGGGGATGACATACATGACGTTTTGTTATGAATAAATCGAAAAAATGAGAAAAGAATTCGGTTTGAAAGACTGATGACTGACTGACGAGCAGAGGAACTTAACCGCGAGGTGCTATGGCAAGCAGATGGTGGGAAAGAACTGGAAGGCAGGCGTGGGGGACAGCCCCTTTATACTGACGTCGGTCACCTGACGTGGGGGAGGTCCCCTGCCAGAGACTGCTAGCTAGAAAGTTTTCTGTGGGGTCCTGGTGCCTTACGGCTTCAGTCCTATATGTACAGTAATTACCTACTGCAAGAGCCCTCTCGAAGTAAGATCTAGATACACAAAAGTTTATGGAGGCTTTGTTGAATTTTAATTGGTCTTATTTAAATAAATTTACTCAGGTTGAGGATGCTCTATTGGCTTTATGTCATCAGTTTAAATCTACTTCTGATGTCTTTGTTCCTCTCAGAAGGTTAAAGATCAGGGGGGATAGACAACAGTGGGTTAATTCTGATCTCTTGGAGTTGCTCAGGGATAGAGATAAAAAGCGGAAATGTTATCAAAAATCTGGTGATCCTGCTGGTTTAATATCTTATAAACAGGCCAGGAATAAATGTGAAACTATGATTAGAACTCTTAAGAGGCATTATTTTTTGGAGAAACAAAAGCAGCTTGGAATTGGTAACGTCAAACGAGTGGTACCGTGTGCTCTGGGAGTTCGGTGGTGCTCTTACAGAGTTTACCAACTCAAAACAACATACAAGAAATAATCAGGCACTCAAAATACTGAATTACTCCAGTGCAAATTTAACTGTCAGCAGAACAGCTTTCCAGACCAAGTCCTGCGCTTCAACCCTAGAGTGGGTCTTCCTTAGGAGCAGAGTGGTAATGTGCAAGACACATGGAATTTAATAAATTAGCTTCTTGGTAAACAAAAAACAACTTCTCCATCAAGTCTGAATACTGACTCTGAAGTGAAGGGGGTGGCACTATATGTGAAGGAAGGACTGAAGTGTGTAAGGGAGGAAGGGGAGGAGGGTAGTACAGAGTCACTTTGGATGCAAATCCAGGATTCCAAGAATAGGATTCTTAGAATGGGAGTGGTGTACAGGCCACCATCTCAGACGAAGGAGTTAGACAGGGAACTAGCGGGGACAGATCAGGAGGACCTGAGAGAAGGGTAGTGTGGTGATTGTGGGGGACTTCAACATGTCAGGAGTGGACTGGAGCACCCCAACAACCAGGAACAGAAGGGACAGGTACTGCTGGATGCCTTCAGGACAGCTTCCTGCTGCAAATGGTCAGTGAACCAACCAGGTTAGGAAATACCCTTGACCTTGTGCTGGCAAATGGGGACTTTGTGGAGAGAACTTACAGTGGAGGAAC
The DNA here is from genome assembly GCA_016271365.2 of Neoceratodus forsteri. Lineage (NCBI taxonomy): Eukaryota > Metazoa > Chordata > Ceratodontiformes > Ceratodontidae > Neoceratodus > Neoceratodus forsteri. The sequence goes on from CM057449.1 coordinate 488,469,351, forward strand.
CGCTGTCAGGGAGTGACCACTGCTCAGTATGGCTCACATTGGATATGGGCAAGGAAGAGTGGAATCTGGCACAATAGTGCTGGACTTCAGGAGGGCCGACTTTGGGAGGATGGGGAAGTGGTAAAGGGTACCTGGCCAGAATTCAATCTAGTATGGACACTAACCAGAGGTGGGAGCTCATAAAGCTGGGGATAGTGGAGGCAACCAAACCTGCTGCAAAGCCCAGAGCAAGAAGGCTAGGGCTAAGAAACCGATCTGGTTGAGCAAGGAGGTCATGGAAAGGTAAGGAGGAAAAGAGCTGCCTTTAGGAAGTACAAGAAAACAGGGAGGGGAGGACAGGGAGGTGCCCGGCAGAATCGAAGGAGGTGACAATGGCAGTAAGGGGAGCCAAAGCATCTACGGAACTCAGGCTGGCACAAGGCATTAAGAAGGGGGAGAAGGACTTCTTTAAGTACATCAGGGAGAAAAGGAGCTGTAAGGACCACATAGTAAGGATTAGGAAGGAGGGGGGTTGGGTGGAAGCAGGGTGCGATAAGGCGGAAGTACTAAATGAGTACTTCTGCTCAGTATTTACTAAAGAGAAGAGGGGGGGTGACATCTAAGGTGGGAGAAATGGCAGAAGCAGGGGGAGAAGTGGTGACAGATGGGGAAATCATGGAGAGCAGAGTTCGAGAGGGTTTGAAGGCACTGAGGGTGGACAAGGTGCCAGGTCCAGATGGCATCCACCCCAAGGTACTGAAGGAGCTGGCAGAGGTCCTTGCAGGACCTTTGGCAGACCTATTCAATGCCTCACTACATTGGAATGTGACAGCCTCAGGACTGGAGGATGGTTCATGTGGTGCCCCTCCACAAGAGTGCCCCAAGGATGAACCGGGAACTACAGACCAGTGAGCCTCACATCCATCGTGGGTAAGCTAATGGAGACTATCCTGAAGGAGAGGCTGGTGGCCCTCCTAGAAGCCAAAGGACTACAGGACAGCAGACAGCATGGCTTCATACGTGGCAGATCCTGCCAAACCAACTTGGTCGAGTTTTATGACTGTGTAACTAGGCAACTGGATAGGGGCCATGCAGTGGATGTCCTGTATCTGGACTTCAGTAAGGCATTCGACTCAGTGCCACATGGAAGGCTGGGAAGGAAGGAAGTTAGTAGGCACAGGGGCGGGTGCAAAGCTGGTGAGATGGGTAGGAAACTGGCTGTAGGGAAGGCAACAGAGGGTGGTGGTGGGTGGGGCGCTCACACCCAAGGGCAGTGATGGCGGTGTTCCACAGGGCTCAGTGTTGGGACCAGTGTTGTTTGGGATATTCATTGCAGACATATCATGGGACATCAAGAGCAAGATCAGTCTGTTTGCTGATGATACCAAGGTAGGCGGTGGTGGATGACCTAGGGGATGGAAGGGGTTGCAGGATGATCTGGCAAAGCTTGAAACCTGGTCAGACACCTGCAACTGGGCTTTAATGCCAAAAGTGCAAGGTGCTGCATTTTGGGATGAAGAACCCAAGGAGGAGTTACCAGCTAGGGGGAGTGCAGCTAGCCCAGACAGAGAGGAGGAGGAGAAGGATCTGGTGTGCTCATTACAGGGTCAATGAACAACTCGGCACAATGTAGGAAGGCAGCTGCAAAGGCCAACAAAATGCTGGGTTGTATTGCAAGGGTATATCCTCGGGAGGGAGGAGGTGATTCTGCCACTGTATAGGTCATTAGTTAGACCACACCTGGAGTACTGCGTGCAGTACTGGCGTCCGTATCTGAAGAGGGACATTAAGTTACTGGAGGGGGTGCAGCGCAGAGCGACAAAGATGATCAAGGGGCTGGGGGACTTATCATATGAGAGGAGGTTGAAGGAGTTAAACATGTACTCACTGGAGGACAGGAGAGACAGGGGTGACATGATTGAAACCTTTAAATACATGAAAGGAATAAACAAGACGAGTACAGAGGGGCTGTTCAAAGTAAGGGAGAGGGGAGGGCCACCAGGGGCCATGATATGAGACTGGAGCGAGGAAGGTTCAGGAGGGAGATGAGGAGACACTTTTTACAGAGGAGTTAGACAGGGAACTAGCGGGACAGATCAGGAGGACCTGCGAGAAGGGTAGTGTGGTGGCTGGGTGGAATGCGTTACCTGCTGAAGTGGTATGCAGTAGAACAGTGGACTTCTTCAAACGAGGATGGGACAGGACAAGGGGGAGGGTTAATGAAGGGGAAGGGTAGAAGGGAGTGGCAGCTGCAGAATAAGGGGTGCTAGCTGCACATTCGAACAGACTTGATAGACCTCTAGGCCTTTATCTGCTGGCAAATTTTGTATGTTCGTATAACTGAGCCTCTTAGAATGGCTGAAGAGTTTAATAGTTACTTCTCGGACTTATCTGCCTATGTTCCCAAAACCAACAATGACCAACTTTTAGGTCAAGATGGGTATAATTCTACCTTGCCTATTTCTCAACCAAAATTTTATTTTAAGGCACTTTCTCCGATTGAAGCATTATCTTATTTAACTGGCTGTAGTCCTCGCCAACATGTTGCTAGTGATGGGGTGGACTTCAGGCTCGTAAGGATCGCCGCAGATATCCTCCGTTTCCCACTTTCTATCATTTTTAATCTTTCTCTTTGCACTGGCCGCTTCCCCGAGTCTTGGAAGCAGGCTACAGTTGTACCTGTTTTCAGGTCTGGGGATGCGTCCAGTGTAAAAATTACCATCCTATTTCTCTGCTTTCTCCTTTGTCAAAAATTCTGGAGCAAATCGTGTCTGACCAGATGACTGATTATATTGTGAAGTATGATCTACTTACTCCCGGCCCAGCATGGCTTTGGGCGGAGCATAAGTAATGACGGCTCTGGTTGTCACTGCACTCCACCTGACCTTAGATCTTGGCCATTTTCGTGGCTGCCTTTGTGAACCTGACCAAGGCCTTTGATCTGGTCGACCACGGTATGCTTCTAACAGCATTATCTAACATGGGTTGGTCTCCTGAGGTCCTAGGTTGGACCAGGAGTTATCTTATGGACTGTTCCCAGACTACGAAAATAATGAATATTCACTCTTCCCCTGCAGCAGTTTCACTGGGTGTTCCTCAGGGTTCAATTCCGGACCTTTACTATTTTCTTTATTTTAGAATACTCTTCCTTTAGTTTGTGTTATTACCCAAATTTTTCTTTATGCTGAGGATGCGATGGTCCTCACGAGCAGCCCTAACTTTGAGGACAATTGTAGCCATCTTGCATGTGACCTTGATGCAATTCAGAATTGATTTATTGGTCTTAAATGGGAAAAAGACCAAAACTACGTTTTTTTTAAGTCCGAGACAGAAACTGGTTTCTTCTCCTAAGCTAATGCTTCAGACTTTGGGGGTAAGACTGTATTGAACAAGTCACTAGTTTTAAATATCTGGGGCTTAATCTGGATGAATGCTTAACTTAGGAGTCTCATATTGATTTTGTTGTTAAACAGGTTCATCAAAGGTTTGGGGCCTTATACAGAATTAATCAATTGTTGGCTCCTTCTACCCGCTTGAAATTGTCCCAGAGTATCTTATTATCTATTGTTGATTATGGTTTACTTTTTTATTACTCTACTAATCAAAGACTTCTAAATAAAGTTAGGGTACTTACTAATCAGATTGCAAGATTTGCTTCTCAACTGCCAAAGTTAACGCACCATTGTAATCTTTATAATAAATTTGGATCGTTACAATTAGATCAGAGATTTCAATATCAAGTAGGGATTATTGGGGCTGTGAAGCCCGAACAAGGTGGTGGCCAGTGGATAGTGATCAGCATTTTGGTGGAGTTTAAATTGCAAAATAAGAAACTAATTTGGGGCACCTGCAATTTTGGGTTAGAGGTAGTCATGGAGGAATCTTTACTTGACAAAATGGGAAACCCATGACAAGATAAGCAGCAAACTGAGGGTGCTAAGACGAAAACTCCGGTCGGCCACAAGATCTGGCCTACAGAATCAGATCACCACTGCAGATTATCCAGAAGAAGAAACGCTTCAATCCCTGGGGCTGAAAATAAAAGATTAACATCCTCGGTGATGGGCCTCTCCGATAAAATTGATAACCTAGCCACTCAGGTGACTACAGTGGAAACTGGGCTGGATACTGTCTCTACAGCAACTGGGAGGCTATGAGCGGGCCGATGTGACTATAGAACGTGACTGCGGTCATCAAGGAAAATGGGCACTCACGCACCAGGCTGGAAACCCTTAAAACCAAACAAGGGCAATGAACATCCGACATGGGTCTTCCGGAGGGCAGCGAGGGGGACCACTTGCTGTTATTCATACAGGAGTGGCTACAGCAGCAATTTGGTGAGGAGGTAGCTGAGTGCACTCGAAGAATCCAAAAGGCCTACAGAATTGCCAAGGCCAAGCAACAAAAAACTCTACCGTGTGACAGCCAAATTGTGCACCTGTATCCGGATATTAGCTATGCTAGACGGCAGCGGAGAAAGCAATTCAATGGTACCAGAGCTATACCGAGGGAAGCCGGAATATCACACAGAATCATATTCCCAGCCAGATCTTTGTTTTTTCCGACTCGAAAGATGCTATGTATTAAGCCCAAAAGCAGGTTCCAAGGAGGTGATGAAATGAACCCAGGAAAGACGTATCCTCAGAGGACGACAGCGAGGCATGAAGACATGAGGATTAAACCTGTTATTCAGTTGACATGAGTGGATGGAATTACCCTTTCTGCTGGCAAAACTGTATGTACTTTACACTATTTTATTTTCTAGGACTGGGTTGGAACATCCACGACGGACCCTAAATGACTTTCTTGTTGTTTTTGCAGTTACCTATTGGTGTTACGTTTAAACTGCTGACTTGAATGGATACCCTTATAAATATAGGGCTCTCTCTACGTATTTTTGTTAATTATACTGTTGGCTATTAGCACCTAGCCATAAATGTTTCTCTGTGGGGATGTCTAGTTTTATACCACCAAATTTGTGGCAGTAATTCATAATTTTGCACTATCTTACAGGAGGATTGCACAGTTACTGCACCTACTGCTGATTAATGCATGGAGCTTTTCTCCTTTTTTTCATATGAGGAAAGAGAATATATTGGGCCTAACATATTGATCTTTGAAGAACATTTCCATGCTGTTCATGGGCTCATCACACAGCTTCTTCGTATAGTTACATCTAATGTTGAATTAAAATTGGAATACCTCTCATGATGATGTATCTTTAAGCAGCAGATGGTGTCTTTTTATGTAATCAGGAGGAGTGGCAACCTCAATTTGTTTTTATATATTCACATCTGTCATATCTCTGCTTGTAAACTGTACTTCAATGTTTACTTGAAATAATAAACAAAGTATATATATATATATATATATATATACATATACATATATAAAAAGTAGGGATTATGGTAAAAAAAGCTTGCCCTTGACAGGACACCGATTTGTTTCCATACTTATTTTCCCATACAGTTAGTATCAGCTCAGGTACATAATAGATCTTCATGTAATCTTACGTTTTCTGTGCCAACTATGAAAACAACATTAGGTCAGAGGTCTTTGTTATACAGAGTTCCGTCTGCCTATAATGCTCTTCCGATTGATCTGAAAAATCCATATTTGTCACTAGCAGTTTTTAAGTTGAAATTGAAGATATGGCTGGTTACCAAAAGTAAATGTGAGTGTAATAATGTGTGATGTATTTTTCTTGTATTGCTCTGTACAAAAGAAATGGGTATTTATTATAAATGTTTGTGTAATGTATTTTGTACAATGTTTTATATATTGACTGTATATTGATATTTGTATGTTCTTGTTCTTTTTGTATCTGGTCGCCCATGTAAATGGGTCTTTGGCCCATGGACTTTTCCAGATTTTAAACAAACAAACATATCTATGAAAAGGACTAGGTATGTAGTGATATGAAGGGTAGGGCTAAATATGTCCTGTAGGACAAGAGAGGGCTACCAAAATGGTGCAGGGCCTGCATGAAAAGCCCTCCAAGAAGAGGCCCAAGGAACTGAATATGTACTCTCTGGAGGAAAGAAGGGAAAGGGGAGATATGATAGAAACATTCAAATACCTAACAGGTATTATTAAGATACAGGGAAGTAGCATTTTCCATAGAAAAAGAAGCTTGAGGACAAGGGATCATGCTATGAAGTTGGGGGGGGGGGGGCTCAGAGGAAATGTGAGGAAATACTTCTTCAAGGAGAGGGTGGTGGATGCCTGGAACAACCTTCCAGTGCAGGTTGTGGGTGCTAAAATGGTGACGGGATTCAAACATGCATGGGACAGATACTAGGAGGCCTTGGTAGTAAGGCACGGGGAGGAGATGACCGAAGATCAAGTAGGGGCTGCGGTGGCACAGCAGGCAGGGAAAACTGAGCAGACTAGGTGAGCCAAGAGGCAGGGGTAGTGCTAAGGGTGTGCTCTGAGCGTGGTCCATGATTATAGGAGCACATTTTTGCTTTGTAGAAAATGTAGTTATCTGTACTCCTCTTATCTTTTAGAAGCACAGTTAGAGGAAGGAGTTCCAGGCAGTGGGAGGGTGGTGGGAGAGTCCAGATGGGACATCGGAATGAAGATCAGGCTTTTGTTAATTTGGCAAAGTACAGAACTAGATTGGCAAGCTACTGAGTAAATGAGAAGCCACCAAATTAGTAGGTGGGCCAGCAAGTGATTGTACGCTGCTGCATGCCAGCACAGGCTAGTATGTAGAAGGGCAGGCAGAGTATGAGTATGAGAGCAGCTGGTAGACAAATACCCACGTAGGCTGGAAGGTAGGGGATGGGAGGGTGTGGTTTTGAAAGCTTTTACTAGCTGGTTAGAAACAAGTGTATGGACACGTCAGGCGCCACTTCAGGCAGGGAAACAGCATATGTGCACACTGGCTATGAGACAACATGCAGCCAGGTGGTAAACAAGTGTTTTTGTGTGGAAGAATGGCAAGGAGGGAATGACTGTATTGACTATGGGCCAACAGTTAAATGAAAATGAGGTGACTGAGCAAAAAAAAGGAAAGATTATACGTTTTACTGTCAACAGACAGAAGAAACCTGCATGCGTCAAGGGAATTCCTGTTGAGTAATATATAAAAAGTAGATGGGAGCACGGCCAAGGTCTGAAGGAGCACAAATTTCAGAGTACGGTTTTGATTTACGTGCCCCTCTGATTTGGAGGAGCACATCAAGATGAGTCCTTAATGCCACCCCTGCCAAGAGGTCCTTATCTGCCAACAACTTCTGTGTTTCTACATAATTGTATTTCTAATGCATCCCAGAATATCCGAACTTTCAGGCAGAAGCAAAATATATGTGCACGTTATGCTCTAGTTGCACCACATGTTCTCCAACAAGCAGGTGTTACAGAAGCAGTAAATTTCGCCTTCTGTACCCTAATATAGAAGAATCTTGTTATACATTTCCATGAGTACTCCTTCCAGATATAAGATGAAGTAGGTCTATAAATGTACAAAAGATATCTGTTCCAGGAACTGCTATCTATTTCATATCCAATGTATGTTTGCCATCTAATGCACAGGTATTCTAGAGTAACCTGCAAGCTCCATCAGAGCTCTATACAAATGCAATATCAATGAATTTAAAGAGGTTCCAGCAATGATATTAAGTACCAGTGAAATAATCAGAGTTATAGGTGTAGTAGGACGGTTTGCAGCTCGTTGTTTTAGAAGAAAGCTGCGGACCTATATGTAGCAGATATAATCCATAGATCTCCAGTGGTATTTGGTAATAAGAGTTGGGAAATCCAAACCCTTTGAGCCTTGCATGGCGTGGACAGGGGAAAAAAAACAGAAGCACTCCATATAAAGGAAAAAAATCATCCATCTTGGCTGGGGTAAATGATGCATTCTGGGCCAGTGGTGTTATTAAATATTGGAAGGGCAAGAGAACGGGATGTGCCATCATAGTACTCCAAGCTGCAGGGGGAGTAGCTGTAAAGGAATTTTCTAAAGGACAGAGTTCAGTAGAGGTACAGGGTTGCAACACTCCTCTAGTTATTGGATACAGCTCTTCTTCAAGCATCTCTAGATCTTTCCAGAGAGTATGATAATTTGAAGAGAGCCAGTAGAGGACGGTGCGGAGTTGCGTAGCAGTGTGGTAGTGGGCCAGGTGGGGAAGAGCTAAGCCTCCTTTAGATTTTAGAAGTTAGAGGGTAGTAAGATTAATTCTGGGGCACAAATCCGCACAAACAATGTAAGAAATTATTCTGTTCCAAATCCCAAACTTGCTAGACTTGTAAGGGGAGAGGTAAGGTTTAGGCAAAATATAACACCCGCAGAAGAATATTCATACGGACATATTCAATGCAATGGATTAAGGGGCGGTTTGACCGTTTTTCTAGGTCTCTTTTCATTTCTCTTACTCCGTCTTCTGTGTCCACTCTGTCACAGATACTGTCATCAGCAGAGATACCCTTATACTGGATTCCCTCTCCAATGTCACAAATGAAGATACTGAAGAGGACTGGTCCCAGAACAGATTCCTGGGGTACCCCACTTGTGACTCCACGGGCTATAAATGCATCCCATTGATGACCACTCTGCATATTGACTTCAGGCCAGTTCCCTATCTACCCGGACAGTTTTTCTCCTAACCCCATGTTGCCCAGCTTTTTTATTAACCTTGTGTGTAGAATGGAATCAAAGGCCTTGCTAAAATCGAGGCATACCACATCCACTACTTGGCTCCATCCACCGCATTTGTGACTCAATAAGTTGATGGAACAGAGCAGGCACTACAGAACAATAGTCAGGGGACCAGGAAGGAAGGTGGAAATACAGGGTACAAGGTGAAAGGGAAGACTGTGGGGTAGAAGTGAAGAGTGGCAGGGAAGCAGGTCGAGTTGCCATGAACAACTAAATAAAGGGGGAGGAAGGCCAAAACATGTTGGGGTGAGGGGGAGTCACAATGTAGGGGGCAGTGGGAGGAGGTACATGTAGTGGAGGGGAGGGGTTTTGGAAGGGAGCGAGCACAGAAGGGACAGAGGAGGAGGAGAGCAGGTGGAGGCGCAATTGAAGGAGAAGGAAGGGGGGAAAGGGCAGTGTAAGGAAGGAGAGAACACTGAGGAAAAGGGGCTCGTAGGAGGGCAAACCATGGGGGAAGTGCAAAGGATGGGGGAGCGAGTGCTTGTAGTAGTGGATTCTATGCTCAGGGGGTGAGATGAGGAAGTAAAGGAGCAAGGACAAGCCGAACCTGGGTGGAGTGTATGCCAGGTATGACAGTGGGGAGAGTAAGGTAGTGCATTTAGAAATGTGTGAAGAAGGTGGTCGGGAAGCCTCACATCATTGTGCACCTAGGAAGAAATGACCTAGAGGGCAGTACAGTGGAAGACGGACAGGATAGGTTCAGAGAAGTGGGGAGTATCTGCAGTCGGGTGGGAAGCTCAGTGACGTTCTCCGAGGTACTCCCAGTACCTAGGGCAAGCACGGTGAGGAAGCTAAGATTATAGGAGTTTAATGGGTGACTGAAGGGGTGGTGTGCACACTGTGCAGAAACGGGGTATGGGGTAGTAGGGGAGTGGGGTGAGACATGGAACAGTAAGGGCTTTATGCCAAGGATAGGCTGCATCTCAGCATCAAGGGTACAAGGGCATTGGGACAGGGGCTGGAGAAGTACATTAAAAACAACACAGTTTTAAACTGAGGGGGAGAGGGCTTAGTCGGATAGCAGGAAGGGGGCACCTTCCAGAGAGGGAGGAGGAGAATGAGGAGAAGTTACCAAGATAAAAGTGGAAGGGGGAGAGATGAGAAGAGGAGGGGCGGGGCACAAGGTGGACTGTAGTATCCTTAAGTGCAAGGAGCTTAGCAAACAAGGTGGTAGAGTTCCAGGCAAGGATGGCAGAGGGAGAGGTAGATATTGCTGCCATCTCAGAGACCTGGGCCACCCAATACCATGACTGGGATCTTACAATCCCAGGTTACAAGGTGTACCACAGGGACCGGGAGGGGGAAGGGGTGGCAATTTATGTCAGGGAGGGGATACTGTGTACTAGAGAGGAGGGGGATGAGGGGGGGCCAGAAGCCATATGGGTATTGCTCCAAAGCCCTAAAGGTAAGAAGCTCAGGATAGGGTGGTGTACAGGCCACCCTCACAGGGCAAGAAGGTGGATAGGGAGCTGGGGGAGCAAATAAGGAAGGTCAGTGGCAAGGGAAATACAGTTATAGTGGGAGACTTCAACCTACCTGGGGTTGACTGGCAGACACTAACTACAGCACATGCCAGGGAATCGGTGCTGCTGGAGGCTATACAAGACAGCTACCTAGTGCAAGGGGTGATGGAACCTACTAGAGAGTGGAACATACTGGATTTGTGCTAACAAATAGTGATCAAGTCCAGGATGTGGCAGTACAGGACCCTCTAGCAGGAAGTGACCACCGCTCAGTGCGGTTCCTCTTCAACACAGGGAGGGAGCCGGCTAAGACCAGGAAAAGAGTGTTAGACTTCAGGAAGGCAGATTTTGCCAGAATGGGCAGCATCCTAGAGTGTTATTTAGCTAAAATTAACTCAGTGATGGATGCTGAACAGAAGTGGGCAATCATCAGATAGGGGCTGAATGAGACCACGAACACGTGTGCCAAATCTCAGAGTAAGTAGTCCAGGTCCAAAAAACCTAGCTGGCTCAACAAGGAAGTAGAGTGGAAGGTGAGGGGAAAAAAGATTGGCTTTCATTATCTCACTCAGGCCTGGATATGCCTGTAGGTGGCATCTGAAAGCACAGTCACTCAGGCCAATAACGACTGTAGACGTAGTCAGATGGCTTTCACTCAGGCCTGGAAACGTCTGAGGAAGTCAGCAGTTTTTACCTAAATATTAAAAACACTGAATTGCTTAGAATTGATTGCATAGCACCATTAGAAAGGTAATTTTGTGCTGAACAACTCTGCCACTGATACTTTGTGTCTATAATGTATACTTTAGGAGTTATTCACATTTGTTTATGGTATGGTATGCATGGCTGACATTTGTCTCTCAAGCCTCACCTAAGCACCTTGAATAAATCCGAAAAAAAACCTCACAGTTTTTTGGTATTTCAAGTAGTATAAAATAAAAACTGAATTGATTACAATTGATTGCATAGCACTGTTAGAAAGGTAATTTTGTGCTGACATTTGTTTTCAAGCCTCACCCAAGCAGCTTGAATAAATCCCCCCAAAAAAGTTTTTTGGTATTTCAGGTAGTACAAAATAAAAACTGAATTGATTACAATTGATTGCATAGCACTGTTAGACAGGTAATTTTCTGCTGAACAACTTTGCTGTTGATACTTTGTGTCTATCATGTATACTTTAGGAGTTTTTGCATTTGTTTACAGTATGGTGTGCATGGCTGACATATGTCTCTCAAGCCTCACCTAAGCACCGTAAATAAATCCCCCAAAAAAACCCCACAGTTTTTTGTATTTCAGGTAGTATAAAATAAAAACCGAATTGATTACAATTGATTGCATAGCACTGTTAGAAAGGTAATTTTGTGCTGAACTACTTTGTCACTCGTACTTTCTGTTTAGGACTTACGGTTCATGAGGTATTCACATGTGTTTGTGGCATGCTGATTATGGCTTGATTTTACTTAGAAAGGCCCAGGATGCAGTGTTACGAGTATACAGGAAACAAGTGGTGGAACTCTCAAAGAGCTCTTGTGCAGTGAATGAGTTAAGTTAAAAAAATTGGGGCATCAGGAGGATAGGGAGGTGTTTACAAAGGCATCTAGGGAAGTGACCAGGTCAGTCAGGGCAGCAAAGGAGCTGAATTTGGCTCAGGGGATCAGAGAAGGGGAAAAGGGGTTATTTAAATACAAAAGGGAGAAGAGGAGTTGTAGAAATGACATTGTTAGCATCAAGGAGGATGGGCGGAACAAGGGGAAGAACAGGCAGATGCACTTCTCTTCGGTGTTCACAAAAGAAAGGGATGGCTCAATGCCGCAGGGGAAAGGGGGCAAGGGTGAAGGGGGGGTAGAGACAGCAGATGGGGTTATCCAAGAGGACAGAGTTCTGAAGGGCCTTAAAACCTTTCGGGTGGACAAGGCACCAGGACCAGACGGTGTACACCCAAGGGTCCTGAAGGAACTGGCAGAGGTGCTGGCAGGCCCTCTGATGGACCTCTTCAACACCTCCTTGGAGACAGGGAAGGTACTCAAGGACTGGAAGATGGCTCACGTGGTGCCCCTTCACAAGAGGGGACCCAAGGACCAACCAGGCAACTACAGACCAGTAAGCTTGACTTCCATAGTGGGGAAGTTGATGGAGACCATTCTAAAGGAGAGGTTCATAACCTTTCTCGATAGTAATGGTCTACAGGTTTATCTCGGGAAGATCATGCCAAACTAACCTGATCGACTTCTTCGACTGGGTCACTAGGGCAGTTGACAAAGGCCATGTTGCGGATGTCCTGTACCTGGACTTCAGCAAGGCTTTCAACTCGGTGCCCCGTGGGAGGTTAATGAGCAAGCTGAGGGACATGGGGGAACATGGGTGTGGGGGAGAAACTGGTGGGGTGGGTTGAGAGCTGGTTGCAGGGCAGACAACAGAGTGTAGTTGTAAGGGGGGGAAGACATCCAAGCCAAGGGCAGTAACAAGTGGGGTGCCGCAGGGTTCAGTGCTGGGCCCTGTTTTGTTCAATGTCTTCACTGGAGACATTGCAGAGGGGGTCAAGAGTAAGATCAGCCTGTTCACAGATGACACTAAGATTTGTGTAAAAGCGGACAATGAGGAAGGGAGGCAGGCACTCAGGGAGGATCTAGCTAAACTCGAACACTGGTCTAGGGAGTGGCAGTTGGTGTTTAACGCTAAGAAGTGCAAGGTCATGCACCTCAGAGTAAGAAATCCCAGGACCAGCTACTGGCTGGGGGGAGTGCAGGTAACAGCTTCAGAGGAGGAAAGGGACTTCGGGGTAATAGTCACTGGGGACATGAAGGTATCAGCACAGTGTAGGAGGGTGGCAGCAAGGGCAAATAGGATGCTGGGGTGCATTGCCAGAGGGATCACCTCTAGAAAGGAGGCAGTCATCCTGCTCTTGTATAGATCACTGGTGAGACCACACTTGGAGTACTGTGTGCAGTACTGATGCCCATACCTCAAAAATGATGCGAGATTACTGGAGGGGGTGCAGCGCAGGGCTATGAAAATGACCATGGGACTGGGGGAGTTGCCGTATGAGGAAAGATTGAGGGAGTTCAACATGTATTCGCTGGAAGAGAGAAGGGAAAGATGGGATATGATAGAGACCTTTAAGTACCTGAAAGGTATAAACAAAGTCAGACAGGGAGGATTGTTCAGTTTAAAAGGGGGGAAGGGTCACTAGGGGGCACAGTCTGAAGTTGGAAGGGTGAAGGTTCAGGAGGGAGATGAGGCACTACTTTACAGAGAGTGTGGTGGTGAGATGGAACGCACTGCTGGAGGAGTTAATCGAACTGAGGACAGTGGATAGCGTTAAGTGGGGTTGGGATAGAATCAAGGGCAGGATTAGTACAGACAAGAACACAAAGGTGGGAAGACCAGGAAAGGGGAGGAAGGGAGGGGTCTGGGTGGGGCTGGGGCAGCTGTAGTAATATGAAACTAAGAGCTGCACAATCGGGTAGACTTGATAGACCTGTGGGCCTTTTTCTGCCGACAATTTCGTATGTTCATATGTAAGTAGATCAAGTTGCTTTGGAAAGATGTCCCTGCTATAAATCAGTGTAGCCCACTGTCCTACAACTCATCTGCCTCCAAGAATTCCACTATTTCTTAATGATGGTTTCCAGTAGTCTGTCTACAATCAAGGTTACTCCAACAGTCTGTAATCTCTCATATCCTCCCAGTCCAACATTTTGTGAAGTGTCACCACATTAGCTACCCTTCAGTATGCCAAAACCACCGGGGAACAATTAAAAAAATTTGCCAATGGTGCTGCCAGGGTCTACCCCAACCACAGATGCCCCCAAGCTCCTTCACCACTCTAGATCGGGATCAGGTCCTTTGTCCACCTTCAGGGTTCTAAGGACCCTGAGCACCCTGTCTTTTGAGACTGGTCCTAACTCTAATCCTCTCATCCCTCTCTTTGGCCTGCACTTTGGTAGTGGCTACCCATTCTCCATGGTGAATACTCATCAAAAGTAATCATTCATTATATGTGCTTTTTCCCCATCCTCCCAACCCATGTCTCTACCTTCTTTAATGTGATACTACCTTCTGTAGCTTTCCTTTTTTAGGGCTGCAGTAGGTGTAGCCTTGCAGACCTCTTACTATAAAAAAAGGACTCAACTCATTCCTTCCAACTGAACAACATGTTGGAGTTGCACCAAAGTCGCCTCCGCCTCTGTGAAATCTGTAGAGCACTCTGCTGGTTGTCTCCAGTGGCACTGCACTATTTTGCACTGTGGCATCCTAATCACAACACTGGGGGATTGGGCACCCTGTGTCACTCTTCTGTTTCTGGGGGTGGTGGTGGTGGTGGTGCTGAGAGTGAGGGTAGAATGGGGGATATCTATGATTTAAAAGAAAAAAATGGCTGTCACAGCAGAACACGGCACACTCCGCCATGTCCAAACTGACTGTCACATGCTACTATGCATTTGCTAGAGTGTAGTGTCCATCTTGGGCACAGTGGAGTGTACCATGTTCCACCGTGACCACCATTTTTTCCTTTTTTTTTTGTAATTTTCTATTTAATCCCCTCTCTGATGGCCCACATTCTGGAGGGAACCCCAGCCCAGTCCCCCTCAACTTCCAACTGGCCAACGCTAATCATTTTCCTCAGGGCTTGCCTCTAATGGCATTTCCGTGGGTACCCGGCACCCACCAAAGACCGATCCAGTTCTGGTCGGTGCAATGACTGGTCGGGAAGTGGGACCTGTGAGCCCCTCCTTCATCCTAGTTTTTCTCCCTCCAGAAGTAGGGTGTGCAATGATGACAATCACAGTGCCACGCACGCTCCCGTGCGCGTCCCCTTGGGCGTCTGCCCCATCTCTCCCCACTATGGACAGCATCCGTGTGCCAGCCCCCAGGCTCCCCTAGGGGCCAGGCAAGCACCCACCACTGAACACCCCCCTCCCCTGAGGAGAGCTGTCCCTGTGGCACTCGATCCTCCTCCTCGCTTCCCGACCCCCAGCTACCTGCTCGCACTGCAAACACGGGTCGCCAGTGTGGTAGGAGGTAAGGTAGGATGCCTCAGCCCTCCATGCCACCGGGCCGGCTCATTATTTTCTTTTAAATCATAGATATCCCTCCAAACCAACCCTCCCTCTCTCCCCCACCCCCGATACAGAAGAGTGAAGCTGGGGGGCCCCACCCCAGTGTCGCCATCAAGAGTCCTCTGTGTTTTTCTCTTTCATATTCCCCACCGACCCTCCTTTCAGTGCCCCCAAAACAGAAGAGTAAAACGGGGTACCTAACTCTCAGTGTCATGATCCAGAATCCTCTGGGGTTTTTAATCCTGTAAAAAAAAAAACATCTCATCGATGTCTTTGTGCCATTAGATGCCCCCTCCCCAGCCCGACCCTCCCACTCAGCACCCACCATCCTACAACCCTCCCAAGCTCTCACTTACCGATTGGGATTCCAATGCTGTAATCCTCTCTGGACCACAGACACATCTTTACTCTTCAAAGTCGGACCGCAAACTGAAGAAATAGGTATACGGTTCAATGTATTTCAATGGGGTTTTGAACTTAGTGGCACAACATACTAACATACTAATTGCCAGCAGATTAGGCCTTACGGTCTATCGAGTCTGCTCGAACCTCAGATCCCTAGTTGGGTGCCGAGGCCCTCCCCCCTCTGTGTTCCAGAAACCCTTATCATCCATTCCCACCCCCTTGGGCCAGGCCATCATCTGATACATCCACTTTCTGTGTCTGTCCCACCCTCTCTTGAAGCCCTCCACTGTGGATCTCTGAACCAGCTCGCCAGGCAGTGCATTCCAAGGGTCCACCACCCTCTCAGTGAAAACATCCTCCTCTTTTCCCCTCACTCTTCCACCTTCCAACTTCAAACCATGCCCTCTGGTGATACCTCCCTGCTTTAATCTAAAGATCCCTCCATGTTTACCCAATTTATTCCTTGAGGTACCGAAGACCTTAATCATGTCCCCCATCTCTCCTCTCCTCCAATGAAAACAGGCAGAGCTCCTCAAGTCTGTTCTCATACGTCAAATCCCCTAGTCCTCATATCATCTTAGTTGCCCTCCTCTGTACCCTCTTCAGGAGCTGTATGTCCCTCTTCAAGTGTGGTCTCCAATACTGTACACAGTACTCAAGGTGTGGTCTAACCAGTCCATTGTACAGCGGCAGAATCACTTCCCTGCTCCAAGAGGTGATCCCCCTTACGATGCATCCCAACATCCTGTTTGCCTTGCTAGCCGCTCTCCTGCACAGCTCAGAGTTATTCATACATGCATACACCATGATCCCTAGGTCTTTTTCCCCTATTGAGGCCTCCAGCGCCTCCCCTCCCAGGGTGTACCTGTGTTTAAGGTTTCCCCACGCAAGATGTAACACCTTGCACTTGGTGATATTGAAATTTAATTTCGATGTGTGAGCCCAGCTTTCCAGGGTGTCCAAGTCCCCTTGCAGGGCCAACCTCCCCTCTTTGCCCTCAACTACTGTTCCCATCTTGGAGTCATCAGCAAAGAGACTCATTTCACATCCTATACCCTCCCTGATGTCCGATATGTATGCATTAAACAGGATCAGACCCAGGACCGAGCCCTGCGGTACCCCACTACCAACCTCTCTAGGGTTCAAGAGCTCCCCACCGACCACTACTCTCTGGGTGCGTCCAGCTAGCCAGTTTTCAATCCATCTGACCATCAAAGGGCCTACTCCCAACCCAAACTTGGGCATTTTTGCATATTTTTGGCCCACATTTCCAACATTCCTTCTTTAGGACCCTACCTCATGAACAACTGGCAGATCTGTCCTGAAAGGTGATTTTGCGGTACCTGTGGGAAATATTCTCTGCCCTTGTTCATGAGGTAGGGTCATAAGAAGGCTATGTTGAAAATCTGGTGTACAAATATTGAAAAACAACAAAGTTATGAGCCTAGGTTGAATTTTGCAAACGCAGGCTCCTAACGTTTTGAAATCCTGGCCAAAATGTTTTTTTTTTTTGTTTTGTTTTTTTTACATCCCGAAAGATGATTCTGCGGTCCCTGAGCTAAATCACCTTTCAGGCAGGGGTTAAGAATTTTCTTTGCCCTTGTTAATGAGGTGGGGTCACAAGCAGGCTATGTTGAAAATTTGGTGTAAAAATATTAGAAAACAATAAAGTTATGAGCCCACAGTGAATTTTGCGAACACAGGCTCATAATTTTGGTAATTTTCAATATTTTTACCCCAAATTTACAACATAGCATATATCTTTATAGCACTTCATGAATGTCACAGCTGTCATTTTTCAAATCCTGGCCAAAATGTTTTTTTTAATATCCCGAAAGGTGATTTCATGGCCCCTGCACAAAATCACCTTTCGGGAAGGAGTTGAACATTTTCTCTGCCCTTGTTCATGAAGTGGGGTAATAAGAAGGCTATGTTGAAAATTTGGTGTAAAATATTAAAAAACAATAAAGTTATGAGCTTACATTGAATTTTTGCGAATGCAGGCTTGTAACTTTGGTAATTTTCAATATTTTTACCCTAAACTTACAACACAGCCATTTCTTTACAGCACCTCATGAATGTGATAGCTGTTATTTTTCAACTCCGGCCCAAAATGTGTTTTTGCATACTGAAAGTTGATTTCAGTCCCTGCACGAAATCACCTTTCGGGCAGGAGTTAAAAATCTTCTCTGCTCTTGTTCATGAGATGGGGTAATAAGAAGACTATGTTGAAAATTTGGTGTAAAATATTAAAAAACAAAGTTATGACACTACATTGAATTTTGCGAACACAGGCCTGTAATTTTGGTAATTTTCAATATTTTTACCCCAAATTTACAACACAGCCATTTCTTTACAACACTTCATGAATGTGAGAGCTGTCATTTTTCAGCTCTGGCCCAAAATATAATTTTGCATCCTGAAAGTAGACTTCACAGTCCCTGCGCAAAATCACCTTTAGGCCAGGAGCCGAACATTTTCTCTGCCCTTCTTCATGAGGCAGGGTCTTAACAAGGTTATGTTGAAAATTTGGTGTAAAAATATTAAAAAACAAATGTTCAATATTTTTACCCCACATTCCTCTGCTGCAGCCCTATCAGCTCTGGCCAGAATATGTTTCATTAATGTACCCAAAGAAGGGTTTTTCTCCCCCCATGACGACCCCACCCCACCACCACCACACACATTATTCTCAGCTCTGTCTCTGCTGTACTTTTTCATACCATTATTCTGGTCTCTCTCATTTATTTTTAGATTATCCACCCATTTGGCCTCGCTGTTCCATGTATTTTCAAAATGCTACCCTTTTTTTTCCCCTTACGGTTTTCTCCCACCCCTCTGAAAAATCAGATCAGCTTTTTGTTCTTCCCGACTTACCTCATGCATAATGCCATCACCTCTCTTAAACCCCTCTTCACGACATCCCATTTGGCCTCTGCCCTTCAGCTCTCTCTACCCCTACCAGCCTATGTTTCAGCATTTCCCCCATCTTGTGGAAACCCACCCTTCTAAAGTGCAGAATCACATATTTTGAAATGCAGTGATGAGGTCCTGTGATTATGTTTGACCATACTGTACTGTAGTTACTGGATCCCAGTGACTCTCTACCTCTACTTCAAGACTAACAGAGTGGAAGCAGCGTGGTTCTGCAGTCGGGGAATGTCTTGGCATCTGCAGTTGGGAGCAGAGTGTTGTTTGAGATCAGCAGCAGTGAAGGAGGACAGAGTTGGCAGCAGCAGCATGGAGGGCCTGGCATCTGCGAAGAGAGTTGGAGTGTTGAGAGAAACTGCTGTTTGGTAAGAGATGGGAGGAAAATGTTGTAGAAGGAGGGAATTTTTAAGGTACTATTAGGCTGTAGTCCAGATTAATCTGTATTTTTTATGGAAAGGGTTTACGTGGCAGCTGATGTGATTGGTTTGTCAAGTGTGTTAAAAGGTACAGGGTGGCCCCCAGCAGCAACCCACAAATGGCCACCCTCACTCAAACCGCACCTGGACATCCTGCACCTTTTTGCTCGTATACTGCATATTTACTCCATCCACAATAATTGAGTATTGTGAGACCACCACTATGGTTTATCAGGAATCCTAGAGACTGCAAGGTGCATTTTGCAGTTTGTCGAGAGAACCCTTGTCTCCTGTTTTGCTTCCCTGAAACTACCCATTCATTCCGGTTGGGAAAAACTATCATGTCTTGTCTTCTCAGGTATGATGCCACCACTTCCAAGCATTTTGTGAATACTCTTCATGCCGATTTGAAGCCACAGGGAAGAGCTGTCAACTGGTATTGCCAGTTTCCTAGCTTGAACCCGATATATTTTCTGTGTAATGGCTAGACTGGGATATGAAAACAGGCATCTTTCAGATCCAGTGATCCTGAAGTCACGTGACGTGTTTCCTCAGGCGACAGCTGGTACAACAGCTCCAACTCCGTGCTTTAAGTTTTTTGGTTTAATATTAGTTTTCAGTCCTCTCGGCCACACCAGAATTAATTAGGTATATTTTGTTGGTTTACTGAGCTCCGAGACATCATTTTTTTTGGCTGTGGGCGTAGCCTATAGCCAACTTGCTCAAGCTCAGCTGGAAAATGTGATACCGTGGAACACACAAATTAGTACTTTCAGTGTATTCTTCCACAACAACTGAAAATCACTGCCTAGCTATATAAAATACTCCCTTCTCTCTATTGGGTTTCTGGAACTCAAGACCTGTCAAGTGCTTTTAACATAAATAACAATACACTGTTGCATCTAAGATTCCTGCCTCCTTACATGTGTCTAGCAAGCCTGAGAAACTCTGCTGTTTCAGGAAGTGTCAAATGCTTCTAACATAAATAACATCTGATCATTAAGATAAGGATTACAAAATTCCATGCCCTTTAAGTGTCCTGCTAGTCTAAGAATGTGTTTCTTTGAATCTGCTATACTGCATGTTAATGTAAGGTTGCCAGTTGTGGGAGGCAAAGGCGTATTTGTTCACAACCAAAAATAAGGATAATGCTACATTTTCTTGCAGGGGTGCTGGGCACTAATGAAAGTGAGGATTTTTATTTTTATTTTATGCAATTGCATCTGGCTGTTGCTCTATTTGAAATCAACACAAGCCCCTCTAATCAGATTACATCTGACTGCTAGGGTTGTTCTGTATAAAAGGTTTTTTTTTTTTTATTGCAGCCTATGTTTGTCTGTAGGCAGAGGTGTTGGGAGGATGTAATTATTTCTAGT
Source organism: Neoceratodus forsteri (assembly GCA_016271365.2). NCBI lineage: Eukaryota > Metazoa > Chordata > Ceratodontiformes > Ceratodontidae > Neoceratodus > Neoceratodus forsteri. The sequence goes on from CM057449.1 coordinate 488,489,646, forward strand.
GAAAAGCTAGAGACTAACAGTAATACCCTCTATTTAGCTACAGGGAAAGAGATGGTGCGGGATGTTACAGTGTAGGCTTCCCCACAGTGTGATGTATATAGTGCTGATGAAAGGTGAGGGACTGACAGCACTGGAGACTGAAGCTGTATGTTTGTAGGCAAAGGTATAGAGAGGGCAGGTACATTGCAGACTCAGGGAAATGGAAAACTGGTTAACCAGTAAAATCACACTAAACTTAAGTTGTTTCCTGGTGTGAACTGGGAGCACAAGGAAGTCAAGTAACTTGCTCAGGGTCACATGGTATGCAGGCTGGGGCTATGCATTAAAACCTAGGTCTCCAGGTTTGTAGGTCAGTGTCTAACATAAGACTTAATCACTCTGTTGTGTATGTTGCTGGTGAAAGGTGGGGGGCTAGCAGCACTGGAGACTGAAGCCCTATATTTATCTGCAGAGACAGTGCAAGTAAGTACAGAGTAAGCTGAGGCTCCCCCACAATGTGATGTTTTTAATGCTGGTGAAAGGTGCCGGACTAACAGCTCTGAAGACTGAAGCCCTCTGTTTACCCAGAATGACAAGTATCATTCACGTCTATTCAAATTTGTGATAAACATAAACAAATGTTCACTGCATGTAGAATATCTTTTATTTACTTGGTATTTTCTCCCATGTACTGTATTATACAACTTGCACATCTCAGTCGCCTTACCTGATCATCAGTTTAAATAAAATCAATCAATATATACGTACACACATACATAGATACATGCATAAATAACTAAATAAATAAAGTGTGCCCCCTGTGTGATGTATTTAATGCTTATGTGAAAAGTGAGAGACTGGTCACTTATAGCACTGGAGACTGAAGCTCCCTGTTTGCTGGGCCATGAACAAGGCAGGTACAGTGCAGATTTAATTACTCTGTGAAGTATTTTATTCTGGTCAAAAGTGTGGGACAAACAACACTAGAGACTGAAGCCCTCTTTACCCAGATAGACAGGTGCCATGCAGGTGTGCCCACTGTGTAATGCATTTAATGTTGATGAAAGGCAAGGGACTGACAGCACTTGAGGCTGAAGCCCCCTGTTTGTTTGTAGGGCCAAGAACAGGGCAGGTACAGTGCAAGCATATGAGAATGTGTTTCTCTGAATCTTTTTTCAGCTTGTTTATTATTGCAATGTGACTTGCTGTCTTTGGAGACTAATAATTTACTGACATGCCTTCCAACAGATACAGCATCTAACTGCAGAGCAGTTTAAAATTACATTCTTAGTCATCACAGAAACATAGAAATTGTCGTCAGATAAGGACCACTAGACCCATCCAGTCTGCCCACAGGCCCTATACATTGTATATGGCCACTGACCCTATGTGATCAATGGGTTTTCATCACTCCCTTCCCTCTCAAGGTAACCTTATGCCTGTCCCAGGCATGCTTAAACCCCTCCACTGTGCTTGTCCCCACTACTTCCTGTGGCAGACTATTCCAAGCGTCAGCTACCCTTTCTGTGTAGAAAAACGTCCTCACATTACCTCTTAATCTACCCACCTCCAATTTCATATTGTACCCACTTGTTCTAGTACTTTTTCTACATTGGAAAATGTCCCCCACCTGCACCCTGTTTATACCCTTAAGGTACCTTAAAGTTTCAATCATGTCCCCCAACTCTCTCTTCTCCTCCAGTGAGTACATATTGAGGTCCTTTAGTCTCTCCTCATATGTTTTGGGGTGTAAGCCCCACACCATCTTTGTCACCCTTCTCTAGATAGTTTCTACCTTGTTTATGTCCTTATGCAGGTGTGGCCTCCAGAACTGCACATAGTACTCCAGGTGAGGCCTTACCAATGTTTTGTACAATGGCATCACCACCTCCTGCTAGTGATACCCCTGTCTATGTACCCCAGCATGCCACTGGCCCTCCCCGCCGCCTTTGCGCACTGCTTTGATACCTTAAGGTCATCAGAGATGATAACCCCCTAGGTCCCTTTTCTCCTTGGTGACAGTCAGCTCCTCCCCCCAATCTGTAGCTCTCCCAAGGGTTCCCGCTACTCAGGTACATTATTTTGCACGTTTTTGCATTGAACCTCAGCTGCCACATATCTGACCATCTTTCAAGCTTCTCCAGGTCCCTTCCCATTTTCTGCACCCCTTCTGGAGTATCCACCCTGTTGCAGATCTTGGTGTAATCTGCCAACAAGTAGATCTTTCCTTCCAGCCCCTCTGCAAGGTCACTAATGAAGACATTGAACAGGATTGGTCCCAGTACTAATCCCTGCAGTACCCTGCTGGTCACACCCTCTCCCCAGATTGTACCCCATTTGCCACCACCCTCTGTGTCCTGTCTATTAACCAGTTCCTAACCCAGTTCACTACCTTGTTTCCCATACCCAGACTACCCATCCTGTTAACCAGCCTTCTATGAGGGATGATGCTGAAGGCTTTGCTGAAATCTAGGTAGGCGATAGCTACTGCCCTTCCCTGATTTACTTCCCTAGTCACCCAATTAAAAAAATCTATCATATTTATTTGACATGACCTTCCTGCTGTGAATCCATGTTGCCTCAGATCCTGGGCACCCCTGGATCCAGGTATGCCACTATCTTTTCTTTCAGCAGTGTCTCCATGACCTTTCCCACCACTGAGGTGAGGCTGACTGACTTGCAGTTCCCCACCTCCTCACTACTGCTGCTTTTGTGCAGTGGGACTACATGTGCCCTCCTCCAGTCCTCTGGAACCACACCTGTATTGAGTGACTCTGTGAACAGGGCCACCAGTTCCCTTCGCAGATCCCTTAATATCCTCGGGTGGACTTCATCTCTCTCTCCCAATGTGTATATGTGTGTAGCAATGATTTACACTATTTCCTTTGAAGAGCTGATTTATGTTAACTCTTTTGGGACCTATCTAATTAGTGGCATTGGCACTCTCATGGTTTTATATTTGTAGGAAGGGTAAATGCTAGGCAGGTAATGTTTTAGGAGTTTTCAGAGGTTACAAGGGGCATTATAGGGGATTACAAAGAAATCATAGTGGTGTCAACTGCAGTGTTCTCAGATTGAACAAAACATTTCCCTGTAGGGCACACTCCTTTTCCCTGTATTTTCCATTTTAAAACTGGGACAAAACTCCTGTACATTTTCCTGTATGCTCAAATCAATACATGTACGCAACTGACTTCATTATGCCTGTCAGTAAAATCACTATAACAAATGTTAAGGCGGTTTTATGTGTTCTTATTTATTTTAAATAATAAACTCACCTGAAACATATCACAGAGGCGCTGGAAAAATGTTGGAATCGCTCAAGCTTTGCTCTCAAGGTTCACATGTCTCCAGAACCTCTTGATGGTATTATATAGAGAATACTGGATGGGCAACTATGCACAACCAGTGTGTTCTGCCACAGAGAGGTTTTGATTCCCTCTGACCTCGACAGCGAAGCTCGAGAGGTCCAAGGAAATCAGAACCCCAAGGTGACTGAACACACACGTTGTGCATAAAGTTGCTCATCCTGTATTTTTTATAGCGTATAGTAGTATTAGGCGAAATGTGTGCATTGTGTTTTCTTTCTCTTTTTCATACTGAAACTGACTTGTGAAGTCCCTAGAGATTCTAGAATACTGTCTTACCACATAATTAAATAGAGGAAAGCAACAATGTGCCAGCATTCCAAGTGGTTCTGCTGCAGTAGTGACATCACTACTGCAGCAGAACAACATAATGATGTCACTAGTGCAGCAGAACAAGCATATTCGAGGCATGGAATTCCATGCATAACAGCCACTATACACTGTATATAGAATAATGGCTGGGTAGGAGGTTATAATGAGATTTTACACCCTCCCTAAAGGGTCGGATGCTACATAAACCCCCGAGAGCGAAGCTTGAGGGGTTTATTAAGGCATCCCACCGAGGGTATGTGTAAAATTTGAGTTTTACACACCCGTACCCAGCCTTTATTTTATATAATTGCTGGGCAGCATTTTCTTGCCACAGTAACTATATAAAATAAAGTTATTTCTAAGGAGCCGCCGAACATTTGGGTTTCAGTGCAGTACGCGGCTCCTGATAAAAACAATTGCTCACTATTTTCATAGTTACAGCTTATGTTAAAAAAAAGTTGCCCAGTAAATAACTTACCATCGTTGACTCCAAGTGCGGTCAACTCCCGGGCGAACTATGCAGGGCTAAGGAATGGCAGCAGGTACAGAATAAAGGATGGGTGGCTGTGAATGCCTAGTGTGAGAGAAACCTGGCATGTGTTCACCATTATAACCCACAGGTTATAACAGTGAAATAAATATAACTGGGTTTCTCTACGGGAGAAAACGCTTCCCAGTTATTATGACCCTGTTACAATGTACTGACACAGGATAGCCTGGCTGAGATGCAGTATCTCATATTCAGGATCATACTTTTATCCATTTTGGCACTATACTGACACAGAATAGCTTTGCTGAGTCAGGGAGACTTTCAGAAATTATGAGGAACTGGCGAACCTTAAGTTGAACTTTACTAAGATTGAAGCCCCAATGCTTAACTTTATTCCCTCACAGAACCCGAAGGCTTCCTTTCCTTTAAAGTGGCATTGCACAAAATTTAAATATCTGGGAATCCACATCCCTCAAAACCTAGAACACTTAGAGCTAGTTAATTACGAGCCTGTCTCTTAATTCAGGACAACCTAGCTAGATGGGGTAACCTAAAGTTAACTTTCTCCCAAAGAATAGAAACCATACGAATGAATATTATCCCTAGGTTACTTTACTTGTTCCAGAATATCCCTATTTTTCCATCTGCTTTCTACTTCAAATCTATCTCCTCCCCACGTGACTTTTCTCCTTAACTGCCCAGATTCTCAAAATATGGCGCAATTTAAAAAAAAAAAAAAGAAACCTTTCAAACAGACCAGCTTGTTCTTTACCCTTATATCAGGAGACCAAAAAGTTTACCCAGCTCAGCTGGACATAACCTTTAGGAACTGATGAAGGCTCGGTCTTGGCTGCTTCTACCAAATAGTCAATAATTCAGGCATCTTATCCTTCGCAGACCTCCAATATAAATACTCTCTGCCTGACAGAGACAAATTTCGTTATGCCCAGGTGAGAAACTATATTTTGAGGCAAAAGCACTTCCTTACTTGCAGTCCCTCTCCTCTACCTATTCTTTGGGCCCTCTTTAGAGACACTTTGACAGGTAACCCCTGGTGGAAACTTATAGGCCATCTATACAAAATCATACGTGATAATCTGGGAGACTCTTCCAAATCAATTCTGGAAGCCTGGAATAAGGACCTACAAGTTAAATTCAAGTAAAACAAAAGTAGTGGCCCTTAACTCCTTCAATTTTAAGCAAGACATTTTAAATAGGGGTCTTGCATGGAAGCCATGATCCCTGAAATGCCTAGGTATATTTATTTCTAGATCTCCTTCTGATCTCGGCAAACTTAATCTTTATTCCCTGATTAATACAATTAAATTAGATCTTAAGCATTGGACAGGCCTCCCACCATCTCGCTAGGGCTGCAGCAATATTATAAAGATGAATCTGTTGCCGCGACTTCTTTATCCTTTGAGCATGCTGAATATTTTCCTCCCTAGGAAATGGTTTATTCAGCTTCAGAGCCTGTTTAATGATTTTCTCTGGCGGGGTCAGAGTATTCGTCATTCCTATTTTAAGTTAACAGTCCCACACCATATGGGAGGTCTTCGTCTTCCTAATTTTTATTTGTATTACAGCAGCCTTGACTATAGTAAATATCTTCTCGGGGTTGGAGTGTTGACAATATTCTGAATCAGGGTTATGTTCCCTTATGGCTCTGTACTGAGCAGGACCTGTGTCATAGTCTTGGCTTCCAACTTAAAAGCCTTTTGTATCTCGAACCTCACAGCTGCCCTCTTCTCTTCGATCTAGTTCCATTTATTGGTCCCGTCCAGCCCACTCCCAACTAAGTTCTTTTTTTTCCCCCCCAACTTATTTTCTGCTCCCCAGTACTGGAACTCTCTCTGGCCTCTCCTCTCGCCGAATCCGCTCTACCGCCCGCTGTGGACCCTGCCATCTTCATAGATGTTGCTTTCTCCACGAGCCCTGGACCCCTTATGGGCCTGAGGAGACTGAAGAGGCAGTGGCAGGGAACCAGCATTGGGCATGTGGCGGAATGGCACTGGGAGGGCCGTCGCCTATCCGGGCTGGAGGGGATTTTCAGTGGATGTCCCTGCTCCCTCCCCCCCCAAGCGTGATGCCCCGCTGATACCATGGCACATGGCAACCCTGCTGACATGAGCCATACTCGCTCCAACGTGTGGTCCGCATTCTGCAGCGTGCCTGCTCTCCACCGGGAGTCACTGGAACGCCAGACAGCCCAGAGCCCTTCCCCCCAGGAGAGGAGAGCTGCCCATCGGATGCTTGATCCTCTCCTTCCCCTGATGACCCCGGTGCCTGAGCTCACTCCTGAACTCAGGTCGCCTGTGTGGCGCGAGTGCCTCAACCCTCAGCGCCACCGGGCCAGACCCCAACTAAGTTCTTACTCTGGATTAGATTGCTACAAAGATATTTCCCAACCCATTATGGGAAACCTTAAATTTTATATTAATAAGTGTCCTATTGTGCCCTACTTTTGGCCACAGCTCCCATTTTCTTCTGTTGAATCCCTTGTGGAGGGCAACAGTATCCTTCCCTTAGTCTCACTACAATGACAATTAAATTTGTCTGGCTCCTTTATTTTCAAATATTACTACCTGACTCATGCTATTGCCGCCTATCTTGGTCCTGTTCCGTGGTCAAGGGTTGTGGGGGATAGTCTGGATCATCTTGTTAATATTGCCACACAGCCACACTCTATTGCTGATCTCTATTGGGCATTACATGGTCTGAACCCCCAAATTCCTACAGGAATTTGTTATTATTGGCAGCAAATTTTCAGTCTCCAATGGGATGTTTTTACTTGGCAGGCTGAGTGGAGAAACAGATATCGGCTGATACATTACAAAGTGCTACACAATTTGTATTTTACACCCCAGAAACTTCATAAGATGGGTAAGTTAACGTCTCCTATATTCTGTAGGTGTGGCCTCGATGAGGGTACCCTGAAAAAACAGGTTACTCACCTGTAACAGTAGTTCTAGGAGTGGTATATGTTGTTCATCCACACTGTCTGGCATTGTCCCTTTCCCCTTTAAATCTTGCCGGAAGTCTTCAAGCTGGCTCCTCCCACCCACCCCGGTGGTAAATACCTCGGCTCCGCCCCATGACGCCAGATCTAGCCCGCTGGAAGCAAGGTTGTGTACCTTAAGCCGGGGAGGCCGGATGGGTGCGTGTGGATGAACAACATATACCACTCCTAGAACTACTGTTACAGGTGAGTAACCTGTTTTTCTAGGAGCGTGGATATATTATTCATCCACACTGTCTGGCAGACTCCTAGCAGTTCTCCAGGAGGAGGGAGGCAAGGTGCACACCCCCTACTTAGGAAAAAGAGACTGAAGAACCGAGGCCCCAAAACCAGCATCACATCGTGACTCAAGGTCGATGTGGTAATGGGTAATGAAGGTGTTTGCTGACTTCCAGGTAGCAGCCCAACAGATTTCCTGGATAGGGATGTCCCTGGAAGCAGCCACCGGAAGCAGCAGTATGGTGGGTAGAATGAGCTCTTATCCCTCTGGGAGGCTCCTTGCCCGCCAGTTCATAACACAGACTTATGCATGATGTGATTCATCTTGCAATAGTCCGCTTGGCTGCAGATATGCCAGAAGCGGCTTCAGCGTAGGTGACAAACAGCTGGCGAACCTCTCCCCGAATTTCCGCTGTCCTCTCCTTATAGTAGGAGAGAGCACATCTGAGGTCCAGAGTATGGAGCCTGTACTCAGCATCCGAGGTGTAGTTAGGGTAAGATACAGGCAGAGTCAACACCTAGTTAAGGTGAAACTCTGACACCACCTTTGGAAGGAGTTTCGGGTGGGGGCGCAGGACAACTTTGTCCCTGTGAAAGACCAGACAAGGGGGAGTCCACCGAAAGTGCCTGGAGCTCCCCTGTCCTTCTGGCTGACGTGATAGCCACCAGGAAGGCAGTCTTCCATGACAAGTACGAGAGCTCACACTTGTGCATGGGTTCGAATGGCTTGCCCATGAGCTTTGCCAAAACCAGCAAGAGATCCCACGGAGGTGGAGGTTCACGCACCGGAGGGGATATGTAATCCAGGCCTTTGAAAAAGCGCCCGACCACTGTCTCCTGTGCCAATGTCTGCTGACCGGCCCGCGCCCAGTAAGCAGAGATGGCTGCCAGGTGCACCCTAAGGGTCGATGACCGAAGACCCCCTTTGGAGAGGGACCAAAGGTAGTCTAGAATGTTAGCCAGAGAGCAGGATAAGGGGTCCAGGCTTTTTCCCTGACACCAAATGGAAAACCTTTTCCATTTGAAGGCATAACATTTCCTGGTCGATTCCTTTCGAGATGCTTCCACCACGGTGTAGACATCCTCGGAAAGACCCAGAGCCTGGAACTCTAGCCGCTCAGGAACCAGGCTGTGAGATGCAGGGACTGAAGGTCCGAGTGGAAGACCTTCCTCTGGTTCAACGATATCAGGTCCGGGCATGTACAAAGCCGCTCCGGGGTCCTGCAGCTGAGGCTGAGGAGATCTGGATATCAGAACTGGCGTGGCCAATCTGGGGCTACCAGGATCACCTTCACCTTGTCCCTCCTCACCTTGAGTAACACCTTGTGGATCAAGGGAAATGGAGGGAAGACGTAAAGGAGGCCTGGGGTCCACGGCCTCGAGAAGAAATCCCCCTGCAGCAAGTCCTGCTGAGGGGGGCAGGCATGGTACAGCCTCAGCTTGGTGTTCTCCCTGGAGGTGAACAGGTCCACCAATGGTTTGCTCCAATGGCAGAACAGATCGTAAGCTACCTCTGGATGGAGAGACCACTCTTGGGATGTCTGGCCTATGCGGCTGAGAGCATCCGCCAGTTGGTTCGAGACTTTTGCCACATGGATGGCTAGGAGATCCACCTCCAGCCGGCTGACAAAGGTCCAGATCCGGAGCGCCTCCCTGCATAGCAGACGGGAGTGCGTGCTGCCCTGTTTGTTGAGGTAGTACATGGTCGTGGTATTGTCCGTCTGGACTTGAACCACTTGACCCCGGAGCTGAGGAGCGAAAGCTGACAGTGCCAGTCTGACTGCTCTGAGCTCCAACAGGTTGATGTGGCATCGGGACTCCTCGGGGGTCCAGAACCCCTGAGCTCTGTTGTCCCCCATGTGGGCTCCCCAGCCCAGTGAGAGAGGCACTGGTCGTAAGGATGACCGTCGGCTCAGGGCAGACAAACGGGATACCTTCCCGTAAATGACTAGGGATGGTCCACCATTGGAGAGCGTCCCACATCCTCTGGGTGACAGTGACCAGCTGGTCTAAGAGACTCTGACGCTGAGACCACTGGGCGGCCAGCTCCCATTGAAGGGGTGCATGTGCAATCTGGCCCAACAGACCACTGAGGTGCACGCCGTCATGTAACCTAGGAGGCGCAGGAACTCCTGGGCAGAACGCAAGTGCCCAACCAGAAATGATTGGGCAAAGGAGGAAAGAACCTCCACCCTGTCCACCGGGAGCCGAGCTCTGGCTTGACGAGAGTCGAGCTCTGCCCCGATGAAGCCATCACCTGAGAAGGCACAAGTTCTGATTTGGCCTCACTGATTAGGAGGCCCAGGTGGGAGCAGGTTCGGAGGGTCAGGTCCCTGGACCTCTCCACCTCCTGTAGGGAGGAACCCGCCAGGAGCCAATCGTCTAGATAGGGAGTGACATCTGGAACCCCTTGATGCCTAGATGGGCTGCCACTACTGCGATGCATTTGGTGAAGACCCATGGGGCCGATGACAGGCCGAACGGCATGGCTCTGAACTCGTACAGTGTCCCTTCGACCCTGAAGCAGAGGAACCGCTGATGGGACGGATGGATTGGGACGTGATAGAACGCGTCCTGAAGATCCAGTGAACAGAACCACATGTTTCACTCCAGAGATGGTATGATCTGGTTCAGAGTTAGCATCTGGAAGGTGCGAGACCTGAGATATCGATTCAGGTCGTGGAGCTCTACGATGGGGCACCAACCTCCCGTCCGCTTGAGCACCAGGAAATACCTGGACACGAAGCCTGGGTCTGAAGGAGGATCTGGCACTGGAGCTACTGCCTCCTTGTGGAGGAGCTGAGCAATGTCGTCCCGAAGGGCCGACTGAGCGTCAACTGAGATCCTTTCCTCCTGTGGGGCACTCGAACTCTAGAGGCAGTCCCTGCCGACCACTTCCAGAACCCACCTGTCCGAAGTGATACCGGACCAGGCGGAAAGGAAGTGGTGGAGCCGGCCCCCCACGGGAGGACCCAGAACTTGTGTGATGGGTGTAGGGGAGGCCACCCCCGACCCATCACTGTGCAGGCTTGGAGGAAGAGAAGGCACCTGGACCAGCACCTCGGCCTCCTTTGCGGGGGCTGTTGGGGACATTGCTTGGGCCTAGGGCGCCAAGCTGGAGCCTGCTGCTGTTGCTGACCTCCCTGGAAGGAGGGCTGTCTAACTGCAGGGGAAGAATGCCAAAAGGACTTCTTCTTGCGCTTCTGTTGGTTCTTGCCCGAAGAACCCTTAGCAGAGGTGGCATCTATTGTGGCATTAGACTGCTTAATGCGCTGTAGATGACCTGCCACTCCCGGACCGAAGAGGTTGGTGCCAAGGAAGGGCACGTCAGCTAGCTTATGCTGAGTATCCGCGGGAAAGGAGGATAACCTCAGGCAAGCCCTGTGGTGAGTGGCTACTGAGGCAGCTAGTGAACGGGCACAGGAATCACCAATGTCCAGAGCCGTCTGGAGCTGTTGTTTAGCAACAGCATGGCCCTGGTCCCGGACCTGCTTGACCGTGGTCTGCATGTCTGCTGGGAGATGAGGGAGGACTTCATCAAGCGACCCCAGAAGGGCATGAGAGAAGTGTGCCATGATCACTGCTGAGCTAGCCTGATGAAGGCCTAGGGATGATGCCGCGTAAACCTTCCGGGTCGAGTGGTCCATATTTTTTGGACTCCTTGTTCGGAGGGCAGTCAGTATCTGCAGAGCTGCCCGTGCACCTAAACACTGAGGCAGTCACAAGGCTCTCGGCTGAGGGATGCTCAGTGAAGCCCGCCAAGGACCCCACGGGTACCACGTATTTGCGGGCCATGTTGGCAGATGGAGCCGGGCAAGAGGTAGGACGCTGCCAAAGTTCCAGTGCCCGGCCAACTATGGCTTCGGCCACTGGGAAGACCTCCGTCGGGGTATCCCCCCTCTTGAGAATATCCGTGAGAGGATATTCCACCTTCTTTTGTATGGGCTGCAAGGGCATACCTGTGGACTCCGAAATAAGTCGAAGGATGCCCTGGAAGGAAGAAGGGCCTTCCTCCAGACCTGTCACTAACAGCTCATCATGTGAGTGAAGGCCAGTAGTATCCGAATCCGAGGAATCCGGATACAAGGGTCTCCCACCTAAGTCTCCCTCAATGCGCCTAGGGCGATCAGGAGTGACCGTAATGGACAACCTATGGGGCAAGCCCGTAGTTGGTCGATCCTCCTTAGAGGGAGCCCCTCCCTGAGGCTGTTTGGGTGGTGGTTCCATCAAAATTGGTGGGGAGCCCGTAACAGGCCGACCAGAAACACATATCAATCCCACCGGAGGGAGAACCGGAGTCCTCGGAACCGAGGGAGTCGGTGTCGGCCGAAGAGGCTGGGGCCAAGTAATGGCCGGTACAGGTGGAGCAGACAGCTTTTGACCCGTCAAAAGAAGTTGCTGCCACATGAGGTCCTCATAACGTCGACGGAGTTTCCGTCTAAGTCTCTCCTCGTCCGAGGAGGATGAGGAACTGTGGCGGCGCCTCTTCCGGGAGTGTTTGTGACCCTTTCTCGGTTTGCCGACCGACGGGGTCCTACTCCTCGATCGAGACTGATGGCGTCGGCTCTGTCAGTCAGGAGAAGCTGGATTCGGTGAAAACCGAGGTTCCGGCTCTTGTCCCTCGATCGGGATGCCCGAAGGACGGGTCTCCTTGTTGGGGAAGGAGAGAATGGGAGTCCTCTCCAAGAAGCCGTTGACAGGCGTCGGTGACAACGGCTCGATCGAGTCGAGAGAAATCTCGCCTGGATCTGCCGTATCCTCGGCTTCGGTGCCCTGGACTGACGGAAGGTCCGAAAAGCCGGCAGCCGAGGAAGCGATCTCGACCGTGGCCGAGACCGCTTGCTCCTGAGTGTCGGACCACTCTCGGTCCCAGGAATGTCTTCTTTGAGTAGAAGAAGATGATTTGGGGTTCTTATCCTTTTTCTTGGATCGGGAGGAGTGCGAGCCTGAAGGCGTCTCACCCTTAGTAGGGAGAGACTGGCACAACTCCCGGAAGGATCCCATGAAGGTGGAGCCCAGGTTGAGCGGCACGAAGAAGCTTCAGTTGGCAACGAGCTTGGGCAGCTTCCTCTTGAGCCGCCATCTGCTCGAGCTGCTTGGCCCGGATCCCGCAGCTGCAGAGCTCCCTTGTTGGCCTCCTTCGATTTTACCGGTGGATTGCGAAGCTCCGGTCTCCCCAACTTAAGGCATGCCTTGCGGCCCTCCAGAACGGTGGGATGGAAGGCTGAACAGATGGTGCAAGCTGAAGTATCATGCACGGCACCTAGGCAGTAGACACACAAGAGGTGGGGATTGGTGCGAGACATTTTTTGTCCACAAGGACACCGGCGAAACCCGGGGGACGACTTGTCCTCCATATCCGAAGCATTCGGATCCAAATCGTAAACTCTGACGAGTTTTAAAGCGAGTAAGTGTGGCGAAAACCATTGATTTGACTCCAGGGCCTATGGTACTTGCAAAGTAGCACGAGGGAACGATCTGGCGTCATGGGGTGGAGCCGAGGTATCTACCACCCGGGTGGGTGGGAGGAGCCAGCTTGAAGACTTCCGGCAAGATTTAAAGGGGAAAGGGACAATGCCAGACAGTGTGGATGTACTTTTTGGTACGCATCTTAATTTTCCCTTTTTATTTATCTGGGCTTCCTATTTTGAGCGTTTAACATATTGGTTCTTCAAGGAACCTTTTCTTTTTTTTTTTTTGTCACATTTTTTTACCTTGGTCACTGGGGTAGTCCATTGGTGATAGTCACACCTTGGGTTGTGGGGGTCTGTTTTGTGTAGTTTGTTTGCTTGTTTGATTCTGGTGTAGTATAGTGTTTTTGGTTGTTTTTCCTTCTTGTTGGATGGTTGACATTTGTGACTATTTGTTTTGGAAATAACGTCAATAAAGTATATTTAGTAAAAAAATAAAAAAATAAAAATCCAGTAATTCCAGCCAGTGTCTTGATTACAGAGACGGTACCATTATTTTCAGCATGGCCATCTTGAATTCCTCTTTTTTTATATACTCGTTTAGATACCAGAGACCTAAAATGGGTTGCCACTCCCCATTTTTCTTGTGGGTGAAGAAATACGTTATGAAAAGGCCTTTACCCCACTGAGAGGCAGGGACCTGTAATTTTTTTTACTTCCAGTTCCAGCAAATTTCCTTCTGTGGGAGAGTGTGCTGAAAAATGTTTGTGTTTCTGCAGTTGTTGGAATTTTCTGAACTGCAGAGCCAGTCCTAGGCCCATTACCCACCAGCGTCCATTTTCTGGGGTAATATTGTACTCATTCTTGAAGGTAATTTATTTTATTTATTTATTAGCTTTTGGTAACCGGGTAAGTGCGCTAGGCAACAATCTTGCCTATTTTCAGGCACGACCCGGGAGAGCACAAGACATTGGTACACAAATACAGTAGCACATCTTAAAATCAATGAAAACATAAGACAGCAATAACAAATTAACTTCATACACAGTGGTTAGAGCAACAAATCTGTTACAAAGGATACAGTGCACAGTAAAGATCATATTGTAGCAAGAAATGGGAGTAGGTCCGTGCCACAGGCCGATGGTCGGATGTAGTAATATTATGAGCATGTGCATTGACCAAGGGCATGGAGGTGAGAGAATAGCGAGCTTTTAAAAACTCGTTGGGAAGCAGAATTTTTAACCTGTAGGGGGAGCGAGTTCCAGAACTTAGGAGCAAAGCGTGAGAATGCCTGTTCACCCATTTTTGTAGCACAAGGTTTGGTTGAGAGCATAGGGACAGAGGAGGACCTAAGGGTGCGGGTTTGGGAGGCAGGAGTCAGCAAGTTAGCCAGGTAGTCCGGGCTAGGGGGTCTGGTTAGTGAGTCAATAAAGCATCCCAGGGAGTAGGCCCGTAGATCCTTAGGTGACAGCCAATTTAAACCAGAGTAGAGGAGGCAGTGATGAGTAAGGCGAGGGGCAGTTAAGGCGAATCTGCAGATATTGTTATAGGTGGTGTCCCATTTACTGAGTATACTAGAGTTGGCAGTGTAGATGAGAGGAAGAGCGTATTGGAGCTGGGGTAAGAGTACTCCCCTAGCTACAGATAATCTGGCTGAAGGTGTGAGGGAGTGGTGCACTCGGTAGGCGTCATCAATTTTTGCATTATATGCACAACATACCACGTTGACATGTAATGTCAAGTCAAGAGAGGGATCAAGTGTGACCCCCAGGTTTTTGAAGGACGCCGTGTTGGTGATGGGGAACCGTCCAGGCAGTGAACCAAGAGCTTGGGGGCAGTGGAGGGCAGTTTTTTTGAGGAACCAAATAGCATGGCACGTGTTTTGTCCTGGTTAAGATATTGATGGCTGTTCGAGAGCCAACGCTGAAGGACATGAAAATCATTTGAGAGAGTGGAGTTGATGTCTTCTATCGATTTAGATCCTAAGTAGAGAACCAGGTCGTCGGCGTACATGAGAGTGCAGCTATGTCTGGAAAGAGAGGGAATATCATTTAGGAAAAGGAGAGGTCCAAGAGTGGACCATTGTGGGACTCCACGGGTGATCTTTTTGGGGGAGGATAGGGCCTTGTGAAAAGCTACCGCCTGAGTGCGATTGTCCAGGTAGCTGCGGAAGCATGCTAGAGAGGGGTCAAATGCTCCAACGGATTAGAGCTTCTCAAGCATGAGAGGGCAATGAACCATGTCAAAAGCTTTGGACAGGTCAATGAAGACAGCTCCGGTGAGTAGGCCGTGGTCCATACTGCATTTGATGTCGCTGGTGAGTTGGGTCAGAGCCGAAGTGGGGCTGTGTCCAGGCCTAAAACCGTGTTGGCAGGGGGTTTGAAGATTGAACTTGGCGAGGTGTTTGGAGAGCTGGCGGTGGAATATTTTTTCAAGAAGCTTACTGAGAGTGGGAAGGAGAGAAATGGGACGGTAGCTGGTCATGAGTTTGACATCACCTTTTTTGTGAATTGGGATAGTTCTGGCCGTTTTCCAAGTAGATGGGACAGTGGAAGTGCTGATCGATAGGCTGAAAAGCCTAGTGACAGGCTTGGCCAGCCAGGGTGCAAACTGCTCGAGTACACCAGGATGGATGCCATCCGGTCCCGGGCCCCCGTGGGCCGGAAGGGTGTTAAGTAGCTTGCGTTCTTCTCGGTACGTGGTTGGAGCCAGCACCAGGGTGGGTGGAGTGAGGGTCAAAGAGGGAGCAGGAGGACAATAAGCTTGGGGCTTAATCGGAGCTTCAGCTAGTAGCATGGAAAAGAGAGAATTAAAGGCATTGCCAGTTGTACTCGGGTTGTTACAGTGAACACCTTGAATATTCATGTCAGTTGGAGTCTGCTGCTTATCATTGCCGAGAATTTCCTTGATTTGGGCCCAGTACTTTTGAGGGTTGTTGGAAGAGGATGTTAGGAGGTTCCTATAGTAGGTACTTTTAGTAAGGAGTATTTCTTTTTTTGCATTTGTTCCGCGAGGCTCTATAGGCTTCGAAGTCAGAGCGAAGATGTGAGATCTTCCACGTGGACCAAAGTTTGTCCCTGTGTTTCAGAAGTTGAAGCAGGGGGTGCATGAACCACTTGGTCACCTTCCCTGCCACCCTACGTGTGGTGACGGGGATATGTTGGTTTTGTAGCGCGATAAGGATAGAGTTGAAATAATCAGTTACATAGTTAATGTCCTTGGTTAGGTAGAGAGGAGACCAGTCAACCAGGCTTAGATCAGTTGTGAAAGCATCCACACTTAGGTGGGAGAGGTTAGGGAAGGTGACAATTTTAGATGGGAAAGATGGGGTGACGGTGTCCCAGACACAGTAAACAGGATAGTGATCGCTAATGGTGTCAGGGAGCACTCCAGCCAAGGTGACATATTCCTTCCTGTTTGTGAGTATCCAGTCAAGCAGGGTGGTGCAGTCACCCTCGGGGGAAAACCTTGTGGGTTCCTGGATGAGCTGAGAAAGGTTTGCCTTACTAACCAAAGAGGATAGGTGGGCTGAGCTATTCTCAGACCAGTCAAGGTTGAAATCCCCAAGGCAGATAATGTCATTTTTGCCTGTTACTGTTCGCAAGTTATCGATGAATTCCAAGAGACCCTGTTTGGAATTTTTAGGAGGGACATAAATACAGAAGATATGGAGTTTCTTAACTCCACCCAGCAGAAGGAGGGAATGGAGAACCTCACAATTAGGTAGTGTGGGGTCATGTAAGAGGGTGATGTTCAGGTGCGTTTTGTAGTAGAGAGCCAGGCCACCCCCTCTTTTTGCCCCGATGCGGTCCACATGGAGCATATTGTAGCCTGGAAAGGAGCACTGAGAGTCAGTAACTGAAGGCTTTAGCCATGTTTCAGTGATGGCTAGGATGTCCGGGCAGTTCACTCTCACCCAGATCTGCAGGTCAGGGAGGTTGGCTAGAAGGCTTCTAGAGTTGATGTGAGCCATGGTAAGACCATTAGATTTTGGGAGGCAGGTAACCGGGGGAGGCAGAGATAGGATGGGTACCTGAGGAGGACCTGGGTTAGCCTCGATGTCCCCGGCAAGCGTAAGTGCCAGGATAAATATCCACAGCGAGATAATGAAGCTGGCCCTTACTGAGACTTTGTGGGAGAGCTTCAATTTAAAGTGAAGGTATCTGGCTAAAAGCCTCATGCGCTTACTAATAAGAGCAGTTGGGGGAAGAGGTGTAGGTGATGCAGTAGCTAGTAGGTTGGAGAAGTAAAAGTTGTCATAAGAGTGAACATTAGTGGGTGAGGTAGGAGTGTAAGGGCAGGAGAGCTCAGAGAGCCAAAAAAGGCAAAATGAACCCATGAGGAGAGCAAGCACAGGTGGGGAGACATTATATTAAGGGAGAAAGTGAGAGAGATAGGATGGGACGGAGCAGGAGGCAGGGCGATGAATGTACAGAATGTAGTTTTATTAAGCACCTGCAGAATTAGCCAACCACGAGTGGCAAGTAATAGGAATCTCGTCTGTTCAGAATGGACTTAGTAAGCTCCAGAAGGATCAGGCGCCCGCTAGTGTCCAAAGGTTGTAAGGAGCAAATGGAAAACTGGACTGTCAGGAAAAAACGCGAGAGCGTCCAAGATGCGAGAGGAAAAAACACGAGAGCGTCCAAGATGCGAGAGGGGGAGAGCCCCTGTGCTGGCTTCAGAGTTCCGTGGACTGCCTAGGGAAGGGAGAGGTAGGCAGGTTTAAATGGTATTCCAGCAAGCAGATCTAATTACAGTTTTTAAGTGGCTGAGTTGCAAGCAGATCTAATTACTGTTTTTAAGTGGCCGAGTTAGCTAAAGAAGAGAGCAAACAGTGAGAACCAGTTGTTATGAGTTGAATTAAAGTGAAAACAGTTGTTACAGTTCCTGTAAGGTTATGTCTTAAGATTGATTAAAGTAACACAGCTGAGCAGCAAAAACATACAGAGCAATACCAGAACTACCGTAAAATATAAACTATCTTCACTGTTGCGGGGACAGATAAAAAGGAGCCTTTTTTTTTTTAAATAAAAAAGGCGTGAATCTCAGAGCTGTTCCCTTTGTTACAGGGAGCGCAGGTCCTTAGACTGCCTTGGCAGCAGTATCCTATGGCGGGGAGGTGGGGGAGAGCCTCTGGCGAGCGAGAAACAGCCCTCACGTCTTCAGGAGTGCAGAGCTCTTTCGGGGATGGGAGGAGAGCCCCTGTGCTGTGCTGGCCTCGCGACTTCCAGGAGCGTGGAGCTCCATTCGGGGGGTGGGGGGAGACCCCCCGTGCTGGCTTCAGAGTTCCGTGGACTGCCTTGGCAGCAGTATCCTATGGCGGGGGGTGGGGGAGAGCCTCCGGCGAGCGAGAAATGGCCCTCACATCTTAAGGAGTGCAGAGCTCCGTTTGCTTTGGCTGGGGCTTGGGTGCTGGCACTGCAGCAGTAGTACACTTTGTGCCCCTTCTGCCTCTGAAGTATCCCCTTTGTGGCTGATACTCATAGGTGGCATATGGGGTATAAACTCTTGGAAAGTAACCTCTGCCTCTTCCTCCTCTTCCATAGGGCCTATTGGAGGTAGAAGATTTTTCACTCCCATTCTTCCTCTTGCAAGCAATCTTGTATTCATCAACCTTTTTGGGATGCAGTGGGCAGAGCCCTGCAGACCTCTTGCTTTCAGAAAAGGGCTCCCGCATTCCTTGTGAATGCCCAACATGTTGGAGTGACAAAAAAAGGTGTCTCCACGTCTTTGGAACACTTTGTGCTCGCACAATTTTTTTTCCTTTTCGGCGGTCCATGACCACTGAAATACATAACCTTCCCTCTCAGCACCCACCACCCTACCCCCACTCCAGAAACATAATAGTGATGCTGGGGTGCCCAATCCCCCAGTGTCTCCTTTTTTTGGGCAAACGTAGCACTCTGTGTCCTGTCCATAATTGAGCTAGGCGATTGTAGCTCTTTGTGCCATGTGCATAACTGAGCTAGAAGAAGTCATTTGCATTTAAAAAGAAGTGATAACAGAGAGGGAACCATTGGCATATCTTCTGGGGATGTCCGGAGTTGGTGAATTTCTGGAGGGAAATTCAAGCAGCGGTAGCAACCATTTCAGGAGTAAATATACCACTGACATGTGAAGACTTGGTTCTGGGAATACCCACAGTAATGCACCAGAGGGGGGAAACAAGAAAAGTCTTGTTAACCCTGATAGCTGTTGCACTGAAATATGTCACAGGAAAATGGCTGTCACGTGAGCCACCCACACTGGGCGACTGGGTCAAGAGGGGCAAGGAGGTTGTGTTAATGGAGTCAATCACGGCTAAACTAAGACTCAGTTCTGAGAAACACACAGATAGATGGCGAGATTGGGAAGTCTGGTTACAGAGGCAGGACGATACACAGTAAGGGAGTGGGGTGGAGGTGTTGAGAGGGTGGGAGATAAGACTGGAAAAGGGGAATATGTAGGGTAGTTCACTTCACCAATAGTCAGGTTAAGGCCAATGCAGCAGATCTTAGCCTGTATCTTTAGGATGGGGGTGGGAGAAGGTGCACAGCCCAACTGGGGGCCATGTTGGTTAGGCCCAAAGTGGAGGGGATATGTTAACACCCTCAACTGTTCTTATTTTCTCCCTTTTCTAAATCAAGTTAGGAGCTCAAAATTTTAATAGGCCCTTCAAGTTTTAAGAAGGCATTGATTGTCAATGAATAATACAGTCAAACACACTAATAACTGATGCATTTGGGGTGGGTTCCTCCACTCAGAGAGAAATGATTAACTTTACTGTCCGTAAGAAAGGAATCCTGAATGTATGATATTGAAAGTAATTCACTATGTGTGTAGATGTCAATGTACTTTACAATTGTGAAACTGAATGATGGAATAAAGCAGAGTTTCAAAAAAAAGAAGTGATAAGTAGTTAAAATTCCTCATAGTGACTCCTTTCAATGACAATGAAAACGTATTAGTTCAAGCACTTTTCACTCTGCCGTGTGAGGTTCATCCAGTGGCATTCACTCCAAAGACAAAGTAAGGGAAATTGCCACGCTAAATGGCATATTGCAATGAAAATAATTCAACCAGACTGTTTCTTTTCCTGTCACAGCAGTGTAGCCTTTGCATATTTGTTCTGAGTTTGCTGTATTTTCCCTCACCCCAACCCACTCATTATTTGCCAAGCCCTATAATAGTACCTCTGATAATGCAACCTTGGATCTGTGCCGCCTTTGCCTCAGTGCGGCATGAACTCTCGAATCCCTCCTGTACCCCCCCATCTCTGCCTAGACTGTACCTCTCATATTGCAGCCTAGAGGAGCTCTGCAAAAGCCACGTCTCTGCTGGGTCAGAAGGGGTGAATGATTTTTGGTTTTTTAACAGGCGGCAAGACTGACAGGGTATGTAAATAAAGGCATTGCCTGAGTGCAATGAGCAGCTTCTTTATTGCCCCCCCCCCCGAGACAAACTGCATCCAGAGCCTTGCAGCCTGCAGCAGTCAGTCAATCAGCCTGACCCCTTTACTACTACCGACGTTTTTCTTTCTGCTTTATTCTCAAATGCTGGTTCAATTTGGGGCACATTTTTATTGCCCGTCTGCTATCCACTTTCCCTTTTTCACCTTCTGTTATATAGAACAATTTAACACACACCCCCCCCCCCCCAAAAAAAAAAAACTGAGCACATCTATCCTTGGCTTGGAACAAGACAAGTTATGAGAAATGTTAAATCATGCTATTTTAATATTGTACTGCTTGCCTGAGATCATTTGCAGATCAGTCTCCTGAATATTGAGGCCATCTAACTGTTTAATGTGTCCTGGTTTGCTAGGAGAACTAGTTGATGAATCAAGATTATGTCAGGAGGCAAGTGCTGGATTCCAAAGGTCAACAAAATACTCTAAAATGCTGGGTGAAACTAGGAGATGAAAGTGGGTGCAAGCATAGCCCTTGTAGTTCTGAATGCACTGCAGTACATCACACATAGAAACATAGAATTTGACGGCAGATAAGGACCGCTTGGCCCACCCAGTCTGCCCATTTCCCTACCTACTGGATAAGCTGCAGATCCTAGTTAACCAGCAGCCTACTTCTTCCTACCCCAACCCCCTAGAATTGCCTTATGACTGTCCCATGCATGCTTGAATTCCACCACTGTTTTTGACTCCACAACCTCCTCCGGAAGGCTGCCCATGCATCCCCACCCTCTCTAGAAAATACTTCTAAATTACCCTCTGAGCCGCCTCTATCTTCAAATTGTGCCTCTTGTTCTTGCACACCTCTTTTTGAAAGATGCTACCCTCTTGGACTTTGTTGATTCCCTTGAGGTACTTGAACATTTCTATCATGTCCCCCCTCTCCCTCCTTTCCTCGAGGCTATACATATTAAGCTCCTTAAGTCTCTCTTCATATGTCTTCTTGTGCAGACCCTGCACCATTTTAGTTGCCCTCCTCACTACTGCCATATACTGTGTGTGTGTGTGTGTGTTGGGAGGGGGAGGTGGTACTAGCTCATTAAGTTCATAAAATGTGATCCCAACACTGCATGACATAGGTCTTGGGCCCAGTGTATACAAGACTACATTCTTGATTTTATAGTTTTGCTGTAGTTAAGTGAGTGAACTCTAATTTCTGAGCAACACTCAGGTAAGAGATGGATGTTGGTCTACTTTCTATAGTACCTCGCTTTTCTAATGGCTTAGCACTAAATGTAAAATATTATTTTACGAGTCACCCCTCAACACCCACACACTATGACATATCTCATCTGAAAAGAAAGGAGCCAGCAGCAAATCCGGAAGATCACATTCTGGAATGGTACTTGATATATTTTGAATAATGTTTATTATTAACATACACCACTAAATATATCCCACCACCTCCTCGCTTGCTGATGTTACTATACACAATAAAATAAGCCTGGGGAAAAACTAAACACAAAGAAATGTATAGCTTAAGCGATTTGCACTGAAAGGGAAATGACCAGTATTTTACATTCCACATTTTGATTAAGTCAGGAACTAAATAAATTGACTGTGGTTAGCCTTTCAAATCCTCTTAACAGTTCCGGGTAAGAGCTGTATAGGCTGTGTGCACACAGAGATGCATATGGTGGGTGTAACCTCAACAGTTCGTGCATGTCTTTGGGATTTCTGAATGCATAGCCAACAGTGACCATTTTTTATGCTGATGCTAAAAGGTAGAGTCGCTGCCTCTTCAGTGAAGCGGCAGCAAATAATGATGCCCCTTCAAGAGTTTGTACAATATTGTTGAAGGAAAATAGATGATTTATGTCCGAAGTCTTGAGCAAGTGGTTGTACTTACCAAGTATGACATTTCTGCATGCACCCTTTAATAATTCTTTTTAAACTGTCTGTAGCTGGTTAACTATTATACAGATAACTGTTTATGGTTATTTGATTCTGCCGGTGCTGGTTGTCTTAGTTCTTTACAATACCTTAATTCTCCAACCACACTGTATGGACTTTTCCCTAATCTATAAACACTTTGTACCACGGGTCCATAGTAAATGAATCCCAAGGATCCTGTATGCTAAAGCAAACAAACTGTCTTGCCAGGACCCTGAAGGAACCAAAATGTCAAGGTGTAAGTGGAAAATTATACTTGGCAAGTGAACTGATATTTCACAGAGGAATGTTCCTCTGGTGAGAATTTGGACTTAAAATTAATCAAATGATGGCAGCCCTAGTTAAGTCCTTTATAGATACAGGACCCTAGAGTGACTGAGTTCTTGTGGCATAGAGTATGGGGGGAGGGGTTGGTTCTCAGCGTTTTGGGGTGATGCTATAAAGCAATATTTTAGATAGCTTATCTATGTATTAGTTCACAATCAATTAATTCATTGGACTTGTGTTTTATATTGGGGAGGTTACGTCGATATGACATCACCACACCATCACTAGTTAAATGCTTTTTGATATAGGCATTTTAGCCCTTGATAAAGGTGCGAGTGCGGGAGTGAAACACCGTTGAGCTAACTGTCTGTAAGGGTGGCATCTATTCAGTTTAATATATTTGGTGAATAGGTATATTAAATAAATACAGATATACCTGTCCCCCAAAAGCTGGGCAGGTTTTCCTAGTTCTGCGTCTACAGCATCAATTTATCACACTAAATATATTAATAAGAACTGAATAAATGCCACCCCTGCAGATAGCTAGCTCAATGGAGTTTCGCTCCCACACTCAAGTTTTTATCAAGGGCTAAAATCTGTGGTTACTGTTGTTATTTAAAAAAATAATTTTATAATGCATTATAATACTGACAATATACATACATAAAAGAGAAGTAGCAAAGGTATAAAGTCAAATTGAATTATTTTATGACTTCTTTGCCTGTTTTGAAACTCTTTCGAGACTGGTAAAGTTAGAGTGATACATTTTTTTTTTTTTGCAATATTGCTACAACTGTACATCGGGATCTATTTAGACTACTATGTTTATTATGCATGTACCTTCCCTCAAAATGTTTGAATTTACTATCCTCTTGTATTAAGACTTTGGTACTCCGTTGGTAAGATTAGAGTGATAAGATTTTTACTGTATTGCTACAACTGTTCATTAGAATCTAATTAGATTATTATGGTTACTATGCATGCACCTTCCCTCAAAATGTTTGTATTGTGATGTGGCCATACAGTGCTCTCTCTCACTTATCTGCCCCTCGATAATCCACCACCCTCAGTTACCGCCGTCCTTACCTCTGGTGCCGATCGCATCCCCATGTTAAACCCCTCTCTCATTCGCCTCCCTCGGTGTCCGCCACCCACCTTTGATTTTGTTTTCCCCTGACTGCCCGGCCCCCGATTATAATCTCCCTCTGTCTTCCACAATCCAAGCCAGTGTCATGCGTCATCACGTCACAGGGTGGGACCAAAGCACTGAAAAATCTGCAATTTAATTCAATTATGTATTAAATTATTTAGCAAATCTTCATGTTGTGGACGTTAGCAGCATCATTTGTCAGTTACCCTCATTCCATCCGTTACTCTCCGTAGCTACCCCCGTGCTGTGCATCTACGATTTACAAGCGTTGTTTTATTTTTTTTGTGGTACTTTTTGGGTGTTTAGACACAAATAAAAAAGTGATTACTGCAGTACAGAATTACTTTGTTGCTTCTTTTTGCCATTCGTTCGAAATTTTAATTAGACCTCTTGGGACCGCATACAAGCATCACTTCCAGGATTGAGGGTCAGGGATGCTGGTGGTGACGCGGAAGTGGGAACCAGGAAATCGGCAGCAGAATGATGGCCAAGGCGGTGTGTGGAAAGCGAACGCGTATTGCTCTAACCGTAGCTCAGAAGAGCCTAATTGTAAAATTTGCGGATGATAAGCCACATGCAACCCAGCAAGAGGTTGCTTGTCATTTTTCCACACTATGGGGTAGGCCAATGGCTCAGCGGACCATAGGTGATGTTCTTGTTAGAAAAGAGGAGTGGTCCAAAACAGCAGCAGCCGACTCCAGGAAATCCAAATGAACTCCGAAGCACGCAGACTTAGGCCCTGTCCACACTACACCAGAAAATCCCTCTGTAATGTTACAGAGGGTCCACACCGTTACCATAACGGTTTGCATTTACACTGGTAACGTCACAAAAAGCGTTTTCAAAACCGTTGTTGAAAACTGACGTTTTGGGCCTGTCTACACTACATCAATACAGTCCTGTAATGTTATCAGTGATAGGGTGAATGCACTGTAACGTTCTGGCCCTGTCTACACTGCACTGAAAATCTGTAATGTTTTGAAACTGGTACAGACTGAAAACGTTACAGTGCATCCACACTACCACTGAAAAAGTTTTGAAAACGTTACAGGAGTTTACTTGTGTAGTGTGGACAGGGTTAAACAGAGCTTTGAAACCATTACATAAACTGTTGTTGAAACCACCTCACAACAGGTTTCTGTAACGGTTATGAAAACACTTTCTGTAATGTTACCAGTGTAAATGCAAACCGTTAAGATAATGGTTTGGACCCTCTGTAACGTTACAGAGGGGATTTCCAAGGGTAGTGTAGACAGGGCCTTTCAGTCTGTAATGGTTTCAAAACGTTACAAATTTTCAGTGCAGTGTGGACAGGGCCTTAGAGGAGCCGTTATTTCTCTGGTTCAGCAACGCCAGGGCACAGAATATTTCTGTCACAGATGAGATTCTGAAACACAAAGCTAAGTATTTGGTGGGACAATTAAATGTCATTGATTTTTCATACTCTAATGGCTGGCTCCAGAAATTTAAGAGCAGAAACAGCATACTGTAGCCTGCCACATTATATCTGGGGAAAGCGCTGGTGTTAGTAAAGAGGTTATAATTGAAGGCATGCTTAGTGCCAGACGTGGAGCAGAGCAGTATGCTGCACGGGACTGCTTCAACATGGATGAAACAGGCTTGTTTTTTAAAATGCTGCCTGATAGATCCCAGACCACCAATGAGTTTAAAAAAGTTGTCAAGAGATGCAAAGACAGAATAACAGTTGCTCTAATTTGCAATGCAGATGGCACTGAAAAATTAAAACCCCTTGTGACAGGAATCTGCAAGCCCAAGGTGCTTCAAAACATTTAATGTCAGTCTTTATGTAGAATACAGGGATAACAAGAAGGCCTGGATGGACTCAGCCATTTTTGCACAGTGGTTAAATGATCTCAACACTTCTATGAGAAAAAAAAGGAAGATTTTGCTCCTTCTGGACAATGCTCCAACACATATTGTCCCCAAATCGTTTGGAAATGTCAAAATCCACTTCCTCCCACCAACTACCACAAGCCACTTACAGCCACTTGGTGCAGGCATTATTCATTCTTTTAAAGGCCATTACAGAAGGCAGCACCTTCAGTATTTAATCGACTTTACAGACAGTGGGAAACAACAGGCACTCTTACTCAGCGATGCCATTAGATTCATTAAAGTGG
This sequence comes from Neoceratodus forsteri, assembly GCA_016271365.2. Classification (NCBI taxonomy): domain Eukaryota; kingdom Metazoa; phylum Chordata; order Ceratodontiformes; family Ceratodontidae; genus Neoceratodus; species Neoceratodus forsteri. The sequence continues at coordinate 488,515,342 of CM057449.1, forward strand.
CATGGGACTCTGTTACAGCAGAGACAATATAAAACTGCTGGTATCATACTGGCATCGTACCTCGACCTGTGTCCGTGGCAAGAGTGCCTCCTGAGAATGATGCCACTGATCTGAATGCCCTTATAAGAACTGTGTCTGGTGCCATGGTTATACAGTCTGAAATGAGAATTTCAGCTGCTGAATATTTATCATTTGAAAATGACTGTGAGGTTTATGAAAGTGTCATTGATGATGATATTGTCAGAAATGGTTGCAAATTTAAGGGTCCCTGATGATTTCTTAGAGTGCCAAGATTCCCAAGAGGAAAATGATCATAGCCAAGATAGCCAAGAACAGGCGATAAAACCTCCTTCTGTTCTTGAGGCTAAGGAGGCAATAAACACTGTGCTCAGACTTTTTGAATCATATGAGATCGCTGATGAGTCTGATATTCAGAAGTGCTTAGTCCTTCACTACAAGATAAAACAACTTGCTTCTGTTAGAGCCAAGCAAATGTCTATTACAGGCTACTTTAAACTGACATGAACAGTACTGCACAACATACTGCTCTGCTATGCTTGTTTATCTGAGATGCACTTTAATGCAGTTTACTTCACTGTACCACAGTACTGCATTTGAATTGTACTTTATTTATTGAAGTCCTTTTAAAATGCTTGTCCACTGTTTTTATCCATAATTTTTCACCAAAATAAAACATTATATACAAAACTGCAATATTAAAAAAGTGTGCATTGTACATACTATGTTCACACCAGCAATTTCCTGATATAATATTTGACGTTTAACATTTTTTCATTTTCAGATACAGTTCCATCACTTAATATGCACTCTCTATATACACCACCCTCTTACTACCCAAAAACACTGGCACCAAGTTGGGTGGATAACAGAGGGAGCACTGTACGTGTATCCAATGCGAAAAAATTTAATAAACAATTGTTTATGGAAAACAAAACACTCTTCGTGCTTTCTAAGTTGACATTTTTCATAAAAGGAAACCTAGGTCAGGACAGAACTGATTCCGATAGCAACCAGTGATGTACTGCATATTAAGTACTTGAGCAGGCCCCAGGTGTGCAACCTCAGGTGGAGTCAATCACTGATGCATACGCTACGGCAATAAATAGTTGGACTGAGCGCAGAGAGCATACACAAATCCTGTAAAGCTCTAAAAAAAAAACAACTTTTCAACTGCAAGTAGCCAAGTTAATAGAGCCAGCTAAGCACTGCAAAAAGTCTTCTATAAGAATGCATTCAAGAAAGTACAGCTAGAGGTATAACTTGAAACTGGAAGCTGAAAGTATTTGATTTTATTCAGCTTCTACTTTTATTTGACTGCGCTCCAGAAACCTTGCTTGTTTAGTAAAATCAAAGCGTAGTAAAGTTCCTAATATTTTTTAATAATTGGCCATCAGCTAAAGGCCATATACTTTAAGATCAATACCAGTGTCACTGGGATATTTAAGAGACAGTATTTGACAACACAGTGCCTATAGCACTGAGCATCTAACAGACTATACCAGCAAAGCATAAGGAAGTGTAAGCAGTTCAAACTTAACCTTATTCAGCAAGTAAGTATATAATAATGTTTTTGCTACTGTCATCGATAATTGAACAAACTGATTTCAAAGCCAAATTTACAATAAAAAGGCAATAAATACCTGTAAGCCTAGTTTTGATACTGAGCCTATAGTCGATTTAGTTGAATTAGTTGATTTATTATTGACTACTACATTTAATTACTTAAAGGAGAAGTCCGCCTAGAATGTGCAAAAACATAAGTTATGTAGAGTGTTTTGATATGTATGTTAAGTCCCAGTGTGTCCTTCCCTCTGTCTGCTATTAGGAGTTTTTCCTAAATTAGCCTGCTAGCTGTATGGTAGTTTTACGACCCCTGGGGATCTCCATCACAAATAGGTTTATTGGCTTTCTTTCTCCTACGATGCACCCTTGCTCATGTAACAGTGATGTAGCTATGCCCTTATATTTAGCAGGGTCTGTCACAGCTCAGCCACAAAGATAATACTTTTTTCAGAGAAGTGTCACTGCTAGATTTTGGGTGAGTGTAATCACTATTATTTTTTGATATTAGTACCTTGTCCTGCTGTGTTACAACCTGTAAGGTGATGTTCAATTTTTGCTACTTAGTGCTGGTGCAAAAACTGAAAATGAATGAGAGAAATAGAGTGAACAGTGACATGATTCACACACACACACACGCACACACGCACACACACACACACACACACAGCAGGACAAGGAACTGATATCAAAAAATAATGATTACACTCACCCAACATCTAGCAGTGTGTCTTCTCTGGAAGAAGTATTTTCTCTGTGGCGGAGCTATGACACACCCTGTAACAAGACACTGGCTTCCTGCAGGGGCAATTAGACATCACACCAAAGGGCACTCTGGGAAGACTAGAGGCCATAAAAGAAACCAGAATGGCAACCTCCAACGGCAATAAAACAGGGAAAGTTAGAAACAAAACATCTCTCACAGCCAGAGGAAAAGAAAACTCTGGGAACTGGTTAGAACACAGAAAAAAAGACTACTATATATCTTTTTCTGATTTTAACATGGAGTTTTCCTTTAATCATTTAAATGAACAGTTTTAGAGCAGGTATCCTACAAAGCCAAACCGACACCAACACCATGCGCTCAAGATTTGAAAGAGGTGCTGACCCAAAAATAGTTACAAGAAGCAGGACAACAGTGGCACTCAACAAAGAATTAACCAAATCTGCAAAAAATATGGTAAATTCAACTTTATTTGAAGTTAGAGAGCACAGCACTAAGTCACACCCCCTGATGAAGTCTCAGGCATAACAGGCGAAGCGCTGCAGCTTAGTGTTGTGCTCTCTAACTTCAAATAAAGTTGGATTTACCTTTTATTGAGGATTTGTTTAATTCTTTGCTGAGTGCCACTGCTGTTCTACATCTTACAAAGCTATCTGAATTAGCTGGAACAAACTGGTTCATTAATTAGTGATTAATAATTTGATGAATAGACATTAATTCTAAGCAAACTAACCAAATGTAGGAGTGCAACCTAGCTATTAGTAATTATTATAGATACATAGATACATAGACAGTGTCGGCAGATAAGGGCCTATGGCCCACCCAGTCTGCCCATTTGAGCTTGTAAGTTTAGTTTATGTTTTCCTAGAAGTCTGTTGTCCCTTACCCCTGACCTCCAGAATTCCTTTATGTCTATCCCATGCATTCTTAAATCCCATGATTGTTTCAGCCCCCACCACTTCCTCTGGCAGGGTGTTCTACTTGTCCACCACCTGTTCTGTGAAGAAATTCCTCCTCACGTTTCCTCTGAATTGTCCTCCCTCTAACTTCATTCCATGCCCTCTAGTCCTGGAACATCTTTTTCACTTAAAAATAGTGTATTCCTGCACCCTGTTCCTCCCTGTAAGATACCTGTATGTCTCTATCATATCCCCTCTCTCCCTCCTCTCCTCCAGGGAGTACATGTTCAGTTCCTTCAACCTGTCCTCATAGGACTTGTGATGCAATCCATGCACCATCTTTGTTGCCCTCCTCTGAACCTTCTCTACCCTGTATATGTCCTTACGTAGGTAAGGTCTCCAGAACTGTACACTGTACTCCAGGTGGGGCCTCACTAGTGTCTTGTATAGTGGAATTATGACCTCCCTTTTCCTGCTGGTGATGCCCCTGCCTATGCATCCCAGCATCCTATTTGCTTTACCTGCTGCCTTGTCACACTGTTTCCTACCTTGAGGTCATCAGAGATGATAACCCCAAGATCCTTTCCTGCTTGGTGCATGCTATATCCTCACCCCTAACTGATATTGTGCCAGGTTTTTGTGCCCCATATGCATTATCTTGCACTTCTTTGCATTGAATTTCAACTGCCAAACCCCTGACCATTCTTCAAGTTTCTGCAGGTCCCTTCTCATTCTGTCTACACCCTCTGGTGTGTCTACTCTGTTAAAGAGCTTTGTGTCACCAGCGAACAGTGAAATTATGCCTTCTAGGTCCTGCGCAATGTCACTGATGAAGATGTTGAATAGGACCGGTCCCAGCACTGATCCCTGTGGTACCTCACTGGTCACTCTTCCCTCTGTGGAGTGACAGCCATTTACCACCACCCTCTGTGTCCTGCCGCCCAGCCAGTTACCTACCCACCACACTACTGTCCTGCCCACACCCATATTCCCCAGTTTGTGTATCAGTAGTATAATTCTCTCTAGTTTATGCTAAGTGTTCCAATCAAGTAAGACTACCTGGATGGCTGAACAATAGCCTCCATGGACTTCTCTACTTACTCCCCAGTGCTTTCCTCCAGAGGTTACAAAAAAGGAAAAAAACTGACTACCAAAGAACAAGAATTAAAAAGGGAAAGCTTAAGTATTGCAAACAAGTTGGTCTAAAGTATTTACAGATTAGGAAAAAGTCCATACAATGTGATTTGCAAGGAAATAAGACAACCCTCACTGACAGAATCAAAGCACCATAATCAGTTATTTGTAAAATATTAACAAAAAAAAAAACAAAATAACAGCAAATCCGTGCCTCAAAATATGCAAAAGTCATTGTAACCAATATAATAGCCCTGAAGACAGAATACCAGTAGCATGTAAAAACACATTGTCCCGTACTGTATATTTTAAATGTGTAGACATTAACAATATGGGATCTTATCAATTACATATGTATTTTCCCGTGCAGTGTTATTTCGGGGGGGGAAAAAAGACACTGATAGAACATGAGACATTCTGGATCTATACCCTTGGAGCCCTACGCATCCAGATTTAAATACTAGATTAGAAGTTTCCCTGTTTTTATGAGTAGTGCAGTGACTTTGAAATCTATTAATGCCTATTTGCCTGTGTGTACACTCTACGGGAAATTACCTATGAAACTGATAGATCCAATATTGAAATTTATCAACGCCAGTTTTCCTGAAATAACACTGCATGGGAAAACACATATGTAATTGATAAGATGCCATATTGTTAATGACTGTACATTTAATATACAGTGTACGGGACAGTGTGGCTTTACATGCTAGTGGTCTCTTCTCTTTGGTGCTATTATGATGTTTACAACAACTTTTGTATATTTGTGTCAGTAATTTGCTGTTTTTCACTACTGAGCAGATAACTGGTTATAGTGATTTGATTCTACCAGTGTTGGCTGTCTTAGTTCCTTACATTACCCTAATTCGCCAACCATACTGTATGGACTTTTCCCTAATCTACAAATGATTTGGACCATGGGTCAATATAAATGAATTCCAAGGATCCCGTGAGCTGAAGTATACAAACTGTCTTGCCGGGACCCTGGAGGAACCAAGAATACATGGTATAATTAGAAAATTATACTTGGTGAGTGTACTGATGTTTCAAGAAGGAATGAATGTTCCTCTGGTGGGAATATGGACTTAACAGGACACTAGAGTGAATGAGTTCTAGTGGTATGGAGTATATGGGGGGGTTCTTAGCATTTTGGGGGGAGTTTTGAGGCACGCTGTCACTGAAACAGAGTTTTTTTATTGTTTATGGCTGTCAGTACCATGGAGATCGAAAGAGAGACACAGCAAGAGAGCGAGAGACAGCGGCAGCAATAGACAGTGTCCTCTCTGTCTTGTCCTCAGACATGCAGCCTCTGGTCTGGTTTATGGCAAGCGGGAGAGAGACACACTAACAACAACAGACAGTCTCCTTCCTTCGATCGTTCCCCCCCCCCCACCAGCCACATCGAGCCGTGCGCCACTTGTGGCAGGAGCCACTGAGCAACAGAGAGACTGGGACATTTCACTGACAACTGCTGCAGTGTCCTGTGTTTCTCATCACTTTTCAGGCATGGAAACACAGTTTGGTGTCCCGCAGCCACATTCAATCCACCCCCTCCGAACGATCCATGGGATCCCCTCATGTGGGAACAGAAATATCTGAAGATTCTTGCTACAGTGTCCTCTGTGTCTGTCTTGAGTTTTCAGATATGCAGTCACTGAAACCGAGTTTTTTATTGTTACTGTGGCTGTCAGCAATATTCAGTTCATTTACACTGGAGATTTTGTACTAACTAGAACGATAGAAAAGTAAATCAGAACAGTTTTCATGAATGAAACTGATAGTATTAAATGTAGTATGCTTATTCCCAACAGTTGAAAATAAGGATGGCACTTTCAAAACTCAAAACAAAAATGTCAAAGACTAAATGAATGTTTTAGAGTCTACTACGTCAAACTGCAAAATGGAGAACAGTGTGAACAGCGGTGACAATTACAATCAGACAAAACAACATTTAGTTAGTTAGTTGCTGGTATCAGTGTTTTTATTTGACAAAAACTGGAGAAAGAATGGTGTAATTAATATATTATTGGCAGCAGGAAAACCTAGGAAGTCAGCTATGAACAACGATCAGAAAACGGGAACTGACGGGCAGGAACAGTACTAGACTGAGCTGTCAAACTACTGCTACCACCAAATTACGTCACGTGAACTTGGACATCCCTGCTGTAGCAGGCTAGTGAGAGACACTTGGAGAGTCCAAAGGGAACAACACAGGGGCACCATATAAACAACATAAATCAAGAAATATGGCACATATTGACACAAAAAACACACAGCATGTCGTTAAAAAGGTAACTTGATTAGTACAGATAGCAGGTATATTTTTAGTTCGGTCTGCTTGTATTTCAGAGAAAAGAAGCTAAGGTGCAAATTGAATATACTAAGACCCGGCTATAGGAAACACTTTTGGAGATCGTAACAATGTTTATCTAACATTTCAATTCCCTTTCTTCTGTATTACATTTCTGAACAGTGCTACTTCAAGGGCAATGTATTAATGCAGATTTTGGAAAGCTAAAAGACAATTAATCTGTCAGGGTGTTTTGTTTATGAAACCATGAACTAAAAGTAAGTACCCACTCAGGTTGTGGGACATACCTTTAAAGATGTAAACATTTTTTCACCTGACACTGCATTGTCCCATTGTTTCCATAATATATTCTTGAACATTGCTCTTGTATATTGTAAGGCTTAGTTATATACTCTTTGGGTAATGAATACATTTTTCTCTGGTTCAGGGCATCCTATTTATTATTCCCTCTTACAGTTTCTATTTAAAACTACATTTTGAACAGTGTTTCTATTATATTGGAAATGTAAATATTTCTCTGGCTATGAAAAGAACAGTTATGTAAGAACTTACTTTAACAGCAGATCTTCAAGGGGATCTAAGTCATCAGGTAACACCGTAGGAACCTTCGCCGTCAGTGAAGAGGAATCTACACTGAAGATTTTCAGCAGTGCAACTGGGGCCGCCCATGCCATCTGTTGACATCACCAACCCTATATAGGTGTGGGTGGCCCGCTCCCTTCTCAGTTATTTTCCCCAGAGTCGAAGGGAGCAAGGCTTTCGCCCTGGGGAACTGAGAACAGAAAGAGGTACCCAGACCTAAGAAAAAAACTGGATACACCAAACAGCCAGTTCCCAGACAGGAGCCCCAAGAAGGGGGATGGTGGGAGGGAAAATATATCTGATGACCAAGATCTCCTCTAAGATCTACTGTTATGGTAAGTTCTTACATAACTGTTCTGTCTTCTTCGAGGGTATCTCAGACATCAGGTTACATCATAGGAATGGGTACCAAGCAGTTACAAGTGTAAACAGACATTCTGGGAGGTGAGCCTTCCAGTCCCTTTAACACAGCCCTGCCAGATCCTGCATGGGCTCGAGGCAATGTCCACACTGTAGTGCTAGGTGAAAGTGTGGACAGTACTCCAGGTGGCAGCCACACAAATGTCAGCAGCTGAGACTCCTTTGAAACAAGCCACTGAGGTAGCCATGCCTCTGGTGGAATGAGCTTTGATAGCACCAGGCAATTCTTTGCCGTACTTGCTGTAGCAGAACATAATGCAATTTGCCAACCATTTGGATAAACACTGCTTAGAAACCGAAACACCCTCTCTACCCGGGGCAAAGGAAACAAACAAATGCTTTGATTTTCTGGACTCTTTAGTTCTAAGCAGGTAGTACTTCAAAGTTCTGCATACATCTAATGTATGGAGCAGTGCTTCCCATGGACTGGCACACTCAGGAAAACAAACAGGAAGGTGGATAGACTGATTTAGTGTGAACTCTGAAACCACCTTAGGCAGAAAAGTGCAGTTACGCAAGAACTTACCACAAGAGTAGATCTTCGAGAGAGGCTCCTGCAGTAGGTAATCACCTTGAGGACTGCACCCCTTGACATACACACAGAAACTTTAGCTAGCAGTGTCTAATGGGGGACTGCCCACCCAAGGTCATGTGATGGACGTCAGTGTGACACTATATAGTGGGCAGTCCCCACACCCACCTTCTAGTTCTCCCACCGGAGATCTCTGAGAAGGAGTGACAGGAGAATGGAAAGAGGCTCCTGGAGCCCAAAATGAGCTCACAGAGAAAGAACAGCAAAGAAACTTGGGGAGGAGAAAAGTTACTTACTGCAAAGCCTCTCTCAAAGATCTACTGTTACAGTACGTTCTTACGTAATTGTACTATCTTACTTCGAGAGGGCTCTTGCAGTAGGTAATCACCTTGTGGACTGAGTCCCAAGCAGTGTGAATCAGAAGGAACTGAAACATGGGAGGCAGGAAAGGTCTGCAGAAAGAAGAGAGTTTAGGACAGGAAGCCTTGGAGGACAGCTAAACCAAAGCCAGCCCTGCGCCTAGAGGCAATGTCCAGACTGTAATACTTGGTGAAAGTGTGGACGGAGCTCCAAGTGGCCACCGCACAGATATCAGTGGCTGACACATTCCTGAAGCAAGCAGAAGCAGCCATGCTTCTGCTAGAATGCTCCTTAACCTCCACCGAGAGGGTTTTACAATATTTCTGATAACAGAAAACAATACAGTTTGCCAGCCACTTGGATAAATACTGTTTGGAAACTGCCACACCCTCTCTCGGGTGCAAAAGAAACAAAAAGTTGGTCCGATTTCCGGACAGACTTGATTCTGTTGGTATAATAACGCAAGATTCGGTGAACATCTAAGGTATGCAGACTTGCCTCTCCCTGATTGGAAACACAGAAATTGTCAGCACATAAGGACCGCTAGACCCATCCAGTCTGCCTGTAGGCCCTATACGTTGTATGTGGCTACTGACCCTATGTGATCAACGGCTTTTCATCACTCCCTTCCCAGGTATGCTTAAACCCCTTCACTGTGCTTTCCCCCACTACCTCCTGTGGCAGACTATTCCAATCATTGACTACCCTTCCCATGGAGAAAGCCTTCCTCACATTTCCTCATAATCTACGCCCTTCCAATTTCATGTTGTGCCCCCTTGTTCTAGTACTTTTTCTACACTGGAAAAGGTCCCCCACCTGCACCTTGTTTATGCCCTTGAGGTACTTGAAAGTTTCAATCATGTCCCCCCGCTCTCTTCTCTCCTCCAGTGAGTAGATGTGGAGGTCCCTTAGTCTCTCCTCATATGTTTTGTGGTGCATGCCCTGCACCATCTTTGTTGCCCTTCTCTGGATAGTCTCCACCTTATCTATGTCCTTGCACAGGTGTGGCCTCCAGATCTGCATGCAGTACTCCAGGTGAGGCCTTACCAATGTTTTATACAATGGCATCACCACCTCCCGCCTCCTGCTAGTGATACCCCTGCCTATGCACCCCAGCATGCCACTAGCCCTCCATGCCACCTTTGTGCACTGCTTTGATACCTTAAGGTCATCAGAGCTGATAACCCTTAGGTCCCTTTCCTCTTTGATGACAGTCAGCTCCTCCTCAAACCTGTAGCTCTCCCCAGGGTTCCCTCTACCCAGGTGCATTATTTTGCACTTCTTTGCACTGAACCTCTGTTGCCACATCTCTGACCATCTTTCAAACTTCTCCATGTCCCTCTTCATTTTCTGCACCCCTTCTGGAGTATCCACCCTGTTGCAGATCTTGGTGTCATCTGCAAACAGGCAGACCTTTCCTTCCAGCCCCTCTGTAATGTCACTAATGATGACACTGAACAGGACTGATCCTAGTACTGATACCTGTGGTACACCACTGGTCACCCCCCTCTACCCAGACTGTACCTCATTTACCAACACCCTCTGTCTCCTGTCTGTTAACCAGTTCCTAACCCAGTTCACCACCTTGTGTCCCATGCCCAGACTACCCATCTTGCTAATCAGCTTTCTATGTAGGATGGTGTTGAAGGCTTTGCTGAAATCTAGGCAGGCGACATCTACCGCCTCCCCCTGATTTACATCCCTAGTCACCCAATAAAATAAATCTATTAGATTCATTTGACATGACCTTCCTGCTGTGAATCTGTGTTGCCTCACATCCTGAGCACTGCTGGATTCCAGATGTGCCACTATCCTATCTTTCAGCAGTGTCTCCATGATTTTTCCCACCACCGAGGTGAGGCTGACTGACCTGTAGTTCCCCACTTCCTCCCTACTGCCGCTTTTGTGTAGTGGGACTACATGTGCCCTCCTCCAGTCCTCTGGAACCACACCTGTGTTGAGTGACTCTGTGAACAGGGCCGCCAGAGGTGCTGATAGTTCCCTTTACAGCTCCCTTAATATCCTTGGGTGGATGCAGTCTGGCCCCATGGTCTTATCCACCTTTAGCTCAGGGAAATACACTGGAAGTTGAATCGACTGGTTCAACGTGAACTCAGAAACCACCTTTGGTAAGAACTGAGGGTTGGTACGCAGAGCCACCCGGTCTCTGTGAAAAATTAAATAAGGCTCCTTAAACATCAGGGCCTGAAGCTCAGAAATCCTTTGAGCAGAAGTAACTGCAACTATAAAGAGCACTTTCCATGATAAATAGTGCATATCATAACTACCAGCCGGTTCAAAAGGAGGCATGGAAAAACAGATCCCAAGGTGGTGCGGGACTGCGCACCATGGGTTTCAGGTGGAGGATCCCTTTCAGGAAGGTTATGGAAACCTTCCTGGAAACCTCCAGCTGAGCCACAGCTTTGCCCTCCACTAAGGTGTGGTAGGCAAAAATGGCAGACAGGTGAACCTTCAGCGAAGAGTAACTCAGGCCCAGGTATGAGATGTAGTAGATATTCCATGACCTGAGGAATGGGGCTCGAAAAAGGGTCATACTAGGAAGTAGCAGGAGCTAGGAGGCTTTGGGACCCATGATTGCTCCTTTAAATAATAATAGTTAATATGAACCTTGGAAATAATGAATTTGTCCAGTCTATGCTTAAAAGATGCCTTGGAATTGCTAATGATTACCTCCAAGGGCAGCGCATTCCAGGGGTTAATGGTTCTAATGGTATAGAAGTATTTCCAAGGCATTAAAGTTTCTGCCTTGTAGTTGTAAAGGGTGGCCCCTAGTGTTAAAGACATTGTTTTTAAAATCCAAACCCACTGATGTCATTAAAAAAGGATCTTGCAAGATGTCAAACATGAGAAGAAGATCCCCCCTCAGATGTCTGGTCGATAATGCCATTAAATTCAAAGATTTAAGTCTGGACTCATAAGGGACATCAAAAAGACCTCTAATATATTTAGTGAATTTTCTTTGTGCCTTTTCTAATTGCATAACATCATATTTCCTAAACGGACACCACAATTGAGATGCATAATCCAAATGTGGACGAACCTAGGCTCTGTATAATGGCATTAACACTTTTTCATCTCTTGATTTAATATTCCTTCTTATAGACCAGATAACTCTATTTGCTTTCTGAATAGTTTCATTAATCTGTAACCCAGGTAAAAAAATCATCTGTTATATGGACACCAAGATCTTTTTCCGATGATGTGCTTGTTAGTGTCCTGTCATCTAAAAAGTACGTGTGACTTTGGTTATTTGGGCCCAAAAGAAAAAATTACTCACCTTAGTAATGTTGTTTCTTCTAATGGAGTCTTGCTATATTATGACATATGCAGTATAACCCCAGGTTAGAACTGCTCCGGAGGTGAAAGAGTTAACTTTCCATGCAGGGCATGGAACCTTGAGCGCGAGCTCGGTTGAACACTCTGTCTGTTGTAGCTCAAACTTAAACTGTCAGATCTTTTACGAGCAAAACTCACTAAGGTTCTGTGTGGAAGCCATAAACCTACACTAGCCCACTGGCTACTAACTACAAAACACATTTTTGTTCTTGATCCCAAAATAAAGACTCAAGTCAGGGATTCAAGAAAGAAAACAAAGCACACCTAAGCACCCTAAGAAGGGTGAAAATAAGTGGGCATCTATGAAGTGCCAACATTGCACTGCCACCCACATCCCAAAAGTAGAGGTTCTGAGAGGGGCAGGTTGGGGAGGTCATAATATAGCAAGACTCCATTAGAAGAAACAACATTACTAAGGTGAGTAATTTTTCTTCAAACAACATGAAGTCTTGCTATATTATGACATATGCAGACTACACAGCAGTACCTCCATGGAGGAGGGACAGAACCACTTAGGAAATAGGCTCTGAAGCACAGCTGTGTTAAATCGAGCATCACTCCTAGCCTGGATATCCAGAGAGTAATGCTTAGTAAAAGTGTGAACTGTTTTCCAGGTAGCTGCTTGACATATCTCTGGATAGGGATGTCCCTGGCAGCAGCCAGGGGCGCAGCTGTACCTCTGGTAGAGTGAGCCCTCAGGCCTGAGGGAGGAATCTTACCCAGTTTTCATAGCAAAATTGGATACAAGAGACAATCCACCTGGCAATGGATCTTTAGTGGCAGGTTTACTTATACCAACCTCACCATAAGTGAGGAACAATTGGAGGATTCAAACCTATGACCCTTGGTACGTTCTTATAGTAACTAAGGGCTCTTTGACATCTAAACTGTGTAATCTCCTCCGCCAGAGGAGGAATGGTCAGTGAAGTACACAGGAAGAGACATGGATTGTTTACGGTGGAAGTCTGAAACCACCTTAGGCAAAAACTTTCTGTTAGTCCTGAGGACCACCTTATCTCTGTGAAAGGAGATAAAATCAGGCTCCACTGACAATGCTTGTAGCTCACTTATGCGCCTGGCAGAGGTGATGGCTACCAAAAACACAGTTTTCCAAGTCAAGTACTTAAGCTCTGCTGAAGGCAATGGCTCAAAAGGGGGTTGCATAAGCTGAGCAATGCAAATATTAAGATCCCAAGCAGGGGCAGGGTCCCTGAACGGGGGGTTGGTGTGAAGCAACCCTTTAAAAAATTGGAGAACACAGGGTGAGCTGAAAAAGAAGAGGGCTTACCTGCTGATAAAAAGACAGACACAGCTGCCAAGTGCACTTTTAGGGTAGCTGGTCTCAGCCCCAAAGAATTCAAATGCACTAAATAATCCAGAATCGTGGGCACGTCAGCAGATTCTGGGGAAATATGCTTACCAGCACACCATATGGAAAATCTTTTCCATTTTGAATTATAAGTAGCCCTGGTGGAAGGCCTCCTAGAGGCCTTCAAAATTTCCAATACGCCTTGGGAAAGGTGTAGGTCAGCAAACTCTAACTCTTCAAGAGCCATGCCTTGAGATTGAGAGGTTCGGATACCAAACTCTCCCCTGGGCACAGGTTGTGATTCCTGGGAAGACACAGGGGAAGATGGACTGCTAAGGACATGAGGAGTGGGTACCAGGGCTGCCTGGCCCAATCTGGAGCAATCAGGATCATCCTGCAGGGTTGAGATCTGATTTTTACTAGCACCTTGAAAAGAAGGGGGAAGCATAGAGAAACTTCCCTTCCCAACTGAGTAGGAAGGCATCCAGAGGGACTGAGCCCAACACTGGGGCCTGCAGCAAAAAGGGAAGTTGGTGATTGGGGCTGCAAAGAGATCTATCTGAGGGGTGCCCTATCTGGCAAATACTACCTCCAGTACCAGGGATCCAGTGCCCATTCATGATGGCCCTGGGAAATCCTGCTGAGAGCATCCGCTAGGACATTGTCCTTGCCTGGGAGGTGAACTGCCGTAAGGGAGGCGTTCAGAGAATAAGCCAGAGACCACAACTTCATTGCTTTGGTGCACAAGGCCATAGACCGAGTGCCCCCTTGCTTGTTGATGTACCACATTGTAGTGGTATTGTCTGTTCTGACCTGAACAACCTTGTTCTGAACAGATGTGGAAAAAACCTGGAGTGCTAGAAAAACTGCTCTGAGTTCCAACAAACTGATGTGGAGCAGAGATTCCTGAGCGGACCACAACCCCTGGGTGGTAAGGTCGCTCATGTGAGCTCCCCATCCCAAGAGGGATGCATCTGTAGTAAGGGTCAAGGAATGAGACTGGGGAATGAAGGGAACCCCCTGTCGCAAATTGCTCTGGTCCTGCCACCACTGGAGGGCCTGGATCAGGGTTCGAGTCACTGGGATCAATTTAGTTAGAGGATCTGTCCTTTGATACCAAAAGGCTCTCAAATGGAACTGAATGTCCCTCATCTGAAACCTTGCTCCCTGCACTACTGCTGTAGAAGCAGCCATGTGCCCCAGGAGCTGTAGAAAATGCCTTGCTGGTCGAGAGACCTGCAGGGTGAAAGAAGAGGCCAGAGAGACCAAAGTCCTTGCTCTTTCCAGAGGGAGGAAGGCTCTGGCCTCTTTTGTGTTCAGTTCTGTGCCTATGAAGGTGAGAAGCTGGACAGGCTCCAGAACTGACTTTGGAAGATTGAGAAGGAAACCTAAAGATGTAAGAAGTTGCTGAGTTACTTGTAGGTGTAGTTTGACCTGGTCTGGAGACTGGTCTACAATGAGCCAGTCGTCCAGATACGGAAAGATGGCAATCTTGCCTTCTTAAGTGGGCAACTACTACTGCAAGGCATTTATGAACACCCTTGGGGCAGAGTAAAGGCCGAAGGGCATTGCTCTGAACTGGTAATGGCCTGAGGGCAGTCTCAATCTGAGTGTACTTGATGGGAGCTTCTGATGAGAACATGGAAGTAGGCATCCTTGAGGTCCAGGGAGGCTAACCAGTCCCCTGGCCTTATAGAGGGTAAAATAATTTCCAGAGTCACCATTTTGAACTTTGGTTTTAAAAGGTGCTTGTTTAGATACCTGAGATCCAGGATGGGCCGCCATTCTCCTGTCTTTTTTGGGGTAAGGAAGTACCTGGAGTACAACCCTTTGCCCTGGTGTAGGGGTGGAACCCTTTCCACAGCTCTGAGAGCCAGAAGGAAAGAAACTTCTGTTTCTAGCGCAAGTGCCTCTGATGGATTTGCAGGTGGAAAGGACCTGGTTCTCATCTTCGGAAATTTTCTGAAGCTGAGAACCAGTCCCAGGCTTACTACTTCCAGGACCCACTTGTCTGATGTTACAGACTTCCAGTCCTGGACAAAGTAAGCCAGCCTGCCCCACCGGTAGTGGAGAATCGGCCCTGGCCACCCCATCAGGAGAGCCTGTTTTGCAGGGCTTTGGGTTGAGGGGTAGAAGCAGGCTTACCAGACCCCTCTGCCTCTGCCTCTAAAGAACCCCTCTGGGCATAAGCAGAAGAGGAGGCCTGGGCTTGGTAAAGGGCCTATGAAAAGGCCTGCCCTGCCCCTGCCATGCTGCCTTTGAGGGTGGTTTGCCTTTCTTTGGCCTGTGCACTCCTATAGGTGGTCCTATACTCATCCATTTCTTCATATAATTCTCTGTCTGCTCCCAAACAGAGAATTGCCCACAACAGAAAAATCCATAGCCTTAGACTGGGTATCCTGTGACAGGGCAGTACATCTGAGCCAGACCATTCTGCGAAGAGACACAGATGTAGCCATGACTCTTGATGAAACATCATTAGAGTCTACTGCAGCATGGAATTGCACCTTGGATGCCTCAATACCATCCGCAGCCACCTGCTCCAGCTCCCTGGCAAGCTGGTCAGGGGCCTGTTTTGCTAGTGCCAGCACGGTATCCCATCTGGATTTCTGGTACCTAGCTGCATAAGCCATATAATTTGCCTGTCTGAGTCCTAAAGATGCTGCCATGTACTGTTTCTTTGCCATGGCATCCATCCTCCTAGAATCCTTTTCAGGAGGGTGAGAGGCTAGAGGAATATTAGCCTTGTCACAGGCTGCAGCCTGCACTACCCCCACATGGCTGCATTGCTGAGAGAGGAACTCCGTATCAGAGCCTGATAATGTATACCTTTTGTCCATCCTTTTATCCACAGGAAGGATAGAATGAGGAATTTTTAGAATTTTTACTGTCTGTTTCCTAAAAGATTTGTGCAAGGGAATAGACAGTCTCCTAGACTCTGGAATATCCATCATTTCTACATAATCAGGCTCTTCTTGATCATCAACAGCTTCCTCAACAGGGAGTTGGAGAGTTTCAGCAACTTTCTTATAGAACATAAAATGAGAAGGGGACTCAGATAGCCTGGGGAGGGGGACCCCTGAAGGTATGTCTGGAGAGATATCCGGCTCAATGGGCACATCCAGACTTTCAAAATCACACTCACTCTCCTCATACCCCTCTTCCCCTTCCTCCAGTTCATAAAAATCCTCAAAATCATAATCTTGAACCGGTGGAACCATCCGAACCGAGCACTTCCCTGATGGTGTCGGTTCGGACGGAACCGGGGAAAGAGACTGGACAATTTGAATAGCTTTAGCTATTTCCTCAACGGTTGGAGAAAAACCTTTTGGCTCCACACTAGCTGACTTTCTAGCCCTTTTAGTTGGAACCGGCTCCTCAGAGCTGGCTCTTCGTTGCCCGAGAAAGCATCGCCCTGGTCAGAGGCACTCCCTCAAGTTCGGGTTGGAACCGAACCGGCTGGCCATCCGGTCAGCGGACTTTTGGCCTCCCTTTCCCTGAGCCTACCAACTTTCTTTTCCACAGTGGCAGCAGGAAAATTCTTACAAATCTGGCAGTCTGCATTGAGGTGGTCAAACCCCAGACAATATACACAAGTGGTGTGTGAGTCAGCCTTAGCAAAGGCTTCCCCACAGAGGCCACAGTGCTGAAACCCAGTGGGTCCGGTTTTTCTTTTGGGTTTCTCAGACATAGTGCCAGCCTAACCAAAACTTATCCGTTACTGGCAATCCGCCAAGCAAGACTCTCTTATCGGTTCCCAACCATGTCATGGGCCGTGGAAAAAACCGTAATAAAATCCGTTTTTTTTTAGGACCGATAAGAACCGGGAACCGCACTCTAAAGGGCTAGAAAGTAATTTTAAAACCCATCTGATCGGTTCAAACCGAACCGAAAAAGACGTTTACAAGTTCCACACAGAAGAAAAAAAAAAAAAAGTAAATAAGCCTATCTATTACTTACAATACCACAGACAGAGCTTGAACCGACCAATTGCGGTTAATTTCGGTAAAATAAACCGAGAATTAAACTTTTTAACCGACAAACGAACCGAGCAGCGGGAGAAATCTCCGGAGCGACTGTTCACTGAGGCGGAGTAAAGAATCTGACAGTTTAAGTTTGAGCTACAAGAGACAGAGTGTTCAACCGAGCTCGCCTCAAGGTTCCATGCCCTGCATGGAAAGTTAACTCTTTCACCTCCGGAGCAGTTCTAACCTGGGGTTATACTGCATATGTCATAATATAGCAAGACTTCATGTTGTTTGAAGCACAACTTTACACATATTGTGATTCAATTTTATATCCCACTTCTTGACCTATTGTGAGATGTAATTAAGGTCTTTCTGAATTGTAGCTGTATATTCAGAGTTAGAACATGGTCCTCCAATTTTTATGTCATCAGCATATTTTACTGTGGTGGAATAGCAATTTTGCGTCAGGGCTCCTATAAAAAAGCCTGAAACAGACGTGGGCCCAGTATGGAACCTTGTGGAACCCCACTAGATACAGAATCAACTTTAGAAAGTTGGCCATTAATTAACACTCTTTGAGTCCTTCCAGTCAGCCAATTGGATGTCCATTTAACAATACTGTGGTTTATACTTAGAGTGTCCCAACCCTTTGAGGTGGCCCAAATGGAGAAACGCTTCCATTTCATGGCATATGTCATCCTCGTAGAAGGGGAGGCTTTCTGGCCTCTACAAGGATCTCAGCCACTCTGGAGGAAACTCCATAGCATGAGGCAGCTATGTCATGAGGTGCTACACATGAAGCAGAATGGACTTCAGCCCTGGGTGGACCAGAGTGCCCCTCTCCCGAGCCAGGAGATCGTGGCAGAGAGGCGGGGGACCGAAGGTTCCACTGCATGCTGATGAAGAAGCGGAAACCATATTTGGTGAGGCCAATACAGGCAATCAGAATCATGTAAGCCCCCTCCGCTTGAAGCTTGAGCAGCACCCTCTGCAGAACTGGAAAGGGAGGGAAGGCGTACAAAAACCTCCCTGTCGAGCAGAGAGAGAGCACGTCTTTCCAGAAAGCACCATGCTCAGGAGCGAGCAAAACCTGGGTAGTTTTGCGTTGTACGAGGAGGCGAACAGATCCAGGTCTGGACGACCCCAGAGGTTGAAAAAACAGGTTACTCACCTGTACCAGTGATTCTAGGAGTGGTATATATGTTATTCATTCACACATAATGGCATGTCCTTTCCCCTTAAAATCTTGCCAGAAGTCTTCAAGCTGGCTCTCCCCCACCCCAAGTGGTATATCCCTCGGCTCGCCCCTTGATGCCAGATCTTGCCCGCTGGAAGCAGTGGTTGTGCGCTTAAAGCCGGGGAGGTCGGTTGGGTCCGGGTGGATGAACGACATATACCACTCCTAGAACCACTGTTACAGGTGAGTAACCTGTTTTTCTAGAGATGTGGATATGTTGTTCTTATCCACACGTAATGGTAGACTCCTGGCATTTCTCCAGGAGGAGGGAGGCAAGGCGCATATCCCCTACTTCAGAGATAGAGTCTGGAGAACTCAGGTCCCAAAACCAGCATCCCGGTGTGACTCTAGGTCGATGTGGTAGTGGGAAATGAAGGTGTTTGCTGACTTCCAGGTAGCAGCCCTGCATATTTCCTGGACTGGGACGTCCCTAGAAGCAGCTACCGATGCAGCAGTGTGGCAGGTGGAGTGAGCCCTTAGCCCTCCCAGAGGGTCCCTACCCACCAACCTATAGCAGAGATTAATGCATGATGTAATCCATCTGCCAATCGTCCGCTTGTCTGCAGGTCTGCCACGTGCAGCTTCAGCACAGGTGACAAACAGCTGACGAACCTCTCCCTGAACTTCATCCATTTGCTCCTTGTAATAGGCAAGCGCTCATCTCAGGTCCAAAGTATGGAGACTGTATTTGGCATCCAAGGTGTGATTGGAGTAGAACACTGGTAGAGTCATCACCTGGTTCAGGTGGAACTCCAACACAATCTTCAGAAGGAACTTTGGGTTGGGGCACAGGACAACCTTGTCCCCGTGGAAGACCAGATAAAGAGACTCCACACAGAGAGCCTGGAGCTCCCCAGTCCTTCTGGCTGACGTGACAGCCACCAGGAAAGTGGTCTTCCATGACAGGTGTGACATCTCACACCTGTGCATCAGTTCAAATGGCTTGCCCATGAGCTTTGCCAGTACCAGCAGTAGATCTTCATGTCTAGCAGATGATCCCACAGTGGTGGTGATGCACGTATCTGGGAGGAAATATGATCGAGGCCTTTGAAGAAATGCCAGACCACCTTCTCCTGTGCCACCGTCTGCTGACCAGCCTGGTTCAAATGGCTTGCCCATGAGCTTTGCCAGTACCAGCAGAAGATCCCATGGAGGTGGAGGTTCACACAGCAGAGGGGATATGGAATCCAGGCCTTTGAAAGACAGCCCGACCACTGTCTCCTGCGCCAACGTCGGCTGACCAGCCTGCGCCCATTAAGCAGAGATGGCTGCCAGGTGCACCTTTAGGGTCGTAGACCGAAGACCCCATTTGGAGAGAGACCAAAGGTTGTTGAGAATGTTAGCCACTGGACAGGACAAAAAGTCCAGCCCCTTGCCCTGACATCAAATGGAAAATCTTTTCCACTTAAAGGCATAGCACTTCCTGGTCGACTCCTTTCGAGATGCCTCAACTATAGTGAGTACATCTTCGGAGAGGCATAAAGCCTGGAACTCTAGTCACTCAGGAACCAGGCTGTCAGGTGCAGGGATTGAAGGTCTGGCTAGAAGACCTTCCCTTGACTGACTGAGAGCAGGTCCAGGCGTGCTGGAAGACGCCTCGGGAGCCTGGTGCAGAGGCTAAGGAGATCGGGGTACCAAAACTGGCGGGGCATGTCTGGAGCCACCAGGATCACCTGTGCTTTTTCCCTCCTGACCTTGAGAAGCACCATGTGGACCACGGAAAGTGGAGGGAAGGCATAAAAGAGGACTGGAATCCATGGCCTCAAGGAGGCATCCCCATGCAGCGAACCCTGCTGAGGGGGTAAGCACAAAACAGCCTCAGCTTTGCATTCTCCCTGGAGGTGAACAGGTCCACCTGAGGGGTACCCACTGGGAGAACACAGAAACATAGACTTTGACAGCAGATAAGGACCACTTGGCCCACCTAGTCTGCCCATTTCCCTACCTACAGGATAAGCTGCAGATCCTAGTTAACCAACAGACTATTTCTTCCTATCCCCCACAAGAATTGCCTTACGTCTGACCCATGCATTCTTGAATTCTGCCACAGTTTTAGACCCCACAACCTCCTCAGGAAGGCTGTTCCATGTGTCCACCACCCTCTCTGTGAAAAAATACTTGCTCACATTGCCCCTGAGCCCCCACCCCCCATCTTCAAATTGTGTCCCCTTGTTCTTGCACATCTCTTTTTCTGAAAGATGCTACCCTCTTGGACTTTGTTGATTCCACTGAGGTACTTCAAAGTTTCTATCACGTCCCACCTATTCCTCCTTTCCTCAAGGTTATACATATTAAGCTCCTTTAGTCTCTCCTCATATGGCTTCTCTTGCAGACCCTGCACCATTTTAGTTGCCTTACTCTGGAATGCCTCCATCCTGTCTATGTCCTTGCGGAGATGGGGTCTCCAGAACTGGACGCAGATGGGGTCTCACCAACTGTCTGTACAGAGAGATAACAACTTCTTGTTTTCTGCTGTGATGCCTCCCCTATACATCCCAGTATCCCCAGTCCTCCCTACTTCCGTCTCACATTGCTTGCTAACCTTAAGATCATCTGATATGATTACCCCCAGGTCCCTTTCCATTTCTGTTGTCGTTACTACCTCCCCCCATTGTGTAATCTCCCCCTGGGTTTTTGTTTCCCAGGTGCATTATTTTGCACTTCTTTGCATTGAATCCAAGCTGCCATACTTCTGACCATTCCTCCAACCCTGACAAGTCCCTTCTCATCCTTTCCACGTCTCCTTGTTTATCTACCCTGTTGCAGAACTTTGTGTCATCTGCAAAGATGCATACTTTTCCTTTCAGTCCCTCTGCAATGTCACTCATAAAAACATTAAAAAGGACTGGACCCAGTACTGAACCCTGCGGTATCCCACTAGTAACCCCTCTTTCTTCAGAGTGGACTCCATTTACAATTACCTTCTGTGTCCTGTTGTCCAGCCAATGTTTTACCCAGGCTACCACCCTGGGACCCACTCCCAGGCTGGTTAATTTGATTATTAATCTTTGTGGGACTGTGTCAAATGCCTTGCTAAAGTCTAGGTAGACCATGTCCACAGCCCCTCTCTGGTCTACTACTTTGGTCACCCAGTCAAAGAAATCAATTAGATTCGCCTGACATGACCTTCCTGCTGTGAACCCATGCTACCTTCGGTCCTGTGCCCCACTGGCCTCTAGATACTCAACAATTATTTCCTTCAGAAGTGATTCCATCACTTTCCCTACCACAGAGGTCAAGCTGACAGGTCTGTAGTTTCCTGCCTCTGTCTTGGTCCCACTTTTGTGAAGGGGAATCACATCCACCTTCCTCCAGTCCTCAAGTACCACACCATCCTCCCATGATTTGTTAAAAAGGGTAGTCAGTGATGTCACTAGTTCTCCCCTTAATTCTTTTAGAATTCGGGGGTGAATTCTGTCAGGCCCCATTGCTTTGTTCACCTTCAGTTTTAGGAGTTCTTTCAGAACCCTTTCTTCTGTGAAAGTACTGAGATCGACCCCCCCCCCCATCCAGAGTGCTTCTGTTAATTGGATTAGGCACCTGCCCCTCTTCCTCCTCCTCTTTTGTGAATACTGAGCAGAAGTATTCTTTCAGTATCCCTGCTTTTTCACTGTCCCTCTCTGCACACCCACCGGCCATTCTATTCAGCCTCACTATCCCTCCCTTTGTCTTTCTACGCTCCTATAAAAGGCTGTACCCCCTTCTTAACCAAGTTGGCTATCTTTTCCTCAGTTTGGGTCTTTGCTATTCTGACTTTCCTCCCTGCTTCCTTCTGTCTTAACTTGTACAGCTCTCTGTTCTGCTCCTTCTGTGTTCCTTATACTTCCTAAATGCTACCTTTTTCTCCCTAACCTTCCCCACCACCTCTTTTGAGAACCATAGTGGCTTTTTGTTTCGTTTTGATTTGTTTATTTGCTTCACACAAATGCTTGTTGCCTCTGTGATTGCAGTTTTGATGTTTCCCCATTGTTGCTCCACCCCTCCTTCCAGCCTGTTTGCTAGTGCTTTTCTAAGACACTCTCCCATCTTGCCAAAGTCAGCCCTCCTGAAGTCCAGTACCCTTTTGTATGGCTTGACTCTGTAGCCGAGTTTATCGTGAACCACTGTTTGGTGGTCACTTGTTTCCAGATTGCTTCCCACTTCTAGATCTGAGATCCTTTCACTGTCCCCATTTAAGAGTAAGAGGTCTAAGACTGCTCTGTCATAAGTGGGTTCCAAAACTAGCTGTCTGAGACATGCCCCCTGTAGGGCATCGTGAATGGCCCTGATCTTGGATGTGGCTGCAGCAAAGGTGCTCCAGTTACCATCTGGCATATTCAGGTCCCCCATCAACAGCATCTCCCCTTTCTCTGCCATCCTAAGGATGCCTTCTATCATATCCTTGTCCATCCCTTCCCCCTGACATGGGGGTCTGTATACAACCCCTGTGCAGATTGTGGTGCCGTTTCCAGTCTCTAAGGTGACTCGCAGTGCCTCCTCTTCTCCCTGTTTACTCTTTTGTTCCGTTGTTTTTATCCCTTCCCTTACATAGAGAGCTACTCCTCCCCCTCTTCTACCCTCCCTATCTCTCCTGTAGGTCGTGTACCCTGGCATGTTAACATCCCAGTCATGGTTCTCTGTGTACAGTGTTTCTGTGACTGCTATGATATCCAGGCATTCCTCTTCCATCAAGGCCACCAGTTTAGGGAGCCTGTTGCCCAGACTACAGGCATTGGTACTCATTACCCTCCATTTCTTAATGGCGTTACCCCTTTTTGCCCCATCCCTGTCCTTAATGCCTTTGTCATTTTCTCCATTTACCCCTGCCCTTCTCCCTATCGAGATCTCTATTTTGGTGTTTACCTCACTTACTACCCTGATTTTTTTTTTGGGGGGGGGGGCTAGGATTTCCCTGCCCCTTTCCAGTGTCTTTCCCCCTTGGCTAGTTTAAATGCTTGCCAATGAAGCATTTAAACCTATCAACTAGGATCCTGGTTCCCCCTCCTGGACAGATGCAGACCATAATGCCAATATCAGCCTGCATCACTCCTGGTGGACCCCCAGTCCCCAGTGAAGCCAAATCCCTGAGCTCTGCACCAGTTTTTCAACCACTGATTGAATCCCATGGTGTGGAGCACATTAGCCTCACCCATGCCATACACAGGCAGCACCTCCGAGAAGGTTACCATGCATGCTACTTCTCTAAGGCCCCTCCCCAACTCCACAAACTCTTCCTGCACTGCTCTGATCCCTTTCTCAGCCAGGTCATTTGTCCCTAGGTGGACAATGACATCCAGCACCCTCCCCCGTGCAGCTGCTCCAGTGATCCTGAGGATTCGCTACCTGTCCTTTCAAGCCATGGCGCCAGGCAGGCACCTTACCTCCCTCTCCCCTTCCTACCCCAGTTGTACCCCATAACAATGGAGTCCCCCACCAGGAGTTGTTTCCTTCTCCTGTGGGGTCCCATGCCACCCTCCTGTGGGTCTCATTTGTGGAGGTTCTCAGCATCCTCCTTGGTCTCCACTGCGGGTGCCTCCATAGAGGGACCACACTTTGCCAGAATGGCATAGGAATTGTGGAGAGGTACAACTGGAGGGATGTGCCTCTGTTCCACCACCCTCACTCTCCCTGAGCCCACTGTGGTCCAACCGCTCCTCTTTCTTGGCAATCTCTGAGGCAACGGCAGTGGCACTGGTGGTCCCTGGGTGGGAGAGGAGGTCCCCCAAATCCTGGCCAACTCAGCCTGGAGATGAGCAACCTCCTCCCTCAGCCCAGAGAGGTGCCTGCAGATGGGACAACACCGCATCCTCCAGAACGTCTCCCAGAAGACTGCTGCTCCACAGCCACTGCACTGCACCACTCCCATCATGTCTTATTTCTGGCCCCTTAACTGTTGTTTGGAATACTTAATCTTTCCTCTGTTTATTTTTTTTTTCTCCCCATTTACTTACTGCCTCTGTGCCCTTTAAGCTCCTGATCTTCCTGTGCTGAGACAAGAAGTTCCTATGTTTCTCAGTAGTCTCCTTACTTGCTTAGAGTCAGACCTCCAGCAGCTGGGGGGGATGGACAGCTACTCTTTTCCTTCTAGGATGGTGAGTCTTTTGTGGCTCTGTGATCACTCACTTCCTGCTCCCAAACAGGAAGTTCCTGTTGTCAGTCAAATCCTGTGCCTATAAAAGTAGAACTGGTGGGGGCAGGGTGGGGGGCAATGCAGTCCCAGTAGAGAAGTATAGTTATAACAGCAGCTCCTTCTACTTGGTGTTCTCTGACAGAAGCTATCTAGGGCAGTTTTTAAATCTGGCTTTAACCTGGCTTCCTTCTAGCTAAGCCAACTCCCCCTACTTTACAGCTCTTTCTACACTTAGTTAATTGCACAGATAACAATTCCCTTCAGCCACCTGAGATAAACACCTACATAACTGCACAGATAACAAATTCACTTCAGCAAACTAAGCCAAACACGTTAACTTTTTTTTTTGTTTTGTTTTTACCCTAAATTGAAGGTCCCAGTAGTAGAGTTCTAGTTCTTTAGTCCTAGTAGATAAGTATAGTTATAACAATGATTTAGGTACTTATTCCCACTGACCGTCATCCCGCCAATCAATATCCCATGCCCACATTCCTGATTTCGGCTCTTCCCAGCTCTTAAAATTCCTGCATAGCAATTTCCCGTATAGCTTGTTCCCGACTGCGCTGTAATATTTCCGGTCAAACATAAAAAAGACAAAATATTCATTTCTCTAATCACATGTATTTAGAAAGAAGCTGTTATGCACAGGCCTCTTGCTCAGATGAAAAGCACTTGTACTAGCTGTGCGTGATAATAAATTACCATTTAATAATAAAAAAAACATGAGAATGCCTTAATAAGTGTAAATTTATCACTACTTAATATATCCTTTTATACTCAGCTTTGCTAAACAACCAT
This sequence comes from Neoceratodus forsteri, assembly GCA_016271365.2. Classification (NCBI taxonomy): domain Eukaryota; kingdom Metazoa; phylum Chordata; order Ceratodontiformes; family Ceratodontidae; genus Neoceratodus; species Neoceratodus forsteri. The sequence goes on from CM057449.1 coordinate 488,540,663, forward strand.
GCTGCAAAGTAACTTAAAATGGCAGCCATTAATATCCATTACCCCATATATAAGTTACTTTAACCTACAATGAACAAACCAACCAGCTTTTTCATCTCCTGGTAAAAGTTCACCATCGGCTCCCACTGATTGGGTTTGGCAGCCAGAAATTGATTAGGTTTGATTTTGAGACCACATGCCGTCTCAACCAATTTGAAAGTACTCAACCTCACAACCAGGCTATTTTATTTATTATCAGTGGTGGCAGGGGTCTAAAACAAAAACAAAATCTTGTATGTGCTATCCGTTCACTGCAGCAGAGTTAAGACTGAAGTCCATTTCTTTACTGCCAGGGCACTCACAACAATTCCATGAGGCCAAAAAGCAATTCCCATCAAAAAGATCAATGATATAAATTCTTTTGACATTGTTTGTAAGTTACCATTGATGTGAAGTAACTGCACTAATGTATGTAATAGGAAGAAATCCCCCCACCAGGGCAAAAAAACAAACAAAAAAAAAAAAACAGTATCTGCAGAACTACATTGATTGATTTTTTTTTAAATCTTAGTATCATGGACGTGAACAACATATTCTTTCATGGCACCAGCCTCCCCCTCTCCCTTTGCCCCTGCTCACCCACCCATCCCTCCCTAAGGACACACTCCTATCTGTGGCCACTGGCCCCTGTCCCCCTCACTCTTTCCATTCTTGTCTGACAACGGCACTTACCTGCCGGCTTCTTCCTGACTTCCTCCTACAAAGATACTGTTCTACCATGAATTCTGTTAAAAGCTAGCTTATGTTGTTCTGCTTCAACATATTGACTGTACTATTTAGGCCTTAGTAATCGACATGTTAAGTTTGTAATCATTGTTCACCTTTGTGTTATGTCACCCCCCTATCCTCTGACATGGAACCTTTGTAAATGAGAAGTCTCTGCTCAAAGGTACTTGTAATCCTAGAGTTTAATAAATAAATAAAAAATATTTAGATGTCATTCCTATTAAGCAGAATTTGCATGCTTTATTTTTATATTATGAATCCAGATTTCAGTAACGGGCGGTGGGAAATTCTGGCTCGGGATTTACTACTTTCGGGATTGTGAAATGTTGGCATTTCGGTCTCGGGATTTTGGTCTGTGGGAAAACGGGTGGCGGGAATTAGTATGGATACCATAACAGCAGCACCTTCTTCTTGGTGTTCTCTGCCTGTGTACGAGCTGTGTACTCCCTCTGGATGGAGAGACCACTCGCGGGATGCCTCGCCCACATGGTTGAGGGCATCCACCAGCTGATTCGAGCCTTCTGCCACACGGATGGCTAGGAGATCCGCCACCAGTCGGCTCATGAGGGTCCAAACATGGCGAGCTTCCCGGCAAGGAGGCCAGGAGTGTGTGCTGCCCTGTTTGTTGAGATAGTATATGGTCATGGTGTTGTCCGTCTGGACCTGAAGCACATGACCCTGAAGGAACAGAGTGAATGCAGTCAGCACTAGCTGGACTGCTCAGAGCTCCAGCAAGTTGATATGGCATCAGGATTTCTTGGGGGTCCAGAGCCCATGGAGTCTGTGGTCCCCCATGTGGGCACCCCAGCCCGTGAGAGAGGTGTCGGTCATCAAGATGACCGTCAGCTCGGGATGGACAAACGGGATCCTTTCCTGCAGATGCTCTAGGACGGTCCACCATTGGAGAGCGCCCCATATCTTCTGGGTTACAAAGATCAGCTGGTCGAAATTACCTAGTCACCGAGTCCACTGGCTGGCCAGCTCCCACTGAAGGGGGGCGCATATGTCACCGGGCCCATTGACCACAGAGGTGCAGGCTGCCATGTAGCCCAGAAGTCACAGGAAGTCTCGGAGAGGGTGCAAGTGCCCAACCAGAAATAATCGGGCAAAGGAGGAGAGAACCTCCGCCCTGTCCAGCAGGAGCCTGGCTCTGGCTCTGCAAGAGTCTAGTTCTGCCCCAATGAAGCAAATCACTTACAAAGGCATGAGTTCCAACTTGGCCTCGTTGACCAGGAGGCCAAGGTCCATGCAGGTCTAGAAGACCAGATCCCTGGACCTCTCCACCTCCTGCCTGAAGGGACCCGCTATAAGCCAACTGTTCAGGTAGGTGTACACCCTGACCACTCAATGCCAAAGATGGGATGCTACCACTGCAATGCATTTGGTGAATTCCCTGGGGGCTGATTAGAGGCCGAACTGCATGGCTTGGAACTCGTAGAGGGTTCCCTCTGCTCGGAAGCTGAGAAACCTTCGGTGTGACGGATGGATCAGTTCGTGAAAGAACGCATCCTGCAGATCCAGGGAGCAAAACCACATGTTCTGCTCGAGAGATGGTATGATCTGAGACAGATTTACCATCCTGAAGGTGTGAGACCTGAGAAACTTGTTCAGGACATGCAGATCTAGAATGGGGCACCAGCCCTCCCCATCCATTTCGGGACCAGGAAGCACCTGGAAATGAACCCCAGGTTGAACGGGGGATCAGCAACTCTGACCACTACCTCCTTGCAGAGGAGTTGGGTGATGTCATCTCTGAGAGCCGAATGAGAGTCCACAGAAACCATCCCCTCCCATGGGGCGCAGGCTCGGCTTGGTGGGTACTGCTCAAATTCCACAGGCAGACCCTAACCAACCACATCTAATACCCACCTGTCTGTTGTCACAGCAGACCTGGCAGAAAGGAAGTGGAGCCAGCCCCTCATGGGAGGACCCAGAGTGGGCATGATGGGCATGGGGGTGGTTACCCACCTCCTGTCACTGTGGAGGCTTGGAGGAGGAGGAGGAACTGGTTGTGGGACTGCTGGAACCCTTCCCTCCAGGCTTACGGGCCGCCGAAGCCCCTGACTTGGGCCAAGGGTGCCAAGACTGAGCATGCTGCTGCTGCTCAGATCAGTACTGGGCTTGATTGGCCGCAGGGGCAAAAGGGCAAAAAAGGCTTGTGCTTCTGCTTCTTGGAACCTCAAGATTCCTTCTGGGCAGAAACAATGGAGTCCAAGGTGGCATTGGACTTCTCGATGCATTGAACGTGACCATCAACCACTGGATCGAACAAGTCGGTGCCCAGGAAGGATATGTCCACCAGATTGTGCTGGGTATCTGCCGTAAAGGTGGAGACTCTCAACCAGGCCCTGCGGCACATGGCTACTGCGGCCACCACCAAACAGGCACAAGAGTCCACAATGTCCACGGCCATCTGGAGTTGCAGCTTTGGAACCACCCGACCCTGGTCCAGGATCGGCTTGACAATAGTCTGAAGGTCCGCAGGGAGATGAGGAAGCACCTCATCTAGGGAGCCCAGAAGGGCATTGGAGAACTGTGCCATGATTATGGCTGCGCTTGCCTGACGGAGACAAAGCGAGGAGGCAGCATAGACCTTACTGGCGAAGTGGTCCAATTTCTTGTGCTCCCTGTCCGAAGATCTATCAGTGTCCCCTGAATTGCCCGAGTGCCAAAACACAGAGTCAGTCACCAACCCCTCAGCCAAGGGGTGTTCTGTGAACCCCATAAGGGAGCCAATGGGAACCACATACTTGCGGGCCATCCGAGCTGAAGGCACAGAGCAGGAGGTAGGGTGCTGCCAAAGCTCCAGGGCTGGGCCAACAATGGCTTCGGCCACTGGAAAGGCCTCCGTAGGAGAATCCCCTGTATCCAGAATGTCTGTTTGGTGATACTGAGCCTGTTTTTGAACAGGCTCTAAAGGCATCCCCATGGATTCAGAGATGAGATGGAGGATGCCCATGAAGGATGTGGGACCTTCCTTTGTCGAGCGGACAGGAGTACAAAGAGGTGTCCTCAGATTCCGAGGAGTCTAGATAGATCAACCAACCACCCACATCACCCTTGACCCGCCACGGACAGTCGGGAGTAAGAGTGACCGAGAGCTTGTGCGCGAGGCCCTTAGCATGCTGAGACTTCTTGACATGAGCCCCCGAAAGAGGCTGTTTAGGTGGCTGCTCCACAACAACTGGTGGAAAGGCTGGTTTCAGCCAAGCCAGGAGGTCCTTCACTGGCTTCGCGGGAGGAGGGACAGTGTTGAACAGCTCTGGAGGAGTCAGTGTCAGCCTAAAGGGCAACAGCTATGTGATGGCAGGTGTGGAAGCTGAAGTTGACTTCGGACTGGACAATACCAACTGCTGCTACATAAGATCCTTGTAGCGTCAATGCAGCCTGCGCTGAAGCCTCTCCTCTTCCAAGGAGGACAAGGATGAATAGCGGCGGCGCCGCTTTCTGAAACACCCAGGGTGTCGTTTGTGAGTTCTCTTTGACCTTCAGATGAAGATGACCGAGACCTATACCTTGACCATCGGGGGGACCGATGTGGGTGCTCAGAAGGAGCCTGGGAGACCCGCAGCTCCTCAAGGTTAGGGACAGGACCCGCTAAGAGGTTCCCAGCATGCTGGGTCTCCTCCTCGGTAGGTCCAGCCAGGACCAGAATCCTGAATAAGGAATTGTTGGCCTCATCTAAGGACGTCAGGTCGACGGGGTCGAGAATGATCTCGACCAGGTCATCATCCCACATCTTAGCCGGTTGACCTGATGGGGACAACGTGAAGCCCGAAATCGAAACTGGAGATTCCTGGGAACGAGACTGCTCTCAATCCCAAGAATGACGATGTCGGGTCTTCTCCGTCTCTCTCGACTCCCTGGAATCCTTTTCCTTTTTACGGGAACAGGAGCTGTGCAAAGCCGACGTGCCCTCCCTCTTAGTGGGGAGAGACTAGCACAACTCCTTGAAGGAGCCTGTAAAGGTGGAGCCCAGTTTGAGCAGGATGAAGACTGAAGATGAAGAGGACTGATCGGCGGCCCGAGCCACCTCCTCCTTGAAGGCCTTCATTTGCTCAAGTTGTTCAGTGGACTCCGGAGTCGTGACCACCCAACAGGCTTCTTTAGATTTGACCAGCAGGTTCTGTTTCTCCAGTCGACTGAGCTGTAATCAGGTGAGGCGGTCGTCTAACATGTTCGGCTGGAATGAGTGACAAAAAAAATTGCAGACCTGGGTATTGTGATCATGACCCAGGCAGTAGATGCACATGGCGTGTGGGTCAGTGCAAGACATCTTTTGACTGCAGGGACACTGGTGGAACCCGGGCGAGGACTTGTCCTCTATAGTGGTCGCGATCAAAGATCATAGCAGTGAAACTCGAACGAGTTTAAGTTTTGGTACACAATCCGAAGATTTAGGTGCCATGGCCTACTCAACGCGGGAGCAGTAAGGAAAGAACCTGCTTCTTCCAAGCAGAAAGAAAGATCTGGCATCATGGTGAAGAGCTGAGGGATATACCACCCAAGTGAGAGAAGCCAGCTTAAAGACTTCCGGCAAGATCTTAAGGGGAAAGGACATGCCATTACGTGTTGATAAGAACGACATACCACATCCCTACAAAAATGTTCGACCACCTCTTGCTTAAGCTCCCATTCGTGGGCTCTTACTCTGGTGCGGCTCAGTCTGTCAGCTAGGACGTCTGGCACGCCCGGAACGTGAACAGCTGCGAGGTGGACTCGATGCAGAACTGCCCAATTCCACACCCGCATCGCTTCCCTGCAGAGGGGATAACAGTGAGTGCCCCCTTGGTTGTTGAGGTGCCTGACTACACACATATTGTCTGACTGGACAAACAGTGGGCCCTGGCAAAGCAAATGCTGGAAGGCTTGAAGAGTATACAGCACTGCCCTCATCTCCAGCACATTTATTTGTAGGGAGAGCTCTGACTGAGACCACAGCCCTCGAGTCCTGTGGTTCTCCAAATGAGCACCCCAGCCCATCCCTGACGCATATGTAGTTAGGGTCTGGATGGGAGGAGGGGACTGGAAGTGGACCCCTTTGGTGAGGTTGTTGAGATCCTGCCACCATAGGAGATCCCACTGCATCGAACTAGAGACCATGACCATGTGGTCTAGGTCGTCCAACCTCTGATCCCACTGTGTTTTGAGTGTCCACTGAGAAATTCGCATGTGTAGCCTGGCCAGAGGGACAGTGAGGATGGCCGCTGCCATAAGGCCAAGGAGTCGGAAAACCAACCTGGCCATGATCCGCCGGCTGGAGACTACAAGATGAGCCTGTTTCTGCAAGGTTTCTGCCCTGTCCAAAAGGAGGAAAGCCATACCCTGGGCCGTATCTAGCACCGCTCCAATAAACTGGAGGTATTGGGAAGGGGCAAGGTGAGACTTGGGGTGGCTGACAATAATCCCCACTAGCGCAAAAAGGGCCAGGGTAGCCAAGAGGAAAAGTTCCAACTGCTCTCTCGACGGGGCTGACAGAAGCCAGTCACCGAGGCAGGGGAACACATAGTGGTCCTGGCGGCTCAGGGCGGCCGCCACTACAAGGCACTTGGTAAAAACCTTAGGTACCGAGGACAGGCCAAAGAGGAGGGCTCTGAACTGGTAATGCTCCCCTTGAAAAGCAAATCTGATGTAGCGGCGATGAATCTGAAAAACTGGGATATGCAGGTAGGCATCATGCATATCCAGAGCACAGAGCCACTGTCCCTTGTGCAGGAGGGACAGCAGACCTGGGAGGGTCAGCATTCGAAACCATTTGTAATCTACGTACTGGTTTAGAGCACTGAGGTCCAAGATGAGATACAGATATCCTGTCTTCTCTAAGACCAGGAAGAAGTGGGAATAATACCCCTTTCCTACCTGGTTTGATGGAATGGACTCTATTGTCTCCTTCTGCAGAAGAGCCTCGATTTCTTCCCTTAAGAGGGGAATGTGCACCTTTAGATAATGAGACACCCCTGGAGGCTTGTCTGGGGGTTTCTCGAGGAACTCCAGAGTATGGCCCTGTCTGATCCACTGAAGGACCCACGAGTCTGTGGTGACTGCCTCCAACCCCGGCAGGTGACTAGCGAACCTTTCGCCCACCAGCTCCCCAACATAAAAGGAGGAGGGCGGGCCACGAATCAAGAGACGGAGGGAGGGATGCTGAGAACCGCCCCCGAGGCTCTCTGAGCTTTGGCTGGAAAGTGGCTGTGGCTGAAGGTGCCTGACGCTTGGTCTGATGCCTGGCTGTCTGCCACTTGGTCTGGTGACGAAATGGCTGCTTGGCCTTGGATCTGGGGTGGTACATGGTGTGAACTGACCTCAGGGCCTAGCTCTTATCCTGGAGGCTGGTAAAAATATCCTGGGCATCCCCCCCGAACAGGACAGAACCCTTTAAGGGGTATCCTGGATAGCCGCCTGGACATCAGGTGCCAAGCTTAACACCCTGAGCCAGGAAATCTCCTGGGACAGACAGCTGTAGCAGTGCTCCTGGCTGAGCAGTCCACTGCATTATAGGTGACCCTAAGAAAGTGGCGACTGGTGACTCTGGCTGACCAGATAGTGTCAGCCAATACAGTCTTGGATTCTGAGTCTGGCATGGCCTCAATGACAGGCTCCAACTGGTGGAACAGTGACTTCTGATACACCAGCATGTGCGCCACATAGTTATGGGCACATATGGCGAGAGTGGAGGAAGAATAAAACTTTCTCCCAAACTGATCGAGCTGCCTCAACTCTCTCTGTCAGGAGGGGAGGTGCTCATGTGCCTGGGCTTAGTGGACCTATCGTGGGCGACCATGATTACTACCAAATCAGCCTTAGGGTGGACACAGGTGATCATACCCCTCAGGGGTCCTGTAGGTCCTGTTAGCCTTCTTCGTCATAGCTGGAATAGAGGAAGGCATCATCCATATAGTGGAGGCCAAATCCTCGTGAGGCTCCAGCCACGGAGGTGTGAGGACGGGTGCAGTTTCCTGGATGTTCAAGTGCTCAGCAAGTCTCTGACATTTGAGGTCCTGAGCACTGGATTTCCAACTGTAGACCTCCGGTATCCATTTCAGGAGGTCTGCGAAAGAAGGATCCTCTGGAGGCGATTTGGGGGACTCCTTCAACATAGGTTCCTCTGTAGGGGGAGTCTCAATCCCCGAAACCAAGGAGGAAGACCTGGACTTGGATTCTGAGTCCGAGGAGTCTGAAAGACTGACATATGGGCAAGAGTCCTCCTGAGTCCAAAGAGGAACACTATCCAACGTCAGGGCCAACGGAGGAGCTTTTGCCAGGCCTGACATAGACTGACGCAGCTCCAGTGGGGAAGCGGACCTAGCAGTCTGATCCGGGCGAACCAGGGGAGAAGTTCTCGCTTTTTGGTGTCGGCTGTCCAGCTCTGAGACAAGCTGATATCTGGTCTCGGACCACCAAGACTGGAGAATGGCCTTAAAATCTGCCTGCAGTTAGGGAGAAGGTGGACGAGGTGGAGGTTGCTGGTAAACAGGTTGGAACCCCCGAAGGGTACCCCGTCATTGGGTATCCCAGTGTGTGAAACCCATGCACTGCATAACCCCGTGAAGGGTAAGAAGGAGCGTACCCAGACATCAGAAAGCCTGACATCTGGTAGCCTGGCAGAGGCTACCTAGGAACCTGATAAAAGGGTGGGTAGCCAGCCGGAAGCTAACCCAACGGAGGAGCTGCAGGGGCTGACGTGAGACCCTGAGGCCTGAAAATTGGAACAGAAAAGCCCGAAGAAGCAGAGGCAGGCATGGGGCTGGCAGGAGGTAAGGCTGGCAATGGTGCTAACGGCCCCGCAGGAAGAACCGGAGAAGGGACATACGGAAGCTCCAACGTTAGATCCGGGGATAAACCAGTAACTACGGCACCCAATGGACAGTCCCCATCCTCCGGTTCCCGCTGGTCTGGGTAGGGTGGAGGTGGCTCCACAATGGGAGAAGGGGAATCTCCGTGGGTAGAACCTACTGGAGAATGCTACCCAGAGACTGACAGCTGGTTCTTGTTCGGCTGGACGCCATTTGGGCTCGCTCCGGAACCTGACATAAGCATAACAGTCAGCAAGTCATCAGAGGGTCCAACGACTGGCTTATCGACTTTGGCCGAGCTGTCACCAGAGTCCCCAGAGCCTGACTTATTGACCCAGGCCAGGCGTTCATCGGAGGGTCTGACAAGTGGCTTATAGGTCTTGCCAACCTGCTTAGACCCAGTGGGGGAGAGGGATTTAAGGGAGGCAGAAGACTCAGACTCGGCCAAGGCGCCCACGGCCACTGTAACCAGTGGCTGGGGAACCAAGAGCTGCTCCTGGAAAGGTGGGTCAGACTTGGAGGTAGCGCCAGTCTTCCTGGAGGAAGAAAGACGCTGTTCACCCAAGGGGCCCGCGGGCAGCTGCGGGTGAGAGGGGGACCGTTCCTAGTCCCAATGCTTCTCTTTGTCCCTCTTCTTCTCTTGTTTGTGGGAGTCAGTCGGTGAGGAAGAAGCACTCCTTAATTTCTGCAGTTCTTTTTCCATGGATGCCATCTTCTTTTTCAGAAGATGGGCCTCACAGGCCTGCTGGTGAAGCTTCTGTGTGGCCTGGTTGAAACTGGAACACGCCTCACAGTCCACAACCTTGTGCTCCGGGCCTAAACAGAAGAGGCAGAGGGAATGAGAGTCTTTGTGCGGCAGCTGCTCGCCACAAGAATCGTACTTATTTTTATGCGACTTGACAGAAGACGGCAAAGACATGCACAAAATAAAAGGTTTTACAGAAAAACAAGAGAAAAACGGATACTCATCCGAAAAAGACATTCGAACTGCAGCAATGATCTCCACAAGGTCCAACATGCTCAGGTTGACGGCGGGAAAGAACTGAAAGGTGGGTATGGGGACTGCCCACTATACAGTGTCACGCTGATGTAAGTCACGTGACGTTGGGTGGGAGGTCCCCCGTCAGATACTACTAGCTAAAGTTTTTGTGTGGTCCTGATACCTGGGGGCACAGTCCTCAAGGTGATTACCTTTTGCAAGAGCCCTCTCGAAGTAAGATCTTAGGATTTGTGCGCAAAAACACCCTCTTTGTGAAAACTCAAAGAAGGCTCTTTACCAGAGGGCCTGGAGCTCTGAAATTCTTCGAGCACACATAATTGCAACTAAAAATAGCACTTTCCAAGAGAAAAAGCACAAATCACATAGAAACATAGGCTTTGATGGCAGACAAGGACCGCTTGGTCCATCTAGTCTGCCCATTTCCCTACCTACAGGATAGGCCGCAAATCCTAGTTAACCAACAGCCTATTTCTTCCTACCCCCCCACAAGAATTGCCTTATGTCTGTCCCATGCATTCTTGAATTCTCCCACAGTTTTAGACCCCACAACCTCCTCAGGAAGGCTATTCCATGCATCCACTACTCTCTGTGTGAAAAAATACTTCCTCACATTGCCACTGAACCGCCCCCCCATCTTTAAATTGTGTCCCCTTATTCTTGTACATCTCTTTTTCTGAAAGATGCTACCCTCTTGGACTTTGTTGATTCCACTGAGGTACTTAAAAGTTTCTATCATGTCCCCCCTCTCCCTTCTTTCCTCAAGCGTATACATATTAAGCTCCTTTAGTCTCTCCTCATACGGCTTCTCCTGCAGACCCTGCACCATTTTAGTTGCCCTCCTCTGGACTGCCTCTATCCTGTCTTTGTCCTTGCAGAGATGGGGTCTCCAGAACTGGACACAGTACTCCAGATGGGGTCTCACCAACTGTCTGTACAGAGGGATAACAACTTCCTGTTTTCTGCTGGTGATGCCTCTCCCTATGCATCCCAGTATACCCCCAGCCATCCCTACTGCCTTCTTACATTGTTTGCTAACCTTAAGGTCATCTGATATGATTACCCCCAGGCCCCTTTCCTTTTCTGTTGTTGTTACTACCTCCCCCATTGTGTATTCTTCCCCTGGGTTCTTGTTTCCCAGGTGCATTATTTTGCACTTCTTTGCACTGAATCCTAGCTGCCATACTTGACCATTCCTCCAACCTTGACAAGTCCCTTCTCATCCTTTCCACGCCTCCTTGTGTATCAACCCTGTTGCAGATCTTTGTGTCATCTGCAAGAGGCATACTTTTCCTTCCAGTCCCTCTGCAATGTCACTTATAAAGACATTAAAAGGACTGGACCCAGTATTGAACCTCATGTACCCCACTAGTAACCCTTCTTTCTTCAGAGTGGACTCCATTTACAATTACCTTCTGTGTCCTGTTGTCCAGCCAATGTTTATCTAGGCTACCACCCTGGGACCCACTCCCAGGCTGGTTAATCTGACTATTAATCTTTGTGTGGGACTGTGTCAAATGCCTTGCTAAAGTCTAGGTAGGCCATGTTCACAGCCCCTCCCTGGTCTACTACTTTGGTCACCCAGTCAAAGAAATCTATTAGATTCGTCTGACATGACCTTCCTGCTGTGAACCCATGCTGCCTTGGGTCCTGTGCCTCACTGGCCTGTAGGTACTCAACAATTCTTTCCTTCAGAAGTGACTCCATCACTTTCCCTACCACAGAGGTCAAACTGACAGGTCTGTAGTTTCCTGCCTCTGTCTTGGTCCCACTTTTGTGAAGGGGAATCACATCTGCCTTCCTCCAGTCCTCGGGTACCACACCATCCCAGGGATTTATTTAACTCTAAAAATTGATTAGCGTTTTGCTCATAAAAGTGCTAAATCTTTGTGAAAATGCATAGCTCTTGCCTCACTGTGTTTAACAAACACAGCACTTCTAGAAAATCTATATACAGTATATACTTTCTGTACAGTTAGTATAGTCCCAAGAAAAAAACTGCTAATCAATTATTTAAAACCCTGCCATCCTCCCATGATTTATTAAAAAGAGTAGCCAGTGGTTTCACTAGTTCCCCTCTTAATTCTTTTAGAATTCTGGGGTGAATTCCATCAGGCCCCATTGCTTTGTCCACCTTCAGTTTTAGGAGTTCTTGCAGAACCCTTTCTTCTGTGAAAGGACTGGGATGGACCCCTCTATCAAGAGTGCTGCTCTTAATTGGATTAGGCACTTCCCCCTCCTCTTTTGTGAATGCTGAGCAGAAATATTCATTGACTATCCCTGCTTTTTTACTGTCCCCCTCTGCCCACCCACCGTTCATTCTATTCAGCCTCACTATCCCTCCCTTTGTCTTTCTACGCTCGCTGATGTACCTATAAAAGGTTTTATCCCCCTTCTTAACCAAGTTGGCTATCTTTTCCTCAGTTTGGGCCTTTGCTAGTCTGACTTCCCTCCCTACTTCTTCTGCCTTAACTGGTACAGCTCTGTCCTGCTCCTTCTGTGTTTTCTTATACTTCTGGAACGCTATCTTTTTCTCCCTGACTTTTCCAGCCACCTCTTCTGAGAACCATAGTGGCTTTTTCTTTTGTTTTAATTTATTTGCTTCACACAAAGGCTTGTTGCCTCTGTGATGGCAGTTTTGATGACTCCCCATTGTTGCTCCATCCCTCCTTCTAGCCTGTTTGCTAGTGCTTTTCTGAGGCACTCTTCCATCTTGCCAAAGTCAGCCCTCCTGAAGTCCAGTACCTCACTTTGTATGGCTTGACTCTGTAGCTGAGTTTAACGTGAACACATTGTTTGATGGTCACTTGTTCCCAGATGGCAACCCACTTCTAGATCTGAGATCTCTCACTGCCCCATTTGAGATCACGAGGTCAAAGACTGCTCCTCATGAGTGGGTTCCGAGCTAGCTATCTGAGGCCACCGCACCTGTAGGAGCATCGAGAATGGCCCTGCTCTTGGATGTGGCTGCAACAAATGTGCTCCAGTTAAGATCTGGCATATTCAGGTCCCCCATCAACAGTAACTCCCCTTTCTCTGCCATCCTAAGAATGCCTTCTATCATATCCTTGTCCATTCCTTCCCCCTGACATGGGGGTCTGTACACAACCCCTGTGCGGATTGTGGTGCCCTTTCCAGTCTCCAAGGTGACCCACAGTGCCTCTTCTCCTCCTTGTTTACTCTTTTGTTCAGTTGCTTTTATCTCTTTCTTTACACAGAGAGCTACTCCTCCCCCTCTTCTCCGCTGCCTGTCTCTCCTGTAGGTTATGTACCCTGGTATGTTAACATCCCAGTCATGGTTCTCTGTGTACCATGTTTCTGTGACTGCTACGATATCCAGGCATCCGTCTTCCATCAAGGCCACCAGCTCAGGGAGCTTGTTGCCCAGACTATGGGCATTGGTACTCATTACCCTTCATTTCCTGATGGCCTTACTCCTTCTTGCCCCATCCCTGTCCTTCTTGCCTTTGTCACTTTCCCCATTTACCCCTGCCCTTCTCCCTATCGACACCTCTATGTTGGTGTTTACCGCACTTACTACCGGGATTTTTTTTGGGGGGCTAGGATTTCCCTGCTCCTTTCCAGTGCCTCCCCTTGGCTAGTTTAAATCCTTGCCAATAAAGCATTTAAACCTATCAACTAGGATCCTGGTTCCCCTCCTGGACAGATGCAGCCCATCATGCCAGTATAGGCTTGCATCACTCCAGGTGGACCCCCAGTCCCCAATGAAGCCAAATCCTGAGCTCCACACCAGTTTTCAACCACTGATTGAATCCTCGTGACGGAACACCCTAGCCTCTGCTACTACAGATGGGCAGCACCTCTGAGAAGGTTACCGTGCGTGCTACTTGTTTAAGGCCCCTCCCCAATTCCACAAACTCTTCCTGCACTTCTCTAATCCCTTTCTTAGCCAGGTCATTTGTCCCTAGGTGGACAATGACATCCAGCTCCCTCCCCTATGCAGCTGCTCCAGCAATCCTGAGGATTCGCTCCCTGTCCCTCCAAGCCATGGCGCCAGGCAGGCACCTTACCTCCCTCTCCACTTCCTACCCCAGTTCTACCTTCCTAACAATGGAGTTCCCCCACCAGGAGTTGTTTCCTTCCCCTTTGTGGTCCCTGCCACCCTCCTGTGGGTCTCCTTTGAGAGTTCCCAACATCCTCCTTGGTCTCCACTGCGGGTGCCTCCATAGAGGAACCACACTTTGCCAGAATGGCATGAATAGTGGAGAGGTACAACTGGAGGGATGTGCCTCTGTTCCACCACCTCACCCTCCCTGAGCCCACTGTGGTCCAACCACTCCTCTTTCTTGGCAACCTCTGAGGCAATGGCAGTGGCACTGGTGGTCCCTGGATGGAAGAGGAGGTCCCACAAATCCTGGCCAACTCAGCCTGGAGATGAGCAACCTCCTCCCTCAGCCCAGAGAGGTGCCTGCAGATGGGACAACACCGCATCCTCCAGAACGTCTCCCGGAAGACTGCTGCTCCACAGCCACTGCACTGCACCACTCCCATCATGTCTTATTTCTGGCCCCTTAACTGTTTGGAATCCTTACTCTTTCCTCTGTTTTTTTTTTCTCTCTTCTCTCTCTACTTACTTTCTGCCTGTGTGCCCTTTAAGCTCCTGATTGTCCTGTTCTGAGAAAAGAATATCCTATATTTCTCAGTAGACCCCTTACTTGCTCAGAGGCAGACCTCCAGCAGCTAGAGGGGGCCGGAGTGCTACTCTTGCCCTTCTAGGATGGTGGGTCTTTGGTGGCTCTGTGATCACTCACTTCCTGCTCCCAAACAGGAAGTTCCTGTTGTCATCGAATCCTGTGCCTATAAAAGTAGAACTAGCTTTGGGTGGGAGGGTGGTGGGAGTGAGGACCAGCAGATAGTCCAGTCACACAGCAGTCCTTCCTCCTGGTGTCTTCTGCCAAGCTACTGGCAGAATCTTTCTAAGGCAGTCTTTAAATTTAGCTTCCATCTAGCTAAGCCACTCCCCCTACTTACTAGATCTTTCTACAAGTAATTTAAACTGCACAGCTATCAAGTCCTTTTAATCACCTGAGATTTACACCTAGATAACTGCTCAGATAACCATTCAGTTCAGTTAACTCAGACAAACACACACTTTTTTTTTGTTTTGTTTGTTAGTTTTTTTTTTTACCCTAAATTAAAGGTCCAAGTACAAGAGTTCTACTTCTTTAGTCCCAGTAGAGAAGTCCAGTCACACAGCAGTCCTTCCTCCTGGTGTCTTCTGCCAAGCTACTACAAGTCGCAATTGGCTCAAAAGGTGACAGGGTCAACTTCTCCAAAATAAAATTCAAGTCCCAAGCCGGGACAGGGGAATGGATTGACGGTTTCTGATGCAAGATGCCCCTAAGAAAGGTGCGGGAGACATTCAGCTGAGCAATCGTGCGGTCACCCATGGGCTCATGAAAAGCAGAAATAGCCAGAAGATAGACCTTGAGGGAGGAATACTGGAGGCCCAAATCGGACAATGAGATCAGTTAGTCCAGGATATGATTCACCGAACAGGTGAAGAGGTCCAGGTCATGTTTGGCAGCCAAGCTGGCAAACTGCTTCCACTTCATAGCATACGTGGCTTGAGTGGAAGGCTTCCAGAAGGCCACCAGGACATCCGTTACCCTGTTAGAGACCCCGAACCAGGTGACAGCTATGTTCTCAGGAGCCAGACATGCAGAAGAAGGGACCAGCGGTTGGGATGGACCCGGGTCTCCTGATCCCGGGTCAGCAGATTCCTGCTGAGAGGAAGAGAGACCAGGGGTTCCTCTGCCAGCTGCTGAAGAAGAGGCAACCATACCTGGTGAGGCCAGAATGGAGCCACCAGAATCATGCTGGTCCCCTCCATCTGCAACTTGATTAGCACCCTCTGTATGAGAGGAAACAGAGGGAATGCGTAAAGAAACCTCCTGCTCCAACAGAGGGACAACGTGTCTCACCAGAAAACTCCAAGGCCTGGATCTAGCGAGCAGAAATTGGGCAGTTATGTGCTGAGTGGGGATGCAAAAAGGTCCAGCTCTGGATGACCCCATCTGTCGAACAAGTCTTCTGCAACAGATGAGAGAGGCTCCCATTCGTGCATGCTGGACTGAGTCCTGCTGAGGCTGTCCACCAGAGTGTTTAGGACACCCGGCATGTGGACCACAGAGAGTGTCAGACTGTGATCCAGCACCCAATACCACACTGTCATGGCCTCCTGGCAAAGGGGGTACGAGTGAGTGCCGCCCTGCTTGTTGATGTAGTACACTACACTCAAATTGTCCTACTGCACCAGCAGCTAACTCGGAGCAAGATGGTCCTGAAAAGCCTGCATGGTGTAGAGCACCACTCTTATCTCCAGGACACTGACATGCAGGGAGAATTCCCACTGGGACCAGAAGCCCTGGGTTTGGAAGGGACCCAGGTGTGCTCCCCAGCCAGACCTGATGAATCTGTGGTTAGAATCTGATGCAGGGAAGAGATCTGGAATAGAACACCTTGAAGCAGGTTCAAGGGGTCCATCCACCACAGCAGTACCCAGTGGACTGGGGAAGAGACCGGGACTAGATGGTTCAACTCATCTATGCACTGGTCCCACTGTACCCAGAGGATCCACTGAAGGGCACGCATATGAAGCCTGGCCAGTGGAACTGTGGGTATGGCCACTGCCATTAGGCCCAACAATCTGAGGTTCACCCTGGCAGGAATATACAGACTCTGAGAGACTTCCTGAGCTTGGGCGATGAGGCACTCTGCCCTGTTCTGGGGCAGGAAGGCCTTCCCTTGTGCCAAGTCCAGAACCGCCATTATATACTGCAGCCTTTGGGACGGTACTAGAAATGACTTGGGCAGGTTGACGGTAATGCTCAGGAAGTAGAAGAGCTGGAGAATGTGCTCCAGAGTCAGCAGAACTTGTTCCCTGGACGGGGCCTTTAGGAGCCAATTGTCCAGGTAAGGGAAGACATACAGTCCCTCTCTTTTGAAAGCTGCTGTGACCGCTGCCAAGCACTTGGTAAAGACTAGCAGCGCATAGGATAAGCTAAAGGGCTGCACTTTGAACTGGTAATGCTTGACCTGAAAGGCAGACCGAAGAAACTTCCTGTGCGGAGGAAAGACCAAGATGTGCAGGTAGGCATCCTGCATGTCCAGTGAACAGAGTCAGTCCTCTGCTTTCAGGAGGGGCAGTAGGCCTGACAAAGTTACCATCTGGAACTTTTTGTACTGGACAAACAGACTGAGGTACTTTAGATCTAAGATGGGCCTCAGATCTCCGGTCTATCTGGGGACCAGAAAAACCTGGAATAAAACCCTTGGTTTCTCTGGCACCTGGACACTGGTTCGATGGCCTGCTTGCGCAGAAGAGACTATTCCTCCTCTCGGAGGACAGACAAGTGAGCCGGGGCTAACTGGAGGGTGGAGGTGGGGTGTCTGGAGGCTGTTGTATGAGGTCCAAGGTGTGACCCTTTGCTATGATCTGAAGAATCTATGCATCCGAAGTTATGGGTTCTCCATTTATTCAGATGGAGGGAGAACTAATCTCCGACCACCACCTCCTGGGTCTGGACTGGGGGGGGGGTCTGACAAGGAGTCAAGCAGAGGTAGAACCAGTCGCAGAGGCTGGTCCATCACTTCTAGGGCACCTGGGCGCTGCTCTGGCACCAGAGGGGACGGACAAGGGAGCCTGGGCTCTATGCTTTCCCTGGCTACGGTGAGCTGATCCAGGCCTACTGTTCTGTTTAAGAAAAGCAGGCCGCCCTCTGCCCCTTGGCTGACTGAGGTAGAGGGCATGGACCAATTTAACCAGGGGTCAATCTTAATATTGTTTTACTAGCCCACACACTAGTGCAAATTGATCAGGGCTAGTGCAGCTAACTCTCTACTAGCCCATCTTCACTAGTGCAGATTTTCATGGCTGTCAGTGAAGTTAAAAATGTCTCTACTTTAGCATTCTCTACTCTTCATGCTAATCTCTCTCAATGTTCCAGATGGCCAGGTGTGATCAACAGCTCATTAAGAGCTGCAATTATCTGGCAGTTCAAGACAGGGATCCCACAAAAGACTCAATGTGAGTCATTATCACTCCACTGTTAAGACTTTCAGCTAGTGTTCAGGATGTGATCAAGGGCAAAGTGCTGTTAAGTCACTAGGTTCCAGTTTTCTGAATGTGTCTATGTCGAACAATTTGTCCAATATTATTAAGACCAGTGCCGCTCATTTTACTAAATTTTGAGTGTTTGTATCCAACATTTCAGTGACAAAATGCAAAGAGGTATACAGGATCGGCCCTGCAGGTGGTGGATTTTTATCCCAGCCTCACCATAACTTCCCTCTCCCCTCCAAGTCTCTTAACTCTGTTCTTTCCCTGGATGCCACTGCAGACCAGACTTTGAAGTGACCATCCATAGATCCATAGCTGCCATTACTGGCAAGTGTAGCGGGTCCACAGCTCTTCTAAATGGACCATGCCAGCCATCACCATCCATACAGTTCCACCTTTATATTAATTAATTTATATTAATATTAAGATTGACCCCTGGTTAAATTGGTCCATGCCCTCTATCTCACTCAGCCAAGGGGCAGAGGGTGCAGACAACTGCCACAAGGGAGGCCCTCAGGAAGGAGGCAGAGGGCACCACAGGGAAAGAAAGCAGCTCCTGGTGGGGGACTCAATTATTAGGGGGATAGAACTGGGGGGAGCAGGGAAAACTGAAGTAAGGTGCCTGCCTGGTGCCATGGCTTGGAGGGACAGGAAGTGCATCCTTAGGATCACGAGAACAGTTGCATGGGAATCTGAGCTGGACGCCATTGTCCACCTAGGGACAAATGACTTAGCTCATCATGAGATTAGAGCAGTGCAGAAGGACTTTGTAGAGTTGGGAGGGGCTTAAGACAAGTAGCACACACAGTATCCTTCTCAGAGGTACTGCCTGTCAGTGGCATGGGTGAGGCGAGGTACTTTGCACCATGCAGTTTAACAAATGGTTGAAAAATGGTGTGGAGCACAGGGTTTGGCTTCATTGGAGACTGGGGTTCCACCTGAGGGACACCAGCCTATACTGGCAGGATGGTCTGCATCTGTCCAGGAAGGAACAAGTCTTTGAGCAATCGGTTTAAATGCTTCATTGGCAAGCCTTTAAACTAGTCGGGGGCACTGATAAGCAGGAAAATCCCAGCCTCCCCTACAAAACAGGGTACTAAATGAGAAAAAGACCAAGGTAGAAAGGTCAGTGGGGGATGCCGCTACAGAAGGTAAAGCCATCAAAAAATGGAGAGCAATAAGTACCAATGCCCGTAGTCTGGGTAACAAGCTTCCTGAATTAGTGGCCTTGATGGAGGAGGAAGATCTGGATATCATGGCAGTCACAGAAACATGGTACACACAGAACCATGACTGGGATGTAAACATACCAGGATACACTATCTATAGGAGGGACAGGGAGGGTAAAAGGGGAGGAGGAGTAGCTCTCTACATAAGAGAAGAAATCAAAGCAACAGAACAAAAGGGTAAACAGGGAGGAGAAGAAACACTGTGGGTCAATTTGGAGGCAAGCAATGGCACCACAATCCACAGGAGTTGTATAGACCCCCCTCTCAGGGAGGAAATGGACAAGGAAATGATAGAAAGTATACTTAGAATGGCAGAAAAAGGAGATATTGCTGATGGGTGATCTGAATATGCCAGATGTTAACTGGAGTGCAGTTGCAGCAGCCACTTCTAAGAGTGGGTTATTCTAGATGCCCCACAGGGGCATGCCTTAGACAACTAGTATTGGAGCCCACTCGAGAGGGAGCAATCTTAGATCTGGTTCTCTCAAATGGAGATGAAGAGAGGATCACAGATGTAGAAGTGGGTAGCCATCTGGGAACTAGCGACCATCGAACAGTATGGTTCACAATAAACACAACAATAGAGTCCAAGCCATACAAAGACAAAGGTACTGGATTTTAGGAGGCTGACTTTGCCAAAATGGGTGAGTGCCTAAGGAATGCACTAGCAAATGGGCAGGAAGGAGGTGGAAGAACAATGGGAATAATAAAACTGCCCCAGAGGTAACAAGCCTTGTGTAAAGCAAATAAACAAAATGAAACGAGGTAAGAAACCACTATGGTTCTCAAAGGAAGTGGCAGTGAAGGTTCAAGAGAAAAAGAAAGCATTCAGGAAGTACAAGGAATCACAGAAGGAACAGGACAGAGAACTGTATCAGTTAAAGCAAAAGGAAGCTGGAAAGGCAGTCAGAACAGCAAAGGCCCAAACCGAGGAAAAGATAGCCAAATCAGTTAAGAAGGGGGATAAAACCTTTTATAGGTACATCAGGGAGCGAAGGAAGACCAAGGGAGGGATAGTGAGGCTTAATAAAGGGGAGGGAGGGTGGGCAGAGGGTGACTGTGAAAAGGCAGAGATACTAAACAAATATTTTTGCTCAGTATTTACAAAGGAAGAGGGGGAGGTACCTAAAACAAACAGTAGAAACACTCTGGATGCAGAGGTTGATGCCAGCCCATTTACAGAGGAAAGGGTTCTGAAAGAGCTCTTGAAGCTGAGGGTGGACAAAGCGATGGGGCCTGATGGGATTCATCCCAGAATTCTAAAAAAAGAACTAAGGGTAGAACTAGTGACACCACTGACTACGCTCTTTAACAAATCATGGGAGGATGGGGTGGTACCTGAGGACTGGAGGGAGGGCAGATGTGATTCCCTTCACAAAAGTGGGAGCAAGGCAGAAGCAGGAAACTACAGACCTGTTACTTTAACCTCAGTGGTGAGGAAAATGATGGAATCACTTCTGAAGGAAAGAATTGTTGAGTATCTAGAGGCCAGGGGCACAGGACCCAAGGCAGCATGGATTCACAGCAGGAAGGTCATGCCAGACAAATCTGATAGATTTCTTTGACTGGGTGACCAAAGTAGTTTATCAGGGAGGGCTGTGGGCATGGCCTACCTAGACTTTAGCATTGACACAGTCCCACACAAAGATTAATATACAAGTTAGCCAGCCTGGGAGTGGGTCCCAAGATGACAGTCTGGGTAAAGAATTGGCTGGAGAATAGGACACAGAGAGTAATAGTAAATGAGTCCACTCTGAAGAAAGGGGTTAGTAGTGGGGTACCGCAGGGTTCAGTATTAGGACGGTCCTCTTCAATGTCTTTATAGCGACATTGCAGAGGACTGGAAGGAAAAGTATGTCTCTTTGCAGATGACACAAAGATCTGCAACAGAGTCGATGCACAAGGTGGGTGGAAAGGATGAGAAGGGACTTGGCAAGGTTAGAGGAATGGTCAAATGTATGGCAGCTTAGATTCAATGCTAAGAAGTGCAAGGTAATGCACCTGGGAAACAAAACCCAGGGAAGAGTACACAATGGGGTGAGATACTAACAACAACAAAATGGAAAGGGACCTGGGGTAGTAATATCAGATGACCTAAAGGTGGGCAAGCAATGTGAGAGGGCAGCAAGGAGGGCTGGGGAATATTGGGATGCATAGGAGAGGCATCACCAGTAGAAAACAAGAAGTTATTATCCCTCTGTACAGACAGTTGGTGAGACCACATCTGAGTACTGCGGCAGTTCTGGAGACCCAGTCTCCGCAAAGACATAGACAGGATGGAAGCTGTCCAGAGGAGGGCACTAAAATGGTGCAGGGTCTGCACGGAAGACATATGAAGAGAAACTTAAGGAGCTTAATATGTATAGCCTCGAGGAAAGGAGGGAGGGGGACATGATAGAAACTTTCAAGTACCTCAAGAATCAACAAAGTCCAAGAGGGTAGCATCTTTCAAAAAGAGGTGTGCAAGAACAAGGGGCACAATTTGAAGATAGAAGGGGGCTCAGAGGTAATTTAAGGAAGTATTTTTCACAGAGAGGGTTGTGGATGTATGGAACGGCCTTCCAGAGGAGGTTGTGGAGTCAAAAACAGTGGTGGAATTCAAGCATGCATGGGACAGTCATAAGGCAATTCTAGGGGGTAGGGGTAGGAAGAAGTAGGCTGCTGGTTAACTAGGATCTGCAACTTATCCATCAGGTAGGGAAATGGGCAGACTGGGTGGGCCAAGCGGTCCTTATCTGCCGTCAAATTCTATGTTTCTATGTTTATCCCACTCAGCATGTCCTTTCAGCCTAAAAACAAAGCTATGGATCACATATGATACAAAAATAAACCTTGATAAAATACATAATTTGAAACATTGAAATAGGCATTCCTGGGGTGCATAGATCATCCTATATAGAAATATAAATAGTATAGTGTTATACCTGTGTACTGTTTCCCCTGGGCTGATGAAAGGACAATGTTAAAGCAAAATCTGTTATTGCTGGGTTACAGCATATTAAAATCAATGCTTTTACAATTACACATATCAGTTTTCTATTTCCCGAGCCCCTTAAGTTTGTGTAGCCCCCACCCAAAAGAAATCTTAGATATGCTCCTAGCTCACTTGAGACTGTACAAAAACTTTAAAAATTGCAGGTCTCCAGTTGACTATAGGGTGAGGGCTGAGAGTGTCTTTCTCTGCCTGACTCTGTTCATTACCCTGTGGGTGGTGGTGACAGTGTGGTGAGGTGCATAATGATGTCAGCTGCTGTGTGCACAGAGCTAGGACTGCTTGACTGAACATTTGCTGTTGTGATATCCTCTTTCTGTTTGGTGTAGGGGAGCAGAAAGAGGAAGAGAGGAGGCTATGGTATAAAACAATGGGGGGGGCTCACTGTAATGGCACTGCACTCTTTTTTTCTACTGAGAAGCTGGAAGCAATGTGGGAGCAGGATAAATGTGCAATAATCTGAGTATTTCTTGGCTTTGCTTGCATTGTTTCCTGTATAAGTGATCAAAATTTACCATTATAATTAAGGGCTAGTGCAACCATCTGTGGGCTAGTGAAATTTTGAATCAACTTGTCCTGCTGGCTAGTGCAAAAAAAAGGTTAAGGTTGACCCCTGCCAAGGCCTGCAGATCATTTATGAGGTCCTGGACATCAGGGACGAACAGCTTAGTGCCACTGAAAGTGGCATTAAGCACTTTCTGCTGCACATCAGCTGAAAATACAGAAACTCTGAGCCAGGAGTGCCTATGGAGGCATATACCAGTGGCAGCTGCTCTGGCAACAGTATCAGTCAGGTCATACAGTGCTCTGAGGAGATGTTTGCTAACATCCTCAGCCGCCTGGAAACACTGAAGCAATTCCTGCTTTTGTGAGCCATCAGGAAGGGCCTGAGCCATAGCTTTGCCCTTCTTCCAGTTGGCATTTTGTTATTTGACCATACGTGATACATAATTTACAATTCTCAAGCCTAAGGTGGACCAGACATAAACCTTTTATCCCGAGAGGTCGATCCTACAAGATTCCTTGTCGGAGGAAGGGAACTAAGGTGTTTAGGCACCTTGAATTTGTCATGGGCTGCCTTAATGACAACTGAATCAGTTTCTGCCTGGGTAGCTTAATAGGGGAGACCCTGAGGGGTGTGATAAAGTTTGTCCGCCCTGCCTGGCATAGCTGGCGCCATGTCTGGTCTGTGCCAGGCTACCATGGCTGCATTCGTCAATGCTGGAAGCATTGGAGGAATGATCTTTGGGAGAGAGTCTGTACTCTCCAGGAAATCCACCAGGTCCTTTCTGGTGACATCCTTTTCCTCAGTGTGGAAGCCCATGCTGGAGGACAACTGCTTCATCACATTAAAAAATGTGGAGTCCTCAGGAGGGGACCTCAGAGTAAGCTTCACAGAGTCATCACTAACAGAACAGGCTGTGGACTTGTCAGAAAGCAGGAGTTCCTCTTCTTCCTCCACATCATCAGGAAGAATGAGGTCAGGGTGTTACTCCTTCTCGATGTTGACCTCTTCAACCTCTGGGCCAGGCATTGGGTTCGCTGACAGCAGCCCATTGGGAGACTCCCAGGGTCAACGAACAGGCATCGATGACCAAGCTACCACTGGCAGCATTGGGGGCCTATTCAAGGCACCCAGTAGCTGAACAAGCACATTAGTGAACTTGATCAGTACTTCATTTAGGTTGATGGTGGACGTCAACGCCGGGGGGGTTCAATGGCACAGGTGTTGACTGCCCGCATGCTGTGTCCTGAAAACCCGAAAAGCCTGTAGACCTGGTTGGAGAAGGGGCAGGCCTCGGCAGGAGAGTCATCGACGACGAATCTGTAGTTGGTGATGGAGGGGCCAATGACCCAGAGGTCGATGGCTGGGCACCCTGAGAATCGGGTGGAAACACTGCCCGTATGGGTCTGGTAGGACAGCAGTTCTCTTTGTTGGAGCAGCCACAGCTGACGAAGATCCCCCAGAAGAAGAAGAAGAGGCTGACAGGGAGAGAGATCGATGCAAGGGGAAGCGGTCACAATATCGGTCTTTTTTGTGACTTTTTCCCAAGGACTTGTCTCAGGCCTTGGAGGCCTGGGAGCTCAAAGATCCAGTCGGCGACTGGGAGGCTGGGGCCCAGAGGACCCCTGCCTGGAGCTGGCTACCTGTTGATCCATTAGGAATTTTTTTAGAGTAATTTTGTGTCACCGAAGGGTTGTTTGGTTAAATTTCTGGCAGAGCTCATAGTCAGAAACTTTGTGGTCAGGCCCAAGATAGCAGACACAAACAGAATGTTTGTCTGTAGAGGCAATCTTCTTTCCGCAGTGGCAGCAATGGAAAAGGGAGGAGGAAGGATTAACTCTTGACATAAACAAAAGAAGAAATCTCTTGAAAAAGAGATTTTAACAAGGTAAGTGAAAAAAGCTGTAGGTTGAAAAAAGGCATGACTACTGCAACGGAGCTTCCGCGGAGACCCATGTAAGTGAGTCAATGGCGAGAAAGAACCGAGGAGGCAGCAGGGCTGCCCATAGCTGTATAGGGTTGGTGACGTCGATGGATGTCGATGGCTTGGGCGGTCATACTGCTGAAAATCTTCCGTGTTTATTCCTTTTCACTGACGGCTAAGGTTCCTACGATGTTACCTGATGACTAAGATACCCCCGAGGAAGATCAAACTTTTTCTGATAAGGACATTTTCAAACTGCAGTTCTTTTAGGGTAGAGGCTTAAACTTTGAATAGCAATATGTGTGGTAACACCAGCTTTTCAACATAGCACTTTCTGCCTAACTTGCTTTTCTGAAGTTCTGCTCAGATTTCAAAAGCAACAGTTAGACTGAAAGTGCAAGGCTGAACAGCTACTGTTACCCACATGTTGCTATTTAAAGTTTAAGCCTCTATCCAAAATGGACCACAGTTTGAATCAGAAAAAGTGTCCCCCATAGCCAGAGAAATATTTACATTTCCAATATAACAGAAACACTGTTAAAACTGTAGTATTAAATAAAAACTGTATGAGGGAATCATAACTAGGGTGTCCTGAACAAGAAAGAAGCCCACTCCACCCCAATTCAGTTAAGGACCTAACACCCAACTGCCCACTAGTCCCCATCCACCCTCCTTCAGCACTGAGAGAATACCTGTAAAGTCATTCATTTGTGTCCCACGGTGCAGCGGCTTGCACTACTCTTCCTGATGTTCTGCTATATAGTACACCACCACAAAACAAAACAAAAAAGCCACTCTATAGTTCGATGGCCTACGCAAGCAGTATAGCGTTATGCTTGTGCAACTGTGTTACTATGTTGTGGCTGTTCACACTCTCTGTTCCATGATGAATTGCCAAGGAGTACCAGTGGCAAGGAACCCTCAAAGAGGGTTCCACTCCCAGAGGTGACGCGGAAGGATTCCTTGGCTAAAGGTACCTTAGGAAGAATCCACCTAAGAAGAGGCGAGCTGCTGGAGTAGGAGGGGAGGATGGTGGGGCAAAGAAAAAGTGCTTCAGTGGGAGGCTAGGAAGAACTGCTTATATAGCTCAGAAAGGGGGCATGGCTGGTTGCTCACCCACTGAACCACAGGCACAGCATTTCAATTAACATTAAATTAGCAATGCCGGCTTTTAAAACATTAAAATTACTATTCAACAGGGCAGAACTAGTTATTATGGGGAAGTTTCCTTTAATTATTTAATCCTCAGCTTCTCAGAGATTTATTTTGATGGCTGTGGGTTTATAAAACTTTCTCAGGGTTTTAAATAATTGATTAGCAGTTTTTTTCTTGGGACTATACTAACTGTACAGAAAGTATTTATGCAGATTTTCTAGAAGTGCTGTGTTTGTTAAACACAGTGAGGCAAGAGCAATGCATTTTCACAAAGATTTAGCACTTTTATGAGCAAAACGCTAATCAATTTTTAGAGTTAAATAAATCCCTGCTTTCTGGCTTTCTTTTTGCTCCTGGTCTCTTTCTTCCCCTTCTGCCACTCTGTTCCATTGCCAGCTCCATGTCCTTCCTTTGCATTCCACAAAACAGGTAGCACACTGCTACCTGCAGGAAAAGGCATGGAGGACTAAACATCAGCCACCAGATTCATTAGGGGGATACACAGTATTATTATTTCATGTAATTTTGTCCATCAGGTGCCCTATCCTGAGTAAATACATTGTAAAAATGAATAAAAGCAGCACTATATTGAAAATTAGATTTTGCATCTCAACTTGCACATTCTCAGTGTGGCTGCAAGCGGTTCCACATCTCTGCTCCTACGGGCCCTCTTCCATAACCTCAACTGCAGCCCTAGTAGCTCTGGTCAAAGCTTGTTTCATATATGCCATCCGTTTTGTCACCAAAAAATTAATTTCCTTCAAAGGGGAAATCCATTTCTTTGGTTTGGGTAGGCTGGAAGAGGATGGTAGTCTTTAATATAATGTATGTTAGAACGCTGTTAACCTTAGGAAATCATCATTTCCTAAGGTTGTTAACCTATCGATGTGACGTAGATATGTTGTTAACCTATCGATCCTACGTCACATCGATAGGTTAACAACAGCGAGTGGTCTGCGCATGTGCGCGCTTTTTCTTCGACACGGAAACCGACTGAAGGGAAACCGACGGGGAAGGACTGAAGGGCCGCGGCGGTGACTTTTTAAAAAACGTAAGCCCTTTTTTTGATAGTGGGACCATACACTATAAAAAATAATGTATGGTCCCTCTATCGGCAACCGGTCAATTTTAACCGTCTCGAGGTTGCCATGGCGACGTAAACCTCTCGAGCTTCGCTCTCGAGGTTTACATGGTCACCCTGGCAACCTCTCGACTGTTAACTGACCGGTTAACGATAGAGGACCATACATTATCCTCTATGTTATGCCTGCAGCTGGTCCAGAATGCTGCATCAGGCTGGTGGCAGATTTCTTCTCAGTGTGACCACATTATGTCTGCATTGGTTGCCTATGTGGTGGTGTATCATTAAACATGCTTACTAACAAACAAGGCCCTACACGGTTCGGGACATGACTACCGTTTGAAATATCTGCTGGTCCCTTACCTCCCAGTCTGACCCCTCTATTCTACAGATGTGGGCTTGCTTGTTGTCCCCACTTCTCATCTGAAATTTTCAGGGGACAGAGCTTTTGGAGTTTCGGCTCCAATGCTGTAGAACTCATTGCCTGGGTATATCCATATGGCCTGATCTGTGGAGGCCTTTAAAACCTCCCTGAAAATGCATTTATTTGAACATTCTTACACCAGCCAGCTACCTTGTGAGTTCGCAAAATTTTACATTTTATGTATATGATTAATCAGTTTTTTATAAAATGGGCATCCAAATAAAGAAGTCTCATTGGTCAAAACATATCATGTGACTGTGCATGAAATCTGTTCCATGCACAGTCATCCTGATCGTAAATCGCATCACACAATGAGCAAATCAGTCCTCCTACAACCAGAACTATCTTCCATCAGTCCCCCTACAACCAGAATTGATCTTCCATCACAAACATGGCTGCTACCTTTACACTGTAAAACACTGTCAGCTGGGCCCTAAAAATAAAACTACTGTAAATAAAAAATAAAACAAATTAATTAAATGCTGTTTCCCTGATCATCACACTCTGCTTACACATGTATATAAATCAGAAACACTTAGTATTGTTAATCGTTTCATTACAACTGTTTCTTTGCTGACAATGAAAAAACCCTTCTATCTTTACCTGCTTGTCAGGAAAATCTCTTCTGCTTGCCCTGACAGTGAGATAATTGAGTCTCTGGCTCTAGAAGAAGCCTTTGTTGTGTGTGTGGGTAGAGTATGTTAGGAGAGGAACATTCTACCAGTGGAACCAAGCAGAATTTTGAATCCATGTATTCCATGATAAACATTCCATATCTTGAATGTGGAGAAAAACAGAGAAAAAGAAACAAGAAGAAGAAAGCAGGCAATAATACAATGACATCATTTGCAGTGGGTAGAAGGACTATTTTATAATAAATGCACACAAGTAAATCTATTGTTTCTACATATAAACATGCTTTTCTCAATTGTAAAAAGGGAAGAAAAAAAGGGGGGGCCCATTTTATAAGCGCAATAAGACACTACGGGGGTGTGCACGGAACAGATTTTACCACACTTCCAGGGGCTGAAGGCACTCGGCTTGTGGCCTCGTGGTTCACTACACCTATGGACGTGCAGTGAAATCCGTTCCATGCACACCCCGTTGTGTCTTATTGCTTACATATCATATTTGTTGTATGTTTTGCTCATTTCATATTTTTTCTGATTTAGACTATCTGTAGAGTACCCTGAGCCTTTGGGAAAGGGTACTTTATAGATACAGCTGGCCTTGCCTTAACCAGAAGAATCTTCTTGAGGACACTGCATGAGCTAGAACTCTAGCTGCCATATCATTGGTGTACACAGCAATGTAGAAATGGTATTTAGTGGCATCCAGGGCTGATTTTGCAGTGCCAACCAAGTCCTGTGACATATTACTCTGTGCTCTATCAGCAAGTGCCAGAACGGTCTTCCACAATGCTTTCTGGTATGGTGCTATGTATGTGTGTGTATATATACACATGTATGTATATATATATATACACACACACACACACACACACACACACTGAATAAGCTGCTTGCTTAATGATCAGGAAAGCTGTAGTACAAACTTTCTTGGCCACAGCATCCCATTTTTTTGGAGTCCTTTTCTGAAGGCTGTGCCGAGTGACTTTGGTCTCTTACAAGCAGCAGTCTGGACTTTTGGTGATCAGGGAGAGCATCCAGGTATTCTACCTCCTGTCTGCTCAGCTGGTACTGTATTTTCTACCAATCTATTTTGTCGATGGCTGCAGCGGAAGTAGGAGCAGCCATAGTTTTTGATATGGCCTTCTTAAGGTACCTGTATATGGAGAGAGCAGCCTCCTTCAGGGAGCCATGCTTGTCTTGTTTTTATGTTTGCTTGCACACGCATGTGCAAGAAACATAGTGCTATCATCCGAGTTTTTGAAGGTGTGTCACTTGTCTTCCAATTCAGTCAGTGTGTTTGCAGGAGCGGTCGCAGTTCTCCAATCAACGCTGCAGCTGTCTATGACAGCAGTTGAAAATGCAGTGCCGTACAGTTGAAAGGGAGAGCTCCGCTTCAGTGAGCAGAGCTCCCCCCCTACACATGCACGCGTAATGCGTGCTCATGCGCTCCCCCCCACACGCACACACTGTGTGGCCGACAGGGGTGCCCAATCCTCCATCGGCTCCAGGCCCCCCCAAAGAGCCTTCCAGCTGCCACGCTGTGAGCCCACCCAGCGTGGCAAATATGCCATGGCCGACGGGGTGCCTAATCCCCGCCGGCTCCAGGCCCCCCCAACAGCTCTTCCAGCTGCCATGCTGGGAGCCCACCCCAGCGGGCAAACGTCCCACGTCAGTCCAAAAAAAAAAACCTGTAAAGAAAACGTTCTCTCGGTGGTCGCCGCCCACCCGCACTCCACCTCTGCGCACTCTACCTCCCCACACCCCAACCTCACCCCATGCTTACCTCTGGAGCTCGGCGCAACGATCTTCAGTGGACCGGGAACACGTCTGCACTCTTCAAAGCCAACCGTGAACTGAAGAAATGCCGGTAAGCTGTATAATGCAATAAATAGGGTTTTTCCAACTTTAATGCATATCTCGGACATTTGTTGGAATTTTTGCACCAAATTTTCAACATGGGGTTTTTGGGATCCCTCCTCATGAGTTCTCTCACTGTCATGGCGTTAACTGGGCCCGAAGGGTGATTTCGCAGTCACTGCGTGAAATCACCTTTTGGGACTGATTAATGAAACGACAGTGCCAGTGTTCATAAGGTGGGCTCTCAAAAGCCTATGGTACCAAATGTGTGAAAAATTCCTAAAATGACTGTTTTACTTGTGCGTTGCGCAGTTCCTATGCACGCTCGTAAGTTCGCAAATTTTAATATTTGCATTCTGAATTTTCAACATTGCCATTTTACCACACCTCCTTATGAGCAGTACAGCTGTCATTTTTCACATCTCTCCCAAAATGTGTTTCCGCGCATGTAGCGCATAATGGCACAGTCGGTGTGCAAAATCAATGTATGGGACACATTAAGAAAATCACAGTGACACTGTTTATGAGCAGAGGTCTTAAAATGGCTATGTTGAAAATTTGGTGAAAAAATTCTTAAAAATGACTTTTACAAGTGTGCGTTGCGCAGTTCCTACGCATGCTCGTAAGTTCACAAATTTTTAATATTTGCACTCCAGATTTTCAACATTGCCATTTTACCACACCTCCTTATGAGCAGTACAGCTGTCATTTTTCACATGTCGCCCAAAAGTACAGTTACGTAAGAACTTACCGTAACAGCAGATCTTCGAGAGAGGCTCTTGCAATAGGTAATTACATATAGGACTGACGCTGGCAGGCGGCAGGACCCCATGGAAACATTTCTAGCTAGCAGTCCCTGGCGAGGGACCGCCCCCACGTCAGGTGACCGGCATCAGGAGACGTCGGTATAAAGGGCGGTCCCTGACGCCCGCCTTCCAGTTCTTTTCGCCACGGGCCAGAAAGGCTGGACGAGAGGGAGCGGATATTTCCTCACTGGAAAAAGAGCTGAAAAGCCTAGGGGATGGAGGGCGGAAGGATACCTACGTAAGAGCTCTCTCGAAGATCTACTGTTACGTAAGTTCTTACGTAACTGTACTATCTTACTGGAGAGGGGTCTTGCAGTAGGTAATTACATATAGGACTGAAACCCAAGCAGTCTGGAACAAAGAGAGGCACCGGGAGGAGGAAAACTACTCCAAAAAGCAGTTCTAGCTGTGCAAGCCTCAAGATAGGAGGCCTTGCAGAACAGCCAGCCTGAAGCCTGCTCTACGGCGAGAGGCAACATCCAAACTGCAGTGTTTAGTAAAGGTATGGACGGAAGTCCAGGTGGCGGCAGCACAGATGTCTGCCGCAGACACATTCTTAAAACAAGCAGCTGAGGCTGATACTCCTCTTGTGGAGTGGCCTCTTACTTGACCCGGGAGGGTCTTGTTGTATTTGTCATAACAGAAAGTGATGCAATGAGCCAACCACTTAGATAGGCATTGCTTGGAAACAGCATTGCCTTCCCTTTTATGAGCAAAAGAGACGAACAATTGATCAGTCTTTCTGAGATCCTTCGTCCTGTTGGTGTAGTATCTCAGAATCCGGTGAACATCCGTAGTATGGAGTAAATACTCCCCTTGATTAGAGTACTGCGAGAAAAAGGCAGGTAAGTCTATGGACTGATTTAGAGTAGACTCTGCTACTACTTTAGGAAGAAACTTAGGATTCGTGCGAAGAGCAACACATTCCTTGTGAAAAATCAAGTGTGGGATTTTACACATCTGGTCCTGGAGCTCGGAAATTCTCCGAGCAGAAGTAATGGCCACCAGGAAGAGAGTCTTCCACAAAAGGAACTTCAAATCCGCAGAAGCTGCAGGTTCGAAGGGAGGGAGAGTAAGTTTCTTGAGAACAAAATTCAAGTCCCAAGGGGGAGCAGGAGAACGGATGGGAGATCTCAGATGGAGGACCCCCTCTGAGAAAGGTCTTAGAGACCTCCAATTGAGCGAAAGTTTTGTCTGCAAAGTGAACATGATAGGCCAAGATGGCCGCCATGTGTACCTTCAGAGAAGAATGACTGAGACCCAGTTCAAACAGATGACGTAGATACTCCAGCAGAAGCCCTGCTGAGCAGGAAAAGGGTTCCACTTTCTTGGAAGCGGCCCAGATAGTGAATCTTTTCCACTTCATGGCATAAGTGGATCTGGTGGAGGGTTTTCTGGCCTCCACCAAAATCTCCGCCACTTGGGGAAGACACCCCAAAACGGGACTGAGCTAAGTCTGCAGGAGCCATGCACGCAGCTGAAGGGATTTGAGGCCTGGATGGACCAGGGTCCCCTGATCCTGGGTCAGTAAACCTCGAGACAGAGGAAGAGGAAGAGGAGGATTCTCTGAGTATTGTTGTAGAAGAGAGAACCAAACTTGCCTGGGCCAGAAAGGAGCAATCAGAATCATTCCTGCTCTTTCTGAAGCTAGTTTCTGCAAGTCTCGTGGGATAAGTGGAATTGGGAGAAAGGCATAGACGAATCTGTCCTTCCAGTCTACAGACAGAGCGTCGCTCCAAAAAGCACCTCGCTCTGGAACGAGCGAGCAGAAGACGGGAAGTTTTGCGTTTAGAGGGGATGCGAACAGGTCGAACTCTGTGGTGTTCCCCAAAGTCGGAAGATATTGTCTAGGACCCCTTGGTCCAGTTCCCACTCGTGAGTCAGAGCAGAAGAGCGACTTAGCTTGTCTGCCAGGGTGTTGTCGACTCCCGGAATGTGAATTGCCGTGAGGTGAAGGTCGTGTTGTGTTGCCCAATCCCAAATCCTCATTGCCTCCCTGCAAAGAGGGTAGGACCGAGTCCCTCCTTGTTTGTTGATGTACCAAACCACGCACATGTTGTCCATCTGGACAGCTAGGTGGCCGGGAAGGATGGATTGGTGAAGGGCTCAGACAGCGTACAACACTGCCTGAAGCTCGAGCACACTGATATGGAGAGCTTGTTCAAGCTTGGACCAGGAGCCCTGGGTCCGATGAGGGCCTAGATGGGCTCCCCAACCTTCGCCCAAGGCATCTGTGGTTAGAGTCTGGGAGGGGGGAGGACGAAAGAAAGGAACTCCCTGAAACAGGTTCTCTCGAACCATCCACCATTGCAAGTCTCGAAGCATCGGCAAGGAGACCAGAACTGGGTGATCTAGGTCGATCCACTAACTGATCCCATTGGGAGCATAGAGTACACTGAGAAATTCTCATGTGGAGTCAAGCGTGAGGAACTGTCGGGATAGCAGCCGCCATGAGCCCGAGAAGGCGAAGAACCGACTTTGCAGAGACCCTCCTGCGGTCGGACAGCACACTTATTTGGGTCTGGAGGGTGGACGCCCTGTCTGGAGGCAGGAAGGCCTTGCCCGTTGTCGAATCGAGAATCGCCCCAATAAACTGTAGTTTCTGGGATGGGTCCAGATGACACTTGGAATGGTTGATGGTAATACCAGGCAGGCAAAAACTGGCTGGGTAAGGGACAGGCAGCGCAGGAGTTCCTCCCTGGATGAGGCCGCCAGGAGCCAATCGTCCATGTACAGGAAAATCTGCACTCCCCTGGTACGCAGGTGGGCCACCACCACTGCCAGGCATTTGGTAAATACTCGGGGAGCCGAGGATGGACCAAACGGGAGCGCCTTGAATTGGTAGTGGTCCCCCTGGAACGCAAAACGAAGGTATTTGCAGTGGGACAGGCGAATGGAAATGTGCAGGTAAGCATCCTGCATATCCAGAGCACACAGTCATTGACCCGGCCAGAGAAGGGGCAGAAGGCTCTGCAAAGAGAGCATCCTGGACCTTTTGTATTCTACGAAAAGATTCAGGGAACTGAGATCCAGAATTGGTCTGAAATCTCCTGTCTTCTTTGGGACCAGGAAGAAATGGAAATAGTAACCCGTCCCTTGCAGATGAAGGAGGACGGGTTCGATTGCTTGTTTCAGCAGTAGAGCTGAAATTTCCTCCAGGACCAAGAGATGTTCCCTTGAGTACGATGACTTCAGAGGGGGGTGGCAAGGTGGTTTCTGAAGAAACTCTGTCGAGTGTCCTTCTGCGATGAGCTGGAGCACCCAAGAAACTGTTGTTATCCTCTCCCAGCCCAGAAG
The DNA here is from genome assembly GCA_016271365.2 of Neoceratodus forsteri. Classification (NCBI taxonomy): domain Eukaryota; kingdom Metazoa; phylum Chordata; order Ceratodontiformes; family Ceratodontidae; genus Neoceratodus; species Neoceratodus forsteri. The sequence continues at coordinate 488,574,203 of CM057449.1, forward strand.
GTGGAGGGAAAACCTCCCTCCTACCGGTTCCTCGGGGGAGTCCGGAGGCTGTGGGAGAGGGAAGGAGTCAGGTGGTGTGGGGCAGCACCGCAGCCGAAGCACCCGCTGCTTTTTTGAGCGGGGGGGCTTAGTAGCTGTGGGGGCCTGGCGTTTTGTGGCCCGCCTTCCCTGGGGTTTTGCCTTGGGCCGATTCCATCTGCGAAAGGGTCGGCACTGCTGCTGATGGGGACGGTACATGGAAGCAACTGACTTCAGTGCCGTCCCCTTCTCTTGTAAATCAGTGATGATGTCCTTGACATCACCCCCGAAAAGCACTGACCCCCGGAAGGGTGCTTCCTGGATAGCAGATTGCACCTCCAGGACCAACCCTGACACGCGGAGCCAAGCATGACGCCGTAGGCCTACAGCGAAAGCTGAGCTCCGTCCCAGCAGTGTCCACTGCATCAGATGTCGTCATCGGCTATGTCGACTGGCCGAACGAGCAGAGCTGACAAGATCAGCTAACACCTGCTTGACTTGGGAGTCAGGCAGGGAGTCCAATTTGGCTTCCACCTGGGTCAGAATGGCCTTCTGGTAGTCCCCCATATGGCCGACATAATTCAGGGTCCTGATCCCCAGCATGGAGGAAGCGTAGATCTTCCTCCCATACTGGTCCAGAAGGTGGGATTCCTTATCAGGTGTCAACGAGCTGAGGTGTTTTGGGTTGGCTGACCGGCCGTGAGCGGCGCTAATCACAACCGAGTTGGCACAAGGGTGAGAATCCAGGAAATCAGCACCCTCTGGAGCCTGACATAGCCTGTTCGACTTCCTGGGAAGTGGGGCTAAAGCCGATGGCTGTTTCCATATGGTGGTAACAAGGTTGGCGTGAGGCTCTATCCAGGGTGGCACCAAGGTAGGAGCTGTCATGGGCAGATCCAGATGTTCAGCGAGTTTCAGATGCTGAGGATCTGGTTTCAAGGAGTGCCACTGATGAACCTCCTGGATTTTCCTTAGCAACTCCGTAAAAGAAGGATCTTCCGGAGAAGACTTCAGAGGAGTCCTTGGCCTGGGCTTCTACAGAGAGCGTGGCTCGTCGTCTCTCTCGGAGCAACCATCGGAGGAATCTGAGGAGTCAGAGGGTTAACAGGAGGAGGACGAGGAAAAAGATTCCCTTTCTCGACCCGGGGGAGGAATGGACCCCTTGGGAAGCCCCTGGGGAAGTGTGTCCTGCCCCTCTCTGGACCCAGATGGAAGAGTCCTGGAGTCCAGACGTGGTGAGGTAGTGTACCGCCTCGGACGTACAGGAACCTGAGATGGCACCGTCGTTGGAAGGCGGCTCTCGACCTCTTTGGTGAGCTGAGCCTTGGCCTCAGCCCACCAGGAGACCAGAGTTTCCTGCACGTCCACCGGCGGCTGTGGGGGCGGTGGAGGAGGTGGGGGATAAGGATACGGGTTGTACCCGTATGGAGAGTATCCAAAACCCGGCTGCGGAAAGCTCGGCGTCTGGTATTATGGCATTGGGTACTGCGGCGTCGGAAAAACCGTCGTCGGGTACTGCGGCGCTGGATACTGTGGTCCCGGGTACGTCGGCGTCGGATAAAATGGAGGGTATCCAGGAGCCAGGGAGCTGCCGGAGCATACGGCCTGGCCGGCGGCCTCACGGGCTCTCCACATTGAGGGGCTGGAGGGAGGCAGCGGGGACATCCGAAGCGGATGTCTCCGTGTCACAGCAGAACAAGAAGTCAGAGGCCCTGGCATCGGAGGTACCGGCATCAGAGGAGCCAGCGTCGGAGCCGGCGTCAGATCCTGTGCACCAACCGGAGGACGGTCTGACGGAGGAGGAAGAACCCCAGTGTCGCCTGGGGATGGAGGAGAAAAATCCCCGGGGTCAGGCTGGGGGGACTCTGGGTCCCCAGATGGCAGTGGGGAACCAGGTACGACGGACATAGGGGGGTCCGTTGTCAGTTTCTTTGCGGCCGGGGCGTCAGAGAACCCGGCAAGCGGTTTGAGAAATGACTCGGCGAAGCGCCCGGAGGAGCGGCGTCCGGCTTATGGGAGCCATCACCGGAGGCAGGCCAAGGAGAAGGATCAGCCTGGTCTGGTGGAGTGGAGGCCGCACGCTGCCCCCAAAGGGTCGTGCGTCTTACCGGCCTTCTCCGCGCAGACATCGGAGGAGCCGACACCCGACTTACCGGAGTCGCCCACTCCAATTAGTCGCTCGATCGCTTTGAAATACTAAATCCCCAGCACTAAAGGGTATAACTATGTTTGAAAATACCAGCCCCCATAGAACTGAATGGCGCTACCACGCAGCCTTCGCTTTTGTGACATACGATCAAAGACAGGCGCGAGGCCGACGGAGGCGTGGTTTTTCAGACCGGGAGGTCGGTCTTTTTTTGGGCACTATACGAATATATAAATTTACGACGGATGTAACTTCCTCAAAAAGTGGAATTTTTAGGCCAAACTTCAGCAGCAAGCTACTGATCTAGTAAGGGATCAAATGGGCTGAGGCAGGCAGCTACTAGGAACCTGCTCTTTAACAAGCAGGGTCAGTCTCTCCAAAGCCAGAGTCTGTACTGCCAATGTGCGCCAGCTTTGTGCTGTAATTGGGGCATATGACAGCCACGTATTTTGAATGCAATGTCTGGCCAGGATTTAAAGAATCCTCACCCACCTCGGCAGTGGCTCCCAGCCCTCCCCTTCTTCTGATTCCACTCCGAATAGGCATGTCAGCGGGTCTAGTGTGATCACCCTGCCGCCCCCCATCCTCCCCACCTCAAGGGTTGCTGCCCTCCAAAACTGTTGTACTACGGGGCAGGTCCAGAAACAATGGCTATATGTGCCCACGTCCCGTCCACAGCTTCCACACATCGGGGATGTAGCAGGATAGTATTTATGAACTATCGATGGGGGAATATATATCCTATGTACAAATTTGTAAAAAGCCTCTTTAAACTTGTTACAGAGTAGGAGCCCCATTTGCATGGAGAGTAATACCATCCAGTCCTGCTCTTGTATCGGAATTCCCAGATCCCACTCCCAAAGTTTCCAGGTCTTGAATGAAAGATCCGGCATACAGTATCTAAAGTCCCTAACTGCTCTCCCTATAAAACCTTTTGCTTCCCGCTTTGAACCCTGAATAAGTGATTCTATTTTCTTCATTCCTCCATTCCAGGTCCTTCTCTAACCCCCCCCCCCCATATAGGCCCTAACTTGGAAGTATCTGAATAAGTGCCCTTCTCCCAGATGCAATTGCTGACATAGGTCCTTGAAAGAGCAAAGCCTTCCCCTACCACAGAGATCCTTCAAATTTCTGATTGCCCCTTCTCTCCCATGTCTTAAACCGAAAGTTCTCCAAACCAGGTAGAAAACAGGGATTGCCGGCAACCGGCACCATGTATGTATCCACTGCTACTGCCCACCTCCGCCTTAATAATTTGCCCCAGCTGTCCAGGGCTGCCAAGACCAGTGGATTCCTAGTCTCCTGCCCCCTGTATGCACCAAGTCCCTGTTTCTCTAAGTATGCAGAGAGCCTCACTTTACATCCCTGCTGCTCGCGGTCCAACCACCGGGCAGTCCGGGGCATATGTATCCAATCACATATATACTTCTGTTGAGCCGCCAAATAGTAGTTCCCTATATCCAGAAAATTGAGTCCCCCCTCTCCGTGTCTACCTGGAGACATTGTAGGCTGACCTTCGGGCGCTTCCCCTTCCATATACTGTAAATGAAGAAAACGTACCTTCCAGTCTCCTAATGTCCCTCCTAGAAATTCCCACATGTAACATTTGTATAATATATATCAATCTTGGAAGGATGTTCATTTTGATCAAATTAATTTGCCCAAGCCAGGAAATCGGAAGTGCCATCCATCATCTTAAATCAGCCTCTATGCTCCTAAGTACTCCTTAGTGTCAGTGGCTCAGTAGGTAGCACACTCGCCTCTGAGCCCGGGAGATCAGAGAGCTGTGGGTTCAGTTCCCACATCTGGCACTTGGGTTAATATCCCAGTAATGACACTGCAGTGCAGCATGAGAGGGGTGCTGCACTTCTGAAGTGCTGTCTTGCGGATGAGACGTTAAACCGAGGTCCTATCTGCCTGGATTGGTGGTAGTTCAGATGGATGTTAAAGATCCCATGGTACTTATCGAAAAGAGTAGGGGTGTTTTTATTTGCAAAAATAAACATAGAATACAACACGCTTTTCACAGAAATCAAATAATAGCCAAAAAGACTACAACACTATATCCATTTAACTTCTTAGATCCACTTCTTGAACACCTGCTATCAAACTGTTTTCACATTTATTCTTGCTTCTTCAGTTTCTTTATTTATACTTAATAAAATGAAAAAACCCTTTCCATAATTTCTTTAGTAATCCTGGGGATACTCTTAACATATCAGAGGCAAAAATGTTCTCCAACTCTTTAACAATTAGCCTACTAATGCAAACATATGACATTTTCTTTTGATATATAACCCATCGTATTCTGGCTTGCCACAGGAAGTATTTGAGACATCCCAAAAATAAAGTCAAAGTCCCCTTATGCAATCCGAATGAACCCACTGGAGACACTCCTAAAGCTAAGAATTCATATGTCATATTTTTCAGCCATGTCAGGTTCCATACATCTGCTAAAAAAACCCACAATCCTGAAGCATAGGAACAATCTAGTAAAAATGGACCATGGATTCCTCCTTATTAATGCATTCAAGGTAAGGGCATAACCTTTCCTGTAAGACTTTATATTTAGCATTCCCCTAACATTCAGTCTTCCATAGAAAATTAACCACTGTACCTCCCATTGATTTTTGGGCAACCTAGGATTATTCAATTGAGCCACTCGATGGGGTTCAAAGTTAATGGGCAGTTTTAAATTCCAGCTCTTGTGGGTATAGTTTTTCATTAGATGGTGATACAAGTCCCTTGTACTATATGTGAGTGCTACTGTCTTCTGTATTTCCCATTTATATAATTTTGTGCCGTTGGCGAAAGTGCTCTGGAATATGTAGATATTTATTAAGTTTAGGGCTAAAGAAGTCCAACACTTAAAGTATTTCCCATAATTATTAAATTCCATGAATTTTCAGATCTGGATTCCGATATCAACCCTTCTTTCAAGGAGTTGGTAATAAAGAAAACATGGGTGATACCACTGGGTCTATCATTCCTAAACCCCTGTTTTATTGTTAGGTAAGTAAAACTTCTTTTAACCGGTTTAGAGGAAGGTTACCCCAAAGCATCTGAAAAAGATGCTATATAACTTGGTTTCAAATTCTGTTGGTAGTGGAAATATCATTGCCACAAATTGAATAATGGCAAAAGGAATTGTTTAATTATTTGAACTCTTTTAATTTTAGACAAATGCCATTGCTTCCATCTAGAAACTTTATTTTCAACACTCCTAAGTATCCTCTGCCAATTATCATTAGGAACATTCTGAGGACCAAAGTTAATGCCCAAAATTCGAAGCGGGTCTCTAGAAAAATGAATTTTCTCCAGCCATAGTTCCAAAATCCCACACCCCCCAATAATCAGTCCTTTTGTTTTATTTATGTTTATTTTTGCGTTAGACACTGTAGTAAATTCCTCAAATGCTCATAAACCCCGTAACTGATGAACAGTCCTCCAAATATATAACCAAATCATCAGCATAAGCTTGAATATGTAGCTGTGCTAGACTGTTTCTCTATATTGTATCCCTTCCATTTCTTTGCCTCCAATGCAGTTCGTAAAAGGGATCAATAGCAAATGTATATAAAAGGGGGCTTAAGGGCACCCTTCCGAACCCCGTGGTTAAGGGAAATCCAGCAGCGCTCGCTCCTCACAAAAGGAAAACCATCCCACTCTGGTACAATTGCTCAATTAAATTTGTCAGCTTAACCTGCACCCCATAATGCCTCAAAGTTTTAAAAAGAAATGGCAAATGGACCCTGTCAAATGCTTTATCCAGATCAGCTGCTACTAAACAACCTGTTAATCCCATCTCATTGAAATAGTCAATTACATCTCTTATCTGCATGATGGCAGATTGAATTCTCTCCTTGGCAAGCCACAATATTGATTCATCAAATCACTTCCCTCAGTGATGTTTAAGCCTTTCATTCAATATTTTGGCAAAGATTTTATAGTCAGTATTTAATAGGTGATTGGTCTCCAATTCCCTATATCTTGCCTGTCACCTGATTTAAAAATATAAGTTAATAAACCTTCTGAAAAGGAGGGGTAGATGCGATTCTTGTCTAGAAAATCTTGAAATAATAGGCCCAGGCATTGACTTAGTTCATCCGAAAACTGTTTATACAAGTTATTTGTGAGACCATCTAGACCAGGTGAAATATTTAATTTTAGAGACCTGATAGTTTCCATAATTTCTTTCTGGGAGATAGTATCCAATTCTGCTTCCTTGTTATGCCTTATACATGATACAGGAATCTTATTTAAATAATCCTCTATCTCTGTTATAGAAATAGTTTTTTAGGATTAAGGGAACCAAAATGTTCATTAATTACTCTCTTAATTCCTGCTCTGAAGTTACTACACCCCATCAGATCTTTTTAGCTCCTCCAAACCCATTGAATCTCTAAGTTCTTTGCACATCTGAAGGGGTCCCCAAGAGGTGATTTCTTTACTCCATTAAGTAATATGGCCTGCATTGTTTTACTTCTGTCATACTGATATTCTTTCATAGCATCTTTTAATAAGGAGATTTGATCTGAGTAATCCCACCTAGATGTGTAAACTAAGGACAAAATTCTCTGAAGTTGCTGTCTCAAACTTAGATAGCAGAAATTTTTCATTTTAATTTTCCTCCCAGTATTTTGAACAGGTTATGTAGATCTGCTTTTGTGTCTAACCACCATATACATATATCTGTGTATAAAAAGCTACTGAAAGCCTAGCCTTCAATAGGTTTCTTATCCTAATCTGGATAAAATTTAGTTCTAGCACTGAATTATTAAGCTTCCATCTTATGTGTCTTATTTCCGTCATCTCTGGAAGGAAAAAGGTGCTTACCAAAAATGAATGATCTGAAAATTCACAGGGAAAAATTTGGAATGAGTTTATGTGAATGTTTGAAGAAACAAACATATGGTCGATGAGAGAAAAAGATTTCCCTTTTTGAAAAGAAAACTTATTCTTAAGATTTAAAGAGGTATTACAACTCACTAAACCTGCATCTCTAAGGATTTTACCTAAAGCGTTAGTATCGCAGTAGGTTTTCTTGCCACTTTGTTTACCATGTATAAGATCTGGAACTGTGCAGTTAAAGTCCCTTCCCCATAAAACTCTGACCGTCGTGAATAAAAAAGGCTGCACCAGTGTTAGGCAGTTCACCCTACCTGATTTAGTTTGAGGATTGTAGATATTAATGAAACGAAAACAAAACCCACCATTTCCCATCCAAAATCAAAACTCTCCCTGGTACCAAGTCTATCAGATTATGCAACTGAAATGAAAAGAGTTGAATAAAATCCCACTCCATCCATAACATCCTCCCCAAAGACCAATAGGATGGGCCCCACAGCCAATCTTTTAAATGCTAACCTTTGGTCAATGGTGGACATCCATGTCTCTGTAAAACCAGACTGACAAAGGAAAATCATGCATAAAATTAAACACAGTAGCCGTTTAGCTTTATTTAATAAGCTATGAGTGTTTAATGAACCCCAGGAGCACACCATAGTCCTTCATGATGGTCAATACCCTTCATTTTTCCTTTTTTCTTTTTTATCCTTATAGTTGTCTAGTATCTGAGATTTGGTTGAAATAGTGGATTTTGGGAGTCTGATTGTCCCCTTCTGTCTTACCCCAAGATGTAAACAGAGCCGATAAGTATTGCTAGTCTCCATCTGGCAATCTTGGGGGGGGCTTTAGCATGCAGATTTCTTGCTGATCTGCGCTATGGAACCGTACAAAAGTATCCTCTGACTTTTTACCATTTCTGTTTTCCTACTTTCTCATCAGAAAAACATACCGGGGAATGTTTAAGATATTCAGAGGACCATTCCATCCTTTTTAAGTGTCCTTTTGCTAACATCAGTACCCTGCTTGATTTCTTTGATTTTCAGGAAACACTTTTCCCTGTTACCACCATTTTTGAAACCAAGCTAGTTTTCCTTTCTGTTGTACCTCTGACCTCAGGAGTTGTACCACAGAACTAGGAACAGAAATGGAACCCTCCTGCAGGGGTGGATAGAACCACAGCTTCTTGTGCTTTCTGTATATAAGACTCAGAACCAGAACTATGTGACAAATTATATGAGCCCAAGGGCAGAATTTAAACACATGACCTTTGCCTCACATAAATCGCAGCAAGATGGATTACCACAAAAAAATGTTACGTGCCCTACCTCCCCACAATTATCGATCTGGGTTGGTCACAAAACGCTAGACAGGTGAGTCTTTGCTCCACATTTATAGCAGGCACCCAGGCTGTCCACTGTAAAAGCACACTCCTCTGTCCTTTCCTAACAAAAGAGTTTGGAATGTGCTCAATTCCTGCTTCATTTGCTTAAGCAACTTTATATTTCCACCCTCCGTCCAAAATTGTTCTGAGTCTAAAATAGGCTCAGGTTCACTAAAACATCACACCTTTTTTAGCCAGAATGTAATATCTTCTACCCAGACCCCTTCATTCGAAACATTATAGTGACAAATTTAATCAAGGGCTTTGACAATGGTATCACAATAAAGGGGGTCCATGTTGGGGAAAATTTTACTTGCCCATAGCGTAACCAGAAAAGGTCAAGTGCTTATTGAGACCTAAAGCTGATATCAAAATTATCTTCACCCGAAAGTGTATAAATGCATAAACATCCTTAGGAGAAAATGCAAAGAATCTTTCAGTAAAACTTTCCTACGTAATGTCTGTCGGGTCTGACTTCCAATCCCCCTTTATACAGTAAGCACTGCATTCCTCCTTGGAGCAGCTTCTCTTTGTGCATTGGAAAGAGCTCCGACAGCAAAGGCTTTTATCTGGTTCCTTTTGGGGGTACTAACATCCACTGCAGGTTTAGGTAAGGCCTTATGAGACACAGCAGCCTCAAGCTGAATCACTCAAGTTATTCAGGTTACCTGCAGTACCTAAAACATACACTCCTCTACCTTCCTTATCTGTACCTGAAACATTTTCCTGCAGTTGCACCTTTGGAGCCCACTCAGGAGAATCCTGAGAAAAAGGATGACTTGGCTCCAAGTGGGGTCAGGAATCCATCCACCTGATTCCAACAGAGACCAACCTGCCCCACTTAGAGCTTTTTCTGGCGCCAGTCTTTTGCCCCTCATTATTTATAATAGGCGCTGCTTTATTACCTAAACCTAATGCATTTGGCATGGAATTACATTTTCCTTGTGTGCCCTCAGAAAAGAAAATTCTGTAACCTCTAATTGCGAACCTACATTAGACTGGTAAACCACATTTTTATTTGCCTCTACTGCATCCCCTGCTTCATATTATTATTCAACACAAAACCTTTTATTTTATCCATAGGGACAACAAAGTCAGTAAAATCCATAGGCAAAGTGGTACAGCTCTTTTCAGCATTAGTTGAAATAATGTCCTGTTCCTCCTTCCTTTGTGCAGGCTGAAAGACAGGCTACAGTTTTTTGAGGCTTTCAGGCATCCCAGACTTTTCTTCTTTTAAATCCTCCCGACTATATTGCAGCAGGCGCTTCAGAGCTCGGTCGTTCATAGCGCTATTTTCTGTCATTAAAAGCCGAGATCAGAGCTCCGTTTTACACCGAAACAGTAGCAGTGTTAATTTTGGAAGCGAGCTTGGCTGCAAAGCGACGAGCAATTCTACCTGTTTGGACAACTTTACAGTCATTTCTGGAGCTAGAACAGGCAAATTCTCGGTGTTGGGAAAATAAAAAGTACCTGTTTGACTTCGCACCTTTAATCCGGGCACAGTTCCATTGGACAGCCGCCAGCTCACAGACTCTCCCAATCTCTTCCTTCTTCTTCTTGCTCCATGACCACCTCTGGTTGCCTTGTTTCCACCATTTTTCATCCATCCTTGTATTGCCATTGCAAATCGCAGGTTCAGGTTCAAATCCTGCTGCAGCAAATAAAGGTTCACAACCAAGTTGTAATCTTGTGCTCAGAGCCCTCTCTTCCTCAAGATCTGCAGGTGCCTTTACAGGCAACACCTCTGGCTGTAGTTCTTCAGTAAATTCCTTAGTAAGCTCCCTGAAGATTCTCCTTTCGAGAGCTTAAATTCTGAAATAAATTCAGCCGAAACACGGCTGCAACCTCTAACATGAAAATAGTAGAAGACGAGGCTCTCTCTCCTACAAGCAGACATCCTCCTCCTCCTCCGCCATCTTGGTCCCACCAGAAAATGGGTCCCCCTGCTCACAGGAAGCAGGAAGTAGGAATTTCCAGTGTCCTGGCCAAATTCCCTCATTCACTAAAAAAAATACCACCAACAGTTTAATCTGGTTCAAGGTCAGTTGGCATTCATCTGTATCCCCCTCCCCCGGGTCGTGCCTGAAAATAGGCAGGATTTGTCTAGTGCACTTACCCGGTCAACAAAAGCTAAATAAATAAATAAATAAATAAATAAGTATAGGGACATAATTCAGGTCATACAGGGAGCCCAAAGACCAACTAATTTTATTTATTATTTATTTATTTATTTTAATCCCCAAATATGTGAAATGTCCTCCCACCTTCTTAAAACCCCATCCCTGATCCCTTCTCATTGTCTTAGGGAGTCTCAAGAGTTCAGATTTACTGAGGTTAAGTTTGTACCCCAAAAACCGTGCAAATCTCTCCACCAGTTGCAAAAGAATGGGCATGGAGACCTTGGGCTCTGTGACAAAAAACAACATATTGTCAGCACACATTGCAAGTTTGTGCTGCTTCCCCGAGATCCCCTGCACCCCTCGAATTCCCTCCTCCTGACGGATCGCTATTGCCAGTGGTTCCACCGCCAAGGCGAAGAGCAGTGGGGACAGTGGGCAGCCCTGCCTCGTGCCACTATCTAGGCCAAATCCCTCCGAGAGTGTACCATTTACCAGTACCTTGGCACAGGGGAAGTTATAAAGTGTCTGTACCCAACCCACAAATGTGTTCCCCAGACCAAAGTGGGTCAACGTCTCAAACAAATAATCCCATTCCACTTGACCAAAGGCTTTTTCAGCATCCACTGATATGACACAAGTATCTTCCTTCCGCTTATCTGCTCCCCAGATCACATTCAAAAGTCTCCTCATATTATGATATGAGAGACGTCCCTTAATGAAGCCGGTTTGGTCTGGGTGAACTATATCAGGCAGCACCACTTCCAGTCAACCAGCCAAGACTTTTGCCAAACTCTTGGCATCACAATTCAAAAGCGATATCGGCCTGTACGAGGTGCACTCTGAGATATCCTTCCCAGCTTTGGGGATTAGGCAAATCACCGCTCCGAGAATGTCTCTGGAAGCTTCAGAGCCTCCCCTTCCACCTGCTGAAAGGTGCTACACAGTGGCTCAGCAAGCTGGCCCACCAAACATTCATAATATTCTACCAGGTACCCATCTGGCCCACTCGCCTGCCCACTCTGCAGTTTCTGAATAGCCTGCACCACTTCCTCTCTCGTAATGGGGCCGTTTAAGGAGTCTTTTTGTTCCCTTGTAAGTTTGGGTAACTTCAAGGCATCCAGAAAAAAGCCTGCCCCAAATCCTTCACCCCGTCATCATATAAGTTTTCATATAACCTTTGGAAGCACTCCTGTATCTATTGTACCGACACACAACACCCCTGCCTATCTCTGATTGCCGTAATATGAACCGGGCACCTCCCTTCCCTCATCAGTCTTACCATCAGGGGACCTGGTTTGTTGCCCCATTCATACAGCTTTTTTTCCCAAAATGTCCATGCCCTTCTAGCTTCCCCACTAAGTAAAGCATTCAACGTCTTCCTGGCTACCTTCAGCTGGGCTCTTACTATATCCTCTTCCCTCCTGCAGCACGCCTCTCCAACTCCCACACCTGCCTTTCCAGTTCCATTCTTCTAGTTTGTTTTTCCCTTTTAACTTTAGCCATATATTTAATAATCATCCCCCCTCATAAATGCCTTTCCTACATCCCAGATGACAGCTTTACTTGTGGGGGAGTTCACATTCGCTGCCCAATAGTTCCTCCATTGCTCTTCTAAGTATCCCTAAATGTTTTATCCCAAGCTGGTAGGTCAGGAACTTGCAGAGGACCCTCCTTAGCTTATTCATGAACAGGGACAGAACCACCATGGCATGGTTAGAAGATGTGGATAGTACTATGTTGCACAGTCTGCATCCTCCCATACCAGGCCCGCGGGAAAAACATGGAATCTATTCTTGACCAGGTACCATGTAGGTTAGAACAAAAAGTATATTCTTTGGCCCCAGGATTCGCCTCCCGCCAGCCGTCTATCATCCCCAGCTCTATTAGCCCCCTACACCACTGGCAAATCCCCTCATGCTGTCGACTTCTGCCCTGTGAATGATCCAGCCTGGAATCCAATGTACAATTCAGGTCTCCCCCCAGAAGCAATCCCGGGAACTGTTCCCTGATCAAGATGAAGAGGATGGTACTGTAAAATGAGGCGTCAAACACTGCTGGGACATATATATTACCAAACTTCACCTGTTTCTCCCACAGTTCTCCCACAACAAAAATATACCTACCCCCAGTTTGATCTTTTACCACCCTCTGCACCTGGAAAGGAAGGTGTTTGTGTAGAAGGACATCGACCCCATTTATGAGCCTTAAATGAGGCTGCAAAACATTTCCCATCCAGCCCTGTGCCAGTTTTGCGTGATCCACCGCTGTAGGTGCATCTCCTGTAACATGGCTGCTTTCACCCCTTGCCTACGCAAAGCAGTGAGGAGACTGGCACGCTTCACTGGGGTCACTATCCCTTTTACAGTCCATGAGCATACAGTTAAATCCTGTCAGTTAACCATAGAAAATACATAACAGTTTCACATTCACCCCCCTAGCACTGCGACATAAGTTCCCACAATCCTACCACAATGGACCAGAGACTCTTTCCATGTCCCCCCACCTCTACTGTGCGCCTGATACACCGAGTTGTTAGAGCTGTATGTATGTGTGCATGAACAGTAACATATTAAACACGAACCAACAAAGTTGAACAGATTCAATCAAATCCCTCCCCAACATTTCCCAAACCCAGCTTAATCATCCCCTGCCCTCCCCCTTTTCCCTCAACAGTCATGGCTTTCCATGTCTGTTCTACCCCCTTTGTTCCAGGATTCAATCTACCCATCCTAATTTCCCCAGCACTCATCTTTGATACTATCTGCCACATTTGCGTGAGTGTCAGTAACTTCCTCTTATGCGTCCACATCCACCCTCTGCCCCGGAGTATATAAATTGCTCACTCTTCTATGCCCACCCTCTGTTTATAACTTCCTTATAAGTCACCCCAGGTCTGCACCCCAAGAGTACACAGCCCACCCAGTCAAGGCCAGCTAGCCATTTCCCACGTCCACTGCTTGCTCAATTGCCGCTTGGAGCCCTACAAGGCCCATCCAAATGAGTAGACTCAGCTTCGGGAAACACCTGCCCATCAAATCTCCGAGTGAGAGCGAGAAATGATCCCCCATATTGCCTGGAAAACTGCCCTCTAGCAAGCAAGCCCATCCCTCCGTCCTTAGATCCCAGTCTGTCTAAAGGAAAAGGGGGTGAGAGAGGAGGAAATAAAAGATTCTGCCGGCCACCTCGCCCAACTGGGCCTCAATTTGTCAGTCCCTCCGTATATCGTGAACTCGAGGCAGCCATCCCATGTATCACCAGTATTCCCCCCCAGACTGTTTCCTGCCCTTCCTCGGCCCTCCCCGCCAGCTCCCCTCAGATACCCCGAATAGTATGTGTTTCTTCCATGCCTCCCTTAACTCCCAGTAAAAAGCAACCTCCTCAATGAAAACCAGGAAAGAAGGCTTAAAAAAAACAAAAAAACTAAGAGCCAACTAATAGCAGTTGCAAAAGTCTTTATGAATCCAACCAGCCCAACGGGGCCATATACAGGTACCCTGCACCTCCTATCGTCGGAGCGCGGGAAGAGGGGGCAAGAGTCCAGCCAGAGGTATATTCCCAACATGGGAAAAGAAGTTACAACACATACCTCCGATGAGCGTCTCTGCACCTTTTATTTTTTTTTTTAAACTATTTTTTTATTTCAACTGTTTTCATAAAAAAATACCACAGAGCAGATTCACAGGAATATATCAGTGTAGACAATAGATTACATGCTTCATATTATACAGTGATTACACAGGTATATAAAAAAAGACAGGCATTATACTGTATAAATGGAGTATTTCAGTTATTAATTGTTAATCAAGAAACATGTGAATCTATCCTTAACATACTGTGAATAAGTCACTTGGTTTAAGTCTACAATTACCTCGTAGGGGGCAAGGGGAAATCCATGGGGGAACTCAGACGATTACATGCCTTAGTCACTGTAGTCGCTATAGAATATTGGGCCTGACACAGAATGAGGGCAACCCATACGTAAGGAAGGAAGGGATGTTTAGGGCTGGCCAGCACCATTGAGGACCAATGGGGGGAGTCATTAAGACAAGAGAGGCAATCCTAAACTGGCTGGTCTGGTCTGATTTGAGACATATAAAGAAACCAGATATTCCAGTGATAGGGTTGCCACCTATCTGGTTTTTGACTGGATAATCTGGTTTTTAGGGTCCTTATCCGGTTATCTGGTTTTGGTTACATGCAGTCCGGTTTTGGGGCCTTTTTGAGTGCTCATATACTCTTAAAACTGATGTATCAAATCATTCACTATTTTAGCTGCATTACATGTCCAGGTTACAAAGAAGTTCTGCTGTCACAGTCATTCAGACCTGCCTTTGTTTGTAAAACCAGACTGTCTGAGAGGTTTTAAGTATGGCCATTAAGATCATTAGCAGTAAATTAACCTATTCTTTTCCACTCTGAATTTTAAGTATGGTCTTTTACTGCTATGACAGGAAACAGTTTTTACACCTTTATGTGCTCTCATGTGTTTCTTTTTGTTTGTTCTATATTATGGTAAGTTTTAAACCCATTTTTGTTAAATAATCTAACTTTTATTGCCTTTATCACTACATTTGCTCTAATTTTTTGTATTACCTGAACATTCCATGATATTAGCTACACTTTGACAGGTCATTCCGATAAACAGCATGGAATGGTGTATCTGAAATTGTGGAATGTCTTAGAAATATGAAAAGAAATAGCAGTAGCTGCTGAGGTAAAGAGAACACAGTGCAGTACTAAGGGTACCACAAGCACTGATAATTAAGTTATCAAAAATTGGTCAAAGAATCAGAATACATGGCTGACGTGGAAAGGAAAATGGAAGAGTGTTTAACAGAGGGATGAGCAATAAGCTGTGGCTGAGCTTGGCACATCCAGCAGACCTGAGTTTGATTCCCACAACCTCCACTTAAATACTGTGCGACCCTGAGCAAGTCACTTAACCTTCCTGTGCTCCTGGGTCACTCCTGTAAAATGGGCTATGTGGCCTATGGGAGGTAACCTGGCTGCCAAAGAATAAAAATAAATAATTGAATAAATAAATCAAATAAATAACAGTATAAAAATAATGTCTTATCACTAGTAATGTCTATTCCAACATTACAAATGGCTTTGGAGGAGGAGTGATGTACTCGGCAGTCATAAAAAAAGGGGTGGAGCCAGAGGCGGAGTTGGGGGTGTGGTTTCAGATCCGGTTTTTACCTCATCCAAAGGTGGTAACCCTATACAGCGATTCATTAATTCTGGGATTTTATTTTGTAACCTGGCTGTCATATGTTCTAGTTTATAAACATCATATACTGTGTCTTCCCAGGCTGTTATAGTAGGGGACTCAGGAAGAAGCCATAATCGTGTGATACATTTTTTGGCCATACCCAGTAATATGTTAAGTAGCTAGATGTGGTGTGGGTTCTTAAAGAGACTTGGGTAATGAAGAAGGATCCCAACAGCCGGGGTAAAATTACCCGGAGATGGGAAAAGGTCTGGTACCCTGTTCTCTATCAAGGACCAATAAGATGCAAGTACTGGGCAAAACCACAAAATATGTTAATGTGTGGCCACCTCGCAACCGCAATGTCCCCAACAGGAGGAGTCCCCTCTAATCGAGAATTTAGCAGATACTTGGGGAGTGCGAAACAATCTGGATACTAGCTTCCAGGAAAATTCTTTCCATATATATGAGTTTGAGGTTTTATGCTGTCTCTGCCAGAGCCGGAGCCAATCTTCCTGGGACAACACCACCTGAAACTCAGCTTCCCAGTGAAACTGTACCAGATCCATGGCCCGGAGAGGGGGCCCCCTGCAGGGTTTTATATATTCGGGAGACCAAATGGGTTCGGTCACCACCCCTTGCAATCTGAGTAAATAGGGGGCATATGGGGGGGATAATCTGTGTAGTTACATCTAGGCCAATTTTAGTATCCAAAAAGTGACGGATCTGTAAGAATATGAAGAAATCAGACTTGTTCAGGGTGAACTTTGTCTGATCAGATGACTTAAAGATGTCATTGTCACAGAACTGATATGAATGTTTTAAACCTTTGCGTGCCCAGGCCTGAAAGGTGATATCTAATCATGCTGGGGTCCATGATGGATCTTCCTCAGGAATACCGATCCAAGTGGATAAAAATTTGTTGGTTGGTTGAGAGAGGAACCCCATCCAGCTATGAAGTAAGCCCCTCGTAAATCTAGAGCCCCGTCGTTACTGGGATATATTATGAGGCTGAAACACACGGGAATAATTTAGGAGGCAATCTGCCATAGACCTTTCAACTGTAAGCCATGACAGGGCTTGATTTGGAGGTAAAAAACAAGATGTTATATGCATAATTAAAGCAGCCAAACAGTAGTTTAAAATGCAGGGGAGGGCCAAATCGCCCTTCTCCTTGGGACACTGGAGCTTACTAAGTGCTATTCTGGGTCGTTGATTTGACCATAGAAGCTTATTGACAGTTCTATCCCAGTCCTGAATATCCTTTGTAGTAAGAGGAAGGGGGATATTTTGCATTAAATATAGTACCTTCGGCAGAGAGTTCATCTGAATAGACTGAACTCTAGCCATCAGAGAAAGAGGAAGGGGGGTCCATCTGGCCAGATCTAATTTTATCTTTGAAAGAGTTACAAGTATAATTCAGGGAGTAAAGCTCAGAGAAATTCTTAGGTATTTTAATACCCAAGTATGTTATGTGGGGGTTTATCCCATTTCTAGGGGTATTTCAGGACTAAATCCGGAGGCAAAGGGGGCTGTACTAGTAGAGCCTCTGATTTATTTGGATTGATGGTATAACCCATGAGGGTCTCTATTTCTTTTAGAAGTGTGGTTAGGGTTTGTAATGATTCGTCCAGACAAGTGATATAGAGAAGGAGGTCATCAGCATAGTATGCTAGTTTATGATAGGAAAATTCTGATACCCTGTACCCATGGAGAGTAGGGGTTTGTCTGAGGAGTTGATCTATGGCCTCCACAAAAAGGGCAAACAAGTATGGGGAAAGGGGACAGCCCTGGTGAGTGCCCCTAAATAAGGGAAAATGATCAAAATGGGATCCATTCAATCTAACAACAGCCTCTGGGCCAGGGTATATACCCCTTATGGCTGTCATAAATAGCTCAGGGAAGTTAAATTTTTTACGGGTAGCTTGTAGAAACCCCCACGAGACCATGTCAAAGGTCCTTTGAGCATCAAGACTGAGTATTAGAAGGGGGGATTTTGTCGATTGAGCGTGAGCAATAAGATATAGGGTACGTTTTATATTATCCGTTGTCTGTCTGCCTTTAATAAATCCAGACTGATCCGAATGAATTAAAGAAGGAAGGATGAAATCAAGTCTATGGGCTAAAATACAGGTACTTGTGTAAATCTTGTAGTCTTGATTGAGTACTGATATGGGACGATGAGACTCACATAGGAGTGAAGGTTTCTGGGTTTCAAGATTACTGAAATTGTAGCTTGTTTCCATGATATAGGGAAAGAGGAGGTGAGATGGCTGGCCTGTACAGTCTGCAAAAGGGGTGTCTGCACTAAGTTCCAGGCTTCTTTATAAAACTTGGTTCCAAAGCCATCTGGGCCAGGAGCTTTACCATTTTTAAGTCCTTTAATGGTGTTTTGGAGCTCCAGTTCAGAGATCGGAGCTGCTATCTGAGCCTGTTGGGAGAGAGAGAGCTGGAAGGCGGATCCGAAAGAAAAAGTCCGGTATTTTATGTGGGGCAGGCTCCGTCAGGGAAGAATAAAGGGACTGGTAATATTTCTTAAATGCATCAAGGATATGTTGAGTGGAGTACCGCATCTGTCCTGAAATGGGGTCCTTGATTTTAGATATAGTACATTGTTGTATTTGATTTCTGAGGTGATAGGCCAGAAGTCTGGAAGCCCGGGCTCCACCCTTATAATACCACTGCCTTAACCAGGCCAAAGCTTGTTCAGTTTTGGCTGTCAACATTCGTTGGATCTCAGCCTGCGTCTGGGAAATTAAGGGGAGGAGATCAGAATCCCCTTGCATGTGGGCCTCCTGGAAAAAACTAAGCTTCTCCTGCAGGTCCTGCAAACATGCCTCGGCCTGTTTTTTTCTCATGGGTGGCATAAGCTATGATATGGCCTCCAAGCACAACTTTAATCGTATCCCATAAGGTCTGAGGAGATACCTGTGTAGAGGTATTATCTCAAATAATTTCCGGGATTCGTATTTCCAGGAGGTCTTTAAATTCCCTATCTCTCAAAAGGGGCGGATTAAATCTCCATTGTACATTTTTAAGTATTAAGTTCTAAAACAATAGGAGCAGGGTCAGACAGGCAGATATTAAGGATATCCACTGACCGAACCTGATCCAAGTACTCCCTGCCTATACAGAAGTAATCAAGTCTGGAATAATGTTTAAAAGCATTAGAGTAATAGGTGAATTTCCATTGTAAAGGATGGAGTTGTCTCCACACATCGACCAGACCAACATCACGGGGCAAACGCCGAAGATGTTTTTGTCCTGAGGACTGCGGGGAAGGGCGTGCAGTGGACAAGTCAAGCGAGGGATTAAGGTGGCAGTTAAGATCCCCTCCTAGTAGCAAAATACCTTGTTGTCTCCCCAGAATAACATCCATTAGTTGATGGATGGTGGAGGCATCAGAGCCTGGGGGGATGTAAATGCTACATAATGTCAGAATCTGCTGATTTAGTTTGACTACAGCTAACGCTAGCCTGCCATCTTTGTCAAAATATCGTTCAAGTATTTGTAGCTGGGAATGTCTCAGGATTAGGATTACAGCCCCCCTCCTTCTACCTCTCCGGAAGGAGGACTCAACCACATCAGAAAATACAAATTTAAGTAATTTCTGGTGCTCAACTGAAGAGAGGTGAGTCTCCTGTAGTAAAAGCACATCGGGGTTTAATTTTTTAAGTGCACGGATTGTGCGGTACCTCTTAATGGGGCCGGCCAGCCCATTTACATTGTGAGAAATAATTTTAAAGGTTTCCTGCATGTCTAGACTGATCAGAGTACACTGAACAACCCCCTGGGACCCAGACCACCCTAAGGACTGAAACATCATTCATTTGGGTTTCCTGGAATAAGAAAAATCCACTAGCTGAAAACTTTACAGTAATTTGATGCTTTGTAGCCAATATGGTAAACAGGAAAATAAAATACATTACAGTAAAAATTGTGGGGAAGCTAATAGGCCAACTGGGCTTAGTTAAGGCAGTAATTACAATAAAGATTATCTCAGCGAGAAGATACAGGAGAATGAGAACTATGTACAAACCCCCAGAAAGAGGGTTATCCCTGACTTCCATCAATATGCGTTCACATGGAACGCGCATTGGGGACAGGTCTACTGACTGTCCAAAGGTGGACACCCATTCAACCAAGTGATATGGGGTCCTGGGGAACCTGTTGCCCCTAACTTTGGGGGGGGAGGGAGGACTGAGAGATGGAAAAACAATAACCTGTGGGGCTGAAAAATGAAAAAAAAGGAATTGACAGGGAAGGGATAGGAGTTGGAGCGAAAAGGTGCAGGTCTATTAAAACCTGATTTACAGGTGGCATAGGTGCTAGTATCCTGCCCCCACCGATATATTGGAGAGAAAGGGTGGGGACAAGGTTTATTATGGAATGACCTGGGAATATGGAAAATATCCCTTAAAGGTGGCTACTAAAAGACGAGGGGAGCACCAGACCCAAGAGGGACACCCCAAAAGCCCCCCGCGCCCCAAACCATATGGAGTATACACAGAGTCCAATGCAGCAGTCCATACGAACTGCTTCTCGACATGTAACAGTCCCAAGCATACTAAAATATGGAAGGTTAATCCAGAAATGGTGGAAAGTATACAACCCAGAATTAGTTCTCCCTGGGAAATTCACAGAAATAGTGAAAGAGGGATAATACTGCTAAGCAGTTGAGAACCAACAGGAGAATGAGGGTTCCAGGGGCTCCCAGCCCACCCGCCCATCGAGAGGGAAAGAGGGAGGGCCTTACCAGAGAGGAGAACCGAAGGCGGGTCACATGTCCATCCAGGTCCAACAATACCTCTATTACCTGCACAACCTTAAAAATGGTCCAGATACAATCCAGGACACCCTGTGAAGGAACCCCGCCAGGGGAGGGGGGAGGAGGAGGCAGGAGGGACCAGCAGCGAGGCCTATTATGCAGTCACTCGAACACTACAGAGCCAGGAGAGAACAGGGCGAGTCCAAATGCCAGTTAGAGGTACCATATGCCATCTCCAGACCATACAGGTCCTGTTTCATGTAGGGGTCCAGCTATGCTTAAAGCGCATCAATGCTACCCAGCCGTCTGAAGCCAAGGAGACCTTATATCTGCACCCTATTTAGTGGGTTAATGCAGTAAAGTTTGCCATGATAATGATTTGGAGGGCTGTAATCCCAAGCCTGGGGGTTGGGGGTGGCACATCGGCCCGGCCGGGTGTGAGACGTCCGATCAGGACCTGCCGACCCCTATGCAGGCAGGGGTATCCCTGAAAGCCCCCATTTAACGGGGACTAGATTTAACAATAGAAACTCCTGAATGCAGCAGAGCTGTTATAAAGCAAGGCCAATATCCTCCTACAACAGACGACCCGATGGCTTATCATCCGCTCACAGGACCCAGTACCAACTTTGGTTTTGTGGGAAGTAGCATATGCATCATATCTGTCTGCCCTTTCAGGCCCTGGTGGAATAAGTAGGCCCTGACCAGGTCCACCACCGCCCACCCCCCCACACTCATCCTGGTGTCACCATCCGACCTTGGTACCTGACATCTCCACAGACCCTCCTCAGGGCATCCCCTCAACCTCCCGAGCAAGCACGGTGACCAAGCCACCTCTCAGACCCCCACCAACTTCCCGCTTTAGTACTCACTGCGAACCCAGGGACATGCTACAAGAAGGGCCTTAGCTGGGCTGCCTGGAGGATTGTGCCAACATCCATTTGATGGAGTCTATCGTGGCTTGTTGATCTTGCTGTGCTCGAGAAGCAGCTGTTCTGGTGGGACCCTGATCAGGAAAAGTTCTCTGGGGCAACCGGGCCAAAGTCGGGCACGATAGGCCACGTTTCTTTACATCTGTGCAGACGTCCTCAGCACTATTGTAGGTCTGCTGTCCTGAAGGAAATACAATCCCAGCTTGCTAAGGTAAGGGGTTCAAAAATACAGGTTACTCACCTGTAACAGGAGTTCTAGGAATGGTATATGTTGTTCATCCACACTTATTGGTAGGTTCCTCGCCGCTTTAAAACTTGCCGGAAGGTCTTCAAGCTGGCTCCTCCCACCCACCCGGGTGGTAAAACTCTCGGCTCTGCCCCATGACGCCTGATCTGGCCCGCTGGAAGCTCAGGTTGTGCGTCGAAGCCGGGGAGGTCGGGTGGGTCGTGTGGATGAACAACATATACCATTCCTAGAACTCCTGTTACAGGTGAGTAACCTGTATTTCTAGGGACATGGATATGTTGTTCATCCACACTTATTGGCAGACTCCTAGCAGTTCTCCGGGAGGAGGGAGGCAAGACGCACACCCCCTACTTAGGGAAAAGAGACTGGAGAACCGAGGCCCCAAAACCAGCATCCCGGCGTGACTCAAGGTCGATGTGGTAGTGGGTGATGAAGGTGTGTGCTGACTTTCAGGTAGCAGCCCTGCAGATTTCCTGGATAGGGACATCCCTGGAAGCAGCCACCGATGCAGCGGTATGGCGGGTAGAATGAGCTCTTATCCTCTGGGAGCTCCATGCCCACCAACCTATAGAGAGATCTATGCAGGAGGTGACCCACCTGCTTGTAAGTCCGCTTGGCTGCAGGTCTGCCAGGTGCGGCTTCAGCGTGGTGACGAACAGCTGGCGAACTTCTCCCAATTTCAGCCGTGCGCTCCTTATGTCTTTGCGCCCTTCTAGGGTCCAGAGTATGGAGCCTATATTAGAGCCTCCGAGGTGTGATTGGGGTAGAACACCGGCAGAGTCAACACCTGGTTAAGGTGAAACTCCGACACCACCTTCGGAAGGAATTTCGGGTGGGGGCGCAGGACAACCTTGTCCCATGGAAGACCAGGTAAGGAGACTCGATGGAAGCGCCTGGAGCTCTCCCATCCTTCTGGCTGGCGTAATAGCCACCAAGAAGGCGGTCTTCCACAACAGGTGAGAGATCACACCTGTGCATTGGTTCGAATGGCTTGCCCATGAGCTTTGCCAGTACCAGCAGTAGATCCACGAGGTGGAGGTTCTCGACCGGAGGAAATGTGATCAAGGCCTTTGAAAAAGCGAACCACCTTCTCCTGTACCGACTGCTTCCGGCCGCGCCCGGTAAGCAGAGATGGCTGCCAGGTGCACCCTTAGGGTCGTCGACCTAAGCCCTTGCTGAGAAAGGACCATAAATAGTCCAAGATGCTTGCCAAGGAACAGGAGGAAGGGTCCAGGCCCTTGCCCTGACACCAAATGAAAACCTTTTCCATTTGAAGGCATAACATTTCCTGGTCAGCTCATACGGGATGCCTCAACTCGTTGAGGACCTCGTCGAAAGACCCAAGGCCTGGAACTCTAGCCGCTCAGGAACCAGGCCGTCAGGTGCAGGATTGAAGGTCGGATGGAACACCTTCCCCTGATTGACTGAAAGCAGGTCCGGGCGAGCTGGAAGCTGCCTCGGGAGCCTGGAGCTGAGGCTGAGGAGATCTGGATACCAGCATTGGCGGGGCCAGTCTGGGGCTACCAGAATCACCTGCGCCTTGTCCCTCCTCGCCTTGAGAAGCACCTTGTGGATCAAGGGAAATGGGGGAAAGGCGTAGAAGAGGCCCAGGGTCCATGGCCTCGAGAAGGCATCCACCTGCAGCGAGCCCTGCTGAGGGGGGCGGGCATGGAACAGTCTCAGCTTCACGTTCTCCCTGGAGGCAAACAGATCCACCTGAGGTGTGCCCCAATGGGAGAACAGATCTTGTACTACCTCCGGCAGGAGAGACCACTCGTGGGACACAGCCCCTATCCGGCATAGGGCATCGGCCAGGGTGTTGGAGGCTCCTGCCAGATGAATGGCTAGGAGATCCGCCTCCAAGCTGCGCACGAGTGACCAAATGCGGAGAGCTTCCTTGCACAGAGGCATGGAGCGCATCCCGCCCTGGCGATTTAGGTAGTACATGGTCGTGGTATTGTCCTTCCTGACCTGAACCGACTGACCCGTAGAAAGCAGGCAGAAGGTGGTGAGATAAGCGGACCACTCAGAGCTCCAGCAGGTTGATGTGGCATCGGGACTCCGTGGGGACCAGGGCCGTGCACTCTGTGCTCCCCAGATGGGCACCCCAACCCATCAGAGGCGTCGGTCGATGAGAGACCGTCGGCTCGGGGAGACAAACGAGATGCCCTCCTGCAGATGAGCTGGAACGATCCACCACTGGAGAGCGTTCCACATCCCCTGGGTCACCGTCACTAGCTGGTCCAATGGATCGCAGCGTTGAGACCACTGGCTGGCCAGCCCCCATTGAAGAGGCGCATGTTCCAGCGGGCCCAACAGACCACGCTGGTGCAGGCCGCCATGAGACCCAAGAGGCGCAGGAAGTCCAGGGCAGGGCGCAATTGCCCAACCAAAAATGATCGGGCAAAGGAGGAAAGAACCTCGGCCCTGTCGGCCGGGAGCCGTGCTCTGGCTCGAAGAGAGTCGAGCTCTGTCCCGATGAGGAGAATCACCTGCTTCAGTTCGAGTTCCGACTTGGCCTCATTGATGAGGAGGCCGACCTGAGAGCAAACCTGGAGGGCCAGATCTTTGGACCGCTCCACCTCCTGTCTGGAGGGGGCTGCTATCAGCCAATCGTCCAGGTAAGGGTACACCCGGACCCCTCGGTGCCGCAGGAATGCTGTCACCACTGCCATGCATTTGGTGAAGACCCTGGGTGCAAGAGACAGGCCGAAGGGCATGGCTCAGAACTCGAAAAGGGATCCTTCCTCTCGAAAGCGAAGGAATCTCTGGTGAGACGGACGGATAGGGGCGTGGAAAAACGCATCCTGCAGGTCCAGAGAGCAGAACCACACGCCGCGTTCCAAAGATGGTATTATCTGAGCCAGAGTGACCATCCTGAAGGACCGAGACCTTAGGAACTTGTTTAGGTCGTGCAGGTCGAGAATGGGGCGCCAGCCCCCCCGTCGGTTTCGGGACCAGGAAGTACCTGGACACAAACCCCGGGTCTGAGGGAGGGTCCGCCACCTCTCTGATCACCTCTTTCTCGAGGAGCAGGCGATGTCGGCTCGGTGAGCCGACAGCGACCTCTGAGACCCAAAAGCCCCCAGGCGGCGGCTCGGAAGGGCGGGGCCTGCTCGAACTCCAGAGGCAGGCCTTTCCTACCACTTCCAACACCCACCGTCTGTGGTTATAGCAGACCAGGCGAAAGGAAGTAAGGGAGCCGGCCCCCATGGGGGAACCTGGGGTGGGTGACGAGGTTGGGGGCGACACCCTCAACCCGTCACTATGCAGAGTTTGGAGGAGGGACCGGCCGAGGACCTCCTGGGCCTACCTCCCTGCTTCCTGGAAGAGGAAGCCGCAGGCTTGGGTTTGGGATGCCAAGCGCAAGCCTGCTGGCCCTGATGCTGCTGGGCCGGACATGCCGCGGGCACAGACGGACGAAAGGGCTTGGGTTGTGGTCTGCGGCCCTTGTCCCTCTGGGCGGATGAGACCGAGTCCAGAGTGGCATTGGACTTTTCGATCCTCAGGAGGTGACCTTCCACTCCAGGGCAGAAGAGGTCGGTCCCCAGGAAGGGGACATCCGCCAATTTGTGCTGGGTATCCGCTGTGAAGGTGGATATCCTCAGCCATGCCCGACGGCGCATAGCCACTGCGGCTGCTACTGACCTGGCGCATGAATCACCGATGTCCAAAGCAGTCTGAAGTTGCTGCTTGGCCACTGCCCTGGTCCCGCACCTGCTTAACCGTGGTCTGCAGGTCAGCCGGGAGATGAGGGACTACCTCGTCCAGGGAGCCCAACAGGGCGTGAGAGAAATGTGCCATCAGCACAGCCGAGCTGGTCTGAACGAGGCCAAGGGAGGACGCAGCGCAGACTTTTCGCCTGGCGTAGTCCAACTTCTTGGACTCCTTGTCGGGAGGTTTGTCCACGTCCCTGGCGTTTCCGGCATGCCGGAAAACGCTGTCGATAACCCCTCGGCTGAGGGGTGTTCTGAGAAACCAGACAGGGAACCGGTAGGGACCGCGTACTTCCTTGCCATCCTGGCCGAAGGCGCAGGGCAGGAAGCAGGACGTTGCCAGAGCTCCAAGGCCGGGCCTACAATGGCCTCGGCCATCAGAAAGGCCTCCGTAGGAGAATCCCCTCGGTCCAATATCTCCGTGAGGGGATACTTGGCCCGCTTGGATATGGGCTCGAGCTGCATCCCGGTGGATTCCGAGATGAGCCTAAGCAAACCCATGAAGGACGAAGGACTATCGTCCAGTGACTGACCTCCTGAGGACTCCAAGTCGACCCGCCTGGAGAACAGGAGGAATCGTCGTTGGACTCAGAGGAGTCCACAAAGAGCTGCCTTGGGCCTGAGCCACCCTCCACCTGCCGAGGGCGATCAGGAGTGAGGGTGACAGACAGCCTATGGGGCAGACCTTGGGCCGACCGAGAATTTTTGGTCAGAGCCCCAAACAACGGCTGTGGAGGCGGACGTTCCACCGGAATCGGTGGGGCAGCTGGTTTCGGCCAAGCAACAGACCTGGAAGCAGGCGCCTCGGCTAAGGCGAAGAGTTGCTTCAGCCGCTCCGGTGACAGCCACTTGATAGCCTGGGAAGGCGATGACGTCGGCCTGCTCCCGGACAGAAGAAGCTGTTGCCACATGAGGTCCTTGTATCGTCGACGCAACTTGCGTCAAAGCCTCTCCTCGTCCGAGGACGAGCAGTGGCGCCGCTTGCCACGGTGCCAAGACCGAGACCGCCTATGACGGCGGGATCGGCTGGACCGAGAAGAAGTCCGAGACCGAGAACGTGAACCTCAGCTTTTCCGAGGAGGGTACGGAGGTAGGGCGGGGGAAACCCGCTCTCCCCTCGGCTTGGAAGGCTCAACCGTGGACTCCGGAACCGGAGGCACGGGCAAGTCCACGGACACCTCAACCACCGCCGGGGGAACCGGGGGAGTGAGGGTTTTCGGCTTCACTGGTTGACAGCCCATCCAACGGGTCGAGAAAAATCTCGATTGCGTCGACGGGAGTCTCGGTCAACTGACCTGACAGGGACACCGTGAAGCCAGTGGCTGAAGCCGAAGGATCGACCGAAGTCAATGGTCGACTACTCGGTGAGAGGGACCTCTCCCGCTCCCAAGAGTGTCGACGGAGGGACTTACCTTTGTGGTCCTTTTTCTTGGACCGAGAGGAAGGCCCTGAAGATGTTGGTCCCTCTCCCTTAGTGGAGAGGGAGAGACAGAGCTCCTTAAAAGAAGCTGAATAGGAGGATCTCAGGGAGAGCGGGATAAATGCCACGGCTGAGGAAGATGAAGATGCGGCCTGCGCCACCTCCTCCTCGAGGGCGATCATCTGCTCAAGCTGTTCCAACGAGCCCGCCGCCGTGGAAACCGCCAACCGGGCCTCCTTCGACTTTACCAAAGGATAACGTTTTTCGGGTCGCCCAAGTTGTAAACGGGCGGCACGGTCTTCCAGGACGTAGGCCGAAAAAGAAGAGCACAGGTCGCAAGCCTGCGGGTTGTGCCCAAGGCCCAAGCAGTAGACGCACGTGGAGTGCGGGTCCGTCCGAGACATCTTCTGCCTGCATGGGCACCTCTGGAAACCGGGAGTCAATTTGTCCATCGCAGCCGCGAGGGAAATAAGTGGCCGAAGTCTTAAAAACCTTAAAAGTAATTTCGGGTAAACCGAAGAAATAGGAACCAGTCTTATATGCAGAGCGTTAAGGAGGGAACCTGAGCTTCCAAGCGGTAAGGAAGATCTGGCGTCATGGGGCAGAGCAGAGTTTTACCACCCGGTGGGTGGGTGGGAGGAGTCAGCTTGAAGACCTTCCGGCAAGATTTAAGCGCAAGGAACCTGCCAATAAGTGTGGATGAACAACATATCCATGTCCCTAGAATTTAAGCTTTTGTTGCCTCAAAATTGGGAAAAGAGGGATGTATGCCCACCTCCTCTGCATCGTGGCTGAGGCATAGTCATTATCCAGAAATATACATGTATTCTCCCAATAAATTTGAGATTTAGCCCAAGCCTGTCTCAATATTCATTCTTTTGTCTGGAACCGGAGGAATCTAATTATTATTTGATCTAGGTCTGGCTGATGGCTGCATGGGTTTTGGGCCCAGGGCCCTATGAATCCTCTCTATTTCAAAATTAAATTCTGTGTCCAGTTTGAGAGCTTTTCGTAGTAGGGTTTCAGCAAACCTTTGCGAGTCTGGGCCCTCGCTATTTCCGGGGACCCCATAGAGTCAGAGGTTGTTGCGACGACTGCGGTTCTCCGCATCCTCCTGACGTTCCACCGCTAGCTGGCAGAGGTGGGCTACCTGGCTAAGTGTAGTTTGAAGGTGTGAGGTGGTTGAGGCCTGCTCTTGCGCATTTTGTTCCAGAGTGGATACTTTGGAGTGTAGATCCATGAGGTCCCTCTGAAAGGATTCCTGGGTTTGCCTGAATTGGTGAAAATCTGACTTAAACTCCTTAAGTTCCGATAATATTTTATTGAGCTTGGTGTCCATTTTAGAAGCTTGCTGCACGTTGGGCCTGTTCTTTCCTCATGCCTTAGGTTGTGAGGCCCAGGAGGAAAGTTCAGAGGCCTCCTGAGTCAGTTGCATCCCCCTCGGAAATCTCGGAGTCCGGTCGCAATGCCGCAAATCTATTGGTGTCCCCTCGATGTTTGCCAGAAGCCATGTACTCCAGATTTAAAAATGTGTTTTTTTAGATGTTGAGGCTATTTAAAAAAATTTGAATCAGGGGAGTGGGTCAGGAGCTCATGGGCTAAGCTGCCATAGAACCAGAAGCTGCACCGGCAGTCTCTCTGCACCTTTTAACTTGCAAGCCAACACAATATTGCAGTGCAATACCCCCAACTGTTCTCTGATGTTAATGTCCAAGTAAAGATACATCCTACGGACAGCATTTCAAGAGTCAGACCACTTTCTTTTTCAGATTCTCCACAAACTTCATCGCCTTGTCTGCTTCCCAAAATGAATAAACTGCCCCCTCATGCTTCACTTTTGAAGTAGCCAGATAAATCAAGTAATTTTCAACCTTCAG
Organism: Neoceratodus forsteri; assembly: GCA_016271365.2. Lineage (NCBI taxonomy): Eukaryota > Metazoa > Chordata > Ceratodontiformes > Ceratodontidae > Neoceratodus > Neoceratodus forsteri. The sequence continues at coordinate 488,602,888 of CM057449.1, forward strand.
GGCCAGAAGTGCAGCCATAACTTCATTGAACATTTTCCTCTTTTTCAGGAGTCTTGCCAAATAATCCTGAGATAAAAAGAGTCGATGGCCCTCGAACATCAGCTAGCCCTTCTCCCGGTAAGCCCGGAGCACCGCCTCGCGATCTGGATAGTGATGGAACCTCATGATCAACTGGTGAGGCGGCTGTCCTGAAGGCGGCCTGGGCATAACTGCCCAATGTGCATGCTCTAGTTTTAATCTCCCATTCTTAATCTCAACATCCAGTAGTTTAGGCAGTGACTCAGCACAGAAGTCCAGTGTGCTCCCTCCTTCTAACCCCGCTGGCAGCCCTCGTAGATGGAGACTGAGTCTCTGATGATAGTTCTCTTGATAGTCTGCCGCCTCCTTCAGGTCTTTTAACTCTTTTTACAGTTCTGTTATCTCCGTTGGGACCACCTGCAGCTCATCCTCAAGTCCTGAGACCCGCTCCTCAGCCTCCATAATTTGGGTAGCTTGATTTGCCTGTTGCGTTGGAACCTCCTGTGGCCAGTCGTCGATTCGTGTTGCCAACTTACAGAGGCGTGGCTCCAACGCTGTGAGGACCTGGTCCCGTTAGCTCCCACACAGGCCACATTTTTCTCTGAGGCTTTTCCAGCTGTTCTTTGGCTCTTCCCTGCTTCCGAGGTCAAATATTCATCCATGGTGCATCAATGCACGGTCTTCTGCTAAAATCAACCGTAAGTTTGAGTGAATTACTACTTTTAAATCTTTATTTTACTCCGGTGAGGAGGAGTGAGGTATAGACACATCTAGTCACGTCTGTTGTTCATTAGCGCCCCTCCAAATATTGTTCACTTGTCTTGTTTTAAAAGGTAATAAACAAGGATAAGAAGAGAAAGAGGTCACTGTGGTTCCCAAGGGAGGTGGCCAAGTCAGTAAAAGATGAAGAAAGAAGAGAAAAAAAAACAACTTTCAAAAAAATACAAAGAGTCCCAAACGGTGGCAGACAGGGAGGTATACCTAGAGAAACAAAGGGAGGCAGGAAGGAGGGTAAGGATAACAAACGCTCAAACTAAGGAAAGGATTGCCCAGGAAGTCAATAATGAGGATAAGACTTTCTTCAGGTAACTGATCGAGAAGAGGAAGACAAGGGGTGGTATAGTGAAGATTGGGAGACCAGGAAGGGGGGGTGGGGGGAACTATGCAGAGGAAGGGCAAGAAAAAAAGCTAAAATGTTAAACAAATATTTCTGCTCGGTATTCGCAATGGAGGGGTGAGGACGGGCCAACATACATTAACAGGTACCTGGGGGGGATGGACACAAGTGCAGAGTCCACCATCGGATGGAAGCCCTAAAGGAAAACAAGGCGATGGGGCCAGACGGATCAACCCAAGGGTACTTGAGGAGCTGAGTACGGTGCTAGCTGGCCCTCTGGCAACTCTATTTAGCACTTTAGTGGAAACAGGAGTGGTTCCAGAGGAATGTAGGAGGGCTGATGTGGTCTCTCTGCACAAGAGAAGCAGCAGGGAGGAGGCCAGCAATTACAAATCAATCAGTCTCACATCAGTAGTGGGGAAGTTAATGGAATCCCTGCTGAAAGGGAGACTGATGGAGTACCTGGAGACATAAGAGCTGCAGGCCCACTGGCAGCACAGCTTCACAGGGGGGAGGTTAACTCAAACAAATCTCACAGATTTTTTTTAACTGGGTAACTAGGGAAGTGGATCAGGGAAGGGCAGTGAATGTAGCCTATCTGGACTTCAGTAAGGCCTTTGATTTTGTACCACACAGGAGGCTGATGAAGAAACTTAGCAGCCTGGAAGTTGGGAAGAAAGTGGTAAACTGAGTATAAAACTGACTGAGAGAGAGGAGGTGAAGGGTGGTGGTGGTGAATGGCAGTCATTTGGAGAACAGGAGAGTGACAAGTACAGTACCAGAGGATCGCTACTGGGCCCTGTCCTCTTCAATGTCTTCATAAGTGACATTGCTGAGAAACTGGAGGGGAAGGTGTGTCTCTGCAGATCATACACAAATCCGCAACAGGGTGGACACCCAGGATGGAGAGAATGTAAAGGGATCTAGAGAAACTAGGAGTGGTCTAGGGAGTAGAGCTGGGTTTCAGTGCCAAAAAGTGCAAAGTCATGCACCTGGGGTAGAATAATTTGGGAACCAAGTACAAGATGGGGTGAGGTATTTCATTACCAAGCAAGAGAGGGACCTTGGGGTGATTATATCTGATGATCTCAAGTTGGCAGGGTAGTGCGACAGGGCAGCAGTCAAGGCGAGCCAAATGCTGGGATGCACGGGGAGGAAGAGCTCTAGTAGGAGAAGGAAAGTGATGTTGTCTGTATATCGTTCACTGGTGAGACCCCACCTGGAGTACTGCATCCAATTCTGGAGGCCGCACCTCTGCAAGGACATCGACAGTGTGGAGGAGGTCCAGAGGAGGGCTACTACAGTGGTGCAGGGTTTGCACAAGAAGCCATACGAGGCAAGAGTGTGGGAGCTGGGCATGTACTCCCTGGAGGAGAGCGAGAGGGGACATGACTGAGACCTATAAGTACATCACAGGGTTGAAGAAAGTGCAGAGGGGGAGCCTCTCTCAAAGGAGAAGAACACCAGTACATTGGGTTATGCTATGAAACTTGGGAGGTCGGAGGGGGGTGGAGTTTAACAGGGATGTGGAAATGGTATTTGGTGGTGTCCAGGGCTACTCTTGCAGCATGCAACCAAGTCCTGCACCAGATCACTGCTTCATCAGCAAGTGCCAGAACTGTGTTTCGCAATGCTTTCTGGCACTGTGATACACATGCTGAATAAGCTGCCTGCCTAATGAGCAGGGAAGCTGTAGTGTAAACTTTCTTGGCTATAGCATCCAATTTTTTTAGTCCTTTTCCAGAGACTGTACAGAAAGAGTGCCTCTTGCTCTCCCACAGGTAGCAGTCTGGACTACACCTTGGTGATCAGGGTGGGCATATAGATATTCTACCTCCTGTCTGTCCACCTGATAATTTCTATCAATCTTTCTGTCAATGGCTGCAGCTGAAGCAGGAGCAGTCGTGATTTTTGATATGGCCTTCTTAAGGGACATGTGTATGGGGACTAGTAAGCTCCTTGAGGGAGCCATACCCATAATGTCCATAAATTCAGCATCCTCTTCATCATCATCAGTTTCCTGTGGGTCGACGTTTAAGAGTATCAAGCACATGTCTGACAAATGAGGAAAATTAACTGTATTCCTCATTATGCCCTGGAGGTAAGCCAAAATCTTGCTCAGGTGGACCCTCTGATTCCATGGGAACACCTTCCTCTGCTTGTACACAGTATTCCTCTTCCTCCTTCTTTTGCAAGTAGACAGGCTGGAACCTGAGGGTGGGGGGTGGCATTCATATTATTAAAACTGCCTGGATGGCTTGGAAAAAATGCCACATTTTTGATATGTCCTCTGATGAGGGCATTTTTTTCTTCACCATCTACCTGCCATTTTCTTCATTCAGGAGCGGCAGTGACATTTTTTCTTTAAATTTCTTCTTTGTAGGCACAGTTTCCAGTGTCGGCTCCGAGTCCCTTTTATTTCTACTTTTAGCATCAATGAATTTAGGGTTCCCTCTTTCGGACACCCTGTTATCTGATCCAACTTTACCGTGCATTTGAGATGGCTAAGCAACTTTATAATTTTTCTTCCTGCTGTTGAACATGAGGCAACAGAAAGTACATTTACATAAGAACTTAACATAACAGTAGATCTTTGAGAGGATCTCTTCCATCAGGCCACATCTATGGAGCTAGTCACCAGGCACTAGGACCACACGGAACCTTTTCTAGCTAGCAGTCTACAAGGGGCTGCCCACGACGACATCAGGTGAGGTTGCTCTTCCCAAATAAACATGGGCGGCACCATGCCTCCCTCAGTTCTCCTGCTGGACACCATATACAGAGGATCTCCTGCTGAGGAACTGTGGAACAGCCAGAGGTTCCCACCATGAAGAAAGGGGAAATGGAAGGTGCACCATCCTGGAGAGAGACAGACACAGAGAAACCCTAAGGCCAAAAGGGACAGACGGTGGGACCGCATGGCCTGATGCAAAAGATCCTCTCAGTATAACTAGGGAGCGTGGAGGTTGGTGACGAGGTGCTGCGGGCACAGTAGAGGTGAGCAAGATCGTGTGGTTAGGAGCAGGAGACACCTTGGGACTAAATGGAGCCATGAGAGAAGGCTGACATGTTTGGTATACATTCCCAGGGTTCCCACCGGACCGAGTGGGTACGTAGTTGGTGGGACTGCAGTCTCCACCAGTCCCCTATGGGTCATGCTGTGCAATGCCAGATTGATGAGGAACAAAACCGCAATAATGGCGGACTTGATTTTGTCTGTCAGTCTGGCTTCCATTACAGAGATCTGGCTAAGAGATGATGCTGGGCCAGTTTTGGAGTCGGACGTCCCTGCCGGGTACTCTGTGGTGCACTACTAGAGGAGGGAACGCAGGGGTGGGGGTGTGGACATCTGTTTTAGATCCAGTCTGAACTCTGTCATGCACCCTGTGGGTTCTACCTCATCCTTTGAATGTGTGGCGGTGCATGGGGGTCCAGGTTCAGGTTGCAAGATTCTTCATGTTTACTGTCCTCCTGAGTGTGGGGGGTTTCTGCAGGAAGTCACGGATTTTGTCGTCGATAGGGTGTTGGGAGTCCCCCAGATGGCTAATTCTAGGAAGCTTCAACACCTGGGTCAACGATGAGTCCTCACATCTTGGATGCGACCTCCTCCAGTTGAACACATCACTGGGCCTAACACAAGCAGTTGCTTCTGCAACCCATCACTACGGCCACACTTTGGACTTGGTGTTCTCACTGGGACCTGTGGTCATTAACCTCAAGATTGATTGGGTCACTTGGTCCGATCACTGTACAGTAGAGTTCTCGTTTGGGGCCCCCCTGATAGTCCCTCCCTGGTCAAGATGATCAGTTACTGCCCTTTGAGGTGACCACCCCTAGAGGGACTTTTGGCAGTAGTAGATCTATCTGCTGTAGCTACTGCTTGTGCAACTGGCGCGGGTGTGGCGGTGGCTGCCTATAACAAGGTCGTCTTTTAAGTGCTCAGTGCCATCGCACCAATCCGTAAACGACCCAGATCTTCTCGCTTGAGACCCCCATGATTTGATGGGACTTTCAAGGAGATGAAGATCAAGGGTCAGAAATTGGACAGTGACTAGCGGAGGACCTGTTCCGAGGAGGACAAACTGGTCTTACGAGCTCACTACCATGAGTACCAAGGGGCAGTCAATACCGCGCAGAGATAAGGTAAATGAGAAGGGTGGGGGGGGGTGGCACTGTATGTGAGAGAAGGACTGAAGTGTGTTCATGAGGAGGGGGAGGAGGGTAGTACAGAGACGTTATGGATGCAAATCCAGGATTCCAAGAATAGGACTCTCAGGATGGCAGTAGTGTACAGGCCACCATCTCAGACAGAGGAGTTAAGACAGGGAACTAGCGGGAAAGATCAGAAGTGGCCTGCGGAAAGGGTAGCACAGTGATTGTGGGGGACTTCAACCTGCCAGGAGTGGATTGGAGTACCCCAGCCACCATGAATAGAAGGGAGCAGATACTTCTGGATGCATTCCAGGATAGCTTCCTAATGCAAACGGTCAGCGAGCCAACCAGGTTAGGGAAGACCCTAGACCTCATGCTGGCAAATGGGGAGTTTGTGAGGGAGCTGGGGTGGAAGAACCACTGGCAGGGAGCGACCATCGCTCAGTGTGGTTCATGTTGAAAATGGGTAAGGAGGGAGCAGAAACAGGTACAAGAGTGTTGGACTTCAGGAAGGCCAACTTCGGGAGGATGGGGGAGGTAGTTAAAGGTTATCTAGCCAGAATCCAATCTAATATGGACACTAACCAGAGGTGGGAGGTCATAAAACTGGGGATTGAGAAGGCAACCAAAACCTGCATCAGGGTCCAGAGTAAGAAACCTAGGGCCCAGAAACCCAGCATGGTCCTTGTCCAACTGTTTAGTTAACCAGTCATAGTAATCCACCAGGCTGGTCTGACAAGATCTGCCCATGACAAATTCACACCGCCTAACGTCCTGAAGCCTACTGGTCTCCAGAAGGGACACCAGCCTCTCCTTCAGGATTGTCTCCATCAGTTTTCCCACGATGGGAACTCAGCTGGTGATTGGTGCCTCAATTTGGGTCTACTGTAGGCTGATTCAGCACTCGTCTCTCCCTGATAGGCTGAAGCTCCTGGAGATCTGAACTGCCTGGCACCTCCCCCTGGAGCTCATCTCTCTGCTGCTTAAATTTCTTTTCTTTTCCTAACCTCTGCAACTGAATCTGTAATGTGCCTAATGTGCCCACTGTTGAATCTGAATTGTTAGCATAGGAAACTACTACCATTTTTGAATTAAGAGTAGGAAACTATCGCATTTCTGGAGTGCTTCATCTGCCTTGAGCTATTTAAGTATTAACAAAGCTTAAAGTCAAAAGCTGCTTTGTTTAACTGCTGAATTGCTGTTTCCCCCTTCTGCAACCCCCCGCTCCGCTTGACGCTGCTGGTGCCTAATACTCATCTTTTTTTTTTTTAATTCCATTAGTAGATTATATCTTCTAGCCACTAGAGGGACCAGCTATAAGCACACTCACCCAATCAAATCCCTGTCTCATTTCACTTATTGTGTGGTCAGTCTATCCCTATTCATCAGTCTTTGCCCCTTCCCTCTTCTACTTCTGTCAATGCCTATCTATAGCTACCTATTTTTCCCCAGGTTTGCACAACTTGCTAGTGGCTGTCAGTTTCCTCTGGCAGTGGCTACTTTTTCGCTGACACCCCTTCCAGTTTCATTGTCCCGTGCCCCCCCCAACTATCCAATCTACCCTGACCAGTAAGCAGCCCCCGTCTACCTACAGCATGCTCACCCCACTTTCCCCACTTCCCCTCCTTCTAATTCTCCTTTCCATCATCTCTAACACAACTCCACAAACTTCTCAATTTAAAAAACCCTGCCCCTTCTCCCTCCCCCCACGATCTCCTAGCTCCCTCCTTCATTCTTGCTATTACCCCCTCTTTCCCCTCAAATACTCTGGACTCACTCTCCCACATACCTCTTGCCACGTTATTCACAGCTTCTAGCCACCTTACTTTCCTTTGTCTCCTGATTATCCACTCAACCAGCCCTCCCACACAAACACATCACGAAAACTCTAACCACCACAAATATCCTAAACTACACTTCCTTATACCGCACTCCTATTACTTGCCTCAGGAAATGTACATCCCAATCCTGGTCCCCTTCCCCCTCCCCCAGCTGCTATCCTCCCATTAATGTATAACCTTCAACACCATCTCTGCCCTCCCAAAAGGCTAAAGATCTGCAGCCATGTCCTGAAAATTGATCTGTTACAGCGATGATAGTTTCTAACTGAAACTTTGCTGAATACTAAAACTTCTAATCCCTCCATTGCCATCCCAGGCTATTCCTTAGTCGGGCAGGTAGGGAAGGGGGAATGGCCATGTATATCCAGTCCTCTCTCCAATACACTACTGTTTTCTCGTTTGCCTTACCCTCCACTTACGAAGCCCTGGTAGTAAATATTGTCCTGCCTTTCTCCTCCCCTATCTTTATTGCCAGTATCTACTGTTGCCCAGGTATCAAGCCCTCTGAATCTATTGCCCTCATCACATCTATAGCTTCCATCTCACACAAAGGTGAGCTATATGTATTAGGTGATGTAAATCTGAACTGGCTGTCATCGACCACTTCTAAGACATGAAGTGATATCTCTGCTCTAAATCTCTCCCAACTCATCCAAGAGCCTACCCGACTAAATCACAAAACCCCAAACCACTCGCTGTTAGACTGGGCTCTCACCTCCCACCCTCACCAAGTCATCAAGTCCAGCATTCTCCCGGATCCCTTCAGCAATTACCACCCTATCTTCGTGGTCAAGAAGGTCCACAGACCTAAACCGCCACATAAAATCCTGCAACTCCGCTCTTTCAGTTCCCTTGACTCAAACCCTCTCCTCAATGATATATCTAATTCTGACTGGTCCCCAATTGCATCTGCCACTTCCATCGACCAAGCCCTCACTTACTTCAAAGACAGATTTATTGTTACCTGGGACTTCCATGCCCCGTTCAAATGCACTGGAGTCTGAGGTATCCATCATCCCTGGATCACCCCTGAATTAATTACCTGCCTCAGGGAGCGCAATAAAGTGTGGAGTAAACACAAGACCTCTCAGCTCCCATCAGCCCTTACTATCGCAGGCTAAGAAACGCTTGTACTAAAGCAATCAGACTTGCCAAGTCTGAATATTTTAAATCCTCTTTCCTCAATAACATCAATTTCCCCTCCAAATTTTGGAAAGTAGTCCACTCACTATCCCCCCCCGCCCCCCGCTTAATATAAACAACACACTAGAGTCTGAACCTTGCATAGCGGCTCAGTTCAACTCCTACCACACCTCCTGTGCCTCAACCCTTCTAAAATCCCTCCCCTCAAGCCTCTCCTCCACTTGTTCTCTCTCTCTCCTAACACTCAACCCCCTGTACCCACCCCCCTTACTCATTCTCTCCTGTCTCCCCTGAGAAGACACTAATGGCCCTCCTCTCTCTCTCAATCCCTCCAAAGGCTCCTCTCCGGAGTACCTTAACCCTAAACTTCTCTACCTCTCAGCCCCTGCTACTGCCTACCCTCGCTCTCTGAGTCTAAATTTCTCTGTTATGTCCTCCTCCATCCCTATGCCCTGGAAACATGCAGTGGTCCTTCCTCTCCCTAAGGGTGGTGATCCTTCCTCCCCTGCCAACTATCGCCCAATCTTCCTCCTGCCTGCCCTTGCTAAGCTCCAAGAACACCTGGTCCTCTCTCAACTGACCTCTTTTCTTGCCGACTCCTCCTTCTTCACCACGTTCCAATCTGGTTTTTGGAAGAACCACTACACTACCACCTCCCTCCTTAGGCTCACTGTCTCCAGTCTTACCGGGATGGACAACGGCCTCATCACCTCTGCCATCTTTGTCGACCTCGCCAAGGCTTTAGACACAGTCTCCCATGCCCTCCTTCTCATCTCCCTTACGGCTGCTAGTTTGTCTGCTCCTGCTCTTTCCTGGTTTAGAGCTTATCTCACAGGCAGAACACAATCAGTCAGGATTCAGAATGTAATCTCTCCACCCCTCCCAATCTCCACAGGAGTCCCCCACAGGGTTCTGAGCTCGGCTCCATCCTTTTCTCCATCTTCCTAAATGACCTTCCCTCAGTCTGCTCCCCCTCCTCTTGTATCCATATGTATGCCAATGACACCGTTTTGTTCACCTCTGGCAAAACCACCATTGATGCAGCAACCACTCTTCAGCATGACTTCCACCAGGTTCAGCTCTGGTTTGCCTCCATCAACTATTCCTAAATGTCAAAAAGACAGTCTCCATGACCTTCGGCACTAGGCAGAGACTCTCTAGGCTCCACTCCTTACCCTCCTTCCACACCCTTGATGGGACAATCCTAGAGGACACCCCCTCTTTCAGATACCTTGGGGTTTGGCTGGACCAACACCTCAGCTTCTCTGGCCACATTGACACCATTCCAAAAAAACTGCGCCCCAAGCTTGGAGCCCTTTACAGGAACTGTAGTTGCATCCCTCCTACGGTCCGGCAAGAACTTGTACAGAAGATGATCCTCCCCATTTCTGACTACAGTGATGTACAGTCGTGGCCAAAAATATTGGCACCCTTGCACTTTTTCAAATAACTCGCAATTTCCCTAAACATAAGTTGAAATTAACAACAGTACAGTATTTGGTCTCCACAATTCTTTATTTCTCTATTATTACAGAACCTTTGTTTTTGATTCAGAATTTAATATATCCTTTTAAATCAGAAAATGAAAAGAAATGGCATTGACAAAATTATTGACACCCTAGACTTAATATTTGGTAGCACAGCCTTTGGTCAAAATAACTGCAATCAACTGCTTCCTATAGCCATGGATGAGCTTCCTGCACCTCTCTACTGGCAGTTTGGCCCACTCTTCTTGTGCAGACTGCTCCAGTTCTCCCAGATTTGAAGGGTGCCTTCTCCCAAACTCCTGTTTTCAGATCTCTCCACAGGTTTTCAATGGGATTTAGATCTGGACTCATTGCTGGCCACTTCAGAACAGTCCAGCGTCTTGTCTTGAACCATTCCTGGGTGCTTTTTGAAGTGTGTTTGGGGTCATTGTCCTGCTGGAAGACCCATGACCTTCAACGGAGACCCAACTTTCTGACACTGGGTTCAACATTGTGCTCCAAAATGGCCTGGTAATCTCCAGATTTCATGATGCCATGCACACGTTCAAGGCACCCAGTGCCAGAGGCAGCACAGCAACCCCAAAACATCACTGAACCTCCTCCATGTTTGACTGTATGGAAGGTGTTCTTTTCTTTGAAGGCTTCATTTTGTTTTCTGTAAACATAGAGATGATGTGCTTTACCAACGCTCTAATTTGGTCTCATCTGTCCACAGGACATTCTCCCAGAAGGATTTTGGCTTGTTCAGGTGTGTTTTGGCAAACCCCAGTTGGGCTTTCTTATGTCTCTCTCAACAGTGGGGTCCTCCTGGGCCTCCTACCATATAACCCCTTTCATTGAGTTGGCGGCCGGATGGTGCGAGTTGAAACTGTCGTACCTGTGTCTGAAGGTCAGCTTGAATCTGTTTGGCAGTTGATCGAGGTGCTTTCTCCACCATTCGAACAATTCTGCGCTGCAATCTTCGATCAAGTTTTCTCTTGCGGCCACGTCCAGGGAGGTTGGCTACAGTGCCATGGGCCTTAAACATTCTGATAACATTACGTATGGTGGAAACAGGAACATCAAGGTCTCTGGAGATTGATTTGTAGCCTTGAGATTGTCCATGCCTGGCTACAATCTTCTGTCTGACCTCCTCAGACAATTCTCCGGCTGTCTTTCTTTTCTCCATGCTCACTGCGGTACACACAGTGACACAAAACAGGAGAATGAGTCCTTTTCTCTATTCAAACTGGTTGAATGAGTGATTTTTATATTGCAGACACCTGCAACTCACCACAGGTGAGTTCAATTCCAAAGTGAAGGAGAATCACCTGCTTGAAATCTAATTACTTCTAACTACTTCTAAAAGGTGCCAATAATTTTGTCCAGGCCATTTAAGGATTTCTGTGTGGAATAAGCTAAGACTTGGTAAATTTTTCTGCTTTTTGTGTTTTATTCCACTGCAAACCGAAGAAATACATATGTGGATACCAAAATATTTTTTAACTTCAACAATTTTCTGGAAGGAATGGTGCATTATTAGAAAAAGCTGCAAGGGCGCCAATATTTTTGGCCACGACTGTAGTCTATGGTGCCACTTCCATATCTTCCTTACCAGACTGGACTCTCTTTTCAACTTCTTCTATCGATTCGTTCTTGAAGCCCCATCTCAAACCCATAATTGTGACCTTTACCGTGCCCTGTCCTACCCCTCACTTGCTAAAAGACGCCTGGCTCACTGTGCCAAGCTAACTTCCGGACTTTGGCTTGTTGTACTTCCTTCCTACCTCTCATGCTCCCTCCCTCTCCCCCTGCCTTCCTCCCACTCCCTCAGATCCTCTGACACTCGCACTCTGCTAGTCCCCCATCCTACCATCCTCATCGGCCAATCAGCCTTCTCCCATCGCTTTCCCAAAATCTGGAACTTCCACCCACCTCAAATACAACACTCCTCCTCCTCCCACTCCCTTACCTCTGCCTTACGTAACTTTCTCTCTGCTAGCTGCTCCTGCTACAATCCTCCTTAATTTGTTCCCCTATGAGCCTGCTTCAGCTTCATACCCACCTCTTTCCTGCAACACCCTCCCCCTACATCCTCCCCCCAGCACCCTTCCTTTCTACCTTACCCCCATCCCCTCCTCTGTACACCACCTTACCCTCACTACCCACTTGCTGTTGCTTGGCCTAGGCTCCTGGCAGGGTTCTCTGCATCCTGGAGGGGTCCAGAACCAAGGCAAACACCTTCCTCGCCTCCTAGTCCCACCCCATTCTTTTCTGAAAGGGCTGGGTCTCTGCCCCTCTTCTCTCCACCTCCCTCACTCTCTTGGTCCTTTTGAAGCCTACTCCCCATCGCTGCATACTTTCCTCCTGTCATGCTCTACCTCTGCTACCTACAACTTGCTTCCCTCCCGTCCTGCACTACCTCTGCCTTGTGCAGGCAATGTCCACAGCATACTGGAGGGGCCAGGCCCTGGCAGACCCTTCTCTTCCCCCTCTCTTCCTTCCTGACATGACCTAACTCCCACTGCCTACAACCTGCTTCCCTCCTGTTCGTGCTTGACCTCTGCCTGGTGCAGGCAGGGTCCCCAGCATTCTGGAGGGGTCAGGCCCTGGCAGACACTTCTCCTCCACCCCTTGTCTTCCACTCCTCCAAACTCCCCCCCTTTCCACCCCCCCGCTCTCTGCTTATATGCCCCCCACCCACCTTCCCCCCTTCCTAGCCGTAGTTATTGGCTAACCCCTACTCTCTAATGCACTTATAGTCAACCTTACACTTTTGTTACACCTTGCAAATTTTATTCCGTCTGTGTCTCTCCTTGCAATCTTGCCCTAGTTTAACCTCCCTGTATTCTATCCAGCAATTTCCTAACTATAAAGCTTTGTCCCACCAACTGTTTGCAAGAGATATTTGTGCTGTTGCATCTCTTTAGTTCAAGACTGTTACATTGTATCCATCTAGTTCATACCTGTTAGCATTCCTCCTTTTCAGTACTTCTGTATAGTCTGCTCACTTTATTGAATGTAATCAAATTGTATATCTATATTGTGTAACAAATCTCTACATTATCCTCATGTTCCCCCATCCCCCAGGTCTCACCAGGAGAAGAGCAACTTGCTGCTCAGCGTGCCTTCCTGGTGAAACATTTAAATAAATAAATAAATAAAGTGGATGTCCTGTTTCTGGACTTCAGTAAGGCATTTGATTCGGTGCTGCATGGGCGGCCAGGTAGTAAGCTGGCAGGTACAGGTGCAGTAGCGAAAATGGTGGGATACGTAGTAAACTGGTTACAGGGAAGGCAGCAGAGGGTGGTGGTGGGAGGGGGAGCTCTCAAATCGAGGGCAGTGACAAGCAGAGTACCGCAGGGCTCAGTGCTGGGACTGGTGTTGTTTGGGTTGTTCATATCAGACATCTCAATGGGCATTAAGAGCAAGATCAGTTTGTTTGCAGATGACACCAAGATGGGAGCAGTAGTGGAGGACCTAGGAGGGTGGCATGGGTTGCAGGATGATCTGTCAAAATTGGAGACCTGTCGGACACCTGGCAGTTCGGGTTCAATGCCAATAAGTGCAAGGTGCTACATTTTGGGGCAAAAAACCCAAGAAGAAGCTATCAGCTGGGGGGGGGGGTTCAGCTAGCCGTGACAGAGGAGGAAAAGGATCTGGGGGTGATTATAACTGGCTCAATGAACAACTCAGCACAATGCAGGAAGGTAGCTACAAAGGCCAACAAAATGCTGGGTTGTACTGCCAGGGGTATATCTTCAAGGAGAGGGGAGGTGATCCTACCATTGTATAGGCAGGGACCCTGGTGTTCTGCGGCAGAATTTTCTGATTTCTGCGGCAGGGCTCCTTGACTTCTGCGGCATGATTTATTCATTTCTCTGGCAGAATACAGTCCTGTCATTGGCTAAATATGATGTGATGACATCATATGCTGAGCATAGAGGAGGGGCTTCAGGATAAACGAGGTGGGAAAGAAAGCCTGACACTATGGAAAAACAGTATATTTATATGAAAATTCACCAAAACAATGAATTCTGCAGCACTATATATATTCTGCGGCATGATGCAAATTCTGTGGCAAATTCATCAACCGCAGAACCGCAGAATTCCAGGGGCCTTATGTATAGGTCACTGGTTAGGCCACACCTGTAGTACTGCATGCAGTACTGGCACCCATACCTGAAGAGGGACATTAAGTTACTGGAGGGGGTGCAGCACAGGGCAACAAAGATGATCCAGGGGCTAGGGGACATACCCTACGTGAGCAGGCTGAGGGAGTTGAACATGTACGCACTGGAGAGAGGAGAGATGGGGGGATATGACTGAAACCTTCAAGTACAAGAAGGGAATAAACAAAACAGGCACAAAGGGACTATTCAAGTTAAGTGAGGGTAGGGACACTCAAGGTCACGATCTCAGATTGGAGGGGGGAAGGTTCAGGAGGGAAATGAGAAGACACTTCTTTATAGAGAGAGTGGAGTCTGGGTGGAACGTGTTGCCTGCGGAAGTGGTATCCTGTAGAACAGCGGACTGCTTCAAATGGGGAAGGGATTGGGTAAGCGGGAGGGTCGGGGGAGGAGGGGCAGCTGCGGTATAAGGGTTGCTAGCTGCACACTCGAACAGACTCGACAGACCATAAGGCCTTTATCTGCTGGCAAATTCCTATGTTCGTATAAAGCAGAGTTCCTGACCAGGGAGAGTGCTGAACGGAGGAGCGGATCAGCTCAGCTTTTTCGGACTGTGGACCAACTACTTCATCTGGTCTAACTGCAGCCAAAAAAAAAGCATTTTCAGTCGCAATGTGCGATGAGTTTGCTCAGTTCTTCTCTGACAAGGGTGTCATCTATTTGGTCCGGAATCTCCCCAGTGGGGCAAGGTTTGCCCCACGGTGGTCGGCCTGGTGGGACCATGGGCACTCCTACTGTCTAGGACAAGTTTAGGGCAGTGGAGGTGGATAAGGTTGTTCAGGTGATTTCGAAGCTGCGACCCACTTTTTGTGAACTGGACCAGGTCCCAACCCGTCACCTAGTGGGAGGCGCTGGGACTGTTGGTCCAGTGTTAGCCAGGATAATCCAGTGTTTGCTTTCGGAGGGGGGCTTTCCTGATGCCTTGAAGGAGGCATTGGTGAGGCCCCTCCTTAAGAAACAATCACTCGACCATGATGTCCTGGCGAATTATCGACCTATCTCCAACCTCCCATTTTTTGGGAAAGTTGTTGAGAAAATAGTGGCACTGCAGCTCGAGGTACACCTTGCAGCCTATGACATCTAGGAGTCATTCCAGTCCAGTTTCAAGGCTAGGCATAGCACTGAGGCGGCATTGGTCAGGGTGCAAAATTACCTCCTCAGGGCGAGAGACAGAGGAGACCAGTCAATTCTCGTTCTCCTCGATCTCTCCTCAGCATTTGACACCATGGACCACACTGTGCTTTTGGATTGCCTTAGAGAATACTGCGGACTCGCCGGTACTGTCATCAACTGGTTTAAGTCTTATCTCTCGGGCAGGAAGCAATGGTGGTGCTGGGGAATTTCTCCTCCTCCCTCAAGCTCCTGCCATGTAGAGTTCCTCAAGAGTCGATCCTGTCGCCGATGCTGCTCACAGTGTACATGCTACCCCTGGGACAGCTCATTAGATGGTACAGTACAGTCTGAGTTTTCACTGCTATGCAGATGATACACAGCTGTACATGTTTTATGCCCCGGAACAAATGATGCCATTGAAGTGCTTGACAGCTGCCTAGCCGAAATCCAGGACTGGATGGCCTCCAATTGGCTAAGGCTAAATCCCAACAAGACAGAGGTCCTGGTGATTAAGCCTGGTCGCAGGCATGATGAGAGTGCCTCCAGAGGGGCAACAGGACTGGTCCTGGGAACCACTCCGTTGATGGCTTCCCCTAGGGTGAGAAGTCTGGGCGTCTTCCTGGATGACAGACTGACACTTAATGCTAAGGTGTCATCTGTTGTCCAAAGTGGTTTTTACCACTTAAGGAATGTCGCCTGGATTAAACCCCTAGTTCTGCCCAAGGACCTGCCATCACTAGTATATGCCTTTGTCACTTCCAGGCTTGACTACTGCAATGATCTATACTTCAAGGTCTCTGGAGGGACCCTCTGCTGGCTGCAGCTGGTGCAGAATGCAGTGGTCAGGTTGCTGACGGGCCTATCTAGGTCATGTCATGTGACTCCACTCCTGCGGGATCTGTACTGGCTGCCTGTCAGGTGGAGGATCATCTTCAAGGTGGGCTTGCTCACCTACAAGCCCCTGTATGGATCAAGCCCAGGCTACCTGACAGATCTCCTTAACCCTGCCACTCTGGTCTGCTCTCTCCTCTCCTCCATCAGGGGCCTCCTTGTGGTTCCGAGGGTCAGGCTGAAAACCTCTGGTGATCGAGCTTTCAAGGTGGCTGGCTCGTCCCTCTGAAACTTGTTTCCAAATTCTGTAAGGGAGGCCCCATCAGTGGAGGTATTCAAGAGGGGCCTAAAGACTCACCTCTTGAAACAAGCCTTTCCAGAGTGCACATAGTGTTTTTAAACCTGCTTTTATTTTTTATTTATAATTAGTTTATTTATGTTAGAGCTTTTATTTTATTTTCTGATTGTGTACGGTGCCCAGAGCCTCTGGGATTGGGCGCCATATAAATGTTACCTTACCTTTACCTCTCGAAGATCTACTGTTATGGTAAGTTCTTATGTAACTACTATCTTCATTGAAGGTATCTCTTGCATCAGGCCACACCTATGGAGCAAGTCCCAAGCAGTTTTTTATTTTTATTTATGAGCTTTTATAATCATACAGCATGAACTGTACATTACGTAAAAGTAATCAGATTGAGGTGCGCAGACCCCCATAGTGAATATTCAGGAATAATACAAATAAATGATTACAGTGATTGAGACCCAAGCACTATAAAGAGCCGCCATATCTATCCACATAGGAGTAAATTACGAGCCAATTATCCTGTAGGTCATTAGAACTCTTACCACAGTATATATTAACTTATCGGTCTCTAGTAAACCAGGACATCGGCTCACTAGCAGAAATATATTTATAGATGGTAGGCTGTGTGGGTCTAGTATGGTTGCCCGTCATTCATTTTCCCGACTCTATATTTCCCGCGATCTATTAACCGTCATTGATTTTACCGACACGATGTTTGCCCGAACATTGCTTGATCGAAAGGGCAGTCAGCACTTCTGCAGGGTGCAGAAGCCAGCGTTGCATTCGTCAATTTTCTTTTTATTGACTTAACCTCACATTTTCCATTCTTTCTTTGCATCCATATATGACAAATAAGCCTTATCCAGAATACCAAAATCAAGACAGCACATCTGCCTCATGCCTACCCATTAGCCTGCCATCTTTCAACACTGCCTCATGAACCATCCTTCGTCACCTACTCTATCTTTCATAACCCACATCTCTAACATCTTCACTTCTGTGAACAAACATGCCTCTCTCCTGACCCACTCACAACACTACTCATACCCATTACTCTGCTTCCATTTGCAGACTACACAACATCACTGATCTACGACTCCCTCTTTTAAGATAAATTCTCTGACACTTTCAAAATGACCATAGGCTTTCCACTTCTCAAGAAGTTAACATTCGACCTTGAATTTTTCCTAAACTACCACCCGACCCTGAATTTTACCTAAACTATCAGCATAACTGTAACCACCCTGTCCTCAGCATTGGCCTTAGAAATGTAGTCTTCTTTCCACTATCCAGTAATTGCTCCCCATCTCTCCTGACTTGACTATATGAAATTACCAAAATTCGTTCTAGTGCTGCAACTGTTCATTCCATTTCGTTCCCTGTTTAGAATTTAAGTGTTCATTGAAATTAGCTTAGTAATTGTGCTGCAGCACTAGTCGGGAAACTGTCAACGGGAAATAATTTAGTGGGGAAAACAAATGACGGGAAAGCAGTGTCGGGAAACCTCATGCCAGGCAATCGTACGGATCCTGGCTGTGTGACACATGTACCCATACACATTCTATCTAACTATTGTCTGGCCTCAATTAAGCAGTCTTTAGTCCGCACATTTTGGGCACTGCGCCGGAAAGTGCCATGTAGGTTTCCACATGCATTAAAATCAGAATTTTATTGAAGTTCACAAACTGAGCGGTGACCTAGCTCACCAAACTGTGATCACTACAGTACTGAGTCCTAAAGGAGTTCCTAAGAACTAACATGCAAAGCTGCAATACAAACAGCATCAAACATGAACAGTGTTACACTTTAAACAGAGTCTGCTTTTTAAACTCTTCTACCCTTACATCAGACATGGCCTAAGGACTTAAATTACTCTCGATCTCATAGACTTAGAACAGTACAAGATTATTGAACATTTTAAAACTTTTATAGAGGAACTAAACCTTGAGAAAGCAAAACAAAGCCAGAGACCCAGCAGTCTGGGGATATTAAGAAGTTCTGACTCAAAAACAAGGGTGGGTTCATAGCACCCAAGGGGAAGATTAAGAAATCTTGATACAGTTCTTTACTTCACCCATCCTTATTGTAGGTCCTGGTCAGGAGGATTTAACTTTGCCAGCAACTTCTCTCCGAACTGAGTGGCCACCGATGGGTCTAGGAAAATGTGAATCTTCCCCTCGTGTCACACTTGCAGTCGGGTGAGATAGTTCAGATGGGTCTCGACCCCATGGCGCAGCAGCTCTTTGTAACAAGTTGAAGCTCTTTCTTTCGAGCTTGAGTCTGTGCTGCTAGATCAGGGAAAAAAACCCAATCTACTCTCCTCCCAGATCATTTCACCACTTGCTCTCACTGCTTGAAGGAGTGCAATTCGGGCATCAGAGGGTGACAAGGTAACTATGGCAGTAACCGGATTGTGCTACATATCTCCTCTTGATCTGGCATGCTGTGGGACAGCAAAGGCCCTGGTGATGGTCACTCCCGAGTCTGGGGGTAGCAACTGGAGGTCTTTAAAAATAATTTTGTTAATGTTGGGTAGGATCTCATTAGTCCCAGCTAGTCGTGTCGGAAAGCCCCACAACACAGACATTCCAGTTGCATATTCTCCATGCTCTCCTCTTTGGAGTGTAGAAAGTTGATGTCTCGGACCAAAGTTGCACTGCATTTGGCCTGCCGCCCCTGCAAATCCTTTAAGTCCTGAATAGCCCCTGCATTATCCTGGATGAGGCGGTCCGAATTGGAGATCTTTGCCTCAACAGCTGCAAGCTGTTTATTTGTTTCTTCCCCAGTGGCTTGAATCTTCGTCAGCATTGCCAGTATTTGGTTAGTCGGGAGCTCTGCTGCAGCTATGCTGCTCCCCACTGAGGGCCCTGTGCTTCCACTGGGGCTTGCAGAAGAAAGGTACGTATCTAGATTATGGGTTGCTTTCTTAAGATCTTTTTTTGGCCCCATAGTTTCCACTAGTGTTCTAACAGGTCCCTGACTAGTTTTTTGTTCCTTCAGATCTACTGTATAATAACTTTTATAATCTTACTAGTTGAAAGGATGGAGAGCTGTTTTAGTTTGCTACCGCCATCTTGATGCTCCACAGCACCCCCCCCAAGCAGTTCTAACACAGAACCAGTCTGGGTGGCTGGAGACTTTAGCCTATGACAGAAGACACTGAAGCACAGCCAGGCCGAAGCCTGTCCTTTTTTTAGAGGCAATGTTCAGACTGTAGTATTTAGTGAAAGTGTGGACTGTACTCCAAATTGCAGCAGCACAGATCTCTGTAGCTGAAACATTCCCGAAACAAGCAACTGAGGTGGCCATGTCTTTAGCTGGATAAACACAAACAACACTAGGAAGTTCATTACTGTACTTCCTGTAGCAGAAGGTAATACAGTTAGCCAGCCATTTGGACAGGCACTGTTTAGAAACCGATACGCCCTTTTCCCAGGATGAAGGAAACAAACAGCTGCGAGGACTTCCTGCAGTCTTTTGTATGGTGTGTATAGTAATGTAGAATTCTGTGCACATCTAAGGTGTTGAGCAATGTTTCCACCAGGTTGGCATGCTCTACGTAATAAACAGGCAGATGGATGGTTTGATTTAAGGTAAACTCAGACACCACCTTTGGGAGAAACTTAGGATACTTATGCAAAGACATCCTGTTTTTGCGGAAAATAAGGAGGCTCACACATCAGAGCCTGAAGCTCAGAAATCCTTTGAGCAGAAGTAATGTCAACTAAAAATAACGCTTTCCACGACAGAAAGCATAGCTTACATGTCATGGCTGGCTCAAAAGGAGCTAAAGTAAGTTTCTCTAACACAAAATTCAAGTCCCAAAGCAGGACTGGAATGTGGATGGGAGGCTTCAGATTAAGAATGTCTCTCACAAAAGTAAGACACCTCAAGTTATGCCACCTTACAGCCATCAATAGGCACATTAAAGACTGAAATGGCAGCCAGATGCACTTTAATGGAGGAGTACTGCAGGCCAGAATCTGAGAGGGACAGCAAGTACTCCAGAATCTGATTCGCTGGACAAGTGAAAGGATCCAAATGATGGGAAGCCACCCACAGAGAGAAGTGCTTCCACTTCATGGAATAAGTGGCCCTGGAGGAGGGTGTCCTAGCAGCCACATCAGCCACCTTTTGGGACACCCCAAATCTAGCCATGGCTACATCCTCAGGAGCCAGGCATGGAGGTGTAGTGACTTGAGGTCTGGATGGACCAGGGTGCCCTGCTCCTGTGATAGCAAGCCTCTGCACTGGGGCAGGGGCACTGGGGGTTATACCGCTAGCTGCTGCAGTAAGGGGAGCCAGATCAGAAGAGGGCAATGAGCATCACAGTAGCCCCTTCCATCTGGAGCTTGATCAACACCGTCTGGATTAAAGGGAAGAGACGGAGGTGTTGGGGAACCTCCCTTTCCAAGAGAAGGTCAATACTGTACCTCTCGCTGGAAAACTCCAGCCCCTGGAGTGAGAGTGGGGATACAAAAAGGTCCACCTCTGGACAACTCCTCCTGTTGAACAGGTCTTCTACAACCCAGGTCAGCAGTTCCCATTCGTGCATCCTGGACTGTAGCCGGCTTAACCTGTCTGCCAGGACATTTTGAACACCTGGAACATGGACAGCTGACAGTTCTAGACCATGTTCTAGAGCCCAGTACTAAACCCTCATCGCCTCCCGACACAGAGGGTACAAATGGGTCCCTCCTTGTTTGTTGAGGCAGTGAACTACACTGATGTTGTCCATCTGCACCAGCAAAAGGCCCAGGGACAGATAGTTCTGGAAGGCTTATAAAGTATACAGAATGACCCTCATCCCTAGGACATTGATGTGGAGTGCAGTCTCCACTTTGGTCCATGTTCCTTGAGTCTGATGGGGCCCCAGATGAGCCCCCAGCCCGACTCCAAAGCTTCTGTTGTAAGGATCTGCTATGGAGAGGGGATGAGGAAGGGAACCCCCTTTCAGCAGGTTGGTGGGTTCCATCCACCATAGCAGCACCTTTCTGACCAGGGAGGAAACTAGAACTTGCTGTTCTAGGTCGTCGGTGTATTGATTCCACTGTACTCTTCATGTCATGTCCACTGTGGGATTCGCATATGCAGCCTCGCTAAAGGTACCGTAACAATGGCTGCAGTCATTAGGCCCAAGAGCCTAAGGAAGGTTCTAGCTGTAACATATCTGCTATTGTAAAGTTGCTGGGCCTGAGCCATCAGGAGGCCAGCACTGTCCTGCGGTAAGAAAGCAAAGCTCTGAGTCATGTCCAGTAATGCCACAATGTACTGTAGGTGCCGACAAGGGGTCAAGACTAACCTGGGTAGATTGACAGTGATCCTTGGGGCATTGAACAATTGCCTGGTGCGCACTAGGTTCTGCAGCAGTTGTTCAGTGGACTGCGTTTTGAGCAACTAGTCATCCAGGTAAGGGAAGAAGTACAGTCCCTTTCTCCTGAGGGCTGTTGCTAGCACCCCCTAGCATTTGGTACAGACTTGTGGTGCAGAGGACAAGCCAAAGGGCAATGTTCTGAACTGGTGTTGCTCCCCCTGAAACTGGAACCTGAGCTACTGCTGATGGGGAGTAAACACCTTGAAATGCAGGTATGCATCCTGCATATCAAGGGAGCATATCCAATCTCCCTGGTGCAGAAGAGGCAGTAGGCCTTGTATGGTCACCATCCTGAACTTCTTGTACTGAATGTAGAAATTCAGGTTTCTTAGGTCCAGGATGGGCCGTTAAATCCCCTGAGGATTTGGGGACCAGAAACAGGTGGAAGTAGTACCCTCTGTACCTCTTGAACAGGTTATATGGCTCTTTTCTGCAGCAATGAGCAGATTTCCCCCAGCAGCACTGGAATGTGGTCTGGAGGGTAGCTTGATTGTACTAGAGACCACTCCAGAAGTTCTACAGTGTGACCTTGCTCTATGAGCTACAGGACCCATGCATCTGTTGTGATCTCCCTCCACCTGTGCAGGTGGAGAGAGAAATGACCCCCTACCACCGACTCCTCTAATTCTGGAGGATGGGGTCTAAAAAGGGGTCACACTGAGGAAGCACCAGCTGGGGCTGCTCCTCCACCTTTGGGAGCCTTCCTAGAGGTGGATGTAGGGGTAAGGTAGGACTGTGGCTACTCTGCGTTATCCCCAAGGCCAGGTACTAGGCTTGGGCCTATGGGTGGCATGCTGAAAGGGCACCCTCTGGCTAATTCATGGCTGGATGTGATATAAAGAGTGTATTGACCGCAGGGTCCTGCCTGAGGCCTGGAGGTCAGAAAGGATGTCCTGCATATCCGCCCCAAAGAGCTTGCAGGCTCTAAAGGGGGGCATTCATGATGAACTGTGTGTATGTCAATAGCAAATCCAGACACCCTGAGCCAAGAATGCCTTCTTAGGCAGATACCAACTGCAGCAGCTCTAGCGGAGGCATCAGTAGCATCATAGGCAGACCTTAAAAGATGCTTGTCCACATCTGCCCCAGACTGAAGGGCCTTAAGGAATTACTGCCTCTGGGGACCCTCTAGAAGGCATGGGCTGCAGTTTTGCACTTTCTCCACAGTATGTTCTGGTATTTGACCATATAGGTAACGTAATTCACAACCCTGATGGTCAGAGTGGCAGAGGCATAGGTCCTTTTTCCCAGAAGGTCCAGCTTTCTAGACTCCTTATCTGGGGGAAGAGAGCCGGGGTGTTTAGGCATCTTGGTCCTATCATGGGCCACATTTATCTTCACTAAATCTGCCTGTGGTTGCTCTGCAAAAAAAGGCTTCCCAGAGGGAGCCTGGTACAATCTGTCTGCCTTTCTCAGCATTGCAGCAATCATATTTTGTGTGTACTAGGCAGCCATGGTGGCATCCTCAAATGCAGCCAGCAGAGAAGGAATAATCAGAGGAAGTGAGTCTGGCAGTTTCAAGTACTCTGTCAGATTCCTCCTGGTAATATCCTGTTCCACAGTATCAAATCCCGTAGCTGTTTGAAGCTGCCTCATTACTGAGATGAAGGAGTGGTCTTTGGGGGGGAGACCTCGGGTATACTTGGTGGAGTCCTTGCCCCTGGAGGAAACAGCAGAGGAAGACCTGGGGGAGCTGCCAGCACCTTCATCCTCATCTGCCTCATCCTCCTTCTGAGAGGGCAGGAGGTCAGGATGGTACTCATCCTCATCTCCTGGCTCTGTAAGGGACGCAGAAGACATCAATGCCCGAAAACAAGTGGGACATGATGACGTAGTAGGAGTTGGCGTGGGAGCTGGCCTAGTCGGTCCTGGTGTTGATGGACCGGGAGGAGGAGGAAGAGCAAAACGATGCACAAACTCTCAAAAGGAGGTAAGCATAAAGTGGACATCGACAGTAATCAGCATTGCTGGAGGGCCTTGTGGCACTGATGGAGGGGGCTGGTTCCCCGATGTGGGAAGTATGACTTGAAGGGTTGGTGCAGAGGGCTTAGGCCTCAGCATTGGCAGGACCGTCGACAGGGCGGCTGAATCACTGGAGTCGATTTGATGGCCAAATTAGATGACGGGGGAAGAGGGAATCCCTGCACTGACAAGCCGTCACGGGCCAAAAGAGGACTAGCAGAGCCCACTGTCTGTTGCCCTGTGAGAGGAGGGAACAGAACAGCATGGGCATTAGTAGGCTCAATGTCAACGGATCATCGCCAGCCTGAGTAGGTCTGGCAACACTCCCAGGCCAGTGCCTGTGTAAGAAGGGGCCTATGTAACAGGGGTGGGAGCATCGGTAGGGGTGAGACTAGGCCTGATGCCGAAGAACCATTGTCGGCTGAGGAAAGCCCAGCGGGGCACACTGCCAAAGCCAACCCTGCGGAGGAGAGGACATGAGCAGCAGTGGGGGTCGCCACTGAGGTGGTCAACAACCCAACCATGGCCAACGCACAAACTGGTGACCAGGAATGAGCAAGGAAGGACTTCTCCTTACTCCTGTCCTTCTTCAGGTGCTTGTGTTTACTGAAAGATTTGTCCCAGGCCTTGGAGGAATGAGAGCCTGTGGAAGGAGCTGGCAAAACGAAGGAGCTTCTGGTCTGGAGCTCCATGTCCATTCTAGAGACATTCTGTTCCAGGAGGAATGACTGGAGGGCCTACTGGCAACACCACCTGGTAGCCTGGTTGAAGCCATGGCAGATCTTGCAGGCCTTAACATCATGGGCCTCACTGAGACAACAGACTCGCAGTATCTGAGGAGTTTCTCAGGGTCAGTTGGCATAAACAAAAAGTGAAAATCACTTTAAAAATAAAGTGATGAGCAAACTAGGGTGAGAAAGAAATCAAAGATTTGGCACTTGACAGAAGCAGCAGTGTCTGTGGAGTCCGACATGCGATAGTCGACGTGAAAAAAACACTGAGGAAGGTGCGGGCCCAAGTTTATACAGGAAGAGTGACGTCACCTAACATCGTGGGTGGCCACTGTAGACTGCTAGCTAGAAAAGTCTGTGTGTGGTCCTAGTGCCTGGCTGCTCTAGTGACACAGGTGTGGCCTGATGCAAGAGATACCCTTGATGAAGATCTCTGACATGTGCTTTCCAACATCATTAGAAACTCCTTCAGAGCTTTTTTATTATTTTTGTTGACATGCAAGCAGACCAAGAAGGCATAATGACTGCTAATTTATTTGCCTTTTATAGTGATTTTCCATGCAAAACAATGCAGATTTCACAAATAAAGCTGTGATCCGAAAATGCAGGCAGTTTAATTTATGCTCTTTGGCAGTCCGCCTTTGTCAGGAACTGAAAAACAATTTGAAAAAAGCTTTCTAGACTGTGAATGTACTAGGATTCTCTGTTATACCAATTTAGAGAGATCCTAATAATAAATAAAAAAGGACCAGCAAAGGGCTCAGTAGTAAAAAAACACCTCTTACTGTACCTTGAAAAACTATGCCAAAGGTCAAATTGTGACAGTAGGACGGTAAAGGTACAACAAGATTTTCCTGTCAGGAACGAGACTTTCCTGTTAGGACATTGTCCTGCCAGGAACCACCACTCCCTGTTTTCCACCGAGATTTTACTGTCAGGAAATTGTCCTGTCAGGAATGGCCATGCAGTGTTTTCCCACTCCCACCAGGGAATTCACCTCTACAGCTACAGAGCTCTGCTTCATTGCTGTGCCACCACTGCGGCATACTGGAAAGCTCTACAGCCTCATAAACAACAATTGCGGTTTCGATCCAGACAAGATCCCCTTACTTTTCTTTTCTCAGAATTTCAATTCAGTGGTGATCCATGTGGTGTTAGAATAGTAACTATATAGGAAAAGGGACTTAAATGTGAGAAAAGAGTAAGTACAATGACTTCTGCAGCACAGCTGTCCTCACAGGACAAGTTCCTGACAGGAAAATCTTGTGGTACCTTTACCATACTTGCTTGCAACTGTGACTTCTTGTACAGGAAGTGGTTAATTAAGGTGAAAAGGCTCAGACTGAAACGGAAAGCAAAAACGCTTCCATTTCTGAGCAACTCAGCTCAACAAAATGAACCACTTATTCATAAAAATAAAGTAAGTGTTAAAAATAGCCAGGAATAACACAAATACATACATACATAAAAAAAAGGTAGCCAAAAAAGGTCTCTGGTTCCCAGGAATCAAAACGGGAGCAGGAGGTACCAATGATTTATGTAAAAATATCCAAACTAACGTAACTGACAAAAAACATTTAATTTTCGTGTTTTAAAATAATAAAACCGATTGGAGACCCAGCTATACTGGAGCTATACTTGGGGCAATCTTTCTTTCCAGCTGGAGAAGCAATCCTACAAATGCCAGGGTAGAATGTAGTTTTTCCAAACACCCATTCTAAATTCTAAGTTCCAGTTTTAGAATAGGGTTTGTCTCCAGGGCATAGGTCTTCATGGAAAATGATGCACAGAGTGAAACCAAAGTGAGGGATTCCTGGGACTAGAATTATTTACATACAGCAGTGTTACAATTTATTTAATTTATTTATTATTGATTCAGAAAACACCTTTGAGCGCAAGCTCTTTAACAAAGGTTCCACGTCACAGAGTGTAGACAAGTTGCTCAGAAGAAAGCAGAAATAGCATCACAAAATGAACACATGTATAATACATCCTGGTTACAGAGACTAACAGTGCTAATGCATGGGCATAATTATATACGCAAGAAAACTAGTGCAGCCACAAAGAGCCTTGTCACTGGAATTGGGGCGGGAAGGGGATTATTAGCCGTGGGTAGGGTAGTGTGGAGGGTGCGCCAAGGAAGGCATGTCATGACCAAGTGCTCCTAGGGAGGACATGACAATAACAGCAATATATTCCTCAAGTTTTAGTTACAGAAGATTCAGCATCCAATTTCACACATTATTCACATAAACAAGTACATAGACAACTGCACGTAGTACACAGGAATATTGAGGATCAAAAGCATGAGAGGTTAGAGTGAGCAGAGGGTATCCCAGAAGAGAGCGGCATCCGTGGAGACAGTGCAAAAAAATGAAAAAAAAGCATGAAAGGTGACTGTTCATGTAGGTCTCAGTGGAGATGATTACAGTGACTAATGGGAAGAGAGTGCCCTTTGAGTTACTGCTGTGAGAATCCAGAGGAAAATCTGGGATAGTCATATTAAAATGAGCACACTTAAAGAGCACCTTTCTTGCTATTTTTAGCAAGCAATTTTAACAAACAAGAGGCTCTCTTTCCTGAGTGAGAGTTCCTCCATAGTGGTTTTAAAACATGATGTTTAGCCCCCCTAAGGAAGGGAAGGGATCATATTTTGCCCCCAAGGCCCTTTTTACTTGAATACTGGCTTCAATGTGTACCAAAAGTCAGAATAAAATAGTAAATATTGCTTTTAAAATGATGCTCTATAGACTTGCATGGAGTACGCCCCTGCGCTGGTCCCATAATGACATCACAGAACACAGGAGCACAGGGGTGGATCGGAGAGTCAGGAAGTAAAAGGGATTAAGCGACTAGCCCCTCAGGGGCAAAATACGATCCCTTCCTTAGGAGGCTAAACATAATGTTTAAAACTGCGAATGAGGAATTCCAGTTCAGGTAAGGGAGCCTCCTGTTTGTTTTGTAGTGCACTGCACTGAGAAAGGGGCTCTTTAATTATTTTAAAAATACAAAAAAAATTGCTAAACATAATGTTTAAAACTGCGAATGAGGAATTCCAGTTCAGGTAAGGGAGCCTCCTGTTTGTTTTGTAGTGCACTGCACTGAGAAAGGGGCTCTTTAATTATTTTAAAAATACAAACAAAATTGCTAAAGTAGACTCAAAAAGGTGAAAAGACAAGAGCATATTAGAAGAGAAAAAGGAAATTCCAAGATAGAATAAAAAGGTATACCATAAGTAAATTTTCACCCTAACATGTACCACTGCTTTAAACTCCTTTTAACATAGCTACTGTACACACAAGTTTGGTAAAGATAGAAGTCCACTGGCACACTGAGTTCTTTCTTTCCACCTGCTCAGTAGGAATACCCTGTCATGCCACTCCTTTTTAAATTGTTTTCAAAATGCTTGTCCAAGTTTAAAGGTCACACCAGTATATACTGATGTTACCTGCTCAGATATTCTTTTTCAAGTATCCACTACTTGTTCCGTGACAGTTCTTCATAAAACAATTTTTCGAGGCAAATGTATAACTTACAGAGAGCGTGCAGAGATGACCGTGAAAACTGCTATTCTGTTCACAAGTTAGAGCAATGTGACACTTACCAGGGACAAATAACATACTAGTAGTATGATAAGATCACATATTGGCAGTTATGCACTGCAGGTCATGCAGCAGTGACAACCCCAGGCCCCCACAGGCCAATCTGGAGCCATGTGGGGGGTTGATGCTGTCACGCTAAAACTACTTTTTAAACTTAGGATTTGTTTAAAAAAGCTGAACACAAAACATCATTTTGTGTTTAACACACTATTAAGGCCTCAGTTTAGCTTAAATGGTCGAAATTCACAAACAGGAGGTCGGCAGTGTCCTCTTGATTTATTATTTATTGATTGATTTTAGTAACCTCATAAGCACACTAGGCAAAAAAACATCTATTTTCAGGAATGACCTGGGAGTTACTGAGAAGGACAAATTACAAAACAAAAGTAGGACTGCAGCAAGTGGGTCGAGCTTAAAAGCTGCCTTTAGGAGGCAGTATAGCGCAGTGCTTTAAGGCTCTGAGCCGCAAACCTGGAGACCTGGGTTTGAATCCCAGAGCCCCCATTTGCATACAGTGTGACCCTGAGCAAGTCACTTAAATTCCTTGTGCTCCCAGGTTGCACCTGTAAACAAGCTTCAGCTTAGTGCGCCTCTCCTGGTTAAATAAATAAATAAAACTGACAATCGGAAAAGGTTGCTTTCAAACGCTGTTGCCTTGTTCCATCAGTCGACTCTTGGAGTTGGTAGCACTCAAGAAGGAGTAAGGGCCAGCAGGGCTCTCTAAAAGCGGCACAGCATCAGGTATTTCAAAGGACTTCGAGGGCCTGCTATTCTGGCAGCTGCAGACTTCCTTCTTTGTGACTCAGCCCCTCTGAACTGTCTGCTCCAATCAAGAGCTGGGACTGCTGCTGGTGGGCGGGGCCTACACTGACAACTGGAACAGGAAACTCAAGTGCTGTTGTCTCATTCCATTAGCTGATTCTGGGAGCTGGCAGCAGTTGAAAGGGAGTGAGGGCCATTCAGGCTCTCTAAAAATAGCGCAACATCAGGTGCTCCTAAAGATTTTTGTAGCCTCCTATTCCAGCAGCTGCAGGCTTCCTTCTTTGTGACTCAACCCCTTTGAACTCTGTGCTCCAGTCGCGAGCTGGGACTGCAGCTGGTGGGCAGAGCTTATACAGTGTATTTCCAGACTTAAGAATAACAGTCCTCTGCTGCAGGCCTCAAGCTAAAGGGCCAAATTTAAAAGTGACATACTTGGGGTGATAGCGAGGAGCAGAAGTCAGCAGGAGATGCTGCATCCCAAGGCAATACCCTAGCTGTTGTTTCTAATGTGCATTGTAATAATATGTAAATTCTTATGAAGGAACAAGAACCAGCATCAATATATCACACAAACTAAGTACAAAGTGGGCTATGGGTTTACAACTTGTAAGATATTTTTGTAATATTTCACATTATTATTATTTTTGGTAATGTGATCGTACTGATGCTGAATTGTTTTTGTTTTTAATACACTGGAGTGTATTTAAAACATTTAAAGAAACTTACCAGTCTCAGCATTTGCACCTGCTGGATCAGGGCCTTACTCCTCCGAAATTACCCTGCTGCTAATATTATCAAAAATATTCCGAAAGGTTAAAAGTTGTATCCCTCATAAAATTACACCCACCAGGTCTCTCCTTACTTCCCGGTTTCTGTAGCGTCCCACGCTCTGCCCCTGCACTCAGCAAAGTTATGACATGATGCCAGGGAAAGCGTGGGGATGAGCTCTGTTATAGTCTATGGGGAGCAGCTTTCAAATTGTTTATCTATTGCAATTGTCATTTGGGTGATTAAGCAAGGGCGCGGTTGGCTATAGGAGGCCCGGTGAGTGGGCCGTGCACATATCTCAAACACTGCAAGAGAAAGCTGAAACTACTATGAACTATAATGGAGCTAGTCTGTCTCTGTCATGTCACTGTTTGAAGTGAGGGTGGCTACGAAACCGGAGTAGGAGAGACAATTGGAGATCAACCAGGGAGGCTCAACTGGACATATCTGCAACAGGATCGTCGCGGGGTGAGAACAATCCAGCAGGTGCAAATCCATCATTATTTAACTTGGTAGATCTCTTTAAGGACAGTCATTTATAGCAATAGTAAGGGTACAAAATAGAAGAGGGAAGGTAAAGGGTAGGCCAAAATTCAGGATGGAAGCAACACTTTATATAGGCTAGGTGTATAAGGGGCATAATAATTAAGAAATGGGGAAAAAATAGAA
Organism: Neoceratodus forsteri; assembly: GCA_016271365.2. Taxonomy (NCBI): domain Eukaryota; kingdom Metazoa; phylum Chordata; order Ceratodontiformes; family Ceratodontidae; genus Neoceratodus; species Neoceratodus forsteri. Next base: position 488,632,934 of record CM057449.1, read on the forward strand.
ACACCCTTGTATGTGGGTGAGTGGGCCAGGTGTCAGGACAATGTGGGAGAAGATGAACCTGTACAGGTATCAGTATAGTGGGAATAGGGTGTGTTCTGTAATGGCTGTGGGGTGGCAGTATTCCTAGGGACAATGTGGGTAACAGATGGTTGTCCAGTGTGTAGGAGCCTGGATCAACTAATGGCAGAAGTTAGGCAGCTCAGATGAGAGCTGGGGAGACTGCTGTGGGGCACAGAAGGAGTAGGGCAAGGAATAGGAAGGCAGATGAGGGATGGCCAGGATAGAGAGGGTGGCAGGCATGAGATGAGGGTAGATGGGATCACCCAGGTTCCAGTGGTACCCTTATCTTGGAGGGCAGGGGAGCCCAGAGAGGGGGAATGATATGTGGTAGGGAGAAAAGGTGGGACTGCGAGAGATGCAACAGGAATACAATTATCCAAATGGCTGCCTTTAACAAACAGATTTCACCCACTGTCTAGAACTGAGGAGGGGACAGAAGTCAAGGGGCAGGACAGGAGAAGTGGGGTTAGGACAATACAAAGTAATCACAGTGAGAGGGGAAGGGATTGCATAGAGAGTGGAGTAGGAAGTGGGGGAAGGAAGGGAAGGACTGTGATGACAGGAGGAGGGGAGAAGGAGAGGGTGCAAGTAGATGGCCAGAAAGAAAAGGGCACGGAAAGAGGAGGCTGTAGGGATGTCAGGCATGCAGGAACTGGAGAATTTAAAGGTAAATTGGTAGCAATGACTGTGGGGAGTAGCTTATATGGCAGTCAAGGAAGGTAAAGAGGGAGGCAGAATTGGAGGGAGAGGAATGGTGATAATCCTAGGGGACTCCATAATTAAGGGTATTCACTGCAAAAAGAAGTGGGGCCCAACTACAGATAGGAAGGTGGTTTGCATGCCAGGGATGACAGCAGAGAGGGTGTGCCCAAAAACTGAGGAGCTGGGGAGGAACCAGTAGAAATTATACACCTGGATATGAATGATTTAGCCGGAGAGGAGGTGGGGTAGTATAGGAAAGATTCAGGGTGGTAGGGAGGACCTGCAGAGAGGTAGCCAAATCGCTAGCAACCTCGGGAAGTGTTGCCAATACCGAGAGCCACCACGGCAAGAAAGAAAGGGATAGAGATGTTCAGCGAATGACTGAGGGAGTAGAGGAGTTCAATGATAGACTGAGGAGTGGTGCAAGGAGGAATGAGATGACTGTATTGGGGGCTGGGGGGACATGGTCAGACACAATGTCTTTTGCACCAGACAGACTGCACCTCAGTAGTGGGGGAGGGGGTCGACAGTCCTCAAGGACAAGCTGGGGGATACATAAACCAAAAACTTAAACTACTGAGGGAGTGGGCAAGTGGGCCCCAAGCCTCCAGACGGAGGAGGTCAGTAGACCTCCCCCCATCAGTGGGGGGGGAAAGAGGTTAGCAGCAGGGGGTGGGAGGGCACAGCTAACAGGGAGAAGCGAGGAAGACAGAAAGGAGGGAACAGATGAAGGCTCAGACCCTAGGTGGAAGGGGGTGTCAATGAATGCGCAAAGTCTTGGAAACAAGATGGATGACCTGCAGGCACAACTGGCAGAGACGGGAGCGGACACTGCAACAGTCACAGAGACATGGTTAATACCTAACCATGACTGGGACCTTTTGATCCCTGGGTATAAAGTATACAGAAGAGACAGGAAGGTAGGAAAAGGAGGCGGAGTAGTGGTTTACATTGGTGAGCATATGACTTATTCAAGGGAAGAACTGGAAGAAGGGATGGTAGAAAAAAATGTGGATTCAGTTACTGTCTAATAGAGGGAGGAAGGTAAGATTGGGAGTAGTTTACAGACCACCCAACTGGAGCAGGCAAGAGACAGAGAACTGAACTCGCAAATATTGACTGCTGCAGGAAAAGGAGAGGTGGTAATAGTGGGAGGCTTCAATCTGCCCAAGGTGGATTGGAGAGTGCCGGCCATGACATGCACCAGGAGTCAGGTAATCCTAGATGCACTGCAAAATTGGTTCCTGACTCAGGGTGTTACACAACCCACCAGGAAGGGGGCAATCCTTGATCTAGTGCTGATGAATGGGGACCACATCCAGGATATAAAGGTCGAGGATCCCCTGGGTGGGACTATCACACAGTGTGATTCCAATTAGATATGGGCAGGGAAAAGGCACTGAATAAGACTAAAATCCTGGATTTTAGAAAGGCGAACTTCAGAAGGATGAGCGAGCTGCTAAGGAGGCACCTGGCAAGCATACGAGGGGATATAGGGGTGGACAAAAGATGGTCCATCATCAAGTAGGGAATAATAGTTGCTACAAGGGAGTACATTAGGCTCAAAGGGAAGAATGTGAGGGTCAAAACACCCAGCTAGTTTAGCACTGATGTCACCCGGGCAGTAAGGAAAAAGAGGTCAGCGTACAAGAAATTCAGGAGGAGCCAGAGGGAGGACTAACTGAAGTTGGCTAAATTAGCAGGTAAGGTAGTCCAGCATGCTAAAGTTCAGAAAGAACTTCAATTACTTGAGGAAATTAGAAAGGGAAGAAATGTTTTCATTATGTTAGTGAAAAAGAGACAAGAAAGATGGGATTGTTAGGCTCAGGAAAGGGGATGGGAGGGTGGAGAAGAATGGGAGCAAGCAGATGTACAGTACTAAACAAGTACATCTGTTCCATTTTCACCAGAGAACAAAACAGAAAAAGATGAACCAATGTTACTAGAGAATAGGAGAGGTGAGGGGGGAGCAGGGCAACAGATGTGTTGATAGAGGTGGAAAGAGTGAGGACAGGGTTGCTAGCATTGAGAGTAGATAAATCTCCAGGCCTGGATGGTATACACCCAAGGGTGCTTAGGGAGCTGACAGATGAGCTTGCAGATCCATTGGCTGACCTATTCAAAAGTTCGCTGGAGTCAGGTGTGGTTAAGCCCCTGCTGAAAAAAAACATCTTTGGACCCCCGACATCTTGGCAAACTACTGGCTTATCTGGAGCCTCTCCTTTTTGGGGAAGGTTCTTGAGAAGGTGGTCGCGGAACAGCTCCAGAGTCACCTTATGAACTTCTAAATTTACGAACTGTTCTTGTCCAGGTTTAGGGCTATGCACAGCATGGAGACCACGCTGGATAGGGTGCTGAATGACCTGCTCAGGGTGAGGAATACAGGAGAGCAACTGATTCTCGTCCTCCTCAATCTCTCATCAGTGTTTGATACTGTGGACCACAGGGTGTTGTTGGACAGGCTGAGGGAGTACGTAGGACTCACTGGCAAGGTCATGAGCTGGTTTGAGTCCTTTTTCCGGGGCAGGTCTCAGAGGGTGATGTTGGGGAATTATTCCTCAGGCCCAATGGACCTGCCCTGTGGAGTTCCACAAGGCTCTGTCCTCTCCCCCATGTTGTTCACAGTGTACATGCTGCCCCTGGGCGAGGTCATAAGGCGTATTAGTTGAGTTTTCATTGCTATGCTGATGACACTCAGCTTTACCTGTCCCTTGAACCTGGGAGATCTGACGTGGTCAACGTGCTGAATGATTGCTTAGCCGAGATCTGGGCTTGGACATCATCGAACTGGCTGGGGCTTAACCCAAACAAGACTGAAGTGCTGGTGACTGAGCCAGGTCAGAGGGGAGGAATGGGGGCCTCTGGGGACAGGTTGGGGATTTTTATTGGCCCGACTGAACTGGAGGCCTCCCCAAAGGTGAAGAATTTGGGGCGTTGTTCTGGACAACGAGCTGACACTTGATGCTCAGGTGTCGGCTGTTGTCCAGTCCAGTTTTTACCATCTCCAGAACATCCCTTATTCCCCCTGATGACTGGGCCATGCTGGTGCATGCATTCATCACATCGAGGCTCGATTATTGCAACGCACTCTACCCTGGGGTCAGAGGAGGTGCGATGCAATGCCTGCAGCTTCTGCAGAACACAGCGGCCCGGTTGCTGACTGGACACTCGAGGTTCAGTCACATTACACCGGTGCTGCACAAACTGCATTGGCTGCCAAAGCACTGGTGCATCACCTTTAAAGTAGGTCTTTTGACCTATAAGGCCCTACATGGGTTGGGTTTTGGTCTACCTGAAGGAGCTTCTGCATCCCTACACCCTGTCTTGCTCCCTTAGATCAGCTGGGGAGGCCCTCCTGGAGGTCCCAAGGGCTAGGTTAAAATTTTCCAGGAACCGGGCATTTGAAATAGCAGCCCCAGTCCTCTGGAATTCATTGCCGAGGTACCGTTGGTAGGCACCCTGCTTGGAGTTTAAAAAAAAAAAAAAAACATCTTAAAGCCTTCCTGTTTGAGCAAGCCTTTAGAACCTGATCAATCTGTGTTAAGTCTTAAGGTAGCTGGGAATTAGTCTGTTTATGTTTTAATGGGGATTTTATATATTGTATATTGACTGTTCCGTAATAGCCATGTACGTCTATATTGTTGTAAGGGCACCCTGAGCCTACGGGGAAGGGCGCCCAAAATAAACAAACTCTACTACTACTACTGCAGGACTGGAGAATGACACATGTAGTGTCCATCCATAAGAGCAGTCCCAGGGACGACCCCGGGAACTACAGACCGGTCTGTCTGACCTCAATCATGTGCAAGCTCATGGAGACCATACTTAACTCATTACTTCCAGTAGCTTCATATGAAGTTTGTACTATCCATTGCTAACCTGACACAAAATGGCTGCCAGGAGATAATAATTTAAAGAAAGATTAGTAGAGTATCTGGATGAGAATGGTCTCCAGGATGAGAGGCAACATGGTTTTATGGGAGGGAGGTCATATCATACACATCTGACTGATTTCCTTGACTGGGTTACTAAAGAGGTGGACAGAGGACAAGTGGTCGATATTCTTTACTTGGACTTCAGCAAGGCCTCTGAATCTGTACCCCACAAGAGGCTGATCAGGAAGTTGGTGGATTTAGGGGTCGGTGAGAAGTTGAACAGGTGGGTGGAAAACTGGTTGAGGTACAGGTCCTAGAGCATGGTGGTGGAAGGTGAGCTCTCCAGCAGCAAGGAGGTAACCAGTGGGGTTCCACAGGGCTCGGTGCTCGGACTGGTGCTGTTCAATGTCTTTATCAATAATACTGGGGATGGCATTAAGGGCAAAATTTATCTATCTGCAGACAAGACCAACACCAAGCTCTGTGGGAGGGTGGACACAGCAGAAGGGATTCAAGTACTAAAGGAAGATCTGAAAAAGCTAGAGAGGTGGTCCAGGACTTGGCAGCTTGGCTTCAATGCTAAGAAATGCAACATTATGCATGCTGGAGTCAAGAACCTGAGGACTGAGTACAGCCTGGGAGCTGTCCAGATACCTGCATCAGTGGAAGAGAAGGACCTGGGAGTGATGATTACTAATGACCTGAAACACTCCTGCAATACGGGAAAGCAGCTGTAAAGGCAAATAAAATGCTGGGCTGCACTGCCAGAGGGATCAGCAGCAGGCATCAGGAAGTAATACTTCCCTTGTACAGGTCATCACTGTGGCTGTATCCAGACTATAGTGTGTAGTACTGGAGCCCATATCTTAAAAAGGACATAAAACTGCTGGAGACAGTCCAAAGAAGGGCAATGAAGATGATAATGGGTCAACAGGGTAGGACGTATGAGGAGAGGCTGAGGGCACTGAACATGTACTCCTTTGAGGAGAGGAGGGAAAGCAGGGACATGATTGAAACCTTCAAGTATCTGAAAGGAATAAGTAGGGTGGACAAAGTGGGTCTCTTCAGGCTGAGTGGGAACTAAAACACAAGAGGACACAGTCTCAAGTTGGGGGGGATTAGGACAGAGGCTAGGAGGCACTTCTTCACTGACAGGGTAGTGGCGGGTTAGAACATGCTTCCAGAAGATGTGATTACATTGAACACAGTAGGCAGCTTCAAGAGAAGCTGGGATAGAGTTAAGGGTAAAATATGGGTCAACAAAGGAGAACGGTGGATTAGGGAGGGAGGGCAGGGTCAGTAGCTTATGCTGCGAGCCCTGCATTAAGAGCAGACTAGACAGATCTAATGGCCTTATTCTGCTGGCTTCATCATATGTTCATATGTCACGTAAATTAAAACATATCCAAATATAAAAACTGCATTTACGAGCAAGAAGCAAAACAGCTTAGAAACAGGCAGTCAAGTTATGGTTGTGCTAGCATAGGGCCAGTTGAAAATGACAATGGAAATCTGAGCACCTGACCACGGGGGAGAGAGGCTGTTCCAGAACCTATGAGCAGATAAAGAAAAGCAGCTAGACCTATTTTAGTGGCACATCTAGGTTCAGGAAAAAGCAGGGCATCACTAGAATGCAGGCAGCAGAGTGTGTGTCAGGAGACTACATCATGAAAGACAAACAGGTTACCTAGCCTGTGTACTGTGCATGTGAGAGTTATTTTGAGCTGTTACCATGGCCATGTGGAACAAATCAAGCATTTTGTAGAGTAGATTAACAGATAAATATTCCCACCAATCCCATAACCCACACAAATGACCACTGATGGAGTCACATTCAAGGTGACTTCCCTTTTACGGGGCAGTCTTCTACACAAGTCCACAGCTGGAAAAACTTTAAACACAGGAAGGTCAAGTGACAATTGTTAATTCCACGACAGACTTGCCTCATTGCATATTGTCATTAGGTCAGCAATCTTCTCAATACAGGGCAGCTGAATCCTGGAATGTATACCCTCACTGTATGAGGGATAGCCAAAGTATAAGTGTTTTTAAGATGGGTCTAAGAAAATAGTTAAACTGAATGCATGCAACTGGTTTAGTCATTTATTCATGCTGTATTAAAAATGACTGCATAATGTACACTATATACTGTAATTTATGTACTGTATGTCTATGACTGGGTCACCTTTGAGAAAAGGCACTTGTTGCCTAAAAGTCTTTACCCTATGAGATAAAAAAGCAAACTTGCTAAGGGTCACATGGTGAGTCAGTGGAGGAGGTGGGATTCAAACCTATGACCTCCTGTTTCACAGTTACGTGCTCCAACTATTGGGCCACAGTACCTTTGAACCCAGCCATCTTGAGGCTGCTAACCAAGAAGTGCAGCTCTACTGCATTACTTTTTTTGTTAGTATAATCTTTATTTTTCATGGCCACCGCAGTACAAGTGTAACAGTAGTTAAGACAATAAGTACATAAACAGACTATGGCCCAGTGGACCTCGTCTGCCCCTTAGGTACAGCTCAGATAATTATTAAAATGGAATGCAATACCCTCAGGTGCGGCGGTAGTTGGACAGGTGGTCTACGCAGAGATGGGGCTCAGGACCCTTCTAACCTTCAACTAAGGGATCCTTACTAAGGGAGTAACCCTAGTGCAGCAAAAATTAAATATAAACTGATACTGAAGTGCTTGGATAATCTCTTTTTGTTCAAGAAATGAAGTTAGGATCCTTTCTCACGACGTGAAGGAACCATGCAGTCCAACAAGAAGAACAGATCTTCGAGCTATCACTCAAAGAATTAGTAATTTTCTCCATCTGATATCTACTATCCACCATCACTCAACAGGAATTTACATTAGGGATTGTGGTGGTAAGCCAGCTCTTTGTTAATACCTTACTAATATTTTGTAAATTGCACAGGTTTATTTATTGGCGATTAATAAACCACACTAAAAATGGAATTAAAAAATCTACCAATGCCCAGGATTACAATATTAAAAGAAGTATTCAGCAGTCTTAAATATCGAACTATTTGGACTTACCCTTGGGACCAAGCACTACATATGCAAAACTCACATATCAAGTACACCTTAAAGTTACTCTAGCAGTGAGCCACACTAATATTCCATGCTCATAAAAGCCATTGTGAAACAGTAAATTGTTATAGTAGCTGCAAGTATTGCTGATGACCTGCTGGTGGCAGCCTTACAATGAGATGTTATGAAAACTAACACTACATGTGCAGGAAAAGCAAATCAAACCATACTGAAAGTTAATCCACATATTCTAGTTTTGCTTACTGTGTTGTATCTGCCCCAGTTCAGAGGCATCTGTCCAAGTTTTTAGTTATGCCGTGACTTTGTCAAAGGTTATTACTCTGCATATCTGTAGTTCAGTGATCCTGACACTCCAAAACAAAGACTAGTATAAGAAATATAGAATGGCCCCCAACTGTGAAGGACAAGCTGGTTCAGACAATGAGTAGGTACTGTGACATCATGTAGCATGAGAGTGAAGCTTGAGTGCTCTACACGGCTTCTCACTGCCGACAAGGTGTCTGCAACAGCTTGTTCTTCACAGCTGGGGGTTTGTTAAACCTGCATATCAAATTACATAAATACATAACTGACAGCTCCCTATTAACAAAGCTGGTAAAAGTAAGTAATGCTATAGTAACTTGTAAGAGTACATTGCTGGAAAACGTAAATTGGCTGAAAACACACATCACTGCTGCCATTTTTTATCAACCTGACAAAGGCGTTTGAGAGTTTCCCACACTGTTCTGCCACTCAGACTTGCCTCTGCAGACGTAACTGCCCCAGTAGTCAGCTGGTTCTGTTCACACCTGGCTGGGAGCTCAGTCTGTTTCTGTCAGTTGCATCCTATCACATCCCCTCTCCATCGGGTCTGGGGTATAGCAGAGCTGGTACTGGGTCTAAACAGCACCAACAAGAATAGCATGGTCAACAACTGCGTGGTAAAAATAGTACTGATTTTTCTTTTGTGGGGGGGCTGTGTCCCCCCACACCCCAAAGCGGAGGGCTCTGCCCCCCTGCACCCCACAGACTAAAGGATACTAACTCCGGGGGGAGCAGATATTGGGGAAAGTTAAAAGGAATACTGTTTCCACAGCCCCAAGTAAATAAACGTAAGTCCCGAGTGCACTAAAACATGGAGACCAGGATTAGAACCCTGGTCTCCAATGGCGTTGGCCCTCCATGCCACGGGAGTAGCTCGGCCAGTTTCCTGGCTCCTGGTGCTCTTGTCAGTCTCCAGCACCACGGACAGCAACCAGGGGAGCACTTACAGCAAGCGCTGTAAATCCTCTGTCGCTGTCCTGTGTAGCGCTTACCAGACTAGCGCTGTGAATTGTGGCGCTATTCTGGAAGCGCTCTTTTAACTGGATACCGCAGAGCTTATCCTTGGCCTATTCTTTTTCTTGATATTCCTAAATGACTTCCCCAAGGTCTGTACATCATCCAACATTCAACTGTATACTAATAATATAGTCCTATTTGCCTCTGGCCCTGCAGTTGACAGTCCAGCTTCAGGTTGACTTCTCAGGAGTCCAGGCCTGGTTCCGAGAAAAGCAGCTGTCCCACTCAAAAAAGAGAGTCTCTATGACTTCTGGCTCCTAGCAACAGCTCAACACCATCATCTTCTCCACCTTCATCTTCTCGATCCTTGAAGATGCCAAGATTAAGACTATTCCCTCTGGTAAGTACTGTATCTTGTAGTTTGGCTTGACTGCCACCTTGATTTCACAACCCATATTGATGCAATCCACTCCAAGCCCCTTCCTAAGTTGGGAGCTTGCTACAGAAATAAAGCCTGTATCCCACCCAACCCCCGAGAGATAGCCTCCAAAATTATCTCCCTGCCTTTGATTTCAGTGATGTAATCTACAGTGGGGCTACCAAATCCACTACTTCTTTCATTTTGCTCTGGATCACCCACCCCAAACTCATCATTGCTCCTTATACATCTCCCTCTCCTTCATTTCCCTTGAAGGTTGCTGTTTCTCTCACTGCACTCCCTCACCGGTAAGTTCTGGTTTGTCATGCTCCACTGCTACCTCTCATCCCTCCTTTTCTGCTCCCCCCACCACTTACTCCCTTCGCTCCACTGATGCCTGCTCCATCTCCACTGCCCATACCAGGACCACTGCTGGGCAGTCTGCTTTCTATTACAGACTCCCTCTTCTCTGGTCTTCCCTCCCAGTCATCATTCCTGGTTCCTCTACTCCTGTTGCTCTGAAGGCTCTTCTCCACATGCACACCACTCACACCTGCACCTGCCCTTAATCTTTTTTGCCCTTGGACCTACGATGAATTTGTAACCGATGTATACTGACATGGTCATTTATATGCTGCTACCAAAAACACATATGCTTGTATGGAAACTGAAGATATTCTACTAAAGAAATTAGAGGTAAATAATGAATATTACAAATGAATTGATGGCTATATCAGCCTGTCTTTTGTTTTTCACTGATTGCACTTATAAGGTTGTACTTCTTAGCATTGAATCTAGGCTGCCATACATTTGACCTTCCTACATTGTTAATGAGAAAACTATGGCCATTGGTGGCAACACTAATTGACTGCACTTATATTTAGTATTTAAATGCAGTCTTTATGTTGTTTAATCAGCTCTGAGGAAGCCCTGGAAGCAGGGTGAAACATAAGCTGTTTCATGCAGCGCAGATGCACTGCTGCCTTTGTCAATGGTACTGGTAATAAACTGTTTATGATTTAAACGAAGAACAGTTTGGTATTGCTATTTGAGTGGATGGTGTATGCATTCATACTTAAAATGTCAGATATACTAAATTGTTATTTGTTGCCCAAGTGTACCTTGTTGCACCTTCCTTAACTTCCCATCCCAATTCACCTTGTTTGGTGCTGTACTGAATACTCTATATTTATGCATACTGTAACTTGTAATTCTGCACATGTATATTTACTGCTATTCCACTCCTACTCTTATTACCTGGTGTGACATTTCGTTGTGTGTAAGTGCTACTGTACTTAATTCATAAAAAAATAACTAAAATAAATACTATCAACGAACGTGGCACGAAAAGTGTGCAAAAAAACAGTCTGACTTCAGTCACAACATTTTATTGTTTTGAAATTTTTTACAGATTTTACAGGGGCACTACAGCGCAGCACAGTAAGGGAACAGCTTTTTTTTGTGTCCCCCCCCCACTTAATTTCACTGCTTGGTTTCAGTATCCGCATGCTACCACCGGTCCCACGGCTGCTTACGCTCAACATTCAAGCTGTTCATCACATTCAAAGTTGCTCCTTATGATTCTACATGAAGAACAATTAGTGATGCAGGAAAATCACCTATCATAAGAGTGTTATTCTCCTTGACAGAATACCAATGTTTTCAAACAACATGAAGTATTGCTGTATTCTGACTATATGCAGTAAGCCCCAGCACTTGAACTGCTCCAGAGAGTAAAGGGTTAACTCTATGCAAAGGCATAGAACGTTGAGCTCGAGCTCGGTTTTCAAACCTCTGTCTGTGGTACTTTGAAGTCTAACTGTCAGATTTCTTACTCCTGTGCTTCGGTTCGGTAAAAGTTTGAATCGGTCGTTTTTTTCAACCGCAGTTCGTAATTTCTTCGGTATTCTTACCTCTGTCTCGGTAACAGTAAGCAGTTGTAGTAGGGTGGGTTTCAACACTGTACCAAGTGTGGGGAGGCCTTAGCTAAGGCTGATCCCCATCTCGTATGTGTTTATTGTCTGGGGTTTGACCACCTCAAGGTAGACTGTCAAATTCGTAAGAACTTTCCTAAGGCCACTCTAGAAAAACGTTTGAGTAAGCTGAAGGAAAGGGAGGCCGAGAAGTCTGCTGATCTGGATGGCCAGCCCGGTTCGGTTGGTACCAAACCTGAAGGGGTGCCTACTGACCTGGGCGATACCTCTTCGGGCAAAAGGACAGCCAACTCTGTGGAGTCAGTTCCGTCAAAGAGAAAGAGAAAATCAGCTAGTTCGGATCCAACAACTCATGTTCTGGCCGCTGAGGAAATAGCGAAAGTGATCTCTATAGTGCAATCGCTTTGCCCAGTTCCGACCGAACCAACATTGGTTCGGTCGGAAGTATTTGCTTCAGATATTGATCTGGAGGCATACTATGAGGACGAATGGGAGGAGGAGGAAGAGGATGAAGGAGGAGAGTTTGAAGGCCTAGATGAGCCAGTAGGGCCTGACATCTCCCCAGACAGGCCTTCCAGTGTTTCCCCTCCCAGGCTTTCTGAATCCCCCCTCCCACTTCTTGTTTTACAAGAAGGTGGCTGAGACTCTTCCGCTTCCTATGGAAGAGACTGATCAGGATCAGGAGGAGCATGATTATGTGGAAATGATAGATGTTCCAGAGTCAAAGAGAGTGTCTATCCCTTTGCACAAATCCCTGGGGAAACAGACACAGAAAATCATGCAATTTCCCACATCCATTCCTCCTATGGATAAAAAAAATGGACAGGAGGTATGCTTTGTCAGGCCCTAGCATGGAATTCATTTCAGCACATTGCAGCCATGTTGGGGTAGTGCAAGCTGCAGCTTGTGACAAGGCTAGTGCTCCCCTGGCATCTCACCCCTAGATAAGGATCCCAGGACAGTGGATGCCATGGCTAAGAAGCAGTACTTGGCATCCTCTTTGGGGCTCAGGCAATCAAATTATATGGCATATACAGTCAGGTACCAGAAGTCTATGTGGGATATGGTTCTGGAGCTGGCTAAGAATGCCCCTTCCCAGCTAGTCAAGGAGCTGGAGCAGATGGCTGTAGATGGTATAGAGGCATCCAAAGTGCAATTTTAATGCTGTTGTGGACTCGAATGATGTGCGTTCTAGAGTCATGGCTACATCCATCTCCATGAGGAGGTTTGCTTGGCTTAGATGTACCAACCTTTCACAGGATACCCAGACTAAGGCCATGGATTTCCCTATCACTGGTAATTCTCTGTTTGGGGAGCAAACAGAGAACTACATGAAGAAGATGGATGAGTATAACACCACCTATAGGAGTGCTGCAGCCAAGGAAAAGCAGGCCACTCCTCAGAAGCAGCAATTCAGGGCTGGTAGGGGCAGGCCTTTTCATAGGCCTTTCTACCAAGCTCGGGCCCCCTCCTCTTCTTTCCAGCAGAGAGGGTTCTTTAGGGGAAGAGGCAGGCGTGGGATGACCAGGACCCTGTCATCCAAGCAGTCTAAGCACCCAGCAAACAGACACCCTGAGGGGTCAGTCAGGGTCGCCTCTCCAGTTCCAGCAGGGGGCAGGTTGGCTCACTACTCCCACGCCTGGAAGTCTATTACTTCAGACAAATGGGTCCTGGAAGTAGTGAGCCAGGGACTTGCTCTCAGTTTCAAAAGGTTCACAAAAATGAGAGCAAGGTCCTTAAGTCCTCCCTCTCCCTTGGAGACAAAGGCCTTAAGAGGCAGAAGTCTCCTCTCTTCTGATATTCCCACAGAAAGTACCTCAGGTTCGAGTTGCCCTTAGGCCATTACCAATTCAGAGCTATGCCTTTCAGTCTAACATATGCTCCAAGGGTGTTCACCAAGTGTCTCGCAGTAGTGGTAGCATTCCTCAGGAGACGGGGCATCCTTCTGTTCCCATACCTGGAAGACTGGCTCCTAGTGGGCCAGTCCTCAGACCAAGTCAAGTCAGCCTTAGAGGCCACTCAAAAGCTTCTAGACTCCTTGGGCTTCATTCTGAGCCTAGAAAAGTCTGTTCTGGAACCAGACCAGCTTCTCACTTTCAGAGGGGTGGAACTAGACATTATTCAGGCAAGAGCATTTCTCCCTCTCTCAAGGGTTTGGTCCCTTGTCACTGTGGCTTTCTCTATTCGTCCTCTAGTTTCTCATCCAGCCACTTTCTACAGTTGCTGGGTCACATGGAAGCATCCACAGCAGTGGTCCAGGGAGCAAGGTTTCAGATGAGAGATATTCAGTTTCATCTCAGATCTTATTGGTCTCAGAAAAAAGATCATCTCTCCAAATTGGTTCCTGTGTCTCAAATCCTAGTTCAGGCCCTCCAGTGGTGGCTGGAGGAGTACAATCTTCAACAAGGTGTCCCCTTTATCAATCAGGCTCCTTCAGTGATTCGCACCACAGATGCCTCTTTAATGGGGGGGGGGGGCTCACCTAGATCAGCTTACAGCTCAGGGACCTGGTCTTACCAGGAGTCTCTTCTACACATAAACCTTCTTGAACTGAGAGCTGTCTTTCTAGCACTTCAGACATTCTCAACTGCTGTCCAGGGAAAAGTGGTGCAGATCACGACAGACAATACCACAACTATGTGGTACATCAACAAATAGGGAGGCACTTGGTCCTCGGCCTTGTGCACAGAGGCCATGAAAATATGGTCTCTAGCTTATTCCCTTCAGGCTTCTCTGATGGCTGTGCATCTCCCAGGGAAGGACACCATTTTAGCAGATGCTCAGCAGGATTTTTCCAGGGTCACCACGAATGGACCCTGAATCCTCTAATTCTTCAGGTCATCTTCAAGAGGTGGGGCACTCCAGAGATAGGATCTCTTTGCAGCCCCGGACAATCACCAACTTCCTCTTTTTTGCTGCAGACCACCTCTTCTTGGTGCTGTCCCTCAGGATGCTCTTTTGTTGGATTGGACAAGCAGGTTTCTCAGTGCATTTTCTCCTTTTCCTCTGATATTCAAGGTCCTGATCAAGATCAGGTCTCAGCCTAGCAAGGCAATTCTAGTGGCTCCAGACTGGGCCAGACAGCTTTGGTACCCCTTCTGTTGTCACTGTCAGTGACAATGCCTCTGTGTCTTCCCAGACAGTTCAATCTCCTTACGTCCAGTTAGGGGAGGATTCTTTACCCCAACCTTCAGACTCTCAGGCTCAAAGCCTGGCTCTTGGAGAGCTAGAATATGCAAGCCTGCATCTTTCCCAATCAGTCTTGGACATTTTACAGGTTAGCAGAAAACCTGCTACTAGAGAGACTTACAACTCCAAATGGAAAATATTTGGGTTTTGGTGTTCCCAGAAGCATGTATTGCCAGAGCTGGCTAATACTGATACTGGTTTGGACTATTTGGTGCATCTTAACAGTTTAGGCCTCCGGCCTACTACTCTCATGGTACATTTGGCAGCTGTGTCTGCCTTCCTTTCTGCTGGCAAGGGCTCTTCCCTGGCATCTCATCCAGTTTCCAAGACATTTTTCAAGGGCCTGGTACAGTTAACTCCTCCCTTTTGGGAGCCTACCCTCCTTGGGACCTGAATATCTGTATTGCACAGCTTATGCAGCCACTTTTGAGCCTCTACCTTCAGCTGAGCTAAAGTATTTGACTTGGAAAATTGTATTCCTGGTAGCCATTACCTCTGACAAGAGAATCAGTGAATTACAGGCTTTATCAGTGGAACCTGATTTCATTTCATTTCACAGGGATAAGGTGATCCTTCGAACCAACAGAAAGTTTCTTCCCAAAGTGCTATCAGACTTCCATTTGAATCAGTATATGTCATTACCTGTAGTTTTCACTGACCATTCTTCCTCTGGGGAGAGAAGATTACACAGTCTTGCTGTAAAGATGGCTGTTAGTTACTATACAGAACACACTAAGGCCCATAGAAATGGCTGTTCTCAGTTGTTTCTCACTTATGGGGAAGAGGGAAAGGGCAAACCTGCCACCAAGAGAACTATTGCCAGGTGGATTGTCTCCTGTATCTAGTTCTGCCATTCAAAGTTGGGGAAAAAGCCTCCATCAGGTCTGAGGGCTCACTCCACTAGAGATACAGCTGCTTCGGTTGCAGCAGCTGGAGACATACCATTAATGGAAATCTGTAAAACAGCCACTTGGAAAACTGTTCACACATTCACCAAGCACTACTCTCTGGACATTCGATCAAGAAGTGATGCTAGGTTTGGCACAGCTGTGCTGCAGAACTTGTTCCCAAGATAGGTTCTGTGACTTCCTCCTCCAGGGGGGTGCTGTTTGGTAGTCTGCATATAGTCAGAATACAGCAAGCCTTAATTTTGTTTGAAGAAAAAATACTCATCATAGTAATGTTGTTTCTTCTAATGGAATCTTGCTGTATTCTGACCTCCCTCCCTGCCTCCCCTCCTGGAACGTAGTCGTTTTGGGATGTGGTCTGGCAGGCACAGTGCTGCACCCCAGATGTGTACTTGGCATGCCCTATCTTTCCAGGGGTTTTTATTATCAATGTTTTGATTGTTTTCCCTACCTGCTTACATTCTTTTTGGGGTTCTCGACTTGAGTCTTTTGACCCTAAAAATCTGTTTGGTGTCTGTTGGCATTAACAATTTTAGAAACAATTTCTAACTAGTAAGTTAGTTAGTTTAGTGCTCATAAGAATCTGAGGGTTAGACTTCAGAGTACCACAGACAGAGGTTTGAAAACAGAGCTTGAGCTCAACGTTCTATGCCTTTGCATAGCGTTAACCCTTTACTCTCCGGAACAGTTCAAGTGCTGGGGCTAACTGCATATAGTCAGAATACAGCAAGACTCCATTAGAAGAAACAACATTACTATGGTGAGTAATTTTTTCATCTTTCACATACTTGAACCCAGCTATTTAGGGAATTGCCATTTTCATATTTTTGACAAAGGATCGTAAAAGGGTTATGGTGGCATAGCTACTTTGATCAACTTTATAAGGATAAATGTATCAATATGTTTTCCCAAAATTTATTTAACCAGGATAGCCCAGGTGAGATGCAACACCTTGTTTCCTGCAAGGTCCTGCTTCTACCAATATTTGCAGCTGGCTAGTTGGATTGGACCATCAAGAGGGTAAGTGACTTGCCCAAGGACACACAGTGAGTGTTTAGCTGTAGCAACCTGCCATCTCCCAGTTACCAAGCTGGTACTCTAACTACTAAACCACACTGCATCTGAGGTATGGCAATATATATTGTAACACAGTTCTATGGTTAAATGTTTACTGATGTATACTAACTCTCATGAGACGAGGTTTTGGTTGCCAGCTGATCAGACATCCCCCCACTTAAAGATCAGCCGACTGGAACCCTCCACCTAGCTGACTGCTCTTTCGTCCACCATGCTGCACTTGTGTTGCTCTTTTGGTCCTTACCTGACAGTGTTTGTTGATCATTCCTGCCGCTCTTTGCATGTGTCTGGTGCCATCGCTCGCTAACCCAATCACCTATGTGTCGCTCTGCCACCAGAGCTTTAGAACCGGAGACCTTCCCTCTCTGGTTCTCTCTTGGACTGTGCCACCACCAGCTCAGTGCTCTGCTTACTAACGCCCTGAAGGAACTTGCTCCCAACTCTGAGAGCCATCCTAGCTCACTGCTGCCGTGCTCTTCCTGGCAGTATTCAACACATTGCTCCCTAGCTCAGTTCAAGACCCACAGTTCACCTCTTTCAGGACATGGTGCAACTACAGGTGGATCCAGCCCTGGGACCCTGCTCTCCGGCTTCATGTGAGCACTGTGCTGGGCACCCATACTAACATTTTTATATATGACTTGCAGGTGGACCTTGCCTGTAGGATCTTGCTCCCTGGCTCAATCTGAGCCCCATACTTGCCGTTTGTACCGGGCTTGCTCTTAAGAAAATCTGCAGGTGGACACTGCCTCTGAAACCTTTCTCCATGGCTCAGTCTAAGCCCTACTTGCCACTTCTACTGGGTCTGTTCTTTAAAATCCTGCAGGTGGATCCTGCCTCCAGGATCTTGCTCCCTGGCTCAGTCTCAGCCCCAACTTGCTACCATACTGCACTTGCTATTTAAAAACCTGCACATGGACCCTGCCTCCAGGACCTTGTTCCCTGGCTCACCCTAAGCCATTCTACGTTCCAGACCTTGCACCCCTCTGCAGCAGCTAGCCTGCTCTACAGCTGGGACCTTGCTCCCACTTTCTATCTGACCTCCCTGAGATCACGCCTTGTCAAGCCATCCCTGCTAATCGCAGGCTGCCTTATTCCTGCCCACGCTGAGGGAACCCTACTACCTTACAGCCTCCCATCTGTGCCTTGGGACCTGGCTCCTTCAACTAATCAGAGCTAGTCCAGTGCCACCAATCAGACTTGCAATTCAGTACTTTTGTGTTCCTACTACCTCATGGCCCTCTCGAGTACTAAAGCAGTAGTCCGCTCTTGCTCCAGTTTTAGTATGTTAGGATCAGCTGTGAACAGGAGCACCTTCTGTTAGAGAATGAAGACCAGGGGTCAGTTCCTTCTCAACCAACACTTAAGAAAGCCATGCCAAATCCAATATCAAATATAAAGACTGTACTGCAGTGAAACTGATCTCCGTCCAGAAAGAACTCAAGGTTCCATTTCAGCCATAGATAAGCAAAAGGGCCTCTTTGACTTTTATGCTGAGCATGAGCAGAGGCAGGCATGGCAAAGGCTGTTACAAGTTGAACAAGAGAGTCACGACTTAGAACTACACCTCTGTGTGACTGAAAATCGTTTACCCAAAATTCCAACTGTGTGTTATCTGAGTGGCTGAGTGTTCGATATCTAAGGGAAACAAAAACCAAAACAAAAAACAAAACCAAAATACAACCTCAATACCCTATTGTATCTATCCTTCTAACAGGACTACATAGTGCATTGTGTAGTAGGAGGCTGCTGCCTAGTAACAGCAGAGACTGCTGGGAGTTGTAGTTCCCTTCAGCTATAAAGGGGAGCTACAACCAGTAAAAGGAGTCTTTTTTAGTTGTTTTAAGGACTCGTTTTAATGCGGGAGGGGTTGGGAATGGTTCATACATGGGTCTCTAGTCTGCCAGTATATTTTTTAGCAGAGGTACTTTTTAGGCAAATTACCTCCATTTTGTACACAGTGCACAAGGCGACTAGAGTTTCCAGGTGTAGTGGGATAAAAGTTTGGCCCCTGTGAGCACAGTCGAGCTTGAGCAAAGGTGGGCATGGCAGAAACAAGTGTCTGCCATGTCAGCCGGAAAAGCCGGGGAGTCAGGCCAGAAACCTTTCATTTAGGTAAGGAGACATCATGGTACTTAGCAATGACATCCGTGGCAGTATCAATGGAGGGTTGGGTTAAATGCACCGCACATCATATGTATGGATTACATTCTGAAGTTACAGCAGATCAGTGCAATAAATACAAAACTATTATGAATTTGCAACTGGAGGACTTCTGGTGACATCGTCTACCTGATGGCTGCTTAGGGGGAGAGCTCCGACACCCGACAAGCCTTCCATCCTCGCCTAATCTAACAAACTTAAAGTTTTAGGAGTACTTTCTTTTTTGCGAGGTATGGCTTTGCACAAACACAAAGGGGGACAGAATAAATTTGAATTACTCCCAACTGAAGAAGACGTTTCTGCCACGGAGATGTCTGGACTCTGGGACCTCAGAGATACAGCAGGCCACTCGATCTTCCTCCGACAAAATCTACAAAGAAAAACATGGCCAACAAACTAGGTATTATTCTTACCGAGGTCGAAGAATTCAAAGCGGAATTTCAATTTTTCCAAGACAATGGCTGAAGTACGTTCTGATCAAACAAGCCTTGAAACTAAAGTCATCATGTTGGAGGAGACTACTATTACTCAGGCTGACCGGGTGTCGCAGTTACAAAGCACCATGGCACAGGTGATTAAAGTCTGCCAGCAAACTGTTGAGCATCAGGAGGACACGAAAAACTGGCACCACAGAAAAAATATTAGACTACTGTATTAGAATCTATGCTGTACCGAAAATAATGAAAGAACGGACATTATGGAGTTTACTGAATCTTTGTTACACACCTCCCCTACTTCAGACTCAGATTTCCAGCTCGAGATAGTGTGTGTGCACTGGGCCCCAAGCCTACTAGTCCGACTACTCAACTGACATCAATAATAGTTAGATTCCTCAGATATCAACCCAAAGAACTACTGCTGAGGAAAGCTTGGGCACAAGGCAAAGTTTTTTATGGGGACATCCAGATCTTTCTAGATAATGACTATGCTCCCTTGACCATGCAGCAACGCCGGGAGTATAGTCCTCTCTTTGCCACTCTCAGACAGAGCAAACTGACGTTCCGGACACCATATCCCGCCCGGTTAATCGTTCCCTTAAGACCAGCAGAGCTATGATTCGGCAGCAGAAGTGGCAACAGATTTAAAGAAGAGGGGCTATGTCCTACCTTCTTGAGCAGCACTACCACAGAGACCCTCTGCGTGACAATCTGCAGGCCAATCAAATCTACAAAACCCTATAACTCAGCACTCTACTCTGGAGGCCTTGAAGAAAATCCTGCAACAGTTTGCTGCCTGAGACACATGGCTGGGAGCGACCATCATAAGGTGTGGTTCACACTCATTATGGGAAGGGTAACAGGAGAAACAGGTACCAGGGTGATCTATTTTAAGGGAGCGGACTTTAAAAGGATGGGGGAAATTTTGGTTGAGCATCTGGTGGGAATTCAGACATGTATGAGTGCCAGCCAAAAATGGAATATCATTAAGAAAGGGCTGGCAGAGGCTACTGAGACCTGCACTAGGACACGGAACAAGAAGGGGAAAGCAAAGAAGCCAAGCTGGCTGACTCAGGAGGTAATGGAAGGGGTGAAGGCCAAGAGAAAAGCATTCCGGAGGCTTAGGAAATCGGGAGGGAAAGGGGACAAAGATGAGTACATGCAGAAGTCCAGGGAGGTTACCAGGCTAGTCAGAATGGCCAAGGCTTCCAGAGAGCTGAGACTGGCACAGGGAATCAAGGAAGAGGAAAAGGACTTTTTCAGATACACTGGCGAGAGAGAAAAGAAACAAAGACCAGATTGTGAGGATTAAGAAAGATGGGGAGTGGGTGGAGAAGGGGGAGGACCAAGCAGAGGCACTCAAAGAGTACTTCTGCTCTGTGTTTACGAAGGAAAGAGGGGAGCAGATACCTCATGGGAAGGGTGGAGTGGGCAGATGGGGTGACTGCGATGCATGCCACAGGACTGGAGGATGGGCCATGTGGTGCCCATTCATATAAGTGGCCCGAAGGATGGTCCACGCAACTACAGACCAGTGAGTCTCACTTCAATTGTGGTGAAACTCATGGAGTCAATCCTAAAAGAAAGGCTGGTGACTTTTCTGGAAGACAATGGGCTCCAAGACGGCCATCAGCACGGTTTTGTATTGGACAGATCCTGCCAGATGAACCTAGTCGAGTACTATGACTGGGTTACCAGGGAATTAGACAGGGGCCATGCAGTGGACGTCCCATATTTGGACTTCAGCAAGGCCTTTGACTCAGTGCTGCATGGAAGGCCAGGGGGAAAACTGGAATACACTGGGGTGGGGACAAAAATGGGCAACTGGAAACCAACTGGCTGAGGGGTAGGCAGCAAAGGGTGGTGGTGGTGGTAGTGGGGAACGCTCATCACCAAGGGACGTTACAAGTGGGGTGCCCCAGGGTTCAGTAGTGGGACGGGTGCTGTTCAGGATATTCATAGCTGATATCACAAACGGTATCTGGAGTAGAATCAGTCTGTTCGCAGACGATACTAAGATCGGTGCACTGGTAGATGACATAGAGGGGTGGAGGGGGCTGCAGGAAGACTTGACCAAACTGCAGGAATGGTCAGAGACATGGCAGTTGGGGTTCAATGCCAAGAAGTGCAAGGTACTGCACTCCGGAGTAAGGAACCAGGGGAGGAAATATCAGTTGGAAGGGCTACAGCTGGAAAGCAGAGTGGAGGAAAAGGATCTAGGGTACTAATAACGGGAGTATGAACCACTCAGCTCAGTGCAGGAAGGCGGCAGCAAAGGCAAACAAGATGCTGGGTGCATAGCAAGGGAATCTTCTCTAGGCACAGAGAAGTAATCCTGCCTTTGTACAGGTCAGTGGTCAGGCCACACCTGGAATACTGTATGCAGTACTAGCGTCCATTCCTGAAGAGGGACATCAGACTGCTGGAGGGGGTGCAGTGTAGGGCAATGAAGATGATACAGGGACTTGAGGGAAAATCCTATGAGGAGAGACTGGAAGAGCTACAAATGTATTCCCTGGAAGAGAGGAGGGATAGGGGGAATATGATCAAAACTTTTAAGTACCTAAAGGGTATTAGCAGGATTAATACAGAAGGGGTTCTTCAGATCAGAAGGGGGAGGGACACGAGAGGGCATCAGCTGAGATTGGAAGGGGGGGATTCAGGAGGAAAATCAGGAGATGCTTTTTCACAGAAAGGGTGGCAGATAAGTGAAACACTCTGCCTGAGGAGGTGGTATCATGTAGAGCGGTGGGAGGATTTAAGAGGGTGGGACAGAGTGAGGGGTGGGGGTGGTTATGAGAAAGGGGTGGGTGGGCAGCTGCAAGTTGAGGGGCTAACTGCAAAATCGAGCAGACTTGATAGACTGTGAGGCCTGCTTCTGCTGGCATTTCGTATGTTCATATGTAACTACCATGGTGGACACTGATTTTACCCTTATGGCGTGAGCAGCTTGCAATACCTTAGGGCTCTGAGGTTTGCTCCTTTGGGGGAGAGGGTCATGACTGGATCTTGTTCCTGGCAGGCCCTCTCCCCTGGCAGGGGGGTTGGGGGACATTCTGGATCTGAACAGTGGACTCCTCCTTTCACCCTTTCTCTGTGCGGCCCAGTCTGCCCATTTCTGCCTTACTGGAGATTTTAATTTCCTATAGGAGCACATAATAACAGACACCTGCACCTTCCAGTGTTGCCTTAGGATCCGCCTAGGAGGGGTTTGGGAACAGTGGGGTAGGCCGACTGGGGAAACCCTAACGGCGACCTGGATTTCCACCTTTAAGTGCCTTCCTCTACCTTTTTCTTCCCCTTTCTTGGTTGTCACAGCTGGAGACAGAAGTATACACCACCCTGGAGGATGGAGGCATGAACGGACACCTGGAGGGGTAATCACCATACAGATCCTACTAGGAGGATAACTAACCTTGATCCCTTGCTGGTTGCAAGGAGTTTGATAACTTTAGTCAGCTTCGAAGGAAAATTAGGCTAGATCCCCCATGGGCAGTACTCTGTAATTTGCTCCTTATTAGTAGTTTTTATATCGATGGGCAGTGCTGTAGGAGGCTATGAGGCGACAAATTTTCTCTACTTGGTAGGGCCGCAATTGCTACGGGTCTGGGGATGGTGCGTTCCTCCCTCTCTCGCCTCTCGGTTTGGGGTGGGGGCATGGCCAGGGAATGGGGTTCAGGCTTTACCCTAGACTGATGGGTTTGTTACTGTATCATCCCTTGTGGTACCCTCCTACCCAACTGGAATGATTTGCTGACCCCCTGGACATCGACACCTGGTCGGCAGTTAATTCCATGGACAGTGATGCTGGGATTTACTTTTCTGCATCTCAGCTGACTGTTTTTGACTTGGCATTTAAATCTTTATTCTCGGACTAACCATGTGGTCCAGGTCTCTTCACTATTTGGTCGGGATACCAGCCAAAGTACTTTAAATAATTCTAACAGCCACCAATACAAACTTTTATTATGTGGCATTTATTGGTTGCAACTCATCGTTTCCTGGTTAGGACTCAGAAATTTTAGACAGCCATTGTCTTTCGCAGCATATTTTGGGACATATAGCTTGTCGTTGAGGCACAGGTCAGGAAGCATAGGAAAACCAGGAGCAGTTGTAGAATTCACCAAAAATATTTATTTGTACTAGCAGCAACATAAAAACAATAAACTTGTTCAGTATAACTATTTACAAAGGCAAAATAAAATGGAGAAGATCCATCAGAGTTTTCCTTCATTCTCTGTGTCAAACTTGCAAGCAACTGCAGCTCTGTCTTATGAGTCCTTCCAACTCCCCCCCCCCCCATTCTTAACTAGCATCTTCCAAAGTGTTCTTGTATGTTTCAGGCAGGTGCTGGCAGGAACACGGTGTGCCTGAGCTGAGGCCCCTTTTTCACAGCTCTTCTGCAAAAGGCTTAAAAATTGCACTCGGGTAACCTCTTGAGTTTCCAATAGCTTTTTGCAATCATCTCAAATTATATACATTTCAAAAATTAACACTATATCATTTCTAAACAAAGGGATCCCAATATCAGTTACATTTCCACATAATGATTTGCATATATTTTTATATCAGCAGACATGTAAGGGAGAAAAAGACAAACAGCAAGGGAAGACTGAGAGATGTCAAGAGGCAAAGAATTGCGAGACTGTCGTAGTGATCAAATCCTAGGTCTCACAGGAAAATTCTGGTTGCACAACCAGACAGACAAGAGACAGGAAAAGGAAAAAACAGATCCTTGCATTTAAACACTTTCCCCATAACAACTAGGACAGGGTCCTATCCTACCCTGTCACATAGCTATATATCTCAACTGGCTTCTTTCTGATTATACCATGATTACCCAGGAGCACCCTGTGTTTTATTTACTACAGAGTATATTCGGTCACCATACCTCCTGGGATTTGACAAGGGACAATTTTCCCTTTTCATACTTTTATGTGTACCCCCCTGCCAATAATTAAACCTAGACATCGGGGTTGGGGGGGGCTAAGATTTTTAAGCGACTGGATGGTGTCGATAATTTTGTTTTGTTTTTTTCCACTGTCACACCCTCTTTCCCATACCTGCTATTGTTTTCCCTAATATTTCAACCCTCCTTCCCCCCATTTGCGAGGTTACTAGTTCCTCGCAGGAGCCTGATGTCTTTTTGGAGTCGTTTATCTCCCAAGGTGGTCAATGGTACTGCCACCCAAGGGGGAGCTATATTTAGCACCCCTCCTCTTGGAAGTCTAGTTAGTACTGTTTAGGACTTGTGTGGGTGGGTGGGTCCTTACACTTGCTCCTCCACCCTGTTTATCTTTTTGGCACAGTTGGCCATTACAACTGCTAAACCTCAGCTTATCACTTAGACATAAAGTTATTTTCCTTAGTTCGATGTTTTTATGTTGTAAGCAGTTTTGTCCTATTTATGGGCTTTATATGTGGTACATACAGGAAAGCTCATAGCTATTATGTTCATAGCACAATTTTTCTCATATTATTATACAGGACATGGTTTCTGAATTATAGTGCTCTACTGTGGGGGGGGGGTCTCCAGGTATTGATGTCAGTGCAGGTGCTGAGAGAGGCAGGGGAACCAGCAATAGTAAATCAGACTACAGGACTCTCATGAGTGCCAAATTCAAAATTATATCCCATAATGTCAATGGACTGACTGGACCTGTCAAACGGTATAGAACCCTGACTGCCCTTAAAAAACTCAAACTGGACATCTTACTTCTCCAAGATACACACTTATCTACTCCAGAACGTCAGAAATTACTAAAATTTGGTTTTCCCCCAAGTTATTGATTCCACTTATAAACACGGGAGACGTAGGGGGGGCAGTGGTTCTGATTCCCAAAACTTCACAGTTTGTTTTAATGGATCATTACACTGATAAAGAGGGACACTTGGCATTGGTATTGGGCACTATTCATGGGCAACAGGTGACTGTATGCCACCTATATGCGCCTCCAAGTAGTGATGCCTCCTCCATTCAAAGACGGATGGACATAATTGTCACAAATAAAAAGGGAGCGCTTTATTACAGGCGTGGATCTAAACTGCCTCTTAAATCCAGCTTTGGTCACTTCTGCCTTCCGAGTGCTGACATCCTCCTCAGGACAGAGGCATCTCCGGCGCCTTTTCCAGGAGGTGGGGCTGGTGGATGCCTGGCACCACTTACACCCCAATGTCAGACAATTTACTTTTTAGTCTCATGCACATAAACACTATTCCCGGTTGGACTAGTTTTGTGTTAACAGAGAACATTCTGACTTGGTTTCTAGCACTGAGATTGACAATATCTACCTCTCTGACCACGCTCCAATGCATTTGGAGTTAGACATTAAACAGCAGCGTAAGAACACACTTTGTCGTTTTAATAACTCACTTTTGCTTGACCCATCTTTTTTAACCCTACTAAAGGATCTTATTCTGGGCATACTCAATGATAATGCATCTGCAAATGTTTCTCAATTTCTTTGGGACACTTAAAAGATGATCCTGCAGGGCCATATTATTGCATATTGTGCCCATAAGAAGAGGCAATTGGAGGCACGCTTGAGGGAATTACATGAGCAGCTCAAGTCCCTTCAGCTTGCCAATATGCAGGGAGACCAATCGCTAACTCAGCAGATACTCCATGCTGAATGCGAAATACAAAAAATATTAACCAATACAATGGAGCAAGCACTGATATGGCTTCACCAGAAATACTATGCGGGAGGTGCCCGGGCATCAAAAATCTTGGCCTACTGCCTTAGGAAGCAAAGCCAGATGGTTTCTGTCCTTACAACTGAGGACGCCCAGACAGGCAGTATGGCCACAACTACCTCTCAATACTTCAAGTTTTCTACAACTACTATTCTCAGTTGTATACGGAAGCCACACCTCCATCTCCGGAGGCTGTGTCACTCAATTTTTGGAAAGATTACAGCTCCCAACATTAGAGGCCTCTCACAAGGCATCTTTACTTCGGCCCATAACTGAACAGGAATTAATAGTTACAATTCAAAATTTGAAGAAAGAGAAAAGCCCTGGCCCCGATGGCTATGTGGCTGAGTTTTATAAAGCTGTCCTGGAGCTAATAAAGACCCCCCCACCGAATGCCCTCCAGGAAAGCCATGACACTGTCACATATCCTATTTCGTGGCAGAAGGCTATGATTTCAGCCATCTTAAAACCTCATAAACACTCCCATATGTGTGATTCATTTCGGCCCATCTCAGTGCTGAATCAAGATTATAAACTTTACACTAGTATACTTGCCCATCGCTTGGATTCCATCCTCCCCACATTAATACATCCCAACCAATCAGGGTTTATTAAGTCCAGGCAAACCATGGACAACATTAAAAGGACCACATACCTACTTAATTATGCCCACCTTACTAAAACCCCATTGTTGAAGTAGCATCCACTTCAACTAATCTCTTCGCTGGACTATAATGCCTTTACCTTACAGGAATATTAAACCATGTATGTTGTTGTATCTGGTATAAATTTTTACTGACTTGCTACCCTATTGCTATGTATACCCTTACCGACTGTCTTTTACCTGAACCTAAATGTATTTTTACTTATCCTGTCTATTGCAGGCCTAACTGCACTGTTGTACTCTTGCATCTACTGTCTATTTGTCTGTATATAAATGCATTGTTACTTGACTTGTGTAATGCAGGTCCACTTTGTAAATGAGCTTGCTCAATGGTGTTCACCTGGATAAATAAAGAATTTGATTGATTGATTGGTTAATGTCACAAACCCACTCAGCAGGTCAGGCCCTCTACTCCCAAAGTGCCAACCTCCGAGCGCAGTCTTGTGAACAGTTTAACAGAACAAGGTAAACCTGTTGTCTGTTTTGTGAGTTCGGATCAACCTTTGGTCTCAAGTCTTGGAGGGATTCAAACTGTTAACCTCTTGCTAGCGAACCAAATGTATAGGCTCAGATATTTATGTCTTCGGGGGGCCAGATATCTTTGCCTACAGGCACATACAGGGTATACAGAGATGAACCCTTAAAAACTTTAATAAAGACCTCAGATTTAAAACGCTTCTATTTCCAGTTTGGTATCCCCATTCAAGCTTATGTCTATTATCTGCTTTAACCATATACTTTTCTTACAGCTAAAAGAAATTCAAAGACAGACCAAGCATGCTTTAAAAAGAGTTTTATTACAATAGATTAAAATATGTAAAACACAACAATACAGAACTGTTATATCACAAGACATACAAATATTTTAAAAGAACAAGGTTTAAACAGTGCAAATTCCTACTTACAGTACTTAGATTTGACTCTCTTTCTAAATACTTGTTTACAGTGCTCACTGATGTTTCTTGGTCAGAGTCTAGGTAAAAAAGTATGTCTGAAGTAAAACAGAATAATCCTTAAACAAACTATTTGCCAACCCCTTTTGTGTGAGGTCATCTAGCTCCTCCGTCAGATTATATATATAAAAAAATATATATCTTATACAAAAACAGGATGTCTTTTCAAAGTATTATATTCTGCAACGTCAGCATAATTCATGTCCTTCAAATGACGCTTCGTTGATCTCATAATAAGCTTCCTCCTTCCAGGACATGACAGCATCTTTATGATTTTCGCACTCCTATGTCATAAGCTGGGTTTCCTCCAACGCTCATAAAATGGATATGATCTTCCATCTTAGCAACTACAGCTGTAATTAACTCAGAAAAACAGGAGGTCCTTGATTAAGGCCTTCCATATAACACATTGTCTCTAAAACTGTGTGTAATCACATGCTGTTTTCAGCATTTTTCTCATGGCTTTCATCTCAGCTGAAACCTGGGGTGAGTGAGGTCATTCTAAGAGCACCAGATTTTTCAGCAGAGACAACAAGTAATACATTTTTATATTTAAAACAAAATGATATAGCACTCAGAACTGGCTGTCCACGTCACAGTTAATACTCAGTTTAGATGCCCAGAAGGCATTTGATAGAGTGTCCTGGCTTTTCCTGTGGCATACCTTATTAAAATTTGGCTTCCCGCAGGAATTCTTAAATAATATTCAAGGTTTATATTCCAATCTTGAAGCCACTGTTAAAGTTAATGGATCTCATTCCCCTTGTTTTCCCCTGTCCAGGGGCACCAGGCAGGGTTGCCCCCTCTTCCCATACCTGTTTGCCCTATACGCTGAGCCCATAGCTCAATTTCTACACCAATCGTCCCAGATCCAGGATTATTTGGTGGGAGAGCACCTCCATAAATTAGCATATTATGCTGACGATTTACTGGTTTATATCACTAACCCAGATTCCTCATTATTGGCTCTGGAGCACTGTCTCCAGACGGTTGAATGAGTTTCTGGATACAAGATTAATCCACACAAAACAGAAGTCTTAATGGTACAATGCACACCTTCCACATTCTTAAGGCTATGATATCCTTATAAGTGGGATCAGGCTCACATTAGATATCTAGGTATCAAACACCTGATACAATGAAAGTGGTCACCCAAAATTATAATTCTCTATTTGCCCAAGTTAAAACTGATTTACAAACTTGGAACCATCTCTCCATTTCCATAATCAGCAGATTGCAAACCATTCAGATGAATGTCTTGCCCAGGATACTTTATCTTCTACAAAATATTCCCTATGTGCCTTCTAGTGGAGAATTTAGTAGATGGGACAGGGCCATTTCCTCTTTTCTTTGGCAAGGGAAATGCCCTGGGATTACACCTGGGGAAACTCCACTTGCCCAAGGCCAGGGGAGGCTTAGCTCTTCCCCATTTTCAAAAATACACCCTAACAGCCCTTCTTCACCACATGATCGTTTGGCTCCACCCTCAGACACAGACCCTTGTGTGGGTTCACACAGAACAAACCATATCTCCATCTCCTCTAGATGCCACTACACTGTTTCAACTGAATAGCTCGGATGCCATCCAAGAATCCTCCCTTTTTACAGCAGACTTGTTACACCACTGGAGGGCCTTTCCTAAAAAAACAGAAAACATCGGTGCTGGTGGTGGTGGGGGGCTGAGTGGATTGGGATTCCAGTCCCGGATCTATGTTTCCTCCCAGCAAAGCTGGTTCATAGGTTCTGAGGATGGCCACAGAGTGGTCTTGTCCATGCCTATCAGTTTTATCATATTGGGGTCTTCAAGACCTTTTTGCAATTCCAAGTAGACAAGCTCAAACAATGTCTGTATGGTAATTCTATCTCGAGTGGTGTGTCCCTAAGTTATTGTACTGGATGGCTCTACATGTGTTTTCTTCTAGTACTGTGGAACCTGAGTGGTTTCTCCTATAATCTGTGTGTATTGGACTGCAAAGTTTTAAATAAAGTTTACAAAAAAAAAAGACCTTTTCACAATTACAAGCCGAGTACGCCCTTACTTGAAATGATCACTAACGATATATACAGATTCGTCACTACCTGGGGAGTACTCTTGGCCTTCATATTTACCCTCAAGTGTTTGCCCCAATTTTCCAATTACTTACACAGGTGCAACTGGAGGCCCTCCCAGCCCATCTTATCTCACACTACTATCACGCACTCTCAGACATCCAGACTAACCTTATGGACGTGATACAAACGAACTGGGAGACGGAACTCTCAACTGATATGCCTCCTGAGAACTGGTGACAGATTTGGATCCATCAACACCAAACAACTGGCTCTGACAGTTGGCGAGAATATGGTTGGAAGGTGGTATCCCGCTACTTTCGTAACCCACAAATCACTGCTAAGTTTCACTCGTCGCAGGATTCTTCCTGTTGGAGGAAATGCAACTGTGAAGTGTCTACTCACACTCATATTTTCTGGTTATGTCCCATACTAGCCTCATTCTGGCAGGCAGTCGGACTGGCCATAGGAGAGATATTCCCTGATTTAGGGCCCTTGACACCTGAGATAGCAATTTTATAACATTTTCCTCCCCACTTCAAACAGAAGCATCATCTTTATCTCCTCAACATCTTATTAGTAGTAACTAAGAAAGTGCCGACCGACTGTGGTTACAACCCGTTTCCCCAAAAATAAAACAATCGGAAGATACTATTTATGAGATTTATCACATGGAAAGCATGACTGCGTGATTACAGGACAGAGTAACTCTTATGATAAACAGATGAACAATTTATTTTTTGTAAGTTACTAACCATAGACCAGACATAATACCCTAATGAGCCTAAAGACTTGGCAAGATGGGGCAGGGACAGGTTGGTCCTTTCATGGGTAGCCTTTTAGATATATATCAGGTGTAAGAGGGATCCCTCCTCTCTCTCTCATGCTGTTTTCTACGCTGGAGCCCTCTCCCATACCCCCCCCCCAGGCATCTAAGAAAAATGTCAGGTGTATGACACAACTGTCCTAAACCTTCGTATATGATGATGCTGTGCCTACATTGATAATATGTAAGATTGTATGTGCCACCTAAACATTTAATAAATATTAACGTTTTAAAAAAAGAATTTGCAACCTGAAATAAACATACTGAAGGAAAGACTTGAGTGTAATGACTACATTAAGGAAATGGAGCACTTTATATCAAGCACTAGATCTCTTCTGCATGCTTGGCAGGCTAATCTAGTGGAAGATAGAGAAATATGTACTAGCATACGTGGTACCCATGTAACAATAAGAGATAAGCGCAAAAGGAACCTCAGTGATGACTCAGAAGGGAAGGAGAGTGAGGGGGAGGAGCCATGGTGTACAGTTAAACCAAGTGGAGGCAGAAGAGGGAACATCAGTTAGATCTGACCAACAAATTTAAAGCACTGGCAGACAAAGACCACATGGTACAAGAATCAACTGGAGAAAAGTGTCAGGATACAGTACAGGGACCTACTAATTATACTGGATACGATGGGAATGAGTTGTATAATGTGAGGATGAGGCAAAATACGACAGGTGACAGACTGGATTAAAGAACAACTGCATTAGACATAGCAGGGGCTTCTGAAGCCCGAGCAATATTGCTCGTAGCAAGTGATGGCAGTATACTAAGTCCCAGCAAAATATCTAGGGAACTGCAACTAACACTGGAAGATAGAGGACTGCTTTGATCATTGCTAGAAGGGAACAAAATAACCATGCACGCCTCTAGCAACTACAAAATCAGGAGTTACAGTGTAGCAAATGGTGACTCGGAAACCCACACAGAGATGTCGTTACCACACATGGGAATTAGCAAAAGAGAAATAATTCTTGTTGGGGACTCTATACTCCTCTACACTGATAGACAAATTTGCCGAGGAAGAAAGGAGCAGACCACTGCAAGGTGCCTACCCAGGGCAAGAATCAGGGATATAAAGAATAATGCTGAACGGCAAGTAAGGGGGGGAACTGAAATGACAGTTGCAACACACGTTGGAAGTAATGATACAGGTAGGAGTCACATGAGGGCTACTGACAGCAACTTGAAGCAGCTCGGGAAGATTTTGAAAAATAAAAAGTAAAATGACCATCTCTGAGATATTGCCCATTCCAAGAGTCGGAGATACTAAAAACAGGGAAATATGCTACAGTATGTGAATAGTTGGCTCAGAAGATGATGTAAGAAGAGGTATTTTTGTTTCTGCTTAACTGGGAGAGGTTTACTAATGATCAATCCCTTTATGCAAGGTATGGCTTACATCTTAGTCCAAAAGGTACTAAAATCTTGGGCAACAGAATACATTTTAATATCAACCACCAAACTAGCAAGTGAGGGGGAGGAGGGAGGATGCAAAATAAATAGTAATTGGAAGGCTAGGTCTGTATTTCAATGGACAAGCAGCCAATCACTTCCACTTCCTGACCTATATAAGAAGTTCTTCTTGACTCCTTCTGAAGCACTTTTTCTTTGTAGCCGGAGGCTCTGTCCGTCTGTCCTTTGTTGCTGTCTGGGACCTGCTGCCCCCGGTTTGGATTCTGCTCGCTTTTCTGATGGACTTTTGTCTTTCTACTTGGTTTGTATTTACCTCCACCTGTGTGCTTCTCTGTGTTTGTTTCCTCTGTATTTCCATGTCTTGTTTTGCCTTCTCTTTGGGGGGGCTTTTGTCTAAACTCCTTGTGCACTGCTATCCAGGAGCTCATGTTATGTGCTACCAGTACTCATGTATTCCACTTAATTGTTTTCACCTGATTTGGGCCTTCTCTGTAATCAAGTCCATAGAACTCAATCCTGAACTACTACATGAATATACTGCTGCCAAGTATTGCTGCTGTTTTCTATGCATTGCCCTTGGAACTAAACTGTGCTTCCTACACAATGCCAAGAAAGCCATTGTTGTTGATTCAGCATATTGCTTCTCTCCATTGTTCCCTGTTCATTCCGATTATTCCCCCCCCCCCAAGCTGAACTTCCTTGCTGCATATGCTGCTTATTAATGGACATTGCCTTTACTTACATGCTGCTTTATTATACTCCGGAGGTCAGCTCTGGCTACTGCCAGTGCTGTAAACTAGTTTTAAATGCTGCATGTGGGTTATGGCGCTTCACCATGGCTCCCTTGTTTTTCCTACGGCGGAGGACTGGGGGGTCTTGGTGAGGAGTCATGGCACCGTGTGGCATATTGCCTCATATTCGAATCTCGTCTCTGCCGCTAAAATCCTCCGAGTATTACGTCACCTTCTAACTGGCTCCTCTAGACTTGGTTGGCTCGCCTTTGCTTATCTTATGTTCGCAATAGCTTCTGCAAGCTGAATAACTTCAGCAAACTAAATAAACAACTTCAGCATACTAAATAGATGAATAAACAAAAGAAATAAACAAACGAAACAAATGAAAAGAAATGAACAAAAAGAACTGAACAGAAATGAAGAAAAGAAATAAATAAAAATAAAGTACATATGTCAGAAATACCTATGCGAATATATCAGGCATGCCGACCTCATGCTAGAGTTTCTCTGGCACAGGGTCCCCGCGCTGACGGTCTCGCTCTGCACCACCAGTACGCATCGTGAGCATGTGAAGCTCAGGGCGGGGTCTTTTTCACCTGGCCCATAACTGGGAATGTCCTCGCTCCGGGTGGACCTTCAGTCGTCAACCGTACCAACAGCACCTCGAGTTGTAGAATTTAAGACTCAGCGGTGAAGGGGTGGGCCTCTCACGGGGGCCCCTTTAGCTACCCAAGCAGGTTAGGAAGCACCCTTCAAGCTATTCTTCCCATGACTGTCTCTGGTTCACCTGGTTTGTGTTTTGGGTGAGTAGGCCAGGTGGGTGCCTCAGCAGTTGTTGCTTTCCTCCTCCCGCCTTGGTTGTCCAATGTTGTAGAGTATCGCTCGCAACCTTCCACGGCATTCCCATTAGAGGGATTGAGTGAGAGCTTTCCTCCAACTTGGAATATCTTCCTCCTTTCTTTAATTGGGTTTCCAAATCACAGCAGCAGAGCCGTCACTAAACAAAATATCCCAAGCCTGGAGTGAAGGCGACCTAGGCCTTGGATCCCCAGAGATTCCTCCTCAAAGGGTTTTTTTTCTCTCCTCCATGCCTCAGGTCATAACAGTTAGCACAGTTAGTGTTCCTTAGTTCTTTTAGGTAGGTTCCCCTGTTGGATGAAGGTAGATGGTGTTCCTGCTGTTCCCTCTCTCCTTAGGATATCCCCCTTTCAACCATCAATATATCCTAAGCACTTATCTCTTTATTTTATCTGTCTATCTCATATCATTAAGCTGCATAGTTGTCATTTTATTCCTGTGCCTTATGGCTTGATTGTTTCTGTCTTTGGTGCTACTACTACATTCTTTTGGGTGATCTTCCTAAGTTACCTTTAGTCAAGGGAATTGACCCGTGGCACCTTTAGGGGTGGAACCCTCTTCAACAGTTCCTTGCCTTTGGTACCCCACACAGGGTGGTAATTCCACTGGAATAGAGTGTGCCAACTGCCAAAACGTAAGTAACACAGTTGCACAAGCATAACACTATACTGGCCACGTAGGCCATTGAATTGGAAGGTTAGGCCTGCATTTCAATGGACAAGCAGCCAACCACTCCCACTTCCTAACCTATGTAAGCAGTTCCTCCCAGCCTCCTTCTGAAGAACTTTTTCTTTGCCCCACCATCCTCCCCTCCTCCTCCAGTGGCGACACCTCTCTACTTTTTTTAAGGTACCTTTAGCCAAGGGAATCGACCCACGGCATCTTTAGGGGTGGAACCCTCTTTGAGGGTTCCTTGCCTTTGGTACCCTACAGAGTGGTAATTCCTCTGGACTACGGAGTACGAACGGCCAAAACCTAAGTAACACAGTTGCACAAGTACAACACTATACTGGCCGCGTAGGCCATTGAATTAAAATAATTCCAAATGTGAGGGCACCAATAAGGGGCACAGACTGGGATTTGGCAATGGCTGGAAATGTATGCTTGCTAATGCCAGAAGTCTCATGAATAAGAGTGTGAAAGACCAGAAGCTACAAAATTATCTGACAACACAGATTTATGTGAAATCACAGAAACTCAGTTGGAGGACGACAATGATTAGGGGACAGATTTTATAAGAATGACAGGAAATATAGGAAGGGTGGAGGGCAGCCCTATGTATTAAACAAGAAATAGACGCTGTCGAGATTAACAGTGTAGCTGATGATGAAATTGAGATGATTTAGGTTAAATTACACCAAAGGGAATGAAGAAATTCCACTTCAGTGTACTACCCCTTCCCCCATTCAAAGCAACTTGGCGGAAGAGTTACTTAAGGAAATTAAAACTTTTGGTATGGGTGATGATTTATTCCTGTTGGAGGGGACTTTAACAGGGATTGAAAGGACAAACAAGTCAGGTGCAACTTGCTTGGAGAGGGAATTCATAAACATCATAAATGAGCCTAACCTAGACCAGCATGTAACCCAAAGCACTAGGGAGGGTAAAATATTAGACATGGTACTGACCAACATAAAAGAGGGCATTATAAACTGTGTGGTGAATGAACCACTTGGTGGCAATGATCACAATGAGGTCACATTCACTATCAACAATGTTATAAGTCTAAGTGAGAAAACTACAATAAGATGTTGCACAATGGCGAATTCTAATGGAATGAGGAAAGATATTAATAAATGAAACTGGAAATTGGAACTCAGGGGACCAGATGTTGATGTTACATGAGCAATAATACAAAGCAAAATAAAGGAACTGGTTGATACCCATGACCCAACAAGGGAGAAATATAAGAGGCATAATCCCTCACTGGCTTACTAACAAAATCCAGAAGGGACTCAGGAGAATAAAAAAGCTTACAGAAAGGCCAAGATGAGTGGAAGCAAGTCAGACTGGGCCAACTACAACATTATAGTTAAGCAATGCAAGAAAAATATAAGGCAGAGCAGGGCAGTAATGGAATTTAAAATTGCAGAAGCAAATAAGGACAATCAAAAAAGCTTTTGCAAGTATGTCAATAGCATCAAGGGATCCAATCAGAGGACGAGCCCATTGATTGTGGGAGAGCACACCATTTCAAATGAAACAGATATGGTTGAAATTTTCAACCAGCACTTTTGTTCCATTTTCCACAAGGGCTCCAGAGAAAAGGTGGAGTTCATACTACCTATTGATACATCTGGCTTTAAGATAGAGAAAGAAAGAATGGTTGCCTTACTTAAAAATCTAAATGTAAATAAGGCCCCAGAGACCAGATGGTATTCACCCATACGTACTTAAGAAGCCAGCCAAAGAAATCCCAGGACCACTTAAATATCTCTTTGAAATATCTCTAAACTCTGGTCAGGTAGTTGGATGTTAGAGAGAAGCATCGGTAGTACCAACTTATAAGAAAGGAGCTGGAAGCAACCAACAGAATTACAGATCAATTAGCCTGACATCAGTGGTGGGGATGATAATGGTGGCGTTTGTTAAAGAAGAAACTGAAAATCATATTAACAGTATACATTTTCTATATGATACCCAGCATGGCTTCCATACGAGATGGTCCTGCCAGACCAATCTTGTATGAGCTTTTGAACCAGTTGGCTGGGACCCTGATATAGGACTACCCATTGATGTTATCTTTCTAGATTACAGTAAAGCATTCAATACTGTACCACATTATTAACTAGCTGAGATATTATCCAATTTAAATAAGAGTGGTCATGTGGGTCAGCTCATGGTTATCTGACAGAAAATAAAATGTGTGCATTGGTGATCACGAATCAAGCTGAAGATCAGAGATAATTAGTGTGCTACAGATCTCGGTCCTGGGACTGGTGCTTTTTAATACCTATGTTAGCATGCAGCCCTTAGGGGACGCATGGATGAGTAAGTTTGTGGATGACATCAAAGCTTCACTGTTGTGGATAATGAGGAGGGGGCAGTGATTCTACACAAAACTTAGAAGCATCTGAGGCATGGGCCACTAAATATAAGCTGGCATTTAATTAAGATAAATGCTGAGTCATGAATCTTGGGGTCAGAAATCAAAAATCCAAGTATAACCTTTACAGAACAGATCTACATGAGATTACCGAAGAACGGGACCTAGGTGTTAGGGTCACCAACAGTTTAAACTTAAGCAAAGTCAACAGGTTGCCAAAGGAATATAACATGTAGAAGCAGGAAGGTTCTGTTGCCCTTGTTTAGGTCCCTGGTGAGGCCCCACATTGAATAATGTAGCCAGTTC
Source organism: Neoceratodus forsteri (assembly GCA_016271365.2). NCBI lineage: Eukaryota > Metazoa > Chordata > Ceratodontiformes > Ceratodontidae > Neoceratodus > Neoceratodus forsteri. Next base: position 488,669,568 of record CM057449.1, read on the forward strand.
TGGGCCCAACAAGCTGCGAGAGACATCAAGGTCTTGGAGAGGGTGCAGATGAAGGCCACAAGAATGGTGAAGGGTATGAGCGGGAAAAGCTATGAGGAGAAACTATGTGAGCTTAACATATACAGCTTAGAACTAAGACTAAAGGGAGATATGTGCCTTGTCTTTAGAGCATTCTGAAACAAAGACTTGTGGGCCAGTATATGCCTGGAAGCTAGAAACTGCATCTATGAGGGTAGAAAGCACAATAGTTTTGTTTAGTTTTTGTTTCACATAAAATTCTTTAGGCAGAGCCTATTTTTAAAGGGTTTAGTGTCAGGTATAACAAAAGACTACACTTAAGTGTACAATACAGTAAAACTATATTATATGCCTTTACAGGTGAGACAATGTTGCACAATTGGTGTGAGTACAGTAGCTAACAGTACATGGGTATCCCATTGAAATTATACCCTGAGAAAGTGCAGTGTACATATATACATTGAGAATTAATATAGATGGTCAATGGTAGCTGCAGGATCCAGGTGGGATAAGCGAGGCAAACAGTTGGGATTTTAACAGTTCGATAGAGCAATCAGTTTTTGAAGAGTCAGGCAGGTCACTCCATCGCTTAGCACAATGGTATGAACAACAGGACTGACCAAGGGAGGTTCTTCCTTGAGGAAGTAGCATGGTGTGTTGCACCACACCCCTGGTAGTGTATTTACTATACACAGGACTGAACATCGACTGTAGGCCAGGAGACAGGGAGCCTCATAATGCTTTTTCTGCCAGTAATAAGAGTGTGGTAGATCAGCCTTGTGTCAAGGTTTAGCCACTTCAGGCTGCTGTATAGCACACACGTGTGTGTGTGTGTGTGTGTGTGTGTATTGTTTTTTAGGCCAAGCGCAAAGTGGCAGGCCCTACTGAGGAGACCTCTAACTCTGGGCAATACACTGTCACTTGCAGAGCCATAAACCATAATCAATAATACTTGCAATGAAGCACTGTACATGTAGTATCTTAATCTCTGGGAGGAAACTGTTTCTATGCTTATGTAGTAGCCCTAGCCTAAAGTTGACTGCCTTAACCAAGAGGTCAACATGTGCATTGAAAGACAATGTGCTGTCAAGCGTAACCCCAAGATATTTAAAGGTCTGTACTTGTTCAAGGTGGATCATAGTTGTGGAGGCAATGGTTAAGACAAGGGAGGTGTGGATCTTGTTACGGATGCTAAATAACATACATTTAGGTCCCCCCCCCACCCCCAAGCACCACACCTTTGGGAGACACCTATGCTGTCTGCTCCTGCTTCCTTCACCTACCTACAGCTCTGCTGGACCCCATGGAGCCACGGTTCTTCCCCCCAGGTGGGGACCGTACACCCTGAACTTGTCTGCGGCGGGTCCAGCTTCGGGCAGGTAGGCGGAAGCTTCTGGGGTCTGCACCGGGCGCTCTGTCTACCCGGTGCCTGAAGTGCTATTTTTCTTTTTTTCTTTTTTTTACGAGCGTGGCATGCGACCCATCAAGGCGTCACCACCGACATCTGCCACACCCGTTCCTCAGCAACGTGGCTGGGTGCCTGCCATACCCCAGGCCTCCATCTGGGGTCGGGCAACCCTTCTCCCTCCCTGGAGAAGGTAAGCGGTCCCTTGGATGCTCAGCCTCCTCCCCCCACCAGCCAGCCCTGCAACTCCCCGGGCTCGTTCCCGAAACCCAGGTTGTTGACGCTGCAAGCGGTAGCGCTACCGCTGCACCGGCGGGCTGGCATACATTTAGTTTTTTTGTGTTCATTATTAGCAGGTTGGTGGTGAACCATTCCTGGATGGCAGTAAAATCAGACTGAAGCCTCAGTTTCTCTAGGCACTTGCCACTGTAGAAGATGACAGCATCATCTGCATAAAGTAGTATATCGGTTGACCTACTTACAGTTGGTATATTGTTTATAAATAGAAGTCAAGGGGGTCCTAGGATTGACCCTTGGGGGTCAACCACAGTGATTAATTTATCCTGCAAAAAATACACTGCGACAGTTTACCGCTTGGGTTCTACCAGCCAGGTACCCTTTGAACATGGAGACAGAGTCTTCAGAAATGCCCAGATTAAGTAGTTTCTGGCAGAGGAGGGCATGGTTCACAAGGCTGAAGTCCTTCGTTAAGTCTAGGTATATGAACATGGCCAATTCATCTCTGTCCAGGGCACAATGAATTGAGTCAGTGAACCTGAGGAGTGCAGTCATTGTGCTGAAGGGTTTTCTAAACCCAAGTTGATCATTTGCCAGGAGCTCATGCTGACTCATATACTGAGCAAGCTGATCCTTCTCTACTCTTTCTAAGGTTTTTAATTGAGGGGGATAAAATGGAGATCGGGCAGCAGTTCGATGGCAGGCTATGATCACCCACTTTAAACACAGGGGTCACATGGGCTTTATTCCATAGCTTTGGTACTTGCCCAGTGGAAAGGGACAGATTGAAAATTATCTGCAAGGGGTAGGTGATCTCCGTAAGCACCCATTTAAGCAGTTTCAAATCTACATTGTCTCAGCCAAGTCTAGTTTTAATTATGGGTTCTTGTTAGGTAGCAAAGCACTTCAGTCCAAGTAAGCCTTTTAAAATAGAATGTAGGTCTAATGGGGTGGTCAGGTGTAGCTCCTACAGTGGCAGGGTGGGTAACAGGGTATGACAATACTGTAGGTCACTGAATGTTTTGTTAAAGTAGTCAGCAATATTACCATTTCCTTTAATTGTAGTGCCGCCATCTACGACGGAGTGAGGTAAGGATTTTTTGGAGTTGGCCATGATTTCGTTTATGACACTCTGTAGTTGTTTAGGATAGTTAATGAGTTTTTTTTGTTGGGTTTGTAAAACTCAGCCATGCTTCCTTAATCTGGGATATTACAATATTCCGCATTATTTGGGTTTACTGCTGCTACTTTTACTGTGGTGCCCCAACTTTGGGGCATTACACATGTCTCTGTGACAGCCACGGCATCAAACTGAGAGTTTGCCACCCAGAGCTTAAATTTATCCAGTTTGGGCTTAAGACCTCCTATGTTCACATGGGACACCTCCAGATATCCTCTGAAAGATGTTACATGTGCATCAGAGCCAGGATTTAGGTGCACATTGCCACCAATGATTAGTAGGAGTAGTAACACTTGTCTAACTGCAGGGTACAGCTTACGTGTTTTGGAGCATAATATGCTTCTCCTGTTTTGACCTTCTGGGTCGTGCAGAGGTTTGCTGGAGGAATTTTAGTATGGTAGCTCCAGGATGGCATCTAAAATTAAAGCCGGGTACTGCATACCACGTAATACTGCAGCAGTGTGCAGTGGGCTCAATGACTACCCGGGCTTGTGTGTTAATACAGTGGGTATGAGTTACAATAGCAGGCCATGTATGGATGTGGTAAGAGGTGTTCATTGCAGGTATGTTATTAGGTACCACCAACATACCAACAAAGGTCATAAGGACTGCAATAAAGATTTCACTTCGGAGGGTGGCCATATTTTTGGATCCTAGTTCAAGGTGGGGCAACAGAGTATACCTCACTCTGAAGGGAGTATTGTAATTACCGGACTATGGCCAGCAGCACAATTAACCTACCTACGGCACCACTGTACAATGGCTCTCTGTCCTATTGCAGGCAAGTAAGCTAAACAGGATATAGAGGCAACAACTATAGGAGCGGTACAAGGAACAGCTGGCTACTATTATCATATACTAACAAGAGCAGACAAGTAATCTATGCAAAAAAGGGGCAAATAACTATAAGAGCAGTACTAGGCACAGTCTGTCGCTATTATTACAGATAATCTACAGCAGGCAAGCAGCCTATGCAAAGAATATGGAGCAGTAACTATAGGAGCAGTTAATAAGGCACTGCTGCTGGTTTCTATTTCATATAGAGAGCTGTACTTGCACTGGCTGTAGTTGAACAGGTATAGTCTAGGGTTAACAGCACAACTGGTTCGAATATGTAAAGTTCAGTACTAGGTACAGTTGGTTGATCATTAATACAGACTAACAAGAGCAGGCAAGTAATCTATACAAAATAGGGAGGCAACAAATATGAGATCACATAACTTAGAAACATAGAAGTTGACAGCAGAAGGAGACCGCTAGGTCCATCTAGTCTGCCCTTTTGTTTTAGACCTTTTTTGACACTCTAGTTGCCCTTTGTAGTCAGGGCTCCCTTGTGTCTATCCCACGAATTGGGATACTTGGCACCCACTTGGAGCAACTTGGCATAGCTGTTACGGTTACATACAGAGAGCAGTAGTTATACTGGCTGAGTTGAACAGTATTAAAAAACTGAGAAAAAGAGATAGCACAACTGGTTTGATATGAAAAGATCCACGTGACCCTGAATGGGTGTTAGCAGACTCTGGTGTGTGAGTCAGTCAAGAGCAGTATACTGACTGGTGAGTTGTGAGATCCGGATAAGTGGAGGCAGGCAGAGGTTGCTGGGATTGGGACAGCGTGGCTGGCCAATGGCAGAGTCTAGGTCGACTCCTGGAAGATTCCTTTCATTGGCCTCTGCTCTTAGCCCTTCGTTTGAGGACTGCTATGGAGGATCGCAAAGGGTAGCTGTTTATATACAGAGAGGAGGGGTGCTTTGGTGGGTGGGTGCTTTGGCGGGCTTTTCCTGGCTCCGTCTGGGTCCCGATCTCCATTCGGTGGTTGGAGGGCTGGTGGGAGGGAGGGAGGCACGGCTGGTGCACACTGACTCCTGGGGGCCACCATAGAGAAAATGGCCACCGCAGTAGTCGAGAGATGATCGAAAGTGGGGAGGGTGAGAGATACAGCAGTGCTCACCCTCTTGATCCCTGGAAGTCTGCAGCACAAGTTAAACGAAAGGTCAGTAAGGGGCTGGATGCTCACTTAAGTCATGTTTATCTTTGGCTGGCTTTTCCTGTCTCTGCCTGGGTCCCAATCTCTGTTCGGTGGTTGGAGGATGGTGGTGGGAGGGGGGGAGGTGCAGCTGGTGCACACCGAGTCCTCAGGGTCACTGAGGAGAAAATGGCCAAGGCTGCAGTCTGGAGGTGATCGGGTGGGGGTTGGGGGTTGAGAGATGCAGCAGTACTAACCCTCTCGACCCCTGGAAGTCAGCAGCACAAGTTGAAGGAATGACCGCTAAGTGGCCAGAGGCTCACGTAAGTTTTATTTGTCTCTGGCAGGCTTTCCTGGCTCCGCTCAGGTCCCAATCTCCCTTCAATGGCTGAAGGGATGATGGGAGGGAGGCACAGCTGGTGAACACCGAGTCCTGGGGGCCGCTGTGGAGAAAATGGTCACAGCAGTAGTCTGGAGGTGATCGGCGGTGGGAAGTGTGAGAGATGCAGCAGTGCTCAACCCCTTTTGGTAGCACAAGTTAAAGGAAAGGTCGGTAAGTGGCTGGAGGCTCACTTAAGTCCTGTTGTTTGTCTATGGTGGGTTTTTCCTGGCTCCACCTGGTCCCAATCTCCGTTCAGTGGTTGGAGGGCTGGTGGGAGGGAGGCACAGCTGGCGCATGCAATATGCAGTTGAAAGGAGAAAAATATAAGATTATCAGATGGGGTAGCTGATTTAATCAGAGGGTGATAGGGATGTGGAATGCTGTCCCAGAATCCGTAGTGTCAGGTCAGACAATAAGAAAAAATTACTCACTGTAGTTATATTATTTCTTCCAGGGGATCCTTCTGTATGCTTAACTGTTGCAGTATTGTCAGCTGGGTTCAGCTGCCCTGAAGGTGGAGTCATGTGAGATCGCAGGAGAGCTGTGCTGCTAGTAGGTGCTGCTGTTTTCCAGTTAAATTCATTTCAAAGCTAGAGGGGCAAAAGGCCCCAAAATGTAATGAAAAAGAACTCGGAGAGAAAAATGAGAAAATTTGGAAAAAGAAAGGGAGAAAAGTGAGCGCCGGTAGGCGAACTATGTACATAGGCAAACAGAGAAACAACAATATTAAGTCTAAATTGTTCTACAGTTAGAAATTTGGCTTAGGCAAGGATGGTAGAACTACTCTCATCATGGTTATGTGAGGGGAGGCTGGGTAGGAGGTTAAGCATACAGAAGGATCCCCTGGAAGATATACTATTACTGTGGAGATTAATTTTTTCTTTTCACCTCAGGAATCCTTCTGTATGCTTAACTGTTGCAGACTACAAAGCAGTGCAGTTGGGAGGCAGGAACAGAACCTACTTTTATTATTATTATTACTATTCACTAAAAATACCAACATCTTAAAATCTGGTTCAGTTTCAGTTGGCATCCATCTGTATCCCCTTCCCCCTGGGACGAGGCTGAAAACAGGCAAAATAATTGTTTAGTCCTCTTTCCCTGTGAAACAAACTTCTAGAAAAACAAAGGGAACTTACAAGCTCAAATTGGCACACTGGGTAGGCCATAGTCCCTTATCTGCCGACAGTGTATATGTATCTATGTAACACAAACTAAAATAAATAAATAATTAGGAAACAAGTTCTGCAAGACCGCAGTGCCAAATCTTGCATCAGATCTGGACTGCACATCCAGGCAATAATTCTTAGTGAAGGTGCATAACAGTCTTCCAGGTAGCTGCTTTACAGTTGTCGAGTTGTCTCTTGATGCTGCCACTGAGGCTGCAGTGCCTCTAGTGGAGTGGGCCCGGAGGCCTTGATGTGGCTGTTTGCCAGCCTTATTGTAACACAATTGAATGCAAGAGACTATCAAGCAAGAGAGAGAGAGAGAGAGTTCTCTCTTCTCTTAGAGGCTGGTCTGCTTTTGCCCACTTCGCCATACGTGAGGAAAAGCTGAGAATGAGAGGCCCTGAGCTGCTTGGTATGCTCTAGGTAGTAGGTCAGTGTCCTTTTGATGTCCAGGCTATGAAGCCTGTGCTCACCAGGAGTGGATGTGCTTGTGAAAAGACAAGAAGTGTAATGGATTGGTGGTTCAGGTGAAATTTAGACACCACCTTTGGTAGGAATTTCCTGTTAGTTCTGAGAACTACCTTATCTTTGTGGGAGATAATGTAGTTAGGTTCAGTGCAAATGGCTTGCAGCTCCTTCTGGCTGAAGTGATTGCTACTAAGAAAACAGTTTTCCAGGTGACATATTCTAAATCAGCAGTGGCCATGGGTTCCAATGGAGATTCCATGAGCTTAGCGATACTCAGGTTCAAATTCCAGGGAGGAACATGTTCCTTGAGTGGGGACTGAAGGTGCAGTAAGCCATTAAAGAATTTCTTAAAAATGGCATGAGAGATTATAGATCTCTCCTTACCAACAGACATATAGGCTGAAATAGCAGCTAGGTGTACTTTCAGGTATGAGGCATTAAGGCCTGATGTTTGTAAGTGCACCAAGTAATCTAAAATGGAGGATAGGCTAGCCTGTAGGGGGTTAATCTGCCTGTCCTTACATCAGAAGAAAAATCTCTTCCATTTGGAAGCATAAGTCCTTTTGATACTTGGCTTCTTGGCCAAATGAAGGATTCTCAGGACTTGTTCTGAATACCGAGTCTGGGAACTCTAGCTCCTCAAGTACCAAGCTTTGAAGTGAAGAGACTCTATTCTAGGAGCGTGGATATGTTGTTCATCAACACTCTTTGGCATGCCCCCTTCCACTTTAAGATGAACTGGAAGTCTTCAAGCTGGTTCCTCCCACCCACCTGGGTGGTATATACCTTGGCTCCGCCCCATGATGCCAGATCTTCCTTTCCCCTGGAAAATTCAGGATGCCTTCCTCGTGCTCACGCATCTTGTAGGCCCTGGCTTTCAAACCTTCGGTTATTCCGAAAATTCACATTGTTCGTGTTAGCAATTGCAAGTTCACTGCTTCGATTATGGAAGACAAGTCTTCCCCCGGATTTCGTCGGTGCCATTGTGGCCAGAAAATGTCACGCACCAATCCCCACACCGCATGCGTCTATTGTCTTGGTGTCAACCATGACACCTCGAAATGCGACATGTCTCGCCTTTCATCCCAATGTCCTCGATGACCGTCTTGCACGCCTGAAGCTGGGGAGGCCGAAGAAGAGGAATCCTCCGGTGAAATCCAAGGAGGCTCAGTGGGCTGTTTCCATGGCTGTGGGATCTGCCGAGCAATTGGAACGCATGCAAGCATTCGAGGAGGAAGCGGCTCATGCTGTAGAGACTTCTCGGAGCTTCTTCGTTCCGCTCAACCTAGGCTCCACCTTCCCGGGTTCCTCCCGAGAGTTGTGCCAGTCTCTCCTGATCAAGGGAGAGGCGCCTGCAGGCTCACACTCTTCTCGATCCTGTAAACTGGAGAAGGATCTGGGATTGTCTTCGTCACGACGGACACGTTCTTGGGAGAAGGAGAGATCTCGGTCCCAGGAACATGCGGTCTCGACTTCGGTCGGGATCGCTTCTTCGGCTGCTGGCTTTTCGGTCGACGATTCCCTCGATCAAACCCCTAATCTGGTCTTTCCAGATGACAAGACCCAGCCCGCTGGGACTCCAATTGAAGATGTGATCCCTGATCCTGGGAAATCACCGGTCCCGCTGGTGTCTCCCGAGCAACCGAGTCGGCCTATCCAATCTCAATCAAGGTCTTGGATCCCCTTGACCGACCGACAGGCCGAGGAAGTGCCATAAATGCTCTAAAAAGAGGCGACGCCATCGGTCATCCTCATCCTCACCAGATGAGGAGAGGCTCCCGTGGAAACTCCATCGGTGCTACGAGGACCTCATGTGGCAACAGCTAATTCTGACCGGGCACAAGCAGACTCTGGCTTTTACACTGGCCATTACCTGGCTTTCGCCTTCTAGGCTGAAGCAGACTCCTTCAGAACTGATTAAATCGGTTCCTCAGCCCGTGGAAAACCACTGGTTCAGCCCAAAACGGTCTCTCCACCAATTGTGGTAGAATCACTGCCCAAACAGCCTGTGGGAGGGGCTCCTTCCAAGGAAGACAGACCAGACACCAGGCTTCCCTGGCGATTGTTGGTCACAGTCACCCTGGACCGCCCTCGGCGAGTCGAAGGTGACCTGGATGGTAGGCCGTTATACCCAGATTCCTCGGATTCGGACGTCACCGGCTTGCATTCCCATCCAGGTGATGATGAATCAACCGTTGGCTTAGAGGCGGAGGAAGGTCCCCCATCTTTTCAAGGGATTCTTCGCCTCATCTCTGAATCTACAGAGATGCCCCTGGAGCCAATCCAGAAAAAGGCAGAGTACCCTCTTACGGACATCCTTAAGAGAGGGGATACCCCAATGGAGGCTTTTCCTGTGGCTGAGGCCATTGTCAGCCCAGCCCTAGAACTCTGGCAGCGCCCTGCCTCTTGTCCAGCTCCGACTGCCCACGGTGCCCATGGGGTCCCTTGCGGGGTTCACAGAGCACCCTTCAGCTGAGAGCCTGGTGACCGCCTCTGTGTTCAGGTGTACTGACTGTTCTGCTGACACTGACCAACCTCCTGATAAAGAGTCCAAGCTTCTGGACCATTCAGCCAGGAAATTCTATGTGGCTTCCTCTCTGGGTCTTCGTCAGGCAAAGTTCAGCCATCATCATGGCACACTTCTCTCACGCCCTTTTAGGGTCACTGGATGAAGTCCTCCCACATCTCCCTGCGGACATGCAGACCACGGTCAAGCAGGTCCGGGATCAGGACCAAGCTGTTGCCAAACAACAGCTTCAGATGGCCCTGGACATTGGGGATTCTTGTGCCTGCTCGATGGCTGCCGCAGTTGCCTCTCATCGCAGGGCTTGCCTGAGGCTCTCCTCCTTTCTGGTGGATACCCAGCACAAACTAGCTGATGTACCCTTCCTTGGGACCGACTTGTTCGGGCCAGGAGTGGTCGGTCACCTTCAGCGCACAGAGCAGTCAAATGCCACCTTAGATGCTACTTCTGCCAAGGGTTCTTTGGACAAGAACCGGGAGAAGAAAAACAAGAAGCCCTTTCGGCATTCTTCCCCTGCGGTGCAGCAGTCCTCCTTCCAAGGTGGACAGCGGCACCAGCATCAGCAGCAGACTCAAGCTTGGAGCCCTCGGCCCATGCCCGGACTACAACAGGCCCATAAAGGAGGCCAAGGTTCAGGTTCTGGAGCCTCCTCCTCCAAGCCTACTCAGTGACAGGGCGGGGGTTGTCAGCTCCTCTCTCATCACCTCATCTCTGGGTCCTCCTGTGGGGGTCTGGCTCCACCACTTCCGTTCCGCCTGGTCCGCTGTCACTTTGGATAGGTGGGTTCTCGAAGTGGTCGGTCTAGGACTGCCTATGGAATTCGAGCAGTACTCTCCAAGCCGAGCCCGCACCCCTCGGGAGGAAAGTCAGCTATCCAAGATGACATCACTCAGCTTCTCCTCAAGGAGGCAGTAGCTCCAGTGGCGGATCCTCCAGCAGACCCAGGCTTTGTCTCCAGGTACTTCTTAGTGCCCAAGTGGATGGGAGTCTGGCGCCCCATTCTAGATCTGCACGACCTGAATCAATATCTCAGGTCACGCACCGTTCGGATGGCCACTGTGTCCCAGATCATACCATCCTTGGAGCAAAACATGTGGTTCTGTTACTGGATCTGCAGGACGCATTCTTTCACATCCCAATCCGTTCGTTCCATCAGCGGTTCCTCCGCTTCAGGGTCGAAGGGCCCCTGTACGAGTTCCGAGCCATGCCATTTGGCCTGTCATCGGCCCCACAGGTCTTCACCAAATGCATTGCAGTGGTGGCAGCCCATCTCAGGCGTCGGGGGGGGGGGGTCAGGATTTATTCTTACCTTGACGACTGGCTCCTAGCAGGATCCACCCAACAGGAGGTGGAGAGGATCAGAGACCTGGCCCTCCAGACCTACTCTCAACTCGGTCTCCTGATCAATAAGGCCAAGTCGGAACTCATGCCTTCTCAGGTGATGGGCTTCATCAGGGCAGAGCTCTACTCTTGTCAAGCCAGAGCTCGGCCCCCGGCGGACAGGGCGGAGGTTCTTTCCTCCTTTGCCCGATCATTTCTGGTTGGGCAATTGTGCCCTGTCCGGGACTTTCTGCGCCTTCTGGGTTATGTGGCGGCGTGCACCTCAGTGGTCCATTGGACCTGGTTGCACATGTGTCCCCTCCAATGGAAGCTGGCCACCCAGTGGACTCAGCGCCACGGTCATTTCGACCAGCTGATCACTGTAACCCAGAAGAAGTGGGACGCTCTTCAATGGTGGCCCACCCCAGACTGGTTGCAGGAAGGGATCCCCCCTGTTTCTCGGCCCCGAGCCAATGGCTGTCCTCACGACCGATGCCTCTCTCATGGGCTGGGGAGCCCACATGGGGGATGAAAGGGCCCACGGGCTCAGGACCCCCCCCCCCGAGGAGTCCCGATACCATATCAACTTGTTGAAGCTCAGAGCGGTCAGACTGGTACTGCCAGCTGTCGCTCCTCAGCTCTGGGGTCAAGTGGTTCAACTCCAGATGGACAATACCATGACCATGTACTACCTCAACAAACAGGGCGGCATGCACTCCTGTCTACTGTGCAGGGAGACGCTCTGCATCTGGACCCTCATAAGCCGATTAGAGGCAGATCTCCTAGCCATCCATGTGGCAGAAGCCTCAAATCATCTGACGGATGCTCTCAACCGCTTAGGCCAGACATCCCACGAGTGGTCTCTTCATCCAGAGGTAGCTTACAGCCTGTTCTCCCACTGGGGCAAACCGATGGTGGACCTGTTTGCCTCCAGGGATAACACCAAGCTGAGGCTGTTTCATGTCCGCCCCCCTCAGCAGGGCTCGCTGCAGGAGGATGCCTTCTTGAGGCCGTGGACCCCAGGCCTCCTCTACGCCTTCCCTCCATTTCCCTTGATCCACAAGGTGCTCCTCAAGGTGACAAAGGACAAGGCGAAGGTGATCCTGGTAGTCCCAGACTAGCCGCGCCAGTTCTGGTATCCAGATCTCCTCAGCCTCAGCTGCAGGCACCCAGAGCGGCTTCCAGCACGCCCAGACCTGATATCACTCAATCAGGGAAAGGTATTCCATCCGGACCTTCAATCCCTGCACCTCACAGCCTGGTACCTGAGCGGCTAGAGTTCCAGGCTTTGGGTCTTTCCGAAGATGTCTACACAGTGGTGGAGGCATCCAGAAAGGAATCAACCAGGAAATGTTATGCCTTCAAATGGAAAAGGTTCTCCATTTGGTGTCAGGGCAAGAGCCTGGACCCTTTGTCCTGTTCAGTGGCCAACATTCTTGATTACCTTTGGTCTCTCTCCAAAGGGGGTCTATGGTCATCGACCCTGAGGGTGCACCTGGGAGCCATCTTGCTTACCGGGCACAGGACGGTCAGCCGAAGTTGGTGCAGGAGACAGTGGTTGGGTGCTTTTTCAAAGGCCTGGATCACATATCTCCTCCGGGGCGTGAACCTCCACCTCCGTGGGATCTACTGCTGGTACTGGAAAAGCTCATGGGCAAGCCATTCGAACCAATGCACAAGTGTGAGCTGTCACACCTGTCGTGGAAGATGGCCTTCCTGGTGACTATCGCATCTGCCAGAAGGACAGAGGAGCTCCAGGTGCTTTCGGTGGACTCCCCTTATCTGGTCTTCCACAGGGACAAGGTTGTCGACCCGAAATTCCTTCTGAAGGTGGTGTCAGAGTTTCACCTTAACCAGGTGTTGACTCTGCCAGTATACTACCCTAATTACACCTTAGAGGCTGAGTACAGGCTCCATACTTTGGACCTGAGACATGCTCTCTCCTATTACAAGGAGAGGATGGCAGAAATTCGGGGAGAGGTTTGCCAGCTGTTTGTCACCTACACTGAAGCCGCTTCTGGCAGACCTGCAGCCAAACGGACTGTTGCAAGATGGATCATATCATGCATAGGTCTGTGCTACGAGTTGGCGGGCAAGGAGCCTCCCAGAGGGATAAGAAATCATTCTACCAGTCATAGTGCTGCATCAGTGGCTGCTTCCAGGGACATCCCTATCCAGGAAATCTGCCAGGCTGCTACCTAGAAGTCAGCAAACACCTTCATCACCCACTACCACATCGACCTTGAGTCACGCCAGGATGCTGGTTTTGGGGCCTCAGTTCTCCAATCCCTGTTCCCTAAGTAGGGTGTGTGCGCCTTGCCACCCTCCTCCCGGAGAACTGCTAAGAATCTGCCAAAGAGTGTGGACGAACAACATATCCACGCTTCCAGAAAAACAGGTTACTCACCTGTAACAGTAGTTCTAGGAGTAGTATATGTTGTTCATCCACATGGACCCACCCAACCTCCCAGGCTCTGGACGCGCACAACCCAGCTTCCAGCGGGCTAAGATCTGGCGTCATGGGGCAGAGCCGAGGTACATACCACCCGGGTGGGTGGGAGAAGCCAGCCTGAAGACTTCTGGTTCATCTTAAAGTGGAAGGAGACATGCCAAAGACTGTGGATGAACAATATATACCACTCGTAGAACTACTGTTACAGGTGAACAACCTGTTTTTCTAGGATATGCTGCCCCCCGTCTAAGGCAAAGTCAGGAGACTGTGGGTTGGTAGCGGGCGAATGGGCCGTCTGACTGATAGGAAGCAGGAAATACCACGGCTGCCTCGCACCATCTGGAGCCACCAGAATCATGGTTGCTGGGTGGGTTCTGAGCTTTAGCAGGAACCTGAGAATCGGGGGAAAATGGAGGAAAGGCATAGAGAAATCTGCCTGTCCAATCCAGAGACAGGGTATCCACTGGCAACGTGCCCAGAGTTGGAGGCCTGGGGCAGTGCAGGGAAATCTGGTGATTGAGGTTGGAGGCGAAGAGATCAATCTCTGGAGTGCCCCACCTCCTGAAAACTGTGGCCAGCACATGTTTGTTTAGGGTCCACTTGTAGTGGCCCTGACTGATGTGGCTCAGAGAGTCTGCAAGGACACTGTCCTTGTCTGCAAGTAAATGGCCAAAAGCTGCATGTCTAAGGAGTAGGCCAGAGACCACATCTTCATGGCCTCCATGCAGATCTTTGTGGACCTCATGCAGCCCTCCTTTTTTATGTAAAACATAACAGTCATGTTGTCTGTCCTGATTTGGACAAACTGGCGCTTTAGCTGAGGGGCTAAAGTTTTGATAGCCAAGAAAACAGCTCTGAGTTTGAGAAGATTTATGTGACATATGGATTCTCTGAGGGACCAGATCCCACTTATGGACTGGTCTTCCAGATGGGCACCCCACCATAGGAGGGGAGCATCCGTGGTGAAGACTTTCTCCTATAAGGCTCCGCAATGGATGAATGATGTCCCTGTCCTTCTAACTGGTGCTGAAAACCTGAAGATCTTAAAAACACTACTGTTTCAGAACCTCACCAACTTATCCACCTGCAACTGCCTCACGTAACCTACTTCCATTTGGTAGATCCATTTCCCGTACTTACGAGCAGCACTAGCCTCCTATCTCTTGACACCCCTTTCCTAATTAATTACCTTCATTCCACCGCACCTGCCATGGAGGGCTCTGCCCCCCCCCACCATCCTTACTAGTGCATGAGGGCCCATCTCATTCTAGCCAAAGGCCCACAAAATATGCTTGTTAGCTTGTTTCTAAGGCTTTGCAAAATATGCTGGTTGGACTGCTCCTCCCTTCACCTCCTCTCTCCCACCCCCCCCAATATTTCCTCGTCCTTTCCCCTCCCAACTCTCCAAAGACTCAATCCCCCCTCCCCCTTCCCGCAGCCTAGCTATCTAATCTATTTATATACGACAAAGCCTACATCTGGCAACATTGGGCTCTCATACCTTCTCTGTGAGCCATTCTCTTCTTTCACAGTCTCACTAGTTAGCACTTTTAATATGCCATACTCTAACCCTTCAATGTTCCTGCTCATTATACTAAATGTCTATAACAAAGTTTTTAATTTTGTAACTGTCTGTAACTATAGTATGTATTGTGAACCTTGCTTATGCGATTTTGCAATCTGATTAATTGTGACCTTACTCTGTGTTGTACTATATGCTCTACTATGACATGGAACCTTTGTAAACGAGCTTCTAGCTCAAAGGTTGTTTCTGAATCAATAAACTTGAAACATAAAACTGTCTCTAAGTGCGGCTTTTCTGTATTGATCAGGAAGCTTGACTCCAGAGTGCGCCTTGTTGCGCTGAGGGAGTCTCTGAGTTGCTGAGGAGATTTGCCCACTATCAGCCAGTCATCCAGGTAGGGGAAGACTGACACTCCCTGCTATCTGAGATGTGCAGCAATCACTTCCAGGCATTTTGTGAAAACTGGGAGCTGAAGAAAGGCCGAAAGGAACAGCTGCAGACGCATTGTGACCAGAGGGCAGTCTGACTCTGAGATATTGCCTATGAGAGGGCCTGATTGATATGTGAAAATAGGCATCCTTCAGGTCCAGGTTTGTTAGCCAGTCTCCTTGCTGTAGGGAGGGAATCACCAAAGAGAGGGTGATCATTTTGAGTTTTGGATTTAGCAGGTGCTTGTTTAGGTACCTGAGGTCCAGAATGGGTTGCCATTCCCCGTTTTTCTTTTGGATGAGGAAGTAACTGGAGTAGATGCCTTCTCCCCATTTGGAAGAAGGAACTCTTTCCACTGCATTTGACAACAGGAGAGTCTTCACCTCTGACAGGATTTTCTGTGTGGGGATTCAAGGTTTTGCATATCTGTGCCCCTGCTGAGTGGGAAATTGTTTGAACTACAGGGTAAGACCATGGCCCACTACCTGTAGCCCCCACTGATCTGTGGTTATGTGGTGCCCGTGGTGGAGGTAGTGCGACAGGCGTCCTCCCACCGGCCGAGGGGAGGTGACCTGGGCCTTCAAGTCAGGAGCTTTGTTTAGGCTTGGGTTTTAGTGAAGGGACAGGGTCAGCACACTTCTGAGCCCTTCTCTCTCTCTCTCTCTCTCCCCCCTAAATAAACCTCTAATGTGAGAGTATTCCAAGGGCATGTTCATCGGCATGGGATAGAAGGCCCAGGGATAATAGCTCCTACCTCTACCCACCCACCCTTTTGGGGCTTGTAAGAGGTAGAAGGTTTTTCTTTAGCTGCATTACTCTGATAGGTGGTTTTGTACTCCTCCCTCTTTTTCATATAAGCTTCGGTTTTATCCCCAAAGAAGAAAAGCACATCTTCTTGACCCGGAAGGACACTACTTCTTTATTCAGCTGTGAGCTGTGTGAGAAATTCTATATTGCACTTGCAAATTCTATATTGCACTTTGTGCTCACAACAGAGGGAGGTGAACCTTACAATTGTCTTTGGTTTGTAGCAGATATTCTGCAGGTGGAGGCTACTTCTAACTGAAAGGTGAAATAAGGAACTTAGAATTGTCAGGAAAAGACAGTCTTTCAAGCAACAGAGAGAGGTGGATCTAGCTTTACGTTTGTTACAATTCTTAATATTTTCAGCGCAGGAAGAGTTTAAAGCACAGCTGACTTATTTTGGGGCTGACTGCTTTCAGAGCACAAACCACCAGGCTGTTTTGGGGCTGGGAGGTTTACCTGTGTCTGACTTGGATGTCTGGATTTTCTCTGTTTGATTAGCAGGGATTTTCTCTGTCAAATTGTTGTGTAGGGCATCTTGCTGACAGGAAGGCACTCATCACAGCGGTGGTCAGAGCTTTAGCTGATTGTTTTGTGAGGGCACGGTTTAGGCCCAACCCCTTCCCACCCTCACCCCACCAACCCCTGGAAATAGTTCCTTTATACCTGGGGTTCTGACATCATTTCCTCAAGAGTGCAAGGTGCATATCACTGTCATATCCTCTCTAGCACACTGCACTGACAATATAAGCATACACATTGTATAATATATATATTCTTATATAACAAACCAATCACACACACAAACACACACAAAAAAGTAGATAAACATGTGGGGAGTAGTGCAATGTAATGGCTGTTGGGCAGCAGTCTTCCGGGAGTCTTTCTGAGGCTGAGATGTCTGCCCTATTTCAGACAACTCTCTGCCCTGAGGGAGGAAGTTGCCTGCCTTCAGGCCACACTGGACAGTAGTAAAGGAACCTTCCCCAGGCCACACTGGACAGTAGGAAGGAACCTCCCATCCAGGGAGCACCAGAGCCACCACCACTACCTCAGAGGTTAGGAAAGCACAGCAGTTGGAACACAGTGGGCTCAGGGAGGGTGAGGATGGTGGAACAGAGGCACACCCAGTCAGTTGTTCCACTCCACAATCCATACACCATTCTGGGGAGCATAGGCTCCCTCTGATGACCAAGTAGAGGAGACTAAGGAGGCTAAGGACAACTATCACAAGGGAGGCCTATAGGAAGGAGGCAGAGGACACCACAAGGAAAGGAAGCAGCTCCTGGTGGGGACTCCAGTTATTAGGGGGCTGGAACTGGGGAGCAGGAAAACTGGAAGGCTGCCTGCCTGGTGCCATTGCTTGGAGGGACAGGAAGCACATCCTCAGGATCACGAGAACAGCTGCACGGGAGTCTGAGCTGGATGTCATTGTCCACCTAGGGACAAATGACTTGGCTCATCATGAGATTAGAGCAGTGCAGAAGGACTTTGTAGAATTGGGGAGGGGCCTAAGACAAGTAGCACACACAGTATCCTTCTCTGAGGCGCTGCCTGTCAATGGCATGAGTAAGGCGAGGGTGCTTTGCACCATGCAGTTTAATGAATGGTTGAAAAAAATGGTGTGGAGCACAGGGGTTTGGCTTCATTGGGGACTGGGGTTCCACCTGGAGGGACACCAGCCTATACTGGCAGGATGGTCTGCATCTGTCAAGGAAGGGAACAAGTCTTTTGAGCAATCGGTTTAAATACTTCATTGGCAAGCTTTTAAACTAGTCAAGGGGGGAGGCACTGATAAGCTGCAGGAAAATCCCAGCCTCTCCCTACAAAACAGGGTACTAAATGAGAAAAAGACCGAGGTAGAAAGGTCAGTGGGAGATGCTGCAAAAGAAGGTAAAGCCATAAAAAAATGGAGAGCAATGAGTACCAATGCCCGTAGTCTGAGTAGCAAGCTTACTGAATTAGTGGCCTTGATGGAGGAGGAACATCTGGATATTGTGGCAGTCACAGAAACATGGTACACACAAAACCATGACTGGGACGTAAACATACCAGGGTACACTATCTACAGGAGGGACAGGGAGGGTAAAAGAGGAGGAGGATTAGCTCTTTACATAAGGGAAGGAATGAACGCAACAGAACAAAAGGGAAAACAGGGAGGAGGAGAAGAAGCACTGTGGGTAAATTTGGAGACCGGCAATGGCACCACAATCCGCACAGGGGTTGTATACAGCCCCCCTTCTCAGGGGGAGGAAATGGACAAGGAAATGATAGAAAGTATACTTAGAATGGCAGAAAAATACAGGTTACTCACCTGTAACAGGAGTTCTAGGAATGGTATATGTTGTTCATCCACACTCACTGGCAGGTATCCTTGCCGCTTTAAATCTTGCCAGAAGGTCTTCAAGCTTGCTCCTCCCACCCACCCGGGTGGTATAACTCTCGGCTCCGCCCCATGACGCCAGATCTGGCCCGCTGGAAGCTCAGGTTGTGCGCCAGCCGGGAGGTCGTAGGAAGTCGTAGGATGAACAACATAAGGCCATTCCTAGAACTCCTAGTACAGGTGAGTAACCTGTATTTCTAGGGACATGGATATGTTGTTCATCCACACCATTGGCAGAATCTAGCAGTTCTCCGGGAGGAGGAGGCAAGACGACACCCTCAATACTTACTTGGAAAGAGAGACTGGAGAACCGAGGCCCCAAACCAGCATCCCGGCGTGACTAAGGTCGATGGTAATGGGTAATGAAGGTGTTTGCTGACTTCCAGGTAGCAGCCCTGCAGATTTCTGGATAGGGACGTCCCTGAAGCAGCCATGCAAGCAGCAGTATGGCGGGTAGAATGAGCTCTTATCCCTCTGGGAGGCTCCATGCCCGCCAACTTATAGCAGAGATCTATGCAGGAAGTGACCCACCTGCTTATCGTCCGCTTGGCTGCAGGTCTGCCAGGTGCGGCTTCAGCGTAGGTGACAAACAGCTGGCGAACCTCTCCCCGAATTTCAGCCGTGCGCTCCTTATAATAAGCGAGCGCCCTTCTAGGGTCCAAAGTATGGAGCCTGTATTCGGCCTCCGAGGTGTGATTGGGGTAGAACACCGGCAGAGTCAACACCTGGTTAAGGTGAAACTCCGACACCACCTTCGGAAGGAATTTCGGGTGGGGGCGCAGGACAACCTTGTCCCTGTGGAAGACCAGGTAAGGAGACTCGATGGAAAGTGCCTGGAGCTCTCCCATCCTTCTGGCTGACGGATAGCCACCAAGAAGGCGGTCTTCCACGACAGGTGAGAGAGAGCACACCTGTGCATAGGTTCGAATGGCCTGCCCATGAGCTTTGCCAGTACTCAGCAGTAGATCCCACGGAGGTGGGGTTCCCGACTGGAGGGAAATGTGATCAAGGCCTTTAAAAGCGTCCAGACCACCTTCTCCTGCGCCTGACTGATGCTTCCCGCCCACGCCTGTAAGCAGAGATGGCTGCCAGGTGCAGCCTTAGGTCGCCGATCTAAGCCCTTGATTAGAAAGGGACCATAAATAGTCCAAGATGCTTGCCAAGGAACAGGAGGAAGGGTCCAAGCCCTTGTTCTGACACCAAATGGAAAACTTTTCCATTTGAAGGCATAGCATTTTCTGGTGATACCTACGGACGCCTCAACTACATTGAGGACCTCGTCGGGAAAGACCCAAGGCCTGGAACTCTAGCCGCTAGGAACCAGGGCCAGGGTGCAGGGATTGAAGGTCCGGATGGAACACCTTCCTGATTGACTAAGAGCAGGTCCGGGCGAGCTGGAAGCTGCCGGAGTCCTGGAGCTGAGACTGAGGAGATCTGGTACCAGAACTGGCGAGGCCAGTCTGGGGCTATCAGAATCACCTGCGCCTTGTCCCTCCTCGCCTTGAGAAGCACCTTGTGGATCAAGGGAAATGGGGAAAGGCGTAAAGAGGCCCGGGGTCCACTGCCTCGAGAAGGCATCCCCCTGCAGCGAGCCCTGCTGAGGGGGGCGGGCGTTGAACAGTCTCAGCTCCAGATTCTCCTGAGGTGAACAGGTCCACCTGAGGTGTGCCCCAATGGGAGAACAGATGCTGTACTACCTCCGGAGGAGAGACCACTGCGGGATGCAGCCCCTATCCGCCCAGGGCATCGGCCAGGGTGTTGAGGCTCCTGCCACATGAATGACTAGGAGATCCGCCTCCAGGCTGCGCACGAGTGACCAAATGCGGAGAGCTTCCTTGCATAGAAGCATGGAGCGCGTCCCGCCCTGGGCGGTTTAGATAGAACATGGTCGTGAGCATTGTCCGTCTGGACTGGACCACTTGTTCCCGAGGAACGGACAAAAGGCGTGAGAGCTAGGCGGACCGCCTGAGCTCCAGGCAGGTTGATGTGGCATCGACTCCCTGGGACCAGAGGCCATGAGCTCGCGGTTCCCCAGATGGGCACCCCAACCCATCAGAGAGGCATCGGTCGTAGGAGAGACCGTCGCGCTCGGGCGGATTAACGGGATACCTCCTGCAAAATGATCTGAACGGTCCACCACTGAGAGCGCTCACATCCCTGAGTCACCGGCCACAAGCTGGTCCAAAGGGATCGCAGCTGCCAGACCACTGGCTGGCCAGTCCCCACTGAAGGGATGGCTGTTCCAGCCGGCCCAACGGGACCACGCTGCAGCAGGCCACCATGAGACCCAGGAGGCGCAGGAAGTCCCGGCAGGTGCGATTGCCCAACCAGAAATGATCGGGCAAAGGAGGGAAAGAACCCGGCCCTGTCCGCCGGGCAGCCGCGCCTGGCTCGAGAGTCGAGCCGCCCGATGAATAGAATCACCAGCTTTGGCTCGAGTTCGACTTGGCCTCGTTGATAAGGAGGCCCAGTTGAGAGCAGACCTGGAGGGCCAGATTCTGGACCCCTCCGCCTGCTCCTGGAGGGAGCCGCTTATCAGCCAGTCGTCCAGGTAAGGGTACACCGGATCCTCGGCGCCGAGGAATGCTGTCACCACTGCCATGCATTTGGTGAAGACCCTGGGAGCTTGGAGACAGCCAAGGGCATGGCTTGGAACTTGAAAGGATCCTTCCGCCGGAAGCGAAGGAATCTCGGTGAGACGGACGGATAGGACGTGGAAAAACGCCCTGCAAGTCCAGAGAGCAGAACCACGCCGCTGCCCAAGGATGGTATTATCTGAGCCAGAGTGACCATCCTGAAGGTTCGAGACCTTAGGAACTTTGTTTAGGTTGTGTGAAGTTGAGAATGGGGCGCCAGCCCCCGTCTGTTTCGAACCAGGAAGTACCTGGACACAAACCCTGGGTCTGAGGGAGGGTCCGCCACCTCTCTTATCACCTCCTTCTGGAGGAGGAGAGCGATGTCGGCCGAGACGAGCCGCCAGGAGGCTGGGACTCAAGCCCCCCGCTGAGGGGCGCATTTGCCTGACGGGTGGTGCCTGCTCGGTTCCAGCAGCAGGCCTCTTCCCCACCACCTCCAAGACCCACCTGTCCGTGGGTAACAGCGGACCAGGCGGAACGGAAGTGCTGGAGCTGCCTTCACGGGGACTCAGGGGGTAAGGTGACGGAATGAGGCGACACCCTCAGCCCGTCCACTGGGCAGGCTTGGAGGAGGACCGGCCGAGGGACCTCCTGGGCCTTTCCTCCTGCCTCCTGGTTAGAGGAAGCCGGGCGGCTTGGGTTTGATGCTGAGGCCGAGCCTGCTGGCCCCTGATCGCTGTTGGGCCGGCCACTGGGGCCAGAAGGACGTAAAAGGGCTTAGGCTGCGGGGCTTATGGCCTTGTCCTCTGGAGCGGAAGAGACCGAGTCCAAGGTAGCATTGACTTCGACCTTCCAGCAGGTGACCTTCCACCCCAGGGGTCAAGAGGTCAGTCTCCAAAGGGAACATCCGCCAACTTGTGCTGGGTATCCGGCAAAGGTGGATATCCTCAGCTGCTTCCAACACGCGATAGCCACTCATGGGCCGCCACTGATCTGGCACATGAGTCCCCTATATCCAAAGCAGTCTGAGCTGCTGTTTGGCTACTGCCTGCCCTGGTCCCGCACCTGCTTAACCGTAGTCTGCAGATCAAGGAAGATGAGGATGACTCATCCAGGAGCTCTAACAGGCATGAGAAAATGTGCCATGAGGACGCCGAACTGGCCTTGACGAAGGTACAGAGAGAGACGAAGCGAGACTTTTCACCGATGATGTCCATTTCTTGACCTTGTCAGGAGGTTTTGTCCACATCCCTGGCGCTGTCATGACTGAAAACGCTTGTCGGGTAACCTTCAACCCTCAGCAGAGGGTGTTCCAAACCGACAAGGAACTGTGGGGACCGAGTGATACCTGCCATCCTGGGCGTATGCAGGGGAGAAGCGGTGGCGCTGCCAAAGCTCCAGTGCTGGACCCACTATGGCCTCGCCACCGAAAGGCCTCCGCCGGAGAATCCTCGGTCCAGAATCTCCGCGTGAGGGATACCGGCCTGCTTGGAACGGGTTCGAGCTCCATCCCGTGGACTCGAGATGAGCCGAGCAGTCCTAGGAAGGAAGACGGCTATCGCCCATTGACTGACCTCCTGAAGACTCCAAGTCCAGTCGCTGGAGAAAAGGGAGGAATCATCTTCGGACTCGGAAGAGTCCTCAAGAGCTGCCTCTGGCCTGAGCCACCCTTCACCCGCCGAGGTCGGTCGGGAGTGAGGGTAACTGACAGCCGATGGGTAGACCTGAGCTGACCGAGAATCTCTTGGTCGGAGCCCCAATTGGTGGCTGTGGAGGCGGAGGTTCCACCGGAATCGTGGAGCAGCTGGTTTTGACGAACAACTGCCTGTATACGCCTCGGATAAGTCGAGGTTGTGTCGGCCGCCCGTGACATTGCCACTTCTAATGGCAATGGGAAGGCGCTGGAGGTCCGCCATTCCCGGTCAGGAGGAGCTGTTGCAACATAAGGTCCTCATCTGCCGACGTATTTTACGCCGGAAGCCTCGGCCCGAGGAGGAGGACGAGGACGAAGCGGCGACGCTTTACCGCGTGCCGAGACCGAGACCGCTTATGACGGTGGATCGGCTGGACCGCCAAGAGGTCCGAGACCGAGAGTCCTGGAATTTCCGAGGTCGGTGCGGGAGGTGTCGCCGGAACCGCACTCCTCTCGCTCGATGGTCCATCCGAGGGCCCGGGAGGCACAGGCGATGCCCACGGGATCCTCAACTCTCCTGGGGGAACCGGGAGAGGGAATTGGCTGCTAAAGGCGACAGCCTGTCCAACGGGTCGAGAAAAATCTCGACTTCGTCGGTGGGAGTCTCGGTCAACTGACCTGACGGGGACACCGTGAGGCCAGTGGCCGAAGCCGAGCGGTCGGATCGGGCCGACAGGCCGACGACTCAGGGAGAGGGACCTTTCCCGCCCCCAAGAGCGCCGACGGAGGACTTACCCTGTCCTTCTTGGACCGAGAATAAGGTCCAGCAGACGTAGGCCCTTCCTCCTTAGTGAGGGACAGACAAAGCCTTAAAAGAAGCCGTGTAGAAGAACCCAGAGAGGCGGGATAAATGCCGCGCGAGGAAGATCGACCAGCGCGCCTCCTCTTCGAGGCGATCATCCGCTCGAGCTGACTTCACGAAGGCCCGCCCGCTGACACTCCGCCAACCGGCCTCCTTGGACTTCACCGAGGGAACGCTCGGGCGTGCCCAGTTGCAATCGAGCAGCACGGCCTCGAGGACGAGGGCCGAGAAAGATGAGCACAGGTCGCAAGCCTCCGCGGTCGCCTGGCCCTAAGTAGTAATACACGTGGAGTGTGGATCCGTCCGACATCTCTGCCCGCATGGGCATCTCCAAAATCCGGGAGTCGATTTTGTCCATCGCGAGTCAGAGGGATCAAGATCAAGTCTTTTTCTCACATTTACTTTTAAATCTGAAACGGAGAATAGGAACTAGTCTCAAACGCAGAGTGTTAAGAGGGAACCTGAGCTTCCAAGCGGTAAGGAAGATTGGCGCCATGGGGCGGAGCCGAGTTATACCACCCGGTGGGTGGGAGGAGCAAGCTTGAAGACCTTCCCGCAAGATTTAAAGCCGCAAGGATACCTGCCAATGAGTGTGGATGAACAACATATCCATGTCCTCTAGAAAGGGAGATACTGCTGATGGGTGATCTGAATATGCCAGATGTTAACTGGGCTGAGGCTGCAGCAACCACTTCAAGAGTGGGTTATTCTAGATGCCTCTACAGGGGCATGCCTTAGACAACTAGTATTGGAGCCCACTGAGAGGGAGCAATCTAGACCTGGTTCTCTCAAATGGAGATGAAGAGAGGATCACAGATGTAGAAATGGGTAGCCATCTGGGAACTAGCGACCATCAAACAGTATGGTTCACAATAAACACAGCAATAGAGTCAAGCCATACAAAGGCAAAAGTACTGGACTTTAGGAGGGCTGACTTTGCCAAAATGGGTGAGTGCCTAAGGAATGCACTAGCAAATGGGCAGGAAGGAGGAGTGGAAGAACAATGGGGAATAATAAAAACTGCCATCACAGAGGTAACAAGCCTTTGTGTGAAGCAAATAAACAAAATGAAACAATGTAAGAAACCACTATGGTTCTCAAAGGAAGTGGCAGTGAAGGTTCAAGAGAAAAGAAAACTTTCAGGAAGTACAAGGAATCACAGAAGGAGCAGGACAGAGAACTGTATCAGTTAAAGCAAAAGGAAGCTGGAAGGCAGTCAGAACAGCAAAGGCCCAAACCGAGAAAAAATAGCCAACTCAGTTAAGAAGGGATAAAACCTTTATAGGTACATCAGGGAGCAAAGGAAGACCAAGGAGGGATAGTGAGGCTTAATAAAGGGGAGGGAGGGTGGCAGAGGGTGACTGTGAAAAGGCAGAGATACTAAACAAATATTTTTCTCAGTATTTACAAAGGAAGAGGAGAGGTACTAAACAAACAGCAGAAACACTCTGGATACAGAAGTTGATACCAGCCCATTTACAGAAGAAAGGGTTCTGAAAGAACTCTTAAAACTGAAGGTGGACAAAACAATAGGGCCTGATGGGATTCATCCCAGAATTCTAAAAGAACTAAGGGTAGAACTAGTGACACCACTGACTACCCTCTTTAATAAATCATGGGAGGATGGGGTGGTACCCAAGGACTGGAGGAGGGCAGATGTGATTCCCCTTCACAAAAGTGGGAGCAAGGCAGAAGCAGGAAGCTACAGACCTGTTAGTTTAACCTCAGTGGTAGGGAAAATGATGGAATCACTTCTGAAGGAAAGAATTGTCGAGTATCTAGAGGCCAGAGGGCACAGGACCCAAGGCAGCATGGATTCACAGCGGAAGGTCATGCCAGACAAATCTGATAGATTTCTTTGACTGGGTGACCAAAGTAGTAGATCAGGGAGGGGCTGTGGACATGGCCTACCTAGACTTTAACAGGCATTTGACACAGCCCACAAAAGATTAATATACAAGTTAGCCAGCCTGGTGTGGTCCCAAGATGACAGCCTGGGTAAAGAATTGGCTGGAGAATAGGACACAGAGAGTAATAGTAAATGGAGTCCACTCTGAAGAAAGGGGTTACTAGTGGGGTACCGCAGGGTTCAGTATTAGGACCGGTCCTCTTCAATGTCTTTATAAGCGACATTGCAGAGGGACTGGAAGGAAAAGGATGTCTCTTTGCAGATGACACAAAGATCTGCAACAGAGTTGATGCACAAGGTGGGGTGGAAAGGATGAGAAGGGACTTGGCAAGGTTAGAGGAATGGTCAAATGTATGGCAGCTTAGATTCAATGCTAAGAAGTGCAAGGTAATGCACCTGGGAAACAAAAACCCAGGGGAAGAGTACACAATGGGGGGTGAGATACTAACAACAACAAAAATGGAAAGGGACCTGGGGGAAGTCATATCAGATGACCTAAAGGTGGGCAAGCAATGTGAGAGGGCAGCAAGGAGGGCTGGGGGGATACTGGGATGCATAGGGAGAGGCATCACCAGTAGAAAACAGGAAGTTACTATCCCTCTGTACAGACAGCTGGTGAGACCCCATCTGGAGTACTGCGTGCAGTTCTGGAGACCCAATCTCCGCAAAGACATAGACAGGATGGAAGCTGTCCAGAGGAGGGCAACTAAAATGGTGCAGGGTCTGCACCGGAAGACATATGAAGAGAGACTTAAGGAGCTTAATATGTATAGCCTCGAGGAAAGGAGGGAGAGGGGGGACATGATAGAAACTTTCAAGTACCTCAAGGGAATCAACAAAGTCCAAGAGGGTAGCATCTTTCAAAAAAAGAGGTGTGCAAGAACAAGGGGGCACAATTTGAAGATGGGGGTGGGGTGGCTCAGAGGTAATTTAAGGAAGTATTTTTTCACAGAGAGGGTTGTGGATGCATGGAACGGCCTTCCGGAGGTGGTTGTGGAGTCAAAAACAGTGGTGGAAGTCAAGCATGCATGGGACAGTCATAAGACAATTCTAGGGGGTAGGAGTAGGAAGAAGTAGGCTGCTGGTTAACTAGGATCTGCAGCTTATCCACTAGGTAAGGAAATGGGCAGACTGGGTGGGCCAAGCGGTCCTTATCTGCCGTCAAATTCTATGTTTCTATGGAGTTATCCTCACAGAGGAAATCTATTGCTTTAGTCTGTGTATCTTGGTTAGTGGACATTAACCAGGCAAAGCGCCTGGAGACAGTATCATTGGCATCAACAGCCATATGGAACTGATATGTTGTGGCTTCTAAAGTCAACAGTGCACGCCTTTGTGATATCCAGGCTCAACTACTATAATGCTCTTTATCTCGGGGTCAGTGGAGGGAACCTCCGCCGGCTGTAGCTGGTGGAGAATGCAGCGGCCAGGCTGACAGAGCTGCCCAGGTCCTGTCATGTGACCTCAGTCCTGTGGGGTCTGCACTGGCTGCCGGTCAGGTGGAGGGTTCTCTTCAAGGTGGGCTTGCTTACCTACAGTACAAGGCCCTATACAGATCAGGCCCTGGCTACCTGTCAGACCTCCTTACCCCTACCATCCCAGCCTGCTCCCTTCATTCCTCCACCGAGGACCTCCTGGCGGTTCCGAGGACCAAGCTGAATACCTCAGGTGATCGTTTATTCGGGTGGCCGGCTCGGTCCTCTGGGACTCACTGCCAAGACCTTTGAGGGAGGCCCCTACAGTGGAGGCATTCAGAAGGGGCCTAAAGACTAACCTTTTTAATTTAGCATTCCCTGCTGCTGTCTTTTATCCCACTTATATAAGTTTTAATTATTTACATGACATGATTTTATTGATGTATGTAAATTGATTGTTTTAATCTGATGTGTAAAATTTTCTTTTACTCTCCGGCACCCAGAGCATCTGGGATTGAGCATCTAACAAATAAAAACTGAATTGAATTTTAAGAATTTCTGCTAAGTTCTGAGCCACTTTGTCTGGGGCTTGCTGGCTAATAGCCAGGACAGAGTGCCAGAGAGCCTTCTGGTATTCAGCTGTATATACCATGTAGGTACAAAGGCGAAGCAGCAGAGAGGCTGTGGTGTAAGATTTTTTACCCATAGTATCCAGCCTTTTGAACTCTTTTTCTGGAGGTTGGGAAGAAAGAGACACTTTTGCTTTATCACAAGCTGCAGCTTGCACCACGCTCTCATGGTCAGGGTGAGTGTAAAGGTACTCAGCATTAGTTTTGTCTAAGTGATACTTTCCTTCTATTTTCCTTTCCACCCCTGGTATGGAGGAGGGATTCTGTAAAAGTCTGAATGTTGCCCTGCGGAGGGATTTATGAACAGGCAGGAGCAGGTTTTCATAAGGAGGGAGACCCATCATATCTAAGAAGTCTGCCTCCTCCTCATCATCAATGGACTCTTGAATGGAGAGACCAAGAGTTTCTATGTGTTGAATAAGAGTAAAATGAAAGGAAAAATCTTCCTGACCATGGAGGCCAAATTCTTGGTCAGGGGCTTCCTCAGAGTCTAGACGTTCATTATCCTCTTCATTAAATCCCCCCGTCATAGAAAGTGTCCTGGCTGTGGAGAGGTTGTGGGACAACAGGTGGACTAGACACAGAACTTCAGGTTCAACACACAATCTCTGTGTGATGTTTATTTAAAACACAGGGGATAACCTTAAGCAATGGCATATCCCTTCTTCAATACGTCAGTTTGCAGCAACAGACTATGCATGCCTTTCCTTTGCACTTAGTCAGCACCTACTGACCCACTGATCTCTCTCTTTAGTGAAATGTATTTTATTCCCTAAGTTGGTCTTGTGTGTTTGGGTGATGGGGCGCTCAAAAAAGAAAAAAACAAAAACAAGCTAAAGACAAAGAACCTCAGTTCAGAAGTACTGAAGCAAGGGTTACCCCAAAGGGCACTGGCAATAAAGCCAAGTTTCAAAGAAATACAACATCACACTTACCCCCATAATGCAAAGCATCATGGGATGTATATGCAAATCACCATGAAATTTTAAGCGGGTTCAGCTTAAAGCAGGCATACATGGTGCCAAAGGGCCTCTTAATCTGTAACTTACTTGCATTTAAATAACACAACGGGGGTTTTCTGATATCTACCCCGGTAACTTAATTTTTATAATACAGTCCCCTAGTAACTTTTTACCTTCATCAAAAACACCTAGTGCCGTGGTGTTGTCAATATTTACAGGTTTCATACACATAAGGCATATACATCAAGGTATTTTATGACACAGTGGTACTGCATAGTAAATTCAACGAGGAACACAGACTGTTTTACATTGGCTTGGTGGTCACCACAATAACCTCTCTGTATGAGGACCTGAGAGGGAAAAGTAAAATTAAAGAGGACACTGGCATAGTCAAGAAAGGGGGGGGGGATGCCCATAGGTGACCAACCTTATGGACTTGAAATTGTAAAGAACAGATTAGGCTATGACATAGAAGAACTGCAGCAACAGATTTAAGAAAAGGTCGGTCCTCAAAAGTGGCAGGATCTCCCTGTCACACTGGCCGAGACCAGGGTCAGAGGGGATAGCAGAGTTAGGAACATTAGGGGCCCTGCGAAAAGAACCCACAGCCTTTGCCATTTTCTCCGCAGAGGGACTATCTTTATTTAACACTGATGCCTCCCTTTGTTTCTCAGTGGGAGGGGTAGTGATATGCTTTCCTTTTTGTTTCTTTTTTGCAGGACCTGAAACTGGAACCTGCTCATTATGTCTTTTTCTGGCTTGGTCATAATTATTTTTACAGACTTATTTTCTGTATAGTCCTTGAAGGACTTTTATTTAGTCTTTTGATGAGAGGAGGACCCCTCATCTGAATTTTTTTTTTTTTTTTAGAGAAGGTGAAGCAGATTTAGAAGCCATGTTATGCAGCCTGAAGGCTGATTTTTAACTGTAAACTATAACAAAGACTGTCCCAAAAATAAACTGTGACAATCTGCCAACCCACAGTTAAGGCTAAGTAAAAGAAAAAAGGGGCAGTCAAAAAAAGTCTGTCTGACCTGGAAAAAATGTCAGAAGACAAAGCAGCGAGTTCACAGAGGAAAAGCAAGTTGCAGCACTAAGGAACTGTGGGAGAAGCAGTTCCCAATGAGGAAAATATAAAAAAACGTATTAGAAATAGTGAAAACCGTGAAAATATAACAAATCTGTAGAAAAAAAGTCACATAAACTTAAACTCCACGGATTTTTATCTCAAACGCAGTTTTTTTTTAAGTCAGAAATGGTGGTTTCGCAGATTCCAGGAACTGAAAATTCACAGAAAAAATATATAATAAGGTAAAACTTACTTAAACACTCTAAAAACAGCACAGAATGAAAGAAAACACATACAAAATGTAAATAAATCACTTCAAGAGAAGATTTGAAGAAAGCACCCCAGGGCAGACTTGTCCAGTCAAGCAGAGAAATTAATCTGACTGGAAAACAGCAGCACCTACAGACAAGCACAGCTCTCCTCCGATCTCATTGGCTAATTATCTGGCATCATCAGCATGACTCCACCTCCGGGCCAGCTG
Source organism: Neoceratodus forsteri (assembly GCA_016271365.2). Classification (NCBI taxonomy): domain Eukaryota; kingdom Metazoa; phylum Chordata; order Ceratodontiformes; family Ceratodontidae; genus Neoceratodus; species Neoceratodus forsteri. Next base: position 488,699,368 of record CM057449.1, read on the forward strand.
AACCCAGCTGGCATAACTGCAACAGTTAAGCATACAGAAGGATTCCTGGGGTGAGAACCACGTTTACAAAGAATCTAGATGTGTACTTGAAAGTAAATGGCATAACTGGTTATTACTATTGAGTTAATGGACAGCATAATAAAGACTTCAATAGTCTTACTTTACTTGTACAGCTTGCTAAGATACCCAAAAGCGAATGCTGTTCAGCCACCTAAGCAAGAGACACCTGTGCTTCTCGGTCCCTTGGATCAGCTAAAGGACCTCATGTTGCAAGTCAACACTAACATGACAAGGTCTGAGACAAAAGTTACTGCCATGGAATGTCTGTTGCCACATTCACACCCCATACCCTACCTGCTCCTCAATTAAACACATATCTTCAACTCTTTCTTCGCCTAGACCTTCCCATCTCGTTCCCACATCTGTGCCTATCATACCAGCTCCAGCCATTTCCAGTCATTCTGGACTTACACCGCCAGCTACAGTTCCTACCCTTCCTATCTTACCGCAGCTACAGGTTAATTCTCCAACCTAAGGTTCTTCTCCTTCTGTCCAATGTATCTAATACCAGTGCACCTGAAGAAAAACATTACAGAAGGAAAGGATATCAACCTTGTTGCTCTGTTAGTCTTATCCCACAATATATAGGAAAATAGAATTATTTCATGTGGTAACATTTCCATTATCTTGAAGACTAGAGATTCACATCCTCTCAAGAAGCTGACAGTGACAACATTTGTGGCAGCATTTAACATCTACCATGGTACCTACTGTGAAGCCCTTACTACTTGCTGAGAAAACTTGCACAAGTACCTTTACATGATCGTGGATTTATTCATTTGTTATAGTGGTTCTGCCTTCTACTGGTACTATAAGGCATTCCCTGCCAAAGCAGAAGCGATGGTACAACAACTCAGTACTCATCTCAAATGGGCTACCAAACATAAACTCTTTTGCCCCTACTTAGCTGGCCATATGGCTCTCTCAGGCAAGGCAAATTTTATTTTTCTGGTGCCCAATCCCAGAGGCTCTGGGCGCCATACAAAACACAAAAATTTAATTTCCACATACATAAATACAAAATATACCAACATATAAACCCACTAACTACGGTATATAAAACCCTCTTTAGTTTTAAAAGGACTGCTAACAGTAGTATCAGACAAAGTCTGAGAAGGCCTGACTAAACAGATAAGATTTCAGGCGGGTCTTAAAAGCCTCCACTGATGGGGCCTCCCTCACCAATAGTGGGAGTGAATTCCACAAGACAGGACCGGTGACACTGAAAGCTCGCTCACCAGCTGTTTTCAGTCATGTCCTGGAAATCATGAGGAGGACCGAAGGGGACGAACCGAGGCAGCGAGTGTAAAAAGGTCAGCCAGGTAACAAGGGCCCAGTCCATGTAGGACCTATGCCATTTGCAGATCCCTCTCTAACCAGTCAGCTTTGTGTCCTCTCACTGTACTAGATGCGACTACCAACCCTCCTGCTGCTTCTTCTTCTTCTTCCACCTCTTCAACCCCCGGTGACTTTTATATACCCTGAAATTTAAAAGACAGCAAAGGCCACCAAATATTCATGGCTTCCGGTCATGCCATTTTTAACAATTTCAATAAGGTCTCCTGTCTAGCCCCTTCTTGCCGGGTGTTGCATATGTGTAGCCACCACGGAGATGCTCATGCAAACGTGTTCTGCCACGGTCTGCCCAAAGCTCAGTAATCATCCTTCAGGAAATGACAATCATCTCACCTGTTCACTCCTATTCATGTGTTTCTCCTTGAGTCTCTCCTGTTTAATAATCCTAACCAAAACTTCATTAAATTCTCGATACGTTCTTGTCCCCCCTCCCTGCACCTGTTTCTGCTAATCTCTTGCTTCTGTGTAGACTAGCCCATTTACTGCATCTCCCCTCGTCCATATGAATACTTCATAATAATGTTTCCAACACAGAATATGTTGTTATGCACTTAGCCAAATGCTCTTTTGTTGTGTTATACCAATGTCTAAACACTAACGACTCCTTGCACCTGTACTGTATTTGTGTATTACGTTGTTGTTTATCCTGCTCACCTGTATAATGTACTTATATGTTGCATTGTTTATTTTGAGTTGCCCCTGAAAAAGAGACTGTATTGTCTCAGTGGGCCCACCCGGTTACCAAAATTTAATAAATAAATTCAGTAAATAAATTCCTTGCCTGGCCTTCTCTAGGGCTTTCATTGTGGTGTTCAGGTTATCCCTACAGACTCACATGCTTTCAACAATCTCCTATGCCCCTTGACTGAACCTCATGTCGTCTTGGATCTCATTCAGAAAGAACTTATAAGCCTGCTCTCTTATCCTTTATTTTCCAACTTATAGATATGTCCTGCTGAAATTGCCACAAGGATGTTCTCAGGAAAGAAAATAATCATAGTAGATTTCTCAGTGCCCCACCCTTTCACGATTCCCAGTGTCAACTGTCTTATTCCTTCGGAAAATTACTCCCTTGTCTATGCACTAATAGAAGATGCTATCAAGCCCATCAAAACAGCGGGCCAAGGTGCTTGGTTGGTGAAAGTAGACATTACGGGTGCCTTTAAATTGCTACTCATACATCTCACCTTATGGCATCTATTTGGAATTCAGTACGAGTCTTCTTATTACTTTGCAGTCTGGCTAAACTTTGGGTGCAATGCTAGCTGAAACCCTCAATCTTTTTAAACGGCCATTTGTCCTTCACCTTTTAGATGACTTTCTTCTGGTGGATCCTTCTACCGTTCCTTCCGCCTGCAAGCATTTTTGACTTAGTGGATTTGTTTTTCCCCAACTACGCTTTTCTCTGGCTCCAGAAAAGACAACAAAGCTTAAATTCTTGGGCATCCTCCTAGACTTGGACAGAATGGAAACTAGTCTTCGCCAGGATAAGGGGAAAAGGCCTATCAGGGATAGAAAGAGCTCCCACACTAAACAGCTGTTTAATTCCACTGCCCAGAATGCAAGATCATTTTGGAACTGTGTCAAAAATATGCTGGGACAAAACAGAGCTCAATCCCCCGACATGATGTTAAATGGAGTCAACTGTACTTGCAGCTCCAGCATTGCTTAATGCTTTCAACAGCTTTTTTTTTTTCTGACCTCATCTCATACACTAAGGCCTTCCCCATTATGTCTGCTTCATCACCCATCAGTGGCTCCTTTTCACAAACCTCCCCTCCTACTCTACATCCCCCATTTTACTTCAAGAGGGTTGGCATATCAGAGGTTCGCAAACCTCACGCAGGTTCCTGAATCAAAATCTGCAGGCTCTGATGGTATTGAGCCTAAATTACTTACAACTGCAGCTACACGCCACCCCCCCCCAAAGTTACTAGCCTAATTAATCTCTCCTTGTCATCTGGGGTGGCACCTGCTCATTGGAAACATCCAATACAGTACCAGTTTTGAAAAAAGGTGACCAAAAACTAGTAAACAGTTACAGGTTTACTGGCATATTACTCACATTAAACAAAATCCACAGAAAATTGTTTCCTCCCAGCTCACAACCACCTTACTTGAGGGAGGGGGGTCCTGTATACTGTGGGTTAAGCTATAAGCTATATTCAAAGTATTGTGATGGTGTTAAGGGTAGTTTAGAACTGCAGAAATTACATCTGAAAGGCATCTTTTAACTTAACAATAACAGCAAATAAAAAAATCAAAATTTGTTCAGTATAACTATTTACAAAGGCAGTACAAACAGAGAAAACAAAGTTTCATAAGTTCGATGTGAGACAATAGCTTTCGCCAAAGGGTCTCGTGACTGTAACATTTTAAGTACCCTTAACGTTCCGCTATGGTTCTATAATAGATATCTAATTTGGTCTTAAAACTAAGCATGGTATCATATTCCACTACCTCGGATGGAAGTCTATTCCAAGGGGACACCACTCTCTGATTTTCCCAAGCTCCCTTCTTGTTGGATTTATATAGCTCCCCTTTCAACTGGTACTCATGTGTTCGTGTAAGTTTAGAAGGATCTCTACTTTGTAGACCCACACACTCCCACAAGTCCCTGTTCCTGTGAGCAGAATACACTAAACGTAAGTCCCCTCTGAGTCTACTGTACTCCAGAGTATGCATGTCCAGTTCACCTAACCTGTCCCCTTGGGATAAGCACCCAGTATCTCATATCTTCTTGGTTGCCCTCCTCTGAACCCTCTCAAGGTTCACTATATCAGATTTGTGATAAGGGCTCCAAAACTGCACACCATACTCCCATTATAGGCCTAACCAATGCGATGTACAGGAGCAGCAGCACGGATCTGTCCCTGCTTCTTATATTATGCAGGACGCAATGGAGCATTCTCTTGGCTCTGTTGACTATTCCAGAGGTATGTTGTCCGAATAATAATTCATTGGTAACCAAAACACCAAGGGCCCTCTCACATTCCACACTTTTGAGAGTATGGCCCCATAGCTTATAAGTACCCTGAATATTCTTATGGCCAAAGTGCGTAACACTGCACATGGCTATGCTGAACTTCATCTTATGTGTTGTAGCCCAGTCACTAACAAAATCTAATTCTGCCTGGAATTTCAGTACATCTTCATGCGTTCTTATAATGGCACCGACCTTGCTGTCATCAGCACATTTTGCTATCCATGCATTCCCCAATGTTCTAAGGCAGGACACAAATATATTAAAATGTACAGGGCCCAATAATAAGCCCTGGGGCACCCCATTTGTAACATCCCCCCAATCTGACAGAAATCCCTTTATGCTCACCCTCTGCCTTCTCATACTGAGCCATGCTCTAACCCACTGGATAGTTTGTGATGATACACCAATATCCTGTATACTCCTAAATATGCCGTCATGTGGAACCAAATCGAAGGCCTTCGAGAAGTCAAGGTAAACAACGTCCACCAATTGTCTATCCTCAAAAGCCTTGCTCACTATTTTGAAGAAGCTTAACAGATTGGTCTGGCATGCCCTCCCCACACAAACCCATGCTGTGTAATATCTATATGTCCATTGGTCAGGATGTGATGCTCTATGTAGTCTTTAATACACTCTTCCATTATCTTACATAAAATACAGGTAAGACTAATGGGCCAATAGTTTTCAACATTTGTTTTCAACCTGTTCTTATATATGGGTGTAAGTGTAACGTGTGCCAAATTCCAGTCCTGCAGAGCCACCCCTTGCCTAAGGGATTCCTTAAATAATATTCCCACAGGTCCTGACAACTCATCTGCCAGCTCCTTTAAGATACGTCGGTGTGCCCCCATCAGGTCCAGGTGATTTATTGATCTTAAGTCTAGCTAATTTGTCTGTTAGTGTAGACTGGAAATCTATCTTGCTTGGGATATTATAAGCTACATTATTACATGGATCCATGCTATTGGTGGTCTGAAAGACACTTAGAAAATGTTTGTTAAATGTGTCAGCCATTAGTTTTTCATCTGAGATGGTGTCCCCATCTGAGATAATGGGTCCTAACCTGGTTACTCCATTTCTTGCATTATTAATATAATTAAAAAATGCTTTTTTGTTTATATATGCTATGTTGGCTACTCTTTGCTCATTTGATTTAGCTGCTTTAATCCCTATTTTACATTTTTAGCTACTTTCTTGAATTTAGACCATTTATATGCAGTTGAACTTTTCCGGTATTCCCGGCAGACCCATTTCTTTTTGTTACTAAGTTTCTTAATGGTTGGATTGAGCCATGTAAGGGATCCTACCCTGGGAGTTGTATTTTATTTTATCTGGTATGTAGTGGGTAGTACAGTATATCAATTTTGTTTTAGTAGCATCCCAAATTTGTTGTACACCTAATCCATTAAATTCCTTTTCCCAGTTCCATCCTTTTATGTAATTCTTCAGGTCTCTATAGTTTGCTCTGTTCCAGCACTTAATCCTAGTCTGGCCTTTAATTATTGGTTCTATCCCTGATATACTAAATTTGATCATGTTATGGTCACTTTGACCCAGTGGTTCCCTAACTGCACAGTATTTAATGTCTTCCCCCATGTTGCTTTGGACAATATCCACAAGATTAGGGCCTCTTGTACTCACTACCACATACTGTTTTAGTCCATTGGCACTAACTATATCAAGGAGGCGTCTTTCCACTGGATTGGTTCCAGAATAATTTGTCCAATCTATATTGGGAGGATTAAAACCCTACCATTAAGACCTCTAGAGTAGATGGAATCCAAGAATAGCGTATTGTGTTCTATACTCATACCTGGTGCCCTGTAACAAACCCCTATGATAATTTTCTTTTTTCCCCAGTTGTATCAGATTTACCCACAGTTGTTCCACCTTGATGGCTGAATCCTGGATGGGCTCTATCTCAACCACTTCATATATATCTTTAACAAATAATGTGACACCTCCTCCTTTCTTATGATGTCTATCTGTACTGAATACTTTGTAGCCTGGAATACTCTTTCCCCACTGAACCTCATTCCACCATTTCGGTAACTGCACAGAGGTGTACATTTTCTTTGGTTAGTAGTAGATATAGTTCTTCGGTTTTGTTGGCCAAGCTTCTAGCATTGATTAGTAGTGCCTTTATCTCTTATTTCACGAGCCATAGTTGTTAATATTATATCATTCTTTTTTCTATGTATGTAGACATTTCCTTTTCTGCTGATATACAGGGAGTTATCACTTGGGATAGGTATAGGTATAACACCTCCCCTTGTCCCCCTTGGTATTAGTTTAAATCTATCTTTGCAACTGCGTTGTTTATAAGTTGACCTAATAAAGAGGTCCCTCTTGGGCAAAGGTGTAATCCATCATAAGCAAATAAGTCATAACACCCCTCAAACAACTCCCATGATTTAATACATACAGTAAGATATTTTCTTGTAAGCTCCATCTTCTTAAGCTATTATTAATGATTTTTAGCTTGCATGTCCATGAATGCCCAGTTTTTGCCAAGGGCAGGATCTCAGACACAATTAATTCCGCTTGTAGATCGTCTGTTCCCTTTTTAAAATCTTTAATTTCCTGCATGACCCGATTGTTTGGTGTTTTGCATTATTAGTGCCTGCATGTAAAACTACAAGGGGGTAGTTCACTGCTGATTTTAATATGTTTGGGAGCATACTGTTGATGTCTTTGATTTGTGCACCAGAAAAACTGCAGTTAGCTATATTCTCCTTGTTACCCTGTGTCATACAGCGGTCCACATATTTTATCATAGAATCCCCTAGGATAAACATCTGCTTTACATTCTCTTCTATTTCTGTCCCTTGGAGAGCTACTGGTTTGACCCCTATCAGTGTTGGTGTTTCTGCAGTCTCACTATTTTTATTTATTTATTTGGTTTTTGTTGACCGGGTAAGTGCACTAGACAAATCCTGTCTATTTTCAGGCACGACTCGGGGGAGGGGGATACAGATGAATACCAACTGACCTTGAATCAGATTCAGCTGCTGGTGGTACTTTTAGTGAATGAGGGAAATTTGGCCAGGATACCGGGGAAATTCCCCTACTCTTTTCGATAAGTGTCATGGAATCTTTAACATACACCTGAACTACCACCAATCCAGGCAGATGGGACCTCGGTTTAACGTCTCATCCGAAAGACGGCACCTCAGAAGTGCAGTGCCCTTCTCATGCTGCACTACAGTGTCAGTACTGGGATATGAACCCAAGTGCCAGATGTGGGAACTGAACCCACAGCCTTCTGATCTCCGGGCCTCAGAGGCGAGTGTGCTACCTATTGAGCCACTGACACTGCTTATTATTATATTATGCATTAATACATCTTGGGCTTCCCCTTCCCCTTTCTTGTACACAGCTTTTAACATATTTTGTTGCATGTCGAGCTGCCCCCTTCTTCTTCTTTAAGATCCACAGCAATGGATATGTCTGTGTTTGTATATGACTGCTCCTCAAGGTTTTCCTTTAGATTACTCAGGGGTGTATATCTGTTTAGTAGTTCTATAAAGAATCCCTCCCTCCCTTCTCTCCTTTCTTTTTGTACGTTATGCTGCTATCTAAACCACTCCTGTATATCATCTCCTTCTCCTCTCCCTTTGTTAACACTTTTGCACTGATGTCCTTGTTTTTTTGAGGGAGTGTTGTTTCCCACATTTAAAATTAACATCTACCAGCTGTTTAAGGCTTTTGACCTCCAGTTCCAGACCGCATATTCTAGCTTTCAACTCTTTAATTTCCTTACATTGTGGGCACTCATATGGGCCTAACTCCTGAGTAGGCTCCATAGTGTATTTCATACAGTGTACACACTTTATTTCTAATTTGCCATCTTTGGTTACTGACAAGGTGCTCTCCATTTTATAAACATTACTGGGTATGAGTATGGCCTGACAGTGATAGCTACAAACACACTCAACGAAGCAAAGAACTATTTCACAAGTATTGATGCTACTTACATATCTTCCTGACCTGCTAGCACCTGCAGACACATTGTAGACACCCAGCAGCTGCACTGCCCTGAAGGCAGGCTAGCGCCGTATCTGCATGCTTGCCCTGCTTTCACTAGGGTGAGATTTAAGTACACGAGGATGTGGAAGTAATTTGGTCACCTGACTGCTTACCCTGTACCCTCAATTTGTTTAGGGAGTTAAAAACTTACTGTTTCTGCAGTTTAAAATATATCTGCAGGGTCCCCACATGGTCCTGCTTAGCCACAAGCAGAAATCCTCCTGTTTGTTTGTCTGCTAAACAGATGCGGTGACTTCTGGGTTTACAATTCCTCCGTAGAGCATGGACTACAATCCCCAGTGTCCCCCGCTCGCAGAAATTGTACTCTAACCAAAAGGCAGTAATGGCATCGAAAGTGCCTTGCACAAGCACAGATCCAGCAGGTATACTGCAGACCACTAAAATTATGTCATAAAACACAGCCGCTCTCCTCTCATGCGAGGAGGCACAGAGTAACGCAAAGTCCTTCTTCTGAGGGTATCTCTTAATTCCAAGTTTTAGTCTCTCAGTCTCTCACTCTCCTTCTCTCTCTAGCAAAAGCACTGCTGCTCTTTTTATAAGTTTTTGTCTGGGAACTCGTTAAGAAAGCCTGCTTCTCACAGAATGTTCTTGTAAGTTTACAGAATGTTCTTATCAGTTTCGATGCAGGTGCAACAAAAAGAACACAGTGAACCAGAACTGATTTCTTGTTTATAGCTCTGCAAAAGGCTTAAAAACTGCATCTCAGGTTAACCCCTTGAGTTCCAAATAGCTTTCTGCAATAATTTAAACAGTATAACTATATACATTTTACACAAAAGATCCCAGTATCACATACAGTTTTACGCAGCGATGTACATATATTTTTTATAACTGCAGATATGCAAGGGAGAAGAAAAGACAGAAATAGCAAGGGACAGCAGAGAGACAGCGAGAGGCGGAGAATTGCGAAACCGTCTGCGTGATCAGTTCCTACATCTCACAAGAAAATCTGGTTGCACAACCAGACACACAAGAGACAGAAAAGGAGTAGAAAGAACAGATCCTTGTGTTTAAACTCTTTCTGCATAACAAATAGGGCAGGGCCTTATTCAACCCTGTCACACTTTCCAACCTATTTTTTTTGTAATATATGGATTGTTCACTTGTACAGAGCCTTGAGTCACAATTGAAATAGAGCACTTTATTAAATAAACTAAACTAAACTACAGCAGGGTGTGCAGTCATACTGAGATATAATGATTGCCATCGAGTTGTTCAGGTATCTGGGCATTTGGCTGGACCAACATCTCACTTTCTCGGGCCACATAGATGTCATAATAAAAAAACCTTCGTCCCAAACTCATCGCCTTATACAGAAACCGCTCCTGCCTCCCGCCCCAGGCAAGGCGTGAAGTGATCCAAAAAATGATCCTCCCGATTTTTGACTATTGCGATATCATCTATTGCTCTGCTCCTGCCACCTCCTTAGCTAACTTGGATACCCTCTTCAACTCCTTCTGTTGGTTTGCTCTGGATGCACCTCCCCTTACCCACCACTGTCACTTGTAATGAGCTTTAGCCTTTCCTTCCCTTTCCTGACAAATAGGAGACTGCATCACTGCGCAAATTTCATCTCTAAGTACTGGCTTGGTACACGCCCTCCATATATAAATTCCCTAATCCCCCCCCACCCACTCCCTCTCGACTTCTAAGATCCCACGACCATAGAACTCTGACTGTTCCCTGGAGATCCACCTCTAGTGGACAGGCCTCCCCCTCCTATCATCTCCCTAAACTGTGGAATGCTCTTCCTACTCAAATCTGATCCTCTTCCTCACCTGGCTCATTAATTCAAGCTCTACACAACTTCCTCACTGTAAATTGCCCTTGCCCCTAGCTCCCCACCTCCCTTTTCCTGTCTCACACCCTGTCTGATGCCATGGTTGCCTAACCATAACCAAATCGATGCACTTATGGTTTCAGAGGCAATCCCAGCTCCTATTATGTATGCTTGCTTCATATTCATCTCTCTCTCTCTCTCTCTCTCTCTCTATAGTGGTCTATCTCCCTAACCTGCTGATCTAGCCCTAGGCTCTGACTTGCTTCTCTAGCACTTTGTTATCTCACCATCACTTGTCTGTTCTGTGCCACTGTAGTCTGAAGTGGGTAGTCCATTGGTCCCACTTGCTGTTATGTTACCGGTGAGTCGGTCACTCCAGGAGGGCATAGCTACAGGATTTTAATCTACTCTACACTGCAATTATTTTTTCTGCTTGCTAATGTGTTGTTCACTCATACCCTATGTTTTCTATGCTATTGTGTAATTTGTGCGTGCTCATTGTTACTATGGAACTCCCGTCACCCTTTCCCCCAGGTCGTACCGGGAGACGAGCGACTTGTTGTTCAGTGTACCTTACCTGGTGAAACTTTTCAATAAATAAATATATATGCATGCCCGAGGTGCACCTGTACAAGGTAAAGGCTGAGTGCCATTAGCACCTCAAAAATGAATAATAGACTGTTTACATACATGCTGCTATCATTTGCACTTTCTATTTACAATCTTGCTCAATTTGTTGTATTTTGTTGTATAATAATGTATTGACATTTGTACTAATATACTTGAAATTATAATGCTACATGTACTTTATGCTTTTATACTGTACCTGTTTGTATCCAGGACATCCTTGCAAATGAGTTGCTCAACAGCGTTACCATGGTAAAAGGAACAAAAATACAAACACAAGATAGAAATATATACTGTATGGCCACACATCTACAAGTGACTTATCTCTCATAAAATGAGCAACTTAGTTTTGTAGGAAAAAGCTCTGTAACAACTGTCTAAACAATAGCCTGAACTGGTTGTTTGACAGTTCCAGTAGGAGTTTGTTTCATTTTGAGAGCAGAAGAGCTTGACTGGGAGGCAAGCAAGCACTGTTAAAGTCGCCATACCATCAGTTTGTGACAAAACAGATATGGAATGAGCAGAGTGCAAGGGGTTATAAAAGGCCTTCTTCACAGAATCTCGTAGATCAAGCTAGCTCGTTTGGCATAATCTTGGTTAGAGAATTTATTCACAGCCTGGTTGAACTTGGATATTACGAGTCACCAAAGAACAGTAATGAAGTCTAATTAACTCCAAAGGGGGCATGGGCCATATGGTGTAGCAGGCTTGCAGCAGTTACAAAGCCAGGCTAGATGATCACCTGCAACACTGGATTTGTTGCAGAAAGCTGTCACTGCACTCACACAATCAATTCAGAATGCCTTCTGACTTTTTGTTTCTTTTGGGGTTGGGGGTGTCAGCAAAATTTAACCCAGTAGGATAAACTGAAATAATATAAAACAATATATTATGCTGAACAGGGCAGTTACAATCCATAGATTTATTTTCACCAAGCAACTTGTCCAAAATCCCGACTGTTCCTAAAGTGTATCATGGCATACAACCTTGGCTATGATTGAGAGTAGATATCTCCTCTAAGACTGCCTCACACTCATAACTGAGCTGCATGGAGTGCTTCAGGGATATACTCTAGTCCCCCTCCACAGAAAAAGTGAGCAAGTAGAATTCATGGGGTCTTCTTTTTAATATGGGTTGCTCTTGATGGAGGGAAAGAGGGGGGCTGTGATCTGCCTGCTCACACTGGACAGTGGGAATGGTCCAGCCTACATTGTACACCCACAGGAGGAGGTGTGCATATATATCCATGACCATTAGGGACGTTTACACCCCTACACTCCCCCACACCACTGGAACATCACGGGAAAACAACCTCTTCGGGAAACTGAGGATGAATTAATTACAACATGGTATGTGTGCTCATAGGGAAGGGGAAGACAAAGTTGATGTGGGGTGGGAAACAGGAGTGTGGACCCTTTGATCTAACTGGCATTTTTCCTAAGTCTGAGGTCAGGACCATATAGGTACAGTGCTAGCCAAAATATATGGCCTCTATTTAAGAAATATGCACAAAAGATGCAGAGACTCAGGGTGGGTGGGGGGTGGTTACTAAAGATCACATATGCTCCCCTGAAACAGGCTTTTTTTTTATGGAGGCACAGCCAGAACCAGCTTACAAAGGAAGTAATGGAAGTGGGGAGTGTTGAATCTTTGAACTCAAGTTGAATCAGTTTCTCATGAAGAACAGTATTACTGGGCACGGCGTGCAAAGTCCTGGGAAAGGGACGGTCATGACATTACTCATGTGCCTCACTGTTGAATTAGTATGTGTGAAATGAACAGGTGATTCATTGGCCATTTCTTCCAGGATTGTTCCCCTCTAAACAGTGCCAAAGTCCAAATAATTTAGTGGTATCATTTCCCCTAAATACTGGCTACAGCTATAGCTTAGGATACTGAAAGCAGCAGCTGTGGGGAAGGCAGGAGAAGAAAAAGGTGAATTCTCAGGGATCCATACACAGATGCTTTTTTGTGGCACAAAGTAGTCACAAGGACCCTTTTGCGGCACAATTCTACTTTGCACCCCTCTGTTCTATACACAATGCAGTCTTAAGTACACCCCTGCTCTAACACACTATGTCGGTATTCTGAGACAGGGAAGGGGGCAGGGGGAGCCACTGCTAATGAGGGTGCTGATATCAATGCATGGAGGCACTGTGCCATGCACTGCATCTCCCCAGCACCCTTGTCCCAGCTCATAAGGCACAGCGACCCTAGGCCGTGAAGAACTGCTAAAAGCACTTCTTTAAGGGGTTGCAGCCTTGTGAGCTGGAAGGTCTGTATCAGTAAGGAGAAGGGATAGCCAGCGCACAGTGCTGCCAAACAACAGTGCAACAGATAAGATTAGGGCTAGAGAAGAATGACTCACTGGACACCAGGGACTCAGATGGACACCATGAACCTTCAAGGGCCACTGGAAAACTAGATGAGAACACTGGAGAATGTAGTACTCCACAGATCACCGGCCCGCAAGTGGCCCATCCGGTACAGTGTCAGGAAAAGTTTACATTGTGTGTGCTGTGCCCAGGGCATGGGGCATGGCATGGCAAGGCACTGTGAGCAAAGTGCCATGCCACAGCCCTGACCACTACAGCAGCTGCTGTTCCGGCATGCTAGTGGTTGCCACTTCCTCTGTGAGATCACTAACATTCAGAACACCAATCTACATAATTGTATGCAGTGTTGCTGTTGCAAGTGACAATCCACCCCCTGCAGACAGCAGCTCCTTACTGTGTATGGTAGTTTTTGTGGGTAGCGGTATAGGGAGCCCAGTGCTCCCCAAATACTGCCACTCACCTCTGCAACTGTGTATGGGGCCCCATGTATTTTTCCCGCCTAGCTTTTCCCAGGTTCCTATGAATTGCCTCAGCTGCCCCCTGTTAAAGTGCAGTTAATATAGCTAATTTGACCAGCAACACTGCAGATTTATATGAGGAGACTGGCCAGTCACCTGTTAAAAATCAGACCCAGAAGCTTTTTAATGTGTTTGGTTGTTGGGAAAATAAATCCATGGGCAAATGGCTTTTTTCCCCCTAAATGCATATGTTCAATAAAAAAACAGGCTTCAGTGTATATACGACAGCTACGGTGTGAGAAAACAAATCATCTTTTTTTTTTGTCTGTGTGCTGAAGTCCTAGTTCAGATTAAAGTAGCAACAATTCTCAAAACCCATTACATTTAGGGACATTTTGTACTAATGACTAACAGCACTCAGCAGTTATCAATGTGTTCTCAGACAATATCGTGGTCATAAAGTTAAAGAATATTGCTTCTGTTTTGCTATTTTACAACTGCTGAGGGCAACATGGCAATTTACTACAACTCAGTTGTCATTACAACATCTTGAAAACCTCTTTGATTTTTTTTTATCAGATTATGAGCTTCAAAAAAGAACAGACTTTTACTTAAATAAGCACAATCCCCTTTCCCTCACAGCAGCTTTGTAAATTAAATAGACCCTAACATTCCAAAACCACATTTTATGTCACGTTAAACCTTGACGTTTGCACTTAATAATGTATCTATCCCAAGACAGAATAGCCTGAAAGTTGGAATGTGCGATACTGCTGCCAGGATCTCTAGATTCTAAAATTTTTAACAATTGGTTACGTGGTACAAAAGTTCAAGATGGTTGAAATAAAAACAGCATACAGCTGAAACCTGAAACTTGCAGGTTCATTAAATTTGACCCAAGGAGGTGCCTTTTATAAGTGGCTTTACTAAAAAATGTATAGTTTTTAAATTATTAAGACAAGAAAAAGTACAGTTCCGTAAGAACTTAATGTAACAGTAGAACTTCGAGAGGAGCTCTTGCAGCAGGCTATTACCATTAGGACTATGCTGCAGACACTAGCACCCACCGGAAAACTCTTAGCTAGCAGTACCCAGCAGGGGCCGTCCCCTGACGCTGGCTCTGCCCCAACATTGGCCATGGTACAAAAGGGGGTGGTCCCGAGCTCCACCTCAGTTCACCCACCAAAGACCCATGAACAGGCTCCAATAGGCAGAAGCACACCGAAAAAGATGCTGAAAAGTCACCAGGGAAAAGGAGGGCAGAAAAGCAATGCCTGCTGCAAGAGCTCCTCTCGAAGCTCTACTGTTACGGTTCTTATGTAACTGTACTATCTTACTTTGAGTGGGAACTCTTGCAGCAGACTATTACCATTAGGACTGAGTCCTGCGAGAAGGAATACAAGCAACCCTGGGAGGAGGCTGATAATAAGGCATGCTAAGAGAGAAGTCCCCGGAGGACCACTAGGCTGAACCCGGTCCTGCACCTGGAAGCGATAGCCAGACTGTAATGCCTAATGAAAGTGTGCACTGAGCTCCAAGTAGCCACTGTGCAGATGTCTCCAACTGAGACGTTCCTCAAGAGGCAAAAGTAATAGACACTCCCCTGGCAGAATGACCTCTGACAGTACCCGGAAGGGGCTTGTTGTACTTATTGTAACAGTAAACCATATAATGAACTAACCACCTAGAAATAGTCTGTTCTGACACTGGTTTACCTAGGTAGTGAGGCTCAAAGGCAACAAAAAGTTGCTCCGATTTGTAGTGGGGAGTAATGCGCTTGAGATAATACCTCAGTGCCCTGTAAACAGCCAAAGTGTGCAGGAGCGCTTCCCCTCTATTAGAATGGTCAGGATAATAAACTGGAAGGTTGACATCTTGATTCAGAGTCAATACTGAAACCACTTTTGGAAGAAACTTAGGATTTGTTCTTAGGGAAACCCTATCCCTATGAAAAACCAAATAAGGCTCCTTACACATCAGGGCCTGAAGCTCAGAAACTCTTTAAGCGGAAGTCACAGCGACTAAAAAGGATACCTTCCAGGAAAGGAAACGTAGCTTGCAATCTGCAGCAGGTTCAAAAGGGGGAAGGTAAGCTTCTACAGCACAAAAAGGAGATCCCAGGGGGATATTGGATCTCTGATGGGAGGCGTCATATGCAGAATGCCCCTCAAAAATGTTCGGCACACGTCCAGCTGGGCCAATGTTTTTCCCTCCACCAGCATATGACAGGCTGAAACTGCTGACAAATGCACTTTGATGGAGGAGTAGCTCAAACCTTGACTCAATAAGGTGAGGAGATATTGCAAAACTGAGTTCACTGGACAGGTAAGTGGGTCTAAGTGACGGGAAGAAGTCCAAAGACAAAAACGCTTCCACTTCATAGTATAAGTGGACCTAGTAGAGAGCTTAATCACAGAGACAAGAATGTCAGCCACCTCCTGAGAGACCCCATACTTTGACTATGTCTGCAGGAGCCATGCATGAAGGTGCAGGGACTTGAGATCCGGATGGACCAATGTGCCCTGATCTTGTGACGACAGGTACAAGCTCTGAGGCAGCTGAATCGGAGGTTTCACTGTTAGCTGCTGAAGTAGTGGGAAACAAATCTGCTGAGGCCATAGCGGGGTGACAAGAATTATATGTGCCCCCTCAGCCTGGAGCTTCAAGAGAACCCACTGTATTAGCGGGAAGGAAGGGAAGGCATACAGAAACCTCCCTGTCCAACAGAGGGACAATGCATCTGGCCAGAAAACACCAGGCATGTGCTCTTACAAGCAGAAATTTGGCAGTTTGGTATTGCGAGGAGACACAAAGAGGTCCAGCTCTGGCAGACCTTACGTGTCAAAGAGCTGGTCTGTTACTGAATAGAGTAGCTCCCACTTGTGTGCCTTGGACCGTGAGAGGCTTAGGCTGTCAGCCAAGATGTTTTGGATGCCTGGAACATGCACCGCGGCTAGACTGATCTGATGTTCCAGGGCCCAACACCAGACTCTCATCGCCTCCCTGCACAGGGGGTAAGAATGCATACCCCCTTGCTTGTTGATACAGAACACGACAGCCGTGTTGTCTGTCTGGATAAGAGGAGAGCGTGGCACTAGGTACTCCTGAAAAGCCCGTAGAGCAATGAGGACCGCTCGCATCTCTAAGACGTTGATATGTAGTCTGCGCTCATCTGGAGACTAAATACTCTGGGTTTGGCTGTCTCCTAGATGCGCCCCCCCCGAACCGAGCTCGGAGGTATCCGTGGTCAGAATCTGGCTCAGTGGCTACTGCCAGAAAGGAACCCCTTTTTCTAGATTGAAGGGATCTAACCACCAAGTCAGGGTCCTCCTGACTGGGTCCAAGATCCGGACAGATAGGTCTAGACTGTCAGATCTTTGGTTCCGGTGCACCATGAGCATCCACTGAGGGACTCTCATGTGGAGGCGAGCCAAGGGAACTACAGGGATGGCTGCCACCATATGCTCCAGAAGCCTGAGGAAAGTCCTGGCCTGGACTTGATGTGTCATTGAAACCACCATCCTGAACCTTTTATATTCTATAAAACAATTTAAAGAGCTGAGGTCCAGGATAGGCTGAAGGTCATGTGTTTTCTTTGGAACCAGGAAGAAGTGGGAGTAAAACCCTCTTCCCCGTTGCTTCTGTGGAACTGGCTCTATCGCCCTTTTCTGCAAGAGGGCCTGGATCTCTCCTATCAACTGGCTGTGGAAAGGAGGATAATGGGAGGACCTTGGCAGACTCTCTGGAGGGATTTGCGTGAACTCCAATGTATGCCCTCTCCTTATGATGTCTACGACCCAGAGGTCTGAGGAGACCTTGCTCCACCCTTCCAAATGGAGGGCGAAGCGGCCCTCCCACTGCCTCCCCTTCTACCTCCGCTGGAGGAGGGGGGTCAGCAGGTAGTCACTGGGAGGATCTGGGAGTGGGCAGAGAGGTTTGGGAGGACTTTGGGCCTCTAGAGGGGGTGCCCCCAGTAGACTGGGTTGTGGCTTTCCTCTTGAAACCACCTCTCTGCGCAAACTGTCCAAGGGTGTTCTGACCAGAGGACTTTCAAAAGGAGTGCTTGCGGAAGGGCTTTTGGTCCCCCTTATAAAGTTTATGGACGGACCAAACTGACTTCCTGGACTCCTAGAAATGAGAAATCAATTTCTCAGTCTCCTCTTTCCGGACTGCAGATGCTGGGAGAATCCGGAGACCCTTAACCAGGTGTGGCACCTAACGCAAATGCCGGAACCCGCAGCCCTAGACGCCATATCAGCAGTATCGTACAAGGCCTGCAACACATGCGTGCCTACATCCGAACCCTTTCTCCTTTTCCTTTCTTTTTTTTTTGTTTGTTAGTTTGATTGTTTAACCAGGAGAGACACACTAAGCGGAAAGCTTGCTTACAGGTGTGACCTGGGAGCACAAGGAAGTTAAGTGACTTGCTCAGGATCACACAGTATGCACCCGATTTCAGAATTTCCAGCAGTTCAGTCTTTTGTGCCGAATCTGGCATGGCTTTGACTACTTCCTGGCCCTTCTCCCACAGCGCATTTTGGTACTGAACCATATGTGTGAGGCAGTTAAGGAACCTTATGGAGCAGGTGGAGGCAGAATACATTTTCTTGCCCACTTAGTCCAAGTACCTGGACTCTGCGTTAGGAGGCTGCGAGCTAAGGTGCTTCGGCTGCTTAGATTTATCATCGTGATGACTGTGAACACTTGAGGGTGTTCCATCAGGAAGGGCTCCTCCGTTGGTGCTCTATAAAGCCTATCCGACTTTTTGGGAACTGCCGGGGTAGTGGCTGGATGCTTCCAGGTAAGCCGGGTCAGGTCCTGGAACGTATCCACTAAAGGAGGGACCACCAGAGGCTTGGGATCCTTTTGTCTCAGGTATCTGGCCAACCTCCGGTGTTCCAGATCCACATCCTCTATCTCTCATCCATTGGAGGTTTGGATGTGCCTCATGACATCCATAAAAGTGGGATTGTCCGGAGGCAAACGGGGCATCTCCTTATCGTCCAACGACACCCTCTCCCCTGAAAGGGACCGGTCTGAATGGGAAGAAGAATAAGACCTGTCCCTGTCAGAACAGGACAAAGCTGACCCTGGCCTGGAGGGGCTTCTGTCCACTGAGTGTCGGCTACTAACTGACTTATGCCAGCTGTGGGACTGACGTCGGCTCGGGGGCTGACGACGCTAAGAGGACTGATGTCGGCGATGGTAGAGCACCAGTGGTGACTGCCGGACCTACAGCGGCTATCAGACCTGCTCCTGGGACAAGACTGATGCCGGCTTACTGACCGAGAACACCGGCACCGTCGATGGTCCTTTGACCTAGAGCTTGAACGGACCACCAAAGGACAGCGGGACATGGAAGGCTAAGGCCGCTCATTGGGAGCTGTTTTTTTTGTCAACTATTTTTTATCCTCCTAGTGGCAGGCTGACCTCATCATCCGCCAAACCTACAGAGCTCGGGGGCTTCTATCATAATGCGCGCCCTGGCAGATCCCTGTAGTTGGTCTGGGGGCATCATCCATACCAACCTCCACTGTTTCCTCCGTTTTCTCCCATGAACTACCCCGGGACCCCCAGAAGTGGTGGCGCATGCGTATAGAGGCAGACATGTGCACCGCAGCTCCGGACCGGGTGCCCTCAACCCTCCCCATCGACCTATGTCTAAACTCTCTCATGGCACCGTCCCTCCGGACTCCATCAGAGGGCGGCCAAGCTCCGAGAGAGCTGGATACCTCCTTCCGAGGCAGAGTGCTGCCTGCCGGCAGCTTCTCACATCCACTCCCCCCCCTCCCACCAGCCCCTGATGACTCTGGCCTGTTCCCGAACCCGGGTCACCAGCATAGCTCGAGGTGTGGCGTCCAGCGCCTCAACCCTCAGCGCCACCGGGCAGGCTTCAGGAGCAGGTTTGTTGGGTGGTGCCGAAGGACTGCCCTTTGTGGTCTGATCCTCCGTATTATCGGGGACCCGGGTCAGGTCAGGTTTAGGAGGGCTAACATCCTGCTTGACCTGGCTCCACCAGAACTGAAACAGTTCAGTGAGCTCCTCCTTGTTGAACTGGGATGCCGCTGCCCCAGCCGGGGCATTGGGCATCACAGGCTGGTCCTGAAGAATCGGTGAGTGCCCGCAGAGACGTCTTCCGGGGAAGAGGCTCTCTGCACAAGCGACTGTGCCGTGTCTGGTGTCGCTGGGTCTGATAAATGACCGGCCCCGGTACTAGAGGCTGGTTTTTGGCCACTTGGCTTGAAAGGTGCTGGGTCATGTTTGACTGGAGTCCTGGAAGGGTGGGAAACTGAGGGAGACTTCATGGAGGGTTCCCGCTCCTTCGAAGAGGCCTTACCCGGAGCTCCGGGTAGAGCCAAGAACTGAGGATTTCTTTGGCGGTGCCAAGGCGCGTATTGAAGAGGAAGCCTTAGAAGTGCTGCCCCAGGTAGAAGGGGGACGCAGAGGCATGACTGTTATCTTAGCGGGTGGCACTGGCTGGGCAACTGGGCCTTGCTTACCTTATACCGGTGCTGGAGTTTTAGCGTGGCCGGAAGGCCTACTCCAGTCCTAGGAGTGTCTTGAGTGGCAGGCGGTCAGAGCCGCCAGAGCCCAACGAAGAAGCCTTTTTATGGGGTGAGCGAGAGCTGGAGCATGGACGGGACCGGCCTCAGTCCTTGTTGTGGGACTTAAGGTGCGACTTGTGCTTGGATTTCTCCCCTGGAGAGCTCTCCATCACGGTGACCTGCCTCTCTAGAAGGTGGGCTTTTAATGCTTTCAGGCATCGAATTCTTGTTCTGCTGGTAAAGCCTCTACAGACCCTGCAAGCCTGGGTGTCGTGGTCCAGCCCGAGACAGAACACGTAGGCTTCGTGGGAGTCCTTGGCAGGAATCTGGCAGCCACAGGAACACTTCCGTTTTCTTCGATCCTGACAAGGACACCGACGATAGTGACAAAGACATACAATGAAAGAACACTTGATTGAGAATAAGGACTGTTGAAAAAAGAAAAAAAAACTTTGCTGAACTGCTAAACAAAGAGCCAAGAACAACCGCTGAGGGTGAGTCTGCGGCGGGAAAAGAACTGAGGTGGAGCTGGCGACCGCCCCCTTTTGCACCACGGCCGATGCTGGGGCGGAGCCGACATCAGGGGGCGGCCCCTGCTGGGTACTGCTAGCTAAGAGTTTTCCGGTGGGTCCTAGTGCCTGCAGCATAATCCTAATGGTAAATAGCCTGCTGCAAGATCTCCCACTCAAAGTAAGATTCCCATTTTTGTGTACGCGCAAAACATTTTTTCCAACATTCAATCCATATGGTGTTTTCCTACAACAGCAGCTTTCATTTTTCTGACTCGAAATCTGTTTAGGAGAGCTTTTTTTGTGAGTCTTAGTGGTCAGGGAACTGGACCCACTGTCCAGTGCCTGCAGTGGGTTCCCAACCCAGTCGCTGGTATACCCCACTCCTGCCTGGCCGATCTGTAAAGAAACTGGCAATGGGTGCCCAACCACACCACAAATATCCCCCTGCCCCATCTATAAAAACAAATTGTGTCAGGTTTCCAGCCTTGCCACCCATATCCCACCACACCCGATCTGTAAACATACCAGTGGTAGGTGCCCAACCCTGCCACTGGTACCACCCTCTTGTTCACCAGCTTTGTTAACAGACCTGAGTCAGGTGCCCAACCTTGCCACGACCACTGTACTCCCACCTGATCCATAAACATACAATGGCAGCAGGTGCTCAACCCAGCTGCTTGAACCCCCCCCCCGCCTGCTCGATCTGAAAATACACTGATGACAGGTGCCCTACTCCACCAATCTGAACACTTACCAACAGCAAGTGACCAACCCTGCTGCTACTACCCCCTTCTACCCACCTGATCTTTAAACACACCAGCAGCATGTGCCCAGATTCACCACCAATACACCCCTCCTGCCCATCACGTACAAAACAAGCACCACTTGCCCTCCCTCTAGCAAGTATGTGACTCTCTTCCCCCCCACCGGTGCCCAATCCAGTCCCTCAACATGAGTCCTCAATGTTCCTGAACACACTCCACTACCTACAGGTAAGGAAACAGAAAAACATAATTAAAAAAAAACTGAAGTCTGGAAACCATGACTTGGGTATCTTAAGTGGAAAAACAGTGGTACCGAAAGCAGACATAGGAGACACTTCAGAAAACATCTAATTGAGTGTTCGGGGCGGGGGGCAAACTTCAAATGTGGGGAATAAAAAATTAAAAAGGCATGGGTCTTAAAATTCCCCCCAAAAAACTAAGTCCCTTGAAATGTACACTGTGCATGCTTAAACACTTCATTTTTTTCTGACTTCATTTCTGAAGTCTTCTAACACTCATAACTGTTTTGTTTCCTTTTCTTTTAATATTTTTTGACCAAATTTGAGGGATAAGGTCCTTAGTATCCCTCCTCATGAACACCCTTTGTGCCTGCCCAATGGGTGTGCTGCTTCACGTAAGGCCTGTTAAGCCCTGCACGAGGCAAGCTACAGGTATGGAACTGTGCCTGATGGGTGTGCTGCCTAAGCCAAATAACAGGTCTACCCAGCAGCCCAACCAGACTGCTGTTTCTCATACTGCCTGTAGTGTCCTGTGTGAAGCAAACTACAGGTCTGACGCAGCAAGTGTCACCATTTACTTGATTCATGAGAACCCTTTGACCCACTTATGAAGCAAGTTACAGGTATGATGCAGTGAGCATAACTAAGCAGTTGCTTTGTAAGTGACCCCCGGCCACTCACAGAGCTGACTGTGCCCATATTGCAGTTAACAGGTTAAGGCAGCTGTGCTGGTCTAAAACCATGCTTAAGCCTACCTCTGAGCCTAGTTTGAGCAGGGTTTCAGAAAACAGATCATAGCATGGTAACTGAGTTAGAGCTTTTTGTTTTTTTCTTCTTGTTGTTGATTAATGTATTTACGATCTTCACACAGTGTGTTTTACTTTATCCCCTTTCACTGTGTTTTTGCTTTTGGGAGGTTAATCTAGAGACTGTGTGGTGCTGGGAGAGCTGGAGAGACAGAGAGAGTTCTGCAGATTTAACAACAGTGGGGGAGAGTGAGTGTCAGTCACACTGTGAAGAGAGAGCATCGGTCACACCTTGAAGAGAGGACCATCGGCCCCATCAGGGAGAGGGAGCACTGGGCACATCCAGAAGAATGGATGAGAGAAGAGCTATCTAGAGTTGGGGAAGTGGTGTCAAAGCAGCGAAGTGGTGAGGGGGAAAGAAAGTATTAATAAGAAACACTAAATATGAAGACTTGGAAGTTGCTGCAGCACTTGCTGTATGTGCAGTCTCTCGGCTGCTTGTACTGTGTTCAGTAGCAAGAATGTTTAATGTTTAGATTACTTCAGTGGAGGTTTGTGGGTAAAACAAGAGAGAAATGTGAGGTACATTTATGGAAGGTGGATTTAATTTGTAGTATTTGTATTTTTTGTAGTGAGCTAAGTGAGTGGTGAACAGGATGGCACATTATGTGTTTAAGTTTGCTCTTATTTTGTTTAGATTCGTCCGTAGGAATGCTGTACTGGATAGGTGACACTATCAATCAAAACAATGCTGCAATGTAAAAATAAATGGTGTTTAAAATGAAACGTTTATTTTCACCTAGTTCATTTATCTTAGCTCCATAGGCGCCGGAACGGGGCGGGAGGGGCGCCGCCCCACCACTTTTCTACAGTACAGATTGTGCCCCTGAGTTGAAGGTGCGGACGCCTTAGCTGCCTGAATTTTTTTTTCACGCCACCTAGTCAGCGGACCTGATTGAGAAGGCAAACACATCTCAATCAGGTCCGCTTAGCAAATTAAGAGGTTGACTAGAGTTGAGGCGTGCCTAGAGTTGGGGTATGTCACGGCTCTTTAAATGCCCAATATTTTTCCTCCTTCTCTCCATTCCAGTCAGTCCATCCATTTCCCAAGTTGGCTGCAATCGGTGCATCGGACGGATTCGGATCCCATCCTAACTGACTACTAAGGGGCTTCTGGGAGCGAGAGCGACAGCGAGACGTGGAGCAAGCGAGCCGCGAGACGGTGAGAGAGAGACGCTGGTGTGGACGACGAGTCGCAGTCGGCGACTACAACAGCAGCCAGCCCAGCAGTGGTGTGTGTGCGGCGGTCTTCTTTCAAGTCAGGCAGCGTCGGGTTGAGAGCGCTACGTGGGGTAGCGACGCGAGGCGTCGTGAGCATTGAGCAGATTAGCAGAGCAGCAAATAGCAGCGCCTCTAACAGTCTGTAACTTTAATCTGGACGGAGCAGTAGTCGGACTCATCACTGTCTGTCAGAGCGAAGAGCGGCAGCATATGGGCAGCAGCTTTAACAGATATCAGATTTGAACTAACTTGGAGCCTGAGGAGCCAGCAAGAACTTCCTGGTCGCGTTGTGACTCTGAGACTTTCGGGTAAGCTGCACTGCAGTGCTGTTTTCTTTAGCTGTTTCTTCATCTTGCTAATCAAAGTTTTGCTGGACTAAGCTTGTATATTTGCAGCCTGCTGTTTATTTGGAAGCTAGGTAGCCAGCAGAGCAGTACTGTTTTTTTTCCTTCTCCAGTCCAGGCTCTTCCTCTCCAGGCTCTTCCCTCCAGGCTGAGGCTCTTCCCCTCCAGGCTCTTCCCTCCCTCTCCAGGCTGAGGCTCTTCCCTCCCTCTCCAGGCTGAGGCTCTTCCCTCCCTCTCCAGGCTGAGGCCTCCCTCCCTTGGGAGGCTCTCTCCAGGCTGAGGCTCTTCCTCCTCTCCAGGCTGAGGCTCTTCCCTCCCTCTCCAGGCTGAGGCTCTCCCCTCGGGAGGCTCTCCTCTCCAGGCTCTTCCCCTCCAGGCTGAGGTTCTCCCTCCCTCCCTCTCCTGGCTCTTCCCTCTCCAGGCTGAGGCTCTTCCCCTCCTCTCCAGGCTGAGGCTCTTCCTCCCTCGGGAGGTCTTCCTCTACAGGCTCTCCTCTCCTCTCTCAGAAGCCAGTTTTAAAAGGTACCATCATTGATTTCTGCCCCCAGCACATTCTCCTTTGCCATTCCATCTCTTCTACCAGCTCCATCTTCAGCAGCCAGAAACTATTGTGTAAAATGACCTTTTTCTTATGTAAGGGAGTAGGGCGATTATTTATATTAGGGACACATAGTACCCTGGTTCTGTAATGTAGTGGATTACAGTACTTGTTCATCCAAATGGCGACAGTTAGCCACGCCTCTTTCCAGCGCCTGTTCTCCGCCACTTAAACACCTCTTGCAAGCAGCCGCATCGGATATCTCCACGCCCATTACCTGTATTTATTTAATTTACATGGTTATAAGTGTTACTGAATTGCACTGCTCCTAGGTAACATCATTATGATAATCTCTCTGTCGAAATCACATGGTTAAAAATATTGCAATGCCCACAAAATGAAACTCGCTTATTCTTATACTGGACTTCTGAACATTGTTTGCTAGCAGGAACAAGGGAGGCACCGGCTTTATGAAATAGTAGTTTGGGCTTTAGTACTTCGATAACTTTGTTTGTTTGTTCTGTGAGGCTCACCCCCACCCCGGGATCCAGAATATGTTGTTGTAATAACTATTGTAATTATATATATTCTGTAGTTTCGCTATAGTACTTCATGATAGCCTTAGCAAACCCTACTTAAGGCTATGCAAAGTAGTAAAGCCGAACTACAGAATGTGTTCAACATATTCCTGGACCTGGGAGGCGTGGTAGGAGCGCCCCACAGAACAAACATACTTATGGCTATCGCAGTACTAAAGCATCATTTGCCCCACAGATAATAATATTCAGACGCTCACTTACATTTCTGTTTAACGTTGAGGACACCAGTGGTGTGGGAGGGCGAGCGCCACCACAGTACAAAGATTGATGTTACTTTGCATTTTGACTGTTCTGAAATTCATGTATATTTCTGTTCACCTTTGAGGACATGGGTGGGGGGAGTGTTAGTTATATTCTGATTAGCACTCGATCATTGTCCCACTTTTATTTATATTAGAAGATAATCTTGTTAGCGTTGCTAATGTTGTCTGAGTGTCACGTTTGTTCAGTTAAACCAGTATTTCCAGAGATTCTTCATGTTCAGAAGTCCAGTATAAGTGAGTCTCATGCTGTGATGTTGTAATGATACCTGTTTTGGGGAGTGCAGTTCAGTAACATGGGCGTGGAATATCAGAGTTGGCTGCCTGCAAGAGGTGTGTTGGGGCAGGAAGAACTGACGTTGGAAAAGGGTATGGCAAATCGTCACCGTTTGGAGGAACAAGTACCATAATGCAGAATTCCAGATCCAGGGCACTATGTATCCCTAATATAAATCTCCCACTGTTATGCATCTGTAAAGAATGTGTGTTTTGAATTTATTTTGAATAAAACCTTACTTTTACAATAAGTACAATGGGATTTTAACTTCCACCTAGACTGCGAGTGACCAGAGATGGGCAGACTTGATCTCAGTTTAATGTCTCAAAAATGACAGTTCCTCAGCAGTGCAGTAACAAACCCCCACCTTGTGCTGCACCAGTGTCCATTATTGGCACAGAACTCAAAAGAGTAAAATGGCAATACCCCATTCTGAGGCACATAAAGCACACCACCATCTTTGGAGGGCAAAATGTGCTGCTGCCAGCAGTTTGTATGCAGTTTTGGCTTGGTGTTTCTAATGCTGCTTTAACTCCCATCTGCCTGAATTGGTGGTGGTTCAGGTGGATGTTTAAGATCCCATGGCACTTATCGAAAAGAGTAGGGGAATTTCCAGTGTCCTGGTCAAATCTCCCTCATTCACTAGGAAATACCACCAACATCTGGTTCAGTCATTTGGCATTCATCTGTGTCCCCCTCCCCCGGGTCATGCCTGAAAATAGGCGGGATTTGTCAAGTACCTCAAGGGGAATCAACAAAGTCCAACAGGGTAGCATCTTTCAAAAAAGGTGTGCAACAACAAGGGGGCACAATTTGAAGATGGGGGGGCAATTATTATACATTTATTATACAATTATTATACATATTATGCATTATTGTGCAGATGAAGCCTGTCTGATATTGGTGGCAGCAGCTGCAGAATGCTTTTCTTGCTTTTTATTTAATGGATATATAAGTATAAGTTTACTGAGGCGAAAAGTCGACTGCTGTGTGGCTAGTTTTTTTCTAAATTAAAATGCATTTACCGCCGACATCGAGTAATGGTGGTGGCCAAGTGTCTGGTGGCGCTGTATGAGGGGAAAGTGGAGGGAGGTGCATGCATAGAGTGAGGGAACCCCAGTGTACAATGGTGAATTATAACTGGGGTTGTTCCCTATGGGAGAAAACTCCCCAGTTATTGGGTATTTATGCTTGGGGCTCAGGAAAAGTAGTCACAACTGTGGCGTACAGTGTGATTGTTATCCATTTGATCAGAGCACCAGATTTTGAAACTGGAGATCAAAGGTTCAAATCCCACTATGGACACTGACTGGGATATGATCTTGGGTAGAACTAAAGCAGGAGCCCACTGGAAGTGGAATGTTGCAATAAAGCTGAGGTAGTCTGAGTAAATAAGTTTGAATGGAAATATTTAGTGGTGGAGGCATGTATAGTCTTTCTAGCACCATTTTTTATTTTTCAGTTAACAGATCAGCCACACTAGGCTAAAGACCTGTTGACGTGTGCCATCAAAATGGACAAACAGGTCATGCTGGCTGACGCAGCTTATAAATACAACCAGTTTATGTACAGATGTGTACAAATATTTGCATGGCTGAAACTGATTAGAATCTCCCAGTTAAACAAAGCATAGATGTACTGAAATTGTGCAAGTAACTGTAATTGTTATAATAGCTTGGATTTCCAGGACTGACATCTCGGATCTAGGGAGCATGTGCATTAAAAAGTAGTGATGTCGAAATGTGTCAGTAAAGTGAGCTGGGTGTGGAGGCAGCTGTAAGAGTGCTTAGAATGATTAATGATGCATGTTTTACATTATTATGTAGTGTGCCACTTGTTTGTGGTAACACTGGCAGACAATGGCATGGAATCTGCCTTGCATGTTGGACTGGATTGGAGTATGGCACTGGTGTGTGTAGCGGTGGTGAATGAAGTTGGCACTTCTCATGACTTGGTTGAGAGACCACTGGGTGGTATAGGAAGTGTTAAAAAGCAAAACCACTGTCAAAGTTCTCCCTATGGGCACAGTTTATAAAAATGAGGTTTGATGTGATTCGTGTATAAAAACAATTCAATGTTGGGTGAATAGCATATAGTGCGTGCATGCACTGAACGCTGGCCTCTCTGTCCCCACCCTTGGTTGAAGAGCCAGGCAGTGATAGGGAATTGCTTACTCCCCTTGCTGCTGGGTCATCTCGGACAAGGAAGAGTTTGGGAAGTTGGGGGCATTTGAAAATTCTGAGTTGCAGCTGCTGGGAGAGGTTGGCTGATATGTGACATAGGGGGAGGCGGCAAATTTCACAATACCGAAGTCCTGGACATAACAAAAGCCCTGCCATTGTAACAGTTGGGCAGCTGAGTAACAGTGTTGGTGGCATACAAAAATTTTATTGTCAGTACCAGCGTCACCCTCGAGTCCACCTAGTTCGAAACGGTTAACCTGGTTAGGAAAAAAAAAAAAAAAAAAATCGGGTTTTGATCTCTACGAGAATCCAGTTGATTGGTGGCTGGACATGAAATCAGACCTCTGATACCTTTTTATTACAGCCAGTAGATGCGTCCATTCTGAGGAGTATGTAGCTTATTTGAATGTGTGTAAACAAGTACAACACTTTATACTCCCTCTCGTCTTACTACCCATCGCTTTACTGACCAGATTTCCCTTATTAAGCAGAATAGGTCTTTTTGTTTTCCTCTCCTGCGCTGCGGGCTTGTCTTCAGGAGGGCGCCTCAGTCCCATTCCCCAGTGTCTACAAGCCAAAGCTCCTAATAAATTTTATTGGACACTTGTCTTGTACACTGGTGGTGCAGTACACAAGCATTTTGCTGCATGGATCACTAGCCAAGAATATCTAATGTAGGCCCAGTAGTTGCGGATTGATAACTAATTGACGAAGATTGGAAGGATGAGGAAGGGCAAGATATAAAATGTTTGCCATAGAAATTTTATTGCTTGCATGCTTAATGTTCATGCTGCAGTACCTTATCAGAAGATGGTAATCGGATGGGTTCATTAAATTGTATACGCAATTCTTTCTCAGCCTGCACGGACTCACTGCATTCAAATATGCCACAGTCTGAGAGACGAAAACGACAGATGGAGAAACAACTGGCTGATATTGCTGCCAAGATGCCAAGAAAACTAAATTACTGGTTTGGGAGTGCCCAGATACCAACCGCTTCAGAGCATGCAAGGGACATCGCTGCCAAGAATACCATTGACACTGCCACAAGCACTGCAGCTGTCAGCTGCGGTATTGTAAGTGCTAATGTAACTGTGCATACCGCTTCACTGCCAGTGGCTTCAATAGAGTCAAATGCAGCCATGTTTGTTTCAAATGCTGCATCAGTGCTAGAACTAACATGTTCCTTGCGGATGATTGTCCTGCAGCTGCCACTCCAGTGCCCCTGGATGGTAAGGCCTGCTCTTTCTCCAATACAGAAAACAGAGCTGCAGAGCTGTTCCCCATGAACAGCAACAGTGATGGCAACATCGTGCATGTCTCTGAGAATACCCAGCTCACGGCAGTTGACCTGCCTGAATCTGCTGTTTCTTTGTCTCCCTCCTGTTCTGAGAGAACCTGGGTAACTGCAGTTGAACCAACCATGCCTGAATCTGCTGTCTCTTTGTCTCTCCCCTCCTGTTCTGAGAGAACCTGGGTAACTGCAGTTGAACCAACCGTGCCTGAATCTGCTGTCTCTTTGTCTCTCCCCTCCTGTTCTGAGAAAACCTGGGTAACTGCAGTTGAACCAACCGTGTCTGAATCTGCTGTCTCTTTGTCTCTCCCCTCCTGCTCTTCTGTTTGTTGCCACAATATTAACAGTGTTTTTCAACCAAGCAGTGTTATAGACACTTCCATCAAACAAGTCATTCTGCGCACCAATGGGAGAAGTGAAACAAGAACTTGTCAAACACGGTGGTTTTCATCTTTCAACTGGCTAACGTACTGTGTTTCAAAAGGATGTGTGTTCTGCTACTACTGTCGGGCAGCAGTGGAAAGAAAACTAATCACAGGCAGTCGTGGTGAAACTACATTCATTTCAGCATAATTTAGTGACTGGAAGAAAGCAATTGACAAATTCAAGAAACATCAGACATCATTATTCCACCATGAAGCTGTTGAGAAGTATACTGCATTCAACAACGCAAGGATGAATGTTGGTGCTCAGCTCAGCCAGCATCTTGCACAGGAACAGGAAAGAAACCGAGACCGGTTCCTGAAACAGGTAAATGCAATACAGCTTCTAGTTCGCAGGACTAGCAATTCGTGACCACGAAGAACAGGAAAGCAACCTGAGGCGGAATGCTGAGTAGGGCAGTTGACATGCCAGAACTACGGGGATGGATCCAGGAAGGAAAGTATCAGAGTTCAGATGTTGTGAATGAAGTCATGGAATCATGGCACATCAGCTGCTGAGGAACCTTCTGGAAGAGATACGCAATGAATCAAAGTGGTATGCAATCATCGCAGATGAATGACGGGATATTAGCCAACATGAACAGATGACCATATGTATATCGATGGGTTTCACTGCCCCATTTTGTTATACATGAAGATTTTATTGGGATGTATGAAATGGTGAAGACTGATGCGAATCCATCACCAGTGCCATTAAGGATGTTCTAGTAAGATGTAACTTGCCAATCAACAACTTGAGGGACAGGCGTATGATGGAGCAGCAAATATGAGTGGATGCATTTCTGGAACTGCAATAAGAATTAAGAGAGAAAATCCACTAGCATTGAATGTCCATTGTGCAAGTCATTCCTTGGACCTGGTGTTGCAAAACTGTAGCAAAGCAGTGATGCCATTGATGATGCCCTCAGCTTTGTCCAGAATTTAAGTGTGTTGATTAGGGATCCCCACAGAGGCTGGCTCTTTATGAAAATATTGCAGTGAATGACAGTGAGGACCCTTACATGATGGTAGAAGGCCTGCACTTACTTTGTCCAACAAGATGGACAGCAAGAACAAAGAGTATTAAGTCGGTTCTCAAAAATATGGAGCACTCTATGACACCTTAGAGGAGCTGAAACGAGACAAAGCTACAGATGTACGAACTAAGGTCAAAGGCCTGATGTCAGTGATGAAAAGTTTCGGACCTATTTTGGACTGGTTGTATCACAACATATTCAGCATATCAGAACAAGTGGCTTCAATCCTGCAAACAAAAACACTGACAGCAGAAACTACGATGATGAGCATAAACTCCCTGAAGAAGAATTTACAACGCCAGCGCGATGACTTTGACCAGGTCTATGAAGGCAACAACCAGAGAGCGCAACTACTGAGAAAAGTGAAGGAGCCAAAACTTCCCAGACAGCACTATGTGCCAGCAAGGCTGCAACATGGTAGTGCACCGCATCACCATCCCAAATCTGCTAAGGACTGGTATCGACAGATGTACTATGAAGCCATTGATGCTTGTCTTGTTGAACTAGACTGACGTTTTGATCAAGAAACCTACAGTTTGCTGTCATCCATGGAGAATTTGTTGCTTCAAGCAGCCAATGCAAAGACGTTTTCAGTTCCTCTTCAGATCACACAGTTGTATGGAGATAAGGACTTGGACATTGACATTCTGAATGCACAACTGAACTTGCTCCCAGGACTTGTGCAGCAGGTTTTGCCAGAGGTGAGGGCAGTAACTTCAATTAACACCATTATTGATGCCTTAGTGGGAAAAGACTGCCAGCAGCAGATACTGTATTCAGAAGTAGTGAAGCTCATTCAAATTTACCTCCTCGTCCCAATGAGTACAGCAACTGGGGAGAGATCTTTTCAACACAGCGGAGGATAAAGTCTTACTTAAGAAGCACCATGACAGAGAAGAGGTACAATCACCTAATGCTGTTGAACATTCACAAAGAGAGAACAGACAACTTGGATCGCACACTAATTGTTCGGGAGTTTGTGCAAATCTAAATGAGACGACTTAACTTTTGGAAAATCTGATACAGAAATTTGTACTTTTACAGAGAAATTCATATGATGGTAAATTGGTTGATTTTGTGCCACCAGGGCTTGGTGGAGGCTTGCAAGGCTTACCAGCCTGAAGTGGTGACCAGAGCATCAAGGATTACTTCATGGCAGAAGTGTAGATGTGATGGTAAATTGGCTGATTTTGGTGGCCACCAGGGCCTGGTGGAGGCTTGCACAGGCTTACCAGCCTGAAGTGGTGACCAGAGCATCAAGGATTACTTCATGGCAGAAGTGTAGATGTGATGGTAAATTGGCTGATTTTGGTGGCCACCAGGGCCTGGTGGAGGCTTGCACAGGCTTACCAGCCTGAAGTGGTGACCCGAGCATTCATGGGATGATTTGGTGGCCACCAGGGCTTGGTGGAGCTTGCAAGGCTTACCAGCCTGAAGTGGTGACCAGAGCATTCATGGGATGATTTGGTGGCCACCAGGGGCTTTGTGAGGCTTGCAAGGCTTACCAAATGGAAGTGGTGACCAGAGCATTCATGGGATGATTTGGTGACACCAGGCTTGCAGAGGCTTGCAAGGCTTACCAGTCAGGAAGTGGTGACCAGAGCATTCATGGGATGATTTGGTGGCCACCAGGCTTGGGTGGAGGCTTGCAAGGCTTACCAGCCGGAAGTGGTGACCAGAGCATTCATGGGATGATTTGGTGGCCACCAGGCTTGGTAGAGGCTTGCAAGGCTTACCAGCCTGAAGTGGTGACCAGAGCATTCATGGGATGATTTGTGGCCACCAGGGCTTGGTGGAGGCTTGCAAGGCTTACCAGCCTGAAGTGGTGACCAGAGCATCAAGGATTACTTCATGGCAGAAGTGTAGATGTGATGGTAAATTGGCTGATTTTGGTGGCCACCAGGGCCTGGTGGAGCTTGCACAGGCTTACCAGCCTGAAGTGGTGACCAGAGCATCAAGGATTACTTCATGGCAGAAGTGTAGATGTGATGGTAAATTGGCTGATTTTGGTGGCCACCAGGGCCTGGTGGAGGCTTGCACAGGCTTACCAGCCTGAAGTGGTGACCAGAGCATCAAGGATTACTTCATGGCAGAAGTGTAGATGTGATAGTAAATTGGTTGATTTTGGTGGCCACCAGGGCCTGGTATAGGCTTGCACAGGCTTACCAGCCTGAAGTGGTGACCAGAGCATCAAGGATTACTTCATGGCAGAAGTGTAGATGTGATGGTAAATTGGCTGATTTTGGTGGCCACCAGGGCCTGGTGGAGGCTTGCACAGGCTTACCAGCCTGAAGTGGTGACCAGAGCATCAAGGATTACTTCATGGCAGAAGTGTAGATGTGATAGTAAATTGGTTGATTTTTGTGCCACCAGGGCCTGTATAGGCTTGCACAGGCTTACCAGCCTGAAGTGGTGACCAGAGCATCAAGGATTACTTCATGGCAGAAGTGTAGATGTGATGGTAAATTGGCTGATTTTGGTGGCCACCAGGGCCTGGTGGAGGCTTGCACAGGCTTACCAGCCTGAAGTGGTGACCAGAGCATCAAATATTACTTCATGGCAGAAGTGTAGATGTGATGGTAAATTGGTTGATTTTGGTGGCCACCAGGGCCTGGTATAGGCTTGCACAGGCTTACCAGCCTGAAGTGGTGACCAGAGCATCAAGGATTACTTCATGGCAGAAGTGTAGATGTGATGGTAAATTGGTTGATTTTGGTGGCCACCAGGGCTTGGTGGAGGCTTGCACGGCTTACCTGCCTGAAGTGACCAGAACATTCATGGGATGATTTGGTGGCCACCAGGGCTTGGTGAGGCTTGCACGACTACTGGCCTGAAGTGGTGACCAGAGCATTCATGGGATGATTTGGTGGCCACCAGGGCTTCAGTGGAGGCTTGCACAGGCTTACCAGCCTGAAGTGGTGACCAGAGCATTCATAGGATGATTTGGTGGCCACCAGGGCTCTGTGGAGGCTTGCAAGGCTTACCAGCCGGAAGTGGTGACCAGAGCATTCATGGGATGATTTGGTGGCCACCAGGGCTTGGTGGAGGCTTGCACAGGCTTACCAGCCTGAAGTGGTGACCAGAGCATTCATAGGATGATTTGGTGGCCACCAGGGCTCTGTGGAGGCTTGCAAGGCTTACCAGCCGGAAGTGGTGACCATAGCAATCATGGGATGATTTGGTGGCCACCAGGGCTTGGTGGAGGCTTGCACAGGCTTACCAGCCGGAAGTGGTGACCAGAGCATTCATGGGATGATCTGGTGGCCACCAGGGCTTGGTGGAGGCTTGCAAGGCTTACCAGCCTGAAGTGGTGACCAGAGCATTCATGGGATGAATTGGTGGCCACCAGGGCTTGGTGGAGGCTTGCAAGGCTTACCAACCGAAGTGGTGACCAGAGCATTCATGGGATGATTTGGTGGCCACCAGGGCTTGGTGGAGGCTTGCACAGGATTACCATCCGGAAGTGGTGACTAGAGCATGACAGTACAGATGTGATGGTAAATTGGCCCATTTCCAAATGTACCCCACTCCTTCATCCATCCAGACTTTGCTGTAAAAATCTGTTTATATCCCTGTCGTTGTACAATATTTACTGTCATTGTATACTATGATTCATTAATAAATACACTTTACGATGTACACTGATTCATTAATAAATAAGCTGTGTAAACAAACATAATGGCTCTGTGTCTTTATTTCCCCAGCCTCAGGAGTTTACCTTGTCGCTGGTGGTTGGGCTTAACTACTAACTTCTATCCTGAGTTAGTGGAACCAAAACCCTAACTCATTAGTGTGAAGACTGCATGCTTGGGACTGGTCATGCACATTACTATGGCATCTCTGTTTCACCTGGACAACCACTGTAACAGATTAAGGAATGTGGTTCAAACGTCATGTGGAGCTATTGAGGGAATGGGTCGACAGCAGCTTTCTTAATATAGCTGTACACTTGAGCAGACTTGGACTGGGTGGTCTCTTTT
The DNA here is from genome assembly GCA_016271365.2 of Neoceratodus forsteri. Taxonomy (NCBI): domain Eukaryota; kingdom Metazoa; phylum Chordata; order Ceratodontiformes; family Ceratodontidae; genus Neoceratodus; species Neoceratodus forsteri. The sequence continues at coordinate 488,734,042 of CM057449.1, forward strand.
GCTGGCACCTTTGTATGTCGCATAATTATTCCTAAATAGGACTGCATTCATAACGTTATGATGTGGGTACATGATTTATTGTATTTTTGTATGGCAAAAACTAGTGTTGAAAGTGCCCTTTTCCACTCACAAGTGCCCCTCTGATCCTCCGCCCCCTCAGTTTTTACCATCTTCCGGCACCTATGCTTAGCTCTTTCAATTGCACATACATTGCATAGGTATAGATGACAGAAAACAGAAAGACAATTACATGTTTAGATAGAGAAAATATATAGATAAGGTGTATATATAGATATATGGACATTTTTTTAAGAAACAAAGCATGTCATTTTAGTTGGTTACCAATGCAACATAAAAAAATCACATGCTGTTTTAAAAGCTGGATGTCAATAAAGGTGGAACTGTCTACCCGAGGCAGCGGTTGACGTCAAAATGGATGCAGGTTTCACAAGAGGGTGGGACAGACACATGGATATAATGAATAAAAAATGGAGGGGGGGGGGGGGAGTCAAGTCAAAGTCACCTGACTAACAAAGTGGAGCTACAAGTGAGGCACATTACATAGGCCCGACCAGTAACTCATTGTTAGGGACTAAGGTAGGGACTGGGAAGACTTGGTGAACTGAGAGGCTTTTTCTCCCTGTAACAGTCTATGTTTCTATAATGGTATGTTTTAAACTGACAATGAGACAGTTGCTAATACTGTGGCAAATGGCATCACAAAGTCACGTAATTCACTCAGACTGGCAGCTGAATGCACAGAGAAACAGGTTTACCTACTAACCATAAGAGGATGCCTCACTAATAGTTCTAAACTTCGGAAGTTCAGTTGGCACAGTCTATTCTTACACACAGGTTTTTTTTTATAACAATTTTCTGAAAAGTAAAACATACTGATTTAAATTCAAGTTTCATTTTTAAAAATGGAGATCTTCAACATGATTTATAACGTGTACAATTTCTGTCTCTGCGGTTATAAACGTTTCTCTTCAAGTCCTTGGTGTGCCAGAACTGCTCAGTTTTTCAGTCTTCTTACCAACAGAGCTTGAGAATGAACTCTTATAACCATAAGAGACACAGCAACTTTACAAATAAACATATATAAGAGGGTCTCTAAAGCTAAGAGTCACGCTATTCTGAATTCTACGTTCAGTTGACAGTCCATTTCCCAACACAAATGTTTCTTTAATTTTCTGCAAAGTGAACAGTCTAATTTTAAATTTAAGTACTAGTTTTAGAAAAGGAAAGTATTTAACATAGAAAACAACAATTAGGTAAGAACTTACTGTAACAGTAGATCTCTGAGAGAATCTCTTGCAGCAGGTCACACCATAGGAACCATAGCCATCAGGCACCAGGACCACATGGAAACATTTTTGCTAGCAGTCTATCTGGGGCCACCCACGGCGATGTCATCATGCCAATGTCCTCCCTATATAGCCGTGGGTGGCCACACACCCTCCTCAGTTCCCTGCCGGAGACCATCCACTAAGGATGTGCTCCCGAGGGAACCGACAGAGAGCCAGAAATACCAGCCAGATGGAGCAAGGAAAACAGAAAGCTGACCATCCTGGAAAAAAAAAGGAACAGGAAGGAGGAACTCAGAAGACAGGAGGAAGTAGGGAGGGACGGCATGACCTGCTGCAAGACATTCTCTCGAAGATCTACTGTTACAGTAAGTTCTTGCATAACTGTTCTAAACATAGAAACATTGAATCTGATGGCAGATAAGGACTGCTTGGCCCATCTAGTCTGCCCATTTCCCTACCTAACGGATAAGCTGCAGATCCTAGTTAACCAACAGCCTACTTCCTCCTACTCCCCACTAGAATTGCCTTATGTCTGTCCCATACATTCTTGAATTCCCCCACTGTTTTTGACTCTATGACCTCCTCAGGAAGGCCGTTCCATGCATCTACAACCCTCTCTGTGAAGAAATACTTCCTCACATTACCTTTGAGCCATCTCTGGCTGTCTTCAAATTGTGCCCCCTTGTTCTGGCAAGATCTCTTTTCTGAAAGATGCTACCCTCTTGGGCTTTGTTGATTCCTTGAGGTATTTGAAAGTTTCTATCATGTCCCCCCTCTCCCTCCTTTCCTCGAGGCTATACATCTTAAGCTCCTTTAGTCTTTCTTCATATGTCTTCTGGTGCAGACCCTGCACCATTTTGGTTGCCCTCCTCTGGACAGCCTCCACCCTGTCTATGTCTTTGTGGAGATGGGGTCTCCAGAACTGTACACAGTACTCCAGATGTGGTCTTACCAACTGTTTGTACAGAGGGCTAACAACTTCCTGTTTTCTACTGGTGATGCCTCTCCCTATGCATTCCAGTATCCCCCCAGCCCTCCTTACTGTCTTCTCACTTTGCTGGCCCACCTTTAGGTCATCTGATATGACTACCCCCAGGTCCCTTTCCATTTTTGTTGTTGTCAGTATCTCACCCCCCATTGTGTACTCTTCCCTTGGGATTTTGTTTCCCAGGTGCATTACTTTGCACTTCTTTGCGTTGAATCTAAGCTGCCATATATTTGACTATTCCTCCAACCTTGCCAAGTCCCTTTTCATCCTTTCCACCCCACCTTGCGTATCAACCCTGTTGCAGATCTTTGTATCATCTGCAAAGAGACATACTTTTCCTTCCAGTCCCTCTGCAATGTCACTTATAAAGACATTAAAAAGGACCAGCCCCAGTACTGAACCCTGCGGTATCCCACTAGAGTAACCCCCCCTTTCTTCACTGTGGACTCAATTTACTATTACCCTCTGTGTCTTGTTGTCCAGCCAGTATTTTACCCAGGCTGGCTAATTTGTTTATTAATCTTTTGTGCCGGACTGTGTCAAATGCCTTGCTAAAATCTAGGTAGGCCATGTCCACAGCTCCTCCCTGGTCTACTACTTTGGTCACCCAGTCAAAGAAATCAATTAGATTTGTCTGACATGACCTCCCTGCTGTGAATCCATGCTGCCTTGGGTCCTGTGCCCCACTGGCCTCTAGGTACTCAACAATTCTTTCCTTCAGAAGTGATTCCATCATTTTCCCTACCACTGAGATCAAACTGACAGGTCTGTAGTTTTCTGCCTCTGTCTTACTCCCACTTTTGTGGAAGGGAATCACATCTGACCTCCTCCAGTCCTCGGGTACCACACCATCCTCCCATGCTTTATTAAAAAGGGTAGTCAGTGGTGTTACTATTTCTTCCCTTAGTTCTTTTAGAATTCTGGGGTGAAACCCATCAGGCCCCATTGCTTTATCCACCTTCAGTTTTAAGAGTTTTTTCAGAACCCTTTCTTCTGTGAAAGGACTTTGATCTTCCACTGTGAATGCTGAGCAGAAGTATCCATTTAGTATCCCTGCTTTTTCACTGTCGCTCTCTGCCCAACCACCTTCCTCTTTATTCACCCTCAGTATCCCTGCCTTAATCTTTCTTTGCTCCCTAATGTACCTATAAAAGGTTTTTTCCCCTTCTTAACTGAGTTGGCTATCTTTTCCTCGGTTTGGGCCTTTGCTATTCTGACTGCCTTACCTGCTTCCTTCTGCTTTAACTGATACAGTTCTCTGTCCTGCTCCTTCTATGTTTCCTTATACTTCCTGAATGCTATCTTTTTCTCCCTAACCTTCCCCGCCACTTCTTTTGAGATCCATAGTGTTTTTTTCTTTCGTTTTGATTTGTTTATTTGCTTCACACAAAGGCTTGTTGCCTCTGTGATTGCGGTTTTGATGTTTCCCCATTGTTGCTCCATCCCACCTTCTTGCCTGTTTGCTAGTGCCTTTCTGAGACATTCTCCCATTTTGACAAAATCAGCCCTCCTGAAGTCCAGTACCTTCACTTTTCTATGGCTTGACTCTACAGTTAAGTTTATCGTGAACTACACTGTTTGCTGGTCACTTGTTCCCAGATGGCTACCCACTTCAAGATCAGAGATCCTCCTCCATCCCCATTTGAGAGTACCAGGTCTAAGATTGCTCCCTCCCGAGCGGGTTCCAAAACTAGCTGTCTGAGGCATGCCCCCTGTAGGGCATTGAGAATGGCCCTGCTCTTGGATATGGCTGCAGCAAAGGTGCTCCAGTTAATATCTGGCATATAAAGGTCCCCCATCAGCAATATCTCCCCTTTCTCTGCCATCCTAAGGATGCCTTCTATCATTTCCTTGTCCATTTCCTCCCCTCTGAGACGGGGAGTCTGTATACAACCCGTGTGGATTGTGGTGCCATTTCCAGTCTCCAGGGTGACCCACAGTGCCTCCCCTCCTCCCTGTCTACTTTTTAGTTCTGTTGCTTTGATCCCTTCCCTTACACAGAGAGCTCCTCCTCCTCTTCTTCTTCCCTCCCTGTCCCTTCTGTAAATTGTATACCCTGGTATGCTGACATCCCAGTCATGGTTCTCTGCATACCATGTTTCTGTGACTGCCACGATATCCAGGCATCCTTCTTCCATCACTTTATGTGTGGTCTTCCACACTACCTCACAATCCTTTACCTCCAGTGTATACCCCATCTCTCGTTCCCATTTATCTTGTATTCTTTGAATTCCTAGGGTTCCTATGTTTTTCTGCAATAATTTATAAACTTCGGAAATCAGTGTTTTTAGTATCAGCGGACATTGCTTTTGTAAAAATTATTGTAATACCTGGAACTAGGTTACTTATTAGAGAGGCTATTCTAGGTCCTGAATTAATATAGTGCCTACACTGTAAGTATCTATAAAAATCTTGATTTGGAATCTGGTGATCTGCCTGCAGTGTGGCAAAATCCACAATGATCTCAACTCTCATAAATTGTTTCAAGGTTTTAACCCCAAGTTTTTCCCATGGATCTGAGCATTCAGCTGGAAAGCCTGATAAAAATCTCAATGGAATATATTGCCATACTGATTTCGTGACCTCCCACTGTTGTCAGGCCTTTAACCAAACTCCTAGTGTCTGTTTTGTCCATCTATTTTGGACTTCTTTTAGAGTTTTAGGTAGGGTTATCCATGAAATGTATTTTAAAGGGATTATGGGATGGGCTTCCTCTTCTAAAGCAGTCCATTTATATCCCTGTGTACCTGAAATCATTCTGATTATGGGAATCAGTTGGGATGCCACATAATATTGAGGTTGGTCTGGGAGCCACCCCCCCCTTTCTCCTTTACCCGCTACAAGGATGTGCCATTTAATTCTAGGCCTGCACCCAGCCCAAATAAATCTGGAAAGTTTACATTTAAGAGTTTTCCAATCTTTGGTTGGAACTTGTATTGGGAGGTTAGAGAAAAGAAATAAAAATATTGGAAGTACATTCTGTTTTATTGTATCTATCCAACTGTAAAGGGAGAGCGGTAGGGAACTCCATCTGTTTATGTCCGAATATATTTGGGTAAAAAGAGGGGCACAGTTTATCTGATAGAGGAGATCTATTATTCGGCATATTCAGACTCCCAGGTATTTCACCCATTTAAAGGGTACCTGTGCAATGATGTCTTGAGGGAGTTGTCCACTAAGAAGTAGCACCTCTGTATTCTCTAAGTTGATTTTAAATCCTGCTATCTGTTCATACTCTTACAGGAGCTGAAGAAAATGGGGCAAAGATTTCCGTGGATTAGACAAGCAGACCAGAGTATCATCTGCATAAAGTGATACTTAACATGATTGCTTTCCCACAGTTATACCTTCTCTATCCTTTGATTCCCAGATAGCAGCTGCTAAGGGTTCCAGACTAAGGGCGAAGAGTAACGGTAATAAGGGGCATCCTTGTCTGGTCCCTCTTTGAATGGCAAAGGGGTCTGACAGGCTACCATTTACGCGAACGTTTGCCGTTGGTTTGGCATAACAGAGTGACACCCATTGCATAAAGTTACCCCCCAAGCCAAAATGATTCATGACACTTTTAAAGTAGTCCCAATTGAGGCAATCGAATGCCTTTTCGGCATCCAAAAATACTGCAAGTTGGGTGTTTTTACTCTTAGAGCTGTGGGCAGTTACATTAAGCAATGTTCTAATACTTGTCACAAAGCACTCCGCAGGTCAGGCCCTCTGCTCCCACAGTGCCAACCTCAAAGTGCAATAGTGTGAACAGGAGACAGACAGGGTAACCCTCCTGTCTGTTTTGGGTCCGAATCACCTACTAGCCTCAAGTCCTGGGGCTCAAATGTGAACCTTATGCTAGCGTACCCAGTTAACAGGCTCAGATACGAACCCTCTTCGGGGGATGCAGTACAATCCTTCCCCCAGGGGCACCCAGTCAGGTTTCCAAACTATACTCTTATGACTCAATATGAGACCTAGGTATATTCTTTTTTTTTTTTTTTTATCATTTAAATTTTATTGATTTCATACTCTTTCAGGCATTTTACATAATAGCTCATTTAAATATATCAACAAGTTTCTGTTAAAAGCTTATTATCTTATTCCTGCATGGTAAAACATACAATACAAACCAAAATCTATTAAAAGCTTTAATAGGTTAACTGATGCTTGGTGTAAATTTATACTTCTAGGAACCAAAAATCTATTCCAGCCTCAAGGTGCCCCTAACTTCAGCTTAATTTCTTATTTTATTAGCTTTTATGTACTTATTCTTAGATACAGCTTTTTTGGCACTAGATTCAAATCATTGTTTATTCAGCAATGATTAGAGAGAGATGGTGACAGTCTCTTTTATCCCACTTACAGTTAATCCGTGTCCTAAATGCACTGATCTTCTTTAGAAGTATTACCTTCTTGAGTTTTATCAGTGTCTAAATTCCTCTCTTAGCCCCTATTCTCTTCTTTCTTTCCCTCTCCCATTTCCTTCTAGTGGCTGCCTTTTACAGGACAAAGTCAGTATAGTGGTCTAACTTGATAGGGGACCCATTTCCACCATTGATTATCAAATTTCTCTGTCCTGTCAACTAGTCTGGCTAAGAGGCGTTCCAATGCATAGATCTCTCTGGCTATGGTCAACCACGACTCCTTGGCAGGGGTCTTGCTAGTGTACCACAGCCTGGTTATGGTTTTATGTGCTGCCATTACCAATTTGCTAATTTGTTTAAGTGAATTCTTATCAATTCGGATCCCTTCTGGTTTCACAAGTGTTAGGATGTAGGTGGTGCTGAAGAGGTCTGGGCAGCCATATATTTCTGCCAACTCCCCTAGCACTCCTTGCCAATAGGTCACTACTCCTGGGCAATGTCAGAGGATATGACTCTGGTCTGCATGATTGCAGCCACAACCTCTCCAGCACTCTCCCTTTGCTATTTCTCCATATTTTGCTAGTATGGCAGGTGTCCAAAAAAATCTGGTTCAGTGTTTCCAGACACACTCCCTGAAATATGGAGAGGGAGATATTTTAAATGCTGGGAGTGTTGACTTTATCCATTGTGTATTATTTATTTCCACTTGTATCTCCTCTGACCACCGCACTCTCTCATTGTACATTTTACTAATTAAGTGCACTGATAGGGTTCTCGTTATATGCACTTGTATTAGTTGCAGTAATTGGGGGGGGGGGTGCCTCAACCAGTGCCGACAAAATCTCCTCCTGATGACGCAAACAAGATTTAAGGTGTAGGTAAGAGTTGAAGTGCTTTTGGGGTAGATGGTACTTTGCCTGCAGAGATACAAATGGGAGCAGGCCAGTAACTCCTATCAATTGAAAAATGTATTTTACCCCATATCTTTGCCAGTTAGCTAGATAAGGGCCTATTTGGCCAGCTCTAAGGTCTACATCAAAGGTCAGTGTTCCTAGAAATAGTTTCTCCTGCAGTGTTAAATCACCTCGTAGTGTAAGCCAGTTTTTTTAGGGGTTCTCTGGTATATTTCGGGTAATTTAATAAGGAGCTACATCTAGGGAGGTTGCAGAAGAAATGTCCCCTGAGGTTCGAACAGATCTCCCCATGTTAATTCTAATTGTTTCCAATGGACTTCATAATGTGGGTTTAACCAGCTTAGAACTACTTTTAACTGGGCAGCCATCGCATATTTTTTGAGATCTGTGAGGTTTAAGCCCCCTTTCTCTCTAGCCAGCTGTGAGATGGAATATCTAATTCTTTGAGGTTTTTTTCTCCAAATAAAGCATGAAATTAACCTATCCCATGCTTGAAAATAGATTTTTGTAGGCGTAAATGGTAGAGTTTAGAGATAGAACAGTATACGGGGAAACACATTTTGTTTGATGGTTTCTACTCTGCTCAGTAGGCTTGTGGGAAGCTGGGTCCATCAGAACAGATCTTCTGTTAATGTTTGAGTCAATGGTTCCAGATTTAATATTTCTGCATGAATGGGGTTTTTAGTCAGTTTTATCTCTAGGTACCTCATCACCTGTCTATGCCATTTAAATGGGAATTCCTTTTTAGGCTTTGGGGGGGGGGAGCTAAAATTATAAGTCAAAACTTCAGTTTTCTGATTATTTATTCTGTAACCTGCTAAGTCTACAAATGTTTGAAGCTGCTCCCATATTGCTGGGATTGATGTCTCCAGGTTTATTATCATTGTCAAGATATCGTCTGCAAAGAGCGATATCTTGTGCTGACGTCCTCCTAGAGGAATCCCCTCTACTCTTTGACTAGATCTTATAGCAATTACCAGGGGCTCGAGACAGAGTGCAAATAAAAGTGGGGATAGGGGACAGCTCGGTCCAGTCCCCCTGGCCAACTGAAAAGTGTCCAACAGTGCACCATCTATTTTTAAATTCATTTGGGTGAGGTGTATATGTTTTGAAGCTGTTGGATAAATTATTCTGGAAAGCCAAAATGAGCTAGGGCTTGCCATAGGAATGGCCACGCCACCCTATCAAACACCTTCTCGGCATCAAGTCCTAATAACACTAATGGTATTTTTCTAGACAGGGCATAGTCCACCAACAGATGGGTGCATCTAATGGCATCATGTGCTTGTCTACCTTTAATAAAACCCATTTGATCAGGATTAGGGAGGAGATGATCTATTCTAGATGCCATAAAAGACATGAAAATCTTGTAGTCATAATTTAGCATGGAAATTGGGCAGTATGAAGAAGGGTGCTTTGGATCTTTCTGAGGTATAAGTATGGCCACAATTACTGCATATTGCCACATGGGGAGGTGCTCTCCATTCTGGACCGCACTGAAGGCTGGAATTAGTGTGGGGAAAAGAAGATTTTTAAATTTTTTATAAAATTCAGAGGGGTATCTATCTGGGCCTGGGGCTTTAAGTGTTTTGGCTTGTTTTAATATCTGAGTAAGGTCTCCCCCTGTAATTGGCACAAGCAAAGCCTTTGCTTGTTCTGGACTGATTTGTGGTATAGGTAGGCTTTTTAAATAAGTTTCAGTTTTGGTAGGGGTGACCTCCCGATCTGCGGTATATAAATCCTGATAGTATTGCATTAATATATTTCTAACTTCCTGTGGCATTGTGACCATCTTCCCTGACTTAGGGTCTATCATGGTCCTCACACATGCTCTGGTTTTATGTTCTGTGAGCTTTCTTGCTAAATGTCTCACACCTTTAGGTCCCCCCTCGTGAAATCCAAGTTTTAAATAAAACATTTTTGTTCTGTTTTCTGATCTAGTATTTTTTGAAGTCTTTGTTTAGTAGACCTGATATTAGTCTGGATCATGTGATCTCCCTGGTGGGACCATTTTTGTAAAAGAAGCAGTTCTTCTTGTAGTTCTTTAATTTTATTTTCCTGTTCTCCCTTTTTTCTTGCTGAGAATCATATAATTTCTCTCCTTAAGACTACTTTTAACGTGTCCCACAGTACTGTGGGGGCAACTTCAAGCTGGGAGTTGTTCTGCAGGATCCTAGGAATAGCTTCTTGTACTAACTCCACAAATTCTGGGTCTCTCAAGTGTGAGAGACTCAAATGCCAATGTGTTCTTTTCAGTGCTTCCCCCATATTCATTTTTATGCATAGAGGCGCATGATCTGACAAAAATGTTATTTCATGCCAGACATCACACATGGTGTCCAAATGCTCTACAGCAGTGAGAAAGTAATCAAGACGGGCCGCCCCCCCTCCATGCGGGGTCCGATGAGTATATTCCCTTCTCCTGGGGAAACAGTGTCTCCAAGTGTCAGCTAGGCCTAGCGTGGGTATAGTATGACTGATATATTTCTGGACAGCATTCATTCTATGGGACTGAGGCCTAGATGTATCTAGGGAGGGATCCGGTGTGATATTGAGGTCTCCCCCTATTAGCAGTTGGCCCTCTAGTGCCTACAACACGTGGGAGAAAAGTTTAACTGCCAGACTTTTAGGCGATCTCGGCGGGAAGTATATCCATGCCAGAGTGACCAGCCTTGAGTACAGCCTGCCTGTCACAATGGCATGTCTACCCTCCGAATCGTTGATCTCCACCTTCTTTTCAAAGGGTACCCCATTTGGTATCAAAATCATCACCCCCCCCCCTTCTCCTCCCCTTCTGATAAGCTGCTTCTGCCGCTATTGTAAAGCCAAATCTCTGTAATTTTTTATGCTCATCTGAAGACATATGAGTTTCCTGCAACAGGATAATTTCTGGTTTATCTCTTTTGATAAATTGTAACAGGCGGGAGCGCTTAATCGGGTTGCTAACCCCATTAATATTAAGAGATAGGATTAAGGACTGTTTAGCCATTACTACCTTCCTGCGTTTGCTTTGTGAAAGTCACCATCTCTCTGTAAGCTGTACCCATGCAGAATATTCCAAACCAATAATATATTAATTTTGTATCTGTCTGAGCTTCCTCATCAGTGCCTGTTTCAATACTTTCTGATCTGACTTCTAAATAAATTCTAACAAACATTTTTTTCCTAAAAAATGAACAATAACATAAATTCAGTGCAACAACAAATATGCTCAACCAAACTCTATTTAACTTCATAGGAGTAGGTACGGTACATCCTATTTTGGAGAATTTAAAGCTCTTTGTTTTCTTATTGTTACCACATCTTCTGATCACTAACCAACTGCGTAGAAAATAACTAATTCATTCTCGGTTGACCAGGGCCAAAATCACTCTGTCCGCTGTTAAACAGTTAAGCAACTCCCAAGGTAGGGAGAGGAAGTGTTCCCCTCCTGTTCTAGGGCAGTTAGAAGCACCCTGTGGGGATGTGTCATGGCTAATCCATGGGCCCCTAGCACTACAGTTCCCCAGGTCTCTAGTGGTGCAGATGACCAATGTGAAGATGGTTAAAAAGTGTAAAAGCCACCTCAGAATTCTTCCAAAGTTTCCAATCTCCGATGCAGTCATCTAAATTTGCCAACTGCACAGGAGAAGTTCCTTTTATGCTCTGAGGAACACAGATACAAGAAAGAGAGGTATTACCTTGTCTTCTCTCTCGCGGGCTACACATATAATTTGCCGAGGTGCTGCACTAGGAAAGGAACTGTTGCATTTGAGCATGCGGCTCCACAGCTGTGGAATTCCCTTCCCCTCGACATTAGACTTTCTAGCTCCCACACATGCTTTAAGAGAAAACTGCGCTCGAATCTGCTGATTGCTGATACCTGTTTCTGCTTTCACCCTACCTAATGTCTGATGTCTTTGGCCATACAATAGTATTTCCTCACCTCTATATAACCCTCTTACTGCCTCAGCCTTTTCCGTCTCCCTTTCCCTACCCATATACAATCTTGCACTGCAGGCATCTCCCTTACACTTACATACACTCATATAATCTAATTTCATGGCTTGCTCCCCTCTTCCTCACTTACCAACCTTTTCCTTAATGACACCCCCTGCTCTCAATGGTTATTTCTTCCTTTTGTATTACCTGTTTTTGTGTACGTTTTCTGTTCATATGATATGTCGCCTGATAATTTATTGTCCAAGGCCCTCCCCATTCATTGCATGGGTAGGCACCTATGAACTTATGAATGATCTACTCTGTATGTCTCTGATATATTGTATCCTCTTTAACTCATTGTATGTAAAGCACTTATAATCTGTTATCCTGTTAAGTTTCTGCATGTCTGTACTCTCCCGGGTCGTGCCTGAAAATAGTCATTTTATGGCTAGTGCACTTACCCGGTTAACAAAAGCTAAATAAATATAATGATGATTTTGATTTCTGGGGGGATGTCTTGTAGTTTAGGGGTCGGGGGGGGGAGTCAAAATAGCAACTCTTCTTTCCCAGTAATGTTTAGGAAATACTGAAGAGGTCCTTTTAACATATTTTAAACCCTGGTTAGGTACTGCTGCATTGTTCACCTTGTAACTTGCTTTATATCCTACCCTGGATGTGGGTCTTTAGTTCATGGCTAAAGAATGTTACAGCTCCTGCCTACGCCCTCTCTCGGTTCTCATTCTCCCCTATAATCCTCCCTCTACTGACAACCCCCCCGTCTTAATAATACCCCTATTCGCGCAACAAACTTAATCCACTAAGAAATTTGAAGGTCCCTTTTGGAACTATCTCACCCATCATTCAGGTGCACTCCTCTGAAATCTCTGGAGAAGTCTTTTAACATCTTGAAGAGTAGCCTGGCCCTGTCTCTTTCTCAACTGAGGATCCCTGATTTTTTCCCCAGGCTTCTTATCTTAGGTCTTGTTGTATCTTTCGGGCTGTAGGATGGTCTGAAGATGGTAGGATCAGTCTTTTTGCTTGTAGGGCTTTAGTTGCATCATCTGGGTTCTCAAATGTTTGAGGTCCATTGGCAAACATTATTGTTAGTCGAGCTGGGTATGGGGTTGTAAATCTAAGCTGCTGTTGCTTTAAGAGACGTAATATCAGAGCATAGGCCCTCCGTTTAGCTGATATCGCAGGAAAATAATCGTTGTCAAGATATATTCTTTAATTTTTATATTTGGTTTCCCGCATTCTCAAGGCTCTGGTAAGAATATTATGTTTTACCCTATAGTTCAGAAATGTCATAATTATTGAGCGTGGCCTTTGGTCCGGCTGTGAGGGCTTCGGCGATAAGGCCATATGCACCCTCCTGATGTCTAGTTTGTATGCTGGATCAAGTTGCAGAGATTCACGTAACAGATCCTCCACAAATGCCAACATATCTCTGCTTTCTTCATCTTCGGGGACCCCGTGTATCCGTAGGTGGTTCCTGCGGGATCTATTTTCAGATTCTCACATTTGTCCCTTATTGTCTGCTGTTCATCTAGCAGGTGTACCACCATGCACTCGAGTCTGTCCATCCGATCATCTAGCTCTGTGTTATGTGCTTCAATTTCTGTGACTCTGGTAGACAGCTTGCTTAATTTTGAAGTAAGCTCCGATCTAAAGTCCCGCACTTCGGTACAAAAGTCCTGTAGTTCAGATAGAAATGTGGCATTGCTCAGTTATAAGGCAAGGGCCATATTAGGATCCATTATGTCTTGGTTGTCTGGTGCAGAGCTCAGGGTCAGGTGAGAGAATCCCACTGAATCCTTCGCGCTGGTTGTACAATTATTTCTTTTTTTACCTCCCATTCACTGCTATGACTCTCCCCTGGTAATTTTTCTGGTTTTTGATGCTAGATTATATGTGGGAAGAGTCTGTTTATAGCCCGAGAAGGTAAGAGCTGTTCCTCACCCATGCATGCCTGGCGGTGATGTCACCGGAAGTCAGACCTAGGTATATGCTTACCTTTAGCAAGATTAGTATCACATTCAAGCCCTTAACAGCTGTCAGACTTAAACACCGGTTCAGCATTCACATGTAAAAGAAATTGAGAAAAAGCACAGACAGTATTTCAAGGAAAAATTGTAAAATAGGTTAAATATCAAACACAGAACAAATATATCAACAACTTACAGTCATATAAAATAAATGAGAAGTTACAGAACACAAACGTCTACCACAAATACTTAAACATGCCATCCTTAACCCTCTGACTATGGGTCACACCTCCCTCGGAATAACCCTCCGTAGCTGTTCTGTTAACTGCTACCTGGGGCATTTCTACCCCCCCCTTCATTATTCTCCATATCAGGAGACACAGGCTGGGGAACCAGCCTTCAAGTGCTTTCCACAGGGGCTTCTATGGGGTCCAGGGAACTACAATTTTCCTTTGCCGCTTGGCTGCGGGTAACTGCACACACCATCTCCTCTTTTGAGACTGTTGCCAAAAATTACATCGACAGCCAAAGCCTCGGCTACAGCAAACTTTTGCACAGTTCCCCCTTTCTCACCACAGTCCAAGAGAACACTAGCGAGTGGCAAGGTTTTCTCCTCCCCAGTGAATCCTCGTACAGTCACAGACTGATTGGGTATAAGCTGACCTGGCTCTACCAAATCCCCTTTTACCAAAGTCAGGGATGCCCCCATGTCCCTCAACTCATGTGTCTGTACCCCATTCATAGTGACTGAGTGTATGTGTTCCCTCATGTTTATTGCCATGCTTTCAGGGACACACAAACAACCCACTTCTTTCCTAGCACCACTTTGTGCACTGTTTGACCTTTTGGGACACTGTCTGGCCAGATGACAAGGTTCTCTGCAAACCCAACATTAATTTCTTTTTTCAGGTAACTCTTTTCTTTTTTAACCTGGGGCTACCTGGTGTTGGTGGAGGCAGGGAGGGTTTTAGCTGCCCTGAAAGGTGCGCTTTTCCCTTTCTGCACTTCCACGCCCATCCCATTCACTCTCAGAGCAGGTCTGCTCCTGGCATAGCTGTCCAAGAGTTCAGCAGCCTCTTGCATTGTTTTTGGATCTCGGTCCTCCAGCCAGGTTTTCAGCTCTGCTGGGCATGCCCCAAAAAACTGCCCTAATAATACAGCATTTTCAATTTTTTCCACAGAGTTTGCTTCAACTCCTTCCCACCAATGTTTTAAAAACTGACGCTGTTTAGTGTCTAGCTCCTCATAGCTCATGTCAGGGCTTCTCCTGAGCTTACGGAATTTAGCTCTGTATGCCTCTGCTGTTAGCTCATATTTTTTTTTTAAAGAGTAGCTTTAAGTTTACTGTAACTATTACTGTCCTCAATGTCCATCTGACCCAATGCATCCTGAGCTTTTCCGGTAAGTAGTGAGGATAGCTGGAAGCTCCAGGACCCTCTAGGAATATTTGCCTGAATGTATACTTTTTCAAAGGAATTTAAAAAGGCATCCATATCTTCCCCCTCTTTAAATTCAGCTATCAATTTAGAATTTAATTTGTAACCCAGTCCTGGGGTCCCAGTTAACCCCAGGCCACTTACCTGCTCTAGTGTTGGTGTTTGGAGTTGTAGCTTCTCCAGTTCATGTTATCTCTGGTGCTCACGCTCTTCTCGTTCAGCCTCTTGCTGAGGTTGTCGCTCTCCTTCCTCTGCCTCTTGCTGAAGCTGCTCCCGCTTCTCCATCTTTCCATCTGCAACTGGAACGTCTTCTGCTCAAATTCTAGCTCCATTCTCTGCAACTCTATCAGTAGCCTGATCTCTTCTGGCTCCAGAATGCTGGTGACCTTCCCCTGCTGCTGTGGCTCTTGGCTTGCACTGGCCCTGCTGTCATCCTCACTGGATCTGGACACTGCACTGGACCCTCCACACCCAAGGTTCAGTCATTTTCAGTCACAGACTGTGACTCGAGGTCTTGTGCATTGGCTGCTACAAGAGCCTCAATGAGATGTCTTTTGGTTTGGCCCTCGTGCTGGAGTCCTTTCTCTTGGCAAAAACTGCCTCAGTTGGTCTGCAGTGTGCTCACTGTAGTTGGAAGCCATCTTCTTTCCTAACTACGGCAACACTAATTTGCACTCGGAAAAAAAATAAAACAGGTAGGGAACTTAGACTGTAAGTATAATGATATAGTTCTGTTTACTTTTTTTTTTTAAAAATCACTGCCTCAGTCTGCATGTTAGCAGTACAGTATTAATCTGACACACTGACTGTTAATGCTCGTGTTACCAAATACTTTTAAATCGGCACCGCTGCCAACCAAATCTGTCACAAGTGCACTCCACAGGTCAGGCCCTCTGCCCCACAGTGCCAGCCTCCAAGTGCAATAGTGTGAACAGGAGACAAACAGGGTAACTCTCCTGTCTGTTCTGGGTCCGAATCACCTACTAGCCTCGAGTCCTGGGAGTCAAATGTGAGCCTTATGCTAGCGCACCCAGTTAACAGGCTCAGATACATACCCTCTTCGGTGGATGCAGTACAATCCTTCACCCGGGGCACCCAGCCAGGTTTCCAAAATGTGCCCTTATGACTTAATATGAGACCTAGGTATATTCTTACCTTTAGCAAGATTAGTAACACATTCAAGCCCTTAACAGTTGTCAGACTTAAACACCAGTTCAGCATTCACATGCAAAAGAAACAGAAAAAGCACAGGCAGTATTTCAAGGAAAATATTGTTACTAAAAATTGTAAAATAAGTAAAATATCAAACACAGAACAAATATATCAACAACTTACAGTCACATTTGTCCCTTACTGTTTGCTGTTCATCTAGTAGGTGTACCACCATGCGCTCAAGTCTGTCCATCCGATCATCTAGCTCTGTGTTATGTGCTTCAATTTCTCTGACTCTGGTAGCCAGCTTGCTGAAGTAAGCTCCGATCTAAAGTCCCGCACTTCGGTACAAAAGTCCTGTAGTTCGGATAGAATTGTGGCACTGCTTGGTTATAAGGCAAGAGTTGTATTAGGATCCATCATGTCTTGGTTGTCTGGTGCAGAGCTCGGGGTCAGGTGAGAGAATCCAGCTGAATCCTTCGCGCTGGTTGTACAATTATTTCTTTTTTTACCTCCCATACACTGCTGTGACTCTCCCCTGGTCATTTTTCTGGTTTCTGATGCTAGATTATATGTGGGAAGAGTCCATTTATAGCCCAAGAAGATAAGAGTTGTTCCTCACCCCTGCATGCCTGGCGGTGATGTCACCGGAAGTCATACCTAGGTATATGCTTACCTTTAGCAAGATTAGTAACACATTCAAGCCCTTAACAGCTGTCAGACTTAAACACTGGTTCAGCATTCACATGCAAAAGAAACTGAGAAAAAGCACAGGCAGTATTTCAAGGAAAAATTGTAAAACAGGTAAAATATCAAACACAGAACAAATATATCAACAACTTACAGCCACATAAAATAAATAGGAAGTTACAGAACACAAATGTCTACCACAAATACTTAAACATTCCAGCTGAATTATCCTTCTGAAGTGCCTAGTTACCAGTCCACAGTCTGAGTGTGTCTTTGCTTTTCAGGGAGTCCTTCTGCACAAACTTGTCAGAATGCAGGTCAATTCAAAACTCAGCTTTCTCCACCTCCTGGTGATGCCACACAAGGACACTGTTAGATCTGTGATAAATCTGTAATCCGAGTATGGATATCCACAAGGATGCATGTTGTTATTGTGAAAATCAGCAACTAGCAATTTCCCAAAATACGAGTCTCTGCTCAAAACATCCCCTTTGATGATTTCACAACCCCACAATCTGCCACTAGTGCTCTGCTAGGTGAGAAAACCATAAAGGATTATCCAACTGACTTCCCTTCCTGCTAGGGTCATAAAAGTCATATTTAGTTTCCAACTTCAGAAGCAGGAGCAGGTTATAAGGGGTAATAAACTGTCCCTCTGGAAGGAATGCTTTAATTAGTAGTTTCCCTGGTCTGGTTACCACATTCTGCTCTTTTCACACCGACACATCTGAGGTCAAAAGTCAAGTCTTTTACATACTGGCTGACGTGTGCCAGGCAGACAATCACATAACACATACCATTTATTTATAAATACAAATATCATATAGATAATCATAAGTAGGGGGCAGAGCGTCACAATATTATCTCCTAGTTGTTAGTGGGGGATAAATCCAGTTTGATCTTCACAAATTAACTACTTAATATGTTTCTGGAGTCTCATAGATAATATTTTTGTTAAGATTTTAGGGTCTTGATTTAGGAGGATATAGGATATTGGTCTGTATGATTCGCAAGCATTTTTGGGTTTATTTGGCTTGGGGAGTACCGTTATCAATGCCTCATTCCAAGATGGTGGAATTTTTTCTTCCTCAAGACATGCATTAAACACTTGTGCTAGTATTGTAGAAATAGGGTTGATCAGCTTCTTATAAAATTCTAAGCTGTAACCATCTGGCCCTGGAGATTTTCCGGTTGGAAGAGATTTAACTGCTGTTGTAACTTCTTGCTCTGTAATTACGGAGTCTAGTTTCTGGTTTACTACCTGAGATAATATGGGTAGCTTCAATCCATTTAAAGGATACCTAAACAACATTGTGACAACAAACTATTCAAAACTCTGACACCATAGGTGACTAATGAAAAGGCTGCTGAATTCATTAATGCTAAAAAGTACAGTTACGTAAGAACTTACCGTAACAGCAGATCTTCGAGAGAGGCTCTTGCAGTAGGTAATTACATATAGGACTGACGTTGGCAGGCAGCTGGACCCCACGGAAAAACTTCTAGCTAGCAGTCTCTGGCGAGGGACCGCCCCCACATCAGGTGACCGGCGTCAGGAGACAGTATAAAGGGGCAGTCCCTCACACCCACCTTTCAGTTCTTTACCGCCACAGACCACAAGAGACCGGACCAGAGAGAAGTGGATATTTCCCTCAATGGAAAAGGAGCTGAAAAAGCTTTGGAGGATGGAGGGTGGGAAGGTATTACCTACTGCAAGAGCCTCTCTCAAAGATCTACTGTTACGGTAAGTTCCTACGTAACTGTACTATCTCACTTCGAGAGGGCTCTTGCAGTAGGTAATTACATATAGGACTGAGTCCCAAGCAGTCTGGAACAAGAAGAAGCACAAAGGAGGAGGAAAGCTACTCAAAGCAGATTCTCTAGCTGTGAAGGCCTTAAGAAAGAAGGCCTTGCAGAACAGCGAGCCCGAAGCCTGCTCTACGGCGAGTGGCAATATTCAAACTGTAATGTTTCATAAATGTATGAACAGAAGTCCAAGTGGCGGCAGCACAAATGTCTGCTGCTGACACATTCTTGAAACATGCTGCAGAGGCAGCAACCCATCTAGTGGAGTGACCTCTTATTTGACCCGGAAGGGTCTTGTTGTACTTGTCATAACAGAAGGTGATGCAATGAGCCAACCATTTAGACAGGCATTGCTTGGAAACAGCATTGCCTTCTCTTTTGGGGGGCAAGAGAGACAAAAAGTTGATCTGTCTTTCTGAGATCCTTTGTTCTGTTAGTGTAGTATCTCAGAATGCGGTGAACGTCCATAGTGTGAATTAGATACTCCCCCTGATTGAAGGACTGCGTAAAGAAAGCGGGTAATTCTATGGACTGGTTCAAAGTAGATTCCTCTACCAACCTGGGGAGAAACTTAGGATTGGTGCACACAGCCACGCGTTCCTTGTGAAAAATCAAGTACGGGATTTTACACATCAGGGCCTGGAGCTCGGAAATCCTCCGAGCAGAGGTAATGGCCACTAGGAAGAGCGTCTTCCATGAAAGGAATTTCATGCCTGCCGAGGCCGCCGGTTCAAAAGGAGGCAAAGTAAGTTTCTCAAGGACGAAGTTCAAATCCCAAGGAGGGGCGGGAACTCGGATAGGGGGTCTCAAGTGAAGAACCCCTCTGAGGAAAGTCTTAGAGACTTCCAGTTGAGCAAACGTCTTATCTGCGAAGGGAATATGGTAGGCCGAAATGGCCGCCATGTGTACCTTGAGAAACGAGTGACTAAGACCCAGGTCGAAGAGGTGGCGCATGTACTCCAGCAGTCGCCCAGCTGAGCAAGAGAAAGGCTCAAAGCCTTTTGAAGCGGCCCAGATTGAGAACCGTTTCCACTTCATGGCATAAGTAGACCTAGTGGAGGGCTTCCTAGCCTCCACCAAGATCTCAGCCAAGTGGTGAGAAACCCCAAAGCGGGCTTGTGCTATGTCTGCAGGAGCCACGCATGCAGTTGAAGGGACTTGAGACCTGGATGAACCAGAGTCCCCTGATCCTGGGTCAAGAGAATCCGTGACAGCGAAAGAGGAAGAGGAGGCTCCTCTGAGTACTGTTGCAGTAGAGAGAACCAAACTTGCCTGGGCCAGAAGAAAAAATTAGTCACCTTAGTAATTATGTTTCTTCTAATGGAGTCTTGCTATATTCTGACAATTGCAGTGATTCCCAACCTTTGAACTGCAACGGAGAATAGAGAGTTAACTTTCTATGCAGGGCATAGAATGCTGCGCTCGAGCTCGGTTGAAGTCTCTGTCTGGAGTGATTCAAACCTAAACTGTCAGATTCTTACGAGCCCAACTAAACTAAAAATTCTATGTGGAAATTGTAAAAATTCTTACTAGCTAACTGGCTGACAAAAGTTTTGGATTCCCAGGGAAGACTCAAGTCAGGAAACCCAAAAACCAAAACCAATCTACTACAAATAACAATAATAAATCAGCACCCAAACAAAAAGGAGGAGGGTGCAAGCAAAAAACACCCCTAGGGTGCAACACTGCTCCTGCCCACCCACCCACTTCCCAAAAACAGGTTCTGAGAGGGGAGGCAGGGAGGAAGGTCAGAATACAGCAAGACTCCATTAGAAGAAACATAATTACTAAGGTGAGTCATTTTTCTTCAAACAACATGAAGTCTTGCTGTATTCTGACAATTCAGAACTACCAAGCAGTACCTCAAGGAGGAGGACAGAACCTACTTTGGGGAATAGGCTCACAGAGTGCTGCTAACCGAGCATCACTCCTAGCCTGGATATCCAGAGAATAATGCTTGGTAAAGGTATGGACTGTTTTCCAGGTGGCTGCTTGACAAATTTCTAAGAGAGGGCTATATCTGGCAGCAGCCAGGGAAGCAGCTGTACCTCTTGTGGAATGAGCGCTCAGGCCTGAGGGTGGAGTTTTTCCCAGTTTTTCATAGCAGAATTGTATACATGACACAATCCACCTGGCAATAGATCTTTTGGTGGCAGGTTTGCCCTTTCCCAGTTCTCCATAACTGAGGAACAACTGGAGGGAGTCAAACCTGTGACCCTTGGTATACTCTATGTAGTAACTAAGGGCTCTTTTGACATCTAAACTGTGTAGCCTCCTCTCTCCTGAGGAAGAATGATCAGTGAAGAAAACAGGAAGAGACACAGACTGGTTTAAATGGAAGTCTGAAACCACTTTGGGCAAGAACCTTTTATTGGTTCTAAGGACCACTTTATCCCTGTGAAATGAGATAAAATCAGGTTCCGCTGACAGGGCTTGCAATTCACTGATACGCCTGGCAGAGGTATACCAGGAACACAGTTTTCCAAGTCAAGTACTTAAGCTCTGTTGAAGACATAGGCTCAAAGAGGGGTTGCATAAGTTGAGCAATGCAAACATTCAAATCAAAGGCAGGGGCAGGGTCTCTAAAAGGAGGATTGGTGTGAAGCAATCCTTTAAAAAATTTACAGAACACAGGATGGGAAGACAGTGAGGAAGACTTCCCCACAGACAAAAATGCAGAAACAGCTGACAAGTGTACTTTGAGAGTAGCTGGTCTGAGGCCTAGGCCATTAAGATGGACCATATAATCCAAAACCATAGGCAATCCAGCAGTGTCTGGAGAAATATGCTTCTTAGAACACCAAATGCTGAATCTTTTCCATTTGGAGTTGTAAGTCTTTCTGTTGGAGGGCTTTCGAGAAGCCTTGAGGATATCCAGAACCCCTTGGGAAAGATGCAGATCTGCAAACTCTAACTCTTCAAGAGCCATGCTTTGAGATTGAGAGACTGAAGATTGGGTACCAAATCCTTCCCTGAGAGGATGTTAACAGGTTGTAATTCCTGGGAAGAGACAGGGAAGATGGACTGCTACGGACAGCAACAGGGGTTACCAGGGCTGTCTGGCCCAATCTGGAGCAATCAGAATCACCTTGCAAGGCTGAGACCTTATTTTTATCAAAACTTTGAACAGGAGTGGGAAGGGGGGGGAAGGCATACAGAAACTTCCCTTCCCAATCCAGGATCAGGGCATCCAGAGGGACTGAGCCCAAGACTGGAGGTCTGCAACAAAAGAGAGGGAGTTGGGGATTGTCTGGACAGGACAGGAATGGGGCTAAAAGGGGTAAGGCCATCAAAACGGGGAGGGTGATGAGTACCAATGCCCGTAGTCTGTGTAACAAGCTCCCTGAACTAGTGGCCTTGATGGAAGAGGGTTGCCTGGATATTGTGGCAGTCACAGAAACATGGTACACAGAGAACCATGACTGGGATGTCAACATACCAGGATACACAATCTACAGGAGGGACAAGGAGGGTAAAAGAGGAGGAGAAGTAGCTCTCTATGTAAAGGAAGGATCAAAGCAACAGAACTAAAGAGTAAACAGGGAACAGATGAGGCACTCTGGGTCACCCTGGAGACAGGAAATGGTACCACAATCCGCATGGGGGTTGCATACATACCCCCATCTCAGGGGGAGGGAATTGACAAGGAAATAATAGAGGGCTTCCTTAGACTGGCAGAAAAAGGGGAGATATTGTTGATGGGGGACCTGAATATGCCAGATGTTAACTGGAGCACCTTTGCTGCAGGCACATCCAAGAGCATGGTCATTCTTGATGCCCTACAGGGGGAATGCCTCAGACAGCTAGTACTGGAACCCACTTGGGAGGGAGCAATCTTAGATCTGGTACTCTCAAATGGGGATGGAGAAAGAATCTCAGATTTAGAAGTGGGTAGCCATTTGGGAACAAGCGACCACCAAACAGTGTGGTTCACGATAAACATAGCCATACAATCAAGCCATACAAAAGCAAGAGTATTGGACTTTAGGAGGGCTGACTTTGGGAAAATTAGAGTGTGCCTCAGAAAAGCACTAGCAAACAGGCAAGAAAGAGGGGTGGAGGAACAATGGGGAGTAATCAAAACAGGCAACAAGCCTTTGTGTAAAGCAAATCAACAAAACGCAACGAAGGAAAAAAACGCTATGGTTCTCACAAGAGGTGGCAGGGAAGGTTAAGGAGAAAAGGATAGCATTCAGGAAATATAAGGAAACACAGAAGGAGCAGGACAGGGAACTCTGTCAGTTAAAGCAGAAAGAGGCTGGGAAGGCAGTCAGAATAGCAAAGGCCCAAACCGAGGAAAGGATATCCAGCTCTGTTAAGAAGGGGGATAAGACCTTTTATAGGTACATTAGGGAGCGAAGAAAGACCAAAGGAGGGATACTGAGGCTTAATAAAGGGGAGGGAATGTGGGCAGAGGGTGACAGTGAAAAAGCAGGGATACTGAACGAATATTTCTGCTCAGTATTCACAAAGGAAGAGGAAGGGGAGGTACCTAAACTGAACAAGACAAACACTCTGAAGACAGGGGTCTATACCAGTCCATTTACAGAGGAAAGGGTTCTGAAAGAACTAATAAAATTGAAGGTGGACAAAGCAATGGGGCCTGATGGTATTCACCCAAGAATTCTAAAGGAACGAAGGGTAGAACTAGTGACACCGCTGACTACTCTCTTTAACAAATTATGGGAGGATGGGGTGGTACCTGAGGACTGGAGGAGGGTGGATGTGATTCCTCTTCACAAAAGTGGGAGCAGGACAGAGGCACGAAACTACAGACCAGTTAGTCTGACCTCACTGCTAGGGAAAATGATGGAATCACTTCTGAAGGAAAGAATTGTTGAGTACCTAGAGGCCAGCAGGGCACAGGACCCAAGGCAGCATGGATTCACGATGGGAAGGTTGTGTCAGACAAATCTAACAGATTTCTTTCACTGGGTGACCAAAGTAGTAGACAAGGGAGGGGCTATGGATATGGCCTACCTAGATTTTAGCAAAGCATTTGATACAGTCCCACACAAAAGATTAATACACAAGTTAGCCAGCCTTGGAGTGGGTCCCAAGGTGGTAGCCTCGATAAAAAATTGGCTAGACAACAGGGCGCAAGGATAGTAGTAAATGGAGTCCACAGTGAAGAAAGGAGGGTTACTAGCAGGGTGCACGAGGTTCAATACTAGGACCAGTCCTTTTAATGTCTTTATAAGTGACATTGCAGAGGAACTGGAAGGAAAAGTATGTCTCTTTGCAGACAACACAAAGATCTGCAACAGGTTGATACACAAGATGGAGTGGAAAGGATGAGAGGGACTTGGCAAGGTTGGAGGAATGGTCAGATGTATGGCGCTCAGATTCAATGCAAAGAAGTGCAAGGTAATGCACCTGGAAACAAAACCCAGGGAAGAGTACACAATGGGGGTGAGATACTGACAACAGTAAAAATGGAAAGGGACCTGGGGGTAATTATATCAGATGACCTAAAAGTGGGCAAGCAATGTGAGAAGACAGTAAGGAAGGCTGGGGGGATACTGGGATGCATAGGGCGAGGCATCAATAGTAGAAAACAGGAAGTTGTTATCCCTCTTTACAGACAGTTGGTAAGACCCCATCTGGAGTACTGTGTGCAGTTCTGGAGACCCAATCTCCGCAAAGACATAGACAGAGTGGAGGCTGTCCAGAGGAGGGCAACCAAAATGGTGCAGGGTCTGCACCAGAAGACATACAAAGAAAGACTAAAGGAGCTTAAT
The DNA here is from genome assembly GCA_016271365.2 of Neoceratodus forsteri. NCBI lineage: Eukaryota > Metazoa > Chordata > Ceratodontiformes > Ceratodontidae > Neoceratodus > Neoceratodus forsteri. The sequence continues at coordinate 488,758,334 of CM057449.1, forward strand.
ATGTATACCCTTGAGGAAAGAAGGGAGAGAGGGACATGATAGAAACTTTCAAGTACCTAAAGGAATCAACAAAGTCCAAGAGGGTAGCATCTTTCAGAAAAGATGTTGCAAGAACAAGGGGGCACAATTTGAAGATAGGCGGGGATGGCTCAGAGGTAAGTGAGGAAGTATTTTTTCACAGAGAGGGTTGTGGATGCATGGAACAGCCTCCCTGAGGAGGTTGTGGAGTCAAGAACAGTGGGGGGATTCAAGAATGCATGGGACAGACATAAGGCAGTTCTAGTGGGGGGTAGGAGGAAGTAAGCTGTTGGTTAACTAGGATCTGCAGCTTATCTGTTAGGTAGGAAAATGGGCAGACTAGGTGGGCCAAGCGGTCCTTATCTGCCGTCACATTAAGTGTTTCTGTGTTTGGGGCTGCAAAGAGATCTATCTCTGGAGTGCCCCACCTTGAAAAAATCACTTTCAACACCTGAGGGTCCAGGGACCATTTGTGATGGCCCTGAGAAATCCTGCTCAGTGCATCTGCTAGCACATTGTCCTTGCCTGGAAGGTGAACTGCTACAAGAGAGGTTTGCAGGGAATAAGCCAGGGACCACAACTTCATGGCTTCTGTGCACAAGGCCATGGACCGAGTGCTTCCCTGCTTGTTGATGTACCATATGGTGGTGGTGTTGTCTGTTTTGACTTGAACCACCTTGTTCTGTACTGACTGTGAGAACGCTTTTAAAGCCAGAAAAACTGCTCTGAGCTCTAGAAGACTGATGTGGAGAAGGGATTCTTGGGGGGAACCACAGCCCCTGGGCAGTTAGGGACTCCAGATGGGCTCCCCGGCCCAGGAGAGAAGCATCCGTGGTAAGGACCACTGAACAAGGCTGAGTAACAAATGGAACACCTTGTCTTAAATTGTCCTGATCTTGCCACCATTGGAGGGCTTGGATCAAGGTCAGAGTCACTGGGATCAGTTTGGTAAGGGAATCCTTCCTCTGAGACCAGAAAGCTCTCAGGTGGAACTGAATATCCCTCATCTGGAATCTTGCCCCTTGGACCACTGCTGTTGAAGCTGCCATGTGGCCCAAGAGCTGGAGGAAATATCTTGCTGGTCGAGATACCCGAAGGCTGAAGGAAGAAGCTAGTTCCATAAGAACCCTTGCCCTTTCTAGAGGAAGAAAGGCTCTCGCTCTGAGTGTGTCCAGTTCTGCCCCTATAAAGGTAAGAAGCTGGACTGGTTTGAGAACTGACTTGGGAAGGTTGAGAAGAAATCCTAGAGAAGTGAGCACTTGCTGGGCCACTTGCAGGTGAGACTTGACTTGGTCTGGAGACTGACCCACTATTAGCCAATTGTCCAGATATGGAAAAATGGAAATCTTTTGCCTTCTTAGAAAGGCAACCACTACTGCCAGGCACTTTGTGAAAACCCTTGGGGCTGAGGTTAGGCCAAAGGGCGTTGCTCTGAACTGATAATGGCCTGAAGGCAACTCAAACCTGAGGTACTTTCTGTGGGAGCACCTGATTTGAATGTGAAAGTAGGCATCTTTGAAGTCCAGGGAGGCTAGCCAGTCCCCTGGCCTTAGAGAGGGAAGGATTATCCCCAGAGTTATCATCTTGAACTTTGGTTTTAGAAGATGTTTGTTTAGATATCTTAGGTCTAGGATGGTCTAACTCCCTGTCTTTTGGGGGTCAGGAAGTACCTGGAGTACAGTCCTTTGCCCCAGTGTAGGGTAGGTACTCTTTATGGCTCTTAAAGCTAGGAGAGAAGAAACCTCTGCCTCTAGGGCAAGGGTTTCCGAGAGATTTGCAGGTGGAAAAGATCTGGCTCTCATCTTTGGAAATTTTTTGAAGCTGAGAACCAGTCCCTGACTTACTACTTCCAGGACCCACTTGTCTGATGTAATAGACATCCAGTCCTGGACAAAGTAAGCCAGCCTGCCCCCTACTGGAATAGGAGAGTCGACCCGGACAGGCCCATCAGGGTGTCTGCTTGGCAGGTGCCTTAGGCTGAGGAGTGGATGCAGCCCTGCTCATCCCCCTTCTGCCTCTCCCTCTGAAGAACTCCCTATGAGAAAAGGAAGAAGAGGCCTATGCTTGGTAAAAATGCCTTTGAAAAGGCCTGCCCCTGCCCCTAGACTGCTGCCTTTGAGGAGTTGCCTGCCTTTCCTTGGCCTGAGCACTCCTGTAAGTGGTCCTGTATTCATCCATTTTCTTCAGGTAATTCTCTGTCTGCTCCCCAAACAGAAAATTACCTACTATAGGAAAACCCATGGTCATAGCCTGGGTGTCCTGTGAGAGGCTAGTACATCTGAGCCAAGCCATCCTCTGAAGAGCCACAGATGTAGCCATGACTCTTGATGCTGCATCATTAGAGTCCACAGCAGCTTGAAACTGAACCTTAGATGCCTCAATCCCAAATTTTGTGTCCGTTTCCCAAAAGAATTATGGAGGGGAATAGACAGTCTCCTGGACTCTGGGATGTCCATCATCTCTACATAATCAGGCTCCTCTTGATCTTCCACATCCTCCTCCATAGAAAGCTGGAGGGTTTCAGCCACCTTTTTGTAAAACATAAAGTGAGAAGGGGACTCAGAAAGCCTAGGAGGGGAAACACCTGAAGGTCTGTCTGGGGAGATGTCCGGTTCCACAGGCACATCCAGACCCTCACTTACATCATCATCCTCAAATTCCCCTACCTCTTCAAATTCTGGTTCATAAATATCTTCGAGGGTATAATCTTGAACCGGGGGAACCAACCGAACCGAACCCCTGACAGAAGGAGCCGGATCGGTCAGAACCGGACGGAGCGATTCCACAATCTGAATCGCTCTGGCTATCTCTTCGGTGGTCGGAAAATGAACCTCTGGATCCGAACCGGTTGATTTATCTTCGCGTTTTCTTTTTTGTGGAACCGATCCCTCAGAATCAGCTCTCCTTTTTGCCAGTACTGCCCTGGTCAGAGGGCACTCCTTCGGATTCGGTCCAAAACCGGGCAGACTGCTCCATCGGGTCAGCGGACTTCTCGGCCTCCTTTTCCCTCAGTCTACCTAATCTCTTCTCAAGGGCAGATTTGGGAATGTTTTTACATATTTGGCAGTCTCAGTCGAGGTGGTCAAACCCCAGACAATAAACACAGGTGGTGTGGGGATCGGCCTTAGCAAAGACCTTCCCACACTCACTGCAGTGTTGAAACCCAGTGGGCCGGTTTTTTTTCTTGGGTTTCTCAGACATGGCCAACCTAACCAAACTTACCCTTTTTTCGGCAACCGGCAGGCAAGACTGCCTTATCGGTTCCTAACTGTGTCACAAGTGTTGGAAAAAAACCTTTCAAAACATGTTTTTTTAGAACCAATAAGAACCGGTAACCACACACTAAGTAAAACACATAAATTTCACTATCAAAAGGCCAGTCCAGCCAAACCGAGCCGCACTTTTACAAGTTCCACACAGAAAAACAGAACAATTCCTATCTAGCACTCATGGCACCACAGAAAGAGACTGAACCAACTATGTGGATACTTTTTTCGGTTTAAAAACCGAAGAAAACTGAAACTTTAACAGACTTTCGAACCGAGCTGAAGGAGAAACCTCCGGAGCGACCGTTCAGTGAGGCGAAGTAAAGAATCTGACGGTTTAGGTTTGAATCACTCCAGACAGAGACTTCAACTGAGCTCGAACTCAGCATTCTATGCCCTGCATAGAAAGTTAACTCTTTATTCTCCGGGGCAGTTCAAAGGTTAGGAATCACTGCAATTGTCAGAATACAGCAAGACTTCATGTTGCTTGAAAGGAGCGATCAGAATAATTCGTGCTCCTTCTGAATCTAGTTTCTGCAAGGCATGCAGAATCAGAGGAATTGGGGGAAGGCATAGACGAATCTGTCCCTCCAATCTAGAGACAGAGCGTCTCTCCAGAAAATGCCTCGCTCTTGAACGAGCGAGCAGAAGTCGGGAAGCTTTGCGTTTAGAGGTGAAGCGAACAGGTCCACCTGAGGTGTTCCCCAACGTAGGAAGATATCGTCTAGGACCCCCTGATCCAGTTCCCACTCGTGAGCTTGAGCAGACGAGCGACTTAGTTTGTCTGCTAAGGAGTTCTCGACACCCAGAACATGAATTGCCGTGAGGTGAAGGTCGTGCTGTGCCGCCCAATCCCAGACTCTCATCGCTTCCCTGCAGAGAGGTAGGACCAAGTCCCGCCGTGTTTGTTGATGTACCATACCACACACATATTGTCCCCGTCTGGACGGCTAGGTGGCCTGGAAAAAGATGCAGGTGGAGGGCCTGGAGAGCGTAGAGCACCACCCGAAGCTTGAGCACACTGATGTGCAGTGATTGCTGAAGCTTGGACCAAGAGCCCTGGGTCCGATGCGGACCGAGATGGGAACCCCAACCTTCGCCCGAGGCGTCTGTGGTCAGAGTCTGGGAGGGAGGAGGAAGGAAGAATGGAACTCCCTGAAGAAGGTTCTCTCGAACCATCCACCATTGTAAGTATCGAATCATGGGAGAGGAGACTAGGACCAAGTGGTCCAAGTCGTCTACTAACTGATCCCATTGAGAGCGAAGCATCCACTGAGAGACCCTCATGTAGAGCCGAGTGCGAGGGACTGTCAGGATAGCAGCCGCCATAAGCCCAAGGAGGCGAAGAACTGACCTTGCACTGACCCGTCTGCAGCTGGACAACAGGCTTATCTGAGTCTGGAGTGTGGCCGCCCTGTCCGGAGGCAGAAAGGCCCTGCCTAGGGTCGTGTCCAGTATCGCCCCAATAAACTGAAGCCTCCGGGGATGGGATCAAGTGAGACTTGGAATGGCTGATGGTAATACCCAGACAGGCAAAGACCTGCTGGGTGAAGGAGAGGCAGTGCAGGAGTTCCTCCCTGGACGAGGCCGCCAGGAGCCAATTGTCCAGGTACGGGAAAATCTGTACCCCCCGGGTACACAGGTAGGCCGCCACCACCGCAAGGCATTTGGTAAAAACTCGAGGGGCCGAGGAGAGGCCAAATGGAAGTGCCTTGAACTGGTAGTGGTCCCCCTGGAAAGCAAAACGAAGATGTTTGCAGTGAGACGGGCAAATAGCTATGTACAGGTAAGCATCCTGCATATCCAGAGCGCACAGCCACTGGCCCGAGCAGAGGAGGGGCAGAAGGCTCTGCAGTGAGAGCATCCTGAAACTCTTGTACTCCACGAAAAGGTTTAGGGAACTGAGATCTAGAACAGCTCTTACATCTCCTTTCTTCTTCGGGACTAGGAAGAAGTGGGAATAGTAACCCGTTCCTTGCAAGGGAAGGGGGACAGGTTCTATCGCCTCTTTCAACAAAAGTGCTGAAATTTCTTCCTGGACCAAAAGAAGATGTTCCCGAGAGTACGACGACCTTGGGGGAGAGTGACGAGGTGGTTTCTGCAGAAACTCTATTGAGTGTCCTTCTGCGATTAGCTGGAGCACCCATGAATCCGATGTTATCCTCGCCCAGCCTGGAAGGTGGAGGGAAAACCTCCCTCCTACCAGTTCCTCCAGGAAGCCCAGAGATAGTGGGAGAGGGAAGTAGTCAGTTGGTGTGGGGCAGCTCCACAGCTGAAGCTCCTGCTGCTTTTTTGGGCAGGGGGCTTGGCAGCTGGGGGGGCCCCGACGTTTAGTGGCCCTCTTTCCCTGTGGTCTCGCTTTGGGCCGATTCCATCTGCAAAAGGGACGGCGCTGAGAGTGATGGGGATAGTACAGAGTGTCAACAGACTTTAGTGCCGTCCCCTTCTCCTGCAGGTTGGTGATGATGTCCTTGACATCACCCCCGAACAGCACCGAACCCCGGAAGGGCGCTTCCTGGATAGTGGACTGCACTTCCTGGACCAACCCTGACACTCGGAGCCAAGTGTGACGCCGTAAACCTACGGCAAAAGCTGAGTTCCTCCCAGCAGTGTCCACTGCATCGTATGTCGCATGAAGAATGTGCCGACTGGCAGAACGAGCAGAGCAGACGAGGTCAGCCACTTCCTGCTTGACCTGAGAGTCATGAAGAGAGTCCAATTTCGATTCCACCTCACTAAGAATCGCCTTCTGGTAATCCCCCATGTAGCCAATGTAGTTCAGGGCCCCAATACCCAAAGTGGAAGAAGCAAAATCTTCTTGCCATACTGGTACAGAAGGTGGGATTCCTTGTCAGGTGGAGACGAGCTAAGATGTTTGGGTTGAGCTGACCGGCCATGAGCGGCGCTAATCACAACCCAGTCAGCATGAGGGTGGGAGTCTAAAAAGTCAACACCCTCTGGAGCCTGGTATAGCCTGTTCGACTTCCTGGGAAGCGGGGCTAAGGCCGACGGCTGTTTCCATATGGTGGTAATAAGGTCGGCATGAGGCTCAATCCAAGGTGGCACCAGAGTGGGAGCTGTCACAGGCAGATCCAGATGCTCAGCGAGTTTTTGACGCTGGATCTCTGGCTCCAAGGATTGCCACTTATGTACTTCCTGGATCTTCCGTAGCAACTCCGTAAAGGAAGGATCCTCCGGAGGGGACTTCAGAGGAGTCCTTGGCCAGGGCTTGGACAAAGAGCGTGGCTCGCCATCTTGCTCGGAACAACCATCGTAAGGATCCGAGGAAGAAGAATATGAGGAAAACTCCCTCTCCCGTCGAGAGGGAGGAATGGATCCCTTGGGAATCCCTCGGAAAAGTGTGTTCTGCCCCTCTTTGGACCCAGAGGGTTGAGCCCTGGCGTCCGGAGGTGGGGAGGGAGTGTGTCGTCACAGACATACGGGAACCGGTACCGGCACAGTCGTCAGAAGACGACTCTCCACCTCTCTGGTGAGCTAAGCCTTGGCTTCAGCCCACCAGGAGGACAAAGTCACCTGCAAGTCCACCGGTGGGTGAGGGGGCGGTGGAGGAGGAGGAGGAGAGGGGGATACGGGTATGGACTATACCCAAAGGGCGCGTATCCATAACCCGATGGCGGGAAGCCCGGCATCGGGTACTGAGGAGCCGAGTACTGCGGCGTTGGATATGTCGGCGCTGGGTACTGAGGCGTCAGATACTGCGGTCCCAGGTATGGCTGTGTTGGAAATGACGGGGCCGGGTACCCAGGAGCCAGAGGAGCTGCATGAGCAGACGGTCCGGCCAGAGGCCCCACAGGCGGTTCTGGAGCAAAAGACCCGGGGGGGGTGGAGGGCCTGACATTGGGGGGTGGGATGTCATCCGGCATCGGCAATACTGGCATCGGGGCCGGCGGCGGAAGCCGGCGTCCAGGGAACTGACGTCAGATCAGTCGGACCAGAAGGTGGATGAACTGACGAAGGTGGACCAGAAGCCTCAGCGTCACCCGTGGATGGGGGGGGGAATCCGCGGGGTCAGGCTGAGGAGACTCAGAGTCCCCAGAGGGCAGCGAAGGCTGCAGGGAGCTGGGAATGACGGACGTGGGGGGATCCGGCATCGGCTCATCCGCTGTGCAGACGTCAGACGAACCGACGTGCGGCATAGCAGCGGGATCCGGGTGGCGCCGGAGGTGCCAGTGTCCGACTTAACGGACCCTTCATCGGAGGCAGGCTGCGATGGAGGGGCGGCCTGGTCAGGCAGAACTGGGGTCACACCACCCCAAAGGGTCAGGCGACTTGCCAACCTTCTCCATGCGGGCGTTGAAGGAACCGACGTCCGGCTTATCGGAGCCACTCACACCAGTAGGCTGCGAAACCATGGCTTTACTGGGAGCGGAGGCCTCCACAAGCCCGAAGGGCCCGAGTGTGAGTCAGACGTCCGGGCCGCTGCCGCCCTAGAAGCCTCTAAGGCGGCCATCGTTACCTGTTTCACGGCGACTCCCGAGGAAGATGCGGTGGGAGAGGAGCCCTTGTCCTGGTGCCTTTCCTTATCCTTCTTCTTGCGATGGCTTTCAGGGGAAGTTGACGCCTGCCGAAGCTTTTTCAGTTCTTTCTCCATGGAGCTCATTTTCTTTTTTAAAATGTGGGCTTCCCAGGGACTGCTGCCGCCTTCTCCGGGTGGCCGTGTTAAAGCTGAGGCAGTGCTGGCACTTCTCCACCAGATGGTCAGGGCCTAGGTAAAAAAAGGCACAGGGAATGGCCGTCCTTGTGCGGGAGCTAGGCACCGCACAAGTCGCACTTGTTTTTGTGCTTGGAGGGTGTAGGGGACGACATATACTGACGGGTACCTGACGATGGCTGAGAAAAAAATCGAAACTACTCGGTAAAACTACCAAAGGAGCCTGACGAGCAGGGAACTTTTCTGCGAGGTGCTGGCATAAGCTAATGGCGGGAAAGAACTGGAAGGCGGGCATGAGGGACCACCCCTTTATACCGACATCTCTTGACGCCGGTCATCTGACGTGGGGGCGGTCCCTCGCCAGAGACTGCTAGTTAGAAATTTTTCCGTGGGGTCCTGCCGCCTGCCCGATGTCAGTCCTATATGTAATTACCTACTGCAAGAGCCCTCTCGAAGTAAGACCTACATTTACATAATTTATCTAAATGTGGTTCCAGAGCATTTGAAAATTGTAAAATCAGCCTTCCAATTTCAAAAAAAATGTCTTACCTGCTTCCTAAGATGGCCGTCAAATGTGTTATGTGACGACATCATTGGAGCCAATGTCAGAGAGAGATATATATGGCTCTCTATAGTGCTAACTAGTTATTTTTTTCCCTTTGTATAGAATTGTTTCACCCAAATGGTCAAAACCGTGTGCATTATTTTGTAAAATACATGTTAGGCTATGGTTCTGTTCATTTTGTTTACTTTAACATGCTGAAATTGTGTTTTAATCCAACCGACTTTCTCTGTGGCAAACCACAGTGCTGTACAAACCTTGAACAAACTGGTGGTCTAGTGGTTATGGTGGATCCAGGATGCTACAATGGGGGCGCTGGGGTGGTGTGCATGCTTAATATACACTTTTTAACATTTTTATTAAACCTTTATGTTTTCTGCTATTATTCTTTTCTAGTTTGTTTTTGACAGAACCTACAAATGTAATCCATAGTTTGAATATAAACATTTGTACAATCAATAAATCAGACTTCTTCAACAAAGTGAAATGCAGCAGCAGCAGCAGCCGCAGCAAGCAAGTATGTTACTATGTTGGGGGGGGGGGTGCAGCCACACCCTTCACCACCCACTAGAGCCACCCCTTTTTTGTAGCAAAGTTCTTGTGCAGTCCAATGTTAGAGTTCATACTTTCTTGAAAATCAAATATATGCTTGTCTTGTCTTCTTTTTCCATGGGAAATAATAACAAGAAGAATCAGCATTTATATAGTGGGTTTCATACGCATTGTATCCCAAAGTGCTTTACAATCAATACTAGACTGTTAGTGAAGTGACTAAACATGCAGTGGCAGTCATTTCATACGTTAATATCCACACACAGCCTTGGACAATTCCATGAACTGGTTTTATGGGAAGGGGAATGCTGGCCAGGACAACGGGATCAGGTAGTGATCATTTGGTGCTGGCAGCCCCACATCTTATTTCTCACAGTAATCTACTCATATTTCTTTCCTTCTGTCTTCCTCCTTCCCTGAATATAGCAGTACCTTGCAAGAGTGGCCTTCTCAGTCCCTCTCTGGTATTCATTCTTCACTATTCCTCCTCACACCAAAAACTGGTGAGCTCATCACCCTTCTGTTTCATGAATACAAGTAGTACAGTCCGCGTTTTATTTTGACATATCAAATATAAACATATCTTTCCAGTAAGTCAGGCTGATAGCAGCAGGGAACAAGGGGAATGATGGGCTTTCCTATCCTTAAAAGATCTAGGCTACCTTAGATTAGGCACTATTAAATGATGGATGTGCACACCATTATACACGTCATTTAATAGTGCCTAATCATAGGTGGCTTAGATCTTTTATGGGTAGTAAAGCCTATTTTTCCACTTGTGCCATGCTGCTATCAGCCTGGCTTACCAGAAGATCATGTTTATTATTAATATGTAAAAATAACAAGGAAGACTGTACTAACCATATTCATGATGCGGAAGGGTAGTGAACTCACCAGTTTTTGGTGTGGGGAGCAGGTGACGAGAATGAATGCCAGAGAGGGACTGAAGAAGCCATTGCAGCAGGGTACAGCTATATTCAGGTTAGTTGAAGACATGAATCAGGTCATTGAGCAGATCACTGTGAGATCTGAAATGTGGGTCTGCCACCATCGTGATCACTACCTAACTGTGGATGAGAGTAGCCAGTGATGACGAATACTCAGAGTGGCAGGGCTGCACCTAAACTGTTACTTGAATCCAGTGTAGGGAGATTACCCTCAGGTGGGGGGGTGTTGACATTTGTTAGGACAGTACTGAAGGAGTTGTGTATAGCTCATTCAAGATTTGGAAGGGTGGTAGTCAGCCAACTCACATTGTGGAGTAGAGCACAGAAACGTACTAGAAAAGAATTGCTGGGAACTGTCCTGTGGAGTTCTGCAGATCACAGGAAAAGTTGTAGACTGACACTGGAAGTCGGGTGGATTCACTCAAGGTATTAGTATACCTCTCCTGCTAATAATATTGTTAATCATTGTAAGTGCAGCCCTTAAGAGGGCATGAACAGCAGTTTTTCTGGTGGGTCATGATGCTTATTGCTTGGCCCTCCAGGAAGACCTAGTTGTTGGTTAATGAGGCAGGAAACAAAAACAACAGGGGAACTGTACATACTACCATCACTGTGCAGAAGGATGGTGATCCACTCAATGTTTACTGTGGGAGCACAAGTCAAATATTGAGAATGTGGACTGGAGAGTGATTTGGGAGGCATTTTTTAACAGTGCCAGCTGATGATGCGTATCGGTATAGATGTGCACTACTCTCTGAGGTACAAGATTACAATCTGAGGTGTGATAATTCTCTTCATGAGACCATAAGCACATATGCTGCACCAGGCAGTACTAAGGACAGGGTATGGATGATGGGGTGCTCAACAGAAGGCAGGCTAGGTGCAGGGGGTTCACATGGAAAAAGAAAGCCTTATTTGTGGATTAACAAGAGAGCATGAGCTTTGGAACTGAACCAGACTCGAACTTTGCTGTGTGACCCTGAGCAAGTCACTAAACTTCCTTGTGCTCCCAAGCCACACCTGTAAACAAGATTTCAGCTTAGTGTCTCTCTCCTGGTTAACAAGAAACAAAATTCAGGGCATCACATAACCACTAGATCGTCAGGTATTTGAAGTGTTGTACTTTACTGCAGTTTGCCAAAGAGAAAGTCAGCTGGATTGCAAAACATTTTCTGCAAGTTCAAGTAAACAAAATGAACAAAATCATAGCCTAACGTGTACTGATCAAATAATCCATGAGTTAATACATGGTGTTGATCATTCTGTTACAACAATGCAAAACAAAGAGGGAAAGAAGAACTAGTTAGCACTATAGGAATATATGTGGGTCTCTGGCTCCGATGATGTCATCATAACTCATTACTTAACACACTTGGCAGACATCTTAGGGAGAAACCAAGGCTGTTTTTTGAAAGTGAAAGGCTGATGTTTACATTTTTCTAAAGCTATGAAACTGCATTTATGTTATTTACATAAATGCAGTTTTAGCATAAATGTAAACAGCAGCCTTTACTTTACCTTCCTATGAAGCCAGATTTTGGAGTTTGCAGTTTTAAAAATCTGTTTGTTTATGTACCCTTTAAGAAATTTTCTGTTTGAGAGAGGACTGTTTCTCGGCGTTTGTCCTCTGAATAGGGTGCCTGGTAAAATACCTTAAATTGATTGGCTACTTCTTTGAGTTTAGTCCATGGAGAGCCAGGCTTTTGTGTGTTTTTAATGTGTGAGACCCATCTTGAAGCTTGCTCCTTTCTTAATCGAAATGTTAGTAACTTAGATGCTCTCCCCCCAATATCTTGGCACCTTTGTTGTGTGAACCTGAGAAGGCCCTTGACCCTCGCATTTTCTATCTTAGTAAGTTCTTCTCTGACTTTTTGCAGTTTAAAGGTCTGTCTGCACCCGGGATTTTGTTTACGTGATGTTTCTAATTCTCTTATTTCTTGCAAAAGTCTATTTTCAGTGAGTTTACTGAGCTTTTTTTGAGTTGAAACATAGCTTATTAACTCGCCCTGGATTACTGCTTTTATTGCATCCCATTTTGACAGCTTCGAGCACTGTTGTGCTATATTTAGGTCATATGTATCTTGCATCTTATCCTTGAGTTGATTTATAAAGGCTTTATTATTTAGTAGTGATACATTTAGTCTCCAGAGGGTGACCCGGTCTGTGGGCCGTAACTGGAGTGTCAGTGAAAGTGGGGCATGATCTGATAATGTAAAATTATGGATGTTAGTTTTTAGTATTTTATACATGTATTGTGTTTGGGTTAGGAACATAGCTATTCTTGAGTAAGCTTGCTGTGAGGTGGAATAGTATGAGAAATCCTTTTCCCTTGGGTGTTGTTTATGCCAGACCTCTACTAGGCCCATTTCTTCTATCAGGTTCTTTAGCGTTTTAATAGCTTGCTTGTTAAGTGTTTATTTTTCCTGATGATCTAGCTATGCTGGGGTTGATCACAGTATTGAAGTTTCCCCCTAAAATGAGTTGGCTGGGAGGCAATTGCATAATTATGTTAAACACTTCCTTTAAAAAGACCTCAGCCTTTATATTTGGGGCATATATGTTTATTAGGTGAAATGTTTCTCCTCCAAGTTCTCCCGTTACCTTTAAATAACATCCTTCCATTTCTCTCTCTACAGATTCCATCTTAAAAGCAATATTTCTTTTGATTAAAATAGCAGCTCCTGCCTGTCTGGAGTTGGGGGCGGGTAACGCTCCTATGTGAGCTACCCATGCCCTACGTAACTTCAAGTGCTCCGCTATGCTAAGATGTGTTTCTTGAAGGTATATAATATCCCCCTCTAAATGTTTTAATTCTCAGAATAGTTGGGTTCTTTTGATGAGCGAATGTATTCCTTTGACATTATAAGTAATTAAATTAATTTAATCCATATTTTAGGTTTAAGCAGGTCACTTTTACTTGATCCTGGGATGTTTGTGATATCTCAAATAAGCTGTACAAGTAATGACAAGCCATTTTATTAACAAACAGTAATCATTGTGAATAACACCATAAAACTTTGAACACAACTGATATGTCATACTTATTTAACAACAAGAAACAGGAGGTAGAGGATCGAACAAGAAACAAAACTTTGACCCTTCCCTCCAATAAACTTCCTAGGTAAAGGACTCTCCTGCTTAAAAAACAGAAGATTATGTGAATATTAAATCTCTCCTTTGTGGAGGAGATCAAGGTCTGACCCCCGCTCTGACTGAACCAGTGGATAGTCAGAAACCTGACCACCGAAGTGGTAAAACATCACCACTGTTTAGCACAAAGCTAAACAATATATGTAAGGGTAAATGCTGTTTGGATTCCTTCCTTCTCCCTCCTCTGATCCAACAGGTCTTTTCCTAATAGTTTAAGTTTTAAATCCTATTAACTCTTATTTATTACCCCGAAGCTTGGCATCAGTTTCCAGCAGGCTGACATATGAGGGGACACCTGTGACATTTATCATTCTATGAGCAATTTCCATAATTCGACTGCTAGTTAGTTCCAACGTCTCCCCTTTATCCCCAGAGTCTTTGATTCATAGTCCCCCCTCCCACCCTTACATTAAGTCTCAGTCTCCTAATTCCTCTCAGCATATTTAAAAAAACAAACACCATTCGCTTGTACGTAATGCCAAGCATCAGAGCAGAGGGGTCGAGTAAGCCAGACAGCTGAATCAAATCTGCTTACAAAATTACCCCTCTACCTCCCTTTATCAGGCTTTATTTTAGTAGGCGAATAATGTTCTTCCCTCGGTTTGAAGGTGCTGGAGGGAGTTTGGTTGTTGGCTGGCAGACCTTGCACACATTATGTGGCAATGACTGTTACTGATGCCACTTTGGGTCTCGTTGCAAACAGAGATATCAAAAAGCATAGGAGAGACAACAGAGATAACAGCGGAAATGTGTCTACTAGATATATATGCGGACCGCTCTCCCTCTTGGACCAAAACTCTTTTACCTATATGTTTGCTTGCAGCAAAGAAGACCATAACAAGCAAATGGATGTCAACTAAAATCCCAGAAATACGAGAATGGAGGACAATAATGACACATATTTACCAAATGGAATCCATGTCTGCCAAAACTGCAGATAAGAAGCAGATATTCAGAAAAAATGGCAGAGGTGAATCACTTATCTTATAGAGCTTGATCCAGAATTCTGTCCATAAACCAGAACTGTGGGGAGGAGGGGGAAGGGTTGATTATGAAAAGAAGATAACTATTGATAAACTTGTATAACAAGCATGAGAAATGGTAACTGACAATGCCTACAGAATTGTAACAGCTCTTGTCGAACTGTGTCTTGAATGAAAGTAAAAGTCAAAAATCTCAATAAAATAAATATAAAAAAAAAAAATCATGTTCTTCACCACAAAAACAGATACCTTTTATCTTAATTTCTAATGACATTCGTTCACCCCTAGTTGTTAAAAAAATACCCATTTACAGCACATCGCATAACATTATTAACCATTTTATTCTACGTTTGTCCATGAGTAACCTAGTATAAATAGATTTCGATACGTCTGTTACAATACTTGCCACCTCGCATTTTTCAACTGGGCTCGCTGGAAGTTACTTTCACGCTCATAGAGGTCTGCTGTTCTGGACTTGAGCGGTTGGACTGTGGGTTCTCGTGCGGTGCATGATGCATTATCTTATTAAATCAGAAGCTAGTGTTTTTGGTATTGTTCCCTTAGATGAATGCTTGTTGCCGGCTGATGCCACAGACCAGGTGTCTTGAGTTAGCTTTTTTCTAGGGCTTCCATAGTTAGCTCTGGAAGCGGCATTTGGAGTTCTTTATGCAATGGCGCTGCGTCAATTAAGAATGGAAAAATGAGCCCGTCCCGGTGGTGCTGAAGGTTGAGGCACTGGACGCCACACCTCGCGCCACGCCAGCGGCGCATGTTCGGGAACAAACACGGGCTGCTGGGGTTGGCAGGGGAGGGAGAGGATTGAGCATCCGACGACAGCTCTCTTCTCCCGGGGAAGGGTGGGCATGCTGTCCCACTCCTTGACTGCCCTCCAGTGGAGGATGGGGAGGTAGTGCCAGAGCTAGGGAGACAGGCTGCTTGGCATATTGACACGCGCGTTTATGGCCATGAGGGGGAGGGAACACAGGAAAGAGGAAATTGGCTGCCAGCTCCATGTCAGCCTCTCCAGTGCTCCAGCGCGCCAGCCTCACAGAGCTCTCGGGCCTGCTCTGGATATGCGATCGGGGGGGGACAACCCTCCCCCTTTCCGCCCTGTCAAAGGGGTAATCCGTGGGGGATACAGGGCCCAGGGGGGGGCCATGGCGACGACTGGGGGGCTGGTAAGAGGACAGAGAAACGTAGGCAGGCTGCAGGAGAGATAAAACATCTGAATTAAAAAAAAAAAAAAGGATGGAAAAATGTTAGGTCAGTCTTCCAAAAATAGCTTAAGTCAGGCTGGAAAATGAATCTGGGCTCTAATTCCTTTCTTCTTAAGCTCCCTGATGATCATTCTGAGGAGGAGTCTTTCTGCCTGTAGTGCAGGGAATAGTCATGGTCAAAAAAGATTGGGGTTGTGCAGTATTTTAGGTCCTTATGGCACCAGGCCTCTTGCAGGATCGTGTCTTTTGCTTGGTAGTATACCATGTGCTCGATTAAGGATCTGGGTCGTGCGGCTGAGCTAGCTGGCCAGGGACTGAGGGATTGATGTGTCCAATCCATTTCGAGATGCAAGTCCGATGGTAAAAATAGTGTTGTTTTTAATAAATGCTGCACAAAGTCAATGACAGCTGGGAATCCCTCCTCGACCCCTTCTGGAACCCCATGAATCTGGAAATTATTGCGTCTATTACATTTTTCTAAGTCTTCCATCCTGTTGTTAAGGAGCCTTTCTTGTTGCAACAAGTTATAACACAAGGTGATTGGTGGTGTCTTGTGCCTCTGTAATTTCTGTCACTTTGTGCATGTTACTGGAGACCTTCTTGTCGAGCGCTCTTACCTCCCTATCTAAGATCTGCCAGGCATGAATTGATTCTTTTTACATATGTAAGTATCTGATTCAGCATTTTACTTGTTTTCTTGGGTAGAAAGTCATCTCTTTCAGAGCCATCGGAAGTATATTCGGAAGGGGAACTGGAGCAGGTTGATTGTGCTGAGGCCTCGAAACCCTCCATATCAGTGCTGATGAGCAATTGCTTCAGTTCTGGAGTAGCCAACCCGTTTTTTGCCATCGATCGACCCTGATTCTGTTTGGTAGGCATCTATATTGTACTTCTCTAGCTGTTTTTCTCCCAACATCATTTTAAATATTAAGGGATTTAGATAGATTATATTGTTGAATCGTGGAGCTCTGGATCTGCTCGCATTACATGACGGTGACATCACCGGAAGTCCCTGAGCAAGTCACTTAACTTCCTTGTGCTCCCAGGTCACATCTGGAAACAAGCTTTGGCTTAGTATGCTACTCCTGGTTAAATAATGTTCCCTTTCCCTTATTAGCGACCCAACTCGTATTAACATTAAGTCAGGTATTCATACTTTACTTGACTGGGTGTTCACTAACTGTGTCTCTAAAATTAAGACAGTGGGAGTACTCTCTGACAGTATAAATGATCACTCTCCGACGTTCTGCATCTGGTGCAACAACTTCCCAAACCCCCGCCTAAGGTCATCCAGGTTCGGGATATGTCCAGATTTTACCACAATGCTTTTATTTCCTCAATCTATGATACTGACTGGGGACCAATAAATACCCTACCAGACATCAACAAAGTTCTTGACTTGTTTGTGTCCAAGTTCACTGAAATTGTTGATCGTCATGCTCCTATGAAGAGATGCCGGTCGAAAGGAACTAAAGAAGCTCATGTCCACTCGTGATAAGAGCCTGGCGGACACACAAGGGTAGTGGGCTACACTCTGACTGGCAAACCTACAGGCATCTAAGGAATAGATGCAAGAACTCAGTCCAGAAAGCTAAACATCAACATTTCAAGAGACTCAAGACTGAACATCTGAGCAATCCAAAGAACTTCTGGACACAGGTTAATTCCCTCTTAAAGGGTAATACCTCTGAGATCCCTAGTTGTCTTGATGTCCAAGGAGCCATACTCAACGAACCCCCCTGCCATCGACACAGGAGACAGTATCCAGGGCAAGATGAGCCTGTCTGCAGATGATTTCCAGCTCCGTGGGAGAGTAGATAGTGAAGAAAAGATTATTATTATGAGGCAGTACGTGAGGAGACTGAAGGAGTGGTCCTGCAGTTGGCAGTTGAAATTCAAACCCAAGAAGCAAAAGGCAATATACAGAGGAGGGAAAACCCTTTAACAGTATACTATATTGACTGAATGCTGGTACACAGCATGATGGAAGAGAGAGAGAGAGACACCTAGGAGTGGTGATCAGCTATAACCTAAAGTAGGCTGTTTAGTGCAACAGGCCATAACAGAGGCTAACAGAATACTGGGGTGCTTGGGAGGGAGATTACTAGGAAGAGAGGTGATACTGCCTCTGTATAGATAACAGGTGGGGAAGCATATATAAATATTCTGTCTAGTTCTGGGGCCGGCACCTCAGTAAGGACAGGAACAGATTAGAGACAGTGTAATGAAGGGCCAAGAAGATGATCCGTGACCAGCAGGGCATGACATACAAGGAGAGATTGAAAAAAACTCAACATGTTTTCATCAGAGGATGGAAGAGAGAGGGGTTATGATACAGACTTTCAAGCTGTTACCACATTTGTTCGCACTAAGTTCACTTTATTCCCAATTTACGCAATTCAGTGCCCTTTGTTTGTATCACTTATTTTACACTGTAACTACTTACTGGACTTTGTATCTTCTGTACCCTTTTTCCTTCGGCCTGTATGTGCCATCTTTATAGCCTGGGTCATACCTGAAAACGGTCCCTGGGATCAGTGTACCCACCCGGTTAACAAATAAATAAAATGAAACGGTTTAACAGAATGACCAAACAAGCTTGTTCAAACTGAGAAACAGTGTGTCCACCAGGGGGCTTGTGCTCAAGCTGGAGGACTAGGGGAGTATGTAAATAAAATAATTAGGATGTATAACTTCACGGAAAGGGTGGTGGATGGGTGAAATAAACTATTTACTGACAAGGTTGTGGACGCAAAGAAATTAAGTATATTAAATGCAAGTGGGATGCATACTGTATAAAGGAGTAATTAGGCAGAAAAATTAGGGAAAAGAGGGTGAATGGGAGGAAGGGAGGGAGAGTGTGTGAGAGGAGGTAAGACAAGAGGGTATTTAAGTAGTGGAATTTCAGGATAGACTGGATGACCTTTCAGGTATTTTTCTATCCGTCACTTGTTTCTACAGATCAACAGCACATACAGAGAGTTCTGTGCACAGAAAGTGATGAGCAACGTTCAGAATTACTGGATCCATGAAATGAACTATACAGAATGTTGTGCATGAAAAGAAAACAATACAAAGCATAGTTTTTCACATACAGTTAAATACAGATAATTTGGAGTCATGCAGCTACCAATTACCACCAATTCCCTGTCCCTTTTAAAGAGCTCTTACTTTCTGACTAAATGTTACCAGCATTAGTAAGAGTAGATGAGAAATATCAGATAGCAGTCAAGACCAAGCGGTTAAGGTAATGATCTTGAAATCCACTGAGGACTCCCTGCATAGGTTTGAATCTTACTGACGACCATGATCAATTTTATGACAAGCAAAAAAAAAAAACATAATTTTTAAAACTACTGTGTCTGACATGGACTAGAAATCAAAGTTATTCTTTCCCTGTTTATGAAGCAGGCATGCTGTAAAGCAGATGAGTACAATGGGTTAAATACCTAAAGTGCAGTACAATCCTTGCAGACTGAAATTGAAATATCCCTATTTGATTTGATTAATATAAATTTAAAAGGCTTTTGCCTTATTTGATTCTGGAATTGATAACCACAATCTAAAACAGAGCATTTATTCTTCCCCCTCCCCCTGCCATAAGGACAGCAGAATAAATTATATAGTGCTTTCACTTCATCTTTTTAAATGAATAATTGGTAAATATTTATTTTCAGCTGTAATGACATAGCAAGTATTTTATCTTATCTATTTTTATTTCACAATTTTTGGCCAGGAAAGGCACAATAAGCCAAGCTTTGTTTCCAGGGAACCCAGGGAAGTTAAGTGACTTGCTTATGGTCACACAGTATGCAAGCTGTGGCTGTGGGATTCAAGATCGGTCTTCCAGGACTGCGGCTCAGTGCTTTTAACCACTACGTTCTACTGCCTCAAACGTTAGTATTAGGAGCAGGGACAACCTACACAGGAAACTAAACTGTTAGGAATGTAGCGTGATTCAGAAACCGTTTATATATGGTGAAAAATTGCTTTTTCTGTTCAGATATTAATGAGTGCAGGTGACTGGTGATATATAACGGTGGCTCCAACAACGTATGTGGAAGTCTAATCCTGCTTTTAACTTGATAATATGAAACATCCAAGTCTTTCATAAGTATATTTTTGTTTGCATTACAGGCAAATCTTATGCACCCTTATGAAGTGGTATTGAGCCATGAAATGTCAGTGTGTAGAACACTCTGGCTGATGGTGATCTTGTAAAAAATCTAAAAGTATATTTTGCATCTACTAGTATTGTTAGATACAGTGAGAGATATATATAGTATACAGATAGACCAATACTGTATTTTATAACATGGGTTGTAAGGAACGTGGCAGCCAATTGGTCTAGCAGCAGTGCGTAGCCGTGGATTAAGCAGCCTATTTAATCCACAGTTCCATGGAGCATTTCAGGAGATCTGCCCCTGAGTTTCTTTCGTTGCTGGGAAAACAAAAGTTGAGTGGCGGCCATGTAAATGAGTGAGAGTGAAGAATTTGTGCTCTGACTTGCTGCCCCTCACTGTCCCAGTCTGAAACCCGGCTTCCCCTAGTACTGAAGTGGTCTGTTTCCATGGGGGGCAACGAGATGGAATGTTCCCTGCTGCTGAGAAATGAACTCCTTAAGTGCAGTTTGTACTAGTGGACAGCTGTTCCTAACTGTCCCAGTCCCAAATACCGCTGCTGTCAGTAGCAAACACGGACGGTTTGTCTGCATGCAGGTCATGGAGAAAGATTATTCTGTGTACAGTGCTGGCTTTGAAAGGGGGGAAATTCACTGACTGGCCAGCTGCTGAGCCCACACCCATATCTCCTGTTCCGTTGCCCCAGAGCCAGTGACAGACTGAGCAGCCATGAGTGTTGCACAGAGTCCGCTTCTGTCTCAGGGAACCCCCTTGTTTACTTCACTCTTCTAGATCCATGGTTAACAGGGAATTAGTAAAATTTTTTGTAACTCCTTATGAGCGTCCCATATCTTAGAGGGATGCTGTCACTTCAAGACAGTGAGAGACAGAGAGAGCGGGCATGTGCGCACGCAAGAGAGAGACTGCGTGGGGGAGGGTTTATCAGTGATGGTAAGTTACGGAAATCGACATGGCTCTGAAGTACAGCAATGTAGTGGGCTGTAAAAACTGCTTCAGTGGAGCAAGACACAGAGCAAGAGAGCCCCCAGCTGTGGAAGTCAAACAGTTTGCAATGCCGCTTTGTGTCAGGGAATCCCTTAACTTTTCCCGGCGAAGCTGAAAGTGTAAAACAGAGGGGCTTCAATGGATGCATGAGGAGGTGGTGTTCAAATAAGTGACAGTAACTTATAACATCTCCCTGTGTTACAGTGGTAGCAGGACATAGCATTCGATCCTGAAAGCTGCATTAGAGGTCTGAGCTACATGTGTGTCTTGGGGGCGGGGGTGAACATTGTAGGAAGTGTAGGAGCAATGCTATGCACAAGAAATGATGTCAGAACTCATCTCAGTACTATATGTCTGACATTTCTATGTGCATAACAGCGATCAGATATGCATTATTTGTTGGGGACTATTTTGCAAAGTGACAGGATACAGTACCTTTCTTGCTATTTAAACAGTGGAAAAAAACCTTTCTGTGGTTTTCCCCTTGTTTAAACATAAAGTACAGTTACATAAGAACTTGCCATAACAGTAGATCTTCGAGAAGAGCTCCTGCAGCAGGTTACACCTTAAGGACTACGCCACCAGGCACTAGGACTCCACAGAAAACTTCTAGCCAGCAGTACCCAGCTGGGGCCCACCCCTTACGTCAGTCCGCCCACCGACGTCACCCTCTGTATAAAGGGGGTGGTCCCCAGCCCCACCTCAGTTCACCCGCCAGAGACCTGGAGGTTGTTCAACAGGAGGAAGCTAAGGCAGGTGTCGAAAATTCTCAGAAGGAGAAACATAATAGGGGGATGGAGGAAGGGAAAATAGCGCCTGCTGCAGGAGCTCTTCACGAAGGTCTACTGTTGCAGTAAGTTCTTACGTAACTGTACTATCTTACTTCGAGTAAGAGCTCCTGCAGCAGACTACACCTTAAGGACTGAGTCCCAAGCAGTGTCCCAGAAGGGACAAAACAAGGAAATTCAGGGTGGAAGGTAAACCTCTATTAAAGGTTTAGGAAAAAAACAAATTATTGAAGGGAAAAAAACGGGTACTTCTTGAACTAGAGGACTAAAGATGGCAGTCGACAGATGCAACGGCGTCCGAGGAGTCAAGACGTGGTCGGCTGTAGCAGGAAAGAACGGAGGTCGGCTGGGGAATCGCACCCTTTATACAGAGGGTGATGCTGATGGGTGGACCGGACGTAAGGGGTGGGCCCCAGCTGGGTACTGCTGGCTAGACATTT
The DNA here is from genome assembly GCA_016271365.2 of Neoceratodus forsteri. Lineage (NCBI taxonomy): Eukaryota > Metazoa > Chordata > Ceratodontiformes > Ceratodontidae > Neoceratodus > Neoceratodus forsteri. The sequence continues at coordinate 488,780,055 of CM057449.1, forward strand.
TCCATAGAATCCTAGTGCCCGGTGGCATAGACTTAAGGTGTAGCCTGCTGCAGGAGCTCTTACTGGAAGTAAGATCACATGTTACAAGTGCAATAACCCACTCTAGGGTATGGGGGTTATTGGGGATTAATCAACATCCCGGGTGCTGTGAGGACACTTGGCCTGCAGCCTCATGCCTCACAATGCACCCAGGGTGTTGATTAATCCCCAATAACCCCATACCCTGTCGTGGGTTACTGCTTACTAAAAATGCCTTTCCAATGGCTAAGGCACTGTAAACATTAAAATTAAGTACAAATAACCAACATAAAATATAACATTTGTGAAAACAGTCACCTCTTTGAACCATAATAATTGAAACAAAAAAAAACAAACAAACAATAGAAACTATTTATAAAACTCTATAAATCATCCATAAAGTGCAAGGTGCCTAGAGTATTTACTTTTCCGAGTCTACACGATGCCCTGTAATTAATGAGTGAAACAAAGATAATCCTCTAATTGTTCTTTTCTATATTTTATTCCTAGGTGCTTCTTTGGTTCCAAAAAATCAATTTGCCAGTAGCACTGCTTTTGGATTCTCATTAGGGTTAATACCAGATTTAAATTAATTGTTCTCTGAGTTTCCTTGTAGAGCGAGGAAATGCTTGTTCTCCTTCATAGCAATCAATGACTGAAAAGCGTTTAATTTTGGATGAAAACAGAAAATATACTGTGGATAATTAATCATGTTGCATCAGTCTACAGTTTTTTTGTACCCCTACTGAAAACCTGCCTGTGACAAAATGAACAGGTGTATTCAACTTTGTAATGGTATGTAATTGTTTCTCTAACTGCCTCCATGCCAATGGCAAACCTTATTATTCTTTACAGAACCTTGGTTGTGTACTATTAATAGTCCCCATTTTTTTATACAGGACTTGTACTGTGAGCATTCCATGTTCTGATCCAAACAGGCAATGCGTGTATTTGATATTTTAATTTACTAGAACATTTAGTTGGAATTATTTTCTTGATGAAAATAACTATAAACACTATTTTCTGTGACCGACTAATGTGCAAAAAAAGCTAGAATAGTGGTGAGTCAGAGATCAAGCTGCTCCTAAAATAAGTGGGTATGAGTTCCCTGATTTCTAGTTCTGAACATCTGTGATTAAAAGAAGCATTATGCAAAAACAGAGAAAAAGAAATTAAAGTTAACTAATACTTACCTAAATGCCCTGTTCATTGTCTGATAATTAAAATGTTCTGGAGCTAATCCTATGACCACTGCATTGGGATCATCTGTATTTAATCCTGAAATACAACAAAAACATTTGCAATGTACTGCTAATAAAAACAGGTTACTCGCCTGCAACAGTAGTTCTAGGAGAGGTATATGATGTTCACCCACACTTCCAGCAGTGTCCTTTCCCTTTAAGAGCCTGCCGGAAAGTCTTTAAGCTGACTTTTCCCACCCAACCAGGTGGTAACTCCCTCGGCTCCACCCCCAGATGCCAGATCTTGCCTACTAGAAGCAGATGTGTGTGCCAAAGCCAGGGGAGGTCAGTTGGGTCTGTTTGGATGAACATCATATACCACTCCTAGAACTACTGTTACAGGTGAGTAACCTGTTTTTCTAGGGACATGGACATGATGTTCTATCCACACATCTGGCAGACTCCTAGCAGTTATCCAGCAGGAGGGAGGCAAGGTGCATACTCCCTACTTAGGGAACAGAGACTGGAGAACTAAGGCCCCAAAATCAGCACCCCGGCGTGACTCGAGATCAATGTGATAATGGGGATATGAAAGTGTGTGCTAACCTCCAGGTAGCAGCCCTGCAAATTTCCTGGATAGGGACATCCCTGGAAGCAGCCACTGATGCAGCGGTATGGCAGGTGGAATGAGCCTATAGCCCTCCAGGAGGCTCCCTACCCTCCAACTTACAGCAGAGATCAATGCAGGATACAATCCACCTACCAATCGTCCACTTGGCTGCAGGTCTGCCAGGTGTGGTTTCAGCATAGGTGACAAACAGCTAGTGAACCTCTCCCCCAGAAATCCAGCCATGCACACCTTATAATAAGCAAGTGCTCACCACCGGTCCAAAGTATGGAGCCTGTGCTCGGCCTCCGAGGTGTGACTGGTGAAGTACACCAGGAGATCAACTGCCTGGTTATGGTGAAACTCGGACATAACTTTCAGGAGGAACTTTGGGTTGGGGTGCAGAACAACCTTGTCGTTGTGTAAGACCAAGTAAGGAGACTCCACCGAAAGTGCCTGGAGCTCAGGGATCCTTCTGGCTGACATGATAGCCACCAAGAAAGCAGTCTTCCACGACACGTGAGACATGTCACACCTGTGCTTCGGTTCGAATGGCTTGCCCATGAGCTTTACCAAAACCAGCAACAAGTCCCACGGTGGTGGTGGGTCACGCATTGGAGAAAAATGTGGTCAAGGCTCTTGAAGAAGCCCCAGACCACCTTCTCCTGTGCCACCGTCTGCACCCGGTAAGCAGAGATGGCTGCCAGGTGTACCTTGAGGGTCGTCAACCGAAGGCCCATGAGAAGAGGGACCATAAGTAATCAAGGATGCTAGCCTCTGGACAGGATAAAGGGTTCAACCCCTTGCACTGACACCAAATGGAAAATCTATTCCATTTGAAGGCATAGCACTCCCTGGTCGACTCCTTCCGAGATGCCTCCACAATGGTGAAGACATCTTCGGAGAGACCCAAAGCCTGGAACTCAAGCCGCTCAGAAAACAGGCTGTCAAGTGCAGGAATTGAAGGTCTGGATGGAGAACTTTCCCCTGATCAATAGAAGGCAGGCCCAGGTGTAGGAAAGACGCCTTGAGAGCCTGCTGCTGAGGCTGAGGAGATCCAGGTGCCAGAACTGGTGTGGCCAGTCTGGAGCCACCAGGATCACCTGTGCCTTGTCCCTTCTGGCCTTGAGCAGCACCTTGAGGATCAAGGAAATCAGAGGGAAGGCACAGAAGACACCTGGGGTCCAGGACCTCAAGGAGGCATTCCCTTGCAGCGTTCCCTGCTGAGAGAGGTGGGTAAAATATAGCCTCAGTTTTGTGTTTTCCCTGGAGGCGAACAGATCCACCTGAGGGGTGCCGCACTGGGAAAACAGGCTGTGTACTACCTCTGGGTGGAGAGACCACTCGTGAGACGCCTCGCCCACCTGGCTAAGAGAATCCGCCAGCTGACTGGAGGCCCCTGTCAAAGGGATGGCTAAGAGATCCACCTCCAGGCTACACACAAGGAGGGCTTCCATACATACAGGCAGGGAGTGCGTCCTGCCCCACTTGTTGAGGTAGTACATGGTCGTGATGTTGTCCGTCTGGGCCTGAACCACCTGATCCCGGATGTGCAGTCAGCGCCAGCGAAACTGCTCAGAGCTTCAGCAGGTTCATGTGGCATCAGGACTCCTCGAGGGTTCAGAGCCCCGTGGACTCTGTGTTCCACCAGGTGGGCACCCCAGCCCACTGGAGAGGCATTGGTTGTCAGGATGACTATCTGTTCTGGGTGGACAAAGAGGATCCCTTCCTGCAGATGTACTGGGATTAACCACCACTGAATGGCATCCCATATCCGCTGAGTCACACTGACCACTGGTCGAAGTGACCCTTGTGCTGAGACCACTGGGTGGCCAGCTCCCACTGCAGGAAGCGCATTCTCCAGTGGGCCCAATGGACCACACTATTGCAGGCCGCCATGTAGCCCAGAAGGCTCAGGAAGTCTCAGGCAGGGCGCACCTGCCCAACCTGAAATGATCGGGCAAAGAAGGAGAGAGACACTCTGCCCTGTCTGCCAGGAGCCAGGCTCTGGCTCTGTAAGAGTCAAGCTCTGCCCCGATGAAGATGATCACCTGTGAAGGCACAAGTTCCGACTTGGCCTCGTTGACCAGGAGGCCAAGGGAGATGCAGGTCTGGAAGGCCAGATCCCTGGACTGCTCCATCTTCAGCCTGGAGGGACCCGTGATAAGCTAGTCATACAAGCAGGGGTACATCCGGACCCCTCGGTGCCTCGGTTAAGCTGCCACCACTGCAATGCACTTGGTGAAGACCCTGGGGGCTGAGGAGAGGCCGAATGGCATGGCCTTGAACTCGTAGAGGGTTCCCTCTGCTCTGAAGCGGAGGAACCTTCGATGTGACAGACAGATTGGGACATGGAAGAACACGTCCTGAAGATCCAGGGAGCAAAGCCACATGTTCTGCCCTAGAGATGGTATGATCTTTTTTTTTTATAAACTTTTTTTATTTAGATAGATTTTTCAACAGGTCATACTCATACTCAATGACAGAACAACATACTTACAGAGCAATGCCACTGATACACTTGATTCAATAGGATTACAGGAATGTACAAAAGATTAGTTACAGGTAATTATGGCGAATATTTCACATAAGAGATCCATAAGGAGAAACTGTGAGAAATATCTTTTAAATGAACTGAGCTGAGCTAGTAAGGAGATCTATGCGAGCTAGGACAGAGTCGCCGTATACCTTGGATTGACCTCCCCTCCAGGGTCCTGCCGATTAGGGTACAAAATCAGGCCTGATTGTAGGGATATATAGCACCCATCTTCGCCATAGCAGTTCAAACTTGGATTGCCTTTTATTTAAGACAGCAGTTAGGCATTTCATACGGTATATAGATACCATAATGTCGTGCCACTGTTCTATCCCTACTGGATGCGGAGACGGCCAATTTTTAGTAATCGCCTTCTTCGCAGCCAAAACAGATATCCTCAGCAATTTAATGGTTTGGGGTCACTGTACCTTACAGGGAAGTCCAAGAAAAAGTACAATGAGGGAGTTAAAGTAAGACTGAGATCAAAAATCGTTTGTAAAGCAGATTGCAGGCTCTGGAAGAATAAGGACAGGCCTGGGCATTCCCACACTATATGTACCAATAGTGCCAGAGAGTGTCCACAACCCCTCCAGCATTCCGGCGTTCTCCCTTGTTGAAGTTTGGACTGAATCGCTGGGGTCCTGAAATATCTGGTTATCATCTTCCAAGAGTATTCTTTCTAGCTTAATGCTGAGGTCCTCCCAATGGATTCTGTCCAGGGCCTTTACCCACAGCTCATCTGGAAACTGTTGTCCTAGGTCCCTTGTACAGGCTAGTCTGATAGACTGGGCAGTGTCCCCCCAACTCAAAAGCAAGGCTTTATATAAGTATAAAATTATGTGCGTGGTCTTGGCCCTTCCCTCCAAAGCCACTCGTAACAGCTCAGTGATCTGTGGGGAAGGGGGGTATCCGCCCCTCACTCTTATGAGTGTTTGGATGAAGTTTCGGACCTAGAAATATCTGACTCTACTCTGCCAAGGGATCCCATAGTGACTCACCAGGTCTGTGAAGGAGCAAAGACCCTGTATCCCCAAGAAGTGCCAGATTAAGTGAAATAGTGAAATAGTGCATGTATTCCCTCCTCCCTGGGTGCAGAAATTGCGAGGCATTTGTCCAGTATGCATCCCTAAGATAGTTCCGGTTCATTTTTTGAGTGGTGCTACTTTTTCTAAATTTGGTATTGGATGTATCTATATGTTCTAGGGTCTGATTAAGGTCCCCACACAATGAATGTCCCCATCTGACCCTCAGTAATTTTTTGGTAAAGAGAATGGGTTTCCGATGAAGAGGATCCCGGTGGTATATAGAGAGAGGCTACTGTAACAGGTAAGCCCTCTAGTTGCCCCCAGACTAGAGCTAGCCTGCCATCCGGAACAGAGTTAGAACCCCCAACCAGAAAATTGGTGTGCCGAGAAAGCAGAATTGCTGTTCCTCTTCTCTTGCCCTTCCCATATGAGGGTGAAACCGAAGTTCCTCAGTTTAGAATGTTCAATTTTAGAGAGATGGGTCTCCTGGAGGAGAATAATGGTTGGTTTTTGCTTCTTTAAAGAGGAAAGCACCCTGTATCTCTTAATGGGGTTGTTTAGGCCAGTAACATTTTGAGAGAGTATTTGAATAGGTTTTTTATGATCCATAATTTATGTTTAAGGGAGTTGTGGGCTTAGTAGTCTGGCTTTCCATTTCATTCCCTCTCCCACTTCATCGAAGGCGCAATTCCCACAAAGAGGGGAGCACCTGAGATTTTAGTTATGTCTCCTCTCTTCGCTCATCTCAGCTCAGCACCTGAAATACCCTGATCCTTTAAGATAGCTATTAAATTTATCGCTTGTTTAGCATATGTGGCATTATCAACTAATTCTAACAAACCATTAACATTCATACATCAAACATTAAAACAAGAATGTAAAGCATTTGCCCTAGGGGGATCCCCGTAATCTTCCCCCATGGGATGCAACTATGTGAAGGTCAACCTTCAAAGCAGCGGAGCACACTGTTGTGTTCCCTTAATACCCATCGGGGACAGTAATGAACACGCCCCCTACAGGTGGGAGGAGAAGGAGTGTCCGTTAGAGACCGGTTCTCCCAGACCCAGGAGATAGCAGGTCCTAGCCAGATGAACAGGCTTATCCACATCATCTCCCACATGAGATTCCTCCAAACAGTCGCCATTATCGATTGAGTTACCTCTGAGCCCCACCTCTGAAGAATCTGTAGAACCTAGATCTCAGAGGTGTGGGCTACTTCCCACCCCCGGGGGGGGGAGAAGAAGAAATCCCCCCTCCAGCCGCGCACCCTGCTTACTTCATAAGAACAGGCAATTTACCCAAGACTGCAGTCCGAGCCCTTATGCTCCCAGCCCCCCCACCCTCCCCACTGCAGGCACCCTCGAATGAGGTTGCAACTGAATAGGCTGAGGTTGGGGAGAACTAGCCCTCCAGGTCCTCTCTGCTATTTCTTCTTAATAGTGAATGTGCGCCTGTCGAAGGAGAGAGAAGATGCTTATCTTACCCTGAGCCCATTCAACTACAGTATACCTATGTAATGAAGTTAAAAGTTCAATGTCCAGCTCTAATTCTCTGATTCCCTCCCAAGGAAGCTGCTGCAGTGTTAACAAGGTAAATGTGTTAACTGTCATTTAGGATTAAATGGGCAAGGTCTGTATGTAAAGCTACAACCCTTATTTCTCTGCCCTTGACGGGTTGGGGGCAACCAGGCAAAGGTCCCAAGACAGAGAGTTCAACAGTTTCAGCCTCTTGCAGGAGAACGAGGGCTCGATGAAGACCAATCAGGGGAAACAAAGCCCCTCTTTAGGAATGAAACAGTTAGCTTGGCTCACCCTCGACTCAGGTGTTATTCTCTGGTTCTCATAGAAGTTGATGGTAGATAAGGACCGCAAGGCCCATCCAGACTGCCCATTTCTTTTTCTACCTTATAAATGTGCCATCGGCCTTTGTTCTGTCAATGGCCTATCTATTCATACTCATCTGTATTGCTCCCTTATGCCTATCCCATGCCTGTTTGAAGCCCTGCATTTATATCCACCACTTCCTGAGGTAGGCCGTTCCATGCATCCACCGCCATTTCTGTGAAAAAGAACTTCCTCACATTACCCCTTAATCAGCCTCCCTCAAGTCTCATGCAGTGTCTTCTTGTCCTGCTATTTTTTCTTATATTGAAACATGTTAGATTCTTTCACCTTGTTAATGCTCTTAAGGTGTTTGAATGTTTCGATCATATCACCTCTCTCTCTCCTTAGCTTTAGGGTATACATATTGAGCTCCGTTAATCTGTCCTCATATGTTTTCTGATGCAGTCCCTGCACCATTTTGGCTGCCCTTCTCTGGACTGCCTCAATTTGGTTAATGTCCTTGTGAAGGTGTGTCCTCCAGTACTGCACACAGTACTCCAGATGGGGCCTAACCAGTGTCTTGTAAAGAGGGATTATTACCTCACTCTTCCGACTTGTGATACCCCTACTAATACACCCTAACATCCCCCTAGCCTTACCTACTACTTTAGTGGTCTGCTTGGATGATTTCGGGTCATCAGTGATGATGATGCCCAAGTCTCTTTCTTCCCTTGTGACTGGCAGCAACTCCCCTCCCAGCCTATAGGTGGCTTCAGGGTTTCTCTTCCCTATGCGCATGACTTTGCACTTCTTTGCACTAAACTCCAGTTGCCACTCTTCCGATCATTTTGCTAGTTTATCCAGATCTCTTCTCATTCTGCCCACCCCATTCTCGGTCCTGTTCCGCTGCAGATCTGGATCGCATAGTGTGGAGCAAGGTTTTGATGTCCTCCAGTGTCTTGGGAGCCATTACATGCACTGACCGCTTGTGCCGATGCTTCTCGATTGTCTGCCATTCTGGAAGAGAAGGCTGGGGTCGTTGTTCCTTTGGTCGGTCCGATGTGCTCACCCATCCCCTTTCTTTCAGTTCTGGGTAAATGTCTGACAGAGATTCGTACATCTTGGGCCCAGCTTCCCAGTACACTTTCAGCCTTGCAGGATATGGCGTCTGAAATAGGATTTTATTGTCCCCAAGGATCTTCAGGATGGGAGAGTAAGTTGTTCTTTGTTTAACTATCTCCGACGGATAGTCGTTATCAAATATAAGGCAAGCTGAGTTGTACTTGACTACCTTCTTGGACCAGGCTAGTTTTAATATCTTGTCTTTCAGGGTTTTAAATAACTGATTAGCAGTTTTTTTCCTAGGACAATAATAACTGTATAGAAAGTATTTATATAGGTTTTCTATAAGTGTTATGTATGCTAAACACAATGAGGCAAGTGCTATGCATTTTTACAATGTTTTAGCACTTTTATGAGCAAAACGCTAATCAATTTTTAGAGTTAAATAAAACCCCGTCTTTGTAGCTCGCCAGCTTAAGCACAACTGAGCAAGGTCTGGCTGCTGGGTCTCTGGGCTTAGGAGCGAGAGCTCGATGTGCCCTTTTGATATGGAAGGCAATGTCCAGTGGTAGCTCCAAGACATCTTTTAAGAGGTCCTCTAGAAATTCCTTTATCAAGCCCATTTCCGAGCTCTTCTGAAGACCATAAATCTGAATATTATCCCTTCTAGGGCGAGCCTCCAAGTTGATGAGTTTGTTTTGAATGGCCTCCTAGTAGGTAGTTAGGAAATCGACTGCTGTCTGGATCCGAGTGGAGTCACTCTCGATGCTGGAGATTTTTTTCTCTGCTGTAGCTGCCTTTACTTCTACTTCTTTTAAATGATTCTCAAGGGCTGCAAACTCCTGCTTGGTCTCCACTCTAAAACCTCTTAACTCTCCGATGAGGGTCTCGAATCAGGATCTTGAGGGCCACTCTGACTCCTGGTCTGTGTCTGCTTCTCGGTCCTCATTCCCTGAGCGTGAGGAGTTCCAGCTGAGTCTATCATGTAGGCACTATCCCTGCTCATCCACTGGGTGCGGAGCCAGTTTAAAGCAAGATTTGCTCGGTCTATGTCCTCCCTTGTGTGCTGAAGGCATTTCGATCAGATTTTCTTGTTTTTAAACTATTTAGTGGAGGGACTGGTAGGTGAGGTTCGAGGAGCTCTAGCAAGCTGCGACTATTTGGGTGATGACGTCACCGGAAGTCCCGAGATGGTATGATCTGTGACGGAGTTACCATCCTGAAGGTGCGCGACCTGAGGAACTTGTTCAGGTCATGCAGATCTAGAATTGGGCGCCAGCCCCCATCCACTTTGGCACCAGGAAGTACCTGAAGACAAACCCTGGGTGTTCCGGAGGATCCGCAACAGGAACCACGACCTCCCTGCAGAGGAACTGGGCTGTGTCAGCTCTGAGAGTTGACAGCATGTCTGTGGAAACTAAGTCCTCCCATGGGGCCACCTGTCTGTGGTGACAGCGGGCCTGGCAAAAAGAAAGTGTCAGAGCTGGCCCCCCATGGGAGGACCCAGGGGAGGTGAAACAGGCATGAGGCAGGCACCCCTCATCCCATCACTGGGCAGGCTTAGAGAAGGAGGAGGGCCCAGCTGAGGGGCCACCGGAGCCTCTTCCTCCAACCTGTGGATGACCGAGGCCAACAACTTGGGCTGAGGTCACCAGGCCATAGCCTGCTGACCAGCCTTAGGCTGGACAGGTTTGGCCACAGGAGCGGAGGTGGATTGAAAGGGCTTCCTCTCCTGCTGCTGCTTGGAGCCATTAGCGTCCTTCTGGGCAGATGTCATGGAGTCCAAGGTGGGATTGGACTTCTCGACATGGGTGAGGTGGCCCTCATACCCCCGGCCTGAACAAGTCGGTGCCCAGGAAAGGGACATCTGCCAACTTGTGCTGAGTGTCCACCATGAAGGTCAAGATCCTCAGCCAAGCCCTGTGGCGCATGGCCACTGAGGCCACCATGGAGTGGACACAGGAGTACCCAATGTTCATGGCTGTCTGGAGCCGTTTGGCTACAGCCTGGCCCTGGTCCTGGACTGCTTGACCGTGGTCTGAAGGTCCACTGGCAGATGAGGAAGCACCTCATCCAGGGTGCCCAGCAGGACGTGGGAGAAGTGGGCCATGAAGAGGGCCGAGCTCGCTCCGTGGAGATGAAGCGAGGAGGCAGCGTAGACTTTCTTAACCGCATGGTCCAACTTCTTGGACTCCTTGTTGGGCGACATGTCAACATCCCTAGTGTTGCCAGGCACCTAAACACAGAATCTGCCACCAATCCCTCGGCCAAGGGGTACTCTGTGAATCCCGAAAGGGAACCGGTAAGTACCATGTACTTGTAGGCCATCCGGGTAGAAGGCGCACGGCAGGAAGCAGGACACTGCGTAAGCTCCAGGGCAGGACCAAGAATGGCCTCTGCCACCGAGAAAGCCTCTGTAGGAGTATCTCCCTTGTTGAGGATCTCAGTCAATAAGTAACGAGCCTGCTTCTGGACGGGCTCCATTTTTATACCTATCAACTCAGAGATCAGGCGGAGAAGGTCCATAAAGGAAGATGCATCCATCGAGAGATCTCTCCATATCAACAGGACGAGAGTACAGGGAGGAACCCTCAGACTCTGAGGAGTTGTTAAACAGTGGTCGACCGCCTAAGTTCCTGCTGACCCTCCGTGGACCGTCAGGGGTGACTGTGACCGACAGCCGATGGGGAAGCCCCTTAGATAGCTGAGACTTCTCAGTTGGAGCACCGTTCAGTGACTGTTTAGGCGGCGGTTCCACTACAATCGGTGGAGACACCGGGGTCAGTCAAGCCAGGACCATTTTGGTTGACTCTGTCGATAGAGAAGGCGTCCACCTTTTGGGCGACAGCCAGGTGATGGCCGGCGTAGGAGTCGGAGTCAGCTTGATGCTGGTAAGCACCAGCTGTTGCCACTTAAGATCCTCGTAGCATCGACGCAGTTTACGCTGAAGCCTCTCCTCACCCGAGGATGACGATGAAGAAGAGTAGTGGCGGTGCCACTTTCCATGGCCCCAAGAGCTGAAGCACCGATGTTGGCGGGAGCCACTCAACCCACAGGAGGAGGACCTCGAATGCCAGGGGGACCAGCAGCAGGTCTCCGTGGGAGTCGGCGAACACCGAGGCTCCTGTGGGGCAGGGTCTGGGACCAGAGGTGGCAGGTCAGCGGACTGATCCGTCCCTCCAATGGTCTGAATAAGGACTGGAGTCCTGGACAAGGAGGTGTCGGCCTCTTCAGTCGACAACTGGTTGGTCAGCTCGAGAAAAATCTCAGCCGGCACCTCAACCAACATCTCAGCCAACTGGCCCAACGGGGTTACCGTGGAGCCAGCGGCCAAGACCGAGGATTCGATCAAAGTCTGATCCGGAGAAGCACAGGAATCGGAAACTCTTGACTGAGAGCGCACCTGATCAAACGAATGATGACAAGTCCTCTCTTTTGGACTATTTCTTGGATTTGGACTTGTGCCCAGAGGGTCCCTGACTGAGGGTCGGCAGACACTGGCACAATTTTTGGAAGGATCCCGTAAAAGTCGAGCTCAGCTGAAGTGGCATGAAGGCAGAAGATGAAGAGGAGAGGGACTCGACCTGGGCTGCCTTCTCTTCAAAGGCCGCAAGCTGCTCGTCGGATCCCGTGGCTGTGAAGACCACCCAACGGGCATCCTCAGATTTGACCAGTGGGTTCCATTGCACCTGGCATCTCAGTTTAAGTCACGTGATACAGTCCTCTAGAATGGGCAGGAGAAATGAGCAACAAAAGTCGCAGTCCTGGGAATCATGCTCGTGCCCCAGGCAGTAGACACACATGGCATGTGAGTCGGTTCAGGACATCTGCCCTCAAGGGCACCGGCGGAACCCAGGCATGTCCATGGCAGTTGTGATCGAAGATTGAGCTGAAAACAAACTCGTAAGAGTTTAAAGTTTAGGAAGTAAATCTGAACATTTAAGCGCGAGGGCCTACTCAACACGTAAGCGGTAATGAGGGAACCTGCTTCTTCCAGCTGAAAGGAAGATCTGGCATCAGGGGGTGTAGCCGAGGGAGTTACCACCCGGGTGGGTGGGAGGAGCCAGCTTGAAGACTTTCCGGCATGCTCTTAAAGGGAAAGGACACTACCAGAAGTGTGGATAGAACATCATATCCACATCCCTAGAATAATCAGCTTTATTATATAATAGGGGTTGACCTATAACACATTAGATAAAATGTGCTATCAGCACTCCTAGCCAAGTCGCTTCTCATGACGTGTACACAGGGGAAAAGAATGAAGATCATCACCACTGTCATTATGTAGGACCTGTTTTCACCACTGTGTACACATTACCGGAGCCTAGTGCACAAACACAGGAAGAAAAAGGAACACCCCAACAGACAGGCAAAAAACTAACTAAAATAACATGAAACTTAAACAATGCACACAAACAGGTCAATCTCTATTATTATAAGGGTCTCAGGAATGCTGAAATCTGATTGGTTGTCAGCATTCTGACAGCCCTCATTAATCTCCTTATTAATGTACTTGTGCAGCCTAATCACAGGAGTATTAATTTGCCTGGCACTCATTTTTCTTTTTATTCCATTATTAGAATTCAGAGCCGCAATTACAGTTAGCCCTACACTAAGGACTCAAGAAACCACATTGACGACCCAAGCAGACATTATAGTCCCCACCAAACAACTGCAGCAGTGAACCTCAGGCAAACCAGCTCAAATAATAAAATGCAGACTTACCGCAGTCTCACAACTTTAGAACCAGTATAAAAATGTGCTCTCTGCCAGTACTGCTGTGATGGTATGCACCATGATGTTGCCAGCGTTTTGTTTTTTTTTGTAACTAATTTTCCATGAAAGTGTAGCCAGAGTGGAGCACTGAGAGTGGGACTGGGCAGAGAATTGGGGCAGGTAGCGGGTGGGACAAGTGCTCCAGACAAAACTTGAACACACGGCTTGCCATAAGTATCACACCATTGCCATGGCAACCTTCAGTTTTCTATCTGTTTTTCACCTTAAAATAAAAAAAAATGCCAGTTCCAAAAATCCAGTCAAACAGCCTACGGAGGACAAACTTCAGTGGTCAGTCAGAAGGAGCTCTTCTTCGGGCCAGGTGGGAGTCTCTAATTGCGAACAACAATGGCAAATTACAGTAAGCTGTGTGTGTGTGTGTGTGCATGTGCAGCCTTCGAAGTCTGTGGTTCTGTGTCCGGAGCAAGTGATTGTGGGGAAGGGGGGTCTGACGGGCTCAGAAAGCTTTTCAGGTAAAGTCTATGGCCCGGATATTCAAACTGCGCCAGGCTGTGGCGCAAGCCTGGGCGCAGCTCAACTTTGTTGCATACGGGTGTGGTCTGGGCGATATTCAACGGAGCTGCGCTATAGCGCAACAGCTTTGAATATCGCACCCTGGCCACCCCCACTGTGCATGGCGCAGTGGCACTGCACCAGCGCAAGTGGCTAGAGTGAAGCATGGAGATGCGGTGGTGCAAGTGCCATTGCGCCATGCACAGCACTATGAGTATTCAAACGGGACATGCAAATGGGGCCATAAGTTATGCAAGGTGCACAGGGGCCATTTGCATCTCATTCTGACCCCATTTGCATGCCATTAGCATGCAGGTGTGCCGATCCCCAGCGACTGCGCCTGGTGCCCTGCCAGGCAGCAGCCATCGGGACCGATGCCCCTGCAAGCCCGATCGCGGAAGTCCTGTAAGATAAAAAGTCCAATATCCCTGATGGTCCAGTGGACCTCTATGTGCCCTGATCGCAGGCATCACTGTATCAGGCCCCACATGTCAATATCCTGGTGGTCCAGTGGACGCACTGGCTCAAATCACGGGCATCATTAATCTCCCCAAGTCTCAATATGCTGGTGATCTAGTGTTCTTCTTACTGAGCTGGAGCTTACCACCTCGCTTTCCCCACTCCCCGCTGGGGCTGGCGGGCGGCACGCCCATTGGTTCACAGCATGAGCTAATGGACATGCAGTTTATAACAGACATTTCGGTCCAGATATGAAAGAATTATTCACATATCTGACTGGAGTAGTATTAGAGTTGCACGCCCATTGGCTGCTGTGAACCAATGGGCGGCAGCCTCTATCGAGCTGTCAGTCGGCGGGCAGTGGGGCGGCAGGCGGTGGTGCTGCCACCCGCTGGCTGGACGGGGGAGCGGGGTGGTGGGGCTCAGTGGGCGGGTGGGGGGGGCACTAGATCACCAGGGATACTGGACTTGGGGGTGATTAATGATGCCTGTGATCGGGCTCAGTGAGGTCCACTGGACCACCAGGGATACCGGACTTGGAGGGGGGGCATTATAGATACCCGTGATCGGGGCATGGGGGGGTGCCGCCAGATGCGGCAGGAACTCGGGTGGCCACCCACAGGTGGCAGCTGCTGTGTTGCGCCCTGCAATGCGGCAGCTCACCTGTGGGTGGCCATCACTTGTTCCTTTTTTTGGGGCATAACTTTGTGCAGGCGCAGGTAGGGGTTGCGCATGCATGACTCTGCACAGCCCGGGCTGAATATCAGGCTGTGCAGGTTATGCATGGGCACGCCCCCCATCTGTGCCTGCATACATTCTGATGTGCTCTTGGCGATCGGGATTCGAGCGCGTGACTTTTCCTTTAAATATCGCGACCGGGCGTGATTAGTGGGTTGTGTATGAGCAAGAATACCGTTGTGCCATGTACAACCCTTTTGAATATCTGGGCCTATGTGTTTTAAGTGTATATGCAGAGCAGGGCACTGAGTCTCTGACAGTGGGACTGGGCAGAGAATTGGGGCAGGTAGTGGGTGGGTGGGACAAGTGCTCAGGAAATAACTTGAATGCTGGTGTTGCCATAGCTAACACATCATAGCCATGGCAATCTTCGATTTTCAATCTTTTTTTTTTTTTTTCCTTCAAATTA
The DNA here is from genome assembly GCA_016271365.2 of Neoceratodus forsteri. Lineage (NCBI taxonomy): Eukaryota > Metazoa > Chordata > Ceratodontiformes > Ceratodontidae > Neoceratodus > Neoceratodus forsteri. Next base: position 488,795,202 of record CM057449.1, read on the forward strand.
AACAAATGCCGGTTCCAGAAATCCAATCAAACAGCCTAGAGAGGACAGACCGCAGTGGTCGGTCAGAAGGAGCTCTTTTTTGGGCCAGGTGGAAGTCTGTCATTGAGAACTGCAATGGCAAATTATAGTAATGTGTGTGTGTGTGCAGCCTTCTAATTATGTGGTGCTGTGTCCAGAGCAAGTGACCGGGGGGGCTGATGAGCCCAGAAAGATTTTTAGGTAGAGTTTATATTTTTTTAATGTGTATGCAGCACAGCCTTGTTGTCCAGTGGAGAGAGTGACACGGGGATGGTGGGTCATGGTCTGGATTAGAATGGTGTAGGGACTATTTTATGTTAATTTCCTCCAAAATTGTAAATAAATTAGTAATATAATATTTAAAACAAAAGTCATTTGCAAACAAATTATAATAGCAATAATGAACTCTGGGAGTTACATTAATGTTCACGTAATCACCCTCTGGGGGGACAGACATAAGGCAATTCTTATGGGAGGTAGGAAGAAATAGGCTGTTGGTTAACTAGGATCTGCAGCCTATCCTGTAGGTAGGGAAATGGGCAGACTAGATGGGCCTAGCAGTCCTTATTTGCCGTCAAAGTCTATGTTTCTATGTTTCTAATATGGCACTCTGCTACAACCTCCACTTGCATACTGTGTGACTCTGAGCAAGTCACTTAACTGCCCAGTGCTCCCAGGTCGCCTCTGAAAACAGGTACTTGTGCCTAGTGGGCCTCACCTGGTTACCAAAGACTAAAATAAAAATAGAAATGACACCCCAAGGGGGTGATTAACTAGAAAATTAACGTAAAACCGCCATTGTTCATTATTGCTTAATTATATAAAATGGGATACGTGACGTGTAGGCATATGCTAGTGATTTTATCAACTCTCGTGGAAAGTGAGCTCGGGGTTAAATCACTCAGCAGAGCCACTCGTGATAACACTGAGTTCACTTACTACTCATACTGATAAAACCGCTATCATATACCTCCCCATCACGTATCCCCTTATTAAAAAAAAAAAAAATGACCGATCAAAGAGATGAGACCTTTGGCTACAGTGCAGCAGCTACATGGTGCTGCCTACAAGGTAACGTTCTGCAGCTCAGTTCTAACTAAGATTAAATCAAAGAAATAAAATGTTCATCAAAAATGTAAGATCTCTATGCTCAGAAAACGTACTTTCTTCTTCTCTTCATTGGGTGAAGCTGTCTTCCTGTCCATCTACAAACCCTTGATCCTGTGCTTATTGAAGTGGTTGTCACCGGCCCCATGATTACCACTGCCTGGCCCTCTCATGTACTCTTACACTTTCTCATACGTATCCCTCTGGGTGAATATTTTCTTACTTATTCCTCTGGGTGACGTTAGCTAAACTGGAATACAGCTGACTGGCCCTTTCCAACCAGAGAGCAACCAGTGGGTCCTGAAGTCCAGACCCTGCAACTAGGCATCAAGAGCATTGAGGCATCCTTCTCCTGCCACCATTTTCATCCCTACACCACTGGGGCACTGGTCAGTCAGACGTGAGCTTGGATCAGGCCCAGATACCACACTATGGCATCTGCAGGCACAAAACTGGGCCTATGAAAAATGCTGTGTCCTATGTTAGCATTCTGCATTATGGCAGCAGCTGGATTTCACCCCAGATGGAGTCACCATCCCTGCCCACATGATTCACCTAGGGCAATCATGCAACGACTTAAGCCACCTACGCTCCCTAAGCAGAACGTGTCCTGGACGGATGCTCAACACTGCCTCTGCCACCCAGTGTGGGACAACTCAGGCGTGCAATGTGATCCAGGGTGCTTAGCATGGTAAACCACACAGCCTAGAATTTACACGTTTAGAGCACTCATCTAAAATCTAATATTCAAGTCACACACTCTCATATCCTGTCAATTTTGTTTCCTTGTCAAACAATTAAGTCTTATCTCATAGCAGTGGGAATATATGTATTTTAGTTTTTTCACTGTTACTACTGAGCCCCTCTAACTATGCTGGAGAACTCCATTTTCTGGTTGCTGAAATCTCCTTGTCCCTGACAGCTGCATCAGCATATAGGAACATGATGCGTCAGTACCATTTACTACAGTATGCCTGTCTGCTTACTTAAGAGTTAAAAAAACAAACAAGCTGCAGCAAGGTATAAAATATCACAGTAAAGTTAGCTTTGAAAACTGCTTAGGAGTTGCAGTGCATTTGTTTCTTTTAAACTGCATTCTGCTTGTGTGTTTCCAGAGAGTTTTCCAGGTTTTTTGTACTTGCAGCATAGAGATACATGGCGTAAATGAGTGATGTGATCTCATGTTCTCACTGCTTAGGAACAAACGAGATGTCAACAATCTGAAAACGGAGTCTCCCAGGGTAGTTACAGGGAACTACTACTAGGTCTAGTAAAAGTAAACTAAAGCAATAGTTTATAGCCCGATCAGCTACAGGAATGGAGGGCACTGGTGACAAACAGATAAAACGGTCATGTAATATGAGAGGGTGTAGTATTTCTTTAATTTCATTTATCCGTGATTCTCAAAAAGAAAAGTTTTAGACACACACCATTAGTTCCCATTTCTCCAAGCACAGACATTCACTCCAATAGACAACTTTATCTTCCATCCTCAGAAATGGCCACCAGAGAAGTTTTGTTAGTTGTATTTGTCCTGCCTGTACAGTTAGTGTTTGTGGGTTTTTTATTGCTTCTGTTTGCGTTAAATTCATGAATTTTTACATGCATCATTTAGGAAAGCTTCTGGAACAGAAGTGCCACAAAATCATCTCTATCAGAAACCTGCTTTTTTCTAAAAGTGGTGTCTATTTGATTGCCAACTGAGTGGGCCGATTTTTGATGCCAGCAGAGGTGGCTCCCTGACTGCCTGCCAAGCAGGCTGAGTTTAATGCCACCAGAAGCAGCTTCCTGATTGCAAGTCAAGAAGACTGCATGTACCCTCTACCTTCTATCTCCCCCATGATTGCTGCAACCCCCCACCATACACAGAATTACTTGCAGCGAGTGCCCAATCCTGCCATCAGTATCCCCGCCAAAAGTCCTTGAAAAATAATCCCCACCCTTTCCCACCATCTGTACACCCTACCACCCTTCTCTCATCCACTGGCACCCACTTCTGTCCCTCACTACATCTGTGAGACCTAACTAAGCAAAACACAATGCAGTAGTATTGCTTGACCATGTAAAACACACAGGAGTATGCACACACAGTGAGGTGTTGGGTGGGGGTCTGGTTTCCTAAAGGGACTACAGAGTAGCCATTTTTTAACAGCTGATCTGGATGAATGGCTATGTGTTCAGGTGGTTTTGGGCTCTGGTTTCTGACCCAACTGCTGCACGGTCTGAGATACGCTGCTTGAGCAGCGGCACAGGGCACAAGGTCCCACTTCTCCAGAGGACACCCTACAGTCTGAAATGGGGGGAACAGACAGTAGAACACAGGGATATGCACCAATGGTGGTGGCGGGGGGGGGCCTGATGAGGGTGAAAGCCCCAGAATGGCTATCAGGAACCGTTTTGAGATACTCGCAGAAATGGCTCAATCTGCACTCACCAGCAAGGAGTCGCAAGCTGGTATCTCTGGTGCACAGGCTGCATATGGCGAGGATGAGCCTAGCGGGAAGGGGATGGTAGTAACAGAAGGGTTATGCGGGCGTGATTGTACTATGGAACTCAATAATTTAATTAACTAAACCCTGTAAGGGGCTGAACCCCTTTCTCATCTCCTCCTGAAGTTGCTGATGCCTTCAACAAGTACTTTACTAGTTGTGTCAAATCACTTCTCACTTACCCTCCTCCTACTCAAGGCACCACTGAAAATGAGATTCAGGTCAATGTTTGTGTTGCTGTCCTTGCAAATATGAAATATAATCAAAATACAACCCCCATTTCCTTGCCACCCTCTCCATATATCACCTACACCTCCCCTTTGCTTTCTTTTCTGTTTCTCCTGCCAATACCCTTAAGACCGTACACCCCTGACCCTGCAAAAAAGAACAGCCCTGATGGCCTTGACCAGGCACTCCTTTTTCTAGCCACCACTGCACCTGCTACTGCCTCACATATCTACTACCTCCTAAATCTCTACTCCCACACCTCTGTATTTCCACAGGCTTGGAAGATGGCAAGAGTCATCCCTCTGCACAAACTGGGTGACCCCCTCATTAACTGAAAACAATAAACCTATCTCCCTCCTCCCTGCTTTTGCCCACTCTCAGCTCCTTTCCTCCTCCTACTTCCTTAGCTCATTCCAGTCTGAATGCAGACCTGATTGTTTCACAGTCATCTCCATACTAAGGATCACTGATTCAACCCTCAATGAGGTAGAGCAGGGAGTCCTTATTCATTTAATTAAAATTACTCTAACTGGGATATCCCCATGAGGTGCAGCATTCACGGAGGCCCCCGGGAGGATAGCAGCAGTCAACAAGTTAGCACAGTCCAGCAGGAATAGTTTATTTTATTTGATTTAAGTTTCGGAATTACAATCTGTGAGTCAGAGACTCCTTTACAAGGGCTCCATGTCATGTAGTTCACAGCAAAATATAACAATATACAAAGGTAACAAGATGCAGGATACAATACAGAAAAAGTACAGTTACGTAAAAACTTACCGTAACAGTAGATCTTCGAGAACAGCTCTTGCAGCAAGTTACACCATTAGGACTGAAGCCGGCAGGCGCCAGGACCCCACGGAAATGTTTTAGCTAGCAGCATTCAGCGGGGACCGCCCCCAACGTCAGGCACAGTACATAAGGGGGCAGTCCCCCAGAATCCCCAGTTCTCCCGCCGGAGACTCCCGGCCGCTGGATGACATCAGAAGAGGAGACTGAGGATCTGCCATCAAATGGCAGTCAGAGAGATGCTGAGACACCTGATCCTAGGAGAAGGATGTTGGAACTAGAATCTACCTCCAGCGGGGATGGTGGGAGGGCAAGTACCTGCTGCAAGAGCTGTTCTCGAAGATCTACTGTTACAGTAAGTTCTTACGTAACTGTACTATCTTACTTCGAGAAACAGCTCTTGCAGCAGGTTACACCATTAAGACTGATTCCCAAGCAATATTGGAAATCCCACACCACTGAGAGGAGGGAAGGTGAAACCTTAATAGAACCTAAGCCTAGGACAGAAGTCCTTGAAGGACTGCTAGACCAAACCCTGCTCTTCGCCTCGATCCGATATCCAGGCTGTAATGCCTGATGAAAGTGTGCGCGGAGCTCCAAGTAGCTGCAGCACAGATGGCTGAGGTGGACACATTAAGGGTCGCAAAGGAGGTAGCCACCCCCCTTGTGGAATGACCCTTAACTGCGCCCGGTAAGGGTTTGTTGCACTTCTGGTAACAGAACGTGAAACACTGAATGAGCCACATGGACAGCGACTGTTTGGAAACAGGAGCTCCCAGCATCCTGTGGGCAAAGGAGACAAAGAGCTGCTCCAATTTTCGGTGGTGTTTGGTTCTGGTCAGGTAGTATCGGAGACACCTATGCAACATCTAGGGTGTGCAACAGGGCCTCACCTCGATTCGAATAGTTGGGAAAGTACACTGGTAGATCGATGTCTTGATTAAGGGTGAGAGTTGAGACCACCTTAGGCAGAAATTTGGGATTAGTCCGTAGGGATACCCTGTCTTGGTGAAAAACCAAATAAGGCTCTTTGCACATGAGTGCATGGAGTTCAGAAATTCTTCTATCCAAATTAACGGCAACTAAAAACAACATCTTCCAAGTAAGAAGACGTAGCTCGCAATCCGCGGCTGGTTGAAAGGGTGGCAGCGTGAGCTGCTCCAGGACAAAGGGTAGATCCCATGGCAGAATTGGATCCTTAATCGGAGGTCTAAGGTGGAGAATACCTCTCAGAAAGACTCGTGCCGTGTCCAACTGGGATATGGTGCGTTAGCCTATCGGGCAATGATAGGCTGATATGGCACAGAGGTGTACTTTAATCAAGGAGTAGGCCAAGCCTGTCTGAAAAAGAGACAGGAGGTAGTCCAAGACCAACTTTTCTGGACAGTCTAGAGGCGAAACCCCCCGCACTTGAGCCCATAGGCAAAAACGGCACCATTTCATGGCGTAAGTAGCACGAGTGGCCGGTTTTCTCGCTGCCACCAGAACATCAGCTACCTCTTGCGAGACCCTGTGCCGCAAAATGGCTATGTCTCTAGGAGCCAAGCGTGCAGGCTCAGTGAACAAAGGTACGGATGGACCAAGGAGCCCTCCTCCTGAGGCAACAAGTGAGAGCTGATTGGCACAGGCACCGGAGGTTCCCAGGATAGCTGATGTAGCAGAGGGAACCAGATCTGCCTGGGCCAGAACGGCACGATGAGTATCAGCGTTGCTTGCTCTCTGCGAAGTTTCAGAAGAACCCTGTGGATCAACAGAAAGGGGGGAAGGCATAGAGGAATCTGCCCACCCAGGAGAGGGACAACGTGTCTCGCCAGAAAACACCAAGCCCTGGATCTAGTGAGCAAAAATTGGGCAGTTTTACGTTGGATGGGGACGCGAAAAGGTCTAACTCTGGTGTACTCCATCTGTGAACTAGATCCTCTACTACCTCCTGGAGTAGTTCCCACTCATGGACTCTGGCCTGAGAGCGGCTCAGGCTGTCTGCGATGACGCTGTCCACTCCTGGGACATGAACAGCAATGAGGTTTGCGCCGTGTTGCAAAGCCCAGTCCCACACCCTCATGGCCTCCCTGCAAAGCGGGTAGGAATGGGTGCCTCCTTGTTTGTTGAGGTAATACATCACCGTGGAATTGTCTGTTTGTAACAGAAGAGTACCCGGTGGAATCTCCAACTGGAAGGCCTGCAGGGCGTAAAGAACTGCTCTCATTTCCAGGATGTTTATGTGGAGATGAGTCTCTTGGGCTGTCCACAGGCCCTGAGACCAGACACCGTCGAGGTGTGCTCCCCATCCGCGCCCTGAGGCATCTGTGGAGAGTGCCACAATCGGAGATGGTGCAATGAAGGGAACCCCTGCCAACAGATTCTTCGAATCTAGCCACCATTGCCAATCCTGGATTACGGTCTTCGTGATCTGGTCTGGAAGCTGCAGATGGTCTTGCTTTTGATCCCACTGGACCTGTAACATCCACTGGGTGACCCGCATGTGGAGACGAGCAAGTGGGACTGTTGCAATGGCTGCAGCCATGTGTCCCAGCAGGCAAAGAACCAATCTGGCAGGAACGGTCTTCTTTGCTGAAATGTCCCTGATGAGGGATCTGATGTGTTCCGCTCTGTCCTGGGGAACAAAAGCTTTCCCTTGGACGGTGTCCAGAACTGCTCCTATGAACTTCAGAGTCTGAGACGGAACCAGACGAGATTTCTCTTGATTGATCAAGATGCCCAGCGTCTCGAACAGAGACTGAGTATAATGAATGGCGGACCTCAAGGCCTCCCAAGAGGGCACCATGAGAAGCCAGTCACCCAGGTAGGGAAACACGTAGTGGTCTTGCCTCCTCAGAGTGGCCGCTACGACCGCCATACACTTCGTGAATACCAGAGGTGCTGATGACAGTCCGAAAGGGAGGGCTCAGAACTGATAATGGTGGCCCTGGAACTCGAAGCGCAGTAACTTCCTGTGCGCTCGAGCAATGGGTATATGCAGGTAGGCATCCTGCATGTCCAAAGACGCTAGAAAGGTGCCCTGCTTGAGCATGGGAATCAGACCTGGGAGGGTCACCATGTGGAAGTGTTTGTACAGGACTGATTCGTTGAGGTCGCGGAGATCCAGTATCGGACGGAGGTCCCCTGTTTTCTTGGGAACCAGAAAGAAGTGAGAATAATATCCTGCATCCCTTTGGTTCCGTGGAACGTGCTCTATTGCTTCTTTTTCCAGGATCGCGAGCACCTCCTGCTGTATAAGCAGAGCGTACTGACCTGAGTAACAGGAAAGCAGGGGAGGTCTTGCCGGTGGGTGGTCGAGAAATTCTATGAAATGGCCCTTCTCGACCAATTGGAGAACTGCCACCCTGAAACATGGCAAGCGATGCTACCCCCGACCTTTTGCGCCCGTTGATCCAAAGGAGGGTTGGGGGCCGGGAAGGAGTCATGCTGTGGCAGCACTGGTCCCTGCAGGCTGGGCTGGTTTAGTATAGCGTTGGGCTCTGCCTGGGGACGACTTAGCCTGGGCTTTTCACTGAAAGGTGCCCCTTTGTTGCTGGCCGGAACGTGGCTGCTGTCTTTGCTGCCAGCTGCAAAAATGACTGTGGTTCCTACGAAAGGAACCAGGCCTGGGCCTGTACATGGCCTGTACAGACCTGACTGCCTTCCCAGCGTCCTGAACTTTGGTGATCACCTTCTCTGAGGGTTCACCAAAGAGTACTTCGCCATTGTAGGGGACGTCAAGAGTGTTCTTCTGTACGTCCGGGGTGAAGCCGGAGACACGGAGCCAAGAGTGTTGCCGGAGACAGACGCCTGAAGCTGCAACTCTGGCGGACGAGTCCGCAGAATCATAAGCGGCTTGTAGTACCTGGGTCCCCACATCAGACCCTGTGCAGAGAAGGCTTAGGAGCTCTGCATTCTGCTCGCCATCCGGAAGTTTATCAACCAGGTCCTGGCCCTGTTCCCATAGGGCATTCTGAAACTGTACCATGTGGGTTAGGTAGTTCAGGGACCAGATAGAGCATGTAGTGGCTGCATACATGCGTCTCCCCAGGGCGTCCAATTGTTTGGATTCCTGGTCCGGTGGCTGTGTGCTCATGTGCTGTGGTCTTTGGGACCAGTCATGTGAGGCCACGGAGTCTGCCAGAGGTTGTTGAGCCAAGTACTGGTGCTCTCTCGGGGCCTTGTACAGGTGGTCAGCTTTCTTCGGCACCACAGGAGTGGAGTGCGGACGCTTCCATGCAGCCTTGGTGACGTCCACGAAGGTGTCCACCAAGGGTGGCACTACCACAGGCTTTGGGTCTTTCTGCCGAAGATGACGGTTAAGGCACTGTCTTTCAGGGTCAAGGTCTTCAGCATCCCACCCCATGTTGTCCTGGATGTGCCTCATGATCTCAGAGAAAGAGGGGTCATCCGGAGGAGACCTGGGAAGGTGATGTGGGTCAGGTGATGAAATGCTGAGTGGAGAAGGAGATCTGGAGTAATCCGAGGTATCTGACCTGGAGTCCTCCCCCGACGGAGTACACCATCGCATCTGGGTCGCTTGGGGCTGGGAGATCTTGAGGGAGGCCTTCTCCGATCCTGGGATCTACCCCTAGGAGGTGGAGTCTGCTCCTTGGGGGTTGGTGGTCATCCTACTGGTCCCTGTGGTGGAGGAGGGGGCGTAGGAGGTGAAGGAGTAGGAGGAGGGGGAGGAGGAGGTTTCACTGGGACCACGTCTTTGCGGATGGTGTCCCACCAGAAAGTAAAGAGTTCCTTTACTTAGTAGGAGGAGGAGGAGGAGGAGGAGGAAGTTTCACTGGGACCACGTCTTTGCGGATGGTGTTCCACCAGAAAGTAAAGAGTTCCTTTACTTCTTGAATTTCCCCACTGTTTCAATGAGTTCTGACTACTCCTGCCTAAAAAGCCTTGGGCATTTTTACACCCATTATTGCTTCACGGTCATAGGCTAACCATGACATATTGCACCTTGGTCACTTGGTAGAAACTTGTACTACCAAGTGTTTCTGTTTCTGTCTAACGTGCATATTTAGAAAAATTTGATGAGCTGTATATACCTGTCCGCGATCCAACTAGCCTAGGGGGTGTATACGACAATGTTATAAGTTATATTATGACCAATCCAGTCCTTGAGCTATGCTCCACTCCTATGTATGATGACCTGTATATATCTGTCAGTTGAACTAGCTAGTCTAGAGTGTATAATCTGAAATGTGCTTACTACTATATGTTTCCCCTAGCATCAAATGATGTATTTCCCACGTTTGTTTACTGTGACAAAAAACTGTACTCTCTTTGCCATGTCTCCTTGACTGTTGTTCCTCATGTTGTATTCTCCCGGATCATTCCTGAAAATAGGCATAATACTTGTCTAGTGTACTTACCCGGTAAACAAAAGCTAAATAAATAAATATTCATGCACGACGATGGGCCTGGCGCCAGTGGTCTGTCGCCGGGGTCAGACGTCAGGTCTTCGGGTGTCTCCGGGGTGGGAGAAGGTTCCCTTGGAAGCCCGGCATCTTCTGTGTCACCCGCCTGGTCTTTGGGCAATGCGGTGTCCTCCTCCGTGGAGTCCCTGTGACCGTGTCTACCGGTGACTGGGGGCAGTCTTCGCTCGGTGAGGCCGACGTCAGTGACAGAACGCCTGGCCGCGCCTGCGTTGGCCAATGTCCCCGGCCCGCGAACACCTGGCCGACTTCAGGCGCTATCGACGCCGGGTCCACATCCGCTTGAGGGACGTCAGGTCCTTCGTCTTCCTGGGTGGAGGATCCGGGCCCCTAGGGGGCTGGGAGACTGACCTGGAGTCGGGGTCCCGACGTCGGGTGGAAGAGGAAGACTTGTGGCATTCAGAGGATTTTGAAGAGGCCTGAGAGGGAGTAGAGGAAACCGAGGGACTAGAGGTCTTATTGGGCTGAAGAGTCGAAGAACCGCTGGAAGCCCGGACCTTGACCGGAGGGGGCTGAGACTAGCCCTGGAGGGAGAGCGGTCCGATCGGGTGGAGCCTGAGCTCCGCGAATCCGAGGCCCAGTTCGGGGATCTGGACCATGCCTTCTCCCGGTGCTTATCCCGGTGTTTGTGGACCTTAGAGGAAGAATCGCCCCTGGAGGAAGGTTCTTTGTCCATCCTACTGAGTTTTTCCCTCTAGCAGGTATGCCTGAAGTGCCTTCTGACGGCGGATCCTGATGCGGCTGTTGAACCCCTGGCAAAAGGTGCAGGCCTTGGTATCGTGGTCTGGGCCTAAGCAACACACGCAGGAAGAATGAGGATCTTTGAAAGGGATCTGTTTTCCGCAGGCACACTTTGAAAGGTGACCCTCAAATGAAGGAGTTGGAGAGGACATTAGTCGTGTAGAAACTCTGGAAGTTCTAAGTCGTCGTGCACTAGGTAGAGACCGAGAAGCCGATGCTGGTGAGTCGACGGCGGGAAAAGAACTGGGGATTCTGGGGGACCACCTCCTTATGTACTGTGCCTGACGTCAGGGCGGACCGCCGGGGTGGTCCCACTGAATACTGCTAGCTAGAAAATTTCCGTGGGATCCTGGCGCCTGCCGGCTTTAGTCCTAATGGTGTAACCTGCTGCAAGAGCTTTTTCTCGAAGTAAGATCATGTAGTATACAATGAGGCAATGCAGAATACAATACAAATAAACATATAATTTACAAGGAAGCAATGCGGTTCAATGCCAGACAATGCTGGTTACAATCAGGAGTATGAATCCAGTAAGGGCAGAGGTTCAAGAAGGGCAAAGAGGAGGAGGGAGGCAGTGGCAGAAGACAGGGAGAGAGGATAGGGAGACAGGAGGGGAAGAGAATAAGGAAAATATGGGGGGAGAGGTAGTACTATGTGCAGTCAGTAAAGACACTGTCGTAGGAAATGTGGCTAAGGGGAAGAGGGGCAGGTTACGTAGTGGGAGTAAAGGGGCAGGGTAGTAAGAGTCGCGGCAACTAAAGGCAGGGAGATGCTGCCATAAGGGACAGGCTAGTGGCAGTCACAACAACTGGAGGAAAGAAGATGCTGCCAGAGTTTAAGTTTGAAAGGGCCTAATTCATTTATAGTGGAGACCTCTGGGGGCAGATCTTTCAGCCAGTGTGGGGCCCTGTACATGAAAGCCCTCTGCCCCAAGGATGTCCTACAAAATGGGACAAGGAAGGTGGGTCTGCAGGAGCTTCTGGCTGCCAGAGTAGCAGGGGTAGGAGTTAGGAGATGTTGAGCAGCAGGAGGAGAGAGACCAGTGGCTATCTTTTGGCTAACAGCCAGGTCTGATAACAAAGCCTACCACCGAAGTTTAAGCAGTTAGCTTGTTTGTACAGGTCACAGGTATGTGTGCACCGGTCAGAACCAACCATAACTGAGGTTCATAACTGAGGATGACTTGGAGTGAGTAGGCATCTGCCCATATATGCTCCTATTGTATACATCTAATAGTGATAATATTTGGGTACATTCCCTTTCAACAAATACTGATCAAGTCTTGATTTAAACATAACCTTGTTTTTACTAATAATTATATTTTCAGGCAATGCGTTCCAAGGGTTAATTACTCTTGTGGTATAAAAATATTTCCTTTTATTTGTTTGATACCTTTGACCATTTAACTGTAAAGGATATCATCTAGTGTTACATTCATTCTGCTTAAAAGCTATCCCCAAATCATTTTGTACCCTATAATCCTGCATAATCTTAAACATGAAAAGAAGGTCTGCTCTTACCCTTCTGGTCTCAACAGACATTAAATTTAGCTTACATAATCTATCTTGATAATCAGAACCTTCCATACCTTTGATACTTTTAGTAAATTTCCTTTGTACCTGTTCTAATTTTTGTCTTTCTAATTTTGACACTGGAAACCATATCTGGGATGCATATTCTAACTGTGGGCATACATATGCCCGAAACAGGGGAATCATAATATTATTATCCCTGCTGATTATGTTTCTCTTAATTGACCATATGATGTTATTACATTTCTTAATAGCCACTTGAGTTTGATCATTTGTATCTAATTTATCAGATACATAATATCCTAAATCCTTCTCAGAGGAACAAGAATGTAATGACTGTCCACACAGTGTGTATGTTACTCTTCTGTTATGTTTCCCTAGATACATTACCCTACACTTGTCCATGTTAAAGATCATACCCCATTTCTTTATCCAATTAGTAACACTATCCAAATTTTGCTAAATATACATTGTTTCTACCCGAGTACAACATGGCCCTCCAATTTTTGTGTTGTCCGCTTATTTTTTGGCCCAGCCATTTAAATTTTCTGTCAAATCAGAAATAAATATCTGAAACACCGTTGGCCCCAACACAGAACCCTGTGGGACCCCGCTCGTTACTTTACCAGCATCTGACAGTAGTCCATTTATCTTGACCCTCTGTGTCCTGTCCACAGCCACTCCTCAATCCAACATATTATAAATGGGTTAGCGTTCAGCAATTTAAGTTTGTCAATAATAGCACCATGTGGGGTCATATCAAAGGCTCTGCTGAAGTCCAAAAAGATCACATTACAAGGTACCCCAATATCCAATGACTTACTTACATTTTCATAGAAACATAATAAATTAGTAACACAACTCCTTCCCTTTTTAAAGCCATGCTGTTCAAAATATTTTAGATTAATTGTGGCTAATAGAGTATCCCTTATTAACCCCTCCACTATCTTACAAACCAAACTAGTTAGATTGATAGGTCTATCATTTTTAACATCAGTCTTATCACCCTTTTTATAAATGGGGAATCACGTGAGCCATTTTCCAATCATTGGGTATCTCACCAGTCATAACTGATTTCTCAAATAATATTTTTAATGGATGGGCAATATAATCAGCCATCATTTGTAGCATTTTTGCAGATATTTTATCCGGACCTGGAGACGTGTTAGGTTTCATGTTCTTAACATGCATTTTAATTTCTGTTAACTCAAAGTGTATTGGATTACCTACACGGCATACAGCTGCCAGGTTATTATGGGATTTAGTACCATAAGTTTGACAAAAATAACTGTTGAAAACAGTAGCCCTATCTAAATCTAACGTGACTGTCTTCTTATCCACGATGGGGTTTCCCACAGGGTTCTGGGGTTTCTTCAGCGATTTAATATAAGCAAAGAATGTCTTATAGTTATCTTTAGTGGCCTTACTTGCTAAATGTTCCTCTGCCTTTCTTTTTTCTGTTTTTATACCTTTTTTGCAAATCTGTTGTGCCCTTTTTAGTGCAGCAGATGTCTTTTCATTCTTATTTTTCAGGAACTTTTTATAACACTTGTTTTTCTTTTTAATCAGTTTTCTTAAATTTTTGTTTAACCACATAGGATTCTTATAGGCATTCTTATGCTTGAAAATCTACGGAATGTAGCTTTCACTTAGAACCAAAATCATTTCTTTAATAATTTCCCATATATTTTGTACTGCCTTGTTCATTAACAATGAATCCCAGTCCAGCTTTTTTAATTCCTTTATTATTCCTTCTACATTGGCCATATTGTATAAATAAATCCTTGTTCTCCCCTGGTAAGTTTCATGATTAAAATTAATTTTAAAGTTGACAGACTCATAGTCACTATTTCCAACTGGGGGACCAGTGACAGACACAATCTTGTACTGATAGATATTCCGTTCCTAATACAATGTCTAATATATTTTGTCCTCTAGTAGGAAGTTTAGAGTGCTGGATAAGATTTAGATTATTACAGCAGTAAAGAAACTGTTTTGCTTCTGATCCTATTGCTTTTTGATTTATTCAATCAATATTAGAAAAATTTAAATCCCCCATGACACAAAATTCAGCCATTTCACCTGCTTTTTCAAACTCTTTTGTTAACAGTTAAGTGATCTCAGTTTTTGAGGAAGGACTCCGATAGACTGTACCCAAAATAATAGATTGTGATTTTCCACCGTTTATTCTTATCCACACAGTTTCAGTTTCTGAATCTGCTGTTCTTATTTTATTAGATATACTATATCTACCGATTTAATTGTATTCTTTACAAACACAGCCACCCCTCCCCCTCTCTTTCCTATTCTATTTTTTAAGTATAATGTATACCCTGCCAAATGTCTATCCCATATTTCACTATTTTCTGTCCACCAAGTCTCTGTTATGGCTATTATATCATATGAGTTCTCACTTAACAGTGTCTTTAGTTCATCGCTTTTATTGGCCAAACTCATAGCATTAAATGTCAGAATGTCTAACTGATCTTTGTTTAAACTCCCATTTTTTTTCTGTAATGTTTTTTATATCAGAGGGTTTCAGTCTGTTATATTCACCAGTTAGTCAATTTGATTCTAACAGATTCAAGGTTTTTTCCAAGCTACTTGCTAATATCCTGGCCCCATGACTGTTTAGATGTAAACCATCTGTACCATACCGTTCACATTTCCCCTGAAAAGTAGTCCAATTACCCTTCTCTTATACACCAGTTATAAAGCCTAGTGTTAGTTCTTTCAATAGTGAGATTTGTCTGTAAATGGGTTCTAGGAATAGGAATAATTCCTGATATTGCTACCTTATGCCCTTTTTTCTTCATATTTGTCCCTATTAGTTCGTAGCAAATGTCTTTTTCATGCATATAACCCACATTATTTGTACCAGCATGTAATATGATTGAGGAATTATATGGTAATTTAATGTTCTCTAAAACTTTTTTAACATCATGTATTCGAGCACCAGGGAGGCTTGTATCTATATTTTGATTAGATAATCCAGTGAATCTGTTTTGTAATGGTATCTGAAATGTTTCTTTTTGCTTTACTGACTGTTTTCTCCGATGTCACTTTTTTCCAGAGTGATACATCCTCTCTACCTTTTTTACTACAGTTTTCTTGATCTTTATCTTCTAAAATATCCTCTCTATCTCCTCTTGTTCTTTTTCTGTTAGACAAGCCTGATAGTTGGTGATTTGCAACTTCTATCTCCCCCCAAACCTCCCCACCCGGACCGTAATATTCTGATGACCTACTTGAGATTCCACCGGGTTTAATGTGTTAACAAACATCTGAATGTTTACAATCTCTTGTACATTCTTTAGTTCTGTTTTTAGTTTGATAATTTCATCATTTAGTGTCATTATTATCTGGCACTTACTACATGTATCCACAGTTTGGGGGATATATTTTTTGGTGTAAACATATTACAAATTGGAAATTTTTTTATTGAGCCTTCATGTACCATCAGTAGCAAAACATCCAGGACATTAATCGCTGCCATCATATCCTGTGACTAGCTATATTAATGAATATTGTTTTAATATACTGTTAAATGATTTACTATGTCTTGTTTCTTAGCGCCACTGAACTGCAACCTCTCAAGGATTATTTCAATATTTATTTCACTCTATACAATTCACGCTTTGTTTTTCCAATTCCTTATGTATTAAGATACCCAGGTTCATCTACAAGCCAACCTTAACTACTTCCTACCCTCATGTGTCTGTCTGTACATCAAACTACAATGGCCCAAATCCCCACAGGACACGCACGACATGCGAAGTCGGCAAGTTTTGTTCAAGGCAACCTTTATTCTCCTTAGTGCAGTGTCTCCTGCCAATCCACAAATAACGATGCCATAATCGACTATTGACAGGACCAAACTGGTAACCGACAGGTGAAGGGCATCAGCCGGCATGCACGACCTATTCATGTAGAAAAGGCCAATCCTGGTGTTAACCGCCTTACTGACCAAGTTGAAGTGCTCATGGCAGGAGAGGGTGGAGTCAAGAGTGATGCCAAGATATCTGAAGTTAAGCACTTGCTCCAAGGGTTCACGCAGACGGTTGAGAATGGTTAATGGAGAGCCTTTGTTTTTGTTTTGTGGGTTGGCAAACATCATCCCTTTAGTTTTCTTGTAGTTTAAAATGAGTTTATGCTGAGAGAACCACGATTCGGATTCCCAACAGAACCTTTGCAGATCACTTTGCAGTGGGATGGGGCCAGGGTGGCTACAGAAGATTACGGCGTCATCTGCATATAGTAACATTTACCTGGAGCAGGCAAGGGGGAGGGTATTGAGGAAAAGACTGAACGGGAGCTGGCCAAGAATTGATCCCTGAACAAACAGGAAGACTGGAAGAGAGTGTAGTTGACTTTCATTTCATTTCAATTATTAGTTCAACCAGAAAAGTGGATTGGGCTCAGAAGGACCCTTTTTCAACCATGCCTGGGGACGGGAATAATACAAAGGATACATAAACACAATACAACAGACACAATAAATTGACAATTATATAAACAGCATTCAATCATAAAATAATAAATATCATACAGCATATACAATACACTATCCACAGTATCTCAAAGTGCAAATAACATTGTGTAATCCCAACACATTTGCTGCCAGAAACACTTTCCAAGTTATCTTCCAAAGTTCTTTTAAACACACCTCTTGATTTTTATATATCTAAGTTATATAGAGCTATTTTATTTATTATTTTTGGACTATAATTAATCAAAGAACGCTCAGCAATTTTAGTATTTATTTTTCGTTCTACAAGTAATTTTGTTGATGATTCCCTAAGCACTCTGAAATTGTACGACGCAAATGTTCTGCTAATACAGAGGGAGTATGTGTTTGAAATAATCTATGCAAAAATAAGTAAGCAGTCTTCATGATTCTATCTCTTGGGGATAATGTCCCAAAGATGGAATATAAATTACAATGATGTTCTCTTCTTCCAGTATTTCCGACTGCAAACCTCACAGTGTTGTTAAAAGTTACCATATATTTATTATACATGGTTTCCGGAGCATTTATTAACAAAGTATTCTTATATTCAAGTGTTGGAAGGAATACTTGATGTGCTATTACCTGCTTAGCTTGTACTGTCAAACAACTAACATTTCTATATAGGAAGCTCAATTTATGATTTACTTTCTTTGTTACTTTTGAGATATGTTCATTTAAGGTCAATCCACTATCCAAATTTACCCCCAAATAATTAAATACCCCCACCTGCTCCAATTTTACTCCATTTTCTCCAATTACAGACAACGAATTTCCCTCTAACCTATGTGTAAGACCAAATAACACTGTAACTGTCTTTTTCTTATTTAACAATTTATTTTGTGCAAAACATTTTTGTAAATCGTTATATAATGGCTGCAGTCTAACTTCCAGGTCCACCCCTGTTCTTGCTCCATAATAAATCACTGTGGCATCTGCATACATAATAACAGATGCATCAATACATACATTTGGCAGGTCATTTATGAAAACAGAGAACAGGAGAGGACCCAAAACCGAACCCTGCGGTACCCCAGTATGAATAAACTTTTTTCCAATCGTTTAACTAGGAGAGACACACTAAGCTGAAAGCCTGTTTACAGGTGTGACCTGGGAGCACAGGGAAGTTAAATGACTTGCTCAGGTTTACACAGTATGCAAGTGGGGGCCGTGGGATTCAAGCCCAGGTCTCCAGATTTGCAGCTCAAAGCTCACCTTAAAGTAGATATTTTTGAACCAATCCTTACTAGTTGCTTTTTATCCTGCAAATAATGTTCAAACCATGGGATAGCATACTCTCCTCTCCTCTCCCCAAACACTTCCGTTTTGAGATCAGAATAGGGTGGTCCACCAGGTCGAAGGCCTTGGTCAGGTCAATAAAAATCCCTCCCATCAATAATCCTTTATCCATATTATCACTGATCTCACTAGTTAACCTGACCAAGGCCATCGACCTGCTGTACCCCCTCCTGAACCCATACTGATTTTCATTTAGTAATTAATTCATCTCCAAGTAGTCTGTTAGTTGTTTAACTACTAGTTTCTCAAGTAATTTTACTAATACCAGCAATACAGAAATTGGTCTGCAGTTTGTAATCTGATGTCTATCCCCTGACTTGAAAATAGGTGAAATTATGACAGATTTCCATATGTCTGGAATCATATTTGTACATAATGAGAGGTGATACAAATAAGTGACTGCTTTAGCTAATGGTCCAGCCGCCACCCTCAATATCCTTGGAGGTAGTTCATCAGCTCCTGGACTTTTATTTTCGATGAGGGTGGCCAATAGATCAAAAACTTCTTTTTCACTGATAAAAGCAAATGTTTGTAGAGTTCCAGATTTCACCTGCCATACTATCTTGATTTCATCCTTTTTATTTAAATCAACTTTTTGATAATTCACATCTATTTGATTTTTATATTGGCTCATATCTGTAAAAAATTCATTAAATCCATTTGCCACCTTACAATCAGTATCCAATGTTATATTGCCAATACTAATTTGTTCAATCTTATTTTTATTCTTAGTAGTATACAAGTCCTTAAAAGAATCCCAGAAATTTCTGGGATTCAGTAGGTTTTTTAATTGCTCCTCTTTGAAAAATGTTTGTTTTGCTTTTTATATTTGCTTGCATGCATGTGCAAGAAACATAGTGCCACCATACAAATTTTCGTAGGTGTGGCATCCCCGTTTCCAATGCTCTGATCCTTTCTGCAGGCATGGTCGCACCGCACCAATGAATGTCCGAGCTGTCTATGACAGCAGTTCAGATGTAGTGGCATACAGCTGAAAGAGAAAGACTGCTACAATCAGTGGTGGTAACGTGTAGGCAATTTAGTGGTAACATGTAGGTAACATGCCATCAGCAGTATGCAAATTGCTTACACGTCACCACCGCTGACTGTAGCTGTCAAACTGTACACCACTGCATCTCCCACAGGCATGATGCACCCCCCCATTTGTTGTGTGTTGAGGGGGTGCCCAATCCCATCGGCTCATGCACACTCCCCCCCCCCCCAAGCACACTGTAAGTCCAATGGGGTGCCCAATCCTCGTTGGCTTTAGTGCTCCCCCAAAAAATCAAACTTCCAAGTGCCACGCTGGGAGCCCACCCCAGCGTGGCAAGAGTCCAGCATCCTCATGTGCTCCCCCCGCACACTGTATGGCCAATGGGGTGCCCAATCTCCCATTGGCTCCACTGCCCACCCAAACAAACCTCCAGGTGCCACGCTGGGAGTCCACCCCAGCATGGCAAAAGTCCCATGTTGTCATGTGCTCCCCCCACGCACTGTATGGCCAACGGGGGTGCCCAATCCCCCATTGGCTCCACTGCTCCTCCCCAAACAAACTTCCAGGTGCCACGCTAGGAGCCCACCCCAGTGTGGCAAAAGTCCTGCGTCGTCTTTGTTTAAAAAAAAAAAAACCTGTAACAAAAGAAAACGGTCCCTCGTTGACTCTCTTGCCCTCACCCAACCTGCGTCCACCCTCTGTGTACCTCACCTCCCCACACCCCCCCTCACCCCATACTTACCTCCGGAGGCCGGCTCAACAATCTTCAGTGAACCGGGAACACGTCTGCACTCTTCAAAGCCAACCCCGAACTGAAGAAATGCTGGTAAACTGTGTAATGGCATAACCATAAATAGGGTTTTTTCAACTTTGGTGCATATCTCAGTAATTTTTTTTAAATTTTTGCACCACATTTTCAACATAGGGTTCTTGGGACCCCATCTCATGTATTCAGTGACAGTCATCTGGTTATTCAGTCCCGAAAGGTGATTTCGCAGTCACTGCGCGGAATGACCTTTCGGGACCGATTAATGAAACGACAGTGTCACTACTCATGAGGTGGGCTCTCAAAAAGCCTATGTTGCAAATTTGGTGAAAAAATTCCCAAAAAAGACTGTGTTACGAGCGTGTGTTGCGCAGTTTCCACGCACACTTGCAAGTTAGTAAATCTGTAATATTTTTACTCCAGATTTTCAACATTGGCATTTTTTCACACCTCCTTATGAACAGTACAGCTGTCATTTTTCACATCCTGGCTGAAATGTGTTTTCGCACTTCTGGGGCAGAATAGTGCGGTCGCCATGGGAAATCAGTGTTTGGGACAGAATAAGAAAATCACAGTGACACTGTTCATGAGCGGAGGTCCCAAAATGCCTATATTGAAAATCTGGTGTAAAAAAATCCACAAAATAATTGCGTTACGGGTGTGCACTGCACAGTTTTTACGCATGCTTGTGATTTCACCAGTTTTTCATATTTTCACTCCAGTTTTTCAATATTACCATTTTTTTACACCTCCTCATGAACAGTACAGCTGTCATTTTTCACACTGTGTTCGAAATGTGTTTTCGCACCTGTGACGCCAAATGGCACAGTCACTGTGCAAAATCACCTTTCGGCTAACAAACTGATAGTGTCACTGTTCATGCAGTGGGGTCACAAAAAGGCCATGTTGAAAACTTGGAGTAAAAATACAAAGAAACGTCCAGGACGTTAGGGTTTCCGACCAGAACGCTGTACCCTGTAGGGACTGACAGGTATCAGGGGTGTGACTTGGGATTGTCAACAGTAATGCTCATGCCATTCCACCCCCACCCCGCACCCAGTGACAGGCATCGCGGTGCGCCTTGGACTCTTTGGTCCCAGAGTTCACCCCATTCTCCTATACTGCACCCATTTCAGCGTATTTCCTTATGGAATGAGGTAAGTGTAAAGCTCAAACACCCCAAGGCACACCTCAACACTTGTCAGTGCCTGCATGGTAGGGTGAGGTGAAATGTCGTGACCGTTATGGGCGACGACCCAAAGGCACACCCCAATGCCTGTTCATCTCTGCAGGTTGGGGGTGGAGTTGGCGTCAGTTCAATACATCACTGCCATTTCTATACTGCATCTGTCTAACTCCTGCACTTTCACAGCTAATGCCAGCAAGCAAACACTGACAAATGCTTGTTTAGTTTCCATTTTGCATACATTTCTAATGTGTCAAAAATACAGGTTACTCACCTGTAACAGGAGTTCTAGGAATGGTATATGTTGTTCATCCACACTGTCTGGCAGGTTCCTTGCTGCTTTAAATCTTGCCGGAAGGTCTTCAAGCTGGCTCCTCCCACTCACCCGGGTGGTAAAACTCTCGGCTCCGCCCCATGACGCCAGATCTAGCCAGCTGGAAGCCAGGTTGTGCGTCGAAGCCGGGGAGGTCGGTGGTTGGGTGGATGAACAACATATACCATTCCTAGAACTCCTGTTACAGGTGAGTAACCTGTATTTCTAGGGACATGGATATGTTGTTCATCCACACTGTCTGGCAGACTCCCAGCAGTTCTCCGGGAGGAGGGAGGCAAGGCGCACACCCCCTACTTAGGGAATAAAGACTGGAGAACCGAGGCCCAAAAACCAGCATCCCGGCGTGACTCAAGGTTTATATGGTAGTGGGTAATGAAGGTGTGTGCTGACTTCCAGGTAGCAGCCCTGCAGATTTCCTGGATAGGGACGTCCCTGGAAGCAGCCACCAATGCAGCGGTATTGGGGGTAGAATGAGCTCTTATCCCTCTGGGAGGTTCCATGCCCGCCAACCTATAGCAGAGATCTATGCAGGAGGTGACCCACCTGCCTTTCGTCCACTTGGCTGCAGGTCTGCCAGGTGCAGCTTCAGCGTAGGTGACAAACACCTGGTGAACCTCTCCCCGAACTTCAGCCGTCCACTCCTTGTAATAAGCGAGCGCTCTTCTAGGGTCCAAAGTATGGAGCATATATTCGGCCTCTGAGGTGTGACTGGGGTAGAACACCGGCAGAGTCAACACCTGGTTAAGGTGAAACTCCGACACCACCTTCGGAAGGAATATCGGGTGGGGGTGCAGGACAACCTTGTCCCTGTGGAAGACCAGATAAGGAGACTCGATGGAAAGTGCCTGGAGCTCTCCCATCCTTCTGGCTGACGTGATAGCCACCAAGAAGGCAGTCTTCCATGACAGGTGAGAGATGTCACATCTGTGCATCAGTTCGAATGGCTTGCCCATGAGCTTAGCCAATACCAGCAGCAGATCTCACGGAGGTGGAGGTTCTTGCACTGGAGGGGATATGTGGTCAAGGCCTTTGAAAAAGCACCCGACCACCTTCTCCTGTGCCACCGACTGCTTCCCAGCCCGCGCCCGGTAAGCAGAGATGGTTGCCAGGTGCACCTTGAGGGTCGTCGACCGAAGCCCTTGCTGAGAAAGAGACCACAGGTAGTCCAGAATGTTAGCCAAGGAACAGGAGGAAGGGTCCAGGCCCTTGCCCTGACACCAAATAGAGAATCTCTTCCATTTAAAGGTGTAGCATTTCCTGGTCGACTCCTTACGGGACACTTCAACAACGTTGAGGACCTCATCGGAAAGACCCAAGGCCTGGAACTCTAGCCGCTCAGGAACCAGGCCGTCAGGTATAGGGACTGAAGGTCCGTATGGAATACCTTCCCCTGATTGACTGAGATCAGGTCCGGGCGGGCTGGAAGCCACCTTGGGAGCTTGGAGCTGAGACTGAGGAGATCTGGATACCAGAACTGGCGGGGCCAGTCTGGGGCTATCAGAATCACCTGCGCCTTGTCCCTCCTCGCCTTGAGAAGCACATTGTGGATCAAGGGAAATGGGGGAAAGGCGTAGCACAGGCCCGGGGTCCACGGCCTCGAGAAGGCATCCCCCTGCAGCAAGCCCTGCTGAGGGGGGCGGGCATGAAACAGTCTCAGCTTCGCATTCTCCCTGGAGGCAAACAGGTCCACCTGAGGCATGCCCCAGTGGGAGAACAGATCTTGTACTACCTCCGGAAGGACAGACCACTCATGGGACGCAGCCCCTATCTGGCTTAGGGCATCGGCCAGAATGTTGGAGGCTCCTGCCACATGGATGGCAAGGAGATCTGCCTCCAGGCTGTGCATGAGGGACCAAATGCGGAGAGCTTCCCTGCACAGAGGCATGGAGCGCGTCCCGCCCTGGCGGTTTAGGTAGTACATGGTCGTGGTATTGTCCGTCTGGACCTGGACCACTTGACCCCGTAGAAACGGAGCGAAGGTGGTGAGGGCTAGATGAACCGCTCAAAGCTCCAGCAGGTTGATGTGGCATCAGGACTCCCGAGGGGACCAGAGGCCTGTCGCTCTGTGCTTCCCCAGATGGGCACCCCAACCCATCAGAGAGGCATCGGTCAATAGAGAGACCGTCGGCTCAGGGTGGACGAACGGGATGCCCTCCTGCAGATGTGCTGGAACAGTCCACCACTGGAGGGCGTTCCACATCCCCTGGGTCACTGTCACTAGCTGATCCAAGGGATCGGAGTGCTGTGACTATTGGCTGGCCAGCCCCCATTGAAGGGGATGCATGTACCAACGGGCCCAATGGACCACGCTGGTGCAGGCTGCCATGAGGCCCAATAGGCGCAGGAAGTCCCGGGCAGGGCGCAATTGCCCAACCTGAAATGACTGGGCAAAGGAGGAAAGAATCTCGGCCCTGTCCGCCGGGAGCCGTGCTCTGGCTCGTAGAGAGTCAAGCTCTGCCCCGATGAATTGTATCACCTGCTTTGGCACGAGTTCTGACTTGACCTCGTTGATGAGGAGGCCAACCTGAGAGCAAACCTGGAGGGCCAGATCCCTGGACCGCTCCACCTCCATTCTGGAGGAGGCTGCAATCAGCCAGTCATCCAGGTAGGGGTACACCCGGACCCTTCGGCGCCGCAGGACTGTCATGCATTTGGTGAAGACCCTGGGAACTAGGGAAAGGCCGAAGGGCATGGCCCGGAACTCATAGAGGGATCCCTCTGCCCTGAAGCGGAGGAATCTCTGGTGGGACGGACGGATTGGGACATGAAAGAACACGTCCTGGAGGTCCAGAGAACAGAACCACATGCCTCGTTCCAAGGACAGAATGATCTGAGTCAGAGTAACCATCCTGAAGGTTTGAGACCTTAGGAACCTGTTCAGGTCGTGCAGGTCTAGAAAGGGACGCCAGCTCCCCCCCATCCGTTTCGAGACTAGGAAGTACCTGGACACAAACCCTGGGTCTGGTGGAGGATCTGCCACCTTTCTGATCACCTCTTTTTTGAGGAGCAGGGCAATGTCGGCTCGGCGAGCCGACAGAGAGGCTGCGGACCCCGCAGCCCCCCGAGGGGCAATGGCTCGGAAGGGTGGGGCCTGCTCGAACTCCAGAGGCAGGCCCTTTCCACTACCTCCACACCCAACGGTCCGTGGTGATAGCGGACCAGGTGGAAAGGAAGTGGCGGAGCCGTCCCCCCACGGGGGAAACCCAGGGAGAAGTGATGAGGCTGGGGGCGACACCCCTCAACCCGTCACTGGGCAGGCTTGGAGGAGGGGCCGGCCGAGGAACCTCCTGGGCCTTTTCCTCCCTGCTTCCTATTAAAGGAAGCCGCAGGCTTGGCTTTGGGATGCCAAGCGCGAGCCTGCTGGCCCTGATGCTGGTGTTGCTGGGCCGGATATGCCACAGGCGCAGAAGGGCGAAAGGACTTATGTTGCTGACGACGGCCCTTGTCCTTCCGGGCGGAGGTGACCGAGTCCAGGGTAGAATTGGACTTTTCGATCCGCTGGAGGTGGCCTTCCACTCCAGGGCCGAACAGGTCAGTCCCCAAGAAGGGGACATCCGCCGTGAAGGTGGATATCCTCAGCCATGCTCTGTGGCACATGGCCACTGTGGCCGCTACTGATCTGGCACAGGAGTCTCCAATGTCCAGAGCCATTTGGAGCTGCTGTTTCGCCACCGCCCTTCCCTGATCCCGCACCTGCTTGACCGTGGTCTGCAGGTTGGCCGGAAAATGAGGGATCACCTCATCCAGGGAGCCCATGAGGGTATGGGATGTGTGCCATCAGCATGGCCGAGCTGGCCTGGCGGAGGCCTAGGGAGGACGCAGCGTACAGCTTGCGCCCGGCATAGTCCAGCTTTTTGGACTCCTTGTCTTGGGGGCCTTTCTGAAAAACCGGACAAAGAGCCGGTAGGGACCGCGTACTTCCTGGCCATCCTGGCCGAAGGCGCAGGGCAGGAAGCCGGCCGCTGCAAGAGCTCCAAGGCTGGGCCAACCATGGCTTCAGCCACCGGACAGGCCTCCGTGGACGAATCACCTCGGTCCAGTATCTCCGTCAGGGGATACTTGGCAGCTTGGATACAGGCTCGAGCTGCATCCCGGTGGACTCCGAGATGAGCCAAAGCAGACCCATGAACGACGATGGGCTCTCGTCCATTGACTGCCCCCCCGGAGGACTCCACGTGAAGGGGCCTGGAAAACAGGGAGGAGTCGTAGTCAGACTCCGAGGAGTCTGCGAAGAGCTGCCTGGGGCCTGAGCCACCCTCCACCTGCCGAGGACGGTCAGGAGTGAGGGTGATCAACAACCGTTGGGGCAGACCCTGAC
The DNA here is from genome assembly GCA_016271365.2 of Neoceratodus forsteri. Lineage (NCBI taxonomy): Eukaryota > Metazoa > Chordata > Ceratodontiformes > Ceratodontidae > Neoceratodus > Neoceratodus forsteri. The sequence continues at coordinate 488,820,930 of CM057449.1, forward strand.
CCGACTGAGAGTTCTTGGTCAGCGCCCCCGATTTCGGTTGTGGAGGCGGAGGTTCCACCACAATCAGTGGGTCAGCTGGTTTCGGCCGAACAACCGGCCCAGGCTTGGGCACCTCGACTACAGCAAGGGGTTGTTTCGGCCTTTCGGGTGGCAGCCACTTAATGGTCGGGGAAGGCGATGGCGTCGGCTTGTTCCCAGACAAAAGGAGCTGCTGCCACATTAAGTCCTCGTAGCATCGGCGCGAATTTGCTTGAAACCTCTCTCCTCTTCCGAGGAGGAGGAACGCTTTCCTCGGTGCCGAGACCGCCGATGTCGGCAGGATCAGCTGGACCGAGACGAGGTCCGAGACCCTCGGTGTTTCCGAGGGCGGGTCTGGGAGAGAGCGGGGGACACCCACTCTTCCCTCAGCTCGGGAGCCTTGATCGGGGACTCCGACACACGAGGTGCAGGCAAGTCCTCGGTCTCCACCGGGGGAACCGGTGAAGAAGGGTTGTCGGCTTCACCAGTCGACAGCCCATCTGACGGGTCGAGAAAAATCTTGACCGCGTCGACGGGTGTCTCGGCCGGCTGACCTGACGGGGACACCATGAAGCCAGCGGCCTTAGCCGCAACCTCGACTGAAGTCGAGTGTCGACTGTCCGAGGAAGAGGACCTCTCCTGCTCCCACGAACGTCGACGGTGGGACTTACCCTTCAAGTCCTTCTTTTTCGACCAAGAAGAGTGTCCCGATGGCCCCTCTCCCTTCGTGGAAAGGGATTGGCAAAGCTCCTTAAAAGAAGCTGTGTAGGAGGATCCCAGAGAGAGCGTGATAAATGCTACGACCGAGGAAGATGAGGATGCGGCCTGGGCCGCCTCCTCCTCGAGGGCAATCATCTGCTCGAGTTGCTCAGGCGAGCCAGCCACCGCAGACACCACCCAACGGGCCTCCTTGGACTTCACTGGCGGGTAGCGCTTCTCAGGGCTCCCAAGCTGTAACCAGGCACCGCGGTCTTCTAGGATGTTGGCTGAAATTGATTGACATAACTCGCAGGCCTGCGGGTCGTGATGAAGGCCGAGGCAGTAGACGTACGTGGAGTGCGGGTCAGTCCTGGACATCTTCTGCCCGCATGGGCACCGCTGAAATCCGGGAGTCGATTTGTCCATCGCAGCCGTGAGGCAGTAATTAGACCGAAGTCTTGAGAACTTTAGAACTATTTTCAGGCGAACCGAAGAATTAGGATCCAGTCTATATGCAGAGCGTTAAGGAGGGAACCTGAGGTTCCAAGCGGTAAGGAAAATCTGGCGTCATGGGGCAGAGCCGAGAGTTTTACCACCCGGGTGGGTGGGAGGAGCCAGCCTGAAGACCTTCTGGCAAGATTTAAAGTGGCAAGGAACCTGCCAGACAGTGTGGATGAACAACATATCCATGTCCCTAGAAATTAACTAAATCAACCTGAGATCCAGTTTTCTTATAAAGCTTCCATAAGGCCTGTCCTGATTTAAATAAATCTAATAAACTTTGAGTTAACCATGTCGTACACTTAGAATTAACCCTATACTTGTGGCTTCATTAATATCAGTAAGACAGAAAAGTGGGGACCAATCAACATTACTTACTTCCCTAAGAATGGTTACTTCTGTTACATTTTTATATGACCGTCTTTCCCTCATATGAATCTCTTTCAATGGGTATTTCATTTTTTTCCTAATTAAAAATACTGGGCAGTGATCAGATATGGTAACACTTAATACACCCGATGCTTTAACATAATTGGGCCTAGTTACCAAAAAACAGTCAATCAAGGTCCCACCTGTTTTTGCTTTACAATTTATTCTGGTAGCGGAATTAATTATTTGATGGTACCCATTTGCTGCAATAGCATTCTTTATTTTATCAGTTTGTTTTGCATTTGTCCAATCCAAGTTAAAATCTCCTAGTATAAGATGCTCCTTATTTTGATACAAGGAACACATTTCTTCCAATAGGTTAACATCAGAACCAGCAGATTTTGGCAGTATATAAACACAAGTCAAATAAATGTGCATACCTAATCCACCACCCATAATCCATTTTATCGTCAAATAATCAGTGGAATTATAGTGACCTTCAGTGACTAGTTCTGATGCAAAATTATCCCTAACATACACCAGAACCCCACCACCTCTCTCTTTGCACCTGTCTGATCTATATAATGTGTAAACGTCCATATTTATACCATCATTTTTGATGGATTTCTTTAGCAAAGTTTCACTTAATGCTAATACATCAATTTGATCACATTCCACCCACAATCTCAACTCATCATAATGTGCAATCAGACTTCTTGTATATAAGTGAACAATCTTCATACGTTTTAAACAAGGCAATTCAGAGGTGAGAGTTGAAGGTACAGGCCCTGGATTGCTTTCCACATCCCCACGTAATAAAAGCAATAACATTTGGGCAAATGGGTCATAAACTTTCCACAGTTTTAAAACCACTTTGAAATATTTTTCATCCATTCTACTAACTTGAATTCTCATAGTACTAAATACAGCAGTAGAAACCAGACTACTGTTAAAACCCTCACAGTATTTTTATGGTATTGTGTTTGTATCCAATTATTTATATACTCCGGTACTACAGCTCACTATTTCAACTGTTAGTCTTTAGTAGCCTCCCAAGCAACCGCTAGCGCGGGTGTGCTTTTGAAGTACACTCTCCACCCCTTGCTGGATACCTGACCCGCCTTCACCCGCACCGGTAACCCCTCCCTCCCCACTTACTGGTATCAGGAACAAGAGTCTGTTGGAAGTCCTTAATGGCAGGTCAATGCAGGAACCCTTTTGATCTTACTGGGGCACAGTCTCCGCCCCTTGCTGGATATGTGACCCGCCTTCATCCACACCAGCAGCCCCCCCACCGCTTACCGGTACTGGGAACAAGAGTCTGTTGAAGTCCTTAATGGCAGGTCAATGTAGGAATTCTTCTGATCTTACTGGGGCATAGCAGAGTTGAAAACAGCAACTGACTGAAGCCGAGGGGACTGCAGCAAAATCTGTGGCAGGCAGCAAGTTGTAACTGCAAGTGCTGTTTGTGTAGCGCGGCTGCACTTCTGAACTACAGTCTCCGCCCCGTGCTGGATACCTGACCTGCCTTCACTCCGCACCGTAGCCTCTCCACTCTACCGGTACTGGGAACAGAGTCTGTTGGAAGTGCTTAATGGCCTTAATTACCTGCTGGGATCTCCCAGTAAGGTAGTTAGGGAACAAACCATGAGGTGGCATCTTGTGAGAGGCCCAGAGACAGAAGGTATTAGAAGTAATTAGAAGTGCGTGACTGACCATGTCAAAGGCCTTAGTTAGATCTATGTACACAGATCCAACTAAGTGGCCATGATTGAGGGCTTTAAGTATGAAATCCGAATATTCCAGGAGGGCAGTGGTAGTACTGTGGCCCTTCCTGAACCTGTGTTGCTGATGACAGAGGAGGTTATATTCTGAGAGACAGTCTGAGAGTTGATCGCAAACTATCCTCTCAAGGGCTTTGGAGATGTGTGGGGGGGATAGAAATCGGGTGATAGTTACTATGGGAGGTTCTGTCACTACCCTTTAGTATTGGCGTAACCACCACCGACTTCCATTGTGAGGGGAACTGGCCTAGATGGAGGGAGAGATTAAGAAGTTTGGTGAGAGGGGATAGGAAAGTGAAAAGGAACATTGTTTAACCAGGAGTAGCACAATAAGCCGAAGGTTGTTTCCAGATGCGACCTGGGAGCACAAGGAAGTTAAGTGACTTGCTCAGGATCACACAGTATGCACCTAGGCGGCTGTGGGATTCTAACCCAGGTTTCCAGATCTGTAGCTCAGAGCCTTAACCCACTACGTTATACTATACTGCAGATAGGACAACATCAAGGGTAAGTTGAAGGAGCTTCAAGTCCAGCGAGTCACCACCAAATCTAGATTTTCCCATGACATTGGTAAGGTGAGATTTGGCTTCTTGAGGGGATACTGTTTTGAAACGGAAAGAAGGGATAACTGGGGGGGGGGGTTTAGGAGTGTTACTGAAGAAGTCTGGGGTAGAACCACACTAAGGTAAGAGAAAGCTGTGTTGAAAGTGTTAGCAATGAGCTGCGGATCCTGGGTAGTGACACCGTTGATATTTAGCAAGGGAAGGGGAGAATTAGGCTTATCAGTTAGGTCCTTTATGTTATCCCAGAACTTTCTCTCCTGGCCTCAGGTAGATGAGAAGCTAGCCTGGAACCGAGTGGCCTTTGCATGGTGAATTTCCCAGATGCAGGTATTTCTGGCAGCCCTATAGCGTTGCCTGTCCATGGGGAGACCAGACACCAAGGCTTTCTGCCAAAGACTGTCATGAGTACACATGAGATCAAGGAGTGCTTGAGTGATCCAGGGGGTTTCAGGACCTTTTATTATACGCTTGGAGTATGGGGTGAAAATGTCACGGAAAGAGTTAAAAGCAGAAATGAAAAAAGTTAGGGCACTGCCTACACTTGAGGCAGTACCTAAAGGGGACCAGTCACAGTTAAGGAGGTCAGCCTTGAACTGCCACAGGGAGCCATTTTTTTGAGGGAGCGCTGAAGAGAGATCTTAGGAGAGGGTTTCAGGGAGCGGTTTGACCAACAGCAAAGAATAGGGGAGTAGTCACTTAGTGTGTCAGGTAAGACAGTGACATTAAGCAGTCTCTCAGGATGACTGGTGAGAACAGGATCAATTAGGTTACTGGTACCAGTTCTACAGTTGATCTGTGTAGGTGATTGCACAACCTGAGTAAGGTTGAGGGCAGCAGCAGCATTCCTATGAGATGCAGAACAGGGGGCGGACCAGTTGATATTAAGATCACTTAGAATAATGATCTTGGCGTTGCTAGGCAGCTGGGAGACACAGTCGAGTACAGAGTTGAAGCCAAGTATTGAGTTCCTGGGTGGACTGTAGACAGCCATGACTAAGTGATTTACCTTTATTACCAATAGCTGTTTTGATAGTCAGGGCCTGAGCTCCATTAGCAGGGACAGAGGTCTGGAGTATGTGCCCTTGGAGGGTGACACAGAGGTATATGACACATCCTCCACCCCTTTTGCACTGGTCTATCAACCCTGATACAGCCATTCAAGGCAATGGCTAAAGCAGGTATTTTGAGGGACAGCCATGTTTCAACCACAGCCAGGATATCAGGATTGTGCTGCGAAATCCAATCTTGGAGAATGTCATGTTTTTGTAAGAGGCTGCATATGTTTACTAAGGCTAGTAACATAGAAACATAGACTTTGACAGCAGATAAGGACCGCTTGGCCCATCTAGTCTGCCCATTTCCCTACCTACAGGATAGGCCGCAGATCCTAGTTAACCAACAGCCTATTTCTTCCTACCCCCCACAAGAATTCTTTTATGTCTGTCCCATGCATTCTTGAATTATCCCATAGTTTTAGACCCCACAACCTCCTCAGGAAGGCTGTTCCATGCATCCACTACCCTCTCTGTGAAATAATACTTCCTCACATTGCCACTGAACCGCTCCCCGTCTATCTTTAAATTGTGTCCCCTTGTTCTTGCACATCTCTTTTTCTGAAAGATGCTACCCTCTTGGACTTTGTTGATTCCACTGAGGTACTTAAAAGTTTCTATCATGTCCCTCCTTCCTTCTTTCCTCAAGGGTATACATATTAAGCTCCTTTAGTCTCTCCTCATATGGCTTCTCTTGCAGACCCTGAGTAAGAGGCTGCTGGCATGATGACTAATAGGAGTGGGCAGAGAAATGGGCCCAGGATTAGGGTGGACGTTGCCGGAGAGGAGCAGGAGTAGTAAGGCAAGCCTAGAGAAAATGCATTTAATCAGTTTAGGCTTTACTAATGGTTTACGAGGAGAGGGCATGGCACCAACAGAGGGAATTGGGAGGGAAAGAACATGGGGCAGAAGGAGTAAGGACAGTTTATTCGGGTGGCTAGGAGAGCGGGGTATGATGCCCAGGAAATGTGAGGGGTGGAAGGGTACGTTGCAAGTGGTACCAGCAGTTACATAAAGACTAAAATATACAAAGGGGAAAAACTATAAACGCAATTACACAGAAACATAAAATTTGATGACAAAAAAATACAGGTTACTCACCTGTAACAGGAGTTCTAGGAATGGTATATGTTGTTCATCCACACTAATTGGCAGGTTCCTTGCTGCTTTAAATCTTGCCGGAAGGTCTTCAAGCTGGCTCCTCCCACCCACCCGGGTGGTAAAACTCGGCTCCTCCCATGACGCAGATCTAGCCGCTGGAAGTCAGTTGCTGTGTCGTGAAGCCGGGGTCGGTGGTCATGTGGATGAACAACATATACCATTCCAAGAACTCCTGTTACAGGTGAGTAACCTGTATTTCTAGGGACATGGATATGTTGTTCATCCACACTAATTGGCAGACTCCAGCAGTTCTCCGGGAGGAGGAGGCAAGGTGCACCTCTCGATACTTACTTGAAATAAAGACTGAGGAATCGAGGACCCAAAACCAGCATCCCGGCGTGACCCAAGGTCGATGTGGTAGTGGGTAATTAAGGTATGTGCCGACTTCCAGGTAGCAGCCCTGCAGATATCCTGGATAGGGACATCCCTGGAAGCAGCCACCGATGCAGCGGTATGGCGGGTAAAATGAGCTCTTATCCCTCCTGGGAGGCTCCATGCCTGCCAACCTATAGTGGAGATCTATGCAGGAGATGACCCACCCGCTCATCATCCGCTTGGCTGCAGGTCTGCCAGGTGCGGCTTCAGCGTATATGACAAACAGCTGGTGAACCTCTCCCCGAACTTCAGCCCTACACTCCCTAAGAAGGCGAGCACTCAATTAGAGTCCAAATGGAGCCTATATACGGCCTCCGAGGTGTGACTGGGGTAGAACACCGGCAGAGTCAACACCCGGTTAAGGTGAAGCTCCGACATCACCTTCGGGAGGAACTTCGGGTGGGGCGAAGGACAACCTTGTCCCTGTGGAAGACCAGATAGGGAGACTGAAGGAAGCGCCTGGAGCTCTCCCATCCTTCTGGTTGATGTGGTAGCCACCAAGAAGGTGTTCTTCCACAACAGGTGGGAGAATCGCACCTGTGCATTGGTTCGAATGGCTTGCCCGTGAGCTTAGCCAATACCAGCAGTAGATCCCACGAAGGTGGAGAATCTCACACCGGGGGGGGGGGATGTGATCAAGGCCTTGGAAAGCGCCAGACCACCTTTCCTGCGCCACCGACTGCCTTCCGGCCCGCGCCCGGAGGGCAGAGATGGCTGCCGGGAGCACCTTAAGGGTCGTCGACCGAAGCCCTTGCTGAAGAAGAAAGGACCACAGGTAGTCCGGAGTGCTCGCTGAGGGACAGAAGGGACCAGGCCCTTCTCTAACACCAAATGAAGAAACTGTTCCATTTGAAGGCGTAGCATTATCCGGTCGACTCCTGACGGGACACCTCAATGACGTTGAGGACCTTGCCGGAAGACCCAAGGCCTGGCAACTAGCCGCTCAGGAACCAGGCCGTCAGGTGCAGGGATTGAAGGTCCGGATGGAATACCTTCCCCTGGTTGACTGAGATCAGGTCTGGGCGGGCTGGAAGCCGCCTCGGGAGCCTGGAGCTGAGGCTGAGGAGATCTGGATACCAGAACTGGCGGGGCCAGTCTGGGGCTACCAGAATCACCTGCGCCTTGTCCCTCCTCACCTTGAGAAGCACCTTGTGGATCAAGGGAAATGAGGGAAAGGCGTAGAAGAGGCCCGGGGTCCATGGCCTCGAGAAGGCATCCCCCTGCAGCGAGCCCTGCTGAGGGGGCCGGGCATGGAACAGACTTAGCTTCGCATTCTCCTTGGAGGCAAACAGGTCCACCTGAGGCGTGCCCCAGTGGGAGAACAGATCTTGTACTACCTCCGGCAGGAGAGACCACTCGTGAGACGCAGCCCCTATCCAGCTTAGGGCATCGGCCAGGGTGTTGGAGGCTCCTGCCACGTGAATGGCTAGGAGATCCACCTCCAGGCTGCGCACGAGGGACCATATGCAGAGAGTTTCCTTGCATAACAGCATGGAGCGCGTCCCGCCCTGGCGGTTCAGACAGTACACAGTCGTGGTATTGTCCGTCTGGACCTGAACCACTTGACCCCGTAGAGACGGAACGAAGGCGGTGAGAGGTAGGCGGACCGCTCGGAGCTCCAGCAGGTTGATATGGCATCGGGACTCACGAGGGGACCAGAGACCATGCGCTCTGTGCTTCCCCAGATGGGACCCCAACCCATCAGAGATGCATCGGTCAATAGAGAGACCGTCGGCTCGGGCTGGACGAACGGGATGCCCTCCTGCAGATGTGCCGGAACGGTCCACCACTGGAGAGCATTCCACATCTCCTGGGTCACTGTCACAGGCTGGTCCAACGGATCGCAGCGCTGTGACCACTGGCTGGCAAGTCCCCACTGAAGGGGACGCATGTACCAACGGGTCCAATGGACCACGCTGGTGCAGGCCGCCATGAGGCCCAGGAAGTCCCGGGCAGGGCGCGATTGCCCAATCAGAAATGATTGGGCAAAGGAGGAAGAACCTCGGCCCTGTCTGCCGGGAGCCATGCTCTGGCTCGAAGAGAGTCGAGCTCTGCCCCACTGAAGAGTATCACCTGCTTCAGCACGAGTTCCGACTTGGCCTCGCTGATAAGGAGGCCAATCTGAGAGCAAACCTGGAGGGCCAGATCTCTGGACCGCTCCACCTCCGCTCTGGAGGGTGCTGCAATCAGCCAGTCGTCCAGGTAGGGGTACACCCAGACCCTTCGGCGCAGCAGGAATGCTGTCACCACTGCCATGCATTTGGTGAAGACCCTGGGAGCTAGAGAGAGGCCGAAGGGCATGGCCCGGAACTCGTAAAGGGACCCCTCCGCTCTGAAGCAGAGGAATCTCTGATGAGACGGTCGGATCGGGACGTGAAAGAACGTGTCCTGGAGGTCCAGGGAACAGAACCACACACCTCGTTCCAAGGATGGTATTATCTGAGCCAGAGTGACCATCCTGAAGGTCCAAGACCTTAGGAACCTGTTCAGGTTGTGCAGGTCCAGGATGGGGCGCCAGCCCCCCATCCGTTTGGGGACCAGGAAATACCTGGACACAAACCCTGGGTCTGGAGGAGGATCTGCCACCTTCCTGATCACCTCTTTTTCAAGGAGCAGAGCAATATCGGCTCGGCGGGCCGACAGCGAGGCTGCGGACCCCACGGTCCCCCGAGGGGTGACGGCTCAAAAGGGAGGAGCCTGCTTGAACTCCAGAGGCAGGCCTTTTCCTACCACCTCCAACACCCAGCGGTCCGTGGTGATAGCGGACCAGGCGGAAAGGAAGTGGCGGCGCCGTCCCCCCATGGGGGGAACCCAGGGGGAGTGATGAGGCTGGGGCCGGCACCCTTCAACCTGTCACTGGGCAGGCTGGGAGGAGGAACCATCCGAGGGACCTCCTGGGCCTTTACCTCCTTGCTTCCCGTTGGAGGAAGCCGCCAGCTTGGGTTTGGGACGCGAGCCTGCTGGCCCTGTTGCTGGTGCTGTTGGGCCGGTCAAGCTGCAGGGGCCGAAGGACAAAGGACTTATGCAGTTGCTGACGGCGGCCTTTGTCCCTCTGGGCGGAGGTGACCGAGTCCAGAGTGGCATTGGACTTTTCGATCTGCTGGAGGTGTCCCTCCACTCCAGGGCCGAAGAGGTCAGTCCCCGAGAAGGGGACGTCCGCCAACTTGTGCTGGGTATCCGCCGTGAAGGTGGATATCCTCAGCCACACCCTGCGGCGCATGGCCACCGTGGCCGCTACTGACCTGGCACAGGAATCACCTATGTCCAGAGCAGTCTGAAGCTGCTGCTTCGCCACCGCCCTACCCTGAACCCGCACCTGATGGACTGTGGTCTGCAGGTCGGCCGGGAGATGAGAGACAACCTCATCCAGGGAGCCCAAGAGGGCATGGGAGAAGTGTGCCATCAGCACGGCCGAGCTGTCCTGTCGGACGCCAAGGGAGGACGCAGCTGGACTCTTTGTCGGGGGTCTTATCCATGTCCCGAGCGTTACCAGAATGCCGGAAGACGCTGTCGGTGACTAACCCCTTGGAAGAGGGGTGCTCCAAGAAACCGGGCAAAGACCCGGTAGGGACCGCATACTTCCTGGCCATCCTGGCCGAGGGCACAGGACAGGAAGCAGGCTGCTGCCAGAGCTCCAAGGCTGAGCCGACAATGGCCTCAGCCACCAGAAAGGCCTCTGTGGGGGAATCCCCTTGGTCCAGTATCTCCGTCAGGGGATACTTGGCCCGTTTGGACACAGGCTCGAGCTGCATCCCAGTGGACTCCGAGATGAGTCGAAGCAGACCCAAGAAGGACGATGGGCTATCGTCCAATGACTGGCCCCCAGAGGACTCCAGGTCAACCTGCCTGGAGAACAGGGAGGAGTCATCGTCGGATTCCAAAGAGTCTGCGAAGAGCTGCCTCAGCCCTGAGCCACCCTCTACCTGCCGAGGACGGTTGGGAGTGAGGGTGACTGACAACCTGTGGGGCAGGCCGTGACCCAACCGAGAATCCTTGGTCAGTGCTCCAGACTTCGGTTGTGGAGGCGGAGGTTCCACCACAATCGGTGGAGCAGCTGGTTTCGGCCAAACAACCGGCCCTGGAATGGGCATCTCGACTGGGGCGAGCAGTTGCTTTGGTCGTTCGGGCGACAGCCACTTGATGGCCGGGGGCTGAACCAGAGTCGGTTTAGTCCCGGACAACAGTAACTGCTGCCACATAAGCTCCTCGTAATTTACGTCGAAGACTCCCCTCATCCGAGGAAGAGGGCGAGGAGGAGCAGTGTTGCCGCTGACTTCGGTATCGATCACCGATGTCGGCGGAACGCTGACTGAGATGAAGTCCGAGACCGAGACCTCGGAAGACCGAGGTGGTCTGGGAAGGCAGGGGACACCGCCTTCCTCAGCTCGGCACTTTATCCGGGGACTGCGCCCAGAAGGCGAAGGCATTTCCCGGTCTCCCACGGAGGGAACGGTGAAGGTGTCGGTTGTCGACTTCAGTCGACAACCCATCCGACGGGTCGAAAAATCTCGACCGCATCAACGGGAGCTCAGCAGGCTGGCCTGACGGGACACCGTGGAAGCCAGCGCCTGAGCCGCAACTTCGACCAAGTCGACGGTCGGTTGTCCGGGAAGGAAACCTCTCCGCTTCCCACCTAACATCGACGGTGGGACTTACCTTCGACTCTTTCTTCTTGGGCCGAGAAGAATGTCCCTGATGACCCTCTCCTTCGTGGGAAAGGGACTGACAAAGCTCCTTGAACGCTTTGTGCACAAGGAAGTCAGAGAGGGCGGGATAAAATGCCGCCGAGGAGGAGGAAGATGCGCCTGGTCAGCCTCCTTGAGGGCTTATCATCTGCTCGAGCTGTTCAGCCGAGCCAGCCGACACCGCCCAATGAGCCTCTTTTGATTTTACCGTTGGGAAACGCTTCTCAGGGCACCTGAGCTTCAATCGGGCAGCGCGATCATCCAGGACGTTGGCCGAGAAAGAGCGGCACAACTCGCAGGCCTGCAGGTCGTGATCTAGGCCTAGGCAGTAGACGCAGGTGGAGTGCGGATCCGTCCTGGACATTTTCTGCCCGCAAGGGCACCTCTGAAAGCCAGGAAGAGATTTGTCCATCGCAGCCGCGAGGGAAGATGAAGACCGAAGTTTAGAAAACTTCAAAACTAGTTTTGGACGAACCGAAGAGTTAGGATCCAGTCTAAAACGCAGTGCGCTAAGGAGGGAACCTGAGCTTCCAAGTGGTAAGGAAGATCTGCGTCATGAGGCGGAGCCGAGAGTTTTACCACCTGGGTGGGTGGGTGGGAGAAGCCAGCTTGAAGACCTTCCGGCAAGATTTAAAGCGGCAAGGAACCTGCCAATTAGTGTGGATGAACAACATATCCATGTCCCTAGAAGGACTGGTTACCCTACTTAGTCTGCCCATTTGTTCCTTACCTATTTTGTCCCCACAGACCCTATCTGGTCCCCATCAACTATCCCACCTCCCTGCATCCTATCTCAAAAACCCCTATGTTTATCCCATGTATGCTTTAAACCCCCCCACTGCTCTATCCTGCACCACTTTTACTGGCAATCTATTCCAAGCATCCACCACTCATTCAGTGAAGAAATATTCCCTCACATCACTCTTGAATCCCAGCTTCTATTGCATGCACCCTGGTCCTGGTGCTTGTTCTAATTTGAAAAACTCCCCCCCAATACGATTCACACCTTTGATGTACTTGTAAATCTCTATCATGTCCGGTTTTTCTCTCCTTTCTTTCTGGATGAACACGTTGAGATTCCACAGCTTCTCTTCTTAGGGCTTCTTGTGCAAACCACGAACCATTTTAGTTGCCACCCTCTAGACCACTTTTGCTCTATGACCTTTCTGCAGTGTAGTCTCCAGAACTGAACACGGTACTCTAGGTGTGTCCACATCAACAAGTGATATACTGGTAACACCACCTCCTCTTCCTGCTGGAGATACCCCTTCCTATGCAACCTAGAATTCCACTAGCCCTACCCAGTGCCTTGTCATATTTCCCTGCCACATTGAGGTACTCAGATATGATAACCTCGAGGTCTCTTTCCTACCTAGTGACTGTTGTCAAGGCATAGGTTAGGAAGCAATAGGAAAACTAGAAACAGTTGTAAAATTCGCAGGTAGCGTTTTATTATTATCAATAACAATAAAATGAAATTAAATTGTTCAGGATAGCTATCTACAATGGCAGTACAAACAAAGAAAGCAAAGTCCTTCATCTGACGGTATCTCTAATTCTAAATTTCAATCTCTCTAACAAATAATTACTCTCGTTCTATATGTCTTTTCCTGGTAATTAGCTTCTGCATCCTGAGTTCATTAAGGTACGTGTCCTGCTTTCAGTAAATGTACAAAAACTTTGTCAGAGTCGTTCCTTATAGGAGTAACAAAGCAGAACCTTGTATCCTAGAACTGATCTCCTGTTGACAACTCTGCAAATGAGCATGTGGAGGTCAAACTGCATCTCAGGGTTAACCTCCTGCGCTCCAAATGGCTTTTTGCTATCATTTCAACAATATAACTGTATACATTTCAAAACTAAGGGATTCCAATTTCACACAGAGATTCACATGTATTTTCACAACCACAGATAAGCAACGGGGAAGAAAAGATAGAAACAGCAAGAAACAGAAAGTGAAGTCAGGGAGATGGGGGGGTGGGATCACGAGACAGTCAGAGTGATCAGTTCCTAGGTCTCAGAAGAAAATCTGATTGTGCAATCAGACAGAAAAGGGGCAAAAAGAAAAAATTAATGGAACGAGTAATGAAGTCTCTAATAGATCAAGATTGTAAAAAATTAGGAATTTATGATTCAAATCAGCATGGGTTTACTCCCAAGTATTCCTGCACCACCAATCTGATATCTTTTTACAATAGTATAAGTACTCTGCTAGATGTGGGTATCCCTACTGATGTAATTCTTTTGGACTTTAGTAGAGCTTTTGATAAAGTCTCACATGAAAAACTCATTACTAAAATGCACAATCTAGGTTTGTCACCTGATATTGTCTACTGGACTTTAAACTGGTTGACAAATCGTTCTCAGAGAGTCAGAATTAATGATATCTTGTCTGATTCGGGTAGTGTGACAAGTGGTGTACCACAGGGGTCGGTCTTGGGACCAACATTGTTTAACCTCTTTATCAGTGATTTACAAACAGGGCCAAATAACTTCATAGTTAAATTTGCAGACAATACTAAATTGGGGGGCAAGCTTAATAATCAAGAAAATATTTCTGCATTAAAGAAGGATTTGGAAAAATTAACACTTTGGGCAAATGAAAATCATATGCAGTTTAATCAAGGCAAATGTTTAGTGCATTTCGGTGTAAATAATCCAAAAACGATATATCATATAAACGGACTACCACTTCACTCATCAAATTGTGAAAAAGATTTAGGGATATATGTTAATAATAAACTTACATCAAATGATCACTGTGTTAGAACTGCTTGCATGACCAACAGACTTTTGAGGCAAATAAAACACACTTTTGTTAATCGCACTGAACAATGCCTTATTCCATTGTATAGGGCATACATTAGACCGTATCTAGACTATAGCTCCCCTTTCGGAATCCAAACCAAAAAAGACATAGCAATTCTTGAACAGGTTCAAAGGAGAGTAACTAGAATGATTCCAAGATTAACAAACTTGGATTATCAGAACAGATTAAGCTACTGGTCTCTTCTCTCTTCAAGCTAGAAGATTAAGAGGTGATATGCTTATGGTTTTAATTTAATAAATTCACTAGATCTAATGGAAAAATGTGATCTAACACTCTCAAAAGGAGACATGTTCGAGACTGCATAATGAACAGCTTGAAGTAAAAACTTATAAAACCAGCAAAAGGGGAAACTTTTTCCAATAAGAGCATCCATTGTATGGAACACCTTGCCACAAGAATTGGTAGAGGCAACTAGTGCCACTGTCTTTAAAAACAAATTAGATGTTTGGTTGAGGGGATAATAGATAAATAATGTCCCACATAGTGTGGGGAACAGTCTCGATGGGCTCTGGCCTTCTTCTGTTCTTTCATACCAAGTAAGTAATACCTTAGTAATTATGTTTCTTCTAGTGGAGTCTTGCTGTATTCTGACAATTGCAGTTAGCCCCAGCCTTTAAACTGCCCCAGAGAACAAAGGGTTAACTTTTCTATGCATGGCATAGAATGTTCATCTCGAGCTCGGTTGAAGCCTCTGCCTGTTGTTATTCGAACTGCAACTGTCAGATCTTTATGAGCAAAACTCACTAGGTGTTCTGTGTGAAAACTGTAAAATTTTTAACTAGCCAACTGGCAGAAAAATAATGTTTTGGGTCCTCAAAGGAAGACTCAAGTCAGGAAACCCAAAAACAAAAACCAATCAAATGAAATAACATTCAACCCAAGAGAACAGAGGGTGTAAAAAGGGGGCACCTCTAGGGTGCAACACTGTGCCTGCCCACCCACATCCCAAAAATCTAGGTTCTGAGAAGGGAGGCAAGGGGGGAGGTCAGAATACAGCAAGACTCCACTAGAAGAAACATAATTACTAAGGTGAGTAATTTATTCTTCAAACAACATGACGTCTTGCTGTATTCTGACAATTGCAGACTACCAAACAGTACCTCCATGGAGGAGGGACAGAACCTACTTTGGGAATAGGCTCTGAAGTACTGCTGTGCCAAACCGAGCATCACTCCTAGCCTGGATATCCAGAGAGTAATGCTTGGTAAAAGTATGGACTGTTTTCCAGGTGGCTGCTTGACAAATTTCTAAAGAGGGATATCCCTGGCAGCATCCAGGGAAGCAGCTGTACCTCTTGTGGAATGAGCCCTCAGGCCTGAGGGTGGAGTTTTACCCAGTTTTTCATAGCAGAATTGTATACAAGAAACAATCCACCTGGCAATAGATCTCTTAGTGGCAGGTTTGCCCTTCCCAACTTCTCCATAAGTGAGAAACAACTGGAGGGAGTCAAACCTGTGACCCTTGGTACGCTCTATGTAGTAGCTAAGGGCTCTTTTAACATCTAAACTGTGTAGCCTCCTCTCTCCCGAGGAAAAATGATCAGTGAAGAAAACAGGGAGAGATACAGACTGATTCAGGTGGAAGTCTGAAACCACTTTAGGCAAGAACTTTCTGTTAGTTCTAAGGACTACTTTACCTCTGTGAAAACAGATGAAATCAGGTTCCACTGACAGGGCTTGCAATTCACTGATACGTCTAGCAGAAGTAATGGCTACCAAAAACACAGTTTTCCAAGTCAAGTACTTCAGCTCTGCTGAGGATAAAGGCTCAAAAGGGGATTGCATAAGCTGAGCAATGCAAACATTAAGATCCCAAGCAGGAGCAGGATCCCTAAAGGGGGGATTGGTGTGAAGCAATCCCTTCAAAAACTTACAGAATACAGGATGGGATGACAGTGAGGAAGACTTGCCCACTGACAGGAAAGCAGAAACAGCTGCCAAGTGTACCTTGAGAGTAGCTGGTCAGAGACCTAGGCCAATGAGATGGACCATATAATCCAGAACCGTAGGCAATTCAGCAGAGTCTGGAGAAATATTCTTCTTAGAACACCAAATGCTGAATCTTTTCCATTTGGAGTTGTAAGTCTTTCTGGTGGAGAGCTTTTGGGAAGCCTTAAGGATATCCAGAACCCCTTGGGAAAGATGCAGGTCTGCAAACTCTAACTCTTCAAGAGCCAAGCCTTGAGATTGAGAAACTGAAGATTGGGGTACCAAATCCTCCCCTGAGAGGATGTTAATAGGTTGTAATTCCTGGGAAGAGACAGGGGAAGATGGACTGCTAGGGACAGCAACAAGGGATACCATGGCTGCCTGGCCCAGTCTGGAGCAATCAGAATCACTTTGCATGGTTGTGACCTTATCTTGACTAACACTTTGAACAGGAGAGGGAAGGGGGGAAAGCATATAGAAATTTCCCTTCCCAGTTCAGAGTCAGAGCATCCAGGGGGACTGAGACCAAGACTGGGGGTCTGCAACAAAAAAGAGGAAGTTGGTAATTGTCTGGGGCTGCAAAAAGATCCATCTCTGGAGTGCCCCATCATGAGAAACTCACCTTCAACACTAGAGGATCTAGGGCCCATTCGTGATGGCCCTGGAATATTCTGCTCAGTGTATCTGCTAGAACATTGTCCTTCCCTGGAAGGTGAACTGCTATCAGAGAGGTTTGCAGGGAATAAGCCAGGGACCACAACTTCATTGCTTCTGTGCACGAGGCCGTAGACCAAGTGCCTCCTTGCTTGTTGATGTACCACATGGTGGTGGTGGTGTCTGTTCTGACCTGAAGTACCTTGTTCTGTACTGATTTGGAAAAAGCTAGCAGTGCCAGAAACACTGCCCTGAGTTCCAAGAGACTGATGTGTAGAAGAGATTCCTGAGGCGACCACAGTCCCTGGGTGGTAAGTTCCCCCAAATGGGCTCCCCAGCCCAGCAGGAAAGCATCTGTGGTGAGGACCACTGAATGAGACTGAGTGGCAAATGGAACCCCTTGCCTCAAATTGTCCTGATCCTGCCACCATTGCAGGGCTTGGGTCAGAGTTCGAGTCACTGGAATTAGTTTGGTAAGGGAATCCTTTCTTTGGGGCCAAAAAGCTCTTAAGTGGAACTGAATGTCCCTCATTTGGAATCTTGCACCTTGGACCACTGCTGTAGAAGCTGCCGTGTGGCCCAGTAGCTGAAGAAAATGCCTTGCTGGTCAAGACACCTGAAGGCTGAATGAAGAGGCCAGTTCCATGAGGGCCCTTGCCCTTTCCAAGGGAAGGAAGGCCCTTGCTTTTACCGTATCCAGCTCTGCCCCTATGAAGGTGAGGAGCTGCACTGGTTTGAGAACTGACTTTGATAGGTTGAGAAGAAATCATAAAGAAATGAGTACTTGCTAGGTCACTTGCAGGTCTGACTTGACTTGGTCTGGGGACTGGCCCACTATGAGCTAGTCATCCAAATATGGGAAAATGGAAATCTTTCATCGTCTTAGGAAGGCAACAACTACTGCCAGGCACTCTGTGAAGACCCTTGGGGCTGATGTTAGGCCAAAGGGCACTGCTCTGAACTGATAGTGGCCTGAGGGCAACTTGAACCTGAGGTACTTTCTGTGGGAGCACCTGATGGGAATGTGAAAGTAGGCATCTTTGAGGTCCAGGGAGGCTAGCCAGTCCCCTGGCCTTAGAGAGGGAAGGATAATTCCCAGAGTTATCATCTTGAACTTCGGCTTTAAAAGATGTTTGTTCAGGTATCTTAGGTCCAGGATGGGTCGCCACTCTCCTATTTTTTGGGGGGTTAGGAAGTACCTGGAGTATAATCCTTTGCCCCAGTGTAGGGTAGGTACTCTCTCTATAGCTCTTAGAGCCAGGAGAGAAGAAACCTCTGCCTCTAGAGCCAGGGTTTCTGAGAGATTTGCAGGTGGAAAAGATCTGGCTCTCATCTTGGGAAATTTTCTGAAGCTGAGAACCAGTCCCTGGCTTACTACTTCCAGGACCCACTTGTCTGATGTAACAGACATCCAGTGTTGGACGAAGTAAGCCAGCCTGCCCCCTACTGGGATAGGAGAATCGACCCGGGCAGACCCATCAGTGTGTCTGCTTGGCAGGGGCTTTAGGCTGAGGGGTGGATGCAGGCCTGCTCACCTCCCTTCTGCCTCTCCCTCTGAAGAACCCCCTCTGTGAAAAGGAAGAAGAGGCCTGTGCTTGGTAAAAAGGCCTTTGGAAAGGCCTGCCCCTGCCCCTGGACTGCTGCCTTTGAGGAGTTGCCTGCCTTTCCTTGGCCTGAGCACTCCTGTAAGTGGTCCTGTATTCATCCATTTTCTTTATGTAATTCTTTATCTGCTCCCCAAACAGAGAATTACCCACTACAGGAAAATCCATGGCCTTAGCCTGGGTATCCTGTGAGAGGCTAGTACATCTGAGCCAAGCCATTCTCCGAAGAGCCACAGATGTAGCCATGACTCTTGATGATACATCATTGGAGTCTACAGCAGCATGAAACTGAACTTTTGATGCCTCAGTCCCATCTGCAGCCACCTACTCCAGCTCCTTGGCAAGCTGGGGGGAAGCCTGTTTAGCCAGTGCCAGTACAGTGTCCCACCTGGACTTCTGGTACCTGGCTGCATAGGCCATATAATTAGCCTGCCTGAGTCCCAAGGATGGCCATGTACTACTTCTTTGCCATGGCATCAATCTTCCTGGAGTCCTTGTCTGGTGGGTGTGATGCCAAGGGAATGCTTGCCTTATCACAGGCAGCAGCCTGTACAACCCCAACATGGCTGCATTGCTGATAAAGGAACTCCGTATCTGAGCCTGAAAGAGTATACCTCTTGTCCATTCTTCTATCCACAGGAGGTATGGAATTGGGAGACTTAAGAATTTTGTGTGTCCGTTTCCCAAAGGATTTGTGGAGGGGAATAGGCAGTCTCCTGCACTCTGGGATGTCCATCATCTCTACGTAGTCAGGCTCTTCCTGATCCTCCACTGCCTCCTCCACAGGAAGCTGGAGGGCATCAGCCACCTTTCTGTAAAACATGAAGTGTGAAGGGGACTCAGAAAGCCTAGGAGGAGAAACACCTGAAGGTCTGTCTGGGGAGATGTCCGGGTCAATAGGCACATCCAGACTTTCACCATCACCATAATCATCTTCCAACTCTCCTTCCTCCTCAAACTCCGCTTCATAAAATTCTTCCAGGGTATAATCCGAACCAAGGGAACCGACCGAACCGAGCCCCTGCCAAAAGGTGCAAAAGGTGCCAGATCAGTCAGAACCGAGCAAAGCGATTCCACAATATGAATTGCTTTGGCTATTTCATCGGCGGTCGGAGTATGAGATTCTGGATCCGAACCAGTTGATTTGTCTTTTCGTTTTCTTTTTGTTGGAACCGATTCCTTGAATCGCCTCCTTTGCTCCGAAGAAGTATCATTCTGGTCAGAGGGCACTCCTTCTGGTTCGGATGGAACCGAACAGGGCTGGCCATCCAGGTCAGTGGACTTCTCGGCCTCCTTTCCTCAGTCTACCTAATCTGTTTTCCAGGGTAGATTTGGGAAAATTTTGCAATTTGGCAGTCTGAATGAGGTGGTCAAACCCCAGACAATAAACACAGGTGGTGTGGGGATCGGCCTTAGCAAAGACCTCCCACACACACTGCAGTCTGAAACCCAGTGGGCCCGGTTTTTCTTAGGTTTCTCAGACATGGCCAATCTAACCAAACTTACCCTTTTTCGACAACCGCCAGGCAAGACTCCTATCGGTTCCTGACCGTGTCCATGATCTTGAAAAAGCGTACTAAAACATGTTTTTTAGAACCGATATGGACGTAACCACACACTAAAGTAAAGTACAAATTTTATCTGAAATGATCGGTTCAGCCGAACCAATCCACACTTTTACAAGTTCCACACAGAAAACAGAACAAAACCTATCTAGTACTCACGGTACCACAGACAGAGACTTGAACCGACTATGCGGAAACAACAATTTCGGTAGAAAAAACGACCGAAAACCGACACTTCAACCAACTTTGAACCGAGCAGCAGGAGAAATCTCCGGAGCGACTGTTTAGACGGTTGCAGTTCGAATAACAACAGGCAGAGGCTTCAACCGAGCTCGAGATAAACATTCTATGCCATGCATAGAAAAGTTAACCCTTTGTTCTCCAGGGCAGTTTAAAGGCTGGGGCTAACTGCACTTGTCAGAATACAGCAAGACTTCACGTTGTTTGAAAGGATAGCATAGAACAGATCCGTGCTTTTAACTTTCTGCATCACAAATGGGACAGGGTCTTATTCAGCCCACAGGGCAATATAACAACCATCTTTAAGAGGGAACTGATTTTAAAAAATCATGTTTCCAAAACTATCTTTTAATTTCTTCTAACATTATCTAAACTTTACAGTTCTGGGCATATGCAGTATCCCTTTTTCAATAACAACCAGTACAGCAAATAGTTAAGTTTAAACCCATACATTTTTTTAACCTTTGGACTTCTCAATTCCTGATACATATCTTGACAAAAAATCAGCATTGCCATTTACTTTTCCAGATTTGTGCATCACTTTCAGTTGAAATGGCTGTAGTACCAGGTACGAACCTGTGATTCCGGAATTTTTATCCTTAATTTGGTTAAGCCAACAGACAGAATTATGATTTGGTACAAGTATAAACTTAGCTCCTAGTAAGTAAAACTTAAGGGCCTCCATGGGCCACTTTGCCACAAGGCATGCCTTTTCAACGGTGGAGTACCTTTTTTCTCTGTCGTGCAATTTCCTACTTATGTACAGAATAGGATGTTCTTTCCCATCTACAGTATATGCTGACTTAAGACTGCACCTAGGCCTACCTCTGATGCAGCAGTCCGTAACAGAAATTGTTTCTCAAATTCTGGACTTCTTAAAACAGGGGTTGAACATAATGCAGCCTTAATGGCGTGAAAAACCTCATCACACTCTGTGGTCCATTTCATAGTATTTGGGTACCTTTTTTTTTTTTGTGTGTGAATTCAGTGAGGGGAGTAGCTAACTTGGCAAAGCTGGGAACAAATCTCTGATAATAACCAGCCAGCCCTAAAAATTACCTGTTATGTTTCTTGGTTTTGGGGACAGGGCTGTTAGCTACAGCTTCTATCTTGGAAACCTCTGGCTTGACTTCTGCATTTCCCAAAACATAGCCCAAATATCTGGTGTCCTGCATGCCCAGTGCACACTTGGTAGGATTGTCAGACCTGCCTTTCTGATCGATTGGATAACTGCTCGAAGATGTTCCAGGTGACTTTTCCAATCTGCATTGTACACCATGACATCATCCAGGTATGCAGTACAATAACCAGTGTGAGGGGATAAAATTACATCCATGCACCACTGGAATGAAGTGTGTGCGCCAAGTAAACCAAACAGCATGGTGATGAACTGAAAGACTCCTACAGGAGTGGCAAATGCAGTTCTGTCTCTGGATTCTTTAGCTAGGGGGATTTTCCAGTAATCCTTGGTGAGATCAAGGGTACTGATATACTTGGCGCTCCCCAGTCTGTCCACCAAATCATCTATTCTGGGCACAGGATAACTGGCAAATTCTGGCACCTGATTAAGTTTCCAAAATTCTGGGCAGATTCTTACATCCCCTTTGAATTTAAATGGCTGTAGTGACAGGTACCAACTTGTGAGTCTGAAATTTTTATCTTTAATTTGGTTAAGCCAACAGAGAGGATTATGATCTGTTACAAGTACAAAGTCAGCTCCTAAGAAATAAAACTTAAGGGAGTCCATGGCCCACTTTGCCACAAGGCATTCCTTTTCAATGTCAGAGTACATTTTCTCTCTATCATGTAATTTCCTACTGATATATAGAACAGGATGTTCCTTTCCATCTATATTCTGACTCAAGACTGCACCTAGGCCTACCTCTGATACATCTGGCTGTAACAAAAATTGTTTCTCAAAGTCTGGTCTTCTTAAAATGGGCTGAGCATAATGCAGTCCTGATGGCCTCTGGGGACTATTTCACATTATTTGGGTACCGTTTCTTCCTTGGTTCACTGAGGGGGGTACCTAACTTGGCAAAGTTGGGAACAAAGCTCCGACAGTAACCAGCTAGCCCTAAAAATGACCAGACATGTTTCCTTGTTTTAGGGACAGGACTATTAGCTACAGCTCTGTCTCAGAAATCTCTGGCTTTACTTCATCATTTCACAAAACAAAACCCAAACATCATGTTTCCTGCATGCCCAGTGCACATCTGGTAGGACTGATAGTCAGACCTGCCTTTCTGACAGACTGAATAACTGCTCATTAGTGTTTCAGGTGGCTTTTCCAGTTGTGAATGTACATGACACCATAATAACCAGTGCGGAGTGGCTAAAATGTTGTCCACGTACCACTGGAATTTCGTGGGCGCACCATGTAAACCAAACGGCATGGTGGCTAACTGACAGAATCCAATACAAGTGGCAAATGCAGTTTTTCTCTTGATTATTTGGCATGGGGGAATTTGCCAGTAACCCTTGGTAAGATTAAGGGTACTGATGTACTTGGCACTTCTCAATCTGTCCACCAAATCATCTATCCTGGGCATAGGATGACTGTCAAATTCTGACACTTGAGCAAGTTTCCTAAAATCAAGGCAGATTCTTCAACCCCTTCTTTTTTATTTACAGTCACCATTGGTAATGACCAAGCACATCTCAGCTCTTCTATGATATCCAATTGTTTCATTTTTTTTGTATTTCCTTAACCATGTCTACTTTTAACCACTCTAGTAATCTGTGTGTCTTTTGTCTAATAGGTCGAGCATTCCCTATCATCACTATTACGTGCTTGAACCCTTTTGCTCAGCCTGGCTCTGTGGTGAAAGTACCGTTAAATGTCTTTACCAAGTTACGAATTTCTGCTGTTTGTCCAGAGATTATGGAAACATTCACCTTTACAGCATCAGCAGTTACAGTTTGTTCCAGTCTGTCATGAGCTATATCAATATCTTCTGTGGAAGTTACTGGTAAAACTAACAAAGCAGCATTTGGTGTTTTTTCAATCCATTTCTCTAGGAGGTTAGCACAGTATATCTTGGTAGGATTTTTCCCATCCGGGTCTCAGTCTCACAGTTAACTGTGCCAGTACATCTAAGCACTTTATAAGGCCCTTGTCACTTCATCAACAGTTTATTTTCTGTAGTGGGTAACAGTAGCAATGCCTTTTCACGTGGTTCAAAAATGTTTTCTTTTACCCTATGGTCATAATACACCTTACATAGAAACATAGAATTTGACGGCAGATAAGGACCGCTTGGCCCACCCAGTCTGCCCATTTCCCTGCCTACTGGATAAGCTGCAGATCCTAGTTAACCAGCAGCCTACTTCTTCCTACCCCACCCCCCTAGAATTGCCTTATGACTGTCCCATGCATGCTTGAATTCCACCACTGTTTTTGACTCCACAACCTCCTCTGGAAGGCCGCCATGCATCCACAACCTCTCTGTGAAAAAATACTTCCTTAAATTACCTCTGAGCGCGCCCCCCATCTTCAAATTGTGCTCCTTGTTCTTAACACCTCCTTTTTGAAAGATGCTACCTCTTGGACTTTGTTGATTCCCTTGAGGTACTTGAAAGTTTCTATCATGTCCCCCTCCTCCTTTCTCGAGGCAATACATATAAGCTCCTTAGTGCCTCTCTTCATATGTCTTCGGTGCAGACCCTGCACCATTTTAGTTGCCCTCCTCTGGACAGCTTCCATCCTGTCTATGTCTTTGAAGACTGGGTCTCCAGAACTGCATGCAGTACTCCAGATGGGGTCTGACCAGCTGTCTGTACAGAGGATAATAACTTCCTGTTTTCTACTGGTGATCCTCTCCCTATGCATCCCAGTATCCCCCCAGCCCTCCTTGCTGTCCTCTCACATCGCTTGCCCACCTTTAGGTCATCTGATATGACTACCCCCAGGTCCCTTTCCATTTTTGTTGTTGTTAGTATCTCACCCCCCATTGTGTACTCTTCCCCTGGGTTTTTGTTTCCCAGGTGCATTACCTTGCACTTCTTAGCATTGAAACTAAGCTGCCATACATCTGACCATTCCTCTAACCTTGCCAAGTCCCTTTTCATCCTTTCCACCCCACCTTGTGCATCAACTCTGTTGCAGATCTTTGTGTCATCTGCAAAGAGACATACTTCTTCTTCCAGTCCCTCTGCAATGTCACTTATAAAGACATTGAAGAGGACCGGTCCTAATACTGAACCCTGCGGTACCCCACTAGTAACCCCCCTTTCTTCAGAGTGGACTCCATTTACTATTACTCTCTGTGTCCTATTCTCCAGCCAATTTTTACCCAGGCTGTCATCTTGGGACCCACTCCCAGGCTAGCTAACTTGTATATTAATCTTTTGTGGGACTGTGTCAAATGCCTTGCTAAAGTCTAGGTAGGCCATGTCCACAGCCCTCCCTAATCTACTACTTTGGTCACCCAGTCAAAGAAATCTATCAGATTTGTCTGGCATGACCTTCCTGCTGTGAATCCATGCTGCCTTGGGTCCTGTACCCTCTGGCCTCTAGATACTCGACAATTCTTTCCTTCAGAAGTGATTCCATCATTTCCCTACCACTGAGGTTAAACTAACAGGTCTGTAGTTTCCTGCTTCTGCCTTGCTCCCACTTTTGTGAAGGGAATCACATCTGCCCTCCTCCAGTCCTCGGTCTACCCCATCCTCCCATGATTTGTTAAACAGGGTAGTCAGTGGTGTCACTAATTCTACCCTAGTTCTCTTAGAATTCTGGGATGAATCCCATCAGGCCCCATTGCTGTCCACCTTCAGTTTTAAGAGTTCTTTCAGAACCTTTTCTTCAGTAAATGGCTGGTATCAACTTCTGTATCCAGAGTGTTTCTACTGTTTGTTTTAGGTACCTCCCCTCTTCCTTTGTAAATACTGAGCAAAAATATTTGTTTAGTATGTCTGCCCTTTCACAGTCATTTCTGCCCCCTTTATTAAGCCTCTCACTATCCCTCCTTGGTCTTCCTTCCGCTCCCTGATGTACCTATAAAAGGTTTATCCCCTTCTTAACTGAGTTGGCTATCTTTTCCTCGGTTTGGGCCTTTGCTGTTCTGTCCACCTTCCCAGCTTCCTTTGCTTTTAACTGATACAGTTCTTCTGTCCTGCTCCTTCTGTGATTCCTTCTTCCTGAAAGTTTTCTTTTTCTCTTGAACCTTCACTGCCACTTCCTTTGAGAGAACCATAGTGGTTTCTTACATCGTTTAGTTTTGTTTATTTGCTTCACACAAAGGCTTGTTACCTCTGTGATGGCAGTTTTATTATTCCCATTGTTCTTCCACCCTCCTTCCTGCCCATTTGCTAGTGCATTCCTTAGCACTCACCTATTTTAGCAAAAGTCAGCCCTCCTAAAGTCCAGTACCTTTGCCTTTGTATAGCTTGACCTATTGCTGTGTTTATTGTGAACCATACTGTTCGATGGTCGCTAGTTCCCAGATGGCTACCCACTTCTACATCTGTGATCCTCTCTTCATCTCCATTTGAGGGAACCAGGTCTAAGATTGCTCCCTCTCGAGTGGGCCCCAATACTAGTTGTCTAAGGCATGCCCCTTGTAGGGCATCTAGAATAACCCCATTCTTGGAAGTGGCTGATGCAACTGCACTCCAGCTAACATCTGGCATATTCGGATCGCCCTTCAGCAATATCTCCCCTTTTTCTGCCATACTAAGTATACTTTCTATCATTTCCTTGTCCATTTCCTCCCCCTGAGAAGGGGGTCTGTATACAACCCCTGTGCGGATTGTGGTGCCATTGCCAGTCTCCAAATTTACCCACAGTGCTTCTTCTCCTCCCTGTTTTCCCTTTTGTTCTGCTGATTTGGGCCTCTTCCTGATTACTGTGGGCAATTTCAACATATTTTTGCCAGTTTCTTTCTTAAACCACACATATAGGATGTAATAGAATTTTTTTGAGTAGTGCGATCTTCACATGTTTCTTTTATTACATCTAGCAGCCCTCTAAGTTGTCTACCATACAGCATTTCAAATGGTGAAAAACCTGTTGAGGTTTGTGACACTTCTCTGTAAACAAAAAGCAAGTACGGTAAGTATTGGTCCCAGTCTTTCCCTTCCCCTTTTACGAACCTTTTTAACATGCTTTCTAAAGTTTGGTTAAAACGTTAAATGAGACCATCTGTCTGAGGGTGATAAGGGGAGGTTCTTATGGCAGTGATGCCTAGTAGTCGGTACAGCTCCTTCAGTAATGCAGCACCAAAATTACTACCTTGATCAGTAGTAATCTCTTTAGGTATGCCCACCCTTCTAAAAATTTTGGCAGGCTCTGCTACCACTTTTGGGGCTGTGACAGTACACATTGAAACTGCTTCTGGGTATCAAGTAGCATAGTCACATACTACCAAAATGAACTGATTACCCTTTTTACCTTTGTCTAACGGGCCAATCACATCCACTGCAATTCTCTCAAAAGGCACATCAACCAATGGTAGGGGCACCAGGGGCATCTTGTCTTTGGTCACTGTGGCTACTTTCTGACACTCAGCACAAGAACGGCAATAGGTAGCAACATCTTCATAAATTCCAGGCCAGTAGAATCTGTACAACAATCTGGCAAGGGTGCGATCCCTCTCCAAGTGACCAGCCACAGGACTATCATGTGCTACCTGTAACAACTCTGTTCTATACTTTTGTGGTATAACCAATTGCTTTATCTCCTTCCTGTGACTGAGGTTTAACTCAGACTCTGAACAGTAGCCCATTACATTTTTGAAACACTGGTTCACCCTGTTTTTTGTTTCACCCCCAGCTGCTTAAAATAACCTTGGAGAGAAACATTGTTAGTTTGTTCAGAAACAAAATCACAATCAGTTATCAGTTTGATTCCAGCATTTTCATATATTAACCCCCTATGCTGTCTTGACACTGAACAACTGCCTCACAGAAATCCGAGACTGGATGAATTCCAGCGGTTTAAAGTTGAATCCAGGAAAGACTGAGGTTTTGGTTGTGGACCCGGGTCATAGGGTAGAGGGACTGAGGACTGGGCTTCCTTCCGGTTTAGTCCTGGGGAAGGACCAGATTTTCACCTCTGAACGAGTGCGTAACCTGGGAGTGGAGCTTGACGTTGGTCTGACTCTTCGACATCAGGTGTCGGCAGTCGTCAAGCTGGCCTTTTTCCATCTTAGGAACATTGCCAGGATTAGGCACCTTGTTCCACCAAGTGATCTGCCGGTTTTGGTCCATGCCTTTGTTACATCGCGCCTTGATTACTGCAACTCCCTTTATCTAGGGTTTCCTGGGGTTGATATCTGCTACTTGCAGCTGGTGCAGAACGCAGCAGCACGTTTGTTGACTGGGGAATCTAGAAGATCTCACATCACCCCGGTGCTGCATGCTCTGCACTGGCTGCCAATACAGTGGTGGATCACCTTTAAGGTAGGTCTTTTGACCTACAAAGCCCTACACGGTTTGGGTCCCGATTACTTGAAAGAGCTCCTGTGCCTTACACCCCCGCGACAGATCCGCCAGCTAACAAGGGTTGCTGGAGATTCCGAGGTTAACTTAAAGTCATCTGCTGCTGTGCCTTTGGATTGCTGGCACCTACCTCTGGAATTCTCTGCCCCGTCAGCTCCGGGAGTGCAGGACGGTGGGGAGTTTTAAGCAGGCACTAAAGACTTTTTTATGGGGAAAGGCATTTCCTGTTTTGTCCTGATTTTATATTACATGTATCTGAATATATGTTATGTTTTGTATTAATACTGTACAGCGCTTTGAAACCCTGAAAGGCGCTTAATTAAATAAATGTTATTATTATTATTACTATGTCCATCAGTCTTTTGTTGCCACTGATTTTTCAGGCATCTTCTTTCTTTCATTGACTTCTGGATCTTGGAGCTGGGCTCAAACAAGTCCGAATCAAAATCACAGAAAGGAATAGAGTCCTCGGCATCTAACATTTTCTTTGCCTATGCTCTAGTAATCACAGCTGCTGACTGACACAGCAGGATTTACTCTCTCTGTGATTAACTTCATAAATCCCAAAAAGTCATGTCCAATAATTACAGGTACAGGTAACTTAGGTACTACCCCCACTTTCATCTGCTGCAATGCCCCATTAATATTCAGAGTCACTTGGGTGGTAGGATAGTATCAAGTGTCCCCATGAAAGCAGATGATACCAGTACCTGGTCCTTCTGCACAGTGCTTTCCCAGCATTTCAACATGCACTATGGTCTGTCTGTTTCTCCAATCAGTAAGTCCCTTCACAGTCTTATCTCCAACCTTGACATCAGTTAAACATTTGCCTCAATTTGTTATGGCCAAATCTGCTCCAGTGTTACCCTCCTTATTTTTATGGCAGCTTCTTGCAATACATCCTGGCTTAGTTATAGCAAGTAAAGTCTTTGGGGTGCAGATTTGTTACCCCCACCAGAGTTCTTATCTGACCTGGAGTTAAATCAGACAAAAGAGGTTCTTACCAGTCTTTGGCCGTTACTTCGCTGCTGCGTGGTCTGTCTGGCCATCTGATAGTCCTTGGCCAAAGAAATACAGGTTACTCATCTGTAACAGGAGTTCTAGGAGTGGTATATTATGTTCATCCACACTTACTGGCAGATTCCTTGCCGCTTTAAACCTGTCGGAAGGTCTTCAAGCTGACTCCTCCCACCCACCCGGGTGGTAAAACTCTCAGCTCTGCCCCATGACGCCAGACCTAGCCCGCTGGAAGCCAGGTTGCGCGTCAAAGCTGGGGAGGTCGGGTGGGTTGTGTGGATGAACAACATATACCATTCCTAGAACTCCTGTTACAGGTGAGTAACCTGTATTTATAGGGATGTGGATATGTTGTTCAATCCACACTTACTGGCAGACTCCTAGCAGTTCTCCGGGAGGAGGGAGGCAAGGCGCGCACTCCCTACTTGGGAAATAAGGACTGGAGAACCGAGGTCCCAAAACCAGCATCCCGGCGTGACTCAAGGTCAATGTGGTAGTGGGTAATGAAGGTGTGTGCTGACTTCCAGGTAGCAGCCCTGCAGATTTCCTGGATAGGGACGTCCCTGGAAGCAGCCACTGAAGCAGCGGTATGGCGGGTAGAATGAGCTCTTATCCCTCTGGGAGGCTCCATGCCCGCCAACCTATAGCAGAGATCTATGCAGGAGGTGACCCACCTGCCTATCATCCGCTTGGCTGCAGGTCTGCCAGGTGCGGCTTCAGTGTAGGTGAGAAACAGCTGGCGAACCTCTCCCCGAACTTCAGCCGTCCGCTCCTTATAATAAGAGAGCGCTCTTCTAGGGTCCAAAGTATGGAGCCTATATATGGCCTCCGAGGTGTGACTGGGGTAGAACACGGGCAGAGTCAACACCTGGTTAAGGTGAAACTCCGACACCATCTTCGGAAGGAATTTCAGGTGGGGGTGCAGGACAACCTTGTCCCGGTGGAAGACCAGATAAGGAGACTCGATGGAAAGCACCTGGAGCTCTCCCATCCTTCTGGCTGACATAATAGCCACCAAGAAGGCGGTCTTCCACGACTGGTGGGAGATACTGCACCTGTGCATCGGTTCGAATGGCTTGCCCATGAGCTTAGCCAATACCAGCAGTAGATCACACGGAGGTGGAGGTTCTCGTACCGGAGGGGATATGTGATCAAGACCTTTGAAAAAGCCCCCGACCACCTTTTCCTGCGCCACCGACTGCTTTCCGGCCCGCACCCGATAAGCAGAGATGGCTGCCAGGTGCACCTTAAGGGTCGTTGACCAAAGCCCTAGCTGAGAAAGGAACCATAGGTAGTCCAGAATGCTAGCCAAGGAACAGGAGGAAGGGTCCGACCCCTTATCCTGACACCAAATGGAGAATCTCTTCCATTTGAAGGAATAGCATTTTCTGGTTGACTCCTTACGGGATGCTTCAACAACGTTGAAGACCTCGTCGGAAAGACCCAAGGCCTGGAACTCTAGCCGCTCAGGAACCAGGCCGTCAGGTGCAGGGATTGAAGGTCCGGGTGGAGTACCTTCCCCTGGTTGACTGAGATCAAGTCCAGGCAGGCTGGAAGCCATCTCGGGAGCCTGGAGCTGAGGCTGAGGAGATCTGGATACCAGAACTGGTGGGGCCAGTCTGGGGCTACCAGAATCACCTGCGCCTTGTCCCTCCTCGCCTTGAGAAGCACCTTGTGGATCAAGGGAAATGGGGGAAAGGCACAGAAGAGGCCCGGGGTCCACGGCCTCAAAAAGGCATCCCCCTGCAGCGAGCCCTGATGAGGGGGGGCGGACATGAAACAGCCTCAGCCTCGCATTCTCCCTGGAGGCAAACAGGTCTACCTGAGGTGTGCCTCAGTGGGAGAACAGATCGTGTACTACTTCCGTTAAGAGAGACCACTTGTGAGATGCAGCACCTATCCGGCTTAGGGCATCGGCCAGAGTGTTGGAGGCTCCCGCCACGACTGGCTAGGAGATCTGCCTCCAGTCTGCCCACGAGAGACCAAGTGCGGAGAGCTTCCTTGCACAGAGAAAAGGAGCGCGTCCCACCCTGGCGGTTTAGGTAGTACATGGTTGTGATGTCGTCCATCTGGACCTGGACCACTTGACCCCATACAAATGGAGCGAAGGTGGTGAGGGCTAGTCAGACCGCTCGAAGCTCCAGCAGGTTGATGTGGCATCGAGACTCCTGAGGGGACCAGAGGCCGTGCGCTCTGAGCTCCCCCAGATGGGCACCCCAACCCGTCAGAGAGGCGTCGGTCGGTAAAGTGACCATCGGCTCTGGGCGGACAAACAGGATACCCTCCTGCAGATGAGCCAGAACGGTCCACCACTGGAGAGTGTTCCCCATCTCCTGGGTCACTATCATTGGCTGGCCCAGAGGACTGGAGCGCAGTGGCCATTGGCGGGCCAGTCCCCACTGCAGGGGACGCATGTGCCAGCAGGCCCAACGGACCATGCTGGTGCAGGCCACCATGAGGCCCAGGAGGCACAGGAAGTCCCGGGCAGGGCGCAACTGCCCAACCAGAAATGACTGGGCAAGGAGGAAAGAAACCTCGGCCCTGTCCGCGGAGCCGCACTTTGGCTCAAGAGAGTCAAGCGCTCACCCCGATGAACTGAATCACCTGTGTTGGCACGAGTTCTGATTGGCCTTGTTGATGAGGAGGCCAATCTGAGAGCAGACCTGGAGGCCAGATCCCTGGACCTTCCACCTCCGGCTTGGAGAGGCTGCAATCAGTCAGTCGCCCAGGTAAGGGTACACCCGATCCTTCGCGCCGCAGGGAATGCTGTCACTGCTATGCATTTGGTGAAGACCCCTGGGAGCTGGAGAGAGGCCAAAGGCATGGCCCGAACTCGAAGGGATCCTTCCGCCTGAAGCGGAGGAATTGCTGGTGGGACGGACGGATTGGGATGTGAAAGAATGCGTCCTGAAGGTCCAGAGAGCAGAATCACACGCCTCGTTCCAAGGATGGCATGATCTGAGCCAGAGTGACCATCCTGAAGGTTCGAGACCTTAGAAACTTGTTCAGGTCGTGTAGGTCTAGACTGGGGCGCCAGCCCCCCGTCTGTTTTGGGACCAGGAAGTACATGGACACAAACCCTGGGTCTGATGGAGGATCCGCCACCTCCCTGATCACCTCATTCTGGAGGAGTAGGGCAATGTTGGCTCGATAGGGTGGGTACTGCTCGAATTCCAGAGGCAGACCCTTTCCTACCACTTCCAGCACCCGGCGGTCCGTGGTAATATCAGACCAGGCAGAAAGGAAGTGGCGGAGCTGTCCCCGGAACCCGGGGAGGAGTGACGAGATTGGGGCGACACCCCTCAACCTGTCACTGGGCAGGCTTGGAGGAAGAACCAGCCGAGGAGCCTCCTGGACCTTTTCCTCCCAGCTTCCTGTTGGAGGAAGCAGCAGGCATGGGTTTGGGGTGCCAAGTGTGAGCCTGCTGTCCCTGATGCTGGTGTTGCTGGGCCGGACATGCCACAGGGGCTGAAGGACGAAAGGGCTTACACTGCTGCTGGCAGCCTTTGTCCTTCTGGGCAGACAAGACAGAGTCCAAGGTGGCACTGGACTTCTCGATCCACTGAAGATGCCCCTCAACCCCGGGACCGAACAAGTCGGTACCCAGGAAGGGAATGCCTGCCAGCTTGTGCTGGGTATCTGCCATGAAGGTGGAGATTCAAAGCCAAGCTCTGCAGCGCATGGCCACTGCGGCCGCTACTGACCGGGCACATGAGCCAGCAATGTCCAGGGAAGTCTGGAGCTGCTGTTTGGCCACCGCCCTTCCCTAATCCTGCACCTGCTTGACCGTAGTTTGGAGGTCAGCCGAGAGATGAGGAATCACCTCATCCAGGGAGACCAAAAGGGCGTGTGAAAAGTGTGCCATCAGGACGGCCGAATTGGCCTGACGAAGGCCTAGGGAGGAAGCAGCATGAACTTTCCACCCGGAGTTGTCCAACTTCTTGGACTCCTTGTCGGGAGGCTTGTCCACATCCTGAGCGTTCCCGGAACGCCAGAAAACGCTGTCGGCCACGAGCCCCTCCGCAGAGGGGTGCTCCAAGAAACCGGAGAGTGAACTGGTGGGAACAGCATACTTCCGAGCCATCCTGGCCGAAGGTGCTGGACAAGAAGCTGGCCGCTGCCACAGCTCCAGGGCCAGGCCAACAATGGCTTCGGCCACCGGGAAGGCCTCTGTGGGGGAATCCCCTCTCGGGTCCAGTATGTCTGCTAGGGGATACTTGGCCCGTTTTGAAACTGGTTCAAGCTTCATCCCAGTGGACACTGAGATGAGCCGAAGCATTCCCAGAAATGAGGATGGGCTCTCATCCACTGACTGACCCACAGTGGACTCCAAGTCAAGCGGCCTGGAGAACAAGGAGGAGTCGTCATCGGACTCCGAGGAGTCTGCGAACAGCTGCCGAGCGCCTGAGCCACACCTCCACCTGCCGAGGTCGATCGGGAGTGAGGGTGACCAACAACCTATGGGGCAAACCCTGACCCAACCGAGAATCCTTGGTCAGGGACCCAGTCTTTGGTTGTGGAGGCGGAGGTTCCACCACAATGGGTGGCGCAGCTGGTTTCGGCCGAATAACCGGTGCCGGCTTCAGCTCCTCGACCACTACGAGGGGTTGTTTCGGCCGCTCCAGTGACAGCCACTTAATGGCGGGGAAAGGCGGAGTCAGGCTTCTGATTCAAAAAGGACTGCTGCCACATTAGATCCTTGTAAGCGCCGCGCTAATTGCACCGGAGCCTATCCTCCAAGAAGGACGAGACACGAGGATGAGCAGCGCCTACCGCTTCCACAGTGCTGGACTAACCGCCAATGTCGGCAGGATCGGCTGGACCGGAAGCAGTCCGAGACCGAGACTGAGACCTTCGGTGTTTCCGAGAGTGGGTCTGAGAGGGGGCGGGAGAAACCCGCTCCTCCCTTGGTTCAGGGACCTTAACCGGGGCCTCTGACACAGGAGGCACAGGCAAGTCCTCGGTTTCCACCGGGGGAACCAGTGAAGAAGGGTTGTCGGCTTTTCCGGTCGACAGCCCGTCCGACGGGTCGAGAAAAATCTCGACTGCGTCAATGGGTGCTTTGGCCGGCTGACCTGATGGGGACACCATTGAAATGATGGCCTTTGCAGCAACATCGACGAAAGTCAGTGTAGACTATCCGAGGAAGGGGACCTCTCCCACTCCCACGAACGTCGACGGTGGGTTCTTACCTTTGGGGTCCTTCTTTTTGGACCAAGAGGAATGTCCCGAAGGCCCTTCTCTCTTGGTGGAGAGGGACTGGCAAAGCTCCTTGAAAGAAGCTGTGTAGCACGATTCCAAGGACAGCGGGATAAATGCTGTGTCCGAGGATGATGATGATGTGGCCTGGGCCACCTCCTCCTTGAGGGCGATCATCTGCTCCAGCTGTTCAGCCAAGCCCGCAACCGCGGACACCGCCCAATGGGCCTCCTTCGACTTAACCGGAGGATAACATTTCTCGGGTTGCCCCAACCGTAATCAGGCAGTGCGGTCCTCCAAGACCGAAGCCGAAAAGGATTTGCACAACTCACAAGCCTGTGAGTCATGCGGCCAGTCCAAGGTGAGCAAACGCGACGTGGAAATGTGCGGATCGGTTCGGGACATCTTGTGCCCACACCGGCAACGACGAACTGGGAGTCGCATTTGTCCATCACAGCCACGAGGGAAGATAAAGACCGAAGTCTTGTAAATTTTAAAATAAGTTTCAGATTAACAGAAGAGTTTGGATCCAGGCCTAAAACGCAGAGCGCAAAGGAGGGAACCTGAGCTTCCAAGCGGTAAGGAAGATCTGGCGTCATGCGGCGGAGCCGAGAGTTTTACCACCCAGGTGAGTGGGAGGAGCCAGCCTGAAGACCTTCTGGCAAGACTGAAAAGAGCAAGGAACCAGCCAGTAAGTGTGGATTAAACAACATATCCACGTCCCTAGAAATGGCCCTTCTCCACTTTTCGGTCAGTGTTTTTTTACCCAAAGCTGCACATCTGTAGGAAGGATGTTGATGAATTGCTCCACTGCAATTATGTTGATGATTTGTGGGACTGTTGTGCGCTCTGGCTGGAGCCATTTAATGAGGAGTTCTCTCAGTCAGATGAATGCTTCTTGAGGACTGTCTACAGAGTTGTACGTCTGGGACCGGAATATCTGCCTGTAGGTCTTTCCTGAGATGCCATATTTTTCAGAATTTCTCTTTTCACAAGGTCACAGTTTTCTGACTGTGTAGTGTCCGTATTGCTGTAAGCAAGTTGGGCTTTACCCGTCAGGTAAGATACCAGCCTGAATGTCCACTGCTGGTTTGGCCACTGGCAGGCTGTGGTAACCCTTTTAAAAGTTGTCAGATATGCTTCAATATCATCCGAAGGACGCAACTTTGTAAGTTTAATGTCTTTTAAGTTGTGTTTTTTATTTATTTATTTTTATTAGTAGTTTTCATGCACACATGCATCAGGTAGACATTGTACAGTATACAGTGCAATCTTGAAATACAATTATTTAGACATTATATGGGTTAACAGCCGGAGTCACTGGAGTCTTTAAACGTTATGGTGACTTCACCCAAAACTCCAGACCCTGGATTGAATAAAAAATGCTTCAAAGACATCCAAGGAACAAAAGCTAGATCTACCCCTGAGTAGTAGAGTACCCAACCCTGCCATTTAAGTCTAAAATTCTGCCGTAAGGCTTTCTATCGGGTAGATTACCAGCATAATGGATCTCCAATCCTGAATGGAAGGGATTTGTGGAGACATCCATTTTCTGGTAATGGCCTTCTTGGCTGCTATAAGCAGGGCCCTGAGTTTTCCACGATTCCGCGGGTGCGGCAAACTGTGGAAATAGCCACGGAATTTGCCATCACCCATGGAATTCACGGCCACCCACAGAACAAACATGCCCCCTCTCAATTGTTAGTATGCCACGCTGGGAGCCCACCCCAGCGTGGCAAAAGCTTCATTTGCCGATGGGGGTTCCCAATCCCCCGTCGGTTTCACTGCCCCCCCCCCAAAGAATGTTTCTATGCCACACTGGGAGCCCACCCCAGCATGGCAAAAGCTTCCTTTGCCGGCCAGGGTACCCAATCCCCATCGACTGCTATCCCCTCCCCAAGTTGCCTGGTGCCATGCTGAGGCCCACCTCAACATGTGGCGCTTCCTTTGCGATGGGGTGCCCAATCCCCTGTCGGTTTGCTGGCCCCCTCAAATGTATCCTGTGCTGCTGGGAGCCCACCCCAGCATGGCAAAACTTCCTTTGCTGACGGGGTGCCCAATCCCCGTCAGCTTCACCGGCGTCATCCCCAAGCTACCTGGTGCCATGCTGGGAGCCCACCCAGCGTGGCAAAAAGTCCCTCCTTGTGTGGGAATCCAAAAAAACAAACAAACCTGAAACAAAAAACCTTCCATCGCTGCTTCTTTTGCCCCTCCCAACCCGCACCCACCCTCTGCGTACCCACCTCCCCACACCCCCACCTCAACCCATACTTACCTCCGGAGCCCAAGCGCGATGATCTTCTGTGGACCAGGAACACGTCTGCACTCTTCAAAGCCGGCCGCGAACTGAAGAAATGCCGGTAAGCTGTATAATGGACTAAATGGATTTTTTTCAACTTTAGTGCATATCTCAGCCATTTCTGGGAATTTTTTCACCAAATTTTCAACATGGGGTTTTTGGGGCCCCACCTCATGAACTGTGACACTGTTATTTCATTAATCTGTCCCAAAAGGTGGTTTCGCAGTCACTGCACGGAACCACCTTTCCGGAATGATTAACGAAATGACAGTGTCACAGTTCATGAGGTAGGCTCTTAAAAACCCTATGTTGAAAATTTTGTGAAAATATTCCCCAAAATGACTGTTTTACGAGCATGCGTTGCGCAGTTCCTACGCACGCTCGTAACTTCCAGCACTTTCAATATTTTCACTCCAGATTTTCAGTATTGCCATTTTACCACACCTCCTTATGAACAGTACAACTGTCATTTTTCACATCTCACACGAAATGTGTTTTCGCACATGTAGCGCACAATGGCGCGGTCGGTGTGTGAAATCAATGTTCCGGACAGATTAATAAAATCACAGTGATACTGTTCATGAGCAGAGGTCTTAAACTGGCTATGTTGAAAATTTGGTGACAACGCCTATAAAATGACACAATATTCTGAGGCGTGCATTGTGTCAGATCGGCAAAAAAAAACAAAAAGGAAAACATTAAGGGTAAAAATGTGCCGCAGAATTGCCGCAGAAATTGGTGTTGTGCCTCAGAAGTTCTGCGGCAAATGAGAACCCTGCCGCAGAACTTTGCTCCGATGTGCTGCAGAAAATTCGGGGCCCTGGCTATAAGGAATACAGGCAGCAGTTTTCTGGTCCACTGGGGAGAACAGTCTGGATATACCGAGAGCAGTACAATTTCCCCTGTTAATTCTACTGGGTCCCCTAAACAGGTAGACAGCTCCAACTGAAGATCACACCAAAAAGGCATGAGGAGGGGGAAGTGCCATAAGACATGACCCAAATCTGCTAGACAACATCCACATTGCCTCCAGCAATGACCATATGTGGCCGGGAGGAATTTAGGTAGGATCGCCGGAGCTCGAAAATACCTGGTTTGAATCTTCCAGGAGAACTCCCGCCAAAAAGAGGAGGAGCTCACCCTAACAGCCGGCAAAGTCGCAGCCATCCAATCTACAAATTGAACCTCAGAAGTGAGATCCTCATTACATTTATCTAAAATTGACTTTGTCGAGTCTCCCAATAAGTCTCTCAACACCCTATATATGTTTCCTATAAGGTGACTACTCTGATTCCCCCTGATAGAGTCAATGAAAATTTTTAATAAAGGTGGGGTTGGGGTAAGGAGTTTAGCGATTAATGTCTGATGACGAAGTATATAATTCCTCACTTGGAGGTATCTAAAAAAGTCTGTGCCTCGAAGTCCATATTGGATTTTGAGCTTATCAAAGGGTAGAACACCCCCCCCCCATCCAGAAACTGGAACAAATGTGATAGTCCTGATTTACGCCACTGGGAAAAGGCAAGATTCATGTGTGAAGGTTGAAAAAGGTTGTCTTTGGAAATTATTTTACGATAATCATATATTGGGTTTTATTTCTGGTTTATTTCTTAATCTGTACCATACCTGGAGAGTACCGCACGTGATCTGTGTGAAATGTCTCAGAGCGGGTGTACTGTCGATTGAGGAAAAAAGAAGAACGGATATGTCATACATATAATTTAAAATAAACTCCAGGGATTTCCAAGGTGCCAAGAAGCTGTCAGTTAGCCAACAGATAAGAGTACGAAGGAAAGCTGCTTGAGCATAGAGTTTAAGATTAGGTAGATTTGCTCTTCCTTGGGCCGCAGATAATTGGAGGATGGAAAGGCGAACCCTCAGGCGTTGTTTGAACCATATAAATTTAGAAAGTAATTTATCCCAGGACTTAAAGTAAAAAGATGAGGGGAAGTAAGGAATGTTTTGGAAGAGGTATAAGATCCAAGGGAGGACATTCATATGAATAGTTTCAATCCATTGAAAAAATGACAATGATAAGGATGACCATTTCTCTAGGTCTTTTTGTATTGTAATGGTAAGTGGCTCATAATTAACCAACTCCGTTACCTCCTGATTCAGTGGAATATATCTTCCTAAATATTTTATCTTTGTGGATCTCCATCTCAAGGGGAGAAGGTCACGAAGACTGTTAGTTGGGGAAAAACTGGAAAGAAGGGCTTCCGATTTTGTAACATTTAATTTAAATCCTGCTAAGGCTTCATATTTCTGGAGGATTTTCCAGACCGCAGGGACAGAAGTGTCCAGTGAGAGAAGGGTTAAAAGGACATCATCAGCAAACGTGCTGACTTTATATTGTTGTTGTCCTAGAGGGATGCCTTCCACCTCGGAGGAGATTCTTAGAGCGATCCCTAACGGTTCCACATAAAGAGTAAATAAAAGGGGAATGGGGGCAACCCTGCCGAGTGCCCTGGGATAGAATAAAGGGAAGGGGGAAATATTCCTCCATTGACTCTCACATATGCCTGAGACGTGCATAAAGGCCCCTCAGCCATTTCAGAATGACTCTGGGAAGTGGAGCCTCGACAGGGTGTCCCACAAAAATTGCCAGGACACCCTGTCGAAAGCCTTTTCTGCATCCAAGGTAATGACCGCAGCAGGGATCCACCGATCCCGAATGTATTCCGCAAGTGTTAGTGTTTGACGTATATTGTCTGTAGTGTTTCGATTTTTAATAAAACCAGATTGGTCGTGGTGAATTAGGCAGGGTAGGATCCTCTCCAATCGTGAAGTCCATATGGCCATAAAAAGTTTGTAATCAGTGTTGAGGATTGAGATCAGTCGGTAAGAAGAGGATTTAGTGGGGTCTGATTTTAGTATGGTAGCTAGTGTGGCATATGCCCAGGAAGGGGAAGGGGGAGGGAGACCCCTCAGCAACCTCTCTAAAGGTAGAGAGTAACTTGGAAGAAATCTCATTCACAAACAGCTTGTACCATCCGGACGGAAATCCGTCAAGTCCTGGGCAGCGGTGGGAAGAGAGTGATTTAATACCATGAGAAATTTCATCGGGTGTGATAGGGGATTCCAATAGGTCCCTTTGTGCTGTGCTGTGCTGTGGTGAGACAGGGGAGTGGGAGATTTCTCAAGAAAGACAGTCTCTCCTCAGAGGTAGACAGATCATCTTTCTGATATAGGTGTTGATAGAAGGTAACAAAAGAGTGGAGAATATCCACTTCTCTATGTGATATTTTCCCAGTAATTGGGTCTTTAATCTTTAGGACAGTTGTGGAAGCCTTCTGCCCACGAAGGCAGTGGGCCAGTCTACAAGCACCTCGGGGTCCTCCCTCAAATCTAGCCTGTTTTAAATAAAGAAGGGCCTGCTGGATTTTGATATCCATTTATTTGTGTATTTCCACCTTTGTTTCACGTATCTTTTGTTGGACCTCTCGGTCCCCTTCAGTATATAGTAGGTAGTAAGGGCCAGATATTCAAAAGGGTTGCGCCATGCGCAATAGGGTTGCACCTGCGCAAGTCCGAACTTGCTCCATTCTGCGATATTCAGCAGGAGGCAGTTGCACCACAGAAAACATGCTGAGCAACAGTGCAATGCAAATGAATGCATGCTGAACTGGAGGGGGAGGAACCATGCATAAACTGCACAGCCCGATATTCAGCCGGGCTGCGAGAGTTACTCAGGCGCAACCCCAACCTGCGCCTGCACAACTTTGAGCCAAAAAAAAAGGATCAATTTGAGGGCCACCCACAGGTGAGCTGCTGCATTGCAGGGCGCAACACAGCAGCTGCCACCTGTGGCTGGCCCTCAACCCACTCTCTCATACCTCTCAACCTTTTGTCCCCCAAATGTGGAACAATGCCTCTCAAAATGTGGAAAGAATGGGCAAAATGTGGAACACTTAATCAAATCTTTACATTAGAAGCTCACAACACTGTGAAAATGTTTGCATTTATGTTCAGAAAGTCTGCTATTAATTAAAATTATATACTTTGCATCATTTACTATGGAGTTTTGCTTTAAATGTTAACACTGAATGTGGGACAAGTCCTCACAATGTGGAACAGCGACTTTTGTGAAGTAAAATGAGGAGCGTTCCTCGTAGTAATGGTACAGTTAGAGGTATGTCTCTGTGCCCTCACCAGCCCTCCCGATCACGGCAAGCAATGCCCCCACCCAAACACATCCCTGGTGGTCCAGTGGACCGATAAGTCTGACTGCTGGCTGGAGTATCAAACACACCCCCCACCTCCCAATCATATCCCTGGTGGTCCAGTGGACCGAAAATCCCGATCGCGGGATGTAGTTGGAACCCCAAACACATCCCTGGTGACCTAGTGTCCCCCACCCCACCACAAAGCCCCACCACCCGCTCCCCGCGGCGGTGGCGGCAGCATCCACCGCCTGCGGCCCGCGCCCTGTACTGCGGTAAGACTCTGCATGATAATTGCACAGCAAGAGCCAATGGGCGTGCAGCCATCCCCATACCAGACAATCAAACTGGCATGCAAATGGGGCCATAATCAGATGCAAATGACCCCCCTGCTTGCATGAATTATAGCCCCATTTGCATGTCACCTTTGAATATCGGAGTTTTGCGCACGGCGCAATGGTACTTGCGCCACCGCAATTTGAATGCTCCACTTTGTCAACTTCCGGTGGCACAAGTTCCACTGCGCCATGCACAGTGGCTGTGGCTGGGGGTTGATATTCAAAGGAGTTGCTCAATAGCGCAACTCCTTTGAATATCGCCCTGGACACACCCCTGCGCAACTATTTTGCGCAGCACAAGGGCTTGCGCCTATGAATGGCGCAGTTTGAATATCCAGCCCTAGGTGCCTAGGTGTTCCAAAAGGGTATTATATTTAGTTTCTAGCTCCCGCCTTCTTTTTGAGGCATATTTAATGGTCTCCCCTGTGAGTGCTGCCTTTAAGGCATCCCAAACCAGGGCCTCCAAAATCTCTGGAGA
This sequence comes from Neoceratodus forsteri, assembly GCA_016271365.2. Taxonomy (NCBI): domain Eukaryota; kingdom Metazoa; phylum Chordata; order Ceratodontiformes; family Ceratodontidae; genus Neoceratodus; species Neoceratodus forsteri. Next base: position 488,861,895 of record CM057449.1, read on the forward strand.
GTCGTTTTCATGAAAAAAATAAAAGGGGGGCATGCGCTTTTTGATATATTCCACATATTTTGTGTCTTTCAGCAGAATCAAATTAAAATGTCACAGTGTTTGTTTTTTCTTCCTACCTAAATTCAGGCTGAGAATGAGGGGATGATGATCAGAAAGAATCACAGGGTTTATTGTGATGTCCTGCACCTGGCCTAGATGTTCACAGGTTACCAAAAAGTAATCTAATCCGGAATAAGTGTGATGCCTATTCGGAAAAAAAAGTAAAACCCAGATCTGAAGGAAATAGACAGCCCCACACATCTATTGTGCCCAAGTGATCCACTGTATTTTTTAAATACTTAGCTGTGCCTGACTGACGCCTGTGGTGAGGGTTGGAGTTATCCACATGTACAGGCATAGTGATATTTAGATCCCCTCCTAAAATAAGCTGTCCCCGGAGGAGGTCCATTACCCGTGCCATTAAATTTTGAACTACAGAGGGTTTTGACATGGGTGGTAATAATGCACTCACCAGGGTCACCTCTTGGGAATACAATCTGCCCTGTAAAATGGCAAATCAGCCTTTACTGTCCATATGGGACTGGGTGACTTCTAGTGGTGTGGAAGCAGGGACCAGGATAGCCACCCCCCTACGGCGACAACTAGGATGGGAGGAGGCATAAACTTTATATCTCCCTCCCCAGCACAGTATTTTATGTTCTTTATCTGAAAGATGCATTTCTTGAATTATATAGGTCAGCCTTTTATTTTTTAATATATTGTATAAAGCGTGAGCTTTTTATGGGGTTGTGTAGGCCATTAATGTTCTGGGAAAAGATTTTTACTTGTAAGATAGCCATTACTCATTGGGTATTCTTTGTCGTTTTATCTGCCCCACAGGAGACTAGTCCTGCCAGTCAAGTGGATCACTCTCCCAGAGGACCAGAACAACATGAAGAAGAGCCGCCAGTGTGTCTCTGACCTGTTCCAGCACCAATAAAGATTCTTTATATAATGTATTTGTTGTGCATGTGTGTTTTTTAACATGGCCCCTTTAGTTGTGTGGCCTAAAATGAAGCCTAAGAACAAATCCCTATTTAGGGATAGAGGCTTAGTAAACAGTAAAAACTTAGCTATTTTAACTACATAGCCAGAAAAACAAGGGATAGTCACCTCATCCCTAGGAGTTCCTCTTAACTTAGAGGAATTAGAACTGGGTAAAACATTAACAATGAAACAGCCCAGTTCCGGCTGCATAGAGAACCTTTTAACATAATTAACAATGTACAAAGTGACCTCCATTATGGAGGTGGGAGTAATCAACCACCTCGGGATGGCTTCAAAGAGGGGGTCCCGTGTGGGGGGGTCCCCTGAAACAAAGGGCTATAGCTACTGTCTGAGCTGTCAATGCCCTTAGGGGGAATGGGACTCTTCTCAAATGAGGAAATATCACCCATATAAAGAAAAGTAGATATGGAAGCATCCGAGGAAGGTCTTGGTCAAAGTCTCTCCTTGACGGATTTGTTAAAAGTTCAGTACCCAAAATTAGTCTGAAATAGTGCTGGAGGAAAGCTATGGGGGGAAAAGGAAGGGAAAAAAGGTAATCTGGGAAGGGGAAAAAAGGGAGGGAGGGAGGGGACTCCCCAGAAGAATGCAGGAGGGAGTCCCAATTCTGGCGAACTGCCGCCAGTTGTTCAGATGGGCATGGTGTTATTTTATGCCTCAAAAATTTCATTCACAGTTCTTATTCCCTTTACCCAAACTGTAGACATAGCAGAATACATTTATGTTCCATATCTCTCCCTAAATAGCTAACCCCCACAATGCTCTGAGCAGTTACAGAATAATGTGTAATATTATTATTCAGCACAAGTAGTGTAAACCAATACTTAGCGTTTAAAACTGGATAAGTAAGAGGAGAGGGAGGAAAGAGGGATACTGTGAGTTTTAAAAATATGCTCAAAATAATAGTTCAAGCTGCAGTCTTCAGGGAAGGGGGGTAAAGGGGGGATGATGTCCACTAGTGCTGCCCTCTAACCAATACAGGTTTATCACCCTAATGTTCTGTAAAAGTTCCTTTTAAGCTGGCAGGGGTAATCTGGTTAGCTAATTGCCAGCTCTAGCTCAGCGGTTAGTCCCTCCAGCAGTTTCTGCCACAGATTCGCCTTGGGGTTGTAAAAAGCTGCTCATCGAGGAGGACCCCTCTATCTTGGGAGAAGAAAGGAGTGCATTTCAGCCCTTTAGATGTGTGCTTGCCACTCTGTGTATCGACTCTCAATGGAATCAAAGGTGGGGGAGGTCTATCCCAGGCAGGGGGGAGTGGGACAGTGAGGGCACGGAGGGAAGGGCTACCGACACCCAAACCACAGATCGATCGGGAAGTAGTGGCGGAGAGACTATAGGCCGAATTTGAGAGGTTCCTGGCCTGGCTTAAAACCCACCATTGGGATGCCTCAGTGTGCTTTGGAGAACGGATTTTATATGAAGCCTCTTTTTTTAAGAGCTGTGATTTCCCCTTCTGCTCCTTTTTACTTGGCAGGTAACAGAGCCGAATTCGGGGATCCTATAATGGTCTGTGGGTATGGGGTGCTGGCCACTCCATGTTCCCATCAGCCATTTCACCATCCCTGGAGTCCCCCTGTCAAGAAAACCCCTACCTGTTAGAGTCCTTAACAGAGTTAGTTGAGCGAGTAAGTTCACCAGCATACAGGATTTCATTCTGAGGTTGGCACCTTCCGATATGGTTGAATGGCTTTAATTACGGTTGCCAGGGATTGTTCCTCCATCAAGGCTGATGTCTCTTTAAGGCCTGTTCCCTGGATTAACGTGGTTTGGTCACGGCCTGTTTTTCATGTCCCTGAAGTAAGCCCCTTGATTTCAAATTGACTGATGCTTCTTCTGCTGTGAGGTATGTCTTGGTCCCAGTAGGAAAGTGCACCATCAGCTTTGCGGGATAGGGTATTTTAAATTTTAATTTGTTTGTTCTAAGGCATGGGAAGAGAGGTGTGTAATCACGCCGAAGCCTTTGAGTAATTGGCACATAATCATTGTCCACATACACTCTTCTGTTTTCATACAAGAGTGTTTTCTGAGCCCATGCTTTTTGGAGCAGTTCTTTTATTGAATAATTCAAGAAACGGGCAATAATTGACCTCAAGCGAGATCCCGAGGGGGGCTTGGGACCCAACGCCTGCTTTATGTCAAATGGAAATTGAGGAGGAAGAGCTAGTATTGAGCGGAGGAAATGATCAAGGAAAGCCTGCATGTCAGAGCCCTCCTCTTCCTCAGGGATGCCATAAACACATACGTTTTTCCTCCGAGATCTATTCTCGACATTTTCTTGTCACTGGACCATCAGAAGTTGTGCCTTTGCTAAGGCTAGGAGGGATTCTTGATGAGTGCTTAAAAGTTCGGTGTTCTGTGAAATTTGTTTGTCAGCCTGGTCTAGGCGACCTTGTATTGTTTGGATGTCAGAGCAGAGATTTGTTAGAGTCTGTTTTACCTCCGTTCGAAATTCTTGAAGTGCTGCTAAAATGGATTCAGAAGGGATCTTGCTGGTTTGGGTTTTACCCTGGCGTGTCCATTTAGAGTTGTCGATTGCAGCCATTGTCTACCCGGTCCCCTCGTCAGGTTGCTCCTCGTCCCCCAAATCATTTTGGTCTGCAAATACCCACAAGTGATTTTGTGGGATGATACGGCTCTTCATATAGATTGGCTGTAGTTGTAGGCAGTTGTAAAGTAGCTTGAAATACTGTAAGTTATTCTTATATATTTTGGGTATTTTTATGTTTTTAATGAAAAGCTAGGGAGAGAGCTCTGACCCACGATGTTCATTGCTCCGTGGCGCCACCAGAAGTCCTTTTAAGTTGCGTTTTGTTGCTGTGCTGGACTTTGTACCACATCCTCCAGCTTTGATAGCCTGCAAGGCATCCAGCCATCGCTGGTCCTGTTGCTGCATCACTTCTCCTCTCTGCTGCTCCTGTCATTGTATCTCTTCTTTTCTCTGCTGCTCCTGTTGCTGCATCTCTTCTTTTCTCTGCTTCTCTGTCTCTCTTTGTTGTATAGCCCACCATTTGAAGAAAGCAGACAGGCTTTCAGGTTCTGTCCCTGACTGTTCTTCTTCCATCACTGGTTCTAGCTTTACAGTCTCAGTCTGGACTTTTTTTCTGCTTCTAGTTTGCCTCCCATTCTTCTGGCAATCATTCCTGGGCTCACTGTTACAGGATCCATACCTTTCTTCTATGCTTCCCTGGTACCAGGTCTAGTACCCATACACAAACCTCCTGACTTAGAGTTTACACAATGTAAATCCCACTTAGTCTGACACCACCTGTCATCAATGCATAGGTTAGGAAGCATAGGAAAACCAAGAGCAGTTGTAAAATTTGCAAGTAGCATTTTATTATTACCAATAACAATAAATTAAAAAAATAAAACTGTTCAGGATAGCTATTTACAAAGACAGTACAAACAAAGACAACAAAGTCCTTCATCGAAAGGTATCTCTGATTCTAAATTTCAATCTCTCCAACAAAAGATTGCTCTCTTTATATATTTATGTCTTTTTCTGGCAATTAACTTCTGCATCCTGAGCTAGTTAAGAAAGATACAGTACATGTCCAATTTTCACACAATGTCCCAAAACGTTGTCAGTTTCTTTCCTTGCAGGTGCAACAAAACAGAATATTGTGCTCTTGAACTGATTTCTTGTTGACAACCCTGCAAATGAGCTTGTGGAGGTCAAACTGCATCTGAAGTTTACCCCGCCCCCCCCCCAGGTTCCAAACAGCTTTTTGCAATCATGTCAACAACATAACTATATACATTTTCAAACCAAGGGATCCCAGTTTCACTAAAGATTCATTTATATTTTCACACCCACAGATAAGCAAGGGAAGAAAAGATAGAACCAGCAAGAAACACCAAGTGAAGGCAATGAGATAGCAAGGAGGGGGAATCCTAAGAACGTCAGAGAGATCAGTTCCTAGGTCTCACAAGAAAATTTTATTTCGCAATCAGACAGACAAGAGACAGAAAAGCAGAGGATATAACAGATCCTTGCTTTTGACTCTTTCTGCATCACAAATGGGACAGGGTCTTATTCAACCCTGTCACAGTGACTGTTAGTACTCCCTCCCCATCATATTCTCAGAGCTGAGTTTTCTATGTCCTACTGTAGATGCATTATTTTGCAATTTTTGGCATTAAAATCTACCTGCTATGTTTCTTACCATTTCTTGAATTTCCCAAGATCCCTGCGCAGTAATTAAAGCTCATCTGCAGAGTAATTAAAGCAAGCTAACAAACTGGGACTACGGCAAACGAAGATTATGAGCAGTGTTATAAAACATGTTTATAGGCAGGAAATGGGGATTCTGGACCAAAACAAGTACAGGTTGTTCTATGGTGACGGGAAAAGATTGGAAATGAACACTTGTAAACTAGAGGCATTCCTCAGCTGGAGATGGGAGTTTATTCTACATGTCTGGTGCTGCAGAGGTCTTTCTACAAAACTCATGCTTCATTCTGGGAATGGAGAAGGCAAGTTATTAGTCACTGCTTGACTCTGTGACGTGGGCTAGGAGATAATCAGGGATTTTACTTTTGCACAGTTATGCAATAAAAAAAGCCAGTGGTTGTCACATCTGATTGAGGGATCTGGCTAGTTAAGCTGGTCATACAACCAGAAATGATGAGTAGACAATATACAGGAAAGGCTGAATCTGCACAACCTGCTGTACAAATGATCCAGGGGTAGCAGAGGAGGTTTATTTGCATAGCAGTGTATGTAATGTCTCCGTAGTCAGTGTAATGGAGCAGAAAGTGGGAGACCACCTGCTTTCTTATGTAAGCGCAGAGGCAGCACTTAGACCTGTAGAGAAAGCTGAGCTTCGGCCCTACTGTTAAGATGCATGGGATAAGCACAAGGGAATCATTGTTGGGGGGCAGAAAGAGCAACTGATCAAGTACATTTTGTGGTAATAATGTAGGTAGGGAACCATGACAGACTGGGTCTGCCAAGCGGTCCTTATCTGCCATCAAATTCTATGTTTCTGTGTGATCAATATGCCTAATGTATGTAAGCAATACATCAAACCAGATTCCTAGATAGTTGAATATGCTGACCTGCTCAATAGTGTAATTGTTCTCCCAAGAGGTGAACAGGTCCATCTTTGGTATGCCCATCTCTGGAACACTGAGTTCAATAGCCATTGGTTCAGAGACTGTTCATGGGTCAACTGACCCATCCTGATGAGTGACGTAAACCTGAAAATACACTGTCCTTGCTTGCTATGTGCACTTCAGATATTTTTGCATTCAATGAATACACCAGGTTCAAAATCTTCATCAACTCTGTAAAGAGTTCTGAACATCTGGTACCTTCCTGTTTATGAAATATATCATAGATGTATTATCTGTCTTTACCTGGACTGCCTGATTCTGTAACAGAGAGGAGAAAAACACTATGACCAGAAGCACAGCCCAGAGCTCTAGCAGGTTTATCTGCTCTTGGCTTTCCTATGGATCCTAAATCCTATTTCCATTTTTGCCCTCAGACATCTTTCTCATCCCACAGAGGAGGTATCTGTGGTAAGGATCTTTCTAGGTGAGGATTTAAGGTAAGGAATACCTTCTCTGATGTTGTTTATCTCCTTCCACCACTCCAGCACTTGTACCAAGTTTTGAGAGACTGGTACTGGACGTTTTCGTAGGGCACTTCTTTAGTGCCAGTGCCTTCTGAGGTGGTACTGGACAGCTCTCATTTGCAACCTTGTCCATGGATCACTGCTGTGGTAGATGCCTTGTGGCCCAGCAGTTCAAGAATTCCTGGACTATTCTTTGTGTGACCTGCCAGGAATGCATTTACACACTAAATACTGTATATCTTCTATATAAAGTCACCCTCAGTCATTAGCCACCCTCGATCTAAAGGCACACATTCTTAAGCTAAGTTTTAGTAAAAGCTTCCCTCGAACATAGACCGCTATAAGCATCATCAATCTGACTGGATTACAAGCAAGCCAAATTACCGGTAACAGGTAGAGTGCATCCAGTGGTTACTATGGTGAAAAAGCAAGGTGCAACCATAATCTGTTCAAGGAATAGTGGGCAACTGTTTGTGAGGTGGCCCGATGAGCAGGTGAGGCTATGCAGCGATTACAGCAACCCCCCCTAAGCCCCTTACCGTACATTCTGATAAGATTCTCCCAGAACTGCAACTGTTCATGAGGTGCCCTGATGTGCATGTGAGGCTATGCCGCGATTACAGCGACCTCCCCCATCCCCCTTACCATAAATGCTGCTAAATTAGAAGGAAAAAAGGCATACAACAGGACACCAGTGCTTTTCTGTGTGTTTGGTGTGTTCAGTGTTTGCGGCGTCTCTGGGCATGCCCAGGCATGTCTCTAGTAATGTGTACTCATGCACTTAGCAACATAGCAACCAATCAATTAAAAGCCACCCTCGATCATAAGCTACAGTTCAAACATTGAATCTGCATATAAGCCTCAGCTTTAGATCAAAGATATATGGTAAGTGTTTCTGCTCTGTAAGGAGATAGGCAAGGCAAGGCAATTTTATTTATGAGGCACCCACTCCCGGAGGCTCTGAGCACTGTACACAAGCAAAAACAGACAACAGTTAATAAGACATAATAAAAGCTCATTAAAAACCATTACAAAATTAAAATACAAAGATAAAATAAAATAGGGTTTCAGAAATCAGTCTTCGAGGAACTGGCCAAAACTAAAATGAAGATGTTAACAGTCAAACACCAGGCTGAAGAGGTAGGCCTTGAGCCTCCCCTTAAATACCTCAGTCGAGGGAGCCTCCCGGCCTGCAGATGGAAACGAGTTCCACAGGGTCAGCCCAGAGACACTAAACACTCAATCACCCAAGGTCTTGAGCCGAACCCTGGCAACATCCAGGAGGCTCCTCAAAGAGGAGCGGAGGGAGCATGCAGAGGACACCGGTGTCAGGAGTTCAGACAGATAACAAGGACCCAGCCCGTATAGGGCCCTAAAGGTGATAAGACCCACTTTGAAAAGGACCTTCCCCCCGACTGGCAGCCAGTGCAGAGCACACAGGACCAAAGTCACATGACTGTACCTTGACAGGCCCATCAGCAACTAAGCTGCTGCATTCTGCACTAGCTGCAGCCTGCAGAGGGTTCCTCCCATGACCCTGAAGTACAGAGCGTTACAGTAGTCGACTCTAGAAGTCTCAAAGGCATGCACTAGTGTCAGTAGGTCCTCAAGAGGAATGAGGGGCATAATCCGGGAAATGTTCCTCAAGTGGCAAAATCCACTGCTGACTACAGCTGACACTTGATCTTCAAAGGTCAGTCTGCAATCAAGAATCATGCCCAGATTTCGCACCCTCGGAGAAACCACCAACGGAGCAGACCCCAGAGCAAGTCCAGAGTTAGCCCCTGATGGCAACCCATCATGCCCGCGATCCGGCTCGATCACCAGTACCTCAGTCTTGGCCGAGTTGAGTCTTAGCCAGCTGGAAGCCATCCAGTCATTGATTTTAGCCAGGCAGCTATTAAGCACGTCAACCGCTCCCGATGTTCCAGGTGCAAAAGACAAGTACAGTTGGGTATCATCTCCATAGCAGTGAAACTCCACACTGTATTGTCGAATGATCTCACCCAGGAGCAGCATGTACACTGCAAACAACATCAACGACAAGTTCGAACCCTGAGGTACTCCACAAGACAGAGGCATTGGGGAGGAGAAATTCCCCATCACCACCCACTGCACTCTGTCCAAGAGATAAGACTCAAACCATTTGATGACAGTACCGGCGAATCCACAAAACTCACAGAGCTGATCAAGAAGCATGACATGATCCACAGTGTCAAACACTAAAAAGAAGCTGGTCCGGTGGCGCTGAGGGTTGAGGCGCTGGATGCCACACCTCGTATCACGCTGGCGACCCGGGTTCGGGAACGAGCCCCGGTCGTTGGGGGTCGGAGGACTGAGCGTCCCCAGGACTGCTCTCCTTCCCCGGGAAGGGGGGGATCCACCTGCCAATGCACTGGTGACCTCTAGTGGAGGCTGGAGGCACTACAGTGCTCGGCCGCAAGTTGCTGGGATTGGAGCTGCAGCGGACGTCAATCGGGGGTGTGTAGGAGCATGCACTAGCCGGGATGGACGTCATTGCACGTCCGAGCTCCAGGGGATGTAGAAGAGCAGGGAAAACAACGGCGCCTTGGATAGGCGACAGCACTGAATCCCCCATGCCCACTGCCGGGCCAACCGTGACTGACCTTCCAGGTCCTCCACAGCCAGTCCTACCCTGCAGCCGGAGTCTGTCTGTAAGAGTGCCCAAGAGGAGTAGGGCAACCCACCCTGGGAGGGTCAGACCAGGGGTACCAGCTGCAGGGAGGAGGGGAAGAGAGGAGGTACAGCTTGGGGGGGGCCTCTGGCGGGCAGGACACGGACTCAGATGCCTGAGAGAGGTTCAAGACACTGCGACCGGAGGGAAATAAAGTTGAAAAAAAAAAAAAGCTGAAGAGAGATCGAGGAGCACAAGAACTAACCTGTCTCCTCTATCTCTAGCACTGAGCAGATCATTATGCACTCTCTCTAGAGTAGTTTCAGTGCTATGTCTAGCCGGAAAAACCGACTGGAAAGACTCAGATATCTGAGGAAACCAGGCAATACTCTAGCTGATGTGCCACCAGTTTCTCAACAACCTTGCTCAAGAATTGCAGGATGGCTGGCTGGCCTACCGGCATAGTGGTTGGATTTCTACTTGCGACGCCAGAGAACCGGGTTCGGGAACGAGCCCGGGTCGTTGGAGGGCCAACCGGGAGGAGAAGGATTGAGCGTCCCTAGGACTGCTCTCCTTCTCCAGCGGGTGGGGGGTTCCTGCGCTCGGTGCAGGAGTGATGCCTACCGGCAGCTGGGTGCATTACCACGAGCACCGCGGCATAGTCAAGGGGCACTGGGGCAGGACAGACACCAGCGTCACTGCACGTCTCGGCCCCCGCCTACAGGGATAAAAATCCCTCTCTGCCGGACGTCTCTATGACACCCTGCCCCTGAGACTCAATCAGCTGCCTGGCTGAGGGCTCCCCCAACCAGATACGGTGCCACGACGCCGGTGCCTCCTACAGTGCCGTGCCCCGCCACTTGGGGGTAAGCCAGGGAGTGACTAGGGGGAGCAAAGGAGGCTCGATAGGCGGTGGAGTCTCGGGGGCACCGTGACCAGGGCGGACTCTCGACAGGCGGAGGGGCAAAAGCAAGGTAAATGAAAAAAAAAAAAGAATTGCAAGTTCGAGATCGCACGGTAATTCGCCAGGACGTCTGGGTCAAGGGAAGATTTCTTTAGGAGGGGCTTCACCAGTGCTTCTTTCAAAGCAGAACAACTTACTCAGCACTCCAAAACCTGGCTATTGAAAATTTGTGTCCGGATATTATCAAGCACGTTAAATCAGACGACCACACACGACATTCATCAGAAACAGCGCAAAACGTCACCTAGCTCGACTCACTAATGAGTCTCATCAGGGGGTTAGCCGCTGGTCGAGCGTTCTGCGCTTTTGTTTCTGTTGTGTGTGGATACCTGTGGTCCGTGTGACTGAATAAATCTATTTGGCATTAAGCATTGTGTCCCGGACTAGGAACTTTTTCGGATTTTGTTTGGGCTGGCTACCCTGTTTGCACTCAGCACCACCCCACTCAGCTTTGATCGCAGCACAAACGTTTGAACTCCTTCTTTCAAAGCAACTGGGAAGATCCCCTCCGCCATCGAACACCTGGTAATCCTGGCGAACACCAGGCCAATGGCATCGACACCTTCCAGTAAGAAATGTGCTGGTGCTGGGTCCAGTTCGCAAAAGGTGAGCTTCAGCTCCAAGATCATCTTAGTCACTTCAGACTCCTCCACTGGCCTAAACTCCTCCCAGGTAGACAGCGTGCCTCAGAAACTCCTAACTCGACCACTGCGGGGCACAAGCCTCCCTGGCGGAATAGTCAACCAGATAGCTGACATGCTGTCGGAGAAAAACAAACTCTTCACATAAAGTGGTTGAAAACGTTTTTTGTTTCATCCAGAGACAGGCAGGATGTAAAAGCCTGTCCATGGTCAGAAACAGCTGAGGTCTGTTTCTCCCCATGGCAATTTCCCTGGATGGAAATTGTGACTTCTTATGGGAAATTTCCACCTGGTACTCAACATAGTGAGCATGTAGGACCAGCCTGTCGGCTTCCAGCCGGGTCTTCTGCCAGCAACACTCCAACTTTTGTCCCCTGATCTTTATCACCTTGAGATCTCCATCAAACCAAGGGGATCTCAAGTGAGAGGATTTGGATCATACATGGACTGGTGCGATGGCATCTAGAGCTTCAGCGACCACCCTATTATAGGTGGTCACAGCCTCTCCAGTGCCAATCACACATGCTGTATCAACCCTAGATAGTTCAGCCAGCACCAATAGTCCATCTGGGTCAACACTCCTTAAAGAGCAATAGCTGACCATCTCCATGGGGGGGGGGGGCTTTCAGGGGGGCCCCAAAGCTGAACTCCACAGTGCAATGGTCAGACCAAATGACCCGACCAATCTTGAGGTTGTCAATCTCAAGACCCAGCTGGAACACCAGATCGAGTGTGTGGCCGTGTTGATGGGTAGCAGCAGCAACTGCTTGTGACAGGCCCAGTGATTGCATCAACTGGAGGAGGTCGTAACCAAAACATGAGGATTCATTGTCGACCAAAGCACTGAAGTCCCCCAGGATTAAGCACCTGGGGGACGCCAACACCTGGTCAACAACAAAGTCCGCTACCTCCTGAAGGAATTCCCCTCCAGCCCGGGGGGGTAGACGAGGAGATAAACCGTACCATGGTCCGTGTTCAGTTCTGGGCCTATGAACTCCAAAATTTGGTTGCATTCTAAGTGGACCTTTCCAAGTTTAGGAGGAATCCGATCCTTGCAGAGTACTGTTTATAGCCTGGATTGAGTGCACTGCTTCTTCCTGTGGTTTCCCACATATCAGTCATCTAAGTTGGGACACATCACAGTTCCCTACATGTGCAGATGTGCTGCCACTACTGAAAAGCACTTTGTAAACACCCTGGGTGCTGAGGTTAGGCCAATGGTCAATCACTGCTGTGAACTGGCACTAAGCAGGATCAATCAGCTGTGTTCACAGCAAACACAGATCCAGTGCCCTAACCATCAGGAACTCCTCTAGCATCCCACTTGAACAAATTCAACATTTCAAGTATCTAGGGGTAACCGTGGATAGCTCACTATCCTATGCCCAGCATGTTGAGAATGTTGCCAGGTCTGCCAGTATCAAGACAGGGTTACTCCACAGACATAAACACAATCTAACACCTGAAGCCCTTATACTGGCTATCTATAGCTCCATAGTATCCACTGTTGACTATGGTCTGGTTATCTATGGCTCAGCTTCCACCACTACCCTCCACAGAATATCAGTGGCACTCAATAAAGCATGCAGACTTCTTACTGGAGCAGCACGCCTTTCCCACACATGTGAACTGTATGAGCAAACAGGTTGGCTTCAGCTAAATGGGAGGATTCACTATCAAACCTGCTTGCTAACTAAAAAGGCACTTCTCGGGCTCCTGCCTTCTGGTGTTACAAACTTACTCAACCCCTCTTGCAGCTCCCAGCACACGCGTAGCTCAGTCAACCAACTCTTCTCTGTCCCAAGATGCCAGACTACACAAGGGCAATGATCGTTTGCATATAGAGCACCATTATGGTTTAATGCGCTGCCCAGTGATATCTCTTCCTTACCAAAATTGGGACCATTTAAAGGCACTCTTCGTCAGCATCTTACAGCTAACAGTTCCTGTGACTGTTTCAACTGATATGGCACTACCTCAGCAGTATTGACACATCCTTGTGTACCTACTTCTCCACCTTTCTCTGCGAATGAACACTTTCACCCTAACCGCTCTGCCCTATTTCCTGCCTCCTTCCCCGATCCTTATTTCACCTCACCCCTCTCACCCTCCACCTTCTTTCCACTGTTTATCTTCACTTACCTGAACTTTGTTCATCCAAATCTACCTATACCTATTTGACAAAGCATCTTGGGCTGCCTCCTTTTATTGTGTTATTTTTGATTTCGTACCGATTCATAGTTTTAATTTTAGTGCGATGTTGATGTCATATGGTAATTTTAAATACTTTCTTGTCAACATTTTATGTAATACCATCCATTGTATGTCTGTCCCCTTCCCACGGACGTGGAACCTTTGTAAAAGAGCTGTTATGTGCTCAAAGGTATTGTAATCAGAGAATGAATAAATAAATAAATATCCTGAACCTCAGGTACTGCACTTTCTGTGGTTTGGTTTTACTGAGGTATGGTCGTACTGAGGTATGAAGTAAGCATCGGTCAGATCCAGAGACCACTGCCACTCAAAATTTTTCAGGGATGAAATCACTGTCTGAAGTGTTACCATTTTGAAATTTTCATTCAGATGCTTAATTCAGGAACCTTAGGTCTGGAATAAGTTACAATTTCCCTTGTTTTCAGAGTTAGGAAGTTTCTGGAAAGAAGTCCCTTTACCAGCTGGGAAACAGCAACCCTTTCCACTACCTTCAGCTGCAGCAGCTTTTCCACTTCCAATTACAGCAGGATTTTTGCTCTGAATCTTGAGCTGAAAATTCTCCGATTTGGCTTAACTCTGTAAATGTTGCTAATGCAAGTGTTAAGCCCTGTCCCATTACCTTCAGGGTCCAATTATCTGTGGCGATCTTTTCCCATTCCTGAAGACAGTAAGACTGTCACCCTCCTAATGGCAACAAGTCTACAGCAACATGGTCAGAACTGTCAGAATTATCAGGGTTGGGCTTATCCTGGACTCAAGGAACTGGGGCAGACATATGCCTTGCATCTCCCCTGCCTCTCCCTGTGTCCCTCTGAACTGGATATTCCTGGTGCACAGAGGGTCTGCTGTAATAACAGGCAAAAGATTTTGCACCCAGCTACCCACTGTCAAAAAGCAGTTAGACACTACAGTTATAAAATCAGTGCCAATTTTGATAAATTGCAAAAGCATGTCGATACTATAGTCCAAAACCAGATAAAACCGAATGCAACACCACCCACAAATCTTGATGCATCTTGCATCCAGAAGCTGGAGCTTTGTCAAGGACTACCAATGCCCCTGAGAAGTGCTGTTATTTTCCTCCCCTATGCCTGACCTGCCCCTCCCTATCAGTAGTCTACCACCCTCCACAGCCCCATTACCTGTTTTCTTTGAGGTTTGCTTCTTTATCTCCATTCCTCCATGACTTATCCCCTATGGTTGGACTGTCGGGGTTTCCCAAGTTCCTTCAGACAGCATGCTCATTTGGAGACTGGTGCCCAGTAGGCTGTGTGGGGCAAGATGCCACTTCATCCTATAGCAGCTGGATGGTGTTTCTGACATTTTCTGCTCCAGATCCCTCAGGACACCTCATGGGCTCAGACAATAGTGGCTTGTGCATGCAATATGTGATCACATCATCACCAGGAGGCATCCACTCACCCACTGCATTTTCTGCTTGCAATGCACCCTGCTGTTGCCCAAGTGGTAGCATCACAGCAGAACATGCTGCCCTTCCTCCCAAGAGATTGTCCTATGGAACACTTGATCCTTTTCCCCTCAGCCAGTCCTCAATGACTCAGGCTCATCCCAAATCCAGATCTTCAGTGCTGTGAGAGGTAGCTCTACCACTGTACCAATGGTCCCAGGTGCTGTTTTTGATTGGCTCCATTTAATAACCCCTTCCCACACCTCCCCTTCCATAGGTTCAACAGGGGGTGGATGACCTTCCTTTTTCAGTCATATTTTTATATGATGCTTTTTGTTTATCGACTTTTTTCATGTATGCCTCTGTTCTGTCCCCAGATAAAAAAAAAGACTTCCTAAAGGAACATCAATACCTTTGTTCTGCATGTTCTGAGTAAGTGCTATTAACCTGAGCCACTCAATCCTTCTGAATGACACCGCATTTTTCTAGGCATCTAGAATCGGTGTCAGTTATGTCAACAGACATTTGAAGGGAGGGCACCCATGGCTGCTTGCTGAACAACCATTTTAGTTTGGTGTTTCCTGTCACCACTGACATGGCTATGAGGTGGGGGGCTCAGACACCACACCCCAAAATGCAGACCGAAATAAGGGCATAAGTTGCCCATACCTAAATATTTTCTAAATCTGATCGCTACTGGGGCTATGCACAAAGCATGTCCAGCAGCAATTTCAAGATTAAAGTTTTTTATTTAAAAACAGGAAAGGTGGGAAATAGTCAATTTCACTAATCTGCAATGGCCTCCTGATACATATTTTACAATAAATATATAGTTCATTCACATAACATAGCATCTAGGGGTGCATGAGACCCAATGGTTAGAGAAGCATCCGTATTATCACACCCAGAGGTCTTGTGGTTTAACCCTGATGCTATAAAGTACTCACTGAATTATCTACCGTTGTCTATGTTTTATCTATTTTAGTCCCTCTAACTCTAAAAAGTTGTGGAATGGGGGCACCGTGGAGCACGCTTACAGGTGAGACGTGTTCAGACTGAGTTCTGCCTCAACCTAAGACAAAACTGCATAAGACAACCATTTAATATTAAAAAAATCATTAGTTTAAGCCTGGCAGCAATTTCACATCGACGAGCTGATCAGTTTGATACCTGTTTGAACGATGGGGCACACCAACAAATCCCAGATGGGAGCAGCCAAACTGCAGCCTTTACAGCCGTTTCAGAAGGAGGAAGTAGCAAAATCTACCACAGGGTCGGAACCGCCATGGATGGCCTTGCAAAAAGCTATGCAGGCCATCGACATGAAAGTGGAATCCATTCTGGCAAGGTTTGTGGAGCAAGATAGCAACATTGAAGCAGCCAGTAAAAACAGTGATGTCGGCTAAAGCCACTGCAGTGAAGGCGCTAACCACTTCCACTAAATTAATGCAGGAGAATACCCAGATGCGGTACAGACTGGAGGCGCTTGAGAATGTGCAAAGGGCCTTAAACATGCATTTAGTGGGCCTACCAGAAAACTGTGAAGGGTACAATATTTTACTATTTCTGAAAGAATGGTTGCTGGCTGCTCTAAATTTAATCCTAGAATGAGTAGCATATCACTTTTTGAAGGCTTACCGGATTTCTCCCAGGATCGCTGCTAGTCAGACTACCCTGCCATGAACTGTTCTTCTGGTCACTTCTAGTCTCACTATACGGGACTATATATTACAGACAGCACAGGAGGCAGATTTATTTAATTTTCGTGGGATGACTGCACATCTTTTCCCAGACCTCTTGTATGCAACGAGGTCCAGAAGAAAGTGATTTGATGGGGTAAGAGCGAAGCTGAGAAGTCTGGGAGTGGCTCATTCCCTACTCATGCCAGCCAGATTGCAGATTCACTACAGAGGTTATACATTCCAATATACTGACCCAGAGGAAGTGGGTAAGAAGGCTGTGGCCATCGTCCGGGAGTTTGATCATTCGAGAGCCCCAGAATCCACTGACTCAGATAAGGGTACTTGAACTAGTGAACAAGTAGACTGAATATGTGTCTAATATAGAACTTCACAGTTCTTGAGAGTTTGGACATTTCAATATATTGCTGAATCACTCTAATTTGATCTCTCCTATTTTAGTGGTGGGTTTGTCCCTTGCAAGGAAACAAACTCTCCAATTATTTTTATTTAACTGACTGGTTGTTGCATACACTGAGTAAATATACTTATAGAGGAAGTTATTTCATTGTTTTACATTGAAGATTATTCAGTTTAAATGTCATCTTCTTCCTCTGTTATTAATGTCCAGGGGAGGGCAAAGTTCATTTTCTGAGCCCTGGCAACAAATGGAAATATACATGACATATCAACACTGGCTGTTGTGGTAACATGTTTGGAGGTTTTAGATACTTGATTAGACCACCCAAAGTCGTATGGGGTGCAGCATATCACAGACTTAATACTGGGCTTTTAAAAACTGTTGGGATACCCCCATATTCAAAAACCAGATTGCCTAAATTGTATGTTACTAATACAGTGAATGTATTGCCGGAAGGTTACATGTGATGTCTGACATGAGTATATTGTATGATATTGTTTTTATTTTAAAAAACAATGAAATATAATTAAAAAAAAAAGGTTGTAGAATAGGTAAAGATGTTGACACATTTACACTTTATATAGTTTTCCAGAACAAGCTGGGATTCACTGAATTACATTTGTCCAGTCTGCTCTGAATATACTGCTGCTTTGTCACTCTGGTCTCTTTAAGATATGAATATCTTCTATCTATATTCCTGCCAGTCTAATACCTGGGTTATTTTAGCCTTCTTCCAAGCAATAATACCTATACATGACCCACAGAGGGGTGCTTGGCAGCTGGTTATGGATATGCACAGTAATTGCTGCTGGCCCTCAATGTTACATGGATGTTTACCAGTGGGAGGTGAGGCCACTGGATGCCAGTCATACTATTCTGACTTAAGGTATGGGGAGTGGGTGGGGGGAATCACTAGACATCAGGGAATATCCTGTACATTATGGATGGGTGATCAGCATTAAGGGTGTGTGGTAAAGCTACTAACAGTCCCTATTTTCCCAGGACAGTCCCTATTTTAGGCAGCATATCCCAGTGTCCCCACAAGTTTTGCAAAATGTCACTTTTGTCCTGGTTTTTGCTTACTTGTCCCAGTTTTGTCCCCTTTTTTTTTTTGGCTTCTAATCTGTGAGTGACAGTTATTTCAGCACCACTGTGGTGCTGCACAGGCTGGACAGCAGTTTGCAACTTCAATCCCTGCGCCTGTGTTACACTGCAAGCATGTCAGTGGGAGCACAGTAAGCATGTTCCTTCCTGTTAGATTAGACTCGGTAGTAGTGCAAACAAGTGCACGTGGATGTCTGTCTACCAGCAGCTGAGAGGGGACTCCAGACAGAGAAGAGACCGGCAGCAAAGAAGCAAGGTACCTGAACCTGATCAGCTGTAGGGAAGTGTGTGAAAACAATCTGGTGTGGTGGTGGGAGTCACTGAAGTGAAGTTTGCTCAGCAAATGAGGTGAGTGTAAGCAGGTTGGATGGGACTGTCAGGTGGAGCAACAAATGCAGCACGAATGTCTGATCACAATTTAATGCAGGTTTGCTTCTAATAAATTTTCTGTACATCATGATTTGGAACTTGCTGCAGCAGAATGATGAATTTTAATCTGGATGTTTACTGCTGGTGTTACATTGGGGCGGCATGGCCAAAGCAAGCAGCAAAATTTAACTGTGTGCAGTGCTGTCTGCGGTGGTGCCAGTGGGAGTAACACGGGGGGGGGGGGGGGGGTCTTGGTCAGAATGGACCATCCCAGTTTTAGGCCTCGGAAAGTTGGTAGCTTTAGTGTGTGGGGACCACCAGACTAACTAGCAGGGTAGATAAAGAGCAACATGGACAGACGATCAGAGAGGAGAGTGCAGTATAAGTTTGTTCCAGACTTCTAATGAGGCCTAAATTTGATGCAAATTGCCTAGCTATTGGGTCATTTCCATGTGGCTGTAAGAATACAGCAGAGTGCTCCACAGGAGCAGTCACTATTTGTAGGCCCCAACTGGGCATCTGCTCCTGCAAGCCCTGTATCTCCTTGTTGGCCACATACCGCTCAAGTGGCCAGTAAGGGTTTTTTCTTTGCAGCAGCAATCGGGATAGTGCCTGGCACAGCTGGGATGGTATACTGGAACATGCCATGAGCATGTGGTCTGTGCTTTGGGCATACTCCAAAATACCAGTAGTTTGTTTCATGCACTAATTTGCTCCTGGAATAAACTTTCTGTGAGAGCAACCAAAGATCTTCAAACATCAAGCCTCATGTGGCTTATAAGGAGTAGAAACTGATGTCAGCCACAAGTGTAGATGGGTAGAGAATGATAAATAAGACAGGGGGCAACAATTTATTTTATTGTTTTACCCCAATTTTGCCTCTCCTCTTCTCCACTATCTGGATAATCAGTATCACAATAGTCACACTCCCTTTTAATTTGTGCAAATATTCTTGGAAGCGTAACTTTTTTAACAGATTTTAAAATTTTAACAATATATGGGGCCAGTAAGAAGGTAGTAACTGGCATGGATGTAAAACAGAGACTACAGGGGGTTAGCCTTGAACTCAGCAATGAACATGGACAATTACTAGAGCTCAGAACTGGGATGCAACAGTCATACTCATTGCGGACTGTATCACACTGCCACAAAAACACCAATCCCCAGCAGTGGCATGCTGACACTACCTGCCACAAGTAAGCTACATTAATTAATAGTTACTGCTCACCTCAAGGCTCCCCTCTCCCATTTTTAGTCTGTTTTACCCTATGCCAATTACTGCACTGGTAGCCACAGTGTTTCTGCCTAACTGGCGAAGCTGAATCAAACTTGTAAGCCCCAACTCAAAGCCAAACCGAAGATGGCTTTGACCCATTGCTCTCACCCTCAGCATCACCAGAGCACACCTACTTCCTCCAATTAGGAGGGCAGATGAGAAACTGTCTTCGCAGATGACACCAGTGCCACGGCTCCCCAGCCACTGGCTGGGGGGGGGGGTGACTACTAGGTCGCCTTTCCCACTTTGGAGCCAAATGGCTGTACTACACTGCCCTCAGCTCCCAGCCAACCCCCCCCCCCAGAAGAGATTCTGGGGTTCGCACATGGACTACAATTTCCCAGGTGGAAGCATACTGCACTCCCACTGCAACACTGGGCCAGGCCAACAATATTTAGTGTTCAAGAAAAATTCATTTAGAACCTTGTAAAACATATTTTAATGCAGATAAAACTGAAGAATTATACCAGGGAATGATATCAGAAGATGTCTGAAATTCTTTAATAAGGTCTGGGTATCTTCACCATGCTAAGCTACGCTACTGGTCCCAGAGATGACAAGATTGGCACTCTGCCATTCTTGAGTAAAAATGTCACTAAAAGCAATAAGAAAAAGGTGTTACCTGTATTCTGTACTTTCTGGCACCAAATAAATATTTTTGCACCTGTTCAAGAAGAATTGTTAGTGATTTTGTTCCTCTGTGGGTGGCTGAGTACCTGTCTTTTGCTGTCCATGACAGTTCATTTGAGAAGTGTACCACCAGCCCTGGATGCAGCCTCTTACTCTCTTTCTGCTTTACATCGGTGCACAGTGGTGATTTAAAAATCAAGGGTCGGAGCTATAACATTTGCATGGCCTCCCTTCCACTCTGCACCTCTGACAGCAACACTCCTAACCCTTTACTTAGCCACTGAGGTTACTGAAGTTATGCAGTCTGGGAACCGCTTAATACATGAGGACTTTGTATGTTGAAGAAAAAAGAACCCTACTGCTTACTAACTTGGAAATAACATACCTTCAAAGTCCTTAAGTGCACTGTCCTCTACCAGCAGGAAAGGCCTAACCTGCTTCTGCTCCAGCAGGTTTCTGGCGGCAGTCAGAGACGTAACTATGTCATCTTCACAGATATCAAAATCCATGTTTTTCAGTCGTTCAAACAGGGTTAGCTTGCACTCCTTAGTCGTGTTTGTCACAAACTTAATAGCAAGTGGACTACTGCGCAATCTGTAACAGTCAGATACAGAAAATGCTGATGAAATGATCAAAATAACACGGAACAGTAATTTTACCTAAAGTATGATGAAAAGACTGTGGAGGGGAAAAAAAATACAAAGGCGGACCAGTTCTGTGATAAATTAGTTGTGATAACTGGTCCCTGTATGCAAAACTGTACAGTAAATGTACAGTAGAACTTGTCCATTTAAGGACCCCTTCGAGAACAAACAACTGATCCTCAATATCAATTCATCAGTAATATGTAGGTTGCACTTTACTTACAAAATTGTTTTTGGGACTACAGAAAGGGTCCTTAATATTGCAACATCCTTAGTATAAATTCCCCTAAGTTTTACTGCACTCACTCACTTTATATGGGATTGTTTCTTCATCAATGTTTAATACTTTTAAGATAACTGTACCCTTAGACAACTACACCTAAATAGTTTTCACCAGTGGAATCTCCTTTTGTATGTGTCTGGTTACATCAGGGACTTTTTTCAACTTCCTCATGGAGTGACTGGATCAAGATGGTTCATAATTATATCTCACTTTTACCATTTAGCAAAGCCAGCAACAGAGAGCTGAACTTACCACTAGAGCATACTGAAGTTCATGGAGGCATGGGAAAAACATTCTTTAGCATTTGATACATTCTGCTGGCACTCCCTTCCAACCAAATGTGAAAGAAAATCAATTACGTGCACTTTGTGTACTTTCATCTTGCAGCCATCTGGTAAAATTTAAGTTTCTATGTTTTTTTGTATAATATTTTTATTAATATTTCATAAGAACAACACAAATATAACACTACATTGGGACAATAACTTGGATATCATACAGGGAAAAACGTTATTCCAAGGGTGTGAATACAGTTTACTATCCACACTTTGGCAATTCACTGGAACAGACTAATACTTCAGACGTCTTCAAGCTCAAGCTCCTCTTAGCACCTGATCAATAAATCCTCTGGTTCTGCCCTGTGACATCAGATCTTTCTTTCTACTGGAAGACACAGGTCTCCTCCTTTGTAACTCTGCAGTATCTGAGGGATATCTTCTTCAAAAATTTTTTGACTAAATCCTAGTCTATTTATTGAAATCCTCGTCTCCAGCTCAGACTCTCAACAACGATCGAAGATGGAAGAATGGAAGCAACCAGGTTTCAAGTCTTATGTCCAGTGCTGACCAAAAATGTTGGCTACCAACCCAGAAATTATATGCCTCTACTGTATGGGTGGGCAACACAAGATGGCGAGTTGCGGTCTATTGCCAGGAAATGCTTCTTTCATCGCTGGAGGACCGGAAGGCAAGGCTCACCTCTCAGTCGACCCTTGGGGCAGGATCGACCCAAGGGCTGCAAAAAGGCCTCAGCGGCTGCCGGGTCAACTTTCCAGCTTGTGTCCCTCGAAGAGGAGGCAGCTGCTGCCGCACTAAGTTCCTCTTTGGTCTTGGCGCTGCTCCTGGTTAAGGGTAACATCAGAGGGTGCTTTTCTGAAGATTTTTGGGAAATGTGTCAGGCCCTCCAGATTTTCAGAGAGAGCCCTTCTCACTGGGACAAGAAGAAAAATTACTCACCTTAGTAATTGTGTTTCTTCTAATGGAGTCTTGCTGTATTCTGACAATTGCACTTAGCTCCAGCACTGCCCCGGAGAGTGAAGGGTTAAAATTCTATGCCAGGCATAGAACGTTGAGCTCGAGCTCAGTTGAAAACTCTGTCTGTGACACTTTGAAACCAAACCGTCAGATTCTTACGAGCTAAAACTCACTGACTATATAATGTGGAAATTGTCAAATGCCTACTAGCCAACTGGCAACAAAGACTTTAGATTCCTAAAAGACTCAAGTCAGGAAACCCAAAGACCAAAAACCAAGCAATAAGGAACAAAAAACTCTTAACTAATCAAACACAAGGCACCCAACACAACAGAAAGTGGGCTGAAGACACCCCTGGAGTGCAACACTACACCTGCCCACCCACTTCCCAAAACAGGTTCTGAGAGGGGAGGGAGGGAGGTCAGAATACAGCAAGACTCCATAAGAAGAAACAATTACTAAGGTGAATAATTTTTTAATCAAACAACATGAAGTCTTGCTGTATTCTGACAACAGCAGACTACCAAGCAGTACTTCCAAGGAGGAGGAGGGACAAAACCTACTTTGGGAATAGGCTCTGAAGTACTGCTGTGCCAAACCTAGCATCACTCCTAGCCTGGATATCCAAAGAGTAATGCTTGGTGAAGGTATGAACTGTTTTCCAGGTGGCTGCTTGGCAAATTTCTAACAAAGGAATATCCCTGGCCGCAGCCAGAGATGCAGCTGTACCTCTAGTGGAATGAGCCCTCAAGCCTGAGGGTGAAGTTTTTCCCAGTTTCTCATAGCAGAACTGGATACAGGACACAGTCCACCTGGCAATGGTTCTCTTGGTGGCAGGTTTGCCCTTACCTACTTCCCCATAAGTGAGGAACAACTGAAGGGAGTCAAACCCGTGACCCTTTGTACGTTCTATGTAGTAACTAAGGGCCCTTTTAACATCTAAACTGTGTAGCCTCCACTCTCCTGAGGAGGTATGATCAGTGAAAAACACAGGAAGAGACATAGATTGGTTTAAGTTGAAATCAGAAACCACTTTGAGTAAGAACCTTCTATTGGTTCTAAGGACCACCTTATCTCTATGGAATGAAATGAAGTCAGGCTCAACTGACAGGGCTTGCAATTCACTGATACGTCTGGCAGAAGTAACAGCAACCAAATACACAGTTTTCCAAGTCAAGTACTTGAGCTCTGCTGAGGACATAGGCTCAAAGGGGGTTGCATAAGCTGAGCAATGCAAATACTTAAATCTCAGGCAGGAGCAGGATCCCTAAAAGGGGGATTGGTATGAAGCAATCCTTTGAAAAATTTACAGAATACAGGGTGAGATGACAAAGAGGAAGACTTCCCCACTGACAGGAAAGCAGAAACAGCTAACAAATGAACTTTGAGAGTAGTTGGTTTGAGGCCAAGGCCATTAAGGTGAACCATATAATCCAGAACTGCAGACAACTCAGCAGTGTCTGGGGAAATATGCTTCTTGGAACACCAAATGCTGAACCTTTTCCAATTGGAGTTGTAAGTTTTTCTGGTGGCAGGCTTTTGAGAAGCTCTGAGAATATCCAGAACCCCTTGGGTCAGATGCAAGTCTGCATACTCTAACTCTTCAAGAGCCATGCCTTGAGATTGAGTGACCAGAGACTGGGGTACCAAATCCTCCCCTGAGAGAAGGTTAACAAGTTGTGATTCCTGGGAAGAGACAGGGGAAGATGGACTGCTAGGGACAGCAACAGGGGGTACCAAGGCTGTCTGACCCAGTCTGGAGCAATCAGAATCACTTTGCAAGGTTGTGACCTTACCTTGACGAGAACCTTGAACAGTAGAGGGAAGGCATAAAGAAATTTCCCTTCCCAGTTCAAAATCAGAGCATCCAGAGGGACTGAGCCCAAGACTAGGGGGTCTGCAACAAAACAGAGGAAGTTGGTGATTGTCTGGGGCTGCAAAAAGATATATCTCTGGAGTGCCCCACCTTGAGAAAATTACTTTCAACACCAAAGGATCCAGAGACCATTCGTGATGGCCCTGGGAAATCCTGCTCAATGCATCTGCTATCACACTGTCCTTTCCTGGGAGGTGGACTGCTGCCAGAGAGGTCTGTAGGGAATAAGCCAGGGACCATATTTTCATGGCCTCCATGCACAAGGCCGTGGACCGAGTGCCTCCCTGCTTGTTGATGTACCACATGGTGGTAGTGTTGTCCGTCCTGACCTGAACCACCTTGTTCTGTACTAACTGAGAGAAAGCTTGTAGGGCAAGAAGTACTGCCCTGAGGGCTCCCCACCCCAAAAGGGAAGAATCTGTGGTAAGAACTACAGAGTGAATCTGAGTGACAAATGGAACACCTTGCCTCAGATTGTCCAGGTACTGCCACCATTGAAGGGCCTGAATAAAGGTCTGGGTAACAGGAACTAGCTTGGTAAGAGGATCTTTCCTTTGGGACCCAAAAGGTTCTCAGATGGAACTGAATGTCCCTCATCTGAAACCTGGCCCCTTGGACCACTGCCGTGGAAGCTGCCATGTGGCCCAAAAGCTGAAGAAAATGCCTTGCTGGTCGAGAAACCAGAGGGAGGAAGGAAGAGGCCAGCTGAGAGATGGCTTTTGCCCTTTCCAAAGGAAGGAAAGCTCTTGCCTTGAGCGTGTCCAGCTCTGCTCCTATAAAAGTGAGGAGCTGTACTGGCTCGAGAACTGACTTGGGAAGACTGAGAAGGAACCCCAGGGGAAGTGAGAACTTGCTGGGTAACCTGCGATCTGACTTGACTTGGTCTGGGGACTGGCCCACAAGGAGCCAATCATTCAGGTATGGAAAGATAGAGATCCTTTTTCTTCTTAAAAAGGACACCACTACTGCTAGGCACTTTGTAAACACCCTTGGAGCCGAAGTTAGGCCAAAGGGCATTGCTCTGAACTGGTAATGGCCTGAGGGCAATTCGAACCTGAGGTACTTTCTGTGGGAGCACCTGATGGGAATGTGAAAATAGGCATCCTTGAGGTCCAGGGAGGCTAGCCAATCTCCTGGCCTCAGAGAGGGAAGAATTGTACCCAGAGTCACCATTTTGAATTTTGGCTTTAGCAGGTGCTTGTTTAGGTATCTTAAATCTAGGAAACTAGAACATGGAAGTAGGCATCCTTGAGGTCCAGGGAGGCTAGCCAGTCCCCTGGCCTTAGGGAGGGTAAAATCATTCCCAGTGTCACCATTTTGAACTTTGGCTTTAAAAGGTGCTTGTTTAGATATCTTAGATCCAGGATAGGCCGCCACTCCCCTGTCTTTTTTGGGGTAAGGAAGTACCTGGAGTATAGACTGAGAACCAGCCCCTGGCTTACACCCTCCAGGACCCACTTGTCTGAGGTAACAGACATCCAGTCATGGACAAAGTAAGCCAGCCTGCCTCCTACCGGAATGGGGGAGTCGACCCGGGCTGACACATCAAGGTGTCTGCTTGACAGAAGCTTTAGGCTGAGGGGTGGATGTAGCCATGCTCATCCCCCTTCTGCCCCTCTCTCTCTCTGAAGAACCCCCACTGAGGAAAGGAAGAAGAGGCCTGTGCTTGGTAGAAAGGCCTGTGAAAAGGCTTGCCCCTGCCCCTAGCTTGCTGCCTTTGAGGAGCTGCCTGCCTCTCCTTGGCCTGGGCACTCCTGTAAGTGGTCCTGTACTCATCCATTTTCTTCATGTAATTCTCTGTCTGCTCCCCAAACAGAGAATTACTCACCACAGGGAAATCCATGGCCTTAGCCTGGGTATCCTGAGAAAGGCTAGTACATCTGAGCCAAGCCATTCTCCGAAGAGCCACAAATGTAGCCACGACTCTTGATGACACATCATTGGAGTCCACAACAGCATGAAACTGCACCTTTGATGCCTCGATCCCATCAGCAGCCACCCCTCCAGCTCCTTGGCTAGCTGGGGGGGAAGCCTGTTTAGCCAGTGCCAGTACAGTGTCACAACTGGACTTCTGGTACCTGGCTGTATAGGCCATATAGTTAGCCTGCCTGAGTCCCAAAGATGATGCCATGTACTGCTTCTTTGCCATGCCATCTATCTTTCTGGAGTCTTTGTCTGGGGGATGTGAAGCCAAGGGAATGTTTGCATTGTCACAGGCTGCAGCTTGCACTACCCCAACATGGCTGCACTGCTGATAAAGAAACTCTGTATCTGAGCCTGACAAGGTGTTCCTCTTGTCCATTCTCTTGTCAACAGGAGGTATAGAGTTAGGAGACCTTAGAATTTTTTGTGTCCGTTTGCCAAAGGACTTATGGAGGGGAATAGACAGTCTCTTAGACTCTGGGATGTCCATCATCTTGACAAAATCAGGCTCCTCCTGATCCTCCACGGCCTCCTCAATAGGAAGCTGGAGGGTTTGAGCCACTTTCTGTAAAACAGAAAGTGGGAAGGGGACTCAGAAAGCCTAGGAGGGGAAACACCAGAAGGGTCTGTCTGGGGAGATGTCCGGTTCCACAGGCACATCCAGACTTTCACCGTCATAATCATCCTCTTCAAAATCCTCCTCCTCATCAAACTCCGGTTCGTAAAAATCTTCAGAGGAACAATCCTGAAACGGGGGAACCAACCGAACCGAACCCCTACCAGAAGGTGCCAGATTGGTCGGAACCGGATGAAGCGATTCAACAATCCGAATCACTCTGGCTATCTCTTCGGCGGTCAGAACATGAAGTTCTGGATCTGAACCAGCCGATTTATCCTTGCACTTTCTCTTTGTAGGAACCGACCCCTCAGGACTGGCTCTCCTCTTGCCCAAAGAAGTTATTGCCCTGGTCAGAGGGCACTCCTTCTGGTTCGGTAGGAACCGAACTGGGCTGGCCTTCCAGGTCAGCGGATTTCTTGGCCTCCTTATCCCTAAGTCTACCTAACCTTTTATCCAACGTAGACTTAGGGAAATTCTTGCAAAATTGGCAGTCTGAACTGAGGTGGTCAAACCCCAGACAGTAAACACAAGTGGTGTGGGGATCGGCCTTAGCAAAGACCTCCCCACACACACTGCGGTGTTGAAACCCAGTGGGCCCATTTTTTTTTCTTGGGTTTCTCAGACATGGCCAACCTAACAAAACTTACCCTTTATAAGGCAACTGCTAGGCAAGACTCCCCTATCGGTTTCTCACCATGTTACAGGTGTTGGAAAAAAACACTCAATTCACATTTTTTTTAAAACCGATACGGACCGGTAACCACACACTAAACTTTTCACAAAGATTTTTGTCTAAAGGATCGGTTCAGCCGAACCGACTGAAAAATCTTTACAGTTTCCACACAATAACTATCCTACATACTTACAGTACCACAGACAGAGTCTCGAACCGATAAACGGAACTTAATGCAGACTAAAACCGACAACTTTAACCAACTTTGAACCAAGCAGAAGGAGAAAATCCCTGGAGCGCCTGTTCAGTGAGGTGGAGTAAAGAATCTGATGGTTTGGTTTCAAAGTGTCACAGACAGACTTTTCAACCAAGCTCGAGTCCAACGTTCTATGCCTGGCACAGAATTTTTACCCTTCACTCTCCGGGGCAGTTCAAGTGCTGGAGCTAACTGCAATTGTCAGAATACAGCAAGACTTGATGTTGTTTGAAGCACAAGCACCACTGGTACAGGTCATGGGACTGGAAGTCAACATATTCCTCCTGCTCCCTTGACTGCTCAACTTTGGTTCAGCTAATTTCAGCCTAGGGCCAGGCTGAGAGCTCCTTGGTACTCCCATCAGGCATGTCGACCTCCACTCTGGTTGACCAGGTGGTTGACATCTTCCTCTAGCCTGTCAACTGATTATCAGAGGAGCTCAATGATGAGTCGATCTCTCAGACCCCAGTGCTCCTGGTCTTCATGCGGGAAGACGTGGCTCAATAGGTGTCCCCGACTTGGTCACTGGGGGACCAGCCTCCACCAGTGGTTGTGCCTCCAAAGCCTATGCTATTGAATACAGCTTGACATGTGGTTTATCATGACCCTCTGAAGGACCAGTCTCAATATCAGCTCTCCGGTCAACTGCTGAGGTTGAAGCACCGCTCACACTCTCGATCTCACTTGACTGGGAGGTGCCCTGTCAATGCTCCTTGACCTCCTTGTCCTCCGGCAAGGATAGGCACTGCCGCAAGATACATCGGCACTACGAGGAGCTCCTCTGACAGTAATGGACCGTTGTGGAGTGGGGTAGGGCGCTACCCTCTGGACCTTCAGTCACCTGACTAAACCAGTCATGCCCACACTGGCCCAATCAAGGCAGATGTCCCCGGTGTCTGCTTCTCCACTTTTGATGGTGGAGCCACCACCACCACAGCCTCTGGTGGGTACTCCTGCAGTAGACTCCCGTGCTGGTGCCAGCTTGCCAGGCCAGCTATAAGTGAAGATCACCCAGTCCAAGGGACACCAGGGTGGTCCATGGGGATAATCGGCCGAAGGTTATTTTTCAGGAGTCTTTGGATGACTCTGAGCGGTCATCCATGCTTTACTTGAGGACTCGTACTTTCGACCGTGGCTCGATCAAGGACTTGTCCACCGACCATAGGCTGGTGTCATTTGCTGCTTTACTCCACCACATGTCCGAGTCCATGAATATGTCCCTGAAGCCAGTTCAGAAAGGGCTAAATACACCTTCACTGACATCCTGGACAGGGACGAATCTCAAGGGGTTGCCTTTCCAATGGCTGAGGCCATTTTGGGAGCAGCACTGGAGCTTTGGGTGTATCTAGCAACCTGCCTGGCATCTTCCACCCCATGGTCTGCAATCGGATCTGTTTTGGGGTTCACAGATTACCCTTCGGCTGAAGCGCTGGTCTCTGACTTGGCCTTGGCCAAGGGGACATGGAAGAACCTCTGGACAAAGAGTCCAGAAAGACTGACCATACTGCTAAAAAGGTCTATGCTGCCGAATCATTGGGTCTCTGTCAGGAAAGCTATGCCACGATGATGGCCGACTTTGGCCATTCCCGGTATGAAGTGCTAGATGTTGTCCTCTCTTACCTTCCAGCTGACCATCAGCTACTGATGAAGTTGGTCACAGGCCAGGGTCAATTGCTGACTAAACATCAGCTACAGATAGCTCTGGACATGGGTGACTCCTGTGCCCGTGCTATGGCAAAAGCTGTTGTGATGCATCACAGGGCCTGACTGCAGCTTTCTGCCTTCATGGTGAATCCTCAGTACAAACTGCCCAATGTCCCTTTACTGGGCACAGTCTTCTTTGGCCAGGGTGGGGCTTAGGTGACATTTCACCAGGACTGAGAAGTCCAACGCCACCCTAGATTATGTGGCATTGTCCTGAAGGACCCGAAGGCACAGACATCTAAGAAAAAGACCTTCCAGTATTGGTATTTTCAGCCACAGCAGCAACCACAGCAGGGGCAGTACCAACATTGGTGCCCAAAGCTCAGGTTCAGTGGCCAGCAGCCAGAAAGAGGTGGGTACAGAGGAAGCAGTGCCTCTCCAGCCCCAACAGCCGGTACCTCCTCCAAAGCTGCCCAGTGGCAGGCTGGGGGATATCATACTCCCACCTGTCCAGTTCCTGGCCCAGCTCCTCGGGGAAGGGGGGTTGCTGCATCACTTCTGGCCAAAATGATCGGTTATTACTGCAGACAAGTGGGTATTAGACGTGGCAGGCAGAGAGCTGCCTTTTATTTCAAGGTTCTTCAGCCATACTGATTCCAAGCTCCTCAAGAGTCCAGGGTGTCGCAGAACAGGCCGTCCATCTTCAAGGAAGATGCTCAACTCTTTGCTAAAGGAGCCATAGCCCATATCCCAAACACCCTGGCAAGCCAGGGGTAAATGTCCAGGTAGTTCCTGGTTAAGAAACCGACGGGACTGGAGCCCCATTCTGGATCTACACAATCTAAACCAGATCATGCGGAAGCTCTGAACTAGATTATGCCATCCCAGGAGCAGGGCATGTGGTTCTGCTACAGTCCACTGTAGTCTGGCCACACACTATACTAACAACAGGTATAGTTAAAATATCCATTTATTGCAAAAGCTTAAAAAATTCCACACAGCAGCACCCTCTCCAAAACCCACCATGGTTGTAGGAGAGGGTGCTGCTGTGTGGAATTTTTCAGGCTTTTGCAATAAATGGATGTTTTAACTATATATATCACAATACGTTTTTGTTGTTGATTCACTGTGTGGCCAGACTACAGTGGACTGTGGCATTTGTTTTCACGTCATGGCACCAGTGGTGTTTAAGTAGCCACCTCCTTTTTGTTCCACGTGGTTCTGCTCCCTGGACCTTCAGGAAGCATTCTTCCACATCCTAGTCCATCTGTCCCACTGGCGGTACCTTCATTGCACACAGAACAAGTTCAGTATCACTTCTTGGTCATGTTCTTCAGCCTCTTGTCCATATACAGGGTCTTCATTAAGGGCATGGCAGTGGTGGAAGCCTATCTCAGGCACAAGGGCATCAGGGTGTGTCCCTACTTGGATGACTTTTTTTTTTTTAACCAATTATTTTACCAGGTGAGACACACTAAGTTGAAAGCTTGTTTGCAGGTGCAACCTGGGAGCACGAGGAAGTTAAGTGACTTGCTCAGGGTCACACAGTATGCAAGTGGGGGCTGTGGGATTCAAACCCAGATCTCCAGATTTGCAGCTCAAAGCCTTAAACCACTGCACCATACTGCCTCCTCATTCCTGATAGATGGCCGTCCAAGAAGGCCGACAAGCGATCCCAGGGATCTGGTCCTCCAGACCTGCAAAGACATGGGTCTGTTGGTCAATCCAGCAAGTTCAATATGATCCCCACGCAGCTGATCAAGTTCATCGGGGCAGAACTAGACTCCCTGCAGGCCAAGGCTCATCTACCTGTGAAACAGATTCAGAACTGAAATTTCCTCGACAATTTCAGGTTCAGCTCTCACACCCTGCCTGGAATTTCCTGCGGCTGCTGGGGTACACGGCATCTGCTACCAGCATGGTCTGCTGGACCTGTTGGCAGATGTCCCACCTGCAGTGGGAACAAGGCCACCAATGGTCTCAGCGACTAGGACACCTTGACTAGCAGTTACTTGTGACTCAGCTAATGAGGGATGTCATTCAGTGGTGGCTGGCCCACAATATCTGGAGGAAGGAATCCCATCTGTCTGTCCAGAGTCGTCATCATGCTCTCAACGGACGCGTCTCTCGTGGGGTGGGAAGCAAACCTGGAAGACCACAGAGTCCACAGGTTCTGGTCACCCCAGAAGTCCTGTCACCACATCAACCTGCTGGAGCTCCATGCAAAGAGGTAGGCCCTCATGGAATTTGCTCCTCTGATCAGGAGTCAGGTCATGCAGGTCCAAATGGACAAAACCACGACCATGTTCTACCTAAATAGGCAGGGTAGAACATACTCCTTCCCCTATGTCGGTAGGCTCTCTGCACCAGGACGCTTGTGCACAGCTGATTCATGTCGTGGGAGTTCACAGTCAGTTGGCAGATGCTCTTAGCCAGATAGGAGGGACACTGCACAAGTGGTCTTTTCATCAGGAGGTGGTAGGTCACCTGTCCTCCAGTTGGGCACCCCCTCTGATGAACCTGTTCGCCTCCTGGGAGAACAGAAAGCCAAGGCTGTTTTGTACCCGCACCAAACAGTCTGGGACACTATAGTGGGATGCCTTCACGAGACCCTAGACCCCTTCCCTCCCTTCCCCTTGATCTGCAAGGTGGTTGTGAGAGGACAAGGTGCGGATGATCCTGATAGCTCCAAACTGGCCCAGACAGTGCCGGTACCCAGATTTTCTCAGCCTTAGCAGCAAACCTCTGTAGCAGCTGCCACTTCGTCTGGACCTACTGACCAGACAACATGGTAAGGTCCTACACTCTGACCTTCAATTCCTGTACCTCTTGGCTTAGTTACTGAGCAGACAGAGTTCCAGGCCTTGGGTCTCTCCGAAGATGTGGTCCACACGGGGGACACCTCCCCAAGGCAGTCGACTCACAGGTGCTATACATTTATATGGAAGAGGTTCTCTAACTGGTGCCAGGGTGGGGAGCTTGATTGCCTTGTGTGCCCTATGGCAAGCATCCTGGAATACCTATAGTCCCTCTCTTGGACGTGTCTGCAAGCAACAACCCTGAAGGTGCACCTGGCAGTCATCTCAGCTTACTGAGCATGGGCGGTTAGTTGACACTGGCCAAGGAGAAGGTGGTCAGGTGCTTTTTTAAAGGCCTTGACCACTTCCCCCCCCCCCCAGAGTGCGAGACACCACCACCGTGGGACTTACTGATGGTGCTGGCTATGCTCAAGCCATTTGAGCCTAAGCAAAAGCATGAGCTGTCACACATGACATGGAAGACTGTCTTCTTGGTGGAAAACACATCAGCTAGCAGGATTAGTGAGCTCCAGGTGCTCTCAGTGGAGTCTCCTTATCTGGTCTTCCACAAGGACAAGGTAGTCCTTTGCCAACAAGAAATTTCACATTAAGCAGGTGATTAACCTTCCAGTATTGTTTAATAACCCATCTTTGGAGGCCAGCCATAGGCTCTATACTTTGGACCTGCAAAGAGCTCGCTTACTATAAGGAGTGTATGGATGAAGTTAGGAGCGAGGCAGCTATCTGTACTATATGCTTCAGACACGCTTGACAGACCTGCAGCAAAGCAGACAACTGGCAGGTGGATAACATCCTGCATCGACTTTTGCTACAGGTTGGCTGGTAGGGATCCTCCCAAAGGACTTAGGGCTAATTCCACCAGAAATACCGTTGCCTCAGTGGCTGCTTTCAGGGACATCCTAATTCAGAAATTTGTAGGGCTGCCACCTCACATAAAAACAAAATAAAAAAAAACAAAACAACTGGCAGGACTTAACACTCAGTACACAGATGAAACTTCACACTGTGGCTTAGTGCTTAAGTGAAAAACCTTTTATTCAAACCACGCTAAACAGTAACAGCATGCCGGAGTCGTCTCCCAGAAGGACCCGCTAATAAATACAGGTTACTCACCTGTAACAGGAGTTCTAGGAATGGTATATGTTGTTCATCCACACTATCTGGCAGGTTCCTTGCCGCTTTAAATCTTGCCGGAAGGTCTTCAAGCTAGCTCCTCCCACCCACCCGGGTGGTAAAACTCTCGGCTCCGCCCCATGGCGCTGATCTGGCCCGCTGGAAGCTCAGGCCAAAGCGTCACTGGAGGTCGGAGAGCTGTGGATGAACAACATATACCATTCCTAGAACTCTGTTACAGGTGAGTAACCTATTCTTAGGGACATAGATATGTTGTTCATCCACACCATCTGGCAGACTCCTAGCAGTTCTCCGGGAGGAGGAGGCAAGGCGCACCCCTATATACTTACTTGGGGAAGAGATTGGAGACCGAGGCCCCAAAACCAGCATCCCGACGTGACTCAAGGTCGATGTGGTAATGGGTAATGAAGGTGTGTGCTGACTTCCAGGTAGCAGCCCTGCAGATTTCCTGGATAGGGATGTCCCTGGAAGCAGCCACCGATGCAGCAGTATAGCGGGTTGAATGAGCTCTTATCCTCTGGGGAGCTCCATGCCCGCCAACTCATAGCAGAGATTTATGCAGGAGGTGACCCATCTGCCATCGTCCGCTTGGCCGCAGGTCTGCCAGGTGCGGCTTCAGCGTAGGTGACAAACAGCTGGTGAATCCCTTCCCTCGATTTCAGCCGGGCGCCTTATAATAAGCGAGCGCCTCTAGGTCCAAAGTATGGAGCCTATATTCGCCTCCGAGGTGATTGGGGTAGAACACCGGCAGAGTCAACACCTGGTTAAGGTGAAACTCCGACACCACCTTCGGAAGGAATTTCGGGTGGGGGCGCAGGACAACCTTGTCCCTTTGGAAGACCAGGTAAGGAGACTCGATGCTAGCGCCTGAGTTCTCTCCATCCTTCTGGCTGGCGTGATAGCCACCAAGAAGGTCTTCCACGACAGGTGGGGAGACCACACCTGTGCATTGGATTCGAATAAGCTTGCCCATGAGCTTTGCCAGTACCAGCAGTAAATCCCACGGAGGTGGGGTTCCACTGAGCGGAAATGTGATCAAGGCCTTTAAAGAAGCGCCGATCACTTTCTCCTGCGCCACTGACTGCCTGACCGGCCCGCGCCGGTAAGCAGAAATGGCTGCCAGGTGCACCTTAAGGGTCATCGATCCAAGCCCTTGACTAGATAGGGACCATAGATAGTCCAAAATGCTCCACAGGACATGAGAAAGGGTCCAACCCTTTATCCTGACACCAAATGGAGAACCTCTTCCATTTGAAGGCATAGCATTTCCTGGTCGACTCCTTACGGGACACCTCAACGACATTGAGGACCTCGTTGGAAAGACCCAAGGCCTGGAACTCCAGCCGCTCAGGAACCAGGCCGTCAGGTGCAGGAATTGAAGGTCCGGATGGAACACCTTCCCCTGATTGACTGAGAGCAGGTCCGGGCAGCTGGAAGCTGCCTCGGAGTCCTGGAGCTGAGACTGAGGAGATCTGGGTACCAGAACTGGCGAGGCCAGTCTGGGGCTATCAGAATCACCTGCGCCTTGTCCCTCCTCGCTTTCAGCAGGACCCTGTGAATCAGGGGAACGGGGGGAAAGGCGTAAAAGAGGCCCGGGGTCCACGGCCTCGAGAAGGCATCCCCGTGCAGCGAGCCCTGCTGAGGGGGGCGGGCATAAACAGCCTCAGCTTCGCGTTCTCCCTGGAGGCAAACAGGTCCACCAGAGGTGTGCCCCAGCAGGAGAACAGGTCTTGTACTATCTCCGGCAGGAGAGACCACTCGTGCGATGCAGCCCCTATCCGGCTCAGGGCATCGGCCAGGGTGTTGGAGGCTCCTGCCACATGAATGGCCAGGAGATCCGCCTCCAGGCTGCGCACTAGTGACCAGATGCGGAGAGCTTCCTTGCATAAGAGCATGGAGCACGTCCCGCCCTGGCGGTTTAGATAGTACATAGTCGTGGTGTTGTCCGTCTGGACCCGGACCACTTGACCCCGGAGAAACGGAGCAAAGGCGGTGAGAGCTAGGCGGACCGCACGGAGCTCCAGCAGGTTGATATGGCATCGGGACTCCCACGGGGACCAGAGGCCGTGCACTTGGTGTTCCCCCAGATGGGCAGCCCAACCCATCAAAGAGGCGTCGGTCATTAGAGAGACCGTCGGCTCGGGGCGGACAAACGGGATACCCTCCTGCAGATGGGACGGAACGGTCCACCACTGGAGAGCGTTCCACATCTCCTGGGTCGTCCACACACGCTGGTCCAAAGGATCGCAGCGCTGTGACCACTGGCTGGCCAGTCCCCACTGGAGGGGATGCATGTGCCAGCGTGCCCAACGGACTACACTGGTACAGGCCGCCATGAGACCCAGGAGTCACAGGAAGTCCCGGGCAGGTCGCGATTGCCCAACCAGAAATGATTGGGCAAAGGAGGTAAGAACCTCGGCCCTGTCCGCCGGGAGCCGTGCTCTGGCTCGAAGAGAGTCGAGCTCGGCCCGATGAAAGATATCACCTGCTTCGGCTCGAGTTCCGACTTGGCCTCGTTGACTAGGAGGCCGAGTTGAGAGCAAACCCGGAGGGCCAGATCCCTGGACCGCTCCACTCCTACCTGAGGGGCTGCTATCAGCCAATCGCCCAGGTGGGTACACCGACCCTCACGCCAAGGAATGCTGTCACCACTGCCATGCACTTGGTGAAGACCCTGGGAGCTGGAGAGAGGCTGAAGGGCATGGCCTGGAACTCAGGGATCCCTCCGCCTGAAGCGGAGGAATCTCTGATGAGATGGACGGATAGGGACGTGAAAGAACGCGTCCTGAAAGTCCAGAGAACAGAACCACACGCCGTATTCTAGAGATGGTATTATCTGAGCCAGAGTGACCATTCTGAAGGTTCGAGACCTTAGGAACTTGTTCAGGTCATGTAGGTCGAGAATGGGCGCCAGCCCCCGTCTGCTTGGGACCAGGAAGTACCTGGACATAAACCCTGGTTCTGATGGAGGGTCCTCATCTCTTTATCACCCCTTTCTGAAGGAGGAGGCGATGCCGCCCCGACGCAGCCTCTAGAGAGTCTGGGACACTAGCCCCCTTGGGGCACGGCTCTGAAGGGTGGAGCCCGCCGAATTACAGAGGCAGGACTCTTCCCACCACCTCCAGAACCCACCTGTCCATGGTAACAGCGGACCAGGCGGAAAGGAAGTGCTGAGCCATCCCCAAGAGGAACAGAGCGGTGACGGGGATGGGGCGGCACCCCTCAGCCCGCCACTGTGCAGACTTGAGGAAGGGACCGCCGAGGGACCACCAGGGCTCTTTTCCTCCTTGTTTCCTATTAGAGGAAGCTGACGGCCTGGGCTTGGAATACCAAGGTCAGCCTGCTGGCCCTGACGTTGTTGGGCCGGGCGAGCCGGGAGCAGAGGGGCGAAGGGCTTAGGCTGAGGCTTTACGGCCCTTGTCCTTCTGCGCTGACGGAGACCGAGTCCAAGGTGCATTGGACTTTTCGATCCTCTGGAGGTGGCCTTCCACCCAGGGTCAAGAAGGTCAGTTCCAGGAAGGGAACATCTGCAAGCTTGTGCTGGGTATCCGAGGTGAAAGTGGATATCCTCAGCCACGCCTCAGCAAAGGATAGCCACTGCGGCCGCCACTGACCGGCACAAGAATCCCAATATCCAGCGCAGTCTGGAGTGCTGCTTAGCTACTGCCCTGAGTTCCCTGGTCCCCAAGCACCTGCTTTACTGTGGTCTGCAGGTCCGCAGGAAGATGAGGGACGACCTCATCCAGGGAGCCCAACAGGGCTTGGGAAAAATGTGCCATCAAGACGGCTGAACTGGCCTGGCGAAGGCCGAGGGAGGAGGCAGCATACACTTTCCGCCCCGCATAGTCCAGTTTCTTGGACTCTTTGTCGGGCGGTTTGTCCACGTCCCTGGCATTTCCGGCACGCTGGAAAACACTGTCCGTGACCAACCCCTTGGCCAAAGGGTGTTCGGAAAAGCCGGACAGAGAGCCTGTAGGGACCGCATACTTCCTGGCCATCCTGGCCGAAGGCGCAGGACAGGAAGCCGGATGCTGCCACAATTCCAGGGCCGGACCAACAATGGCTTCGGCCACCGGAAAGGCCTCCGTAGGAGAATCCCCTCGGTCCAGAATCTCAGTGAGGGGATATCTAGCCCGTTTGGACACGGGTTCGAGCTTCATCCCAGTGGATTCTGAGATGAGCCTGAGTAGTCCAAGGAAGGACGAAGGGCTATCGTCCCATCGACTGCCCCCCAGAGGACTCCAAGTCTAGGCGCTTGGAAAACAGGGAGGAGTCGTCGTCCGACTCCAACGAGTCGTTGAATAGCTGCCTAGAGCCTGCGCCACCCTCCACGTGCCGAGGCTTATCGGGAGTGAGGGTGACCGACAGCCTATGGGGAAGGCCATGAGCCGACCGCCGAACTTTGTTGGGGCCCGACTGTCAGTTGAGGCAGAGGCGGTTCCACCAGTATTGGTGGGCAGCAGGAATAGACGAACAACTGGCCTGGAAACAGGCCTCGACCACCGCGAAGTTGTTTCGCCGCTCCGTGACAAACTATTTTATGGCCGGAGAAGAGGCCTGAGCCGGCTTGTTTCGCCAAAATTAGTTGTTGCCACATAAGTTCTCTATATTTTCGGCGCAACTACAAGCCTCCTCGGCCCGAGGAGGAGGAAGATGAGGAAGAGCAGCGACGCCGCTTACCGCGGTGCCGAGACCGAGACCGCCTGTGTCGACGGGATCGGCTAGACCGTGAAGATGTCCGAGACCGAGACCGAGAATCTCGGCTAGGCCGAGGTCGGCGCGGCGGGGAGCCGAGGATCGGCAATCCCCTCGGCTCGGTCGACAAATCCGACGGCTCCAGAACCGGAGGCGCAGATGAGCTGACGGTATCCACAGTCCTCGCCGGGGGAACCGGGGAGGAGGGATTTTCCACTTCTCCAGCCGACAACTGCCTGACGGGTGAGAAAATCTCGACCACGCCGGTGGGTGGTGTCTCGGTCACCTGACCTGACGGGCACCGTGAAGCCAGTGGCCGCTTCGATAATTCGACCGGCTCCACTGCCCACAAGGGAGGGAGATCTTTCCCACTCCCAAGAGCGCCGACGATGGGACTTACCCCTACTTTTCTGACCGATGAAACGGTCCAGAAGAAGTTGGACCCTCACCTTTGGTCGAGAGGGTCAAGCAAAGCTCCTTAAAGAAGCTGAATAGGAGGCCCCGAGTGAGAGCGGACTAATGCCTGCATTAAGATGTAGCGGCATGAGCCGCCTTCCTCGAGGGCGATCATCTGCTCAAGTTGTTCTTGGACCGCAGCCGCGGACACCACCAGTCGGGCCTCCTTGGATTTAACCGGAGGAAATCTCCTTTCGGGACGCCCAAGTTGGAGACGGACAGCGCGATCCTCAAGGACGTAGACCAAGAAAGATGAGCACAGTTCGCAGGCCTGCAGGTCGTGCTCTTGGCCTAGGCAGTAAACGCACGTGGCGTGCGGATCCGTCCGAGACATCTTCTGCCCACAGGGGCATCTCCGAAAACCGAGTCGATTGTCCGTCGCAGCGCCGAGGGATGAAGACCGTGAAGGTATAGAAAAGGTTTGAAGAAATTTTCAAAATCGAAGTTTTTAGGCCCAAAGCTTAATCGCAGAGCGTTAAGGAGGGAACCTGAGCTTCCAAGCGGTAAGGAAGATCTGGCGTCATGGGGCGGAGCCGAGAGTTTTACCACCCGGGTGGGTGGGAGGAGCTAGCTTGAAGACCTTCCGGCAAGATTTAAAGCGGCAAGGAACCTGCCAGATAGTGTGGATGAACAACATATCCATGTCCCTAGAACCAATGTTTCACACCCACATTACAGGTGCTTTGTCAAGGTAGCTTTCTCCCAAAGCATATTTATGATAGAGGCGGGCAAACCAGAGCAGGCTTGAGCTTAGTGCCTGGCTCGGCTCGACCTCTATAAGCAACTGAGAGCCAAAGTCAAGCCGAGCCAGTTCTGGTCAACATACGCATTTTTCCTAGCTTTAGTAGCTAGTGTAGTGTTTGA
This sequence comes from Neoceratodus forsteri, assembly GCA_016271365.2. Classification (NCBI taxonomy): domain Eukaryota; kingdom Metazoa; phylum Chordata; order Ceratodontiformes; family Ceratodontidae; genus Neoceratodus; species Neoceratodus forsteri. Next base: position 488,901,001 of record CM057449.1, read on the forward strand.
AACGTTCCAACTCCTATGGCCTGCAATAATAATTACTAATAATTTTATTTGTAGTGCGCCTTTCAAAAACCAAGGTGCATAACAATAGGGTAAAACAACACTTAGGACACTAAATAAACGAATTAAAACATAATAAAATAAGATAACTGCATACAGAATCATATTAAGTCAAGTGGGGTAGGCTTGATTCCACAAATAGGTCTTAAGAGCCCGTTTAAATCCCTCCACGGTCACGCACTCACATAGCTGATGGGGTAGAGATTTCCAAAGGGCTGGGGCCACATACATGAATGCACAGGCCCCAGAGGATTTTAGGGAAAGCCTTGGGATCTCTAGCAACCCCTCATCTCTGCCCAGTGGAGTGATCGCCCCAGGCATGTAAGGGACCAGAAGAAAAAATTACTCACCTTAGTAATGTTTCTTCTAATGGAGTCTTGCTATATTATGACTATTGCAGTTTGTCCCACCACTAGAACTGCTCCGGAGGTGAAAGAGTTAACTTCCATGCAGAGCATGGAGCTTAGAGCGTGAGCTTGGTTCAGAAGCTCTGTTAGGGTGGTTACAATCCGAAACCGTCAGATCTTTACGAGCAAAAACTCACTAAGGTTCTGTGTGGAAGCTGTAACCTACACTAGCCAACTGGCCATTAATATATTAACACATTTTCCTGGTCCCAACACCAAGACTCAAGTCAGTGGACCAGAAAAATAAGATAAAATAACTAAATAAACACAACACCCAAACATGAAAGAGGGCATCAATAAATGCCAACAGAGGACTACCCACCCCATACCCAAAGTAGGAGTTCTGAGAGGGGCAGGCTGGGGGAGGTCATAATATAGCAAGACTCCATTAGAAGAAACAACATTACTAAGGTGAGTAATTTTTTCTTCAAATAACATGAAGTCTTGCAATATTATGACATATGTAGACTACAAAGCAGTACATCCATGGAGAAGGGACAGAACCTACTAAGGGAATAGGCTCTGAAGCACAGCTGTGCCAAACCGAGCATCCCTCCTGGCCTGAATATCCAGGGAGTAATGCTTGGTGAAAGTGTGTACTGTCTTCCAAGTAGCTGCCTGACATATCTCCAAGATAGGGATGTCTCTAGCAGCAGCTAGAGATGCAGCTGTATCTCTGGTAGAGTGAGCCTTCAGGCCTGAGGGGGGGACCTTACCCAGCTTTTGATAGCAAAATTGGATACAAGAAACAATCCACCTAGCAATGGATCTCTTAGTGGCAGGTCTCCCTTTCCCAACTTCACCATAAGTGAGAAACAGTTGGAGGGAGTCAAACCTGTGACCCTTGGTACGTTCTATGTAGTAACTTAGGGCCCTCTTAACATCTAAGCTGTGCAGCCTCCTCTCACCAGAGGAGGAATGGTCAGTGAAGAACACTGGAAGTGAAACAGATTGGTTAAGATGGAAATCTGAAACCACCTTAGGCAAAACTTCCTGTTAGTCCTGAGGACTACTTTATCCCTAATGAAAAGAAAAAGTCAGTCTCTACTGATAAAGCCTGTAACTCACTTATACGCCTGGCAGAAGTGATGGCTACCAGAAATACAGTTTTCCAAGTCAATACTTAAGCTCTGCCGAAGACAGAGGCTCAAAGGGGGGTTGCATCAGCTGAGCAATGCATACATTAAGATCCCAAGCTGGGGCAGGGTCTCTGAAAGGAGGATTGGTGTGAAGCAATCCTTTAAAAAACTTGGAAAATACAGGATGAGCAGAAAGAGAAGAGGGCGTCCCTGCTGAAATGAAGGCAGAGACAGCAGCCAAGTGCACTTTCAGGGTAGCTGGTCTGAGTCCCAAAGAATTAAGATGGGCCATGTAGTCCAATACAGTGGGTAGATCAGCAGATTCCGGGGAAACATGCTTCCCAGAACACCATATGGAAAACCTTTTCCACTTGGAGTTATAGGTAGCCCTGGTGGAAGGCTTCCTAGCAGCCTTCAGGATTTCGAGAACACTTTGAGAAAGTTGTAAATCAGCAAACTCTAACTGCTCAAGAGCCAAGCCTTGAGGTTGAGGGATTTGAGATTCGGATACCAAACTCTCCCCTGAGCACAGGTTAACAGATTGTGGTTCCTGGGGAGACACAGGGGAAGATGGACTGCTAAGGACAGAAGGAGTGGGTACCAGGGCTGCCTGGCCCAGTTTGGAGCAATCAGGATAATTTTGCAGGGCTGAGACCTGATTTTGACTAGTACTTTGAACAGGAGAGGGAAGGGGAAGGCATAAAGAAACTTCCCTTCCCAATCGAGGAGAAAGGCATCCAGGGGAACTGAGCCCAACACTGTGGGCCTGCAACAAAACAGTGGAAGTTGATGATTGTCTGGGGCTGCGAAAAGATCTATCTGAGGAGTGCCCCATCTGGCAAACACTATCCCCAGTACTAGAAGATCCAGTGACCATTCGTGATGGCCCTGGGAAATCCTGCTGAGAGCATCTGCCAGGACATTGTCCTTGCCTGGGAGGTGAACTGCTATGAGGGAAGTGTTCAGGGAATAAGCCAGAGACCACAACTTCATCGCCGGGTGCACAAGGTCAAGACCGAAAGCCCCCTTGTTTGTTGATGTACCACATTGTAGTGGTGTTGTCTGTTCTGACCTGTACCACCTTGTTCTGAATAGATGCAGAGAAAACCTGAAGTGCTAGAAAAACAGTTCTGAGTTTCAACAGACTGATGTGGAGCAGAGATTCCTGAGGGGACCATAACCCCTGGGTGGAGAGGTCGCCCATGTGAGCTCCCCATCCCAAGAGGGATGCATCTGTAGTAAGGGTCAAGGAATGGGACAGAGGGATGAAAGGCACCCCCTGTCTCAGATTGCTCTGATCCTGCCACCACTGAAGGGCCTGGATCAGAGTTCGAGTCACTGGGATTAACTTGGATAGAGGATCTCTTCATTGAGACCAGAAAGCACTCAAATGGAACTGAATGTCCCTCATCTGAAATCTTGCTCCTTGCACTACAGCTGTGGAGGCAGCCATGTGTCCTAGGAGCTGCAGGAAATGCCTTGCTGGTCGAGAGACCTGCAGAGTGAAGGATGAGGCCAGGGCCACTAAGGTCCTTACCCTTTCCAAGGGAAGGAAGGCTCTGGCCTGCTTTGTGTCCAGTTCTGCGCCTATAAAGGTGAGTACCTGGACAGGTTCCAAAATTGACTTTGGAAGATTGAGAAGAAATCCCAGAGAGGCAAGCAGCTGCTGGGTAACTAGCAGGTGTGATCTGACCTGGTCTGGAGACTGACCCACAATGAGCCAGTCATCCAGGTAGGGAAAAATGGCAATCTTTTGCCTTCTTAGATGAGCGACTGCTACTGCCAGACATTTTATGAACACCTTTGGGGCAGAAGTGAGGCTGAAGGGCATTACTCTGAACTGATAATGGCCTGAGGGCAGTTCGAATCTGAGGTACTTTCGATGGGAGCTTCTGATAAGAACATGGAAGTAGGCATCCTTGAGGTCCAGGGAGGCTAGCCAGTCCCCTGGCCTTAGGGAGGTAAAATCATTCCCAGTGTCACCATTTTGAACTTTGGCTTTAAAAGGTGCTTGTTAGATATCTTAGATCCAGGATAGCCGCCACTCTCCTGTCTTTTTGGGGTAAGGAAGTACCTGGAGTACAGACCCTTGCCCTGGTGAGGGGGAGAAACCCTTTCTACAGCTCTGAGAGCCAAGAGGGTTGAGACTTCTGTTTCCAAAGCAAGAGTCTCTAAAGGGTTTGTAGGTGGAAATGATCTGGCTCTCATCTTTGGAAATTTTTTGAAGCTGAGAACCAGACCCTGGCTCACTACTTCCAGGACCCACCTGTCTGAAGTTAAAGACTCCCAGTCCTGGACGAAGTGAGCCAACCTGCCCCCTACAGGTAGTGGAGAGCCGACCCTGGGCATCCCATCAGGGTGCCTGTTTGGCAGGGGCTTTAGGCTGAGGGGTGGGAGCAGGCCTGCTCGAACCCTGTCTGCCTCTCCCTCTGAAGAACCCCCTCTGTACATAGGCTGAAGAGGAGGAGGCCTGGGTCTGGTAAAAAGGCCTGTGAAAAGGCCTACCCCTACCCCTGGGGGGCTGCCTCTGAGGAGTGGCTTGCCGTTCCTTGGCTTGTGCACTCCTATAAGTGGTTCTATATTCGTCCATTTTCTTCATATAATTCTCTGTCTGCTCCCCAAACAGAGAATTTCCCACCACAGGAAAATCCACAGCCTTAGACTGGGTATCCTGTGACAAAGTAGTACACCTGAGCCAGGCCAATCTCTGAAAAGCCACAGATGTAGCCATGACTCTAGAGGATACATTGTTAGAATCCACTGCAGCATGGAATTGCACTTTAGATGCCTCAATACCATCAAGAGCCACCTGTTCCAGCTGCTTTGCAAGCTGGCCAGGGACCTGTTTAGCTAAGGCCATGACAGTATCCCATCTAGATTTCTGGTATCTCAACATAAGCCATATAGTTTGCTTGTCTGAGTCCCAAGGATGCTGCCATGTATTGTTTTTGGCCATGGCATCAATCTTCCTGGAATCCTTGTCAGGAGGATGTGAAGCCAGGGGATATTAGCTTTATCACAGGCTGCAGCCTGAACTACTAACATGACTGCATTGCTGTGAAAAAAATCTGTATCAGGAGCTGACAAAGTGTACCTCCTGTCCATCTTTTTATCCACAGGAGGCACAGATTAGGAGCTTTTAACATTTTTATTGTTTGTTTTCTAAAGATTTATGTAAAGGATGGACAACCTCCTGACTCTGGGATATCCATCATCTCCACATAGTCAGGCTCCTCTTGCTCATCCAAAGCCTCCTCTAAGGGAAGCTGGAGGTCTCAGCAACTTTTATAAAACAAAAATGAGAAGGGGACTCAGAAAGCCTAGGGGAGACTCACCTGAAGGTCTGTCTGGGAGATGTCCAGTTCAATGGGCATCCAGACTTTCAAAGTCACATTCACACTGATCATAATCCTCATCCCTCCTCTGGTTCAAAAACTCTTCTATATCATAATCCTGAACCATTGGAACCAACCGAACCAACCTTTTGCCAGACAGTGGCGGTTCGGAGGGAAACGGGGACAGGGACTGGACAATCTGTATAGCCCTGGCTATCTCTGCAGCAGTTGGAGAAGGAATTTTGGACTCCAAACCTGCTGATTTTTTAGTTTTCTTTGCTGGAACTGGCTCCTCAGAGCCAGCTTTTCGTTTGCCCGAGGAAGTCTCGTCCTGGTCAGAGGGCACTCCCTCTGGTTCGGTTGGCACCGAACCGGTCTGGTCATCCGGGTCAGTGGACTTTTTGGCCTCTCGTTCCCTGAGCCTGCCCACTCTCTTGTCCAGGGTGTGCGGGAAATTTTACAAATCTGGCAGTCTGGATTAGGTGGTCAAACCCCAGACAATAGACATAGTATGTGGGTCAGCCTGGCAAAACTCCCCACAGACACTACAGTGTTGAGCCAGTGGGCCCGATTTTTCTTTTGGGTTTCTCAGACATGATGCCAGCCTAACTAACAAACTTGCCCTTTTAATGGCAGTGCCAGGCAAGACACCCTTATCGGTTCCCAACCGTGTCACGGGTCGTGGAAAAAAACGTAATGAACCGATAAGAACCGGAAACCGCACTCTAAGAAGCCTTAAAAGGCTTTAAACTTAAATTTTAGTACAATTCGGTCGGTTCAACCGAACCGATAACAATTTTACAAGTTCCACACAGAAAAAACCTATCTATTACTTACGATACCATAGACAGAGCTTGAACCGATCCGTTTTGCGGTTAAAATAATTAAATTGCGGTTAAATTCAACCGAGAAATAGCGCTTTAAACCGAAGAAATGAACCGAGCAACAGGAGGAATCTCCGGAGCGACTGTTCAGTGAGGCAGAGTAAAGAATCTGACAGTTTCGGTTTGAAACCACCCTAACAGAGCTTCTGAACCGAGCTCGCGCTCTAAGCTCCATGCTCTGCATGGAAGTTAACTCTTTCACCTCCGGAGCAGTTCTAGTGGTGGGTCAAACTGCAATAGTCATAATATAGCAAGACTTCATGTTGTTTGAAGCTGTTTCAGGTAGTCTGGGCCCTGTCTGTGTAGGGCTTTATAAGTCAGAAGTCTGACTTTAAAGGTGATCCGCCACTGCACTGGCAGCCAGTACAGATCGTGCAGCACCAGAGAAATATGACATGAACGAGGAGTTCCTGTCAGTAACCAGGCTGCAGCGTTCTGCACTAGCTGGAGGCAACGGATATCAACTCCTGGTAGCCCTAGGTAAAGGAAATTGCAATAATCTAGGCACGAGGACACAAAGACATGGACCAATGCAGGGAGATTGCTGAACAGAACAAGGTGTTTAACCCTGGAGATGTTCCTCAGATGATTAAAAGAGGATTTGACTACTGCTGACACCTGCGATCGTAGTGTCAGCCCTTCATTAAAAATCACTCCCAGGTTTCGCACCCGTTCAGAGATAAGGAGTGGCACACCCCCAAGATAAAGTCCCTAAGGTGAACCTGTCCCCAACACCTCTATCCAGGGCCCCGGGTCCATGACCAACACTTCAGTCTTTTCCAACTTCAACCTCAGCCAGCTCGAATTCATCCAATCCTGGATTTCAAGTAGGCAGTTGTTAAATACAGAGTGAGCTCTATCCTGGTCAGGTGCAAAAGAAAGGCAGAGCTGGGTATCATCAGTACAGCAGTGAAACCTCAGCCCATACCTTCTTACAATGTCTCCGAGGGGGAGCATGTACACTGCAAACAACATTGGGGACAATACCGAACCCTGAGGAACCCCACATGACAGAGAGACTGGGTTGGAAGAATAAATCCCCGGCACCACCTTCTGAGTTCTGCCAGTGAGGAAAGATGTAAACCAACTGAGGACTGTACCTGACAGGCCACAGATGAACCTCACGTGACCGAGAAGCACCCCATGGTCCACAGTGTCAAATGCCGATGAGAGGTCTAGAAGAACCAAGATGGAGCGGTTCTTCCAATCTCTTGCCATTAGGAGATCATTGAGCACCCGAACCAGTGCTGTCTCAGTACTATTCCTCTTACGAAAACCGGATTGGAGAGGTTCATAGAAGTCATGGATGGTCAAGTGGTTCTCCGGTTGTAGGGCCACTACTTTCTCAACCACCTTCCCAATAAAGGGAAGGTTAGAGATTGGTCTGTAGTTAGCCGGACAGTCTGGGTCCAAAGAATCTTTCTTCAGGAGGGGTGTCACCACTGCCTCCTTCAGGGAGCTATGAAAATCACATATCTCCAAGGAGCACCAGACTATCCGTGCAAGGACCAGGCCAATGATATCACTACAACCCATAATCAGGGTAGTTAGTCCCGGATCCAAACTACAGCACATAAGGCGCATACCCTGGACAATCCGCATGACCTCCATGAACTCCAACAGGTCAAAGGTACTCCAGGAAAACTGAGGTACAGTGACTGAATGCAGATCTAAAGCAACACCCATAGAGTGTGTTGGTAAGAGCACCACCCTGATGTCAGCCACCTTAGCTGCAAAGAATCGAACAAGCTCATCACACTCCACTTGCGAAAAGGCTCTTCAGGCAGGCTGGGTGGCACAGTCTGTCTACAGTTTGAAAGAGCAGGACTGGTCGGTTCTGAGCTGCCTCAATTTCCCCAAACAGGAACTCTGCCTTCTTACAGGTGATTGCAGATTGATAGACATGATAATGATCTATCAATCTAAGGTGGTCGGCATCCAGGGTGGATTTCTGCCAGCAATGCTCTAACCTTCGCCCTCATCGCTGCATCTCCCTCAAGGTCCCATCAAACCAGGGGGACCAAGGGCGAAGGGAGAAGGGCTGAACTTGGACAGGAGCAACGACATCCAGAGCCACAGAAATGGCCTTATTATAGGCCACCACTAACACCTTAGGGTTGCTGTTTGCCTTGGGAAGAGCTGATAGGTCAAGCACAGCCGCCAGGCCTTCAGAGCTTATATCTCGTAAAGGACAGTGTCTGACCATCTCCACAGGGGTAGGCTGACGAAGGGAGCATGAAAACTGAAACCCACAGTGCAGTGATCAGACCATCCAACAGGTTCCACCCCCAAGTTGAAGGCCTCGATCCTCAGGAGAAAGACTAGGTCAAAAGAGTGACCATGTTTGTGCGTAGCAGTGGTGACAATCTGTGTGAGGCCCAGAGATGATATCAGCTGGAGGAAGTGCTGTCCAAATTATGAGAGTTCGTCATTGACACAGGCGTTAAAGTCCCCCAGGACTTTAAAGCCTGCCAGGGCTCATTTCATTGAGTCAAGCCAGACCCCTGGCTCGGCTCTGGCTTGGATCTGGGAGAAAAATTCCTGGCTTTCCCACTGCTAATTTTTGAGGTTATTCATGCTATAAATAGGTTACAATTGAATTTATCAGTGCTCTGGATCTTTCATTAGATTAACCCACTTATATTTATACTAGGGCAGTTTTCAGAAGTAGATGAACCCTTTTGGATGTATAGTAGTTGGCTCTGTCAATTTCTAATGTGGCCAATTTTAAATTAAATGGAAACAGATGGGGCAATACACCTAATCATTAGATTCTGGGTATGTATTAAGCCAAATGATTTCTTGGAAGTGGATAAACTTGTGCTAAATTATGTTTTAATTTTTATCACATTTTGCACGTTAAAGGATGCATTAGCTTGCTCCCCCTAATTATGAGTGACTATAAAGTGTGGGTCCCGAAAGGGGAGAAAGCTACCTTGACAAAGCACCTGTGAAGTGGGTATGAAACACTAGTTATTAGTGGATCCTCCTTCTGGGAGACAACTCCAGCATGCTGTTCCTGTTTTGTGTGATTTGAATAAAAGGTTTTTCACTTATGCACGGAGTCACATTGTGAAATTTCATTTGTGCACCGACTGTTAAATCCTGCCAGCTGTTTTGTTCATTTTTGGGGATTTTAGCACTAACACCATAGTCAGTAATCCTTCATCTGTTTTGCTTCACCTGGCATTGAGCATACGCCTTCATATCCCACTACAATATCGAAATCATGTCATATCAGGATGCTGCTTTTGGGTCCTCGGTTCTCCAGTCTTTGTTCGCCAAACAGGGTGCACACCTTGCCCCCTCCTCCCAGAGAACTGCTAGAAGTCTGCAGAAGTGTGGATAGTGAACTGCATCCATGTCCTTAGAAATGTAAGTTACTCACCTGTAACCGTAGTTCTAGGAGTGGTCTACAGTTCACATCCACACAACCAACCCGGCCTCCCCTGGCAATGTTGCACCCAGATCCCTGCTTCTAGCATGCAAAGATCTGACGTCACGGGGCAGAGCCCTAGGATATACTGCCCACTGGTGGGAGAAGCTTAAGCTTGAAGATGTCCAACAAATTAGCTTGTCGCAGGGTACTGCCAAAGTGTGGATGTGAACTGTATAACACTCCTAGAACTACAGCTACAGATGAGTAACCTAGATTTTCATTCTATATTTATAATCATATCAGACATAAAAAAAAGACTTGGTACACATGAATAACCTTATTAGTTAAGATAAGAGAGTGTAGAACAGAGAAGTAGTTACTTATCCCATTCAACTGTCAACGGTTTCATCTGGTTCAGCTTACACCTTCCTGTAATATCATAGCATCTGCTACTGGCAAGGAGTTCAGGTATTTTCCCCAACTTGTGTGGAAAAGCTCCTCCTTGCCCCACAGCTATATGTCAGACGCTCTAGTGCCCCAGCTTGCAGTGCCAGTTTCTTCCACTGGTTCTGAGTGGGTGGGATACAGGATACCCAAGTATTCTATATGCACTGATGTGCCAATGCTAGTAACACCCTCACTCATCTCGGGTACAGTTCCCACCCTTCCTGCCGCTTATCCTCCAAGCCAAACAGCAAAGCAAGTAGCATACAGGGGACTTGCCTATCCGTCATTCTGGTCTGTTCTTGGGCCACCACTGCCCAGTAAGGCTTCAACGTTGTACATTCCCAGAAACAATGTAAGTAAATTGGTAAAGTTTATTTATTTAGTGCCTAATCTCGGGGGCTCTGGGAGCTTTACAAAGGTGCAGGATATAGTGAAACATTCAACATATAAAACCATCAGCTATCAACCAGTCATAATACTATTAAATAAATAATCCCATAAAATGTCAAATCAGACTAAAAGCTTGTTCGAACAGGTGGGTTTTTAGACCACATTTAAAACTCTCCATGGAGGGTGCTTCTCGTAAAGAATGCAGTAGGGAGTTCCAAAGGACAGGGCTGGCAACCTCAAAAGCTCGGTCAACGGAGGTCTTAAGCCTTGTCCTGGGAACCACCAACACGCTCTCCGTGGAAAAGCGGAGTGTGTGCACAGGGTGGGCAGGTGTCAGAAGGTCTGACAGCTAACAAGGACCTGAAACATACAGGGCCTTGTAGGTGAGCAAGCCCACCTTGAAGGAAATCCTCCATCTGACCAGCAGCGAGTGCAGCTCGCACAAGACTGGTATTATGTGGGCGGTCCTAGAGAGGCCCGTCAACAGTCTTGCAGCCACATTCTGCACCAGCTGCAGTCTGTGGAGGTTACCTCTTGTGACCCCGAAGTATAGAGCGTTGCAGTAATCTAGTCTGTATGTTACAAAGGCATGTACTAGTGTGGGCAGGTCACCAGGCAGAATTAAGGGCTTAATCTGGGCGATGTTCCTAAGATGGTAGAAACTATTCCAAGTGACAGACGACACCTGAGCCTCCAGTGTCAATCCATAATCGAAAATAACGCCCAGATTTCCCACCTTATTGGAAGCCACTAGTGAGGTGGTACCCAGGAACAGCCCTGTCCCTGCTCCAGTGGTGACCATATCACGTTGGCGACCTGGCTCTATCACTAGCATCTCCATCTTGTCCGGGCAGAGACCAAGCCAGTTAGATGACATCTAGTCCTGGATCTTGGCTAGGCAATTATTTAGCATATCCATAGCATCCGATGTTCCAGGTGCAAAGGTCATATACAGGTGGGTGTCATCTGCACAACAGTAGAAACCCAAGCTGTATCACCTAATGATATCACCCAGTGGGTAGCATGTACACCATGAACAACATAGGTGACAAGATCAAGCCCTAGGGCACTCCACAGGTCAGAGGTTTTGGGCAGAACAAGAAACTTTCCAGTACTACCCGTTGCCTCCTCCCTATTAAGAAGTACTCAAACCAGCCAATGACTTTGCCTGGCAAGTCCACAGAGTGCCCTGAGCCGATCAAGAAGCACCATGTGGTACACGGTGCCAAAAGCTGAGGAGAGAGCTAAGAGAATGAGAACTGACCGCTCTCAATCTCTTCCCCTGAGCAAATCATTTTGCACCCTCACTAATGCTGTTTCCATGCTATGCTTTCTCCTTAAAAAGCTAGTGTACTGCTTGCAATTAATAGTAATTTTCAGATGCAGTCAGCTATCACTTACAATATCTGAAGTATTTTTTTTATTTTCTGTGTGCTAATTAAACGATTTTCCACCTGGCAGTACTGCGGTGATGTGTGGAGCAGCACTATATCTGGAGGGAAACAAAAAGTCAGTTCTGTTCCTCCCACTGCATCATCAGAAATTAGACAAAACACCTTGAGGCACCAAAATCCTTGCAGCCTGAGCAGTGACTTTCACAAGCTACCAATCAAAATGCAGGAAATTGTGACATCACGAGTAACTAGGGAGAGTCAGTCTCTGCTGCTTCACGTGAAAGTGAAACCTGGCAGTGAGAAATGGTTCTCACTGGTTACCAGTGATATCACAGTCAGTGTGGTCTCAGTGTTGATGTAGTGGGAGGAACAGAACTGTTTTTTTTTTCCTCCAGAGTGCTGCTCCACACATCACCCCAGTACTGCCAGGTGGAAAATCTTCTAATTAGCAAACAAAAGAAAAAATACTTACATAGATACATAGAAATTGTTGGCAGATAAGGACCTTTAGGCCCATCTAGTCTGCCCGTAAGTCCTAAACTCGTATGCAGTCACTGACCCTCAGTGATCAATTACTTTTCATCACTCCTTCCCCACCCAATGTTCCCTTGTGCTTGTCCCAGACATGTTTAAACCCCTCCACTGTGCTTGCCCAACCACCTCTTGTGGCAGACTGTTCCAAGCGTCCACCACCCTGTGTAGAAAAACTTCTCCACGTTACCTCTTAATCTACCCCCCCTCCAATTTCATATTGTGTCCCCTCGTTCTGATATCTTTTCTACACTGGAAAAAATCCCCCCCCGCACATTGTTTATACCCTTGAGGTACTTAAAAGTTTCTATCATGTCCCCTCTTTCTCTCCTCCAGTGAGTACATACTGAGGACTCTTAGTCTCTCCTCATATGTTTTGCGATGCAAGCCATGCACCATCTTTGTCACCCTTCTCTGGATAGCCTCCACCCTGTCTATGTCCTTATGCTTGTGTGGTCTCCAGTACTGCACACAGCACTCCAGGTGAGGCCTTACCAGTGTTTTATACAATGGCATCAACACCTCCTGTCTCCTGCTAGTAATGCCTCTGTCTATGTACCTCAGCATGCCACTGGCCCTCCTGCAGCCTTTGCACACTGCTTTGATACCTTAAGGTCATCAGATATGATGACCCCTAGGTCCCTTTCCTCTTTGGTGATAGTCAGCACCTCCCCCATTCTGTAGCTCTCCCCAGGGTTCCCCCTACCCAGGTGCATTATCTTGCACTTTTTTTAACTGAACCTCAGCTGCCACACCTCGACCATCTTTCAAGCTTCTCCAGGGCCCTCTTCATTTTCTGCACCCCTTCTGGGTATCCACTTTTTTATCGCAACTTTCTTTTCTGCCTGCAAGCCTACCAAGCTGAGGGCATCCAGCTACCAGTCCTGCCTGCGGGAGGCAACAGGCTCACTTGCATGATAGAGTGGTCCGGCATGGCTGTGGCTGACCCAATGGAGGCTCCCCGTCCCTGCCATCAAGACCAGCACAGAACCTCCCCCAAGCATGATTCCCGACGGTCCTCCCATGGCGGAGGCGCAGCCATCAAGCTGCTCAGTTCGCCCAGCCTTTTTCTTTTTCTCCCAAGGGAGCAAGGATGTCCATGCACCAATGTGCAGACGCCCACCTGCATGTCCACAGTACCACCAGGCGGTGGAAACCAATTTCCCCCAAGACTGGGACAGCAGTCATCAGGACACTTGATTACAGTCCTTCCCCGCTGACCCCTGATGACCCGTGCTCATTCCCGAACCCAGGTCACCAGCGTGGAGTGAGGTGTGGCATCCAGCGCCTCAACCCTCAGCATCACCGAGCCGGGCTATGGAGTATCCACTTTGTTGCAGATCTTGGTGCCATCTGCAAATAGGCAGAGCTTTCCTTCCAGCCCCTCTACAATGTCACTAATGAAGACACTGAACAGGACTGGTCCCAGTACTGATCCCTGTGATACTCTGCTGGTCACCGCTCTCTCCCTCTCTCTCTCTCTCTCTCTCTCCCCCTAGACTGGATCCCACTTACCACCACCATCTGTATTCTGTCCATCAGCCAGTTTCTAACTCAATGTATCACCTTATGCCCCATGCCCAGACTACTCATCTTGTTAATCAGCCTTCTGTGTGGGACGGTATCAATGACTTTGCTGAAATCTAGGTAGGCGATGTCTATCGCCCCTCTCTGATTCACTTCCCTAGTCACCCAATCAAAAAAAATGTATCAGACTTGTTTGACAAGCTCTTCCTGCTGTGAATCCGTGTTGCCTCACATCCTGCGCACCACTGGATTCCAGGTGTGCCACTATACTTTCTTTCAGCAGTGTTTCCATGACCTTCCCCACCAATGACTGGCCTGTAGTTCCCCGCTCCCTCCCTACTGCCACTTTTGTGTAGTGCGACTACATGTGCCCTCCTCCAGTCCACTGGCATGATGCCTGTGTTGAGTGACTCTGTGAATAGGGTGGCCAGAGGCGGTACTAATTCCCTTCTCAGCTCCCTCAATATCCTTGGGTGTATGTGGTCTGGCCCCATGGCTTTATGCACCTTCAGCTTTGTGAGTTCCTCCAGAACTCTCTCCACTGTGAATGGACTGGTGTCCACCCCCCCATTACCTCTTCTCCCCAGCTGTGGTCCTTGACCCTCTCTCTCCTTAGTGAATACTGAACAGAAGTATTTATTCAGTATTTCTGCTTTGTCTAGATCCCCCTCCTTACACTCTCCCTCCTCCCCTCTGAGCCCTCACAATCCCCCAGTTTTCTTCTATCACTGATGTACCCACTACTGTCGTTTCCCTTTTTCACAGTCTGTGCTAACCCTCTCCTGTCTGTGCCTTGGCTCTCCTAACAGCTTTCCCTGCTTCTCTTAGACATTCAACGTACACCTCCCTGTCCTCCCCCCTTTGGGTTCACTTATACTTCCTGAAACTTGCTCTTTTAGCCCTTACTTTGTCTGCTACCTCTTTAGAGAACCATAGTGATTTACTTCTTCGTTTCCCTTTGACCACTATCCTAAGGCACTGGTTAGTTACCTACACTACAGCTTCTTTTAGTTTCCCCCACTGTTCCTCCACTCCATCTCCCTTCTCTAGGGCTGCTTTTAAACACCTACCCATTTCACTGAAATCTGCCTCCCTTAAATCTAATACTTTTGCCCTTATGTGGCTTAATTGAGTCCCCGTCTCCATGCCAAACCACACCATGTGGTGGTCGCTGGATCTCAGCTGCCCTTCCACCTTCGACTCTAGTTCCACTGGTCCATACCAGGTCCAGAATCGATTTCTCTGGTTGGCTCATGCACCAGCTGTCTGAGTCCAACCCCACTGCAGGGATTCCAGGATGGCCGTACTTCTGGCTGAAGCAACTGCCTGGGTGGTCCAATCTACATCCGGCATACTGAAATCCCCCATCAGCAGGATTTGACCTTTAGCTGCCATGTCGTGAATTTCCTCCATTAGTACCCTGTCCACTTCCTCCCTCTGTGCCGGAGGTCTGTAGATCATCCCAGTACGTATTTCTGTGCCATTCCCTGGTTCAAGGGTGACCCACATTGCCTCTGCCTCCCCGTCTTCCCAGTACTTCTGTAGCCTTGATGCCTTCTCTGATGTACAGGGCCACCTCTTCCCTTTTTACATTCCCTGTCCCTTCTGAACAATGTATAGCCCAGTAAACTGACATCCCAGCCATGATTAGCAGAGTACCATGTCTCTGTTATTGCTGCTATGTCAAGGTCTGCACCTGTCATCAAGGTTTCCAAGTCTGGAACCTTATTTCCCAGACTGTAGGATTTGTGAGCATGACCATCCATGTTTTATACCCTGCCCTACCTCTGTTCTTGTTGTCTCTCACCTGCCTGTTTCCCCAACCCCGATTTTCTTGTTCATGTGCTCCTACCCCCCGCCAATTATCCCCCTTTTTACAAGCTTCACCTGTCTGCTCCTTATTGCCCTCTTCAGTTGTTCCTGTTGTCAACTTGTGTTTTTGCATGCTACCATGGGGGAGTGATTCTAAACCTCCTGTCCCTCCTGACGTCCCTCACCCCCCCCTTAGCCAGTTTATATGCTCTCTGCTGAAGCATTCCAATTTTTCACCAAGGGGTGAGGTCCCCTTCCTGGACAGATGCAGGCCATCCTCCAGATATAAGCTCACATCTACCCAGGTGGGGCCCCAGTCCCCTATGAAGCCAAATCCTTCCCTTCCACACCAATCCTTCAACCAGGTGTTGAAGGCTTGGATGTGAAGTATCCTATCCTCCCCTGTGACTTGGACAGGCAGCACCTCCAAGAATGAGATGGAACATGCTACCTGTTTGAGGTCCCCCCCCCAGCTTCCTGAAATCCTCCAGGACTCTGGCTAACTCCACCCTTCTCCCCGCCAGGTCATTGGTTCCCAGGTGAAGAATGACATCCAGCTCCTCCTTCCTGGCTATCACCCTAGCGATCCTATGGATTCGCTTCCCATCCCTCCATGCAGCACTTCCTGGGATGCACTTGACCTCCCCCCATGTGTTCCTAACTTCACATCCCGCGCAATAGAGTCCCCACTAGGAGAAGTTTTCCCTTCCCTGGGGCTCCAGCTTGGAGGTCCTGACCATTCTCCCTGGTCCCAGCTGCGGGCGCCTGTACGGGGCATTCCCATTCTTCCAAAACAGCGTAAGAGTTATTCAGCTGGACCAGTAGGTGAATGTGCTTCTGACCACCACCCCCCACCCTCCCTGAGCCCACCGTGGTCCAGTCACACTTCTTTCTAGGCATCCTATGAGGGTCATGTTGTGGACCCAGTGGTTTCTGGGTGGGGGTGGATGCCGCCTGTAACCTGACCAACTCTGCGCAGAGACAGGCAACCTCCTCCCTCAGCCCAGAGAGATGCCTGCAGATAGGGTAGCATCACAGCCACCAGAATATCTCCCCAAAGACTGCTGCTCCACAACCACTGCACTGCACCACTCCCATCATGACTGTTACCCTCCTCACTCTTCTGCCTGCTTATGTTTCCTAATTGCTATCTGCTATCTCCTAACCCTCTTCCCTCTTCCGCCTGCTAACCCTTTTTTTTTTCCTCCTTCTCTCCCTGACTCTCTTCTTCTGTAGTGAGTTGAGATATAAGAAGTGATAGCTGACTACATCTGAAAGTTACAATTAATTGCAGGCAGTTTCCAGGCAGTACACTAGCTCCTTAATCCCGAATGGAGTAGCTCATAAATGTTGAAGGCCATCAAGTGTTTCAAGCTATTTCTCCCAAGCTATTTCTTTAAATATTTTATGCCAGAAGGACTCTTAAGACACTGCAGTCCCAAAAACAATGCATATATGTCCCCTTTTTCTTTCTTTCATCTCCCACACATGGGAGAGACAGATGGATGCGCCCTATGCACTGCTACTGGTGGATAATACAATCTGTGTAAAAATTTAAAATAAGCCTCCTTAAACTTATTACATATTAAGAGACCCCTATGTCCCACCAGTATCTGTTGCCAGTTATCCTCCTAGATCTCCTTTTTCAGATCCCTTTCCCACAGCTGTTTCACTTTTTGCGTATAGTCTGATAAACCTTGTTTCCCCACCTTTGCAGCCTTCCCAATGACTCCCTTAGGGTCTTTCTGTGCCCCATAATCAGCATCTCTACTCGACCCCACCCTTATGCATCCTCTCCTCCCATTTCCGTTTTTAAGATAAATGCCCCAAGTTGGAGATATCGAAAAAGTTGTTGCCCTTGTAACCCTAACCTTTGAATAATATCTTCCAATGTGTTTAATATCCCCTTACCAATCAAAATATCGATTACTCTATCATGCCATTCTCTTGGGACCAAAATGTAATAAATTCTTGTCCATGTTCTATGGGGGTTCGAGAAAAATGTGTATTCCTTAGATACAACATCCTCCAGCTATCTACCAAATCCAGGTCTGACATACCCACCCGCCACTGGTTTACTGCCTCTAGTACTCGTCCTCTACCTTCCGAATGGTCCAAAACAGGATCCAGTGTGCTGTTTAAATCTCCACCCAAAATCAGACCTGGGAATTGTTCCCTAGTTAATAAATCCAATAGGCCCGAGAAGAACTGTGGCTCATATGTTGCTGGTGCATAAACATTTCCAAATGTAATTGGTTCACCATGAAGCTGCCCCACCAGAAAAATATATCTACCCTCCCATTGGTCCATAACATTCTTTCACCTCAATGGCAGATTCCTATTAAGAAGGATAGCAACCCCTCACTTGCGGGAGGAGTGGGAGGCCGCAAAACATCTCCCCACCCACCCACGCGCAAGTTTGGCATGTTCTGCCTCTGTTATATGACTCTCTTGCAATAATGCCACTTGTATCCCCTTTTTTAGTGCAGATCAGAGCATCGTATGCTTGATAGAATTTATGACTCCCTTCACATTCCAAGAAGTCACTATCAATTCTTGTCTATTAACCATTTTCGATTATCTCCGTCCCCAAAAATAGGAATCTGCCACTGAGTACCCCCATGCCTCCAAATGTACCCCTTTTTTTATTCCCATCCAGTCTTAATATCACTCTTCATATATTATGAAATGCAGAAACAGACACACTATAGAAAAAAACACTTAAACAGTAATAGAACAAGCAAAAATAACCCCCATAATTGTATAATACTCAGTAACATCCCCTGTGTCAAACTGTTCCCTCCTTTACACCCCCTCCCTTGTAAATTACCCACAACATTACATTCTTAGAATCTCTTTTTTAAAAAGAGATTTCTTTATTTTATGCCGAGAGTTAATCCTTCGACCTCTCACTTCCATCACTGCTGCTGCAAAAAGAAGATTGCCTCCACAGGCAAACGCTTTCTCTGTGTCTGCTGTCTTGGACCTGACCACAAAGTCTCCACCTGTGAGCCCTGCCAGAAGTTTAATCAAACAACCCTCAGATGACGCAAGAAGGTCTCTTAAAAATGTAGCAGGTAGCCAGTTCTGCACAGGAGTCATCTGGGTTCCCAGTCACCAGCAGGTTGTCGAGCTCCCAGGCGGCAAGGCCTGAGACAAGTCCTCGGGGGGTCCACAAAAAGACCAAGATTGGGACCGCTCTCCCTGCCAGCGGTACTGCTCCCCAACTGCCTCTCCTCCCTCTACCGGGGGTTCATCGTTGGCTGAGGCTGCACCAATGCATAAATCTGCTGTGCATGTCTCTGTGCCTACCAGACTCATACCGACAGCGCCTCCATCTGATATTCAGGGCAGTGGGTCATTGACAGCCCTCCCATCGAGGCTTGATCCTTCCCCCAGGCCCTCACGCTACAGGCTCTTTGGGTACTCAGGGCCCATCTGGTGGGTCGTTACTTCCTGTGCTGTTAACCCCACTCCCCCATCGACACTGTCATTGACCTCAGTGGGATTTTGACTAAATTCACTTTGGTGATTATCCACCAGTTAGGTGCATATAGGCCTACATCACCTGTGCCATTGACAGCAGTATTGTCATCGACCCCTCCTCAAAGGGCCACCCCCCAAAGGCCTTTGTTGGCGCCTCAAATGTTGGACCTTGATCTGGAAGAGGTCAACATCAAGGAGGAGTACCATCCTGACACTAGTGAGGCCCCACCTGGAGTACAGTGTACAGTTCTGGAGACCTTACCTACGTAAGGACATAGACAGGGTAGAGAAGGTTCAGAGGAGGGCAACAAAGATGGTGCATGGATTGCATCATAAGTCCTATGAGGACAGGTTGAAGGAACTGAACATGTACTCCTGGAGGAGAGGAGGAAGAGGGGATATGATAGAGACATACAAGTATCTTACAGGGAGGAACAGGGTGCAGGAAAACACTATTTTAAGCGAAAAAGATGTTCCAGGACTAGAGGGCATGGGATGAAGTTGGAGGGAGGACGATTCAGAGGAAATGGGAAGAATTTCTTCACAGAATAGGTGGTGGACAAGTGGAACACCCTGCCAGAGGAAGTGGTGGGGGCTGAAACAATCACGGGATTTAAGAATGCATGGGATAGACATAAAGGAATTCTGGAGGTCAGGGGTAAGGGGCAACAGACTTCTAGGAAAACATAAACTGAATTTACAAGCTCAAATGGGCAGACTGGGTGGGCCATAGGCCCTTATCTGCCGACACTGTCTATGTATCTATGTATGTATCTATGTAAGTGTTCCTCCAGCTGCAAGGCCACAACTTTCTCAACAACCATCCCCAGAAAAGGGAGGTTGGAAACAGGTCGAAAATTCAACAAAATATCCAGGTCAAATGATGGTTTCTTCAGAAGGGTCCTCACCAATATCTCTTTCAAAGCTTCAGGGAGTACCCCTCTGAAAGTGAGCACCAGACAATTTCAGTAAACACTGGACCAACGGACTCCACACATCCCACCAGGAGATGCGTCGGACCTGGGTCCAGTGCATATATGTACCTAAGGCCACTTTGCACCTACCATAATTTGAGGAAATACTGGGGTTAAACCTATGCACAACACTGGGTGAGCAACCTATGGATACATTTATATTGGGACTCCTTGTGTCTGTTGCACAGGAGCAAGCCCATATGTAAGCAGAGAATACTACCCCAGTTCTCATCAGTAACTGGGGATCCTACATACTTCTTCCAGATATTTTTTTACTTTGTTATATAAGTCTGGCAAATACATTTTGTCCTGCTTTGCTAGTTTTACAATTAGGCCATTGACCAACACCCTGGAGTGAAATGTAGCTTGCTCCAAGGATTTAAAGGGGGATGCCTCAACTTGGTCCCGCCCCAGACTCCTACAGAATGCTTGGACTTGTAAATACCTGTAGTGGTGCAGTGCAGGTATGTTCAGCTTCTCCTGAATATCAGCAAATGGTCATATGTCTGCACTAGTATGCAAGTCCCCTACAAAGAGAATGCCCCTCTCCTCCCACTCCCTGAAGCCTCTGTCTTCCAGCCCTGATACAAACTCTGAATTTCCAACTATTGACACCAGCAGGGTTCTGTCCTCCCCCACCCCTCTTAACTTACTCTCTTCCTCCAATGCCTCGGTGTATATTTAGCCAGGGGATTGGGAGCCCCTTGATGGTTGTTTAAGTTTACTGGCAGGAAAAAACTCCGTTGAGCAGGCTCATTTACAAGGAGGTCCTGATTTAACAACAGGGACATTACACAAGCATATACAAAGTAAAATGCATTAAACACACGAATAATCCATGAGAAGAAAATAGGGCAATAATATTTAAATCACATATACATAGGCACACTAAAGCTAGGAGTTAAATAAATGGTTAGCTCTGGGTAACAAGATAGTACCTCATGAGGGAAGTAGAATCTACAAGGCCAGCAAGGAAAGGAAAGGAAAAGATAGTGACACAGGCAGGGTGGGATAAGATCAGAGGGAAGGGGGGGACAGAGGATGGTAGGACAGAGGTAGGAGGGGCAGACAACAAAGTGGAGGGGTAGGAAAAATGAATATAACAGGGTGGCTATGTTGGCTGAGTCAAGGGCACTATGGGAGTGGCGAGGAGAGGAGGTAGAGACAGAAGGTAAAGAAAGGATAGCTGTAGATAAGAGCAGGGACTGTCGAGTGAAAATAGTGTGGGATACAGACTAGGGGTAGATTGTGTGGAGGTGGTAGTGTAACATGGAGAGAGGAAGGGGGAGAGGAAGAAGGGGGAATGGGAGTATAATGGAAAGTCACTTAGGGGTGAGGGAGGGGGGGTATGCTCATTTACCTCCATTGACCAGATATACTGCGAGCCTCCCCTTGCCCCTTCTTCCTCTAGGTCCAGCCAGCTTGCAGTCACCCCTAGTAACCCCATCCTGTACATTCTGCTGCTGTATGGACACAAGGTACCCTCTTAGATCTGGAAATTCCAATCTCCCCAGCTCATTTCCGTGTCTGAGTCTCTGCAGGCTCATCCTGGGTCTCTTATTTTGACATATGAAGGCAGAGAACCCTCTGTCTAGTTTCTTAATATCTGCTCTGGTGGGGTCCACTGGCAGCATCTGTAGCACATAAGAGAGTCTGGGCAACATGTTCATTTTTAGCAGATTAATGATGCCCAGCCACAAGATTGGCAGAGCCCTCCATCACTCCAGCTCCACTATGGCAATACAGAATAATGTCTTATAATTTGAAGCATAAAGGCAGCCTATATCCCTGCCTTCCTTAATTCCTATGTAATGGCCTTCCCCACTGTTTTAAGGCCCCTGCCCATTCTTGCTCTTCCCAAGAGGCTGGCCCTATAGTCATCAGCCCTAATTTATGCAAGTTTAATCTGCAGCCAGAGAAGGCCACAAACACTGCTATAATCCTTAACATCACAAGCACAGAAGTGGTGGGATATGTTATAAATAGGAGCAGAACACCAGTGTAGAGTATGATGGACCATTTTTATGTTTTTTAATTAATCGTCTTCATCAAGGCACCATATAATACAAAACATATCAAGCCCTGATGACAATTAGTTAAAACTTTGATATGTCTATATTTAGCTAACCAGTCTGATCTAGAGCTCTATAGTGGCTTTTAAGTGATTATTATAAGACATAATTTCTACATGAAACTTTATTAAAAGACATCTGGAAGATGAAACTAGACCAAGAGCAACTGATTTTCTTTCTCTTCCAGCTTGAAGGGTGTGCCAGCAGTTTGTACTGAATTACTAAATTTAACTGGGGTAATCTGCTTGAGCCAAAAGTCCATGGTGGTTCAGGTTGCCAATCAATAAAGTTCTTTTAATTAAAGTTCTTGGTCATCCAAATAAACAACCAAAATAATCAGCAAGTGTACAAAACAGGATGAACTCCACTGTATCCAGATTTCTTCAAATTAGTATTTTTTTTTTTTAAATCTCGTTTTGCCCCTCCTACACAACTCCCCAAGCTCCGAACTTTCAGGACCCCCAGTGGAGGCTGCCCTTGCTCCTGCCACCTACATGAGCCATCCAGATTCCCACACGGAGCTGCGGCTATACCTCCCGGGCGGTGAACGAGGTAGGGCTCCTACACCCCAAACATTTGAATTACGTCGGGATCCGGAACCGGCCAGGCAGGCGGAAGCCATGAAGGGTCTGCTCCAGGAGTCTGTCTACCACAGCCTGGAGAGTCCTTTTTCTGGTGTTCTTGTAAGGCGTTGCGAATACCCAAGACGTCAAGGCACATAGCGCCGACGTCTGTGACATCCTCCCCTTGCTTCAGCCTCTAAGCATGCTGTGCCCCAGGCATCCACCTGGAGCCGGACGTGCGTTGAGATGCTGTCCCCTCTCCCTCCCTGGAGAAGACGAGTTGTCCTTGGGACAGTCAAGCCTTCTCCCCTGGCTGGCCCTCCAGCTCCCTGGGCTCGTTCCCCCGAACCCGAGTCGCTGGCGTCGCAGGCGGAAATCCAACCGCTGTGCTGGTGGGCCAGCCTACAAATGAGTATTTTATTTTAACTTCACACTTAATAGGGCAGTGAAGGGAAAAATGCAAAGATACTCAACAGAACTGGAGCAGTTCACTTGAAAGAGTGCCAGCACAGATGGGCCTGAAGAACTGGCGAGGCCACGAAACCATTGCTCAATTAAGTGTGAAGTTAAAATAAAATACTCATTTGAAGAAATCTGGATATGGTGGAGTTCACCCTATTTTGTATACTTGTTAATCTGCTTGAGTACCTCATATACAGTATAAATATTTGCACTGATCATGTACCCATTACTCTGAAGTGATAGCATTAAACTACAGTATATACTTTTATGTGTTATCTCAGCTAAAGGCTGGAATAGACTACTGTACTTCTGAATCAAATAGAGGGTTTGGGGGCATACATTTAGAGTCGGCCCATTGGTGCAGCTGTAGCGCTACTTTTCTCAATACCAGAGATGCAGGTTCGGGAATAGGCTTGGGTCAGCAGGGACTAGCTGGGGAGGGAGGATCGCGCATCTGAAACATAGAAACACAGAATCTGATGGCAGATAAAGACTGCCTGGCCCACCTACTTTGCCCATTTCCCTACCTATATAAGTTCCCGATCCTAAATGATCTGCAGCTTATTTTCTCTTTCCTAACACTATTGTTGCCTTCTGTCTATCCCAATCATTCTTAAATTCCCCTACTGTTTTAGACTCTACTACCTCTACAGGGAGGCAGTTCCATGTATCAACACTCTTTCTGTGAAAAAATGCTTCCTCATGTTAGCGAGTCTCCCCGCCTCATATCATGATCCCTTGTTCTTGCACATCTTTGTACTTAAAACTAAAAATACCACCAACAGCTTAATCTGGTTCAAGGTCAGTTGGCATTCATCTGTATCCCCTTCCCCCGGATCGTGCCTGAAAATAGGCAGGATTTGTCTAAGGCACTTACCTGGTCAACAAAAACTAAATAAATAAAAATGCTGTCCTCCTGAATCCTGTTTATCCTCTTGAGGTACTTGAATGTCTCTAGCATATTCCCCCCTAGTCCCTCCTTTCCTCTATGGTATACATATTGAGGTCTTTCAGTCTTTCCTCATGTTTTCTGGTGCATTCCTTTCACCATTTTTGTAGCCCTTCTCTGGAATGCTTCCATTCTGCTTATGACCTTCTGGAGATGTGGTCTCCAGAACTGAACACAGTATTTCAGATGTGGCCTTACCAATTGTCTGTACAATGGCATCACCACCTCCTGTTTTCTACTGGTGATGCCTCTCCCTATGCACCCCAGCAGCCCTCCAGCCCTCCCGAGTGCCTTCTCACATTGCTTGGCTACTTTCCTGTTATCTGTTATAATTACCCCCGGGTCCCTTTCCATTTTTGTTGGTGTCCACCACCCCCCCCCCGAAATCTTGTATTCCTCTCCAGGATTCCTGAGTCCCAAGTGCATGATTTTGTACTTCTTTGTATTGAATTTAAGCTGCCACACTCTTCACCATTCTTCCAACTTGCCTAGATCTCACCTCATTCTTTCCACACACACACACACCTCCCCGGAGTGTCCACCCTATTGCAGATCTTGGTGTCATCTGCAAAGAGGCTTACTTTCCCTTCTAGCCCCTCAGCAATGTCACTAATGAAGAAACTGAAGAGGACCGGCCCCAGTACCAAGCTTTGTGGCACCCCGCTGATCACTCTCCTGTCCCAGGAATGAACTCCATTTACAACCACCCTCTGTGTCCTGTTGCTCAGCCAACTACTGACCCAATTTACCACCTTGGGACCCACTCCCAGATTGCTCAAGTTGTCTAGCCTCCTGTGTGGAACTGTGTCAAATGCCTTACTAAAATCTAGGTAGGCCATGTCCATGCTCCCCCCCCCCTCCAATCTACCACCCTGGTCACCCAAAGAAATCTATCAGATTTGTTTGACAAGGTCTACCTGCTGTAAATCCATGTTACCGTGGGTCTTCTGCCCCACTGGCCTCAAGATATGCTACAATCCTTTCTTTAAGCATAGATTCCATTATTTTTCCCACCACTGATGTCAAGCTGACTGGCCGGTTATTTCCAGTGTCCACTTTGCTCCCACTCTTGTGCAGTGGAACCACATTCGCCCTCCTCCAGTCCTCCGGCACCACTTCCTCCTTCCAGCAATTTGCTGAATAAGGCTGTCAATGGTGCCTCCAGTACCTATATAGAGTTCTTTTAGTGTTCTGGGATGTATCCCATCTGGACTTTTTGCCTTGTCCACTCTAAGTTTCGAGAGGTCCTTTAGGACACCCCCCCTCCATGAATGGACTGGAATCCACCTCTCTTCCATGTGTGCTTCTACTGTCTAATGTTGGTCCCTCCCCCTTCTTTTGTAAATATTGAGAGTATTTGTTCAGAATTTCTGCTTTTTCTAGGTTTACCTCTGCACTCCCCATTCAGCCTCACAATCCCCCATGGTCTTTTCCTCTCCCTAATATACCTGAAGAAGGTTTTGTCACCTTTTTTTTTTTTTTTAACTGATTGTGCTATTCTTTCTTCAGTTTGCACCTTTGCTCTCCCCACCTCCTTCTGTTTTGCATGATACAGCTCCATCTCCCGCCTTCTGCGTTTCTTTGTACTTTTTGAATGCCTGATTTTTTTCCTTAACTTTCCCTGCCACTTCTTTAGAAAATCATAGTGTTTTTTTTCCTCTTCTTTTTGCTTTGTTGACTTGCTTTATACAAGCAGCTTCCTGCTTGACTGTCACTTGGCAGAAGCCAAGAGGTGATGCAAGTGAACGCACAATGCAGAGAAGTGCCTGATGGATGATGCCATGCATGCATGTCTGCCACTGCATGTATACATTCGGTTCATGGCACACTGGTACCTTGGGGAGAAAACCAGTGGAAAATGGTGTAGTCTAACCCATGCTAGCCTAAGCATGACCAACATGGCAGACCACGTACCACAAAGGGAAGTCCTGGGAAAGGGATGGATGACCAGTAAGTAAAAGAAAAGGTTGATTTTAGGACGCGGCTGCAGGGCTAAGGTTTGAGGTGCAGTAACAAAGAATGGGAAAAAAAGTAAAAAAAAACAAAAAAAAAAACTATATATACATATATATAAATGTATAAAAAACATATACCAGGAAATATCAAATGCAACCAATCTTAGCTGCTACAGCAGCAAACTTCTGAAAGAAAGACTTTTTAAGGGTATGTTGGTTTTCCCTGCAGCTATCAGATCTTTCAAAACATTAATGTTTCCAGGAGCCAGAAGACAAGTTAAAATAAGCAACAACGTGGAGAGGTGTTAATCTACCAACTTCTTTTTCATTCTTTTTTTTTTCGCACTTCAGGGAATGTTCTGCCTATGCAGTTACCATGGTTCACATTCTTGGTGGCAACTGGCATACTGCCATATCAAAATGATATTTTCCTGGTTGAGCAGTTTGATGAACTCCAGGTAGCTGACACCATAAAAATAGTGCTTAGTTCAGTCCGCTTCAGCAGTGCAGGGGGGCAAGTGTTGTTCTGGGATTCACACATACTGTAACTCACAGAAGAGCAACAACACTGTGAGTTTGCTTCAAAAGCGCAATCTGAGTGAAACTGCCAAGAAACTGGCATGCAAGTACCATCAGACCTAGCAATACATGTGCCAGGTGGAAACACCCTTACTAGGGGCCTCCATAATGAGTATGTAGAGCCCAAGCAAAATCCAACAAAAAACTATGAAGTCGGGTCAATTGAGCATCAGAAACTTCTTGCAGTCCATGTGCAGTTGCGTAGTACAAGCTATTTTAAAGACTAGTCTGTACTCTGGGAGAAGAGGACAACATGGAGGCAGAGAAAAAGAGCAAAGCAAAAATCATGGGCAGAATGAAAAGGAAAAGAGAGAAAATGACAGGGACAATACAGAGGAAAAGAAACAAGACAGAAGAGGGGAAACAGAACGATCACGAACAAGAGGAAAGAACAGCCAAGAGGGGGAGATAGGAAACAAAAGCAGTGACAATTTCATTCTTTTACACAGGCAGTCGAATATCAAAACTAAAACTGAATCACTTGTACAAGCTATGAGTGTGTTCACCTCTTGAGAGCCTCTTGTGCTCCAGGTACAGCAGAATCCTCAATGTGGAGTGTACCGCTGAGATCCACCAGAACAGCCTTCAACATACGGCGTGTTGCCATTCTTCAGTGAAGAGGAAAAACTAGAAACAACAAGCATACATTCATATTGTGTATATATATATATAGACAGATATTTACACAGTTATGAACAAGGGATTTGCCATGGGCCATCTCACAATAAATTACTTATTTTTACAGTAGTTTCACGTTCTGACCACTAGTTACCTAACAAGTGTCAGAGCCAGGAGTGAGGTATAAAGCTAAAGAGTTCAAACCCTAACACAAAATTGAAATAATTTACTATAAGGCAGCCCAAGTGGCATATATTACTTATATACCACATCAGTGGTGAATAGTTAGGGTAAATAAATCATGTTGTTTGGGGATGAATATTTTTTACATTCAACACGTTATTTCATTACTTCCAACAGCCTTCGTATAAAGTCCGAACTATCCTTATGTAACCTGACACAAATTGACCACCCAGGAGATAATGAGCTAAAACACATATTATTTCCATTTAGAATCCAGAAATAGGAGCCGACTCCATGGCACTGAGCGATGGGGGATTGCTTGGCACGTTGGCAATCCAGGGTGTTGCCTACACCCGGGACGACAGGAGTGGAGACCGAAGAGGAGGCTTATGAGCATTTGCTCAGATACTTTCCTCCCCAGGAGGGAGGGTTCAGTCTGTACTGCTCTTTTAGCGGCTCCTGGTGATCCTTGGTGGAGGCGCACTTGGCGGCATGGGTGACCATGTGCCACTGTGTGACCTTCCCAGGATGACTTCATGGGAGGGGGGACAAAAGGGGAGAAAATGGAAAAGGCCGGGTACAGCATGGATGATGCCAGCCTCTCCCTGGCACCACACTGGGACAACGGGACCCTCTCCTGCACCAGATCTGTTCATCTGTGGGTTGCGCTCTACCATTAGACCATTAGGGGGAGCTAAGCTGCAAGGGAAGCTAGGGCTAAGGGCCCTCACCAGATCCATCGCGCTGGTAGCAGAGTGCCCCCCGATGACCCCACCATGGAAGGTAAGCTGTGGAGGAAGCATGGGAGGCAAGTCCCTGTGTGTGCTAGTAGTAGGACTGGAGAGGTTAATAGAAGGTTGGGCTGTACCACACCAATAGAGGATAAACAAATTAACTAAAAAAAAAAAAAAAAATCTGGAAATAGGACACAGAAAACAATGGATAACACAGCTTACGAGAGAACAGCAGTTTTAAACTAAAACAAAGTAAAACACTGATAAAAACACTGTAAATTATATGGTATATAGCAAACACATAATGGGTTGCAGTGAAATAACACATTTACATTCACAAGAGCGGTCATATCATAATTAACTTGTGGTTTTGCCGCTAATGAGTTAGGGGTCTTACCACTCACTAATCAAGATAAATGTTTTATTCCACTGCAACCCATTATGTATTCCCTACATATAATGACACTGTATGACCAGGATGGTAAGGTTATCTGGAATATTGCAACATGCTGTAGAATGCTGGAAGGAGCTGATACAGTATGTCTTAAGTGAAAATGCCAAATGTTAAGAAAGCTGGAGTCAAAATAAAATAATTATTTCCATTCTGGCTCTGCGTGCGTTGAAAATACATGTATTTATTGGACAATGTTTATTCTCCCAGTAATTATAGGGGCACGGTAGTGCCCTTATAATTAGGGTTGAGTACGTTCTTTAATGTTAAACCCCAATTTTTGCACCTTAATAACTCTGGCATTGTTTGATGGAACAGATCAAAATCTGGCAAGCATGGTCAGGCTGTCAGAGTCTCAAGATGTTTCATAAAGGCATCTTGTTCAATTTTCGACATACAAATCGCCAATAACGGCGGGAAAAAAAACCCACATTTGGTTTCCCTATACTTAACTTTGGGTATTTTTGCTCTCACCTACAACCTAGACAGTGTGGAATTTTTTTAATTACATTTTCAGGGTTGCAGGAGCCTGTACAAAGGGTGTGCATTTAGAAGGTTCCGTGAAAAAAATATTACACTGTTCCAGAGTTACAACTATTTTAGACTTAACGTCCTCATTCGAATGGTTAAAAAAAAAGGAAAAGCGTATCCTTATTTTCATGATTTGCCTGTTGTACTGAAACAAATACTGATCCCTTTGGGGGGAAAATACTGATCATGCTGTCTGCCATCTTGCTTTTTCTTTCACTCTCAAAAACACTGAAAACACATAAAAATGATACATTTTCCAAAAAGAAAAAATACCTGAACCGAGCTAAAAGGCACCTATTTAGCTAGATTCTGGTGTTTATTTTTTGAAACACTTGCCAGAAATACCTATATATATATATATAGGTTTTTCTCCCATCAGTGCTTCAGGCAGGCAGACAGGCTGTCAATCCATCCTGAGGATCTCAATCCACCTTGTATTGGCTTCAGGGCTTAAGTAAGCCTGCCACGGAGCCCCATTTTCTGTTTTCTCCCCATCCTCCCGGAGCAGTGGCAAACACAGGCAAGCTCGCGAATGTGGAGGCGCGCTACCAGAAGCAATGCTCCTGCCACCCTCCTGAGGTAGGTCCCCCCCAAACCTCCCTTGATCTGGCATCCAGCATCCACTGGGTGTCAGTCAAAAGCGAGGTGGCTAGCCTCCCTGATCCAGGAGAGGAGAGCAAACCAGCAGCCACTACAGTCCTCTCCCAGCTCTCCCCCGCTGTTGACCCCCGGTGGCCCGAGCTCGCCAGTGTGACTTGAGGAGTGGCATTCAGTGCCTCAACCCTCAGCAACACCAGGCTGGCTACCAGAAATACCTTTTCTGGTCACTCCAAAATCCAGGGTGCCCAGTATAGCGCAGTGGTTTAAAAGGAAACTGTCATTTGCAAGGGCTCCCACCCCTGCAAACGTTACCCTCCGGTTCAGCTTTTTTGAAAAAAGCTCATTTTTTCATGCGGCGCAAAGTAATGTATTTTAATTTCTAAAAGTCCGCTACCCAGAAGTGATTGAGCGTTGGAGGCGGTGCCATTAAGTGTCATGGTGCAAGCGCCGCACCGTGTGCTTCCATGCATTTGTACAGAAGCGCGTAGTGCGGCACCGCACTAGTACACTTAATAGTGCTGCTCCATCGTCCGCTACACTTCTGGTAGTGGACGTTAGGAAATTAAAATGCATTACTTTTGCCTACATAAAAAGGAGTTTTTTTCAAAAACTTGACCGGAGGGTAACGTTAGAGGGACGGGAGCCCCTGCAAACGACAGTTTCCCTTTAAGGATCTGAGCTGCAAATCTGGAGACCTGGGTTTGATTCCCACAGTCCCCACTTGCATACTGTGTGATCCTGAGCAAGTCACTTAACTTCCCCGTGCTCTCAGGTTGCACCTGGAAACAAGCTTTCAGCTTAGTGTGCTACTCCTGGTTACACAATTGAAAGAAAGAAAGAAAAAGGAAAAGAAGCTGCACACCTGTGTTCTCTGTATGAGAACAGCGGGACTTTCCTGAGTTCTGCAGCCACAGCTGGAAATCGTACTGTGTGCTGCTGTGACAGCAGTGAGCCACTGATCCAGTTTTCCTTGACGGTCTCTGCATCTCTCTTTCTTAAGCAGAAGAGAGTGCCCACCCCCAGTACCGCTTCTTTCTCTGTCTTTCCCTCCAGGTCACCCTTTATGTAACATAAGTGGACTGGGTGCCCACCGCCGGTACTGCTAGTCCCCCAAGTCACCCACCCTATCCCATTTTGCAGGTGGAGGCACCGGGATGCCCACCGCTGATGCTGCTGAACAGCTGCCCGACACTGGTGTGCCCAATCCCCAGTGCTGAATAAGTCATCTGAAAAAAGGAAAACCATCCTCGATGTGGTCCCTGTCGATCTCACCCCCCACCCAGACCTCCCACTCCAGCAACAGACACCCCACACTCCCCAACTTCCCCCGCACAGTTGACTCACCTGAACATGTCCCACAGCACAGATCCACTCTCAGACTGAAGACGCATCTTGCTGCTAGAACCACCGACTGCAATACAAGAAACTAAGGCAAGTACAGTTCAATGTATTTTAACAGGGTTTTGAACTCTGAGTCATAACTTTGTAATTTATGCATATTTCGGCCCCAAATTTTCAACATGGCCTTTCTGAGACCCACTTCATGACCAATGGTGGTGGAATTATGCACATCAGGCCTGAAAGGTGATTTTGAAATCACCTGCCGAAATCATCTTTTGGGCAAGATTTGAAATTTTCACCACCTTGTTCATGAGGTGGGGTCACAAGAAGGCTATGTTGAAAATCTGGGGTCAAAATATGTAACAATGACAAAGTTCTGAGCGTATGTCGAAATTTTTCTATGCGCGCCAATAACTTTGGTAATTTTAAATATTTTGTCCCCCAAATATTCAACATGGTCATTTTTTCACATCACCTCACGAATGTGATCGATGTCATTTTTCAAATCCTGGCCAAAATTTGTTTTCACACCGAATGACTTTGTCGACAGGGATTTGAAAATGTTCACCTTCCAGTTTATGTGATGGGGTAATAAGAAGGCTATGCTGAAAATCTGCTGTACAACTATGGTAAAATGCCCAGGTTATGAGTGAACACTGGAGTATTTAAACGGTCATGGCTTCGTTAATTTCCGGTATTTTGACTCCAAAGTTTCAACACAGCCATTTTTCCACACCACTTCATAAACATAATAGGCATCATTTTTAAAATCCTGGACAAGACGTATTTTTGCATTTCTGGTGCGAAATGACATAAATGCTACATGTCACGTTTATAATGGGAGTCATAAAATGGCTATTCTGACATTTTGGGGTCAAAATAAAAAAAAATATAATAGTTAAGAAACTGTCTCTGTAGTCTAAGTCTTCACCCCAGAGAGTATCCTTTGTGATCCTGTGCCAGTGAGCTGAGTCAAGGGGTGAGCTCAGTGACCCAGCTGGATGAGGGGAGGGTGGTGGTGGGGATGCTGCTGTTATGCGATAGCCTTCTCCCCCAGTCAGGTAATGCAAACTGCAGGGTTGTCTGCATGGGGCCAGGTACTATACAATGAAGACAACTGTCCTCATTCACTCTTTACACATTCACTCATTATTCTTTCAGATCTTTTTTCCTCTTTAGAGTTGAAAGAACAAAGAGTGAATATGTGAAAAGTGAATTTGTAAAGAGAGAATGTGTAAAGAGTGAATGAGGACAGCTGTCTTGACTGTATGGTACCCAGGCCTGTGTGGACAACCCTGCAAAGAACAGTTCCGTAAGAACTTGTCGCAACAGTAGATCTTCAAGGAGATCTCAGTCATCAGGTTACACTGTAGGAACCTTTGCCGTCAGAGATGGGGAATCCACATGGAAGATTTTCAGCAGCACAACTGGGGCCACCCACGCCATCGATGTCCCCGACATCACCAACCCAATAGAGGCGTGAGCGGACCCACTTCCTTCTCAGGTCTTTCTCTCCAGAGACAAAAGCTAATGCCCTGGGGAACCGAGGAGACTAGACCATGGGATCCGGCTCTAAACAGAAATGATGGAATACAGCAGATAGCCAAGTCCTGAACAGGCACCCCAAGAAGGGGGACAGTGGGAGGGAAATCATAACTGATGACTGAGATCCCCTCAAAGATCTACTGTTACAATAAGTTCTTACATAACTGTTCTATCTTCTTCGAGGTTATCTTAGTCATCAGGTTACACCGTAGGAACGAGTACCAAGCAGTGACGAGTGAAAACTGACAGTTTAGGAGTCTGGATCTCCCTAAACTTAAAGGAGTCCTTGTAGCACAGTCCTACCAAATCCTGCACGGGCTCTTGAAGCAATGTCCAGACTGTAATGCTCAGTGAAGATGTGGACTGTACTCCAGATGGCAGCAGCGCAAATATCAGCAGCTGAGACCCCTTTGAAACAAACTACTGAGATAGCCATGCCTCTGGTGGAATGAGCTTTGACAGCAACAGGCAATTCTTTGCCATACTTGTTATAGCAGAACACAATGCAATTTGCCAACCATTTGGATAAACACTGCACAGAAACTGAAACACCCTCTTTAACGGGGTGAAAGAAACAAATAACTGCTTAGACTTTCTGGACTCCATAGCCCGAAGCAGATAATACTTTGCACATGTATAATGTATGAAGTAGTGCTTCCCCTGCATTGTCACGCTCAGGAAAATAAACAGGAAGGTGGATAGACTGATTTAGTGTGAACTCAGAAACCACCTTAAGCAGAAACTTAGGATTTGTGCGCAAAAACGCCTTGTCTTTGTGAAAACGCGAATAAGGCTCCTCGCACCAGAGGGCCTGCAGCTCTGAAATTCTTCGAACAGAAGTAATTGCAGCTAAAAACAGCGCTTTCCAAGAGAGAAAGCGCAAGTCACGATTGGCTCAAAAGGTGACAGGGTCCACGTCTCCAAAATAAGATTCAAGTCCCAAGCTGGGACAGGGGAACAGATTGGAGATTTCAGATGCAGGATGCCCCTAAGAAAGGTACAGGAGACATCCAGCTGAGCAATCATGTGGTCACCCATGGGCTCATGAAAAGCAGAAACTGCCGAAAGGTGGACCTTGAGAGAGGAATACTGGAGGCCCGAGTTGGACAATGAGATTAGGTAGTCCAGGATATGAGTCACCGAACAGGTGAAAGGATCCAGGTCATGTTTGGCCACCCAGATGGCAAACTGCTTCCACATCATGGCATAAGTGGCTCGAGTGGAATGCTTCCAGGTGGCCATCAGGACATTCGCCACCCTGTTAGAGACCCCAAACCTGGAGATGGCTACATCTTCAGGAGTCATGCATGCAGATGGAAGGACCTGAGAATGGGATGAACCAGGGTCCCCCAGTCCTAGGTCAGTAGATTCCTGCAAAGGGGCAGAGGGACCCCAGGTTCCTCCGCCAGCTGCTGAAGCAGAGGGAACCATAACTGGCGAGGCTTGAACAGAGCTACCAGAATCAAGCTGGCCCCCTCCATTTGTAGCTTGATCAACACCCTCTGTATTATGAAAACAGAGGGGATGAATAAAGATATCTCCCACTCCAAGAAAGGTACAATGCGTCTAGCCGGAAAACTCGAAGCCCTGGATCTAGTGAACAGAAATTGGGCAGTTTTGGGCTGAGTGGGGATCCAAAATGGTCCAACTCTGGACGACCCTATATGTCGAACAGATCTTCTGCTACGGATGAGAGAAGCTCCCTTTCATGCATGCTGGACTGAGTCCTGCTGAAACTGTCCTCCAGGGTGTTTAGGACACCTGGCATGTGGAATGTTAAGAGTGTCAGATTGTGCTCTAGTGCCCAATACCACACTCTCTTGGCCTCCCTGCAAAGGAGGTATGAGTGAGTCCCGCCCTGTTGTTGATGTAGTAGAAGACACACAGGTTCTCCGACTGCACAAGCAGCTGGCCTGGAACCAGATGCTCCTGAAAAGCCTGCAAAGCATAAAGCACTGCTCTCATCTCCAGAACACTGACATGCAGCGCAGCTTTGCACTGAGACCAGGAGCCCTGGGTTTGAAAGGGACCCAGGTGTGCTCCCCAACCTAATCCCAAAGCATCCATGGTTAGAATTTAATGCAGGGAAGCGATCTAAAAGGGTACCCCTTGAAGAAGGTTCGAGGGTCCATCCACCACTGCAGTACCTTGCGAACTGGGGAGGAGACTAGGACTTGATGGTCTAAGTCGTCCGTACACTGGTCCCATTGCACTCTGAGGGTCCACTGAAGGGTGTGCATACGAAGCCTGGCTAGTGGAACAGTGGGAATGGCCGCAGCTATGAGCCCCAGTAGCCTGAGGTAAAGTCTGGCAAGAATGTACTGACTTTGGGCAACTTCTTGAGCCTGGGCCATAAGGCATTTCACCCTGTTTTGGGGGGGAAAACCTTACCCTGCTCGGAGTCTAGAACTGCCCCCAATGTACTGCAGTCTTTGGGACAGAACTAGCACTAACTTGGGAAGATTGATTGTTATGCCTAGAGAGTGAAAGACTTGTACAGTGTGCTCCAGAGTCAACAAGCGCTGCTCCCTGGATGGGGCCTTGAGAAGCCAATCGTCCAGATAAGGGAAGATATACAGCGCCTTTCTCCTGAGAGCTGCGGCGACTGCTGCTAAGCATTTGATAAAGACACGGGGCGCAGAGGATAAGCCAAAGGGCAGCACTTTGAACTGGTAATGCTCACCATGAAAGCCAAAGCGAAGAAATCTCCTGTGAGGAGGAAAGGCCAAGATGCGCAGATATGTGTTCTGCATGTCCACTGAACAGTGCCAGTCCCCAGTCTTGAGAAGGGGCATGAGGCCTCTCAAAGTTACCATCCAGAACTTTTTGAACCGGACGAAGAGATGGAGGTCCTTCAGATCTAAAATGGGACTCAGAACTTGGGTCTTTTTGGGGACCAGGAGGACTGGAATAAAACCCTTGGTTTATCTACCACCTTGGTACCAACTTGTTTGCCTGCTTGTCCAAAAGAGACTGTACTTCCTCCCAGAGAACAGACAAGTGAGCCGGGGGATAGCTGGAGGGAGTGGTATCTGGAGGCTGCTGGATAAGATAAGCTCCAGGGTATGACCTGATTCTATGATCTGCAGGATCCATGCGTCTTAAGTTATGGTTCTCCACTGATACAGATGAAGGGAGAACCTACCTCCGACCATCCCTCCTGGGTCTGGACCAGAGGCAAGGAGTCAAGCTGAGGAGGGATCAGTAGAGGAGGCAGGCCACACATTTTTGGGATACTCTGTCGCCACTCCAGCACTGAAGGGGTGGGCAAGGAAGCCTGGGCTCTGCACTTCCCCTGGGTGCAAGGGCCCAAGCCTGGCCTACTGGCCTGTCTACGAAAAGTAGCCCGCCCTCTACCATGGGGCTGAATGTAGTAGCGAAAATGCAGAGACTTGATGGCTGTGCCAGAGGCCTGCAGATCATTGATGAGGTCCTGGACATCAGGGCCGAAGAGCCTGATGCCATTAAAAGGGGCAGTAAACACCTTATTTTGCACATCAGCTGCAAATCCAGAGACTCTGAGTCATGAGTGCCTATGAAGGCATATGCCCGTTGCAGCGGCCCTGGCCACTGTGTTGGCCATGTCACAAAGGGCCCCGAGGAGATGTTTATGACATCTTCCGCAGTCTGCAAACATCAGAGCAATTCCTGCTTTTGTGAACCATCTGGAAGGGCCTGAGCAACCGCTTTGCTCTTTCTCCAGTTGGCATTCTGAAATTTAACCATATGTGACAGGTAGTTTACAATCCTTAGAACCAAGGTAGAGGAGGCATAAACTCTTTTATCCCAGAGATCAATCCTGTGGGATTCCTTATCTGGGGAAAGGGAACTAAGGTGCTTAGTGCTTTGATGCCTTAGATCTGTCATGGGCTGCCTTGATGACCACTGAGTCGATTTCAGCCTGAGCATCAAAATAAGGAAGGCCCTGAGGGGCATTATAGAGCTTGTCCACTCTGCGTGGCATAGCTGGCACCATGTCTGGTCTGTGCCAGGCTGCCATGGTAGCATTCTTCAAGGCTGGTAACATAGGAGGGATAATCTTGGGGGAGATTCAGGAATCTCCAGGAAGTCCACCAGGTCTTTCCTGGTGATATCCTCCTCCTCAGTTTGGAAGCCCATAGTGGTAGACAACTGCTTCATGACATTAAAAAAGGTAGCATCCTCAGGGGGAGACCTTGGGATATGCTTGACAGAGTCCTTACTGACTGAAGAGGCAGTGGACCTATCAGAAATGAAGATTTCCTCCTCTTCCTCCTCATTCTCAATATCATCAGGGAGGATGAGCTCAGGATGGTACTCCTCCTCGATGTCGACCTCCTTGTCCGGTTCTAGCATCAAAGTGGTCATCGGTGGTACACAGGAAACCTCCCAGAAGCAACGAACAGGTGTCTATGATGGAGTCTTCGGCAGTGCCAGCGACGATGGCCTATTGAAGGCATTAAGCTGTTGAACGAGTATATTAGTGAACTTAACAAGTACTTCATTCCAACCCACAGTCGTCGTCGATGGAGGGGGGGTCGACAGCTCAAAAGTCGATGGCCCTCTGCCTTGAGAGCCCAATGGGCCTGCAGCCCTCAGAGAGGAATGGGCAAGCCTCAACAAGGTAGTCATCGATGATGAGCCAAATCATCGATAGGAGGAGGGCCAGCGACCCTGAAGTCGATAACCCGCGTGCCCTAAATTGAACAGCAAGCTGTTAGTATGGGTCTAGAAGGAATAGAGACCTGGACAGCTGGTCTCTCTTAATCAGGGCAGCTGCTGTCAATGAAGAGCCCCTGAAGGAGGCCAACGGAAAAGGATGGCCGCCAAGAGGCGGTCCCCAATCCGGTCTTACTTTGCCCCCCCCGAGGACTTGTCTCAGGCCTTGGAGATCTGGGATCTCGTAGATCCGGTGGACGACTGAGCGGCTGGAGCCCTGGAAGACCCCTACCCAAAGTTGGCTGAATTTTTCAAGAGTCTTCTTGCATCATCTAAGGGCTGTTTGGTTAAACTTCTGGCAGAATTCACAGTCGGAGGCTTCGTGGTCAGGCCCAAGACAGCAGACACAAATAGAGTGTTCGTCAGCAGAGGCAATCTTCTTCCCACAGCAGCAATGCTGGAAAAGACAAGAAGAAGATGAATTAACTCACGACATAAATACAAAAAAGGGAAAAAATCTCCGAAAGAGATTTTTGCAAAAGACAGAAGAAAAATGGCTGTAGGCCGAAAAAGGCACGAAACACTGCAACGACTCTTCCGCCGAAACTGTGCTTACAAGTCAATGGTGGGAAAGAACTAAGGAAGGAGTGGGGCTGTCCATGCCTATATAGGGTTGGTAACGTCAGGGGACACTGATGGCGTGGGCAGCCCCAGTTGTACTGCTGAAAATCTTCCATGTGGATTCCCCATCTCTGACGGCGAAGGTTCCTACGGTGTAACCTGATGACTGTGATACCCCTGAAGAAGATCTTGTATTCCCTGGTGGGGGTGATGTGCCAGGCCATACACTTCTGTAGGCAAACAGAGTCTTCCCTTGGTGCACGGCCCAAAGGCCCCTGCACATCTGCAACTGTTCAAGCAAGTCCCGAATGGACCTGCATGAATGAGGCTATGATTCCAGTATCTCAAAAAAGAAAGGAAATTATTAGCAAATCACTTTGTCAATGCACGAGTTAGGGTAACTTAATGCCAAAACTAGGAAATGTGGCATTCAGGCTTTAACCTCTTACCCCCCTACCCTCATGCAGCAAAAGGAAAAACATTAGGGTTTGGGGGTCTCTGAGTCATGGCTGAATCAGTGGTGGGGTCTTCCTTTGGGTTGTCAACCCTAACGCCTACCCTGTTTCCTGAGCAAACAATATCATGTGAGCACTGCATGAAGAAAGCTACAATAAATTGTGCTGGTAACATCTGACAAGACATACTTCTCTACCTTTAAAGAGAGTATCACTATGAG
Source organism: Neoceratodus forsteri (assembly GCA_016271365.2). Classification (NCBI taxonomy): domain Eukaryota; kingdom Metazoa; phylum Chordata; order Ceratodontiformes; family Ceratodontidae; genus Neoceratodus; species Neoceratodus forsteri. Next base: position 488,939,221 of record CM057449.1, read on the forward strand.
GCACGGCCTTTAAGCTGTATCAAGTGCTTCAAATTGGAGGCTGGGGGGAGCATTAGGGTGACAACCCCAAGGAAGACCCCACCACTGATTCACCAAGACTCTGGAAACCCAAAACCCTAATATTTTTTCCTTTTGCTGCTTGAGGTGGGGAGTTGGGGGAAACCTTAATGCCACATTTCCTTACTTCTGTGTCATTAAGTTACCCCAACTGGTGCATTAACAAAGTTTTTTTTGCCAAGAATTATATATAAGTGATATACCACAGAACAGGCAAAAATAAGATTTTTATTCACTCTAGAATGCTGCTGACAATGCTGCCTAACCTGAGTGGCACACTAGGCCCCCAAAAAAAGGTCTAGTTCAACATTGTTTGGGAGTGGAATATCAATTTTCATCTCCTGGTTGAATACCAGGTTTTAGGCAGACATTTTTTTCAATGTATGCAAAAGCACAGAGAAACATTAATTAGCCTGAGGCAGTATACCAGAATTTTGGACAAATTATGAAAATTATTTTGCTGCTGCATCAGAAGCACCAAATTTTAAACTAAATTTCTAGCCCTGAATAATAATGATATGCTCTATATGTAATTGTTTTAAAATATCCTGTTTGTGTATTGAAATATTCTGTATGCACTGCAGTTGCTGTATATATTTTCTGATTTACAACATTTGTACCTGCACTTGTTCTGGATGCCGTTGTAAATGTGCTTGGCTCAATGGCTCTCTGATTATCTCTGAACAAACTTAAGCAATCAATGAATGAGGTTAAAATAAGGGAGTGGGTTGGCTGCATCAAATCCCTACTACTCTTGTTCCAATGGCCTACCCACCTCTCAGGTACCCCACCCACACTGGATATGTGTTACAGTTGTTGAGGCCCTCCTGTGTGGAGGGGAGGACACCATAGAGATTATTAGTGGCTAGTGTCTGAAGGGCATCAGAGCTGGCATGGTGATGCTTGGAGGGAATCAATATAAGAAATGTGGCAATTAGTTGTCTTCGCTTATTTGTAAAATAGTATTGACTACGAACAAGACAGTACAAAACCTACCACTGTAAGTCACCTTAAAGAGCTAATGTACTGCCTAAAACTAATATTACAGTATATTTTAAAAGCAGCCAACTATTACCTTTTATACCTGAGGTGTGTTTTCTCTTCCCTTTGTTTAATTAGAAGATTGTTTACCTGTTGATAGTAGGTGTGATCTGTGGAACAGCACTCTGGCAGCTGACATGATCAAGTTTTACTGCCCCCCAACTACATCATCAGCATTGTGACATCACTGTGTGCTTAGGAACAGCCACTCTGTAGCTGCCAGCTCAGGCATCTGTGATGCCACTGTCAGTGAGATCACAATGCTGATGATGTAATGGGGATTGAGACAGATATGTCAGCCACCAGGCTAAGAGCTGTTCCACACATCCGGCACAATATTATCATACAGAAAACTTTTTAATGAGCAAAAGGAAAACCAAAAATACTTCAGAAAAAAGGTTACAAATGATTACTTCTTAAAAGTTGTATTGTTTTCCTGTTTGCCTGTTTTGGTTCCATTACCTCTAAATCTGTCTGACATTTCTACTGTAGACCTACATAACCACCCTGTTTAATATTTTTACCACGGTTCACACTTAACTTATTTTGCACTGGACCAGCCTAGAAAGTGGTACCAATTTCCAGTGCCCCTTCCCCCCGATTTACACTGGCCCCAAGCTATGATGAAGATCACTTGGAGAAAAGGACTCCCTGTCACTTTCCAACTGATCTCTGGTTTTCAGTGGCACCCTCTCTCTTTCTCACAATCTCCTCAATTTCTCCCTAGTGTTCAGTAGTACCCATCCCTCTTTCCCTAAGCCCTCCCTGGTGTCCAGTGGCACCCCTCCATCTCTGCATCCCCATAAGCCCTCCCTGATGTCCAGTGGCACCCCTCCCTCTCCCCTTCCCCATAAGTTCTCCTTGCTGACCGGTGATACCCTCCACCCCATCCCATTACGTTCTCCCTGGTGTCCAGTGGCACACTCTCCCTCTCCTCATCCTCAAACATTCTCTCAGGATATTTCCTCTTATGCCTAAATGTCAGCAATCTTCCCCAGTAGCGCTCTGCAATATCAAGTAAGGGACAGATTATCGACATTCAGGACCAGCGGTGAGGTGAGATCGTTAAGATAGTGCTGCTTCAGGACTTTATTTTTCTAATACTTTAAACATTGTGGGTAAGTTTTCTGACTAAGGGGACATGGGCTGTGAGGTTGGTGGGGGATGTTTTTTTGTTACACTAGCCTGAACGGAAAGTTGGGGGGGGGGGGTCACAATGGCCCCAGGCAGTTTGCACTATGCCCCGGGCCAGTAAATTAATGCTAAAAATGACCCCTGTTTTACCTGCTACCTCTACCACACAATGTGCATTCAGAGATGATACTGCAATCTTGTTCTTATCTGAAAAATCTGAGATCAATGACACTGATAAGAAAAGATAACCTGCCCCCTCAGAAAGGTATTCCTATGAAATGACCTTGGTTTCAATACTTTTGAACCTGTTTACATTGTGAAACACACGTTCACCTTGCACTGTGCTCAGTCAGTCTTTCCCCAAGTGTTGCCAGTAACTTGGAAACGTGCACCGAGTCATCTGTATTATTATATGCAGACAACGCTGTAATATATGCTGCAGCTAAAGATGCTGCTAATGCAGTAGAAGGTTTCCAGAAAGATTTTATTTCTTTCCAAATCTGGATTAAAGATTATGATCCTATCCTGAACACTGAAACAACAAAGACAATGCTTTATGCAAGCCCTTGCACATGTAATCAAAAAGTCTAACAAATGGCAATTTATTCTCTGGATTATTTATTGTTTTATTTATTTATTTCATTTTGTTAACTGGGTAGGCCCACTGGATCCAAGAGGTCCCTTTTTCAGGGGTAACCCGGAATTAATTACATAAAAACCTGTTGGTCAAAGGACATTTCGGTGACACAAGACAGTTTCTGGAACAATAATGGCAATACAAAGTGTCTTACGTTACAGAGGAACACACCTAGACATTTTATAATCACATACAGCTATACCGGAGGTGGCTTCCAACAATGCCAGAGTGTTAATACAAGTTACTATGGTTACAGGTAACAGACATCAAACTACACTGACCATTTTTTGCACTATTTAGCTTATGTAGATGTGCTTTTTGCGTTCACTTGCGCTTGCACAATAGAAACACAGAAACATAGATTTTGACGGCAGATAAGGACCGCTTGGCCCACCCAGTCTGCCCATTTCCCTACCTAATGGATAAGCTGCAGATCCTAGTTAACCAGCAGCCTACTTCTTCCTACCCCAACCCCCTAGAATTGCCTTATGACTGTCCCATGCATGCTTGAATTCCACCACTGTTTTGACTCCACAACCTCCTCCGAAGGCCATTCCATGCATCCACAACCCTCTGTGAAAAAATACTTCCTTAAATTACTCTGGGCAGCCCCCTACTATCTTCAAATTGTGCCCCTTGTTCTTGCACACCTCTTTTTGAAAGATGCTACCCTCTTGGACTTTGTTGATTCCCTTGAGGTACTTGAAAGTTTCTATCATGTCCCCCTCTCCTCCTTTCCTTGAGGCTATACATATTCAGCTCCTTAAGTCTCTCTTCATGTCTTTCCGTGCAGACCCTGCACCATTTTAGTTGCCCTCCTCTGGACAGCCTCCATCCTGTCTATGTCTTTGCGGAGATTGGGTCTCCAGAACTGCATGCAGTACTCCAGATGGGGTCTCACCAACTGTCTGTACAGAGGGATAATAACTTCCTGTTTTCTACTGGCGATGCCTCTCCCTATGCATCCCAGTATCCCCCCAGCCCTCCTTGCAGCCCTCTCACATTGCTTGCCCACCTTTAGGTCATCTGATATGACTACCCCCAGGTCCCTTTCCATTTTGTTGTTGTTAGTATCTCACCCCCATTGTGTACTCTTCCCCTGGGTTTTTGTTTCCCAGGTGCATTACCTTGCACTTCTTAGCATTGAATCTAAGCTGCCATACATTTGACCATTCCTCTAACCTTGCCAGTCCCTTCTCATCCTTTCCACCCACCTTGTGCATCAACTCTGTTGCAGATCTTTGTGTCATCTGCAAGAGACATACTTTTCCTTCCAGTCGCTCTGCAATGTCATATAAAGACACTGAGAGGACCGGTCCTAATACTGAACCCTGGGGTGCCCACTAGTAACCCCTTTCTTTAGAGTGGACTCCATTTACTATTACTCTCTGTCCTATTCTCCAGCCAATTCTTTACCCAGGCTGTCATCTTGGGACCCACTCCCAGGCTGGCTAACTTGTATATTAATATTTTGTGTGGGACTGTGTCAAATGCCTTGCTAAAGTCTAGGTAGGCCATGTCCACAGCCCCTCCCTGATCTACTACTTTTGTCACCCAGTCAAAGAAATCTATCACATTTGTCTGGCACGACCTTCCTGCTGTGAATCCATGCTGCCTTGGGTCCTGAGCCCCTCTGGCCTCTAGATACTCAACAATTCTTTCCTTCAGAAGTGATTCCATCATTTTCCCTACCACTGAGGTTAAACTAACAGGTCTGTAGTTTTCTGCTTCTGCCTTGCTCCCACTTTTGTGAAGGGGAATCACATCTGCCCTTCTCCAGTCCCTGGGTACCACCCCATCCTCCCATGATTTGTTAAAGAGGGTAGTCAGTGGTGTCACTAGTTCTACCCTTAGTTCTTTTAGAATTCTGGGATGAATCCCATCAGGCCCCATTGCTTTGTCCACCTTCAGTTTTAAGAGTTCTTTCAGAACCCTTTCTTCTGTAAATGGGCTAGTATCAACTTCTGTATCCAGAGTGTTTCTACTGTTTGTTTTAGGTACCTCCCCACTTCCTTTGTAAATACTGAGCAAAAATATTTGTTTAGTATCTCTGCCTTTTCACAGTCACCCTCTGCCCACCCTCCCTCCTCTTTATTAAGCCTCACTAACCCTCCCTTGGTCTTCCTTCGCTCCCTGATGTACCTATAAAAGGTTTTATCCCCCTTCTTAACTGAGTTGGCTATCTTTTCCTCGGTTTGGGCCTTTGCTGTTCTGACTGCCTTCCCAGCTTCCTTTTGCTTTAACCGATACAGTTCTCTGTCCTGCTCCTTCTGTGATTCCTTGTACTTCCTGAATGCTTTCTTTTTCTCTTGAACCTTCACTGCCACTTCCTTTGAGAACCATAGTGGTTTCTTATATCATTTTGTTTTGTTTATTTGCTTCACACAAAGGCTTGTTACCTCTGTGATGGCAGTTTTTATTATTCCCCATTGTTCTTCCACCCCTCCTTCTTGCCCGTTTGCTAGTGCATTCCTTAGGCACTCACCCATTTTGGCAAAGGCAGCCCTCCTAAAGTCCAGTACTTTTGCCTTTGTATGGCTTGACTCTACTGCTGTGTTTATTGTGAACCATACTGTTCAATGGTCACTAGTTCCCAGATGGCTACCCACTTCTACTTCTGTGATCCTCTCTTCATCTCCATTTGAGAGAACCAGGTCTAAGATTGTTCCCTCTCGAGTGGGCTCCAATACTAGTTGTCTAATGCATACCCCCTGGATGGCATCTAGAATAACCCCACTCTTTGAAGTGGCTGCTGCAACTGCACTCCAGTTAACATCTGGCATATTCAGATCACCCATCAGCAATATCTCCCCTTTTTCTGCCATTCTAAGTATTCTTTCTATCATTTCCTTCCCCTGAGAAGGGGGTCTGTATACAACCCCTGTGCGGATTGTGGTGCCATTGCCGGTCTCCAAATTTACCCACGGTGCTTCTTCTCCTCCCTGTTTTCCCTTTTGTTCTGTTGCTTTGATTCCTTCCCTTATGTAAAGAGCTACTCCTCCTCCTCTTTTACCCTCCCTGTCCCTCCTGTAGATAGTGTATCCTGGTATGTTTATGTCCCAGTCATGGTTTGTGTATACCATGTTTCTGTGACTGCCACGATATCCAGATGTTCCTCCTCCATCAAGGCCACTAATTCAGGAAGCTTGTTACTCAGACTACGGGCATTGGTACTCATTGCTCTCCATTTTTGATGGCTTTACCTTCTTTTGCAGCATCCCCACTGACCTGTCTACTCCTTGGTCTTTTTCTCATTTAGTACCCTGTTTTGTAGGGAGAGGCTGGGATTTTCCTGCTGCTTATCAGTGCCTCCCCCCTTGACTAGTTTAAAAGCTTGCCAATGAAGCATTTAAACCGACTGCTCAAAAGACACAAGGACTGTCTTGGGACCATATGGCAAATGAGAGGTGTGTCACTGCTAAGCCAATTACAGCTGAAACTGCAATAGGTTTGGCAGTGTATACCAATGACCAAGCACTCTGGTCATGACAGCAGTTCAGCTTTGCTGATGTGGCGCATGCATGACTTGCAAGAAATGAACTGCTTCAATGGGAGTGCTTCATTTCTTTCTGTAGCCTGAACTCTGTCCATGTGCATTAGAGTGCATACTAATGCGCATGGCTGGAGTTACAGACGCTGTATTCTCTCTCCCCGTCTTTGCTCCTCTGACCCCCCCCCCACCAAAGGCTTTGATGTTAGCCACGGTGCGACTTTCTTTCCCAGTGCTCGCTTTTCGGCCCGCCTGCCTCACTAGCCGTGGTGTGGCTTTGTCTCCCCTCTCCCGTTGCTCGCTTCTCTGCCCCAGCACCTGAACATCAGCCGTGGTGCGGCTTTCTGTTAAAGCCAACATCAGGGTGCCCAATCCCCGTGTTGGCAACAAAAAAAAAAAAAAAACAGCGCCGTCACTGAGAGACACTGGGAAGCCCACTCCCAGTGTCCCATTATCTGTTTCCCCCCAATATTCCAGGATATTGGGGCACCCACTCCCAGTACCATGTCTATATCCCCCCCTTTAGAAATTGCCAAACTGGGTGGGCCAAGTGGTCCTTATCTGCTGTCAAAGTCTATGTTTATGTTTCCCTGTAAAAAAGAAAAAAAGAAAACGGTCCCCCGACAATTGTTTTTTTATATACCTGAAAAAGAAAACTGTCCCTAGTCATCTTCCCCACCGCTCCTCCACCCCAGCCCTCCTGCTGTACCTCCCACCCCCCCCCACCCAATACTTACCTCCGGATGTCAGCAGTTGCAATCTTCTCTGGACTGGGACAAGTCTACACTCTTCAAAGCTGAAGCACGAACTGAAGAATCAAGGTAAGCGCCGTATAATCGCTGTCAATGGGAGTTTCAACTTATATCTTGGCCATTTTTTTGGAATTTTTGCCCCACATTTTCAACATAGTCTTTTTGGGATGCCACCTCATGAACACTGGCACTGTCATTTCGTTACTTGGTCCTGAAAGGTGATTTTGCAGTCACTGCGCAGAATCACCTTTTGGGACATATTAACGAAATGACAGTGCCAATGTTCATGAGATAGGGTCCCAAAAAGCCCATGTTGAAAATCTGGAGTGAAAATACCAACAAACACCCAGGTCGTTAGGGTTTCCAACTGTAAAACTCCATTCCCCCCACCCTGTAGTGACTGACAGGTGTTGTGCGTGTACCTTGAGGTCATCCGTCACAATGCTCACACCATTCCACCCCCACCCTGCAACCAGTGACAGGCATCGGGGTGTGCCTGGGATCTTCAGCCCTAATGCTCTCCCCACTCTCCTGAACAGCTTATTTCATTATGGAATGAGGTGAGCATTAAGGCCGAAGACCCCAAGGCACACCGCAACGTCTGTCAGTATCTGCAGGGTGGGGGTGGAATGATGTGAGCATTACAGCCGACAACCCAAAGGCACACCCCCAATGCCTGTCAGTCTCTGCAGGGTGGGGCATTAGGGTTGGAAACCCTAATGCCTCATTAAGGAAGTAAATAAGGAAGGGACGGTTGACGTCACCTACCTTGAGTTCAGCAAAGCCTTTGACAATGTCCAACATAGAAGGCTAATTAACAAGGTGGGTAGTCTGGCCACAGGGTACAAGCTGATAAACTGGGTTAGAAACTGACAGACAGGAGGCAGAGGGTGGTGGTAATGGCATCCAATCCAGGGAGAGGGAGGTGACCAGCGGGGTACCTCAGGGATCATTCCTGGGACCATTTACGGTGCAGTTTCCACTATGCCACACCCACCACTCTCACTGCTGCCTCCTCTCACCTCTGAAGGTAGTACTAGTACCAAGCATCACTGTAAATACCTGCAAGTGAACGTTTGGCATTGACAAATGCTTGTTCTTGTTGGGGCTTTGGATAATATCTGCCCGTGATAATATTCATTTGTTTAAATACTTGGGAGTTGACATTAGATGGCGCACGTACTTATGGGTTACATATTAATTGGCTAATTAAGACAGTTAATAAGAAACTTGGTATGTTGTACTGCTTAAACATCTTAAGAGTCCTCACTGTTCCCCATAGCTCAAGTCAACCTGGTATACATTGTTGACTATGGCTTAATGATTTACTCGGCAAATAATTCCTCTACATTGCTCAGAGTACATAAACTCATGAATCGTATCTGTCAATTTTGCTTAAAAACTGATAGAAATACACACTATTGTATTTTACATATTTGGCTTCAATGGCTTCTCATTGATAAAAAAGTTCAATATTCTCAGACAACGCTACTTTGGAAAGTATTAAAATGCTACTGTCCCAAAGAGTCTTAGACTGTTTAGTTCCGAATTCAAACAGGATGTGGAAATACCGAGTCAACATTAATCAAAATCTATAAGCACCTAGCTGCAAAACCAACCTGGGTGAGACTTAATTTTCTTATACTGCTGTTAAAGTATGTAATGCCTTACCTCTACAGATCAGAGCAGCCAAGGCAATAGCTTGTTTTAAAAATGCTATGAAAATTTATTTGCTGGATACTTGTAACAGCACATGTTTTCGGGGACTGCCACTAGGGACGCAGAAGCTGATGGTAGCCTCAAGACATAGGTCTACACCTATGAGGGCCAAATCCTGCTAAATCTGAGTTAATTTTCAATATTTCAAATTAAAACTTCGACCGAATTGTGCTCATGGTCACACAGAGCACAGTGATATAAAAACTCATAAATAGCCTCACTAATTTCTGTGTCTACATCGTGTTTGCCTTATCGGACGCAGGTGGGCCTATGACACAAGGGAAAACTGAGCAGCCTGCTCCTCCAGCCTCATAAGATTCAGCTTCGTGGAGCGGATGTTCAGGCAATTGCTCTCACAAATGACACAAGTCATGATTGCAACGAACCACTCCAGGTCCTGCAGGGCAAGAAGCCCATTTATTCCACAACAAAAATGGAATCACGGCCAACTAAACTACGCTACATGAGCACACGGCTATCCTCCGGGAGCAGCAGGCCACTATCACCAGGCTGACGCTCAAAACAGACGTCGAGAACCAGGGGAAAAGAAACAACCTCCGGTTCTTAGGATTCCCAGAGAAAGCTGAAGGTCGATCTGCAGAAGATTTGGTCCAAAGGGCATTTACAGAAATAGTACAACTTGAGCCTGGTCACCCGGTGCAGGTGAAAAGAGCCCACTGCACCCTTGCTCCAATGCCTCAAGGCTCAAATAGGCCCACACCCATAATAGCTCGATTTCTGGACTATCGGGACAAAACGCATATCTTGGCCAAATCCAGAGAGCTGAGGGTCCTAAAATGGAGATCGCACTAAATAAATATCTACCTGGACTACTCAAAATACCTCTCCGATCGGAGACACGCTTACACAGAGGCCCGCCATACCATGCATTGGATAGGCCTCTCCTTTTCCCTGCGCTATCCGGCCACAATGCGGGTGGAGAACAATGGGATTCCCTGCTCCTTCACTTCCTCCTGAAGCCCTTATGGACTTCTTACTAGAAATTGCCCGGGGTACTGAAGAATCAAGTGCCGTAACACTGCACACCCCACAAAGCCTCCACTGCCTTGGACAGGAGATCTCCACTGAAACCTGTGGCTGAAGCAGCATGGGCTTCCATGACAGGAGATGACTGGGAACGCCCGGCTAGAAGCAAATGAAAGCGACAATCCTCTCGGTGCTATGGACGAAGAGAACACCCTTCAGAAAGACCACACAGCTCCAGCCCGGTGCTTCACATGATGGAAACGGATGAGCCCACATGCCTGGAGGAATTCGCAACTCAGAATCGCTTTAGCCCCCTGAGGCCTACTACTTCAGATCTTCCACAGCAGCCAGACGAGGTTTCCTGCTCTGCATCCAGCACAGAGAATCCCATTCTGGAGCCTCCAGCAAGATCCAGGGTGGGTCGTGTTGCCTCCCCCAGCAAGCCTCAGCCACCCTGAAAAGAACAGCACTTTTCGTAGAAAAAGACCACGATCAAAGGGAGTGGAGGTACTGCTGACAGGATATCGACCCCGGTAGATGGAAGCTCTCCCTCACATCCATCGACCTCCATACAACAAGCTTTGAGCTTCTCACATAAGTAAACCGGGGCGCAGCAACCCCAATGGACTTCCTTTTGCTGCACTAATGTTTCAGGTGCTCACTCGGGTAAGGGGGGGGGTTCTATGCTGCAGGGGGCTCTGCTGTATACCCTATATATGCCCAGAGATGCTCGCAGCTGGCCAGCCCCATGCAAGGGCTTGCACCAGTACCAACCGGAACCCCCCCCCCGAGCCCTGTTTTAAACCTTGCTTGGGGATATGTAAGCCCTATACAGGTTCCATGGGGAGGAGGGGAGGATGTGTGTGCAAAGAGCCTGGAGTGCTCATGGGCAACTGGGGCATATTACGAGGCTGAGACGGCCTATGTTCCCATCTGCTCACTCGATGTGCAATTTGCACACGCTTACCCCGAGACTTCTCCCCCGATCGGCCTGGATTAACCCCATCCCTCACTCTCCCATGATGGGACGGCCTGGCCCTGTCAGATCTCTGAGATACTGCAACTGATGCCTTTAGGGGGATATGCTGGCTCAGTGTCAATCAGCGTGACAGAACCCCCCCTTCCCCTTGATATCTGTCTCTACGCCTTCCTATACTTCGTATCTGGTCCACAGGGCCCCCACTCCAACTCGCCTAGATTTTAGGCATACCACAAGACCCTCACTCGGAGGTGAAAAGCACCTCCCCTAGATTACTCCCTAGCAGAGCATGCTCTCTTCTCTGCACTCGGGTCTCAAAGGCAGGTCGCCAGCACTTGCTGAGACCAAACGTATGCCTCTGAAACCCACAGATAAGTGCCATTTGGCTTCTGTAAATATTTTAAGTTGTGCTTGGTGTGTGTTACTGCTGAGAAATTATCAATGCTGCTGTGCTTGCGCTATGACTATCGGCACTAAACGCTGCCTGTCAGGTGTTACAATACCGAGGGATATGGGAAAGCTGCCAACTCCAGATCTCCACTATATTCAGTGTGTCTTAGGCCAGCCTGGAATTCCAGACCCCCCCCCCCACAACCTCTGACTGTGTTAACTTTACTCCACGCAGCACTGCCTCTTCCACATGAGCCTAATGGGTGATATTACTACATACTCCTGGAACGTTCGAGGGCTTAATACACCTACAAAGAGAAGAGAAGTGATGTCACACCTGAAGAGGTTACGGGCGGACCTGGCCTTCCTGTAGGAAACAAAGCTCACCAGGGTATACTGCGGGAGGCTGAAAATGGATTGAGTGGGGAAGGTGGGCAGCGCTTCAGCCCCCACTAAGAAATGGGGGGTGACACTTCTAATTCATCAAGATATTACAGTGGGTGGTTCAGAAAAACTACAAAGGATAAAGAAGGTAGATGGGTATTAGCTCAGGTGTACAGTCGTGGCCAAAAATATTGGCGCCCTTGCAGTTTTTTCTAATAATGCACCATTCCTTCCACAAAATTGTTGAAATTAAAAAATATTTTGGTATCCACATATGTATTTCTTTGGTTTGCAGTGGAATAAAACACAAAAAGCAGAAAAATTTACTAAGTCTTAGCTTATTCCACACAGAAATCCTTAAATGGCCCGGACAAAATTATTGGCACCTTTTAGAAGTAGTTAGAAATAATTAGATTTAAAGCAGGTGATTCTCCTTCACTTTGGAACTGAACTCACCTGTGGTGAGTTGCAGGTGCCTGCAATATAAAAATCACTCATTCAACCAGTTTGAATAGAGAAAAGGACTCATTCTCCTGTTTTGTGTCACTGTGTGTACCGCAATTAGCATGGAGAAAAGAAAGACAGCCAGAGAATTGTCTGAGGAGGTCAGACAATCTCAAGGCTACAAATCAAGCTCCAGAGACCTTGATGTTCCTGTTTCCACCGTACGTAATGTTATCTGGATGTTTAAGGCCCATGGCACTGTAGCCAACCTCCCTGGATGTGGCCGCAAGAGAAAACTTGATCGAAGACTGCAGCGCAGGATTGTTCGAATGGTGGAGAAAGCACCTCGATCAACTGCCAAACAGATTCAAGCTGACCTTCAGACACAAGGTACGATAGTTTCAACTCGCACCATCCGTCGCCAACTCAATGAAAGGGGGTTATATGGTAGGAGGCCCAGGAGGACCCCACTGCTGAGAGAGAGAGAGAGAACATAAGCCCGACTGGGGTTTGCCAAACACACCTGAATAAGCCAAAATCCTTCTGGGAGAATGTCCCGTGGACAGATGAGACCAAATTAGAGCTTTTTGGTAAAGCACATCATCTCTATGTTTACAGAAAACAAAATGAAGCCTTCAAAGAAAAGAACACCTTCCCTACAGTCAAACATGGAGGAGGTTCAGTGATGTTTTGGGGTTGCTGTGCTGCCTCTGGCACTGGGTACCTTGAATGTGTGCATGGCATCATGGAATCTGGAGATTACCAGGCCATTTTGGAGTGCAATGTTGAACCCATTGTCAGAAAGCTGGGTCTCCGTCGAAGGTCATGGGTCTTCCAGCAGGACAATGACCCAAACACACTTCAAAAAGCACCAGGAATGGTTCAAGACAAGCGCTGGACTGTTCTAGAAGTGGCCAGCAATGAGTCCAGATCTAAATCCCATTGAAAACCTGTGGAGAGATCTGAAAACAGCAGTTGGAAGAAGGCACCCTTCAAATCTGGGAGAACTGCAGCAGTTTGCACAAGAGTGGGCCAAACTGCCAGTAGAGAGGTGCAGGAAGCTCATCCATGGCTATAGGAAGCGGTTGATTGCAGTTATTTTGACCAAAGGCTGTGCTACCAAATATTAAGTCTAGGGTGTCAATAATTTTGTCAATGCCATTTCTTTTCATTTTCTGATTTAAAAGGATATATCAAATTCTGAATCAAAAACAAAGGTTCTGTAATATTAACAGAGAAATAAAGAATTGTGGAGACCAAATACTGTACTGTTGTTAATTTCAACTTATGTTTAGAGGAATTGTGAGTTATTTGAAAAAGTGCAAGGGCGTCAATATTTTTGGCCATGACTGTACACCTCTGTGGGCCCCCTGCTGCTGTGAAGTGTATATGGCTCCAATCAAGACTCCCCAGACATGTTTCTCACTCTGGCCCACGAAATAGGGGAAATGGCCTCCAGTAATGTCCCTGTGTTACTAGGTGGGGACTTTAATGTAACACTAGATGCCTTTGTAGATAGAAGCCCTATTAATGTGGAGCCCCATACCAGAGGAGCAGCCGCTCTGATGCTCATCATGCAGGAACTGTCCCTCACAGATGTATGGAGGGCCTTTCATTCCAGGGACTGGGACTACACATACCACTCTCCAGTGCATGACACATTCAGCTGAACAGACTTCTGGCTGACCTCTCCGGATATTACAAAGGAAGTAATGGACACCTGCATACATCCGATTATCATTTCAGACCACGCCCTGGTCCAGCTCACCTTTACCTTTGCCCCCTTCCTATCACTCCCCTTCATGGAGGCTGGACCCTCCCTTCTTTTGAGGGACCCAGACTTTGCACCATGGCTCCAAAATGAAGTCTCCACCTTTCCCAAAGAGAATCCTACTTCAGACACTTTGGCTGGCAACACGTGGGAGGCTTTCAAGGCCTCTGAGGTGCGATAATGGGCTCTGCGCATAATCGACAGAAAAAAAGGGAGCGATGCCTGGCTGATCTGGAATTTGCACTCAAAGAAGCAGAAGACCTTTTAAAAGCTTCCCCCTTTTTGCATCTCCAATCCCACCTGGGACTCAAAGTAACTGCTAATCGGCTACAGATCAATGAGCTGGTTGCCAGGAAAATGGAGAGATCTATACTCTAGCTAAAGCACAAATACTGGCAGGCCAGGGAAAAAGGGGGAAAGATCTTAGCGTACCACCTGAGAAAGCAGCAGGCTGAATGCCACATTGCTGCCCTGGCAGACAATAAAAGCCAAACACACTCCACATCTGAAAAAAATCAATGCCATAATGGCTGACTTTGATGCCCAGCTGTACACTCCACAAGCTGTGTGTACTGTGTGTGTTAACTTGCTTGAAATGTCTTTGGGAGAAAATTACCCAGCTGTCATTTTCCTTTTCCATATTTCTTTTCTCCTGCGGGTGGCTAGCAGGCTGGGCTTTCGTTCACTCCCTTGAGGGCTCGATTCAACCCTTGTTTGCGTATCTCTTTGACCCTGCTCCAGACCCAGGCAGAGTTCCCCACGGATTTCCCCCGTGGCAGGGCCAGGAAGGGGAGGGCAATCTCCCTCCCAGTGAATAATCCAGATAGCCTGGGGTGGCGCCATAGTCGGGAGCACAGCCAGGGCTTAATGAAGCCTGCAAGCATCCCTTTTGTCTTCTCCCTCCCCAGTGCTGGGGCATGCATGTCAGCGTGCGCATGTGGAGGCGCGCACACGCTGTGGAGTCCAGCAGCACTCTCCCGTCATTGTAATCCCAGACCCGCACTACCACAAGACCTCCACCTGGTGGCAGTCATTCTGCAGAAGCGACAACCCACCCTCCCGAGAGAAGAGCAGTCCCCTGTATGCGCAATACTCTCCTTCCCTGGCCACCCCCCACCGACGACCCGACCTGCTTCCAAACACGGGTCGCCGGCGTGGCAGGAAGTGAGATGTGCAGCGCCTCAACCCTCCATGCCACTGGGCCGGCTGTCATTGTTTTTTTTTTGTTTGTTTTTTTTATTCATTTATGCTCCTACTCTGCCTTAGCCCCCGCGTCCAGAGTTGGATGCAGCTCCCCAACCCCGCATCTCTGCCGCTAGCCTCCTCTCCCTTTTCAACTACAAAGGTTTACCCTTCCCCTGTGGTGGAGTCTGGCTTTGCCAGATACAACTTCCAACCCCCTCCTAAATAAGGAGACAGGAATTTCTGGGGTAGGTAGGGAAAGGAGCAGACAGTACAGCATGTTGGGCCCGAGTGCAGCTGGGATCCTCCTGCTGGAGACAGGGTTTTTCCTTGTTCTCCAGTACCTGTTCCTGAGATATCAGCATACACAGAGCTCAAGTTCAAGCATGCAGAGTGGAGCTGGGCCAGCATCTCCCTCCCTGCTGCACTGCCACTTGTGGCCACTCATTTGGCAGTAGTGTGTGGCTGCAACTACCCACCCTCCTCAGAGGAAGACAGCATCCTCTGGGATACTCAAGTCTCCCTTCCTCCACCCCTGGCTGGACCAGGACAACCTGAACTTGGGTCGCCAGCATCACGCAAGTGGCTCTACCGCTGCGCCAAGCTGCCATCGGAACAGCTCTGTCATTTTTTACTTACAATAAAATCCAGTTTTAGTATTTATTCCCATTAGCTAAGCAGTGCATGATATAATGTTTTCAATTAAAAGGGCATAAAAGTAAATATTTCCAAGAAGTTGCAAGGGGTACTTCTCACATACAGTTTAAAAATACAGGTTACTCACCTGTAACAGGAGTTCTAGGAATGGTATATGTTGTTCATCCACACTCATTGGCAGGTATCCTTGCCGCTTTAAATCTTGCCGGAAGGTCTTCAAGCTTGCTCCTCCCACCCACCCGGGTGGTATAACTCTCGGCTCCGCCCCATGACGCCAGATCTGGCCCGCTGGAAGCTCAGGTTGTGCGTCGAGCCGGGGAGTCGGGTGGAGTGGTGTGGATGAACAACATATACCATTCCTAGAACTCCTGTTAGAAGTGAGTAACCTGTATTTTAGGACATGGATATGTTGTTCATCCACACTCATTGGCAGACTCTAGCAGTTCTCCGGGAGGAGGAGGCAAGACGCACCCCCAATACTTACTTGGGAAAGAGAGACTGGAGAACCGAGGCCCCAAAACCAGCATCCCGGCGTGACTCAAGGTCGATGTGGTAATGGGTAATGAAGGTGTTGCTGACTTCCAGGTAGCAGCCCTGCAGATTTCCTGGATAGGGCGTCCTGGAAGCAGCCACGTTGCAGCAGTATGGCGGGTAGAATGAGCTCTTATCCTCTGGGAGGCTCCATGCCCGCCAACTTATAGCAGAGATCTATGCAGGAGGTTACCCACCTGCTTATCGTCCGCTTGGCTGCAGGTCTGCCAGATCACGGCTTCAGCGTGGTGACAAACAGCTGGCGAACCTCTCCCAATTTCAGCCGTGCGCTCCTTATAATAGCGGCGCCTTCTAGGAGTCAAGAGTATGGAGCCTATGTTGACCTCGAGGTGTGATTGGGGTAGAACACCGGCAGAGTCAACACCTGGTTAAGGTGAAACTCCGACACCACCTTCGGAAGGAATTTTGGTGGGGGCGCAGGACAACCTTGTCCCTGTGGAAGACCAGGTAAGGAGACTCGATGGAGCGCCTGGAGCTCTCCCCATCCTTCTGGCTGACGTGATAGCCACCAAAGGCGGTCTTCCACGACAGGTGAGAGAGCACACCTGTGCATAGGTTCGAATGAGCTTGCCCATGAGCTTTGCCAGTACCAGCAGTAGATCACGGAGGTGGGGTTCCCGCACTGGAGGAAATGTGATCAAGGCCTTTGAAAGCGCCAGACCACCTTCTCCTGCACCACTGACTGCTTCCCGCCCGCGCCCGGTAGCAGAGATGGCTGCCAGGTGCACCCTTAGGGTCGTCGACCCTAAGCCCTTGACTAGAAAGGGACCATAAATAGTCCAAGATGCTTGCCAAGGAACAGGAGGAAGGGTCAAGCCCTTGCCTGACACCAAATGGAAAACCTTTTCCATTTGAAGGCATAGCATTTCTGAGTCGACTCCTGCAGACGCCTCAACTACATTGAGGACCTCGTCGGAAAGACCCAAGGCCTGGAACTCTAACCGCTCAGGAACCAGGCCGTCAGGTGCAGGGATTGAAGGTCCGGATGGAACACCTTCCCTGATTGACTGAGGCAGGTCAGGCGAGCTGGAAGCTGCAGCGAGTCCTGGAGCTGAGACTGAGGAGATCTGGGTACCAGAACTGGCGAGGCCAGTCTGGGGCTATCAGAATCACCTGCGCCTTGTCCCTCCTCGCCTTGAGAAGCACCTTGTGGATCAAGGGAAATGGGAAAAGGCGTAAAGAGGCCCGGGGTCCATTGCCTCGAGAAGGCATCCCCTGCAGCGAGCCCTGCTGAGGCGGGCATGGAACAGACTCAACCCGGCGTTCTCCTGGAGCAAACAGGTCCACCTGAGTGTGCCCCAAAGGGAGAACAGATGCTGTACTACCTCACAGGAGAGACCACTCGTGGGATGCAGCCTCTATCCGGCTCAGGGCATCGGCCAGGGTGTTGGAGGCTCCTGCCATGTGAATAGCTAGGAGATCCGCCTCCAGGCTGCATGCAGTGACCAAATCTGAGGAGAGCTTCCTTGCATAAAGCATGGGACCGGCGTCCCGCCCTGGCGGTTTAGATAATACATAGTCGTGGTATTGTCCGTCTGGACTCGGACCACTTGACCCGGAGGAACGGACAAAAGGCGGTGAGAGCTAGGCGGACGCTCGGAGCTCCAGCAGGTTGATGTGGCATCGGGACTCCCGCGGGGACCAGAGGCCATGAGCCCGGTGTTCCCCCAGATGGGCACCCCAACCCATCAGAGAGGCATCGGACAGAGAGACCGTCGGCTCGGGGCGGACGAACGGGATGCCCTCCTGCAAATGATCTGGAACGGTCCACCACTGGAGAGCGTTCCACATCCCCTGTGTCACCGACACAAGCTGGTCCAAGGGATCGCAGCGTTGTGACCACTGGCTGGCCAGTCCCCACTGAAGGGGACACATGTTCCAGCGGGCCCAACGGACCACGCTGGTGCAGGCCGCCATGAGACCCAGGAGGCGCAGGAAGTCCCGGGCAGGGCGCAATTGCCCAACCAGAAATGATCGGGCAAAGGAGGAAAGAACCTCGGCCCTGTCCGCCGGGAGCCGCGCTCTGGCTCGAAGAGAGTCGAGCTGCGCCCCGATGAATAGAATCACCTGCTTCGGCTCGAGTTCCGACTTGGCCTCGTTGATAAGGAGGCCCAGTTGAGAGCAGACCTGGAGGGCCAGATCTCTGGACCACTCCGCCTCCTTCCTGGAGGGAGCTGCTATCAGCCAGTCGTCCAGGTAAGGGTACACCCGGACCCCTCGGCGCCGCAGGAATGCTGTCACCACAGCCATGCATTTGGTGAAGACCCTGGGAGCTGGAGACAAGCCGAAGGAATGGCTGGAACTCGAAGAGGATCCTTCCGCTCGAGCGAAGGAATCTCTGGTGAGGCAGACGGATAGGGCTGAAAAAAGCCGCGTCCTCGCAAGTCCAGAGAGCAGAACCACATGCCGCTGTCCAAGGATGGTATTATCTGAGCCAGAGTGACCATCCTGAAGGTTCGAGACCTTAGGAACTTGTTTAGGTCGTGTAGGTCGAGAATGGGCGCCAGCCCCGTCCGTTCGGAACCAGGAAGTACCTGGACACAAACCCTGGGTCTGAAGGAGGGTCCACCACCTCTTACCACCTCCTTCTGGAGGAGGAGGAGCGATCGGCTCACGAGCCGCCAGTGAGGCTGGGGATCCCAAGCTCCCGAGGGGCGACGCTCTGAAGGGTGGTGCCTGCTCGAATTCCAGAGGCAGGCCTCTTCCCACCACCTCCAAGACCCACCTGTCTGTGGTAACAGCGGACCAGGCGGAGCGGAAGTGCGGGCCGTCCCCACGGGGGACCCAGGAGTAGGTGGCGGGGATGGGGCGACACCCTCAGCCCGTCACTGGGCAGGCTTGGAGGAGGGACCGGCCGAGGGACCTCCTGGCCCTTCCTCCTTGCCTCCTGTTAGAGGAAGCCGGCGGCTTGGGTTTGGGATGCCAAGGCAGAGCCTGCTGGCCCTGACGTTGCTGGGCCGGGCGCGCCGGGGGCACAGAAGGCCGAAAGGAGCTTAGGCTGTGGTTTGCGGCCTTTGTCCTTCTGAGCGGAAGAGACCGAGTCCAAGGTGGCATTGGACTTCTCGATCCTCTGCAGGTGACCTTCCACCCCAGGGCGAAGGTCAGTCCCAAAGAGGACATCCGCCAACTTGTGCTGGGTATCCGAAGTAAAGGTGGATATCCTCAGCCAAGCCCGCTGACGCATAGCCACTGCGGCCGCCACCGATCTGGCACATGAGTCCCCTATATCCAAAGCAGTCTGGAGCTGCTGTTTGGCCACTGCCCTGCCCTGGTCCCGCACCTGCTTAACCGTAGTCTGCAGATCGGCGGGAAGATGAGGGATGACCTCATCCAGGGAGCCCAACAGGGCATGAGAAAATGTGCCATGAGGAGCCGAACTGGCCTAGACGAAGGCCGAGAGGGCCATAGCGTAGACTTTTCGCCCGACATAGTCCAATTTCTTGGACTCCTTGTCAGGAGGTTTGTCCACATCCCTGGCGTCGCGGCCGGAAAGCGCTGTCGGTAACCAACCCCTCAGCAGAGGGTGTTCAAAACCGGACAAGGAACCGGTAGGGACCGGATACTTCCTGGCCATCCTGGCCGGGCGCAGGGCAGGAAGCAGGCGCTGCAAAGCTCCAGTGCCGGACCCACTATGGCCTCGGCCACGGAAAGGCCTCGGTCGGAGAATCCCTCGGTCCAGAATCTCCGTGAGGGATACCTGCCCGTTTGAAGCAGGTTCGAGCTCCATCCGGTAGACTCGAGATGAGCCGAAGCAGTCCTAGGAAAGACGGCGGGCTATCGTCCATTGACTGACCTCCTGAAGACTCCAAGTCCAGTCGCTTGGAGAAAAGGAGGATCATCTTCGGACTCGGAAGAGTCTCTCGAAAAGCTGCCTCTGGCCTGAGCCACCCTTCACCTGCCGAGGTCGGGAGTGAGGGTAACTGACAGCCGATGGGGTAAACCCTTAGCCGACCGAGAATCCTTGGTCGGAGCCCCAATTGGTGGCTGTGGAGGCGGAGGTTCCACCGGAATCGGTGGAGCAGCTGGTTTGGCGAACAACACGGCCTGGGTATAGCCTCCCGGATAAGTCGAGGGTTGTGTCGGCCCGTTCGGTGACAGCCACTAATGGCGGGGAAGGCGGCAGGGGTCGGCTTATTCCGGCCAGGAGGAGCTGTGCAACATAAGGTCCCTCGTACCGTCGGCGTAATTTCGCGAAGCCTCCCCTCATCCGAGGAGGAGGGCGAGGAGCGGCGACGCCGCTTACCAGCGGTTGCCGGCCGAGACCGCCTATGACGGTGGGATCGGCTGGACCGCGAAGAGGTCCGAGACCGAGACCGAGAGTCCCGGAATTTCCGAGGTCGGTGCGGGGAGGTGTCGGCCGGAACCGGCACTCCCTTCGGCTCGGATGGTCCATCCGAGGGCTCCGGAACCGGAGGCATAGGCGAGCCCACGGGATCCTCAACTCCTCCCGGGGGAACCGGGGAGAGGGGAATCTCGGCTGCTAAAGGCGACAGCCCGTCCAATGGGTCGAGAAAAATCTCGACTTCATCGGTGGGAGTCTCGGTCAACTGACCTGGCGGGGACACCGTGAGGCCAGTGCCGAGCCGAGCGATCGATCGGAAGCCGACGCCCGACGGCCCGGGAGAGGGGACTTTCCGCCTCCCAAGAGCGCCGACGGAGGGACTCACCCTGTCCTCTTTTGGACCGAGAATAAGGTCCAGCAGACACGAGCCCTTCTCCTTTAGTGGAGAGGACAGACAAAGCTCCTTAAAAGAAGCCGTGTAGGAAGAACCCAGAGGCGGGATAAATGCATGACCGAGGAAGAATACGGCCTTGCCTCCTCTTGAGGCGACCATCCGCTCGGCTGATCGCCGAGACCCGCGCGCGAGACACCGCTCAACCGGGCCTCCTTGGACTTCACACCGAGGGAAACGCTTCAGGACGGCCCAGTTGCAATCGGGCAGCACGGTCTTCGAGGATGAGACGAGAAAGATGAGCACAGGTCGCAAGCCTGCGGGTCGTGCTCAAGGCCTAAGCAGTAGACACCGTGGAGTGTGGATCCGTCGAGACATCTTCTGCCCGCATGGGCATCTCCGAAATCCGAGTCGATTTGTCCGCCATGGCCGAGGATAGAAGACTGAAGTCTTTTGCAAAATTTATTTTAAATCCACAAACGGAGAATAGGAACCAGTCACAAATGCAGAGCGTTAAGGAGGGAACCTGAGCTTCCAAGCGGTAAGGAAGATCTGGCGTCATGGGGCGGAGCCGAGAGTTATACCACCCGGGTGGGTGGGAGGAGCAAGCTTGAAGACCTTCCGGCAAGATTTAAAGCGGCAAGGATACCTGCCAATGAGTGTGGATGAACAACATATCCATGTCCCTAGAACAATGTTTTATTTACTGTACTTATTTATTGACAGTGCTGACAACCCTCCTCCCAAAAGCCTGCTTTAAATCGTCATTGCTACTACAGAGATGATGATCCTCACGGATTAAACATCCATCCCCTATAAGCAGAACTGACGCCACAACTTAGTTCGCACAAGTCACAGTACAGTTACATGATCAGATGATGATGGGCTAGCTTTGAACCAGTGACTTAGAAATGAAAATAACCTCCAAGCTAAATACAGAATGATTCAGTAGGCTAAATGTGTGAACAAAGTGAGTGATTTGATACCTTTTATTGAACCAAGGCATCTTCAGTACACAAGCTTTTAGGCCAAACACAGAGCCTTTCTATAGGTGATGGTCCTTTTAATTTTTGCCCCTTTCCCCGACTCAGAAGATTATACCCAAGACCACATCTGTAGTCCAGAAAGTTTTCTGAGCCCCCTCCCACAACCAAGATGGTTCTAGCTAGCCACTTCCCCACAGTTGAGTGTGCTGTGATAACCTCCATTTGCAAAAATTACCCCCGAACGAGCCCTTCTCCCACCAGTAGGTTGACTCAAGCTAGCCCTCCCTACAGTCCAGCATGTTGCTACAATCCCCTTCTCTATAGCTCAGCAAGTTGTGGAGAACCTCCTTACCACAGCAAATTGCCCCAGCTAGGCCCCTCCCCACAGTCAAGTATGTTGGCCCAACCCCCCCCCCCATATCTCGGTAAGCTGCCTCTGAGCCTCCTCCCTCCAAAAACATTATGTCCCTAACTAGCTCCCAACCCACAGTGATTCCAGCATAAATCCCCAACCACTCCTTTCCCATGGCCCAGTAAGTGCTCTCGACAATCCCACTCCCCAAGAAAATTGCTCCAGCAGCAGCAACACACCTTACAGCAGACAGTGACAGTAATTTAGAAGATGAGAGCCTTGTCTGAGGCTGAGGCAAGTCTGTACAAGCAGTGAGTTGTACAGCCTGCTCCCTTCTTTATGGCCGGGACAGGCTGGGGCTTCCTTTAGCCCAGTCCCACCGACCCCTACCATCCATCACCTTCCAGGACTTACCAGGTGGCCCGAATTCCCCCACAGATTTCCCCCATGGTGGGGTCAGGAGGGTGAGACCCCCGACCCCCCGGCAGCACACATCTAGTCTTGGTCTTCTGGGTCCTGGTGCTGAGGTGGGTGAACGACCAGCGGGCAGTGTGTCATGAATGCCTGCCCCGCCACCATTTTTCTCCCATTCCCCATGCTGGGGCACGCTCGTTAGCGTGCGCATGTAGAGGCATGTGCATGTTGCGGAGTCCTGCAGCAGCACCCACTTCTGCCGCTCCAGACCTCCACTACCACCAGACCGCCACCTGGTGGCAGTCATCCATCAGAGCCACCAGTTCTCCCTCCCCTGGATAGGAGGGGAGAGCAGTTCCTATCCCCCCCACCCCGGGTCAATGCCTGGCAATCTATGCTCATTCCTGAACATAGGTAACTGTCATGGACCAAGGGATGGTGTCCAGTACTTCAACCCGTCACGCAACTGGCCAACTGTGCTCCTTTCTTCTGACAGCTTACACAGGGTGTCACCGACAACCCAACCAACGACGTGTTCACCTGAGTAGTTGCTTGACTCAGACTTACACACACTGGCTGGTTTATCCTGCAACTGTTCAGCTGGGAGTGGGTTTGTCAATAAATCATCATTCACCACTGCCCAGCGGTCCTCTCTGATGTTGTGAGAATACAGAGTATGGACCATCTCATCTTCTCCACCGACACCCTCCTACCTACTCCTATGCTCCATGCAATCTCCCTATGATGGCAGCAGCTTCTGTCAGGATCAGAGCCTCACTATCTCTCCAACAGTCAAGACTCTGTTGGCGATGCCTTAGATTTACTATAGCAGGCTGTCTCTTGGCTTGGGCCTGTGGCCAATCATCTTTGCTCCAACCCAGTCAATCCTCGAGTCCTTAGTGTGCTCCTAATCATCAATGTTTTTCTCTACCTATCCCATGCAGATCTCAACTGCACCATACAGTACCTTCACTCAGTCGCCGTGTGTATGTACGGAGTATTGTCACCTTGTATATACTCCTGCTTCTGCACATGGTGCTTTCTCTCTGCTTGTCTGTGCCTACTGGATTCAAGTACTAATGGGGTCACCTGTTGCCTGCCTCAGTTATTTTTGGTTCAGCTGAAACTGCTGGTGCAGTAAAGAACAGTTATGTACGACCTTACCATAATAGTAGGTCTTCGACAGAATCTCTTATAGCAGGTCACACCTTAGGAACTATACCAGTCAAGCACCAGGACCACATAGAAACATGTTTTCTAGCAGTCTAACTGGGGCCCCCATGCCCTCCTCAGTTCCCTGCCAGAAATCATCCACTGAGGACACACTCTCAAGGGAAGTGAGGGAGAGCTAGAGAGATCCGCCAAAAGGAGCATTTGAGAGAGCGTTCACCATCCTGAAAAAGGAGAGAACGGGAAAGAGGAACTCAGAAGCAAAGAGGAAGGTGGGTGAGATGGCATGACCTGCTGCAAGAGATGCTCTCTTGAAGATCTACTGTTACGGTAAGTTCTTATGTAACTGTTGTATCTTCTTTGAGGATATCTCTTGCAGCAGGTCACACCTTAGGAACAAGTCTCAGGCAGTACTGCAGAGGAAAGAAACAGTCTGGGTGGTAGGAAGGCAACAGCCTATGAGATCAGGCCCTGTAGCACTGCTAGGCCAAAACCTGCCCGCCTTCTAGAAGGGATGTCCAAATTGCAGTGTCTAGTGAAGGTGTGGACAGTACTCCAACTGGCAGCAACAGAGATCTCCACTTCTGAGACCCCTCTGAAACAGGCAACAGAAGTGGCCATACCTCTGGTAGAGTGGCCATACACAGTTCCAGGAAGTTCCTTACCATACTTCCTATAACAGAAAATAATACAGTTAGCCAACCACTGGGACAGGCACTGCTTAGAAACTGGCATGCCCTCTTTCTCAGGGCCAAAAAAACCCCAGCCGCGAGGACTTCCTGCAGTCCTTCGTGCGATGGACATATAATAGCTGCATATTCTACGTACATGCAAAGTATGGAGCAATGCATCCCTTAGACTGGCATGCTCTGGATAATAAACAAGCAGATGAATGGTTTGATTCAGAGTAAACTCAGACATCCCCTTTGGCATAAACTGGTGTCGATGGAGGGCCCTGTGGCATCGATGGGGGCGGCACTGAGGCCCCGGCGTCGGCTGAGCAGCGACTAGATGGGGGAAGGCTGAGGAAGCAACTGATGAACCTGCTTCCCCGATGTTACAGGAATGGTCAAGAACATTGACAGAAGAGTCCTGAAGCCTGTCGATGCATGACCGTCACCCATCACAAGCTGGCCGGCATTGCTTCCTTACGGCAGCCCCTGAGGAGGAGGGACATTCAGCAAGGGTGGACGCATCAGCAAGGGTAAGGAAAACCCCAGCGACAATGGGCCAATGTCGGCAGAGGAGGAACTGACGGGTTGCACTGCCAGAGTCCCCCCTTCCCCCGTGGCAGACTGGGTGAAGGAGGCAGTGGGACTGTCAGTGGAAGAAGGGAAAGGCCCACCGCTGACAAGCCAATACAGGGTGAAGAAGCTCTGGTGGGGAAAAGCTACCAAGGCCGACCCTGAAGCAGAGAGGGTGTGGGCGGCAGCAGGGGTCGCCACCAGTCTGGTCAGTGACCCTGATATGGTCGGCACAGGTTGCAGTGACTAAGAATGCTCCCAAGAGAACTGGTCCTTCTCCTGGTGGTGGTGCTTCCCTGACGATTTGTCCCAGGCCTTGGCGGCATGAGAGGTTATGGACGGGGCCAGGGAAGCAGAGGAGCTCCGAGCTTGAAGCTCCTTTTCCAAGGCGGCAACCTTCTGCTACATAAGGAAAGACTTCAACTCTTTCTGGCACTGAAGCCGAGTAGATTAATTGAAGTCGCAGCAGATCTCACAGGCCTGGATGTTGTGTTTGGTCCCAAGGCAGTGGACACAGGCCTCGTGGAAGCCTGTATCGTAGGTTTTCTGTCTGCAGCTGCAGCGACGGAAGAGAGTGTCAGAACCAGGCATAAACAGAAAGGGAAAGGGGAATCACTTTAGAAAATAAAGTGATTGGAAAACTAGGGTGAGAAACAAAAAGGCAGAAAATTCTCAAAAAAATGATGGTCAACTGAAGCAACACTGCTCCGTGGAGTCCCACGTGCGTTGGTCAATGGCGGGAAAAGAACTGAGGAGGGTGTGGGGCCACCCACGGCTATACGGGGGACGTTGACGTGATGATGTTGCCGTGGGTGGCCCCAGTTAGACTGCTGGCAAAAATGTTTCTGTGTGGGCTTGGTGCCTGACGGCCATGGTTCCTAAGGTGTGACCTGCTGCAAGAGATATCCTCGAAGATCTTCCCTTACTCCTCTTTTTGCTCTGACTAGCATAACATTGTATAATTGAAAACAGATACCTGGAACTTTTTTTTGCATGTCCCTATGAATGGGACAAATGTGTAGCTACATCACTGAGAATGAACTTTTATAAACAGCATACTTTCTGGATCAGGTTAAATAAACAAGAAATGGAGATATATTTCATTAGATTCTGAGACAGAAACAGGGAGACTTTTTCAGTTTTTCTGGGGGAAAAAAAAACACTGGTCCCATCTAGTCCACCTTTCTGCCTTCGTAACCATTTAATCTAAACATTTTCTTTTCCTTTTGCTGCTGATCATTTGTATACATCATACATCAAAATTACAAAGATGCATACCAGAACAAGCATTTGTCAATGCCGAACGTTCGCTTGCAGGTATCTGCAGTGGTGTTTGGCATGTATGGTGCTTTACCCTAATGCCCTGTGCGATTGCTGGTATTTGCACAATAAATTGTCAGCATGATCTTTTTGTTACCCCCATTGTGCGCTACATAGGCGGAAACACATTTTGGGCAGGATGTGAAAAATGACAGCTGTACTGCTCATAAGGAAGTGTGGTAAAATGCCAATGTTGAAAATCTGGAGTGGAAATATTGAAAATTCACAAACCTACGAGTGTGTGTGGGAACTGAGCAATGCACGCTCGTAAAACAGCCATTTTTAGGAATTTTTCACCAAATTTTCAACATTGCCATTTTAAAACCTGTGCTAATGAACAGTGTCACTGTGATTTTCTTAATGTGTCCCATACATTGAGTTCGCACACCGACTGCGCCATTGTGCGCTACATGGGCAGAAACACATTTTGGGCAGGATGTGAAAAATTACAGCTGTACTGCTCATGAAGGTGTGGTAAAATGGCAATGTTGAAAATCTGGAGAATAATATTGAAAATTACATAAGCGTCACGGTGTGCGTAGGGAATCGCGAACGACGTCAGAAACAGTCATTTTAGAATTTTCACCAAATTTTCAACATAGCCATTTTAAGACCTCTGCTCATGAACAGTGTCACTGTGATTTTCTTAATGTGTTCCATACATTGATTTGGCACACTGACTGCGCCATTGTGCGCTACATGGGCGGAAACACGTTTTGGGTGAGATGGGAAAAATGACAGCTGTACAGCTCATAAGAAGGTGTGATAAAGTGGCAATGGAGAAAATCTGGAGTGAAAATATTGAAAATTCGCAAACTTACGAGCGTGCGTAGGAACTGCGCAACGCAGACTCATAAAACAGTCATTTTTAGGAATTTTTTCACAAAATTTTCAGCACAGCCATTTTAAGACCTCTGCTCATGATCAATGTCACTGTGATTTTCTTAATGTGTCCCATACATTGAGTTCGCACACCAACTGCGCCATTGTGCGCTACATGGGCAGAAACACATTTTGGGCAGGATGTGAAAAATTACAGCTGTACTGCTCATGAGGAGGTGTGGTAAATGGCAATGTTGAAAATCTGGAGTGCAAATATTGAAAAGTCGCGGCATTACAAGTGTGCGTGGGAACGCTATAGCATGCGCTGTTAAACAGTCATTTTAGAATTTTTCACCAAATTTTCAACATAGCCATTTTAAGACCTCTGCTCATGAACAGTGTCACTGTGATTTTCTTAATGTGCTCCATACATTGATTTAGACACTGACTGCGCCATTGTGCGCCTATGGGCGAAACACGTTTGGGTGAGATGTGAAAATGACAGCTGTACAGCTCATAAGAAGGTGTGATAAAGTGGCAATGTTGAAAATCTGGGTGAAAATATTGAAAATTCGCGAACTACAGCGAGCCTGCGTAGGAACTATAGCATACAGTCGATAAAACAGGTCATTTTGGAATTTTTGCACAAATTTTCAACATGGGGTTTAGGACCCCTTCATGAATGATGTCACTGTCATGGCGTTATTCGAGGCGAAAGGTGATTCACGCGCAGTGACTGCACAGTGCCTGCGAAATCATCCTTGAGGCCTGAATAACGCCATGACAGTGACATCATTCATGGAAGGGTCCAAAAACCCCATGTTGAAAATCTGGTGCAAAAATTCCAAAAATGACTGAGATATGCAATAAAGTTGAAACCCCTATCTAGCCCATTATACAGCTTACCGGCATTTCCTCAGTTTGCGGTCGGCTTTGAAGAGTGCAGACGTGTTCCCGGTCCACCGAAGATCGTCGCACGGAGTCCGGAAGTAAGTATGGGGTGGAGGTGGTGGGGAGGCTGGATGCGCAGTGGGTGGGTGCGGGTTGTGGGAAGGGGGGTTGAGACGCAACAGAGGACCGCTTTTTGTTTTACAATAAACAAAAAAAACGACTACTGGGGACCTTTGCCACGCTGAGGTGGGCTCCCAGCGTGGCAGAAGATGTGTGGGGGCAGAGGAGCCGACGGGGATTGGGCACCCCATCGGCAAACTACACGGGGGCCCCGA
This sequence comes from Neoceratodus forsteri, assembly GCA_016271365.2. NCBI lineage: Eukaryota > Metazoa > Chordata > Ceratodontiformes > Ceratodontidae > Neoceratodus > Neoceratodus forsteri. The sequence goes on from CM057449.1 coordinate 488,967,604, forward strand.
GAGCCGACGGGGATTGGCACCCCGTTGGCAAAACAAACTAACGGTTTGCCATGCTGGGGTGGGCTCCAAGCGTGGCAGCAGATAACCGGGGGCCGTGGAGCCCGGCGGGATTGGGCACCTCGTCAGCAAAACAAACAACCTTTGCCGCTGGGTGGGCTCCCAGCGTGGCAGAAGCTTTGGAGGCGGCGTGATGCGCGAGCGCGCTGACGGAGGGGACGGCGGCGGCGCTCAGTATGGCAGCGGTGTTTTCCTTTGAAGCAGAGGAACACTGCTGTCATACTGAGCTCCTGCACCCATTGGTGCAGGACCGCCACGCCTGCTCAAGGGAGCAGTGCACTGGGTGGGAGAGGCACACCTCCAAGTGTGCTACTCTCCCAAAATGTTCCTTGCGCATGCGCGCAAGCGAACATAAAAAAGAAACTAGTATATTCAAAATATTAGAAAAAAAGTGCAAGCAGGCAACAACAAAACTGAAGACCACACTGTAGTCAGGCAGAAGCGCTTTCTCAAAGGCATCTACGTGAAACAAATCAGGCATCATTGGTAGAGGGAAGAGTGCTGCGCCACCATGGCGTTCTATTGTTGTATCCCAGGTATTCTGCAAACTGACCAACATCTGTGGACTGAACTTTCTGGCAATGTGATAATGCACTGAGCACCTTAATAATATTCTACACAGAAACATCATTCAAGCACTGTGTCTGCTTTTTTGCAGTTCGTACCCTGACTATAGTATGGTCTTTAGTTTTGCTGGTGCAGCACCAGTGTGTTCTACTGTCTTGTACCACAGAGCCACAGCATAGCTCGCCTTGGTTGTGATGTCTCCCAGTTTATGCACCTACTGTACTTCACCTATATTCAAAATATGTCTACTGAAAAAAAAATAAAGCACCTTTAAAGTACTTCTAATTTTACATTAGCACGATCCATTGAATGAAAGTAATGATTTTTGTAGAAAATGCCATTCCTTTAGGAAGGGCTCAGTGTAAGCCTGAAAGTTTGTGTACTGAACAATTCTTATTGGTCCAATTAAACTTACTAAAGGGACACTGTGAACCCTTTTTGCATCATATTAATTCTAGTGGAAAACCCACATTTTGAGTGCTTACCTTTCAAAAATTCACTGATGTTGCTGGTTGTTTTATCTGCTTACTTTTTAATAGAACTAAAATGCATGCTAATGGCATAATTATACCCCACCTTAAAGGAATCAGAATAAAACTGACTTCTACATCTGCAATCTCTACACAATATGACCAATCATATGTCTTTTTATGGCTGTGAGCAAAGCCTACAGCCATTTTGCTATCTGTAGCTTGAAAATGGAGTTTCGTGGGACACATGTTTTGGACATTTCAATGCATCCTTCCATGCCAACTGAAATAAAATATTCCCTTCTTTCTGTTAAGAATGTTGGAGACATAACTCTAAGCTGCTTATCAGACACCATTAGGAAACTGAAACAACTTGTCAAATACTTGTTAAACATTGGTTGCCTATGAAACTGGAGATTTGCACATTTAAATATTAAGCATTTAAACAGCTTTTTGATACTAGTTAACTTGGGAATGTATTGTCTTTCAAGAAAGAGTCATACCTCATAAATGTCACCCTTTCCCCTGCAAATCTATGATTTACAATGTTTTTTTAACCACTGGAGCCTACAGCCCTCTTGCTATCTGTAGCTGAAAAATGGAGTATCCTGGAACACATTTTAAACTTTTCAATGTATCCTTCCAGCCAACTGAAATAAAATATTCTCTTCTTTCTGTTAAGAATGTTGGAGACATAACTCCAGGCTGCTTATCAGATGCCATCAGAAAACTGAAACAGCTTGTTAAGTATTGGCTGCATATGAAACTGGAGATTTACACATTTAAATACTAAACATTTAAACAGCTTCTAGATACTAGTTTAACTTGGGAATGTATTGTCTTTCAAGAATGATTCATACCTCATAAATGTCACCCTTTCTCCAGCAAATCTATGATTTACACTGTTTTTTTAACCTCTACAGACACTATCTGATGAGCAGTCTCAGACATATGCCAGGTCTTCAGTGAACTGCTTAGATTAAATATGTATCAATAAGAAGCCATTTTTTACTATCTTTTTGGGAAAAAAATATATTGAGCTACAGCAACACACACACACACTCTCTCTATACACACAAACCTCATGGCCAAACCACTCAAAATAAATACTGCATTCTAATATGTTATAAAAAAAACTGTTTATGTCAGTGCACACAGTGCAGTTCAGTTTAGAGTAGATTTCCTTTAAATATTTCTTATCTTATATTTAAGCAATAAGGCACAACAGGGTGTGGGTTATTGGGGATTTATCCCATGCCTTGTGTGGTGTGTCACGAGGCACAGCCGAGCGACTTAACCACACAAGAAGTGGGTAAATCACCCAATAACTCACACCCTGGAGTGCCTTATTGCGATTATACAATGGATCCATGTGTAACATTAATTTAAAATGTGTTTAATTATGTTTTTATAAATGCCATTCCTCAGCTGTGGGTTATGCAGGATTTACCCACGGTCATGTGACATGTTTTGACCAATGAGGTTACAGGATTTTCACACACCATTGTATAATTTGTACATACACACACACACACACACACTACACACCATCCTCATGGCCACAATACTGCCAGGCAGCCTGGGTTCAAGTCCCAGCTAAGGCACTTATTCTTTCTCACCTCTGTTTGTATGCGTTCCATAAAATAATGCACATCACACTCCTGTGTGACTGTTACAAGTAAATATTTGTGTTGCCACAGGGTTGTGCATTTGAGAAAGAGTAATGTGCTCAAGGACGGACCAGGTTCCAGTTGTCTCAGTGGCGCAGTTGGTCAGCACAATCAGAATGGTATTCTGGGCAGCCTGGGTTCAAGTCCCAGCTGAGGCACTTATTCTTTCTCACCACTGTTTGTATGTGTCCCATAAAATATGCATACCAGACTCCTGTGTAACTGTTACAATAAAGAAACTGTTTGTTTATGTCACTGACCACAGAGAAGTTCAGTTTAGAGTAGATTTCCTTTAAATATTTCTTATCCTATATTTTGTATCCTGGATAGTGCAGGGAAGATGCTATATCTCATTGTCATATGGATCTTCATTTACACATTTCTGCACTGTATTTACTCAGGCTGTCCCAGATTAGATGCAATATCTTGTTTTTAGTGGGGTCATGATTTTTCCATTTTGATAATGTATTTCTTCAGGGTAGCCTAGTCCACAGCCCCCATATTCAAAGGAGATGAAATGTGAGACGTGCTGCGCAACTCCAACAATGCACCACAGCATGATATTCAAACGTGCGGGATGCACCTGCCACAAGGGAATGGGCCAGCGTGCACACAAACAGTATGCCGTGCAAGTCAAGGGTGTGTTCCCATGCATATGCCGCGCTGCGGCATACTCAGTGGAAAATTCGCCCCTCACAGCCCACAGCAGCACGGCCCACAGCTAGGCCATGAATGGCAGGCCTAATCCAGCCAGCCACCCACAGGTGGGCTATGGAAGTGCACCCAGGTGCACAGCAGCCTGGCAACATTGGTGGACTAAAAGTACCCCTTCCAATCCCAAATCAATCCAACTCCATCCCCAAAGAGCTCCATAGTGTAGGGTCCCACTGGACTCAATCACACCAGAGGAAACCACAGTCCATATCCAGAGCATAGAGGACGCCCACCCACTGCCTTGGTACATTGACAACCCTGCTCCCCCCATACCCCAGCTGTTGCGGAGACTGGCACTGCCCTCCACGTCCTGCCACAGCCAGCCACCGACTGTACTGGACCCAGGCTGGGGACCTTCACTCCAGAATGACGCAAGTGGCTATACCATACATTGGGGCACTACACAAGCTGCGGACCCACCAGTGTATGCAGCTGTGTGTATGTCCCTGGCAAACCGTAAGAGGGCCTTGACAAACCTCCAATACATGCCTTGTCAATGCTTTATCTTCCTGCTGTCATACTCTTCCCCTTTCTCCTGTGTAACATGCTACCCTCCAGACTGCTGAGGTACCCTGGGTGCCATGGGGTGCAGTATCCTGCAATGGCGTCTGTAGTGTATGCTCCAGCTTATGGATAGTGCATTTGTGGTTCCCCAATTGTACAAACAAATGGGAGGTCGGCTGTAACATGCCTGTTCCAGGACCTGTGTGAGTGAGTACAGCATCGGCTTCCACCAACATTGAGTAGTGCAATGGCACCGGGATGATGGATCCACATGCGAGTGCCTGAGGTGTATGGCCACTGGGCGTTATCGCCCGCACATCACATCTTGTACCTATGTATGACACATTCCAGAGTCCTACTGCTAGTGTTTCACCACCCAAAAATAAGATGCCATTTCTTCTCTGAACTATCCGGGCTAAATATATAGCAATCAGGAGGCATATTCTAGGAAAATACATTGTAAAAATGTGTAAAAGGAAGACCACATTGAAACTGCCTCTCAGCAGATCTGCATTGAGCAAATTCATTAGAAATAATGGGTAAAAGTATCCTAAAAGCTCTCCACAGCCATATCGGCTCTGACCAGAATTAAGAGTTTAAATTAAAAAAGATAAAATTTTAATCTGTGCAGTAACAGAAACCTGATTTAAGGAAGGCAGTTGGGGACTAGAAATCCCAGGTTACAAATTAATTCATTAAGAATGAACTGAAAACAGAGAGGGTGGAGTTGTGATACATATTTCTGATAATTTAAGGATATATGAGATAAAATTAGGGACTGATGATAACTCTAATGATAATGAATTTGTTTGAGTGGAGATTCATCAAACTTCTAAGAGGTTAACTATTGATTTAGGTTATAGACCCCCGGTCTTAACAACGAAGATAACAGATTTCTTGAAACAACAGACAGACTCAAACCCAAGGGGGACTATTTGTTGTTTGGCAACTTTAATGTCCCTAAAATTAATTGGTTGAACCTGGAAGGTACAACCACTATAGAAAATAAATTCATAGAAATAATGGTACAGAAGAATATGAATCAGTTAGTCCTACAGAATACTAGGGGATCAAATATTCTAGATCTAATTTTTTGTAACTTTCCAGATAAAATTAAAAGTGTGAAGATACAGGAACCTTTGGGTGGTAGTGACCAAAATATACTCAGTTTGACGACTGATACCACCTGGGAGAGAATAAAGGGGGCTACCATTTTGAAGTGCTATCATAGGGCAAATTATGACGGCATGAGGTCTTACCTCAGTATGTGGAAATGGGAAGAAACACAGAAACATAGAAGTTGACGGCAGATAAGGACTGCAAGGCCCATCCAGTCTGCCCATTTCTTATTCTACCTTATGAATGAGCCATTGGCCTTTGCTCCGTCAGTGGCCTATCTATTCATACTCATCTGTATTGCTCCCTTATGCCTATCCCATGCCTGTTTGAAGCCCTGCACTGTATTCATATCCACCACTTCCTGAGATAGGCCGTTTCATGCATCCACCACCCTTTCTGTGAAAAAGAACTTCCCCACATTATCCTTTAACCAGCCTCCCTCTAATCTCATGCTGTGTCCTCTTGTTCTGCTATTTTTCTTATACTGAAACATGTTAGACTCTTTCACCTTGTTAATGCCCTTAAGGTGTTTGAATGTTTCAATCATATCACCTCTCTCCCTCCTTTGCTCTAGGGTATACATATCGAGCTCAGTTAATCTGTCCTCATATGTTTTCTGATGCAGTCCCTGTACCATTTTGGTTGCCCTTCTCTGGACTGCCTCAATTTAGTTAATGTCCTTGTGAAGGTGTGGCCTCAGTACTCCCAGGTATGGTTCTCAGAACCCCTAGTGGTACCTTTATTATTTATATACTAGACTAACTGTAACTAATTGAAGCCTTTGTACACCTTTGTATTACTGGATGCTTTGTGTGTTCTTTTATTGTATCTCACCTGTAATGTTCTCCATTGTTGTACTCCACCACCAACTGTCTACCCTCCCTGCGACGAGGTGCCTTTGTAAATGAGTCTTTGACGCAAAGGTTCTAAGTCAGAATTATGAAATAAATAAATACAATAAATAAATGCAGTACTCCAGATGGGGCCTAACCAGTGTCTTGAAAAGAGGGATTATTACCTCCCTCTTCCGACTTGTGATACCCCTACTAATACACCCCAACATCCCTCTAGCCTTACCTACCGCTTTAGTGGTCTGCTTGGATGATTTCAGGTCATCGGTGATGATTAGAGCTGTAATTTTTTCATGGTAATTTTAACCGAATTTCACGGCCACCTGGTGGCTAAAATGAGGCATTTTCACAGAATGCACGGAGACTGAACTTAAGTATAAATTCTTTAATACATACAGTATCTCAAGTTTTATAAATACAGCAATAAAAACATCTTTAAACAGCTTTGCACGTTGGATATGCAGTGAAAACTTTTTTTTAGTGCCACAACCTTTTCGTTAACACTGAGATAATTTCTCCTCCATATGTCACCAAGAAAGTTCAGTAGATGGGGCAGAGCATGTGACATGAACAGAGTCTTTGAAGTGGGCAACCCGTTAGATTTTACCGACATCTCTGCCTTCTGCCTTCTGAACCAGAAGAGAAACAAAGCCCGTCTGCCTACTAGTTCACAGACACATTTTTTTTAAAGGTAGGATTAGGGACAAATGACTGGTGATTGATGACAATAAAAGTTGATGTGATACTTAGGGACAAAACAATTGAAACCTGCAGTCAGGAGCTGAAAATGACACCTACTAAATGAGGTGTAAACAAGCTGTATGTGTGAAAAGCATTTATTACAACTTGTTTTTGGCCCAGAAACTATTCTGTTTCAACATCCAAGATATGCACAAGGAAAAAAAAAGCTTATCTAATACAGCCGCAAGGAAAAAAGTATGATTATACGGTGAGGCATTGAATTTGCGGAGATGGTTCTTTTACACGGAATCCGTGAACTCCGTGCATGCCGTGATAAACTTATAGCCCTAGTGATGATGATGCCCAAGTCTCTTTCTTCCCTTGTGACTTCCAGCAACTCCCCTCCCAGTCTATAGGTGGCTTTATGGTTTCTCTTCCCTATGTGCATGATCTTGCACTTCTTTGCGTTAAACCCAAGTTGCCACTCATTCGACCATTTTGCTAGTTTATTCAGATCTCTTCTCATTCGGCCCACCCCATCTGGATCATATACTCTGTTGCAGATCTTGGTGTCATCTGCAAACAGACAAACCTTACCCTCCAGTCCATCTGTAATGTTACTGATGAAGATATTGAAGAGGACTGGCCCCAGGACTGATCCCTGAGGTACCCCACTTGTGACTTGCATCTCTTCTGACTGTATACAGTTTACCACCGCTCTCTGTTTTCCGTTTACCACCGCTCTCTGTTTTCCTGAAGGATCAATATCTGGAAACATTATGAGGGAAGTTTAAAAAAAAGATCACCCAGTGCATCACACATTTTGTCCCTGAAGTCAAAAGATGTGACAAATCTGGTAGGGTACCTTTCTGGTTCTGTAAGATCAAAAGAAATATAAGAAAGGAAAAAAGGGCCTTTAAGAAGTATATGTCAAGTCGGACAGAGGAAAACTGGAAGGTCTATAAGAAATATGCTAATAGATGTGAGAATACTATTAAAAAAGCCAAACATAGTGCAGAGTTAGAGCTTGCCACTTCTGTTAAAGAGCAGCTCACTAGTAGCCGCTCCCCTAAACATATAACATAACTGACCTGGCCAGGAGTTGCTGTATAGAAACTGTTCTGTAAAATTCTCCCATTTTAAAAAGTTATGTGACTGTAATTTTATTCTTAGAACTAGCTGATGAAAAAGGAGCCACTTCCCTAAACTGGAACCACACACCCCCCGTGCCGGCACAAGCAGCCCCATTTTGTGATGTCAGTAAACGAAGGCTGCGTGTGCATGCCCCACTGATTTGAATGGGGGCTGTTTTCCGATACATATTAATACTATTTATTGTTGGGATTTTAATAAATCAAAGTGACCACTGGACTAACAGATTCCCTATAGGTCTACCCGACCTCCTGACTTTTATTTTTACCTATGAACCTATCTTTCTCCTGATCCCCGCTTGGTTTTTCCTGGTCCTTCTCCCTTATTCCTCCATACAAACATACAAAAATGCTAGCAGAAACTGGCCATATTGGTCTATCAAGTCTGCTCGAGTGCGCAGCTCACAGTCTATTTTACTGGTGCTGCCCCTCTCCCCTTTCCCCCTGGAGTTATTCTTCCCCCATCCTCTTCCTCCCCCTAGTTATGATTCCCTTTTACCATGTCCCACCCCCTTTTAAAACTGCCCATTTTCAATGAGACCACTTCCTCCTGCAGTTTGTTCCACTTTGACACCACCCTTTCTGTGACAAATGCCTCATTTCCTTTTTAAATCCCCCTACACACTAATTTCAGACTATGCCCCCTCCCTTTTTAAACTGAATAAGTCCTCCGTTCTAACCTTGTTCTTACATTTTTAGGTACTTGAAGGTTTCCATATCCTTCCCCCTTCTGTCCTCCAAGGAATACATATTGAGCTCCCACAGTCTCACCTTATAGGGTTTGTCCTCCATGCCCTGGATCATCTTGATCGCACTATGCTGTACACCCTCCAGTAGTTTGTTGTCTTTTTTCAAATAAGGGCACCAGAATTGCACACAGTACTCCGAGTGCGGTCTCACCAATGTCCTGTACAAGGACAGAATGACTTCCTCTTTCCTGGAGGTGATTCCTCTGGTGGTGCATCCCAGCATTTTGTTTGCTTTGGCTGCTGCTTTCTGGTACTGCACAGAGTGTCTCAAGCCTCCCTTGGCTATTACCCCAAGATCCTTTTCCTCCTCTGAACTAGATACCTGTACACCCCCAACCAGTAGCTGGCACCAGGGTTCCTAGCTCCCAGGTGCATGACCTTGCACTTCTTGGCGTTGAACCCGAACTGCCAAATGCCTGACCAGTTCTCAAGCCTAGCCAGATCCTCCATGAACTCCTGTCTCCCCTCCTCTATGTCCACTCTCCCACATAGTTTAGTGCCATCTGCAGACAGGCAGATTTTACTTTTGATCCCATCCGCTATGTCACCAATAAAGATGTTAAATGACACTGGCCCCGAGTACCGAGTCCTGTGGGACTTCACTGGTAACAGGTCTAGACTTTGACAGTTCCCCCCTACAATCACCCTCTGGTTCCTGTCTTGCAGTCAGCTCTGGACCCACCCCACCAATTTTTCCCCTACTCCCAGGTTCCTCAGTTTACTGAGCATCCTTCCATGTGGCATGGAGTCGAAGGCTTTGCTGAAGTCCAGATACAGGGCATCCACCGTCTGGCCCCCTATCAAACGACCTTGTGACCCAATCGAAAAAGTCGATCAGGTTGGCCTAGCAGGATTTCCCCAAGACAAACCCATGCTGCCTTTCATCCTGGAGACCATTTATCTCCATAAAGTTCAATAGTCTCTCCTTTAGAATAGTCTCCATTAGTTTGCCTATAATGGAGGTAAGGCTGACCGGTCTATAATTACCAGGTTCATCTCTGGGACCACTTTTGTGCAGAGGCACCACATGTGTCATTCTCCAGTCATGAGGCACGCACCATGTCTCCAGCGAGGTGTTAAACAGGTCTGCCAGGGGTCCAGCCAGGACCTCCGCCAATCTCCTCAGGACTCTTGGGAGCACGTCTAGTCTTCTTAATTTTTTATTTTTCACGCTGAATGCAGGCTTTGCCAGACCTCCCTCACTGGCCTCTTCCCCTAACCTAATTTGAACTTCAAGCTGTTACCCACTTTGCTGCTACTAGTCCCCTGTTCACGGGGAGCCCTAGCTAGATTCCCCACCTGCTCTCTCGTCTCTGTAATTCTCCTAGCCCCCACAGTTTAACACTCCATGTAGACGTCAAACTTCTGCGCCCCAGCACTGGCTGTCTCGCTTGTCAGGACAGAGTCATCACCCTTGAAGAGCCTCCTAATCCAGAAGCCCCCCCCCCGCACCCCCCAAAGTGGTACCCCTCCTCTTGATATAGAGTAGTTCGGTACCAACACAGAGTAGCCTGGTATGGCCATGTCCCTATCATGGTGCTCAGTGCACCACAACTGGGTAATGGCAACTAAATCCAAATCAGCTTCTGCCATGATGGCTTCTGCATCTGGAACTTTGTTTCCAAGACTCCCTGCATTGGTGCACATAGCTTTCCACACCTTCCTTCCACCCTGCATGCTACCCAGCTTCTCCCTCCCATTCTTGACATTACTTCTCCGAAGATCCCCCTGACTTTCCTCCTACCTTTTTAATTTCCCCATTCCTTGACTCCTTCAGTCCCTTACCCTCAGTTACCCGAGCTTTAAGCCCCACCCTTTTCTTCTGCCTTGTCCCCATCACTCCCTTTCCGCATCCCCACTCCAGGGGAGTTTTCTTCCTGAGCCTTCCCTCTCTGCTACTCTTTCATGGGGGTCAACTGCTGCCTCCATTTGTTTTACTGCTTCCCCTGACTCTTTAAATGCTTATCCAAGTAGCATTTAAACCTCCCATCAAGGACTGCAGTCTTCCGGAAGGATGCAGAAATGACTATCCTAGCTAATTATTCTAACACTAAAAGCAAACTTTTAAAAATAAAGATTTTTTTAGATAACACTTTTGTTGAAACATGTAAAACATGTAAACAATACTCAGGCAGTAAAGGAACAATAATAATTATTCTTACTAGAACCTTTTTTTTTTTTTTGAAATTGAAACTGAAATGCAGTTTCTACTCCCCCCTACGTCCTGCCAGCCCCGACCCTTCAGGGCTGCCAAGGAGTCATCCTCCTGCCTTTCGCTCTACCTACACCTACCTCCAGGACCCATGTAGCTTCAGTCCCCCCCGGCACATCGGAGGCATGCTCCAGGCAGCCCATCTTCCTGGTGCTGGCAGGCGTTTTCCTAATTTTCTCCCCTTACACAGTGTAGCCCCAACATCAAGGCGCAATGCGCAGATGTCCACTGCGTACTCTGCCCGCCCATCCCCTACGGGGCTTGAGGTACCCCGAGCCTCCACTCGAGGTCAGACAAGCTGCGGGCATCGGCCCCCCCTCCTCCCTCGGAGAAGGCAAGCTGTCATTGGACGCTCAAGCCATTCTCCCCCGGCTGGCCCTCCGGTGACCCATGTCCACTCCCAAACCCGGGTCGCCGGCATTGCAGGCAGAAATCCAACCGCTGCATTGATGGGCCAGCTTACTAGAACCTTTTTTTTAATCAGGTTCTAGACAGGAGGTTGGTATGGGATTGACTGACTCACTACTGGACCAATTAGAAGAAATACCATTACTATGGTGAATAATTTGTTCTTCTAACAACATGTGTCCAATAGTGACGTCGGACAATGTGCAGACTTTTCAGCAGTACCTTGGAGGACCGGGACATCTGGAACCTATTTAGAGAAAAAAGGTTCTTTCTGCAAGATGCAATCCCAAAACTGGCATCCCTCCTAGAGAGGATGTTGAGACGGTGATGTCTTGTAAATGTGTGGACAGTGGGCCAGGTAGTTGCTTTCATTTACAGATTTCTGGAAGGTGAATGCCCCTTGAAGCTGCCACTGTGGCTGAAGTACCCCTTTTGAAGCATGCCCACACAGCTGTGGGAGGTTGCTTACCAGTCTTTTCAAACAGAACTGGATATACCTGACAGTCCAATGACAAATACTATTTCTGGTTGCTGGTTTACCCTTTCCAACCTCTCTGTAAGTGACCAACAGCTGAATACTGTCAGTTCTGGTGTCCCTGGTTCTGTCCAGGTATAAAATCAGTACCCATTTCACATCAAGGCAATGTAGCTTTTGTTCACCTGTGTTAGAATGGTTTGGAAGGAGTACAGGTAGAGACAAAGACTGATTGAAATGAGGCCACTGACTCGAACAGAGGCTTTACCAATTGTGTCAAGCAAATTTTCAAATCCCATGATGGGACTGGTTCCCTCACTGGGGGGGTGGGGTAACAGGTAATTTAGCCCTTTTAAAAAATCTTTTGAACACTGGTTGTGATGCCAGAGATTTTTCCTTGCCTGCTGAAAAGTATGCTGATACAACTGGCAGGTGCACTTTCAAAGTGGAAGGCTTGAGCCCAAGAGATTGCAAGTGTGCCAACTAATCCAGAACTGTAGGTAAGCCTGCATGTGAAGAGTGGCTCTCCTGAGGGATTTTTGGATGTAGAGCAACAGCATTCTAGTGGTGCGTAGACAATGCATTGCATACTTATCAACTCAGCCTCATCTATATCCTCCTCAATTTCTGTGGCGGGGATATCGAGGGTGTTCACCATCTGATTTACCAAGGAAGAATATGAAGAAAAATCCTCATTAACCCCTGACGGGGAACTAAAGTCCTGTTCTGGGGTAGTTTCAGACTCACTCAGTTCCCCTTCTTCCTCCTCCACATCTAAAGCTACCAACAGTCCCTATTTTCCCAGGACAGTCCCTATTTTAGGCAGCATGTCCCAGTGTCCCCACAAGTTTTGCAAAATGTCCCTTTTGTCCCAGGTTTTGCTTACTTGTCTCAGTTTTGTCTCTTTTTTTTTCTTTTTTTTTTCTTTTTCTGACTGCTAGTCTGTGAGTGACAGTTATTTCAGGACCACTGTGGCACTGCTCGGGCTGGACAGCAGTTTGCAACTTCAGCCTCTGTGCCTGTGTTGCACTGCAAGCATGTCAGTGGGAGCACAGTAAAGCATGTTCCTTCTTGTTAGATTACACTGGGTAGTAGTGCAAACAAGCACATGTGGACATCTGCCTGCCAGCAGCTGAGAGGGACTCCAGACAGAGAACAGACTGACAGCAGTGAACTAAGGTACCCGAACACGATCAGCTGTAGGGAAGTACATAAAAACGATCTGGTGTGGTGGTGAGAGTCACTGAAGTGAAGTTTGCTCAGCAAAGGAGGAGAGTATAAGTGGGTTGGATACGACTGTCAGGAGGAGCAATACACACATCTCGAAAGTCTGATCACAATTTAACGCAGGTTTGCATCTAACAAACTTTCTGTAGATCATGGTTTGGAACTTGCTGCAGCAGAATGATGTATTGGTTTAATCTAAATGTTTGCTACAGGTGTTACTGTGGGGCGGCATGGCCAGAGCAAGCAGCAAAATGTAATTGATTGTGCAGAGCGTTGTCTGCAGCGGTGCCCGTGGGAGTGACATGGTTGGGCGGGGTCATGGTCAGGATGGACTGTCCCAGTTTTAGGCCTTGGAAAGTTGGTAGCCTTATCCACATCCACCTCTTCCAGGACAGGTTCCTGCATAACCTGAACCTGGGAATACAGCAGAAACAATGACCAGGTTCCCCATAGCTTGGAAGGTCTTGAAAAACCACCAAATCTTAGTGTTGTCCTCTGCAGAGGGCATAGCTCTCTGTTCCACTGCTGGCTCCTGGTCATCTTGGGGGGGGGGTAGATGTATGTTTTTCTTTTTGCCTTTTTTCTTAGTATTGATGGCACTGGCATATTTGAGGCTCTTTCATTCTTTCTGCCATCTTTTGCATCACGGCTCCCCTATCAGATGCCATGTGCACTACTGAGATGCGAGGATGGCTTTTTAGCTTTTTCAGCCTCCTTGGGTACTGACTACTGTTTGCAGATTTTTTTTCGGACACCTTTGGGTTCAGTGAGTGCAGGGAAGGTTAGGAACCTGCCAGCGCATGCTTTTTGGTATCAGAAGTAACCCCCTCCATTTTAGAACCTTATTTAGGAGAGCTTTGAGGTGACACAGCAGCAGACAAAAAAAAGAAAAGACTCCTTTAACGTCACCCATTTCCTTATTTATTTAAAATTGGTAACCTGGAGAGGCACACCAAGTTTCTGGGTGCAAATCCGGGGTAGGGGAGAAGTACAATTACAAAGAAAATACAGCCAGTCAGGTGATGTGGTTAAAATGAGGATGACATAAAGAGCATAAGTCAAATGCAGTACAGACAAAATGGCAAAACATTGCATATGAAGGACAAATGAATTAGCATACAAATTATCTATGCAAATTCGGTAAACAAAGCACATAGTGCTAGACAGAAGGGAGGTTAAGATGGTGCTGAAAGCAGGGGTCAAAACAGGTTGATAAACTTCAACGAGGTTGCTGGAACTATGAGGTTTAAGGGGAAGGGAAAGGTATGGGGTGGTCAAAAGCCAGGCAAGGGTAAGGAAAGGTTCAGGAAAGGGCTGGCAGGAGCAGGGGTGGGGGAAGAGTTCTGGCTGGTGTCTAATGGGGGAAGTGAAGGTTAGAGATGGAGAAGGGTAGCTGATTCCAGAGGGAGGGGAGGCAGTATGAGAAAGCACATTTCCTTGCTGAGGAGTGTGGGTAGGGAAGGGAGAATTGCGTGGGTCTCTTGACTGCAGGGAGTAGGAGGAGGGGGGTGGGGGAGTGGAGATGGGACAAGTATGAGAGGAGGGACCCAAACAAGTATTTAGAGACACAGGAAGCACAGTGGGACTGGCGATGTCAGGGGAGAGGGAGGATGGCTAGGAAGGAGTAAAGGGATCAATGGTGAGTATAAGAGGGTAAGCTGGTAGCAAAGCGGCAGAAACCATTGCAGAGGGTGTCCAGTCTGGCAAGGGAGGTGGTAAGGAGAAGTGCCATAAACCACATCAGTATAGTTGAAAACTGGGAGAACCATTCTGCTGACCAGCTCCCAGTGGACCTGGGGAGAAAGGCAGTCTTTAATGCAGTACAGGGCACCGATTCTGGGGCAGAGTTTGGCATGAATGGCATCACTGTGGGCATAGGAGTCAAGCCTGCTATCTAACTACAGACTGAGGTACTTAAAAGCTGGGACTAGTTCAAGCGGTGTGCCATCCAGCATGGACAAGATGGAGTGGGGGGCATGTCGGGCCTGCTTCTGGCTCATACCAAAGATCATAGACACTTTTTTGTTTGTTAGCGACGGTTGATGGTCCGAGAGGTAGGAATGGAACCAGTCAATAGTGGGGGCTAAAAGGCCGGCACAGCTCAGCTTATCCAGGAGGAGCGAGTTAGACAGCAAATCAAAGGCTTTGGCTAGATCAATGAAAATGGGCGCTGCGATGTTCCCCTGATCCATCACTGACTGGATGGAGTCAGTGGCCCTAGGCAGGGAGAATATGATGGCTCTATCCTTCCTAAAGCCAGACTGGAAGGCAGAGAGGAAGTTAGAGGAGTGGAGTAAGTCAGCAAGCTGTGAGTAAACTAGTTTCCCCTGCCGGTTCGCAAAAGAAGAGAGGAGGGAGATAGTGCGGAAGTTGCCAGGAGTAGAGGAAGCACCCCCTCTGTGGAGGGTGAGACCCTTGGCAATCTTCCAAGACTGAGGGACAGTGCAAAACCCCAGAGAGGGGTGAGAGGTATGGAGCCATGAGATGGGAGGGAGAGGTTAGCACAAGTGATAAAGAACTCACTACAGTGAGCAGCAACAGAGGGATGGTCGGACACTGGTAAGCCATTAACCATGAGGACAGGGGGACAGAATTGGTCTGGGGAGTCAAAAAGTGAGTGAATCTCCTTCCACAGTTTAGCTGGGGAATGAAGCTTATTTTGGATGTTGGCCTTGAAATTGAGAGACATGGCAGTATAAACACCCTTAGTCCAAAAGTTCCTAAGCACCCTGTAGGACAGAAGGTCTGACAGGGAGCAGGATAATTTATACCTGGCCCAGGCTTGGTTAGGGATCTTGCATAAGTTAGCAAAACCAATGGTGATCCAGGGGTGGTGAAAGGATTTAACCCTGGATTTCCTGATTGGAGCGTGCTTATCCCAGACAAAAGTAAATACTGAGTGGAAAAGGAAGAGGACCTATCATCGTCTGGGAAAGTAAGCATAGGGGACCAGTCAGCTGCAGCAAGGTCAATCAATAGATTCTCTGTTCAGTGACCAAAGGAACCTGGACCAGATGTACTCTGGGAAGCAGTGAGGGAGTCAGGCTTTCCTGACTTAAAATGTCATGCGGTGGCCACTGAAGGTATCCAACAATATGCCTACTGCAACAATATGGTGGGGGTGTGAGGCACGAACCAAGTCCATAAGAGTACGGTTTGATGAGTGGGGATTGAGTCAGTGGGTTCTGTGATGAGCTGTGAAAGGTTAAGGGACTCAGTCCTGTGGGTAGTTTGTCTGGAGGCTGGGAAAAGCCGATTATTGCTGAAGTCACCCAAGAGGATGAACTCACCAGCAGAGGAGTGTGAGGAGAGAGAGTGGAGAGTACGTTCATCAGAGATGAGGGGGAAATTCTCTGTAAAGCATATAAAACACCAATAAATGTCCCACTGGTGCAGTGGTAGCACTTCAGTTCGCAACGCCGATGACCTGGGTTTGGAAGACAGCCTAGGTTGTTGAAGGGACAGCAGGGGAGAGGAGAGCTAAACGTTTGAGGAATGCTCATCTCCTCTGGGGAGGGAAGATGAATGGCCTCTGGTGCAGCATCGCCACCTGGGTAACCACAGGTGGAAGTGCAACCAAAGCCATGGAACTAGGGAGGGGGTGTAGACAGAATGATGCTTTGGTGTCAGCAACGTCTCCTAGCATCAGGGGAGAGACAAGAAAAACATAAAAACTCTCTAACACTGCAGGATGCCATCTGCCACTTACCGTAGGCTCTGCACTGCTGACTGGACTCTCCGCCTCGCTCACCAAAGCTTCAGTTCTGCCGGGGGTTTACAGGGCTTGGCCCCAGGCAGCCCTTCCCACAAGGGGGTTGGGGGGTTATCAGTGGGGGAATATGCGAGGCGCAGGTAAGTCCCAGGGGTGACAGGTGATGGGTTTGGGTGGGCAGTTCGACCAATGGGGGGCCAGTAGAGTAGAGGAGGAACAATACACCTGGGAAACAAAAACCCAGGGGAAGAGTACACAGTTTGGAGGGGGGGTACTAACAACAACAAAAATCGAAAGGGTCCTGGGGGTAGTCATATCAGACGACCTTAAGATAGGTAAGCAATGTGAGAAGGCAGTAAGGAGGGCTGGGGGGATACTGGGATGCATAGGGACAGACATCACCAATAGAAAATAGGAAGCTGTTATCCCTCTGTACAGACAGTTGGTGAGACTCCATCTGGAGTACTGTGTGCTGTTTTGGAGACCCCATCTCTGCAAGGACATAGACAGGATGGAGGCAGTCCAGACGAGGGCAACTAAAATGGTGCAGGGTCTGCAACAGAAGCCATACAAAGAGAGACTAAAAGAATATGTATACCCTTGAGGAAAGGTGGGGGGACACAATGGAAACTTTCAAGTACCTGAAGGGAATCAACAAAGTCTAAGAGGGGAGCATCTTTCAGAAAAAGAGATGTGCAAGAACAAGGGGGCACAATTTAAAGATGGAGAGGGACAGCTCAGGGGCAACGTGAGGAAATATTTTTACATGGCGAGGGTGGTGGACACATGGAACCACCTTCCTGAGGAGGTCGTGGGATCAAAAACAGTGGGGGAATTCAAGAATGCATGGGACAGACATAAGGCAATTATAGTTGGGGGTAGGAGAAAGTAGGCTGTTGGTTAACCAGAATCTGAAGCTATCCAATAGGTAGGGAAATGGACAGACTGTATGGACCAAGCGTCCTTATCTGCTGTCAAAGTCTATATAGTAATTTATATATGTGTATATATATATATATATTTATATTATATATATATATATATATATATATATATATATATATATACACACACACAAAGAAAATGACAATAAAAATGGGTAGTAAGGAAGAAAAGGAGAGTTCAGCTAGCAGAAACTTATGGGAGGAGGGTGCAGTCTCCCTGAGACTGATGGTGTTGGAAATATTCTGGCAGACATATAGGGCAACCCCACCCCTTCCTTTACCCCGGTCCTGCCTAAAGAGGTGGAAGTTTAGAATGGTCAAGCTGGAATCAAGAATCCTTGAAACAGCCAAGATTCTGTGATACACAGGAGGTCTAGAGAGTGACAAGAGAACCATTCAGTGAGGAGACTGAGTTTAGGAAGGAGACTCCTGGCACTGAGCTGGAAAACACTAAGGCCTCAAGGAATAGAGCGTGGGGAGGGACCAGAGTTGAGTTCCATGTTGCCAGCAAGGATGACAAGCAGGGTAAGGAGGTGAAGAATGAGGTAGGACTTGAGCCCCTTTGGCTGGGGGGTGATGGGGAACAGGGAAGGGACAGGATGGAACGGTGGAGGAACTCCAGGTTAAGGGACAGGGAAGGAAGGAGACTAGGATGGATGGGGAGAAAGAGAGTGGAGAGGATGGGAGAAGAGGGGAAGGAAAGATGAGGTTGGAGGGGACAGGGTTGGGGAAGGAAGGGGAGAAGAGGAAAGCAGAGGAGTACAGCAGGGAGCATGGTAAGCATGCAGACTGAGATCTGAAATGAGTAACCTGTTCGGACACTAACAAAAACACCAGTACACAGACAACCATGGACTAGGAGGCTTTTGAAAACAGCAGGCAAATGGTATTAAAGCTATGCTGTGAGACTAAACCTTGGAGTGATGTAATAATTACAATTACCTGAGCTTGGCAAGGTGTCAGTGTAACAGCAAGCAAAAGCAAACAGGCGTACAAATGGTGAAAGCAACTGAATAAGATGTGCACTGCAATATTACTGAGGCAAAAATCAAAAATAAGGCTGTATGCAGATATGGTTTAGCTAGGATACCTGGGTTAGCAAGGTAGCAAATAGTCACTTTTGTTGGGAGAGGAAGTCTCTTGGTGCAGTAAGTTGGTACGTTCTGTGAAATAAGCCCTAAAAGGCTTTGTGGCAGAACATTATAGTTCTAAGATTCTCAGCACGGAATGCTTGGTGAGTGTAGGCTGATCACTTAACCCTCCAGGGCACCAAGTGATATGAAGTTAGACAGTGGCCAGGTTGATGAGGGAGGGGTCTCTTCTTCAGTGCCTGCATCCATCAGGACCCCACTGCAGGTAGTCCAGGATGGAAAGTGCAGTCCAACAAAACCACTTTGCAAAAAAAGCTGAATAGGGATGCTGCCCTGAGAAGATGCAGACCAGTACCAGGGAGCCCCAAAGTGTCTCAATCAGTGGGTAACTGGGTTTGTGAGGGTACCCTGCTGCTCCAACTCAGTCAAGAAAAGGGGAAAGCACGCTTTCATAGAAACAGATTTTGATGGCAGATAAGGACCTCCTGACCCATCTAGTCTGCCCATTTCCCTACCTAATTAACTCCTGATCCTAAATGATCAGCAGCTTATCCTCTTTTTCCGTTGCCTTCTGTCTATCCCATGCATTCTTGAACTCACCAATCATTTTAGACTGTATGACCTCCACTGGGAGACTGTTCCATGCATCCACCACCCTTTCTGTGAAAAATACTTCCTTACATTTTTCCTGAGCCCCCCCAACCACATATTGTGACCAATTGTTCTTGCACATTTCTTTTTTTGAAAGATGCTGCCCTCCTGGACCTTGCTGATTCCCCTGAGGTACTTGAATGTCTCTATCATATCCCCCCTCTCCCTCCTTTCCTCCAGGGTATACATATTGTGGTCTTTTAGTCTTTCCTCATATGTCTTCTGGTGCAATCCTTTCGCCATTTTTGTTGCCCTTCTCTGGACTGCCTCTATTCTGTCAATGTTCTTCCTGAGATGCGGTCTACAGAACTGAACACAGTATTCCAGATGTGGCCTAACCAATTGTCTGTACAGTGCCATCACCACCTCCTATTTTCTAATGGTGATACCCCTCCCTGTGCACCCCAGCATCCCTTCAGCCCTCCCCACCACCTTTTCACATTGCTTGGCCACCTCCGGGTCATCTGTTATGTTTACCTCCAGGTCCCTTTCCAGTTTTGTTGTTGTTAGTATCCCCCCCCTCCCATTTTGTATTCCTCTCCAGGATTCCTGCGGCCCAAGTGCATGACTTAGCACTTTTTGCACTGAATTTAAGCTGCCACTCTCTTGACCGCTCCTCCAATTTGCCTAGGTCTTTTCTCATTTTTTCCACCCTGTCTGGAGCGTCTACCTTACTGCAGATCTTGGTGTCAACCGCAAAGAGGCACACCTTCCCTTCCAGCCCCTCCGCAATGTCACGAATGAGCCCATAAAGAAAGAGCTGAGTACAGTAGTGGAGTGGAGAGTGGGTAAAAGGTTACCTACTGCAAGAGCCTCTCTTGAAGATCTACTGTTATGGTAAGTTCTTACATAACTGTACTCTCTTACTTCGAGAGGGCTCTTGCAGTAGGTAATCACCTTGAGGACAGAGTCCCAAGCAGTGTGAATCAGAAGAAAAAACAAACACGGGAGGCAGGAACTAAGACCTGTTAAAGGCACAGGAAAATTTTGACAGGAGGCCCTGAAGTACAACTAGGCCAAAACCTGCCCTGCGAATAGAAGTAATATCCAGACTGTAAAGCTTTGTGAAAGTGTGGACTGAACTCCAGGTAGCTGCGGCACAGATGTCAGCGGCAGACACATTCCTGAAATAACCAGTGGAGGCAGCCATACCCCTAGTGAAATGCCCCTTGACTTCCCCTGGGAGGGTTTTACCATACTTATGGTAACAAAAAGTAATGCAGTTTGCCAACCATTTGGATAAACATTGTTTGGTAACTGCCG
The DNA here is from genome assembly GCA_016271365.2 of Neoceratodus forsteri. Taxonomy (NCBI): domain Eukaryota; kingdom Metazoa; phylum Chordata; order Ceratodontiformes; family Ceratodontidae; genus Neoceratodus; species Neoceratodus forsteri. The sequence goes on from CM057449.1 coordinate 488,988,120, forward strand.
CACCTTCTCTCTTGGTTGCAAAAGAAACGAAAAGCTGATCCGTTTTTTGGACAGACTTTGTCCTGTTTATGTAATAACGCAAGATTCTGTGAACATCTAATATATGAAGAAGCACTTCTCCCCGATTAGAATGCTCGGGGTAGTACACTAGTAGTTGAATCGACTGGTCCAACATAAACGCAGAAACAACTTTAGGTAAAAACTTAGAGTTGGTACGGAGATCCACCCAGTCTCTGTGAAAAATTAAATAAGGCTCCTTACAAATCAGGGCATGAAGCTCTGAAATCCTTCGAGCGGAAGTGACTGCCACTAAGAAAAGTGCTTTCCAAGATAAATAGTACATGTCACAAGAACCAGCCGGTTCAAAAGGAGGCAGGGTCAACTTTTTCGAAATAAAATTAAGATCCCACGGTGCCATGGGGCTGCGCACTGGGAGTTTTAGGTGTAAACTCCCCTTAAGGAAAGTCTTTGAGACTTCCAACTGGGCCAGTGTCCTGCTGTCCACCAAGGTATGGTAGGCAGAGACAGCCAACAAATGGACCTTCAGCGATGAATAGCCTAGGCCCTACTCATAGAGGTGCAGAAGATATTCCATGACCGACAGAGGGGGGTATGAGAAAGAATCCCAACCCTTTGCAGTGGTCCAGATGGGAAACTGCTTCCATTTCATGGCATAAGTGGTCCTTGTGGACGGCTTTCTGGCCTCCACAAAAACCTGAACCAATCTGGAAGAGACCCCAAAGCGTGAAGTGGCTATGTTCTGAGGTGCCATGCATGAAGGCGAAGGGACTTCAGTCCCGGATGTACCAGGGTGCCCTCCTCCTCCTGGGTCAGGAGGTCATTGCTGAGAGGCAGGGGAACTGGAGGCTCCACTGCAAGCTGCTGAAGCAGTGGAAACCAAACTTTACGAGGCCAAAAAGGGGCAATCAGAATCATGTGGGCCCCTTCCGCCCGTAGCTTGAGCAGCACCCTCTGCAGAACCAGAAAAGGATGGAAGGCATACAAGAACCTCCCTGTCCAGCAAAGAGTTAGCGTGTCTCGCTAGAAAACACCATGTCCTGGAGCGAGCAAGAAAAACTTGGGAAGTTTTGCGTTGTATGGGGAGGTGGAACAGATCCAGTTTCAGCCGACCCCACAGGTCGAAGATGGAGCCAACCACCTCTGGTTTTACCTCCCACTCGTTGGCTCTATGGTGCAGCTAAGACTGTCCGCTAGGACGTTTTGCATGCCCAGAACGTGTACGGCTGTGAGGTGAATCCAGTGCAGAACAGCCCAATTCCACACCCGCATCGCCTCCCTGCATGGGGGTACAAATGGGTGCCTCCTTGCTTGTAGAGATACCAGACCATGTACATGTTATCCGATTGGACTAGCAGAGTACTGTGGAGAAGCCAGTGTTGAAAAGCTTGAAGAGCGTACAACACTGCTCTTATCTCTAACACACTGATGTGTAGAAAAGACTACAGTAGGGACCATGTGCCTGAGGTCTCCCAGATAAGCACCCCTTCCCATCCCTGACACATCCGTTGTCAGGGTCTGAGAGGGAGGAGGGGACTGAAAAAGGGCCACCTTGGTGAGATTGGGAAGATCCTGCCACCACAAAAGATTTCGCAACCTTAAACCACCCGAGACGTCACCACTGTGACACTTTGGCCAATCTTTGTTGGCCCACATTGGTGGCCCGCCTCCAACACCCCTTGCTTGTCCAGGCCTACAAGCTTCTCAAACCCCACGCTCTGCCAAGCATTGCCAGGACCATAACCCTCAAACACAACCCAAGGAACCTAAGGACCTCAGACAGAATGCTATTAGAAGTTCCTAGGGTAAGGACAAACGCTGGCGGAAGATCCTTTTCCTCCCAAGCAGCCTGCCAATGGAACAAGCTCCCACCCCAGGTCCAGGCCTCCTCCTCACTCATGAACTTCTGCACCAGGCTTAAGTCCCATCTGCTGACCTCAAGCACATGCCACTGTCATGGCACTTAAAGCTCCTAAGGTACTCCTCTCCTCTCCAACTCCCGTTTCCTAGCTTAACCTTCTTACTACCTGCCTCATACAGACTGCTCGCCAGAGGCCACGTGTAACCCCTGAATAAAACTATATGCAAAGTACTACCAATTGCTTACATGTCATGATGATAACCATGCCTGTACCCATGCCTGCATCCACTGCTTTTCTTTACCATGCCTGTAAGCCATGCTTGTATCCACTGCTTTTCTTTACCATGCCTGTAACCATGCCTGTATCCACTATTTTTCTTTACTGTAACCACCTCATGATGTAACTCACAATGCCTCAAATGTTCCTTATGTCCTTGTTCATTCTTATAACTTGTATTGTTATCCCAGGTCGTCCCTGAAAAAGGGACCTTCGGGGCTCAGTGGGCCTACCCGGGCACCAAAATTTAATAAATAAATAAATTGGAGAGCATGACCATCTGGTCTAGGTTGTCCAACCTCTGATCCCACTGTGCCCTGAGCGTCCACTGCAATATACGCATGTGAAGATTGGCTAAAGGTACTGTGGGGATGGCTGCTGCCATCAGGCCCAACAGCCGAAGAATCAACCTGGTCGAGACCTTCCTGTTGGAGGCCACCATATGGGCCTGCCTCAGCAGGATTTCTGCCCTGTTCCGAGGGAGGAAAGCCATATCCTGGACTGTGTCCAAAACCGCCCCAATGTAATGCAGGTGTTGGGAAGGAACAAACCAGGACTTTGGAAAGTTTACAGTAATCCCAACCTGCTGAAACAGGTCCAGGGTTGCAGACAGGGAGAGTTCCAACTGTTCCCTTGGCGGGGCTGACAGAAGCCAGTTGTCAAGGTAAGGGAACACACAGTGGCCCTGAATGGGACGTAGCTCTACCGTCTTTTTGGGGACCAGGAATAAGTGGGAGTAATGCCCCTTTCCTACCTGGTGCATGGGATCAGGTTCTATTGCTCTCTTCTGTAATAGAGCCTGAATTTCCTCTCTGAGAAGAGTGATGTGCGCATTCAGGTAATGAGACTGGGCCGGAGGCCTGTCTGATGGTTTTGTGAGAAATTCCAGAGCATGGCCTTGCTCTTTGAGCTGAAGAACCCATGAGTCGGTTGTCACCACCTGCCACCATGGCAGATGACTAGCAGATCTTCCGCCCACCTGCTTCCCTGTGAGGGAAGAGGGAGGATGGTGAGTCATGTGGGGTTGGGGAGAGCTGCACCTGAAGCTGTCTGGGACTTGGCCTGGAGAGCTGCCGAGACTGACTGCGCTCTATGTTTGATTTGGCATCGGGCCATCTGCTGTTGTTTCAGCTGCTGCTTTCCTTGGTGCCAAAAGGGCTTCTCTGCCTGAAATGTTGGACGGTACATGGTTTGTACTGACCAAAGTGCTGTACCTTTATCCTGCAGGGTAGTAATGATGTCCTGTGCATCACCCCCAAAGAGGACAGAGCCCCGGAACAGGGCATCCTGGATGGCATTCTGTATGTCCTCTGCCAAACCCAACGCCCTCGGCCAGGAGAAATGACGAAGGCTGACCACTGTAGCAGCCCCCCCCCTTGCAGAAGAGTCTGCTGCATGGTAAGTGGCTTGAAGCGAATGCCTGCAAGCCACTTTTGCTGAACGGATCAAATCGGCCAACAGGTATTTCGATTCAGAGTCTGAGAGTGCTTGAATGGCCGGCTCTAGCTGGGGAAACAAAGATTTCTGGTATACCAACATGTGCCCGATGTAGTTGAGGGACCTCACTTCCAGAGTGGAGGAAGAATAAAATGTTCTGCCAAACTGGTCCAGTTGCCAAGACTCCTTGTGTGGTGGTGAGGTACTCATATAGAAACATAGAAGTTGACGGCAGATAAGGACTGCAAGGCCCATCCAGTCTGCCCATTTCTTTTTCTACCTTATGAATGTGCCATCGGCTTTTGCTCTGTCAATGGCCTATCTATTCATACTCATCTGTATTGCCCCCTTATACCTATCCCATGCCTGTTTGAAGCCCTGCATTGTATTCATATCCACCACTACCTGAGGTAGGCCGTTCCATGCATCCACCACCCTTTCTGTGAAAAAGAACTTCCTCACATTACCCCTTAATCGGCCTCCCTCTAATCTCATGCTGTGTCCTCTTGTCCTGCTGGTTTTTTTATATTGAAACATGTTAGACTTTTTCACCTTGTTAATGCCCTTAAGGTGTTTGAATGTTCCAGTCATATCACCTCTCTCCCTCCTTTGCTCTAGGGTATACACATTGAGCCAGGGTTTAGAAGACTGGTCATGAGTGGCCGCTACAATGACCGAATCGGCCTTTGGCTTCACGCTGAGGTGGTCCTTCCCCTCTGGCATACGGTAAGTACGGTCTGCCTTCTTGGCCACCACTGGAATGGAGGAGGGCATCATTCAGATTGTTGATGCCAGGTCCTCATGTGGCTCGAGCCAGGGTGGGGTAAGGATCGGGGCCGCCTCCTGCATGTCCAGGTGTTCTGCAAGATGCTTTCTTTTCGGATCCTGGGGATCTGACTTCCAGTCATACACCTCCGCTATTTTTCTGAGGAGGTCTGCGAAGGAAGGTTCCTCCGGGTGCAACTTGGGGGATTCTTTGGACTGGGGTTCCCCTATAGGAGAGGTTTCAAAACCTGACCCTAGCAACTCGGAAGAATCAGAGTCAGAATCCCAGTCTGAGTCAGAAGCCTCCCAGGGGTCCAGTGCTGGTTTGCCTGAGGGCCCGGCCAGCATCGGAGCCTTCGAAGAGGTCAGCGTCAGCTATGGCAAAGGGGCTGGAACCTGCCTCAGTTGCTTAATGTCAGGGCTCCTAGGAGAGTCTCTTGGAGGCTGGCAGTTGTCCAACTCTGTTACCAGTTGGGCCTTGGTCTCTGACCATCAAGACTGTAAAATGGACCAAAAGGCCACTGGCAGTTGAGGAGTAGGAGGAGGCTGATAGGCCAGGGGATAGCCCATAGAAAAGCCTGGCTGTGGGAAACCCATCATGTGAAAATGTGGTGACCTGAAGCCCGAAGGAGGGTAGGCCGGAGTGTACCCTGGCGTATGAAACCCTGATTGGTGGGTAGCCCAGTGGGTGCTTGAGGAGTCGGATATCCTGATGGCAGGAACCCTGATGAAAGACCCTACAGCACGAGGCCCCAGCGGAATGCTAAATACTGATGGTCCAGGGAAGGTTAGGTCTGGGGAGGGCGTGCCAGTGGCACTACAGACCCTGACGGTGGGGGAGGTGGCTGGAAACCATCTGGTACAGTGCCAGCTCCCGACACCAGATCCGGAGGTGTGCCTGGAAGGTCACCTGATGGAAGCTCTTTAATTCCCGTCCCTCGATCGACAGGCAAGTGATGGGGGACCACGTCCAGTGGAGTGGGAGAGGCCCGGTGGGAAGTACTCTCCAGGGAAAGTTGAGGTAAATCCAGCAGCTGGGAATCATCGGGGCTATCACCAGATCCCAATGCCAGGTCGGTCGGGCATCGGCAGACCCAGTGCCCGGACTTATCAGCTGAGACAATCAGGTGAACATCGGACTGGCTGACGCTCGACTTAGCGGTCAAAGCCGGACAGGCTTCAGATCCTCTGGAGCCCAACACCACAGCCTGAGCCGAGCGCTCATCGGAGGTCCCAATGAGCGACTTAGCGACTCTCCTCGGCGCGGTAGACCCCCCGTGGAGATGGGTCTAAGCACGGCTGAGGCTGAGGTTCCCGCAGCCACTAGGACCAGTGGCAGCGGGGGCCCAAGGACTGCTCTTTAGGCGGAGCAGGCTGGTTTGCCGCGGATGACTTCCTGGAGGTAGCAGGTTGCCGCTCATCCGAAGGGCACATAGGCAGCTTCGGATGTGATGGGGACCAGTCCTGGTCCCTATGCTTCTCCTTCTTCCTCTTTTTCTCATGCTTGGACTTGGTGGGTGAGGTGGAAGCGCTGCGCAATTTTTGGAGCTCTTTCTTCATAGTGCCCATTCTCTTCTTGAGTAAATGGGCCTCGAGGGCCTGCTGGTGGCGCATCCGTGTGGCCGGACTGAAGCTGGCACAGGCCTCACAGTCCTCGACATTGTGCTCCAGGCAGTGGCGGAGCTAGAGGGGGAGCTAGGGAAGCGGTCGCCCCTCCTGGCTACCCCAGTGTGAGCAGTGATGCCCCACCACCTTCATTATTCAATGTTTGGTGCCCACTGTGGAGCCCATGATTTACTGAATGGCCCTCCGGCTCCCAAATGCTCCCAAACCTGGCTCCACTACTGGCTCCAGGCCTGAGAAGAAGAGGCAGAGGGAGTGTGAATCTTTGTTGCATGCCGCACAAAGCACACTTATTCTTGTGCTTGACATTTGAAGACAACGACATGCATAAATAAGCGTAAAAACCTGAATACTGCACAAAAGAAAAGGAGACTCATCCGATAATGCACCTGGAAACAAGAACCCAGGGAAGATTACACAATGGGGGTAGTAACAACAAAAAGGAAAGGGACCTGGGTAATCATATCAGATGACCTTAAGGTTAGCAAGCAATGTGAGAAGGCAGTAGGGAGGGCTGGGGATATACTGGGATGCATAGGGAGAGGCATCACCAGCAGAAAACAGGAAGTTGTTATCCCTCTGTACAGACAGTTGGTGAGACCTCATCTGGAGTACTGCGTCCAGTTCTGGAGACCCCACCTCTGCAAGGACATAGACAGGATAGAGGCAGTCCAGAGGAGGTCAACTAAAATGGTGCAGGGTCTGCAAGAGAAGCCGTATGAAGAGAGACTAAAGGAGCTTAATATGTATACCCTTGAGGAAAGAAGGGAGAGGGGGGACATGATAGAAACGTATAAGTACCTCAGTGGAATCAACAAAGTCCAAGAGGGTAGCATCTTTCAGAACAAGAGACGTGCAAGAACAAGGGGACACAATTTAAAGATAGAGGGGGGGCAGTTCCGGGGCAATGTGAGGAAGTATTTTTTCACAGAGAGGGTAGTGGATGCATGGAACAGCCTTCCTGAGGAGGCTGTGGGGTCTAAAACTGTGGGAGAATTCAAGAATGCATGGGACAGACATAAGGCAGTTCTTGTGAGGGGTAGGAAGAAATAGGCTGTTGGTTAACTAGGATCTGTGGCCTATCTATTGGTAGGGAAATGGGCAGACTAGGTGGGCCAAGCAGTCCTTATCTGCCGTCAAAGTCTATGTTTCTATGAATAAGTGGCCGAACTGTAGTGTACGGTCTCCGCAAGGTCCAACTGTTCAGGTTGATGGCAGGAAATAACTAGAAGGCAGGCATGGGGACTGCCCACTATATGGGGTCACACTGATGTGGGCCATGTGACGTCCAGTGGGTGGTCCCCCGTCAGATACTGCTGGATAAAGTTTCTATTCAGCAAAAGTGGCCTGAAGGCATTTGCTTCAAGCCACTTATGATGCAGTAGACTACTCTTCTGCAAGGGGAACTGCCAAAGTGGTCAGCCTCCATCATTTCTCCTGGCTGAGGGTGTCGGGTTTGGCACAGGATTTACAGAATGCCATCCAGAATGCCCCATTCTGGGGATCCATCCTCTTCGGGGGTGATGCACAGGACATCATTACCACCCTGCAGGATACAGGCACAGCACTTTGGTCAGTACAAACCATGTAACATTCAAAAATTCAGGCAAAGAAGCCCTTTTGACATCAAAAGGAAAGCAGCAGCCGAAACAACAGCAGACATCCCGACGTCAAAACAAATGTAGGGCACAGTCAGCCTCAGCCGCTCCCCAGGCCAAGTCCCAGAGAGCTTCAGGTGCAGCTCTCCCCAACTCCCCCTCGCATGACTCACCATCCGCCCTCTTCCCTCAAAATCTAGCAGGGAAGCAGGTGGGCGGAAGATTTACTAGTCATCTGCCACGGTGGCGGGTGGTGACAACCGACTCAGGTGCAGCTCTCCCCAACGCCCCCCCCCCTTGCATAACTCGCCATCCACCCTCTCCCCTCAGAATCTTGCAAGGAAGCGGGTGGGCAGAAGATCTGCTTGTCATCTGCCAGGGTGACGGGCGGTGACAACCGACTCATGGGTTCTTCATCTCATAAAGCAAGGCTATACTCTGGAATTTCTCACAAAACCTCCAGACAGGTCTCTGGCCCATTCTCATTACCTGAAGGTGCACATCCCCATTCTCAGAGAGGAAATTCAGGCTCTATTGCAGAAGAGAGCAATAGAACCTGCTCCTGTGCACCAGGTAGGAAAGGGCTATTACTCCCACTTCTTCCTGGTCCCCAAAAAGACGGGAGATCTACATCCCATTCTGGATCTCGCCACTCTAAACCTGTACACAGGGCACAAAAGGTTCTGGATGCTGAGCCTCCCATGTCTGCTGCCCCACCTATGAAAGGGCCAGTGACTCTGCACTCTGGATATGCAGGATGCTTACCTGCACATCCCTATATTCAGGGCCCATCGTCGCTACCTTCAATTCTCTTTTCAGGGGGAACATTACCAATTCAGGGCTCTGCCCTTTGATCTTTCCTCAGCACCGTGGGTTTTCACGAAGTGCCTGGCAGTGGTGTCAGCAACCCTGAGGTGTCAGGGCCACTGTGTGTTCCCTTACCTCGATGACTGGCTTCTGTCAGCCCCGTCGAGGGAACAGTTGGAACTCTTCCTATCTGCAACCCTGAACCTGTTTCATCAGGTTGGGATCACTGCAAACTTTCCAAAGCCCCAGCTGGTTCCTTCCCAACACATGCAATTCATTGGGGCAGTGTTGGACATGGTCCAGGGTATGGCTTTCCTCCCTTGGGACAGGGCAGAAACCCTGCAGAGGCAGGCCCATATGGTGGCCTCCAACAGGAAGGTCTCAGCCAGGTCTATTCTTTGGTTGTTGGGCCTGATGGCAGCAGTCATCCCCACAGTATCTTTAGCCAAGCTTCACATGCGTATATCGCAGTGGACGCTCAGGGAACAGTTGGATCAGAGGTTGGACGATCTAGACCAAATGGGTCATGGTCTCCAATTCCATGCAGAGGGAGCTCCTGTGGTGGCAGGATCTTTCCAATCTCACCAAGGGGGTCCTTTTTCAGTCCCCTCCTCCCCCTCAGACTCTGACAAAGGATCCGTCAGGAACAGGATGGGGCGCTTATCTGGGAGACCTCAGGCACATGGTCCCTAGTGGAGTCTTCTCTACACATAAATGTGTTAGAGATGAGAGCAGTGTTGTACACCTTTCATTCAACACGAGCTTCTCCAAGGTACTCTGCTAGTCCAATCAAACAACATGTGTGTGGTCTGGTATCTCTACAAGCAAGGAGACACCTGTTCGTACCCCCTGTGCAGGGAGGCGATGCGGGTATGGCATTGGGCTATTCTGCACTGGATTCATCTCACAGCCATACACGTTCTCCGGGCATACAAAATGTCCTAGAGGACAGTCTCAGCCACACCATACTCACAGCCCCCGAGTAGAAGCGAAAACAAGAGGTGGTCGACTCCATCTTTGATCTGTGGGGTTGACCAGAACTGGATCTGTTCACCTTCCCATACAATGCAAAACTTCCGAAGTTTTTCTCGCTCACTCCAGGGCATGGTGTTTTCTGGCGAGACGCGATAACACTTTGCTGGACAGGGAAGTTCTTGTACATCTTCCCTCCTTTTCCAGTTCTGCAGAGGGTGATACTCAAGCCACGGGCGGAAGGGGCCCACATGATTCTGATTGCCCCTTTTTGGCTTCATCAAGCTTGGTTTCCACTGCTTCAGCAGCTTGCAGTGGAGCCTCTGGTTCCCCTGCCTCTCTGCAATGACCTCCTGACCCAGGAGGAAGGCACGCTGGTCCATCTGGGACTGAAGTCCCTTCACCTTCATGTGTGGCACTTCAGGATGCAGCCACTTCACGCTTTGGGGTCTTTTCCAGAGTGGCTCAGGTTTTCATGGAGGCCAGAAAGCCATCCACGAGGACCACTTATGCCATGAAATGGAAGCGGTTTTCCATCTGGGCCACTGCAAAGGGTTGGGATCCTTTATCCTGTCCCCCTCCGTCGGTCATGGAGTATCTTCTGCACCTCTATGAGTCGGGCCTAGGCTAATCATCGCTGAAGGTTCATTTGTCGGCAGTCTCTGCCTACCATACCTTGGTGGACGGCAGGACACTGGCCCAGCTGGAAGTCTCAAAGACTTTCCTTAAGGGGATTTTACACCTAAAACCCCCAGTGCGCAGCCCTGTGTCACCATGGGATCTTAATTTTATTTTGGAAAAGCTGACCTTGCCTCCTTTTGAACCGGCTGGTTCTTGTGACATGCGCTATTTATCTTGCAAAGCGTTTTTCTTAGTGGCAGTCACTTCAGCTCGAAGGATTTCAGAGCTTTAGGCCCTATTTGTAAGGAGCCTTATATAATTTTTCACAGAGACCGGGTGGATCTCCATACCAATCCTAGGTTTTTACCTCAAGTGGTTTCTGAGTTTACATTGAACCAGTTGATTCAACTACCAGTGTACTACCCTGAGCATTCTAATCAGGGAGAAGCGCTTCTTCACACATTGTTCACAGAATCTTGCGTTATTACACAAACAGGACAAAGTCTGTCCAAAAAAACGGATCTGCTTTTCGTTTCTTTTGCACCCAAGAGAGAAAGTGCGGCAGTTACCAAACAATGTTTATCCAAATGGTTGGTAAACTGCATTACTTTTTGTTACCATAAGTATGGTAAAACCCTCCCAGGGGAAGTCAAAGGGCATTCCACTAGGGGTATGGCTGCCTCCACTGCTTATTTCAGGAATGTGTCTGCCGCTGACATCTGTGCTGTGGCTACCTGGAGTTCAGTCCACACTTTCACAAAGTCTTACAGTCTGGACATTACTTCTAATTTATCCTTTCTCCTGTCACACCTCCTCAGAGGTCTCCGGCGGGAGAACTGGAAGGCGGGCGATGGGACCGCCCACTATATAGGGTCAGGCTGACGTTGGCCACGTGACAGCCGGTGGATCGGCCACATGATGTCTGGTGGGTGGCCCCCATCAAATACTGCTGGCTAATGTTTCCTGGTGCCAGGGGGCGCTCAGTTCTCAATACCTACTGCAAGAGCCCTCTCAAAGTAAGATCTTCTATTTCATGATAGAGGCTTCAAACAGAAGTACAGATAACATTTTTTTTTTTTTTACAATGTCTTTTCCCAGGATAACCCAGCTAAGGTGCAGTATCTCATTTTCATCTGCTTTGGCCTGGGGCAACCATCCAACCTCATCATCCCACTCACCTGCCTGCTTTCGCTGTCTCCCCCCTCACCGGCTTTCCCCCATGGCAGGGAATCGGGGGGGGGGGGCTCTCCTCTACCATCCCCCCACCTTACTGCGACTCTAGATCTGGTGGTGGGAAGATGCCTCCACGGTGTGGCTTAGGCCCACGTGTGTCAGCCTTCGTGTAGACAACTACTGGGGTTTTTCTTCCTCTGTAAGCCCCTCCCCTGACATGGGCACAGCCAGATGCAGGTGCTGCTTCGATGTCAGAACCTGCCTCCAAGCCTCTCAAGCTGAGATGCACTGCCACGTGGAAGCTAGCTCGACCTGACCTAACCCCTTACACAAGCGACCTGAGTCCACTCCCAAATCCAGGTCACCTGCAGGACAGTGCGTCACCATCAGGGCAGCTATGCTAGTTTTTCTTTTTTTTTTAAAAAGATGTGCTTTACGCATTTGTGCAGTGTTGTGATCCGAGCTGTATCTGTGGTGTTTCTAAGAGATAACATCTGGTACCGCAGCTTATCAAAATGTGCAATGGCCTCATGGATAATCAATTAGACTTATAATTGTTGAAAGTGTTTGTTCGGTCTTTTAATTTTTCAGTTTCTTAAAACATTAAAAATGCTACTGACAATTTAAAAATGTGTTCTCTCCTGCCTATGAAGTGACATGGCCTCTTTAAGCCTAAATGCTACTTATAACAAATATCTTTCTGACCAGACAACAGCTACGTTATCTCCTAATCTTATCAGGTAAATTAATCTTTTCAGTGCTGTACCTGTTTAGAGAACGGCCTTGGAGAAGCAAGAAGATAGCCCAACTATGTCAAATGACACCTCTAAAGGTTAAGTCAGTTGATATACACTCAGGTAAAGGAATATTTATTTTTTATGGCAGTAATTGTGGTTTTACTACATTACAGACAGCTCCTTAAAATTAAAGGTAACATAAACCCTGTTTACATTTTTAATATAATTTTATTCGGGCATGTGTGAAGTCTGTTTAATCACCTCACTCTATTATTTTATGTGTCCGTTTTGAAACAGTTCTAGTTTTCCTTGTTTAGGGCCCCCACACTGATGCAGCCTTCTTCCTGCCCTATATTCATTATCTGACACAGTCAGGACAGACTTCTTGTGATTAGTATAACAAGACTGCCAGAACCCAGAAAAGGCATTTTACTCATGTCACTACTGCGGTTACTGTGTGAGGACTATTTTCATATGTCACCATCACAGTAGCCACAACAGGATTAATACGCATGTACTCCTCCTCAGTCAGTGGTAGCTCCTATAATCGCCCTCTGTAAAAGGGGCCATGAACAAAAATGTTTCTGAATATGTTTGCTTTGCACAACTCTTTAAAACTCAATAAAAAATTCAACTCAAACAAAAACACTGCTTCTGTATGAGCTTGATGCGCAGTAGTTTATGTGTTGTACTAATCAGACCTACAGTAAGTGTGGGAGGGATATCTTGTAGAAAACTGCAAGGTAGTAGTGCTGCCAGTTATGATGCTCATATTACCACTGAATCACCTACAATGTATTATACCTACATCACAATAATACAAAAAAAAAATACCTTACATATTAAAATAATGCTGAGACAGCCGCTGTTGGCTTTAGCCAACTCTTGTTTAATTACTTAGCACTTCTGTGACCCAGTGATATCAGTTGAGCCCAAGACTGCAATACAGTGAAACCCAGTGACATCACATCAGCTGATGTTAACTGTGTTCCGCTTCATTGTAGTCTTTACCTCAAATGACTTCTGGAACTATGCAAAGTACAAAAAATTAATAATAATAATAATACTGGGTAGGTGAAAAGGCTACAATAATATGGGGCCCCAAATACCTCATAGGACTATTTCAAAACAAATGCACAAAACAATACGCTGCAGTGATTAAGCAGGCTTCACACATGCCCAAACTTACAATTTATATGACAAAATGTTAACAGGGTTTATATGAACATATGAATTTGCCAGCAGAAATAGGCCACCTTATCTATCAAGTCTGCTCGAGTGTGGAGCTAGCACCCTCACCTTGCAGCTGACCGGCCCCCTCCCCTTCCCAATTACCCCTCTCACCTTGGCCAATCCCATTTTGAAACTACTCACTGTCTTACAGGCTACCACCTCCTTCGGTAGAGCATTCCATTCTGCCATGACCCTCTCTGTGTAAAAGTGTCTCCACATTTCCATCCTAAATCTTCCCCCCTCCAATCCAAGACCATGCCCTCTCATGTCCCTCCCCCTCCTCAGCCTAAGTATCCCTTCAGTGCCTGCCTTGTTTATCCCCTTTACGTACCTAAAGGCCTCAATCATGTCCCCCGGTCCAGTCTCTCCTCCAAGGAGTACATGTTCAGCTCTCTCAGCCTCTCCTCATATGGTCTGTCCTCCAATCCCTGGATCATCCTTGTTGCCTCATGTTGTACCCCTTTCAGTAACTTCACATCCTTCTTCAGATATGGGCACCAGAATTGCACACAGTACTCCTGGTGCGGCCTAACCAGTGCCCTGTAGAGAGGCAGGATCACCTCCCTGCTCATAGAGGAGATCCCTCTTGTGATGCAACCCAGCATCCTGTTGGCTTTCACTGCCACCCTCCTACACTGCTCTATATTGTTCGTTTTCCCCATTACAACCACCCCTAGATCCTTCTCCTCCTCCTCAGTGGAACCTAGATGCACCACTCCCAGCTAGTAACCCCTCCCTGGGTTCTTTGCTTCAAAGTGCAGGACTTTGCACTTTTTCGCATTGAACCCCAACTGCCACGCTTCTGACCACTCCACAATTTGGTCAGGTCAGGTCGTCCTGCAGCCCCTGCCAACCTGCTATATCATCCACCACTGCCCCCAATTTAGTACTGTCAGTGAATAGACTGATCTTATTCCTGACGCCATACGAGATGTCTGCTATGAATATTCCAAACAGCACTGGCCCCAGTACTGATTCCTGTGGCACCCCGCTTGTCACAGCCCTTGGAGATGAGAGTCCCTCCCCCAACCACCACCACCATCACTGTCCTCTGCTGTCTCCCCTGCAGCCAATTCTCAATCCATTTAACCATCTTAGTCGCCACCCCCATGTATCTCAACTTCCTTCCCAACCTTCTATGCGGCACCGAATCGAAGGCCTTACTGAAGTCCTAGTATATGACATCCACCACATGACCCTTGTCCAATTCCCTTGTGACCAAGTCGTAATACTCAACTAGGTTCGTCTGGCAGGATTTTCCAGAGACAAACCCATGCTGGTGACTGTCCAGAACCCCACTGTCTTCCATAAAGGTCACCTGCCTTTCCTTAAGTATTGACTCCATCAGCTTCCCCACAATAGAAGTTAAGCTTACCGGCCTGTAATTACTCAGTTCATTCTTTGGTCCACTTTAATGGATGGGTACCACATGGGCCATCCTCCAGTCATGCGGTACGCACCCTCTGTCCAGGGAGGTATTCAACAGTTCTGCCAGCAGACCAGCCAGGATCTCGGCCATTTCCTTCAACACCCTGGGGTGTATGCCATCCGGTCCTGGTGCCTTATCAACCCTCAGAGCCCTTCCAATAACCTACCCTCAATTATCACCCCGTCCGTTATCCCCTTACCCTCACTACCCACCCTGCCCACACCTGTGGTAGCTGTCCTCCTTTCTCCTCGTGAATACAGAACAGAAGTACTCATTCAATGCTTCTGCCTGATCCACCCCTTTCTCTGCCCACCCTCCATCCTTCCTGATCCTCACTATCTGGTCCTTGTAGCTCCTTCTCTCCCATATGTATCAGAAGAAGCCCTTTTCCCCGTCCCTGATGCCCTGTGCCAGCCTCAATTCCTTGGAAGCCTTAGCTGCTCTGACTCCCCTGGTAACTTCCTAGGACCTCTTCATATACTCCTCCCTATCCTCCCCTTCCCAGATTTCTTTTATTTCTTGAACGATGCTTTTTTAGCCCTCACCATTTCTGAAGCCCATCTACTTAACCAGCTCGGTTTTTTAGCACTTCTCTTTTTGCTCTGCAATCTGGTACATGTCTCAGTAGCCTCCTATATCCCCAATTTGATTTTTTCCCATTTCTGATTCGCATCCTGGTGTAGCTGTATTCCATTCAGATGCCCCCTTAAGATTTCACCCATCCTACCAAAGTCAGCCTGTCTGAAGTCCACCACCCTGGTCCCTGTACCCACTGCTTTTCTGCTCATATTAAGTGTGAACCACACTGAGTGGTGGTCACTCCCAGCCAGCGGGTCCTCCATCCTCACCTCCCTTACAGCCTCCCCATTGGCCAAAACTAGATCCAGTGTATTCCCCAACCTAGTTGGCTCAGTGACCATCTGTGCCAGGGAGCAGTCCTGGAAGGCATCCAGGTGTATTTGCTCCCTAGCACTCAAGGTGGGTGGAGTACCCCAATCTACTCCTGGTAGATTGAAATCCCCTATGATCACTGTGTTACCTTTCCCACACACCTTCATAATTTGCTCGGCCGTCTCCCTGTCCAGGTCTTCCCCTTGAGTCAGTGGCCTGTATACTACCCCAATCCTGAGAATCCTATTCCTCATGTCCTGGAACTACATCCACAAGGCCTCAGTCCTACCCTCCCCCCCTTCCCTTACACACTTTATCCCTTCCCTTATGTACATCGCTACCCCTCCCCCTTTGCCCCATCCTCCCTGTAAATCCTATACCTTGGGATCATCAGGTCCCAGTCCTGGTGTTGGTTGGCCCATGCTTCTGTGACAGCAGCTATGTCCACCATCCCCTCTGCCAACAAAGCCTGCAGTTCTATGGTTTTGTTCCCCCAGTCTCCTTGCATTCAGGAAGACAACCCTCTAAGATGTTCCCTTACACTTCTTACCCAATTTCCCACCCTTCTCAGCCCTGACCTTTGATCCCTCCCTGCTTCCAACACAGTTTGTACAGGTTGTAGGCTCGTTTGTCTCTCTCTCTCCATAAAGCCTTCCCTTCAGCAACCAACTCTCCCCCCCCCCACCTAGTTTAAATTAACTTTTATTTCTATGTATTCTTCTAACCTCTGTTTTAGCACCTCCTCCCCTCCCTGCTCAAATGTAATCTGTCCCCTGCGTACAGATCCCTACTTTATATGTATATGTTCCCTTAACAATGATGCACCAGTCTATATTCGTAACAGTTAACCTACTGTGTCATTCCTTTAACACTTACAGCTTTCTAATTTTTGAAACATATTTAACAATCAATTTTGTAGAAAAACAGTCTTTAAAATGTTAATTTACATAGTTAGCGACTATAGAAAATGCGGCATTAATCTGACCTAAAGACAATAGTTCTTAATTCTCCATAGAGTATGCACAAGGATGTGGTGCTAGGAAACTCACCAGGTATGACTACAAAAGGTTCCTTGCACACACAAATCCACAGTAAAATGCCTTAATTATTTGTGCAAAAGTATTTATTACATTTAAAAAGGAAACAATGCCAACTTAACAAACGCCTGACATGTTTCGAACCCACAACGGTTCTTTTTCAAAGGCTAAAAATCTTGTATAAGAGACCACCTCTTATATGCACCTTAAGTAACATATGCCCACATAAAACACCCCTCAGTGTTAATCACAGAGATTGGTTGAAATACTATGTATATATTGAAAATAAATAAATAAAATAAATAAATCATATAAAATCACAATTTCAACTACACTACTCTGCATCATTATCTAAAAGATTTTTTTTTCATATAAAAAAACATTTTTTTAATGGGCAAAGGAAAAAGCAGACTAGAAAAATGGGAATGGGGAAAAGGAAAAAAGAAGGAAGTAGGGAATATACAAAACAAATCATGTAGGAAAGCCTAGAGATATCATTACAAATTTAAACAATTAATATTTAAACATATATGTATATATTATACACCTTATCTCATAAATATACATTTATTGGATACATATAAAGTGCATTCACTACAATTATAAAATACACCTTCTTACAGAAACAGGACACAATACATAGGGATTAACTTACTAGAAAGCACAAATAGTGTTCAGTATAGCTTAAAGGTCAAAATAAATCCATAATGCAAATAAACATATTTTTGATGACAAGGAAAAATGAATCTACATCCAAATAAACTGTGATGCAATAAAATAGACAGATTTATATGGCAAATGAAGAAAACAATTTTTAGTCTTGGTGGGATTCGAACCAGATGAACCATTACACTGTTGACTTTTGGAACCATCATCTCTTACCCTTTAATTTAGTAACACACACTCTTATAACAGATCTTGTAGTAAATATTTGACAAGGTAGATTTTAGTTCTTAATATTTCTCCTTCTCTTTTTCAAATATGGTCTAATGTCCAAGTGTGAATTAAGGCCAGGTTTCATAGTGGCTCCCAGTGTAATAATCCAAAAGTTCTCTCTTGTTAGTACCAAATTTTCAAAATCTCCTCCCCTGGGATTTCTGCAGACCTTATCGATAGCTAAAAATGTAAAACAATGCTGATTAGAATCAGGACTGCTCATTATATGGACCGCAGTTGCATAAGTTTCATCTTTCTTATGTATTGCTCTTAGCTGTTCCCCTACTCTGATTTTAAAACTTCTGTTGGTCTTTCCAACATAAAAAGCAGAACAAGAGCAAGTAGCCAAATGTATCACCCCTTCTGTAACACATGGCTGACCCTCGGACAGATTCAGACAGCCCATCTGAGGGCTTCCCAAGCTGCTCCTGTGGTCCTGGATCTCTCCCAGCAGGCCACAGCTAACAGACCACCCGACTGATCCCCAGACAGATTCAGACAGCCCATCTGCGGGCTTCCCAAGCTGCTCCTGTGGCCCTGGCTCTCTACGAGCAGGCCACAGCTAACAGACCACCCGACTGACCCCCGGACAGATTCAGGTACGCACCGGACCTCCGAAACTCGTGGTTTTGAATGCCGCTGTTTTGACTGGACACCCAGTGGAGGAGCCAGGCACTGATTGGTAGCTTTGCTCCTTGGCTGATTTTCCAACGCCTGGCGCTTCCTGATCTCAGGGAAATCTCTTTCTGTGCTGTGTTCTAGACTGAATTTTTGTTAATGTAATTTACATATGTTATGCATCAATTGGTCTTACTTTACCTGCCAGCTTAGCTAGTCTATTACAAGCCACTAGTCCAGTCTCTCGGTGATACCTAGTGCTGTGCAATCTAGTGCTGGACAAACTGTATTGTACAGTAGCTGATGTTTGACTGCTGGACGTAGCTACTGAGCAAGACTGCTGCAGTTTTTCATTTCTGCCCTACTGACAAACCCTGCCCCCTCCCCACATTGGTCACTCTGCTAATTATTAATTTCTCTGCCCCACTTGTAATGCTGTCTCTCTAAACACCCTACTTTCTTCTCTGCCTTACCTACAAACCCTTCCCTTACACTTCCCTGCTGCTGCTGTCCTCCTCAGACATCCCGGTGCCAAAGCACAGACCCCACCCATTAACTCCTCTTCTAGCTCTAAATAATTGCCCTGCATTTACCACATCTTTACCTCATGCTTTGTCCTACCCCATTGCCTGCCCCCCACTAAGCTTGCTATTGTACTGTAGCTGTATTTAATCCTCTGTGTTTCCCTCCTTGTTCCACAGACAGCCCATCTGCGGGCTTCCCAAGCTGCTCCTGTGGCCCTGGCTCTCTCTGGCAGGCCACAGCTAACAATTCACCGAATGACCCCGGACAGATTCAAGTGCACGGACCTCCGAAACTCTGGTTTTGAATGCCGCTGTTTTGACTGGATGCCCAGTGGAGGAGCCAGGCACTGATTTGCAGCTTTGCTCCTTGGCTGATTTTCCAACGCCTGGCGCTTCCTGATCTCAGGGAAATCTCTTTCTGTGCTGTGTTCTGGACTGAATTTTTGTTAATGTAGTTTACATATGTTATGCATCAATTGGTCTTACTTTACCTGCCAGCTTAGTTACTCTGTTACAAGCCACTAGTCTAGTCTCTCGGTGATACTTAGTGCTATGCAATCTAGTGCTGGACAAACTGATTTGTATATAGCTGATGTTTGACTGCTGGACCTAGCTACTGACCAAGACTGCTGCAGTTTTCATTTCTGCCCTACTGACAAACTGTGCCCCTTCCCCACATTGGTCACTCTGCTAATTATTAATTTCTCTGCCCCACTTGTAATGCTGTCTCTCTAAACACCCTACTTTCTTCTCTGCCTTACCTACAAACCCTTTCCTTACACCCCCTGCTGCTGCTGTCCTCCTCAGACATCCCGGTGCCAAAGCACAGACCCCACCCATTAACTCCTCTTCTAGCTCTAAATAATTGCCCTGCATTTACCACATCTTTACCTCATGCTTTGTCCTACCCCACTGCCTGCCACCCACTAAGCTTGCTATTGTACTGTAGCTGTAGTTAATCCTCTGTGTTTCCCTCCTTGTTCCACAGAAAGCCCATCTGCGGGCTTCCCAAGCTGCTCCTGTGGCCCTGGCTCTCTACGAGCAGGCCACAGCTAACAGACCACACGACTGACCCCCAGACAGATTCAGGTATGCACCAGACCTCCGAAACTCGTGGTTTTGAATGCCGCTGTTTTGACTGGATGCCCAGTGGAGGAGCCAGGCACTAACTGGCAGCTTTGCTCCTTGGCTGATTTTCCAATGCCTGGCGCTTCCTGATCTCAAGTAAATCTCTTTCTGTGCTGTGTTCTGGACTGAATTTTTTCACACACCCACCCACCTCGTCACAGTATTAAATAGACCTTTACCCTGCCCCTTTCCTCAGACTAGCAGCTGATTGGTCACTCCACTGCTGCACATTTTCATGCTGTTGGCCTCTCTGACTTCAATACCTGACTTGACCCACTTTCTCACCGCCCCTTTTTAAAGCAGTCATACCCACAGGATCACACACTTGCTCTCAACGTTCTCTCTCCAGCCACTCCATCTAACTCCTCCCAATTACTGCTCTACCTGCCCTATTGTTAGGGACCTCACCCTAATTCGACTATATACCCTTTCAACTATAAACCAGCTAGCAGTTAAGCAGGGCAGCAACACCAAACGAACTACCATGGAGTGCAACCACCTACTACTACTCCTCACTACCTCTTTTGGCATTGCTGGTTCCATATCACAATTCAGACCCTACCTCCCCTCTGAATCCTCACTGGGTGCAAGCTGGAAGAAAAGCATACATAGCCACTACCACTTCCAGTAACGATAGGCTCTTTATCCTCCCGCACCTCCCATACACAGTTATCGCCAAGCCAACCTTCCAAACCGTAACCTTAACGGTTAGCTTTCCCCCTAATTTAACACAGGCGTATAGACACCTCCCCCACCTGAAGCGCAGGCGATGGAAGACACAAGAGAAGATAAACATCACCCTATCTGCCAGAAAGGTTATCTTTCTGCTACTGCTACTCCTACTTTCTGGCAATATTCACCTAAACCCTGGACCAACAACCCTGAGGAGCAGGGGGGTCCATACAGTGAACGGCCTAAAGATAGCATCGTTAAACATCTGCAGCCTAACTGCCAAATTCGACCAGCTCCAGGCTTGGATGACCATCCATGCCCCTGACATACTCTGCCTAACTGAAACCTGGCTGTCGGGTAGGATCAAAGATGGTGAGGTGGCCATCGAAGGATTCCAAGCATTTCGACTTGATAGAATAGGCAGGAAAGCTGGCGGCTGCCAGTTGTGGAGGATTATGAGCTACTAGTGGTAAAAATACAAGTCGTCCTAAAAGGCAAGACCCTTACCATCGCCACAACCTACCTGCCCCCCAAGAAAGCTAAGGAAGGCCTTCCTCTTGTTATGGAAGAATTTAGCGCACTCAGAAAGGGTTCAGAACTCATCTTAACCGGTGACTTTAATATTAACTGGTTATGTAAGGAGGCAACACCCTCCAGAGGCCGAATCATCTCCCACAATCTCACGCAACTTGTAACTCACCCCACCAGGCAGAACTACATGGCTGGTACCAGCACCCTCATTGACTGGGTCTTAGCTAGCTCACCAACTCGATTCTCCGAACTCAGGGTTCTCCCGGACATGCTAAGTGACCACTCCCCAATCTCCTTTATATGGACCACTAAACTTGCCAAAAGCCCACCACGCCTCATCGACAGCAGGGTTCCGCGGAAAGGCAAACTTGGATCCCTCAAATTGGCCCTGTCTGCCTACAACTGGTCCCCCATCAACAAGGCATCTATGCTGGACCAGGCCCTTAGTTTTTTCACTGAGGGCTTCAATTCCATCTGTGATATCTATGCAACATGCACAAAATGGAAAATTCGGGGGGAGGTTAACGGCTGGATTGATGGCAAGCTCCTCTCCCTCCTAAAGGAGAGGGACTGCCTCTGGGAAAAAGCCTTAAACTCAGGCAGCAAGCATGACCTACAGTGCTACAAAATGGCTAGAAATCAGTGCACCAAATTTATCAGGCTCGCAAAAGCCAACTTCCATAAGACCCAGCTTAACAACGCATGAGGAGATGGAAAGGTGTTTTGGGACAACATCAAGAACATTCTTGGTAAAGATCAAAAGCAGCACCCTAAGATGCTCAACATTAATAACTCATCCTCCTCAGATCCGCTAGCCACTGCTGATGCCTTTAACAAGGCCTTTACAGACCTGTCCTCAGTGCTGCCTCCAGGCTACCTTCTGCCTGTGGAGGACCAAGGTTACGCCAACCTGCTCATAACTAACCACCCAGCCTTCTACTTTAAGAAGGTGAAGGTGAAGAAGGCCCTAACGATGGTCAGGAAAGTCCTAGAGAAAACCAGATTGGGGTGTGACGGGCTAGACATGAAGTTACTACCTCTCACCCTTGATGTTCTTATCATGCCCATAACAATGCTATTTAATAAATCCTTGGCCCTAGCTCAATTTCCAGAGGTATGGAAGCAAGCCCTGGTAACTCCGGTGCATAAGAATGGTGACAAGGCGCTGGTGTCAAACTACAGGCCAATATCTATCCTCTCCCCACTATCCAAAGCTTTGGAAAAAATAGCAGCAAGTCAACTCACAGAATACCTCAGTAAGTACAATCTGCTCTGCCCAAACCAACATGGCTTCAGGCAAAAACACAGTATCACCATGGCACTGCTGGAATACACTGACTATGCGCTCAAGGCGCTGGATGAGAAACAAATCGGTGGGGTCATCTTCACTGACCTCACCAAAGCCTTCATTTGCAAATCAACCACCTTCTACTAGTACTCCAGCTCCAAAGACTGGGTGTGGCACCAAACGCCGTGAATTGGTTCAATGACTACCTAACACACAGGAGTCAGCGAGTCAAAATCGGGCAGACATTATCCAGCTCCAGAGATGTACTCCTAGGAGTCCCTCAAGGATCAATTCTAGGGCCCCTGCCTTTCAGCCTCTTTGTAAATGACCTACCCACAGCCTGTGACACGAAACTTATTCTGTATGTGGACGACGCCGTGCTGCTGAGCAGCAGCACCTCTCAGGCTGCCCTACAAACAAAACTACAGAACTCTTTCAATAAACTTGAGGACTGGTTCAGTAGGCAAAAGCTGCTACTAAATTACAAGACAACCAAGGCCATGCTACAATCCAGCCCCTACAACAAACACAAGCATGCTCTCCTGGTAATCACCAACAAGGCTGGTGAACAGATTGAGCAGGTGCACTTGTTCAAGTACCTTGGAGTCACCATTGATGACCCTCTCACTTACACGCACCACACAGACTCCCTTGTCAAAGTGGTAAACGCAAAGATCGGGGTCCTCTATAGGCATATGAAATCCCTCACCCCGGAAGCACTCCGAATCTCAGTCTCCAGCTCCATACTCTCCACGATAGACTACGGGCTGGTGGTCTATGGAGCTGCTACTGATACAGTGCTCAAAAGGGTCCAAACTGCACTCAGTAAGGCATGCCGCCTCACCCTGTGTGCAGATCGCTACACTCATACTTGCACCCCGCATGAGCATACAAACTGGCTTAACCTAAAAGACAGGATCAACTACCAAACTTGCCTCCTGGGAAAGAAGGCACTCCTCGGAAAAACCCCACCCTGTATAGGAAACCTGCTCGAGGCTTCTCTCTCAACACACATCACCAGATGGAGGAAGAATGGAGTACTGTTCATACCATTCCGCTGAACCTCACTAGGGCAGCGTGCTTTCTCCTATTGGGCCCCCCTCAGCATAAATGAACTCCCGATGAAATTACAAACAAACAGCCTGTCTCAATTCAAAGTAGGCCTCAAACAGCACCTAATGTCTAACTCAAAATGCACCTGCTTATCAGGCTCCACTTGATAGACAGGCCTACCCCCAAGGTAACACCCAGCAGGGCTACCTAGAGAACCCCGCCTCCATTCTAGCCTAGCCAAGGGCTTAAGTAAGCTATCAGTCCTCTTTAAACGCACTTGGTACTGCCTGTCCCAAACCCCCCCCCACACACACACACACCCCATACTAGACAAAGCCCTCTGGAGCTGCTCCCCCATCACAGCCCCTCCCGGTTTCACTATCCCCCACCTCTCGCTCTCTGCAGTTGGTTTCAAACCCAATCCCCTTGTTTCACTGTCACCCAGCCTCTGCCATCTGGGATAGCATTAAACCCTATGCAGTTACTCTGCCATAGTCTATCAACGGATTTGGAGGTTTCCAGGGGTGAGCCACCTAGGGCAACCAATTAGAAATAGCTTAGTATTCAATTACAACTGCTCAGTTTTTTTCTCCTATTTGTCTAATTGTCATGTAATCACTCTTTAATGCCTAATGATCAGGCCTCAGTAACCACTGAATATGTGTATTGTCTTATTGTCCACCCTGACGTGGAACCTTTGCAAAAGAGCTCACACTCAAAGGTCTTTCTGAAATACTAATTAAACAAATTAAATTAAATTAAATTAAATTAAACATGTTATGCATTGTCTAACCTGGTACTCTTTCACAGAGTAACAGGTTGTAAAATTCTTTGATGGGGTAATATGTGAGCATACTATGCACCGTTTACACTGGTAACAACCTAGGGGTTTGGATAGCCAATTATCCATTTTTTGTCTACAAAATGGCTATGTACCAGAAGATCCCTTAACACTGGTGCTTTTTTGTAACACATTCTAACTGGCTGGCTAGAAATTTGCTGCAGCCCCCTCTCGGCTGTTAAAACATGCCAGCGGCGTTTTAAAATGATCTCTAGCTCCCTAGATTGTGCTGAAAAATAAGTAACATAGTTAAACCTACTATCTGTCCCCACTACATCTTTCTTATCACTAAGGAGATCACACCTATGCAAGGCTCTCGCCTTATTTTTAACCTCCCCCACTTTACAGTGGTTATACCCTCTCTGAATTAACCTCTCTCTAAGCTCCCTGCTCCCTTCTCAAAGTCCTCCATTTTAGTGCAGTTTCGTCTAATTCTACGAATTGTCCAGTTGGTATATTAGTAGTCACACGGGGGGGGGGGGGTGGCAACTATTGGCTCTCAAGGTATTGCCATCTGTTTTCTTCTTATACAAGTTGCTCTCCAAACCTCCTATTGAATTTTTAGTGATTTGTAAATCCAAATATCAGGCCTCCAGGTTACTACTCGAGAAAGTAAAATTGAGATGTGGATTAGTACTATGTAAAAATGTCAGGAAATCCTCAAAACTCTGTTGTGTTCCCTGCCATACTATCAAAATATCGTCAATAAAGCGTCTCCACACAATCAGTTTTGAATAAAAAATGTGTTCACATTCCTATTAAAAATCAAATCTTCCTCCCATTTCCAACATACAAATTTGCAATCGAGGGGGCACATGTGGCCCCCATAGCTGTACCTTTAACCTGTTGGTATAAATTGTTACTAAATAAGAAAAAATTATTTTTTAGCACATGTTCTAATAATTTTAACAAAAAATGTGTTGGTGGTGCAGGTTTTCTGGACCTATTCAGGAAAAAAGCAGCTGCATCCAATGCTCCTTCGTGTGGCACATTCGTATAGAGTGCCTCAATGTCACAAGTTATAAGAAGCGTGTCCGGTTCAATCTTAATAATGGGAAGCAAATTCAAAACTTCTTGTGTATCCTTCAGATAAGATGGAAGTTCCACAACCAATGGTTTGAGGTAAAAGTCGCAATATTGTGATAAAGGCTCAGTTAAACAGCCTATGCCGCTGATTATGGGACGACCTGGGGGATTCACCAGAGTTATGTGTATTTTCAGCTAAGTATAAGAAGTTGCCCTAATTGGGTGCCTAGCAGTCAAAAACTCTTTCATTTTAATGTCAATATCCCCCTTAAAAAAAGTTTCTGAAATCAATTCATCTATACTACATTTGAAATCATACGTGGGATCTGAGATTAATTTCTTATAGAAGTCCCTGTTTTGTAGTTGTCTCTCCACTTCAGATATATATGCTGTTTTGTCCTGGAGTACCACCACTCCCCCCTTGACAACAGTTCTTGCATCTTTATACTGCTGTATTTAGTAGTTTAAAACCACTGGGTTTATAAACCCAGGTCATATGCCCCTCTTTTTCTTTCTCTCTCTCTCCATATGTGTGTGAGCGTGTATATATAGTATAGGTATATATATCTTTGCAAAAAAATCAGTTAATACATCAGTTACGGTTACTATTAAAGTGACAAAAGTATGGAAATGCGATGTTAGGATTTTCAAACCTAACTGCACGCCCCCCCCAAGCAGCAGCCGGTGGGGGGGGAGGCAACACAAGCAATCACAGACATCCATCATCAGGTAAGACAATCAACATACAACACTTTCCACATGACACAAGAGACATCCATCATCAGGGTCCAGCGCTTCTGTAGCCATGGATACACATGCACACTTGCACGCTACCTGGGAAGTGTGGTAAAAAATTCTCATAGGATCACATTGTAAATTGTAAGTAAGGAATAACACATGACAGGGTGTGAGGTAATGCTAAACTACCACACGCCCTAGGTGGGTTGTGACACATGAGGCACAGCCAAGGTCCTTCAACCACCTGGGAAGTGCAGTATATGTAAGCAATAACACATGACAGGGTGTGTGGCAATGCTAAACTGCTGCATGACCCAGGTGGGTTGTGAGACACAAGGCGCAGCCGGCTCCTTTAACCACCTGTGAATTAGTTTGCATATCACATTATACATTTTTAGTGAGCAATACCACTCAACAGGATGTTCGGCAATGCTAAATTGCTGCATGCCCCGGGTGGGTTGTGAGGCACGAGGAGCAGCCGAGTGCCTGCATTCACCTGGGAAGTGCAATATAAAATTCCCATAGGATCACACTGTAAATTGTAAATAAGCAATAACATATAACAGGGTGTGCGGTAATGCTAACTGTATGCCCCAGGTAAGTTGGGAGGCATGAGGTGCAGCCGAGAACCATCAACCACCTGGGAAGTGCGGATTTCTTAACTCAGGTGCCAAAGGCACCTATACAGTCACAGGACCCTGTGCTTCAGTGCCCACATGGATGATTGCATGCAGGTTCCAAGAGCCTTCAACCACCCGTGGCATGTATCCATGGCTATAGAAGTGCTGGACCATGATGATGGATGTCTCTTGTGTCATGTGGAAAGAGTTGTATGTTGTTTGTCTAACCTAATGATGGATGTCTGTGGTTGCTTGTGTTGCCTTGCCCCCTTTGGCTGCTTGGTGGGGAATGCAGAGTTAGGTTTGAAAACTCTAACATTGCATTTCCATACTTTTGTTGTCCTGCACTCCCATCCCTCCATAGATGCAGATCCTCATCTGCCTGTGGGAACACAGGGCCCTCTGCTCCCTGTGTTTCCATCTCTCCACAGATGCAGACATGTGTGTTGCTGCATTTGTAGCAAAACAGCAACCAATCAGCATAGCCTTCTTATTACCCCACCTCATGAATCCAGTACTGAAAATGTTCTAATCCCCACCAAAACATTATTTCGCACCACCAGAACATCATTCTGCGCGACAGGTGCGAAAACACAGTTTGGACTGGATTTAAAAAATGACAGCTGTCACGTTTGTAAGGTGGTATAAAAAATTGCTATGTTGAAAATTTGGGGTCAAAGTATTTTGAATTACCAAAGTTACGAGTGAGCATTGGAAGATTTCAACGGATGCGCATAACTTTGCCATTTTTGCAAATTTTGACCCCAAGTTTTTGACATAGCCTTCTTATGAATCCACCTCATGAACAAGGGTGGTGAACATTTTTAAATCCTGCCTGAAAGGTGATTTTGTCAAGTGACCTCAAAGTTGCCTTTCGGGCCTGATTTGCGTAATTCCACCAATATTGTTCATAAGGTGAGGTCCCAAAAAGGCCATGTTGAAAATCTGGGCTCAAAATATGCAAAACTTGCAAAGGTATGCCACAAAGTTGAAAACACAACTTAAATACACTGAACCACATTTACCTTACTTTCTCATATAGCAGTCGGCGTTTCCAGCAGCAAGACTTGTCTTCGATCAGACTGGATCTTCACCCTGGGACCTGTTCAGGTGCGTGGTAGTGGGTGGGAAGTCAGGGTGGGGGGGTTGGATGGCCGGGGGACCGTTTTCTTTTTTACAGGTTATGAAAAAAAAAATTATAAAACATTGAGGGACCGTTTTCTTGATTACAGGCAAGACAGCAATCAGAAGGGGGGGCTGCCACTAGACACCAAGGAAAAAATACAGTTACTAAGAGGATGGCATTCAGAGGATGGGGCACCACTAGAAACCAGGGAAAAATACAGTTAATACGGGAACAACAATCAGAGTGTGGGGGTGCTACTAGACACCACGGAAAGACAAAATTTGAACAGGGACAGCAATCAGAGGGTGGGGTGCCACTAGACACCAGAGGAAATAAATACAGTTACTACAGGGATTGCAATCAGAGGGTGGGGTGCCACTAGACACCAGGGAAAAAATACAGTTACTATGGGGACAGCAATCATACTGTGGGGGGGGCGCACCACTAGACACCAGGGAAATAATACACAATACAGACAGAGATGGCGACCAGTGGTGGTGGTGGTGGGAGGGGGTGCCACTGAACACCAGGGACAAGATATAGGATTTTTCTCCTCATGATAAAGATTGCCCCAAATGAAAAAGGATTAAAATGAAAATGGATTCCTTTTTCATTTAATACAGCTGGGAATCAAGTCATGAAAAATTATTTTAAATGTAAGAAAAAACACATTTGGGGGTAATTTTTCCAACACTTAAGAATCCACCTAACGGGGTCCCAATGAGCCAGACGGATGTGCTGGTCTCTCTCCAGGATGTCACTTTTGTGGCTTTTGAAATTGTGTTTTTTTATTTTAGAAAAATACGGTAACAAGATGGTGACAGACTTGAAAAAGGATTCCTTTTTCACTTCATATAGCTATCTTGAAGTGCCTACTGAGCATGCTCAGAACAGAAATTAAAAAAT
Organism: Neoceratodus forsteri; assembly: GCA_016271365.2. Taxonomy (NCBI): domain Eukaryota; kingdom Metazoa; phylum Chordata; order Ceratodontiformes; family Ceratodontidae; genus Neoceratodus; species Neoceratodus forsteri. Next base: position 489,016,606 of record CM057449.1, read on the forward strand.
TAAATAAATGCAATAACTTTGAAACTGACTCATATTTTTTTCTTTTCACCAAACCAGCAAAAGGCACATCTGTGGCCCAGCCCGTCTACCCCAAAAATTTGAAACCAAAATTCCAAACCATGTGGCTGTAGGCTAGTTCAAAGAAAAACAGCTCAGAAACAGCAGAACACACCTGAAAAAAGATTTTTTGCACTCTCCTGAACTCAGAATCCGCCTATCCAACTGGAACGAAACCCAGCACATCCAGATATCTACCCTATAAGACTGTGTATGCAAACTGTCATGCAAAACCTTTGAATGGTTGCGAGGTTATTAAAGTGCAAAATATTGGATTTAACATTAAAGTGCCTACACAACCCGAAAACTATAGGGGCACAACCGCAATATACATAGTAAAGTGTTAATGTTAAACCTCAATTTTTGCACTTTAATAACTTGCAACCGTTCAATGGATTTGCACAAACTGTGGTGTGCGTTGTCCCATGAGGTAGATCTCTTGATGTGGCAAGTTTCTTTCTGGTCAGATGTACAGATTCTGAGATCTGGATAGCGCTAAAATCTTAAAAGTCACCTTTTTTTTTGGGGGGGGGGGTTGCAGTTGTTTCCTCATCGCCTTGCGTCTACACGGTGTCTGTTGCAAAGTTATGAAATTTTTAATTTTCCCATTGTTTTCAGTGGGAAATCTCCTGACGATTTTATAGGGATAAAGTTCGACCAAGGATCGACCTCGCGAAAAAGGAATTGCTCTCACAAGACCGTTCCTTTACCCCATTGAGAGATAATTCCTTTTTGTGATTCGAATAATCCTTTTTTCCGTGAGCCGCCATCTTGTTTTTCTTGCAAATTTTTTTTCAAAACCACAAATATTACATCCTGATGTGACACCACCACGCCGAGCTGGCTGATCTGGACCCAGTTAGGTGCAATCTACAATTCAAAGTTATAAATACGCCCTTGAAACCCCCTGACTGCCGTCCCTATTCTAATAAGGTCTGCCCCGTCTACTTTTGTTGTACATACCTCGGGTCTCAGGCATCATCTGCTGACTAATGTAATAAAATATCTCTGGTTGCTACCGGACGTGGTACTCGTGTACCTATATTATGACTACTGTGATCTACCTATTACCAAGCGTGTACAACCAGTGAATGTCTGTAACACTGGTTGCTTTTTTAATCTAAGCGTTATGTACTGTACTGTTTTGTTTGCTGCGATGTATTGCTCTCTTGACGAGGTGCCTTTGTAAATGAGTCTTTGACTCAAAGGTCTGTAAACCGATGATCTAATAAATAAATACAATTATATTCCCTGGTGTCTAGTGGCACCCACCACCCTCCGAACGCCATCCCCCTTCTAAATTATATTCCCTTGTGTTTAGTGGCACCCCTCATCTGCCGATCGCCATCCCTGTTTTCAAGTATTACATTCTTTGGTGTCTAGTGGCACCCCTCACCCGCCAATCACATTGATGTGTATCTTGGGGACATAAGATTAAACAGAATACTGAAGAAGTGTAATAGGCATTAATCCTGCCACACAATTTACAGTATATAAGAATTAATAACAGGTGTTTAAGAAGATTAAGATAAAAGTAATAACTGCTTATTAGGTTAATTTCATCCAAGTATAGTGCGTAATGTGTTTTGACAAGAACTGACATCTCTGTATTTGATTTATCTGATGCACTTGATGGATTACAATCTCTGTCATGTTTTCTGTACTTTATGTAAACAATAAAAATCTTTAACCTAAAAAAAAAAGTATTACATTCCCTGGTGTCTAGTGGCACCCCCAACCTCCGATTACCATCCCCCTTCTAAATATATATTCCCTGGCGTCTAGTGGCACCCCCACCCTCCGATCGCCGTTCCCGTTTGTGGGACACTGAGGGGCCCACCCCCAGTGTCCCGAGATGGTGTAATAATGCCTGCAATAGGAAAACCGTCCTGTTTTTTTTTTCTTTTTAACCTGAAAAAATAAAATGGTCCCTTGTTGTCCCCACCATCCCCCACCCCCATCCTGACCCTCCCACTGAGCACCCACCTCCCCACACCCACACTCCTTACCCTATACTTACCACTGGAGGTTGTAGGCCTGTCATCTTCTGTGTCCCAGGACATGTCTGCAGTCTTCAAAGCTGAACCATGAACTGAGGAATAAAGTAAGTGCTGTATAATGTACTGTATTTCAATGGCATTTTTAAATTATATTCATAACTTTGGCATTTTTAGGTATTTTTACACAACATTTTCAACATGGCCTTTTTGGGACCCCCACCTCATGAACACTGCAACTGTCATTTCGTTAATCAGGCCTGGAAGGTGATTTTGCAGTCACTGCATGAAGGACATGTTGAAAATTTGGTGAAAAAATTCCTACAAATGCCTGAGTTATGAGCATTCGTAGAAATTGCTCTACTCATGCACATAACCTTGGTAATGTTCAATATTTTGAGTCCAAATTTTCAACCTTGCCATTTTTTCACACCACCTCATGAACAGTACAGCTGTCATTTTTCACATCCTGTCCACAGAACGTGTTTTTGCACATGTGTCACGGAATGGTGTTTTGACAAGGATTTGAAATTTTAACCTATGGGGTTTATGAAGTGGGGTCATAAGAACACTATGTTGAAATTTTGGGGTCAAAATATGAAAAAAATGCCAAAGTTATGACCATTCATAGCAATTTCATTACGCCCGCTTGTAACTTGGGAAATGTTAAATATTTCGACCTCAAATTTTCAACATAGCCTTCTTATTACCCCACCTCATGTATGTAACAGCTGTCATTTTTCAAATCCTGACCAAAATGCGTTTTCATACCTGTGGCACGGAATGGCATTGCAGTTGCGCAGAATTACGTTTTGGTGGGAATTCAAAAGTTTTCTGTACCAGGTACATGAGGTGGGGTAATTAGGTGGCTCTGTTGACAATTTGGTCACTGTTGTCCTATAAATGGAAGCACAGGGGCCAGAGGGCCCTGTGCTTCCACACCTACATACATACATGCAAACAGACATCTACGGAGGGATGGAACCCTGCACTCCTTTTTTTTTTTATAACTTTATTTATGAAGTTCTTTCCATCAATACATACTGGAAAGAATACATATTTAAAAATAAAATATAATTCCATACAATACTAGCTGCCATTTAAAATAGTACTGTTCAATACAGGGAGTTCAATACAGATATATTATTTCAGAATCTAATGCTGTTATAAATGAATGTAAACCTTAGATTCCAAAGGTCAGTTAAATGGGTGCAGTTAACTTCTCTTACAATTAATTATTTTCTTATTCAGTATGATGCAGTACTTCCCAGTCTAAATTTAGAAATACATCTAAGTGTAGTTCAATATACTTCATCCACTGGCTATCTTAAAGGTTCTTAAGACTGCATTAAGGTGCAGGAAAGAAGTTATCATGGTGCAAGGTGCAGGAAAGAAGTTATCATGGTGCAAATTCAGGTCTTAAGGGGGATATGTAAAGAACCCATCATCGCCATATTATTTCAAATACTTGAGAGTTTTTATTTACTATGGCTGTGAGGGATTCCATCCTATATATTTCTATCACAATGTCTTGCCACTGTTTAACGAGGCTAGTATTCCGAGACAACCAGTTTTTGGTTATAGTTTTTTTGGCTGCTACTAAACTAATTGTTAGTAATTTTTTGGTATGGGGGTCTCTATAGTCTGCGGGGAAATCATTAAAAAAAGAACAGCAAAGAAGTTAACTGAATACCTGGGGAAATGATCGCTATTAGTGCTCTTTGTAATTCATCGTAGAAGGGAGCCAACAAGGTACATCCCCAGAGGATATGCGCTAGAGCAGCTGGGGTGTGACCACACCCCCTCCAGCAGTCAGAGGATTTTATAGAATTATATTTTGCTTGTATCACAGGAGTAATAAAGAATCTGTTGGTGACTTTCCATGAAAACTCCTTCCAGGAAATTGTAGAAGTTCCTGAGTGTAGTCTAGACAAGTGTTTTTCCCAGATTTGCTGTTCTACTGTTATTCCCAAATCCCTTTCCCACCCCCATTTAATAGTACTCAGAGATTCACCATTAATTGAGAGGAGGACCCCATACAGCTGCGAGATTATGTGGGACTACAAAACTTTGTTTTTCACAATGTCTATTAATTTGTTAATTACCGGCGGGAGTGGGTTAGAAGTCCAAAGATCTTCAGAGGCAGGTTTGATGTAATTAGACACTTGTAGGTATCTAAATATAACATTTAGAGGAATCTCATATATTTCATGTAACTCCTCCAGTGATAATAGCCTCCCCTCTTTTAAAAATTGAGACACCAAATATAGACCCATCTTTTCCCACCTGCAGAATCCCCAATCTAAGGAAGTTGGGATAAAATCCTGCGTGTATGGGATGGATTGCAGGATTACCCTCCAAGGTGCAAGTCTTTTGTCCCTCAGTATGCTATACCAACATTTTAGAGTGGTTTGAGTGTAAGGGTTTATGGATTCATGCCTCCCATCAGATCTGGCCTGAGTTAATAATATCTTGGACAGGTGATGTAAATCTTCTTCCTGCATCTCCAATGTTTTCCATTTGGCAGTATATGTAGGACATCCCCAGTATACTATTGTTCTAAGTTGGGCTGCTAGGTAGTATGTTTCCAGGTGTGGAAGAGCTAGCCCCCCTTGTTTTTTGGAAGTTGGAGAAGTGAGAATCTGATCCGAGGCCTAGCCGAGCCCCACAAGAAACTTGAAATCCTACTGTTCAGTTTATGAAAGTATATTTTAGGAATTTCTATTGGGAGCATTTGTGCCAAGTAGAGAAATCGAGGGAGCAGTACCATTTTCACTGCTTCAACTCTCTGGGTCAAAGAGACTGGTATCAATGCCCAATTATCTAGGTCTTTCACTAGTTGATTAAGAAGCGGGGTATAATTTATATTAAACATGGATTGGGCATCTAGTCCTAACTTAATTCCCAAGTATTTTTCGGATTGTAGGTTCCATCTGAATGGATATTTATGTCTGACTGCTTCCGAGGGATGATAATTTAATTGAAGCACTTCTGTTTTAGTCGAGTTAATTTTATACCCTGCCAGTTTGCCAAATTCCAGCAGGGCTCTCCATAATGGGTCCAGAGAAAGCTCTAGTGCTGCTAAGTAAACTAAAAGATCATCTGCATATAATGCTAGTTTGTGAGATTCCCCTCCCAACTGAATTCCCCAGATCTCTGTTTGCTGCCTTAATGCTTGCACCAAAGGCTCAAGGTATAGAGCAAATAACAAAGGGGACACAGGGCAACCTTGTCTTGTGCCACGATACAAAGGGATAGCAGCGGAGGACCTGCCATTCGCCTTGATATAGGCTTTGGGCTGTGTATAAATATTAGTAATAATCTGAATGAATGGGTCAGGAAAATTAAATTTATAAAGAACCTGCGTAAGAAACAGCCAGTCTACCCGGTCGAAGGCCTTCTCAGCGTCTAAGCTTAGCATTAGAAAAGGGCTCCCTGACTGGGCAGAGTGGTGCAGGATATGAAAAGATCTCTTAATATTGTCCTGGGTCTGTCTTACCGGTACAAACCCAGTTTGGTCTAGGTTAATCAAGGAGGGGAGAACCGCCTCCATCCTTTTAGCCATTATCATGGCAAATAATTCATAATCAACTTTAAAACGGAAATAGGTCTATAGGTGGTGCAGTGGGCAACATCTTTTCCTGGTTTAGGAATACTGGCTATCGTGGCATAGTTCCAAGCAAGTAGTATGGACGCCCCTTCCTGGTGACAGACCTCTAACAGGTCAGTGGTCAAGAGATCTTTAAACCTCTTAAAGAATTCTCCCATCAGTCTGTCAGGCCCTGGGCTTTTATTAGTTTTTAGACTTGAGATGGCACAATGTATCTCAGTAGTCGAGATAGGTTGATTTAATGCCCGACAAGATTCTTCTGTTAACATGTGTAAACCCAGTGGTGACAGGTAGGCTGAAATTCCCAACTCGGGTGAAATTTTCTCGGGTATACAACGTTTGGTAATAGTGTTCAAAAATGTGGGCAATATGTAAAGGGGATCTAATCATTTGTTTTGTGGTGGGGTCTTGAATTTGCAAGATTATTGCCTTGGTTGTCTTGTGGCCAAGTCTATGCGCTAAAAGACGTGTCGCTCGGGGTCCGGTTTCATAATATCTTTGATTTAGATATTGCAGGGATTGCTCTGTGCGAACGTCCAAAAGATGTTGTATCTGCTGCTTTGTGATCTGCAGTAGGGGGTATACTGCCTCATCACCTGCTACATGTTGTTCCTGCAGGATTTTATATTGATGTTGCAGTTTTTCTAATCTCTGGTTCTATTGTCTCCTATGATTGGCCACAAATTTTATGATATCTCCCCTCAGGACTACCTTCAGGGTGTCCCATAGTGTAGCAGGTGAGATCTCTGGAGATCGATTCTCCTTCATAATCTGAGGTATTCTGAGTTCTACCATGTCCGTGACTTCTTTTAGATTCAAAAGTTATTAAGTCTCCAGATAGTCTGGCCCCTTTCGGTAGGCCATTTAAATAATAGAGTAAGTTGGGAGCGGTCCGACAGCACTGATGGAGAATGCTGGCAATGGTCCAGTAAGTGCATATGTTCTTTTGAGACCATCATGTAGTCTATTCTTATATAGACATGGTGGGGGGCTGAATAGTGTGTATATTCCCTCTTAGTAGGGTTCAGGTACTTCCAGGCATCCACCCATTGAAGGGATCGAAAGTACCCTAAGGCAACCTTTTGAGCAGCTGATTTCTTATATGTTTAGGGTTGCTTGTATCCTCTGTGTGGTATGTCTGATTGTGGTCCCCTCCCACTACAAGCATCCCCCCGACATTCCGTAATTTTATGTAGGAGAGATCGGAGCACTGATGCTTTTGATCCAGGTGGTACATAGAAGGAGGCCAATGTAATCTCGTTTCCCTCCAGTTCTCCGCTCACCATCACCACCAGTCTGCCCTCTGAGTCTATATGGGAAGTAGACACTTTAAATTGAGAGTTTTTTGGTAGTAAAATTGCCACACCTCTTCTTTTGCCTCCCTTATATGATGAGGAAATCACCTCCCGGAATCCAAATTTAGTTAGTTTTAAATGTTCTTTTCTGCTTCAATGCATTTCCTGGAGGAATATAACCTCGGGTTGTTGCTTTTTAAATTGAGTAATCACCCTATACCTCTTTATAGGATTATTTAAACCATTAACATTTTGTGATATTATTTTAATTTTATGTGTTTTATCCATTGGTGTTTCTATTGAAGGTTAGGGTTGTACTAACTTCCCAGAAGTAATACTTCCCTAAGTCTTTCTTATGCATTAGTGTCCAAGAGATGATAATCTGTATAATCTTCATGACAGCTGTAAACAGATCGATTTCCCTTAACATCAGAACCGTTCTCAATAAGTCCCTGTATGCATTTTTAACAGTCTGGCAGAAATATAAGGAAATTATAATAAACAATTTAGTTTCAAAACAAATAGTTAAACATTCTGTTTCCCAACTAGGTACTATTTTAATAACTGTGCACCTACAATTCCCCCCTTCCCCAACATATAACTATGTGCAGATTGACTTCCATAATGAGGGATCAGTATAGTTCATCCCCTAAGAGCTCGAATGGAGAAGTTGAAAATTAGTTCTGCGTCCATTCGAGTGGGAGGTGAGGTGGCTACAAAATGAGCCAGGCCCTCCTGACCCATTTTAAGCTCGGGCCAACAAAAATGCAGATAAGGGTTAACATCATCCTTTCAAATCAAACTAGCTGCAGTTGTAAATATAAGTAAGTAAATAGCTATCATTTCCCACCGACTTAAAAAAAAAAAGGGGGGCTATTGCTAATAACTCGAAAGGCATCTCATATATGATCATTTTTAAAGAGGGTGTTCTGAAATTCCCCTGTAGAGCTTCCCTTCCCTCTGTAGTGCCCCACAGACCGGAGTTGCATAAGCCATACCAAGACAGTAGGTCAATGTATAAAACATGGCTCCAACTTGTGGAGTCTTAATGACCCTAAATGTTATAACATTCAGTTTTTAAGAAGTCCAGGTAGATCAAGCAGCTCATATGCAGTATGTAATGCACCTAAATTTAGTCAGTTTACCAAAAAAGGGTTTGTGTGTGGGCCCCCTCTCCACGCAGCTAGTGCATAGTAAAGAGAGGCCTCCTGCAGGCGGTCGCCTAGCAAAATGCAAAGCTACTTGCCTGTGTCCAGCTACCATAAGGTAGTTGTAAATTGTAGATATTCAGGCTGTTCATCCACCCTTCAAGAGTTTTCTAGTTCATCGTCAGCATTTTGGGTTTGGCGTCGGTGGCTGAAGTGATCAAGGAGGAGCTTTATATCTGCCATTGTCTTGGGGGCTGCTGCTCGAGCCGAGTTCCTGTTTGATTGGTTGCTTACTGTATGCCATTCAGAGCATAACGCATGCTGGCGGTACCCCCTAGGTCAGTCCGAGTCGGTACTCCACCCTTTCTTCTGCAGTTCCTCGAAAATCTCAAGCGGTGTCTCATAAAATGCAATTCCTGTGTCCCAGAAGACCTTAAGGCGTGCGGGATAGGGGGTTTGAAATCTAATTTTGTGTTGCTTCAGTATCTTGAAAATTGGTGAGTAAGCCGCCCTTTTATCAGCAAACTCAGGTGGGCAATTGTTGTCAAATATTAATCTGGCAGTATTATACTTTATTATTTGCTTGGACCAGGCAAAACGCAATAACCGTTCCTTGTCTCTGTAACTGGAAAGCTTAAGTACCACAGAACGTGGCCTGGCCCCAGGATCTGAGGGCTTAGGTGTTAGCGCCCTGTGGGTTCTTTCAATTTTAAATTGGAAGTCGTGAGGTAGCGCCAGAACATCGCGTAGTAAATCCTCTAGAAATTCTTCCATCAGTCCGGTTTCAGATTCTTCTGGAAGGCCATAAATTCTAATGTTGTCCCTCCGAGCTCTCGCTTCCATATCTAACAATTTCCATTGCATGGTGTCCTGAGTCTTGGCTAGAAATTCAACTGCTGTGTGTAGCTTAACTGTGTTATCTTCTACCTCCGATATCCTAGTCTCAGCTGCTTCAATTTCTGTTTCCACGTCTGTCAATCGGGCGTGTAAGCTGCTGAATTCAAGCTTATTTTCCGCCCTAAAAGCTTTTATTTCGCTTAATAAAGTCTCATATCTGGATCTTGAAAGGCACTCAGTTTCTTGGTCTGTATCACTGTCTTGGGCCCCAGCTCCAGATGGCGATGCGCTGCAGCCTGGCTCCCATTGTCAGGGGGATCCTCCTCCATCATCTTGCTTCAGATGAGATTCGTCTCAAGCTTTGTTCTGTTTGCTTCCTCTCTTAAGTCCGGATTCCATTTTATTAATTTCTGAAAGCAGTCAAAGTGTTTTTAGGGAGGTTTGGCCGGTGAGATGTGACGAGCTGTAGCGCTAGTCAACCATCAAGCTCGGTGACGTCACCGAAGTCCCGGGACCCTGCACTCCTACAGTAAAATAAAGATACTATTATGCTACAGTATAAGCCACTAAATCGGGACGAGGTTAAAGGAGATGTTCACTTAAAGTGAATGCTTCCCACAGCACCAATTAAGTGGCTATTGATTGCATAGGGTTTACTTCCTTTAAAGGGCATGGTGTCTCCCTTTTAAGGGGACGATTATGTTCAGTTGCTGCAGTCAAGTGCTCGTTAGCGGAAATTAGCGCCTAATCTTGTACTAACTGGCCAACCTATTAAGTTTACAAAAAGGGCTGTTTCAGTTAATCTCCTCATCTCCTCATTCAGCTGCTGTTTTTGCCATTTTCTGTGTCTATGTGCCTTATGTAACCATGGATAGCAAGCAAGTTGTTCTCCTCCTAGCTGACAGACTCAAGCAGGGTTTAAGTTAAATCACAGCAGCGATGCCCAGTTGGAAGCAGGGAGTTCAGAACAGGGGCTACAGCTACTGCGGAAGAAAAGATCCTATCAGATGTGCCCATACCTGCTGACTTCACAGAAGAGGAGTTTGGGATGTGGACCCAGCCCCTGCATCAGTCTCCAATCAAGAAGCCACAGAACACCTTGTGCCACTGAGGGACTGGTGTCTCCAGAATGGGAGGATCGGTGAACTCAAACAGCTTTTCGAACTTGAGGAGAAGGTTATCAAGACGTTGTCAAATGAATCCAGACAAAAGAACTTTTACAACTTTAACCCACTGTTAACAATTGAAGAAATAAAATGTTTTTTAAGACACAAACAGCATTTGTTCATAAAAGAGCTGTAATTCACTGAACTTGCTATTGTGTCTGCATCCTGTGTGTTTATGTTTGCAGTGTTTTCGGTATGTACTAACCCACAGACTTATCTTCTTCTCTTTATGGGGACGGCCGCTTATAAGGGACAATGTTGTTGCCACCGAGCCCTCCCCTTTAAGTGGCTTTAACTGTATCTCCAAAAGGAAGGAAATAAGTTGCAAAAATCTTAGTTAATGTTCCAGTTATGGTCAAAGCAACAAAAGTTGGGAAGTGAGGTGTTAGGGTTTCCCTAACACCCCCCCCCCACACACACAAAACCAGGCAGGAGAGCAGATGTGGGGTGTGCTTTGGGCTATTCAAGCCTAACATTCAGGGACTTCCGGTGATGTCATGCCCATGACAACACCCTGAGCGCTCAGCTCAGTCTCCTCCAAGGCATTAAAATCTCCAAACTCTAAATTCTAGAACTCAAATTCGGGGCAAACATTCTAACTAAACTTCAGGATGCCCAGACAAAAGCCGACTACCAGCTTACCATCAAACTTCGGCGATCCTGATGGATGGGCCACTGATAGTGATAGCTCGCAGATCTCGGGCCGTGACGGCCCCACAAGGGCCGACATACCAGCTGCTCCTAATTTTGCAAAGCAAATGGACATAGTGCTCCAAGAGCTCCGCGACTTCCAAAAGGAGACCCACTCGACCTTTGTAGCCCTCCGGATGGACATCGGTAAAATGGAGCAGCATCACACTTCACCGGAGGAGCAGGCCACCCAGTAGGATGCCTGCGTGGACTGCACAGAGCGGGCAATAGTGCAACTGCATCATGCAGTTTGGGAGCTGCAAGAGAGGGTGAAAGACGCGGAGGCGATCTCCCGCAAAACTCTACCATGGAGATCGACTGCAACCTGGGCCGGCAGCCAGGCCCATCCAACTGACCATGCTCCATGGTTCTCCTTTTTTTAGCACTTCCAGGAGAAAGAGATTACTCTGCATAAATCCTGGCAGCAAGGGGACCTTACTTTCCAGGAACACAGCATTTATGTAGACAACGACTATCCCCCATAATTGCAGCTCATCACAGGGCTTATGCCCCTATCCCGGAAGTTTCGTGAGGCCAAAATAAAATTCGGACCCTATACCCTTCTAAACTGACAGCTCATTTCCAGGAGGGCACCAGAACTTTCGAGACAGCTGAAGAGGCCACCCAAGAACTCAGCAACCACGGCATGGGAGTGTCACTGGCCCCAAAGCAGACTAACCCATCACTGGCATCCAAGCTGACTCGTCAGGTCTGAAACCGGGTACCATCCAGGGAGGAATGCCGCAGAGACGCTGCCTCGGCAATCCAGCATATGGTGGCAGGCCTGAAGAAGCAAACTACGAACTCACCCTCAAGCCCAGAAGCACATCAGCCTGACAAATGAATGGACGCTTCCTAACCTACTCTCTTTTGCCTCCCTACAGGTGAGCCAGTTCTTGCTTATCCCCCTTACAGTTGCCTTGTGCTCGTGGCAGCCTGGTTCCCCATCTTTCCCATGGATTCCCCCCCACCCACCTTCCACACACACCATGTGGGCCAGTCTGAGGCTCCATTTGCCACCCCCCCTCGGCCCCCGGACAGCGCGGGCATGGGCAGGGCGGAAGGCAGCCGGTGTGATGCTGGGATTTCTGGTGGGTTTGCGGGAAGTCTGGGTGGTGGGATAGGCATTGCTGCTCCGGGAAGGGCAGGACTGGCTCTCAGCTAGGCCTCAGTTGCCTTGATGACTAGGCCTGAGACAGGTCGGTGGCACCTTCCATGTACTGAAGTCTTCAGGCCTAGGAAGGCCCTAACAGCCACTGATCCCGCTCCTCCCGTCTCTCAGACACAGGGCCATGGCTGGGCAGCCTTAAGTGTCAGGGACATGCTTCGAGGGGTTCCCGGTCCGGTGCCCCTGGGAAGGTGCACAAATCAGTTATGTGGGTTCCGAGGCGGAGGCCCCGGGGTCCAGATTTTGGCCACTGCGCCCCATTGTTTTTTCCTGAAAATACATCACCCCTGTCCCAGAACTCTTCTAGGCACCGCGGATGGTACACATGGGGTGGGTCGGGGGGCTGATCTCCCCCCTCTCTGGGGGGCCCCCTGGGGTCCTTGAGCCCACCGAAGCTCAGGACCTAATAAAGAATCCCTGCCAGCCACTGTAGTGGCCGCTTTGTAATCCTTGAAAAAAGTTTGAAAACACCGCCTTGGAGATGCCAGAGCATACTCCACACACACACACTTTTTCTACTGGATGTTTATGTCTGCTGCCTCTGGTAGGGACAGGCCAACATGCACAACAAGGATGCCGCGTGTCCTCAGCACCTAGCATCCATACAAGCCACCCACAGTTCAACAGGCTCTGCCCAGTTGGCAAATGCCTGCATATATTATTTTTTGACAAATGTTTGCTCAGCCATTCTTTCACCACTGTTCACAATCCCTATGTTGGATATTTACCCTCAAGGGTTCATGTTTGAGGGTTTGTTCTCTCACTTCCCCACAAGCAGTCACCACTCTAAGCCAGGAAATTCAGGTCAGGATGTTATGATATCTAAATCAAATAAGTATCTCCTGTCTTTTAATAGGTTTAAACATGGCTAGTAAGCATGTAAAACTTTATTCTTTGAATGTTAATGGACTGAGCAGCCCCATAAAATGCACTAGGATAATCTCGTTGTTAAAAAGGAGCCAGGCTGACATTGTATATATCCAGGAGACTCACTTGTCAGCTGATGAACATAAACTGGTTTCGCAGGGGTTTCACCCAGGTTTTCTCTTCCGCGTTCGAGAGGGGGAGGAGGACAGTGGTCGCCATATTGATCCCCAGCCACATTCCCTTTCAGTCTACATCGGAGTGGGCTGACCCAGAGGGCCGTTTGATCATTGCACAGGGGATGCTATAGGACCAGGAGGTGACAATGGCTAATACATATATATATATATATATATATATATATATATATATATACACACACACACACACACAGTATATATAATCCCCCCCCCCCGAGCACTAGCACCCCAACTATCCGACACCTCCTTAACAAGACAGTGGAATTAACCAAAGGGACGTTGATCCTAGCGGGAGATTTTAATATAGCCCCAAGCTCTAATCTGGATTCCACTAACCCTTCTGGGGTAGGCAACCTGCCCCTCACAAATTTTTTAAGTGCTTCATACAAGAGGTTGGTTGGCTGGACATATGGTGACCCCTTCATCCCAGGAGCAGAGGATATACTCACTATTCGGCAGTACAAGATATTTATTCCCGCATCGATCACTGCTATACTCAGAATGAGAGCCTGGGAGCAGTGGTGGATGCTTCAATTGGGAATATTGCTCACTCTGACCATAAGCCTTTACTCATTTCATGGGACCTGGGGATGGAGATACGTAATACCTTTTGGCGTTTTAACGCAATCCACCTTTAGAATGAACCCTCTAGGGAGTTTCTGAGTGACAAGCTCAAGGAGATCTTGGAGGACAACACCAACCCAGAAATCTCTCCCTCCATTACATGGGATACCCTGAAGGTAGTCCTGAGGGGACACTTAATGCAGTATACAGCCACCTTGCGAGGATCCGAAAGGAAAGGCGTACACATCTAGAACAGACTTTACATTTCTTGCAATCTGCACACCAATAGGGGAACCACTCAGTGGCATCCCAGCTTACACAGATCCGGTGGGACTTGGATGTCCTCTGTACCCAGCAAACAAAAATAGCACTTACATTTTTTGAGGCAGAGACATGGGGAAACCAGGCCATGAGCCTCTCGCCTGTTAGCCTAACGTTCACGTAGGCAACGTAAACTCTCAACCATAGCTGCCATAAAGGACCCTGCCACCAGTATCCTTCATATAAAACTTAGTAAAATTACGCAGGCATTCAGTGACTATTATAAGACTCTATATATGCCTGAGCAGTCGTCGCCCCTGCCAATACTGACACCTTCTTATCTACTCTTCATCTCCCCGGTCTGAGTCACGACAAGCAGGAGACTCTGATGACCCCTATCACCCCGGTGGAACTGGCTGCATCTTTCTCCAGATCCAAAACCATGAAGGCCCCAGGCCCAGATGGCTACGGAACAGAGTTTTTGAAATTCGCCACCCCAACAGTCAGCCCACTCTTTTTCGGGTATACAATGACGTCCTGCAAGGGACTTCCAGTCCACCCCCAAGCTGGTCATATGCCGCAGTCTCTCAGCCCTAAACAGGGAAAGGACCCCTTATCATGCAGCTCATATAGATAGATTTCAGTCCTTAACATGGACTACAAATATCATATATCCATCCTGGCCCATCATCTTGACTCAGTCCTCCCCTCTCTGATCAATCTCGACCAGACGGGCTTTGTGAGTTCCAGATTCACAACAGACAATACCTGAAGGTTGCGCCACCTGGTCCATGAAATGCAGAATCAAAAAGCCCCCTCTGTCCTTTACAGTCTAGATGCTGAGAAGGCTTGCGACCAGGTCTCCTGGCCTTTTCTTTTCTCCACCATGGATAGGATGAATTTTACTTCCCCCTTTGTAGCCATAATTAAGGCACTATATGCCTCCCCGCAGGCCTGTGTCAAGGTCTCGGGTCATTACTCATAGGTTCATAGTAGTTTACAAGTTCAGGAGGCGATGCCTAAATATGAACTCGCCACCCTAAGGTGGTTTTAGTTGTTGATATAAGTGAATTTAATATCACCCATAAAATTGTCCAATCTACTTTTAAACATATCCATTGTCTTACTCTCAGCGATATTAACTGGTAGAGTATTCCATGAATTAACCGATCTCTGCAAGAACAAATGCTGTCTTTTCTTTTGTTTTACAAGTAAGCCCTTTTAGCCGAATGTTATGTGATCTTGTTTGTGATATTGTAAGGTTTTTTTCAAGCCCTAAGGTTTCGGTCAACCAGGTTCATTAATAGCTTTGTAAATCAGACAGAGATCACCACGAAGCAGTCTATATTGAATAGAAAATAATCCCAACAACTTCAATCTTTCCCCATATGGTTTGTCAAACAGGCCCTGAATTCTTTTAGTCATTTTCCTCTGAACCCCTTCTAATTGTTTTTTTCCATGAAGAGTGTTAGGAGTACAAAAGGGAGCACAGTACTCCAGATGGAACCTGACCAAGCTAGTATATAGAGGAAGAATTACTTGTGGTTGCCTACTTTTGATGTTTCTCCAAATACAACCCATTATTCTTTGACATTTTTTGATCTTTAACATAGTATTGTGATCGAAGCTCAGTTTGCTATCAATGTTTACCCCAAGATCTTTTTCATTGTCAGATTCATGACGTTTTACATTATTAATCAAGTATTCAAACTTCACGTTATTACAACCAAAATGCATCACCTTGCATTTTTGTTCATCAAATTTCATCTTGTTTTTTAATGCCCGTGATTCTAAAGATTTTAATTCTTTTTGAAGAATGTTATTAGCCTCAAATTAATTGACAATGCAACCAAGCTTACAATCATCTGCGTATTTTGATATCAACACATTCTCAGTTGTCTGCATTGATGCTATTAGAATGTTAAATAGTATCAGGCCCAACACAGAACCCTGTGGCACCCCACTCGTCACCCCTACCCATGAAGACCTTGCTCCTTTGATAGATGTGCATTGTCTACGAGTTGTTAACCATGATTTTATCCATTTTATTATGTTACCTGGAAATTTTTGTTCAACCAAACGTTATATCAATATCCTATGAGAAACCCTGACAAAAGCCTTTGATAAGTCCCAAGTACACGACATCAACTGGTAGTCCCATATCTAATGCTGCACTTACGTTTTGGAAAAAGTTTAACTGATTTGATGAGCATGACCTCCCCCTTCTGAATCCATGTTGCGTCAAGTCATGTAAATTATGAAGACTCATATGTTGTTCCAGTCTACTTAAGATTAATCTTTAAAAAATTTTTCCTATAACAGTGGCCAAGCTTACTGGGCGATAATTTGACACATCAGACTTAACCCCAGATTTAAAAATTGGAATCACCACTGCTTCTCTCCATGCAGAAACACATTCTCCTGTTTCCAAAGATAAATTAAATAATTTACGGACAGGGCCAAAGATGAATTGAGCAATTTCTTTTAGAAAAGTAGGGTGCAGTCCATCTGGACCCGTTGAGGAATTAGATTTTAATTTTAGTAATTCTTCTAAAACTTCCCTTTCTGATATTGGGTCAACAATCTCATAGTTATAATTACGTTGTTTAGTTGTTCCCCTGGGGAAAAAAATTGTATGAAAGCAATTACTGAATTCCTCTGCCATCTGAATTTCGTTGTTTACAATACCGGACTTAGTAGATATAGGACCGATTGTTGCCTTGGATCCTTTGAGTGAATGGGTGAGTGCCTAAGGAATGCACTAGCAAATGAGCAGGAAGGAGGGGTGGAAGAACAATGGGGAATAATAAAAACTGCCATCACAGAGGTAACAAGCCTTTGTGTGAAGCAAATAAACAAAACGAACAATGTAGAAACCACTATGGTTCTCAAAGAAAGTGGCAGTGAAGGTTCAAGAGAAAAAGAAAGCATTCAGGAAGTACAAGGAATCACAGAAGGAGCAGGACAGAGAACTGTATCAGTTAAAGCAAAAGGAAGCTGGGAAGGCAGTCAGAACAGCAAAGGCCCAAACCAAGGAAAAGATAGCCAACTCAGTTAAGAAGGGGGATAAAACCTTTTATAGGTACATCAGGGAGCGAAGGAAGACCAAGGGAGGGTTAGTGAGGCTTAATAAAGAGTAGCGAGGGTGGGCAGAGGGTGACTGTGAAAAGGCAGAGATCCTAAACAAATATTTTTGCTCAGTATTTACAAAGGAAGTGGGGGAGGTACCTAAAACTAACAGTAGAAACACTCTGGAAACAGAAGTTGATACCAACCCATTTACAGAGGAAAGGGTTCTGAAAGAACTCTTAAAACTGAAGGTGGACAAAGCAATGAGGCCTGATGGGATTCATCCCAGAATTCTAAAAGAACTAAGGGTAGAACTAGTGACACCACTGACTACCCTCTTTAACAAATCATGGGAGGATGGGGAGGTACCCGAGGACTGGAGAAAGGCAGATGTGATTCCCCTTCACAAAAGTAGGAGCAAGGCAGAAGCAGAAAACTACAGACCTGTTAGTTTAACCTCAGTGGTAGGGAAAATGATGGAATCACTTCTGAAGGAAAGAACTGTTGAGTATCTAGAGGCCAGAGGGCTCAGGACCCAAGGCAGCATGGATTCACAGTGGGAAGGTCATGCCAGACAAATCTGATAGATTTCTTTGACTGGGTGACCAAAGTAGCAGATCAGGGAAGGGCTGTGGACATGGCCTACCTAGACTTTAGCAAGGCATTTGACACAGTCCCACACAAAGATTAATATACAAGTTAGCCAGCCTGGGAGTGGGTCCCAAGATGACAGCCTGGGTAAAGAATTGGCTGGAGAATAGGACACAGAGTAATAGTAAATGGAGTCCACTCTGAAGAAAGGGGTTACTAATGGGGTACCACAGGGTTCAGTATTAGGACCGGTGCTCTTCAATGTCTTTATAAGCGACATTGCAGAGGGACTGGAAGGAAAAGTATGTCTCTTTGCAGATGACACAAAGATCTGCAACAGAGTTGATGCACAAGGTGGGGTGGAAAGGATGAGAAGGGACTTTCCAAGGTTAGAGGAATGGTCAAATGTATGGCAGCTTAGATTCAATGCTAAGAAGTGCAAGGTAATGCACCTGGGAAACAAAAACCCAGGGGAAGAGTACACAATGGGGGGTGAGATACTAACAACAACAAAAATGGAAAGGACCTGGAGTAGTCATATCAGATGACCTAAGGTGGGCAAGCAATGTGAGAGGGCAGCAAGGAGGGCTGGGGATACTGGGATGCAAAGGGAGAGGCATCACCAGTAGAAAACAGGAAGTTATTATCCCTCTGTACAGACAGCTGGTGAGACCCCATCTGGAGTACTGCGTGCAGTTCTGGAGACCCAATCTCCGCAAAGACATAGACAGGATGGAAGCTGTCCAGAGGAGGGCAACTAAAATGGTGCAGGGTCTGCACCGGAAAACATGAAGAGAGACTTAAGGAGCTTAATATGTATAGCCTCGAGGAAAGGAGGGAGAGGGGGGACATGATAGAAACTTTCAAGTACCTCAAGGGAATCAACAAAGTCCAAGAGGGTAGCATCTTTCAAAAAGAGGTGTGCAAGAACAAGAGGCACAATTTGAAGATAGAAGTGGGCGGCTCAGAGGTAATTTAAGGAAATATTTTTCATAGAGAGGTTGTGGATGCATGGAGCGGCCTTCCGGAGGAAGGTTGTGGAGTCAAAAACAGTGGTGGAATTCAAGCATGCATGGGACAGTCATAAGGCAATTCTGGGGGTAGGAAGAAGTAGGCTGCTGGTTAACTAGGATCTGCAGCTTATCCATTAGGTAGGAAAATGGGCAGACTGGGTGGGCCAAGTGGTCCTTATCTGCCGTCAAAATCTATGTTTCTATGTTTCTATAACATTTTTTCCTATTGTCTAATATATCAGTTGCTAATTTATTTTCCATCACTGTTTTAGCTTTCCTAATTTGTTGTTGTATGTTACTGACACAATCTTTATAACATTGCCATTTAACGGGAGTCGGTTTTAATTTAAATTTTTTTTATAGATTCTCCGCTTCTTGTCAATCATTCTTTTTATCTTATTATTCCACCACGCCGGATTTCTTTGCCCCTTATTATATTTTTTTCTATTTGGTACCCAAGTATCCAAACAATAGTTCATTTTAATAAGTATGAGGTTCCAGGCTTGTTGTGAATCAAGACTACTCATATCTGAATTCCAAACCCAAGTACTAAGGTACTTCTTTATTTGAGAATAATTTGCTTTCGTGTAGTCCTTTATTACAGTATTCCCCTTAGTATCTATTGACCTAGACTGTATCTTGAAAGTAATCACGTTATGATCACTATTTCCTAATGGATCTAAAATTCTAGGTGCATACACAGATTGACCCATATTTGTCAATACAATATCAATTATATTATTATTTCTAGTACCTTCCTTAATTAATTGTCCTAGGTCATAATTTGTTACAATGTCAAGAAACTCCTTCTAGGCATTACCCTTCCAAGTATATTTTATCCAATCAATATTAGGAAAATTAAAATCCCCCATTAATATGTAGTTTTTTGTGGGTTCAAAGCTATTGATAGCATTAATAAAATGTGTAGTTTGTTCTTTATTTAAATTAGGGGGTCTATAAACCAAGCCTATACATACAGGTTACTCACCTGTAACAGGAGTTCTAGGAATGGTATATGTTGTTCATCCACACTCATTGGCAGGTATCCTTGCCGCTTTAAATCTTGCCGGAAGGTCTTCAAGCTTGCTCCTCCCACCCACCCGGGTGGTATAACTCTCGGCTCCGCCCCATGACGCCAGATCTGGCCCGCTGGAAGCTCAGGTTGTGCGTCGAAGCCGGGGAGGTCGGGTGGGTCGTGTGGATGAACAACATATACCATTCCTAGAACTCCTGTTACAGGTGAGTAACCTGTATTTCTAGGGACATGGATATGTTGTTCATCCACACTCATTGGCAGACTCCTAGCAGTTCTCCGGGAGGAGGGAGGCAAGACGCACACCACCAATACTTACTTGGAAAGAGAGACTGAGAACCGAGGCCCCAAAACCAGCATCCCGGCGTGACTCAAGGTCGATGTGGTAATGGGTAATGAAGGTGTTTGCTGACTTCCAGGTAGCAGCCCTGCAGATTTCCTGGATAGGGGCGTCCCTGGAAGCAGCCACCGTTGCAGCAGTATGGCGGGTAGAATGAGCTCTTATCCCTCTGGGAGCTCCATGCCCGCCAACTTATGAAGAGATCTATGCAGGAAGTGACCCACCTGCTTATCGTCTGCTGGCTGCAGGTCTGCCAGATGCGGCTTCAGCGTGGGTGACAAACAGCTGGCGAACCTCTCGAATTTCAGCTGCAGGCCTCATATTTGTAGCTCTTCT
Organism: Neoceratodus forsteri; assembly: GCA_016271365.2. Taxonomy (NCBI): domain Eukaryota; kingdom Metazoa; phylum Chordata; order Ceratodontiformes; family Ceratodontidae; genus Neoceratodus; species Neoceratodus forsteri. The sequence continues at coordinate 489,036,845 of CM057449.1, forward strand.
AGGTCCAGAGTATGGAGCTTATATTCGGCCTCCGAGGTGTGATTGGGGTAGAACACCGGCAGAGTCAACACCTGGTTAAGGTGAAACTCCGACACCACCTTCGGAAGGAATTTCGGGTGGGGGCGCAGGACAACCTTGTCCCTGTGGAAGACCAGGTAAGGAGACTCTATGGAAAGCGCCTGGAGCTCTCCCATCCTTCTGGCTGACGTGATAGCCACCAAGAAGGCGGTCTTCCACGACAGGTGAGAGAGCACACCTGTGCATCGGTTCGAATGGCTTGCCCATGAGCTTTGCCAGTACCAGCAGTAGATCCCACGGAGGTGGGGGTTCCCGACTGGAGGGAAATGTGATCAAGGCCTTTAAAAAGCGCCAGACCACCTTCTCCTGCACCACTGACTGCTTCCGCCCGCCCGTAAGCAGAGATGGCTGCCAGGTGCACCCTTAGGGTCGACGACCCAAGCCCTTGACTAGAAAGGGACCATAAATAGTCCAAGATGCTTGCCAAGGAACAGGAGGAAGGGTCCAAGCCCTTGTCCTGACACCAAATGGAAAACCTTTTTCCATTTGAAGGCATAACATTTTCTGGTCGACTCATACAGGGCGCCTCAACTACATTGAGGACCTCGTCGGAAAGACCCAAGGCCTGGAACTCTAGCCGCTCAGGAACCAGGGCCGTCAGGTGCAGGGATTGAAGGTCCAGATGGAACACCTTCCCCTGATTGACTGAGAGCAGGTCCGGGCGAGCTGGAAGCTGCGGAGTCCTGGAGCTGAGACTGAGGAGATCTGGGTACCAGAACTGGCGAGGCCAGTCTGGGGCTATCAGAATCACCTGCGCCTTGTCCCTCCTCGCCTTGAGAAGCACCTTGTGGATCAAGGGAAATGGGGGAAAGGCGTAAAAGAGGCCCGGGGTCCACTGCCTCGAGAAGGCATCCCCCTGCAGCGAGCCCTGCTGAGGGGGCCGGGCATGGAACAGACTCAGCTTCGCGTTCTCCCTGGAGGCAAACAGGTCCACCTGAGGTGTGCCCCAATGGGAGAACAGATGCTGTACTACCTCCGGCAGGAGAGACCACTCGTGGGATGCAGCCCCTATCCGGCTCAGGGCATCGGCCAGGGTGTTGGAGGCTCCTGCCACGTGAATGGCTAGGAGATCCGCCTCCAGGCTGCGCACGAGTGACCAAATGCGGAGAGCTTCCTTGCATAGAAGCATGGAGCGCGTCCCGCCCTGGCGGTTTAGATAGTACATGGTCGTGATATTGTCCGTCTGGACTCGGACCACTTGACCCCGGAGGAACGGAGCAAAGGCGGTGAGAGCTAGGCGGACCGCTCGGAGCTCCAGCAGGTTGATGTGGCATCAGGACTCCGGGACCAGAGGCCATGAGCCCGGTGTTCCCCAGATGGGCACCCCAACCCATCAGAGAGGCATCGGTCGATAGAGAGACCGCCGGCTCGGGCGGATCTTAACGGGATGCCCTCCTGCAATGATCTGGAACGGTCCACCACTGGAGAGCTGCCCACATCCCCTGTGTCACCGACACAAGCTGGTCCAAGGATCGCAGCGTTGTGACCACTGGCTGGCCAGTCCCCACTGAAGGGACGCATGTTCCAGCGGGCCCAGCGGACCACGCTGGTGCAGGCCGCCATGAGACCCAGGAGGCGCAGGAAGTCCCGGGCAGGCGCAGTGCCCAACCAGAAATGATCGGGCAAAGGAGGAAAGAACCTGGCCCTGTCCGCCGGGAGCCGCTCTGGCTGAAGAGAGTCGAGCTGCGCCCGATGAAAGAATCACCTGCTTGGCTCGAGTTCCGACTTGGCCTCGTTGATAAGGAGGCCCAGTTGAGAGCAGACCTGGAGGGCCAGATCTCTGGACCACTCCGCCTCCTTCCTGGAGGGAGCTGCTATCAGCCAGTCGTCCAGGTAAGGGTACACCCGAACCCCTCGGCGCCGCAGGAATGCTGTCACCACTGCCATGCATTTGGTGAAGACCCTGGGAGCTGGAGACAAGCCGAAGGGCATGGCTTGGAACTCGAAGAGGATCCTTCCGCTCGGAAGCGAAGGAATCTCTGGTGAGACGGACGGATAGGGACGTGAAAAAACGCGTCCTGCAAGTCCAGAGAGCAGAACCACACGCCGCGTTCCAAGGATGGTATTATCTGAGCCAGAGTGACCATCCTGAAGGTTCGAGACCTTAGGAACTTGTTTAGGTCGTGTAGGTCGAGAATGGGCGCCAGCCCCATCGTTCGAACCAGGAAGTACCTGGACACAAACCCTGGGTCTGAAGGAGGTCCACCACCTCTCTTATCACCTCCTTCTGAGGAGGAGGCGATGTCGGCTCGGCGAGCCGCCAGTGAGCTGGGGATCCCGAAGCCCCCAGAGGGGCGACGGCTCTGAAGGGTGGTGCCTGCTCGAATTCCAGAGGCAGGCCTCTTCCCACCACCTCCAAGACCCACCTGTCCATGGTAACAGCGGACCAGGCGGAACGGAAGTGCCGGAGCCGTCCCCCCACGGGGGGACCGAGGGGTAAGGTGATGGGAATGGGGGCGACACCCCTCAGCCCGTCACTGGGCAGGCTTGGAGGAGGGACCGGCCGAGGGACCTCCTGGGCCTTTTCCTCCCTGCCTCCTGTTAGAGGAAGCCGGCGGCTTGGGTTTGGGATGCCAAGGCCGAGCCTGCTGGCCCTGACGTTGCTGGGCCGGGCGCGCCGGGGGCACAGAAGGACGAAAGGGCTTAGGCTGTGGTTTGCGGCCTTTGTCCTTCTGAGCAGAAGAGACCGAGTCCAAGGTAGCATTGGACTTCTCGATCCTCTGCAGGTGACCTTCCACCCCAGGGCCGAAGAGGTCAGTCCCCAAAAAGGGAACATCCGCCAACTTGTGCTGGGTATCTGAAGTAAGGTGGATATCCTCAGCCAAGCCGCCGACGCATAGCCACTCGGCCGCCACCGATCTGGCACATGAGTCCCTATATCCAAAGCAGTCTGGAGCTGCTGTTTGGCCACTGCCCTGCCCTGGTCCCGCACCTGCTTAACCGTAGTCTGCAGATCGGGCGGGAAGATGAGGATGACCTCATCCAGGGAGCCCAACAGGGCATGAGAAAAATGTGCCATGAGGGCGGCCGAACTGGCCTGACGAAGGCCGAGAGAGGACGCAGCGTAGACTTTTCGCCCAACATAGTCCAATTTCTTGGACTCCTTGTCAGGAGGTTTGTCCACATCCCTGGCGTTGCCGGCGCGCCGGAAAACGCTGTCGGTAACCAACCCCTCAGCAGAGGGGTGTTCCGAAAAACCGGACAAGGAACCGGTAGGGACCGCATACTTCCTGGCCATCCTGGCCGAAGGCGCAGGGCAGGAAGCAGGGCGCTGCCAAAGCTCCAGTGCCGGACCCACTATGGCCTCGGCCACCGGAAAGGCCTCCGTCGGAGAATCCCCTCGGTCCAGAATCTCCGTGAGGGGATACCTGGCCCGTTTGGAAACGGGTTCGAGCTCCATCCCGGTGGACTCCGAGATGAGCCGAAGCAGTCCTAGGAAGGACGACGGGCTATCGTCCATTGACTGACCTCCTGAAGACTCCAAGTCCAGTCGCTTGGAGAAAAAGGAGGAATCATCTTCGGACTCGGAAGAGTCCTCGAAGAGCTGCCTCTGGCCTGAGCCAATCTTCACCTGCCGAGGTCGGTCGGGAGTGAGGGTAACTGACAGCCGATGGGGTAGACCCTTAGCCGACCGAGAATCCTTGGTCGGAGCCCCAGTTGGTGGCTGTGGAGGCGGAGGTTCCACCGGAATCGGTGGAGCAGCTGGTTTTGGCCGAACAACCGGCCTGGGTATAGGCTCCTCGGATAAGTCGAGGGGTTGTGTCGGCCGCTCCGGTGACAGCCACTTAATGGCCGGGGAAGGCGACGGGGTCGGCTTACTCCCGGCCAGGAGGAGCTGTTGCAACATAAGGTCCTCGTACCGTCGACGTAATTTCTGCGAAGCCTCCCTCGTCGAGGAGGAGGGAGCCGAGGATGAGCAGCCGACGCCCGCTTACCAGCGGTGCCGAGACCGCCTATGACGGTGGGATCGGCGGACCGCGAAGAGGTCCGAGACCGAGGTCCCGGAATTTCCGAGGTCGAAGCGGGAGGTGTCGGCGGAACCGGCACTCCTTCGCTCAGATGGTCCATCCGAGGGCTCCGGAACCGAGGCACAGGCGACCCACGGATCCTCAACTCCTCCGGGGAACCGGAGAGGGAATCTCGGCTGCTAAAGGCGACAGCCCGTCAGCAGGTCGAGAAAAATCTCGACTTCATCGGGTGGGAGTCTCGGTCAACTGACCTGGCGGGGACACCGTGAGGCCAGTGGCGAAGCTGACGGTCGACCAGCCGACGGTCGGCGACCCGAGAGAGGACCTTCCCACTCCCAAGAGCGTCGACAGAGGGACTTACCCTGTCCTCTTTTGGACCGAGAATAAGGTCCATGAGCGTAGGCCCTTCTCCTTTAGTGGAGAGGGACAGACAAAGCTCCTAAAGAAGCCGTGTAGGAAGAGCCCAGAAGGCGGGATAAATGCCGCGGCCGAGGAAGATCTGACCGCGCGCCTCCTCTTGAGGCGACCATCCGCCGAGCTGATCCGCCGAGCCTGCCGGGCCATGACACCGCCAACCGGCCTCCTGGACTTCACACCGGAGGGAACGCCGGACGCCCAGCTGCAATCGGGCAGCACGGTCTTCGAGGACGAGGCCGAGAAAGATGAGCACAGGTCGCAAGCCTGCGGGTCGTGCTCAAGGCCTAAGCAGTAGACACACGTGGAGTGTGGATCCGTCCGAGACATCTTCTGCCCGCATGGGCATCTCCGAAATCCGGGAGTCGATTTGTCCATCGCAGCCGCGAGGGATAGAAGACTGAAGTCTTTTTGCAAAATTTATTTTTAAATCCGCAAACGGAGAAATAGGAACCAGTCTCAAACGCAGAGCGTTAAGGAGGGAACCTGAGCTTCCAAGCGGTAAGGAAGATCTGGCGTCATGGGGCGGAGCCGAGAGTTATACCACCCGGGTGGGTGGGAGGAGCAAGCTTGAAGACCTTCCGGCAAGATTTAAAGCGGCAAGGATACCTGCCAATGAGTGTGGATGAACAACATATCCATGTCCCTAGAAAAACTGTTAATGATGGTAGCTTAATCTCTTCCCATATGATATGATATATTCATTATTAATTTGTACATCTGTGAATTTAGAATGGAATGAATAAATATCCAAAATGTACAGTGCAATTCCTCCGCCTTGTTTATCTTTTCTATTTTTACTTATTTTATTAAATCCTGGAATATCTGAATTCCAGCTATCATCTTGAAACCATGTCTCTGTAACCCCACAGATAGAAATATTCTCCTTATGCATCAAGTATATTAGTTCATCCATTTTGTTACTGAGACTTCTAGCATTTAATAACATAACATTTATATCGCCCTTAATGTTATCAAGATGTCCACTATCCTTAGAAGTAACTATGTTGTTAAAAGGAGACAGTACAGGGGTATGATCCTGTATATGTTATTGATACTTCTTACATGTGGTAGTTCAACCCCAGTATTAGTTTAAATGTTTTCCAAGAGTGGTCGTGAAATGTTGTCCTGAAGTGTCATTCCCTTTCTTACTTAAATGCAGACCATCGTAACAAAAAAGATCATCTTGGTGATAAAACTCTTCCAAATGTGTCAAACATTTACTATCTTGTCTAAGGGACCATGTCCGTAACCAATTATTAAACTTATGGACTTTCAGATTGATTCTTGGTGTTGCTTTAGGTATTGGAAGTATCTCAGAAATCATAAATTCACATCTCAGGGAGATCAGTCTGTTAGATAACGCAACCATATCCTGTTTTATATCCTCTAAAGTGTCACTAAACATATTGTTTGTTCCTACATGTGTAAGGACAAGAGGGTTCTGTCCAAGGCCTTTAACCACTGTTTTATACATTTGTGTTAAATCTGCTATTTTGGCCCCTCTGAATGATGAAAGTGTACGACATGATTTGTTAGGATTGCATATAATATAATAAATTCCTATGGTCACTCTGTGTGTTATCATCCATTTCTATATTAACAAGATTATCATTGCTTAATTGACTAACATCATTTGATGAAGTCATTTGACATATCTCAGAATTATCATTTGACATATCTCAGAATTATTATCTTTTCCATTATTAATTACAGGCAAAGCTTCTAATACAAATTCAGATACAGAACTATTACCAACATCACCTTCTAATGCAGCAAGGGAAGCAAATCTATTTTGTACTGGAACATTAAACACTGTTGCCCTCCTTCCTTTTTTTGCAGGTTTTGCATATTGAATATTATACCATTGTTCATCACATTCTGCTGACACCACTTCTTCTCTTGATCTTTTATTCGATTTCTTTTTAGTGGGATCTATATCAAACTGTGGGAGAATACCAAGAGGATTATTGCTAACCCTTGATTGTGTTTTGCCCAAATTTTGAGATAATAAGGTAGAACTTAATGATAATTGAGTCACGTTATTCCCTATGGTTAATTTTGTACCAAGTCTTTCTGCCATATCCTTTTGACTTGTTTCCAACATAATTAACATATCAGTGAATGAGTTTAGTTCCTTGATTAAATCATCATTATGGACACATTTATTGCATTTAAAAGGCTCTACCATAACTTGATCAGTTATTAAGTACATATAACAATGTGTACATTTAATACAGCTTTCACTCTCCTGCAGTTGTATTGTGTTAATCATTTTGCAAGGAAGATTGTGAGACTTATACCGATCCCAATAATATTTTTAGTTGCTGGCAATTACCTGTACCTAGTCTGTGTTTTCTATAAATTATTTAAAAGATCTGCCTCTACAAATTATATCCGGGCTCCAAGTTCGGTGATTTAAATAGATATCCCTCGAGTGCTCTTAACAGCCACTGTTCACCACTTAATGATTAGCAGGCTACGTCTGGATATATTTACAAATTTATCTACCTCATATATTGAGGTGACCCTCCAAACCCTCCTAACATGCGCAGATGCGCGCGTCAAAGCACGCTCACCCTGCTCACCACAGGGCAATGCTTTTATGCGGTAATTACCCCGGAAGTATTCCTATGGGTCAAGAAATGTCTCGGTGCACTGAGTGATTAAAATCACTGTTTAGTTTTAAAATAAAACGCAAGCCAAAGGCTTATGTAGTGCAAATAGTCCCCCCTAATAACAGGATCCAAAATATGTGTCTATTATAATCAGTTGTAGTTCGTTCTGAACTACAGCTCCTCTTCCTGTTTGTAGTCCAAACAGGGCTCCTGTAACTCGCGCTAGCGAGCGATTTTAAAAAGCAATCACAAAAAGTATATCACACACACAGGCAGTATTTCACATAACAAAAACATTTTTTAAAAGTTTTTGGACAGAGTTTCATTCAGCAAAGCGTGTACACTCCTCACAGCCTTGCTTTTATATGGTAAATTACCCCGGAAGTATTCCTAGGGATCAAGAAATGTCTCGGTGCACTGAGTGATTAAAATCACTGTTTAGTTTTAAAATAAAACGCAAGCCAAAGGCTTATGTAGTGCAAATAGTCCCCCCTAATAACAGGATCCAAAATATGTGTATATTATAATCAGTTGTAGTTCGTTCTTAACTACAGCTCCTCTTCCTGTTTGTAGTCGAACAGGGCTCCTGTAACTCACACTAGCGAGCGACTTTAAAAAGCAATCACAAAAAGTATATCACACACACAGGCAGTATTTCACATAACAAAAACACTTTTTAAAAGTTTTTGGACAGAGTTTTATTCAGCAAAGCGTGTGCACTCCTCACAGCCTTGCTTTTATATGGTAAATTACCCCGGAAAGTATTCCTAGGGGTCAAGAAATGTCTTGGTGCACTGAGTGATTAAAATCACTGTTTAGTTTTAAAATAAAACGCAAGCCAAAGGCTTATGTAGTGCAAATAGTCCCCCCAATAACAGGATCCAAAATATGTGTCTATTATAATGAGTTGTAGTTCATTCTGAACTACAGCTCCTCTTCCTGTTTGTAGTCTGAACAGGGCTCCTGTAACTCACGCTAGCGAGCGATTTTAAAAAGCAATCACAAAAAGTATATCACACACACAGGCAGTATTTCACATAATAAAAACACTTTTTAAAAGTTTTTGGACAGAGTTTCATTCAGCAAAAGCCTCTACTCTAGTTACTTCCCCCCTCTTTAGAGGAACTAGACAGGGCTGCCCCATCTCCCCTGGACTCTTTGCCATCTTTATTAAACCTTTGGCCCAGGCAATAAGACTCTCTCCCCACATTCCTGGTATTCAGCTGGGGGGATGGAACATTGTATTGCACTGTACGCGGATGATGTCCTGCTCTTCCTCTCAGACCCATCCCAGTTTATCCCCGCAGTGTTTCACATCCTCGAAGCCTTTGGCACATGTTCAGGATACAAACTCAACACCTCCAAAACTGAAGCCCTAGTGTTTCACTATGCCCCCCCCAACCCTCCGGCAGGATTACCCATTTTAGTGGGACCTTGCTAGATTGAAGTACCTGGGCATCTATCTATACCACAACGCACAGAAAGCAATGCGAAACAATTAAGACCCCTTTTACATCCAGCTACAGCAGGACCAGGCCAGGTGAAGTGTCCTTCCCCTGAATTTATATCAGAGAATAGAGGCCGTCCGGATGGTGGTATTGCCTAGGGCCCTCTACCTCTTTCAAAATGTCCCACTGCACTTACCTACCAAATTATTCCGCGCTTGGAACAAGACTCTGCTTGAATTCATCTGGTCCAGTAGGTGCTCAATAGTGAGGTTCACCACTCTCTGTCTCCCTAAAAAAACAGGACGGCCTTGCCCTCCCCAACCTGCAACTTTATAATTGGGCCTCCCATCTTTCTTTCATTGCCGCTAGCTAGATATATGAGGGCCTCCCCCACAATCTGTAGGGAGATAGAAGAGGAGCTATTCACCTATGACGAGCTGATTAAAACCACCCTACACCAGACTACTTCCCATAAGAGCCAAGCCCCCCTCAGACCCTGGATTCAGCACCAGGTCAACACCTGGTATGTGATCCGCAGGCGTCTCTCTCTTTCCCCATTCCTGATGTTACTCTGCCCGATTTCTCTGCTGAAGAACTTCCTCCCAGCCCGGTTGGACCATACCTATCATAGCTGGAGCTGCTTGGGTCTCTCCTTTCTCTTCCAATTCCTGAATGGTCCCATCTTTAAAACATTTCAGGAGATGCTCCACTCCCATGACCTCCGCCAAGTAGATTTCTTTAGATATCTCCAACTGAGGCACTATTTTCATTCCCTTCCCACTCAGGCTCAGCATCCTGATGGATAACCCCCCTCTGATTACACTCCTCCAGGGTTTCCTATTCTCTTCTGGGCTGCCACATGCAATTTCTGTGATACACAAGGCCCTATCAAGTTCAGAAAGGAACTCCATGGGGAGGATCCTTGACATATGAAATGAGGAGCTAGGAGCGGACATCACACCCAAACAATGGGAAATCAGTTGTCTCGCCATGTCTAAGCTCACATTTTCCTATACCTGGCATCTCTTCTCCTGGCAACTCCTAATTAGGTATTTCCGCACACCGAACATTATTTCTCACTACCTCACCACTGGCTCCACACACTGCTGGTGCCAGTGTGGTGACTCTGCAGCACATCGCTCACATGTATTTTGGCTGTGCCCCAGGTTAAAACCTTTTTTGACTTCCCTGGAGCTTGAGTCGGGGACCCTGCTTGGCCAACCTGTCTCTCTCTCTGGGGAATTTTTCATTTTGCATATATTTACCCCAGAGTTCAAAAACCCCCACACCCATTCCCTTCTGGGAGTAGTCCTTCTGGCGGCCAAGAAGACCATAACACAACGCTGGCTCATGGCTCTAACTCCTACAGTCCCAGTCTGGAGGGACATGATGAACTGCATATACATAACTGCATATAAAAAGGAGCAGGACAGGGAACTGTATCAGTTAAAGCAAAAGGAAGCTGGGAAGGCAGTCAGAACAGCAAAGGCCCAAACCGAGGAAAAGATAGCCAACTCAGTTAAGAAGGGGGATAAAACCTTTTATACGTACATCAGGGAGCGAAGGAAGACCAAGGGAGGGCTAGTGAGGCTTAATAAAGAGGAGGGAGGGTGGGCAGAGGGTGACTGTGAAAAGGCAGAGATACTAAACAAATATTTTTGCTCAGTATTTACAAAGAAAATGGGGGAGGTACCTAAAACAAACAGTAGAAACACTCTGGATACAGAAGTTGATACCAGCCCATTTACAGAAGAAAGGGTTGTGAAATAACTCTTAAAACTGAAGGTGGACAAAGCAATGGGGCCTGATGGGATTCATCCCAGAATTCTAAAAAGAACTAAGGGTAGAACTAGTGACACCACTGACTACCCTCTTTAACAAATCATGGGAGGATGGGGTGGTACCTGAGGACTGGAGAAGGGCAGATGTGATTCCCCTTCACAAAAGTGGGAGCAAGGCAGAAGCAGAAAACTACAGACCTGTTAGTTTAACCTCAGTGGTAGGGAAAATGATGGAATCACTTCTGAAGGAAAGAATTGTTGAGTATCTAGAGGCCAGAGGGGCTCAGGACTCAAGGCAGCATGGATTCACAGCAGGAAGGTCATGCCAGACAAATCTGATAGATTTCTTTGACTGGGTGACCAAAGTAGTAGATCAGGGAGGGGCTGTGGACATGGCCTACCTAGACTTTAGCAAGGCATTTGACACAGTCCCACACAAAAGATTAATATACAAGTTAGCCAGCCTGGGAGTGGGTAACAAGATGACAGCCTGGGTAAAGAATTGGCTGGAGAATAGGACACAGAGAGTAATAGTAAATGGAGTCCACTCTGAAGAAAGGGGGGTTACTAGTGGGGTACCGCAGGGTTCAGTATTAGGACCGGTCCTCTTCAATGTCTTTATAAGCGACATTGCAGAGGGACTGGAAGGAAAAGTATGTCTCTTTGCAGATGACACAAAGATCTGCAACAGAGTTGATGCACAAGGTGGGATGGAAAGGATGAGAAGGGACTTGGCAAGGTTAGAGGAATGGTCAAATGTATGGCAGCTTAGATTCAGTGCTAAGAAGTGCAAGGTAATGCACCTGGGAAACAAAAACCCAGGGGAAGAGTACACAATGGGGGTGAGATACTAACAACAACAAAAATGGAAAGGGACCTGGGTGAAGTCATATCAGATGACCTAAAGGTGGGCAAGCAATGTGAGAGGGCAGTAAGGAGGGCTGGGGGGATACTGGGATGCATAGGGAGAGGCATCACCAGTAGAAAACAGGAAGTTGGTGAGACCCCATCTGGAGTACTGCGTGCAGTTCTGGAGACCCAATCTCCGCAAGGACATAGACAGGATGGAGGCTGTCCAGAGGAGGGCAACTAAAATGGTGCAGGGTCTGCACCAGAAGACATATGAAGAGACTTAAGGAGCTGAATATGTATAGCCTCGAGGAAAGGAGAGAGAGGGGGACATGATAAAACTTTCAAAATCTCAAGGGAATCAACAAAGTCCAAGAGGGTAGCATCTTTCAAAAAAAGAGGTGTGCAAGAACAAGGGGGCACAATTTGAAGATAGAAGGGGGGCAGCTCAGAGGTAATTTAAGGAAGTATTTTTTCACAGAGAGGGTTGTGGATGCATGGAACGGCCTTCCAGAGGAGGTTGTGGAGTCAAAAACAGTGGTGGAATTCAAGCATGCATGGGACAGTCATAAGGCAATTCTAGGGGGTGGGGGTAGGAAGAAGCTGGTTAACTAGGGTCTGCAGCTTATCCATTAGGTAGGGAAATGGGCAGACTGGGTGGGCCAAGCGGTCCTTATCTGCCATCAAAATCTATGTTTCTATGTACCTGGTGATCTTTCTCGCTGGCACTGTACTATCGCCGAATAATTTGCTCAGTTATTCTCTGCTTTTGTTTACATTTCTGCCACTAAGCATGTTGCACTGGAACCCCCTCTGCTGCCAACTGCACATGTGAATGACTTGCAGGGACATCGGGAATGGTCAGCAGAGGGTCCCTCTGCTGTTGTCAAAAGACGTGATGTGACCTGTAGAAAAAGTGCAGCTGAAAATTAGTCAGATGCCATATTTGTTGTAGCGCTACAACACTTCAAATAAATTGCAAATATCTAAAAAACTAAAGATGACTGGAAAAAAACATTTACAGGTATGGAAACTGGAACTTTGGCCACATGTTTACAGACGAAAAGAAAAAATTACTCACCTTAGTAATTATGTTACTTCTAATGGAGTCTTGCTGTATTCTGACAATTGCAGTGATTCCCAACTTTTGAACTGCCCCCGGAGAACAAAGAGTTAACTTTCTATGCAGGACATAGAATGCTGAGCTTGAGCTCGGTTGAAGTCACTGTCTGAAGTGATTCAAACCTAAACCGTCAGAATTTTTAGTTTAGTTGGGCTCGTAAGAATCTATGTGGAAATTGTAAAAATTCTTACTAGTCAACTGGCTGAAAAAAGTTTTGGATTTCCAAGAAAGGCTCAAGTCAGGAAACCCAAAAACAAAACCCAATGTACTATAAATAACAATAATAAATCAGCACCCAAACAAAAAGGAGGCGGGTGCAAGCAAAAAACACCCCTGGGGTGCAACACTGCACCTGCCCACCCACTTCCCAAAAACAGGTTCTGAGAGGGGAGGCAGGGAGGGAGGTCAGAATACAGCAAGACTCCATTAGAAGAAACATAATTACTAAGGTTAGTATTTTTTTCTTCAAACAACATGAAGTCTTGCTGTATTCTGACAACTGCAGACTACCAAGCAGTACCTCCAAGAAGGAGGGACAGAACCTACTTTGGGAATAGGCTCTGAAGTACTGCTGTGTCACAACGAGCATCACTCCTAGCCTGGATATCCAGAGAGTGATGCTTGGTAAGGGTATGGACTGTTTTCCAGGTGGCTGCTTGACAAATTTCTAAGAGAGGGATATCCCTGGCAGCAGCCAGGGAAGCAGCTGTACCTCTTGTGGAATGAGCCCTCAGGCATGAGGGTGGAGTTTTTCCCAGCTTTTCATAGCAGAACTGTATACAAGACACAATCCACCTGGCAACAGATCTTCTGGTGGCAGGTTTGCCCTTTCCTACTTCTCCATAAGTGAGGAACAACTGGAGGGATTCAAACCTGTGACCCTCGGTACGCTGTATGTAATAACTAAGGGCTCTTTCGACATCTAAACTGTGTAGCCTCCTCTCTCCTGAGGAAGAATGATCAGTGAAGAAAACAGGGAGACATAGACTAGTTTAAATGGAAGTCTGAAACCACTTTGGGCAAGAACCTTCTATTGGTTCTAAGGACCACTTTATCCCTGTGAAATGAGATAAAATCAGGTTCCACTGACAGGGCTTGCAATTCACTGATACGCCTGGCAGAGGTAATGGCTACCAAGAACACAGTTTTGCAAGTCAAGTACTTAAGCTCTGCTGAAGACATAGGCTCAAGGGGGGTTGCATAAGTTGAGCAATGCAAACATTCAAATCCCGGGCAGGGGAAGGGTCTCTAAAAGGATGATTGGTGTGAAGCAATCCTTTAAAAAATTTACAGAACACAGGATGGGAAGATAGTGAGGAAGACTTCCCCACAGACAAAAACGCAGAAACAGCTGACAAGTGTACCTTGAGAGTAGCTGGTCTGAGGCATAGGCCATTAAGATGGACCATATAATCCAGAACCGTAGGCCATTCAGCAGTGTCTGGAGAAACATGCTTCTTAGAACACCAAATGCTGAATCTTTTCCATTTGGAGTTGTAAGTCTTTCTCGTGGAGGGCTTTCAAGAAGCCTTGAGGATATCCAGAACCCCTTGGGAAAGATGCAGATCTGCAAACTCTAACTCTTCAAGAGCCATGCTTTGAGATTGAGAGACTGAAGATTGGGGTACCAAATCCTTCCTTGAGAGGATGTTAACAGGTTGTAATTCCTGGGAAGAGACAGTGGAAGATGGACTGCTAGGGACAGCAACAGGGGGTACCAGGGCTGTCTGGCCCAATCTGGAGCAATCAGAATCACCTTGCAAGGTTGAGACCTTATCTTTACCAAAACTTTGAACAGAAGTGGGAAGGGGGGAAAGACATACAGAAACTTCCCTTCCCAATTCAGGATCAGGGTGTCCAGAGGGACTGAGCCCAGGACTGGAGGTCTACAACAAAAGAGAGGGAGTTGGTGATTGTCTGGGGCTGCAAAGAGATCTATCTCTGGAGTGCCCCACCTTGGAAAAATCACTTTCAACACCTGAGGGTCCAGGGACCATTCGTGATGACCCTGAGAAATCCTGCTCAGTGCATCTGCTAGCACATTGTCCTTGCCTGGAAGGTGAACTGCTACAAGAGAGGTTTGCAGGGAATAAGCCAGGGACCACAACTTCATGGCTTCTGTGCACAAGGCCGTGGACCGAGTGCCTCCCTGCTTGCTGATGTACCACATGGTGGTGGTGTTGTCTGTTCTGACTTGAACCACCTTGTTCTGTACTGACTGTGAGAATGCTTTTAGAGTCAGAAAAACTGCCCTGAGCTCTAGAAGATTGATGTGGAGAAGGGATTCTTGGGGGAACCACAGCCCCCGGGCACTAAGGGATCCCAGGTGGGCTCCCCAGCCCAGGAGAAGCATCCGGGGTATGGACCACTGAACAAGGCTGAGCAACAAAAGGAACACCTTGTCTTAATTTGTCCTGATCCTGCCACCACTGGAGGGCTTGGATCAAGATCAGATTCACTGGGATCAGTTTGGTAAGGGAATCCTTTCTCTGAGACCAGAAAGCTCTCAGGTGGAACTGAATATCCCTCATCTGGAATCTTGCCCCTTGGACCACTGCTGTTGAAGCTGCCATGTGGCCCAAGAGCTGGAGGAAATGCCTTGCTGGTCGAGATACCCGAAGGCTGAAGGAAGAAGCTAGTTCCATAAGAACCCTTGCCCTTTCTAGAGGAAGAAAGGCTCTTGCTCTGAGTGTGTCCAGTTCTACCTCCATAAAGGTAAGAAGCTGGACTGGTTCGACAACTGACTTGGGAAGGTTGAGAAGAAATCCTAAAGAAGTGAGCACTTGCTGGGTCACTTGCAGGTGAGACTTGACTTGGTCTGGAGACTGACCCACTATTTGCCAATCATCCAGATATGGAAAAATGGAAATCTTTTGCCTTCTTAGAAAGGCAACTACTACTGCCAGGCACTTTGTGAAAACCCTTGGGGCTGAGGTTAGGCCAAAGGGCATTGCTCTGACTGATAGTGGCCTGAGGGCAACTCGAACCTGAGGTACGTTCTGTGGGAGCACCTGATGGGAATGTAAAAGTAGGCATCTTTGAGGTCCAGGGAGGCTAGCCAGTCCCCTGGCCTTAGAGAGGGAAGGATTATTCCCAGAGTTATCATCTTGAACTTTGGTTTTAAAAGATGTTTTTTTAGATATCTTAGGTCTAGGATGGGTCGCCACTCCCCTATCTTTTTGGGGGTCAGGAAGTACCTGGAGTACAGTCCTTTGCCCCAGTGTAGGGTAGGTACTCTACTCTATAGCTTTTAAAGCTAGGAGAGAAGAAACCTCTGCCTCTAGGGCAAGGGTTTCCGACAGATTTGCAGGTGGAAAAGATCTGGCTCTCATCTTTGGAAATTTTTTGAAGCTGAGAACCAGTCCCTGGCTTACTACTTCCAGGACCCACTTGTCTGATGTAATAGACATCCAGTCCTGGACAAAGTAAGCCAGCCTGCCCCCTACTGGAATAAGAGAGTCGACCCGGGCAGGCCCATCAGGGTGTCTGCTTGGCAGGGGCTTTAGGCTGAGGAGTGGATGCAGGCCTGCTCATCCCCTTCTGCCTTTCCTTTGAAGAACCCCTCTGAGAAAAGGAAGAAGAGGCCTGTGCTTGGTAAAAGGCCTTTGAAAAGGCCTGCCCCTGCCCCTAGACTGCTGCCTTTGAGGAGTTGCCTGCCTTTCCTTGGCCTGAGCACTCCTGTAAGTGGTCCTGTACTCATCCATTTTCTTCATGTAATTCTCTGTCTGCTCCCCAAACAGAAATTACCCACTACAGGAAAATCCATGGCCTTAGCCTGGGTGTCCTGCGAGAGGCTAGTACATCTGAGCCAAGCCATCCTCCGAAGAGCCACAGATGTAGCCATGACTCTTGCTGAGACATCATTAGAGTCCACAGCAGCATGAAACTGAACCTTAGATGCCTCAATCCCATCTGCAGCCACCGTCTCCAGCTCCTTAGCTAGCTGGGGGGAGGCCTGTTTAGCCAGTGCCAGTACAGTGTCCCACCTTCTGGTACCTGGCTGTATAGGCCATGTAATTCGCCTGCCTGAGTCCCAAAGAAGATGCCATGTACTGCTTCTTTGCCATGGAATCAATCTTCCTGGAGTCCTTGTCAGGGGGGTGTGAAGCCAAGGGAATATTTGCCTTGTCACAGGCAGCAGCCTGCACTACCCCAACATGGCTGCATTGTTGATATAAGAACTCCATGTCTGAGCCTGAAAGTGTATACCTCTTGTCCATTCTTCTATCCACAGGAGTAGTAGTGTTAGGAGACTTTAAGATTTTTTGTGTCTGTTTCCCAAAAGATTTATGGAGGGGAATAGACAGTCTCCTGGACTCTGGGATGTCCACCATCTCTACATAATCAAGCTTAATCAGGCTCCTCTTGATCTTCCACAGCCTCCTCTATAGGAAGTTGGAGGGTTTCAGCCACCTTTCTGTAAAACATAAAGTGAGAAGAGGACTCAGAAAGCCTAGGAGGGGAAACACCTGAAGGTCTGTCTGGGGAGATGTCTGGTTCCACGGGCAAATCCAGACCTTCACTTACATCATCATCCTCAAATTTCCCTTCCTCTTCAAATTCTGGTTCATAAAAATCTTCAAGGGTATGCTCTTGAACCGAGGGAGCCAACTGAACTGAACCCCTGCCAGAAGGAGCCAGATAGGTCGGAACCGGACGGAGCGATTCCACAATCTGAATCACCCTGGCTATCTCTTCGGCGGTCGGAACATGAACCTCTGGATCCAAACCGGTCAATTTATCTTTGTGTTTTCTTTTCGTTGGAACCGATCCCTCGGAATCGGCTCTCCTTTTGCCCGAAGAAGTATCACCCTGGTCAGAGGGTACTCCTCCTGGTTTGGTCGAAACCGAACCGGGCTGGCCATCCAGGTCAGAGGACTTCTCGGCCTCCTTTTCCCTCGGTCTACCTAATCTCTTCTCAAGGGTAGGTTTGGGAAAGTTTTTACATATTTGGCAGTCTGAATCGAGGTGGTCAAACCCCAGACAATAAACACAGGTGGTGTGGGGATTGGCCTTAGCAAAGACCTCCCCACACTCACTGCAGTGTTGAAACCCAGTGGGCCTAGCTTTTTTCTTGGGTTTCTCAGACATGGCCAACCTAACCAAACTTACCCTTTTTTCGGCAACCGCCAGGCAAGACTCCCTTTTTTCTAACCATGTCACGGGTATTGGAAAAAAACGGTTCAAAACACGTTTTTTTTAGAACCGATAAGAACCGGTAACCACACACTAAGTAAACAAACAAATTTCACTATGAAATGGCCAGTTCAGCCGAACCGAGCTGCACTTTTACAAGTTCCACACAGAAAAACAGAACAATTCCTATCTAGTAGTCACAGCACCACAGACAGAGACTGAACTGACTATGTGGATACTTTTTTCGGTTTAAAAAACAACGAAAGCTGAAAACTTTAACCGACTTTCGAACCAAGCTGAAGGAGAAATCTCCGAAGCGACCGTTCAGTGAGGCGGAGTAAAGAATCTGACGGTTTAAGTTTGAAGCACTCCAGACCGAGACTTCAACAGAGCTTGAGCTCAGCATTCTATGCTCTGCATAGAAAGTTAACTCTTTGTTCTCCAGGGCAGTTCAAAGGTTGGGAATCACTGCAATTGTCAAAATACAGCAAGACTTCGTGTTGTTTGAAACAGAATTTTGATAGGTCACTTCTTGATTTCGTAGTACTGCTGCTTTAAAAGATAAGGCATGCCAAGTACACCTCTGGGGTGCAGCACTGTGCCTGCCACGCCACATCCCAAAACACTAGGTTCCAGGAGGGGAGGCAGGGAGGGAGGTCAGAATACAGCAAGACTCCATTAGAAGAAACATTACTAAGGTGAGTAATTTTTTCTTCAAACAATATGAAGTCTTGCTGTATTTTGACTATATGCAGACTACCAAGTAGCACCCCATTGGAGGAAGGGGTCACAGAACCTACATCGGGAACAAGCTCTGTAGCACAGCTGTGCCAAGTCTAGCATCGCTTCTTGACTGAATGTCGAGAGAGTAATTCTTGGTAAACATGTGAACAGTTTTCCAGGTGGCTGCCTTACAGATTTCCACTAATGGTACGTCTCTAGCTGCTGCAACCGAAGCAGCTGTACCTCTGGCGGAGTGAGCTCTCAGGCCTGAGGGAGGCACTTTCTCCAACTCTGAATAGCAGAACTGGATACATGAAACAATCCACCTGGCAATAGTTCTCTTGGTGGTAGGTTTGCCCTTACCCACTTCTCCAACTGAGAACAGCCACTCCTATGGGCCTTAGTATGTTCTACATAGTACCTAAGAGCCCTTTTTACATCAAGACTGTGTAATCTTCTTTCCCCAGAGGAAGAGAGGTCAGTGAAAAATACAGGCAATAACATACACTGATTCAAATGAAGGTCTGCTACCACCTTGGGAAGAAACTTTCTGTTGGTTCGAAGGACCACCTAATCCCTGTGAAATGAAATAAAGTCAGGTTCCACTGATAAGGCCTGTAATTCACTGATTCTCCTGGCCAAGGTAATTGCTACCAGGAATACAGCTGTCCAAGTCAAGTACTTAAATTCAGCTGAAAATAGGGGTTCAAAAGGGGGCCGCATAAGCTGTGCAATACAGATATTCAGGTCCCAAGAAGGGGTAGGTGCGACATGGACAGCCAGTTCTGAATGCTGTACCATTTTTTTTTTTTAATAAAAAATGTATTACTGACTGTCTCTGCTGAAAAATCTGGTGCTCTCAGAATGACCTCACTCACCCCCCCCCAAAGATTTCAGCTGAAAGATGCAAGCCATGAGAAAATGCTGAAAACAGCATGTGAGATCACACACACAGTTTTAGATACTAGGTGTTACATGGAAGGCCTTAATCAAGGAAACTGTTTGTCTGACTTAATTACAGCTGTAATTCCTATATCATCTCCATTTTATGACATTGAAGGGAAAACCCAGGTTATTACACAGAAGTGCGAAATCATAAAGATGCTTTCATGTCCTGGAAGGGGAAAGCTTGTTATGAGATCAAAGTAGTGTCATTTGAAGGACATGAATTATGCTGAAGTTGCAGAATGTAATACTTTGAAACAACGTCCTGTTTTTGTATAAAATATATATATTTTTACATATAATCTGACAGAGGAGGAGCTAGATGACCTCACACAAAAGAGGTTGGCAAATACAGTTTGCGTAAGGAATATTCTGTTTTACTTCAGAGACATTTTTTATCTAGACTCTGACCAAGAAACATCGGTGAGCACTGTAAACAAGTATTTAGAAAGAGAGTCAAATCTAAGTACTGTAAGTAGGAATTTGCAAGTTTAAACCTTGTTCTTTTAAAAGATTTGTATGTCTTGTGATATGAGTTCTGTATTTTGTGTTTTACATGTTTTTATCTAATTTTAGTAAAACTCTTTTTAGAGCTCACTTGGACTGTCTTTGATTTCTTTTTATTTGTATGAAAAGTATATATGGTTATAGCAGACACTAAGTATAAGCTTGAATGGTGGTACCAAACTGGAAAGAGAAGCGTTTTAAATCTGAGGTCTTTATTAAAGTTTTAAGGGTTCATCTCTGTATATCTGGTTAGGTGCCCGTAGGCAAAGATATTTGGACCCTAAAGACAGAAATATCTCAGCCTGTGCATTGGGTACACTAGCAAGAGGTTCACAGTTTGAATCGCTCTAAGACTTGAGACCAAAGGTTGATCCAAACTCACAAAACAGACAAGAGGGTTACCTTGTTCTGTTAAACTGTTCTCAAGACTGCGCTCGGAGGTTGGCACTTTGGGATTAGTGGGCCTGACCTGCTGAGTGGCTTTGTGACAGACTGGTTGGCAGCGGTGACATAATTTTGGTATCACAAGCTTGTATTGTTCTGTGTCAGCTAAGACCGTAAGCTCTCTTGCAAAGAAAGAAAAAAGGCAGAGTTTTATTTTAAAAGGAAACAGAACTATATATCACTTGGCATACAGTCAAGTTCCTACCCGTTTTATTTTTTTTTCCCCCTAAAGTGCAAGTAAGAGTAGCAATAGTCAGGGAAGAAGAAGATGGCTTCTGACTACAGCAGGCACGCTGTAGATTACTTGAAGCAGTTGTGCGGGGACAGAGGAGTCCCGTTCGAGGTGACAGCCAAAAAGCCGAACTTCATAGATGCCCTGATGGTAGCAGATACCCAGAACAACGAGCCACAGACCGTGACTGGAAAGGACCAAACCTTGAGTGTGGCAGGGTTAGCGGCCAGTGCAGTACCCGGATCCGATGAGGAGGGCAACAGGGCCACTGTCAGTGAACGGCCACAGCAGTAGGGGAAGGTCACCAGTATCCTGAATCCAGAGGTACTCAGGCTGCAAACTGAGTTGCGCAGGATGGAGCTGGAGGCAGAGCGAGAATAGAGGGAGGCAGACCGGAGGAGCGTGAGCGCCAGCGAGCTGCAGAGGAGAAGAGAGAGGAGTGCCAGAGGCAACACGAACTGGAGACGCTACGACTCCGACCAGCGGCACCAGAGCAGGTAAGTGGCTTGGGTTTAACTGGGACTGCAGGACTGGGTTACAAATTGAATTCCAAATTAATAGCCAAGTTTAAAGAGGGAAGGACATGGATGCCTTTTTAAATTCTTTTGAAAAAGTTTGTATTCAGGCTAAAAATTCCTAGAGAGTCCTGGAGCTTCCAGCTATCCCCACTACTTACCGGGAAAGCTTGGGATGCAGTGGGTCTAATGGGCAATGAGGATAGCAATGATTACAGCAAGCTAAAAGCTGCACTGTTAAAAAAGTTTGAATTAACTGCTGAATCATACAGAGCTACATTCCGTAAGCTCAGGAGAAGCCCTGATATAAGCTAGGAGGAGCTAGCCATGAAACGACGTCAGTTTTTAAAGCATTGGTGGGAAGGAACTGAGGCAAACTCTGGTCATAAAACTGAAAATGTGATTTTATTAGAACAGTTTTATTGGACTTGCCCAGCAGAGCTAAAAACCTGCCTAGAGGACCGAGATCCCAAAACAGTGCAAGAGGCTGCTGAACTCTTGGACCGCTATGCCAAGAGCAGACCTGCTCTGAGAGCAAATGGGGCAGGCATGGCAGCACAGAAAGGGAAAAGCGCACCTTCAGGGCAGCTAAAACCCTCATTGTCTCCACCGAAACCAGTTAGCCCCAGGTTTCAGAGAAAAGATTTATCTGAGAGAAGAACTAAATGTTGGTTGTGTAAGGAAACTGAGCATATTGCCAGACAGTGTCCCAAAAAGGCGAGCCATACTACACAACTGGGTGCTAGAAAAGAAGTGGGTTATTTGTGTGTCCCTGGAAGCATGCCAGTGAATATGAGGGAACACATGCACCTAGTCATGGTAAATGGTGTGCAGACGCAAGGGTTAAGGGACACAGGGGCAACCCTGACATTAGTAAAGGGGGATCTGGTACAGCTTGGTCAGCTTATACCCAATAAATGCGTCACTGTCCAAGGGTTCACTGGTGAAGAGAAAACATTACCCCTCGCTAGTGTTCTCTTAGACTGGGGTGAAATGGGGGAACTGTGTAACAGGTGTCTGTAGCCAAAACATTAGCAGTGGATGTGATCCTGGGTAACAATCTCCAGCAGGGGATGATGTGTGCAGTTACCCGTAGTCAAGCAGCAAGGGAAAATAATAGTACCCTGCATACCTCTCAACGTTTTGTCCCCCAAATGTGGAACATTGCCTGTCAAAATGTGGAACAAATGGGCAAAGTGTGGAACACTTAATCAAATCTTTACCTAAGAAGCTCAAAACACTGTTAAAATGTTGCATTTATGTTCAGAAAGTCTGTTATTAATTGAATAATATCTTTTTTGCATTATTTACTATGAATGTTTGTTTTAAAATGTTGACTTTGAATGTGGAACAAGTCCTCACAATGTGAAACAGGGAGCTTTTGTGAAGTAAAATGAGGAATGTTCCTCGTAATGTGGTACAGTTGAGAGGTATGGTTCCCTGAGCCCCACAGAAGCCATTGTGGAAACCACTGGGAGGCTGGTTCCCCAGCCTGTGTATCCTGATATGGAGACTGATAAAAAGGGGATAGAAATTTCCCCAGTAGCAAGTAACCACACAGCTACAGAGGGTTACTCCGATGAGGGAGGGGTGACCCCTTGTCAGAGGGTTGGTACTGACAGTGATCCTGAGTGCCCTGACACTAGTGCTAGGGACCCTAGTTTAGCAACTGAAGGGGACCTGTCCCATGCCTTGGGAATGTGCGAGGGGTTCGCAGCTGCTCAGAGAAGTGATCCTAGTTTAGAGAAGCTGAGGGCTTGGGCAGACTCGGACAACGCACAGGGAGGTGATGGCCGACATAAGGTTTATTGATTAAATGGACTTATGTATACTCAGGCAGTGCAGACAGAGGGAAGGATGCTAGGCAGGCAGCTTGTCATTCCCCAGTGGTATCGTGAGCAGTTGCTCAAAACTGCACATGATATTCCCTTGTCTGGTCATCTGGGAATCACGCGCACTACGCAGCTATTAGCCCAGAATTTCTACTGGCCTAACTTCACCCAGCAGGTGAAGGAGTATTACAGGTCTTGTCACCGGTGCCAGGAAATAGGGAAGGCGGGCAAGAAAACCCAAGCTACCCTGATTCCCTTACCCATAGTGGACGATCCATTCCAGAGGGTGGGAATGGATATTGTGGGGCCTTTAAATACCCCCAGCTCCTCAGGGAAGAGATTCATCCTGACTGTGGTGGATTATGCCACCCGGTATCCAGGGGCAGTCGCCCTATCCTCACTGAGGACGGACAAAGTGGCAGATGCCTTACTCTGGATTTTCTCCTGTGTTGGGTTTCCACAGGAGGTAATCACTGATCAAGGGGGTTCCTTCATATCAGACCTGATGAAATGTTTATGGGAGAAGTGTGGGGTGGTGCAGAGATGCACGACACCATATCACCCACAAGCCAATGGACTTGTGGAATTATTCAATGGTACCCTAAAGTCAATGCTTCGGGCGTTTGCTGAACAGCATGGGAGGGACTGGGAGAAATACCTTCACCACCTGTTGTTTGCATACAGAGAGATGCCCCAAGAGTCGACAGGATTTTCCCCCTCAGAACTCTTATATGGACGCCGGGTACGTGGGCCCCTAAACTTGATCCGGGAGGACTGGGAAGGCAAGCACGCCACCCAGGGAACTCCCATTGTGGATTACGTCCTTAGGTTTAGGGAAAGGCTGAAGGAGCTTATGGGGACAGGTCAGAGCAACTTAGCACCTGCCCAACAGAAACAAAAAGTGTGGTACGACCGCAGAGCCAGAGCTCGCCCATACATGGTGGGTCAGGAAGTCATGGTCCTTATTCCGGTCCGGAAAGACAAACTGCAAGCTGTGTGGGCAGGACCGTACAAAGTGGTTAGGAAGGTAAATGCCGTGAACTACATTGTGGAGTTAGCTGACAGAAGACAGACAGAAAGGATGTACCATGTCAACATGATGAAGCCATATGCAAATAGGGCTGACATGGTGTTTGCAGTATGTAATCATGGGGAGGGGGCGGACGAAGGAGACCCCCTTCTGGACTTGCTGGAGGAAAGCAAGCGGGAGTCCTCTGTGGAGGCAGTAAAACTGTGCCCCCAGCTGGCCCTGGACCAGATCCAGAAAGTAAGGGAAGCTTTAGCAGACTTTGCCCCTTTGTTTAGCGCCAAGCCTGGACTAACCCCCTTAGTGACACACGATGTGGAGACAGGGACACAGACGCCCATACGGCTGACAGCATATCAGGTGTCAGAGGCTGTCCAAAAGGACATTAGGAGGGAAGTGGAGGAGATGCTGGATTTAGGGGTAATCCAGAGATCCCACAGCCCCTGGGCCTCACCCGTAGTCCTTGTACCCAAGCCAGATGGCTCAACTCGTTCCTGTGTGGACTATTGTGGACTGAATGCAGTCACGAAGTCAGACGCCCACCCAATGCCCTGGACGGATGAACTCCTGGACAAGTTGGGAGGGGCGACCTACCGTAAGACCACTGACCTGACAAAGGGGTATTGGCAGGTAGAGTTGACAGACAGAGCTAGGGAGAGGTCGGCCTTCATCACTCCGATAGGCTTATTTGAGTTAAAAGTAATGCCTTTTGGAATGAAAAATGCCCCAGCCACTTTCCAAAGGTTGGTGAACCAGGTGTTAAATGGTACTGAGAAGTACGCCGTGGAGTACCTGGATGACACTGCCATCTTTAGTACAAGCTGGGAGGGACACCTATCCCACCTTAGGGAAATGCTGGACAGGATACAGAGGGCCGGACTCACTGTCAAAGCCAAGAAGTGCCAGGTGGCCATGGGAGAAGTGGCATACCTCGAGCATGTGGTAGGCCGTGGACAGCTCTTTCCTAACCAAACAAAGATAGAGGTGATCCAGGCGTGGCCCAGACCAGAAACCCAAAAGCAAGTCAGGAGCTTTCTAGGGACAGCAGGGTACTGCAGGAAATTTTTACCCAATTACAGTGCCCTGGCTGCTCCCCTATCTGACCTGACAAAGAAAAAGATGCCAAAGAAAATTACCTGGGGCTCAGCTTGTGAGGAAGCCTTTACCAGACTGAAGGAGGCACTGTGCAGTGCTCCTGTTTTGACAAATCCTGACTATGGCAAAACCTTTATAGTTCAGACGGATGCCTCAGATGTGGGTATTGGGGCAGTACAGAGCCAGATGTCCAGCCAAAGGACAGATCACCCAGTAGGGTACCTGAGCAGGAAGTTACTTCCCAGGGAGCACGCTTACTCCATGGCGGAAAAACAATGTCTTGCCATAGTGTGGGCCCTAAAGCCATACTTGTATGGGCAGTATTTTGTGGTGCAGACTGACCACAATCCCCTGGTTTGGCTGACGCAGATGGGGAAAACAACGGCAGACTACTAAGACGGAGTATTGCTTTACAAAGGTATGATCTAAAAATAGTACATAGGGCTGGAGCGAAGAACCAGAACTCAGATGGGCTGTCTAAGGTCTATGAGGAGAGAACTGATTTGGGAAGCTCATCCAATGTAGGGGATAGAACCCCCAAATTCAGTCTAGGTGGGGAGGAATTGTGACGTGGACAGCCAGTTCTGAGTGCTGTACCATTTCTTTTTTAATATAACATGTATTACTGACTTTCTCTGCTGAAAAATCTGGTGTTCTTAGAATGACCTCACTCATCCCCCACCCCAGGTTTCAGCTGAAATATGTAAGCCATGAGAAAATGCTGAAAACAGCATGTGAGATCACACACACACAGTTTTAGATACTATGTGTTACATGGAAGGCCTTAATCAAGGATCTTGTTTGTCTAAGTTAATTACAGCCGTAGTTGCTATAGCATATCCATTTTATGACGTTGAAGGAAAAACCCAGGTTATTACATAGAAGTGCGAAATCATAAAGATGCTTTCATGTCCTGGAAGGGGAAAGTTTATTATGAGAACAAAGTAGTGTCATTTGAAGGACATGAATTACGCTGAAGTTGCAGAATGTAATACTTTGAAAAGGCATCCTGTTTTTGTATAAGATATATCTTTTTTTACATATAATCTGACAGAGGAGAAGCTAGATGACCTCACACAAAAGGGGTTAGCAAATACAGTTTGCTTAAGGAATATTCTGTTTTACTTCAGAGACTTTTTTTATCTAGACTCTGACCAAGAAACATCGGTGAGCATTGTAAACAAGTATTTAGAAAGAGAGTCAAATCTAAGTACTGTAAGTAGGAATTTGCACTGTTTAAACCTTGTTCTTTTAAAAGATTTGTATGCCTTGTGATATAAGAGTTCTGTATTTTGTGTTTACATATTTTTATCTTTTATGTAAAACTCTTTTTAGAGCTCACTTGGTCTGTCTTTGATTTCTTTTTATTTGTCTGAAAAGTATATATGGTTATAGCAGACACTAAGTATAAGCTTCAATGGTGGTACCAAACTGGAAAGAGAAGCGTTTTAAATCTGAGGTCTTTATTAAAGTTTTAAGGGTTCATCTCTGTATACCTGATTTGGTGCCCGTAGGCAAAGATATCTGGCCCCCAAAAGACAGAAATATCTCAGCCTGTGCATTGGGTACACTAGCAAGAGGTTCACAGTTTGAAACCCTCCAAGACTTAAGACCAAAGGTTGATCCAAACTCACAAAACAGACAAGAGGGTTACCTTGTTCTGTTAAACTGTTCACAAGACTGCGCTCGGAGGTTGGCACTTTGGGACTAGAGGGCCTGACCTGCTGAGTGGCTTTGTGACAGCAGGCTCCCAAAAAGGAGGGCTAACATGTATTAGGCCCTTGAAAATTGTCTTGAAATCTGGATGAGATGCTAGGGAAGAGCCCTTGCCAGCAAAAAGAAAGGTAGACACAACTGCCAAATGTACCTTGAGAGTGGTAGGCCGGAGGCCTAAACTGTTAAGATGCACCAAATTGTCCAATACACTGGCAATATCAGCCAGCTGTGGCTTGACATGCTTTTGGGAAAAACAAAATCCAAATCTTTTCCACTTGGAGTTGTAAGTCCTTCTAGTAGCAGGTTTCCCGCTAAACTTTAAAATATCCAAGACTGATTGAGAAAGATGCAAGCTTGCATATTCTAGCTCCTCAAGAGCCAGGCTTTGAGCCTGAGAGTTTGAAGGTTGGGATACAGAATCCCCCCTGGGAGGAGGTGAGAAGATTGTACTGTCTGGGAAGAGACAAAGGCATTGTAACGGACAGTCACAACAGTAGAGGATACTAAGACTGTCTGGCCCAATCTAGAGCCACCAGAATCACCTTGCAAGATTGAGACTTGATCTTGATCAGGACGCTGAATATCAGAAGAAAGGGAGGAAATGCATACAGAAACTTGCTTGTCCAGTTCAGTAAAAGAGCATCCTGAGGGACAGGGCCCAGAAGAGGTGGGCTACAACAATAAAGCGGAAGTTGATGATTGTCTGGGGTTGCAAAGAGATGTATCGCTGGCATGCCCCATCTCTTGAAAATGTCCTGAAGAACTGGAAGGTTCAGGGTCCATTTGTGGTGTCCCTGGGATATCCTGCTGAGAGCATCTGCTAGAATGTTGTCCTTCCCTGGGAGATAGACAGCCATCAGGGAAGTCTGAAGGGAATAAGCTAGAGACCATACTTTCACGGCCTCTGTGCACAAGGCCGAGGACTAAGTGCCTCCCTGCTTGTTGATATACCACATGGTTGTGGTATTGTCTGTCCTGATCTGCACCACTTTCCCCTGAACAGCAGTTGAGAATGGTTTTTTGTGAAGAAGGGACTCCTGGTGAAACCAGGTTCCCTGAGCTATAAACTGATCTAGGTGAGACCCCTCCCTAGTAAAGAGGTATCTGTGGTGAAAATCACTGAAGGTGCCTGACTGATAAAGAGGACACTGTTGAAGACTGTCCTCCTTCAGCCACCACTGGAGAGCCTGAACTAGGGTTTGAGACACAGGAACCAATTTGGAGAGAGGGTCTTTTTTCTGAGACCAATAGGATCTGAGATGAAACTGAATATCTCTCCTCTGAAACCCTGCTCCCTGGACCACTGCTGTGGAAGCTGCCATGTGACCCAGCAACTGTATAAAGTGCCTGGCTGGACGAGAAACTAGAGGACGAAAAGAGGACGCCAAAGTGACAAGGGACTGAACCCTTGAGATAAGGAGAAATGCTCTTGTCTGAATAGTGTCCAGTTCGACCCCTATGAATGTGAGGGTCTGGGCTGGTTCCAGGACAGACTTTTCTAGGTTCAGGATAAACCCCAAGGAGTCTAGAAGCTTTTGAGTGACCCCTACAGCTGACTTGACTTGGTCTGAGGACTGGCCTACCACTAGCCAGTCGTCCAGGTATAGGAATAGAATGATGCCCTGCCTTCTGAGGAATGCCACCACCACTGTGAGACACTTGGTGAACACCCTTGGCGCAGATGTTAGGCCAAAAGGCATGGTTCTGAATTGATAATGGCCTGAGGGCAACTCGAACCTGAGGTACTTCTTGTGGGAATGTCTGATAGGTATGTGGAAGTAGGCATCCTGAGATCCAGACAGGCTAGCCAGTCTCCTGGTCTCAGAGAGGAAAGAATTACTCCCAGAGTCATGATTTTGAATTTTGGTTTTGTTAAGTGTTTGTTCAGGTACCTTAAATCCAGAATGGGTCACCACTCCCCTCTCTTTTTTGGGGTAAGGAAGTACCTGGAGTACAGTCCTTTTCCCCTGTGACAATGAAGTACCTTCTCTACTGCTTGCAGAAGCAGAAGAGAGGAGAGGAGAGGAGCCTTCTGCCTCTAAGGCCTTTGTCACCAAGGGAGAGGGAGGACTGAAGGACCTTGCTCTCATTTTTGGGAACCTTTTGAAACTGAGAGCAAGTCCCTGGCTCACTACTTCCAGGACCCATTTGTCTGAAGTAATAGACTCCCAGGCCTGGGAGTGGTGAACCAGCCTGCCTCCTACTGGAACTGGGGATGCAAACCTGACCAACACCTCAGGGTGTCTGTTTGGCAGGGGGCTTAGACTGAGTGGATGACGGGGTCCTGGTCATCCCATGTCTGTCTCTTCCCCTAAAGAACCCGCTCTGCTGGAAAGAAGAGGAGGAGGAGGCCTGCGCTTGGTAAAAAGGCCTGTGAAAAGGCCTGCCTCTGCTCCTAAACTGCTGCCTCTGAGGAGTGGTATGCTTTTCTTTGGCTGCAGCACTCCTCTAGGTGGTCCTGTATTCATCCATGTTCTTCATGTAATTCTCTGTTTGGTCCCCAAAGAGAGAATTATCAGTTACAGGAAAATCCATGGCCTTAGCCTGGGTATCCTGTGAGAGGTTGGTACACCTAAACCAAGCAAATCTCCTCAAGGAGATAGATGTAACCATGACCCCGGAATGAACATCATTTGAGTCTACAGCAGCATGGAATTGCACCTTGGATGCATCAATACCATTCACAGCCACCTGCTCCAGCTCCTTGGCCAGCTGGGGAAGGGCATTCCTAGCCAGCTCCAGAACCGTATCCCACATAGACGTCTGGTACCTGGCTGTATAGGCCATATAATTCGATTGCCTGAGTCCCAAAGAGGATGCCAAGTACTGTTTTTTTGCCATGGCATCCGCTTTCCTGGAATCCTTATCTGGGGGGTGAGATGCCAGGGGAATGTTAGCCTTGTCACAGGCTGCAGCTTGCACTGCCCCAACATGGCTGCAATGATTTGAAAGCAATTCCATCCCAGGACCTGACAAAGCATACCTCCTGTCCATTCTTTTTTCCACAAGAGGAATGGATGTGGGAAACTGCAAAATTGTTGGTGTCTGCTTCCCCAAAGATTTATGTAAAGGGATAGACACTCTCTTTGACTCTGGACTACTATCTACCTACTGTACCGGGACAGAGGTAAGAATACCGAATAATAAACAAACTACGGTTGAAATAACCAACCAATTCGAACCTTACCGAACCGAAGTGTAGGTGGGATCTCCAGAGTGACTTCACAGTTAGGCGGAGTAAGAAATCTGACGGTTAGACTTCAGAGTACCACAGACAGAGGTTTGAAAACCAAGCTCAAGCTCAACATTCTATGCTTTGGCATAGAGTTAACCCTTTACTCTCCGGAGCAGTTCAAGTGCTGGGGCTAACTGCATATAGTCAGAATACAGCAAGACTTCACGTTGTTTGAAGGACCGTAAGGCCCATCCAGTCTGCCCATTTTTTCTACCTTATGAATGTGCCATAGGCCTTTACTCTGTCAATGGTCTATCTATTCATACTCATCTGTATTGCTCCCTTATGTCTATCCCACATCTGTTTGAAGCCCTGCACTGTACTTATATCCACCACTTCCTGAGGTGAACCATTCCATGCATCCACCACCCTTTCTGTGAAAAATAACTTCCTCACATTACCCCTTAATCGGCCTCCCTCTAATCTCATGCTATCTCCTCTTGTCCTGCTATTTTTCTTATACTGAAACATGTTTGACTCTTTCATCTTGGTTTTTTTTTTTTCAAACTATTTTTCCCTCTGGTCATGGTCATGGTCTGGGGGGCCTCTCTCAGGCATCCTGCCTGTTCCTGCCCTGCCTGAAGTCCTCCGACCAGTGCTTCCCCTCTCCTCCTCCTCGTCCCACAATCAGCATCCCCTGCTTAACCCCTCCAGGGTGGGGCCACCTCTCCTCTTTGGGCGCTCTTACAGTCAGTCTCCCACTATGGGCAAGGACCCAGGCAGAGGAACCTGGAAGGCCAGGTAGGATGGACCCGGCCATGGGCATGGGGCAGGTGCCGTCGCCTACCATGCAGACCAGGATTTTCCGCGTTCTGGTGCTTGCTCCTTCCCCTCCATGTGTGGTGCACATCCTGACACAATGGCTCACAGCAACCCTGCCAAGCGTCAGCCACTCTGAGTACATGCTGCCCTGCGTGCTGCAGTTCTCCCGGTCTCCACCAGGAGCCGCTGGCATGCCGGGCGATCCCCAGCCCTCCCCTTGGGGAGGAGAGCAGCCCCACGGGTGCTCAGTCCTCAACCCGCCCCTGCCAACCCCCAGCTCCCGAGCTTGCTCCCGAACTCGGGTCGCCGGCGTAGCGCATGGTGTGGCATCCAGCACCTCAACCCTCAGCGCCACCGGGCCAGCTTTCACCTTGTTAATGCCCTTAAGATATTTGAATGTTTTGATCCTATCACCTCTCTCCTCCTCTTTTGCTCTAGGGTATTCATATTGAGCTCCATTAATCTGTCCTCATATGTTTTCTGATGCAGTCCCTGCACCATTTTGGTTGCCCTTCTCTGGACTGCCACCATTTTGTTAACATCCTTGTGCAGGTGCCACCTCCAGTACTGCATGCCGTACTCCAGATGGGACCTTACCAGTGTCTTGTAAAGAGGGATTATTACCTCCCTCTTACGATTTGTGATACCCCTACTAATACACCCCAACATCCCTCTAGCCTTACCTACTGCTTTAGTGGTCTGTTTGAATGATTTCAGGTCATCTGTGATGATAACGCCCAAGTCTCTTTCTTCCCTTGTGATTGCCAGCAACTCCTCTCCCATCCTATAGGTAGCTTCAGGGTTTCTCTTCCCTATGTGCATGATCTTGCACTTCTTTACATTATACACCAGTTGCCACTCTTCCGACCATTTTGCCAGTTTATCCAGATCTCTTCTCATTCTGCCCACCCCATCTGGATCATCTACTCTGTTGCAGATCTTGGTGTGGTCTGCAAACAGACAAACCTTACCCTCCAGTCCACCTGCAGTGTCAATGATGACGATATTGAAGAGGACTGGCCGCAGGACTGATCCCTGAGGTACCCCACTTGTGACCTGCATCTCTTCTCACTGTATACCATTTACCACCACTCTCTGTTTTCTGCCTGTCAACCAGTTTGCCACCCAGTTGACCAACTTCTGACCCACCCCCAGCCTACCCAGCTTATTAATCAATCGTGTATGTGGAACAGTATTGAAAGCTTTGCTGAAGTTAAGGTAGGCGACATCAACTGCTCCTCCTTGGTCCACCACTCTGGTTACCCAGTCAAAGAAATCTATGAGATTAGTTTGACAGGACTTTCCTGTTGTAAACCCATGCTGTCTTGGATCCTGTGCTCCTATGCATTCCAGGTGTTGCACTATCCTTTCCTTAAAGAGTGCCTCCATAATCCTGCCCACTACTGAGGTAAGAATGACTGGTCTGTAGTTCCCTGCCCCTTCCCTGCTACCACTCTTGTGGAGTGGGATCACATGAGCCCTTCTCCAGTCTTCTGGGACCTCTAATGTGCTCAGACACTCACTTAACAGTTCTGATAATGGCTCTGCTAGTTCCACCCTTAGCTCCTTTAGTACACTGGGATGTATGTCATCAGGTCCCATTGCCTTGTCCACCTTGAGCTTATCGAGCTCTTGTAGGACCTGTTCTTTTGTGAATGGACTAGTGCACACCTCCCTCCCTCCCCTGTGTCTATGGTGCTGAGCTGTGGGCCCTGCCCTTCCTGCTCTTCAGTAAATACTGAGCAGAAGTATCTGTTTAGGATAGATGCTTTTACATGGTCCTCCTCCTCACATGCCCCCTTATCCCCTTTGATCTTAGCAATTACCCCTCTGTACTGTCTCCTTTCACTAATGTATCTATAGAACGTCTTGTCCTCGGTTTGGGCCTTTGCCTGCCTTACTGCCTTTCCTGCTTCCCTTAGGGAAGTTTGGTATGCCTCCCTATCTTCATCCTGCTGCATTCCCTTTTATTTCCTGAAGGCCAGCCTTTTGGCTCTGACCTTTTCTGCTACTGTTTTTGAGAACCAAAGTAGTTTCCTTCGTCTTTTGTACTCCCTTTTCTCTCTAACACCATGAGATGCTACTTCAAGTATTGCATCCTTAATGCTTGCCCACTTTGCCTGTACCCCCTCACCTGTATTTCTTCTTGCCAGGGCTAGCTCATCTCTGTTGGCCATCTTATCAAAGTCAGCTCCTCTGAAGTCCCATATTTTTGCCTTGGAAAGGGATGGTTTAGTTCTAGTGGCCAAATTGAACCATACAATGTGATGGTCACTGGCCCCCAGGTGACCTTCTATCTGGAGATCTGTGATCCTTTCCCCTGTTAGTCAGTACTATTTCTAGGATAGCCTTATCTCTTGTGGGTTGTTGTACCAGTTGTTTGAGGGTCTCCCCTACAGGGAAGCCACTGTGTGTCTAGTTCTGGCAGATGTTCCTGCTGGTATTGACCAATCTGCATTTGGCATGTTGAAGTCACCCATTATCAGAACCTCCCCTTTAGCTGTCATGTTTTGTATATCTTCTAACAGTAATGTGTCTATGTCCTCCCCCGGTCTGGAGGCCTGCAGACAACCCCAGTCCGTATGGCTGTCCCATTTCCTGTTTCCAGGTTGACCCACAGTTCTTCTGGCTTCTTATGTGTATTCTGGATTTCTGTAGCTTTGATATTTTCATTGACATAAAGGGCCACTCCACCCCCCCCCCTCTTTTTGAACCTCAGTCTCTTCTGAACAGTACATATCCAGGTACCGAAGTCTCCCAAATGTGGTTACTGGTAAACCATGTCTAGCTAATGGCTACTATGTCCAGTTTAGCCTCTGTCATTATTGCCTGCAGGTCTGGGACCTTGTTTCCCAGACTGCGAGCATCTGTGTACATGATTTTCCATTGGCCAGATTTCGGTGTGTTAGTTGTTGGGTGAGGTCTGGCGTTTCCCCTGTGCATCAGGAGCCAGACCTTTTTCCTTACCTGGTGATGCAAATGAACTGCAAACATGCTGAACTCCTGTTTGACCACTAGCTGAGGGGGGAGGGGTGTTCTTCCCATTCAACGTATGTGGTGCTGCACCCCTCTCCCCATTTGCTAGTTTAAATATTCTGCAAAGATGTCAAACTTCTATCCCAATGCACTGACTCCCTCCTTAGTCAGATGCAGTCCATCAAATGTAAAGTACTTTCGCTCCCAAAACTGTTGCCAGTTCCCTACAAATTTGTGTCCTTTTTCCTGGCACCAGCCCTTGAGCCACATGTTTAGCTCCCCTATCTCCCCTTCTCTGACCTTCTGTCCATCTGCCCCCCTCTCCCAGACTGGCAGGATCTCAGAGAAGGAGATGCTGGATGAAATGGATGATAGTTTGTCACCCAGCCTGGTCAGGTGTTCCTTGGTCTCCACAACTGGCTGGCTGGTGAGATCGTTAGATCCTTATGTGTACCAGGACATCAATGTTTTCTCCTGCTTCCTGTACAATTTTAGCAATACAGTCAGTGTCTCTCCAAGCTGATGTACCTGGGAGACATCTGACCATTACCCCTGGCTGGAGATAGGTATTAACTCCCTTAATCATGGAGTCTCCTACGGTAGGAAGTTTTTTTGATTTCCTTTTTGCTTTTTTTTTATTTTGGTTCCTGTTTTGGGGCGAGTTTTGTTGCGCTAGCTCCTGTGCTGCTGTGTCCTGCTCTGCAGTGTCCTCTGCCCCTTTGTTTGATTTCAGAGATAGAGACAGATACCTGTTTGTAGTTTTTATATGGTTTGTGGAGGTGATATGCTGGAGAGCACCGAGTAATGGGGCACCCGATTTGCCACTCGCCAACTTCCTGGACCAACTACCCTCTGCGGTCGAGGTGCTTCTGTTGGACGTTGGGGAAATAGGGGGCAGTTCTTATAATATAATTCCTCCTGAATATGCAATTTGAGGCATGCAATCTCTGCCCATGCTGCCTGGAGCTGAGCCCTTAGATCTCCAATGGCCCAGCATGTAGGACAGTGTCCTAAATCCTGTAAAACTGCCCTTCTGAAAAGTGTCCCGCAGTACCTGCAGTTAATAATATCCATTCCAGATAAGGTGCTGGGTTTATAACGTGGTCTGGGTAATTACAAGGAGGAAAATGAAAGCAAAAGTTTGATTTTGTGTTTTGTTTGTTTTTGTATAACTTGTTATAACAAGTTAAATTACTTGTGCCCCTGTAAATGTGGTCACTGTGTGGATACCCCTCTGATCCGCCCCTTCCTGCTTTGCTACAGGAAATGTCACGCCTGTGCTACCCTATAAAAGGAGTGTAGTGTGGGGTGGTTGGGGATGTGGTGGGTGGTTGGGCCCTTCCCCTGCCAAAAAAGAAGAACCATGGACGAAAGAAACAAGGAGATATGAGCAGAAACAATCAGCCAGCAACAAATGCAGTAGCCCTGAAAGCTTATCCTAATGACAGATAAAACTGTAAAACCTGTAAAGCACCACCTGTAATAATTTCACAGAAGATATATCCTGTAAGAAACACTTTACGACAGAGAAAAATAAAGCAGTAAGAGAAGATATACCTTGCAAAAGACAATTTGAATCAGAAGATTACAGCAGTAACCTGTAGGCACACCCTGTAATGATGCAGCAGAAGGTATACCCAGCAACAACAATTTGAATCAGAGAAAAATAAAGCAATAAAATGTTAGCAACAAACAGTAACAATCCCTGTGAGTACAAAAGAAAATAATAACACAGAGTAAATCTGCCTAGTCAAAAGAAGCCTTAATCCGTTTCCTTGCTCTGGTAAGGTTCTTTGCTCTGACCTGTCAAGCAACATAGAAGAAAAGAGCTCAAGTGAACCTAGGTGCCTTTGCCAGCAAACTTAGTCTTCCATATTTGTTCAACAAAATGGGGTTTATTTTCAAACAGGACACAACAGAAACAAGCGGTCATCCACTTCAACCAGGTCAATACAGATACAATAAACAATAAAAAATAAGTTTGTTTTTTTCATTCAGAGAGTTGTTAAATCATGGAATGCTCTCCTGCTCGATAATAATTTTAAGCAATAATAATGTTAAAGTATGGAATTCTCTCCCACTGGATATAATTTTAAGCAATAATAAAGCATCACTTAAGCAGAATTTAGACCGTTGTCTTATGAAAAAAGAAGGGTATCCTTGTTAGGGGTTATGGATAGGAGCAAATATGGGCATCTGTCTAGCGTTCCTGTAACACTCCTTAGTATGATCTGCATTTATGGACAGTTTACTTTTTTAATTACTGAAGACATTTGCATAAACACAGCCCTTTAGACATAATCTACTGCTGCTGCTTTTCCTGCCTTGAAGTCACAAGCCACTGCTTCTGACAGCAGAATAATGACAATAGTAAGAAGCTGCAATGTGATAGATAACAATAATGGCTCCCATATTCAAAGGTTAGTACTAGTGTAAATGTAGTTGCCACCAGCACTCCAGCTGGGGTCTTGCAGCACCAAAGGGCTACCCATACTGCTGCACATATTAAAATGAGTGGAGTCCCTCATGTGTACCTATGCAGTGGTATATTCAAAGGTTTGCGGTGGTGCTAAACAGTCCCCCTTTCCAGTAGCTCTGTTTACTGCCACCAAAAAACAAGTCTTAACTCAGTACTAAGTCTGTGCCCCCAGCCCCCAAAGGTAGGGCAGCTGTACTGCATCTGTCTGCCCCATGGCATGCACTCCTCCCACCCATGCTCACCTATTTGCCATAGAAGAGCTACATCCCTTGTGGTTTAATGGTCTCCCTCCACCTCGATCACCCATTCTCCACAGACTAGTTACATCCCTGGTGGTTTGGTGACCCCCAACCACTTAATCACCCATTCTCCATGACTAATTACATTTCTGGTGGTTTAGTAGTTCCACCCACCCCCAATCACCCATTTTCCATAGTCATGGAACAGCCCTGGTGGTCTACCACATGATCGCCCTCTGTGACTGTCAAGATGGTGGCCAGCCGAGGAGATGAATGGAGGGCTGTGCCAGCCACCACTCTGCAGTCAGTGAGGGAGTGAGGGACGTGGGTCCTCAGCAGGTGGGGGTGATTATCGGTTGGGTGGGCATTAGACCATCAGGGCTACATTGCAGCTATGGAAAATTGGTGATCAGGGAGTGGAGGGGGACCACTAAATCACTAAGGATGTAGCTATTCTATGGAAAAAGGGTGATCAGGGGGCTGGGGACTGTCATGGCATGAGTGTTCAGGAAGCACATGGATAGCAAATCTTGAGGAAAGCACAGTAGGCATGTATTTATTTGAAAAACAAGCAAAATAAAAGACTGGAATAACACAGCACTCAAATTCTGGCACTGTGGAACCTTTCTGGGATACTGAGTAGCAGGTCTGGAGTATCTGAAAATCATAGTTTCATCCTTCAGTGCTTTCAATAAGCAAACTTTCATCTGCAGTGACCACACGCCAACTGACTCAAGTCCTAATCAACAGGGATTCCTTTAGAGGAAAAATTCAGCCTCCCAATTCCCATAGGCTCTACAGAACATCAATCTTCGCAGAAAGTCCTAGAATGCACACACCAGTAATACAGCATTGCATAACAAACATATAATGCATTTAGTACAATCAGTGTTATTCAATATCAAAACTGTGCCTTATTACTGTAAATATATAAGAAATAGGCAAACCCCTAAGAAATATTTACTAACTTAACTGGAAGTGTGATACATGAAGTCTGAATCTCAATTATAAAAGTTCTAGAACATACCAGTAACTCTGCTATAATACAGTATATGGTAGAACGTTGTTAAAGATAGAAATCTACCTTTTTATAACAACGTTTTACCATCGATGTGACGTCACGATGTTGTTAACCCATCGATGGTACGTCACATCGATGGGTTAACAACCGGGGAACTGTCAGGGCATGCGCGC
The DNA here is from genome assembly GCA_016271365.2 of Neoceratodus forsteri. NCBI lineage: Eukaryota > Metazoa > Chordata > Ceratodontiformes > Ceratodontidae > Neoceratodus > Neoceratodus forsteri. The sequence continues at coordinate 489,074,181 of CM057449.1, forward strand.
AGCTGGATCGGACGGTCTTGAAACGGCCGCAGTGGTGAGGGCTGAGCAGTGGGGAAATAAAAAAAAAACAGCAGTAAGGAACTGCTTTCTTTTCTAAAAAAATGAACTGGTACCATACACTATAAAAGCTAATGTATGGTACATCGATGGGTAACTGTTTTGTTAACCAATCTCGAGGTTATAGGCGATCATGTAAACCTCTAGAGCTTCGCTCTCGGGGGTTTACATGGTTACCAATGGCTTTCTCTCGATGGTTAACAAACCGGTTAACCATCGATGACCATACATTATTCTCTATGTAATTCTGCTGCACTGTTCTTCTTTTGCCATAAGATGGCACCATACATGTAGTTACTGTTTCTGCATACATTATATCACTTCTTCTTAGTATGTTCCGGTCAAAAGGGCGAAAACAAAGGCAATAAGACAGGAAAGATGCACGAGAGACCCAGGCTGGCCAGACCGGGGGTGAAACAAAAGACACAAGACAGAAAAAGGATTTCACTGACTGAAACAGGGTAAAGGGTGGGCGGGACTTAACCACTCTCTTCCTCTCCTTTCTGTATTTCTAACTGCGTAAACAGTTATAGGAGTTAACACAGAAACATGTAATTTGATGGCAGATCAGGACCGCTTGGCCCACCTACTCTGCCCATTTTCCTACCTGATAGATAAGCTGCAGATCCTAGTTAACCAACAGCCTACTTCCTCCTATCCCCCACTAGGACTGCCTTATGTCTGTCCCATGCATTCTTGAATTCTCCCACTGTTCATGACTCCACAACCTCCTCAGGAAGGCTATTCCATGCATCCACAACCCTCTCAGTGAAAAAATACTTCCTCACATTACCTCTGAGCCATCCTCCCTCTATCTTCAAATTGTGCCCCCTTGTTCTTGCACATCTCTTTTTCTGAAAGATACTACCCTCTTGGACATTGTTGATTCCTTTAAGGCATTTGAAAGTTTCTATCATATCCCCCCTCTCCCTTCTTTCCTCAAGGGTATACATATTAAGCTCCTTTAGTCTCTGTTCGTATGTCTGCACCATTTTGGTTGTCCTCCTCTGGACAGCCTCCACTCTGTCTATGTCTTTGCGGATATGGGGTCTCCAGAACTGCACACAGTACTCCACACGGGGCCTCACCAACTGTCTGTACAAAGGGATAACAACTTTCTGTTTTCTACTGTTGATGCCTCTCTCTATGCAACCCAGCATCCCCTCAGCCTTCCTTACTGCCTTCTCACATTGCTTGCCCACCTTTAGGTCATCTGATATAATTACCCCCAGGTCCCTTTCCATTTTTGTTGTTGTCAGTATCTCATCCCCCATTGTGTACTCTTCCCCTGGGTTTTTGTTTACCAGGTGCATTACCTTGCACTTCTTTGCGTTGAATCTAAGCTGCCATAAATTTGACCATTCCTCTAACCTTGCCAAGTCCCTTCTCATCCTTTCCACTCCATCTTGTGTATCAACCCTGTTGCAGATCTTTATGTGTCATCTGCAAAGAGACATACTTTTCCTTCCAGTTCCTCTGCAATGTCACTTATAAAGACATTAAAAAAAGGACCGGTCCCAGTACTGAACCCTGCGGTACCCCACTAGTAACCCTCCTTTCTTCACTGCGGACTCTGTTTACTACTATCCTTTGCGTCCTGTTGTCCATCCAATTTTTTATCCAGGCTACCACCTTGGGACCCACTCCAAGGCTGGCTAACTTGTATATTAATCTTTTGTGTGGGACTATATCAAATGCCTTGCTAAAATCTAGGTAAGCCATGTCCACAGCCCCTCCCTGGTCTACTACTTTGGTCACCCAGTCAAAGAAATCTATTAGATTCGTCTGATACAACCTTCCCGCTGTGAATCCATGCTGCCTTGGGTCCCACTGGCCTCTAGGCACTCAAAAATTCTTTCCTTCGGCCCGGTGGCGCTGAGGGTTGAGGCGCTGGACGCCACACCTCGCGTCACGCCAGCGACCCGGGTTCGGGAAAGGACTCGGGCTGTCGGGGGTCGGCAGGGGGGGAAGGAGGATCGAGCGTCCCAACGGATGCTCTCCTCCTTCGGGGAGGGACCAGGGGTGTTTAATACATCCGACGCTCGAGGGAGCCAGTGGAAGCACCGACTCTTGGGGCAATGGCGGCTTCCTAGGCCAGGGACCAGGGAGGGAGGACGCCACGGCACTTGGCAGGTGTGCGTGAAGAATGCCCGCCCGAGCCGTGTCCTCGGGGTGAAAGGAGGGACAGAAAACCGGAAAACAACCCTCGGCACTCCGGATGATGGCAGCTCCGGCCACTCAGACGACACAACACTGGCAGACCCCGCTGTGTAAGGTGCTAAAAGGAGGCAGGTAGGAGCACCTGAGAGAAGAGACACTCTAGGGGCAGACTCAGTGGGGGGAGTCTGATGGGCACTAAGACAGCCCGAAGGAAGAGAGTGCAGGGGGTGTTCAGGAGGGGATAAAAAGAATAAAAAAAATAAAAAAAAAAATTCTTTCCTTCAGAAGTGATTCTATCATTTTCCCTACCACTGAGGTCAAACTAACTGGTCTGTAGTTTCCTGCCTCTGCCCTGCTCCAACTTTTGTGAAAAGGAATCACATACGCCCCCCTCCAGTCCTCAGGTACCACCCCATCCTCCCATGATTTGTTAAAGAGAGTAGTCAGTGGTGTCACTAGTTCTACCCTTAGTTCTTTTTGAATTCTTGGGTGAATCCCATCAGGCCCCATTGCTTTGTCCACCTTCAGTTTTACTAATTCTTTCATAACCCTTTCTTCTGTGAATGGACTGGTATCGACCCCCATATCCAGAGTGTTTCTCTTGTTTCGTTTAGGTACCTCCCCCTCCTCTTCCTTTGTGAATACTGAGCAGAAATATTCGTTCAGTATCTCTGCTTTTTCACTGTCACACTCTGCCCACATTCCCTCCCCTTTATTAAGCCTCAATATCCCTCCCTTGGTCTTTCTTTGCTCCCTAATGTACCTATAAAAGGTCTTATCCCCCTTCTTAACAGAGTTGGCTATCCTTTCCTCGGTTTGGGCCTTTGCTATTCTGACTGCCTTCCCTGCCTCTTTCTGCTTTAACTGATAGAGTTCTACGTCCTGCTCCTTCTGTGTTTCCTGATATTTCCTGAATGTTATCCTTTTCTCCTTAACCTTCCCTGCCACCTCTTTTGAGAACCATAACGTTTTTTTTTTTCCTTCAGTGTGTTTTGTTGATTTGCTTCACACAAAGGCTTTTTGCCTCTGTGATGGCTGTTTTGATTACTCCCCACTGTTCCTCCACCCCTTCTTCTTGCCTGTTTGCTAGTGCTTTTCTGAGGAACTCTCTCATTTTCCCGAAGTCAGCCCTTCTAAAGTCCAATACTCTTGCATTTGTATGGCTTGACTCTATGGCTGTGTTTATCATGAACCACACTGTTTGGTTGTCGCTTGCTCCCAGATGGCTACCCACTTCTAAATCCGAGATTCTTTCTCCATCCCCGTTTGAGAGTACCAGGTCTAAAATTGCTCCCTCCTGAGTGGGTTCCAATACTAGCTGTCTGAAGCATGCCCCTTGTAGGGCATCAAGAATGACCCTGCTCTTGGATGTGCAGGCAGCAAAGGTGCTCCAGCTAACATCTGGCATATTCAGGTCCCCCATCAACAATATCTCCCCTTTTTCTGCCATTCTAAGGATGCCTTTTATCATTTCCTTGTCCGTTCCTTCCCCCCAAGATGGGGGTCTGTATATAACCCTCATGCAGATTGTGGTGCCATTTCCTGTCTCCAGGGTGACCCAGAGTGCCTCATCTGCTCCATGTTTGCTCTTTAGTTCTGTTGCTTTGATCCCTTCCTTTACATAGAGAGCTACTACTCCTCCTCTTTTACCCTCCCTGTCCCTCCTGTAGATTGTGTATCCTGGTATGCTAACATCCCAGTCATGGTTCTCTGTGTACCATGTTTCTGTGACTGACACAATATCCAGGCATCCCTCCTCCATCAAGGCCACTAGTTCAGGGAGCTTATTATACAGACTATGGGCATTGGTACTCATCACCCTCCATTTGTTGATGGCCTTACCCCTTCTAGCCCCATCCCTGCACTTACTGCCTTTGCCTTTTTTTGCATTTACCTCTGTCCTGCTCCTTGATGACTTCTCTACCTTGGTGTTTACCTCGCTAATTACCATGTTTTGTGGGGGAGGCTTGGATTTCCCTGCTCCTTTTCAATGCCTTCCCCCCTTGGCTAGTTTAAATGCTTGCCAATGAAGCATTTAAACCTGTCACCTAGGTTCCTGGTTCCCTCCCTGGACAGATGCAGACCATCACGCCAGTATAGGCCTGCATCCCTCCAGGTGACTCCCCAGTCCCCAGTGAAGCCAAAACCCTGAGTTCCACACCAGTATTTCAACCATTCATTGAATTCCATGATGTGGAGTACCCTAGCATCACCCTTACCATAGACAGGCAGCACCTCTGAGAAGGCTACCATATGTGCTACTTGTCTAAGGCCCCTCCCCAACTCCTCTTGCATTGCTCTGATCCCATTCCAAGCCAGGTCATTTGTCCCTAGGTGGACAATGACATCCAGCTCCCTCCCTCATGCAGCTGCTCCCATGATCCTGAGGATTTGCTTCCTGTCCTTCCAAGCTTGGAAGGATCTCCTAGCCATTCACGGGAGTTGCCAGTCCCATCACAGGGACCGCTAGGCCACCATAGCACCAAAGGTAATCAAAGCTTGGACACCAAGGGGCTGCTGTGCTGCATGCAAACGAGTCCATAATGGGCATGCAGATGGCCCCTTAGTGCACTGCATGCTTAATGAGCTCATCTGCATGCTCGGGCTGAAAATGGCCAACAGGAGACCTAGTGCTATCCTGTTTCAGGCAAGGCTATCTCCTATGGACCACATGCAGCCTCGGTTTGTGTCGGCGCAGCATATATCCACTTAGCTATGTGCCGACATGGACCAACAGTCAGACAGCAGTGCTCTATCAGAGAGCACTAACCATTTGAATATTGCTCAGAGCTGGTCATGCTCGATCGTTACTGCTGTGCAAATGACTGTGCTGCAATTGCAGCTGGCTCTGAATATGCAATCCTATGACCTCAAAGCATGAAAAGTAGCATGGAACAGATACGAGTCATGGGGCAAAGCAAAACAGGTTACTCACCTGTAACAGCAGTTCTAGGAGTTGTATATGTTGTTCATTCACACTTGTTGGCAGATCTGCCTTCACCTTTAAGATCACCGGAACATCTTCAAGCTGGCTCCTCCCACCCACCTGGGTGGTATAACCCTCAGCTCCGCCCCACGACGCTAGATCTTAGCCCACTGGAAGTCAGGTTTGTGTGTCTAAGCCGGGGAAGTCGGGTGGGTCAGTGTGGATGAACAACATATACCACTCCTAGAACTACTGTTACAGGTGAATAACCTGTTTTTATAGGATTGTGGATATGTTGTTCTACCCACACTTGTTGACAGACTCCTAGCAGTTCTCCGGGAGAAGGGAGGCAAGATGGACACACCCCTTATTTAGGTAACAGGGACTGGAGAATTGAAGTACCAAAAGCAGCATCCCGGCGTGACTAAAGGTCGATGTGGCAATGGGAAATGAAGGTGTGTGCTGACTTCCAGGTAGCAGCCCTGCAGACTTCCTGGATAGGGATGTCCCTAGAAGCAGCCACTGACGCAAAGGTATGGTGGGTGGAATGAGCCTTAAGCCCTACGGGAGGCTCCCTACCTGCCAACCTATAGCAGAGATCGATGCAGGAAGTGATCCACCTGCCAATCATCCACTTGGCTGCAGGTCTGCCAGGTGCAGCTTCAGCAAAGGTGACAAACAGCTGGCAACCTCTCCCTGAACATCCACCGTACGCTCTTTGTAGAAGGCAAGCTTTCGTCTCCGGTCCAAGGTATGGAGCCTGTACTCGACCTCTAAGGTGTAACTGGGGTAAACACCGGCAGAGTAATCATCTGGTTAAGGTGAAACTCCAACACCACCTTCAGAATGAATTTCGGGTAAGGGCGTAGGACAACCTTGTCCCTGTGGAAGACCAGGTAAGGAGACTCAATAGAGAGATCTTCTAACTCCCCAGTCCTTCTGGCTGACGTGATAGTCACCAAGAAGGCGGTCTTCCACGACAAATGTGAGATGTCACACTTGTGCATCAGTTCGAATGGCTTGCCCATGAGCTTTGCCAAAACCAGCAGTAGATCCCACGGAGGTGGAGGTTCACATACCAGAGGGGATATGTGATCTAGGCCTTTGAAGAAGCGGCAGATCACTTTCTCCTGCACCACTGACTGCTGACCGGCCCGCGCCTGGTAAGCAGCGATGGCTGCCAGGTGCACCTTCAGGGTCATCGACCGTAGTCCCTGTTGGGAGAGGGTCCAGAGATAGTCCAGAATGTTTGCCAAGGAACAGGAGGAAGGGTCCAACCCCTTGCCCTGACACCAAATGGAGAATCTCTTCCATTTGAAGGCATAGCGTTTCCTGGTCAATTCCTTACGGGAAGCCTCAACGACATTGAGGACCTCATCAGTGAGACCCAAGGCCTGGAACTTTAGCCGCTCAGGAACCAGGCTGTCAGGTGCAGGGACTGAAGGTCTAGATGGAGAACCTTCCCCTGATTGGTGGAGAACAGGTCTAGGCATGCTGGAAGCCACCTCAGGAGCCTGGAGCTAAGGCTGAGGAGATCTGGATACCAGAACTGGCATGGCCAGTTTGGGGCTACCAGGATCACCTGCGTCTTGTCCCTCCTGACCTTGACGAGCACTTTGTGAATTAAGGGGAGTGGAGGGAAGGCGAAGAAGAGGCCTGAGGTCCATGGCCTCGAGAAGGCACCCCCCCTGCAGCAAGCCCTGCTGAGGGGGGTGGGCATGGTACAGCCTCAGCTTCACGTTCTCCCTGGAGGTGAACAAGTCCACCTGCGAGGAGCCCCAGTGGGAGAACAGATCTTGCACTACTTCCTGGTGGAGAGATCACTCATGAGATGCCTCGCCCAACCGGCTGAGGGCATCGGCCAGCTGTTTCGAGGCTCCTGCCACGTGAATGGCTAGGAGATCTGCCTCCAATCTGAGAATGAGGGACCACGTGCAGAGAGCTTCCTTGCACAGAGGCAAGGAGTGCGTCCCACCCAGCTTGTTGAGACAGTACATGGTCATGGTATTTTCCGTCTGGACCTGGACCACTTGACCCCGAATGAAAGAAATGAACGTGGTCAGGGCTAGCTGAACCGCTCGGAGCTCCAGCAGGTTGATGTGATATCGGGACTCCAGAGGGGACCAGAGCTCGTGGGCTCTGTGCTCCCGCAGATGGGCACCCCAACCCATCAGAGAGGCGTCGGTCACCAGGATAACCATTGGCTCAGGGCGGACAAACGGGATCCCTTCCTGCAGATGAGCTGGGACGAGCCACCACTGGAGGCCATCCCACATCCTCTGGGTCACAGAGACCCACTGGTTGAGATGACCTGAGCACTGAGACAACTGGCTGGCCAGTTCCCACTGGAGGGAACGCATATGCCAGCGGGCCCACTGGACCATACTGGTGGAGGCCGCCATGTAGCCCAGAAGATGCAGGAAGTCCCGGTCAGGGTGCAATTGCCCAACCAGAAATGACTGGGCAAAGGAGGAGAGAACCTCTGCCCTGTCTGCCAGGAGCAGAGCTCTGGCTCGGCAGGAGTCCAGCTTTACCCCGATTAACTAAATCACCTGCAAGGAGACGAGTTCCAACTTGGCCTCACTGATCAGGAGGCCAAGGTCGAAGCAAGCCTGAAGGGCCAGATCCCTGGACTGCTCCACCTTCAGCCTGGAGGGACCTGCTATCAGCCAGTTGTCCAGGTAAGGGTACACCTTCCCCCCGGCACCTCAGGAAAGCCGCCACCATTGCCATGCATTTGGTGAAGACCCTGGGGGCTGAAGATAAGCCGAAGGGCATGGCTAGGAACTCGTAGAGGGTTCCCTCGGCTCGGAAGTGAAGGAACCGTCGGTGGGATGGACAGATCGGGACATGAAAGAACGCGTCCTGGAGATCTAAGGAGTAGAACCACATGTCTTGCTCCAGGGATAGTGTGATCTGAGTCAGAGTTACCATCCGGAAAGTGCGGGACCTGAGGAACTTGTTCAGGTCGTGCAGATCTAGAATGGGGCACCAGCCCCCCCCCCCCCCGTCCGTTTTGGTACCAGGAAGTACCTGGAAACAAACCCTGGGTCTGAAGGAGGGTCCGCTACTCTGCGCACCACCTCCTTGTGGAGGAGTTGAGCTATGTCATCTCGGAGAGCCGACTGGGTGGCTTTGGACACCAGATCCCCCAGGGGAGATGTGACAGGATGGCGGGAGGCACCCCTAAACCCGTCACTGAGCAGGCTTGGAGCAGAAGGACCCAGTGGAGGGGCCACCGGGACCTTTCCCTCTGGGCTTCCTGAATGAAGAGGCCACAGATTTGACCCGAGGTCACCAAGTTTGAGCCTGCTGGCCTTGCTGCTGCTGGGCCAGTCTGGCCGCAGGAGTGGACGAACGAAAGGGCTTGCGATTCTGATGCTTGGAGCCCTTGTCCTGCTGAGCAGATGTGTTGGAGTCCAAGGTGGCATTGGACTTCTCAATACGTTGGAGATGGCCCTCCACACCAGGCCTGAACAGGTCAGTGCCCAAGAAGGGGACATCTGCCAGTTTGTATTGCGTATCAACGGTAAAGTCTGAGATGCGCAAACAAGCCCTGCAGCACATGGCCACTGCGACCACAATCGAACGGGCACAAGAGTCACCAATCTCCAGAGCAGTCTGGAGTTGTTGCTTCACCACTGCCCTACCCTGATCCCGGACCTGCTTGACCGTGATCTGGAGGTCCTCCGGGAGATAAGGAATCACCTCGTCCAGGGGGCTCAAGGGGGCATGTGATAAGTATGCCATGATCACGGCTGAGCTGGCCTGGCGGACGCCAAGAGAGGAAGCTGCGTAGACCTTTTTACCAGAGTGATCCAACTGCTTGGATTCCTAGTCCGAGGGTCTGTCCATGTCCCCTTTATTGCCCGAGCACTGGAAGATGGAGTCTGCCACAAACCCCACTGCCGAGGGGTGCTCCAAGAACCCCAACAGGGACCGCATACTCGCAGGCCATCCGGGCAGAAGGAGCAGGGCAAGATGCAGGATGCTGCCATGTATCCAAGGCTGTTTCCATAATGGCCTCAGCCACGGGAAAGGCCTCCATCGGACTATCCCCTTTGTCCAGGATCTCTGTAAGGGGATATCTGGCCTGTTTCTGAATGGGCTGGAGCTCCATTCCCATGGATTCAGAAATGAGCTGACAAATGCCCATCGAGGTGGGGCCCTTGTCGATGGAAAGACCCCCAGCAGACTCAATGTTGATGGGATGGGAGAGCAGCGAGGAGTCCTCAAAAAGCGGGCAACCACCCTTGTCACCCTCTACCCACCTTGGGCGGTCGGGAGTAAGGGGGTCCGACAAACAGTGGGGCAAACCTTGAGCCGACTGAGATTCCTTGGTCGGAGCCCTGGACTTTGGTTGTTCAGGCGGCGGCTCCACCCGGATCGGGTGGAGTAGCCAGCCGCTGAGTCATGGGTTTTAGCCGGCACCTCCGTGAGGTGACGGTGGGTTGGTTGGGATAGAAGCCGGAATCGGTATCAACCCGGTCAGGACCAACTGTTGCCACATCAGGTCTTCATAGCACTGACCCAATTTGCACCGGAGCCTCTCCTCATCCGAGGAGAATGAAGACGAATAGTGGTGATGCCACATACTATGGTGTCGGGATCGAGCTCGCCGGTGACGGCGAGTCTTGTCCGACGTCAAGGTAGAGGAATGAGACTGAGACCTTGACCGTCGGCGGGGGACCTCTGAAGGAGTCGGGGAAACCCATGGCTCCTGGTCAGGCTCCTCAACGGGTGGGTCCGACCCAGAGGGCTGAGCCAACCCATCCGAGGTCACCGGAAGCACCGGAGTCCTAAATAAAGAGTTGTCGGCCAGATCAGGCGGCAACCCGCCAATCGGCTCGAGAAAAATCTCGGCCACATTGACAGGCATCTCGGCTGACTGGTCTGACAGGGGCACCGTGAAATCAGCTGCCTCGACTGTGACTTCAACCGAAGTTTAAACAGGAGTTTCCTGTGAGCGTGACTGCTCCCGTTCCCACAAGCGTCGACACTGAGACTTTTCCTTTCTTTACTCCTTCTTGTGGGAGCACGAAACATGCGACCCAGAAGGGCCTTCTCCCTTGGTCGAGAGAGATTGGCACAACTCCCTGAAGGAAGCCAAATAGGGGGATCCCAGTTGGAAAGGAATGAAGGCCGAAGAGGAGCCTGCCGCTACCTTGGCCGCTTCCTCCTCAAAGGCCTTAAGCTGTTCCAGCTGCTCAGCAGACGCCACAGCCGCGGAGACCACCCAACGGGCATCCTTTGATTTAACCGCCGGGTACCATTTTTCCGGTCGCCCCAGATGAAGTCGAGCAGCACAGTCTTCCAGAACCAACGGAGAAAAGGACCAACAATGATCATAAGCCTGCGGATCGTGGTCGTGTCCCAGGCAGTAAATTCACATGGCGTGAGGGTCGGTGCGGGACATCTTCTGCCCACAGGAGCACTGGCAAAACCCATGAACCGATTTTTCTTCCATCACAGTAGCAAGGGAAGAGGTAGAAGACGAAACTCGAATGAGTTTTAAAGTAAGTTTTGGAAGTAAATCTGAACATTCGAGAGCCAGGGCCTACTACACGTGGGAGCACTAAGGAGGGAACCTGAACCTTCCAGCGGAAAGGAAGATCTGGCATCATGGGGGCGGAACCGAGGGTTATACCACCCGGGTGGGTGGGAGGAGCCGGCTTGAAGATGTTCCTGAGATCTTAAAGGGGAAGACAGATCTGCCAACAAGTGTGGATAGAACAACAAATCCACGATCCTAGAAACAATTTTCCTTAAAATGTCTTTGGAAATAAACAGGGATCATATTTGGAATGTTTTGAGATTTGAGTCCTGCTGACGCCAACTGTCAGTGTTTTGCCAAAAATGAGAAATTAATCTAAGAAAATGCAAATGTTATATAATTTACACCAACACTATATGGATAATGGTTCAAACATCTAGGAGTTCTGACCAGGGTTAAGGGAGTCTGTGGAAGCTTCTTTTTTTAGGGCAGTGGGCAGAGCCTACAGCTCTTCTGTCATCTGTAGCTTAAAAATGGCTTTCCTTAGAACTTCCATTTTAGATATTTCTATGTATTCCTCCACAGCTGCAAAGTGGTGCACTCCCCTCTGATTTTTGCTATTTGTTGCTCTATGTTAAAGGCATCCTAAGAGGGGAGAGGGATGCTACTGTACTGTACCTCAGAACTTCTCAGGATACTAACAAAAAACTTTCGAAACTGCTGTTTCTATCATCTGTCCAGCTCAGTCTAACAGATTTGTTCCATTTCTTTCAGCAACCTAGAGGTTAACTTATTTTCTTTTGGTGAAAATGAAAGTCAGACTCGGTGTCAGATTACAGACACTGAAATTCTAATTTGTTAGCAGACATTCTTTTCTGCATAACAGGCAAGCACTGGAAATAGAAGACTGTTGTTTTCTAATTTTATAATATGATGTACTGAATGTGTATTTAAAAGACAAAGAACCTCTGTGCGCTAACACTGAGACAAGGGTTACCCCAAAGGGCATTTGGCTGGGAAGTCAAGTTTCAAGAAAATACAAAATCACACATGCCCCCAAGTTGCAGCGTCAGGGCCTTGAAGGAAATAACATTTATATAACTCATTCAAGATTCCATCAGGTGGTCAGAAAAAAGTCTGAGAGAATTTGTGTAAAAACTAATAATGAAAAACGCAAAAAAATAGCATGCACACTGGCCTCTGAGACTGGAAGACCAGAAGGCTGTGGGTTCTATCCCCACACTAAGCATGTGGGTTAAAGACCCTGTGTACTGCCTAAAACTAATATTGGATTTTAAAAGCAGTCAACCATTACCTTTTATATTTGAGGTACTTTATCTTTTCCCTTTGTTTAATTAGAAGATTGTTTACCTGATGTTAATATGTGTGATGTGTGGAATAGCACTCTGTGTGGCAGCTGACATAGCTAGCTATACTGCCCCCACTACATCACCCGCATTGTGACCTCACTGACTGTGACATCACCGGTACTTAGGAACAGCAATTCAGTTACTGCCAGGTCATTCACCTGTGATTTCACTGTCAGCAAAATCACAATGCTGATGACGTAGTGGGGGGCAACAGAGTTAGATACGTCAGCTGCTATGATAAGAGCTGTTCCACACATCCACCACAACATTATGACATAGAAGACTCTCTGACGGGCAAAAGGTAAAAGAAAGGAATTTGAGAAATAAAATTTTATAACTGACTACTTCTTAAAATGTATATTATTTTCCTGTCTGCCTGGTTTGGCTCCACTAGCTCTTTAAATCCCAATACTGACACTATAGTGCAGCATGGGGGGGTGCTCCTGTCTTTTCTGTCTGCCTGTTCAGGTGGGTGTTAAAGATCCTATGGCACTTCTCAAAAAGAGAAGGGGAATTCCCATGGTGTCCTGGCCAAATTTCCCCCATTCACTAAAAATACCACCAACAGCTTAATCCGGTTCAAGGTCCGTTGGCATTCATCTGTATCCCCTTCCCCCAGGTCGTGCCTGAAAATAGGCAGAATTTGTCTACTGCACTTACCCGGTCAACAAAAACTAAATAAATAAAAATAAACAATTTCAGTTGGTTACCATCTGTATACTCCCACCCACCGCCGCCCTTGAAAAAGGGACTTCTAGTCTTAATGGGCCTACCCGGTCAACAAAATTCAACAAATAAATAAATTCCCCCATTATGCCTTATGGATTCCATATAATTCAAAATCATTCCAAGGCTATTTGACATATACTTTTTATACCTAACAGCAAATCAGAGCCCTTTTCCTGATAAAAGGCTGCCAACATATTGCATTCAAATAAACAACAAAGTCACAAATAAGGAAGTAGTGGCTTATGGAAAAATCTACAGGGAAAATACAGGAAAAATGAGGGCTAGTTACAGGAAACTGGTTATTTGGATCTGGGAGCACTGTGATGATTGTGACTATGCAGCACTATATGGCACCAACAAGAAAATGACTTTGGTCATTTGGCAGCTTTTCACAGTCCTATCGGCTCTGGCTAGAGTTTTTTTAATTTCTATTCACACTTCAAAGTCTTGTATAAGGCTATTTACTGCAAAGACACTCCTAAAAGGCTGGTCTGGACTCTGAAAATATGTACAAATGGTCTCTACATAAAATGCACTCAATAAAAGTTCAATAAATCTATAGCAGCATGTTTTATTTCTTACAGACATGCAGGTACAGCACTAAACTTTCATTTTTATTACTGCATGCTTATCAAGGCTGATAAAGATGCCAAACCAGATTTATGCATGCTAAGATAAGCCTGTTGAACTTCCTTGCTTCAGTCATATCAAGTCACACCAACCCAATAACATCACCGATAATAGCACCCATATTAGGAGTTCTAGCGAAAAAGATATCGATATCTAACACTACCATTTTTGCTCATACCTCTTATGATCCAGACTTTACAGCACCACACAGCGGCAGCCTGCTGCTGAAACTGTATTGCTTTAGCTGTGAGTTTCAAAGAATGCAGTCTGAAAGCTAGTCAGGATTTTATTATAAACAGAGGGAGGCCAAAAAGGTTCTGGTTCTTGGACTCATTCTGCTTCTTGGACTCCTTTCTGGCAGCTTGTCCAACTCACCCAGCACTACAGCCCTGCAGAAAACCGCATCCGCCACCAGACCTTCTGGTGATGATTGCTCCAATAATCTGGACAGCCTGCCTACAGGGACTGCGTACTTGCGGTCCCTATGGCACTGAGGGGACTGGCAAGAGGCTGGGTGCTGCCAGACACTGAGTGCAAGACCCAGTATGTCTTGGTAAACAGGGCATGCCAACCCTGGAGAGGAATCTTTCACAAGGATGTTAATTAAGGTAAGTCTCCCCTTTCTGGACTTGCTTCAACGGACTGTCATGAGCAGTGGACATACAGTCCAAGAAGGTTGAAACCGATACCTGGTTCCCAGGGGCAGACCAGCAAGCCACTGAGTCACTCTCTCTGTCACCTACACAGGGCCAAGATAACGGAGGGTGACTCTAAGTCCAGATCTGGACAGAAGCATGCTGACCACTGGGGGGGTATAGACTACCCTCTACGATGGTGTAACAACCACCAACAGAAGGTAGAGTTGCCCAGACCCAGGCCTAGAGTGCTTTGTTGCAGCTCTCTCCTTCGACAGCGGGGACTCCACCTGAAGAGGTCACTATTGGAGTGGGACACAGGATGCTGAGCCATAGCTGCCATCAGGAGTGAAGGCTACAGACAGGTATGTTTGACCAGCCACAATGTTCAACTACAATCCTCAGTAAAAGCTCCGAGTGCCCACTGATGCCATGGTGACCTCTCCCATTGATGGTGGTCTTGACTTAAACAGCAGGAGTCTGAAGAAGACGAGGACAAGCTGGAAGTAAACTTCCATGGATAACGTCACTGCTGGTGCCAAGATCGAGAGTGTGATCTTGAATGTCGGCCATACGGTTTAAGTGGTGCCGGATCTCTCAGCATGGGGGACCCCACTGGCTTGAGGAATGGCAGACCCAGAAGTTATATGGAAGCCTGAAAGACCAGTCAAGGCCATATTGGAGAATATTGACTTGGGAGCTCAGTCAGGACTACCTCCCTTTTGCAGCGATGAAAGCACAGATGTCCTGGTGAAAAATTTAGTCTCACTGTCACCCAACTCTCCTTGGATGGAGTTGATGGGACCAACTGGCTCATAGACTGCTATTGTTTCAATCAGCTGCAACAGGCAGATTCCCTGCCAGCAAGCTGGTGGGCTTCACTGTTGAAATCAGCCTCCACCAGAGGTGGCTGCTCTGGGAAACCCTTGGTTGTAAGGAACAGGACTGGCCCCTCCATCAACTGCATTTCCACGACTGCCTATGGCATTTCTTGTGTTTCTGGCAGTATAAAGAGTAATTATTCTCAAAGGTGTTCAGATTGCAGAGAAATTCTCTGAACTCTTCATTGTCCCGAGGAGTCAAGGGTTCAACGTGTGTTCCTTGGCAGACAGAAGTTCCAAGATGGGGATGTCCAAAGTTGCCACCACCTCTTCTTCAAAGGTGCAAAGCTGCCCAATTCAACCCACAGTTGCTGCCCACGTCTTCCCCGCAGCCTACCTTTAAGAAGTAGATCCTGGCATTTTCAATTGACGATGGGTGTATAGTGAGGCACCATGCACAATGCGAGACGTCATGTGCATGGCAGAGGCAATATAAGCAGGAGTAATGGATGTCAATGATATATATATTTTTTGTGGTAAATTAAGCACTGATTAAACTCCACTTCTGCTTGAAATCCTCTGTCACACTTACCAAGAGTAGAGCCAAGGAGAAAAGCTGTCAAACTACACAATACGAGTAAAAGTTAAACACTATATTTGTCAAAATAAGTTTGTTTTTTCTTCTCACATGGGTATAAGTCATGAAGGAGGAGAGCTATCCCTTCCAGTGGAAGAATATATCAGAGTGTAGCAGGGTATAGTTAGAGGGCCACATGACTGGGTGGTAGAAGGAGTCAAGCTTGATGACTGAGCATGCTCAGTGGAAGACTAAGTGTGGATAGTGAACTGATTCTAGAAAGAATATAAATTCCCTAACCAACCCTCCATATGTTGTAGTTCAACAAAAATTCTAAATGACACATTCAACAATGGGACATCAATCCAAATGAAGAGATCGAGATACACCAGCCCTTCATCAACCAACAAAGGATTCAGTTATACTAGTAGCCCTGACTCATTAGAAAATCAAAAACAGAGAATTTCCTACATGGAAATTTGGTTTCCTGTGGTCTCCCATACCCTTCTACACAGCAAATCAATCACAAGGTGGGTAAACCTCTTATTTAAAGAAACCTGGAGACACATCCATTTAAACAGATTTTGCCCTAGGCTACATGTGCCTGCTGTTCTCGACAAAAGCTCAGTTGTCAATTGTTGTAGCCAAGAACCTGGAAACAGCACTGAAATAGCTCTATATAAATACCTTCTTTCCTCTGCACGTTACACTCCATATTGATACCAATCTACCACTCCGATAACCAACCTAAAGAGCAACAAGAATCGGAGTTGGGGGCTCCAATGGAAGAAGATGAAAGATTCTAGGACACTACATTCTCAGGCAAGAAATTTTCAACTCCACAACATCCCAACTGGAGAGAGCATGGCGGATGTCCGGTCTGGATGCTGACACGCTTAGATTGGTAGAACATTACAATGGCAATCGATCAGAAATCATTCGTAAGAAGGCAGAGTTCCTTTCCAGGGAGATTTCTCCTGCGTGGAATCAACCGGCTCAACTCTTCTGAACGGCTGACAGTCTGGAAGAGCTTTTTCACAGAATGAGTGTGATGAGCTAGCTCGGTTCTTCACAGATAAGGTTGCCAGCATCAGGTCTGGATTTGGCCCGGCTATCTCTATGAGGTGCTGCAGTGGTCGACGGGAGGTGGTGAGCACCCGGTCTGTCTGGATGGGTTTCAGCCGACCGGAATTCATGGACACTGTGAAGATTGTCCAGACCTTGCGCCCAACCTGTTGTAGTTTGGATCCGGGCCCTACCTCCCTTTTAGTGGGGTGTGTAGATGTTATCTGCCCGATACTAGCTGAAATTGTATGGAGATCCTTGGAGGAGGGGATCTTTCTGGACCCCTTAAAGGAGGCAGTAATTCGACCACTCCTTTAAAAACCTTCCTTGGATCCCCACGATTCAGCTAACTACTGACCTGTCTCTAACATTCCCTTTGCGGGGAAGGTTATTGAGAAGGTGGTTGCGTTGCAGCTGGATGATCACTTTGTAACCCAAAATGTCTATGAAGCCCTTCAGTCTGGTTTTAGGAAAAGGCATAGCACAGAGACTGCCCTTGTTTGGGTACTAAACAACCTCCTAATGGTGAGAGATTGAAAGGCTCATACCATCTTGGTCCTTCTCGATCTCAGCAGCTTTTGACACTGTGGACCACGGAGTGCTTTTGGAGACCCTGCGGTTCCTTTGTGGAGTGTCAGGTACAGTCCTCAATTGATTTCGATCTTTCCTCACAGGCAGATCTCAGAGGGTGGTCACTGGAATTTTTTCCTCTGATGCCCTCCCTCTGTCCTGCGGGGTCCCACAGGGCTCCATACTGGCACCCATGTTGTTCGCAATGTACACGCTACCATTGGGAGATATCATCAGGCGATACAGCTTAAGTTTTCACTGCTATGCAGATGACACTTGGCTGTATATGTCCTTTGTGCAATGTCTGTGCTAAATAATTGCCTCTCAGAGATCAATGACTGGATGGGTTCCAGTTGGCTGAGACTAAATCCAGATAAGACTGAGGTGTTGGTTGTGGACCCGGGTCACCCGGGGGCGGGTCTGGGGGTTGGACACATGTCTGGCCTGTGGCTTGATGGTGTCCAGCTCACAACCTCAAACTGGGTGCGGAACCTGGGCGTTATTTTTTGATGACGGCTTGACCCTGAAATCTCGGATGTCAGCCATGGTCAAATCCTCATTTTTACCATCTGAGGAATATCACCCAGGTGAAACACCTGATTCCGCTAGGCAACCTTCCAACATTGGTTCATGCCTTCATCACTCCCCATGTTGACTACTGTAATGCCCTCTGCCTAGGGCTGTCTGGGGTTGATATCCGCCACTTGCAGCTGGTGCAGAACGCTGCAGCCAGGCTACTGACAGGTACCTCTAGGTCCAGTCATATAATGCCTGTGCTGCGCAGACTGCACTGGCTGCTGGTTCAGTGGTGGATCACCTATAAGGTAGGCTTGCTTACTTTTAAAGCCCTACATGAACTGGGACCTGACTACCTGAAAGATCTCCTGACTCCCTAGACCCCTGATCACCCTCTCCGATCCACCAACGAGGGATTGCTAGAGGTTCCCAGCATTCGTTTTAAAACATCTGGAGCACGTGCATTTTCATTTGCAGCACCAACCCTGTGAAATTCTCTACCTCGTCGGTTAAGAGAATGCCTGACTGTCAATAGTTTTAAATCTTTGTTAAAAATGTATTTATTTGCACAGGCCTTCCCAGACTGATTGATTTTTTATTAAGCATATTGCTCTCTGTTTTATATGTTGTTAAAATCTGTGCAGCGCCTTGATATTGAAAGGTGCTACATAAATAAATAAAGAATGATTGGTTGATCCCCAAATCCTCCTATCCAGCCAGTCATCAATAGGTAGAAAGTACCAAGTTCGGTACCCCAGGGACTATAGACTGACAAGAGAGGAGATCTACCGATAACAACAATAAAGGTAAATCAAAAACTCAAGGCTCAACTTACCTACAGCTGTGACATACTACACTGATCTTGAACACTCTGCAAGAACAAGGCAGCTCAGCAGGTCAACTGCAGTTATACCAGAGAAAAATCTTACAGTCACCCTCACCTTTACTTCACCACAGCTTGTAACACCATTCTACTAAATGCTGTGTGAGACCCCCCATCCACCCTGAGAATGCTGAAGCTTTGCACTCCGTGTTGGTGGTTATGGGCAGTGAGGAGCACCGAGACAGAATTCCAAAGGCGGCTAAGGCAGCTGGAATAGAGAGTTGCAGAGACTATCATGTCCATTGTTGCCTTGGCCTCAGTTTCACAACCAGGCAGCACTGCAAAGGTTTTGATGCTGTTTGGGCAACTTTCCGTAAACTCAGTGTTAATCACTATGTTGCCATCAACCTGACTGAAAGTAAACTATGGGAAAAAGTTTAGGTTTATTTAACCCTCATGGAAGCTGGAAAGTTGGTTGAAAATATTAGGGCTCAATTTTCTAAGCATTTGAAAGAGAAGGAATCTGAAAAAGAATTAACTGTTATTTGTAGCCTTTTTGACTTTTTTTATTTATTTTATTTATTACAATCTCGGAAATACCTTTGAGCCAGAGGCTCATTTACAGAGGTTCCACGTCATGAACAATAAACAGAGGAGAAATAAAACACAAACAGTTGACAATGCTGGACAAGTATTTACAAATAGTGAAGTAGACAAAGTCAAGCGGTCTTATGCAAACTTTTTGCAGAAACTTTAAGCAGCCAGATATGTTCCAGAGAAACCGTTCTTTTGTCAAAGTGCTAATACGAGTTAGGCCACAAGTAGTAGTCCTAGAGCTCAGAAAGTGCTGGCTGGGGACAGCTAAAATAGGAGGTTCGGACGGGTCCATCTAAATGAGCTGTGACGGGAGTAAGGGGAGGCGGGGGGCAGGAGGAAGAAAGAGAGAGAATGGGAAGGAGGAGGTAGAGAGGGGAAACCGGTGAGAATGGAGGGGGAAAAGTAGTAATTTGGGGAAGGTGTCATAATTGGGCAGGTGAGGGGCAGAGGGAAGGGGTTGCAAAGTGGAACGGGGAAGGGAATGGTAGTAGGTAAGAGAGGAAGGGAAGAATATATAATACAGACTTTTTGTCTTTTTATCTGGATTTAATGGACAAGTACTCTTGGGAGGGGGGCTGTTTTAGAACAAGAGCACAGCCCACTCAACCTTGGCTGACGCCAATCTAACTCAACACATTACTGAACCCACACAAGAAGGAATAATAGAACGGGAAACCATTCCCTCTCAGACTGGATCCTAACCAGCTTTGCCCACAGAATAACTGCCTCAGGAGTACTACCCAACAGCATCAGTGACCATTCACCAGTCTATTGTATCTGGAGGAATAACTCCCCAAACCCTCCTCCTAAAATTGTAGAATCCCATAACATGTCCTCCTTTAATCTTGCGTCCTTCCTCAACTCCAGCAATAATGTAAATTGGGACTCTATACATACCCTGCCTACTGCTGACCAAGCCCCGGAATAACTAATCAACACTGTCACTACAATAATTAACAGCCATGAACCACTCACACGACGGCCCCATGACTGACAAAAGATATAAGGAACCACCTGTCAAAATGCAATGTAGCCTGGAAAACACTTAAGAAGACTGGTATCCCTTCAGACTGGCATTCATACAGGCAGCTTAGAAATTTCTGCAAGTCTAAAATAACTAATGCAAAGAGGACCTACTACCGTACAATACAAACAGAAAAACTCAGTAACCCCAAGGAATTCTGGGCCCAGATAAATTCCTTCCTCAAAGGTAAAACTTCCATCTGCCCTGACGTGCATTCAACAAAGGACAAAGTACTTTCAGACCCAGCATCAATAGCTGAAGGTTTTAACAACTTCTTTACTGACCTCAGCAACTATGTATCCCACTTCACTACCTACGAGGACAACCAACCCTCTCCAGCCACAAATCTCTATAGGAACGCGTCACCACAATTTCACATCAAACTAGCTACCCGCAAACAGGTTATCAGACTACTCCAAAACCTCAAGGAACATGGTTCTCCTGGCCATGACACACTCAAGCCTAGATTTTTAAAATAGGAAGCACCAGCACTTGCAGTGCCAGTTAGAAACCTAATTAACAGATCCCTTCTTGAAGGAAAAATGTACCCTCAAAATGGAAAATGGCACTAATAACTCCGACCCACAAGAAGGGGATCGGCCATACCTGTCGAAAATTACAGGCCGATCTCAATTCTCTGCCATCTTGTAAAGGTTCAAGAAAAAATTCTATACAACCAATTGCAAGACTACCTCGAATATCACCAACTCCTGTCACTCTGTCAGCACGGTTTTCACAAAAATCACAGTACTCTATCTGCACTCATTAAAGTCACCACAGACATCTACCATGTGTCTGACTTTGGACTAGTAACAGGGGCTACGTTCGTTGACCTCACCAAGGCCTTTGACCTGGTAAACCATGCGCTGCTGTTAATGAAGTTAGAATCCTAGGGTCTTGAACAATCATCCACATCCTGGCTCTGTGACTAACTATCTGGTCACACCCAAAGTGTCAAATGGGGTAATTGTCAATCCCCATTCAGACAGATTACCCATGGAGTCCCCCAGGGATCCATCCTGGGCCCCCCTGCTCTTCTCATTATTCATTAATGAGCTGCCTGTCTTCTGCGGCGGGGCGTCCATTCTACTTTACGCAGATGACGCCATATTATACTGTTCCTCAGCTGACACCCAATGGCTCAATCTGACTTCCATCAATTAGAAACCTGGTTCTTCAAAAATAACTTACTATTAAACACAAAAAAAACGAAATCTGTGCTTTTCCATCCTCCCTCCTACAAAACTTCTCTTAATCCGGAACTCTCCAGCCACTCCAGTAATGGGGAACCCCTTGAAATGGTACTTTCCTTTAAATACCTAGGCATCCTGCTTGATCCTAATCTCTCCTTCGAGGCTCATGTCCAAAAAACTACCATAGCCATTTACCAAAAGATTGGTCTGCTATACCATTTTCATCCCTTTCTATCGACTGCTTCCTGTCTTAAAATTGCTGCTGCCTCACTCCTGCCTCTGCTATTTTACGGGGCTCCACTATTCTTATCAATCAAGGCCTCTCTCACAAACATACTGAAACAACTATATAATATGATTAGATGCTTTGCTCTTGAAGCAGCCCCCCACCAACACCACTGCTCAGTACTAGCATCTCTGGGCTGGCTACAACTCAAACACAAATTCCAATACTCCTTACCTTGCCTTACCTATAAGCTCACACATCTCTACACTCCACCTAGCCTTTCCAACATCATAGTATGAAAACAGTCCAGACAGTCTCTCCACTCTACCTCTCTTCCACTACTAGACATACCTAAAATACTTCTATCTGCAGGTAGGAGATCCTTTGCCTACGCTGCTCCCTCAACCTGGAACTCCCTCCCCCATCTCTCCTCTCCTGCTCTACCCTCCCTCACTTTACACTTACCTGAATAATTACCTCACTGTTTCAGGAACCTGTACCTGCCTCACCTGACTTACTGACTACTGTTCCTATCCTGGTCCTCCTCCTGCTTCTAAGCTTAATTCTCCAACCCTCAACAACCATTGTACTGTAACTCAATTGCACTGTGGACACTGCTGTAGATATTATATTGTATTTGTTGCTATGTTAAGTCTTGGCTTTGTATAGTTCTGTGCCTCTATGTATGTTGTAAACTAGTTGTCCTTTGTACCTTCCCCCAGGCCGCCCCTGCAAAAGGGACTGCATGGTCTCAATGGGCCTACCCAGTTACCAAAATTCAAATAAATAAATAAATAAATAAATAGTAAGTGAATTATTATCGGTACACTGTTTTAAACTATGCATTTGTGCTTTTGCTTTAAAAAGGGATGCTGTATCCTAAAGCTCTTTTTGAAAAAGTACTTCGACTTACAGCATTTTAGGGCATCAGGACTGTATAGTACATAGATACATAGACAGTGTCGGCAGATAAGGGCCTATGGCCCACCCAGTCTGCCCATTTGAGCTTGTAAGTTCAGTTTGTTTTCCTAGAAGTCTGTTGCACCTTACCCCTGACCTTCAGAATTCCTTTATGTCTATCCCATGCATTCTTAAATCCCGTGATTGTTTCAGCCCCCACCACTTCCTCTGGCAGGGTATTCCACCTGTCCACCACCCGCTCTGGTGAAGAAATTCTTTTCTCATGTTTCCTCTGAATCGCCCCTCCTCCAACTTCATCCCATGCCTCTAGTCCTGGAACATCTTTTTCGCTTAAAAATAGTGTTTTCCTGCACCCTGTTCCTCCCTGTAAGATACTTGTATGTCTCTATCATATCCCCTCTCTCCCTCCTCTCCTCCAGGGAGTACATGTTCAGTTCCTTCAACCTGTCTTCATAGGAATTGTGATGCAATCCATGCACCATCTTTGTTGCCCTCCTCTGAACCTTCTCTACCCTGTCTATGTCCTTACGTAGGTATGGTCTCCAGAACTGTACACTGTACTCAGGTGGGGCCTCACTAGTGTCTTGTATAGCGGAATTATGACCTCCCTTTCCTGCTGGTGATGCCCTGCCTATACATCCCAGCATCCTGTTTGCTTTACCTGCTGCCTTGTCACACTGTTTCTCTACCTTGAGGTCATCAGAGATGATAACCCCAAGATCCCTTTCCTGCTTGGTGCATGCTATATCCTCACCCCCAACTGATATATTGTGCCAGGGTTTTGTGCCCCATATGCATTATCTTGCACTTCTTTGCATTGAATTTGAACTGCCAAACACCTGACCATTCTTCAAGTTTCTGCAGGTCGCTTCTCATTCTGTCTACACCCTCTGGTGTGTCTACTCTGTTACAGAGCTTTGTGTCATCAGTGAACAGTGAAATTCTGCCTTCCAAGTCCTGCGCCATGTCACTGATGAAGATGTTGAATAGGACCGGTCCCAGCACTGATCCCTGTGGTACCCCACTGGTCACTCTTCCCTCTGTGGAGTGACAGCCATTTACCACCACACTCTGTGTCCTGCCACCCAGCCAGTTACTTACCCACCACATACTGTCCTGCCCCACACCCATATCTCCCAGTTTGTGTAATAGTCTCTATGTGGCACAGTGTCAAAGGCCTTGTTGAAGTCCAGATAGGCCATGTCCACTGCCTTCCCTGATCCACCTCCCTAGTCACCCAGTCAAAAAATTCAATGAGGTTGGTCTGACATGACCTCCCTGGTGAAACCATGCTGCCTTGGGTCCTGTAGCCCATTCACAACCAGATGTTCCACCAATCTCTCCTTCAGTAGTGCTTCCATGATCTTCCCCACTACCGAGGTGAGACTGACTGGTCTGTAGTTCCCTGCTTCCTCTTTGTTCCCACTTTTGTATAAGGGGACTACATCTGCTGTCCTCCAGTCTTTGGGTACCTCCCCTGTTTCCAGTGATCGGCTAAACAGGATAGCCAGAGGTTCAGCCACCACCTCTCTTAGTTCTTTAAGGACCCTGGTAGGTAGTAGAAGCTGCTTAATCGGAACACCCCAGTGGTGAGCTTTTCATCCCCATTAAGCTGCCATCCTATTTATCAGAAGCCAATGGAAATGTTTTTTGCCGCATTTGTTTAACTGGCGCTAATAGTTTATAACAGTTACACCCTCTCCACCCCCCAAGTCAGGGTTCAGTTGTGGTTTTTTAGTAAATAAGGAAGGTTCACCTTCTTACTGTTCAGTTTGTCATTGCTGAAGATTTATTATCCTGCTAGAAAACTACAGTATTTAATTCTGAAAGCCGCAGAGTGAAGAAAATGTAGGGCACAACTCTATGCTGGAGGAGTCCGCTATTTAAAATCGGAGAGTGCAGGCTACACAGGGAACTTAATGTGCTTCTAAGCAACTGTTTTATTTAACAGAGCAGACAACACACGTTACATTATTAAAAAAAGAAAAATAACTTGAATTACGGGAATTATGGAGGAGGTATGGGCCACAGGTAAAGAGTTCACATTCTCTAGCAGCAACTGCTGGAAATCATTCATTTATAGAGGAGGGAGGAGAGGAAAAAAAAGCAGCCAACAGCTACAGTAACGGCTTCCTTCTTACCAGCCAACAGCCACAATTTACACCTAATTATTTAATTCAATTCAAGTTTATTACAGGAACTTACTCCATTGAGCAGGCTCATTCACAAGGACGTCCTGGTATATAATGACAACAACAAGGACATATATGTAATTAAACAGACAGATTTGATAGTACTATTTTTTTTGTTGTTGCTGACCGGGTAAGTGCACTAGACAAATCCTGCCTATTTTCAGGCACGACCCGGGAAGGGGGATACAGATGAATGGCAACTGACCTTGAACCAGATTAAGCTGTTGGTGGTATTTTTAGTGAATGAGGGAAATTTGGCCAGGACACCGGGGAAATTCCCCTACTCTGCCAGCAAGTGGCTTGACTTCCTGTGGAGTGGAGGAGCTCAGTTTGGAGCCGGACTGCAACTGAGGAGGAAGTGCTGATGTGGCAGTGGTGTGGACTTGTGAGCACCCATGGATGAGGAATCTTCACAGAATCATTTGGCTGGTGTACCTGTAGGGAAGCAGATCTCCTTCCCTACAGGTCCAGCAGAGGAGATCAAAAATGCTTTATGGTCTGGACAAGGCAGTGTTATAGAAAGTGAAAATCATGATGTTTTATCAGACAATGCAGAGGAGAAGAAAGAGAGACAATGGCTAAAGGAACTGGTGAAAAAAAAATGGGGTATGGTTGAATCAGTGATACAAATGTCTGAAACAGAGATTGATGCAAAAATAATACGAGAGGTGGCTGTGGAGAGCGAGCAGGTACAAGAAACAAACAGCGATAAGCCTCAGGAGAAACTGCAGAAAGCTTTGACAGGACCGGTGAGCCTAACTGAGGGTTCAAAGGATGATGCACTAACATCAAAGAGTGTGCAAGTAGCTGGTGGAAAGGAACCTGACACAACACCAAAACGCCCTGCAGAACAACTGGAGAATACTTGGCAACAGGACAAAACAGTAAGT
The DNA here is from genome assembly GCA_016271365.2 of Neoceratodus forsteri. NCBI lineage: Eukaryota > Metazoa > Chordata > Ceratodontiformes > Ceratodontidae > Neoceratodus > Neoceratodus forsteri. Next base: position 489,099,597 of record CM057449.1, read on the forward strand.
CTCTCAAAAGAACCTGTGTCAGGAACAAAAGACAGTACAAATGCTGGACAAAAGTTGGGGCTAAGGAAAGGGAGGGAAGACTTAAGTGTGCAAAATGTTGTGCCAAGTATAAAAACGCCAGCAGCACTTGAATCCTCACTAAAAGATGCACGGTGGAAAAGATCTGAAATGGGCTAGTGGATTCCTGACCCTAAACACAGCTCCTTTCCAGGACTGGAAAAAAATAGAACAGTAGCACATTCTATGCCTGAACAAGCTTTTATAACGGAATCAGATGTTGAACTAAATGCTGAAGATGTACAGTTTTCAGAGAGGGATACTGGAGCATTTCCACAGGCACAAAGAATCTCACCTTCTGATACCGGAGATGAAGGAACTAGTAATAGGAACCCTACTTGGGGGGAGCAAATGGATACAGAGGAGCAACAGGAAGAAAGTGGGCCCACACCTCAAGAAACAACAAAAAATAACTGGGAGAGATTCAGAAAGAGAGACATTTTTTCAACCCCCACCACCCAAAGGCGAAATGCAGTCAGAATACAATATATAGAAGGACTTGAAGAGACACCAGATAGGGTGTATATTGGGAAAAAAATTGATTAAAGAGTCTCTTTTTTTTTTTTTTCCAATGAGGTATATGCCTTGATACATGTGGGGGGAGAGGAAAGTATGTATGATATAAGTTTTAAAACACCTCAGGGATTAGAGCGATTTTGGACACAGTATGACAAATTAAGGTATTCTGAGTTGTGGATCCCATTTAGAGTTATTCCACTAACTAAACCAGAGGTAAAAAATGGGAGGAGTTTCTGCTGTATCCTCTATGAACCAGTGCTTAATAAAGTCCTGTTCTACATGCTCCGATTTGCAATTTGTTATTCATCCAAAAGAGTGCAGTCTCAGTTTCTTGACTATTTGGCATTCGCTCGACCTGCAGCTAGCTCACTTCAGTAGCGCAGCCGGTACCTATGCTTTTGTGAGTCTTTTTGGACCTTCTGTCCTGCTTCAGGATGCAAGGATCTATGCATGAGAGATGCCAACACCTGATAAGCAGGAGAAATGGCAAAAAACGACTTTCTGTCCGATCTGTTGATCTTGTAAATCTTATACAACAGTATAGGAACTGAAGGATGTCGGCCCAGGGATTTCCATTTTCTGTAACTGGTATGGGCCAGGTCTCTGTGGACAGGAACTGTCTCCAATGACAAGTGCCCTGACTTGGCAGAGCCTGATTTGGACCCTTCTTCCTCAGGGTACCCAAGTCAAGAACCATGGTCATGTACCCAATGAGGCTCAGAAGATCCAGTAGGAGAACTCACCTAAGCCTGACAAGGCTGCTTCAAAGCTCAACGTAAAGAATTCAGGGGAAAGATTGGCCTACTGAAGTGCTTTGCCTTTAGCTTTTTGGTGGTGGGTGGGGGGACAATGGTCTGAGAAGAGAAAACAAGGGCTTGAGGAGACGCTACTGTTTGACACAGACTGTTCTGAGGCTGGCGATGACACAGTCTTATCTTTTTATTTTAAACTTATATTTATTTATTTTGTCAAATCAATCAATACAAGCATCTCCCATAGGACAGCACAAAGTGAGAGTAACATCTGCATTTCGACAGTACAGCATCACTGCACTCCTACAACTGTTTCATCACAGGGGGTAATCTGCAGACATTTTACAGCACTGAAACATTCGTAGGATATTGCTGCCATGAGTGGAAATAAACCTTGATAGGTTAAGCAATTCCAACACAACACCCATTTAATAGGTTTATCATCCCCAACATCCTCACTAAGGAAATTAACTTAAGAGTCAGAGCATTCTCACAGCTATGTGAAATCTTGTATTTATCTAGCTTAAGACAGAGAAATCTACCCACCCACCATCTCCATGACAAACGTTTGCCATTGTTGTAAGACATGGATTCAAACATTAACAGCTAAGTTTAGCTTTGAACTTTAAACAACTGACTGATCAGCCCCAGGTCGAGTGCATGAGAAAACAGAGTTTCTACCACAAGCATGTGAACGCCACGCTGCAGAGTAAGTCGGGGCTTGAAAAAAAGAAAAGAGAACTGTGTCAACAGGGACATTTTGCCTATAACATCTTAATGAACTGTCCCAAAGAAAAAAGTCCACAATTGGAGTGAGGCAAACCATTTCACATTAAATGTCACTTCAAGACCCCTTCACACTCCTTCTCGATCACTGACCCCCAGAAACTCAATTCTTCATTCTCATACCTCAAGGATTGTCCTCAGTTTCCGAATCTGACCCAGAATCTCTGCCCTAACAGTCCTGTTCAATCTTTGTCAGCAGTTTTCCAGCTTCTACCGGGTCGGAAAAGTGGTACATTTTATTCCCATACACAATTTTGAGACTGGCTGGTATTAAGAGTACGTGGTGGACTCCGAGCTGGCATAATCTGGAACGTACTCCATTTAAATCCTTTGCACCATTGACGGGTGGCAAAGCTAAGGTCCAGGAAAATGTGTATGGGAGTATCTTGCCATCTGAGAGGGCTACATTTTTTTGCTTCCTGCATGAGTGTCCCTTTCTTTAAATGGAGCCCATAACCACCAAAATTATACAGGCCTGGGTACTAGCTGCTGCGGCATGGATTCAACCTTCTCAGGGTGTCACACATTAGACCCACTGAATTATAAGTGGAGAGTCCATCTGTCATATATTTTGGAGCCACTGTTCCAGAAAACGGCAAATATCCTCCCCTTCCACTGCCTCTGGTAGTCCAAGAACACAGATGTGGGATGCCCACACCCCATTTTCAAGATTTTCCAATCAGCGACGTAACAGTATGTTTTCCTTAACAAGTCCCGCTGTCACTGCCATTGCTTTATCTGCCGACTTGGTCGCCCCTTTGGCTTTGTCCTCCACCGCCTGTATTTCTGTGTCGACCACCAACATTCTTGTGGTAAAGTCATCCATTTTTTAATCTAGAGCCTGGATGGCTTTTAGTAGTGCTGTGTTAGATGGTTGGTTTGGGTTCGTTGCTGGAGGGTGCCCATCTTTGCTCGGGCCCGGCAGTGTCTCCTTCTGTTTGGCGCTGTCACCTCCTGCTGCGGTTTTCGGATGACCCATACCTTCTGATACTTGTTTGTTTGATATGTAGCTGATCAGTAAGTTAAGCTTTCGCTGAATCTAGCTTCCTTAGTTGAATTTGGTGATATTCCACCCCAAACTGCCACCTTTATAAGTCTGGATTAACAGAGCTGCAAAAGTCTGCTGCACACAACTCGGTTACTGGTCATACCCCCAACATAGTCTTATCTTGATCTGCCATTCTGGCAACTTCTGGCATGAACGTCCCTGCCACAACTGATCATTCAAATGGTCTCTCTCACCAGTCCTGCAGCCCTACAAAATCAAGCTTGTGTACGCTATACTCAGTCTTGGTAGGGCAGTGGAAGCTTAAAGAACAAGGGGAAGGAACAGTTAAGAATTTACCATAACAGTAGATCTTCGAGGGGATCTCAGTCACCAGGTCACACCACGGAAACTTCACAGTTGGTCAAGCAGGATCCACATGGAAGATTTTCAGCAGTGCAACTGGAGCCACCCATGCCAACGTCTTCTGCCGATATCATCAACCTTATAAAGGCGTAAGCGACTCCACTCCCTCCTCAGTTCTTTCCCCCAGAGACAAAGGGAGCATAGCTCTAGACATGGGGGATTGAGGAGAGAGAGGTGCCTAGGCCTATAAGAAAGGCTGGATACACCAGATAGCCAGTTCCAGTAAAGAGCTCCAAGAAGGGGGATGGTGGTGGGGGGGAGACAGACCTGATGACTGAGATCCCCCTGAATATCTACTGTTACGGTAAGTTCTTCTGTAATTGTTCTATCTTCTTTGGGTGTATTTCAGTCATCAGGCCACACTGTAGGAACGAGTCCCATGCAACTCCAGGCGCAAACAGACAGTCTGGGAAGAAGGCCAACCTTAAGCTTCAGACAGGAGGCCCTGCAGCACAGTCCTACCAAAATCTGCAAGGGCTCTAGAGGGAATGTCCAGACTGCAGTGCTTGGTAAGAGTGTGGACGGTACTCAAAGTGGCAGCCTCACAAACGTCAGCGGCTGAGACCCCTCGGAAACAAGCTACAGAGGTGGTCATGCCTCTTGTGGAATGAGCCTTGACTTCTCCAGGCAATTATTTGCCATATTTGTTGTAGAAGAACTATTTAGATAAACATTGTTTGGAAACCTGAATGCCCTCTCTACCTGGGGTGAAAGAAACAGACAACTGCTTCGACTTTCCTTGGTTCGGAGCAGGTAATACTTCAAAGTTTTACGCACATCTAATGTATGGAGTAGTGCTTCCCATGGATTGGCATGCTCTGGAAAAAAAACAGAAAGGTGGATAGATTGATTCAGTGTAAAGTCAGACACCACCTTAGGGAGAAACTTAGGATTCATGCGCAAAGACACCCTGTCTTTGTGAAAAATCAAATAAGGCTCCTCACACCAGAGGGCCTGAAGCTCTGAAATTCTTTGAGCAGAAGTAACAGCAACTAGAAATAATGCTTTCCAGGAAAGAAAATGTAGCTTGTAAGTTGCAGCTGGATCAAAAAGAGACAGGGTCAACTTCTCCAAAACAAAATTTAAATCCCAAGCTGGGACAGGAAAATGGATTGGGGGTTTCAGATGGAGGATGCCCCTCAGAAAGGTATGGGAAACATCCAGCTGAGCTATGGTACGGTCACCCACAGGCCCATGAAAGGCCGAGATGGCAGAAAGGTGCACCTTGAGGGAGGAGTACTGGAGACCTGAGTTAGACAGAGAGATCAGGCAGTCCATGATCTGGCTCATCAGGTGAAAGGGTCCAGATTATGGCAGCCCATGTGGCAAACCGCTTTCACTTCATGGCATAAGTGGACCGAGTGGAGGGCTTCCACGCAGCCACTAGGACATCTGCTACTGTATTGGAAACCCCAAATCTGATGATAACTACATCCTCAGGAACCAAGCGTGCAGATGGAGGGACCCGAGGTTGGGATGGACCAGTATACCCTGATCCTGGCTCAGCAGGTTCCTGCAGTGGGGGGGAGGGACCAGAGGTTTCTCCGCCAGCTGCTGCAGTACAGGAAACCACATCTGGTGAGGCCAGAATGGAGCTACCAGGATCATGCTGGCCCCCTCCATCTGCAGTTTGATGTGCACCCTCTGAATCAAGAGAAAATGGAGGGAAGGCATAAAGAAGCTTCCCGCTCCAAGAGAGGGACAATGCATCTCACCAGAAAACTCCAGGCCCTGACTCGAGCAAAAATTGCAGTTTTGCATTAAGTGGGGATGCAAAAAGGTCCAAATCTGGACGACTCCATCTGTCGAACAGACAGAGTCTGGTTGAGGCTGTCCACCACAGTGTTTAACACTCTGGGGGCATGGACCGCTGAGAGGGTCAGGCCAAGGTCTAATGCCCAATACACACTCTTATGGCCTCCCTGCATAAGGGGGGTGCAAAGACGTTCCCCCCGCTTGTTGATGTAGTACACTACACTGAGGTTGTCTGACTGAACCAACAGCTGACCTGGAAAAAGATGATTTTCAAAGGCCTGTATGGCATACAGAACTGCCCGCATCTCTAGGACACTGATATGCAGGGAGGTTTCCATCTGGGACCAAGAGCCCTGGGTTGGAAAGAGACCCAGATGAGCACCCTTCCCCAGCCCAAACCAGAGGCATCCATGGTGGGGATTTGCTGGGGAGAAGAGATCTGGAATGGAACTCCTTGCAACAGGTTAAGGGGGTCCATCCACCACTGGAGCACTTTATGGACTGGGGAGGAGACCAGTACTAACTCATCTAATTCATCCGTGCGCTGGTCCCATTGTACTTGGAGAGTCCACTGGAAGATGTGCATGTGGAGCCTGGAAAGTAGAACAATGGAGATGGCTGCCGCCATCAGTTCCAACAGCCTCAAGTACACCCTGGCAGATATATATTGGCTCTGAGCCACCTCCCGAGCCTGGGCAATAAAGCACTCCACCTGTTTTGAGGCAGGAAAGGTTTTCCCTGTACAGAGTCTAGAACCGCCCCTATGTATTGCATCCTTTGGGTTGGAACCAGGACCAACTTGGGCACGTTGACAGCAATTCCCATGGAGAGTTACAACTGAAGAGTCCTCTCTAAAGTCCCCAGGAGCTGTTCTCTGGATGGGGCCTTTAGAAGCCAATCATCCAGTTAAGGGAAGACGTACATTCCTTCCCTTCTGAGGGCCGCAGCTACTGCTGCTAAGCACTTGGTGAAGACCCGTGGCACAGAATAAAAGAAAACGGAAGAACCTCCTGTGAAGCGGAAACACCAAGATGTGCAGATAAGCATACTGCATGTCCAGGGAACACAACCAATCGCCTTTCTTGAGAAAGGGCATCAGACCTGGCAAAGTCACCATTTGGAACTGTTTTGTAATGGTCATATGGATAGAGGTCCTTTAGGTCAAAAATGGGCCTCAGATCACCAGTCTTTCTGGAGACCAGGAGAACCTGGAATAAAACCCCTTGTTTCTCTGGTGCCTGGGCATTGGATCAATAGCCTGTTTGTGCAGAAGGGACTGTACTTCCTCCTGGAGAACACACAGGTGGGATGGGGGGGGGGGTAGTTGGAGGGCAGAGGAGGAGTCTCTGGGGGTTGCTCGGTGAGCTCCAGAGTGTGACCCCTTTCTATGATTTGAAGAATCCCGGCATATGATGTTATGATTCTCCACTGACCGAGATGGAGGAAGAACCGACCTCCAGCCACCACCTCTTGGTTGGGGGCCGGAAGAGGGGGGTCTGGCAAGGAGTCCACTGGAGGTGGATCCCCCCGTTGGGGCTGGACCATCACCTAAAGGATGCTCCAGCACTGAAGGGGGCAGGCAAGGCAGCGGAGGTTCTGTGTTTGCCCTGGGGCTGAGAGGCAGCACCTGGTCTATTGGATGCCTTGCGAAAAGGAGCGCGCTGTCTGCTCTTAGGTTGCATGTCACAGAGCAAGTGGACAGATTTGATAGACCTACCAGATGTCTGCAAATCATTAATGATGTCCTGGACATCTGACCTGAAAAGCTTAGAGCCACTGAAAGGGGCCAGGGCTCGCGTTAATGCACTAGTGACGTCCCCATATGGAAAAAATTACATTTTTGACGCACTGTTCTGCTTGCCCTGCATCTGCATCTGATGCAGCGCTTCCTTTGTGGTCCAATTCATTTAATTTTTACGTGCTGCCTCTCAGAGTGCAATATCAGCTGCACGTCTGGATTTTCTATGGGACACGAGTCGAAGTGGGTGGGGATCATGTTTTTTTTATCTTAAAAAAGGAGCGCTGGGCCAGCCCGTTGGCGCAGTGATGGGTTCCGCTTACGCAGCCGGGTTGCGGACGGACCCAGGTCGCCGGAGGGTCAGGCCGGGAGAAGGATGGAGCATCCTTTGGATGCCTCCTTCTCCGGGAGGGCGGGAAGCACTCGAGCGCTGAGGACTCCTGGCGGAGGCCGGGAGATCTCGCGCTGCCAACGCTCAGTATCTGGGGAGGCGGGGCGGACGCTGGCGTCATTGCACGTCCCCACCTCCGTGGGGAGAAAAAAGGGAAAATGGAGGCAGTCAGGACCACCGTGAGTATGAAGCCCTCCCCAGAGGACCTCACCTCATCACTGCTGCTGCGGGACCCCGACCAGACACTAGTCCCGTGGTCACGAAGGTAGCCGCGGCCCCGCCATCCAGGGGGTAAGCCAGGGGTGACTGAGGGTCCCCGGCAGCCATAGGCGGTGGTGGAGATCTCTGGGGGCCGTGACCAGGGGTGATGTATACGGGGTCCTGCCAGATAACAGAGAAAATTGAAAAAAAAAAAAAGGAGCGCCGATTGGCAAGTGAGGAGTTGTAGGGGGTGGGGACCCAGCTGAGCAGGCGTGGCAAATGACTCTCGGTATAGGCAACAATTTGTTGAAGAATCAGAGGGCGGAGTTCTGAGCGCCGGCAAGCATTTACAGATCTGTTGTTCCAGTGGCTTTCTTTGCTTCTAAACTGGCGCACATTTGTGAAAACTAACTTCTCCAAGATGGTGTGCCAGAAGAGAAGGGTATAGAGACTGAAGCAAGACTGACAACACAGAATCGCAAAGGTAGGGTCCAGAATAAGCTTCTTCAAATTCAGCCAGGGTAAAAATTACAGTGCAAGAGTAAAAGCAGCAGAATTATGCCAGCTTCTGGACTGTGAATAAGGGGGTGAGACAGCAAAACTATTTCAGTGATCATCATCTGTGTGTGGGCCGGTGAATGAGTTGTTAATTGGGAGAAAGTCAGACAGAGCTACTCCAGATATGTCCAGGGTTCTGGAAAATAACAGACTCTTTGCTGAAAATCGAGTTAGGGCCCCTGTTTATTGATGTCCTTAGCTGTAATTTCAAGTCTCAGCAAGGCAAATAGAACGAAGATTTTGGGGGTGGAGGGTTAAGGTGCACTGCCCATACCAGTACTGTCGCTGTCAACCTGAAATGCCTTTTTCCCTCTTTCTCCAGTCCACACAGTTGAGTTAGTACTTTCCTGCCTGACAAACAGAAGAAAAAGTAAATGCAGTGTCACAGGTCGTACTGATGTGATTAGATTCCTGTAGTTTGATGCACCTCTTATAATACTGTGTTTGTAACAAGAGGGTACGTCAGTCCTACAGGAAGCACATCAGTACAACTGGTGACACCCTTCTTACGTTTTCTTTTGGGTGTAGTGTTAAGCAGCGTATTAGTAACTGTGTGGTCTGGAGTGAGAGGCAATAAGGCACACCAGGTTGACAGTAACAGAGTATGGTATGCCTGGGCAGTACACCTTACCCCCTGCACCGATCTCTATGTTCCCTTGACACTTTAAATTACAGCCTTGCACCTCACCAACAAACAGTGGTGGACTTGGGAATCACAATGGGTTGCATTTGAACTAAATATGAAAAACAATTGCTGAGGTTTGTTGAAGTTCAGTACAAGGCTCTGGAACGCTCTTTGTTTTTTTTTTTTTTACTTTCAAATTTTGGTGCAGTGACACCCAACTTTTTGATTCTGACCCCCTACTTTTAAAGCAGAGGGTCAACCTGACCCTCTGATTTCCGACCCCAACGCAAGGCCTGAGGGGCACTAAGCACCTTTTGCTGAACATCAGCAGGAAAGCCAGAACCCCTCAGCCAGAAGTGCCTTCAGAGACAAATGTCGGTGGCAGCAGCCCTAGCAATAGTGTCCAAGATATCACAGAGGGCTTGCAGGAGGTGCTAGCCAACATCTGCAGTGGTTTGCAAGCATTTGAGAACCTTCTGCTTCTGTGTCCCTTCTGGTAGGGCTTGGGCAGCAGCCTTGCCCTTCTTCCAGTTGGTATTCTGGTACTTAACAATGTGGGACAGGTAACTGCCAATCCTCAGCCCAAGGGTAGAGGAGGCATAAACCTTCTTGCCCCAAAGATCAATTCTGAGTAACTCTTTGTCTGGGGGAGGGAGCTAAGGTGTTTGGGCACCTCAGACCTGTCATGAGCGGCCTTTATGACTACTGAATCTGTTTCAGGCTGGGCAGCATAATGTGGAAACCTGTGAGGGGCATGGTAAAGTTTATCTGCCCTGCGGGGCATAGCTGGCACCACGTCAGGACGTGCCAGGCTACAGTAGCACCATACCTTAAAGCAGGCAAAATGCATTTATTCATTACAAGAGTTTCACCAGGAAATACATACTGAGCTGATAACAGCTCATTTCCAGATGCGTCCTGGGGGAAAGGGGATGTGGTAGGTCATAAGCAATAATTAACAAAACAATTGTAAAATCAGCATTAAAACTACACAATTTAGGTATAGAGTCACGGTAGCAAGAGAAAACATTAGGAAACAGGCTAAAAGTACATGGTAAAAAGGGTGGGGGTGGAAAAAACAAACATGTAACATAGAAAGAGGGTCAAGGACAGTTACAAAAGGGAGAACAGAAGCCACAGAAGAGACTTTGGGGGGACCAAAGCTTAGGAAATGATAAGAAAAGCAGAATGACCAGCAGTAGATTTCCTAGAAGGAATAAAGAGTGAATTTTTTTTTTTTTACCAATTATTTTACCAGGTGAGACACACTAAGCTGAAAGCTTGTTTGCAGGTGCAACCTGGGAGCACAAGGAAGTTAAGTAGCTTGCTCAGGGTCACACAGTATGCAAGTGGGGTCTGTGGGATTCAAACCCAGGTCTCCAGATTTGCAGCTCAGAGCCTTAACCCACTGCGCCATACTGCCTCCATGCCTGAATGTAAAGTACAACTGTGGAGAGGGTAGCTGGAAACAGGGGGAGGAGTTAAAAGAGATGAATGGTAAGAGGGAAGAGCACCAAACCAGAATTTAAAAATAAAGGAAGCACAATGGGAAAGATGCCTGGTATCAAGAGAAGGGATAAGAAAATAGGAGGAATGATCTTGGGAGGAGACTCTGGGATCTCCATAAAGTTCACCAAATCCTTTCTGGCGGCATCCTCCTCCTCAGTATGGAAGCCCACGGCGGAGGACAACCGCTTTATGACACAGAAGAAGATAGGGTCCTCTGGAGGAGACCTAGGAGTATGTTTGACAGAATCCTCACTGACTGAGGAAGCTATGGCTCTGTCTGATGTGAGCAGTTCTTCCTCCTCTTTCCCCCATCAGGAAGAATACAGTCAGGGTGGTACTCCTCCTCGATGTCAACCTCTTCTAGATCAAGGTCCGACATTTAAGACACTGAAGACAGCAGGCGGGGGGGAGAGGCCTGTAGCTGAAGAGGGAGGGTCGACGACGATACTACCAATGACGGCACAGGTGATGTAGGCCTGTATTTGCATAACTGGTGAATAATTGCCAAGGTGAATTTGGTCAAAATCTTATTGTGGTTGATGATGGTCAAAGACCGTGTCAACGGAGGGGGGGATCAACAGCGCAGGGAGCAACGACCCTCCAGATGGGTCCCTAGAACCCAAAAAGCCTGTAGCCCGAGGGCCTGGGGTAGGATCAGGCCTCAACGGAAGGGCCATCGATGATGAGCCTGTCATCGATTATAAAGGGGCCGGTGACCCACTGGATATCGGGCGAAGGCACTGTCGGTATGTATCTGCTAGGCACAGAGACGTGGACAGCAGATTTGTGTGTTGGCACCGCCACAGCCAACGAAGGACCCCTGGATGAAGAAGGAGAGGCCATCGGGGAGTAGGACCGCAACCAGTGGGAGCAGTCCTGATCTCAGTCTTTTGTGACCCCCGGTACTTTTTTGGGCCTTAGTGGCCTGGGAGCTCAATTACCCTTCCGGCGGCTGGGACCCCAGAAGACCCCTGCCCGGAACTGGCTACCTGCTGATCCATGAGGAAATTCTTAAGATCTTTTTTGCATTCCCTGAAGGTTGTCTGATTAAACTTCTGGCAGAGCTCACAATCGGAGACTTCTTGGTCAGGCCCAAGACAGCAGACAGAGAGACAGTAAGTGTTCGTCTGTGGAGGCAACCTTCTTTCCACAGGAGCAGTGACAGAAGAGAGAAGTCAAAGGATTAACTCTCAACATAAACAAAATAAAGGAATCTCTTTTAAAAAAGAGATTCCAGGCTGGCCTATCAGTGCAGCGGCTGTCTGAGCGTCCGAGGACCGTTGATCTCCTCAAGGGGGATAGGGGCACACTGGCTCAGGGGTGGCCTGACCTCTGGTGACAGCGGGAGGTATCACAACCCCGACGTCCGTATTTGATGGACAGCATGACAGGTCACCGGCGTAAGCCTTGGCATTGTGGCAAGTCACATTCTGGGAGGGTGTACGTGTGAAAAAAATTGCCTCTCCCAGCACGACTCCGACACAAGGACCCAATAGTGGGCCCTTACCTGCCTGCTGCTGCAGTACTGCCGGAAATCCTCAACGCTGACTTGACACCTCCGGGAAGGGGGTTTGGGGTGCCCCACCACCACCACCACCACCACCACCGTGTCCCCGCCTGGGGAGTTAGGCCAGAAGTTCCGTCGGGAAGAGGTGACTACAGGTAGGCAGTCTGGTGACAGTGCTGGGTTGGGGCGGGGTAACAAGAGCAAATTAAAAAAAAAAACATTATAAAATATTAGGTTGAAAAAGTCATAGGTGAAAATTGGCGCAATTTGGAGCTTCTGCGGAGACCCATGCAACAAGTTGATGGCGGGAAAGAACTGAGGTGGGAGCAGGGCCACTCATGTATTTATAGGGTTGATTATGTTGGCAGACGACCTCGGCATGGGCGGCCGCAGCTGTACTGCTGAAAATCTTCTGTGTGGATCCTACTTCACTGACGGTGAAGTTCCTATGGTGTGAGCTGATGACTGAGACACCAAGAAAGAAGATCTAAACGACGCTCCCACGGCTGATCCCCAATTAAGAGGTCAACCACAGAGTACTCTGGGATGCACCTCTAGTGGCACTGGAGCTAAAATGCTACAACAATGGGGAATGTAGGGCAACCAAATATAACAAGGATCTCAGAAATGCTGCAATCTGGCCGTCAGCATTCTGAGACCCTTATATTAGTCTCTGTTACACTGTCATGTACAGCCTGATAGCAGGATCAACCAAAAGGGTCTCTGGCTGTCAGCATTCTGAGACCCATACATTTATTCTCTGCTACACTGTCATGTACAGCCTGCTCACAATGGTACATACATTTTTCCTGTTAGTATTCCATCCTCTAGCACTGCTGAATGCCTGGAATGATGCATTCTGATCCTGAACCAGCATTCTTAAACAGTTGGTGGATGAACTACCCCTCTCTCTCTATGAGGAAAACATTAAAAAGGTACACTTCCAATACTCTTCTTTTGGCATAATGTTTTATGACAGCATTATAAAATGGCCAGAATGCATTCTCTATTGTGATTGGCTGAAATTACCTCCAACCTGGGCATCTATTTTTCAAAAGATGCCCAGCAAGAAATAAGTACCAGCCCAAATGCCACCTCACAACATATGTTTCTTCCATGCTGCCCAGCCTACATTCTCATTGGCTGAAAGCAGCTGATAAAATTTAAAAATCCCCACCATGTTTTTCTCCCGCTTAGCGAGAGCTACTAGTCCGCCCCACCAAATATTCTTTCCCTTAGTACCAGCTTGCACTTGATAAAAGTAAAAGAAAAACTCAGACTCCGATCATTTTACAGTCAGAAGAGTGAAAACAGCCATCTTGTTTTAAAATGGCACCACTCTCCCAGCCATGATCCCACACAACGCAATGATCACAAACACAATGAAGCTGTCAGTCTCATCAGCTTCATCGTGCATGCGCAGTTTAAAAAAGCAGGAAACAAGTTACAAAAAACACACTCTTCACATTAGCAAAAAGAAATCATGTACCTTGAAGATCTCCCTCATGGCAGATACACTACCACTTCCACTGTGGTCAAAGGTCGTGAGCTCATCATACAGCTTCCGACTTGCGTTCACACACAGCTTCCGACTTGCCACCGCACCAAAACAAACAAACCATAATCTTGAATAAAGGGAAATTAACTTTAAAATGCCCTAAAACTGGTGCAGGTATTTTTTTTATCCTCCTTGAGGTTGCAATCTGCGAGTGTGTGCAGTGTGGGGGGGGGGGTGTCAATCCACCAGAACGGCTCTGTAGGGAGCAGCAACAGAACTTGGAACAGCCTATGGACTACTTTCTAAATTAACAATTTTTTCTAATACTTATATCCATTTTTTACACTCATTTCCTCTCTTATTTTACCACTTAATAAAAATGTACTTAGATGGCCATTTTCTAAGCGCAACAATACCCTCCAATGTGGGCATTATTGGGAAATACTGGACCTTCCAGGGGCTATAAGGCCCTCCTCCGCCTGCGACGTCAGGCCTCATTACACCCCTGGGCAGTCTGGTATTTCCCAATAATGCCCACCCTGTCGGGTATTATTGCTTACATAAGTCACTCCCAAGAGTTAATTTAATTTGTTAATCACCCCCATAGTGGCAATATGGCACTCAGCTGTGCCTCATGCCACATTACACCCCTAGGGGGTGATTAACATTGTGTTACTCGAACCCCTGATCATGAATCATGATTTATTGCTAAATTACACCAACAATCACATAGCATAGTATTTTTGTTATGCACTCAAAGTGCTAATCAAGGTAGTCAAGAAGGAGCTTATTAAGATAGATTTTCCCCTTAAAGGGGGAGCCAGTAGAAGAGGGAGGATGTTGAATAATTTTGGTTTCTGCGTAAATTATGAGCTCATTTTCTAAAAGTCTAAGAGGTTTTACAGGACAAGAGTTGCCTTCAGTGTGGCTCAGTTGGTAACACATACGCCTCTGGACAAGAAGGTCATGGGTTCTTGTCCCACAACGGGACTGGACTCATACCTAAAATGCTGGCATCTGAGTGCAGTATTAGGGGGTGCTGTACTGCTGGGGTGTGCCATCCTTCAGATGAGATGCTAAACAGAGGTTCCGTCTACCCATCCTGGTGGTGTCCAGGTGGAAGTAAAAGAACCCAGGGCACTCTTCGCAAAGAGTAGGGAACAGTCCCAGTGTCCTGGCCAACATTCCCCTTCCCATAAACCGGATCATGCAATTGTCCAGGCAGTGTGGGGGTGCTGATGTGCAGTATGGCTGCCACTACACATTCAGTCACTTCACTACCAGTCTAGCACTGCTTGTAAAGTGCTTTGGGATACACTGTGTATGAAAAGCGCTATATAAATGCTGATTCTTCTTCTTCTTGATACTGTGAAGAATTTATTGAAGTGGAAGCCAGTAGAAGAGGGAGGATGCTGAATAAATACAGGTTACTCACCTGTAACAGGAGTTCTAGGAATGGTATATGTTGTTCATCCACACTTTCTGGCAGGTATCCTTGCCGATTTAAATCTTGCCGGAAGGTCTTCAAGCTGGCTCCTCCCACCCACCCGGGTGGTAAAACTCTCGGCTCCGCCCCATGACGCCAGATCTGGCCCACTGAAAGCTCAGGTTGTGCGTTGAAGCCGGGGAGGTCGGGTGGGTCGTGGATGAACAACATATACCATTCCTAGAACTCCTGTTACAGGTGAGTAACCTGTATTTCTAGGGACATGGATATGTTGTTCATCCTCACTTTCTGGCAGACTCCTAGCAGTTCTCCGGGAGGAGGGAGGCAAGGCGCACACCCCCGATACTTACTTGGGAAAAAGAGACTGGAGATTCTCCATTTGGTGTCAGGGGAAGGGCTTCGACCCTTCCGCCTGTCCCTTGGCAAGCATTCTGGACTACCTGTGGTCCCTTTCTCAGCAAGGGGTTCAGTCGATGACCCTTAAGGTGCACCTGGCAGCCATCTCTGCTTACCGGGCGTGGGCCAGGAAGCAGTCGGGGGCACAGGAGAAGGTGGTCGGGCGCTTTTTCAAAGGCCTTGATCACATATCCCCTCCGGTGCGAGAACCTCCACCTCTGTGGGATCTACTGCTGGTATTGGCCAAGCTCATGGGCAAGCCATTCGAACCGATGCACAGGTGCGATATTTCACACCTGTCGTGGAAGACCGCCTTTTGGTGGCTATCACGTCAGCCAGAAGGATGGGAGAGCTCCAGGCGCTTTCCATCGAGTCTCCTTACCTGGTCTTCCACAGGGACAAGGTTGTCCTGCGCCCCACCGAAATTCCTTCCGAAGGTGGTGTCGGAGTTTCACTTAACCAGGTGTTGACTCTGCGGTGTTCTACCCCAATCACACCCGGAGGCGAACATAGGCTCCATACTTTGGACCCTAGATGAGCCGCCTATTATAAGGCTGAAGTTCAGGGAGAGGTTCGCCAGCTGTTTGTCACCTATGCTGAAGCCGCACCTGGCAGACCTGCAGCCAAGCGGACGATAAGCAGGTGGGTCACCTCCTGCATAGAGCTCTGCTATAGGTTGGCGGGCATGGAGCCTCCCAGAGGGATAAGAGCTCATTCTACCCGCCATACCACTGCATCGGTAGCTGCTTCCAGGGATGTCCTTATCCAGGATATCTGCAGGGCTGCTACCTGGAAGTCGGCACATACCTTTATTACCCACTACCACATCAACCTTGAGTCATGCCGGGATGCTGGTTGGGCCTTGCTCTCCAGTCTTTTCCCAAGTAAGTATCTGGGTGCGCTTTGCCCTCCCCTCCTGAGAACTGCTAGGAGTCTGCCAGAAAGTGGGGATGAACAACATATCCATGTCCCTAGAAATACAGGTTACTCACCTGTAACAGGAGTTCTAGGAATGGTATATGTTGTTCATCCACACGACCCACCCGACCTCCCCGGCTTCAACGCACAACCTGAGCTTTCAGTGGGCCAGATCTGGCGTCATGGGGCGGAGCCGAGAGTTTCACCACCAGGGTGGGTGGGAGGAGCCAGCTTGAAGACCTTCCGGCAAGATTTAAAGCGGCAAGGATACCTGCTAGAAAGTGTGGATGAACAACACATCCATGTCCCTAGAATTTTGATTTTGGCGTAAATGATGAGCTCATTTTCTAAAAGTCTAAGAGGTTTTACAGGACAACAGCTGCCCTCATATTTGATACTAAGAAAGATTTATTGAACTTATAACGGTGATAAAATCCACTGTTACATGAAATAATCTGTCTTTTACAGAGGTGTACTTGGTGCTCGCACTGTGCTGCTGATTGTTTTATTTTAATATTCTGAAAACTGTATGCCCTTTTTGGTAATAGAATTTCTGCTATATGAACTTCAATTATTTGTATTTGTTTTCTGAAATAAAATGGAAATTAAATTAATCAAAATATAGCCTCTATACCGTAAGTCATTCATTTGCCTTCTAGAGTCTTTGACTCAGGGATATTAATGGGTTTTATATTTCTGAATCGTGTCCATTAGGGTTACCACCTGTACCTATTTCCGCAGGACAGTCCTGATTTGGACAGCTGTGTCCTGCGGAAAAACATGAAAAATACTATTTGTCCTGACATTATAGTAGAAAAAATATTTTCAAACTTTCCTCTAAATGTTGCAAAAACTATAGTACCTTAACTAAAACAGCTTAAAATTATAAGAAACACCAGGAACACCTAAAAAATGGCAACACTTAGTCTTAAGTTTGATTATTTAGAGAAAAAAGTCTATTGCATTGGCTGAGGTTAAATAGTGTCCTGCGAAAAAGCATGTTTCAGTAAGAAATGTCCCACTTTGGGCTTCTTAAAAGGTGGTAACCCTAGTGTCCATGGTCTTGCTGCTTAAAGCTGCTTTTGTATTAATTACTGTACATGGTTCTATACTCCCCCCCGCCATATACTGTAACAATGTTTGAGAGGAACTGTATCCTGCAATTAGATTTTTTTGATAATGTCTATGACCTGGAAACGACAGATTTTCTGTTACTGTTTTTTGCAGTATAGTTATTTATTTAGTTTTTGTTGACCGTGAAAGGAGGGCTACACAATTCCCCTATCTTCATCCTCGTCCCAGGGGAGGGGAGGAAGATACAGATGGTAACCAACTGAAACTGAACCAGATTAAGCTGTTGCTGGTATTGTTACTGAAAGGGGAAATCTGGCCAGGACACCGGGGAAATTCCCCTACTCTGTCAGGTGGGGACGATGTTGGCCAGCCTGATGGAGAAGCCAATTCGGATCAGCTCCAAAAAGAATTGTATGAAAGACATACAGTTTTATTTACCTTGCTTGCAGAGGACGAGGAATGCTATTCCAGGCAGAAAATTGTGGCCAGTAATGTCTCCAAGGAGGAACTTTCAAAACCGGGCTCATTACAACATGCCTCGGAGAGGTGGGAGGTGCTCAGGAGGATCCAAAGAATCAGAATGTGGTTGGGGGAACTGAGCCACGAGCAGGAGCGGAATGTGCTGAGCCAATGACCATGCAAGAGCTGCTTCAGACGGCGTTCCACATTAAAGAGGTCCCCCAAGTCCAGCAATGGTCACTTGGGAGGGCACTGAAGGAAGCAGGCTGGAAAGAGACGTCTGAAACTGGGTACTCAACGAAGATCTATCTTTCTTGGAGTCTCAAGTAGAAGAGGCGGTGGGTACATCGGATTCAGGTTTGGATCGCCCTGCAGGAACTGAGAAATAACAGCAAGAATGAGCAAGGCAACTCGACTCTGGACAAGGGGTTAATACCCCTCAGGTACAGGGGGGATGTGGAGCATGTGGTAATTCAGTCTGGAATGGATCAGGCTTTGGCTAGGGATAATGTGACTATTCCGGGTGTAGGGCAAAAGAAAAGCATCCCTCAGACCTGAATTGGTGGAGTAGGAGAGCAGAGGAAAGCTGTGGAGATGGTGCATCAGATGTCTCCTGGTCAAATGCAGAGTCAGTCAAGGGAGATAGAGGCTCGAGGTCTACTGACAATGGGGCATCCTCAAGTTACGTGGGTGCGGGAGAGACAGGGCAAGGTGCTGGTGCACACCCTAAGGCTCATTCTGCAAGTGTTAACCCCCCAATAGTCCAAGCCTAGGTATTCAGACTTCTTCTCAGGTGCTGGGCCAGCACAGAAAAGGAATGCAGTGCGAATCCGATACAAAGGCGGCATGGAAGTGCCACCTGATAGATACTTTGTAGGTCGCACTCTAATTAAGGATTCCCTACGATTTATGGTTTCTGAGGTGTATGCTCTCACCCACGTGTCTGGAGAAGATACATTTGATCATAGCTTTCAGTCCACACACACTCTAGAGAGATTTTGGACAAAATATACTCAACTTAGGTTTTCTCTGTTGTGGTCCCCATTTCTATGCATCCCCCTGTCAAGATACCTCATTAAACAGATTACAATCATGTTTCGTAACAAAGGACCGCATGTTAGCGACATTACCTATTGGGTACAGGAGAAATGTGAATTGTTAAGTGCTCCTGAATCAGTAATGTTAGTCAAGCGGAGTTCTCCGTTACTGTCCAACTAGCCATCCTGAAGCATAAAAACATTAGGAAAAAGAAACCCCATTCACTTCAGTGAGGCGCGCCTCCGCGCTCTCCCTGATCACAAGTCTTTATATGCTTAAGTGCGGGGGTGTGGTGGAGGGACTAAAACTCTTGGAAATAATCAAAGAGCCCAGCTGAAAACAAAATTACAAGTGATACTGTGAAGAATTCAGGTAGAATTTTGAATTAAAACTTGGCTACAACAACTGTCGCTGAGGGAAGCTACCACAATATGTGAGTAGCTCCCTCATATCAGAAACTTCCTTTAAATACAGAAAGCATAAAGTGTCCTGAGGTAGAGACAGGTATCTTTGTTGTTCTTACTGCCACAGTCTCAGTGATGGATTTATATGTTAATTTGATGCATTGGTGGCTACAAACAAAAAATACAGGTTACTCACCTGTAACAGGAGTTCTAGGAATGGTATATGTTGTTCATCCACACTCATTGGCAGTATCCTTGCCGCTTTAAATCTTGCCGGAAGGTCTTCAAGCTTGCTCCTCCCACCCACCCGGGTGGTATAACTCTCGGCTCCGCCCCATGCAGATCTGGCCGCTGGAAGCTCAGGTTGTGCGTCGAAGCGGGAGGTCGGGTGGGTCGTGTGGATGAACAACATATACCATTCCTAGAACTCCTGTTACAGGTGAGTAACCTGTATTTCTAGGGACATGGATATGTTGTTCATCCACACTCATTGGCAGACTCCTAGCAGTTCTCCGGGAGGAGGGAGGCAAGACGCACACCCCCATATACTTACTTGGGAAAGAGAGACTGGAGAACCGAGGCCCCAAAACCAGCATCCCGGGCGACTCAAGGTCGATGTGGTAGTGGGTAATGAAGGTGTTTGCTGACTTCCAGGTAGCAGCCCTGCAGATTTCCTGGATAGGGACGCCCCTGGAAGCAGCCACCGTGCAGCAGTATGGCGGGTAGAATGAGCTCTTATCCTCTGGGAGGCTCCATGCCCGCTAACTATAGCAGAGATCTATGCAGGAGGTTACCCACCTGCTTATCGTCCGCTTGGCTGCAGGTCTGCCAGATGCGGCTTCAGCGTGGTGACAAACAGGCTGGCGAACCTCTCCCAGATTTCAGCCGGCGCTCCTTATAATAAGCGAGCGCCTCTAGGATCCAGAGTATGGAGCCTATATTCGGCCTCCGAGGTGTGATTGGGGTAGAACACCGCAGAGTCAACACCTGGTTAAGGTGAAACTCCGACACCACCTTCGGAAGGAATTTCGGTGGGGGCGCAGGACAACCTTGTCCCTGTGGGAAGACCAGGTAAGGAGACTCGATGGAAGCGCCTGGAGCTCTCCCATCCTTCTGGCTGACGGATAGCCACCAAGAAGGCGGTCTTCCACGACAGGTGAGAGAGAGCACACCGTGCATAGGTTCGAATGGCTTGCCCATGAGCTTTGCCAGTACCAGCAGTAGATCCCACGGAGGTGGGGGTTCCCGCACTGGAGGAAATGGATCAAGGCCTTGAAAAAGCGCCAGCCACCTTCTCCTGCGCCACCGACTGCTTCCGGCCCGCGCCTCGGTAAGCAGAGATGGCTGCCAGGTGCACCCTTAGGTCGCCGACCTAAGCCCTTGACTAGAAAGGACCATAAATAGTCCAAGATGCTTGCCAAGGAACAGGAGGAAGGGTCCAAGCCCTTGTTCTGACACCAAATGGAAAACCTTTCCATTTGAAGGCATAGCATTTTCTGGTCGACTCACGGGACGCCCAACTACATTGAGGACCTCGTCGAAAGACCCAAGGCCTGGAACTTAGCCAGGAACCAGGCTCAGGTGCAGGGATTGAAGGTCCGATGGAACACCTTCCCTGATTGACTGAGAGCAGGTCCGGGCGAGCTGGAAGCTGCCGGGAGTCCTGGAGCTGAGACTGAGGAGATCTGGTACCAGAACTGGCGAGGCCAGTCTGGGGCCATCAGAATCACCGCGCCTTGTCCCTCCTCGCCTTGAGAAGCACCTTGTGGATCAAGGAAATGGGGAAAGGCGAAAGAGGCCCGGGGTCCATTGCCTCGAGAAGGCATCCCCTGCAGCGAGCCCTGCTGAGGGGGCGGCATGGAACAGACTCAGCTTCGCCTCCGTGGAGGCAAACAGGTCCACCTGAGGTGTGCCCCAAAGGGAGAACAGATGCTGTACTACCCGCAGGAGAGACCACTGGGATGCAGCCCCTATCCGGCCCAGGGCATCGGCCAGGGTGTTGGAGGCCCTGCCACGTGAATGGCTAGGAGATCCGCCCAGGCTGCGCACGAGTGACCAAATGCGGAGATTCCTTGCATAGAAGCATGGAGCGCTGGCCCCGCCTCTGGCGGTTTAGATAGTACATGGTCGTGGTATTGTCCGGCCTGACTCGGACCACTTGACCCCGGAGGAACGGAGCAAAGGCGGTGAGAGCTAGGCGGACCGCCGGAGCTCCAGCAGGTTGATGTGGCATCGACTCTCTGGGACCAGAGGCCATGAGCCCGGTGTTCCCCAGATGGGCACCCCAACCCATCAGAGAGGCATCGGTCGACAGAGAGACCGTCGGCTCGGGGCGGACGAACGGGATGCCCTCCTGCAAATGGTCTGGAACGGTCCACCACTGGAGAGCGTTCCACATCCCCTGTGTCACCGACACAAGCTGGTCCAAGGGATCGCAGCTGCCAGACCACTGGCTGGCCAGTCCCCACTGAAGGGGATGTATGTTCCAGCGGGCCCAACGGACCACGCTGGTACAGGCCGCCATGAGACCCAGGAGGCGAGGAAGTCCCGGCAGGGCGCATTGCCAACCAGAAATGATCGGGCAAAGGAGGAAAGAACCTCGCCCTGTCCGCCGGAGCCGCGCCTGGCTCAAGAGAGTCGAGCTGCCCGATGAATAGAATCACCTGCTTCGCTCGAGTCTCGACTTGGCCTCGCTGATAAGGAGGCCCAGTTGAGAGCAGACCTGGAGGGCCAGATCTCTGACCACCCGCCTCCTTCCTGGAGGGAGCTGCTATCAGCCAGTCGTCCAGGTAAGGGTACACCCGACCCTCGGCGCCGGAGGAATGCTGTCACCACTGCCATGCATTTGGTGAAGACCCTGAGCTGGAGACAAGCCAAGGGCATGGCTTGAACTCAAGAGGATCCTTCCGCCGAAGCGAAGGAATCTCTGGTGAGACGGACGGATAGGGACGGAAAAACGCGCCCTGCAAGTCCAGAGAGCAGAACCACACGCTGCTCCAAGGATGGTATTATCTGAGCCAGAGTGACCATCCTGAAGGTTCGAGACCTTAGGAACTTGTTTAGGTCGTAGGTCGAGAATGGGGCGCCAGCCCCCCGTCCGTTTCGGAACCAGGAAGTACCTGGACACAAACCCTGGGTCTGAAGGAGGGTCCACCACCTCTCTTACCACCTCCTTCTGGAGGAGGAGAGTGATGTCGGCTCGACGAGCCGCCAGTGAGGCTGGGGATCCCGGAGCCCCCCGAGGGGCGACGGCTCTGAAGGGTGGTGCCTGCTCGAATTCCAGAGGCAGGCCTCTTCCCACCACCTCCAAGACCCACCTGTCCGTGGTAACAGCGGACCAGGCGGAACGGAAGTGCCGGAGCCGTCCCCCCACGGGGGGACCCAGGGGTAAGGTGACGGGGATGGGGGCGACACCCCTCAGCCCGTCACTGGGCAGGCTTGGAGGAGGGACCGCCGAGGGACCTCCTGGGCCCTTTCCTCCTGCCTCCTGTTAGAGGAAGCCGGCGTTTGGGTTTGGGATGCCAAGGTCGAGCCTGCTGGCCCTGACGCTGCTGGGCCGGGCGCACAGGCACAGAAGGACGAAAGGGCTTAGGCTGTGGTTTGAGTGCCTTTGTCCTTCTGAGCGGAAGAGACCGAGTCCAAGGTGGCATTGGACTTCTCGATCCTCTGCAGGTGACCTTCCACCCCAGGGTCAAGAGGTCAGTCCCCAAAAGGGAACATCCGCCAACTTGTGCTGGGTATCCAAGTAAAGGTGGATATCCTCAGCCAAGCCCGCCGACGATAGCCACTGCGGCCGCCACCGATCTGGCACATGAGTCCCCTAATCCAAAGCAGTCTGGAGCTGCTGTTTGGCCACTGCCCTGCCCTGGTCCCGCACCTGCTTAACCGTAGTCTGCAGATCGGCGGGAAGATGAGGGATGACCTCATCCAGGGAGCCCAACAGGGCATGAGAAAATGTGCCATGAGGACGGGCCGAACTGGCCTGACGAAGGCCGAGAGAGGACGAGCGAGACTTTTCGCCCGACATAGTCCAATTTCTTGGACTCCTTGTCAGGAGGTTTGTCCACATCCCTGGCGCAGCCGGGCGCCGAAAACGCTGTCGGTAACCAACCCTCAGCAGAGGGTGTTCCAAAACCGGACAAGGAACCGGACCGTGATACTTCCTGGCCATCCTGGCCAAGGCGCAGGGCAGGAAGCAGGCGCTGCCAAAGTTCCAGTGCCGACCCACTATGGCCTCGCCACCGGAAAGGCCTCCGCCGGAGAATCCCTCGTCCAGAATCTCCGTGAGGGGATACCTGGCCTGCTTTGGAACGGGTTCGAGCCCATCCCGTAGACCCGAGATGAGCCAAGCAGTCCTAGGAAGGACGACGGGCTATCGCCCATTGACTGACCTCCTGAAGACTCCAAGTCCAGTCGCTTGGAGAAGAAGGAGGAATCATCTTCGACTCGAAGAGTCCTCAAGAGCTGCTCTGGCCTGAGCCACCTTCACCTGCCGAGGTCGGTCGGGAGTGAGGGTAACTGACAGCCGATGGGTAGACCCTAGCCGACCGAGAATCCTTGGTCGGAGCCCCAATTGGTGGCTGTGGAGGCGGAGGTTCCACCGAATCGGTGGAGCAGCTGGTTTTGGCCGAACAACCGCCTGGGTATAGGCCTCGGCAAGTCGAGGGGTTGTGTCGGCCGCCCGTGACAGTTACTTAATGGCCGGGAGGCGCGGAGTCGGCTTATTCCCGCCAGGAGGAGCTGTTGCAACATAAGGTCCTCGCACTGCCGACGCACTTACGCCAAGCCTCCTCATCCGAGGAGGAGGACGAGGACGAGCGGCGACGCCGCTTACCGCGGTGCCGAGACCGAGACCGCCTATGACGGTGGGAACGGCTGGACCGCGAAGAGGTCCGAGACCGAGACCGAGAGTCCCGGAATTTCCGGGGTCGGTGCGGGGAGGTGTCGGCCGAACCGACACTCTTCGCTCGGATGGTCCATCCGAGGGCTCCGGAACCGAGGCACAGGCGAGCCCACGGATCCTCAACTCCTCCCGGGGAACCGGGAGAGGGGAATTCGCTGCTAAAGGCGACAGCCCGTTCCAATGGGTCGAGAAAATCTCGACTTCATCAGTGGGAGTCTCGGTCAACTGACCTGAGCGGGACACCGTGAGGCCAGTGGTGGCGAAGCCGAGCGGTCGGCAAGCCGACGGTCGACGCCCGGGAGAGGACCTTCCCGCTCCCAAGAGCGCCGACGAGGGACTTACCTTGTCCTCTTTTGACCGAGAAAAAGGTCCAGCAGACGCAGGCCCTTCTCCTTAGTGGAGAGGGACAGACAAAGCTCCTTAAAGGAAGCCGTAGAAGAACCCAGAGAGGCGGGATAAATGCCGCGGCCGAGGAAGATACGGCCCGCGCCGCCTCCTCTTCGAGGGCGACCATCCGCCGAGCTGATCCGCCGAAACCCGCCGCGTGGACACCGCCAACCGGGCCTCCTTGGACTTCACCGGAGGAACGCTTCGGGACGGCCCAGTTGCAATCGGCAGCACGGTCTTCGAGGACGTGGGCCGAGAAAGATGAGCACAGGTGCAAGCCTGCGGGTCGTGCTCAAGGCCTAAGCAGTAGAACACCGTGGAGGTGGATCCGTCCGAGACATCTTCTGCCGCATGGGCATCTCCGAAATCGGGGTCGGTTGTCCATCGCAGCCATGGAGGGATCGAGACTGAAGTCTTTTGCAAAATATTATTTTTAAATCCAAACGGAGAAATAGGAACCAGTCACAAACGCAGAGCGTTATGAGGGAACCTGAGCTCCAAGCGGTAAGGAAGATCTGGCGTCATGGGGCGGAGCCGAGAGTTATACCACCCGGGTGGGTGGGAGGAGCAAGCTTGAAGACCTTCCGGCAAGATTTAAAGCGGCAAGGATACTGCCAATGAGTGTGGATGAACAACATATCCATGTCCCTAGAACAGATATTACCAAATGGTTACAGTCCTATGGTAAGAACTCCACAAAGATGATGAAATATCTAGCATTCCAGGACCAGTTATTTATGTTATTAACTACCACATGCATTAGTGGGGAGGACTTTACAACTCAGATACTTAGTATTAAGGGGGAAATGAAAGCTCTCCAATATAACAGGGTGGATACACTGACAGCAGAACTGAGTTTTGGTAGGCAGAAAGAAAAAATTACTCACCTTAGTAATGTTGTTTCTTCTAATGGAGTCTTGCTGTATTCTGACAATAGCAGTGAGTCCCAACCTTCGAACTGCCCCGGAGATGAAAGAGTTAACTTTCCATGCCAGGCATGGAACGCTGAGCTCGAGCTCGGTTGAGACTCTGTCTGTTGCTGTTTGAACTCAAACCGTCAGATCTTTACGAGCTAAACTCACTGAGGTCCTGTGTGGAAGCTGTAAACCTACACTAGCCAACTGGCTACTAAACATAAAACACATTTTTTGGTCCCAAAACAAAGACTCAAGTCAGGAAACCCAAAAATGAAATAAACACAACACCCACTCACCCAAAGAAAAGAGGGTGATAATAAAAAGTGGGGCACCTCCTGAGTGCCAACACTACTGCCCACCCACATCCCAAAAACAAAGGTTCTGAGAGGGGAAGGCAGGGGGGAGGTCAGAATACAGCAAGACTCCATTAGAAGAAACAACATTACTAAGGTGAGTAATTTTTTCTTCAAACAACATGAAGTCTTGCTGTATTCTGACAATAGCAGACTACCAAGCAGTACCTCCATGGAGGAGGGACAGAACCTACTTAGGAAATAGGCTCTGAAGCACAGCTGTGCCAAACCGAGCATCACTCCTAGCCTGGATATCCAGAGAGTAATGCTTGGTAAAAGTGTGAACTGTTTTCCAGGTAGCTGCTTGACACATCTCTAAGACAGGAATATCCCTGGCAGCAGCCAGGGAGGCAGCTGTACCTCTAGTAGAGTGAGCCCTCAGGTCTGAGGGTGGAACCTTACCTAGTTTTTCATAGCAAAATTGAATAGAAGAGACAATCCACCTGGCAATGGATCTTTTAGTGGCAGGTTTTCCTTTACCAACCTCACCATAAGTGAGGAACAGTTGGAGGGAGTCAAACCTGTGACCCTTGGTGCATTCTATGTAGTAGCTAAGGGCTCTTTTCACATCTAAACTGTGCAGCCTCCTCTCACCAGAGAAGGAATGGTCAGTGAAGTACACAGGAAGAGAGATAGATTGGTTAAGGTGGAAGTCTGAAACCACTTTAGGTAAAAACTTCCTGTTAGTCCTGAGGACCACCTTATCTCTATGGAAAGAGATAAAATCAGGCTCCACTGACAGGGCTTGTAACTCACTTATGCGCCTGGCAGAAGTGATGGCCACCAGAAACACAGTTTTCCAAGTCAAGTACTTAGGCTCAAAAGGGGGTTGCATAAGCTGAGCAATGCAAACGTTAAGGTCCCAAGCAGGGGCAGGGTCCCTGAATGGCGGATTGGTATGAAGCAATCCCTTGAAAAACTTGGAGAATACAGGGTGAGCTGAAAGAGAAGAAGGCTTACCTGCTGAAATAAAAGATGAGGCAGATGCCAGATGCACCCTTAGTGTAGCTGGTCTGAGTCCCAAGCTATTCAGGTGGACCATATAGTCAAGGATTGTGGGCAGATCAGCAGACTCTGGGGAAATATGCTTCCCAGAGCACCATATGGAAAATCTTTTCCACTTGGAATTATAAGTAGTTCTGGTGGAAGGCTTCCTAGAAGCCTTTAGAATATCCATAACACCTTAGGAGAGGTGTAAATCAGCAAACTCTAACTCTTCAAGAGCCAGGCCTTGAGATTGAGAGATCTGAGATTTGGGTACCAAACCCTCCCCTGAGCACAGGTTAACAGGTTGTAATTCCTGGGAAGAGACAGGGGAAGGTGGACTGCTAAGGACAATAGGAGAGGATACCAGGGCTGTCTGGCCCAGTCTGGAGCAATCAGGATCACCTTGCAGGGTTGAGACCTGATTTTGACTAGCACTTTGAACAGAAGAGGGAAGGGGGGAGGAAAGCATACAGGAACTTCCCTTCCCAACTGAGAACTAAGGCATCCAGGGGGACTGAGCCCAACACTGGGGGCCTGCAGCAAAAAAGGGGAAGTTGGTGATTGTCTGGGGCTGCAAAAAGATCTATCTGTGGGGTGCCCCATCTGGAGAATATCACCTCCAAAACCAGGGGATCCAGTGACCATTCGTGATGGCCCCGAGATATCCTGCTGAGAGCATCTGCCAGGACATTGTCCTTGCCTGGGAGGTGTACTGCTGTGAGGGACGTGTTCAGGGGAATAAGCCAGAGACCACAACTTCATTGCTTCTGTGCACAAGGCCGTAGACCGAGTACCTCCTTGCTTGTTGATATACCACATTGTGGTGGTATTGTCTGTTCCAATCTGAATAACTTTGTTCTGAACAGACTTGGAAAAGGCTTGAAGTGCTAGAAATACTGCTCTGAGTTCCAACAGATTGATGTGAAGCAGAGATTCCTGAGGGGACCACAACCCTTGGGTGGTCAGGTCTCCCAAGTGGGACCCCCAGCCAAGAGGGAGGCATCTGTAGTAAGGATTAAAAAGCGAGACTGAGTGACAAAGGGAACTCCCTGTCTTAGATTGTTCTGATCCTGCCACCACTGCAAGGCCTGGATCAGGGTTCGAGTCACTGGGATCAGTTTGGTCAGAGGGTCCTTTTTCTGAGACCAAAAGGCTCTCAAGTGGAACTGAATGTCCCTCATCTGAAATCTTGCTTCCTGCACCACTGCTGTAGAAGCAGCCATGTGCCCCAGGAGCTGTAGAAAATGCCTTGCTGGACAAGACACCTGTAGGGTGAATGAAGAGGCCAGTGTGATAAGAGTCCTTGCCCTGTCCAGGGGAAGGAAGGCTCTGCCTTTTTCTGTATCTAGCTCTGTACCTATGAAGGTGAGGAGCTGAACAGGCTCTAGAACTGACTTTAAAGATTCAGAAGGAAACCTAGAGAGGTGAGCAGTTGCTGAGTTATCTGTAGGTGTAACCTGACTTGGTCTAGGGACTGGCCTACTATGAGCCAGTCATCCAGGTATGGGAAGATGGCAATCCTTTGCCTTCTTAGAGAAGCAACTACTACTGCCAGGCATTTTGTGAACACCCTTGGAGCAGAGGTTAGGCCGAAGGGCATTGCTCTGAATTGGTAATGGCCTGAGGGCAGCTTGAACCTGAGGTACTTTCGATGGGAGCTTCTAAGAATATGGAAATAGGCATCCTTGAGGTCCAGGGACACTAGCCAGTCCCCTGGCCTTAGAGAGGGTAGAATTATTCCCAGAGTCACCATTTTGAATTTTGGCTTTAAAAGGTGCTTGTTTAAGCATCTGAGATCCAGGATGGGCCGCCATTCTCCTGTCTTTTTGGGGGTAAGGAAGTACCTGGAGTACAATCCTTTGCCTTGGCGTAGGGGTGGAACCCTTTCCACAGCTCTTAGAGCCAGGAGGGAAGAGACATCTGCCTCTAGGGCAAGTGCCTCTGAGGGATTTGCAGGTGGAAAGGATCTGGTTCTCAGCTTTGGAAATTTTCTGAAGCTGAGAACCAGCCCCTGGCTTACTACTTCCAGGACCCATTTGTCTAATGTTAGAGACTTCCAGTCCTGGACAAAGTAAGCCAGCCTGCCCCCTACAGGTAGTGGAGAATCGGCCCTGGCAAACCCATCAGGGTGCCTGTTTGGCAGGGGGTTTAGACTGAGGGGTGGAAGTAGGTCTGCTTGTACCCCTTCTGCCTCTCCCTCTAAAGAACCCCCTCTGAGCATAGGCAGAAGAGGAGGCCTGGGCTTGGTAGAAAGGCCTATGAAAAGGCCAGCCCCTGCCCCTGGGATGCTGCCTCTGAGGAGTGGCTTGCCTTTCCTTGGCCTGAGCACTCCTATAGTTGGTCCTATATTCATCCATTTTCTTCATGTAATTCTCTGTTTGCTCCCCAAACAGAGAATTACCCACAACAGGAAAATCCATGGCCTTAGTCTGGGTGTCCTATGACAGGCTAGTACATCTGAGCCAAGCCATTCTACGAAGTGCCACAGATGTAGCCATGACTCTAGATGAAACATCACTGGAGTCCACTGCAGCATGGAATTGCACCTTGGATGCCTCAATACCATCAGCAGCCACCTGCTCCAGCTTCTTGGCAAAGCTGGCCAGGGACCTGTTGTGCTAAAGCCATGACAGTGTCCCATCTGGATTTCTGAAACCTAGCAGTATAGGCCATATAATTGGCCTGTCTGAGTCCCAAGGATACTGCCATGTACTGTTTCTTTGCCATGGCATCAATCCTCCTGGAGTCCTTGTCTGGGGGGTGTGAAGCCAAGGGAATATTAGCCTTATCACAGGCTGCAGCCTGCACTACCCCAACATGGCTGCATTGTTGTGTAAGGGAACTCCGTATCTGAGCCTGACAGAGTATACCTCTTGTCCATTCTTTTATCCACAGGAGGTATAGTATTAGGAGTCTTTAAGATCTTAAATGTCTGTTTCCCAAAAGATTTGTGTAAGAGAATAGACAGCCTCCTAGACTCTGGGATATCCATCATTTCCACATAGTCAGGCTCTTCCTGGTCATCCACAGCTTCTTCCATAGGAAGCTGAAGGGTTTCGGCCACTTTCTTATAAAACATGAAATGGGAGGGGGACTCAGAAAGCCTAGGAGGAGACACTCCTGAAGGTCTGTCTGGGCAGATGGGCACATCCAGACTTTCAAAACCACATTCACTTTCCTCATACTCCTCTTCCTCCTCCTCCGGTTCATAATATTCCTCTAAATCATAATCTTGAACCGGTGGAACCGGCCAAACCGAGCGCCTTCCTGATGGTGCCGGTTCTGTCGGAACCGGGGAAAGCGACTGCACAATTTTTATCGCTTTGGCTATTGCCTCAGCGGTTGGAGAAGAAACTTTTGGATCCACACCAGCTGATTTTTCCTTTCTTGTTCTCTTAGCCGGAACCGACTCCTTGGAATTGGTTCTCCTTTTGCCCGAAGAAGTCTCGCCCTGATCAGAGGGCACTCCTTCTGGTTCGGTTTGAACTGAACCGGGCTGGCCATCCGGGTCAGCAGACTTTTTGGCCTCCCTTTCCCTGAGCCTACCAACTCTCTTCTCTAGGGTAGCTGCAGGAAATTTTTTACAAATCTGGCAGTCTGCATTGAGGTGGTCAAACCCCAGACAATAAACACAGGTGGTGTGGGGGTCAGCCTTAGCAAAGACTTCCCCACACACACTACAGTGTTGAAACCCAGTGGGCCCGGTTTTTCTTTTGGGTTTCTCAGACACTGTGCCAGTCCTAACAAAACTTACCCTTTTAATGGCAATCTGCCAGGCAAGACACTCTTATCGGTTCCTGACTGTGTTACGGGTCGTGGAAAAAAACGTAATAAAATCCGTCTTTTTTTTAGAACCGATAAGAACCAGTAACCACACTTTAAAAGTACAGATAAAGATTTTACAACAACTTGATCGGTTCAAACCGAACCGATGAACCATTTACAAGTTCCACACAGAATAGAAAACAATATAAACCTATCTAGTACTCACGAATACCACAGACAGAGACTGAACCGACAGGTTACGGTTTAAATTCGGTCGAAAACCGAGAAAAGCGGTACTTTAACCGACAAATTGAACCGAGCAAAGGAGAAATCTCTGGAGCGACTGTTCAGTGAGGTGGAGTAAAGAATCTGACGGTTTGAGTTCAAACAGCAACAGACAGAGTCTCAACCGAGCTCGAGCTCAGCGTTCCATGCCTGGCATGGAAAGTTAACTCTTTCATCTCCGGGGCAGTTTAATGGCTGGGACTCACTGCTATTGTCAGAATACAGCAAGACTTCATGTTGTTTGAAACTCCTTTCTCAGACCTCTGCCAGGTGCACAAGGATAGGAGAAACAAAGCTCATTTTTCTTCTTTACAGGACAAAGACAGGGGACTACAAAGTGATTCTACGGGGATTAGGGTGGTGGTGGAGAACCACTTATCCAGCTTAGTTAGTCCAGTAACATTAGGAAGCGAAGAGATGGTGGAGTATTTACAGGACCTGACTGCCCCAGGGTTGACACAAGACCAACTGGGTTTGTTAGAGACAGATTACAGAAAAGGTGTTTAAACTAATTCACACTGTAAAATTGGGATCCACCCCTGAAGAGGATGCGCTTCCAAATGAGTTTTATAAGCCGTTTCTGGATCTTCTGACCAAAATCCTGGTCATGGTTTACAGGTCTTTAGTTGGTTAACCTGACTTACCAGATGAGTTCAACCG
Organism: Neoceratodus forsteri; assembly: GCA_016271365.2. Classification (NCBI taxonomy): domain Eukaryota; kingdom Metazoa; phylum Chordata; order Ceratodontiformes; family Ceratodontidae; genus Neoceratodus; species Neoceratodus forsteri. The sequence goes on from CM057449.1 coordinate 489,130,897, forward strand.
TGGATTAATTACATATTTGTTTAAAGGATGGGATAAATCGTTAATTGACAACTGGCGCCCCATTTGCGTGTTGAATTCGGATGTTAAAATATTGACGTTTTTGTTATAGTCCAGGTTAAAACAAGCTGCCACAACCCTTATCCATCCAGTACAAACATGTGCCGTGCCAGGGAGACCCATACAAACAAATCTTTGTCTTATCAGGGATGTGGGAATTCTGTAAGCGACTGGGGATCCAGGGATATTTATTATCCCTGGATCTGCACAAAGCATTTAAACAGGTACACCATGGGTTTCTGTTGCAGGTTTTATGCAGATATGGCTTACCTCCAGCATTTTTAATATGGATCAAATTGTTGTATGGAATTACGGTAATATCCTCAGTGTTGGAGCCCAAAAGGGGGGGACACAGTTCCAAGTCAGGAAAGGAGTGAGGCAAGGCTGTCCCCTCAGCCCTTTGTTGTATATTTTTGTTTTAGATCCTCTTATTAGAATAATTTTTTCACTGACAGCTTTTCAGGGTATTTCAGGTACTCAGAGAAGAGATGAGGTGCGGGTACTGGCATAGGCAGATGATGTGCGTGTGTGTGTTTTCCCAATCCCAGGAAGGTGTAATTGGATTGCTACAAGAAATATAGCTTTATGGACAAGTGTCAGGATCAAGCTTGAACCTACAGAAAAGTAAGGGTTTATATTTAGGTCCAGGAACTAGGAGTAATGTCTGGGTGGAGGGGTACTGAGGTTGCTAATGATCCTATTAAAATTCTTGGGATACTGTACGGGGACTGTGTAGTTCTGAACTGGAAGGCACTGGTGCAGGTAGGCGAACAGAAGGTGGGGAGATGAACGGGATGGAAATTATCTAAATTGAAATGGGTACACGTAATTAAACAGTTTCTGCTACCCCTCTTTTTATATGTCTGTGCTGTTTTCCCACCACCAGCATCAATGGAAACAAGAATTTATAGGGTGTTTTTTTAGATGTTGTAGGGGGAGTCGTTTGAACCCCATTAAGAGAGAAGTTGCATATCTACCGAAATCATGGGGTAGTGTGGTAATGATAAACCCAATTGTGTTTTTCCATACTGTTTTCTGGGTACATAATTTAAAGCCAGTACTACTGATGAGACCTAGAGTAGCACAGAAATGGTTGTGGCAGTCATTTCAGGATATTCTAGCCATTTGGAACAAAGCACCCATTAGAATACCAGGGACCTGTAGGATAGCAAGCATGTTTAAAACTTAACTTTTCAAAAGTTATTTAAATGGCAGATTACAAAGCTAATGGTTATAATGCAGTCAAGATGGGATTTATATACCCAAGTGCTACGATTTCTTGGTCTCGGGAAGCCAACATTTAAATGCTATACGGAAGAGAATAATGCTAAGGTATACAAACAATTGACAAATATACGAATACTGTTGCGAATGTGGGACATACAATGGTTAGAAGCTCATGGTCAAATTAACGTACGAGGCAACCATAAGCACAAGGCTTTGGAGACCAAAAACTGCCTATACCAGGACTGTCTGAATAAGGTTGAGACACAGATGCATTTTCTAGTTGAATGCTCTTATTCTGTAGGACTGTAAAAATATTTGGCTCAAAGATGGAAGATGCCTGGTTGACAAAGCTGGTATATGAGGAATTGGCTTTGGGATGTTTCCCAAGGTTGCTGAATAACTATGATGCAGGAATGTTAACAGTGTTCTTTACTGTTTTGGAATATCATTTATGGCAGAATAGATGTCACTTTTTATTTCAACAAAAGTATATGTTACATAATTTATTTGGAGATATTTGTGAGCAGCTTTTGGTCCAAATTTATAGAGGTGATGTTAAACTGCATCCTAAAGCACGTGTTTTGGTGTGGTGAAGGGGTTTCAATTTTACGAAAAAATATGCTTAGTATACTGGTGGTGGGTTAAGGGGCTGTATGACACTACAGTGATTCAGTTTTCTCTAGGATATGCAGGATTCTGATTTTGTTATTACTTAAGGAGTGTTTTGTTATGTGCTTCTTTTTGTATTCTGTTATGTTTCATTCAATAAAAACTTCCCTACCCTTGTACCAGGTGTCTCATTCCTGCGTGTGAGATGGAGAACACTGTGCAGCTGGAGCATGGCGACAGTGGAGAAAGCATCACGGGGAGAGTGTAATCAGCACTAGAGAGAGAAGACTGCGACCCAGGATTTACCTACAAAAAAGAATGAACCAATTTCCACATAGCCACAAGAAAAATCATGTACTACAGCCTCTGACAACAAAGCAGAGAACGTATTACAAGCTGAGAAATTATTACAGGAAAAAATGACCTCACAAAAAGAAAAAATGTCTAGAGCACATGAAAGAAATTGAAAAGACTAGAATTGAGGAGGAGAACAAATAAAAGCGAATACCAGGCAGTTCACCTGGAATCCCAGAAAGAAAAAAAAAAAAAACTACAGTTTTCACATTTGGAGTGTCACAGCAGAATCCAGACCCGAACTCACTTTTGGCTGAACAAAATGGATGCCTGAGGTGGCGCTCGAGAATAGAGGACGGATCAAAAAAGCAGAAAGGAATTGGATCAAAACCCAAATGTTGCTTTGCCAGGAACATCACAAAGTGTTGCAGACCCGACACTTGTACACCTTAAAGGAGAACTGTGGCGATATGAAGCTCCCAACCCCCGAAAAGCTTACCTCCTGATTAAGTTTCTGCACCTAAAACCCTCTTTTTTCCAGCAGGCAAGTACTTTATTTTTATTTCTTGAAAATCTGCCAACAGAAGTATGGCGGATCAGGTGGTGCCGCCCGATGACAACACCGCAGCACCGCCGCTTCAGTGTAAGTGAGCGGTGCAGCACTGCACTGTTACAGTAATGGAGCTGCACACAGTCCACCGTGTACGGTACATGGATTCTAAGAAATAAAAATAAAATAATTGCCTGTTGGAAAAAAAAGAGGTGGTTTAAGGCTAAAGCTTAATCAGGAGGTAAGCTGGGTGGAGCTTTACATGTTGTCACAGTACTCCTTTAAGACTGCTTCAGTCACCAAAGCAACACTGTTCTTTAGTGCCAATCCTTCCAGTTCTGCACCCCAAACTTTGCCCAACTCCCAAAATGCAAGCATACCCTCCTATTCCCCGCTAGAAAGTATAAGAGAGATTTTTTTTAAGCACTATCAGACATAGACAATGTGAAAACCAAAATAATACTACCAAATAGAGACACAGTAGAAATAGAAAATGTGGAAGAAAATACAACCGCAGCTAATGACTCTAATGCTAATATGCCTACTTATGCCAGTCTACTACAACGACCTATTGAAATGGCTAAAAGGCGTCACGCAGTATGCTTACGATATCTAGGGGGTATGGATATTCCCCGAAAGATTTTACGTTGGGAAAGCATTAATTAAAGAAGCTTTAGGTTTTGTTCCTAATGACGTGTATGCTTTAATACATGTCCTGGGGAAGAATACATACGATATCAGTTTCAGGACAGTTACTTTATTGGACAGGTTCTGGACCATGTTTGCTGCACAAATAAATACCCCCCATGGATATTCTTTCAAGCCATCACTTTAACAAAGCCCACCTTTAAAATCCTTACTACCTTGTTCCGTAACAAGGGAGTTAACATTGCTGATGTGATTTTCTGGCTTGAAAAACAATCTGAAATCCAAGGCACTCAAATCCCATTATTGATGGAGAAGGATTTTGGGCTGGGGGGTGGAAATTCAGACTAAAGCTCAAACAAACTGACTCTGGCATTTCATATCTCCCAAACTGCTTCTACCTAGGTCGAGACAAACACATTCTTTTTTTTTTTTATCAGGGCCAACCTATGTCCTGCTACAAATGGGTCTCTCACAGACACATCAGCAATAACTGTGAGGTGCAGAAATGTCTATCGTGTGGGGAAGTGGGACACTCCACATTCCATTGCAGGGACAAGCTCATATGTAATCTCTGTGAAGAACCAGGACACAGAGCTTTACCTCTTCCCAGGGGCTGCACACAACACCTCTAGTGCGTATTAGGAGGTGCAGGAATTGTATATGAATAAAGCAGCTTGTACTGCCCATACAGAACAGTCCAGATCAACCCCACCCCCGTAACAAACGGGAATCTTCCTTCCCACTGCCTCCTATACCCAAAACCTTTTAACTTCCTCAGTACAGGGTTTTAAACAGCTGGTATTGCATTGCATATTGCGATGCAAATGGGAGGGTCATGCGAGTCAAAACATGGAATGGATTGCACAAAAGTGCAATCCATTTTTTCCATATTTTGACAGTGTTTCTAAGTGCTGAGACTGGTGATTTTGTCTGCAATGTGTCTGTTTTCAGAAAGGGGGTGTGACTGTGCTCTTAACTCTGCTTACTTCTCAAAGTTATTGGCTGCCTTATCCCGCGCTCCAGAAGAGAGTGGAAGAAGTCTGCTGCAAATGTCACTTGTTTTTCAGTGGCTCAGTTAGACCGATCGTCAGCTAAGCTCCGAAGAAGAATCCAGTCAGGATCCCAAGATAAATAAAAAAAAAAAAAAAAAAAAATCAGTAGCTCCGTTTAACAGTCTGCATAATTTGGGAGACTTTGGGGTATTTGGCCATTCGCTTCTGAAGTCTGATCACTGGTGGCTGAGCTCATGACGCTAAGGCATTGGTGACTGGGAGCAAGTCTGGGGTTTCTGGTGGTGACAGGCCTGGACTACAAGGTGGCCACAGCTGCAGCAAGCATCACCCTCCTAGTGTGTCAGGTAATTTTTGTGTGGGCTAACCTGCAGGACTGGGGGGGGTCCTTCTGGAGGCTTGCTGTTGGTCGACTTGTCCCATGCTGCACAATCCCTAGCCTAGCTCAAGTGCAAGATGGTCCTCCACCACCCCACCCCCCGCCGCAGTTGAGATTCCTTACTTGACCTAGCCTATAGTGGGGGTGGAAGCCTAGGTTTTCTGGCAAGGGCACCGAGCTTCACCTGCTCGTTTTTCTTCCAGGTTTGCTTGTAAGGACAGAGCAAGGAACATTATCAGAGCAAGAAAAAAGATTAAGGCTTCTTTGGCTAGGTAGATTTACTGTGTGTTACTATTTTCTTTTGTACTTATAGGGCTTGTTACTGTGTTTTGCTAACATGTTACTGCTTTATTGTTCTCTGATTCAAACTGCTGTTGCAGGGTATACTTTCTGCTGCACTATTACATGGTGTGCCTATAGGGTTGTTACTGTTTTGTGTTTACAGATTACTGCTGTAATCTTCTCCGATTCAAATTGTTTTTTGCAAGGTACATCTTCCGTTTTTGCTTTATTTTTCTCTGTAGTAAAGTGTTTTTTGCAGGGTATGTCTTCTGTGTAATTATTACAGGTGGTGCTTTACAGGTTTTACAGTTTTATCTATCAGCAGGCTAAGCTTTCAGGGCTACTGCATTTGTTGTTGGTTGATTGTTTTTGCTTTTACCTTGTTTCTTTCGTCAATGATGGTTCTTTTTCCACAGGGGAAGGGCCCACCCCCATCCTCAACCACCCCATGCTACACTCCTTTTATAGAGTAGCACAGCTGTGCCATTTCCTGTAGCAAAGCAGGAAGAGGAGGATCAGAGGGGTATCCACACATTGACCTCACCTACAGGGGCACAAGTAATTTAACTTATTATAACAAGTTATAGAAAAACAAACAAAGAAAACAAACAAAAAAATCAAACTTTTGCTTTCATTTTCCTCCTCCTAATTACTCGGACCAGGTTATAAACCCAGCAACTCATCTGGAATGGATATTATTAACTGCAGGTACTGCGGGACACTTTTCAAAAGGACAGTTATACAGGATTTAGGACACTATCCTACATGCTTGTCCACTGGAGATCTAAGGGCTCAGCTCCAGGCAGCATGGGCAGAGATTGCGCACCTTAAATCACATATTCAGAAAGAAAGAAATATATTATAAGAATCGCCCGCCATTTCCCCAACATCTAACTGAAGCACCTTGACCGCAGAGGGTAGTTGGTCCAGGATGTTGGCAGGCGGTTAAGACAGGTAAATCAGGTGCCCCATCACTCAATGCTCTCCAATGTACCACCTCCACAAACCATATAAAAACTACAAACAGGTATCTGCCTCTATCTCCAAATTCAAACAAAGGAGCAGAGGACACTGCACAGCAGGATACTGCAGCACAGGAGCTAGCACAACAAAACTCAACCAAAATAGGGACCAAAACAAAAAAAGCAAAAAGGAAACCCAAAACACTTCTAATCATAGAAGACTCCATGATTCGGGGAGTTGACACCTACCTCAAGCCGGGGGTAATGGTCAGATGTCTCCCAGTTACATCAGCGCGGAGAGACACTGAACACATTGCTAAAATTGTGCAGGAAGCAGGAGAAAACATTGATGTCCTGGTACACATAGGGACTAGCGATCTTACCAGCCAGTCAGTTGTGGAAACCAAGGAACACCAGACCAGGCTGAGAGACAAACTGTCATCCATTTCATCCGGCATCTCCTTCTCTGAGATCCTGCTGGTCTGGTAGAGGGGGCAGATGGACAGAAGGTCAGAGAATGGGACATGGGGGAGCTAAACATGTGGCTCAAGGGCTGGTGCCAGGAAAAAGGATACAAATTTATAGGTAACTGGCAACAGTTTGGGGAGCGTAAGTCCTTTAAATTCGATGGACTGCATCTGACTAAGGAGGGAGTCCGTGCATTGGGACATACTGTAAGTTTGATGTCATTGCAGAACATTTAAACTAGAAAATGGGGAGAGGGATGCAGCACCCAATACATCAAAGGGGAAGAACACCCGTCCCCCCTCAGCTGGTGATCAAACAGGAGCTCAGCATGTTTGTATTTCATGTTCACCAGGTAAGGAAAAAGGTCCGGCTCCTCATACGACGTGCAGGGGAAATGCCGGACCTCGCCCAACAAGTAACACACTGAAATCTGGCCAATGGAAAATTATGTACACAAATGCCCACAGTCTGGGAAACAAGATCCCAGACCTGCAGACAACATTGACCGAGGCTAAGCTGGACATAGTAGCCATTAGCGAGACATGGTTCACCAGTAACCACACTTGGGAGACTTCAGTACCTGGCTAGGTACTGAAACATATATAGAAACATAGAATTTGACAGCAGATAAAGATCGCTTGGCCCACCTAGTCTGCCCATTTCCCTACCTGATGGATAAGCAGCAGATTCTAGTTAATCAACAGCTTACTTCCTCCTACCCCCCCCACTAGAATTGCCTTATGCCTGTCCCATGCATTTTCGAATTCTCCCACTGTTCCTGACTCCACAACCTCCTCAGGAAGGCTGTTCCATGCATCCACAACCTTCTCTGTGAAAAAATACTTTCTAACATTACCTCTGAGCCTACTGTTCAGAAGAGACCGAGGTACAAATAGGGGTGGTGGAGTGGCCCTTTATGTCCATGAAAACATCAAAGCTACAGAAATTCAGAGTACACATAAAGAGCCAGAAGAACTGTGGGTCATCCTGGAAACAGGAAATGGGACAGCCCATACAAACTAGGATTGTCTACAGGCCTCCAGACCAGGGGGAGGACACGGACACATTATTGTTAGAAGATATACAAAACATGACAGCTACAGGGGAGGTTCTGATGATGGGAGACTTCAACATGGCATATACAGATTGGTCAATACCAGCAGGAACATCTGCCAGAACTAGACACATAATAGATTCCCTGCAGGGGGAGGGCCTCAAACAACTGGTACAACAACCCACAAGAGACACGGCTATCCTAGATCTAGTACTGAATAATGGGGAACGGATCACAGATCTCCAGGTAGAAGGTCACCTGGGGGCCAGTGACCATCACATGGTATGGTTCAATTTGGCCACTAGAACTAAAGCATCCCAATCCAAGGCAAAAATATGGGACTTCAGAGGAGCCGACTTTGATAAGATGGTCAACAGTGTTAAGCTAGCCCTGGCAAGAAGAAGTACAGGTGAGGGGGTACAGGCAAAGTAGGCAAGCATTAAGGATGCAATACTTGAAGCAACATTCCACTGTGTTAAGAGAGAAAAGCAAGAGCAAAAGAAGGAGGAAACCGCTTTGGTTCTCAAAAACAGTAGCAGAAAAGGTCAGAGCCAAAAGGCTGGCCTTCAGGATATATAAGAGAACGCAGCGGGACGAAGACAGAGAGGCATACCAAACTTCCCTAAGGGAAGCAGGGAAAGCAGTAAGGCAGGCAAAGGCCCAAACCGAGAAAACACTAGCACAAACAGTAAAAGAAGGGAATAAGACATTCTATAGATACATTAGTGAAAGGACAAAGCCCAGAGAGGGTATTACTAAGATCAAACTGGATAAGGGGAAGTGTGTGGAGGGGGAACAAGGAAGAGCATCTATCCTAAACAGATACTTCTGCTCAGTATTTACTGAGAAGGTAGGGCAGGGCCCAAAGCTCAGCACCATAGATACAGGGGGGAGGGAGGTGTGCAGAAGTCCCTTCACAAAAAGAGTCCTACAAGAGCTCACTAAGCTCAGGGTGGACAAGGCAATAGGACCTGATGGCATCCATCCCATGATACTAAAGGAGCTAAGGAAGGAACTAGCAGAGTCATTATCAGAACTGTTTAGTGAATCTCTGAGCACAGAAGAGGTCCCAGAAGACTGGAGAAGGGCTCATGTGATCCTGCTCCACAAGAGTGGCAGCAGGGAGGAGGCAGGGAACTACAGACCAGTCAGTCTTACCTTAGTAGTGGCCATGATTATGGAGGCACTCCTTCAGAAAAGGTTAGTGCAGCACCTGGAATCCATGGGAGCACAGGATCCAAGACAGCATGGGTTTACAACAGGAAGGTTCTGTCAAACTAATCTCATAGATTTCTTTGACTGGGTAACCAGAGTGGTGGACCAAGGGGGTGCAGCTGATGTTGCCTACCTTGACTTCAGCAAAGCTTTTGATACTGTTCCACATAGAAGATTAATAAGCTGAGTAGGCTGGGGGTAGGTCAGAAGTTGGTCAAGTAGGTGGCAAACTGGTTGGCGGGCGGAAAACAGAGAGTAGTGGTAAATGGTATACAGTCAGAAGAGATGCAAGTCACAAGTGGGGTACCTCAGGGATCAGTCCTGGGGCCAGTCGTTTTCAATATCTTCATCAGTGACATTGCAGATGGGCTGATGGGTAAGGTTTGTCTGTTTGCAGATGACACCAAGACCTGCAAACAGAGTAGATGATCCAAATGGGGTAGGCAGAATGAGAAGAGATCTGGACAAAGTGGCAAAATGGTTGGAAGAGTGGCAAGTGTTTTTTTTTTTTTTTTTGGATTATCACCTTTATCCCTGCCGCGCACTCCCTTGTGTCCCCCACTCCTTCGGGCCCCACAGTGTTCCTACGACTTACCAGCTATCCTCTTCTTGAAGCTCCCTCCTATCCCCACATTACAGCCGACTCCCGAAGGGTATGCCGGTGTATCCCTTCACTGGGCAGGTCCCTCTTCTCAGAGAAGGAAGGCACAGGGGGGTGCAAGCCCAGGGCACGATCCATTAGGTCCCTTGGAAGCGCTGCTAAGGTGGAGGAGGTCTCTTGAAGGTTCTGGCAATGTTGTGGAGCGGGGGAGCCATCATCCAGCAGACACCAGAGCCATTTTCTGGTTTTCTTGTGTTCCCACTTTGCGCCGCTCATGTAGTGCCTCCCAGTCTCCACCGGGGGCCGCTGCTGAGCGAAGCAACCCAGTCCCCCCACACCCAAAGAGGACAGCAGTCTTCTGGACGCTCAATCCTTTCGTCCCCTGCCGACCCCCAGTACCCGAGTCCGTTTCCGAATCCGGGTCACTGGTGTGGGTCAAGGTAAGGCGCCAGCGCCTCAACCCTCTACGCCACTGGGCTGGCGTTTTTTATTTATCATTTTAAGATCACATCTAGTACAACAAGTATATCACAAACAAATTACAGAAACATACATATGCACAACAGGGCCACATGATTAATATGGTTAATACATTTCACTGGTTCTAGGGGTGCTGGTTGGAAAGAAGTTCTAATTAAAGTATAGAAAAGAAAAGGAATTAGGTAAAACCATGCAGTGGGGTCATATCAATTCATACAGTCCATATAATGGTCATATCCATGAGGGTCTTAATTCTAAATACTGGTAACAGTACAGAAACTATAGAGTTTGGTTGAATTGGCTATGCTAAAAACAGAAGCCAGGGTTCGGGAATACTCCTTCATGCACTCAATGAACACACACAGGTTGAGTCAAATATTCATGGAGAGATGCCTGTTCTATTTCCCTTCCCCTAATCAAGGGACAAAGTCAGGTCTTTGTGTTGAGATGTAAATGACCCATCTCCTCCATAATAATTCAAACTGAGCTTGCCTTTTATTAAGGGTTGCGCTGAGCGCCTCCATTCTGTATATGGTGATTATGAGGTCATGCCACTGATCAATCGTTATTTTTTTGTTGGAGAGCCAATTTTTAGTAATTGCTTTCTGGGCTGCTAACAGTATTATTTTCAACAGCTTCCCCATGGAGGGGTTTCTGTGTCCTAATGGCAAGTCTAGGAAAAAATAGAGTGTGGGGGTTAAAAGGAGATTAGGGCCAATAACAACATGGAGAGCTCACTGCAAATCCCAAAAAAAGGTGCCAGGGCTGGGCATCCCCACTTTATATGAGCCAAGGCTGCAGGGGAGTGGCCACAGCCCCTCCAGCAAGTCAAGGGACCGACCGCCCTAAACTTCACTTCCACTGCGGGCATCCTGAAATATCTAGTAAAAATCTTCCAAGAGAACTCCTGCCAATTCACTGCAGAAATTCCTCAATGTATTCTTTCCTGCGCCTTGGTCCAGATCTCATCAGATATCTGTGTTCCTAGATCTAGTGTCCAGGCCCTTCTTATTCTTTGGGTTGCGTCTCCCTTCCACATGGATGTTGGGGTGTATTAGTAGGGGTATCACAAGTCATAAGAGGGAGATGATAATCCTTCTTTACAAGACACTGGCTAGGCCCCATCTGGAGTACTGCATGCAGTACTGGAGGCCACACCTTCACAAGGACATTAACCAAACTGAGGCAGTCCAGAGAAGGGCAAACAAAATGGTGCAGGGACTGCATCAGAAAACACATGAGGACAGATTAATGGAGCTCAATATACATACCCTAGAGCAAAGGAGGGAGAGAGGTGATATGATCGAAACAGTCAAACATCTTAAGGGCATTAACAAAGTAAAAGAGTCTAACATGTTTCAATATAAGACAAATAGAAGGACAAGAGGACACAGCATGAGATCAGAGGGAGGCCAATTAAGGGGTAAAGTGAGGAAGTTCTTTTTCACAGAAAAGGTGGTGGATGCATGGAATGGCCTACCTCAGGAAGTGGTGGATATGAATACAGTGCAGGGCTTCAAACAGACATGGGATAGGCATAAGGAAGTAATACAGATGAGTATGAATACATAAGCCATTGACAGAATACGAACCTATGGCACATTTATAAGGTAGAAAAAATGGGCAGACTGGATGGGCCTTGCAGTCCTTATCTGCTGTCAACATCTACGTTTCTATGTTTCTAGTCAGCCCCCCAGCCTCAGACCTCTTGTGACCCCGCTCAATCAGAGTCTCCTCCTGGGCAGCTCAGCCCACAGCGATCCAGTCCCTGCTGAGCTGGTGGTGTAGGAAGGTGGACAATGACTGACCACGGATACTGGCTCCCCTACACGGCCACTGGAAATTCTCTGCAGGCCCCACCAATGATCGATTAGCCTCAGCTGACCTCCTGATTGACCGACCACCTGGCTTCTGCAACTCACAACACCCAGCCCTCGCGCCTGTGTCAGCCCACCCAAAACGCCCAAGTGCAGTAGTAGCCCACAATTAAGGCAGGCAGGTTCAGATGTTGAGATAGGAATCGTGCAAGAATTGAGCCATGCTCTGTGCCCCCCCTCCTGTGGCCTCCCGTGATGAGTAGCTACTGTTAGGAAACCCAGGCCCTGGATCCCTGACAGCAGCTCTCATCACCGGAGGCCACAAGAGGTGAGGATCACAGCTTGGCTCAATTGTGTGCCTCGCCGTCACTGCCAAGTCTGCAATGATCATCCGACATGCAGGAGTGCCACTGTGCCCAAGCTGGGTTTCACTCAAGGCTTGTTTTTGTGTGTCGTTGCGACTCTGTTCTGGGTTTGTCTCTGTGTGCAGCACGAGTTGGGTGGGGGGGGGAGGAGCTGAATCTTCTCGAAGAAAGGCTGCACAAATTAGGGTCAGCAGGTTTAACTATGCAGATCTCCACCAAGGATTTTAAAAAATATACTGACACTACATGGGTCACGGGGGGTCAAACAAGTCCAGTGGGAGTTAGTGTGCTTGACTATATGTTGGACACTGCAGGGGATCTAGCAGGCCTCGGCGGGGGGTGTAACACACCAATTGGCAAATGACATGTCTAATTTTGGCACAGAGATGAGTCTCTGTGCCCAGCTTAGTCAGAACAAGATATTCACCAGATCAATCTCAGGTGGGACAGGAGGCATTCTGACCAGGTGGCCGATGTCATGAGCAGACTGCCTAGTTTCATTTGGTCAGACCCTGCAGTTTCTGTGTATGAGAGCATGCCGGGGCCGCCTCAACTGCAAGAAGTCTTATCACTTGTTGGGCCCTGGCTTCACCTGGGAGTTGACATGGCCAGTCATGTCCCACCAGAATTATCAACTTGTGCAGAAAGCGCCGGTGCCTAGGATGTTTTTTGTCAAGGGCAAGTCAAGCAAAGCCTTGCCTACCTGGGCATAAAAACTGTCACTTGGGCATGGCCCTGCCCAGTCCATGACCAGAATCACAGTGACCGGAAGGGGGTGCTGTGTTTTTAGCACTGATTTAACGTTTTTGAGCCAAATCAGAAAATAATTATGTTATACTTTTCAGCACTAACAGGTGTGCAGACAGAGAGTCCCTCCAATGGCACTCAACTAAAGAGACCCGATCTGGTGACCAGCCTAAACTGGTGGCCCTGTGGTGAGTTAAAAGTCTAGTAATTCAGATTAAGGTTTGAGTAGCAGGAGGTCTGCAGTGTAAACTGACTGTCCACTCCTCTTTATTTTGCAGGGGTCAGCCCGGTAATTCTGGCCTCCTGGCCAGCAAAAGTGGACTTCTGGCAAGTTCGTCCAGAGACAAGATAAGGCAGGTAACTTGTTTGGGGAATGGCGGGCGGGGATCTGCAGTTGAAGAAAAATTAGGGTGATTACCATTGGGGTTACAAACACTGACATCTTGTCATTGCGTTTGTATTCGGTCAGGAGAGGTCTAACTTGAACGGACAGAAGAGCTTAGGTGCTAAAACACAGCTGGACTACTTGGGTAGTCTGGGCACTGGAGGAGGGAGGAGAAGAAAAGTGGGCAGAGTCAGGAAGCTTGCTTGCAGTAAATGTGGAGGCTGAGCCTAGGACAGACAAGGAAAGCGGGCTGAGGAGAAAAGGAAAGAAATGGGTTGTTAGTAGGATGATTTGAAAAAAAAAGATTGCCTTCTGTTTTTCACATTTTCTGTTGATTGCCAAAGTGCTGAAACTGGACATTGCGCTACTTGTTTTGTTCATTAATAGTACGAATCTGTGACTGAACCACCTGCGATTGCCTTGTTTGCCTGAATTTTTGCTCTCTGCCTGATGAACGAAGTTGTTTATTTTTTTTTGGGGGGGGGGCTGTGGGATGACAAGATGGGCAGCAGTGCAGTCGGGTCAGTCAGTCCTCTCTCCTAAGTGCCCAACACCCCAATCCCCCCTGTCCATCCCCAACCCCCCAATTGACCGTTTAAGTTAGAGGTTAATCAAGCACTCCCCCTAACCCCAGATTTACTCGTCTGCCTTTACAACTATGCAGTGTTGTACAGAGCAGACCAGACTAGATTGATCATTTAAGTTAGAGGCTCAATCAAGTCCCCCCAACCCGATTCTCATCTGCCCTGTACAGCTCTGCAGTTTTATACAGTAGACGTACCAGTACTGGGTTGACCGTTTAAATTAGAGGCTCAAAACCGTACTAGTACTGGGTAACTTGATTGAGCCTCTGACTTAAATGGTCAATCAAGTGTTCCTGAACCCCAGATTTGGTTGTCTGACCTGCACAGCTCTGCAGTGTAGTACAGCGCAGACGTACTAACTGTTCACAAAAGTGGAGACCGCTCTATACACACAAACTATAGACCTATCTCTATACTTCCACCTCCGTCTAAGGCACTTGAGCAAATAGTTGCGGATCAGCTGGTGGATTATATGGAAAAATACTCGATCCAGTGCCCCAAGCAGCATGGATTCAGAAAATGACATAGCACTACCACAGCGCTGCTAGAATTCACTGCTTTCATTCACCAATCTCTGGATCAAGGTAGATTGGTGGGTGCAGCCTTCATAGACCTCACAGAGGCCTTTGATACAGTGAACCATGCTCTACTTCTCAAGCAACTGTTCTCAATTGGCCTCTTGGCAGATACTGTTTCCTGGCTCAAAAGCTATCTTGTAGGCCGCTCCCAATGGGTGAAGACAGCTATGTCACCTCTGACCATCAACATGTCCGCTCTGGAGTACCACAGGGCTCCATACTGGGTCCACTTCTCTTTAGCATCTTTCTTAACAATCTCCCTCGCTCCTGTCACCAGCAGATCCTCCTCTATGTGAATGACATGGTTATATACACTAGCAACACTGACCCTGAACCACTGAAACACCAACTTCAACTCAGCTTTGAGGAAGTGGAGAACTGGTTCAGGAAACACAAGCTGATCCTGAACCACAAAAAATCAAAAGTCATGTTGTTCAACAGTGTTCGCAACAAACACAGATCCAGTGCCCTAACCAACAGGAACTCCCCTGGCGCCCCGCTTGAACAAATTCAACATTTCAAGTATCTAGGGGTAACCATGGATAGCTCACTAACATATGCCCAGCATGCTGAGAATGTTGCCAGGTCTGCCAGTATCAAGATAGGGTTACTCTATAGACATAAACACAATCCAACACCTGAAGTCCTTATACTAGCAGGGTTTTAACTCCAATAATTGATTAAAGTTTTGCTCATAAAAGTACTAAAACATTGTGAAAATGCATAGCACTTGCCTCATTGTGTCTAACAAACATAACACTTCTAGAAAACCTATATAAATACTTTCTGTACAGTTAACGTTGTCCCAAGAAAAAAAACTGCTAATCAATTATTTAAAACCCTGTACTAGCCATCTATAGCTCCATAGTATCCATTGTTGACTATGGTCTGGTTATCTACGGCTCAGCTTCCACCACTACCCTCCGCAGAATATCAATGGCATGCAATAAAGCATACCAACTTCTTACTGGAGCAGCATGCCTTACCCACATATGTGAACTGTATGCGCAAACAGGCTGGCTTCAGCTAAATGGGGGGATTCATTATCAAACCTGCTTGCTAACTAAAAAGGCACTTCTTGGGCTCCTGCCTTCTGGTGTTACAAACTTACTCAACCCCTCTTGCAGCTCCCAGCACACGCGTAGCTCAGTCAACCAATTCTTCTCTGTCCCAAGATGCCCGGACTACACAAGAACAGCGATCGTTTGCATATAGAGCACCACTATGGTTTAATCGCTGCCCAGTGATATCTCTTCCTTACCAAATTGGGACCATTTAAAGGCACTCTCCATCAGCATCTTACAGCTAACAGTTCCTGTGACTGTTTCAACTGACATGGCACTACCTCAGCAGTAATGACACATCCTTGTGTACCTACTTCTTCCCCTTTCTCTGTGAATGACCACTTTCACCCTAATCGCTCTGCCCTATTTCCTGCCTCCTTCCCCAATCCTCCTTTCACCTCACCCCTCTCAACCTCCACCTTCTTTCCACTGTTTATCTTTACTTACCTGAACTTTTGTTCACTCAAATCTACCTATACCTATTTGACCTTGCACCTTGGGCTGCCTCCTTTTATTAGGTTATTTTTGGTTTCCTATCGATGCATAGTTTTAATTTTAGTTGCAATGTTAATGTCATATCGTCATTTTAAATACTTTCTTGTCAAAATTTTATGTAATACCATCCGTTGTATGTCTGTCACCCTTCCCACTGGCATGGAACCTTTGTAAAAGAGCTGTTATGTGCTCAAAGGTGTTGTAATCTGAGAATGAATAAAGTTGTTTTATTGTTACATTTAAGTCAGTGAGTCAGTGTCACACTGCTAAGTGAACCCAGAATAGACAGCAACCATGGCAACCAGCACCAAAAATGTAAGGAGGCACACTGCTGAAAAATGGAAAAAGGAGATTGGTCACCACAGCGAATGGTTAGTGTATGAAACAGGCAATGGTGGTGAGCTTGTAGACTGTGTAAAATATTCCTTGTGTGCTAAATGGGCAGACCAGTTAAAATACTGCAGAAATTTTAGTGAAAGTTTCATCACTGGCATCACAGGTACAGCTTTGAAAAAAGACAATGTTGCAAAACACAGCCAATGTGATTCTCATAAACGAGCTGTTACACTCAACCAAAAACCAGAATCAATTGCCTTCATATACAAAACTACACCAACAGGATATGCAATAAGAGGAGTAGAAATAAAAGACAGAGCTGTAGTTCGCTGTCTGACTGAAATCGCTTATATGCTCGACAAAGAAGAACTTTCGTTTACTAAATTTGAATCATTTGTTAAACTC
Organism: Neoceratodus forsteri; assembly: GCA_016271365.2. Lineage (NCBI taxonomy): Eukaryota > Metazoa > Chordata > Ceratodontiformes > Ceratodontidae > Neoceratodus > Neoceratodus forsteri. The sequence goes on from CM057449.1 coordinate 489,147,509, forward strand.
GGAAAAAGACACACTGTTGACCTCGGACCTGCTTATGCAAATGTTAACGGTTGTCGTATGTTCACGTCAGTTATTGGTGACCCGTTACGGTGAAATTTGCTCACGGTCCTTCAGAAAAGTCAGTATTTCGTGGTTCTTATAGTTGGGGCAACAGATAAAAGTTGTATTGAAAAATAATTACTGTATAGGTGCATGTCACTGTCATATCCTCTCTAGCACACTGCACTGACAATATAAGCATACACATTGTATATTATAAATATATATTTCTATATTACAAACCAATCACACACAAAAAAAAAAAATGTGGGGAGTAATGTAATGGCTGTGGGGCAGCAGTCTTCCGGGAGTCTTTCTGGAGGCTGAGATGCTGCCCTATTTGTAGACAACTCTCTGCCCTGAGGGAGGAAGTTGCCCGTCTTCAGGCCACACTGGACAGTAGTACAGGGACCTTCCCCCAGGCCACACTGGACAGTAGGAAGGAACCTCCCCATCCAGGAGCACCACAGCCACCACCACTACCTCAGAGTTGCGAAGAAAACACAGCAGTTGGACCACAGTGGGCTCAGGAAGGGTGAGGATGGTGGAGCGGAGGCACACGCAGTCAGTTGTTCCACTCCACAATCCATACACCATTCTGGGAGCATAGCTCCCCCATGGATGCAACCACAGAGGAGACTAAGGAGGCTGAGGACAGCTGTCACAAGGGAGGCCCACAGGAAGGAGGCAGAGGACACCATCAAGGAAAGGAAGCAGCTCCTGGTGGGGGACTCAATTATTAGGGGGATAGAACTGGGAGGAGCTGGGAAAACTGAAGTAAGGTGCCTGCCTGGTGCCATGGCTTGGAGGGACAGGAAGCGCATCCTCAGGATCACGACAACAGCTGCAAGGGATTCTGAGCTGGACGTAATTGTCCACCTAGGGACAAATGACTTGGCTCATGATGAGGTTAGAGCAGTGCAGGACGACATTGCAGAGTTGGGGAGGGGCCTAAGACAAGTAGCACTCACAGTATCCTTCTCAGAGGTGCTGCCTGTCAAAGGCACGGGTGAGGCGAGGGTAATTGGCACCATGCAGTTTAATGAATGGTTGAAAAAATGGTGTGGAGCACAGGGGTTTGGCTTCATTGGGGACTGGGGTTCCACCTGGAGGACAACAGCCTATACTGGCAGGATGTTCTGCATCTGTCCAGGAAGGGAACAAGTCTTTTGAGCAATCGGTTTAAATGCTTCATTGGAAGCTTTTAAACTAGTCAAAGGAGGCACTGATAAGCAGCAGAAAAACCCAGCCTCTCCTACAAAACAGGGTACTAAATGAGAAAAAGACCAAGGTAGAACGGTCAGTGGGGATGCTGCAACAGAAGGTAAAGCCATCAAAAATGGAAGCAATGAGTACCAATGCCGTAGTCTAGGTAACAAGCTTCCTGAATTAGTGGCCTTGATGGAGGAGGAACATCTGGATATCGTGGCAGTCACAGAAACATGGTACACACAAAACCATGAGTGGGATGTAAACATACCAGGATACACCATCTACAGGAGGGACAGGGAGGGTAAAAGAGGAGGAGGAGTAGTTCTTTACATAAAGGAAGGAATAAAAGCAACAGAACAAAAGGGTAAACAGGGAGGAGAAGAAGCACTGTGGGTAAATTTGGGGACAGGCAATGGCACCACAATCCGCACAGGGGTTGTATACAGACCTCCTTCTCAGGGGGAGGAAATGGACAAGGAAATTATAGAACATATACTTAGAATGGCAGAAAAAGGGGAGATACTGCTGTTGGGTGATCTGAATATGCCAGATGTTAACTGGAGTGCAGTTGCAGCTGCCACTTCGAAGAGTGCAGTTATTCTAGATGCCCTACAGGGGGCATGCCTTAGACAACTAGTACTGGAGCCCACTCGAGAGGGAGCAATATTAGACTTGGTACTGTCAAATGGAGATGGAGAGAGGATCACAGATGTAGAAGTGGGTAGCCATCTGGGAACTAGCGACCATCGAACAGTATGGTTCACAGTAATAGAGTCAAGCCATACAAAGACAAAAGTACTGGACTTTAGGAGGGCTGACTTTGCCATAATGGGTGAGTGCCTAAGGAATGCACTAGCAAATGGGCAGGAAGGAGGGGTGGAAGAACAATGGGGAATAATAAAAACTGCCATCACAGAGGTAACAAGCCTTTGTGTGAAGCAAATAAAACAAAACGATGTAAGAAACCACTATGGTTCTCAAAGGAAGTGGCAGTGAAGGTTCAAGAGAAAAAGAAAGCATTCAGAAAGTACAAGGAATCACAGAAGGAGCAGGACAGAGAATTGTATCAGTTAAAGCAAAGGAGGCTGGGAAGGCAGTCAGAACAGCAAAGGCCCAAACTGAGGAAAAGATAGCCAACCCAGTTAAGAAGGGGGATAAACCTTTTATAGGTACATCAGGGAGCGAAGGAAGACCAAGGGAGGGATAGTGAGGTTTAATAAAGGGGAGGAGGGTGGGCAGAGGAGACTGGAAAAGGCAGAGATACTAAACAAATATTTTTGCTCAGTATTTACGAAGGAAGAGGAGAGTACATAAAACAAACAGTAGTAACACTCTGGATACAGAAGTTGAAACCAGCCCATTTACAGAAGAAAGGGTTCTGAAAGAGCTCTTAAAACTGAAGGTGGACAAAGCAATGGGGCCTGATGGGACTCATCCCAGAATTCTAAAAGAACTAAGCGTAGAACTAGTGACACCACTGACTACCCTTTTTAACAAATCATGGGAGGATGGGGTGGTACCCGAGGACTGGAGGAGGGCAGATGTGATTCCCCTTCACAAAAGTGGGAGCAAGGCAGAAGCAGGAAACTATAGACCTGTTAGTTTAACCTCAGTGATAGGGAAAATGATGGAATCACTTCTAAAGGAAAGAATTGTCGAGTATCTAGAGGCCAGAGGGGCACAGGACCCTAGGCAGCATGGATTCACAGCGGGAAGGTCATGCCAGATGAATCTGATAGATTTCTTTGACTGGGTGACCAAAGTAGTAGATCAGGAGGGCTGTGGACATGGCCTACCTAGACTTTAGCAAGGCATTTGACACAGTCCCACACAAAGATTATACAAGTTAGCCAGCCTGGGAGCTGGTCCCAAGATGACAGCCTGGGTAAAGAATTGGCTGGAGAATAGGACACAGAGAGTTATAGTAAATGGAGTCCACTCAGAAGAAAGGAGGGTTACTAGTGGGGTACCGCATGGTTCAGTATTAGGACGGTCCTCTTCAATGTCTTTATAGCGACATTGCAGAAGGACTGGAAGGAAAGTATGTCTCTTTGCAGATGACACTAAGATCTGCAACAGAGTTGATGCACAGGGTAGGGTGGAAAGGATGAGAAGGGACTTGGCAAGATTAGAAATGGTCAAATGTATGGCAGCTTAGATTCAATGCTAAGAAGTGTAAGGTAATGCACCTGGGAAACAAAACCCAGGGAAGAGTACACAATGGGGGTGAGATACTAACAACAACAAGAATGGAAAGGGACCTGGGGTAGTCATATCAGATGACCTAAAGATGGGCAAGCAATGTGAGGAGGCAGCAAGGAGGGCTGGGGGCATACTGGGATGCATAGGGAGAGGCATCACCAGTAGAAAACAGGAAGTTATTATCCCTCTGTACAGACAGCTGGTGAGACCCCATCTGGAGTACTGTGTGCAGTTCTGGAGACCCACCCCTGCAAAGACATAGACAGGATGGAAGCTGTCCAGAGGAGGGCAACTAAAATGGTGTAGGGTCTGCACCGAAGTCGATGAAGAGAGACTTAAGGAGCTTAATATGTATAGCCTCGAGGAAAGGAGGAGAGGGGGGGACATGATAGAAACTTTCAAGTACCTCAAGGAATCAACAAAGTCCAAGAGGGTAGCATCTTTCAAAAAAGAGGTGTGCAAGAACAAGAGGGCACAATTTGAAGATAGAGGCGGCTCAGAGGTAATTTAAAGAAGTATTTTCTCAGAGAGGTTGTGGATGCATGGACGGCTTTCAGGAGGAGGCTGTGGAGTCAAAATCAGTGGGGGAATTCAAGCATGCATGGGATAGTCATAAGGCAATTCTGGGGGGTGGGGGTAGGAAGAAGTAGGCTGCTGGTTAACTAGGATCTGCAGCTTATCCAGTAGGTAGGGAAATGGGCAGACTGGGTGGGCCAAGCGGTCCTTATCTGCCGTCAAATTCTATGTTTCTATATTATACATTTTAAGTAAAGTTCTTGTTTAACAGAGATGAACTTTTTCAGATTAAAAGATGTTCAGCATGCTACTGCAGAGGGTATGTTACAAACACTTCAGGAAGCCTTCATAGAGTTTGGCATTTTAGATTTGAACAGTCACATGGTTGCTATGTGTTCAGATGGTGCAGCAGTAAACCTGGGGGAAAACAAAGGGCTATCGGCTCTATTAAATGTGGAAATGCCATGGTTGCAGTCTATTCATTGTCTTAACCATAGGCTAGAATCGGCAATTACAGATGCACTGAAAGGAACATTTTTTGATCACGTTAACGATAATCTCATGATACTGTACTACCTTTACAGAAAAAAGTCCAAAGAAACTTTGAGAGCTCAGAGCATTAGCTAAAACAGTAGGCGGTGAAGTCAGCAAACTAGAAAAGGCATTTGGAACAAGGTGGGTAGATCACAAACTTCGTGCAGCTCAGACATTGGTAAAATACTAACAGTTACAGTTCATCATCTCGAAAATCTCACAGAAACTGCTACTACGCCACCAACAGAGAAAAGCAGAGTTAAGGGCATTCTGACCAAACTGAAAACTGCCAAATTTGTCACGCATTTACTCTTTTATATTGGCCTTCTAAGGCCACTGTCACGACAATCCCTCAGTTTACAGGGTTCTTCTGCTGACTTGATCTTAGCTTTGTAGAAACTCATCTTCTTGAAGTTGTGTAACAGGGTGTGCTTTGAAACAACCGAGAGCTGCATGGGATATACTATATTGGACTAGAAATCTGCAACAAATCTCTCTCTTGCTTACATCTGAGGGAAGTTGTCCTTACTTTACAGTCTTACACTGGTATTGCTTTGTGTTTAATTATTTTAGTTTTTAAATCAGGAAGGGGTTTTTCAAAACTACTTATCTTGTGAGCAACTTCAGAAGGGCTGAAATAACTGCATATTTGATTTTCCTTTGTGGATAACTGAACTGTCTACTAGTATTCTATGACAGTTTGCATCAAAATATTTTGAAATAATTTATTGGTGGTGGCTGTATACTTCTAGTAGCAAAGGCTGCAGTTTGTAATTTGATGCCAGACAGAGCCTCCGGTGGGGGGAAACTGTCTTCACTAGTCAGGGAGACCTACATCAATTCATAGCCAATTGTTCTGGGTGGAATATTCCAGAATTGATCAATTACTATAAACTACTGGTGTGATTCAGTTTCAGGCAGAAACCCATCTTCTTGAAGATGTGTAACAGGGTGTGCTTTGAAACAACTGAGAGCTGCATGGGATATACTATACTGGACTAGAAATCTGCAACAAATCTCTGGCTTACATCTGAGGGAAGTTTTCCTTACTTTAGAGTCTTACATTGGTATTGCTTTGTGTTTAATTATTTTAGTTTTTAAATTAGGAAGAGTTTTTTCAAAACTGCTTATCTTGTGAGCAACTTCGGGAGGGTTGAAATAACTGCATATTTGATTTTCCTTTGTGGGTAACTGGACTGTCTACTAGTATTCTGTGACAGTTTGCATCAAATTACTTTTAAATAGTTTACAAATCAGTTACTGGAGTTTAGTTGAATTACTATAACGGGCAGTACTCACCAGGGTGGTGGAGCAGTGGTGTATTTGATTGTTTCTAACAGTCACCAGTGGTTGTGGACTACCCACCCACCCTTCTGCACCGCCCCCCCCCAGGCGTGACATTTCCTTTACAGCCAAAGTTCTGACATCACTTCCTCAACAGGTCTTGGGGCAGAACTGTCATATTCTTAATAACCCGGCACAGTGCATAAAGGGTAAGTACACACCACAAAAAGACAAAAAAAATACTTATATATATTACATATTGTATGTTATATGGGAGAGGGACATGTGGGGAGTGGTGCAATGCACTGGCTGTGGGGCAGCAGTTTTCCGGGAGACATCCTGGAAACAGCGTTGGTGTCCTATTTGCAGGCAACTGTTAGCTCTGAGGGAGGAGGTTGCCTACCTCCAGGCTGAACTGGCAAGGACTAAGGAGGCCTCCCCCACCCAAAGAGCACCACTGCCACAACCACTGCCTCAGAGGCTGCCAAGTATGAAGAGCAGTTGGACCACAATGGGTTCTGGGAGGGTGCGGGTGGTGGAACAGAGGCAAAGCCCCCTAGTTGTACCTCTACACAAATCATATGCCAGTCTGGCAGAGCAAGGTTCCTCTATGATGGCACCCTCAGTGGAGACCAAGAAGAATGCTGAGGACATCCACAAAGGAGACCCACAAAAGGGTGGCAAGGGACACCACAGGGGAAGGAAACAGCTTCTGATAGGGGACTCAGTTGTTAGAGGGGTAGACCTGGGGAAGGGAGAGGAGAGGGAAGTAAGGTGCCTGCCTGGTGCCATGGCTTGGAGGGACAAGAAGTGAATCCTCAGGATTGCAGAAGCAGCATCACAGGAGAGGAAACTAGATATCATTGTCCACCTTGGGACAAATGACCTAGCTAGGCATGGGATCAGTGCAGTGTAGAGTGAAACTGTAGAGTTGGGGAGGGGCCTCAGACAGGTAGCAAGGTTACCTTCTCAGAGGTGCTGCCAGTCCATGGCAAGGGTGAGGCTAGGGTACTGCACACAATGCAGTTTAATGAATGGTTGCAAAACTGGTGCAGAGCACAGGGCTTTGGCTTCATTGGGGACTGGGGGTAAACCTGGAGAGATGACGGTCTATACTGGCATGATGGTCTGCATCTGTCCACGAAGAAAACCAAGCTCCTAAGTGACATGTTTAAATGCTTCCTTGGTGAGCTTTTAAACTAGCCATGGGGGGAGGTGCTGATAAGAGGCAGGAAATTTCAAGCCTCCCCCCACAAAACATGTCAGGTAGTAAGGTAAACACTGAGGTACAGTGCTCAACATAGGGCAGGACAGGGGTAAATGGAAAAATAGACAAGGGCAATAAGAGCAGGCATGGAAAAAAGGATAAAGCCAACATTAAATGGAGGCAATGAGTACCAATGCCGTAGTCTGGAAACAAGCTTCCTGAGCTAGTAGCCTTGATGGAAGATGAACAATTGATATTGTGGCAGTCACGGAAACATGGTACATGGAGAACCATGACTGGGATGTCAACATACTAGGGTACACAGTCTACAGAAGGGACAGGAAGGGGAAAAGCGGAGGTGGAGTAGCTCTATACATAAGGGAAAGGATCAAAGCTACAGAACTAAAAAGTAAAGGGGGAGTACAAGAGGCACTCTGGATCACCTTGGAGACAGGGAATGGCATCACAATCCGCATAGGGATTGTATACAGACCCCCATCTCAAGGGGAGGAAATGGACAAGAAAATGATAGAGGACATTCTCAAAATGGCTGAAAAATGAGAGATACTGTTGATGGGGGGACCTGAATATGCCAGATGTTAATTGGATGACATGTACGGCAGCCATATCCAAGAGCAGGGTCATTCTTGATGCCCTGCAGGGAGCAGGCCTTAGACAGCTAGTGTTGGAACCCACTCGGGAGGGAGCAATACTAGACCTGGTACTCTCAAATGGAGACAGGATCACAAATTTAAAAGTCAGGAGACATCTGGGAACAAGCAACCACTGCACAGTGTGCTTCACAATAAGCACAACCATCGAGACAAGCCATACAAAAACAAGGATACTGAACTTTAGAAGGGCTGACTTTGGCAAAATGGGTGAATACCTGAGCAAATGGCCAAAAAGGAGGGGTGGAAGAACAATGGAGAAAAATCAAAACTGCCATTACAGAGGCAACAAGCCTTTGTTGAAACAAATAAAGAAAACAAAGCGGAGTAAAAAACCACTATGGTTCTCAAAAGAGGTGGCAGGGAAGGTTAAGGAGAAAAAGGCTGCATTCAGAAAGTATAAGGAATCACAGAAGAAGCACGACAAGGAACTGTATCAATTAAAGCAGAAAGAAGTGGGGAAGGCAGTCAGAATAGCAAAAGCTCAAACCGAGGAAAAAATAGACAATTCAGTTAAGAAGGGGGATAAAACCTTTTATAGGTACATTAGGGAGCATAGAAAGGTTAAGGGAGGAATAGTGAAGATTAATAAGGGAGAGAGGAGGTGGGCAGAGGGAGACAGTGAAAAGGCAGAGATACTGAATGAATACGTTTGCTCAGTATTCACAAAAGAAGATGAGGAGGAGTTACCTAAACCAGACAATAGAAGCACTCTGGGTAGGGGGGTTGACACCAGTCCATTTACAGAAGAAACAGTCCTGAAAGAACTCCTAAAACTCAAGGTGGACAAAGCAATGGGACCTGGCGGGATTCACCCAAAATTCTAAAAGAACTAAGGGAGGACCCAGTGACACCACTGACCACACTTTTAACAAATCATGGGAGGATGGGGTGGTACCTGAGAACTGGAGATGGGCAGATGTGATTCCCCTTCACAAAAGTGGGAGCAAGGCAGAAGCAGGAAACTACAGACCTGTAAGTTTGACCTCAGTGGTAGGGGAAAATGATGGAAGCACTTCTGAAAGAAAGAATTGTTGAGTACCTAGAGGCCAGCGGGGCACAGGACCCAAAGCAGCATGGATTTACAGCAGGAAGGTCATGTCATATGAATCTAATTGATTTCTTTGACTGGGTGACCAAAGTAATAGACTAGGGAGGGGCTGTGGATATGGCCTACCTAGACTTTAGCAAGGCATCTGACACAGTCCCGCACAAAAGATCAGGGTTTTAAATAAGCTTGGAAAATTGATTAGCAGTTTTGCGCGTGAAAGTGCTAATCAACTGCAAAAATGAATAGTACATGCCTCAGTTTGATTAGCAGAATAAAAAATGTGCAGATGCATGTATATGTATTTTAAATATTGTATGTAACCTAAATAAAATCTCTCGTTAAAAAAATAAAATCTCATTAAAATGAATTCTATCTTCGCTTCATATGTTTTGGTACCTCCCAACACACACACACACACACACACACACACACACACACACACACACACCACCCTTGTCCCCTTTGCCAGAATAGGGTATCTTCCAAACCCCCCACCCATCTCAGTCTCCCTAACCGTGCCTCTTTTGCCAGAATAAAAAGGGACCTGCCAAAACCCACACCTATTTCAGCCCCCCCAGCCATGTCCCCTTTGCCAGAATTGGGTATGTGCCAAAGCCCTCACCTATCTAAGCTTCCACAGCCATGTACCATTTTCTAGAATAGAGACCTGCCAAAACCCCCACCATCATGTCCCCTTTGACGGAATAACGGGGGACCTGCCAAAACTACCACCCATCTCAGACTCCACAGCCATGTCCCCTTTGCCCAAAACAAAAGGTCTGAACCACCTACCCCAACCCTCCCCCCCAGCCTTTATGAACTGAAATAAGGGACATGGACACTCAAAATGAGGGACAGTGACAGGGGCACACCAACATGCAGATACTATGGAATCCACATTTTACTTGGAATATTACACTTTAAATACTGAATTTGCAGGACGTGTGGGCTGTATCTTTTTCATGAGGGAGAGACTGAGATAGCTGGAATGCCCAACACAAAACTGCAAGGGCCTCAAGGAGAGATGGTGGTGCTACCCCCGCTACCCCCTCCCCCACGCTTGTCTCCTTAGACTCACCAACTCACTGCAGGGTGCCGCTGCGAACACTCTCACCACCGCGGGTCTGAATAGTGGCACCCTGTGGAAGGCTAGGGTAACAAATGGATGCTTGACAGAAGAGATGATATCTTAACAGATCTTTTATTGGCTGGAACCCCCAGTGAATTCAAAACACAAAAATAAAAACGAACTGAACGTTATACAAAACAAAACAAAACAAAACAAATGCAGGTCTTCTATAGCCTTCATTCCATTATACAGGCATAGGATAGGGTAGTACATTCCTCTACTACTGTCTCCGAGATGCTTCTAACACAGCACCCAAATCCCATCTGAATCTGTACATGAAAAAGCCTGGCATATAAAGGGTGCAATACCACAGGATTTGTTCTTTCAACAGTCAATCACATATTGTTTAAGCATTTCAAAATAATATTTTTATTTTGTACATATTATATCATCCTAGACGTCCTAATCAATTAATGCTTGTTATTTCCTAAAGTAATACTTGTCCCTCAAGAAATTTTATTCTAGTACAACAGTTTTTAGAACACTGAGAGATCCGGCCCCAGCTTTCCGGCATAAAAGAAGGATGAAAGGGGCCAGCTGGCTCTTAGAAAGCAGGAGAGCTGGGCAAGTCTCTGGCGTTCAAACCGCGGTCTAGGATATCAATTTACCCAAACAAGAAGAGAAAATAAGAATACCCAGATAAGATCCTTCCAGGTAACTAAATCAACTAATGAACTGTAAGGGAACAGTAATTTAGACAATTCATTCCGTTCTTTTGTAAACCCTTTTAAAGTTCCGAAATGGAAAGTGCAGCGGCACGACTATGCGCACGAGATGGAACTAATAATGCAAGGACATTTCAGGAATACGTTCCGATCTCCTACCATTTTATTATTAAAGAGAGGCTTCTTTTGCTCATGACTAGACTTTAGCTTAGGAAGGAGAAGGGGACACAAAATTGACCCATACTTGTCGGGCATTTCAAAGCAACTACAGCCCAAGGAGAGAGTCCATGACTGATAAACTGCAAATCTTTAGGATACGAGCTGAAACGGCAGAAAAATAGCACATTTCCAATAGTCCCTATTTCTCGGGACTAACCTGACTAAAAGCTACGTTTGCTTTATTTGTTTTACCTGATGTATTCAGAAAGTGAAGAGGACAGGAGAACATAAAGCGGGCAACGTTCTACTAAAACGGGGAAGGGGGGGCTTGTAGCTTTAAGCTAAAAATAAAACGTTGCCTAAAGAGTTACCTTATCAAGGGGTCTTAGGAAAGAAAACATAGGGCACCAAAGTCAGATACAGTGTTATCATTCTATTTAAATAGTGGGTAATAGATGGCCAGGCTATTACTCACTATTTACTCATAAATACCATGGACAAACATAACAAGGACAGACATAAACACGCAGACCGCATTCATTCCACGAGACAAACAAGTACGGACAAAAGAAAAGGGGGGAGGGGTCTCATCCCCCTTTCACACACCTGCTCTATGGTTAAACTGCTCAGGAACTTAGTTCCGCCACCTCTCACATGTACGAGATAGCGCTGCAGGTTGCTGCCAATATTTTGCGAATACTTTCACTGCTGTGGGCCCAAATGCAACGTCCTCCCATGCAGCGATGTGCAAAGCCATTACTGGGAGCGATGCTACAACTGTGACGCAGCAGTGAAGGTGTTAGCACGAGTACACTTAATCCTAAAGTGTTGTGAGGGGAGGGTGCTAAGATGATGGGGGCTCACACAAGTTGGATCGCATTTTATGCAATCCATAAGTAAAAATGCATCGCATGATCAGCCGGTTCACATCGCAAAATGCGATGCAATACCAGCTATTTAAAACCCTGAAGATTAATAAACAAGTTAGCCAGCCTGGGAGTGGGTCCCAGGGTGGTAGCCTCAACAGGACACAGAAGGTAACAGTGAACGGAACACATTCCGAAGAAAGGGGGTTACTAGTGGAGTACCTCAGGGCTCAGTACTGGGTCCAGTCCTCTTTAACATCTTTATATGTGACACTGCAGAGGGTCTGGAGGAAAAGGTATGCCTCTTTGCAGATGACACTAAGATCTGTAACAGAGTTGATACAAGGGGTATGAAGAAGGATGAGAAGGGACTCGGCAAGGTTGGAGGAATGGTCAGACATATGGCAACTTGGATTCAATGCAAAGAAGTGCAAAGTAATGCACCTGGGAAACAAAACCCCAGGAGAAGAGTGCAGAATAGCAGGGGAGGTACTAACAACAACAAAAATGGAAAGGGACTTGGGGGTAGTCATATCAGATGATGTAAAGATTGGTAAGCAACGTGAGAAGTCAGTAAGGAGAGCCAGGGGGATACTGGGATGCATAGGAAGGGGCATCACAAGTAGAAAAAGGGAAGTTGTTATCCCTCTGTACAGACAGTTGGTGAGACCCCATCTGGAGTACTGTGTGCAGTTTTGGAGACCTCACCTATGCAAGGACATAGACAGGATGGAAGCAGTCCAGAGGAGGGGCAACTAAAATGGTGCAGGGTCTGCATCAGAAACCATATGAACAGAGACTGAGAAGCTTAATATGTATACCATTGATGAAAGGAGGGACGGGGGACATGATAGAAACATTCAAGTACAGTACCTCAAGGAACCAACAAAATCAGGAGGGTAGCATCTTTCAGAAAAAGAGATGTGTAAGAACAAGGGGGCACAATTTAAAGATAGAGGGGGGATGACTCAGGGGTAATGTGAGGAAATTTTTTTTCACAGAGAGAGAGAGAGTGGTGGAAGTATGGAACCACCTTCCTGAGGAGGTTGTTGCGTCTAAAACAGTGGGGGAATTCAAACATGCATGGGACAGACATAAGGCAACTGTAGTGGGGGGTGGCAGGAAGTAGGCTGTTGGTTAATTAGAATCGCAGCTTATCCAGTAGGCAGGGAAATGGGCAGACTGGGTGAGCCAAGTGGTCCTTATCTGCCCTCAAAGTCTATGTTTCTATGTAACCTTACAGCAACTACAATATCTTGCAGATAATCTTCTCGGAACATGCAACCCTGATCTTAAGACACTCTTACTGCAACATGATCATGACGTTGACAATGACGAATCTGACGATTCTGAACCCATCGTGTTTAAAGATGTCACAGTCTCGAATGCCAGCAACAGCATCAGGCACCTTATAACACAGGTACCTCATTACGTCAGTAAAGTACAACAGTGCATTTCTGATAGATTTTCAGATATCACTGACTGTGACTCTGGGGACCAACACCCTATTTTTAGGAATTTAAAATTGTTAGACATGAAACAGTGGTCTAGGAGTGCTGATGACCTAGAAATATTTGGAAACGTAGACTTGGACGAATTTGTTAATTACTATTGACAGGCACTCACAAAACATAATGTTGACCTTGCTGCTTTGCCAGGAGAATGGTCTGAACTTAAAACTTTATACAAAAAGTTTTTAAATAGGGAAGACTTTTGGAACTGTATTCTGAAGTCTTACAGAAAACAGTTCTCAAACTTCTACCACGTAGTCATTATTTGCAAGCTCATTTCAGTAGCCAATGCAAAGATGGAAAGGTCATTTTCAATAATGCAGCATGTCAAAACTGACTGGAGAAACAGACTGAGGGAAGTAATGTTGGAACACCTGGTTAGAGTTTCAGTTGAGGATGATAGTCCAGCAACATCTGAAGTTGTCCCGGCTATAGATAGATTCTTCAGCACTCCAAGAAGAACTTGTGCGAAACAAAGACAGTCTGAAGCAAAAAGGTCAGATTCATCTGTCAGCGCCACAAGTGTGACTACTTCAGAAGATGCAGCAAGTAGTAGCATTATTACTGCATGTCTTCTGCTTCATCAGAGTCAGACAATGACAACAATGAGTGATCATTCAGTAGCAGCCTTTGTAAACGAAGGAAAGTATTTGATTTAAACAGTTTAAGCCGGGGCAGTTGGGTAAATCAGGTCCTGACTGGGAGAGAAGTAGGTCAGTATTGAAGAATTCACACCAGTCAGCCGAGTGATGCCTTACTTCCATGTCTGCCAGCCCCGATCCCTGTGCTTAGACGTCCAGATCTCCAAGCAGGGGGAGTGCACTGGTAATGGGGGGGGGGGTGCTCTGCACTCTCCCATACTTAGCAATCTAGATCTCTGAGCACAGGAGTTGGCACAGGCAGATGTGGTAGTGGACACTCGGTATCCTGGCTGGCCATGGGAACTCAGCTCTTTCAGAACTCCATTTACCAATCCACACAGGTAAGGACTTTACTCACTTCAGCAAATGGGTCACACCTGTCTTGAGTTCAGCAACCACCTGCACAATGTAGGTTAAGTCTGGGCACATACCATGCCATGAGATGAGACCCTATCACCCATGTAAAAAATTTAAACTTAAATTAATACAACTCTTTTTTTCATGTGCTGACTTCATCACAACTTTACTAATTCCACTGAGCTCTGAAGCCTGTGTGCTATGGGACCGATCGATCACTAGTCTCACTTATTGTTAAGTATGGGCACTGACTCACAAGTGCTAGATGTAGTGAGTTTAAGGAGTTTTCCATTTACTGTTAAACTTTTTATCAGGCAAATAAGTCCTCAGGTTGGCTGGTGGAGACTGCCACATGTATTTTTTTCAGTGGCTCAGGTCACAAGACCACAGTTGTTAATTGTTAAATTTCTTCACGTTTGCATGGTGAGAGGATAGTCTGGCTGGAAACAGTCTGTTTATAATAACTTGCATCTAGACTGGGGGGCACTGTATGAGCAGGCCTCTCCTGGTACACAAAAGTCATCTTCTTTTGTGCTCTCTGGCTGGAAATAAGTGGGTTAAATACCATGACTACTGTTTGTTTATTGCCTAACCGGCTTTTTCTGTTCTAAAATTGTAAGTCTGCATTTACAGGTAGTGGGATCTGGCTGCCGGGAACCGGATCTACAGGCCGAGTCTCAGACTACTCGGCTACTTTTTAAAGTCAAGTAATGTAAGTTAAGTTTGACTGTGTGTTGTTTCCACTTGCCAACTTCCCAAAGCCACCCAAAAGTCAGTGAACATCAACTAGTAACTGTATGCTGGGTACCAACCACCCATCCATTTAAAACTGACCACTCAAGTTAGAGGCTCAATCCAAATGGATCAGAGGTTGGGAACACTAGTCAGCTGTGTCATTTGTAAATCAGTTAGTTTAGGGTGCAGCTGCTTATTCTCAGTTACCCTACGTACCGCTGTTCACTTTTGAGTTTGGTCACAATAGTAGTCAGGCTTTGGGAAGGCTGGCACGTGGAACTACAGTTTAACAAATAGTAATCAAATCTGAGTATTTTATTAGTGTGTTCAAGAGAGTACTGAACTTGAACAAAAGTTGTAACAACTGCTTCAGCAGTCTGTTTCAGACACTGAACTTGAAAACAATTTTATAAAATGATAAGTCGGTGACTGCACACTCCTGTACCCAAGTGTTTTTTTTCCCCTTTTGCTCCACATCTCAAATGAAGTAAAAAATGTGTTTATCAGGTGAGAAATCTAGTAAATATGACAACATTTTCATTTTGCTACTCAATTCGATCCAACTGCTACACTTTAGTAACACTGAGTAGCACTTTTCCGTGTGAAAGTGCTAATCAATCGAAAATCCTTACTTAAAACCCTGCAGTCAGTCACCCTACCCTTGGACAGTACACAATCTGACTCCACACCCATACCCATGCCAGATGACACATCCCAACCTACGGGTCCAGCCTCTAACTATAACCCCAACCACCAACTAGTACTTCCCACTCATAGTAACTTCACTATTGTGGTGGAACAAAAATCTAAGACTGACAAAATGCCCCCCAAATCTGATATGGAGGCATTCCAACAGGTACAAAAAGGGAAGACCACAAAAAATGTAACTCCCGCTACTACCCCTGAACAAATCCCATTACACAACAGATTTGGCTCCCTGCAGTGGGGAGATATGGAGGTGAGGAGAAATCAGATACTGCCTCTACGTATTCTGCCTACAAAGAAACTGTATCAGACTTGGAAGAACCAAAGAATGTGGAACAACACAAGCCAAAAAGAAAAAGATATGGGACTAGAACAGGGGTGAAAAAGTATCTTGATATGCTGGTTCCTTTTACCTGATTCATGCTGGCTGACTTTATGACATCTCAAATAGCTTCACTGAATGCTACCAGCATAAAATCAGAACAGAAACAAAAGGGTACCTATGACTTATTTACTAACTGTATGTTTGATATTGTGTTCCCCCAAAACACTAGATTAGCTGCCATCTCTGATATGCAGGCAACCAGTACAGATTGGCTATGGGCAGCCACTCACTGGTCAATTGGAACAGAACCCTGTTGTGGCATGTGAATTTGTATTACTAACCCCATGATTAACAGTACCCACACTGTGGATATACTGTAAGCCCTGGACAAGCTCTTTATTAGATATTTCTTTAGATAAACATAACCTCGGACAAATCAATCTCTACGCCCCTCAGACAAAAGCAGGTTGCATAGAATTATTTAAAACTAATACAGCCCTATTTATTCACATCAAAATACATTTTATTTGGGAGAAATTTTAACTGTAGTTAATTTCAAGCCAACAGAGGTCTTAAGATTGCTAAAACCGTATGTGACACAATCTTTTTAAATAATTTAGTAACAGGCAGGACTACTAGAAGTCTTTCATTCTACAAAGCAAACTCCACCACATACATATTTCTGTGGGAAACTGTCCACAAGAATTGGTTACTGGTTTATCTCCCCACATTGGTCACATCGGTAGTCACCTCAGATCACAGACTTTTAGGGGTCATTAGCCAATACCCCAAACTCCTCTCCATGTATAGGTTACTGATAGTTAAATAATAACCTTCTAGAACATACACAAATAAAACAAGGTCTGCTTTATCTTTTTGAAGCCCGCAAGTCAGCGATTTTTCTTCATGATTCTATATTATAGTGGTGGGAAGACAGCAAAATTGATTTGATTTGCTATTTAAAACTCATGGGGAAACTTAATAGGACTGAGAAAACTAACAAATATCAGTCCTTACGCTCCCACCTCTATCATTTATTCACTATACAAACTACTGCATCATTAGATTATTCAGAACAGACAGCTGCAACAAAGCAAGAAATGGCACATTTCCTGTATGACAAGTTTAAATCCTAGGAAACAGAACAACGATTTCGTACACGAGGTAAATACAAACAGGTCAACCCCTACGGAAATTGCACAATGAGGATTAAAAAGAAAACCATCACTAAACTTAAAATTTCCCAAGGGATAATAGTTACAGAGAAAAAAAAACATATCTCGGCTGAAACAGAACAGCATATAAATCAAATATTTTGAAATCTATCCCCCAATAACCCATCTCTTCCTGACTGGTTAAAAACATGCAAAACAGATAAAATATCATTGAATCAAGCCCATAACTTAATACAGCCTATTACTAGAACAAAACTTCTGTCAGTCATTTCAAATCAAAAAACAGGGGCAGCTCCTGGTCTAGATGGCCTACCTTGAATTTTACAAGTTTCTTTTCACACATGTGTCAAGAATTAGCAACCCTTTACAATCAGATGCTAACTGAGGTTATGCTTCCAGATAGCATGTATGAAGATCTGTTCATTTTCTTACACAAAAAAGGGGAGAAAGAATGCTTACAGAATTGGAGACCTATAATTATCCTAAATGTAGATCTTAAAATTAACAAAAATTTTTAAGTATACAGTTAACTTCCATATTAGATACCATTACTCACCCAGCACTGGTATGGTCCATACCTGGCAGAAAAATCACTGATATCTTAATACTATTATGGGAAATTTTAGAAAAAGGAGGGAAAAGAAGAAGAAGAATTACTACTGGGGTTTATATTAAGCCTAGATCAGAAAAGAGCATTCAACAGAGTACCCCATACATATTTATGGCACTGTCTAGAAGCTTATGTGAGGCAGTATAGCGCAGTGGGTTAAGGCTTTGAGCTGCAGATCTGGAGACCTGGGTTTGAGTCCCACAGCCGCCTAGGTGCATACTGTGCGATTCTCAGCAAGTCACTTAACTTCCTTGTAATCCCAGGTCACATCTGGAAACAAGTTTCGGCTTAGTGTGCTACTCCAGGTTAAACAATGTCCCCTTTCTCTTTTATGGAATCCCAGAGACCTTTATCTCCTGGATTCACCTGTTCTGAAAATGCCTTAGTGTACCAGTTATGTTTATGGAGGAGTAGGAGGCTGCTGTCCCATCCTTACGGGGTGTGATAGGGCTTTCCCCTCAGCCCCATATTGTACATCATCTCCTTAGACTCCCCCCCCTTTAAGAAACAGAGAAATTGTCAGCAGGTAAGGACTGCTAGGCCCACCTAGTCTGCCTGGAAGCCCTGTACTTGATTACAGCTTCTGACCCTCCCTCTGCTTTACCTTTATGGTTCTCCTAAGCCTGTCCCATGCAAGTTTAAACCCAACAACAGTGCTTGCTCCCACCACCTCCTGTGGCAGACCATTCCATATGTCTACCGCCCTCTCTGCTTATACGCCAGATCAATGCATCACCCAATATTACTGGTTTATCAGTGTCTAATCAAAACGTTGAAATCAAGATGCTGGTCTATGCTGATGATATCTGCCTTACATTAGCAGATACACAATCAGGAATCCATGCCAACCATATCTTGCAAACTTTCTCTCAAGTAACAGGAGCAGCTATAAACTATTCCAAAAGCCAATGCATTACGGTAGGCTCTCTTAACTCACATGCCCAAAATATTATAGGTATCCCTATAACAAAGGAAACAATAAACATCCTGGGTGTTTTCTTTGATACCTGGGATTTGGCACTTTATAACTGGAACCATCTTTTAAAGAGGGCACTACATAGGGTAAGCCTTTTGAAATAAGTGGCTCATGAGGAATAAAAAAAGGGTTTTCATGATTAAAACTTATTTAGTGCCTATGTTTTTACATGTTAGTCATATCTACCCCCCCAAAATACTTGAAACTAGATTGTTCAGTTGTTTCGTTGTGTGTATATGAGGCAGCAGACTAAATCCAGTGAAAAGAAGAATTACATATTTAGAAATATCCAAAGGAGGTTTGGATATGATCAACCCCCTGGTCTTTTTTCACGGCATCTTTCTATATAGTAATATCAAACCAATACTCACACAACACCCCCACGATCTGGACCTCCTGGGTGTATGACCATGTCCACCCCATTGTCGAAAATTAGTCATTAAACACTTCCATTCCAAACAAAAACAGCCCTCTAGATTACCACTATATTTCCAGACAGTATTTGGTAAACTTAAACAATGGCACAACTCTAAAAACCTCATTCTTAGTACCTCTAGGAAACAGTTTAATGAAGCCATGTCTCAATATTATAATGAACCTTCTGCCTTCCCACAAAAATCACCTCAAGAAAGGGAATTCACCAGACAAATGCTCACTTGTTCTTGTCTACCTCCAAGCATTTGGGATGTGACATGGCTTTGCTCCCATGAGAAACTAAATGTTAAATAAGCATTTGTCAGTGCCGAATGTTGTCTTGCTGGCACTGACATTGGTAGTGCAGGAGTAAGAGAGATACATAATAGGAATGGCAGTGAAGTATTGAACTGACGCTAATCCCACACCCACCCTTCAGAGACTGATAGGCATTGGGGTGTGCCTTTGGGTCATCGACTGTAACAGTCATGCCATTTCACCTCACTCCACCCTGCAGACACCAACAAGTGATACGGTGTGCCTTGGTGTCTTCGGGCCTCACGCTCATCCCATTCCATAAGGAAATACGCTGAGATGGGTGCAGTATAAGAGAATGGGGTGAACTTTGGGGCCAAAGACTCCAAGGCACACCTTGATGCCTGTCACTAGTTGCAGTGTGAGGGTGGAATGGCAACAGCATTACAGCCAATGATCCCAAATCACACCCCTGACACCTGTTAGTCTCTACAGGGTGGGGCAATATGGTTGGAATCCCTAATGCCCCGGGCGTCTGTTGATATTTTCACTCCAGATTTTCAACATGGGCTTTCTGTGACCCCACCTCATGAACAGTGGCACTATCAGTTCATTAGCCGAAAGGAGATTTTGCACAGCAACTGCGCCATTTGACACCACAGGTGTGAAAACACATTTCAGGCAGGATGTGAAAAAATGACAGTTGTACTGCTCATGAGGAGGTGTAAGAAAAAAGGCAATGTTGAAAATCTGGAGTGAAAATATGAAAAACTGATGAAGTCTGAAATGAAGTAGAACTGTGCAACGCAGTGCCGTAGCATAGTCATTTTTGGAATTTTTCACCAAATCTGCAACATGGGCAATTATTTTTGGATTTTTTAATCAAATTTTCAACAAAGGCATTTTGTGACTTCGTCTCATGAATAGTGGCACTGTGATTTTGTTAATCTGTCCAGAAAGTTGATTTCCCACAGCGACCGCACCACTGTGCGACACATGCGCGAAAACACATTTTGGGCAGGATGTGAAAAATGACAGCTGTACTATTCATAAGGAGATGTGAAAAAATGGCAATGTTAAAAATCTGAAGTGAAAATATTAAAAATTGTCGAAGTTACATGTGCGAGCAAGTGCAATGACACGTTGATTAAGTCATTTTTTGGAATTCTTTCACCAAATTTGCAATATGGGCATTTTGGGACCCCACCTCATGAACAGTGGCACTGTCGTTTCGTTAATTGGTCCTGAAAGGTGATTCCGCGCAGTGATCAAGAAATCACCTTTCGGGACAGAGTGACGAGATGACAGTGCATGGTATTCATAAGGTGGGGTTCCCAGAACCCCATGTTGAAAATTGGGAGCCAAAATTCAAAAAAATGGCTGAGATATCAACCAAAGTTGAACCCCCCCCATTGATGCCATTATAAAGCTTACCGTGATTTTCTCCACTTTGCAGTTGGCTTTTGAAGAGTTCAGACGTGTTCCTGGTCCACAGAAAATCGCAGCACCAGACCTTTGGACATAAATATGGGATGGGGGGGTGCGGGGAGATGGGTTAGAGAGGGTGGGCGCGAGTTGGGGAGGGCGAGGGGACGACAGGAAACATTTTCTCTTTTACAGGGACATTGTCTGTCTCTCTCTCTCTCTCTCTCTCTCTCTCTCTCTCTCTCACAGCAGACATTGAGGGACGGTTTTCTTTATTTACAGGTAAAATAAAAAAAATGTTGGGCACACTGGGGTGGGCTCCCAGTGTGCTCCATGTGTTTTGGGGGGGACTGATGCCAACGGGGAGGCCTCCCCCGCTGGCAAAGAAAGTGTGTGGGGTGAGAAAACATGATGCCGATGGGGACTGGGCCCCCATCTGCAAAGAAAGTGTTTGTGGGGGGGGCTGATGCCGACAGGGATTGGGCCCCCACTGGCAAAGAAAGTGTGTGTGTGTGGGGGGACATAATGCCGACTGGGATTGGGCCCCCATCGGAAAATAAACTGTGCGGGGGGGGGGTGAGACATGCTGACTTGCCACCCCCGATGTCAGCTTTGTGGGGATTGTGTGTGGTGGGTGACAGGAGCTAACAGATTTACTGAAATGTTTCACCAGGAAAGGCACATAACGGAGCCTTGTCATCTGATGCTCCAAGGAGGTAACTGCACCTCATTGGAGCGGCAGATTTCTTACAAGGTTTTGGCACTCTCTGAAGTTTCGCATCAGCGCCTAGCATGCTCGCTAGTTGGGGGCTGAGGGCGATCCACTAAAGCTGCCTGCACATTGGCCATCACTGACACCTCTGAAATGCTACTTATCAAGAAGATGCTGCTTGCACCTGCTAAGACAACATAAAAACAACCTGAAACATAATGGCTTAATAGAAAGGTACCATCCTAGAACAACCTGCCCAACCTCCTTAGAAACCATGGAGCATTTACTGTATATTCTGATTGCCCTTCTTAGAGAGCTTTTGGACCTTAACACAAAATAGATTGAAGGTGTCCTTTTTTTTTTTTTTCCAAACTTACACCAGAAGCTCTGTTTTTTGGAATCCTCATTATGTCGGGGAAATCATAAAACCATGGCACTATTTGGGTAATTCTAGCTGGCATAAACTACTGGATCTGGCAAACTAGGTGTAGGCTTACACTACAGCAAATAGGACTTTCTCCAGATCAATTCTTACAAACTATTGTACACAGTATCACAGAGATAAGAGAATGGGAAAAATAACTTACTCAGATACTGAATATAATAAATGGTGGAAACAATTTCAGTGGTTAAAATACAGAGTAGGGAAGGCCCTTATGGCTCCAGCGTACTTATCCCAGCCAGAACATATGGTGGGTGGCTAACCCAGATTTTGGGTTACCCTGTTTTGCTAAACTTTTATGTTAGCCTTTTATTTACATAAAATCTTCCTTCAAATGGTGTGACAAAATGCACTTTAAACAAGTCAATGTACTTTTCTTTTCCTCTGTATAATTTTTGCAGAATATTTTCTTACGTATGCATTAGTTTCTTGGCTCTATTCCTTTTGTATTATTTTTTTAAGTAACCGTTATGTTTAATTAGTTTATTGTTTTCAGTGCTTATTTTTGGCTGACTACTTAATAAAAAAATGTCCCCACTCTTTTCGAGACGTGCCTTTAACGCCCATCACAACAGGCAGGTAGACAGGACCTCAGTTTAACATCTCATCTGAAAGACAGCACCTCAGGAGTGCAGCCCCCCCCCCCCCCATGATGCACTACAGTGTCAGTATTGAGATTTTACCCCAAGTGCCTGGTGGGGTGGGGTAGGGAAAGTGATGGAGTCACTTCTGAAGGAAAGAATAGTTGAGTACCTAGAGGCCAGTGGAGCACAGGACCCAAGGCAGCATGGGTTCACAGCGGGAAGGTCATGTCAGACGAATCTAATAGATTTCTTTGACTGGGTGACCAAAGTAGTAGACCAGGGAGGGGCTGTGGACATGGCCTACCTAGACTTTAGCAAGGCATTTGACACAGTCCCACACAAAAGATAGTGAACCCATGCTGCCTTGGGTCCTGTGCTCCACTGGCCTCTAGGTACTCAACTATTCTTTCCTTCAGAAGTGACTCCATCACTTTCCCTACCCCACCAGGCACTTGGGGTAAAATCTCACACAAAAGTCAAATTAACCAGCCTGGGAGTGGGTCCCAGGGTGGTAGCCTGGGTAAAACATTGGCTGCACAACAGGACACAGAAGGTAATTGTAAATGGAGTCCACTCTGAAGAAAGAGGAGTTACTAGTGGGGTACCGCAGGGTTCAGTATTGGGTCCAGTCCTTTTTAATGTCTTCATCAGTGACATTGCAGAGGGACTGGAAGGAAAAGTATGCTTTTTTGCAGATGACACAAAGGATAAACAAGGAGGCATGGAAAGGATGAAAAGGGACTTGGCAAGGTTGGAGGAATGGTCAGAAGTATAGCAGCTAGGATTCAATGCAAAGAAGTGCAAAATAATGCACCTGGGAAACAAGAACCCAGGGGAAGAATACACAATGGGTGGGGAGGTAGTAATAACAACAGAAAAGGAAAGGGACCCTAGGGGTAATCATATCAGATGACCTTAAAGTTAGCAAGCAATGTGAGAAGGCAGTAGGGAGGGCTGGGGGTATACTGGGATGTATAGGGAAAGGCATCAGCAGCAGAAAACAGGAAGTTGTTATCCCTCTGTACAGACAGTTGGTGAGACCCCATCTGAGTACTGTGTCCAGTTCTGGAGACCCATCTCCGCAAGGACATAGACAGGATAAGGTAGTCAGAGGAGGGCAACTAAAATGGTGCAGGGTCTGCAAGAGAAGCCGTATGAGGAGAGACAAAAGGAGCTTAATATGTATACCCTTGAGGAAAGAAGGAGAGGGGACATGACAGAAACTTTTAAGTACCTTAGTGGAATCAACAAAGTCCAAGAGGGTAGCATCTTTCAGAAAGAGAGACTTGCAAGAACAAGGGGACACAATTTAAAGATAGAAGGAGGGCAGTTCAGGGGCAATGTGAGGAAGTATTATTTCACAGAGAGGGTAGTGGATGCATGGAACAGCCTTCCTGAGGAGGTTGTGGGGTCTAAAACTGTGGGAGAATTCAAGAATGCATGGGGCAGACATAAGGCAATTCTTGTGGGGGGTAGGAAGAAATAGGCTGTTGGTTAACTAGGATCTGCGGCCTATCCTGTAGGTAGGGAAATGGGCAGACTAGATGGGCCAAGCGGTCCTTATCTGCCGTCAAAGTCTATGTTTCTATGGTGTGGAGCATAATATGAAAAAAATAATTAAATTAAAAAATACAGTATATAGCCTTTATGCTCAACATAAGTCAATATATGGGTGCTATTTTCCTCAACATAACAAAAACATTAGATAAAATCAATCACAGGCTATTATCGGTAAAACCCACTCTATGGGAATATCAGGAAACATGGTCTCCTCAACGAAGGAATACACTAGAATAACACAGATTGTAGTAAGAAATGACAAAACATTAATGATGATGTGCATCTCAAAAACTGATTTTTAGGCCCCTTACTTTTTTCATTATTTGTAAATGACCTAACTCTGCACCAGTTCCAGTTTTCATCTACATGAATATCATCATCTAATCCCAAGCAAATCAAATAACTGCACTTGCCCCAATATTTCAAAATAAAGTCCAAACAATCCTGGATGATTAGAAAGACTGTTTTGGAACGCAAAGGAATACTAAAGTACTGTACTGCTGTTTACAGATGAGACCAACAGAATACACAGCATACTTGTTTACTCAAATGGTGGACCTTCACTTGAAATGGTAGCTGGTTTAAATGACCCGAGTCAGCTGATGGCCCTGTGGGTAGCATGTCGCGCGCTCTGGCATTGATGACCCAGGTTTCGGAGCAAACTCAGGAACTAGGAAGGGCTGGGAAGGTGCTGCTACGTGGCAATGCTCCCACCTTGGGCAGGGTAGGCGCTGGGATCTACTGCTCTGGCAACCCCTGTGGTAGGACAGGGAGCCTAGTCTTCCGCAGAAGCACGTCAGCAGCATGTGAGGCTGTCATCAGGGCTGTACCCAATGTCAGAGAGGTAGGAGGGGGGAGGGAACATGGAGCCAACATATTAAGCCTGGCCCATTCCCTGGTCCACGCTGCCACCCACGCCCAACAATCTGGATGCACGTTCTGCGTAGGGGGAGGACAGACCTCCCCTACCAGCAGGCCCCACCATGGGGGGAAATCTGTGGGGGACTCAGATCATAAGTCCTGGGGGATTTGTGGGGACTGATGGCTAACTGGCTCCAGCCAGAAAATATTTCTGAGAAAAAACATACCTCAGGATGCAGCTCAGCTCCTGGTTAACCTATGACATGCATGTAAACTACCTGGTGAGGCACATTCACCAGAAGCTAGACATCCTTTATAGAAACAGGTGCTGTTAAAAAATTTGATACTTCAAGACTCCTGATGAACCAGTCTTTTTTCCCTGTCCTGAAGTCTGCATATGTGGTATATGAAGTGGCAAGCCCCCCTGACCCTACATAGAACTAAATATGCCAGTTCAAACTGGGCTGTGATTGGTTAGTGCATCATTATGACCTATTAGGTAACTTACAGTATGTCTCCTCCTCTACAGATTCACAGTAGGAAGGTCATGTCAAACGAGTCCGATAGATTTTTTTGATTGGGTGACTAGACGTAAATCAGGGAGGGGCAGTAGACGTCGCCTACCTAGATTTCAGCAAAGCCTTTGACACCATCCCACACAGAATGCTGGTTAACAAGATGGGTAGTCTGGGCATGGAGACAAGGTTCAGGGTTCATTTGTGGGTGGGGAACTGGGACAATTGGCATATGTGTTTTAATTTTGACCCACCTTTTCTTGTACCTCGGGGACAACCAGCTCACTTTTAGAGGTATTTAAACTGCTGTTTTATGAATCTAGCCTCTGTTGAACAATATGACCCTTTTTTTTTCTCATTTGACCTGTACTTTTATCCCCAGTGGGTCAGTGTCCCACACAGATAAATATCTGAAATGAAACCTGAAGGTGTCGAACTGGGTTGGAACTGATTAACAGACAGGAGACGGAGGATGGTGGTAAATGAGGTACAATCTGGGGAGAGGGGGGTGACCAGTGGGGTACCACAGGGATCAGTACTAGGACCAGTCCTGTTCAATGTCTTCATTAGTGACATTGCAGAGAGGCTGTAAGGAAAGATCTTCTTGTCTGCAGATGACACCAAGATCTGCAACAGGGTGGATACTCCAGAAGGGGTGCAGAAAATGAAGAGGGACCTTGAGAAGCTTGAAAGATGGTCGGAGATGTGGCAACAGAGGTTTAATGCAAAAAAGTGCAAAATAATGCACCTGGGTAGAGGGAACCCTGGGGAGAGCTACAGATTGGGGCTGACTGTCACCAAGAAGGAAAGGAATCCTCTAGGGGTTTTCATCTCTGATGACCTCAAGGTATCAAAGCAGTGTGCCAAAGTGAAGGGGAAGGCCTGTGGCATGCTGGGGTGCATAGACAGGGGTATCACTAGCCGGAGATGGGAAGTGGTGATGTCACTGTATAAAACATTGGTAAGGCCTCACCTGGAGTACTGCGTGCAGTTCTCGAGGCCTCACCTGCCCTAGGATATAATCAAGGTGGAGACTATACAGAGAAGGGTGACAAAGATGGTGCAGGGCTTGCACCATAAAACATATTTATTTATTTTATTTACTGTAATTGTTTCAACAGGAAAAGCACACTGAGCAACAAGATGCTCGTCTCCTGGTGCGACCTTGTTGGGGGTGTACACATGGATATGATAACACACAGGTTAAGTGAACCATTAAAAGAAGCAAACAAAAAGCATCATAAGGATACACGATTGCATGAATACACAATCAGCGCACATTGAATGCTTAGGATATTATAGTATCAAATAACAATTTTTGTGACAAGAAGCAGCAGACAAGGTAAATTAGCACAGTAGTAACAGCTGTAAACAGAGGACGTATATCACAGTTATACACAGTACATAGGGCAAAATAGGCCCAGGTCATAAGTGCAAGGTTGGGGTTATATGCCAGCTTCTGTAGCAAGGCTAAGGCCGCTGGTCAGGCATTGGGAAGGGGATAGGGGGGCTTGGCAGGTTCAGGGGCAGGAGCAATTTGTAGTAAGGAAGTTTGCTAGGGCGGTAGACAGAGAGTAGGAAGAGGAGGACTGGAGAATTTGCGGTGGGAGGGTGTTCTAGAGCTTTGGTAGCTGGTGTGAGAAGGCAGCTTGACTGGCAGAGGTCTTCCGCCTAGTGACTGAAAGTTGGCTGGAGTCACTGGATCTAAAATGATGGGAGGGGGTGGGGCATCTGTGAGCACGGTGGCAAGATAGGAAAGGATGGACCCGAGCCATAGGTTGAAGACAAATTTAGCACAGTTAAAGATGCTGTAGTTTTCGAGGGATGGTAGTGCCAAGGCTCGGTAGAGGTCACAGTGGTGGGTGAGGGGAGAGGCATCAAGATCAAAGCGGCAGAAGGCATTAGAAAGTGTGTCCAGTTTAGATAGGGTGAACTTACGGGCTGCACTGTGTACAGTGTTGCAGTAGTCGATGGAGGCCAGTATCATCTTCAGGACCAGTTCACGTCGGACTCAGGGAGGGAGGCTGCTGCGGTTCCTATATAGTGCACTGAGCATGGGGCATAGCTTTTTTGAGATAGGATCGATATGGTCAGAGAAGGAGAGATGGCTGTCGAGCCTGACCCCCAAGTAATGGAATGAGGAGACATCTTCAAGTTTTTGGCCATCCAGGGTGGCGAAGTACGAAAGGGAGAGGAGTCTGGCCAGGCGTTGTCATGTGCCAAAGGTCATAGTGACAGTTTTTTTTGCATTTAGGGAGAGCTGGTGCGAGCTAAACCATTGCTGTACCTTGCTGAAGTCAGCTTGGAGGTTTGATTGTACCACATCGGGGCGGAGCTCGAGTAGTAGAGTACAGTATCATCTGCATACATGTGGACTAAGGAAACAGAACAGATGAGTGGCAGGTCATTTAGGAATATAGAGAACAGAACGGAACCAAGAACTGACCCCTGTGGGACACAGGTAGTTAAGGGAAGGGGGGTAGAGATCACCTTTGAGACTCTAACGGACTGAGTTCTATCAGAGAGGTATGATCTGAACCAGTTTGTGGCTGCGAAAAGAGAGGCCTGATTCAGCAAGACTCAAGAGCAATATGGGGTGGGAGACAGTGTCGAAGGCTTTTGCAAGGTCCACAAAAATGTCTAAGGTGATCAGTCCACTGTCCATGCCTGTCAGGATGGTGTCTGTAAGCCTTATCAGGGAGGAGGTGGTGGAGTGTCCCTTCCTGAAGCCAGACTGGAATGGTGTGAAGAATTTGGTGTCAGTGAGGAAGGAGGTAAGTTGGGTGAGCACAAGGTGCTCTTGTAGTTTTGCTAGGGCTCGGAGGAGGGAGATAGGGTGGTAGTTAGAGGGGGAGGTAGGGGCACCTCCTTTTGGCAGAGGGATGACAAAACGTGCTTCCATGCATGGGGGACAGCAGTGGCAGCAAAGGATTGGTTTAAGAATTTGGCAAGCAGAGTTGCTATAGCGGGGGCAGAGAGGTAAAGAAGTTTGGGGTCTAATCCATCCAGGGATTTGCCTTTTGAAGGGTTGAGAGAAAGCAATTCATCTTGGGCCTCAGTTGCAGAGATGCCTTTGAAGGGAAAGGAGCGAGGCCTAGTCTGGGTCTTTATGTCTGTAGGCGGTGCGAGAGGTGTAGTGTTGGGCAGGGAAGAGAGGAGGGTGGCAGCACAAGTGGAGAAGTACACATTGAACTCAGTGGCAACTGCTGTGGGCTCTGATAGGAGAGAGTTATTAACATTTAGCATTGGAGTGGGATTGGCAACCGTGGGGAGAAAAGGGAGTGAATGACCTTCCAGAATTTTGAGGGTTTATTTAGGTTTGACTGGAGGGAGCTGCTGAAGTACTCTGCTTTTGCAAGATGAATGGCTCTGGTGCACTTGTTACAGAGCAACCGGTATGTGGAGAGGTGTTGTGGGAGGCGTGAGGATTTAAGCGTTTTCCAGGCTTTGTCCCATGCGATTTGACATGCAATCAGTTCTTGGGTGATACAAAGTAGGTGATTTCCTCGTACTCTTGTACGATGCAGTGGGATGTGTGTGTTCCAGACGCTGAGGAATGTGTTTTTAAAGTGTAGGAGGGCATCATCAATGGAGATCGTAGGAGGGGTAGGGGCCCAGT
Organism: Neoceratodus forsteri; assembly: GCA_016271365.2. Lineage (NCBI taxonomy): Eukaryota > Metazoa > Chordata > Ceratodontiformes > Ceratodontidae > Neoceratodus > Neoceratodus forsteri. The sequence goes on from CM057449.1 coordinate 489,176,466, forward strand.
TTGCTAGCGCAAGGTCATCTAATACAGGGGCTAGACTGAGGGATTTATAGGAGTATTGGACTACAAATTTAATGGGGGATTTTGGTCGGTGGATTTTACGCACTAAGAAGGTTACATAGTGATCGCTGAGGGAGTGAGGAAGAATACTGGCTTATTTGACCCGATGGGGATGTGTGGTAAGGACCCAGTCGATGAGCGAATGGTTACCAGATTTTAGGTTAAGCCGTGTGGGCTCAGTAATGATCTGTGAGAGGTCTAGGGCAGAAATTTCAGTCCTGGTTTTGTTGAGGGCAGGAGCTAGCCAATTGTGGTTAAGATCGCCCATAATGTAGAGTTCCCCTGTCGTAGTTAGGGAGGAGATTTGCTTGAGGAGGTCGGTGACAGCAGAAGCTGGTGTACCAGGTCGGCAGTATATCCCAGCAATGTAGACTGGTAGCAAGAAGGGAAGGACAAGCTGAATTGGTATTACTTCAAGGACTTTTGGTTTGGACCTGGTCAGGACCATTAAATAGTGCAAGTCCGAGTTTACGTAGATGGCTATTCCGCCGCCTTTAGAGGCTCTATCCTGGCAAGCCATAGTGTAGCCTGGGATAGTGACAGAGGAGTCATTGATGTTTTTGTTGAGCCACGTATCGGACAGGCTGAGGATATCTGGAGCGTAGTGGACGGCAAGGACCTGAAGGGAGTCAAGCTTGTGGACAAGGCTTCTTATATTTAGGTGCAGGAGGCACAGGCCACATGGGAGAAGGTCCCCAGAGTGAGGTGAAGAAGAGGCCAATGTTGGAGAGGGGCATGGGGGGGGGGTAGTATTGGGGCCAGGGTTAGGGTGGATGTCACCTGCTGCAAGGAGCAGGAGAGCGAGAGTTAGATAGTGAGTGAATAGCTGTATATGACTGACTGTGAGCAGACATCTCTTAAACTAATGGCATGTATGAGCTGGGCATAGGGGAACAAGTTGAAAAATGACCCAAGGGAGCGATGGGTTCAAAAGAAATGGGCTGGGACGTGTGGTGTGTCCATGCTTGGATGAAAGGGGAGGTGGATGCCGGGCTGGAGGGGTGTGAGAGCTCCACGAGGTTTGGCAGGATTTGGGAGGGGGGGGCATGGGAGAGGTGGGTGGTATGTTGGAAAGAAAGGGAGGGAGGGAGAAGAGAATAGGGATAAGCAGGGTCAGGTGGCCTGGTAGAAGGATCATGGCATGGATCAGGTGCTAGGAGGACCCTACTGCTGTGGTTACTCAGCGGGAAAGGTAGGTGCTATAGTTACTTAGTGGAGAAGGTGGAGGGCTAGGATGCGGGAGGCAGGGAAATGATAGGGACCTGTAAGGACTAGGAACCAATGGGGGAGCAGTGGGAATGAGGGTTTTAGGTAGCCAATGAGGGAGTGAGCAGTGCTGCTAGGCTTATTAGCCAATAAAAGAGCAAGTGCTGCTAGGCTTACTAACCAATGATGAAGCGAGAGGGAATGTGGGCGGGCTAGGAGACACTTGAATTTTGCTTAGTTGCAGCTAAATCTATTTGTAAAAACCGCCAGGCGGTAAAAGCAGGGGAAAAAGTCCTGACCAATCGGAGCAGGTTTGCTGGAAGCGCCAGTGTTCTGACTAGCTGCACTGTTGCCGTACCTTCCAAGGAGCTGCAGGCGGGCGTCCTGGTCTCAGTCGGCTGGGTGCCGTCTGACTGTGGGGGAGCTGAAGCAGCCCTGTTCAAGGGCAGGAAGCTGGAGAGAAAAAAAATAGCAGGGGTTAAATAGCGTAGAGGCAGGACAGGTTTAGATTGAGCAATTTAGCAAGACAAAGGAGAGTGAGACTTTTCGGTGCCAAGGCAGAGTGCTTGGAAGGGGGGTTGGGGGTGCAGGAGCAAGGAAATAACAGAAGAGCTGTAAGCACTTTAAAACAGTAGTAGAAACTACAATCTAGCTAATACAGTTGAAATCCTTCTATGAGACACTTGAATTTTGCTTAGTTGCAGCTAAATCCATTTGTAAAATGCGCCAGGCAGCAAAAGAAGGGGGAAAAGTCCTGGCCAATCGGAGCAGGTTTGCTGAAAGCGCCCGTGTTCTGACTGGCTGCGCTGTCGCTGTACCTTCCAAGGAGCTGCAGGCAGGCATCCTGGTCTCGGTCAGCTGGGTGCTGTCAGACTGTGGGGGAGCTGAAGTAGCCCTCTTCAAGGGCAGGCAGCTTCCAAGGAGCTGCAGGCAGGCGTCCTGGTCTCGGTCGGCTGGGCGCCGTCCGACCACAGAGGAGCTGAAGCAGCCCTGTTCAAGGACAGGCAACTTCCAAGAAGCTGCAGGCAGGCATTCTGGTCTCGGTTGGCTGGGTGGTGTCTGACCGTGGGGGAGCTGAAGCAGCCCTGTTCAAGGGCAGGCAGCTTCCAAGGAGCTGCAGGTGGGCATCCTAGTCTCAGTCGGCTGGGTGCCATCCGACCGTGGGGGAGCTGAAGCAGCCCTGTTCAAGGGCAGGCAGCTAAGGGACCTCAATATATACTCATTGGAGGAGCGGAGAGAGTGGAGGGCCATGACTGAAACTTTCAAGTACCTCAATGGCATAAACAAGGTGCAGGTGGGGGACCTTTTCAAATGTAGTTAAAGTACTAGAACAAGGGGGCACAATATGAGATTGGAGGAGGGTAGATTAAGATGTAATGTGAGGACGTTTTTCTACACAGAAAGGGTAGTTGACGCTTGGAATAGTCTGCCACAGGAGTTAGTGGGGGCAAGTACAGTGGAGGGGTTTAAGCATGCCTGGGACAGGCACAATGGAACCTTGAGATGGGAGGGAGTGATAAAAAAACATTGATCAAAATAGGGTTAGTGGCCACATACAATGTAACAGAAAGAAGCTGTGTGCGCACTAGGTGCAGTGGTGCACAAGTGGAGCTGCCAGCTCAAAACGAAAACAACCAAAGTAAAGCATGGCACTCAGGCAGCAAAGTTTTAAAGGGACACTGTCAACCCCTTTAGGTCTCAAAATGTTCCTAGTTAAAAAACATATTTTATGATTGCCAATATACTGTAAAGATTGTTGATGTAGCTGGTAGTTTGATTTTAACTCATATTTTCTTTACAAAAGTAAAAAACACACTGCCCAACATACTGGTGTTATCACACCAAAACAGGTTTGCTTACATTCCTTAATCAGCTCCGAATACATCTTTCCTGGACATGGGAACACTCACAAAATATTCTAGCACCTCATGATGCTGTGGGAGTTTAGGAGGCTACTTCCTTATGAGTGAACTGTCTGGGTGTGTTTCTAATGTACAAGAAGCATGCAGTAAGAACAGAACTAGGATTGTAAACAAAAACAAGGTTTTTTATAAATATACATTGCCATGCATTTCAGTTCTACTAAACAAGGAGACAGACAAAACAAACAGCAACATCAGTGAATTTTACAGTGGGTAAGCAATCATAAAATGTGAGGATTCAACTAGAAATAATATGATGAAAAACAGGTTGACAGTGTCCCTTCAAGCAAAATGCTATTTATTTGTCGGCAAAAGGAACCTGTGCACAGAACCAGTACATACAATGTATAGGGCCTATGGGCAGACTGGATGGGCCTGGCAGTCCTTATCTGCCAACAATTTCTATGTTTCTCTTCCTTAATAATAATAACTTTATTTTTAAAGCGCCTTTCTACAACCAAGGTACTGTACAGCTTTAAGAACAGATAAAATCCAATTGACAAAAACATAAAATTCACATACAGCAGGTTAGATTAATAAATAACAATCCAAATATAATTGTCATAAGCCAGATGCCATAAATGGGTCTCAAAACTCTCCACAGTCATGCACTCACGTATCTCCTTGAATTCAGGCGTGAGTTCACTGGCTCATAGGTTCAAAAAAAGTATACAAGGTCATTATCCAGCTTACCTCTGCACCCTAGGAAACAAGCTTTTGCAAGTATCACCTTCAGTCTCGGGTCAAGGCGTATCTGTGGGTGACAAATGCCCAAGATTAAAAAAACAGTAGAGAAGAAAGTGCTTGCCTTTTCTGCCCCAGACAACTTAAACTATCTCTGTGACAGGCAGGATGAACTTGAAAATTAGACTTTGTCTCAACTGTTCCTATCCTGGATAAAAAATAAAATTTTTAAGTTACATAAGGGTTAGAAACACCCAAAGTCAGATAAAGATGGTAGTCTGCAGCTAAAGTATGCCCAGCAAATACGGTAAAGCTCTTCTTTGTTTAGCTCAACAAAAATCTTGCTCGGTTTACAATATACTTTACCTTATATTTTTCCATTTAGAATTTAGTTTTTGTCACTGTCATACCAACTATGAAGACTAGCTATCCTTGTAAATAGTTACTCTGTAATAGATATCTGCTGCTACTGCTCTCGATCAAGAACAGTTTAGAAAGTGTGTGGTTCACCAAAATGAAGCTCTCCCCATGTGTAACGCTTTACATAACTACATAATAACCCCATTGCCGATCTAACACTCAGTATAAACTGTTGGTCTTCTAAATACGCAGATGACTGCAAATTATGTAAGCCCAACAGTTCAACTGAAGACCGTATTACTCTCCAAAATGGATACTTTATATGCTTGGTCCCTTAAATGGGGGATGTCATTTAACACAACAAAATGCTGTATCATGCACTAGGCCCTAATAACCCACAGTATCATTACACGCTCAATGGACAAACACTGCAGAAAAACATATGTAAAAAGGACTTAAGAGTTTATATCTCAAATGATCTTTCTTTTAGTAAACAAATCTCCGAAAAAATAGCTTGTGCTAATAAGGACCAGTGGTCCATTAAACGTAACATCAGATCCCAAGATGAATCTGTCCTTTTTCCCCCAATATTTTTATTTATTAAACTCTAGGATTACAAGTACCTTTGAGCAGGAACTGCTTGTTTACAAAGGTTCCACGTCGGAGGATGGGGGGGGTAACGCACAACAATGGTAAACAGTCATAACATACAGATTACTTACATAACATACAGATATATAGAGCTTATGTACGCCCACAGCTTGATTACTCTTCTCGACTCTGGTGTCCTTATACGCATAAGCATATTGATAAAACAGAAAATATTCTACGTAAAATTACAAAACAAATTAAAGGTGCAGAGAACCTTTCATATGAGGACAAACTTAAGAAGTTCAATCTAATGTTCTTAGAGACAAGGAAATTAACAGGTGACCTACTATTGACTAGAGATCACATAAATAATGAATATCTGATGCCCAAAATAGGCCTCGATTTTAAACAAATTAATGTAAATACAAGAGGTCATCCACTACAATTAACAGAGGTCATCCACTACAATTAACACGTCCAAAATTTAAAACAAAAAAAAATGAAGCCACTACTTCTCACGAAGAACCATTAATCCCTGGAATAAACTTCCATCTGAAACTGTCATTAGCAAATCCAAGCAAACTTACAAAAATAAACTTGATTCCTATTTGTTAACAAAACAAATTGGAATATTATGGGTGAAAGACTGAGGCTCTTGTGGGCAATTGCCTTCTTGTCTCTCTCCAAAACCAAGCGAAACCAGTATATCTGTCAAGGCTACTCAGAACCAGACATCAAAGGATGCTACTGTAGTTGATGATTCTGTATCACCTGGTCCAGGTTGTTTCTGAGAAAGGGTAACAATCCTCAATTCACTTGCCCAGTTAACAAATACATGTAATTGAATGTGAAAAGGTGATGTAAAAAAAATGGGAGGGGAAGCCAGCCGGTAGTGTGGAGGGTGGAAGTGCTGGACGCCACACCTCGCGCTATGCCGGCAACCTGGGTTTGGGATCGAGTCTGGGTCGTTGGGGGTCGGTCAGGAGGAAGGGAGCAGCATTAAGCAGCTACCTGGCAGCTCTCCTCCAAGGGAGAGATCTCGTCGCTCCCCCCCCCCGTAGTCCCACTGACCCCAAGTGGAGGCCTGAAGGCAGAAGGGCAGCACGCAAGAGAGGGCTGTCACGGGTCTGCGGCATTCGCGGCCTCCACGTGCTCAAGTGCAGCCACGACTAGGGACGGAAAAACAGGTGAAAAATGGTGCCAACTGGCAGGATGACATCGGTCCCCTGCAAGCTTTGCACTCAGCTAGCTGGCCACCTCCATGCCATTAAGTTGAGTCTTGGTGGACGTCGGAGTCACGGGGCTGGGGGCGCCGGTAGTAGGGGGCCATTCGGCACAGGCGCATAAACAGATAATAGAAAGAAAAAAAAATGTAAGGGAAATGAGCAACAGGAAAAAGCATATATGATATACACAGTGGCCCGACTCCAAATATGCCATCTTATTTTCATGAGTGAGGGAGCAGAACAATAACTTACCAGTGGCAAAGCCACAAGTGAGTTATGCCAGTCCCACCCCTTCACAAGTGATGATAAATGGTGTATTCTGAGTCAAGCCATCATTTTTGCATCTAATTTATAAAAGCCATTTTAAATTGTTAAGCTTTTGAAATTGTAAAGCTTTCAAAATAGGTTTTCAGGAGGGAACTAATGAGCACCGAACTGTAAAGACGTAAACCTCTGAAGCTCTGCTCTGCAAATTTAAAAGTTATAATTTTTAACAGAGTAACTGGGGTTTTAACCATATTAGAAGGTGTAGGAAAACCTGGTTAACATGGATGAATACTTATCTTTGGCCAAAACTACGCGAAACACAGGAAAATCGTCTAACAAGTAGTCGAATTTTGCAGACTCAGCAAGTGGCATGGGTTTGGGGCCTCTCTCTCTGTCAGCCTCAGAGATAGCACTAATTAGCCGCATGGTGACAGAACAACTCCTTCAGGGACTAAGCCCACAATTAGACAAGCATCCCTCACTTCAGAACTGGGGCAGCACAAAAAGCGGATCACAGAGCTCAAGCAGCGTGTTTCTGACATGGAGGATGCCACGAGGCAGGTCCCGAGCAAAGTCGAGATGCTCACATGGGAACTTGAGGCCCTAAAAGACGTGGTGGACTACCAGGAAAATTACAACTGCGGAAGTAATTTGTGACTGCGAGGTCTCCTGGAGGGAAAAGAAGGCAAGAGCACCCTAGAATTTTCTGCCAATACGCTACCTAAATTGCTTGGTATGAACCTGAGCCAGGGCAAATTAAAGATTGAAAGGGCTCATAGGGCATTGGGCCCCAGGCCAAATGAAGACCAACCTCTGTGGCAGATTATATTCCATCTTCATCACTTTGGAGGCAGACAGGACACCACGGTTGCATATCGGGCTAAGAAGGAGGTAACCTATGAGGGAGCTTGACTGACTCTACACCAAGATCTACCGCAGAGAATGCAGAAGAGGCAGCTGTTTAACCCAGCAATGAACATGCTCCATGAAAGAAGGTTGGAATTTTTCATGGCATACCCCACGCTGGTGAAGCTGAGGTTTGAGAGAGCCAGCTACGCCTTTTGGGAACAGGATAAATTAAAGAACTTTATTCACGAGTGGGACAAAAAGCACAGGAGCAAAATTGTGGAAAGCTGAAGTTTTTTTAGTAAAGGAACATTTATAGATCTGGTATGTAAGGATGTACTTGTGATGGTCTGCAACCTGCCATTCGGGAGCCTACACTGGACTTCCTGATTCACTCCCCTGCAGACTGCTACCAGCTTGCTAATGAAAATACTCCCACCAAAGGATGATAAACTGTTATGGGATTTCCCATTTGGCCTGCACAAAGTGTCTGCGCTAAACTGAAAATATGGGCACAAGTGAAACTGTGACACCCTTTGGACACATGGATTTCTCCTGGCTGGTACATGAGAGCCCTGCATAGACTGTATACTGGCAAAACTGGGCCATATATTAATTGGCTACAATGTGGATGGCAACAAGATGGCGGGACGGTACTAGCAATGGTGAAAGACAACCCAAAAGCAGCAAGTCACAGGTCAGTGTGGGGGGGGGGGACTGGCCTTTGGTGTCTGAGTGTGCGGGTCTCCTCCCTTTCCTTTGAGCCCGGGCCAGAACTGGACACTTGAGGGATCATTAGGCTGAAGGAGGATGGGGACCAATGGGATAGTTGGGAGAAATAAGTGAAGGTGGTACGATAGGAGGTTGGTTCAAGGGGTCCAGAGAGGAGAAGGAGGAGAGGCTAACTATTGGAAATGAGGAAAGAGACTCAATAACATTGGGGCAAAATAAGGAGGAGAAGTCAAGGACAAGAATAAGCAATGGAGGAGGTTGAAGGCTTAAAGGAACACAGCCGATGGAACAGTGGCTGTCAGCGAGAGGGGGCCTAATGTATAGGGCGAGTAGCTCCAACAACCACAGAGTGCATCGCTATATACAGGATTACAAGAAAGCTTAAACTGTGTGTAACCCCTAGATGGCGCTATCCCAGGGGCTACTACCCCTGCCTGATTTGCCACTAACAGGTTGAGGGGCCTGGATCCAATGGCGGGTGCCTCCACCCAGAGGTCAGGGTTTGCAATAGTTAAACTAACTTGGTCACAGCCCTCTGGGACACTGCAACCCCCCTTTCTTCCCACTAGTGGCCCACACAATATATCAGAATTACCTTCACAGTATACACTTACCCCAGGATTGGTTCGGCACTGGGACCTCCTGTGAAATGAGATACAGTGCAACAATCACAGTACAGTACTTTAACATAGACAAATACCTCAGGCAGTATAACTTTGCTGAAACAAGCAGCTCTGATTTATTTGGGGATATAACAAGGACAGGAAATCAGGTTAATTAGCTTATCACTCTAATAATCTACCTATGGCTCTGTGCACAGGCCTATCCCTATCAGTTACTGTCCTGGGTACCAAGCCTAGTAGGCTAGTCCAAACCGTGGCAGCTGGTAGGGCCCTTTCACACAGAGAAAGGAAAATTAAACAGTCAGCCATACAGTAATTCCATTTGATTTAATGTGGCAATTCAACAGGAGCGACCTGAATTAGTACTCACGACCTCCAAATAGATAGGGTCCTTCAATATCAGCAGGGCTACTCTTGAGCTCAAAGAGACTCTTCACACATTTATATGGTAAAAAAAAGAGAGTACTATACCAGGCAGGCTGCTTCTCTATCCGATCACAATTACTGCACAATACCGGGAGAACACACAGCAGATTCAGTTCCTGACAGACCGAGTGCAATTCAATAATTTCTCCAGTCTTCTACAGGGTGAGCCTGGTTTCTACTCTTCAGAGATCCTTTGATTCTTTTCACAGGACGGATTCAGTCTAACAAGCAGTTACACAAGCTGCAGACCGAACTCTGGGCCTTACACATGTTTTTGACTAAAACTGCACACTGAAAAGCACAAGGCTCCTTCCTTCTTCACTGCCAAAGCTCAACTGAAACTCCAACCCGACAAAACCGGGCACTTCCTTTGAGTTCCTCCCAGTTCTTGACTGGATTGGCTGTCACTCACAATAGACTGCTGCTGTTGGTCCAAAAGGCACTGAAGTCTAAACTACATCTCCCAGAGTCACTGCCCATACAATCCTCTTGTGGCTGGCTCAGATTATGAGTCCAAGTTCTGATTCGTCCAAGGCACCATTTTAGAGCTAGCTTACCCCACACTGATTGGTCCAGTTCAGCAGTTCAAAACTAGAATGGGGAACTAGCAGACACAGTTCTGACTGCAAAGAAAGCAGGTTAGACAAACTGTAATTTCATTATTACTCTAAATAATTTCTGGCAAACAGTTACATCTTTCAGATAGGTTCCTTTGCACTCCTAGTGACTGCAAAATGAAGTGAATTGGCAGCAGCTTGAGTGGTACCCAATCAAAGAAACACACAGTCCCCCATACAAACTAATTATGTCTGCAAGCAGACAGCTCTTAAAGAGACAGTACCAGAGGTTCTAAAAACACTCATTGATAAATGGCTTAAACACCAAACACCATTCAGGCTTGGAGCATTCAAGCAAGCTCCTGGAAGTCTTTTGGGAACCCCCATTTGCAGGGGGGTTACATGTAAAATAACTAACCCTCTATTAGAGAGAATTTTTTTTTTTTTTTGTAAAATAAAACTGTTAAATGAAGATGTTGAAATGCAGTGTGGAGGGGAGGGGGGTACATGGACCATATGGGGAGGAACTGTGTGGAAGTAACCACTTGTTCCTATTCGAAACTTGCTGCACATCCTGGTGAGAGTGGGAGCGTGCAGTTAATCCAACATAGGGGGATATGGGTACTGGAATACAGTTAACAAGTTTGAAAGTTTGAATTATCACAAGTCATTGTGATTTTTTTTCTTTATACTGATAATCTGTATTGTGAATCTGTAAGGCATACTAAAGGCTGGGGTATCAGATGAAAAGATAACATTTACGTGCTCACGAAGGGGCCAATGCTGAGCCTAAACTGTACATTATGTTGAGGAACAGCAGCACTGAGATTCTCATTTCATGGAATATGAAGGGGATAGGCTCCCCAATCAAAAGGTCTAAAATATTAACAGATTTGAAGCGGCGCAACACTCAAGTTGCAATGCTACAGGAAACCCACTTAAATAAAAAGGAACACGATAAGCTTGTGGGGATAGGTGGGTTAGTGCCTGCTACTCAGTATCCTACTCGTCGCATAAGAGAGGAGTGGCCATACTTGTAAATAAGAACTTCCCATTCGAAGTAAATAGGGTGATAAAGGACACCCAAGAAGGTAGATATGCATTTGTGGTGGGAAAGGTGAGGGACCAGGAAATCACACTGGTGAGCATATATGCTCCTTCAACATATGCTCCGAGCTTTTATCAATCTATATTAGAGATGATACACAAAGAACAATTCCCAGGTCTGATTATGGGCAGTAACTTTAACTGTACCATGGATTGGCAAATGGATTGCTCAGGGTCAGGGCACAGAACAAACAAGGTCACAGAAGGTTGGGCCCAAGGATTAGCTGAACTGGAATTGGTGGATAGCTGGAGGACGTCAAATCCAGGGGCCAAGGATTTCACATTCTATTCAAACCCTCACCAATCTTGGTCCAGATTAGACTACATTTTTGTACCAAGGGGGAGGTATAACAAAGTCAAAGGGGCTTCTCATAGTCCGACTGTTATATCAGACCACTCCATGGTGCAGTTGAGTACGAGACTGTGGCGGGAAGGAAGGGGGCATGGCCCATGGCATTTACCCACCAACCTACTATGTAAAGAGGATTTCAGGACATATTTAAAAAAATCAATGGGATATCTATTGGGAAACTAATGAAGGTTCTGCAGGTTCACAGGGGGTATTATGTGAGGCAGGAAAAGCCTTCATGTGGGGGGTAATAGCTATGCACCGAAACTACATAAAGAAAAGAAAGAGAGAATTACTAAGCTAGAAGATGAGATTAAAGAGCTAGAGTGTTGGGCATTGCTAAGAGGGGAGGAGGAGCATAGGAGAAAACTGACAGTCCTCAGGGACTCCCTGAACGAATGTCTCACAGAAGAAGCAAATAATAAGCTGTTCTTTGCAAGACAGAAGATATATGAATGGGACAATAAACCCCCAGTTAACCATTCCTGGTTAAGTTAATGGGGGGGGGTAACAACTAGGGTAACTGTCATAAAGAAAAAGGATGGACAGCTCACCCACGAAGAGAAAGAGATTAGACATGTATTCAAGGAATACTATGAGATATCATATAGGAAGGAATGTCCGGGGATGGAAAGGGAGGCCAGGAGTTTCTTAGATGGGATATGCCTTCCTCCCATAGCTGAAGAGCAAACCGAGAGCTCAGGGGCATCGATATCGGTTATAGAAGTACAAAACCTATTTCGAGCCTAAAATCTGGGAAGGTAGGAGGCCCACATGGCTTTGTAGCTGAATACTATAAGGAGTTGAAAGGGAAAGAGGCTGGCCCTCTAAAGAATTTGATGGAAAAAGTGAGGGGGAGAGGAGGCTGCCTAAAACATGCAATGTGGCCAATGTCTGTGTTTTTCTGAAACCAGGTAAGGATAGCGTAGAATGTTCATCATATAGGCCCATCTCCCCACTTAATTATGATTGTAAAATTATGGCTAAAGTCCTGACCACATGGTTGGAATGGGTGCTACCCCAGGTGATACACCCAGACCAGACTGGATTTGTAAAAGGAAGACTATCCTATCATATTCCTCCAGACCTTCCCCTGACACAAGATGAGCACTCACTCCTTAGCAAAGGTCTCTCTTTTGTGCCCACACCCAGATATCTTGATGCACCCCAGGTTCAAGTTGATCTGCAGTGCTTCTATCGTAGAGTACGCCTTGCAGCTCATTTTTCTAATATGACTCCTCTTCCCACAGATCATGACGGTATCACCAGAACTATCAATGACATCAATCCCCAGCGAAGTGCATGGACACCCCCTCCAGGACGTTTTGCTGCTGTTGATTATTTTGTTAACCAATGCATGGAAAACATCACTAACTTTAATCTTCATTGCAGGCACAACCATTCCAACCTGACACCTGGTGAGCTTGCAGCCCTCAGATCTCTACAATGTAGGAATTACATTGTTATTAAACCAACTGATAAGGGAGGTGCTGTTGTGGTCTGGCAAAGGAGCTATACATCATGGAACCACACAGCAACTCTCTGACACCAGGTTTTATTCTTCTCTTCCACAGGACCCCACTGCTGACTATCAGACGGAGATCACCACCACCACCATCACCTCTGCTATTGAAAACAATGAGCTCCCTGCTTCTGCTAAGAGACTCATAGTCCAGCATCCCCAGACATCTAGGTTTTATCTTCTTCCCAAAATCCACAAAACAGGTAACCCGGGTCGTCCCATAGTGTCTGCCTGCTCCTGCCCCACATCCCACATCTCCGAATTTTTGGATGGCCTCATGAGACCCTTGTTGAGTCCCTGCCTCCTATGTTAAAGACACTATGCTCTCCAGTTATTTGACAGGTTCAGATTCAGTGACTCTCATCAGCTCATCTTCACGATGGACATCAAATCTCTTACACAGTGATCCCCATGATGATGGTCTGACAGCTTTGCAGCATTTCTTGAACAAGCGGGAAGTCCAGCAGCCACCCACACACACTTACTCGTCTGGCAGAACTGGTTCTAACACTCAATGCTTTTTCTTTTAATAACAGTTTTTTCAGCAGGTCAGTGGAGTTGCCATGGGTACCAAGATGGGTCCCAGCTTTGCTAATCTGTTTGTGGGTTGGGTGGAGGAATGTTTTTCTCTCATTCACAGGGACTGTGCCTGAACTCTACAACGCTACATTGATGACTGTATCGGGCCACCTCCTGCTCCAGGAGACCCTCCAAGTCTTCCTTGACAAGTTCCACGGCTCATCCTTCCCTTCAGTACACTGTTGAAGTATCCTCCTCTACACTGCCTTTCCTGGATATCCAGCTCTCAGTCTAGAACACTGGTCTGAAGACATCAGTCTATTACAAACCCACTGACTCTCACAGTTTCCTCCTCCATAGCTCCTTCCATCCTAAACATGTCAAGAATGGCCTGCTTATTCACAGTTTCTTAGACTTACTGGGTTATGCAGTGAAGAGGATGATTTTGCTGAACAGACCCAAATAATGCATAGTTTTTTTTATCAACAGGGGATACCCTAAAAGCACAGTGGACAGAGCACTCTCCGGGTCAGTAACATGCCCGTAACCTTGACCCCGCAGGAGGGATACTGTCACACAAGAACGACGGCGTAATTCCACTAATTCTTCCTTTCCATCAGAGCACACCTTCTCTCACAGGATCATCACTAGTAACTTTCCCATTTGCAAACTGACCTAACATTGGTGCTTCCTTTACAGAACCACCTATTGCCTCCTACCGCCGGCCACCTAACCTGCGCAATCTCCTGGTAAAAAGCAGCCTACCCACTCCTAACAGTTCCTCCCCCCCAGGTACCAAACCTTGCAACAGGGCTCGCTGCTACACCTGCAAATTTATTTCCAGTGTAACTGAGATTCGGGGGCCTGCAGGTGTTTTTCACATCACCAAGGAGTTCTCATGCACCTCCACTAATGTAGTGTACTGTATTCTTTGCAGGAGGTGTTCAGCTATTTACATCGGAGAAACTGGTAGGCGTCTTGCTGACCGTTTCAGGGAACATTACAGAGCGGTCAGGAATGGTGAAGCTGCTAAACCCATTGTATCCCACTTTATCTCCAGGGACCACAATGTCAATGACCTTTCTGTTTGTGTCCTTCAGCAAGGCTTCCGGGATCCTAACCATAGAAAAAACATGGAAGCCAAGCTGATCATCCGCCTTGGCTCCCAGCAGCCCTCTGGTTTAAATGATAGACTTATTTTCCACTAACATCTTTCAGCCTCCCCTTTTTTTCCCTAAAGTCAATTTGTTTTTGTACTGATTTATTTTTCATTTTCACCATATGTCTCCATTTCTGTCTCCTTCTCACACATTTGTCACCTTTCAGCCTTCTTACAAGGCCCTGTTTATCAGTCTCTACCTGGGAACTTCCCCAGCTCTTTCTCTCCCATTATGTTTTATCTTTCCCATCATCACCTTTTTGTTTCACAGATTCTCTCTTAATCTTACCATTTATCACTTCTTCTCCCTTAGCCTCCCCCTTCTTCTTTCTCCACATATATATCTCTCATTTTACCTCTCCTCTACACTAACTTGTTTTTTTTCTCTTTTAGATATTTCCTGAAGAAGACCTTAGGTTGAAACGTAGATTTTTAACTATATTTTCTATTTTCAGCGTGCATTTAATATAACCATTTTGTTTTGCTTTTAGACCACATGCTGATGCAGCGCCTTGTCTTTGTTTTTTTACAATTTGTATCCTATCATAACATGAGAAGGCTACTGAATGTAATATGGTGGGAATCTCGGCATCCTGGGCAAGCTTGTGTGATGTCCATGGATGCCGAGAAAGCATCTGATAGGTCAGAATGGACTTAATTGTTTGAGACAATCCATCGATTTGGCGTGGGAGACGGGCTCTTAGGTCTGGTAAAGTGCTCTACAGAGAACCCAGGGCAAGAGTGCTTGTGAATGGGATCCCATCCGAGGACCTAAGGCTATTCAGGGGTACGAGACAGGGCTGCTCCCTCTCCCCTCTGCTGTTTGCTATGGCCATCAAGCCTGTGGCGATAAGGATAAGGAACAGCCAGTTTGGAGGGGGGCAGCATAAGATTACTTACTCTTATACTTGGTAAAGCCTAGAGACTCTGTATCAGCATTGTTAGAGATCATAAAAAACGTGTTGTCTGGGGTCTAGTTTTCTATTTTCCCTCAGGTATTCCACTATTCTCTCCTTTAGTAGTGCTTCCATCATTTTTCCCCACTACTGAGGTTAGGCTGACTGGGCAATGGTTCCCAGTATCCTCCTTACTTCCTCCCTTGTGCAGGGCACCAATGTTGCTGTTCTCCAGTGATCTACTGAATAATTCTGCTAGTTGTGCTGCAGTTTCTTACCTTAATTCCTTCAACACCCTCGGGTGAATTTCATCTGGCCCCATTGTTTTATCAACTCTAAGTTTGTTTAGTTCTTCCAGGGCTCTTTCCCTTGTGAAAGGGCTCATGTCTGCCTCCTTGTAATTGTGTTCCATCTGCTTTGGTGGAGGACTTTTTCCACTATCCCCTATTGTGAAAATGGAGCTGAAGAACTTGTTTAACACCTCTGCCTTGTGATTGCCATCCTCTGCCATCTGGCCATCTTGTACTCTTCGTCTGACTATTCCCTTTTTACTCTTCCTTTTTTCTCTCATGTACCCATAAAAGGTTTTATCTCCTTTCTTAACTCCATGTGCTATTTTTTCCTGTGTTTGTACTTTGGCCCTTCGAATGGCTCTTCCTGCCTCCCTGAGCTCGTTCCTGTAGTTGTCCATATTGGCTTCCTTCTGCGATACCTTGAATTGTTTAAAGGCCCTCTTCTTATCCCTTATTATTGCTGCCAAGTCTCTGGTAAACCAGAGCAGTTTCCCCCTTCTTTTTGATTTACTAATTTGACATGTACATTGTTCAGTAACTGTTGCTATGGCCTTCTTAAAATGCTACAAATCAGTACAAAAAGTGCAAGCTCAACCCCTGTATTTACAATACAATTTAGTAAAATTAGTGGGGTGGCTCCTGGTGTGTGACCGAACAGAAACATATGGTTAAGGTACCAGGGTACTCCCCCCCCCCCATTTTGCTTCATCAAAGCCTGCACTTTTTTCAAATTAACTCCAATGTTCTTACTTTTCATACTTTTTGGAGGGGCTCTTGGTTCTCATCATCTAGCTGAACCATGATTAAGCCTGCTCACTGTTACTGCAGCAAAAATGGGGTGTGGGTGCACTGGTACCTTAACCATATGCTTCTTAAAATGCTCAGAGTCATATTCCACATCCCCGTGCTTCCCCTAGTTAGTAATGATTTGATTCTTGCTCTCATCTCCGGAAAGTTTGCCCTATGGAAATCCAGAATCTTAATTCTTGTGTGACATATTTCTTATGCCTTGTTGATTGATAGCCAGACTGACCTGTGGTCGCTGGTCCCTAGGTTTATGCCCACATGAACATCTGAATGCCTTGAGCTATTTGTGAGCACTAGGTCAAGGGTAGCGTGGTCTCTAGTGGGTGAGTTCACTAATTGGTTGAGCCCTGCCCCTTTCAGTGTGAACTAGAACTCCCTACTCCTTTTAGAGGATGCTGTGTATGAGGTCCAGTCTACATTGGGCAGACTGAAGTCCCTAACTATTAACAGCTCACCTCTGTCAACCACCACTGAGATGGCTTCCAGGAGTTCCTTGTCAATTTCTAGTTCCTGGGTTGGGGGTCTGTATATAACCCCCACTCCGATGGGGTCTTTGTCCCCAGCTCCTAGGGTAACCCCACAGGGCCTCTGTTTTCCTGTGTTTTCCCTGGATCTCTGCTGCACTGATTCCCTCCCTTATATACAGAGCCACCCCCACTTGCGGTCCCTCCTGAAGAGTGTGTAACCTGGTATGACTACATCCCAGGTGTAGTTCGTGGTAAACCAAGTTTCCGTGACTGCAATCCAGTCTGGTTGTGCCTCTGCAAACATGGCTGCGAGCTCTGATATCTTGTTCGGTAGGCTACGAGCATTAATGCACATTGCCTGCCATCCTTGGGTCTACCTTTGTAAGGTCTGGTTATGCAGTTTCAATTTACAATGTTTCTGTTTCATACTTCCACCATTCTTACTTGGTGGATCATCCTTCTTATTTAAGGTTGTGCTACTCTTATGGTGCTGAAACGCCATACTAGCGGAGAATGGGGAAGGGGTAGATGGTGCTTTCTCTGATGCGATGGGTGCCTCTGCTTCCTCCCCCTCCGTTAGTTTAACTGAGATATGGACACTGAACTTCTGACAGAGCACTCGAGTTCCCTGCCTTGTGAGGTGTAGGCCACAGAAGGCAAAAACTCCCTCTCCCGGAAGGTGTGCCAGTCCCCTATATAGTGATGTCCTTTTTCTTTACACCAGTTTTTTAGCCAGTTGTTAAGTTCGGTTCTGCCTTTCTCTCTGGTCTTCTGGTTGCTGTCCCTCCTCTCCCAGACAGGCAGAATTTCAGAGAAAGATACACTGCAGGGTTTTAAATAATTGATTAGCAGTTTTTTTTCTTGGGACAATACTAACTGTTCAGAAAGTATTTATATAGGTTTTCTAGAAGTATCATGTTTGCTAAACACAGTGCAGCAGGTGCTATGCATTTTCACAATGTTTTAGCACTTTTATGAGCAAAACGCTAATCAATTTTTAGAGTTAAATAAAACCCTGCACTGGACAAAAGGCAAGCCATCTTGTTGCCAAGTTTCATTAGGTTTGGTTTTGTTTCCTCCACTGACCTACTGGCTAGGTCATTTGTTCCTATGTGGAGAATGACCTTAGTGTCAGGTTCCTTATTGCGCACGATGTTTTCTATGCGTTCTGTGTCCCGTCATGCCAATGTCCCAGGGAGGCACTTAACCTCGATCCTCTCCTGGTCATAATGCAAAAGTTGAGACTCTACCTTCCTAATCATAGAGTCTCCGATCATGAATACTGTTTTTTCAATGTCTTGTTTTGTATTTTCCTTGGTAGTGCACACAACTTTGTGTGGCGCAGGTTTTCTGACCTGCTCTATGTCCTCGTTTTCCAGTTGCATTGAAGACTGCATTGCATATTTATTTGATGTGTATGTAGGAGGTAGTCCAATGTTTGTTCTGCAATTTGGTTTTATACCGCATTTTCCAACCCTTTGCCAGCCCCCTGGATGGCATGCCCTTTGTGGCAGGGGTGTCTGCTTGAGGGGGTGGCAGGCTGCTGTTGCAGTGTTATTGTTTCTAGAGAACTGAACGAGTTTGTGCCGGAGGTGGTGTATCTCAGACCATGCTGCATTTAGCTGAGATGTTAGGTTCCTTATTGCAAAGCAGGTAGGACAGTGCCCCACCCTGTGAATAAATGCCCTTGCAAAGAGTGTTCTACAGCTGTTGCAGTTAATGATATCCATTGTGACCTCAGATTTGTTGGCAGTAAAGTAATATTCACTCCCAGGCATGGGAGGGAGAATGGACGAAAATAAGATTGGTTAGTTGTCAGAAAAGTGGACGGAAAGCAAAATGTCAGCTAAGATTGTACTCAATTTATTTGTGTTACTGCGGTATGGTCACCTGATCAGCTCTGTGAGGTAGTGAAGAACAGTGAAGCTCAGCAGGCAGTAAGGCTAGGGGCTGAACCGCACTTGGCGTATGCCTCCTAGGGTTGCCCTTTGTGTCTGAGCTGTTGCTGCTGTTTTTTTCTGGCTGAGAGCTTTCTATTACCTGACCACTATTACGGTAGTGGTCCCAAGGATTCTATACCCAATGCAAATAATACCGGTGGGGCCAACTGTTAAAGACATTAAACAGCTTGAGAAAGGTTTTAGTGACTTCATATGGGGAGGAAAGAAACTGACAATGTCGTTAAGTAGGCTTAAAGCATCCACAGAAAGCGGGTGAGGGCTAGACTTCCTGGATATAAGAGGGTATTATTGAGCTGCACGACACCACTATATTCATAACTGGGTGAACGGGGGGAGTTGGCCACTTGAGTAGGGCTAGAACAGGAGAGGTAGTCCAGGGAAGCTAACCTCATATCTTGCAAATGGGGAGGAGAGAGCATATAAGCAGCTTCTACAGCAAAACCCCTTGGTTGTAACAGTGCTAGAGGCATGGACGAGAAATAAAGGGAGATGAGTGGCTAACAAAATTACGTTCCTCATCCCAATAGCCAGAAATCCAGAATTTCTACTAGGACTCAAGGACCCGGGGTTTGCAACATGGGGGACCAGAGAGGTGAGATGCTTAGGGGATCTATATAAGGGGGAGGGAATGTTCCCATTTGAAACAATTCAATGCTGCTTGAGACTGCCAAGATCACACTTATTCAGATTTTTACAAGTCAGACACATTGAGGAGAGTTTGCAAAGAGAGCCAAGGGGAGACCACCTGTTGACCAGAGTAGAACAGGAGATAATGGAGACTAAATATCATGAAAAAGGATTAATAGGAAGGGCAGTAAGATTGGATAGGGAGGCTTTTCAGGACAGGACAGGGAAGGCAAGGACCAAATGGGAAGAGGACTTAGGAATCCACATATCAGATGATAACTGGGAGGAGACAGTCAGGTGCCACATGGGGCTGTTTTTATGTAATAGATTTAAAGAAGCTCAATATAAATTTGTCCACTTGATTATTCTACCACCAAGTGTAGTACACAAATTCCACCCAAGTATTTCCCAATGTGTGGCAGATGCTCAATCGAGAGGGAAACAAATTTTCACTACTTCTGGGGACGTGAGGTTATTAAGAAATACTGGGCGGAAGTGGTAATTGAAATCAAATATACATGGGGAATAGATATAGGGACTACCGCCACTGTCTCTTTTGCTTAGAATAGAGCAGGGAGGAGAGGGAGAATGGTGCCTCTATCCAAGATGGACATGGGTAATTCTGGTGATGGCTAGACAAGTTATCTTAAATATTTGGGTTTATTTTATAAAGCCCACAGTATCTATGTGGAAAAATCTTATGATTGCAAATATGGCTGCGGAAAGACTATCCTGTGCTCTCAAGGGTAGGAAGGAGAAGTTTCTGAGAGACTGGGATGAGTTCTTGGCCCCTCTTTCTGCCCCAGAAGCGGAAGCTATTAGAGTGGGAACACTCCTGTAGAAAACAAAGGAGTGAAAGGAGGGGAAGCCAAAGGGGTTCCAAGTGCCTACTATTTGTAAAGGAGATGGAAATCAAATTAAAGAAATGCCAAAAAATTTTTTTTCTTTTTATGCAATCAGATCACAGAATGTTTTCTTTGTTGTTTTATCCTTCCTTATGTTATTTATCTCTTTATTTTCTTATTATTGTATTAAAGGAGAGTTCTATACTTTCGTGTGTACAGTATAAGAAGGGACGTACAGGCATTGCATGGATGAATGAAGGGGAGAAGAGGGCATATATCTGTGTTAGAGGAAGTCAAGAGTTGTACAAGGGGGGATAAGTATATCATAAGTCATGTATACTACTGCAATGCTCTCCCCGGGAAGACTATGTAATGTGTATGAAATGATGTGGAAAGATTAAAGTGTATTTTGTATTGTCAATATAAAATCTAAATAAGAATATAATACAAAAAAGAATAGTTCTTCATATTACGATTTAACTGCTTGTGCTTGGTTTTTACTGCTGTTTTGAGTCCAACAGAGGCCATTATGACATTATCAGGCATTGTTCAGCCATCTCTCCAACTGGTTTAGGTAAAGCTACCAACAGTCCCTATTTTAGGCAGTATGTCCCCGTGTCCTCACAAGTTTTGCAAAATGTCACTTTTGTCCTGTTTTTGCTTACCTGTCCCAGTTTTGTCCCTTTTTTTTTGCTGACTGCTAATCCGTGAGTGACAGTGATTTCAGCACCACTGTGGCACTGCTCGAGCTGAACAGCAGTTTGCAACTTCAACCCCTGCGCCTGTGTTGCACGGCACGTATGTCAGTGGGAGCACAGTAAAACATGTTTCTTCCTGTTAGATTAGACTGGGTAGTAGTGAGAACAAGCACATGTGGACGTCTGCTTGCCAGCAGCCGAGAGGGACTCCAGGCAGAGAACAGACCGGCAGCAGGGAACTAAGGTACCTGAACCTGATCAGTTGTAGGGAAATGTGTGAAAACAATCTGGTGTGGGGGTGGGAGTCACCAAAGTGAAGTTTGCTCAGCAAATGAGGAGAGTGTAAACGGGTTGGATGGGACTGTCAGGAGGAGCAATACATGCAGCTCAAATGTCTGATCACAATTTAACACAGGTTTGCGTCTGATGAACTTTCTGTACATCATGATTTGGAAGTTGCTGCAGTAGAATGATGTATTGTTTTAACCTGAATGTTTGCTTCTGGTGTTACTGTGGGGCAGCATGGCCAGAGCAAGCAGCAAAATTGAATTGATTAATTGATTGTGCATAGCATTGTTTTCGGCGGTGGGGAATGGGGGGGGGCGGTTTCATGGTCAAGATGGATAGTCCCAGTTTTAGGCCTTGGAAAGTTGGTAGCTTTAGGTTTGGGGTAACATTAACCAGTTTAAAGTGGATATAAATGCCAAAAATGAAAATAAATTATTTTCAGTTAGAATTCTTCAGTAAGCAAATAATTTATAAAAGGTGATTACATTGTAAAGCTTTTAAAACAGTCCTTTAAATTAAGATTTAACGATTTATGCTTGGTTTCACTACTCTGTTTTTAGTCCAACAGAGGCCATTCTGACATTACCAGGCATTGTTCAAGCTACTCTATAATTGGTTTGGGGTTACTTATTAGCCAGTTTAAAGTGGATATAAATGCCAAAAATGAAAATAAATGATTTATCTTCATTTAGCCTGCTTTACTGGGTAACAAAACAATTTATCTGTAAGATTTCACTCTCCCATTGTATAAACAAGGATCTACTAGCTTTACTAGAGGAGCTGCTCTGTTAGTTTGGCTGTAGAAGCCTAAGTTAGGAGCCAGATGGCTGCAAGATTAATGGCTAATTTTAAAAGCCTTTGTCAAATTGTCATTTTTTATAGTTATGTAAAACACAGGCGGTCCTTTTTTTCACAAAGAAATATAGATTTTGATGAAAGAAAAAAGGCCCCATGGCCCATTTGAGTCTCCCCAGTACCTGCCTGCCATTTGAACCCAGCCTAATGTTGGATCAGAGCTAGTATTTTCAAAAGGGAATCAGTGGCATCAAATTCTCAAAAGACATTTGTTCTGACTTCAGAAAGTCATAGTACCATTATTCTGATATCAGATCTGTGGTATTATGAGATAGAATATTCACAGAATTCCATATTATATATCACATCAGTGGTATAAAAACTAAGCAAATTAATGTAATTTTAAAATGCATATATTTTACTTTTACGTACAAGTACAACACACATTATTTAGAGCATGTATCATTACAATTAGAACATTGTATTTCCACTTAGAATCTGAAATTGGAACACAGAGCAAGGGATCATAGATACATAGACAGTGTCGGCAGATAAGGGCCTATGGCCCACCCAGTCTGCCCATTTGAGCTTGTAAGTTCAGTTTGTTTTCCTAGAAGTCCGTTACCCCTTACCCCTGACCTCCAGAATTCCTTTATGTCTATCCCATGCATTCTTAAATCCCGTGAATGTTTCAGCCCCCACCACTTCCTCTGGCAGGGTGTTCCACTTGTCCACCACCCGCTCTGTGAAGAAATTCTTTCTCATGTTTCCTCTGAATCGTCCTCCCTCCAACTTCATCCCATGCCCTCTAGTCCTGGAACATCTTTTTCGCTTAAAAATAGTGTTTTCCTGCACCCTGTTCCTCCCTGTAAGATATCTGTATGTCTCTATCATATCCCCTCTCTCCCTCCTCTCCTCCAGGGAGTACATGTTCAGTTCCTTCAACCTGTCTTCATAGGACTTGTGATGCAATCCATGCACCATCTTTGTTGCCCTCCTCTGAACCTTCTCTACCCTGTCTATGTCCTTACGTAGGTATGGTCTCAGAACTGTACACTGTACTCAGGTGGGACCTCACTAGTGTCTTGTACAGCGGAATTATGACCTCCCTTTTCCTGCTGGTGATGCCCTGCCTATACATCCCAGCATCCTATTTGCTTACCTGCTGCCTTGTCACACTGTTTCCCTACCTTGAGGTCATCAGGATGATAACCCCAAGATCCATTTCCTGCTTGGTGCATGCTATATCCTCACCCCCAACTGATATATTGTGCCAGGGTTTTTGTAGCCCCATATGCATTATCTTGCACTTCTTTGCATTGAATTTCAACTGCCAAACCCCTGACCATTCTTCAAGTTTCTGCAGGTCGTCTCATTCTGTCTACACCCTCTGGTGTGTCTACTCTGTTACAGAGCTTTGTGTCATCAGCGAACAGTGAAATTCTGCCTTCTAGGTCCTCGCAATGTCACTGATGAAGATGTTGAATAGGACCGGTCCCAGCACTGATCCCTGTGGTACCCCACTGGTCACTCTTCCCTCTGTGGAGTGACAGCCATTTACCACCACCCTCTGTGTCCTGCCACCCAGCCAGTTACCTACCCACCACACTACTGTCCTGCCCACACCCATATTCCCCAGTTTGTGTAATAGTCTTCTATGTGGCACAGTGTCAAAGGCCTTGCTGAAGTCCAGATAGGCCATGTCCACTGCCCTCCCTGATCCACCTCCCTAGTCACCCAGTCAAAAAATTCAACGAGGTTGGTCTGACATGACCTCCCCCTGGTGAAACCATGCTGCCTTGGGTCCTGAAGTCCAATGACAACCAGATGTTCCACCAATCTCTCCTTCAGTAGTGCTTCCATGATCTTCCCCACTACCGAGGTGAGGCTGACTGGTCTGTAGTTCCCCGCTTCCTCTTTGTTCCCACTTTTGTATAAGGGACTACATCTGCTGTCCTCCAGTCTTTGGGTACCTCCCTGTTTCAGTGATCGGCTAAACAGGATAGCCAGAGGTTCAGCCACCACCTCTCTTAGTTCTTTAAGGACCTTGGGGTGCACCCCATCTGGCCCCATTGCTTTATCAACTCTTATTACTTCCACTTCCTTCAGGACCCTTTCTCGTGTAAAGGGACTTGTGTCCATTTCTGCACCATTCTCACCCCTTGTACTCCCTTCAGACCCAATACCCTCCTCTTCCTCAGTAAAGACTGAGCAGAAGTACCTGTTCAATATGTCAGCTTTACTGTTGTCATCCTCCACGCGGTCCAGTCCAACTAAGCACATGTTCAAGAAGTAAAGGTGGAAGTGCTACTTGTGCCACTTGCAGGAAGTGATCACTACACAGTGTGGTCCACCTGGACATTGGCAGAGGGATGGTCAAGACCAAGATGAGGGTTCTGAACTTCAGGAAGGCGGACTTCAATAGGATGGATGGAATTCTTGTAGGACACCTTGCTGGGATCAGAAAGGAGATGGAAGTGAACAGAAACAGGCCATAATAAAGGAGAGTTTGTTTGATAGAGGCCACTAATGCGTGTGCCAATACCAAAAGCAAGAAATCTAAAGCCAAAAAGTCCAGTTGGTTTGGAAGGGAAGTAGAAATTGCAATAAGGGAAAAGTAGGCAGCCTTCAGAAAGTACAAACATACTCAGAATGACAAGGATTGGGAGGTTTATTGTGAAAAATCTAGGGTGGTGAGCAGAACAGAATGGCAAAGAAACAAGGGAGGTGCAGTTAGCACAGGGAATAAAATAGGGTGAAAGGCATTTTTCAAATATATATAAGGGAAAAGTGGGATATTAAAAAATGAGATGGTCAGATTACAAAAGGAGGGGGATGAGCAGAAGGAAGTGAGAATGAAGTGAAGGTGCTCAATGAGTACTTCTGCTCCATCTTCACTAGAGAGAAGGATGGACCAGTGCTGCAAGGGAGACAGAAGATAGGGGCAGGGAAGGGGGGAAATCACGGACAGCATTGTACCGGTGGACAGGATGGATAACGGCCTAAGAGCCACGAAGGCAGACAAATCATCAAGGCCAGACAGCATGCACCAAACAGTCCTAAGGGAACTGACAGAGATGCTGGCTGCCCCCCTGGCTGATCTGTTTAACACCTCTCTGGAGTCCGGGTATGTGCTACAGGACTGAAGAACTGCACATGGGGTCCCCCACCATAAAAGTGGCACAAGGGATAACCAGGGAACTACAAGCCGGTCAGCCTGACCTTAACAGTGAATAAATTGATGGAGACTATCCTAAAGGAAAGACTGGTGAGCTTTCTCGGGGAAAATGGGCTACAGGAAAAGAATTAGCACAGATTTATGTCAGGGAGGTCCTGCTACATTAATCTGACTTGACCTTTTGACTGGGTGACCAGAACAGTGGACAAGGGCCAAGCAGCTGATGTCCTGTATCTGAATTTCGGCAAGGCCTTGGACTCTGTGCCTTATAAGAGACTGGTAAGGAAGCTGGAAGACCTGATAGTGGGGGTCAAGCTTGCTAGATGGGTCAAAAACTGGCTGGAAAACAGAAACCAAAAGGTGGTGGTCAGGAGGGAATTTTCGGAACTTAGGCCCCAGTGACCAGTGAGGTCCCAAAGTGCTCAGTGCTCGGTCCACTGTTTTCCACATCTTCATCAGTTACATAGAGGATTGGATCAAAGGTAAAATATGCCTGTTTGCAGATGACACAGAGCTCTGTGAGAGCGTAGACACAGAGGAGGGGAGACAGGAAATCCAGGAAGATCTTGTTTCATTATAGAAGTGGTCTGGCATTTGGCAAGTGGGTTTAAGGACACTATGGGCAGACTAGGTGGGCCAAGCGGTCCTTATCCGCCGTCAAAGTCTATGTTTCTATGGAGACAGTCCAGAGAAGGGCGACCAAAGTGATCCAGAGTCAGCAGGGCAATACCTATGAAGAGACGCTCAAGGGGCTTAACATGTACTCTCTTGAGGACAGAAGGGGGAATATGGCTGAGAACTTCACCTACCTGAAATGTATTAACAGTGTGAATACTGAGGGATTCTTCTCCCTTAGTAGGAATAAGTCCACTAGGGAGCATAGCCTAAATCTGGTAGGGGAAAGACTGAAGCCCAGTGACCAGTGGGGTCCAAAATTGTTCAGTGCTCGGTCCATCTTGGAATCCAGTAGGTTACAAGACCCAAGGTAAAATGGTTTCGCGGGGGAGGGTGGCATGTCAAATGAATCTGACAGACTTCTTTGATTGGATGACAAAGGATTTAGATTAGTGTGGAGCAGTGGATGTGGCCTACCTAGATTTCAGTTAGGTTTTCGACATTGTTCCATATAGGAAACTAATACGCAAGCTGAGTAGCTTAGCAGTGAGTCCACAAGTGACAAACTGGATAAGAAATTGGTTAGGTGACAGGTGACAGATGGTGGTGATAAACAGAGCTCATGCTGAGGAAGAAAGGGTGACCAGTGGGGTGTGTCAGGGCTCAGTGCTGGGAACAGTCCTCTTTAATGTTTTTATGAGTGACACTGCAGAGGAGCCGAAAGGGAAGGTCTGCCTCCTTGCAGGTGACACCAAAATCTGCAATAAGCTGGACACTTTTTTTTTTTTGGGGGTGGTGGAAAGGATGAGCAAGACCTGAGAAAACCAGAGAAGTGGTCAAGGGTATGGCAGCTGGGCTTGGTTATGATGTGGTAGAGGACTCATCCCATAAAGGTGGGCAAAGAAGGAGCACTGCTGTACTGATCATGAAGGGAATCTCTTTACTCTGTCAGATAAGCATATATTTATTTATTTAAAAGTTGGTAACCAGGAAAGGCAGAATGAGCCGAAGCTCGTTTCCAGGTACAACCCGAGAATAGGAAACACACAGGATTAAAAAAGGCAGTTTGTACAGTACAGAGAATTTATACATATTAAGTACAGGATTACAGAGCAAAGATACAGTATATAACGATACAACAGAAAAAAATAATAATACATGATAATACAAATAATGCATATATGTACAAAATAGTTGCAGGCAATGGGTAGAAGTGCTTTGTCAGAATACTAACATTAGGGATTCTTAGTTAAGAGAACAAAGACAATTCGACGGAGGTCAGACCAGACAGAAACTGAAATAAATCGATGGGGACAGAACAGTTTGACTGGGTCTCCTTGGGTTGGCAAGGATGATGTACCTATGGGAGGAGAGGAATGGCAAGAGTATGTATTGTCAGGAACAGCAGGGAGCCAGGATTTTAGCGCAGAGGAAGTGGAGGAGTTGAGAATGTCCCAAGGAAGTGGACTCCAGAGGTGAGGGAGACGGTAGGCAAAGATTGCCTGACCTGCGCATGTGCGAGGGTGGGGAAGGGAGAACATTGGGGCATCCCTGGAACAGAGTACGTGGAGGAATTAGCTGGAGACAGGCAGCAGTTGCGATTGGGGGAGTCCCAAACAAGACTTTACAAATGAAGTGCGGCTATGAATCTGGCCTTTGATAGGTAGAGACATTAGGCAGAGGAAGTAGTAGGGTGTACAGTGATGAGAGGGGGAGGAGGAGGTGACAAAGCAGCAAAATGAGTTGAGTAGGGTATCAAGTCTTGCTAGGGAGGTAGCAGGAGCAGAGCCATAGACAATGTCTGCATAGTCTATTACAAGGAGAATGGTTTTGGTGACTAAGTCTCAGCAAGTGGACAGAGGGAGGCATTCTTTGTGTTGGTAGAGGGCACCGAGTTTAGGGCGAACTTTGGTGCAAACTAGAGTCTATCTGGTGGAGAAATCGAGGCTGTTATCCAACCAGACTCCTAGTTATTTGAATGATTTGACCGTTTCTGTGGATGAGCCATCCAAGGTGGTACCGTGGTAAATGTTGGGGTGAAGGGACTTGGAATATCTTTGCCTCGATTCAAAGAACATTAACACTGTTTTTTTTTTTATTTAGTTTAAGCTGGTTTTGATGGAGCCATAGCTGCACTTTGTCAAAGTCACACTGCAGGGAGGGAGGTACTTCTGCAGCAGAGGTACCAGAGAAGTATATAATGGTGTATCCGCGTACATATGGATTTTAGAGGCGGGGGCAGACGGAGGGGAGGTCATTAATGAATACTGAGAATAGAATGGGACCCCACATGGAACCTTGTGGGGCGTCAGCTAGAACTGGAAGAGGGGGAGAGGACATTTTCTACTTGTACAGATTGCTGCCTGTGTTGAAGGTATGACCTGAACCAATCAGTAGCTGCTGGAGCCAGACCAGAGGAATGGAGTTTGTGGATTAGAAGGTGGTGAGAGACAAGAGTCAAAGG
This sequence comes from Neoceratodus forsteri, assembly GCA_016271365.2. NCBI lineage: Eukaryota > Metazoa > Chordata > Ceratodontiformes > Ceratodontidae > Neoceratodus > Neoceratodus forsteri. The sequence continues at coordinate 489,204,553 of CM057449.1, forward strand.
CCTTTGCCAGATCCACGAAAATGGCAGTAGTGACAAGGCCTTTGTCCACAGCTGACTGGATTGAGTCGGTGACATGGAGCAGAAAGGAGACGGAGTGCCGATTCCTGAAACCGGACTGGAAGGGAGACAGACTGTCAGTTGCAGAAAGATGTTCTAGGAGCCTAGCGTAGATAACAGACTCCTGGAGTTTGGCAAGAGTAGGTAGGAGGGAGATGGGCCTATAGTTGCCAGGTGAGGTGGCATCCCCAACTTTATGGAGGTGGAGCACTTTGGCTAATTTCCAAGCCTGGGGGACAGTACTGGTAGTGAAAGTTTAAGGAGATGAGCAAGGGGGTGTGGAAATAGCAGGTGCTGATATTCGAAGTATACTGGGGTGGAGGCTGTCTGGGCTTGTTTTAGTAGGGTTGAGTGACATGAGTGCCTTGTAGACCACTTGGGAGGAGATAGAGGGGAAGGAGAAGCCAGACCCAGCAGGGCCAGAAGCAGGGGTGGGAGCAAAAACTGTGGGGAAGGAAATGGGATGATCAGAAAGGGGGCAGGTTGTAAAGAATGTGTTGAAGGTATTGGCGATTGACGCAGTCAGAAAATGTCGACCCACTGTGTTTTTGGATAAGTGCTGCTTGAGCTGCAGGAGAGTCTAGGAGGGAGAGGAGAACTTTCCAAAAGTTAGATGGGGAACTGGATCTACGGAGCTGGATATATAGCGAAGGCTACTTTGTAGTTCTAGTGGGGTGTCTCTAAGATACAGTGGTCACTCTAGCCAGTGTTTATTTCCCCCCAGGGTCAGACAAAAAAGTAACTTGATTGTTCTCTGACAAGCTGATGTCTGTTCTCCAGGGGCTGTTGATAATGGGGAAGTGACCTAAATTTAGTAATAAACCCCTCGACAGACACCTCTTCTAACAGTAGTATCTCCAGAGTCACAACTGCCCCAATTGGGATTGATTGATCTGTGAACACCTTTTTCCTGCTACTAGAGAATGTACTCATTCCCTGCTGATACCAAACATCAGTTAATAGTGATGATATATTTACAACCGCACAGGAGAGTGCTAAATAAATTTGGGGGCCTGGGAGTGGGTCCTACAGTGGTAAAGTGGGTTGGGAACTGGCTAAGGGACAGGACTCAGAAGGTGGTGGTTAAGTGGCATGAAATCTGAGAGAGGGAGGTGACCAGCGGGGTTCCACAGGGGTCGGTGCTGGGGCCAGTCCTATTCAATGTCTTCATTAGCGACACTGCAGAGCGTCTGGAGGAAAGGTGTGCCTCTTTGCAGATGACATCAAAATCTGCAACAGAGTGGACACACCAGAAGGGGTGGAAAAAATGGGAAACGACCTAAGCCTATTAGAGGAGTGGGCGAATGTCTGGCAGTTGAGTTTCAATGCTAAAAAGTGCAAGATCATGCACCTGTGTCACAAGAATCCAAGGGAGGAGTACAGGAAAGGTGGGGAAATTTTGGCCACCACAAGTCAGGAGACAGACCTGGTGGTGATCATATCTGACGACCTGAAGGTGACCAAACAGTGTGGAAAGGCGATAGGGAGGGCAAACAAAATGTTGGGGTGCACAGGGAGGGGCATAACAAGTAGGAGGAAAGAGGTGGTGATGCCACTGTACAGATGACTGGTGAGGCCTCAGTTGGAGTACTGTGTCCAGTTCTGGAGACCACATCTCCGGAAGGACACTGACAAAATAGAGGCAGTCGAGAGGACGGCAATGAAGATGGTACATGGACTGCACCAGAAGCCCTATGAGGAAAGACTTAAGGACCTTAATGGCTATTCACCGGAGGAAAGAAGGGAGAGGGGAGATAAGATAGAGACTTTCAAGTACCTCAGAGGAATAAACAGGGTACAGGTGGAAAGCATATTTCAGAGAAAACTCTGCACAAGAATAAGGGAGCATGATATGAGGCTGAAAGGTGGAAGGCTCAGGGCTAATGTTAGGAGGTACTTTTTCACTGAAAGGGTGACGGAGCCATGGAACTGCCTTCCAGCAGAAGGGATGGGTGCGAAAACAATACGGTGATCCAGGAGTGCATGGGATAGACATAAGGGTACCCTGGACATGTGCTGAGTAGGAGAGCCGCAGAATGCAGATCAAATTGGATCTGGGGCTGGGGCTGCAGCACTGAGTAAAGAAATGGGCAGACTAGGTGGGCAGTATGGTCTTTATCTGCTGACAGATTCCATGGTTCTCCGAAACCACAGAACATGTTGAGAAGATCCAGAATATTACCATGAGCCTTGTTTACTATAAGATCACACCCGTTATAGCTAAATCACATGTAAGACAACCTCCTAGAGGTTTAACAGTTCTGATTTCACAAAATGAAGCATTCCAGTCATGGGTTACAGACCACCTAACCAGTATTATAGCGGATAATGACCAGGGAGATGTCAGATGTTAGGTCCCCCCCCCACCCCCCAACACTGTGAAAACAGTACTAAGAAGCCATTTGGTGACTTACAGATTTCAGAAGACAAAAAAACAAGACAGGAAGAGTTTAAAACATTGCTGGAAAATTAAAAACTTTACAAATGTTACATACTAAAGGAGATAGTAGTGCCCAACCTCAGATTAATCCGGTTAAATCTGAGTTGCAGTTTATAATGGACATCTGAATAGAGCAACAGTTATTGCGTGGGTGGGGGGTGTTCCAGAGAGCTCACAGATTAGCCCAACAGCTGACAGCTTGCAAAAACAAGCATATATACTCCAACTGAGGGACCTAGTAATGGGAAACCTAATTAAGGACTGAAACACGGTGCCCTTCACTAAATAATGGCAGATTACTATAAAGACCTGTCTACTCTGGGAAATTCCAGATCACTCAAAGGTTCGCAGCTACTTACGAAAACTAGGACTCCCTACATTTACTAAGGAACAGGAAACGGAGCATACCCTCCAAGTTACCCAGACCCGAAAAATCACGAAGAAACCCGTAAGGTCACTGGCATACCAGCAAAATGCTTAGCACGTCCTCTGCGTCGGCGCAGTTGTTTCTTCAAAATGAGCAGGCGCTCGCAACCACAGATCTAGAAAGGAAAGACTAAAATGGCAACGTGTATTTGGAGCACGTAAAGCACGCCGCCATATTGTGTATGTCAACACCCGGAAGTGACCGATTGACATCCACATGTTTCAGGCGGCGTGGTCAGTCTCCGCGGCGTTTTTTAAATAAATATAAAAAATGTTCACGGTCGGCAAAAGGGCATACAAGGCCAGCACGTCATATTCGGTGAGTCAGGGATGGGGTTACTGTCGAGGTGGGGGCCATACCTCTCAACTGTCCCTGATTTTCAGGGATGTCCCTGATTTTGCCTCAAAAGTTTACTCTGTCCCTCCTAAAAATTGTGTTTCCGTGACCAAACAGTGGGGGTAGTAAGCACAAAATAATGTCGAACATTAAAGTTGCAGACTTGTTCTTTCTTAGAAAATGCATTTTACACTAAGCCCTTTATTCTACTAGCTTCCTGAGTGGATAACACCAATTTTGAAAATGTGTCCCTGATTTTGGTCCTTTGTCCCTGACAGGGCTGGATTAAGGGGGGGACAAATGGGGCAAATGCCCCAGGCCCCCCGCCACAGACTGGCCCCCCCAGTCGTCAGAAGCGAGAGACACTTTAGTAGGTGGACTGGTGGTTTGTAACCATGCCACCTCCCTCGCCTGCTACCCAGTCAACCTCCCCACAGGCCCCCGGCAGCTTGCTCCCTTAAAAATGCTGTGAAAGCAGCCTGACTTCAGAAGAAGCACATTTGTTAAATAAATAAAAAAAACAACACAAGCCCCCTGCCACAGATAGGCCCTCCGGCAAGCCTACATTGCAGATTTCTCTTGTTCCCCCTTCCCTCAGGTGGTACAGTACTGGTAAGGATTTGTAATAAATCATGCCTCCCCCTACCCACATGAGTCAAGCGTGAATCAACCCCGGAGCTTGCTCCATAAAACAAAACAAACAAAAAAAATGACTTTGGGAGAGGCTTTCTTTAATTAAAAGAAAACAAAACACAAGCCCCGGACCCTCCTGCTACAGATAGGCCCCGGCAAGCAACATTGCAGAACATTTCTCTCGTTCCCCCCCACCCTCCTCCTCCATTATATTCAGCCTGCAGCTAGGGTCAGGTGACTTGCTAGAAAAACAAACTGGCACTGTGTGGCACAAGAAGTGAAGAAGGTTAACTATGCAAGCACCGTGATCTACCTCCTTAGGATACTGACAGGTTTTCCACTTTTTTGAGTCTGGGACTGGACCTGGACCGGTGCAAGTTGCGACCAGACCTGGGCTGCTGCTGCATAATACGAGGAGCGGCGCCAGGACCAGGAGCTTTGCATACAATCCATCTGGGCAGCATTTTTTAAACCACTCTTTCTTGGCGGTTTTTGAGGCTCAGCATGCACTTTGCCAGCAGCAGCACCTGCACTCGCTATCTGTACACCATGGCTACTCTATTGCTAGCAGCATGATTAATCGATGCACTGTTCTAAACTGCCTGCTGCTGCTAAACTAAGGAGTTTCAAAGGGAGCGCCAAGCAACAGCAGACAGCTTGAGTTCAGTAAGTGGCTTAGAAAGTTGATATCTGTATTTTATTTTTATGCTGAGATAATTGATCTGAGCTTGTTCAAAGAAGAGATAAAGGGACGTGGGTGTGTGTGTGTATACATGCATGGATCCTCTAACTCTGAAATAAAGGAATTAATCATTCCTTTGATATTCCATGAGCAGATAAAGGTATGACATCAGTCTGTTTATTTGGAGTCATAGCATTTGTACATTGGAACTGCACACTTCTGTACAATGGGTACATACAGTAACTTACTGTTGTTTGGAGCAGGATGCATATCTCTTAGTAAAGCACTGTTTATTTTTGTTTAATTTATTTCCTTAAAATAAACTTGTGATTAAAGAGGTTACTTAGAGATTACTTTGCTTTTCTGAACAGGGTCTAGAGGAGAGCGACTTCAATAAAAGCCCCAAAACTCACCACAGAGCATCTAGACCCCCAGAGCATCTGGAGCCTGGCAGCCTTAATGTCTTGTACAGTACAATAAATAACACATTACAGACTATGACAACATGACAGGGTGTTGTACTTCAAGTTCCTTTTTTCTCCTGTGAATAATGGGGGTAGTCTCCCCATATGGTGGTTGTTATGGTTAATAAACAACGTGCTCAGTAAATGTTGCGCAAAATAAAACATTTTGGTATGGAAAGTTGGGCGTTTTACATGGCCACCCAAGTTGTGAGTGTCCCAGGCCCCCATGGCTTGATCTGGCCCTGGTCCCTGATTTTTTTAAGCCTTGTCCCTGATTTACGAGGCAGGAGGTTGAGAAGTATGGTGGGGCCGGGGGCCCGGTCAAGGGACTTTGGGCATCACTGCAGCAGCGGTTCTTCGGTGTTCAGTATCTTTTGCTCATTGTCAGTGCTCTCTGAGTCTCTCCCGGATGGGCTGGGGGCATACATTTTTCCTCATAAATCAGGGACATGTCTTAACAAATTCTGGCCAGAGTCGAAAGGGCTTTGAACGAGCTGTTAAATGAGGTGTTACACCAAATTTCCGATATAACTTGTTTGGGACTCTTCCTCATAAAGAGTGCTAGTGTCATTTTGTTCACTTGTCCGGAAAGGTGATTTTGCAGAGCGACCGCACCATTCTATGCCACTGGTGGAAAAACAGGTTTCAGGCAGGATGTGATAAATGATAGCTGTACTGTTAAAAAGGAGATATGCAAAAATGGTAATGACCCTAATGTTGAAAATGTGGAGGGAAAATATTAAAAATTGGCAAAGTTAAGATCGTGCATAGAAACTGCTCAGCCTACACTCCTAACGCAGTCACTTTTTGGAATTTTTTCACCGAATTTGCAACATGGGCCTTTTGAGACTCCACATAATGAACAGTGCCACTGTCATTTCGTGAATCGGTCCCAAAAGGTGATTCCATGCAGCGACTGCAAAATCCCCTTTTGGGACCAAGTAATGAAATGACAATGAAAGTTTTCACAAGGTGGGGTCCCAAGGACCCCAAGTAGAAAATGTGGGGCTAAAATGCAAAAAAATAGCTTATTTATCAAATAAGTGGAAAAATCTGTTGAATGGCATTACAGCACGCTTACCTTTGATTCTTCAGTTTGCGGTTCGGCTTTGAAGAGTGCAAACGTGTCCCAGTCCAGAGAAGATGACAGCGCCAACCTCTGGAGGTATGTATGGGGTAAGGGGGGTGTGGGGAGGTGGGTGCTCAGTGGGAGGATGGGGCCTGGGGCAACAATGGGGGACCATTTTCTTTTTTACAGATAAGAAAACACGTTGAGGGACTTTCCTTTATTTATAGGAACCCCCCAAAAAGCAGACATTTGGGCACGCTGGGGTGGGCTCCCAGGGTACCACATGAGTGAGGGGTTGGTGGGTACATGATGCATTGGGGGATTGGGCAGCCCGATGTCGGTAGGGGGGAACCATACAGTTGGGCACACTGGGGTGGGCTCCCAGTGTGCCACATGAGTGGGGCTACATAATGCTGACAAGGGGGTTGGAGACCCCAATGGCGTGTTTTCTTTGTTGCCGGTGCTGGCGGCGGTGACGCAACTTCACATGCTCGGCACTCAGTCATGCACAGTCAGGGCCGTCGTTATGGGGGGAAAACCGGGACTTTTTTCCCCAGGCCCTGAGCTCTGGGGGGCCCGCCCATGCTGATCTGCTTGTTGTTTTCATTTTTTTTTTCGCTGCCAGTAATTTTCCTTGTCGGGCCCCGGGGATGGGGGGAATCTATCTAAGAATGTCACTTTCAAGTGACGTGGCACATTCGAAAGGAGCAGCACCTCTAGAGTGCTTAGCGCGTGCTGCTGACTGTTGGGCTGTAGATGGTTCATGGCCCACACCTGAAAAATAACATTTAAAAAAAAAATCTAGTCACCACCCACGTAGCAGCATATTTAGATGACAAGGGCACCGTGAGCATACAAAGCAAGTAGTCGCTGCTGCTGGAGTACAAGAGGCAGTCTGTGAGTGACAGTGATCCTCTTGCCTAGTGAGACGGACACGGACATCTCATGTGGGCTTGTGACTTGGTGATGTGAGGGGCTTGCAGACAGCAGTCACGCAGTGCAGTGGTCATCAGTCCACCATCAGCTTGGCTGCAGCACGTCATTGAGAAAGACTCGATTTCTGTGTTCTCCAATCTCCGCTCTACTCAGCATCCAATTCCAGCCAGGTAAACAAGAAATTGCTCATTTGCTATAATCCCGTACTGTTTTATTTGAAGAAGAATTGAGTGGCTGCAAATCTGGGGGGTGCTTTAAATAAAAAAAATGTAAATAGAAACAGAAACTGACTACAGAAAAAGATTCAAGGTCTGTCCGACCCAGCCCAGTTTTCCCTACCTATTCCCCCATAGCCTGCTGCCAAAAAGGGTGTTGTCCCTCAATCCCCCAATCGACCTCCCTTCACTGTGTACTTCCTTACTCCCCTCCCCACTTTAGGTGCTACAAGTCCTAAATCCAGTCTTGAAATCATTCATGGACCTCACCTCCTTCTACAGTTTGTTCCCTATTTTCAACAGCTTTTCAGAGAAAAAATACTTTTCATATGTCTGTTAAATTTCTCCTTACTGCCGGCCCAGTGGCGCTGAGGGTTGAGGTGCTGAGATGCCACACCTTGCACCACTCCGGCGACCCGGGTTCGGAAATGGACTCAGGCTGCCGGGGGTTGGAGGGGCGGAGAAGGATTGAGCATCCCAGTGGATGCTCTGCTTCTCAGGGGTGGGCTCTGGGTGCTTTCTGCACCCGGCGCGCAGTGTCTGTGGGCATGCGGACATCTGGGCACAAGGCGGTTCTTTGGAAGAAGGGAGGGGAGGACGTTGTGGGCACTTGGTGGCTAGCATGCCGTTCGCATGGACGTCAAGTCCTGCGTGCCGATGTCCTCAGGGTAGTGGGACATAACAGGGAAGTAAACATGGAAATACCCGGCCTGGTTTCCCAGTTCACCTCCCATGGGCAGACTCCAATGTGCAGGCACTCTAGGAGGAGGAAGGTGAGGCAGATACAGGAGTGTATCTGACACTCTAGGAGCAGACTCCATGGAGGGATCACCAGGAATGGTCAGGGTCCGAAGGAGTGGGGGCTAGCGGGCAGCAAGGAGGGATAAAAAGAAAGTATATAAAAAAAAAAAATTCTTCATGCTAATGTACGTATGTCTGTCATAGAACCATAGAATTTGATGGCAGATAAGGACCGATAAGCCCACCCAGTCTGCCCTTTTTTCCCTACTTTTTTGCATGGATTATGGGTTCGGGAAAGTTTCAGAAAATCTGGTTTTTAGCTTAAATAAAGGCCCCCAAACTCACCACAGAGCATCAAAAATCCCAGAGCTTATGGGGGCCTGGCGGCCCCCAGACCCCCAGCTTGGTTGGTTAGAGTTACAAGGGCCCTAACCAAACTACTTGCCAGGGGCCCCAAAATTCCTAGCTGCAGCCTTATGCACAGTTGCAGGGAATGCCATTTTGCCATTCACAACATGACAGCGCCAGCAGAACTGTGCATACACGAGAGTCGTGCGGGTGCAGTTCATGCCTCAAAATGCAGAAGTAATAGCCGAAATAGTGTGGCAGTTATTCCATAGCGGCTGATTGTGGCAGAGGGTTTCAAGCTCCGTTGGACTTTCAGAAGGATACTTCCAAAACCAAAAGTCCAACGGAAAGTTCCATGATCGGCCGTTTTTAGAGCTACCGAGCGATCCCACAATGGCTGTAGGCTCTGCCCACAGCCCTAAAAATTGGTACTACTCATTCAGAAAGCTGACAGAATAAGGGGATTAGTGTAAGATGCATTTTCTGAAGAACAGGTCTAATTCTAATGTTTGACATTATTTTGTGCTTACAGCCCCCAATGTTCTGTCGGAAAAACACAAATTTTACAAGGGACGGAGGAAAATTCTGAGGCAAAATCAGGAACGTCCCTGAAAATCGGGAACAGTTAAGAGGTATGGAGGAGGTGCTGGTCTATGGGAAGAGGGAGGTAGCTGTGGGGGGTGCCGGGCGCTGTGCGCTATGGAACAATGCGTTCCAGGTGTGCCACCATGAGGCTGTTATGTAGAGTCAGCTTCAGTGCCGTATGTGGGATGGGGGTTCTGCAGATGCAAGGAAGGGAGATCTGCTGTGGGGGGAGGACGTTCCAGATGTAGGATGGCAGCAGGGAGGTGTCAGCTGTAGGGGCTATGGGGAAGGGGGGGCAACCACTGTGGGGGTGGTGGCTGGTCTGTGGAATGAAGGGTACTAGCTGTGACTGTCTGTTCTGGAGAATCAGCTGCAAAGGGGGGAATATGGGATGGGGGTTCTGCTGTGCAAGGGGAGGTCACACACTAGTATGTTAGAGAGGTTCTGCTTCAGAGAAGGTGACTGGTCAGTGGCAAGAGGGGACGTCAATGATCTTTGAGGGTTCCAGCTGTTTGTGGGAGTCTGATTGCCAGTCTGTTCTGGCTGGGTGTCAGCTGCAAGGGGGAGTGAGGAATGGGGGTTTCTGTTTGGGAGGAGCACACAGTATGTTTTTTTGGGGGGGCTGTGCTGGTTTGTAGGAAGGGATGTTCCATCTGGGGGGTCAGCTGCAAGGGTTGGTGGTGTGTGGGGGAAGTGAAAGGGGTTCTAGCTGTGCCACTCTGTCTTGTGTAGTCAACTCGAAGGGGTAGTATTTTTTTTTCCAATTGTTTAACTAGGAGTCGGATGCTATACGACACTAGGGATCATGTACCACAGGATGGGAAGGGATGTCACCAGGCGCTTGTGATGGCAGTGCATGTGACATAGTGCTGTTACGGCAGTGCACATGGCACAGTGCACTGTTGGCAGTGTATGTGGCACACTGCAGTAACAGCCATACATGTAAAACATTTCAGTAACAGTCGTGCACATGGCACAGTGCAGAAATGGGAGTGCATGTGATATTGTGCAGAGACTGCAATGGACAAGGCACAGTACCATGTTGTGCGATGTACACTTGTGTTACTGCACTGTGTCATGTGGACTAGAGTTTACTGTCACATGTGCATTGCTGACAACACAATGCCATGTGCAGTTCCCACACTGCTGTCAAATGCACTATGATAACACACTAAGGGTAACACCCCTCTTGAGGCAAGTATAATGGCAGCTCACTATACATAGCACAGCACAATATATGTCACTGTCCATTACTGTATAATTACTGGTTTAAGAAAAGAGGCAGTTTGGTGCATGTGGTAGAGCAGCTTGTGGAGCGGAGCTCCACAATACATACTGCAGGGAGGGTAGTCTGCCAACAACACACAGCTGGAACCCCTAGTTCCACAGACTAGTTGCCACGTCACAGCTAGACTCCCTTCCTGCAGACCAGCAACCCCCTGCAGCTGACCCCGGTGCGCCATCCCCCTGCTGGAACTTCCCCTTCCCACAGACCAGCCACCCCTGCAACATTACTCCTCCAATATACTTAACGTGTGCACCCCCTCGGCACAGCAGAAAGCCCTGTCGCACACTCCCCCTTGCAGCCGATCCCCTCCTCACACAATGGCACAGCTGGAACCTCTCATTCAACAGACCAGCCACCACTCCACTGCTGGACCCCCTCTTCCCACAAACCAGCAACCCCCTGCTGCTGGCTCTCTCCCAGTTCAAGAGAGGGCTGGGAAGGGGAAGATATACAATAGATATGTAACAGTAGAGAACCGTACTGCTATGATGGTGCCCAGAGCCTGCTGACCAGACTATCCCTCACCCCGCAGACAGTACCTGACTCACAGAGTTTGGGATACTGGACTTACTGTGCTCTGTTGTCATGGCTTTATTAGAGCTAAAAATGCCATGGAGACTGACTGCGCTGCTCAAAACAATGTGGATGTCAGTGGGCCGCTTCTGGATCTTGACGTCCATCATATGGCGGAGCGCTTTACATACTCGCATACATATTATTTCTAATTTAAAACATGTATTTGCAGCGGACCGCCAGGGGTCGGCAGGGGAAGGAGAGGATTGAGCATCCGGACAGCTCTCTTCTCCTGGGAGGAAGGGGACCCTAAGGATCGGAGCTTGACTGTCCTCTGGCGGAGCAAGTTCCCTGTCTCACAACAGGGAAAATGTCTGACAGGCATTCGGCGGGGAGATGTGACGCCGAGACTGCGCGCCATAACAGAAGCACCAGAAAAATCGCCCTCTAGTTCCAAGAAGATAGAGCATTCTAGTGCAGTCCCCATAGTCCACCTGCTTGTCCCGGTCTGGTGCCCTGACGAAATCAAGATGGTTCGGGGGTGTAGGTGCACCATCCCTGTCCCCGCCCAGGGGGCATTCCGAGGCTACATGGAGGGACTACCACGGTGCAGGTAGGACAAGGCTGGGGCAGACTCAATTAGTGACTCCTGAGGTGGCGGAGTCTAGGGGACAGGGGAGGAGTATAAACAGCAAGTAAAAAAAAAAAAAAAAGTATTTGCAGCACATTCTTTGGGTGGGCAGCACATTTTCCATGAATGACAGATGAGGAACAGAGCAATTTTGAGGAGTAAAATGAGGATCGTCTCCTGTAATCTTGTACATCTGAGAGGTAATCTTACTAAAGCTGATGTCCTTGGGGATGTCCCTAAGGTAAACACTAACAGGGCATATTTTTGTATTCCGACTCCGAAATCTCTCTGTAGAGGTTATCAGTGTTGGAAATTGAAAAAATTAATTGGGGAAAACCCAACTCACCACCAAGTTTGATTAGGATTGAATAAACCTGAAAGGGATCTTAGGGCATGTTTTCTGGTTATTTGTCAAATTTTGACACCTTAGTCAGTTTGAATTTTTTTTTTTTTAACTTTTGCTTCTTCAGGAGTGCCTGGCATCTGCCTCGGTTCCTATTGTACCTGGAGCCCCGCAGCGGTCCCCCCATGTAGCCTTGGATTCCCCCTAGGTGGGGACAAGGTGGGCCCCTTGCACCGTGAACTAACGGCACTTCTTCGGGGCCGTTACGTGGGACAGGCAGGGAACCATTGAGGTCTGTGCTGGTGCTCCATCTACCCGGAGAGAAAGAGGTGTGTTTTTCACTGTTTTTCCTGGATGTGCCTTGCGCCCTGACGTCAAGGCAGAGCTCTGCCGACGTCTGGCATATTCGACCCTCCTGGAAATGGCCAGGCACTTGCTGTACCCCAGGCCTCGGCCTGGGGTCAGTCAAGCCCCGAACCTTGTCCCCCCTCCCTCTCTGGAGAAGGCGAGCAGTCCACGGACACTCAGCCTTCTCCCCCCGGCCGGCCCTCCAGCTCCCCAGGCTTGTTCCACAACCTGGGTCACCAGCGTCGTGAGCGGTAGTGCTACCGCTGTGCCAGAGGACTGGCCTAGTTTTAATTTTTATGCCTTAGGTGGTACAGTTTACCCAAGAGCAGTCATTCCCCATTTTCAATGGTCTTTCAAGTGAAACTACCCTCTGGTTTCAAAGCTACGTCAGTAACCGGACCCAACAGGTCAGGATTGGTGAATTCCTCTCGTCATCCTTACCAGTCCACTCTGAAGTACCCCAAGGTTCTATCCTGGGTCCCTTGTTGTTCAGCATATTCCTGAACAGTATCCCTGCCTCCTGCCATGACAGAATGTTACTGTATGCAGATGATGCAGTAATATTCATTTGCTACACTGACCCCACCTCCCTTTAGTCTCAACTACAGAAAAGTTTCACAGAAGTGGTAGACCGGTTTTGCTTACATAAACTCTTCCTTAACCACAAAAAAACTAAAACAATGTTGTTCCATGGAACCCACAACAGGTACAAGGACCATGAGCTCATAATTAACAACCCATGAAGGCGTCAGTCTTGAGTAGGTGGATATGTTTAAATATCTGGGCCTGACCCTTGACTGCTCCCTCTCATATACCAAACACATTGACAATGTCGCTAAAACTGTGAACTCCCGTATAGGGCTACTATACATGCGTAAACATTGCCTAATGGTTGAAGCCTTGAACCTCGCTATCCAGAGCTCTGTTATCTCAACTGTTGACTACGGGCTTGTTATCTATGGATCCGCGGCACTACTGATACTGCACTCCAACGCATAGCTGTAGCCCTTAATAAGGCATGTAGACTTCTTATTTCATCTGCCCGCCTTTCTCACACATGTGACATTTACGAGCAGGCTAACTGGCTCCAGCTATCCGGCAGGCTAAAGTACCAGACCTGCATCCTAGCAAAGAAGACATCACTGGACCGTATGCCCCCTGGAGTCTAATCAATATTGACCCTGCACCGTGTCTGTCGCCTAACTAGAAGATCGGACAGTCTAACCTTTACAATACCTTGCTGTCGGACCTCTTAAGCTCAGCGTTCTTACCTTGTCAGAGCCTCCACCTAGTTCAACTTGCGACCTACAGAAATCTCCAACACTGCCACAATTGCTGCTTTTAAGTGTAAACTGCGTCGACACCTCATGGCTAGTGCCTTCTGTGATTGCTTCTTATAATCCCCCCCCAGGCATACTACCCTCAAGCATCCCTCCTCACTGCCTCAGCTCCTCCTCCTCTCCTATCCCCCCATTACTGAATTAGAGGATGGAGGAGTACATAGAGGAATTTGGGAATTTAAACTAGGAGTGGGGAGTGGCAGTTGGGGAAGAGATATGCAGAGACCACAGGTTGGGAAACCATATAAGCTAACCCCCCATAACAGTGACAAAGGACAAATGGCAAGTACTGTTGATGATGCTAGGAAAGGAGGGCAGGATGGGAGGGGGAAAAGGGTGGAAGGTGGTTACCCTTAATGCTAGGAGCCTTGGGAGGAAAACTGCAGAGTTACAGGTTCTCATGGCAGAGGGAGAGGTGGACATTGCAGCCATCACAGAAACATGGGCCACCCAATACAATGACTGGGACCTGTCTGTACCAGGGTACAGGTTATTTCGTAGGGACAGGGTGATTGGGAAAGGAGGGGGGTGGCACTATATGTGAAGGAAGGACTGAAGTGTGTAAGGGAGGAAGGGGAGGAGGGTAGTACGGAGTCACTTTGGATGCAAATCCAGGATTCCAAGAATAGGATTCTTAGAATGGGAGTGGTGTACAGGCTACCGTCTCAGACGGAGGAGTTAGACAGGGAACTAGCGGGACAGATCAGGAGGACCTGCGAGAAGGGTAGTGTGGTGATTGTGGGGGACTTCAACATGCCAGGAGTGGACTGGAGCACCCCAACAACCAGGAACAGAAGGGAGCAGGTACTGCTGGATGCCTTCCAGGACAGCTTCCTGCTGCAAATGGTCAGTGAACCAACCAGGTTAGGAAATACCCTTGACTTTGTGCTGGGAAATGGGGACTTTGTGAGAGAACTTACAGCAGAGGAACCGCTGTCAGGGAGTGACCACCGCTCAGTATGGCTCACATTGAATATGGGCAAGGAAGGAGTGGAATCTGGCACAGTAGTGCTGGACTTCAGGAGGGCCGACTTTGGGAGGATGGGAGAAGTGGTAAAAAGGGTACCTGGCCAGAATTCAATCTAGTATGGACACTAACCAGAGGTGGGAGCTCATAAAGCTGGGGATAGTGGAGGCAACCAAAACCTGCTGCAAAGCCCAGAGCAAGAAGGCTAGGGCTAAGAAACCAATCTGGTTGAGCAAGGAGGTCATGGAAAAGGAAAGGAGGAAAAGAGCTGCCTTTAGGAAGTACAAGAAAACAGGGAGGGGGAGGACAGGGAGGAGTACTTGACAGAATCGAAGGAGGTGACAAGGGCAGTAAGGGGAGCCAAAGCATCTACGGAACTCAGGCTGGCACAAGGCATTAAGAAGGGGGAGAAGGACTTCTTTAAGTACATCAGGGAGAAAAGGAGCTGTAAGGACCACATAGTAAGAATTAGGAAGATGGGGGTTGGGTGGAAGCAGGGTGCGATAAGGCGGAAGCACTAAATGAGTACTTCTGCTCAGTATTTACTAAAGAGAAGAGGGGGGTGACACCCAAGGTGGGAGAAATGGCAGAAGCAGGGGGAGTGGTGACAGATGGGGAAATCATGGAGAGCAGAGTTCGAGAGGGTTTGAAGGCACTGAGGGTGGACAAGGCGCCAGGTCCAGATGGCATCCACCCCAGGGTACTGAAGGAGCTGGCAGAGGTCCTTGCAGGACCTTTGGCAGACCTATTTAATGCCTCACTACATTCGGGGTGTGTGCCTCAGGACTGGAGGATGGCTCATGTGGTGCCCCTCCACAAGAGTGGCCCCAATGATGAACCAGAAAACTACAGACCAGTGTGCCTCACATCCATTGTGGGTAAGCTAATGGAGACTATCCTGAAGGAGAGGCTGGTGGCCCTCCTAGAGGCCAAAGGACTATAGCACAGCAGACAGCAGGGCTTCATACGTGGCAGATCCTGCCAAACCAACCTGGTCGAGGTCTATGACTGAGTAACTAGGCAACTGGACAGGGGCCATGCAGTGGATATCCTGTATCTGGACTTCAGTAAGGCATTCGACTCAGTGCCACATGGAAGGCTGGGAAGAAAGTTAGTAGGCACAGAGGCGGGTGCAAAGCTGGTGAGATGGGTAGGAAACTGGCTGCAGGGAAGGCAACAGAGGGTAGTGGTGGGTGGGGAGCTCTCACACCCAAGGGCAGTGACGAGCGGTGTTCCATAGGGCTCAGTGTTGGGACCAATGTTGTTTGGGATATTCATTGCAGACATATCATGGGACATCAAAAGCAAGATCAGTCTGTTTGCTGATGATACCAAGGTAGACGCGGTGGTGGATGACCTAGGGGATGGCAGGGGTTGCAGGATGATCTGGCAAAGCTTGAAACCTGGTCAGACACCTGGCAACTGGGCTTTAATGCCAAAAAGTGCAAGGTGCTGCATTTTGGGATGAAGAACCCAAGGAGGAGTTACCAGCTAGGGGGTGCAACTAGCCCAGACAGAGGAGGAGAGAAGGATCTGGGTGTGCTCATTACAGGGTCAATGAACAACTCGGCACAATGTAGGAAGGCAGCTGCAAGGCCAACAAAATGCTGGGTTGTATTGCAAGGGGTATATCCTCGAGGAGGGAGGAGGTGATTCTGCCACTGTATATGTCATTAGTTAGACCACACCTGGAGTACTGCGTGCAGTACTGGCGTCCGTATCTGAAGAGGGACATTAAGTTACTGGAGGGGGTGCAGTGCAGAGCGACAAAGATGATCAAGGGGCTGGGGGACTTATCATATGAGAGGAGGTTGAAGGAGTTGAACATGTACTCACTGGAGGAGAGGAGAGACACGGGTGACATGATTGAAACCTTTAAATACATGAAAGGAATAAACAAGACGGGTATAGAGGGGCTGTTCAGAGTAAGGGAGGGGAGGGCCACCAGGGGCCATGATATGAGACTGGAGCGAGGAAGGTTCAGGAGGGAGATGAGGAGACACTTTTACAGAGAGGGTGGTGGCTGGGTGGAATCGTTACCTGCTGAAGTGGTATGCAGTAGAACAGTGGACTGCTTCAAATGAGGATGGGACAGGACAAGGGGGAGGGTTAATGAAGGGGAAGGGTGGAAGGAAGGGGCAGCTGCAGAATAAGGGGTGCTAGCTGCACATTCGAGCAGACTTGATAGACCTCTAGGCCTTTATCTGCTGGCAAATTTCGTATGTTCGTAGGATGAATCTGTCTCCTTTTCATCCCCCCCTTTCCTCCTCCCTTGCTGTTTCCCATCTACCACATACCCAACGCAATGCCCTCCCCATTTCTCCCCTCCTCTCTGTCTCCCATACCACCCCCTCACCAACACTCTTCTTTCTTTTTCCCCACTAACCCACTCCTAACAAAACTTCACTGAGCCGCCTGTGACTTGTACTGTATAATTAACTCGCAACACAATTCTTGACAATGTCTTTGGCTGCTTTTATAACCTTATTTATCTTTTTTTAATTTTTTTATGTAAGTTCCATTATAATGATCATGTTATGTTTTGTACCTTATTGTCCTTATTGCCTTGACGTGGAACCTTTGTAAAAGAGCCCTCGGCTCAAAGGTGTCCTCCGAAATACAAATAAATACATTTTGCTCCTGCAATTGTCGGGCATTTCATTTCACTCCTGGAACTGGGTGCCCCTTGTTTCCTTCCTCTGGAACAATGGAGGTTATTCAAAAGTTTTTAAACGATAACATTATAATGAAGAGGATATCGTTCATTATCTGTAACGTCTCAACTGATTTCCAAACATAATGTGCTCTTATTTGCTTGTTTTTTGTCAGTGTAATTTAAATATGTATCCATTCTTTGCCTGTATGACACCAAATTGGCTTGTACCTTGCTGCACTGTGTTGTCTTGCAATTTGTTTTGTACTGCATTTTCACCCTCTGTGCTATCTTCATGTCCTGGGTCTTGCCTAAAAATGGTCCTCGGATTAGCGCACCTACCCAGTTAACAAATAAATACGAAGATTTCTTTAGTTTTTGTGTTTTTCAACAGGAGCCTTGCATAAAAACACATGCGCATAACCATGACAGGAGCCTTGTTACTTGAATGCTGGCTGCAATTTGTATCAAGTCCGATTAAAATAGTGAAAATAGCATTTAAAATGACGCTCCATAGACTAGTATGGAGCACTTCCCAATGCTGATCCTACAGTGACATCACAAAACGTCGAAGTGTGGGGATGAATCGGTCAAACTGGCAAATTCTAACATGTTGAAACAGGTATGGAAGAAATCCATGCAGGTAAGGAAGCCTCCTGTTTCTCTAGTAATGCAGAGAGAAAGGTGCTCTTTAAGTGGTAAACCACGACAGGATGAGGGTTATGCTGGAATTTACCCATGCCTGGTGTTGTTTGGTCATGAGGCTACCGGCCGACTGAGTAAACCACACCAGAAGTGGGTAAATCCCAGCATAACCCATACCCTGTTATGGTTTATTGTGATTATACAATGCCTTCCCTTCACTTTTTGTAAAATAATTTAAGAAAAATACATTTTTTGCTACTTTAAATAATTTGTTTTAATATATTGTTATGTCAGAAAAAATAGTTCCCTGTTGCTAGGTATAAAAGATCATCAGGGAGCAGCATGTCAGCCACATTTTGTAATACTACAGCAGGCACCGAATCTGGAGATGATATGTTTATGATTATTTTTTTAATTTTTGCTTTTTTACGTTAGTTAGAAGCACTTTACATGACAATGGGAAAGCAAGTCTTCTGGGAGCTGCTGATGTTTGGGGTGTCTCAGATTGATTTCAGACACGGGGATTGCAGATGCAGCTGACTGGCACCTTTTTCTGTGGGTCATGCTAGGATTTACCACAGGTAAAAGGTGCCAGTCAGCCAATCAGTTCTGAGTATTTTTTTCAGACCCACTGTAGAATAATAAATTTAAAACAGGTAAATGGTACGGCTCCTACCACTGGTTACTTTATTGAGGGCACTTTCAGCAATGTTAAGTTGACTTGCTATATAATGAAAATTTGGGTCCAGGAACCCCCAAAGTCATAATTTCATTTGCAGTTTGTTATGGTAATTACCAAAATATCATTAGCAGTATTTCCAGTGACACCATTTGGCCCAATACTTTGAACTCTCCTGTCCCTCTGTGTGTCAGCTGGCACCAGCAATTAGCTCGGCTGATATGGCTGCACTCCTTTAGCAAAACGTACCAAAGGGTTACCTGTCCTCACTCTAGCTACATCCAGCAGGTCAGCAGGCTCTGGGCAGC
The DNA here is from genome assembly GCA_016271365.2 of Neoceratodus forsteri. NCBI lineage: Eukaryota > Metazoa > Chordata > Ceratodontiformes > Ceratodontidae > Neoceratodus > Neoceratodus forsteri. Next base: position 489,223,201 of record CM057449.1, read on the forward strand.
ACGGTTGTACCATGTATCTGGCAGGATGCAGTGTGTTACCAGGGAATGGGGGGTCCTGTCTGCCAGTCAGTGGGCTCTGGGCAGCACGGCTGCTTCATGTCTCTGGTAGCTTGCAGTATGTACAAAGGAACAGAAAAGGTCCACATTCACATACAGCAACATTATTTTCCGGCTTTTGAGTGTTGACCTCTTTTGTTCCTTTGTATTCATTTCATGGGATTGTCACCATAGATTAGCTGTGTGTTTTTGAGTTTTATTTTTATTTTTTTATCTGCATGCAGAATGTAGTCTGATCTTAAACTTCCATCTTTGTCTCAGACGAGTTTTACTTGCTGTACTGCCTTCAAATCCCAGTCTATGTAATGAATCCTGTATGTGTAATGGCACAATCAAATGACCATTGCTTACTACAGTATATTTACGGATATCATGAGTTGTATGTTATTTGTATCTCTCCAGATCTACTTCATTGTATTTCAAATTATTTATCCATTGTTTCTTTTATACTAATTTTGTTAGTGTATTGATCCCAGGCTATGTTATTCTGTACCTGCTGTAATCTGCCACAGACCTGTAATTGCTGTATATTAGTGTCACTTGATTTAAGTATGCTGCCATACCCAGTACTTCCTTGAAAATGAGCTTGATCAACGGAACCTTTTCCTGGTGAAATAAATAAAGTAAACTTATGCTCAGCAGCAGCAAATCATCTCCATAGTCCTCTTCTCTGTGCTGCATTAGTTGCTAATAGCATGTGTGCTAATAACAAATGAACTGAAAGGGGGAATGAAATTAAGCAGGTAAAGTACTGTACAACAAAATACAAGTACTGTTTTATTTCATATAAAGAAACAAATTCTTAAAAAAAAACAATACTTTCCCTTCCCTAACTAGACCAGCCTCCCTCCCTGATCCCAGAATGAAGAGTGCAATAGCTGGGCAGCCCTTGGCATGGTGGTGTCAGATAGCTGTCACAGCTGTGTTCACTGCTTCCAGGGCAGAGTGTTGCTCCTGCCACTGGTACAGCTACAGCCCTGGCAAAGCAGAGTAAGCCTGAGTCATGCTGAAAGTCCAGGGCCATGCCAGTAGCTACAGCTGCTCAGGGGACCTCTGTTGTCCATTCTGCCCCGATCAGTCAGCAGGGCCCTCATCCATGTTGTCACTGCTAGAATAGCAGTGACCTTAAGTGATGGTCGCCAGCAGAGATGGTGACAGAAGTGCTGTGCCAGTTACTGTCACTGAGGATTGGTGTAGTCTACTGTGGGCATCGTAGGGAGACACAGTATGGAGATGCTTAGGGATTGATGGGGATGCTGCGGGTGAGGAGGGGCTGTAATCCTGATGGCTGAGTGTGACTGAGACCATCTAATCCATGTAAATAAAAAAAATCCTGTTTTGTGATTGATGCATGCTTACAGTTTTTTGCTAGGGGATAATATTGTCAATAAGTCCATGTACACTCTAGGCACCAATCTGAAACATTTAAAACAAATGTTATGACCACCCGGTGGTGCAGAGGGCCCTCCCGGCCCAGCCTGACATCTCACTCCCTGCCCCCCTGGACACTCCCTCTCTCCTGGGCCCCCTGACACCCACGTCCCTCCATGGCCTCGCCTTCCTGGTCCACCTAGACCCCCCCTTCCTCCTGGACCCCTGGAGACCCACCATACGACAGTCTACACCCCCACTCACCGAGTAACTGCAGCTTCATCTCCCAAGTCCACCACCCATAACCGATCTCTACCTGTCGAGCCCCCCCCAAGAGCTATCCTCAGACTCCTGTGGCCCACAAAGCCTTGGCAGCATACTCTTTGATCTTACAGCTGGATTCCGATCTCCTTCAGCCTTGATTGTTATAACCTGGAGTCCACACACACACACACACACACACATATAGCCCTGGCATCTGGCTTGCCCCTCCTCCACCTCAGGCTCACAGACCCATTCCCCAGCCTCATGCTGGGACTCTGCACACTACAGGTTACACGTTGATGTTAGTGTGGTTGCTTCTGGGTCTCACAGTTACAACAGCAGTGCACATGGCGCAGCTCAACAATCCCCTAACACAAAAGGACACCACTTCTGCTGTGCTGCAGGACAGTAATCCAATTATTTGACTTCAAGGTACAGCAGCACATACTCCCCCAGCCAACAGTTCACGCATGCTCTATGAGCTTTTCATGTGATGTCAAGAATGCAAAACTCCCTATAGTGCCTAATGCTAAGACATTTAAAGTGACAGTGCAGATTCATTCCTATTTAGGTACACAGCCCTGTGTCAGCATTATACGTGCCACAGGGAAGTACCAGCATTGCACATGGCACAGTGCAGTGTCAGCAGTGCACATAACACAGCGCAGTGTCAGGGCCACTGAGCGTATGGCTCTCACTGCACTGTACGACATGTACTGCTAACACTGCCCTGGGCAGTACCATCGCAGCAGTTCTCTGCTGTGGATCTTCTGCTCCACTTGCCTTTCCTGAATGGGAGGTGGGTGAGGGACAGGCAGCTGCAGGGGTGTCTTGTCTGGAGGAAGGGGTTCCTGCTGTGGGATGGGGAGGGGAGACAGACTGTTCATTCTTGAGGGGGGGGCTAACTGCCAATCTGTTTGGAAGGGGGCAGCTGCAAGGGGGTGTCTGGATAAAGGTGTTTTGGGTAAGTAGCAGGTTTTGTCTGTTACGCGTGGGTTGGGCAAAAATGGCAGGATTCTCGGTAAAAATGCCAAATAACAGGTTCAAGATATATGGGGTGGGGTTCTCTTACTATGCCCTGATGAAAAAATACCACACCAGGAACATCACAGCAGTGCCTGACTAGGACAGCTCTGGACATAGGGTTACTTCATGCTGATGGTAGATGCCCTGATCGTATCTCTCGATTGTCCCAGATTATGAGAGGAAAATACCACCTTTTACTCCCTAAATTTGCTCTGTTCCTCATCCATCAAACATGGAAAAAGTGCTGCCACATAGCAAATGAGTTGTAAATTCTGACTTTAAAGAGGAAATTCATTCTATTCTGTATAGGTGGACCACTGGGGGATAGATGAAGGCAAGAATTATTATGGCTGGTGGAGTACTGGAACAACCAAAACTGTGGTGACCAGGGCAGGAGGTTAAAAAAAAGTCTTTCTCAGAGATGGGAGATTCTTAGTGAGAGCAGTGGTTGGAATTAGAAGATGATCTATAAACGAAATATTTCCTTTCTTCACCATTTCTCTATCTTCCTTCCTCCAGGGTCAGATCCCTTGCTCACCCTAGTAACATCTCTGTGGAGTAAGGTTGATTAATGGGAATGTGTGTTGTTTTTTCTCTGTGGACTAACTTGTTCCCCTTCCTCTTCTTCCTCTTGTATTTGCAGAAGTTCTGGGTGGCCCGTTCAACCACTTGACTAGTCCTCTCTACTTCCAGAGCAATCCATAGCCACTGTTGCCTTGTGGGTGTGCTGCTGACTTCCTGGAAGTCTCTGTGCATCCCCCCACCACAGTACCGCTTCTACAGTGTGCACCATAAGATGTGCCATCACACTCCCTGCCCACCCTGTATCTACAAGCACTCCCTGCCTACCCAGTATCTACCAGCACTCCTTGCCCTCTCCGCCCACCTTGTATCTACAGGTACCTCCCTGCCCATGCCACACCATATCTTCAGGTGGTCCCTGCATTCGCTGCCCACCCTGTATCTACAAGCACTTCCTGCCTACCCAGTATCTACCAGCACTCCTTGCCCTCTCCGCCCACCTTGTATCTACAAGTACCTCCCTGCCCATGCCACACCATATCTTCAGGTGGTCCCTGCATTCGCTGCCCACTCTGTATCTACAAGCAGTCCCAGACTGCAGCATTTACTGCAGGCAGTAGTAACACAGTAGGAGCTGCTGCCTTTCCTTGCTAGTGGTGGAGAGCATCCTCTGAGACATGCGAGCAGTCCTTTTCATCCTCAGCAGTGTCCAAAGACTGGAGAAGGAAGAGTGCTCAGTCGCAATATTCGAGTGGCTGCCCAGCTGTGCTGTCGAGTCAGACAAGTGAATCTTTTTTTTTTTTAATCTGTAATTTTTTCCTCCCCTTAACGGTCCCCAGCAACTGACTCCTTCTGGAGCCCAAGGTATCCTCCTGGACCCTATGTCCCGCCACCATCTGCCCTCTGTGGAGCCTTGATTTACACACCCAGAGAAAGGGTAATGGTGAGGATGTATCCCTGACAGCAGTTGCTCATCAGGTGGCAGGTATCGGCAGGGCAGGGGCCCCAGATGTACCAGAGTCAATTGTCTACAGTCGCTGAGGCAGTTTTTACATTTTTTACCCCCTTCCCAAGATGCTGGCTCTTATGACTCCATGCACAGACACACGTGAAGGCATGCTGTTGGCTGGCATAAGCCAGTGTCCCATTCCTTTCATGGTGCCCCTGCCAGCATCTTCACTTGTGTTCACCCAGGTGGCACTGCTGCGGTGGCTACTCTCCTTCCCAGAGAAGGAGAGTGCTTTCTAAGATGCTCAATTCTTCTCCCTCTGGCTGGTCAATGACTGAGGAATTTTGTCCTCTAGGATGCTTGATCCTTCTCCCTCAGGTGGCCCCTGACAACCCAGGGAGAATATGTAGTGCCCCCAAGTAGCAGCGTCCTGGGGCCAGGGCCCTACAGAAAAAAAGGCTTGCCATGGATCCCAGGGACATTGAGCAGGGCATGATAGGGTGCTTGGGGACCCCATTAGGGCCCATTTAGTTAGCCTGGTGGAGAGAAATGTGTAGAGGAGCTCCAAGGTGCAGTGAGGAGGGTCATTAGGGAAAACATAGCTTTATTTCAGGCGTTCTTCCCACACCAGTTGTCTTGCCAGTATACCTTAATGGTCCCCACCAGCAGCCCCTGTGCCCAGTAAATACCCCTGTATCCAGCACAGAAACCATCAGCACAGCCACTTTCTCCAGGAAGCATCCATGTGGCCAGTAGCCCCACAACAAATCACCTGCCAAACAGATTCACTTCTCTGCAACCATCTCTCTTACGGAGCCTGAGCCAGGGCTGAAATTAACAAATTTGTATGCCCTCCAAGCGTATATCCATCTACAAAACTACTGCCAATTAATAAAAAGGAGTCCAGTCTACATGAAAATCCACTAAGTGAGCATGGTTTTACTTGAAATTATTAAAAAATGCAACTATAACTAGGTGCGCCATCAAAAACACGTGGCTGTCAGTGGGCCACTTCCAGGTTTTGACATCCACAATATGGTGGCACGATTCACGTACTCGTGTTTGGCACCATTCTAGTCTTTCTTCTAGTTCTGTGCTTGCAGCACTTGTTCCAGCCTGGCCCTCACAGTGCGCAGCTGTGGAACATCCTGTGCATGTGGACATACTACTCTTTTGAGCGGGAAGATTCACAAGTAATCGGCGGCTAAGTTATGCCAGCACAGGTGGAAATTTAAGCGCCACGGCAATTATGTCCTGGTCCGACAAGGAGTAATTGAGGAGGAACGAGGACCTTATCGATGCTGGTGAGGAGGTGGTTGCCAAGAGGAGGAAGCAGTCTTCCACAAGCTTTAGTGGTCAAAGTTGCGGCCCTGCTTGCAGCCTGTGTGAAGGTGTCAGTAAGGCCCATCATTTCTAATCTCATATCACACTGTTTGACAGCTGCCTGTGTATTCTTGTAAGCTTAAGGAATGAAGGAAAAAAATTAAAATTTCAAAACAAGTTTTGGTGGCAAAAAATGTTTTGAGTCTTGTGGGACCCAACTCTGTCCCAGTCACTGACTTCACTGTAAGAGCTTGCCAGCTGAGCTCCTCCAGCACAGACTGGAGATTTTATATCATTTGCTGCTTTAATTTTTTCCACTGTTACAGGCAGGGATTAAACAATCTGAATGTCACAAAAATCATACTTTTATACTGCATTATCAGTAAACTGTTTAAGCTTGTCTTGTTGGGTAAAAAATATGACTTTGGTCAGGTAGGCACCCCCCTCCCTCCAGGCTCAGCTGCAGCCTGCTGGCCCAACATTCCAGTTTATGAAACTTGGGACCTATGATAGGGTTACTTTCCCCAATCACCTTGGAAGAACTGCAGATAGTAATACAACATTATGCAGCTGGCAAATACCAAGGCCCAGACAACTACCCAGTTGAATTTTATAAAACATTCTCCAAGGACCTCACTTCTATGTTAATCTGGACTCTTAGCATCCAGGATGGGGAACCTCCATCCAGTACTTGGAAGTATGCCACAGCATCAGCAACTCTTAAATCTGAGAAAGACCCCTTTTCCCAACCCTCTTATTGCCTAATTTTTATATTAAACATAGATTATAAATTATTTATGGGAATTTGGGCCACAAGGCTGGAGTCTTTCCTCCCTAGAATTGTAAAGACCAAGTTGGCTTCATCAGACAACAACAGACACTTGATAACATTAGATGTACTCTACATCTTATTGATTATGCCCTACAGAGATCACTGCCACTGGTAATGTTCAGTTTGGATACCAATAAAACATCTGACAGGGTGTCCTGGCACTTTTTGTGGAACACCCTATCAAACTCTGGATTTCCTTTAGAAGTAATCACTTTATTTCAATCCCTTTATGTGGCATTGTGACAGGATTGGGTGGATAAGACCCTGTCCCATTTGTTATGCAGAGAGTTAAAAGCAAGGGTCTGTTTTTCTCCTCTCCTATTCTGCCACTTGTCTATCTCTTGCCTGTCTGATTGCACAATTAAACTTTCCCTGTGACGTCTAGGAATATGCCACTCCAGTCCAACAATTCCCCCCAGTTTTCTCCCTTCCTTCACTTGCTGATTCTATTCTTCCTTTCTTCCCTTGCTTCTTTGTAGTTAAAAAAATACATATATGACACTGTATATGAAACTGGGATCTCTTGGTATGCAAATGTATAGACATACTGTTGAAATGAATGCAGAATGCTATTTGGGTTTCTTTTAAAAACTGGAATCTGTAATGCATGGGATTAAGCTTGAGCTGTATTTTGACCTCCACAAACTTGTTTGCAGAATTAACAAAAAATTAACTTTGGGATAAGGGGCCCTATTCACAAAGCTGCCCTTTGACGCAATCTGCGGCAACCAGCAGCTTGAGTTGCTTGGCAGCATGCCAGAGATCCTGCACCCAATTTTAGAATTGCAAGGGTCCTGGCACCAAAATCCCACATTTTGCTGCACCCGCTCCTGTGCTCTAAACACATGGTGAATGGGAGGGGTTTGCCACAAGTGATGGAGCAGTCAGGCAGCATCGGCGGGCAATGTTAGAGACCTGCCGTCCGGTTGCCTGGATGCTGGCAGGGTTGTGGGAGCTGGAACTAGAACATGTAAGGCAGGATGGTCAGGATTGGAGGAAAGGGTGGCAACTGACCACCGAAGGGGACAGTGCATGGCCACCACCATGACAGTGTGGTCCATCTGTGAGGGTGGTGGAAGCTGCATGCCTGAGACCATGGGAGGACCCTGAGGGCACAGCTCCACTGCTGTCTCCAGGGGCTGTGGTGGTGCAGGATACTGCAGGCAGGCAGCACCAGAACAGCAATCCCATCACTGTAGTGTTCACCCCCCATGGCTGCATATGCAGTACATCTGGTGGTGATGGTCAATACCTAATACCCAAGTCCTAGTGGTATGGCCGAATACCTCTCATGGACCATCAGGATCCCTGCATCGTTATTTCCATGGCAGCTTCTTAACAGGATGGCATGTTCGCCACACTAGGTGGTATGCTGGGGGGTGCATGTTTCTCTCTGGCAGTGGGGAAACAGGTACCCCCACCCAGCAGTGGCTCTGGGGTGGCACACAGGCTATTAGACCAGCCCTGGGCTACTCTGTTATGGACCATGTGCCCCATGGGGGATTACTAAATCCCATACTTAGGGATACTGCAGTTTGTGTCTGTTGCAGTCACCCTACTGTTTTGGCGCAGGTTGGGGCTGGTGCATGCCTGGCACAGGTGACTCTAGCGCAGCTGGCATTCTTGGATTGGAAATGGCTCAAGGTGTAGTGCAGGGAGCCCTTTGTGTCATTTCTCTTTGACGCAAGCACCTTGCATCATTCCCGAGACGTTGTCAGTCAAGCCCAGGATGTTTTAATTGGCTACATCTTTTAAGAAGACTAATGTTCTCCTCAGGCTGGTCACAGGAAAATCAGTGAAAAAAAGTTTTGTTGCATTTTGTGAAAAACAGGAATGAACCTTACAAGAACAGGATGCAGAGGTTAAACTGCAAGGCAAAGACATCTTATAAAAAGAGAACAATGTTTTGTTTGGGTTTGAGAGAGAGAGAGAGAGAGACAGACAGACAGACAGATTGAGATTTAAATTGAAAAGTGATGCTCAGATGAAGGACTTTTTTTGTGTTTGGACTGCCTTTGTGAAGCACTGTCCTGTACAATTATTTTATTGTTATTAATAATAGTAAAATGCTGCTTGTGAATTTTTTAATTTCTGGTTTGCCTATGCTTCCTGACCTATGCCTCTATGACAGGCACCCCAGGCCTATGTCTGGGTTAACAGTGGCCTTTCAGATCCAATAGCTTTACCCAGAGGGACTAGTCAGAGATGCCCACTTTTGCTACTTTTATTTGTGCTCTATAAAGAGCTTTTGGCCCAGGTAATCCATACAGCAGCAGGTGTGCGTGTGTATGGGGGGGGGGGTGTCGCCCTAGAAGGTAGAGGTTATTGTATATGTTTGTTTGCAGAATATATAATTTTAACATTAACTTCTCCAGAAACTTCTACCCCTAAGGCACAACAACTCTTAGAGGAATTTGGACACCTATTTTTTTTTTAAATTAAACATTTTGAAAATGGAAACTTTGGCATATAATTTTACCCACTCACCGGGCCTTAAACTGTACTTATCTATATGGTGAAACAGGGTGCCATGAAATCTCTGGGGATACAATCAATGAAAACCACCCACCAGAACAATTACAAACCGAGTCTTACTAAAAGGGTACCAGGAGCTGCTAAAAATGGACCTCAAGAGCGCAGATGGGACAGCACTCTATAATGCCAATGATGTGGACACAGCCCTGGACCACTTCATAAAAGCTTTCAGTGCCATCTGTAACAAGCATGCCCCAATAAAAACCAGAAAGATATCGCCGGCCCACCAGTGCAGCGGTTGGATTTCCGCTTGTGACACTGGCGACCCGGGTTCGGGAATGGAACCAGAGGGCTGGCTGGGGGAGAAGGATTAAGCATCTTAGGGACTGCTCTCCTTCCCCGGGAGAGGGAGGGGTTGTGTGTCCTGTGCTCAAGGGACTCCTAGTGGAGGCTGGGGAATCCACATGCAACCAGCGCCTTGAAACGAGAGGCGGGGAGGACACTGGACATCATTGCACGTCCCCGTCCCTGTTAACTGGGATAACAATCTTGCCAGCCACCATAATGAAGCTCACCCACCTGCCCTTCATTGCTCCTCGCCTCTCTGCTGACCTATCTCAGCTCCACTACAAAGATCAGTCCTGAACCCCACCCAGGGGGGGCAGAATCCAGGGTGGTAATGTCGGTAGTCACCAACACCTTCCCCCGGCGTAGAGGGGCTGGATCAAAGTGGTGACCCCACCCTGAAAGGTAAGTCAGGGGGTATCAGTGTAGGTATGGAAATTGGGGATGCAAGGCAGGTGAGGGATACGAGCTGATGGCAGTCAGTAAGGTGGCAAAAAGCATAATATATAAAAAAAAAAAAAAAAAAAAAAAAGATAATAGGGCACAGTACAAGCCAGATATTACTTATGGCAGATGGTGAAAACACACGTTACCACTGCTAACATACAGAGGTATAAAAAAACTCAAAATGAGTGCACTAAAGCTGTCTGACTCACCAAAAGCAAATACTACAAAGAAGCCCTCTCCAGAACCTGGAATTCTGGGATAACCTCAACGATATAACCGGCAAGGACCCCAGCTCTGCACCAGCCATGCTCTTGATCGCCGGCGTACCATCCTTGGACCACATGCACATTGCCAACACACTTAACATCACATTAATGGACCTAAGCAGTGTGCTGCCAGCAGACTACTTCAACCCCCCACCACCAGCTGATCCAAACAGCCATCACTTAACCACTCGCTCTTCTACTTTAAAGAAGTCTCTCAAGCCAAAGCTAAAAAGTACCTGGAGAAGGTGCTGGGGAAATCTAGACATAGTTGGGACACTCTGTACCTAAAATTCACCAAGCTGGCCCTGGCCAAAGTTCTAGGCCCACTCACCAAATTAATCAACCTCTCCCTATGCCTCTTACAGTTCCCCTAGAGATGGAAATCAGCCACAGTAACTCCAGTGCACAAAGGTGGTGACAGGACCCTGCATATCAACTACAGACCTATCTCCATACTCCCCCATCTCTCTAGAGCCCTTGAGCGGATAGTGGCGGACCAGTTAATCAAACACCTGAACCAGTGCCAACTTCTCTCTCTTGAGCAGCACAGCATCCGATCAGGTCACAGTACTATCATGGCCTTGCTCAAATTCACCGGACACTTTCACCATTCAATTGCTCAGGGTCTCCTGGTTAGGGCAACTTTCATCAACCTTTCAAAAGCATTTGATATGGTGCATCACGAGCTCCTGCTGGACCAACTGTCGGCTATGGGACTCTCCTCAGAATAAGTATGCTGGTTCAGCAGCTACCGTCACAGTTGCTCACAAAAGGTCAAAATGGGGGATCACCTCTGATAACAGACCAGTCCACTCAGGGGTCCCACAGGGATCAATTCTGGGACCCCTACTGTTCAGTTGATTCCTAAACAAACTGCCATCCGCATGCCCGGGCCAAATGCTCCTATACGGAGACGATGCATTCATATTCAGCAGCAACCCTAATCCTGAACAACTGGCAGTGGATCTCCAAAAGGGGTCCTCAGCTGCTGAAAAATGGTTTACGGATCACAGACTAGTCACGAACTGCAAAAAAAACTAAGACTATGATGTTCACCAGTGCACAGAGTAAGCATGAGGCCTCCCCCCTTGCAATCAGGAATGCCAATGTAGACCCATTGGAACACGTCCAGCAGTTCAGGTACCTGAGCATCACACTCGACTCTACACTTTTGTACACCCAACACTTCGACAACACAGCAAGATTAGTACAAGAATAGGGATTCTATACAGCCATAAATAGTGTCTAACACAGGAGGCATTGAACCAGGCTATCAACAGCTCGATAGTCTCTCTTTTTGACTATGGCCTGGCAATCTACGGATCGGCGACAGACACAGCCCTAAACCGCATCACCACTGCACTAAACAAGGCGGGTCAACTGCTCACAGGTGCAGAAAAACTAACACACACCTGTGAGCCCTACACCCGGGCAGGTTGGCTACAACTAAAGAACAGAGTATACTACCAATCCTGCCTTATCGCCAAGAAATGTGCCCTCAACCAACTACTCACAGGGGTCCAGAACCTCCTAACTCCACACTCAAGCACTTGACCCACAAGGAACTCCTCCACTCAGACCTACAAAGTTCCCAGATGCCGCACAACGTGCCTTTTACTATTGTGCTTCACTATGGACCAATGCCGTATGTACCTCCTGATGTTATCAATGCCACATCTATTGGATCGTTCAAATGCAGACTCCGGCAGCACCGAGTAAAATCTAGTAAATGTGACTGCTACCATTAGCACGCTCCTGTAGCATCAACCAACTACCTGCACTTACCTCCTGACAACTCATTGGGTTGAGGGACCCCAATTCCAGCACTTTAGGTTACACCTAGCCCCCGTCATGACATCACTCCCACTTCCTACCCCCTCAGATGCTCCCAACAACTTTACTCCTTCCACCCACGTTTGCAACCCCTCCTTCTTCTTACCTCAGAGAGCTTCCAAGTAGAGTGTTAATCTCTGATGCTGGCAGCTGCTGTACTGCTTAAGCTGTTTAATGCTGTTGTACCCTGTAACTTACCTGTACCATATGTAACCCTGTCATCTGTATTGTGCTTTCTGTGTAACTGACGTGGAACCAATAAATGAGCATCTGCTCACTGGAGTAATCCAAGACCTCAATAAAATATAAAATGAAAAACCAAGACTACTCAGAACTGTTAAATTATGACCCTTTAACCCAAACAACTGATGAAGATTTAGCAACTTGGAACCTACTACCTTTATCTCTTTTAAACAAAATAAACAGAATAGACACAATCTGACAAAACATTTTTCCCAGGATACTGTATTTCCTTCAAACACTGCCTTTGGTTCCCGAATAATACCATTTTCACCACTGGAAAAGGCAACTTCTCACTTTATCTGGGGCAGAAGTAGACCTCAAATAAAGTATTTCAGCTTACAATTACCAAAGGAAAAGGGAGCGATTAACTTGCCTAACATTAGGCATTAGTGTGTGGCAACAACTCCGTCTCCTCTGCTGCTGGCTCATTTCACAACACCAGTCATACAGGAAAGAGACTGAGTTTACCATAAACGATTTATGTAAGTTAGATAAAAAAATATTTACGTATCCTGACAATCCCATCCCGCTACAGCACTTTTCCAACTATACAGCTGTAACCATCCAACAATGGAGACTTACATGCAAAAATAACACCCCCTTCCTCCAGCCCTCACCACCTGGCTGCTGGATGTGACATATGACTCAAAGTACCCCCCCCCCCATGTCATAGACACTATGCTTTGTAATTACAGTAGACTAGGACTACGTTATATTTTTTGATTTTATGATTCTCATGGTCATAAACCATTTACTAGCTTACAACAGTTCCAAGTATTGGCAATGGCCCTTAAGTGGGGCACTTTACTGGAGCCTACAGACCACTCAAAATTGAGAACCATGGCAAAAATATGCCACAAACAACAAAACCTACTAAGTTACATCCTGTAATTACTGAATGGATTATGCCTGGAAAAGTAGAATGAGGTACTTTATTACTCATGCCATTCAAATGAAGTATACGGGTGAATCCTATGGCACGTGCTAGCGGGAGTGTGGAAAATCAAAGGCCACACACAGCCATATTTTTTGGCAATGCCCACACCTCTCTGACTTTTGGGAATTGACAGAGAGGACTATACAGACCATATTTATGGCACCAAATATAGTGATCCCCCTTACTGGTTCTGTTGAGGAGCCCCTCTAGAGGGTTGCAAAGCACCACCCTTAAATTCCTTTTAACTTTAATAAATGCAGCTAATAAAAAACTTACGAGGTTATGACTTTTCAAAAAACTGCCCACTCTAAGCAAGACAGTGAATGCAGTATATTTTATGGAAATGTTAATATATAAAATCAGGGGACAAGAACACAAATGTGATGAACTCTAGAGTTGTGGGGTACTGCATCAGCTAGATGTTAATCAGATTTTGTACCCTTAAATTCTGGAACTTCTGCCCCATGTCAATAATCTGCAGAGCTATTTTCACACTGTACATATACTAACAGACACCGATTGATATCAACCAGGTTCAGTGCATGTTTAGTTTACTAGGTGTTGCAGATAGACACTGCATACGTACTGTCTCTTAACACTCTTTTTAATTTGGTATGCTTTTTCTGGAAGACAGTCTACAGGGCAACATGGCAATACCACTGAAATGGACTCTATGATCTTAGAATAAAGACCCTATGGTGAGATTGTTGCAAGGCAGTTGAGTTTTTCTTCCCACATAGACATTACTAGTACCAAGGCAAACAGGACTTTGACATCCATGCTGCTGCTTGTTCTTGTGTTTCCTCATTGTTTGTCTGCACACTGTAAAAGGAAAATCTAATAAAAATCAAAATTTAAACAAAAAAAAAGAAACCTGGGAAGGAGGAAACAGCATGCGCTAGTTATAGACCCATTACGATTCTCAGTGCTGATGCCACCATGTACGCAGAAGCTCTAGCAACCAGACTCAGTGAAGTCTTACCATATATATTTTGTGCACACCAATCCAGGTTCATGCAGGGACATCACACAGCCTGTAACATATGTACTCCACCAAGCTCAGCATGTTACGTATCCCAAGATAACTCATCATGTTGGACAGTGAGAAAGCATTGAACCAGGTGGAATGGGTATACCTTTTCCAGGTTTCAGAGAGATGTAGCCTTCCCTTGATCTTTATCAATGTGGTCTAGTTAATCTACACATCTCCTAGGACAGTAGTTGCTTTTTTAAAACTGTTTTTTTGTTGCAGATTTGAACTTATATGGCATCACAGTTCATACTTACAGGTAATTAATTACATGTACAAAATATGACAATCAATAGGAGTAGTAACAAACCACTGTAAAGCAGGGAAAGACAATGTTCAATTATGAAATTAAGTAGTGGTATAAATATAATGGGTAAAAAATGTCTGATAAATGAAATTAAATTATATAATTATTTCTGTCTGGGAAACATCAACCTCGTGCAGATATTCGAGTCCACTTTGCACTTTTTATTTATATTCTCGGAGATAAACAGGAAGAAGGCCCAGGAGTCTGCCTTCCCATTAAGAAATTGGTTAGACAAAATCCCCACTCAACCAAATAACAGATGGTCCCCAAGAGGAGAATTAGGAAGTAATTAGTTAAGGACTGGCCGGCCCCCTTTCACCGTGCACCAATATGTGTCACACCCTACACCCAGGGGTTATGGTATCTGATCCGGTCTAAACTGAGCTATGTAGAGGAACCATGTGTTCCAACGATTCATTAATTCAGGTACCGTATTTTTAATTCTGGCTGTCATGTGCTCTAATTTATAAATGTCATATACTGTGTCTTGCCATGCTGAGATGGAAGGGGGTTCGGGGCGGAGCCATAATCTAGTAATACATTTCTTGGCTCCCCCAGTAAAATGTTTAGGAGGTATGTTTGGTGTGGGTCTCTGAAACAATGGGGGGTAATGGAGTAGGAGCCCCATCGCCAGAGAAAACATGCCTAATGCAGGAAAGAGGTATGTAATCCTCTTTCTTATTATAGTCCAGTACGCTGTCAAGACTGTGCAGGACCATAAAATATGGGTATGCATAGCCACCTCACATCCGCATTTCCTCCAACAAGACGAATCTCCTCCTGCCAGGTACTTAGCAGTGATCTGAGGTATACGAAAATATCTAGACACCACCTTCCAGGAATATTCTCTCCAAGTATAAGAGCTGGAGGATTTATGCTGCCTTTGCCAAATCCTGAGCTAATCCTCCTGAGATAAATCAATCTGGAGTTCTGCTTCCCAATGAAATTGTACCAGATCCATGACTTGGGTTGGTGCCCCTTGTAGGGCTTTGTAAAGATGGGAGACCAAGTGGCTCCAGTTGCCACCTTTCTCTAGCTGGAATAGAAGAGGGCAAAGAGGGGGAATAGTCTGAGCCGTAACATCCAGACCTATTCTTGTACAAAAGAAGTGCCGTATTTGCAGATATCTATAAAAATTGCTCCTTACCAAAGAAAATTGCTGTTTAAGTTGGTCAAATGATTTAAACACTGCATTTTCATATAATGGGTGTGTGTATCTTAGACATCTGTGGGCTCAGGATTGGAAGGTAGCATCCAAACGTGCCAGAGCCCAATCAAGGTCTTCTGCTGGGATTCCCATCCAGGATGACAGAAACCTACAGGCGGGACGAGCTAAAAATGTTGTCCAAGATTGGAGCATCTCTTTAGTGAATCTGGAGTCCTCCTGCAACTGAGTGATATTGTTAGGCTGAAACACTCGAGTGGTGTAGGGGGCAGGATGCCATAGACTGCTCTATTAACAGCCAGGGTGGGGCATGAGTTTGAGGTAAGAACCAGGTAGTTATATGAGTGAGTAGAGAGGCCATGCAATAATGAAATATATTAGGGAGAGATAATCCTTCTCTCTCTCTTTGGGGTTTTGGGACTTACCCAAAGCTAATCTAGGTTATTGATTCACCCATAAGAACCGGCCAATAGAGTTGTCCCACATCCAGACATCCTTCATTAGTAGGGGTAAGGGAATATTTTGCATTAGGTAAAGGATCTTCGGAAGAGAGTTCATCTAAACAGACTGGACTCTAGCCATTAGCCGTAGAGGAAGGGGGGGGGTCCATCTCTGTAAGTCCGAGTTTATTCTGGAGAAGGTAGAAGAACAATGCAGGTTGTATAAGTCTGATAGATTTGGTGGGATTTTGATTCCACGATAAGTTATGTAAATTTTATTCCACTTATAGGGATATATACAAGTAAGATCTTGGGAAAGAGGAGGTTGTGCAAGCAAAACTTCCGATTTGTTTGGATTTGTAGTATAGCCTGTGAGAAAGGATAGTTAAGGTTTGTAGCGATTCTTCGGGATGAGTAATATAAAGAAGAAAGTCATCAGCATAATATGCTAGTTTGTGATATGATGACTCGGAGACTCTATATCCATGGAGACCGGGAGTTTGCCTTAACAGCTGAGCTATGGGTTCTATGAAAAGAGCAAACAGATATGGAGAGAGGGGACAACCCTGTTGGGTGCCACTATGCAAGGAAAAATGATCAGAGTGCGAGCCATTCAACTTCACCACCGCTTCCAGATCTATATATATATGCCTTTAATCGCATCCATGAATGGGGTGGGAAATTTAAATTTTTGTAAGGCCGCCTGTAAGAAATGCCATGAAACCATATCAAAAGCCTTTTGAGCATTAAGGCTCAAAATCAGGAGAGGGGACTTTGTAGAATGAGCAAGGTCTATAAGATACAGGGTTCTTTTGATGTTGTCTGTTGTCTGCCTACCTTTAATAAATCCAGACTGATCTGGATGTTTCAGTGAAGGAAGAATGTGATCAAGCCGATAAGCCCAAATGCTTGTGTAAATTTTATTGTTCTGGTTGAGTACCGAAATGGGGTGTCACGAATCACAAAGATGTGGTATTTTTTGGGGTTTCAAGATCACTGAAATTGTTGCTTGTCTCCATGAGACCGGAAAAGAGGAAGTAGTGTGGGCAGTTTGTAACGCTTGGAGAAAGGGGGTGTGCAGTAAGTTCCATGTGCCTTTGTAAAAGTCCACCCCTAAACCATCTGGGCCTGGAGAGTTCCCATTTTTGAGGCCTTGAATTGTATTTTGAAGCTCTAATTCTGTAAATGGGGCTATTATTTGGGCCTGTTGTGGATTTGACAGGGTAGGAAGACGAAGTTGGGCAAGGAAAGTTGAAATTTTGTGTGTATCGGGTCATCGGAGAGGAATAAAGGTTCTGGTAATACTTCTTAAAGGCATCCAGTATATGTGGTGTTGAGTATCTAGTCTGTCCTGAAATGGGGTCCTTAATTTTTGTAATGGTACAGTGTTGTATTTGATTTCTGAGAGCGATAGGCTAAGAAGTCTAAAGCCCGCCCCATGTGCACCGCCTCAGCCAGGCCAGAGCTTGCTCAGTTTTACCTGTTAATATCTGTTGGATCTTGGTCTGTGTTTGAGTTATCAAAGATAAAAGATCAGTGTCTTCAAACACCATGAAGTCTTGCTATATTAGGACTTATTGCAGTTAGCCACTGCACTTGAACTGCCCCGGAGAGGAAAGAGTTAACTCCAGAGAATCTGGAGTTCTAAAACGCGAGGGCGCTATACCAAAGCTCTATCTGGGCAGTTTCAAATGAAACTGTCAGATTCTTTACTCCGCTTCACTGAACAGTCGCTCCGTAGATCAGCTCCTTCAGCTCGGTCGGTCAAGCGAGTATTTTCGAGTTCATTTGAACACTAAAAAGTAATTATTTTACCGCATTTCAGTTAAAGCTCTATCTGGTAAACCGTAAGTACAAAATGAAAAGTCTGTGTGGAAATTTAGTTATCGGTTCGATGTTGAACCGATCGGTTTTGCTATTTTAACGTTTAAAGTTTTGGGCTTTTAAAGTCGCGGTACCAGTTCTTATCGGTTCTAAAAAACACTTGATTTTAAATAGGGTTTTCAAATACCCGTAAACGGTTAGGAATCGATAAAGGGTGTCTTGCCTGTGCACGCCATAAAAGGGCAAGTTTTTGGTTAGGCTGGCATTATGTCTGGGAAACCCAAAAGAAAAACCGGGCCCACTGGGTTTCAACACTGTGATGCTGTGGGAAGCCTTTGCCAAGGCTGTCCCACACACCACTTGTGTTTTGTCTGAGGGCTGACCACCTCCTGTCAGACTGCCAGGTGTTTAAATTTCTCTGCAGCCACCCTGAAAGAGATAGGGCTGGCTCAGGGAACTATTGGCCAAAAAGTCAGCTGACCGGATGGCCAGCCGGTCCAGTACCCACTGGACCAGAGGGAGTGCCCTCTAACCAGGGCTGAACTTCCTCGGCAAAAGGATAGTTCAGAGGAACCAGTTTAAAAAAAAAAAAGAAATAAGAATATGACAGAGAATCAGTAGGTTTGGAGTCCAAGATTGTCTCTCCAACTGCTGCAGAAGTAGTTAAGCCATACAGATTGTCCAGTCACTGTTTCTAGGTCCTGTCAACCATCTACAGTTGGTAAAGGTGGCTCGTTCAGTTCCAGTGGTTCAGGTTTATGATGTTGAGGAATTGTTATGAACCACAGGAGTGGAGGAGGAAAATTGATCAATACATGTGTGGCTGGTAGGGTCTGGACGCCCACTTGCAGGAAATTTCTCCAGACAGACTTTTAGAATCTCCTCCTATTCTGTCTGAGTCCCTTTCTCAGTTTATGTTTACAAAAAGCTTGCAGAATCCCCAGCTTCCTTTAGAGGAGGCTATGGATGAGTAAAGGGAGCCTGATTATGTAGGAATGATGGGCTAGGAGGTTGTCTTTCCTTTGCATAAGTCATTTAGGAAGTAAACAACTAAGATTTTATAAGATTCTTCTTTCTATCCCTCCTGTAAGATAAAAAATGGACAGAAGGTGTATTTCGTCAGGCTCTGTTACAGACTTCCTCACTGAGCAGTGTAGTCATGTAGGTGTGGTACAAGCTGCAGCCTGTGTCAGGCTAGTTCCCTGGCCTCACATCCTCCTGAATAGGATTCCAGGAGGATTGATGCCATGGCAAGAAAACAGTATATGGCAGCTTCTGTGGGACTCAGACAGGCAAGTTGTATGGCTTATGTGGCTAGATTTGGAAATCTAGGTGGGGCCTTAGAATCTGCAGTTAGCCAAGCAGGCCCATGGCCAGCTGGCTAGCGGGTTGGAACAGGTGGCTGTTAATGGCACTGAAGCCTCTAAGTTCAAGTTCATACTGCTGTTGGTGTTAATCTTGTTTTCTCTAGGGTCATGACCACTTCTGTAGCTTTCCGTAGGTTGGCATGGCTCAGATGCACTAATCTGTCCCAAGATACTCTGTCAAAGTCTATGGATTTGTTTCTTGTTGTGGGTAATTCTCTGTTTGAGGAACAAACAGAAAGCTATATAGAAAAACATGGATGATTACCACAAAAGTGCCCAGGTAGAGGCTCAGGCCTCCTCTGCTTTCGCCAGAGGGGTCTCTTCAGAGGCAGAGATAGATGGGGCACAAGTAAACCGTCCCCTCCCCTTAGCCTAAGACTATTGCCAAGCAGGCACCCTGATGGGGTGCCCAGGGCCGATTCTCCTATACCAGTGGGCAGGTTGGTTTTTATTTCAGCCAGAACTGTGTGTCCCTAACTTCGGACAAGTGGGTTCTGGAAGTAATAGGTCTGGTTCTCAGCTTCAAACAGTTTCCAAAGATGAGAGCCAGACAGGTCCCTACAAATCCTTGAATCCCTTGCTTTGGGAGCAGAGTTTCTTCTCCTCTGAACTGCAAAGCAGTAGAAAGGGTCCCTCCTTGCCACCGGGGCAAGGGGCTGTGCTCATGATACTTTCTTAACCTATAGAAGGCAGGAGATTGGCGTCCCATCTCAGATTTAAGGTACCTGAACAAGCATCTTTTGAAAACAAAGTTAAAAATGTTAACTCTGGCTGAGGCCAGGGGACTGGCTAGCTTTCCTGGACCTCAAGGATGCCTATTTTTTCATGTCTTGATCAGGCCTTCTCATCGAAAGTACCTCAGGTTACCCTCAGGCCACTACCAGTTCAGGGCAATGCCCTCGGCCTTACCTCTGCGCCAAGGGTATTCAAGAAATTCTAGCTGTGGTAGTGGCTTTAAGAAGGCAAGGATTGCTTTGTTTCTTCCTGGATGACTGGCTCTTAGTGGGTCAGTCTCCAGATCAAGTAAAATCCCACTTGCAAGTCACCCAGCAGCTTCTCACCTTTCTGGGATTCCTGCTGAATTTACTAAAGTCAGTTCTCGAACCAGTTCAGGTACTAACTTTCATAGGTGCAGGTTGAACACAAAGTTAGCCAGGGCATTTCTCCCCTCTAAAGGGTAGGCAGTCTCTTGCCCTGGCATCTTCCATTCTCTGCGAGTCTCTTGACCAGCAAAGCATTTTGCTACAACTACTAGGGCACATGGCTGCTTCCACAGCTGTAGTGCAGGGGCAAGATTCCAGATGAGGGACATTCAGTTCCATCTGAGGGTCTATTGGTCCCAAAGGAGGAATTCCCTTTCCAAATTGGTTCTAGTGACCCAATCCCTGATCCTGGCCTTACACTGTGGCAGGATCAAAGCAATCTAAAACTAAGGGTCCTCTTCATTCCCTCACCACGGATGCTCCTGTGTTAGGGTGAGGAGCTCACTTAGGCGACCTTGTCCACTAGGGGAGTGTGGTCTCCCTAGGAATCTCTGCTCCACATCAATTTTTGGAACTCAGAGCTGTCTTCTAGCTCTTAGGAGTTTTCAGCTTCTGTCCAGAACAAGGTAGTTCAAGTCAGGACAGACAACACCACAATAATGTGGTACATCAACAGGCAGGGGGGCACTCGGTCATCAGCCTTGTGCACCGAAGCAATGAAGTGGTGGTCTCTGCTTACTCCCTGAACACCTCCTGATAGCAGTTCACCTCCCAGGGAAGGACAATGCCCTGGCAGATGCCTCAACAGGATTCTCAGGGCCATCACGATTGGGCTCTGAATCCTCAGGTGCTGGGTTCAGTCCTTGCCAGATGGGGCTCATTTTCAGATAGATCTTTTCGCAGCCCCAGATAACCACTAACTTTCTCTGTTTTGTTGAGGCCTCCAGTGCTGGGATCAGCCCCCCTGGACGTTTTTCACTTGGATTGGAAAGGGAAGTTTCTGTTCACCTTTCCTCCCTTTTTCCCTTTCTTTCAGGGTACTAGTGAAAATCAGATCTCAGCCCTGCAAAGCGATTCTGATTGTTCCAAGCTGGGCCAGACAGCCCTGGTACCCATTGTCTCTGTCCTTGACAGTCCACCCTACCCTGAGCTTGCCCAGAGTCCACGACTTACTGGCCTTTGCACAAGGGAGAGTGTGGTATCCGAACCTCAAATTCCTCCTTCTCAAGGCAGCTCTTGAGGAGTTAGAATTTGCTGATTTACACCTTTTTCAAGGTGTCGCGGATATTTTAAAGGCTTCAAGGAAGCTTTTTCACTGGCGTGACTTACAATTCTAAGTGGAACAGGTTTTCAGTCTGGTGCGCTGAGAAGCAGATTATACCACAGTCTGCTTATCTGCCCATTTTCTGGACTTTTTGGTCCATTTTAAATTCTTTAGGTCTTAGGCCAGCTACCTTAAGGGTTCCTTTGGCAGCTGTCTCTGTTTTTTTCTGCAAGTAGGGAAGCCTGCTTCCTTTTCTTCTCAACCTGTGTCTTCCAAGTTTTTAAGGGGTTGCTTCACACCAACCCTCCTTTTTCGGGAACCAGCTCCTGCATGGAGCCCGAATGTTTGCATTGCTCAGTTAATGCAAACCCCTTTGGACCTCTGTCCCCAGCAGAGCTCAAGCTTCTCACTTGGAAAATGTTTTTTTCTGGTGGTTTCACTTCTGCCAGGTGCATAAGTGAACTACAGGCCCTGGCAGTAGAAGAAGATTTTTCTCTCCCCACAGGGATAAGACAGTCCCTAGGACTAACACAGGGTTTGTCCCTAAGTGGTTTCAGGTTTCCACCTGAACCAATCCATCTCTCTCCCAGGATTTTTTCACTGAGCATTCTTCCTCAGGTGAGAGGAGACTGCACAGCTTGGACGTCAAAAGAGCCTTATGCTACTATTTGTAACGCACCAAGGGTCACAGGTTTGAATCCCTCCAACTCTTCCTTACCTAGGGCGAGGTTGGCAAAGGGAATCTACCACTAAGAGGACAATTGCAAGGTGGATTGTCTCTTGTATCCATTTTGTTATCAAAGACTAGGTAGGAGAGCCCCCTCAGGACTGAGGGCTCACTCCACCAGGTGTACAGCTGCATCTCTAGCGGCTGCTAGAGATATTCCCATTCTGGAAATCTGTCGAGCTGTTACTTGGAAGACAGTTCACACTTTAGCAAGCATTATTCCCTGGATTTCAGTCCAGAGAGATGCTTTCGTTTTGCACAGCTGTGCTTCAGAGCCTATTTCCTAAGTAGTTCTGACCCTCCTCCATGGAGGTACTGCTGTGTAATCTGCAATAAGTCTAATATAGCAAGACTTCATGGTGTTTGAAGAAAAATTACTCACCTTAGTAATTGTTTTCTTCTCATGGAGTCTTGCTATATTAAGACCACCCAACCTGCCCCTCTCAGAACTTCTACTGGGGTGGGGTGGCAAATTAGTGCAAGCACTGTGTCATGCCATTGTAGTTCTTCCTTCACCCTCTTTTATTTAGGGTTAGGGAACTGGGGTTTCTGGTTGAGTGATTTGTTGGCCCCATTCCTGGACTTGAGTCTTTGGGGAAGGGGGTTCCTTAGTGCTTGTATGGGGAAAACTAATAATACCATTATTCATTCTTATTATTGTTATTGTTGTTTCTATTGTTGTTATTACTACTAGTAGGTAGCCATTTGCCTAGTGTAGAGCTTTCCACACAGACTTGTTGCTTAGTGTTAGCTTAGTAAAGATCTGACAGTTTCATTTGAAACTGCCCAGATAGACTTTGGTATAGCGCCCTCGCGCTTTAGAACTCCAGATTCTCTGGAGTTAACTTTTTCCTCTCCGGGGCAGTTCAAGTGCAGTGGCTAACTGCAATAAGTCCTAATATAGCAAGACTCCATGAGAAGAAAAGCAATTACTAAGGTGAGTAATTTTTTCTTCCTGCATATGAGCCTCTTGGAGGAATCTTAAGTTTTTCCTGTAGGGCTATTAGATTCGACTCAGCCTGTTTTTTCTTATGCAAGGCTATTATGTAGCCTCTGAGGACTGCCTTAAGGGTGTCCCAGAGAGTTTGGGGAGAAGTCTGGGGAAGGTATTGTCTCCTATGATTTCTGGGATTGGTTTATCCAGTTAGTTTCGGAACTCTTTATCTCTAAGCAGGGATGAATTAAATCACTATTGAGTATTTATTCTATCTTTCTGGATATTAAGATCCAGAGTAATGGGGGCATGATCTGACAGGCAGATATTTAAAATCTCCGCAGACCGAATTAGGTCCACATGTTCCTTACCCAAGCAGAAGTAATTGAGTCTGGAATAATGTTTGAAAGCGTTAGAATAATAAGTGAATTTCCACTGCGAGGGATGCAGCGGTCTCCATGCGTCCACCAGGCCCACATCATGGATAAGACGTCACAGATGGTTTTGTCCTGATGTCTGTGGGGCGGAGCGTACCGCTGAAGAATCAAGCAAAGGGTTAAGCTGACAATTAAAGTCTCCTCCTAAGATTAAAATACCCTGCTGCCTGGTCAGGATGGCATCTATTAACTGCTGGACGGTGGAGGCATCAGAGCCCGGTGGGACATAGAGGCTGCACACTGTTAAGATCTGTTGGTTCAGTTTAACCACTGCCAGTGCCAGCCTGCCCTCTCTATCAGCGTACTGGTCGAGAAGGTGTAATTTAGAACGTTTTGGAATCAAAATCACTGAACTTCTTCTCCTACCTCTGTAGTAGGAGGATTCTACTATATGTGAAAATCCAAATTTAAGCAATTTTTGGTGCTCCGTGGAGGAGAGATGAGTCTCTTGTAGTAAGATAATATCTGGGTTTAGTTTTTTAGGTGCTCGGAGTGTGCAATCCCTCTTAATGGGGTCGGCCAGTCCATTTACATTATGAGATATGAGTTTAAAGGGGTACTGCATGTCTGTTTATAATATGGACCTTACTTGACCTCCCGGGCTAAACAATATATCACTGTGTATTCCTGTCTCAGATAGCACAACATATCTGTGTAATTTGCAATATTTAAATGAACTGTGGTTCAAAAAAATGAAAGGAAAAGCAATAACTGGGGAAGAATTATAAAGGAATTTGTGTGCCAACCGGGCATACTTATATGAATATATACATTTTGGAGGAGAATAGTAACTATGTACACACCCCAATTATGGGGAGATTCTGCGACTTCCAGCAATGCATGTTCAGATGGAGCAAACATTTAGGACTGATCGTCTATAGGTGGGTGCCCGATCATCGAGATGATGTGGGGTTCTGGGGAAACTCCTGCCCCTAATTCCAGGAAGGAAGGGGATGGAAGTTGGGGTAACCAATAATAGGGGTATCCAGAAAACATATGGTAGTGGTAGTGGGAAAGGATTTTGGGGGGGAAAGATGCAGTTCCCTTATGGCTTGAATCTCAGATAATACTAGGGTCTCGGTTCCACTCCCCTAAGGTTGGGAGAAGGTGGGGAGGGAGAGTAATCGGATTCAGCAGTTTAAGCCTGGGTTAAGTAGCCGATGTCGAAACATAGAGGCAGGACAACCAGGGGTACACTGTGCCCTTTCCCTACAGATGTGAGGAGGGGCAGATTAACAGTGGCTATAAAATTAAAGTTGCATCCAAAGTACAGAGGAGCTACCTCGAGTATCTATATCCGTATCCCAACCTGATATGTCAACAGCTATTTCTGACATGAATTCTAGTCCTCAATATGTAATTAATTAAAGTCCAAGATGGGTTGACCCTGGATGCCCATATATTACAGGTATTCCAGATGACATAGGCATTCAGATGAATTAACTATTTAAATAGCTGTAGGACCACTTCCGAATATTTGTAACAGTCCTGGTTGTTATTCCCATTTAGTTGTGTGGTTTGGTTAACTTTATGGTATAATCCTGGGTACAGAAGTGAAGGTTCACTACCCTTCAAGGGAGGGGCCCTTTATATTCAGGTTTGCAGTGGAGAATGAACGTGTTGTGCAGCTAAGAGACCGCAGAGTGACGGGAAGTCCCAGGGGATGTCCCACATGCATGCACCCTAAGAAGCAGGAGGGGGAAACATCTGCAGGAGAGGGAAGACCTCCAGAGAGCCAAACCAAAAGTCCTGCCCATTTCTTGAGCTTCGTGGCCTCTCACTAGAGAGAAAAGGAGCAGGGGGCAGAAGGGCGAACCCTACCTCAGCCCCAGTATGTCGGTATGACCTCTCATAGAAGGATCCGGGGTAGACGGGACAAACCTGCCCAACCTTAGGATATCTGGTCCTTCGATAATAGTATCTCCCTTCTTAGTTTGCCCGTAGGTCCATCAGGCTTAATAAAACCCCCTCTCTGATGCTGCCAGGCCGAGAAGGCCCAATGACTGCTCCCTATGAAATGGGCTAACACAGTGAGGCCAGTTTAGTTTGCTAAGATGTATCCCCAAACCATCCAGGTCCAAGCAGACATAACTGCCACTCAGAGCCCACTAGTCCCCCGCAGTGTCCGCGATCCTCTGTTAGCCCCTATCTAGCAGGGACATAGTAGGTATAACACCCTTCTGGCCATTTCGAGGAAGAACTGGTCAATATTCTCCTGCCCAGCACAGTCCGGCAGCTGAACATCATTATACAGGATCCTCCATGGGGGAACATTCAGAGAAGGCTGGATCGGGCCCATCCCACTGCCCCCCCCCGACCACTTCAAATGTTATAAGCTCAGGGGGCCCCATATCCCTCACCCACCACGCCTCCCATTATGACAGTCAAGTCTGGGCTGGGGTTCCGGTCTGGGGCTCTAGGCAACACCCTCCAAAGTCACCCTAGCCATTATTTTCAAGTTTAATTAGAACAAGTTTAAGGTAGGTGTGGTCCACCACCAAGCCTCCCCTGGCGCTAGCCCCCGTCGGAGTGTCCCCCAGTCACCCCCCACCACACTACTCACTGCGAGTCAAGAGTCCTGGTTCCCAAACAGATTCAGCTGGTCTGCCTAGAGAACTGTGCCAGCATATTTTTAATTGAGTCTATAGTTGCTTGCTGGTCTAGCAGTTGTTTGAGGGATGTCACTCTGGGTGAAACTTTGTCTTCAGGTACTCTTCGCGTTAAGCGAGTTGTAGTTGGTAAAGTGTAGCCACGTTTTTTAAACTCCGTACAGGCATCCTCCATGGAGTCATAAGACTGTTGCCCTGATGGTAACTGGATCACCATTCTACTTGGGTATGGTGTCCTGAATTTAAGCTTCAGCTGTCTTAGGAAAGAAAACAACAGGATGTATGCCCTCCATCTCTGCATCATGGAGGGGGCATAATCATTGTCCACAAAGATATGGTTGTCACAATAAATGCACACTTTGGCCCAGGCTTGTTTTAAGATAAACTCCTTTGTTTGAACTCGAAGGAACCTGATAATTATAGATCTAGGGTGGGAGGCGGCCTGGGCAGGTTTTGGGCCCAAAGCTTTATGTAGCCTCTCGATCTCAAAGTTGTAATCTGGGCTCAACACGAGGGCCTCACGGAGGAGGGTTTCTACAAAGCTGAGCAGGTTTGATCCTTCGCTATTTTCAGGAACCCCATATAGGCGAATATTTTGGCGATGACTACAAATTTCAGCATCCTCCTGACGCTCAATCGTGAGCTGGCAGAGGTGGGCCACTTGGTTTAGGGTATCTTGCAACTGAGAGGTGGTCGAGGCCTGTTCTTGTACCCGTTGGTCTAGGGAGGATACTGCGGAATGCAGCTCCATGAAGTCTTTCTGGAACGTGTACTGGGTTTGTCTGAATGATTGAAAGTCCGCTTTAAACTCCTGGAGCGCCTGTAAGATTTTATCTAATTTAGTATCCATGTTAGCAGATTGTTTTAATTTAGTTTTTTTTCCGTCTACACGGCCTAGACTGGGGTGTTTGGCTAGAGAGCATAGAGGCCTCAGAGTTGGTCGCGTCTCCATCCGAATTTTCAGTTTCAGGGCGAATTTTGGCAAATCTGTTGTCTCCCCCTTGTAGATTGCAAGCTACCATAAAATTCTCAATAATATTCTGGTGAAGTTATAGAGGTAGTGGCTGATTTATCAAGTTTAAATAGGAGAGCGGACCGAGAGCTTGAAAGTTATGGTGCCATATACCCAGAAGCTGCACCGGAAGTCCTAGGACAGTAGTTTCACCAGCAGCCTCATTTCCAAGAGTTTCACACAGCAGCGGCCTGTAGCAAAGCTGCCCCTTCCCCCTAAATTTTTCAATATGGCTCTCAAACTGTTACTACTGAAAATGCTAAAAGAACGAATCCAAGGAATACGCACTTTGGGATACTTTGTAAAGTGACAGCATATGCAGACTATGTCCTATTGTCCCTTAAGAATCCAAAAAACATTTAACACTTCCTTATTAAGATCAATTGGACAGTTATCTAGCATATCTGGATACAAGCTGAATGCAGGCAAAACTGAAGTCCTACCTAGTGGTGGAAGATGTTTCAAAGATGTCCTCACTGACGTAGGTCTGAGGTGGGCACCCAACAACATAACCTAGGGCTGTAACTACATGCTTCACCCACAAATACACCCTAACAAATTGGGAACAGCTTTCACAAGACATTACTTCAGTCTCAGAAAGGTGGAACACCTTTCCCATATAATGGGGCACTGCAAATCCACAGTCAAGATGAACTTGTTACCATGGGTCATGTTCCTGTTCACAATGCTCCAGATTCCATTAACTATGGTAAAACTGACAGAACTACAGAGGGAAATTTCTGGTTTCATCTGGGGAAAGGAAAGAAAGAGAATAAGATGCTAAGTGCAGCAGCTGGTGCAGTTGCCAGAAAATGGTGGCCTGATGGTCCTGGATCTTTTGTTGTATTACATGGTCTTACAGATCATCATAGTGTCACACTGGCTACAACTTCCTGAAGACAGAGAACAAGGTACACATGCTTCTGACCGGCTCAAGATGGAACAATTACTTTGTCAAAGCCGTAGGTCAGAACTGGCAGCCCTACCACATAACACATTACCAGAAGTGTTCACTGGCACACCAATTGTCATTGCCCACTGTAAGGAATAAAAAGATAGCTGCGTTGTGTTTTTCTATCTTCAAAAGAATTCAAGCCACACCAAATGAATGTTTCCCTCTGGTTTATTTTCTGTTTGCGTGTCCATCAACATCAATACAAGTATTCTGGCCAACTTCTCAAATACAGGTGTATCTGGATTTTTGTTTGATGCTAACTTATTCAATTTTATACAAGGTTTATATAATGTTTACTTATCTTAAAAACTACTAACTCCCTAATATAGGCCAATCATATAACAAGATGACCTATTAATCTTAGGGTGTGGTGAATAACAGTCAAAGCACAGAGATAACTAAATTACGCATAACATCACATGGTGTTTATCACATATAACCTTGCACAATCTCATAAGTATTGACTTCATTGAAAAGGTTCTTTGTGTACACACTGTTCATAAACAGGTAATGCCATCCTAATAAGGGCATACTATCCTGTTCCAGTTCATCATAGAACATCTAAATGCTGACCAATATAAAATCATAAGGTAAAGTGTTGTGTAATCAATACTTTCAACTAGGTCTTGTGAGAAACTGTCATAGCTAACTATTTAAGCAAACACATTTGGTTATATAGTATAAGAACTTATACTGAAGCATTCTGTAAAGGCTATACTTTAACACTCAGTTTAACTATTATAAAAGGTTATACTGAAATAAATGTTACACCACAATCCCCCCTTTGTGACTCTTTATACCTCGAGATCACACAAGATAATGTTGCCATTGTAACATTTGTATTTGTCGAACCATGTGTTTCATTTTACAATACAATAACAATTGTATAATAACACGTTACTGCAATACTGCAACCTACCACCATGAGGGTTGGACTAGTACCCAAAGCAGCCGATCCCCAATCCCACCAGGATATAATAGGGATATACGATGACTGTCTCTTTACCTCTTTAGCAGAGGCCTTTTGTGGCAAAATAAGTCCTTTTGTTTGTTGACGATACAACAAGGCACCAAGTGTAATTTTATCAATTTTAGGTAGGTCGAAATGAGATGGAGTTGCCAAATCAGTGAGTAAATTTAAGGCCATTCTGGAACCATACATATGGGTAACATTTGTTCGGCTATAGGCAGGACGTTCCTGAAGGGTCCAATTTGCAACCCACCTGGTCTTGTCACTACACCCCCATACATTCCAAGGTTGACCTGCAATTACACACCATGATTGGTTCCATCTCATAGCTTGGCGGTATTGATTTGCAGACGTTAGAGTAAATTTACATTGTTTAGGAAACCGTGGGGCGGTTGATGTCTCTTCCCCACATATCAGGGTTTCATGTTCTTGCACACACTGTTGCTTAGGTAAGACAACATATTAATTGCGTACCGTAATAATAGTGTCACCTGATATTTGGAGTCTTATGGATTTGGTTATGTATTAATACTCCCAAATTACTGATTTGCCATGATATTTGTGGTGGTTCAAAACATACAGGTATTATCACTAGTATGGGAATCACATGTTGCAGCATTTACGCATATTGATTTGGTGAGTTCCATACTTTTATCATAGCTGAGGGTGGTAGGAATACAGTGGGATGATCCAATAATTTAGTTACATTGGTCTCACCTATTCCTAAGGGTAACCTATTGGTTTCAATCCTATTTAACTAATAAACTAGATAAGCATGTGCTTCAGCAGGTAATTGAGAACAAGCCAGTTCGATATAACTTTCTCTAGACATATTAGAAAGTGAGTTATAAAAACGAGCTGATATTTGTGCAATAATTTGAAAATTCTGTAAAGTTTCTCTAAATGCAAACCAATAAATTTCTTCATTATCAGCTGCTAATTTTACAGTAGTCTATAATGGTCCAGTAGCCATATCTTTTAAAGTCGTTTCTAAAGAACAAATATGACCTTTTAAGACCATAGAATCAATACCATTAGCAATTCCCAATCCTGAGCCTAGCCAGCCCCACATGTCTCTTTTACGACAGAATAAACCTGGTGGTGCTTCTGCAGGAATTTGAAATGACCATAATTTGTGTCTATCATGATATCTATTTAAAGTATTATTATAATAGTGTTGCCATACTATTACCGAAGCCCAGTTCCTACATTGAAGCAGTAATCGTGGAAAAGGCAAATGCAGCAGTACATTATATAGAGAATAATGTATAGGCAGTTGGTTATTATGAGAATTTTACACACACTCGAGGTGTGGGATGCCCCATAAACACCGAGGGCGAAGCCCGAGGGGTTTATATAGGCATCCCACACTGACGGTTTGTGTAAAATTCTCATAAATAACCAGCTGCCTATTACTTTATTTTTTATAATTGCTGGTCAGCAATTTTTTCCCACATTGATGCTGCTTGTCTATGATTCACTGACGCACACACACTCTGTCACACACACACACTCACACACAGACAGACACACACACACACACACACACAGCATCTTTATTAGAAAAACAGATTGTTGTTTGTTAGGCATCTTTTCCTTTTTTACAACTGTTTCTTCGTGCTTTGGTTGATCTTAGTTTCACTTGCTGCAACAGCGCTTACCTCTGTTAAGCGCTTCGGAGCCGTTCCAGCGTGGTGCTCTGTTTGGGAGGCATTTCTCGGGCTGTACGGGTTACGGACAGCAGGATCAACCAGATAAGAGGTTTTAAAAGAAAACAAGAGGTTGTGAAAGAAAAGAGGATGTCCGGTGTGACGGCTGGTCTGTGGCAGCTCCTCTGTAAGCGGGACGAGGAGCTGCCATGTTTGTTATGTGTTTAGCCCGCCCATGAGAAGTGGAGAGCCAATCAGGATGTGGCTCTAGTTTGATTGAAGTGGCGCGTGTTTGCTGTTATAACCCGCAGGTTATAACGGCAAATTATAACTGGTTCAGCCTATGGAAAAAATTGCTGACCAGTAATTTTAATACTGTAATTTACAAGGATAATATAAATGATATACATTTTGTGTCGAGATGATACCATCTGATGGGGCCAAAAGCTTTTGCCCTGGTATACCTTGATTTTGATATACTATATCCCATGCCCCAAAATGATGCCATGCTGTTAAGTTAACATTACCGGCCATTCCTGGCCAATGTGCCTCTTGAAAGACATGCTCATATGTTAACAATGGATATACATTTTTTAAGGGTAACACTGTAAAAAATTGTTTTAATCCTGCAGTATATATTCTAGTTGTATTATATAGGAAATGCCACATATTACGTCTTTAACCACGAGAATAATTTAATGCAATTGTATCTAATGGATATGGTAATATGTCCTTTAATTTTATTCGAAATAAATCTTGTACTTCTTATGTCAAATTTGTAGTATCTCCCAACATGGATCAGATATAAATTCCTCTCTGGGCTGTTGTGTTTACTGCACACATCGCCATGCCAGGCCAGGCTTCTGCCGAGCATCCCCATGTCGCATTTTGACATTGTCCAGTACAAATAAAGTACTATTTGACAAGAAGATATCCAGTGTGTTCATGTCATTCTCCCAAGAGCACTGGGAGACCCCATGCAGTATGCTTTGTGACATTTGGGCTGTTTAAACTGTTCCAAATATCCCCCTGACATCTATTTACGTTGTTGGAAGTTACCAGAGTCAGCAAGGTACTACACAGTATAAGTACAGGAAATAGCATTGTACTTCACCTAGTGGGAGAAACAGAGCAGTATCAGTTGTTATCATTTAAAGGCTAATACAGTTTACATTGGTCCACATGGAACTATTTGGTCTCTGTAGACCCTCGTCGAATTCGTCAGACCTGAATGACCCAAGGTCCCAAAACATCAGTGACATCATAGGGTCCCATCCAATTAGCATCCCATGGTCCCTTTTGGCCAACATTTTTCACCATGACGTGATGACCCCTTTCAATGGGCGATATCACTTTTTCGTCATGTCTTTGTTTGTTTTTCCAGTGAGTCTGTGCCAAATTGCTGGCAGCATGGGGTAAATAAACAGCTAACTGTTTGTGTAGCTGTTGCAAAAACACATCAGTTTTGATGCAGTCCATTACTGGTGTTGATAGATCTGGATTTGAAGGATAATACAGCCGCATATATCATCCAGTCATCAGTTGATATGGGCTATAGCCAGTACTTTTGTTTTCCGTACCTCTAATACCCATTAGGATTCCTGGTAAGTGTGTCACCCACCGTTTACCAGTATCCAGCACTGCCGTTTTCAGTGCATTTTTCAGAGTGCGATTTAACCTTTCTACCATTCCGGATGATTGTGGATGGTAGGGTAAATGCAAACGTTGAATGATACCCAAAATATCACGCAAAGCTGTCGTTACTTTTGCTGTAAAGTGAGTTCCTGTGTCACTTTCAAGTATTCTGGGAAAACCCCAACATGAGAACTCCTGTTCCCATATCGTTTTTGCAGTAGCTGTAGCACTGTCATTTCGTATGGGCAATGCTTCTACCCATTTGGAAAATATGTCAACAATGACTAATAAATATAGGACCCCCCCCCTTGGCAGTAGGCAAGGGCCCCACATAATCAGTTTGTAAGCTGGACTAAGGACCGTCCGCTAAGGGTATACGCCCTAATGGAACCCTCTTACCAGGTACTGAAGGATTCATCTGTGCACAGATGAGACATGCTTCCAGGCATTGCTTGACATCTTTTCCCATTTTTGGCCACCAGTATTTTTGTGCCAACATTTTACAAGTTTTGTGGACTCCACAATAACCCCCAGTTTGATGATTATCCATGATAATATCTTTTCTAAATGAAGTGGGTGGTATCCACTTCCTAACCCCAGGTTGTCGTTCCCATACTACCATATCTTCCTATACGGTAACTTGCTTGGATGCACACTGTCCAGTGTCTTTCCATTGGTTTCGACAACCCACTATCCAAGTATCTGTATCTTGGATATGCCCTAAACTTGGGACTTGTGAGATGGCAGCTATCCATTTAATATGGTGTTTGTCAAATTTGTCCATCTTCCACAATTGTGTAGAATCACCTCTTAGAGGGTCTACCCATAAGTTTGTTTGTTTGGCCACCAATATGGCAAGATTGTCTACATAACCATTATTTAGCTCATTTACATCCTTTGAATTCTTTTGATGATCTCGTACTTTACAAATGGCTATTCTTAGTGGAGTCTGAGCACCAATATCTCATATATGTTGTAATATGGGTGCATATTGTATTGGTTCACCACTCACTGTTTTCATACCCCTTTTTGCCCAAATGGGGAGAAAATTAAGTAATGAGTTAACTACGAAGGCTGAGTCAGAGTAGATATTAATATCTTTCTCTGGGTTAGCCATAATAGCTTCTCTTACTGCTTCTGCTTCAGCTCGTTGTGCTGAAAATGAGGAGGGGCACTTAACCAAAATTTCTTGATTAGTACTGCGTGTCCAAATGGCATATCCAGTATGGAAATGTCCATCCTCCCATTGTCTAGATCCATCTACATACACATCCCTAGCCTCTGGGCTCGGTTCTGTAGCAAAAATGGGTTTAAAATCGGTTCCCATTACAGTTCCACAAT
Organism: Neoceratodus forsteri; assembly: GCA_016271365.2. NCBI lineage: Eukaryota > Metazoa > Chordata > Ceratodontiformes > Ceratodontidae > Neoceratodus > Neoceratodus forsteri. Next base: position 489,256,740 of record CM057449.1, read on the forward strand.
TATGTGCCTCTCCTTCCCATGCCATTAATTCAACTAACATAGGTGAGGTACATTTTTCTGCAGTGATATTTTTTCCCTTGTAGAGCTAAAGCCCATTTAACCAATCGCTGTGAAGACACACCTCTCACATCCCTTTCAAATAGAAATTTCACTGGAGTGTGAGATGTTTGCAGGATAATTTTATTAAACCCCACAGTATGTTCCGTGGCTTGTATAGCCCAGTACACAGCTAACGGATGTTTTACACATTCCTCATATGTCTCTTCCACAGGTGTTAATAAACGTGAAAAATATGCCACAGGATGTAATGTCCCTGCTCTTTTTTGTAACAGTACTGCATTAATTACCTGATCTGTCGCATGTACCTGTATTACAAAACCAGAGAATTCGGAAGGACTAATAATAGCCGGAGCTGTCATTAGTGCTTGCTTTAGAGCCAGAAAAGCTATCTGATGTTCTGGTTCCCATCTGAGGATGTCAGCTTCTTTTCCTTCCTTTAGTAGATTATACAGGGGTTTTGCCATGCTAGAAAAGGCTTCAATAAAATCTCTGCAAAATCCTACCATGCCAAGAACTGTTGTAATGCAGTCTTTGTCTTGGGTCTTGGTAACTGCTGCATTACCTGATTCTTATCAGGATCTACAGTTCGTCCTTCTTTGTTAATACATATTCCCAAATAAGTAACTTGTGACTGTCCAATTTGTGGTTTGCTAGGATTCAGCTTTAACCGTCCTTTACCTAAGACTGTCAGCAACTCATTTAATAAACTAACATGCTTTTGGTATGTTTCACTCTGCAATAAAATGTCATCAACGTATTGTATTATTGCTCCTGGTACTGAAAAACCAAATAATATTTCTGCTAAACATTGGTGAAATAAAGTGGGCGATGAGTGAAAGCCTTGTGGCAAACACTGGAATGTGTATTGCTTATCCTGAAAGGTAAAAGCAAACTTACAGTGACTATCTGGATGTACAGGGATAGACCAAAATCCATTTGACACATCTAGTACAGTATAGATGGTTGCAGTGGGAGACAACCGAGATATTAAGTCCGGTAGTCTAGATACCACTGGGGTGACTAAAGGCGTTACCTTATTCAAGACCCTATAGTCTGTTGTCAGTCTCCAAGTACCGTTCGCTTTACGAACTGGCCAAAAAGGGGAATTAAAAGTTGAACATTTAGGTCTAATGACCCCTTGTGACTGTAACTGTTTCAAAATAATTCCTACCTCTTCCTGTGCTTCCTTTGGAAATGCATATTGCTTTTGTGGTGGTGGGTCTGGTCCCTCAGTCTGGACCTCCATATTAGACACTCGTCCACACTCTGTAGCATTTTTAGCCCAAATTGATTCATGCCTTTGTACAACAGATTTTATCCATTGTGGCACCTGCTTCCATAAATCACTTGTGATAAATCTTTAATGACTTGATTGTGTATACCCTATGTGAGCCATCCACATTTGGTCCTAGGTTAGTAGTGCTTCCTTTCCATAAAATCATGTTACTAAGGTCTACTACCAAACCATGCTGTGCTAGAATGTCCATACCCATGATTGTACTTTCATGTGTATTACATTTCCAAAACATACATTTCAATTGTTGTTCACCTATTTGAACCATAACTGGGTTTGTCAAATATGCTGTTATCACGCTCCCTAAGAAACTTTGCAAATTAATCTGTCGTTTCCCATAAGTTCCTAGAGGCATATCACTATCTGTTATGCTAACAGTAGCACTAGCATCAACCAATATCACAGTCCGACAGCCCCTGACCATTGCTGATATTGTTGGACACCCTTCCCGATCCTTCTGTAATTGACCAAGGATCTGGAAGGTAGGAACTTCATCCCATCATTTCTTTTTCTTCTCATCTCTAGCGAGAAACTCCTCTTCATCCTCCTCTTCTTTTTCACTATCACCAGGCGCAGTGGGTTCCTTTTGAACCGCTGCAACTGTTTTAGTATTAATCAAATTACTAAGCATTTCAATACATTTTTGTAAGTCTGCCTTACAACTAGGTTTAGCATCACTTTCCGGATTTTGAGCGCGTCTTCTTTCTAAGACTTGCTGCTTCTTTCCTTCCATATCTCCACCTTTTACCCAACAATCACGTTTCAAGTGGCCTACTCTATTGCAATTGTGACAGGTAATCCCACCTTTGTCTTCCATTTTGACTGTGTCGGCTACTCTCTCTTTTTATCTTTCCCTTTTTCTGGAATCTCATCTTGTTGTATACGTCACCAATCGGTAAGCAACTCTTCCTTTCCTGCAGCTCCATTCTCACGTTTACATAACATTCTTATGGATGCAGGTACAATAGTAGCCTGCTGATCAGTCAAACTCAAGAAAGGTTCAGTATCTTTACTTGGGGCTGCTACACCTCCATATGTTGCATAAGCAGCATACAGGCGATTGATGAACATTACTGGGGACTCTCCGGGTTGTAAAGTGATCTCATAGATCCTACTCCAGTCTGTATGAGATACTCCATGCATGGACTGCAAAATGGCTTGTATCTCATCTACTGTTGCCCAGTTGTCATCAGTTTCTGGCACAGGTTGAGTTCCCTTCATTTTATCCGGGAGACTCTGCAGTAATACTGCTGGAAGAGACAGAGTAACTATTTTACAGGCATCTTTGTTGGTTAAGTTAAAATTAGTAACTAATGTCCTTAACTTACTACAATATGGTACTGGATTCTGTCCTGGTTCCCATTTTCCTAATTGATCCATTAACTGCATGGATTCTGGTATTGTAAGATCTCTTTGTGAGATCGTGGTATGTACCTCTACCTGTTCTAGAGCCTTCATTTGCTCTTCATCTTGTTTCATCTTTGCTTCTGTGTCGTTATTATTTATGTGCAGTTTGAGCGGTAAATTCTAAAGTCTTTTTCTTATCCTCATCTGTTTCTTTCTTTATTTCCCCTTCTACCCTTTTTAATCTTTTTCTCATTTTTTCTAAATCATTCTCAGGCTCTTCTCGGGCTTTTTCTGTTAACCTTCTTAACTGCTGACCACGTCTGGGAACCTTCCTCCCTTCACCCTTCACTTTTGTAGAAACGGGAGCCATTTTCCTTTTAGTGTATAATGCAATAATTTCCTTCTACCTCTGAGTCATCTGACTCAGTCTCTGATTCTAATGTATATTTGCGCCTTCCAAAACAGCCACGTGGAACAGGCATATACTGTGGTTGGATAGGAAGCTGTTTGTATTTTTGTACCCGATGCCATAATTCCAAAGAAATCTGGCATTGTACCTGGGCTTCTGCTTGTAAGGTATACAAAGTTTGCTCTTTGTATGCTATGTCTTGCACATGTTCTTGGTTAGTATGATCTAATTCCTGTATGGCTTGTTGTACCTGCCGAGATAGATCACTAATCTGGGCTTGATTCTGTTTATTAATAAATTTAATGTTTTCTTCCAATTGGTTATTCTTTTTGTTTTTTTTTGAACTTGCTGTTTTTCTGCCTTCCCTGCCCCCACGCTCCGCTTCTTCGGGAGCGCCTGGCATCTGCCTCGGTTCCTTCCATGCCTGGAGCCCCACGGCAGTCTCCCCATGTAGCCTTGGATCTACCCGCAAGCGGAGACGAGGTGGAGGCCAAGCACCCTGAACTAACGTTACTTTGTCGGGGCCACCGTGTGGGATAGGCAGGGGATCATTGAGGTCTGTGCTGGCGCGCTGTCTACCTGGAGTGATAGAGGCGTTTTTTCCCCTGTTGTTCTGGGTGTGCCATGTGCCCTGACGTCAAGGCGGAGCTCCACCGACGTCTGGCGTGCCTAACCCTCCTGGATTGGTCAGGCCCTTGCTGTACCCCAGGCCTCTGCCTGGGGTCAGTCAAGCTCCGAACCTTGTCCCCCCTCCTCCCTCCCTGGAGAAAGGCGAGCAGTCCCACGGATGCTCAGCCTTCTCCCCTGGCCGGCCCCCCAGCTCCCCGGGCTCGTTCCTGAACCCAGGTCACTGGCATCGCGAGCGGTAGTGCTACCGCTGCGCCGACTGGCCAGCTCCCAATTGGTTATTCTTAATCATTAAACCACACACTTCTCCTTGAGAAAAATGTAATTTATGTTTACTGTTCTTAGTCTCTGTGACTTATGTGGCTATATTTAAGCAATAAGCATCATCTTTGTCTAACATTTCTTTTTTCAACTGACACGTCCTAGCAGTTATTTCTAACTGTTATTGTATGTACATTTGACATATGTTAGCTAACTTGATTTTGTCTGATTTACTTTTCTCATTGCGATCTATACATTGTTTAGTTAAACATAAGTACGCATCTTCCTGCTGTTCAGGAGAGCTGTACAGACCTTCTTTAAGGTTCGCCTCTAAAAATGTATGTGATATGGCATCCATTCTTACGTCAATAGGTTCACTGGGAAATCACGTCTGACTTCACCTCAGTCTTCCTAATGTATTTTCCAACCTCCCTCCATACATGAGTAATTAGTTCAGGTATGGTAGGCATTCCTCGCAATGGCTTCCTTCTCTTCTCGGTTCTTTTGATGTCGTCAGCAACCATATAGACTGTCTTTGGACATCTGAGTCACGACACCAATTTGTAAGGAATAAAAAGATTGCAGCGCTGTGTTTTTCTATCTTCAAAAGAATTCAAGCCACACCAAATGAATGTTTCCCTCTGGTTTATTTTCTGTTTGCGAGTCCATCAACATCATAGTATGCATACAAGTATTCTGGTCAACTTCTCAGATACAGGTATAGCTGTTTTTTTTGTTTGATGCTAACTTATTCAATTTTATACAAGGTTTATATAATGTTTTCTTATCTTAATAGCTACTAACTCCCTAATGTAGGCCAATCATATAACAAGATAACCTATTAATCTTAGGGTGTGCTGAATAACAGTCAAAGCATAGAGATAACTATATTACGCATAACATCACAAGGTGTTTATCACATATATCCTTGCTCAATCTCATAAGTATTAACTTCATTTAGAAGGTTCTTTGTGTACACGCTATTCATAAACAGGTAATGCCATCCTAATAAGGGCATGCTATCCTGTTCCAGTTCATCATAGAACATCTAAATGCTGACCATTATAATATCATAAGGTAAAGTGTTGTGTAATCATCACAAGATAGGCATCACAAGACTTTCAACTAGGTCTTGTGAGAATCTGTCATACCTAACTATTTAAGTAAACACATTTGGTTATATAGTGTAAGAAATTATACTGAAACATTCTGTAAAGGCTATACTTTAACACTCAGTTTAACTATTATAAAAGGTTATACTGAAATAAATGTTATACTACAAAATGTTACACCACTCCCACAAACAACTAACGCTGTTAAGCAAAAGCCAGCTGATGCTACTGAGTAACAAATATCAATCGCAATGGGGAACCTCACAAATCTGCACAGACCATAAAACACTGAACTATATAGAGAGTCAAAGGATTATTAAGAGTAGAAGATATATTGAAGCCCCAAGGCTAATGACATTTTTAATGACCTGCAACTGAAATTCAATCTACTGGCAACTGACAGATACAAAACAGTGCAGATACAGCATGCCCTAAGTTCCATTTGGCCCAATTACCCATACTGAAACCCTCTCTCAGAATGGAGAGAAGACCTTCTACAGTGCCTAAAAGGACTCCCGATCTTGGACTGGTACAAAGTCATAGTTAAAGGGAAAGTCCCCTCAGCCTTATATTCTGTTTACCTGTGTAGTTTGTAGGCATGAACAGTGACTGCCTCTACTGCACCCTCCTAATTTCATCAGGATTTAAATGGGACTGGGGATCCATCTGAAAGGATTAAGGCCTATACAGGGGTGATGGCCTGTATCCATCCAGAAGGGGAACCACAGTCCTCAGTGGGTACTTTAAATGTTACTTTGATGAACATTTAAACTAGCTGAAGGGGGGGGGGGTGGTGCAAGAAATTGGGGAAACTGCACCCCCCTCCCAGGCTGAAGTAGAGAGTAAGGAAAACCTGAGGTGAGATGAATCCCCGAGGATGAAAATTAATAAAGGAATCAGGCTAATAGAGATGAAGGGAAAGGAAGAGATCATTAAAAGAGAACAGGGAAGGAGGGAGGGAGGGAGGAGGGCAACAAGGAAAACATTTGACATTCTCATAAGTCTATTTCCTCCTGGTTTAACAGGTAGGGGCCTTGAATTGATTGCTAAATGTAAAAAACTTTGCCAACGAATAGGGAATGGATTCTTGTGGGAGATTTTAATTCCAACTGGGGTTCAGATCAGAGTGCTAATGTTTTTGAGCTTTTTTTTTTAGATTTAGGAGTTCAACAATTAATAACTGACATCATAAGGTATTAATGCAGGACTGATGGGGGTTCCATGCTGAACTGGGTAGTGGTCACTCATCTAAGTAAAATCTTAAACTATGGGGTAATGCCTGATGGTTTGAGTGACCACTGCCCAGTCTATTGCATATGACCTGCAAACAACCGCAAAAAAACCCATACTACATAAAAACTAGAAACTTAAAAAATGTAAATTCATTGGTAACGGATGCTGCCTGTGATGAGATTGATTGGACTAGTCTTAATGGTATTCAGAATATTGATGTTATGTTGGAAACTGTTAGTGGATTATTCAATCAAGATGCTAATAAAGTAGCCCCTCTAAAGAAAATGAGAGTAAGAGCAAATAAAATAAGTGGGTGACACATGATTTGTTGGAACTTATGAAAAACAGAGACAGAATGTGTAAATTATTTTAAAAAGATAGGGACCTGGGGCGCCCAGTGGTGCTGAGGGTTGAGGCGCTGGATGCCACACCTTGCACTATGCCAGCGACCGGGTTCAGAAACAACCTCGGGTCGCCAGGGTGCCAGCACTGGGGGGGAAGGGTGGGAGCAGGATCGATCATTGGCTCTCTTCTCCCGGGTAAAGGGTGGGGTCGCCCACCCGTAGTTCTGTTGTCATTGAACGGAGGTTCGGTGTTGGCGCAGGTGATCAGCGGTTCGACTGGAAGGGAGGGGTGTCCCGAACGGCGTGCGCGCGCTCCTCCACATGCACACGCTACCTCAAGGACATGTGGGAGTAGGGGCTGAGAGAAAACTCACAAAAACCCAGAAATTACATATGAAAAAAATGATAGGGACCCCATTACCCTACAAAATTATAAAGCCCTTAGAAATAAATGTAAAGCCCACTTTAGGAAAGTTAAGATGTTTTTTCTTAGGAATTAACAGTTGAAATCACTAGGTAATCCCAAGGAAACTTGGCATATGCTTAATAATTTACTGGGTAGGGAGACTCAAGAAGAGGCAATTACTCTATTAGATGGAGAACAATTGGTCACGTACTCAGCACAAGTAGTTAGGATGTTTAATAATTATTTTGGAGACCTGGAAGATTTCAGCTTGAATAGTAATGTTCAAGTAAATAAAATATCTTCAAATAAGGAAAGTGTAAATAATCATTCTCAATTTCATTTTCAGATTGTTCCACCTGAATTAGTTAGGAATTATGTGTTAAAATGTAGTCCCAAACCCAATATTGGTCAGGAAGAAATCGATTACAGACTGTTAAAAATTGGAATTAATAAGTTATCAATCCCCTTGGGTACTTTTATATAACCATTCATCATGTTTTGGTGTCTTTCCACAGTCTTGGAAACTTGTCACCATAAAACCCATATTTTAATCATGCAGTAGAACATCAGTTTTTAATTACAGACCCATATCTCTTCTAGCTCCACCATCCAAGATTTTGGAAAGAATAATTTTTGATCAACTCACTTGCCAACTAAAGAAGTATAATTTGTTGTCAAGTTCTCAACATGGATTAAGAGCAAATCATAAGCAGGAAAAGGGAGGTGATCATGCCACTATACAAAACAATGGTCAGACCACAGCTAGAAAGAATATGAGGTCCAGTTCTGGAGGCCACACTTACAAGGGGACAGGAACAGACTGGAGAGGGTCCAAAGAAGAGCAACCAAGATGGTGCAAGGGCTACATGAGAGGTCATACGAGGAACAGCTGGAGGAACTAAACTTGTACACACTGGAGAAGAGGAAGGAAAGGGGGGACATGGTAGAAACTTTCAAATATCTGAAGGGAATAAACAGAGTGAGGGTGGGTAGCACCTTCAAGATGAATGAGAACAAATCTACTAGGGGCATTTATTCAGACTGGAGGGGGTACATTTAGAGGAAATGTTAGTGGAAAGTTCTTCACTCAAAGGGTCCTGGGGCCATGGAACAGGCTACCAGCATGGGTCGTGGGGGTAGATTTGGTGGACAAATTCAAGAGAGTTTGGGACACTCACATGGGGTTAAATAGAGAGAGGGTAAGGAAATGGAGAGTGTAAGATTAATTAGTGGGGGGGAGATATCGGGCAGACTGGATGGGCCAGGGGTCCTTTTCTGCTGGCAAATTTGTATGATTCTATAATGCTGAGACAGCCTTGGTGGGGTTCACAAGCTGCATTCAGAGTGCCCTAGATAAGGGGCACTCTGTTGCAGCAGTATTTGTGGACCTCACTAAGGCCTTTGATTTAGTGGATCGTTCATTATTATTGGATTCTTTACATGATGTTCATTTTTCCACAGAGGTCTTTTCTTGGTTAAAGGGTTATTTAATTAACATGGAGCATAAAATAATAATTGGTCAGAATGTTTCTGATATTTACAAGAGCAACTGTGGTGTACCACAGGGCTCAATTTTAGTCCCTCTTTTGTTTTCATTGTTTGTAAATGCTGCTCCATCTTGTGTGAAATCAGACATGATTTTATACGCTGATGATGCAGTGATTTTTAATACAGAAAATAAACCTGATCTTGCTTTAAGGCAGGTCCAACAAAACTTTGACTAATTTCAAAGGTGGCTATTGTCTCAAAAATGGGTACTTAATACAAAAAAAAAAAAATTAAAGTAATGGTCTTTACTGGACCCAAAATGGATAGGGATTTTAAGGTCCCTATTGTTGACTTAAGTGGGAATAAAACTGAGTTTGTTTATAATTTCAACTATCTAGGAGTAATACTTAATTCCTATCTTTCCTTTGAAACACATGTAATCAATACTATAAAAAGATTCATCAGAGAATAGGGATGTTGCTCAGAGTATGGTCTCATCTAATACCAGAATCACGTAAATCATTGGTACACAGCTTCTTATTTAGTGCCCTTGATTATGGTCTAATTGGTTACTCAGGAACTAGTGAAAAAAATTTAAATAAACTCAACATTACTTACAACAGTATTCTCTGTTTTATCACCGGCCTCCCTAAGAAAACCATCATTGCAACTTGTTAAGGGAAGCCAACTGTCTCTCACTAGAGACCAGGATTAACATCAAAATGGGCGTTTTTCTATTCAAGGGTATACAGGGTCTCTTACCTTTTAAAGTTCAGTCACTATTTACTAGGATGTCAAATTCCTTAGGAACTAGATCTCAGAGTAGATTTGTGTTTAGGATACCTCTTTATAAGAGAGTGATAGGTCAGAAATCCCTCAACTTTAAAGCCACTACTTTCTTTCATATTATCCCTGATGTTGTTACATGCTGTAGAACAGTTTGATCTTTTAAATTTAGGCTGGTGCAATGGCTTGAATCTTCTGTTAAATGTACTTGTCATTAATATTGAATGTCGCCTTTTCATACTTGTTCTTGTTGTTATTGTATTTTGTAATTCTGTAATGTATCTTTTGTTTTTTCCTCTTCTTTAAATGTATTTTGCACTTGTCGATTGTAAAAATGGGCAATTCTGTTCATCTTGCTAACAAGTATAAAAAATAAAAATGAAATGAAATGAAAAAGGGTGGCAACAAGCAGAGTGAAAACAAAATCTGGAATGCCATGTGTGAAAATTCTAGAAGTCTAGGAAATAAGATTCCAGACCTAGAGGCCATCATGGCAGAGGTCAGCCTGAATACTGTTGCCATTACCGAGTCATGGTGCACTGAAAACCATGACTGAGACATGCCCATAAGAGGCTATACTCTGTTCAGGAAGAATCAGGTGGGAAGGAAAGGAGAGAGTGTGGTTCTTTTTGTGAGGGAAAGCATAAAAGTGACAGAGGTACAGGGAATGCAGGGGGAGGCAGAGGTACTGTGGCTCACCCTGGAGACAGGGAATGGCACCACTATTTGCACTGGAGTGATCTGCAAACTCTTTAGCACAATGATAGGAATTAAATAAGGTACTGAAGGAAGCCATTGGCAGGATGGCAGAAAAGGGGGAGGTGCTGCTGGTGGGGAGCTTCAATGTGCTAGATGTAGATTGCAGACTCCCAGCAGCAGCTTCTGCTAGAAGCAGGGACCTCCTGGACTTTGCTGAGGGTGTTCCGCAGGCAACTAGTGAGTGAATCCACTTGTGATGGGGCAATACTGGACCTGGTACTCACTAACATGGACAGTATTGCAGATGTTAGGGTGGGAGGTCACCTGGGGACCAGTGATCACCCTATGATGTAGTTCAACATAAGGACAACTGCAGAATTGAACCACACAAGGGTGAGGTTCCTGGACTTTGGGAGGACAGATTTTATAAAGATGGGCAAATGCTTCCCGGATGACCTAGCAGGGGTGAGTGACCTGGGTGGGGTGGAAAGGGAGGTATATTGGGAGAAACAGAGGGAAGCAGGGAAAGCAGTAAGGAGTACAAAGGTACAAACTGGGGACCAGTGATCACCCTATGGTGGGGTTCAATATAAGGACAGCTGCAGAATTGAGCAACACGAGGGAGAGGGTCCTGGATTTCAGAAGGGCAGATTCTATAAAGATGGGTGAATGCCTAAGGGATGACCTGGTTGGGGGGGGAGAATGGCCTGGGTGGGGTGGAGGAACAGTGGGCGAAGCTGAAAGGGAGCATAATAAAGGCAACAAACCTCTGCATTGAACAAGTGAGCAAGAGGAAAAAGAGACCACTGTGGTTTTGGAAAGATGTGGCTGAAAAGGTATAGACTAAATGGGTAGCATTCAGAAGGCATAAAGAGACACAGAAGGAGGCGAGTAGGGATGTCTGTCATGGGAAAGCAATATGGAGCACAAAGGCACAAACTGAAGAGGGAAGAGCCCAGGAGGTACTGAAAGGGGACAAGACATTTTTTAGATATACAAGTACAAAGAGGAAGACCAGTGGTGGGACTGTAAGGTTAAAAAGGGAAGGGGGGGACTATGCAGAGGGATACAAGGAAAAGACAGACATCCTGAACAAATACTTTTGTTCAGTATTCACAGAGGAAGGATAAAGGGAGGGGCCACACAAAAAAGCAAGAGAAGCTTTGGAGGGAGGGAGGGAGATGGACACTAGTACTTTTTCAGAGGAGAGAATCATGAAGAGAGCTGCTAATCTGAAGGTGGACAAAGCAATGTGGCCAGATGAGGTGCATCCAAGAGTATTGAGGGAGCACAGGGAAATGCTGGCTTCACCTTTGACAGTTCCATTTAACAGCTCACTGGAAATGAGTGGTTCCGCAGGACTGGAGGAGAGTGGATGTAGTCCCACTACACAAAAGTGGTAGAATGAAAGAGGCTAGCAATTATAGTCCAATTGGCCTGACAGTTGGTGAGAAAGTTAATGGAACCATTGCTGAAGGAAAGGATTGTGGAATATCTTGAATCCAGTGGGTTACAAGACCTGAGGCAGCTTTTGGTTTCATGGTTGGGGGGGGGGGGGGATCATGTCAAAGAGATGTAGCAGATTTCTTTGACTGGGTGACAAAAAATTTAGATCAGAGGGCAGAGGTGGATATGGCCTACCTAGATTTCAGTAAGGCTTTTCACACTGTTCCACACAAGAGACTAATAAACAAGATGAGTAGCTTAGAAGTGGGTCCAAGGGTGGTACACTGGATAAGAAATAAGTTCGGGGATAGGCGACACAGGGTGGTGGTGGTAAACAGAGTTCACTCCAAGGAAGGGAGGGCGACCAGTGTGGTGTCTCAGGGATCAGTGCTGGGACTGATCCTCTTTAATGCCTTTATAAGTGACACTGCAGAGGAGCAGGAAGGGAAGGTCTGCCTCTTTGCGGATAACACCAACATTTGCAGTAGGGTGGACATGCTGGGGGGGGTGGGAGTTGCAGAAAGGATGAGCAGAGACCTGTGAGAACTAGAGGCGCTGTCAAGGGTATGGCAGCTGGGTCTCAGTGCAAAAAAGTGCAGAACAGTGCATTAAGGGCACAGAAACAAAGGGCCAGAGCACAAAGTCAGTGGAATGGTATAGACAACCACCAAGCAGGAAAAAGACCTGGGGTAATCATATCGGATGACCTAAAGGTGGGTGGGCACTGCAACCAGGCAATTGGGAGGGTCAGTGGGATTTTGGGGTGCAAAGGAAGGGGTATCACCAGCAGAAAGAGCGAGGTGGTGTTACCTCTGTATAGATCACTGGTAAGACCCCACTTACAGTACTGTATCCAGTTCTGGAGATCACATCTCCGGTAGGACATAGACAGTGTGGAGGTGGTCCAGAGGAGGGCAACTAAAATGGTATTGGGTCTGCATCAAAAGCCCTAAGAGGAGAGACAAAAGATCCTCAACATGTACAACCTGGAACAGAGAAGGGAGAGGGGCGGATGTGATAGAGACCTTTAAATACCTCACAGGGTTAAATAAGGCACAGGATGGAAGTATTTTTCGGAAGAAAAGGTGCTCAAGAACAAGGGGACATAGTATGAAGCTGGCGGGGGGTAGATTCGGGAGAGATGTGAGGAAGTACTTCACAGAAAGAGTGGTAGATTCCTGGAACAGCCTTCCACTGGAGACGGTGGGGCTCAAGAATGCTTTGGATAAGCACAAGAGAATCACAGTGGAAAGGATGTGGGGGGGTGGAAAGACCTCTAGATTGGGTACGGTCTGCAGTAATAGTGTAGATAGGGAGGAACAGGCAGAATGTATGGTCCAAGCAGTCCTTATCTGCCATCAAATTCTGTGTTTCTATGTCTGTATGTAAATGAAGGTACTTAAGTCTAGTGTGAAAACCTGCTTGACTCCATTGCAAAGGTCATGATCCGATTCACGTAAGGCATCCTAGAATTTTATGATGTCTTAATGCTATACCCTGCAGTAGTTATACTGTATTAGTCAGTGCTGTTGCTGTTCTCTGCAGTCCTTATGTTCTTGTCTTATGCTGGCCAAGAAATGTTTCAAGGCAATTAAGTGCCCTGCTGTTTTCTGTAGTTTAAAGAGTATCTGAGTTAGAAAAAAATGCATTTAAAGAATACAGGGACTTCACAAGACATGTAACAACTGAATAAGAGTATACATTCTGCTGACTTGTGCAGGTACAGTATGTGTGTATGTATGTATCATCAACTCCCATGATGCCTTGCATGAGTGGGGTCATGATATTTGCAATGGAAATAAACTAGTTTTCACACCAGGGTAAAGCAGAGTTAAGCAACTTCATTTATATGAATTTGGATGAAATTAGGGTTCTTTACAAGTAATGCTGCAGGTTATAGCAGTAAATGATTTTCTTTTTAAAATGACTTGCTTATTTGTACTGAAACTTTGTATCAGGTTGATCCTATGACTCTCACCTGCCATGCTAGCGTACTAGTATTCCCACTGCCCCCCTAACAAAGTACTACAAATATAGATGCAAAATATACCTTATTAAATCACTATTAACATGTGTAACATCCCCATTATTGCAACACTATATTTTCATATAGAGCTTTTTTCCCAGATGTCACACGCCTTGTTCAGGGATATACCCTGGTCCCAGGAATATACCCAGTTCAAGCCTGCATCTCCGATCCCCCTAATACCTCGTACCAGCTAGCTTACCCTCACAGCTTTTACACTCCGTGGCAGGGGCTACGGAGGGAGGGCTGCCAACCCCAAGGCAGTCCACTTGTGTGGACTAGGATTCAAAGCCTTCTGGCATAGGATCCAGGAAAATGCAGAGGACCCAGGCCATCATATAGATGGCTGTGGGTGTTTCTTCCCCTTTCTTTTTTGGTCCCTCCCACCTCCCCTGATGTTAGGACAACCTGATGCTGGCCTCGCATGCGAAAGCCACTGAGCGAGCTACCTGTCTAAGACCCCTCCCAAGCTCCCTAAACATCCATTGCACTATCCCAGCCCTGTCCTTAGCCAGGTCATTAGTCCCCAGGTGGACAATGACATCCAGCTCTCCCTTCTGGTCCTGCTGCCCTAGTGATCTGCAGGTTTCGCTTCCCATTCTTCTGGGCCATGACACTAGGTAGGCACCTAAACAGCCTCCCCCTTTCCTATTCCCAAATCTATCCCCCTCACAATTGAATCCCCCACCAGAAGTTGCTTTCTCCTCCACTGGGGTCCTCAATCACCCTCCTTGGGGTCTTCACTACCGAGAACCCCCACATTCCCCTTGGTCACTGCTTCGGGTGCTTCCTCCTGGCAGTGTCACCTGGCTAGAGTGGGATAGGAATTTTGTATTGATACTAGTTGAGGAGTGTACCACTGTCCCACCACCTCCACTGTTCAAGAGCCCAACATAGTCTAGTCGTTCCTTCTCACTGGCAGACCTGGTGGCCTCTGGGTGGGAGGAGAGTTCCCCCAAATCCAAGCTAACTCAGCTCAGAGTCTAGAGACCTCCTCTCTCAACCCAGAGAGATATGTACAGATGGGGCAGCACCACAGTCTCCAAAAAGTCTCCCTGAAAACCACCACCCCTCAACTACTGCACTGCACCACTCCCAACATTCTCAACCTTCATTCTCCCTTTGTTACCTGGAGACATTAAACTTTTGTACCTTTAGCCCTGGTAGGGTGTTTGTAGTTTCCCCTTTTTAGGTTTGATGCACATGTGCAACAAACCTTTTTGTTTGCTTGCAGGCATGTGCAAGAAACATAGTGCCATCATCCGAGTTTCTGGAGGTGTGTCACCCCCTCTTCCAATTCCCTCCGTGTGTTTGCAGGCATGGCCACAGTTGCCCAATGCATGCTGCAGCTGTCTATGACAGCACTCGGAATGCAGTGGCTTACAGTTCAAAGGGAGAGATCCGCTTCAGTGAGCACAATCAGATAAGGGAAGTGCTCACTGAAGTGTTCCCCCCCCCCAAACAGTCTTCCAGGTGCCACGCTGGGAGCCCACCCCAGAGTGGCAACAGTGTGTTTGGCCGACTGGGGTGCCCAATCCCCAGTCGGCTCCACAGTCCCCCCCACCAAAAAAAAGGTTACCGAGAGCCACGTTGGGAGCCCACCCCAGCGTGGCAAAAGTCGGAATGGCTGACGGGGGTGCCCAATCCCCGTCGGCTCCACTGCCCCTCAAAGCTTTCCAGCTGCCACGCTGGGAGCCCACCCCAGCGTGGCAAACGTCCTGGGTAGGGTAATTGCCATGCTGGGAGCCCACCCCAGCATGGCAAACGTCCTGTGTCGTAATTAAAAAAAAACAAAACCTGAAAACACAAAAACGGTCCATCGTAGTCTCCCTGCCCCCTCCCCCACCCGTGCACACCCTCTGCACACCCTGCCTCCCCACAACCCCACCTCACCTCATACTTACCTCCGGAGCTCGGTGCGACGATCTTCGGTGGACCGGGAACACGTCTGCGCTCTTCAAAGCCGACAGCGAACTGAGGAAATGCCGGTAAGCTGTATAATGTAATGAATAGGGTGTTTTCAACTTTGCTGCATGTCTCAGGCATTTTTTGGAATTTTGGCACCAAATTTTCAACATGCGGTTTTTGGGACCCCTCCTCATGAATTCTGTCACTGTCATGGTGTTAACGGATCGCGAAGGGTGATTTCGCGGTCACTGCATGAAATCATCTTTTGGGACCGATTACGAAATGACAGTGCCAATGTAGGTGGGCTCTCAAAAAGCCTATTGGTGGTGGCATATCTAAAATAAACTGTTTTCTGGCGTCGTTGTGCTGTTCCCTACATGCCGCTTGTAGGTTCGAATTTTCATTATTTTTAACTCCGGATTTTCAACATTGCCATTTGACCACACCTCCTTATGAGTAGTACAGCTGTCATTTTTCACATCTCACCCAAAATGTGTTTCCACGCATATAGCGCACAATGGCGCAGTCAGTGTGCGAAATCAATGTTCGGGACACATTAAGAAAATCACAGTGACACTGGTCATGAGCAGAGGTGTTAAAATGGCTATGTTAAAAATTTGGTGAAAAAATTCCCACAAATGACTATTTTACGAGCATGCGTTGCGCTGTTCCTACGCACGCTCGTAAGTTCGCGAATTTTCAATATTTTCACTCCAGATTTTCAACATTGCCATTTTACAACACCTCCTTATGAGCAGTACAGCTGTCATTTCTCACTTCTCACCCAAAATGTGTTTCCATGCATGTAGCGTACAGTGGCGCAGTCGGTGTGCAAACTCAATGTATGGGACACATTAAAAAAAATCACAGTCACACTGTTTATGAGCAGAAGTGTTAAAATGGATATGTTAAAAATTTGGTGAAAAAATTCCCAAAAATGACTTTTACTGCGTTTGTTGCGCTGATCCTGCACACACTCATAAGTTAGCAAATTTTCAATATTTTCACTCCAGATTTTCAACATTGCCATTTTACCACACCTCCTTATGAGCAGTGCAGCTGTCATTTTTCACATCTCGCCCAAAACATGTTTCCACCCATGTAGCGCACAATGGCGCAGTCGGTGTGCGAAATCAATGTATGGGACACATTAAGAAAATCACAGTGACGCTGTTCATGAGCAGAGGTCTTAAAATGGCTATTTTGAAAATTTGGTGAAAAAATTTCTAAGCAGTTTCCACACACCCGCGTAAGTTCATGAATTTGTAATATTTTCAGTCCAGATTTTCATCAGTGGTATTTTTCCACACTTCCTTATGAACAGTACAGCTGTCATTTTTCACAACATGGCCGAAATGTGTTTTCACACTTTCAGCACAGAAATGCTTGGTCACTGTGGGAAATCATTGTTCGGGACAGATAAAGAAAATCACAGTGACACTGTTCATGACCGGAGGTCTGAAAATGCCTGTGTTGACAATCTGCTGTAAATAATTCCCAAACTAATTACATTATGGGTGCACGTTGCACAGTTTCTCTGCACGCTCATGACTTCACCAGTTTTTTTTAATATTTTCACTGCAGATTTTCAACATTGCCATTTTTTACACCTCCCCATGAACAGTACAGCTGTCATTTTTTATATCCTGTTCAGAATGTGTTTTTGCACCTGTGGTGACAAATGCCGTAGGCACTGTGCAAAAGCAGCTTTCAGCTAACAAACTGATATTGCCACTGTTCATGAGGTGGGGGGTGGTTACAAAAAACCCATGTTGAAAATTTGGAGTGAAAATACCAACAAATGCCTGAGGCATTAGGGTTTCCGACCATAACACCCCACCCTGTAGAGAATGACATGCATCAGGGCTGTGACTTGGGATTGTCACCTGCAATGCTCATACCGTTCCACCCCCACCCACACCCTGCAGCCACTGAGAAGCATCGAGGTGTGCCTTGGACTCTTGAGCCCCAAAGTTCACCCCATTCTCCTATACTGCACCCATCAGCGGGTCGCGAGGATAATGGGTCTGTTGCTCTCCCCCAAAGCCTCTTTGTGGTCGTGAGAGCCTGCTGCGCTCTCCCAGGACTGGACTGCTGGAACCCCCACCCCACTCCCCGAAGTCAGAAGTGGGTCACGAGGGTAATGGGTCTGTTGCTCTCCCCCAAAGCCTCCTCGTGGTCGTGAGAGCCTGCTGCGCTCTCCCAGGACTGGACTGCTGGAACCCCCACCCCAACCCCCGAAGTCAGAAGCGGGTCGCGAGGGTAATGGGTCTGTTGCTCTCCCTCAAAGCCTCCTCATGGTCGTGAGAGCCTGCTGCGCTCTCCCAGGACTGGACTGCCGGAACCCCCACCCCACCCCCCGAAGTCAGAAGGTATGACGCTCGCTGGGAGCCTGGACTCGGCTCCTTTGTTCAGATTTTGAATTTGGCGCCTTCTGCAGCTTTGCCCCTGCGGCTCGCGCTGTACTGCTCTGCTGTGGTTCTTAAAGGCAGTGCAGTCGGCATAGTGCTATAGACTGTTTTTTTGCTTTTAATCTTTGCGACTTTGCATCTGTTTAGCTGCTTTTAAGTAAAGTACATGTCTTAACTCTTATGATATTTTGAAAGAAGTCCTCCCCTTTAAATCTCCCCTGCATGTAACTTTGTATATTTTGGCCAGCCTAACTGAGGGACTTGCTTCCAGATGATAATTTTAGTCTTAAACCCAATTTAAGCATAATAACAAGTTGCTGCATACAGCCAGTGAATTTTAGTCTTGAAACCCAATTTTAAGCATAATAACAAGTTGCTGCATACAGCCAGTGGATTTTAGTTTCTAAACCCGACTTAAGCATAATAACAAGTTGCTGCATACAGCCAGTGGGTAATTTTAGAGCATTGGAAAGTGCTGAGAAACTTGCAAACCGCTGAGCTGAATCTTTAACTTCAGCAGAAAGCAGTCGCCTACACAGAAGCCATTTTAATCAGCAAAGCACAGTACTTGCAAATCGCTGAGCTAACCTACAGTCTTTAATCGAGACAGCAACCTGATACAGCAATCCCTTCTGCACACTGCCTTACCTGCTGAGCTGCTCCGCCCCTCCTGCTGCACATCAAGTTAACCTCTCACTCTTCTCCTTCCACAGCAGGTTGCGAGGGTAATGGGTCTGTTGCTCTCCCCCAAAGCCTCCTCGTGGTCGTGAGAGCCTGCTGCACTCTCCCAGGACTGGACTACCGGAACCCCCACCCCACCCCTCGAAGTCAGAAGGTACGACGCTCGCTGGGAGCCTGGACTCTGCTCCTTTGTTCACATTTTGAATTTGGCGCCTTCTGCAGCTTTGCCCTTGCGGCTCGCGCTGTACTGCTCTGCCGTGGTTCTGGCCCCTCCGGCGCTGTGCGCCGGCTCCCCACCACCACCCTTGGTCGGCTCTCAGATTTATAGGCAGCTGCAAGGTCAGGTGACGCTGCCAAAACCTAACAGCCTAGTTTCAGGTTTGCAGGTTATCATCTCTCACTAGTAGTGGCCACTACTACAACCTACAGCTCTGATCTAGTATTCCTTCTTTACAAACATGTTCCTTTATCTACTAGCAGTGCTTACCACGGCTATGCCCCTCACCTCACTGCCCCCCCTCAAACTTGCCTTTAAACAACCCTGATCTTCTCATTTTACTCTCGCCTTCACCCTCTCCCCCACCCCTGCCTAACCCCAAGGGCTGGCAATTCCACACAACCACCCTCTCGTGGTTCATAAGCCCCTCAGTCATTCCCCTGTCCTTCTCCATGAGCCTACCAGTCCTAAGTAACCTAGATGCTGGTATCCCTCCCCAACCCACACACCTGTCTCGTTCCAGTCCCAAGCCAAGATTTGCATGGTGTAATGCTACTAGATATCTCACCCTGCCGCTTCTCATGGCTGGTGATATTGAAACTAACCCTGACCTGTCATCAGATCTCAACCACGCAACTCTTCCAAAGGGACTTAGCCTACTCCATCTGAACATCCGCAGCCTACTGAAAAAAATACCTGAGCTGCAAGTCACCATCCAAACCCTCAAGCCGGACATCTGCATCATATCCGAGACTTGGCTCAAACCTCACCATGCGGATGCCTCAGTAGCCATCCCGGGGTATACTGCAATCAGGCAGGACCGCCTAGGACCTAAGAAAGGTGGTGGCATAGCCATGTATATGTCAACTAGACTTAACTACACCCCTGTCCAAATCACAAGCCTGTCTCCCCAGATTGAAACTAAGCTGATTAAACTCCTGCTGCCACACACCTCCCTGGTATATGTTGCTGGTATTTATTCTGCCCCGACTACTCCTGGTGATACCATCATCAATCATCTAGCCCCCCTAAAAGCTACGGCTGCCACAGGTGAACTCTACATCCTAGGCGACCTAAATCATAACTGGCTAGCACCCGCCTGCGCAAACATACATAGCAGCCAAAGCCCTCAACCTCTCCAACTAATAGAACAACCCACGCCTAAATCCTACAACAAGCAACCACTCCCTCCTGGATTGGGCTCTCACCTCACCCACACAGAATAATCAAGGCTGGCATCCTTCCTGACTCCTTGAGTGATCACCAAATGGTCTTCATGACTAGAAAAGTGCGCAGACCTACAAACCACCTCCTCCAAGGATAATCCTTACAAGAGCTTACAAACCTCTCTGTCTCCAATCACTCTAAATGACATCTCACTTGCCAACTGGTCTTTTATCAAGCTAGCGTCCTCAATCGACCACGCTTTTGATATGTTCAGAAAGCAGCTCCTTACCATATGGGATTATCACGCCCCCCTAAGAAAGAAAAGAGTCAGGGATTACCACCTCCCCTGGGTATCTGCTGACATAATTGGTAAATGTATTGCTAGGGACCAGGCCTGGAAAAGTCACAGGCGACTAAACTCCCCTACATCTCTACAGTACTACCGCACCCTCCGAAACAATTGCACTAAAGCTATAAGACAGGCTAAAAACAACTATTTCCGTGACGCTCTCACCACAAATCTGAGTCATCCCTCCAAATTCTGGAAACCGTTAAACCCTGTTCTCTCTGCCCAGCCACCTCCCTACCCTAAACCTACAGGGCAACATCATATCAGCCCCAGCGGGTTGCATCTGCTTTCAACTCCTTCTTCTCTACTAGTGCCAAAACTCTCCTAGACTGCCAACAGCCTCGCTACTGCTTACAACCATCCTGATATACCCCCGCCGACCTCAAGTGTGCCCTCCTTCTCCTTTCGACCGGTCTCCCCAGCAGAAGTTTTTGCCGCTCTACGCTCCCTTGACCCAATCAAAGGCAAGTGCCCTCAAGGTCTGGACGCCAAACTCCTCTTCCTATCAGCCCCCACAATAGCCACCCCCCTAGCCGACCTCCTAAACCTCTCTTTCTCCATGGCAAAAATTCCAGCTGCCTGGAAGGAAGCTGTAATCATCCCACTACCAAAAGGGGGGTGATCCATCTGAGCTTGGCAATTACTGCCCGATCTCTCTCCTACCGGCTCTGGCCAAGCTTCAAGAGCAGCTTGTACTCACCCAACTCACACAGTTCCTCAACTCCACCTCTTTCTTCACTCCATTTCAGTCGGGCTTTCGCAAAAATCACTCCACCATCACAGCATTGCTAAGGCTCACTAACGATATTTTCTCGGGTATGGACAAGGGCCTCGTCACCTCTGCTATTTTTATTGACTTGGCCAAAACCTTTGATACTGTGTCCCACTCTAAACTTCTCTCAAAATTGCAACACCTAGGCCTCTCAGCCCGCCTCTAACTGGTTCCAAGCCTATCTGTCAGGCAGGATGCAGGCTGTAAAAATAGGCCCTCACATCTCCTCCTCACTTCCTGTTAACATGGGGTCCCCAGGGTTCGGTCCTGGGTCCCCTACTTTTCTCCATTTTCTTAAACGATCTGCCTCAAGTCTGCTCCAACTCAGTATTACAAATGTCATGGACGACACAGTACTGTACACCTCCGGCCCCTCTACCGGTGACACAATAGCATCTCTTCAGCGGGATTTGATGCCGTGCAAACTTTGGCTTAAGTCCAACCAGCTTATCCTAAATGCTAAGAAAACCGCCTCCATAACTTTCGCACCCATCCTAGTTATCCTGGCTAGCAGCCCCCCCTGTCTTCCACACCCTGGACGGATCCAAACTAGAATCCTGCACCTCCTTCAGGTACCTAGGGGTCTGGCTCAATCAACACCTTGATTTCCATGCCCACATCGAATCACTACAGAAAAAACTTCACCCTAAATTAGGCGCACTGTACCGGTACAAAGGCACCCTTCCTACCTCTGTCAGGAGGGAGCTAGTCCTCAAAATGATCCTCCCCATTTTTGACTACGGTGACGTGGTCTGCAGCGCCACCCCTCCATCTACCTTGGTCAGCCTGGACCCCCTTTTTCACTCGTTCAGCCGTTACGTTCTGGACTGCCCTCCTTCCACCCATCACTGCGACCTGTATAGCGCCCTCTCCTTCCCATCACTAGCGTTTCGGCGTAAACTACATTGTACAAATCTCATTTTCAAATACTGATCAAATGCCTTCCCCCCCACCTCAACTGTGCTCTAGCAACCCAACCACCCCCAGCTTACCTCCTCAGAGTTTCAGATTCAAAACAGCTTCAAGTACCTTTCATGCGCACCTCAAAGGGCCAAATGGCGCATCGACTGCCCAAACTATGGAATGAGTTACCAGCAGACATCAGGCTCTCCGCCTCCCACTGGCTTCTCAAACCGTGCCTGATTACCCACTTCTCAGATGTATGTAATTGCCACCCACAGATTTAGCTGTCACATATACCTTTCAAGTATAATGCCTATTGAACCTGCTGTCTATTCGCACCGATGTACTGTGATTACTGTAGCTATTTTTGACCTATGTAACACTGATGTACTGTGTTTAAACTGTATCTGTTTTTTGACCTATGTAACCCCAGGTCGCATCTGGAAACAAGCGGTCCCCACTCAGAATGCTTATCTGGTAAATCTATTAAATAAATAAATAAATAAATCTCACAATATTTCCTGGTGGAATGGGGTGCGCATAAGGGCCAAAGACCCCAAGGCCTACTGTGACACTTGTCGTTGTCTGCACGGTAGGGTGTGGTGAAATGGCATGGCCGTTATGCCTGATGACCCAAAGGCACACCCCAATGCCTGTCAGTCTCTGCAGGGTGCTGATGGGGTTGGCTTCAGTTCAATACTTCACTGCCATTCCTATTATGCAGCTCTGTAACTCCTACACTACCAATGCCAATGCCAGCAAGCAAACATTCGGCATTGACAAATGCTTGTTTTATTAGTGGAAGGGAATTTCAGAGGCATGTCTCTGTGAGCCTGTTGCAGTTAAAAACTGTAAGGGCGAAGCAGTCTAGATAAATAACCATGCACTTTAACTGTGACTCCACTTTTTCTTCGACTGAATGCACATCAAAAGAACCAAGCCAATAAATGAGAAGGCTTCAGTCCTTCGATGTGAATGAAACTATTCAGCAAACAGCTGATGGGCTGTCAACACCAGCAGCCAGACCAGACTATATCAGAAAATTGAGGGGAGATCTACAGAAAGTTTGAACTGTATTCATAGAAACATAGAATTTGACGGCAGATAAGGACTGCTTGGCCACCCAGTCTGCCCATTTCCCTACCTAATGGATAAGCTGCAGATCCTAGTTAACCAACAGCCTACTTCCTTCTAACCCCGGCCCCCTAGAATTGCCTTATGATTGTCCCATGCATGTGAGGTTATTTATTTATTATTTTATTACCGTTAAAGGTTTTCCTGCTGCTCCTGCCTAGTCTATAGGCAGTTTGAAACTGGCCATGATGTTTCAAATTACAGCTTTTTTTCCTCCTACACTTGGAAGTCTCCTAAAGAAAAATTAACCCTTGACTGCCTCTCTGTAGTTTGGAAGTTAGTCTCCTTACTGTGGGAACTTTTAAATATAGGGAAAAAAATAGTAATATACCTCCATTTCTCTCCACCAGCAAGTGTATATTGCAAATAATGTTAGCATAGGCAAAGACACATATTCGTTCTAAACTTTTTTATGTCTAAAATTAATGGGTCTCGTTTTTTCCCATAGTAAAAAGCGTGAGTAAATTGCTGTTATAAAGGATTGTTTATAATGGCAATCACGCACCAACTTTTCTATAGGAAAAAAAGCAGAAGTCAGCATTGTCTTGCACCCACAGAAGCCATCTCTCCTTGTATACTGACTACACAAAAAACTTCAGAGCTGCATCTTCAGTGATATTGCCAACATAACTTTCCTAATCTTCCCTCTCATGCTTTAAAAATTCCAGGAACTAATCACTTCTCCAAGTAAATGGAGATAGTCCCTAACAACAGCTCCTCTATGTTGTTTCTTGTCCCCCCCCTTTGCAGGTCACATGACATATCTCCAAAGCAACCAGAACCTGCTTGACAACCAGTACAGCAACGCCACCCGAACCAAATGGAGGAAAACTGTTTCCGAAAAACTTAAGGTTTCTTATTTAAAACCTATTTAAGTTAATTGTTCAAAACTGTTTCAAAATCCAGTTCCCTCATAGCACAGAAACACCATGCGTTCATTCGCACATCTGGTCCTGTGTAGTACAGTATGGTCTGCAAGCCTGTTGGTCCATACTGTGGACCAATAAGCGTACTGATCATACTGTACGCTGTCATTCAACGGGCGACCAAGCAGTATGCGGGCGGGGTGCTGCCACCCGATAATGACTGTTGGGGGTGCTGGGTGGCTGGACACGAGTCTCTTTACAGAAGCCGAAGTACGGGAGGTGCTAAATAAACTAAAAGCAGACAAAGCCATGGGACCAGACGAGATGCGCCCCAGAATCCTTAAGGAACTGGGGCAGAATTAGCAGCCCCTCTGGCACTTTTATTCACAAAATCCTTGAGGGGCAGTGTGGTACCCGAAGACTGGAAAAAGGCAATAGTGCTTCCACTTCACAAATCAGGCAGTTGTGAAGAGGCTAGTAATTACAGATCAATGAGCCTCACATCTATGGTAGGGAAACTAATGGAGACACTACTCAAACAGAGGATCATAGCATTCCTTGAAACAAGCGACCATCAATACCCTAAACAGCACGGTTTCACAGCAGGTAGATCATGCCAGACAAATCTACTCATGTTTTTTGACTACGCTACAAAAATAGTGGACGACGGTGGGGCAGGAGATGTGGTCTACTCTAGACTTTAGTAAGGCCTTCGACATAATTCCACACAGAAGGCTGTTAAAGAAGCTTGACCACACAGGGGTTGGTCAAGAAGTAGTCAGATGAGTACAACATTAGTTACAAGGCAGAACCCAGAGGGTACAGGTTAATGGAACGCAATCGACGGAAGGCAGGGTGACCAGCGGGGTGCCCCAGGGCTCAGTGCTGGGGCCTCTGCTCTTCAATGTTTTATAGCAGACATCACCGATGGACTAGAAGGGAAGGTGTGTCTGTTTGCAGTCGACACCAAGATATGTAACAGGGTGGACACCTCAGAAGGAGTCAGCAAGATGGAATCTGACCTCAGGAAACTAGAAGAATGGTTTGGAGTGTGGCAGCTGACATTTAACACCAAAAAGTGCAAGGTCATGCACATAGGAAAGAAAAATCCAAGGAGTATTACCTAGGAAGCGAAAGACTGGTGGCCTCAAACCAGGAACGAGATCTGGGAATCATAATCTCAGATGACATGAAGGTTAGTAAGAAGTGTGAGAAGGCAGCATTGAAGGCCAACAAAATGCTGCACTGCATTGGCAGGGGACTCGCAAGCAAGAGGAGAGAGGTGGTACTACCATTGTATAGATTGCTGGCCAGGCCTCACCTGGAATATGGAGTCCAATTCTGGAGGCCTCACCTCAGGAAGGACGTTGACTGGGTGGAAACAGTACAGAGAAAGGTGACAAAAATTATTCAGGGTCTGCAGTACATGTCCTACGAGGAAAGACTTGGGGAACTGAATATGTACTCCCTGGAGCAGAGCAGAGAGAGAGGGGACACGTTTGAAACATTCAAGTGCATAAAAAGCATTAATGAGGTACAGGCACAGGAACGTTTTCTCTTCAAGAAGGGCTCCAGGACCAGCGAACATGACCTCTGGCTGCAAGGAGGGAGGTTGTCTACCAACACCAGGAAGTTTTTCTTCACAGAAAGAGTGGTGGTAGCCTGGAACAGCCTGCCCCAAGAGGTTGTGGGGGTCAACACTATGGGGGGATTCAAATATGCATGGGGTAGACACAAGGGAACCCTGACTACAAAGGGCAGCTAGAGTGTCAAAATTGGGTCTAAAACAAATGGGCAGACTAGCTGGACCTAGCAGTCTCCTTCTGCCATCAACTTCTATGTTATCAAAAATCACATATTTCTATTACATATATAATAATTAGGTGGCAGAAAGTGTTATTTATTTATTTATTATTTATTTATTTATTCTAGGATTACAAGTAAGTTTGAGCCAAGGCTCTTTTACAAAGGTTCCACGTCAGAAATAACAAACAACAAGGAAGCAACAGTAAAATAACAGTAAACAATTCATGTACAACAGTGCCACTGAAAGGGGTCAATTATAGGAAGACTAAGGTGCAGAGAAGGAGGAGAAGTGTAGGTAGTTAACAGAGGCAGCTATAGTAAAAAGGTGAACACAGCTAGGACACATGTGCCCACAAGGAATGGGTAGGGTCAAGCGCCCTGGGGTGGCAGAGAAACAGGGATGAGAGGAGAGGGGGAGGATGAAGATGCAGCCAGAGGCAGTTTTCAAAAAATAAATGGGAAGGAGTGATAGGAGAGAAAAAGGGTCAGGATGGTGGGGGGAATAAGTGCTATAATGGGGCAAGGAGAGACTAAGAGGTGGTATGAAGATCTGAGATTTGAAGTGGCACCTCAGGAGCTGGGGGAAGGGGGACGGGGCCTGGGGTTAAGCAGTATATAAGTTAGGATTAAAGCTGTGTAGGTCATCATCTAGAGAGGCAGTCACAGGAGCTAGAGGCAATGAGATGGGCCCGGAGCCTGGTTTTGAACAGACCTAGTGTTGAGGCAGAGGAGCGGTGTGGCCGAGACCATTCTTCCAACAGAGGAGCCTATAGGTGAAGGGCGTTGGCCCTGCATAGTTCAACAGTGAGGAACTTGTAGAATCTGGGTTGTCGAGCTCCTGGTGTTCTGTCGGTTGGTGTTTTGATGTAACAAGGCAGTAACACCAGGGGGTGTGAGGCCAAGGTTGACTTTTCCTGCCATAGCACATGCGAGATACTTTATACGGTTGGAGAGTTGGAGCCATCCAGATTGTTCATAAAGGGCACAGGTGTGGGTGAGGTGGTGGGCACCAGTTGTGAGTTGGCATGCTTTGTTGAGTGCAGTTGTTATATGTCGGAGGGCGGACGTCGTGTCGGAGCCATAGATAATGAGGCCATAATCAATAACTGATGCCTCAGAGCTCTGGACGGCAATCTTCAGGGCCTCTGGGGTGAGGTCATGCCTGTGCTTGTAGAATAATCCAAGGCATGTGCTGGCAGCTTTAGCCATGCTGTCAGTGTGAGCCATATAGGAGAGATTGGGGTCAAGCAGAATCCCTGAGTATTTGAATGAATAAACTTGTTCGAGAACAGTCCCCTGCTTGGTGGAGATGGCAAGGGGGTGTTGTTATTTCTCCATAAAAATCTGAAAACTGATTTGTAGTTTTCCATTCCCATTTCTGTCTTTCGGATGAGACATCAAACCAAGGTCACATCTGCCTGTTCTGGTGGTTGTTCAGGTGCATGTTAAAAATCCCATGGCACTTCTTGAAAAGAGTAGGGGAATTTCCCTGGTGTCCTGGCCAAATTTGTCTCATTCACTAAAAATACCACCAACAGCTTAATCTGGTTCAATTTCAGTTGATTACCATCTGTATCCCCCCCCCCCCCCAGTCGCTCCTACCCGGGTCAACAAAATCCAATAAATAAATAAATAAATTGAAATACACTGTCAGCCTTGCCAGTAAAGAGTTTCTGACATCATCATACAGGGATTCCACCAGATTCTTTTTTCACTAGCAGTTGGCAAAATGCAAATAAAATGATGGAAAAGTAAGTAAAGAAACAAATAAAAGCAAACTGAATGATTGCAGAGGCATCTAAAGGCTGCAAACCTTCATTCTTTAAGATATGCACTCTTACTAAGCACCTGCTCTTTAAGTATACAATAAAATAACAAGCATCCTCCCCAAAGTGACTCACTAGAACATATACTATATATAGATAAATTACAGTGTAAAAAATGGCAAAGAGGAAAAAAGAAAAGGCACCATATTTATCTGTGTTTTCATTAATTGCACATAGAAATCAGGAAAATGCGTGTTCCCTTGTTATGCCCCATATCACTCAGTCACAAAGTTCTGTGCAAGTCCACTTTCAATATTTCATTTCCAGCGTGGTCCCAGGTGGGTTTCTTGAACTGCTCTCCCGATATCTATTAGCCATTCATTAGGTCAGATGGTTGTAGTGGAGCTGTGGGAGCTGGACCCAGATACTGTGCTGAGCTGTATGCTACCTTGTTGTGGAGAAGCAAAGGGAGCAGGCTCTATTCCAGGCTTTTACTGCCTGTAAAAGGTATGCCACCTATGTCTTGGATTGGATATTTCTAATGTACTAAATGTATACTTAATACTATCCATAAGGGAAGGGATCAAAGCTACAGAACTAAAAAGTAAAGGGGGAGGACAAGAGGTACTCTGGGTCACCTTGGAGACAGGGAATGGCATCACAATTCGCACAGGGGTTGTATACAGACCCCCATCTCAAGGGGAGGAAATGGACAAGAAAATGATAGAGGGCATTCTCAAAATGGCTGAAAAAGGGGAGATACTGTTAATGGGGGACCTGAATATGCCAGATTTTAACTGGATGACGATCTGCAGCCCCATCCAAGAGCAGGGCTATTCTCGATGCCCTGCAGGGGCAGGTTTAGACAGCTAGTGTTGGAACCCACTGGAGGAAGCACTAGACCTGGTACTCTCAAATGGAGAGAGGATCACAAATTTAGAAGTCGGTAGACATCTGGGAACAAGCAACCACTGCACAGTGTGTGCCTACAATAAGCACAACCATGGAGACAAGCCATACAAAAACAAGCATACTGGACTTTAGAAGGGCTGACTTTGGAAAATGGGTGAATACCTGAGGAATACACTAGCAAATGGGCAAAAGGAGGGTGGAAGAACAATGGAGAAAAATCAAAACTGCCATCAGAGAGGCAACAAGCCTTTGTGTGAAACAGATGAAGAAATCAAAGCGGAGTAAAAAACCACTATGGTTCTCAAAAGAGGTGGCACGGAAGGTTAAGGAGAAAAAGGCTGCATTCAAAAAATATAAGGCATCACAGAAGGAGCACGACAGGGAACTGTATCAATTAAAGCAGAAAGAAGTGGGGAAGGCAGTCAGAATAGCAAAAGCCCAAACTGAGGAAAAAATAGCCAAGGCAGTTAAGAAGGGGGATAAAACCTTTTATAGGTACATTAGGGAGCATAGAAAGATTAAGGGAGGAATAGTGAAGATTAATAAGGGAGAGGGGAGGTGGGCAGAGGGAGACAGTGAAAAGGCAGAGATACTGAATGAATTATTTTGCTCAGTATTCACAAAAGAAGATGAGGAGGAGTTACCTAAACCAGACAATAGAAGCACTCTGGGTAGGGGGGTTGACACCAGTCCATTTACAGAAGAAAGAGTCCTGAAAGAACTCCTGTAACTCAAGGTGGACAAAGCAATGGGGCCTGATGGGATTCACCCCAGAATCCTAAAAGAACTAAGGTAGGAACTAGTGACACCACTGACCACACTTTTTAACAAATCATGGGAGGATGGGGTGGTACCTGAGGACTGGAGGAGGGCAGATGTGATTCCCCTTCACAAAAGTGGGAACAAGGCAGAAACAGGAAACTACTGAGACCTGTAAGTTTGACCTCAGTGGTAGGAAATGATGGAATCACTTCTGAAAGAAAGAATTGTTGAGTACCTAGAGGCCAGTGGGGCACAGGACCCAAAGCAGCATGGATTTACAGCAGGAAGGTCATGTCAGATGAATCTAATAGATTTCTTTGACTGGGTGACCAAAGAGACCAGGGAGGGACTGTGGATATGGCCTACCTAGACTTTAGCAAGGCATTTGACACAGTCCCGCACAAAAGATTAATAATCAAGCTAGCCAGCTTGAGAGTGGGTCCCAGGGTGGTAGCCTGGGTTGCAAACCGGCTGCACAACAGGACACAGAAGGTAATAGTGAGTGGAAACATTCTGAAGAAAGGGGGGTCACTAGTGGAGTACCTCAGGGCTCAGTACTGGGTCCAGTCTTCTTTAACATCTTTATGGGTGACATTGCAGAGGGTCTGGAGGGAAAGGTATGCTTCTTTGCAGATGACACAAAGATCTGTAACAGAGTTGATACACAAGGGGGTAGAAAGGATGAGAAGGGACTTGGCAAGCTTGGAGGAATGGTCAGACATATGGCAACTTAGATTCAATGCAAAGAAGTGCAAAGTAATGCACCTGGGAAACAAAAACCCAGGAGAAGAGTACACAATAGCAGGGGAGGTACTAACAACAACAAAAATGGAACGGGACTTGGGGGTAGTCATATTGGATGATCTAAAGGTGGGTAAGCAATGTGAGAAGTCAGTGAGGAGAGCCAGGGGGATACTAGGATGCATAGGAAGGGGCATCGCAAGTAGAAAAAGGGAAGTGATTATCCCTCTGTACAGACAGTTGGTGAGACCCCATCTGGAGTACTGTGTGCAGTTTTGGAGACCTCATCTACGCAAGGAGGTAGACAGGATGGAAGCAGTCCAGAGGAGGGCAACTAAAATGGTGCAGGATCTGCATCAGAAATCATATGAAGAGAGACTGAGATAGCTTAATATGTATACCTTTGATGAAAGGAGGGACGGGGGGGACATGATAGAAATGTTCAAGTACCTCAAGGGAATCAACAAAGTCCAGGAGGGTAGCATCTTTCAGAAAAAGAGATGTGTAAGAGCAAGGGGACACAATTTAAAGATAGAGGGGGGACGGCTCAGGGGTAATGTGAGGAAATCTTTTTTCATGGAGAGAGTGGTGGATGCATGGAACTGCCTTTCTGGGGAGGTTGTTGGGGCTAAAACAGTGGGGGACTTCAAACATGCATGGGACAGACACAAGGCAATTGTAGTGGGGGGTGGCAGGAAGTAGGCTGTTGGTTAACTAGAATCTGCAGCTTATCCAGTAGGTAGGAAAATGGGCAGACTGGGTGGGCCAAGTGGTCCTTATCTGCCGTCAAAGTCTATGTTTCTGTTTTTTTGTTGATCTTCCTAATTGTAAGATTTCCTATAAGCAAGATTTGGAACAAATAAAAACAATACCTTCACAAGACGGACTGCCCCCATTTAGATTTAAAACTTTGACGGTCACCAGTGTTTATAAAGTATTACAAAAAATAAATATCCGTAAGACCTTTGGAAGTGATGGCCTTGAAAGCAAGTTTTTGCAGTTAGCAACCTTTAATATAGCACCAATCATTACTTATTTATTTAATTGGAGCCTTCAAATTGGTTATTTTCCCCTATCCTGGAAAGAAATTAGAGTAAAACCGATCTACAAGGGGGGAGGTGTGGTAGAGGTAAATAACTATAGGCCTATAGCCTTGTTACCCCTTCTATCAAAAAGCTTGCAGAAACTTATCTCTGTACAGATCATGGATTACCTAGATATAATTTGTTAACCTCAAAACAATTGGGTTTTTGAAAAAAAAATTCTACTACAACAGCCCTTTTAGAATTTAGTGAACTGTTAAACAGGTCTTTGGGAAATAATATGGAGACAGCAGTAATTTGTGTAGATCTTTCAAAAGCCTTTGACCTGGTGGACCACCCCATTCTAGTTCCCATACCCAAGGGCACCTCTTCTTTTAGAGGGCAAGTGGTCGGGACAGCTCCTCACCCTCGCCCAACTCGGGCGCTGTTGTGCAATGCCAGATCTGTCTGCAATAAGACTGCTCTTATAGCGGACTTTGTTGCGAGGGCAGATCTGGCTTGCATTACCGAGACCTGGTTGGATGGGAATGCAGCCCCAGTTTTAGAGGCCGCTGTTCCCACCGGGTTCTCGGTTATACACCGCCTGAGATTGGATCACGGAGGGGGGGTATCGGTCTGTTTCAAGACCGAGTTGGGTCTAACTGAAGTTTCAGTTGAGGAGGCCAGATCGTTTGAGTGCATTGTGGTAGCTGGGGTGGGGTGCAGGATTGCTCTCATCTACCGTCCACCCGGGGATGAGAAGCTTTTCCTGCAGGAAATGGCAGATTGCCACCGACATGGCCTTGGAATCCCTTAGATTGATGGTGCTGGGCGATTTCAATGCCTGGTCAAGACAGATCTTCGCCTTTTGGTCAACATTTCTCCAGGTGATGTCATCTCTGGCTTCACTCAGGTTGTTTCCACAGCTACTCACAAGGGAGGGCACTCTCTTGATCTGGTCTTCCTCCTGGGGTCGGGCTTCCGACTGTGGTGGAACCAGTCGGTTGGTCTGACCATTACTCAGTTGGATTCAACTTTGTGGCCCCCTGGGTAGGTCGGCCCCTGGAGGATGGTCAATACCGCCCATTGCGACATTGTCCCTGAAGACCTGTTGGTGGTTATTGACCTGTTGTGTGATGAATTGTGCTGTGATCCTGAGCAGCTGGTGGTGGCCTATAATGGGGCCATCTCAGATGCCCTGGACCAGATAGCTCCATTCCGTGTTCTCCCCCTTCCACGCCGTCCTGCCGCCCCTTGGTTTGATGGGGCATTGAGAGGTCTGCGGAGGTTAGGGCGTAGATTGGAGCGTCGCTGGAGGAAGACTGCCTTGGATGCCGACCATCTTATTTTGCTAGAGCATTACAAGCTCTATCAAACTGAAATTTCCCATAAGAAGGCAGAATTCCTGTCCAGGGAAATCTCTGTCGCTCAGAATCGACCGGCTCAGCTCTTCAGAACTGTTGACAGACTGTGCAACCCAGTCTGTCAGCAGTTCCGTCGAGTTTTTTCGCCAGGTTGACTGTGAGGAGATCGCTCGATTCTTTGCGAATAGGGTGGAAGGCATTCGGAGGCAGTGTCCTCAGCCTCACTCTGTGGTTGTTGCAGTTGATCGGGGTGTTGTCCCAGAGCCGGAGTTTCCTGGAGCTCCTTGATCTTCCTGACCTCGTGGAGACTATGAGGATTGTCTCTGAGATGCGCCAACTTGTTGTAGTTTGGATCCGGCCCTACTTCCTTGATTTTAGGATGTAGTGAATTTATTGGCCCGGTCCTTGTTCGGTAATCGTGTTCTTTGGAAATGGGAGTTTTCCTTAGTCTCTGAAAGAAGGGTGGTGACTCCTCCTGAAGAAAGCTTCCTTAGACCAAATGATTTCGCCAACTACCGTCCAATCTCTAACCTCCCTTTTTTGGGGAAGGTTATTGAAAAGGTTGTGGCGGCTCAACTTGACAACCATTTGACCATCCATAGTTTATACGAGCCTCTCCAGTCGGGTTTTCGTAAGAGGCATAGCACAGAGACTGCTCTGGTTCAGGTGCTCAATGATCTCCTGATGGCGAGAGATCGGAGACACCGTTCTATCTTGGTTCTCCTTGATCTATCATCAGCTTTTGATACTGTGGACCATGGGGTTTTGCTCGAACGTCTGAGGTCCATCTGTGGGCTCTCAGGTGTTGTCCTCAGATGGTTTTCATCTTACCCCCTGGGGAGAACTCAGAGAGTGGTTTCCGGTTTACATTCATCCGGGGCTGTCTCTCTTTCTTGTGGGATACCTCAGGGTTCGGTGCTCTCTCCCATGTTGTTTGCAGTATATATGCTACCCCTCGGGGACATTGTAAGACAGTATGAGCTGAGGTTTCATTGTTATGCCGATGATACCCAGCTCTACCTGTCTTTTGTACCCGACCAGGTTAGTGCTATCTCGGTGCTGAATAACTGCCTTGCTGATATCCAAGACTGGATGAATATCAGTGGATTAAAGTTGAACCCGGGAAAGACCGAGGTTATGGTGGTGGACCCTGGTCGCAGGGCTGAGGGTCAGGGGATAGGGTCCCCCTCTGGATTAGTTCTTGGGGTAGACCAGATCCCCACCTCTGAACGGGTGCGTAACCTGGGTGTGGAGCTTGACACTGGTTTGACCCTCCGTTATCAGGTGTCTGCAGTAGTCAAGACTTCATTTTTCCATCTTAGAAACATCTCCAGGATTAGGCACCTGGTTCCACCTGGCGATTTGCCAGTTTTGGTCCACGCCTTTGTGACATCACGTCTTGATTATTGCAACTCCCTGTACCTAGGGCTTGCTGGGATTGAAATCTGCCGCTTGCAGCTAGTGCAGAATGCTGCAGCACGTTTGTTGACTGGGGTGTCTAGAAGATCTTACATAACCCCTGTGCTGCGCACTCTGCACTGGCTGCCTATACAGTGGCGGATCACCTTTAAAGTGGGTCTTTTGACCTACAAAGCCCTACACGGCTTAGGTCCTGACTACCTGAAAGAGCTTCTGGTACTTCGCCTCTGAGACAGCTCCGCTCGGCTGTGAGGGGTTGCTGGAAGATTCCGAGGTGAATTTGAAGTCCTCTGGAGCCATGCACGTTTGGCTTTTGTGGCTCCCACCCTTTGGAATTCTCTGCCCCACCAGCTCCGAGAAAGTACAACTGTGGATGGGTTTAAGAAGGCCTTAAAATCATTTTTATGGATTCGGGCCTTCCCTGTTGTATTTTAAATCATTTTATTTATTTATCTGTTGTATTGTTATTGTTGTCCTTGATTATGATAAATGTATGAAGACTGTAAAGCGCCTTGAAATATTTGAAAGGCGCTTAATCAAATAAATTGTATTATTATTATTATTATTATTAATGATCGAGAGACTGCAAGGGATAAGTATCAGAGATGGCCCTTTAGATTGGCTAAAATCTTATTTGGGTAATCACTCCCAGAGGGTGGAGGTACAGGGTTATTCATTGGAGAGCAGAATGGTCACCAGAGGTGTTCCTCAGGGATCGATCCTGGGACCTCTTCTGTTTCTTATTTTTATAAATGGTCTTCCACTAGTGGCTGAGCATACAGAAATTCGGTTATATGACGATGATATAGTAATTATTGCATCTGGTCAATCAGATGATGAAATGCAATCGAACCTGCAGTCTGATTTTTTTAAAGATCGAGAGGTGGTTCATCAGGTCAAGGCTGATTATGAACACAAAGAAAACGAAATGTATGAAATTTTCATAAAAAAAAAAGTGATGATACTACTTTTAAACTTCAAATTCATACAAAAAATCTAACTAAATTAGAAAAGGTTAAGGATTACAGTTATTTGGGAGTGATATTTGATGAGCAGATATCTTTTTCTTGCCATAGTACAGATTTG
This sequence comes from Neoceratodus forsteri, assembly GCA_016271365.2. Classification (NCBI taxonomy): domain Eukaryota; kingdom Metazoa; phylum Chordata; order Ceratodontiformes; family Ceratodontidae; genus Neoceratodus; species Neoceratodus forsteri. The sequence goes on from CM057449.1 coordinate 489,291,564, forward strand.
GTAAAAAAAAGTGAACAAAAAGGTGGGGGCCCAAAGGAGAACTACAGAATGTCTGATATTAATAGATAGGAAGAAGTTGACTGAACAATTAATTATTCCAGTGCTAAGATATGGTGAATTGATACACAGAAGAACCAATAAAACACTCTTGGCCAGGTTGGATAAAACTTATTTCCGAGGGGCCAGATATGTACTAAAGGGGAATTATCGCACTCATCACTGTCTATTGTTAAATAAATTAAATTGTCTGCCCTTGGATACAAATTATATTTGTCATTGGTTAATTTAATTCATAAAATGAAATATTCTTGTCTAAATCATCCAGTTTCATTATTACTGTTTCCCAGCGAAGCAACATTCAAGATTATTATAGAAAAATCATGAAATAAATATGGGACAGGACTTTAATTCATCAAGCTGCTAGTTTTTGGAATTCTCTTTCTTCAAATGTAAGGGAAATTGCAACTTATTTTACATTTGTTCATATTATAAAAGAATTGAATACTCATGTCTGTAATTGTTGATTACTTTTTTTAATGTACTGTAAAGCTGGATAAGATCTCTGTCTTTATGTAAAGACAAGAGGGAGTATTTTTTTGTTGCTATATTAGTAATATTTATGCTGATGTGTTTTGTGTATGTGTTAATATGGAACCTTATTGTATGTATTTTAGATAGGGATTACATAGATCTGTCTTGTAAACTGGACTTTTGTTCAAATGACATGTATTACCTGTTTAAAAATACATTTTACCTACCTACCTTTCCGGACTTTCTTGTGCAAAGTATTTGCAGCCATACTGGTTTAGGTGTTCTCTGTCTTTTCCAGGAGGCCGGGTGGGTCCCTCTCCTCCGAGGGGGAAGGCACCAGGGGTGGGCATACAGCACACTCCCTGTTTGTCCCCATGGCACTGCTGAGGCAGACATGGCTTCATTGGGAGTTCTGGAGGTGTCGGATAAATTATTACATATTCCATATCCAAGGGAAGAACTCCATGTTCTTAGGCCTCCAGATGTTGACCAGCAAGATTGTGTTTTGGTTTACTGTCCTTCTTCCAGGGTGGCTGACATATTGCTGCAATAGGAAGAGGATTTGAAGAGGAAGGGTATATACATGCTTCCCCCATACAGAGTTCCTGCTGCCCCGTGGAGCTACCCAGTGCACCACAGATGCCTGAGGAATCTCAGACAGGCATAGATGGCATTTTAAAAGTCATTTTTAATTATACCAATTCAAAGACACAGGCCTGGGAAAACAAAACACTAACCCTGTTTGATTGGAAGATGTCCAAAACTTCAGTAGGAAAAATTAAGCATGACATAGCTGCATTCCTCAGTCGAATATTGGATTTGCCAGTCAATAGAAGTAATATCACATGGCTAAATATTCGCAATCCAGATTTCTTCTACCTGCAGCTGGATATAACTTTTGTTAATTCAAAATATGTTGAGGCAATACAAAAGAAGGTGCATATCCTTGATACTACAGGACTGTATGTAGTGCAATCTAAAGTCCTGAGAGAGAGTTACAGGGAAAAGCAGCAGCCCATCCTACTTGAAATCAGGAATAGTTTTGAGCCTTTGAATGGGCATGCTGTAGATTGACAAACAATAATACAGGCCCAGTCAAACAAGCCTTTAGAAGATTCCCCCATTCTGGTACTTTCTTGAAATATGGAGGGGCTAACACTTAAATTCGCCAATCCTGATTGCAGGAAATGTTTCAAGAACTATGATTTATTATGCTTCCAAGAGACATGGTGTGGGGATCATATTACCCCATTATTTTATTTATTTATTCATACATTAGTTTACAACCTTTGAGCCAGAGGCTCGTTTCCAAAGGTACCTTGTCACAAAGAGGACAAAACACAGTACAACATTTCGTTACATCATTGTAGATGACAGTTTTTTTTTGTTTTGTTTTGTTTTTTACAACACAGCGGTCACAGTTTAAGGCAGATATATACAGTAATTACTTTGTTAACAATAACAGTGTTACAGGTTTGGTATTCACATGTTACTATAGTAACTTGGATAAGATTGAGAGGTAAGCATATATTGGTTAAGCAGACTATTAGTCTTGAGCAGGTACAGCTAGGTTAGTAAAAACAGGTGGCTATGGGACAAAGGTGATAGGTTAGGGAGGCGAGCCACTCTGGGAGTTTTGTCAGTTGTTGTTGTGGAGCTACTCAGAGAGTATTGTCGGGTACAATGAGCTGGAACACCCTACGGCCGGGACAAGCTAACAGCTACGCATGTTAAACAGTTGACTTCGGCGCAGTTTTGAAGCTGAGATTGTACCGGTATTGGTGATGGAGCTGGGGAGAGTATTGTACCAGGAGGGGCTCTGTAACAGAAGGACCGTTGACCATGTGTAGTCCTGGTCCTAGGGACAGACAGGGTGGCCTTGGAGGAGCTCACGAGTTTGGACTAAGGGTTGAGCAAGGTGGGTAGAGGCTGTCAGGCCAGGAGGGATAGTCCAAGGAGTGTTTTTTAGTTATGAGGCAGGTTTGATATCTGGAGCCGTCTGTCAGGTTAAGCAGCTTAGCCAGCCATATAGTTGGCAGGTATGGGTTAATCTGGTGGTTCTGCACTAATCTATTATAGCCTTATTCAAGGTGAGTCGGATTTTATTGAGGGCAGCCGGTCCGCTGCACCATAGACAGGCAGGCCATAGTCCACAAGGGACATGATTGAGGAGGTGACTGCTAGTCGGAGGGCATCGGGGGGGAGGCAGTGCTTGTAGCAATAAAGGATACCTAGCCGTGTATTTGTAGCTGAGGCTAGAGCATCAATGTGGTCGTGGAAAGTGAGGGCAGAGTCAAAGGAGACCCCGAGGTACTTGTACAGGCGGACTTGGTCAAGCGGATGCTTAGAGCCAGGGAGGATACGTAGTGGGAAATTACTGAGTTTGTTTTGGGGATGGGCAAATAGCATGGTTTTGGTTTTTTTTAGATTGACTACAAGTCTGTGCTCTTTGAACCAGGCTTCAGCATCATTGAAGGCTAGTTGCAAGGTGTCTTGAAGGGAGATGGGGTTTCGGTGGGTGGCAAAGATGACGGCATCATCTGCGTACAGCAGGATTTTACCCGTGCAAGCTCTGGGCATGGTATTGAGGTATAGTGAGAAGAGAAGTGGCCCAAGGATGGAACCCTGGGGGACACCGGATCGGCTAGGACATGAATTGGAGAGGGTCCCATTAATTTTAACATGCTGAGAGCGGTCAGACAAGTAGCTGGAGCACCAGGAGACCGGGCCGATGGCAAAGCCGGTGCGGTTGAGGGCATCCAACAGGAGGGCGTGGGAGACAGTGTTGAAAGCCTTTGATAGGTCAATAAACACTGCCCTGCTAGTGAGCCAGAGTCCAGGGAGGAAATGAAGAAAATTTGAGAACTCAATAAGGGCTGTGCTGGTACTGTGACCTGCATGGAATCCGTGTTGTTCATGGCAGAGGATGTTGTATTTGGTCAGATACTCTGTGATTTGGGTAGCCACCAGTTTTTCTAGGGCTTTGGAGAGGGGGTGGAAGGATGGAGATAGGCCGGTAGTTCCCGGCTGAGGACCTGTCACCTCCTTTGTGTATGGGCGTGACTGTGGCTGTTTTCCAGGCTGTAGGGAATTGCCCCAGGCATAGGGACTTATTGAGCAGGGTAGTAAGGGGGGCAAGGACCTGATCCAGGACCCGGCGGAGGATACTGGGGTCCAGGGAGTCGCTGCCAATATTGTTGCTCTTAGAGCTTGAAGCAGGTGGCCTAGCCTCCTGGGGAGTCACCCTGCGTAGGTGGAAGCTAGGATATTGAAAGTCAGGGACGGGTAGGGTTGAAGGAGGGTCAAAAAAGTCTCTGGGGAGGACTGAACTAAGGTCTATGAAGGATGTGTTGAGGAAGTTGGCTATGTGGGCAGGGTCGGTAGAGATAGAGCCTTCGATGGTGATCTGTGAGGGGGGAGGAGAGCGCACGCTCCCATTTAGTTGTTTGATGTTGTCCCAAAAAGTTCTAGCGCTCCCCCAGGAGGAGGTAAGCGCAGCCTGATAGTGATCGGCTTTTGCTTTCCTGATGGCCCATGTGCATTTGTTTCTAGCGGCATTGTAGGCCTGTCTGTCCGCAGCACGGCCTGTTTCAGAGGCCAGAGTTATTGCCAGGATATGAGGGGTATTTCATTCCAGCAGTCTTCTCAAGTAAATTTGGTAGCTTTATTTATTCATTCTTGGATTACAACCTTTGAGCACAAAACAGCTCATTTGCAAAGGCTCCATGTCAGCAGGAGGGGAAAACATATATACAGTACATACAATTGGATATTGAGTAAGTGACGTACAAACATGCATTACTATATATATTTTTTTTATTTCTTTTTTTATTAAAAGAGACACAGTTCAATACATTTATATACACAGGTATATAATTTTCATACATATTAAATATACATAACTGTAGGTCAGTAATGCTCCTGTGTGGTTTAGGAATGAGTGATCCCATTTCCGATAAGTAGATCCCAAAGTTCATATAAGTTTCAAAGGAGGACTAATAAAAAACAAGCTTATGTTAGATCTCACAGATGATCATGATCTGCACACCCAAGTTATATATATATATATATATATATATATGTATATGTATATGTATATGTATATTTTCCCCTCAAAAACATAGGCTTTCCTAGTAACTTGAAAATGGCTTCTCAAATATTCAGTTCATTCTCTCACCCCCACTGTCAGTTTCCACTTAGGGTACAATGGCAGGTTCAAGTTGTGCCATGTTTAGGGCCCATGGTTGCCATTTCTCTCTAAAGGAGGTATGGTTGTCGTGGAGAGCAGCCGTTAGGCTCTCTAAGTTATATATATCTAATACTATTCATCTCCAGTCGGAGATTGTGGGAATAATGGTGATCATCCACCTCTCTAGTTATGGCTTTTTTTGCCGCTAGTATGTATAAAGGCAGCAAAGTATGGAGCCAAGATGGACTATGCAGAGGGTAAATAGATAGTACTACCATCTCTGCTGTAAGGTCCAGTCGTTCCCCCAGACAGTCCTGCACTTCTTGTTGAAAAATGCACCAGAAAGGTGTTAATTTTGGGCATAGCCAGAAATTATGCCCTAGATCTGCTAAGTTACAATTACAATTATGCCAAAATTTACCATATGATGGTGGGAGGTACTTGTCTAGCACCACTGGGGAATGGAAAAACCTAGAGCAGCATTTCCAGGCAAATTCTCTCCAAACATTTGACACGGTTATTTTGATAGCTGTAAGGGAGGAGAGTTGCCATAACGAGAAGGGAATTTCCAGTTCCAAGTCTTTATTCCAACTGTCTAGTACTGATTTTGAGGTGTCCCCTAAGTTTTCCCTAAGCATTTTATAAATGTGACCTATCAAATGTCCCCAGGAGTAACCTGATAGTGTGTCCCTAAGCAGCATCCAGAGAGTTGGCAATGGGGTAGGGAGGTTAGCGGTTCTCTCCCACTGTCGTAAGATATAATTTTTAACTTGTAGGTAGCGAAAGGTATCTCTGTCAGGTAGGCCGTATTTCCCTCATACAACATCAAAAAGTGCTATCCCCGAATTAGTGAGGTATTTGTAAAAAAAATTAAGTCCAACTCTCCTCCAAGAGGCAAAGGTCAAATCAAATGTTATTGGGTGGAAATTATCATCCTCGGATATTGGTGTGAAATAAAAGATTATTTATCTAAAAAACACTTTTTTGTTTTATTTTATACCAGAGCTTCAATATTTCAGCTGTACATGAGGAGAAATATTGAAGTGGGGGTCTCCGTCCTTAAGAAGTAAGGGCTATTTCAGTTATGTCATACAAGTCATTTATAGAGAATTCTATGTCTTTCCACAGGGATAATGTAGATGGGGACAACCATAAAAACATTTTAGGGAAGGCTGCCATTGCGTGGAACTTGAGGTTGGTTAGGTTTACCCCTTCCTGCACTGTAGAGAGTTGTAGTAAGGAGTATTCTAACCCTAGGTCTTTTTCCTCCCCCCCATATTTTATTTATTTATTAGCTTTTGGTAACTGGGGCAAGTGCACTAGGCAACAAACCTACCTATTTTCAGGCACGACCCAGGAGAGTACAGGACATTGTTATACATATTACAGTAGCACATGATGACAATAAGGTAAACATAAGACAGCAGGAGCAGTTAACAACATGCATAGGTTATTAGAGCAGCACAATCCAATCACAATCATATACAGTGCGTAGTAAGTGACATGTAGAACAAGAACAGGCTTGTGTCTGTGCTGCAGGCCAACAATAGGGAGAAACAGATTACAAGCAATTGAAGTGTCCACGGGCATGCAGGTGAGAGAAGAGCGAGCTTTTAAATTCCCAGTGGGAGGCAGAATTCTTAACCTGAATGGGAGTGAGTTCCAGAACTTAGGAGCACGGTGAAAGAATGCCTGTTCACCCATTTTTGTAGCGCAAGGTCTGGTAGAGAGCATAGGGACAGAAGAGGACCTGAGGGTTCGGGTATGGGAGGCAGGAGTCAGCAGGTTCGCCAGATTGTGAGGGCTAGAAGGTCTGGTCAGAGAGTCAATAAAGCATCCCAGGGAGTAGGCCCGTAGATCCTTAGGTGATAGCCAGTTTAAACCTGAGTAGAGGAGGCAGTGATGAGCAAGGCAAGGGGCAGTTAAGGCGAATCTACAGATGTTGTTATAGATGGTGTCCCATTTACTGAGTATAGAAGAGCTGGCAGTATAGATAAGGGGAAGAGCGTATTGGAGCTGGGGTAAGAGGATTCCCCTAGCTACTGCTAGTCTGGCTGAAGGAGTGAGGGAGTGGCGTACACGATAGGCGCCACCTATTTTTGCATTAACAGCTTGGCAAACCATGTTGACATGTAAAGACAAGTTGAGGGAGGGATCAAGTGAGACCCCCAATTAGTTGAAGGACGCTGTGTTGGTGATAGGGGAACTGGCAAGGCAGTGAACCAAGAGCCTGGGGGCAGTTGAGGGCAGTTACTTTGAAGAACCGAACAGCATAGCTCGAGTTTTGTCCTGGTTAAGGTTTTGATGGTTGTGCAAGTGCCAGCGTTGAAGGACTTGAAAATCATTTGAGAGAGTGGAGTTGATGTCATCTGTTGATTTAGACCCAGAGTAGAGTACAAGGTCATCAGCGTACATAAGGGTGCAGCTGTGTCGGGAAAGAGCAGGGATATCATTTAGGAAGGGGGAGAAAAGGAGATGTCCAAGCTTGGACCCCTGTGGGACTCCGCATGAGATTTTTATGGGGGAGGAGAGAGTCTTGTGAAAAGCTACGGCCTGAGTGTGATTGCCCAGGTAGCTGCGGAACCAGGATAGAGTCGGGTCAGATGCTCCAATGGATTGGAGCTTCCTCAGCATGAGAGGGTGATGAACCATGTTAAAAGCTTTGGACAGGTCAATGAAGACGGCTCCGGTGAGAAGGCCATGGTCCATATTGCATTTTATGTCACTGGTAAGTTGTGTCAGAGCCGTAGTGGTGCTGTGACCCGGCCTAAATCCGTGTTGGCAGGGGGTTTGGAGATTAAACTTGGCAAGGTGTTCAGCTAGCTGATGGTGGACTATTTTCTCAAGCAGCTTACTGAGAGTAGGTAGAAGAGAGATGGGTCGGTAGTTGGTCATAAGTTTGACATCACCCTTTTTGTGAATAGGGATGGTTCTGACCGTTTTCCAAATAGATGGGACAGTGGACATGTGGATTGAGAGGTTGAAAAGCCAGGTGACAGGCTTGGCCAGCCATGGTGCAAACTGCTTGAGAATACCAGGATGGATGCCATCCAGCCCCTGCCCCCACATGCCGGGAGTGAGTTAAGTAGCTTACGTACTTCTCGGTATGATGCTGGAGCCAGCACAAGGGTGGGTGGGGTATGAGATGAGGAAGGGGCATGATGACAGTAATCTTGATGCAGAGTCTGAGTTGCACCTGGTAGCATAGAGAAGAGGGAATTGAAGGCGTTGGCAATTGTACTTGGGTTGTTGCAGTGAACGCCTTGAATGGTCATGTCTGTTGGGGACTGCTGCGTATCACTGCCAAGAACTTCCTTTATTTAGGCCCAGTACTTTTGAGGGTTCTCGGATGAGGATTTTAGGAGGTTCTTGTAGTAGGTACTTTTGGCAAGGCGAATTTCTCTTTTGCATTTGTTCCACGAGGCTCGATAGACTTCATAGTCAGTGCGAATATGGGATACCTTCCACACTGACCAGAGTTTGTCCCTACTTTTGAGAAGTTGAAGCAGGGGGCGCGTTAGCCACTTGGTTACCTTCCCTGCCACCCTGCGTGTGGTGACTGGGATATGAACGTTTTGTAACGCAAGGAGGACGGAGTTGAAATAGTTGCGTAGTTAATGTCCTCAGTTTGGTAGAGAGGGGACCAGTCGATCAAGCTGAGATCATTTACGAAAGCATCGGCATTTAGGTGGGAAAGGTTAGGAAATGTGACTATTTTAGATGGGAAAGATGGGGTGACGGTGTCCCAGACACAGTAAACAGGATAGTGATCACTGATGGTGTCAGGAAGCACTCCGACCGAAGTGATGTATTCCTTTCTGTTTGTGAGTATCCAGTCAAGCAGGGTGGCACAGACGCCGGCCCGTGAGACTCTGGTGGGTTCGTGGATGATCTGGGATAGGTGTGCCTTACTAACCATAGAGGATAGGCTGGCTGAGCTGTTCTCGGACCAGTCAAGGTTAAAGTCCCCAAGGCAGATAATGTCATTTTTGCCTATTACTGTTATTAGGTTATCCAAGAATTCAGAAAGACCTTGTTTGGCATTTTTAGGAGGGACATGGATACAAAAAATATGTAGTTTTTTTGACTCCCCCCAGAAGAAGGAGGGAATGAAGGATTTCACAATTAGGTGGAGTGGGGTCCTTCAAGAAGGTGATGTTCAGGTGCGTCTTATAGTAGAGGGCAAGGCTGCCACCACTGTTGGCCCTGGCTCGGTCGGCTCGTAGCATATTGTATCCAGGAAAGGAACACTGAGAGTCGGTGACAGTGGGCTTTAGCCAGGTTTCGGTGCAGGCTAGGATGTCGGGGCCGTTCGCACTCACCCAGACCTGCAGGTCAGGGAGGTTGGCTAGTAGGCTGCTGGTGTTAATGTGAGCAAAAGTTAGTTCGTTGGATTTTGGTAGGGAGGTACCCGGGGGTGGCAGAGATTGGATGGGAACATGAGGCGGACCTGGATTGACCTCGATGTCCCCAGCTAGCATAATTGATAGGAGAAAAATACAAATCGAAATAAGGAAGCAGGACCAAACTGAAATTCTGATGGAGAGCTTCAATTTACGATGAAGGTATCTGGCTAGAGGCCACATCCGCTTACTGATGAGAGTAGTTGGGGGAAGAGAAGGGGGAGCGGCAGTAGCTAGAAGTTTGGAGAAGTAAAAGGCGTCATGTGAGTGAGCATTGGTAGTTGAGGTAGGAGTGTTAGGGCATGAGAGCTCAGAGAGAATAACTAGACAAAGTATCCCCGTTAGGAGAGCCAGCAGGGATAGGGGGGACATTCTGTAGGAGGATAAATGGAAAGGGATTGAGAGGACAGAGCAGTTGCCAATCATGTGAAGAGCAGAAGTAGTTTTAAGCACAAGCAGAGATTGCCAACCTCTATGGCAGGTCATAAGTCTTCTATCTTTGGAGAGAGAGTAGGTATGCATTGTGAGATCAGGCTCCCTCGAGTGTCCGACGAGTATAAGGAGCTAATGGAGAAGTAGGCTGATAGGAAAAAACGTGACAGCGTCAAGATATTGCGAGGTTTGGGACTATAAATCTAACAACAGCCAAAGGTGGGAGGGTATTGGGGGGGGCAGGCGGGAAGCAGTCACGCAGCGACTGCGGGGATGAACACAGCACTGCTCCTTTTGTACAGGGAGCCAGGTCGTTGGGCTACTTTGATTGTTCCTGGCAGGGATCCAGCTGCCTGTGAGGTGGAGAGAGCCTCTGAGGAGCAGGAACAAGCCTCTCTTCTGCTGGAGCGATGCTGTCTGGCATATGGGGAAGAGTCCCTAGCTTGAATAGGCCTCATGCACCTCCTGGAGCTGGAGTCTGCCTCGGGGAGTTCGGTGCTGCACCCTCTGCTTGCTGTGGACTGCCTGAGGAGTGAAAGGTAGGCAGTTTAAAAACACTTGCAAGCAGATCAGTGCAGGGGTTTGAGTTTTTTTTTGTTTTTTTTATCTAATCGTTATTGTGGGCAAGGTGAGCAGTTGCAGGTTGGGAGCAGACAGAGAAATATCAGAGCAGATTTGCTTAACATACTTTGTTTAACACGGTTTTAGATCCTGTAACTTAGTTAATTAAAGTAACAACAAGATTGCAGTGATACGCAGTAAAACAGGCAGAATAAATATTTAAAACCTATCAGCACTGTTGTGGAGTCAAAAATTAAAATGAAGCTGAGTTCAAGCAAAAAGGCGTGAAAGGCAACACAGATCTGCTCCCTTTGTACAGGGAGCCAGTTCGTTGGCTACCTTGATCGTTCCTGGCAGGGATCCAGCGTCTGTGGGGCGGGGAGAGCCTCCAGGGAGCAGAAAACAAACCCTCTCTTCTGCTGGAGCGCGATGCTCCTTGCGGTGCGTTGGGGAGAGCCCTAAGCTTGAATACACCTCGCGACCTGCTGAAGCGCGGAGTTCCGTTCGGGGGGTGGGGGAGAGCCCCGGTACTGCGCCTCTTCTTGCTGTGGCAAAATTAGAGATTCATTTGTCCCAGGATGAAAAATAGAGAGGAGGGCAACTAAAATGGTGCAGGGTCTGCAAGAGAAGCTGTATGAGGAGAGACTAAAGGAGCTTAATATGTATACCCTTGAGGAAAGAAGGGAGAGGGGGGACATGATAGAAACTTTTAAGTACCTCAGTGGAATCAACAAAGTCCAAGAGGGTAGCATCTTTCAGAAAAAGAGACTTGCAAGAACAAGGGGACACAATTTAAAGATAGAAGGAGGGCGGTTCCAGGGGCAATGTGAGGAAGTATTATTTCACAGAGAGGGTGAGTGGATGCATGGAACAGCCTTCCTGAGGAGGTTGTGGGGTCTAAAACTGTGGGAGAATTCAAGAATGCATGGGACAGACATAAGGCAATTCTTGTGGGGGGTAGGAAGAAATAGGCTGTTGGTTAACTAGGATCTACGGCCTATGCTGTAGGTAGGGAAATGGGCAGACTAGATGGGCCAAGCGGTCCTTATCTGCCGTCAAAGTCTATGTTTCTCTATGTTTCTATGTTTCTATGTTAGAATGGAGAAGGAAAGACAGGGATGTTTTGAAATAAGTATAGGGGATGAGGAAGAATATTCATTCAAAATGTTTCTATCTACTGGAAGAAGGTAAGATTTAGTTTGGCCCATTTGGATAGGTCCGACTGGATCTGGATAGATAATGGTTCATAACTGATTAGCTCTAGATGGTCCATATTTACTGGGATTTAGATACCCAAATATTTAATTTTAGTACAGTGCCATTTTAGAGGATAGTTTTTTTTTCAGGATTTGGGATGGTGTGAACTGTAGAAGAAGAACTTTGGTTTTGGAGATATTGAGTTTAAAATTAACTATTTCCTCGAACACTTGGAGGGACTCCCATATAACTAAGACTGACTGCTCTGGAGTGAGAACAGTCAGAAGAATATCATCGGCAAATAAGGACACGTTAGAAGTCCTTTGTCCTACAGAGACTTCTTAGATTCGGTCGTTCATTCTTAAGGCAATTGCCAGGGGTTCCATATATAAGGCGAACAATGGGGGGGGGGGGAGGAGACATCCCTGTCTTGTGCCTCATTGTAGTTGGATTGGGGAAGAGAGAGTTCCATTAATTTGGATGTAGGCTTTGGGTTGAAAGTAAATATTCTTTATCCATTTGAAAAAGGAATCGGGAAATGAAAACTCTGATAGGGTGTCCCACAGAAGTCCTATGACACTCTATCAAATGCTTTCTCAGTGTCGAGGCTTAGGAGGGTGGTCGGGATCTGTCTAGCATGCATATATTCTAGTAGAAACATAAGGCGATGTATAGTATCCGAAATGTTTCACTGTTTGATAAAGTCTGATTGATCGGGGTAAATAAGCGTAGGAAAAACGGATTCCAGTCTTGTTGCCCAGATGGCCGTATTAATTTTATAGTCTATGTTTAGTATAGAAATGGGGCAATAAGAGGCAGTAAGGGTGCTGCCTTTTTCAGGCTTAGGGATAGGTGAGATGATTGCATAATCCCATGATGACGGGGGAGTCTCACCATTGGCAACTGCACTGAGGGTGGGGAGGAGAATCAGAAGTAGTTGTCCTATGAATTTCTTACACCACTCTGACCCCCAGCCATCCGGGCCCAGACATTTTAATGGTTTTAATGCTTTTACCCAGTTCAGGACTTTTGTTGCTCCTATAGGTGCTTCTAGAACCCTTTTTTGATCTTCCAAGAGTTTGGGGAGAGAAAGGCGGGACAAAAATTCTGCTCCATTGTGAGCCTGATTAAGTGGAGGAGGGGCCGAATATAAAGATTGGTAGTAGGAGGAAAAAACTGCACCCATCTCTTCCTCTTTGTATGTAGTTTGGGTTGAGTTTGGGTATTTTATTTTTAAGATTGTTGATACTGGTTTCCATGCTATAAATATACGTGCTAAAAGCCTAGAGCCTCTAGCACCTCCTTCATTGTTGGATTGCTTTAAGTATTTTAGAGTTTGAAGGAGTTGGTAAAAATGAAGTTGGTCTACCAGGAAGATATATGAGGCCTCCAACTTTCTCTTCTTGCGAGAGGCATAAGCAATAGTTTCACTTCTTAGTATTGTTTTTAATGTGTCCCATTGTATAGGGCCTGAGACGTCAGAAGAAAGATTATCTTGAATAGCCCGTGGGATGTGTTTACGCACATATTCTAAATATTCGGGGTCTTGCAAGAGGGAAGAGTTGAAGTGCCAAAGTTTTAATTTTTTGGGCTTTCCCGGGTCCATTTTTAATATTAGTGGATGGTGGTCGGATAACAGATGGGGTCCTATAGTTAAGTCCTGGACTAGGGTGGGGTGGTCACTGGTGATGAAAAAGTAGTCCAGCCTGGAATATGACCAGTGTCGCTCCGAGTAATAGGTATAGCTAGGTGAGGATGGAAATAATCTCCTCCACACATCTTCCACACCCAAATGTGCCAGGTTACCTTTCAGGAACCTTACCACGGTAGAAACTCTGTAAGTGTGAGGGTTAGAGGAGTCCAGATGAGGAGCTAGAGCAACATTAAATCTCCCACCCATTATTAATATGCCTTGCAGCATGTCTATAACGTTTTGTAGGAAAGAGCGTAGTATAGGTAGTGCGGATTGTGGTGGTAGGTAAGCATTGACTAAGGTCACTGTTTGAGAATAGAGGATCCCCCTTATTATTACAAATCTACCTTGAATATCCTTATAGGTTTCTTGAATTATTAGGGGAGTAGAGGAAGGTATGAGAATGGCCGTCCCTCTTCTACACCCACTTGAATGGGAAGATGCAATAACTTGCTATCGTTGTCCACACTGTAATTTTTGATGTTCCCCATCAGATAAGTGTGTTTCTTGTAAAAAAAAAAAAAAATCAGATTTTTGTTTTCCTAACTGTTGCATAAGGCTTGTTCGCTTAATGGGGCTATGCAGAGAATTTACATTCTGCGAGTATATCTTAACAGGATTAATCGCCATCCAACAGAATAAAAGAAAGCAAGTGTGGGAGAAGAGGAGGCCCCCCAGAAGTAGGGAGGAACAAACAGAGAACCGCAAAGGAACCAGTGTTATTCTTATACCATCTTGGTCATCCTGAGGGACCTGATGCAGCCGGCCAGATAGGAAAATATAAGTGTGGAACTCCAGAGTCCCCCCACAGCAGTTGAGCCCCCCTCCACCTAAACATAGGATCCATAAAAGCATTTGTTTAAGTGTGTCTCCTTTGATTTTCAATTTAACTTAAACATTAAAAGAAAAGAAATAATCAGTTCTGGCCAAAACATAGGCCAACAGTATAACATTCTGTAGTTCTATAGGAAGATTTAGTACTCCCTCCCCCTTTTGTCTAACAAAGATATAACATAAAATTAACAAGAAAAGGTAAATGGCAACCTTGACAAGGCCAGAGTTCTGGCTGGGAGTAAGTGCTAAATACAGTAGCCCTATATTCCCTGTTGGATAACCATCTAGTCTCCATAAGGAGTGAACTATGTACAAAGGTACTTCCACTAATGGGGAAGACTGAAAGTTCTTTCACCGGTTACCCTGAGGTAGAGCCCTACCCGTGAGCTTCATCTCAGATAAGTGGGATGTGACCCATTGTTGGTGGGTATAAGCCCACTTAAGGGGAAAAATAACCCCTAGGAGGAACAGGGCGAAAAGACTGTGCCATTCCATGTACCAAGATAAAGGCTAAAGTATCATCCGGGAAGCTCCCCTCCGCCCACCCTCAAGTTAAGTCTCGAAGGGGTTAATGATGTTATTTCTTGGACCTAAGAAAAACCACTGTTATGGTAGATAGGGCTGTCAAGAGGAGCAGCATTGTAGAGGCATGTCTCTGCATTTGGTGGGGGAAAGAAAGCAAGCAAACAAAACTGTAGTAACAGGCCCCTACATGGGGCTGCCCAGGATTACTTCCCAAGGTAAGATCTGCCCGTCATGCTTTCCCTCCTGCCTTATACTGTGTCCCCCCCCACCGACATAACAGGGAGGTGGTATGCCAGTCAAAATATGCCCTGGTAAATTCGCTGGAAAAAATTCAGATGAGAAACAGCAAAATTGATCAAATAAGGTTAATTGTCCCAGGATTAGTAATTAGTTGGTTTTTTTTATAGTTTATACCCCTATTTAATGTCTCTCTAGGTATGGTTTGATTCTGAGTGGTGTCGAAGAAAAGAGAGGACCATCCATGGACAAGGTGGGAGACACGGGAGATGGTCCCAGGGTAGGGGAGTGGAAAGGGAGCTGCTGCGGCTGCGCAGAGGAGAACAAGCGCCCCAAATTGGCATTCGTCCCCCACCAGACGGGAATATCCCGCCGATAGGTGGGAAAACAACACTAGTGATGTAGACATTACTTTTTAATTAAATAAGCATTGGAGTGCTGAGGGCTTCTCTCAACCCTTGCGCCTCCTGGAATGCTCAGCCTCGTCCACCCACAGACCCTGGCCCCAACCACCAACCTGAAAGGTGCAGCATGTTGAAGATGATGTCTTCTCAGGTCTGTAGAGCTGGGTTACGGTATTGTCTCACTTTATCTAAAATGTCCATCAGTGAAAGTTCAGAGTCTGCAGCATGTTTTGTCAAGCTCAGATTTGTATTCAATGTTTCTGCAGAGTTTTGTGCAGACAATTTGTTGCCTCTTTCTTGGTAGATCCCTCGTACCTGGAGGTCCACCTTTGTCTCAGCTGCCATGGAGTAAACTGTGGGACCATTCAGGAAAAGGACGACCAATTTGGCTGGATAAGGAGTGCAAAATTTTAATTTATAGGCCCTGAGTTGTGGAAATACTGGCGAGTATTTCTTGCGCATGCGTTGTGTAGCAGGAGCAGTCATTATTAAATATTAGTCTTTGATTAGCATACATGATTTTTTGTTTTCTCCATGCTTTGAGTAGCAGCTGTTCTATTACATTATAATTTGGGAAACGTATCACAAAGGACCTGGTCGAGCATCATGTCTCATAGGTTTCAGGCCTAGAGTGCGATGAGCACGCTCTACAGTATATCAATTTTGAAGTCAGGGCCCAAGTTCAGAACTAGTCATAGCAGGTAATCGGCAAAAGCTATGGGATCGTTGCCCTCTTCATTCTTTGGAAGTCCGTAAATTCTAATATTTTTCCTCCTACCCCTATTTTCCACATCTTCCTGCCAGAGAGATATGTGGAGCTGTTCAGTAGCCAAAGATTTTAAACCATTCTCTAGTGTGTCAATACGATGGGTGTTTTCTGTAATTTGGACATGTGCATCATCCATCCTGCCTTGAAGTGTCCTCAGGTCTGCTCGGAGTTCCTTAATCGATTCTCTCATCTCCGATCAAAATTCCGTGATGGCCTTTAATGTAGTGTTGGCCTGTGAGCCCTCATTAGTTTTCTTGCCCCCCCCCCCTTGGATTTCCTGCAATCTGTTTGGGAAGGCATCTTAGTAGGTGGTTTGTTATCAGATAAGCCACTTTCTTCTACGTCTTCCAAGTCGGTCAGCGGGTGAAATCGGTTCTTGTTGTGTTGGGCCATCCCCTGAGAAGAATATTGAATTGTTTGCCACCAAGCTTTTATTTTAAGAGGAATTAAGGCTGAAAGTTAGAACTTTTTAAGTTTTTGGGGGCGTTTGTAAACTAGGGCGGCAGGGGAACACATCCAATGTGTGACTTACTTCTTCATAGCTCCACTGGAAGTCCCTCTTACATACATACAATTTAATGTTGGATAAGCAACAGTATACAATTTAAAACAGCTGTAAATGAGTTACAGAGAATCCCAGTATGCACAGAGTCAAACAGTATACAATTTGAAACAGCTGTAAATGACTTACAGAGAATCCCAGTATGCACAGAGTCAAACAAGTAGCTAAATGAGTCAAGCTAATGTTGCAGCCGAGAGGGCATTGTCAAAATTGGAGGAAAGGAGGAATTTAGGAACGTAAAGGGAAAGTGAAGGAGGCGGATCAGTAGGAGGCAGGGGAGGAAAAGGGTGAGAGGGCAAAGACAAAAGAGGAGGAAAGGTGTGCAGGGCAGAGGACAGAGCTATACAGGAGGTGGAGGTCGGGCAAGGAGTGGGAGGTCAGAGACTTACAGTGAGACAGTCCAGTTAGGTAAAACAATCACAGGAACTGTTAGTTATGAGGTATTGGCTAAGTGCTGTTTTGTACAGTCCCACTTGCAGAATGGAGGAGATTTCCAACGGCAGCACATTGAACCACAGAGGTGCCCTATAATCAAACAAGTGTTGCCCTTGGGCAGTCCGACATCTTGGAACAGAGATGATCTGATTGGCTGAGCTACGTGTGTGTTGAGAACAGGAGAAGGGGTTTAGAAGTTTAGCCACACCGTGAGGCAGGAGCCCGAGAAGTGTCTTTTTCATTAGCAAGCATGTTTGGTATTGGATCCTCTCATGTAACTGAAGCCAACCAGATTGTTCATATAGTTCACATGTAGGGGCGAGGTGTGCTGCACCAGTAAGCAGATGGCAGGCTTTGTTAAGCACCATAGATATTCTGCGGTGGGAGGTGGCAGTGGTTGAGCCATAGATGAACAGGCCACATCAACAATGGATATTGTCGAACTACAGACAGCCAGTCTAAGAGCTTTTTGTGTCAGATTATGTTTGTGTCAATGTAGTAACCCAATTCTGAGGTTAACAGATGTGGAAACATTGTCAGTGTGTTCGGCAAAGGAAAGAGAGCTGTCGACAGTCAGACCAAGGTACTCGAAGTCTTGGGCTTGCGCAAGTGGGACACCAGAGGAGTTCCTGATGGTTAGAGTGCTGTTTTGGTGTTTGTTATGATCACCACTGAATAACATAACTTTTTTTTTTGCAGTTTAAAATCAATTTGTGGATTCTGAACCATTTCTCAGCTTCTATAAAGCTATATTAATGCTGCCATTCCAGGGACTCCAGGTTGGAGCTGCTGGTAAAGATGACTGCATCATCTGCATAGAGGAGGACCTGTTTGTTACAGTCATGAGGAAGGTTGTTAAGGAAGATACTAAAGAGGACTGGCCCCAGGATGGAGCCCTGTGGCATTCCAGAGCGAACTTGTAGGTGGTCTGAGGTGACATTAGATATTTTTAACCGCTGAGATCGGTCAACCAGATAGCTTTTCTAACAAGGACAGTACTTCAGTAGAGAGGTCAATGGATGACAGTTGCTTGAGAAGAAGAGAGTGATTCACAGTATCAAAGGCCTTTGAGAGGTCAATGAAGGCCACTCCCACCAGTCATCCATAAGCCAGTGAATGGGGAATGTATCCGGTGAATTCTAATAATGCAGAGGTGGTGCTGTGATCCTTTCTAAATCTGTGCTGCTGCAGGTATTGGATAGAGTATTTTTCCAAGTATTCTTGCAGCTGATCAGCAACAATACACTCAAGTGCCTTAGAGAGAGGTGGCAGGATTGAGATAGGTCTAAAATTGGAGTGTAAGTAAAAAAAGTAACTTGTCAAGGCGCTGTACAATAAAATACAATGTAAACAAAAATAATAATAAAAAATGTAGAAATATACAGAAAAAAATTGATAAAACAGATTTTTAATTCCGATTTAAAATTTGTGACGGTCGGGCATTCTCTTAACCGACGAGGTAGAGAATTCCACAGGGTCGGTGCAGCATAAGAGAAAGCATGTGCCCCAGATGTTTTTAAATGAACCCCAATCTCTAGCAATACCTCATTGGTGGATCGGATTGAGCGGCGGAGGCAGTAGGGAATAAGGAACTGTTGCAGGTATCAGGGTCCCTGCTCGTGTAGGACTTTATAAGGTCAGCAAACCAACCTTAAAGGTGA
Organism: Neoceratodus forsteri; assembly: GCA_016271365.2. Classification (NCBI taxonomy): domain Eukaryota; kingdom Metazoa; phylum Chordata; order Ceratodontiformes; family Ceratodontidae; genus Neoceratodus; species Neoceratodus forsteri. The sequence goes on from CM057449.1 coordinate 489,309,997, forward strand.
TCCACCACTGTACCAGCAGCCAATGCATTTCGTGCAGCACAGGCATAATATGACTAGTCCTAAATGTACCAGTCAAAAGCCTGTCTGCCTCGTTTTGCACCAGCTGCAAGTGGTGGATATCAATCCCCAAAAGCCCTAGGTAGAGGGTATTGCAGTAATCAAGGCGGGTGGTTATGAAGGCATGGACCAGAGTAGGAAGGTCAGCTGGGGGAACCAGGTGTTTCACCCAGGCGATATTCCTTAGATGGTAAAAGGAAGATTTAACGACAGCGGACACTAGAGATTTTAAGGTCAAACCGCTGTCAAAAATAACACCCAGGTTACGCACCTGGTCTGAGGTCATGAACTGGACATCATCAAGCCATAAACCCAAAAGATGCCCAGCCCCAAGACGTGCTTCTGGATGACCCGGGTCCACAACCAACACCTTAGTCTTGTGTGGATTTAACCTCAGCCAGCTAGTGCTCATCCAGTTCTTGATCTCGGCTAGACAGGTGTTAAGTACAGGGACTGCATCATCCTGTCTGGGTGTAAAGGACATATACAGTTGGGTATCATCTGCATAACAGTGAAAACCCAAACTGTGTTGCCTAATGATATCTCCCAATGGCAGCATGTACACTGAAAACAACATGGGTGCCAGTATGGAGCCCTGCGGCACCCTACAGGACAGAGGGAGGGCATCAGAGGAATAAATTCCAGTGACAACCCTCTGTGATCTGCCTGTGAGGAAGGTTCGAAACCAATTTAGGACTGTAGCAGACAGTCCACAGAAATGCTGCAGGTGTTCCAAAAGCAGACCATGGTCTACAGTGTCAAATGCCACAGAGAGATCAAGAATGACTAAGATAGTATGTGCTTTTCAATCTCTTGCAATTAGGAGATCATTTAACACCCGAACAAGATCAGTCTCGGTGCTATGTCTCTTCCTAAACCCAGATTGGAGAGCATCAAATACATTGTGGGTTGTAAGATGATCATCCAACTGCAACGCAACCACCTTCTCAATAACCTTACCCACAAAGGGTAGATTAGAGACAGGTCTGTAGTTTGCTAGACAGTCTGAAACCAAGGAAGGGTTTTTAAGGAGTGGTCGAATGACCGCCTCCTTAAGGGGATTAGGGAAGACCCCCTTTTCCAAGGAACACCAGACAGTTTCAGCAAGGATCAGGCAGATGACATCTACGCAACGTACCAATAATGGGGTAGGGCCCGGATCCAAACTACAGCTAGTTGGTCGCAATGTCTGGACAGTTCTCATAATGTCCAAGAGTTCTGGCTGGTTGAAGTCAGACCAGACAGAACAGGTGCACACAACTTCCCATCGATTTCTGCATTCCCTCATAGAGGGAGTCGGACCAATCCCTGACCTGATGCTGGCAACCTTATCTGCAAACAATTGAGCAAGGTCATCACACTTTATTTGTCAAAAACCTCTTCCAGACTGAAGACAAACTGGATTGCACAGTCTGTCCACAGTCCGAAAGAGCTGCGCTGGTTAATTCCATGCAGCAGCAATCTCCCCGGACAGGAATTCTGCCTTCTTACAGGTGATTGCTGTTTGATAGACCTTATAATATTCCATCAATCTAAGCCTGTCAGCATCAAGGCTGGATTTCCGCCAAGCTCTCTCTAGCCTTCAACCCACCCTCCTAAGCTCCTTCAAGGACCCATCAAACCAAGGGGTCTTTGGGCACAGAGTGAGTGGGCGAACATGAACAGGAGCTACTGAGTCCAAAGCGTCTCCCACCGCCTTATTATAAGCCAGTACAAGACCATCTGGATTCATGCTTTCACTTGATAAACCTGATAGGTCCAGCACCGCCAATAGGCCTTCTGGGGTAACTCCCCTTAAAGGGCAGTACTGGACCATCTCCATAGGGGCAGGCCTACTTGGGGGTGCCCTGAAACTGAACCTTATGGTGTGATGATCTGACCAACCAACTGGTTCCACCCCCAGATCCGTGATCTCCATCCCCAGGAGGAACACAAGATCCAGAGAGTGACCCCCAATATGGGTAGCAGAGGTAACTACCTGTGTAAGGCCCAGCACAGTCCTCGGCACCACTGCACGAAAGGTGCTAGTGCCTTCTCCTGTTATGTCCCTTATTACTGGAATTCCCTCCCACTTGCTATAAGGATAGCACCTTCCCATGCCTCCTTCAAGAAATTGCTGCTTGCCCGTCTTGCTGACTCCTGTTCATGCTCATGTTTCAAACCACCCTAGCCCATTATTTCTCCCATGATCCATGCACCCTCTCACCTATGACATGCACTTTACCTGCCTCTTTACTTCTACTTACTCCCTTAGTTTCCACCTAACTCCTTCCCCCATTCCTCAACTTTCTGTTTATACTTCTCCATCCTTCCACTCCTACTCTCTAGTCATATCCTAATTTTACTCTATACTCCATGTATAACTATATTTTGGGGGGTATTTTGTTTTGTGTATTATACCATTTTTTCTCAACCTTGGTAACTGATTTAATTGTTTTTATTGCACTTGCTTTATTATTTACTCCATGTTATTGCTCATGTAATTTGTACTGTGTTTGCTTTGGGACTACTTTGTACTACTACTGTCCATGCTCTTACCTTATTTGTATTTCAATGTTCTGTATTTGTTTCCCTATGTTGATCAAATGTTACTTCAGCTGTATTGTATTTGTGAATTCCTGGGTCATGCCGGAAAATAGTCATTGCTATGGCTAGCGCACCCTACCCGGTCAACAAAAACAAAATAAAAATAGTCATAAGCTGGAGAAGGTTATTTCCAAGCTGAGAGAGTTCATTGTTGACACAGGCATTGAAGTCACCCAGAATTAACCATCTGGGTGACTCCTAGGCCACGTCGACAATGAAATCCTCCAACTCCTTCAGGAATTAACATACAGTACTAACATACTAAAAGCCAGCAGAATAGGCCTAACGGTCTTTCGTGTCTGCTCGTTAGCCAGCCCCCTCCTACTCCCCAGCCCGCGAAATGTTCAACTTCGGCTTCAGTATACCCATGCATCTGTCCCACCCCCTCTTAAAGCCCTCCACTGTGCCCTACTCCACTAGACTCCCGGGCAATGCATTCCATGGCTCCACCACCCTCTCAGTGAAGTAATGCCTTCTATGTTCTCCCTGTAGGTTCCCCCCTCCAACTTCCACTCATGACCCCTGGTTGTGCCCCCTTTCCTTAGCCTGAACATTTCTTTGCTCTGCTCCTGTTAATACCTTTCACATATTTGAATACCTCAATCATGTCTCCCCTGTTTCTCCTCTCTTCCAGTGAGTACAGCCCAAGGACTTCCAGCCTTTTCTCATAGGTCCTTTCAGTCATGCCCTGGATCATCTTGGTTGCCCTCCTCTGAACCCTCTCCCATCACCGGGTGGATGGTAGATGAGGAGTATCTTGAACCCTACACCTGCTCCCAGGATACACTCAAAGGATCAGGTGCACCCCACTGGCACATCCACAAGGCCCAGTTCCATTTTAAGCACAATAGCTACACCCCCACCCCTATGATCCAATCTCAGGTGGTGTATCACTGAGAACTCGGATGGAACAGCAGATGCCAAAATAGGGCCTGCATTCTCATCCAGCCAGGTCTCAGTGATGCATGCCAGATCAGATGTTCTAACAAGATCAGCTATAATAGCTGTCTTGTTTCTAATCGATCTGGCATTGTATAACACTGCCCGAGTTGGATGGGTCAACAAGGAAGATCCCGAAATCTGCCCACTATTTGTGGAGCTCTTGGGTATGGGAACCAGGCAAGACCCCCCCCCCTTTCCTGACCCCATTTCACCTCAGGGTGTCTCTTGGTCCCAACAACCTCAATCTGTCCACCTCTCTCCATTCTCCCACCGTGCCCAGATTGCCCCTTTTTCAATCGACTTCTGCCTATCCCCAAGGCTCGACATCTCTTATATACCTCAGCTGGCAATGGGGGACAGACAAAAGGGCATAACTCCCTGAGTATGGTGGGAGAATAATGCCCGACCATCTCAAAACCCTCCCAACTCATTTCAAACACAATTATATTTATTACACAACATTAACCCCAATAATAACAAATAAAACAAACGTCTGAACAATTCAGACCTAAATCCTATGATCAGACTTGCTTCTAAAAACCTCCCAGAACTCCCTGGATTATAAGACCCTTAATTAATATCACTATAAATAATCTGGCAGTCCTTTGCAGCAAGTAATCCAGCAGTCCTTTGACACAAATCAAGCAGGTAATTCCAAATGTTTAATGAATAGGCCAGGGAAGCCCCCACCTCCCCTGGTCAATAATGCCAAGGCTTCCCAATCCCAAGCTCTGCTCTCACCAAGACTCTGATAGACAAGCAACCAGTAAAAAATCAAAGTCTAAACAGTGTCCCAAAAATATTATAAATATAAAAAGCGAGCTGTAGAAAAATGTAAATCCATGTCCAGCGTACTGAGAAAATGAACCCAAGTCAATCCAATCAGTGTAAAAAAAAAGGCAAACCTCAATAGCCCAGGAGAGCAGGCCACATGTTAAACTGTAGTCCAGAGACTATTCAGAACACAGCTCCAGGAATCCCCAGTGCAGCAGCGGGCTGTGACGTGAAAACCAAGAACCTAGAGGAGTCCCCCCTCCAAGTGCATTAAGTCATAGGCCCTGGTACCCAGCCACCAGCGACCCACAGCTACAACCCCCCAAGGGGCAGGTCTCTAGGCACTTCCCACAGGAGGCTTAGGAGAAAATCCAGCTAACTCTCTGGCTCCCCGAAGAATCGTCGGGAAAACTCCCGCTTGGCCACGGGAAACACACCAGCCACTTAGCCCCAAGCAAAAGGAGGAGCCCCCTCACCCAGCACAGTTCCCAAACCACGCTGCTGCTCTAATGACAAGATCTAGAAAACGTCCATTGAGTGTGCTGTCACCACACCAGCAACCTCCATGAAGGCAGCAGATTCCAGCTCAGTCTGAAACTTCCTGACTCACACAGCCTGCATTCTCACCGCAGAATCTTCCCCACAGCAAGAGGCAAGAGCAGGTCGAGGTTCAGCAACAATTTAGCCCAGATCTTCACGACTCAGGCTCACGATACCAGACGGCAGATTCCAAGCCACACTCCACTGCAAAATAGGTTGCCCAAATCTGCTTCGACTTCCAAAAACGGAACTGCAACAGAACAATTGCAGCAGCAAGGCTCACATATAACAAAGTGAGCGGCCGAAAAACAGAACAGCTAAAACTCCCAAATAACAAGGGAGAACAGCTGTCACAAAAACAACCAGGCAGGACAGGGAGAACGGCCGTCCTAAAAAGCTAAACAGTAATTTCATAAAAACAAAGTGAACTACCACAATAGCCGATTAAACTCCCGAATAGCAGGAACCATAACAAAAACGCTAGCTGTATGCCCGCAGTACGCTAAAAACACTATATAACTCACTTAATAACCCTTACTAACTAAAGCTAACTAAAACAAAATAAAATGAAGCGCAGTTTAATAAAATAAATCAAACTTAGACTCCAAAGCTGAGACCTCAGGCAGCTCACACACCGCCACCATCTTGGTAATCATGATCATCACCTTTGTGTACTGGGGTAACCATGGCTGACTTCCAAACTTAGGAAATTGACCAAGCCTTAGAGAGAGGTTCAGAATCTTAGCAAAGGGTAAAGGTATTACATCAGTGGTAAGAGCTACAAGTTTAAGGTCAAGGGAGTCCCCACTGTTCCTTGACTTCCCAAAAACTTTTTCATGGTATTTCCTGACCAGATGAGCGGGGACCTCTTTGAAATAAAAAGATGGTGGATCCAAGAGTTGATCTTTAACCCCCTAAGAGCTGTTGTCAGCAGAGTTGCCGAAGAAGTCAGGTGGAAGTATACTACTCAGTTCTATGAAAGCACTATTAAATGTATTGGTTATTGTGGATACAGGGTGGGAACACCACTAATATTGAGCATAGGTGGTGCTGCTTTGTGGTCCTTTCCAGTGACATCTTTTATATTGCTCCAAAAGTTCTTGCTGTCACCCCAGCTGTTTGTGAGTTCCTTCCTATAATATTTGCTTTTTGCAGATCGTATAGCCCAAGTGCAATTATTTTGGGCTGCCTTGTAGTGTTGTACATCAGCTAGCTTACCAGTAGCCTTGGCACAGTGCCAGAGGTGATCCGTATGCTGCAGTTGGCTGATAAGTTCTGCTGAGATCCAGGGATTGTTGGTGCCCCGAACTTTCCTCTTTTTTAAAGGTGCATGGGTATCACAGGCTTCAATGAAATGTGTGCTGAAGTGGTCCAGGGCAATGTTAACATCATTAATGGTAGCCAGTATGAACCAGTCAACGTTCATGAGATGTTGCTTCAGAGAGTCAAGGTGACCCCATTTTAATACTCTGCTGAGAATTATTTAAGGTGAGGGCTTATTGAATTTGTCCGACTAAGTACAGGTGATGGCGGAGTGGTCACTAAGTGCATAAGGGAGCACAGTCACATTTGAGATACTATTGGGGCAACTGGAAAGAATCCATTCTATTAGGGTAGCAGTACCTGTATTATACTTAGTCCTGGTTGGTGATGAAATGAGCTAAGTCAGGTTAAGTGCCAAGATTATATCCTTAAAGGCACCAGCTGCAGTGGAGAGCCAGTTGACATTAAAGTCTCCCATGAGTATCGTCTCTGAGTTATGTGGTGGATTTCTGGCATACTCCATGAATCTATGGAAACCAGAGACATGGTCCTTAGGTGGTAGGTAGACACTCACAATTGTTAGGGCTTTGTTGTGAGCCCCGAGAACTACCTTGATGGCTAGTGCCTGGGCAGCATTGCCAAGGCTACGAGTTGGTAGTGTGTATCCCATGAGAGCGTCCTTAATGTATATGGCACATCCTCCTCCATGTTTTGTTTGCCTGTCTAGTCTGAAGGTGGTGTAGCCAGGTATAGTAACAGCTGAGTCTGGAATCTTCGGTGATATCCACATTTCAACTACTGATAGGATGTCTGGGATTTTCTGTGCTACCCAGACTTGGAGCCTATCCATTTTACAAAGCAAACTGCAGATGTTGATTGAAGCCATTGTAATTGACCCAGTCAGCTTCTGGTTGCTATGAGAAAGTGGTCTTGTCAGTCCAGGGTTGGGATGAACATTCCCTGCCAATAAGAGCAACATGAGAATGAGTTGGAGTAGGAAAACTTTCACTTGCTTGAGAAGCAACTTATGAGACATCCGGCGGTTTGAGCACCTACTTTGCTTATTTTGAAGTACTGTGATGTTGTAGGGCATGGTCAGGAACGTGCAGGGGGTAAGAACTGTTTTGGATAGCAGGTGAGACACTAGCCAGGGGGGCATCCAAGATTTCAGGGAGTTATGTAGTTGTTCATTGGTTACCATGCCAGTGGCATAGTGAAGGTTTCCTTGAAAAAAGAATCCTCCGTTCAGATTTGTGGAAGATTTATGCAAAGAATCTTGATTGGCCACTGTAATTAAAATGAAGAGGGGTAGTAACAAGTGATAGATACAAGGCTGAACTTGCAACCTACTTTAAAATAGCTCTAAATTTTAAAGTAACACAAATGACTTGCATTTCTTTTTGGTGGGGGGCTGGCTCCCCAAGCCCCTGTGCAGACTCGCCAGGCTCCAACTGCCGCCCCCTTATGCTCGGGCTTACCCCCCCCCCGAGTGGGGTTGCCGATAGGCAAACTCTGGTGGTCAGAGCGGATGGCAATGGAGCTGGCTCATTAGTGGGGGTCAGCATTTTTTTTTGTATGCTGTAAACCTCACAGGGGTGGGGACATGCAGTGATGACCCGCGTCCACCCCATCCCCTGAATGTGCAGGAGCCAACCACAGTGGAACTCCCGGCTTCTGCTACAGGTTCATCGTGCATTGGACACTCAACACAGTCTCCCCCAGAGTAGGAGAGCAGTCCACTAGAGATGCTCAATCCTACTTCCCCCATCCAGCCTTCCGACTCCTGGGTCTGTTCACGTATCGGGGTCATCAGCGCCACAGACAGCGGTCGTGCCTCTGTGCCAGCGGGCTGGCCAGATGATTTGCAATTTAAATACTGTTCTTCCTATTTTGATTGAGAAAGCAGAGTGTAAAGTTGTAATACTCAAAGTCTTTATCCCCCCATATTCTAATAGGGATTTCTGTACCCATGACTTGGGAGAATTCACAGAATTTTTGGAAGGTCTAAGCGATAAATATATACTTTACCCACTTCTCACTATGGGTGACTTTAATGCAAGAATTGGTCCTAGAGATATGATAGAACACGAACACCTAACTTCGCCTCTTTTAAACTTTATCATAAATCCTAATATAAGATTGATGAGAAAGTCAAGAGATACTAAAACAAATAGGACAGAATGCTAGCACAACTCATGGCAGAAATGAACATTAGTCTCATGAATGATAGAGTAACAGGCGACTTAGATGGAGCATTTATGTATATAGGTTGTTTCGGTTCATCCACTATAGATTTGCTCTGGGCAAATATAGATGCAGTAGAAAGGATAAGAGCTTTTTTTTTTTAACTTTATGTTTATTCATTTTCTGTTTTAACAGGCAATTTACATTTACTCGTACAAGGTATAGGTAAAGATTATATCACATGTTTGATAATCACATAAAGGACCCACTTGTAGGCTGGTACAGAAGGAAGGGGGATAAGTCCCGGACAATAAGTCCCTCTATATAGATCCATGAGTGTATCGAAACTTGCCAGCCTCTTCAGTGGTAACGGTGTATCCTTTAGGTAGAATCAGAAAGGAAGAACTGCACACAATCTAAAAAGATTGCTATTTCAACCTGGTATAATTAGGTAGAACTTGTATATTAACAACTCGATTCCTCTGAATTCCCTCCACCTCTGCAGAAACATCAATATAACCCAGCATTCAGTTGATACATTTAGAATTTACCAGTTTTAAACAGTAGGCATTAGTGATTTTAATAGCACACAACCAGAACATTTTTAACTTCAGAATTATTTTAAAGAGTCTGATGGTATAAACTTGGGCTCGACCCTTCCTACATCTCAACTGATGGAGAAAACTTCTAGGAACCATAGTAATGACGGGGAATCCCGCATGCATCGAATAGCTAATAAAACAAACAAGAAAGGCCCCTCTGTAATCCCCTCGTTTAAACAAACTTTCATTAAAGACCCCCTGAAGTCCATAATGCCCTATAGAGTCCAATGGTGCTCACAAAGAACCCAGCATAAGAGATGCAAATAAGGAAAGTCCCGACCTGCAGCAAATGTAAGCCCAAACTGTCCCTTCAATCATCCTCTGCATCGGAGCTCTGCAAATCAGTAGGATCCTTCCTTGCTGCAAATTCAGTTTTCAACTTCTCCGTCCATATGCCGGCATCCTGGGGGGTGGTAAAGTGCCATGTTTTCCCTCCGTAGATCACCCGCAATTGTGCTGGAAGTAGAAATGAGTGGATAATTCCGAGTGCGTGCAGCTTATGCCTTACAGCATTGAAAGCCTTTCTCCCAGCTCGAGTCTGGAAGGAGAGGTCGGGATACAATTTGATGTCTATTCCACCGACTTCCAAGGGATATGTGCTCTCACTGCAAATAGGACCCGATCTCGGATCTCTAAGCCTGTAGATCTCAGCAAGATAGTGCGTGGTTGACTAGGGGATGATGGGCGAACCCTCGGATTAACTCTATATGCCTTAGTAAGTGCAGCCCATGAAAAATCCTCAGATAGATTGAGATTTTCCTTCAGCCAGTCCAGTAGATATTGCAGAAGGTTTGGCCCCTCCACACCTTTGGGAAGCCCCACGATACAAATATTGCCAGCTCGGATTTAGTTTTCCAGTGACTCAAGGCGGCCCGAAGCTGTCCATTTTCCTTTGTGATGGTCTCCACTGTAGCCAGGGTCAAAACCACCCTCTTATCTCTGTCTCCTAAGGAGCCAGTAAGTTGTACAATTGCAGCGTCGTGCTTTTCTAGTTTTATTAAAGTTTTTCCAATTTTAGAATCCATGGCCCACATGGACTCCAGTAGAGTGTGCCATGGAGGATCCGATGCACGATCCTCTTTACCAGCAATACTTCCACCTGAGGCTTCTCCGGCCTTGCTGTTGGTCGGTGGAGGATCTTTATGGTGACCTGGTTGCTGCGTTTTAGTTCTGCCCATCTTAATTATGGTATTGTTCGATTCAGGAGAGTTTGCTTAATAAAGGTAAGCTGCTGGATTCCCAAAAGAATAATTTAAAATTATAGTTTTAACTTATTTTTCTGCCACGTGGAGGAGAGAGTGAGAAGAATGCTTCCAACCTGGAAGATGGCTCTCTGGCGCCTCAAGATAAGAGCTTTTAACATTTTTGATTGACCAGAGTCTGCACATTTTCCTACTGTTCTAGAATATAATATAACTAGGACCAGTAATTCCTGAGAAACTATACCTCTGGCCATGGGATGTGAAGTCCGTAATTTCCGTAGGATTAGATGGAGCCCAACACTGAGTAGCACTATAACAGAAATTCTAGAGTCTGATAGCCTTAAAAAGTGGAGACAAGATATTATAGAAATGGATAATGACCTAAATTTAAATAAGTCTCTATACACAAACTTAAACTATATTAAACTGTTTCTCTATCAGATGCATAGATTGACTAATGTGGGATCTTGTTTTACCAAAACATGTAAGAAGAGCACAAAACAACTAAACAAAATGGTACGTTAAGCGTAATGGGTTACACTTAACATAATGTACCATTTTGTTTAGTTGTTTTGTTTTATCTCTGGGAGTAGAACTCATACAAGACAGCTGAATAAAGCTAGGAAAAAACACAAGGCATTACTTGAGGAAGAAAGGAAAAACATCCAGTTTAATAAATGGGATCAGCTTAGACAATCAGTATATGAAAGGAATGCCAAAAACTTTTGGCTATTAGTCAAGGTTATCATCAGTTTTCACTTGGAATAGATGCTTTTGTTACATCTGACACCTGGATGTCTTACTTCGCATCACTGTACTATTCTCCATATGAAGTAGCAGATATAGCTTATAACAATGCACAACATTACCCAAGGCCATTCTATATTAAGAAAGAGGAAATTATTATTGCAATATTATGAACAAAGAATAACAAAGCCAGATTACATTGTTGTTGACCTTTATAAATACTGTACTACCCTGAATGGTGGCTCCTTCTCCTTCACATCCTTTTTAATAAAACCATACAAGGAGCAGATATCCTGCCAAGTTAGAAGAGTTGTATTATATGCCCAATATACAAGAAAAAGGGAAGCCCATCTGTTCCATCAATGTATAGGCCTATTAGTCTTATTGACACTCTACAGAAAATCTTTTGCCTGATAATTCTAGATAGACTGCAGCCATGGGTAGAGGAGTCCAATATTTGAAGCATTCTCCAAAATGGCTTCAGGGCCCTTAGATCAGCAACACAACACTGTCATATTTTATCCTACTTGATCCGGAAATATACAAAGGTCATGAAGTCAAGATTGTACTGTTGTTTTGTGGATCTAAAGTTCGCTTTTGAGTCTATTAGTCGTGTATTATTGTGGGATAAGTTACATTCATATAAAATGGACCCTGTGCTTATAGATAGTTCGATTAGACCACATTAAGACACTTGGCAAAAAGTTAAAATGAACCAAAACGTAGATTTACTCCAGAAATAAGAACAAATCTTGACGTCAGACAAGGTTGCCATTTGGCCCTTCACTTTTTAATTTGTGTATAAATTTGATTATACTACAGTTAGAACACTCTTGATTTCCATTCTCCAGCTATTAAAAACCAAAATATCTCACTCCTGGCTTTCGTGGATGATCTAGTTCTTTTATCAACATCATTCTTGGGCCTGCAGTGTAAAGTAACTTCCTTTTCTGTACTCTGTAAAAGAAAACAAAAAAACTGGTAATTAATACGAGTAAAACCAAAATGATAATATTTGGAAACAGACAAAGGAGAAAGCTGACTCTTTTTATTGATAAAGTTACAGATGATTAAATCATATCCCTACCTAGGTGTATATTGCTCTCAATGTACTAAATGGACACAATATCAAAATTATGTTAAACACAAAGCAATCACAGCTTTTAATGCTTTTAGGAGATTTTTGGCACAAATGGGTAATGGGACAGTTATAGGCCTTTTGAAGGTAACAGGAGCCAGAATACACGTTAGTATATTATATGCTTCAGAGGTGTGGGCATCAACAGATCCCAAACAGCTAGAAACACAAATAAACTATGCACATTTATTCTCAAAATAGCACAATTGGTCCCTGTTGTAATTGCAAAAGCCAAACTAGGACAACTTCCCATAGAAGCTTATATAATAGAAAGAAAAATACTATTCCTTCTTAAGCTGTTTCTGTATCCAGAGTACAGGTTACCTAGGATGTGTCCGGAGGAGGAGATAGACTACACATTGTGTGGATTTAGATCTCCAACCATAGAATGTGTAGCCACAAACCTCTACCCAATGGGTGGGGCTAGGACACCTCCCCATATCAAATGTATTATACTCTGTTCACTGAGATAGAGTTACAGGTTAAGGAAAGAATTATAAACATTTATAATAGCAAACATATGGAACAAATAAAGACATACAAACAGTTTAATTGGTTCAAAAGGCTTAAACCATATCATAATTTTGAAACTTATTTAACAATATTAGCATGCTCAGATAGGATCCGACCAGGAACATCGTGTCCAAAAACATTGTGGCACAAAACAAAGCAGGGAATACATTGCAGCCTACAATGTAGGCTTGCAAAATCATTGCCACTCCAGATCACACAGGCAGGTGGCAGGCAGTATGAGGAATGGACCCCTGGTGGCCTGTAAGCCTCCCAGCGCACCTGCCGCATCCCAGTCCCAGCAACAGTAGACCCATTAGCGATCCCCAGTGCCACCCCCCACTCCCTCACCATCGCAGATCTGCCCACCTGCACCATTGCCATAGTATGCAGTACAACGCAAAATATCCCTGGTGTCTAGTGGACTCCCCACCCTCTCAGGTAGTCCCCCACCACCCCACCCCCACCACTTGTGGGCAACCAGCACAGCCCTCCACTCTCCACCACAGCTGGCCACCTGACTGAGCTGTAATGAATGAGCACGTACTCTGAGCGTGGGTATGTGCTAATTCATTGCAGTTCAGTCGGGTGGCCACCCATGGCAGAGAGTCAAGGGCTGTGCTGGTCACCTGCTAGGGGTCGGGGTGGGGGACTACCTGGGGGGTGGGGTCCAGTAGACACCAGGGATATTTTGCATTGTACTGCCTACTGTTGCAGTGATGCAGGTGGCAGATCGGCGATGGCAGGGAAAGGGATGCCATTGGGGCTCACTAATGGGTCTACTGTTGCTGGGGCTGGGATGCAGCAAGTGGGCTGGGAGGACCCACAGGCCACCAGGGGCCCATACCTCATACTGTCTGCCACCTGTCTGTGTGATTTGGAGCAGCGATGATTTTGCAAGCCTACATTGTCGGCTGCGATGTATTCCCCACTTTGTTTTGTGCCGTGATGTTTTTGGACACGATATTCCTGGCTGGATCCCCCAAATACGAGGTGAATAATAACGAGATTTAGGATAGAATCATGTAATTGTGGATATGTTTACTATACCCAAAAAAGAGTGGGAGTAGAAAGTGATAAATGTGTTTGTAATTTGAATATGGCGGATGATTTAAAGCATGCCACTTTGATTTGCCCACTATACAAGAAACATAGGTGTATTTGGTTGGTTCCTGTTCTGGAGAACCTTGGTCTTCCCATGGACCGGATCATGACAGAGCTGTAAAACTCTAGTGATAAGCAGGTGCTGACAAGACTTTCATGTTTTTTGAAGTCTATCAAACTCTAGAAATAACGTGCAATATTTTTTTAATGTATGTCTGATTATATGCAAATAATATTGTACTAGATGTATTAAGCCCTGGCAATAATACATGTATTTTACATGTATGATGAGATTTAAATAATTGTTATTATGGAATTTATGTTTTAATATTGTCATATTCATGTATTATTTATTGTAATGGCTTTATGCCAAACAAATAAAGTATTTTGATTGATAGTTGCATATCAGTATATAGTATCTCTTAACTCGCATAGTCTCACTTGTTTTAAAGCCAAATGGGGAGCAGACCATCTGGCAGACCATGTTATGCACCTCTAATGCCATGTCATCCATTTCAATACATTCCTTCCATAAAAAAATTAAACCCATTAAGTGGAGACTGCACCTAAGGAAAAAATGTCGAAAGAGCAATTTAGATCATGTCTGTTATTACAGATTTACACAGTACATTCATAAGTATGGGGAAATCTCTGGTCTAGAATTCAAACCAGGGGGCCGAAGTGTTTCAAGGGTGAAAGTCCAGAATGTTTCTCTTTTCAGTTACAGAGTTTCAGTATCCCCACCCCTGGGTCCCAGTCGTACAAGTTCAGTTCCTACAAAAGGACCAGGCTTGTGTCACCTGTCCCCTTATGAATTTAATGTGGGCTGCCAGGATGTTTTTTTAAGTTCTCATTTTCTATATCCTGCATGTGTTCCCCCAACTGGGTTTTAAATGTTCTATTTGTTTTACCAGTATAGAACGATCCACACAGGCAGTTTGCCATGTAAACAACATTAGGGTTATCACAGGTAGTTAAATCCCATATGTCATATACCCTCCCCATCTTTGGATATATAAATTCCTTCTTTTTATTAATATACTTAACAAATTTACACCACCCACAGGAGACGAATCCTCTAGATGCACCCCCCCACCACACACACAAATTATTTAACTTGTTTGTAAGGTTGTAATAAATAAACTAAGGTAATTCCCCTGATTCTGTGCACATCTATAGAAAAACTGTGGCATTTCATTAATAACCTTTCCCAGGACAAGTACCTAGTAATGACCCTTTGTGTTATCCACTGGCCCCTCTTCTCTGTTTTGTATATTTCACCAATCAGCTGTAAGTTATGTTCTAGGGACATGGATATGTTGTTCATCCACACTCATTGGCAGGTATCCTTGCCGCTTTAAATCTTGCCGGAAGGTCTTCAAGCTTGCTCCTCCCACCCACCCGGGTGGTATAACTCTCGGCTCCGCCCCATGACGCCAGATCTTCCTTACCGCTGGGCTCAGGTTCCCTCCTTAACGCTCTGCGTTTGAGACTGGTCTATTTCTCCGTTTGGGCGGATTTAAAATAAATTTTGCGAAAAAGACTTAGTCTTCGATCCTCGGCCGCGATGGACAAATCGACTCCCGGATTTCGGAGATGCCCATGCGGGCAGAAGATGTCTCGGACGGATCCACACTCCACGTAGTGTTCACTGCTTAGGCCTTGAGCACACCGCAGGCTTGCGACTTGTGCTCATCTTTCTCGGCCTCACGCCCTCGAAGACCAGGCTGCCTGATTGTAACTGGGCCCCGAGAAGCCGCCTTCCGGCAGAAGTCCAAGGAGGCCCGTTGATGTGTCCGCGGGCGGCGTGGTTTCCGGCGGATCAGCTCGAGCGGATGGTCGCCCTCGAAGAGGAGGCGGCGCGGGCCGTATCTTCCTCGGCCGCGGCATTTATCCCGCTCTCTCTGGGTTCTTCCTACACGGCTTCTTTTAAGGAGCTTTGTCTGTCCCTCTCCACTAAAGGAGAAGGGCCTGCGTCTGCTGGACCTTATTCTCGGTCCAAAAAGAGGGACAGGGGTAAGTCCCTCCGTCGACGCTCTTGGGAGCGGGAAAGGTCCCTCTCCCCGGGCCGTCGACCGTCGGCTTCGGTCGACCGTCAAGCGGCCACTGGCCTCACGGTGTCCCCGTCAGGTCAGTTGACCGAGACTCCCACCGATGAAGTCGAGATTTTTCTCGACCCATTGGACGGGCTGTCGCCTTTAGCAGCCGAGATTCCCCTCTCCCCGGTTCCCCCGGGAGGAGTTGAGGATCCCGTGGGCTCGCCTGTGCCTCCAGTTCCGGAGCCCTCGGATGGACCATCTGAGCCGAAGGGAGTGCCGGTTCCGGCCGACACCTCCCCGCACCGACCTCGGAAATTCCGGGACTCTCGGTCTCGGTCTCGACCTCTTCGCGGTCCAGCCGATCCCACCGTCATAAGGCGGTCTCGGTCTCGGCACGCATCGGGCGTCGCCGCTTGTCCCTCGCCCTCCTCCTCGGATGAGGGAGGCTCCGCGAATTACGCCGATGGTACGAGGACCTTTATGTTGCAACAGCTCTCCTGGCCGGGAGTAAGCCGACCCCGTCGCCTTCCCCGGCCATTAAGTGGCTGTCACCGGAGCGGCCGACACAACCCCTCGACTTATCCGAGGAGCCTATACCCAGGCCGGTTGTTCGGCCAAATCCAGCTGCTCCACCGATTCCGGTGGAACCTCCGCCTCCACAGCCACCAACTGGGGCTCCGACCAAGGATTCTCGGTCGGCTAAGGGTCTACTCCATCGGCTGTCAGTTACCCTCACTCCTGACCGACCTCGGCAGGTGAAGGGTGGCTCAGGCCAGAGGCAGTTTTCGAGGACTCTTCCAGTCCGAAGATGATTCCTCCTTTCTCCAAGCGACTGGACTTGGAGTCTTCAGAGTCAGTCAATGGACGATAGCCCGTCGTCCTTCCTAGGACTGCTTCGGCTCATCTCGGAGTCCACCGGGATGGAGCTTGAACCCGTTTCCAAACGGGCCAGGTATCCCCTCACGGAGATTCTGGACCGAGGGGATTCTCCGACGGAGGCCTTTCCGGTGGCCGAGGCCATAGTGGGTCCGGCACTGGAGCTTTGGCAGCGCCCTGCTTCCTGCCCTGCGCCTTCGGCCAGGATGGCCAGGAAGTATGCGGTCCCTACCGGTTCCTTGTCCGGTTTTTCGAACACTTCTGAGGGGTTATATCGACAGCGCTTTTCGCTACCGCAACGCCAGGATGTGGACAAACCTCCTGACAAGGAGTCCAAGAAATTGGACTATGTCGGTCGAAAAGTTCACGCTACAGTCCCTCTCTCGCCTTCGTCCAGGCCAGTTCGGCCGTCCTCATGGCACATTTTTCTCATGCCCTGTTGGGCTCCTGGATGAGGTCATCCTCATCTTCCCCCGATCTGCAGACTACGGTTAAGCAGGTGCGGACCAGGCAGGCAGTGGCCAAACAGCAGCTCCAGACTGCTTTGGATATAAGGACTCATGTGCCAGATCGGTATGCCGCAGTGGCTATGCGTCGGGCGGCTTGGCTGAGGATATCCACCTTACTGGATACCCAGCACAAGTTGGCGGATGTTCCTTTTGGGGACTGACCTATTCGCCCTGGGTGGAAGGTCACCTGCAGAGGATCGAGAAGTCCAATGCTACCTTGACTCGGTCTCTTCCGCTTCAGAAGGACAAAGGCCGCAAACCACAGCCTAAGCCCTTTGGCCCTTCTGTGCTCTCGGGCGCCCTGCCCAGCAACGCCAGGGCCAGCAGGCTCGGCCTTGGCATCCCAAACCCAGCCGGGCCTTCCTCTAACAGGAGGCAGGAGGAAAGGCCCAGAAGGTCCCTCGGCGGTCCCTCCTCCAAGCCTGCCCAGTGACGGGCTGAGGGTGTCGCCCCCTATCCCGCCACCTTACCCTGGGTCCCCGGGGGACGGCCCGCACTTCCGCTCCG
The DNA here is from genome assembly GCA_016271365.2 of Neoceratodus forsteri. Taxonomy (NCBI): domain Eukaryota; kingdom Metazoa; phylum Chordata; order Ceratodontiformes; family Ceratodontidae; genus Neoceratodus; species Neoceratodus forsteri. Next base: position 489,327,577 of record CM057449.1, read on the forward strand.
CCTGGTCCGCTGTTTCCACGGACAGGTGGGTCTTGGAGGTGGTGGGAAGAGGCCTGCCTCTGGAATTCGAGCAGGCACCACCCTTCAGAGCTGTCGCCCCTCGGGGCTTCGGATCCCCAGCCTCACTGGCGTGCCTGCCGAGCCGACATCGCCTCCTCCTCCAGAAGGAGGTGATAAGAGAGGTGGTGGACCTCCTTCAGACCCAGGGTTTGTGTCCAGGTACTTCCTGGTTCCGAAGCGGACAGGGCTGGCGCCCATTCTCGACCTACATGACCTAAACAAGTTCCTAAGGTCTCAACCTTCAGGATGGTCACTCTGGCTCAGATAATACCATCCTTGAAGCGGCGGTGGTTCTGCTCTCTGGACTTGCAGGGACGCTTTTTCACGTCCCTATCCGTCCGTCTCACCAGAGATTCCTTCGCTTCAGGCGGAAGGATCCTCTTCGAGTTCCAAGCCATGCCTTCGGCTTGTCTCCAGCTCCCAGGGTCTTCACCAAATGCATGGCAGTGGTGACAGCATTCCTGCGGCGCCGAGGGGTCCGGTGTACCTTACCTGGACGACTGGCTGATAGCAGCTCCCTCCAGGAAGGAGGCGGAGTGGTCCAGAGATCTGGCCCTCCAGGTCTGCTCTCAACTGGGCCTCCTTATCAACGAGGCCAAGTCGAACTCGAGCCGAAGCAGGTGATTCTATTCATCGGGCGCAGCTCGACTCTCTCTCGAGCCAGAGCTGCTCGGCCGGACAGGGCCGAGGTTCTTTCCTCCTTGCCTGATCATTTCTGGTTGGGCAATTGCGCCCTGCCCGGGACTTCCTGCGCCTCCTGGGTCTCATGGCGGCCTGCACCAGCGTGGTCCGTTGGGCCCGCTGGAACATGCGTCCCCTTCAGTGGGGACTGGCCAGCCAGTGGTCACAACGCTGCGATCCTTTGGACCAGCTTATGTCGGTGACACAGGGGATGTGGAACGCTCTCCAGTGGTGGACCGTTCCAGATCATTTGCAGGAGGGCATCCCGTTCGTCCGCCCCGAGCCGACGGTCTCTCTATCGACCGATGCCTCTCTGATGGGTTGGGGTGCCCATCTGGGGGAACACCGGGCTCATGGCCTCTGGTCCCCGCGGGAGTCCCGATGCCACATCAACCTGCTGGAGCTCCGAGCGGTCCGCCTAGCTCTCACCGCCTTTGCTCCGTTCCTCCGGGGTCAAGTGGTCCGAGTCCAGACGGACAATACCACGACCATGTACTATCTAAACCGCCAGGGGGGAGCGCTCCATGCTTCTATGCAAGGAAGCTCTCCGCATTTGGTCGCCTCGTGCTGCAGCCTGGAGGCGGATCTCCTAGCCATTCACGTGGCAGGAGCCTCCAACACCCTGGTCGATGCCCTGAGCCGGATAGGGGCTGCATCCCACGAGTGGTCTCTCCTGCCGGAGGTAGTACAGCATCTGTTCTCCCATTGGGGCACCTCAGGTGGACCTGTTTGCCTCAGGAGAGCGCGGCTGAGTCTGTTCCATGCCCCCCCTCAGCAGGGCTCGCTGCAGGGGATGCCTTCGAGGCAGTGGACCCCGGCCTCTTTACGCCTTTCCCCATTTCCCTTGATCCACAAGGTGCTTCTCAAGGCAAGGAGGGACAAGGCGCAGGTGATTCTGATAGCCCCAGACTGGCCTCGCCAGTTCTGGTACCCAGATCTCCTCAGTCTCAGCTCCAGGACTCCGCGGCAGCTTCCAGCTCGCCCGGACCTGCTCTCAGTCAATCAGGGGAAGGTGTTCCATCCGGACCTTCAATCCCTGCACCTGACGGCCTGGTTCCTGAGCGGCTAGAGTTCCCGGCCTTGGGTCTTTCCGACGAGGTCCTCAATGTAGTTGAGGCGTCCCGTAAGGAGTCGACCAGAAAATGCTATGCCTTCAAATGGAAAAGGTTTTCCATTTGGTGTCAGGGCAAGGGCTTGGACCCTTCCTCCTGTTCCTTGGCAAGCATCTTGGACTATTTATGGTCCCTTTCTAGTCAAGGGCTTAGGTCGACGACCCTAAGGGTGCACTCTGGAGCCATCTCCGCTTTCAGCGGGCGGCGGAAGCAGTCGGTGGCGTAGGAGAAGGTGGTCTGCGCTTTTCAAAGGCCTTGATCACATTTCCTCCAGTGCGGGAACCCCACCTCCGTGGGATCTACTGCTGGTACTGGCAAAGCTCATGGGCAAGCCATTCGAACCTATGCACAGGTGTGCTCTTCTCACCTGTCGTGGAAGACCGCCTTCTTGGTGGCTATCACGTCAGCCAGAAGGATGGGAGAGCTCCAGGTGCTTTCCATCGCGCTCCTTACCTGGTCTTCCACAGGGACAAGGTTGTCCTCGCCCCACCCGAAATTCCTTCCAAGGTGGTGTCGGAGTTTCACCTTAACTAGGTGTTGACTCTGCCGGTGTTCTACCCCAATCACACCTCGGAGGCCGAATATAGGCTCCATACTCTGGACCCTAGAAGGGCGCTCGCTTATTATAAGGAGCGCACGGCTGAAATTCGGGGAGAGGTTCGCCAGCTGTTTGTCACCTACGCTTGAAGCCGCATCTGGCAGACCTGCAGCCAAGCGGATTTATAAGCAGGTGGGTAACCTCTGCATAGATCTCTGCTATAAGTTGGCGGGCATGGAGCCTCCCAGAGGATAAGAGCTCATTCTACCCGCCATACTGCTGCAACGTGGCTGCTTCCAGGGACGCCCCTATCCAGGAATCTGCAGGGTTGCTACCTGGAAGTCAGCAAACACCTTCATTACCCATTACCACATTGACCTTGAGTCACGCCGGGATGCTGGTTTTGGGGCCTCGGTTCTCCAGTCTCTTTCCCAAGTAAGTATTGGGATGGTCTTGCCTCCCTCCTCCCGGAGAACTGCTAGGAGTCTGCCAATGAGTGTGGATGAACAACATATCCATGTCCCTAGAAATACAGGTTACTCACCTGTAACAGGGTTCTAGGAATGGTATATGTTGTTCATCCACCCTTCCCACCCGACCTCCCCGGCTTCGACGCACAACCTGAGCTTCCAGCGGGCCAGATCTGGCGTCATGGGGCGGAGCCGAGAGTTATACCACCCGGGTGGGTGGGAGGAGCAAGCTTGAAGACCTTCCGGCAAGATTTAAAGCGGCAAGGATACCTGCCAATGAGTGTGGATGAACAACATATACCATTCCTAGAACTCCTGTTACAGGTGAGTAACCTGTATTTTTCTGTTACTATAAGGTGTTATTTTCCCTTTTAATCCCGAACAGTTTCAGAAATCTGGTTCTTAACAGCTCTATATATTAGGCAAAGGTTGCCTCTCAGTCTCCTATACTCAAGGGAATAGGAGTTGAGATGTTCTTGTTTTTGATTGTATGTGAAATTTTTAATTCCTTTACCATTTTTGTTGCCCTTCATTGTACTTGTTTTATCTGATTTATTTCTCCTGATGTTTGTGGTGACCAGAGCTAACCACTGTGTTCAAGGTGTAGCCTGACCAATGCACAGTACAATGGCAATAATACTTTCCTGTCCCAGTTTGCTATATTTCTGCTGATGCACAGCCAAGAATGATACAGCATTTTTTACCTATTGCTTTATGGGGTTCCACCATGGCAGGGTGCCAGAGGTAGTGCGCCAGGTCATTACAGAGCCAAGGTATAATTTTGCTGACCTCTCTTTTTGCAGGGGGGCTGTGTACCCCTGCCCCCACACTCCCTTTCTAATTATTCTAACTCAGGGGCATACCTTGGGGCAAATCAAACAATCAGCACTGTGATGACCTCGTGCTGTAATGCTTGGTGCCGTAATGCCGTGTAAGGCTTTTTGGTGCCCCACAAATTTTAGGTCATCAGTTACCATAATACCCAGATTTCTCTGTTGTTGCCTTTATTTCTTGACCCAGCAGTGTGTACTTTGCATTTTTACTCTTATATCCTAGGTGCATAGCAGCACATTTCTTTACATTAAAATCCAATAATGTGTTATTGCCTAATTTTCTAATTTTTTTACTTCTGTTCTTAAATTGTTTATTGCCTCCTCCATATCCACTAATGATCCCACCTTCGTGTTGTCTGCAGGCTTTGATAACTACACTCCTCCATTACACTGCATTGACATCACATAAATATTAAAAATGGTGGGATCCAGCATGGAACCTTGTGGGACTGTACTCGTTACATTACCCCAATCTGATGGGTGTCCTCTTATTATCACCAGTTGCCTTCTGTTTTCTAGCCAAGGTGTAACCCTTCTCACTATTCTGCTGCTAATTCCCATATCTATAAGTTTATTAATTAATTCTACATGTGGCATGCTGTCAGAAACTTTACTGTAATCTGAGAACAACATGTCCACTCACTGCCCCACATCTAGAATCTTGCTAACCTTGTCCAAAAACCTTATTAGATTTGTCTGACAGAATCTGCCAGCTCTAATACCATGTTGTTATTGGTCCCACATATGGTTTTGTGTGATGTTTGTCTAGCTGTTCTGTAGTAATTACCTCCAATACCTTACCTACCAACCGAAGTCAGGCTAACTAGCCTGTAATTTTTGTAATTTAATATCTGTACTTTTTTGTGTAACAGTATCATACTCACCTTTCTCCATCCTTCTACCATCCTCCCACATCTTTTCGTGTGTCCAAAGAATGTTGGAAAATAACAGTTATTTGACCTGATAGCTCTTCTGCCAGCTCACAAGTGACACTTGAATGTAATCCATCATATCCAATTGCTTTATTTAGATTAAGTGCCTCCAATCTCCTTTTAACATCTTTGGTATTAATTTGTATTTTTGGACTTTGTGCCTGGTTGATGTTTACTTTTTCTACCTTTCGTTTGCCTCTGAAAACATTCAGAAGAAGTTATTAAATATGCCAAGCATTTCACTTTCAGATGTTATTGTTCTTCCTTCCTCGTTTAGTGGTCCGACCTGTTTATTCTCACCTTTTGCATTATTCATATAGCTATAAAAAGTTTTGCAATTGTCTCTGACCTTTACTGCCAGGTTTTCTTCCTGTTCACTTTTTGCTTTACTAATTGCTGTCTTGAATTGTTTAACTAATTTGTAATAACTGGCTTGTCTTTTCTCCCATAGAAGGAGCAGATTATAATTCGCTGTTATAACCCGCACAACGCCTACTCCTTCTCCTGCCTCATGCTACACCTTAACGTACACTTGCTGGTGAAACTCTCCTCAGAAAAACCTGTGACAGCTCTGTCACAGCTCTAAAACGAATAAGCACAAAACAACATTTTTTTACAACCCAAAAGCCACTTCTCAGCACGGAACTAAAACTTTAAAACATACTTAACAGAATGGGTTTTCTTTTTCCTTTAAACTTTACTTGATTTGAAAGTGAAACGGGAACTTGGAAGTCAAAAATGGGGCTCAACTGTGAACCTTGGGCTGGATATTCAAACTGCGCCATTCTGTGGCGCAAGCCCTTGCGCTGCACAAAATAGTTGCGCTGGGGTGTGGCCGGGGCGATATTCAATGGAGTTGTGCTATTGAGCAACTCCTTTGAATATCACCCCCGAGCCACAGCCACTGTGCGTGGCGCAGTGGAACTTGCACCACCGCAAGTGGTCAGAGTGAAGCATTCAAGATGCGGTTGCGCCATGCGCAAATGTCCAATATTCAAAAGGTGACATGCAAATGGGGCCATAATTCATGCAAGGTGCAGGGGGGGGCCATTTGCATCTATTTATGGCTCCATTTGCATGCCATTAGCATGCAGGTGCACCGATCACGAGGACTTGCCTGGCGCCTGCCAGGCAGCGGCCGTCTGGGACAGCGACGCCCTACGGCAGCCCGATCGGGCGTAGTAGAAAAAATCCCTCACCCCAGGCTGGCCCGATTGTGGGCACAGGAATAATCCCACCTCGACTGGCGATTGTGAGGGCACGGAGAGATAAATCCCCCACCCTCCCAACTGGCCCGATCACGGGCATAAGTGAAAAAATCCCCCACCCCTGACTGGCGGATCGGGCATAAGTGAAAAATCCCCCCACCCCGACTGGCCCGATCGCGGGCAGAAAAGAATTCAACACCCCGCGAAAGAACATATCCTGATGGTCAGTGGACGCGAAGCCCGATCGCGGGCATTAGAGTCCACCAACCCCCAAAGGTCCACCTACCCGGATCAATGACCCCCACCCCACCCCACCTGTGGACCCCCACCACCCGCTCCCCATCAGCCGGTGGGCGTAGCGTCCCACCCGCCGGCCATGCTGATTGACTGTTAGGACGGCTATTTCACAGTTCAGAGCAGAGCACACGGGCATGCAGCCTGAGCCAGTAGAAGGCAGTCCAGATATGTGATCCATATCCTGACTGCTCTGTACGAGTGGGCTGCATGCCCATTGGCTCTGCCTGAACTAATGGGCGCAGCCCTACCGAGCAGTCAGCGCAGGCGGGTGGGATGCCGCCTCACCGGCTGACAGGAGGTGGGGGGTGGGTAGTGGGGCTCCGTGGGTGGGTGGGGTGGGGGCCACTAGATCACCAGGGTAGGTGGACTCTTGGGGGTGGTGGACACTAATGCCCGCGATCGGGCTTCATGGTCCACTGACCAACAGGGATATGTTCTTTGGGGGTTGAACTTTTCTGCCCGCGATCGGGCTAGTGGGGTGGGTTTTTTTCACTTATGCCCGCGATCGGGCCAGTCGGGAGGAGGGGATTATTCAGTTATGCCCGCGATCGGGCCAGTCAGGGTGGGGATTTTTTTCACTTATGCCCGCAATCGGCCAGTCGGGGATTATTCAGTTATGTCTGCGATGGGGGTCAGTCGGGGGTGGGGGATTTTTCACTTATGCCCATGATCGGGCCAGTCGGGGAGGGGTTATTCAGTTATGCCCGCTTATCGGCTGCAGGTATAGAGAAGTCGGGGCCACCCTACAGGTGGCAGCTGCTGTGTTGCGCCTTGCAATGTGGCAGCTCACCTGTGGGTGGCCCTCGACTTACTCCTTTTTTTTTTTGCTCAATTGTGCAGGCGCAGGTTGGGGGTTGTGCCTGCACATCTCTGCACAGCCCGCTGAATATCGGGCTGTACAGTTTATGCATGGTTCCTCCCCCTCCGGTTGAGCATGCCTTCATTTGCATTGCGCTGTTGCTCAGCTTGACTTGAAGGGCTTAACTGCCTCCTGCTGAATATGGCAGAATGGCGCAATTTCGGACTTGCGCAGGTGCAACACTATTGCGCATGGCACAACCCTTTTGAATATCCAGCCCCTTGTTTTTAAGGAATGGCATTTAAGTTGTACCTTTATAAAAAGTTGCAGTAAAGTCTCTGTAATAGTCCAGTTTTAGTTGTTTTCTTCAGTTTCTTCAAAGCTTTCTTTAGTTTTTTTTTCTCCTCTATTGTTCCAGCGATATGCAGATTTGGCATATTAGTATGCATTCTTTCAGTTCGTTGCCTCAGAGAAATTTGCATATCACAGAGGCAACAAACTGAAAGAATGCATACTAATAAGCCAAATCTGCATATCACTGGAACAGAAGAAATGGAAGAAAACAACCAAAACTGGACTATTACAGAGATTTTACTGCAACTTTCTATAAAGGTACAACAAACTTAAATGCCATTTTTTAAAAAAAGTTCACAGTTCAGCCCCATTTTTGACTTCCGAGTTCCTGTTTCACTTTCAAATCAACTAAAGTTTAAAGGGAAAAAAAAAACACATTCTGTTTAAAAAAAAAAATGACATTTTCATTGAAAAATTCTCCTGTTACTTTTACAACTTGCACCTTTCCATCTTTATTGTACCACAGTTCACAAATAAACTTTCAAAACTGCTGTTCAATAAAAAACGTTCCAGGCAAATATGTGTGTCACAATATTTTTTTCTCTATGTGGCGATAATAGACAAACCAGCAATTACAAATATAACAATCCATAGGGGTGAGTGCATAAATGAGAAATTAATGCCCACCAAGGGCATCAACTTTTATAAACCCCTCGGGCTTTGTCTTTGGGGTTTATGTAGCATCCCACACCTCGGGTGGGCATTAATTTCTCATTATGCATTCACCCCATGCATTATTGTATATAATATAAACTTTCCAGGATTTGACTGTTTTTTTTTTTCTTGCTGCCTTGTTAAATTTTTCTTTTTCCTAAGTTTACTGTTTTATTTTCCTAATGAACCAGTCTGGTATTTTGCCATGTTTGCTGTACTTAATCCTTTCCGATACATATTTGTTCTCTAATATTTTTAACTTTTCGACTAGTATATCCCACTTCCCGTACAATTGTTTTCCTCTAAATGTTGCCTTCCATTGTCACTTTCTAATTTCTGACTTCATTTTGTCAAAATTGGCTGCATTAAAACAATTATTTTTTGTGTTCCCAGAAATCTTATTTTTGCCGCTTTTGATCTTAAATATGATCCTATTATGATCACTGTCCGTGGTAGTTGTTTTATCTTGCAGTCTACATTCATCGGGCCATCAAAACGATGTCATCAGTTACATTCCAAATTTTAATGTGCATATTTCTCCACTCTCCCTAAACTTATAACTGTTGCTAAACTGCATAAATTACAATTTAATTCACATTTGCAATAATATGTATCATGCTCAGTGGTTTTTACAAGGTAAGTATTAATCTTAATCTCAAACACCTGTTTTCCATCTCACATGACATCGTATTTCTTTTCTTTTTGTGATGCTGTTTTGCATGTCTGCATTCATAGTCTCGATGGGGGGACTGTAGAGAAATAGATTATTATTATTGTTTGTGCTTATACTGTTTATCATATTATCACTGCTAGCCTGTCATTATTACTCTGCATTGCTATTATTAGCTATTGCACAATACTACTGTTACTGCTTATAAAAATGATGCTGTCTTTTAGCAATTGCATCATTTGTAAGCCAAAAGACTCTCCTGGTAACACAGGTTTCAGCAGTAAGTGCCGAGCTGAGCCACGAAGAAAGATGCAGGAGGGTCGCTGGTTAAATGGATCAGAGTGCCCTGGCCTGTCGCAGTGTTCGTGGGGAGGGAGCATAACTCGGGGAGAAGATGCTCCATTTTGCTGGACTGGTGCGGCTATGGTCAGCTCTGTTGTAGTGATGAATGCTCCTTGGATCGAGTGGTTTGCTGAGAGGCTCTTTTACGGCCTGCAAGGCAAGAGCTGCGGTCTGCCTCCGTGAGGAGCAGAGCTCTGGTATTGCACTGTGCAGCTGAGGGGGAGAAGCTGAATTGGTGGGACTGTGTTATGGAGCTGTGTAAAGGTGGGAGGGCCATGAGAAGAGTGGTCTTTTTGAGGCAGCTTTGAGCCAGAGCAGAGTTCTTTGTGCAGCACAGTTTTTTGCTTTGGAGCTGCAGTCCTGCTTTGAGAGGCACTAGGCTACAGCCACGAGGCATAGAGGGAGACTGATTGGCAAACGGAGCAGTTCTTTAAGTTAGTTGGAGGTGTGGTACAATAGGAGGTCTGCAGAAACAGGAGACAGTTATTTTTTTTTCTGCAGCCAGGCTGTAGTGCAAGAACCATTCATACTGTTCAAGCGTACTGGGGTGATGACTTTGGGGTACCAACAACGCAAGCAAGCGAGATGGGGTCAGGAGAGAAGAAGGGCCATATTCTCCACCATGTGTGGCATTTTGGTTATTTGATCTGCCACTAAAGGACCCCTTACCATCTCTGTCGTCTGCCAGACCCTTCAGTTGCTGCTGGCAAGGACCCCATCTGGACTGTGCGAATAACTGGACGGATGCATAAAATATAGTAATACAGGTTTATTCTCTGTACTACAGATGTGCTCTTCATGCAGACAAGCCCCAGACTGACAAATTCTCTTACTGACAGGCATACATGGCACTGCCAGGCAGTGCAACAAATTGTTACATGCAGGTTCTAAGTTCTCTTAAAGGGGTGGCAGCTTAACATTAACGCATTATACCCTGGGCGGCCATTTTGTATAAGGAGAATCAATGGATGGTTTGGACTTCATATGGAGCTACTGGGTACAGTGAGTTAAGCCCCATACTTAATGTGTGCTTCACACACACACACACACACACACACACACACATACACCTCTGTCTTTTGATCAGCTTTTACTAGCCAGGGAGTCTGAGTTCCACTGATACTCCAAGGTTGCAGCATGACATCATGCCTGCTAGGAGAGGAGCCTTGCACTAAGAGTACCAGGATAAGCAAAAAGTGCATGATATAATTTCCCAAAGTTGTCTATGTGAGCTTAGTCTTGTAGCTATACACAAAATGGGGTATAATAATGGCTTCCAGACAACAAGGAGTTAAGACAGGGACCCTACTTGGGAAGAAGAAGACCTCTACTGCACCTGTCTCCCAGGAGAAGGTAACTACTGGGCCATGTTACTGCCCTTCTGTAGTCATCTGCTAAGTAGTGTTTTGTATAAAGATGCTATGCCAGGTATCTATGTGCTGTTTTCTGTGTGCAAACTGCAAATATAAGAAGATTTGTTGCAATCAGTTGTGTCCTGTGTTTTTATTTTAATTAGTACCTCCACAGACACTACCCAACTCTTCCTTACAGTGTCCAGGATGTTCTCCCCTCACTTGCCATCTGTTAATACTTCTCCATATTCAATGCTATCACACAATTACATTCTTTTTCAGTATTAGTTTTTCCCTCCATGTCTTTCCAATCTATGGTTGGCATATTGAAACTGACCCAAATTATAGTTCTGTCCTCAGTTTCTGTGTACTGCGTTTATGAATTCTTTTCAATTGCTAGTGATGGCTGTTTATACTTTGATCCAAATTTGTTCAATATCTGTTTTGGTTTTCTTGTTTATTTCTACTACATATAGGGCCACTCCTCCAGCCTTTTGGCCCCTTCTTTCTCTATTGAACAGATTAAATCAGTGATGCACAACTTACGGCCTGGGGGCCACAAACAGCCCCCACAGCAGCTGTCTGTGTCCCCTGAGGACCTAGCAGCCTCCCCTTGCAGCCTTTGTTTATATGATTTTGTTTTTAATTTTAGTAACATATAGATGGATGGATGGATGGATGGATGTTTTGATTTATGTGTACATTTAATAATGTCTTGTTGGACATTTGTCACCCTGGGACATTTTACAGTGGCCCTTGGCCCTCAGCCTTGACTCAAGTTTTCAATCTGGTCCTTCACAAAAAAAAGCTGTGCACCAGTGGGGTAAATCATTGAATTTGTTTCCCTGCCACCAGCTCTCTGTCAATCAACAGATCTGAATATCTTCCTTGCTCATAATATACTCCAGTTCATCTTTTTGTTTCTGGTACATCTGATATTTAGTAACAGTACCTTACAGTTATCCATGTTACTTAACTTCTCATATTACTCTCCTTTTTATGTTGGCTTGCGCGCAAGTTGACATCTTGCGGTGGTGCAGCTTTGGAGGCGCAGCCGCTGGTTGGCGAATGCAGGGCATGCATCAGTAGGTGTGTCCCTCATTCCCAAATCAGCCTGCATGCCCCATGCATGCTAATGTGGTGAGCACATCTAAGGAAAGGTCTGCTGCAGTCCGAGCAAAGCTTGTCAGGCGCAGCGGACGCCTCCTCATGCTACGCCACATGAGCAGCATGATGGGTGGCGCCTGCCCTATGGCGCGACTTCACGGGGTGCCAAATCCTCCAGCGGCTTACTGTGGTCGCACACAAGCAGCCCATTTCCCATATGCCAAGGGGGGTGCCCAATCCCCTGTTCTTGCTTTCCCTGCTTTTATTGTGTGCCGATGGAGCCCACTCCCTGTTGGCGTAAATCAGCCACCCTCAAGATTTCTATATCGCCGAGGGGTGCCTAACTCGGCTCTTGCCTCCCCCCGCCTTTCATTGTGTGCTGACAGGGTGCCCAATCCCGTTAGCATAAATTAACCCCGCAATTTTCTGCCCAGGTAAGGGTGCCCTTTCCCGTCTGCTGCAGCACCCACCAAAAACAGTTAGGTGGATCCGCTGGGAGCCCACCCCAGTGTGCCACGTCCCCTGAAATAAAAACTGTCCCACGAATGTAATTTTGTTTTTTTCTCCCTGTAACAAAATACAGTCCCTCGTGGTCTCCTGCCCCCACCCGCACTCCACCCACTGTGCACCCTGCCTCCCCACACCCCCTTACCCTCACCTCATACTTACCTCCGGAGTTCGGCACGACGATCTTCGCTGGACCGGGAACACGTCTGCACTCTTCAAAGCCAACCGCGAACTGAGGAAATGCCGGTAAGCTGTCTAATGGAATGAATAGGGTTTTTTCAACTTTGCTGCATATCTTGGGCATTTGTTGGAATTTTGGCACCAAATTTTCAACATGGGGTTTTTGGGGCCCCTCCTCATGAATTCTATCACTGTCATGGCGTTAATTGGCCTCAAAAGGTGATTTCGCAGTCACTGCGTGAAATCACCTTTCGGGACCCATTAACAAAATGACAGTGCTAGAGTTCATGAGATGGCTTCTCAAAAAGCCTTATGTTCCACATTTGGTGGAAAAAATCCAACAAATGTTTGTTTTACGAGCGTGCGTTGTGCAGTTGCTATGCAGGCTGGTAACTTTACGCATTTGCAGTATTTTAATGCTGAATTTTCAGCATTGTCATTTTTGTACACCTCCTTGTGAACAGTACAGCTGTCATTTTCCACATCATGCCCGAAATGTGTTTCCGCACTTCCGGCGCACAATAGCAGAGTCGCTGTGGGAAATCAGTGTTTGGGCCAGATTATGAAAATGACAGTGACACAGTTCATGAGCAGAGGTCCTAAAATGCCTATGTTGAAAATTTGGTGATGATACTCCATAATGACTGTGTTACAAGCTTGCGTTGGCAGATTGCACGCACGCACGTACTGTTACGCATTTGTGATATTTTCATTCTGGATTTTCACACCTCTTGATGAACAGTACAGCCGTCATTTCACATATCCTGCCCAAAATGTGTTTTCGCATTTCTAGCGCAGAATAGCATGCTCGCTGTGCGAAATCACTTCTTGGGACACTTTGAGGAAATAACAGTGACACTGTACATGAGGAGAGGTGCTAAAATGCCTATGTTGAAAATGTGGTGCTGAACGCCCATATGTAGAGACTGGCAGGTGTCAGGGGTGTGACTTGGGATTGTCGGACGTAATGCTCACGCCATTCCACCCCACCCCCACCCTGCAGCCAGTGACAATCAAGTTGTTCCTTGGACGCTCTGGCTCCAAAGTTCACCCCACTGTCCTATACTGCACCCATCTCAGTGTATTTCCTTATGGAATGAGGTGAGCATAAAGCCCGAAGACCCCAATGCACACCGCGCCACTTGTTGGTGCCTGCAGGATAAGGAGAGGTGAAATGGCATGAGCACTATGGCCAACACCCAAAGGGTCACCCCAATGCTCATCAGCCTCTGCAGGGTGGGGGTGGGTTGGCATCAGTTCAGTACTTCACTGCCATTCCTATTATGCATCTCTCTAACTCCTGCACTACCAATGCCAATGCCGGCAAGACAGCATTCAGCACTGACAAATGCTTTTTTCTGTTTATTTCAGTATCTCCTCCCCCATGCAACTGTGGCTTCAGCTTAAAGCTTCTGTAATGCTAAAATTGTCTCTGCCGGTATATGCGAGCCTTCTGTCTATTCAGATGTAAGCCATCTGTCCCATATAGCCTCGGATCCCTTTAAAATCTGTCCCAATTTCTTAGAAAATGAAACTCCTCCCTTGTACACCACCTATGTAACCAGCCATTTAGTTTTATTTCAGTCTGCCTTCTCTTACTAGCTCTGGGGACTGGAAGGATCTCCGAGATTATTACTTTGCAATCTCTTATTTTCAGCCTATTTCCCATTTCCTCAAAGTCTCTTTGTATTTTCAGGCCTGTTCTCCTTCCCACATCATTTGTCCCTGCATGTATGACAACAGTTGGTTTCTCAGTACTGCCTAAAAAGCTGTCTAGATTGTTTTTGGTACCCTTTATTTTTGATTCAGGCAAACAACTAACCATGGTATTCTGCTTTCTTCCTTTACATAAATGTTTTTCTGTGTACTTGTGTAATGGGTGTGCTATCACTGCTGTGTCCTTTTGCTTATTGTTTTCATTCCCCCTGGTAACTGATTTGTACCGTACCTGTACCAGTTCAAGGTACTATAGTAGCTGTTTCAGCCCTGGCTGTGTTTTAGGTTGTATCCCTGTTTGACTCAGTCATGCTTTCGGGGACACTGCCTTAGCCACTCCTGTTTGCTGCCTCTAAATTATTTCTCCCACTTCCCATTCATCGGCTTGTTTCTCATTTTCTATTTGTAGTGTACTTTCTCCCTCCTGTGTTTCTGCTTGCAGTATACTACATTTATTCTGTAATTCTACTGGCTTATGTAATTGCTCGTGTCAGTTTCTCCTCTTTGCATCCCCTTTTACCAGGTACCACTCTTCCCCTTTTTGTTATTTATTTTCACCTTCTGAAGCCTCATATGTGTTCTTTTTCCACTTGAAACACATTGCTTTCTTACCATCTAGTTTCCTTGTCTCCCTTTACCTGCCACAGCAGAATGCTAGCATTCAATACAGACTGTTCTATTTTATGCATTTCTATCTGAAATTCCAGTTTTTTTTGTTAGTTCTATAACCTCCTTTTCTCATTTCCCTACCAAGAAACAATTATAGCAAATATATTTTGGTTCAGGAGCCATATATGTATACATTTTGTAGCCATGACACTGTACCATCTCTCCTCCACCCCCCGCTCTGTGCTTTCTTTTTTTCTTAAACTCAGGTTTATTCAAGACATTATGAGTAAACAGTTACATACATTACTTGGCCGCAACATTTGGCCCATGTTCTGAGCTATACATAAGTCTTAGCATTAAGTGGATTTGTACAATGGGCAGTGGCCTATCTAATAATCAGTTATATCCCTTTAGTAATTGACAACTGTATCAACCAATGTAATAACTTTATATATCTTGTTCATTCTATATGTAGATAACTGATGATTGTTTTAAAAACCAAGCTACCTAATAAATCAACAGTATTTTTTCTTGTACAGATCTTGTTCCGCAAGACCCAATCCTATGGGATTCAACAATAATAAACAATTTTTAATTATAAAGACAAAGAACCTCTGTGCGCAAACACTGAGGCAAGGGTTACCCCAAAGGGCATTTGGCTGGGAAGCCAAGTTTCAGGAAAATACAAAATCACACATGCCCACACAATGCAAAGCATCATGGACTGCATATGCAAATCACCACAGAATATTATGCTAGTTCAACTTTAAGCAGAATTGCATGGTGCCAAAAGGCCTCTCACACAGTTTGCAAAGGCTGCTAACAGATGACATAGACACATGTTTCATCCTACCAGGACTCATCATTATGTCTCGTCTGTTGGACCCCCCAGTGGAATGAACCAGCTACCCTAAGACGGTCTGTCTGGGTTATATTGTGGTGAACCCATTAAAATAAAAAAATATTTAAAAGACAAAGAACCTCTGTTCGCAAACACTGAGGCAAAGGTCAGTGTTTGTGCACAGAGGTTCTTTGTCTTTTAAATATTTTAATAAATAAGTCCACCTACAATAACAACAGTCAAATAAAAAGGAAACAAGTTCATTCCACTGGGGTAATCCAACAGACAAAACATACTGATGAGTCCTGAAAAGGATGAAAACGTGTATCTGTGCTGTTAAAACTCGTATGAAAAATAACTGATGGCATCATGCAATTCTGTAAAGAATGAACATAATAATATTCTGTGATTTATATGCAATCCATAATGCTGTGCAGTGGCATGTGTATTTGATTTTCTTCAAGAAACTGCTGCTGCCTTGAGGTAACCCTGCCTCAAATGTATCTTGCATGAGATTCTGTAATCTTTAAAATATTTTTTTATTTTAATGGGTTCACCACAATATAACCCAGACAGACTGTCTTAGGGTAGCTGGTTCATTCCACTGGGGTGTCCAACAGACAAGGCATACTGATGAGTCCTGGTAGGACGAAACACATGTGTATGTCATCTGTTAGCACCCTTTGCAAACTGTGTGAGAGGCCTTTTGGCACCATGCAATTCTGCTTAAAGTTGAACTAGCATAATATTCTGTGGTGATTTGCATATGCAGTCCACGATGCTTTGCATTGTGTGGGCATGTGTGATTTTGAATTTTTAATTATGTCCCACTTGTCTGTGTCTGTGTGTCTGCTTACCTGGTTATATATTGGAGATTAGTCTAAAAGGCAGACGAGATGGAAGAAAAAGGAAAGAGGTTACCTGGAGTTGCAGGCCAACCTGGAAACCGGGAGGGAGAGCCATACCATACCCATCCCCCAAAGAGGTTATGTAGAGAGAGCAAGTAAGTAGTTGAGGGTCCTGGACCACTTCTCTGGGCTTCCACAGCATTGTTAGGGGCGAGAAACCAGTCCACCACCTGTGTTCTTGGTCCTATAAAAAAGAAAAGAAAACAAGAGTAGAAGAGCTGAGAGTCATTGTTATATTTCATGTGGCACAGGGATTTCCCTTACAGGCCTGTCTGGGCCCATATGCTTATTGGGTGGCATACCAGCTGTCCCAGCCCCTCCCTCACTCAGTATGTTTCTCCTATTGGAGATGTAACCTTTCTGTTATGTGTTCCATCTCCTGTATTTTTGTAATATGGGTCACCCATTCTGTTTGTGTGGGAATCTGGATCATGAGCCAGTGTGAGGTGATGCATTTTAGGGCTGCTACTTTGCATATCAGAATTATTCCTCTGCGATCTGACCGTAGCCTAGCTATTTCTGGGAGGCCCAGGATCCAGTGTCTGAGTTCCGTGGGCAAAAGGACCCCTGTTATTTCTGATGTTTTCTGTTGGACCATAGTCCAGAATGGTGTGATCATTGGACATTGCCAGAAGATGTGAGAGTGTGTGCCCTTGGCCCCACACTGTGTCCAGCATCTGTCCTTGTTTGTGGGTGAGAAATGGCTGGTAATCGCAAGGGTAATAAAGAAACAGGTCATGACCTTCCCCCTGAATGGCCTTCCTGAGGAGGTTGGGGGGTCTAAAACTGTGGGAGAATTCAAGAATGCATGGGACAGACGTAAGGCAATTTTTGTGGAGGATAGGAAGAAATAGGCTGTTGGTTAAATAGGATCTGCAGCTTATCCTGTATGTAGGGGAAATGGGCAGACTAGGTGGGCCAAACAGTCTTTATCTGCCATCAAAGTACAAGTTTCTGTGTATGATGTATAGGCAAGGCCCCTGGAATTCTGCGATTCTGCGGTTTCGGAATTTGCGGCAGAATTTGCATCATGCCGCAGAATATATATAGTGCCGCAGAATTCATTGTTTTTGGGGAATTTTCATATAAATATACTGTTTTTTCATAGTGACAGACTTTCTTTCCCAACTCGTTTATCCTGAAGCCCCTCCTCTATGCTCAGCATATGATGTCATCAATGACATCACATCATATTTAGCCAATGACAGGACTGCATTCTGCTAGAGAAATGAATAAATCATGCCGCAGAAATCAGAAAATGCTGCCGCAGAAGTCAAGGAGCCCTGCCGCAGAAATCAGAAAATTCTGCCGCAGAACACCAGGGGCCCTGTGTAGAGGCTGTTGGGTTTGTAATCATGTCTAATAGCAACTTTTTGAGAAAAATCAAACATTGTCTTTCTTCATTAGGAGCATATACAGTAGGCTCAGGCGGGTGCACTTTGCATCTCTGTAGCTCCCCTGGATTCGTATAAATCTGCCCTCCACCACATCCAGTTCTGTACTGGTGATTTGTAAAGGACAGTCCTTTCTTACTAAAATAGCTGTACCCTGTCCGATGTGGGTGTGCTGTCCAAGTCGATGCATACACCTCCCCCACCCATTTTCATTTCAATTTTGCGTGTTCAGTGGAGTTCAGATGAGTCTTCTGTAACATCGTAATAGTGGTTTCCATTTTACCCAGTTCCTATAATATTCTTGATCTCTTTATTGGGCTTATAATGCCCCTAACTTTATAAGTGACTACTTTTAAGTCCGCCATTTGATTTCCACATTATGTGAACTTTTTAAAGAAAAAATGCCAGTGCAGCCTACTCTGCCCTACCTCCCCGTTGTGACACAGTAAGCAAGCTTGCGGTTGTGTGCATAAGTCCCTCTGATTTCTAGGTCATTTATTAGTGTAAACCTAACAACTAACATTTTAAAACATAAACTTGTTCCCCAACTGGGGGAGTAACAATTTAAGCTCTGTCTTCGTGACACTTCCATCTGTGGCACTATATTACTGTGCTACCTTTGATGATTTGGGCTGGTAACAGGCTATATTACACTTTTAGCTATACCTCACTACTGCTGTGGATAAAGTTTTGCCATCAGCAACAATTATTGCTCGTCCCTCTGGTTAATGTATTCTCTCTTCACCTTGCCCTTTGGGACCCTGATCTGTCTTTAATTGATGTCAGTAGTACAAATCATTAGAATTTTCCACCCCCGAGTCATTGTTCTTACAGGTTGACTCTATGCACATTTATTTCTTTGAATTTTCACCCCCTGTTAAAATCATATTTCAACCTTGTGCTTTCTACCCCTCATATTTCCAGACTTCTTCTTATTTCTGTTATTTTATTGTGTTTCCCGCTCCTCCTCCCCCCTCCCCGTTAGCCAGGGGGAGAAGAGAAGAAGCATGCAATGAGGCCTGCTCTATTCCAAAACTATTCTAGTAGCCCTGCGACAACTTAATCAGGGGTCTCCTTCGCCCCTCCTCCCTTACTTTCTATACAGGAGGACCCCTATTTCAGTGGCTACAAAACCCCTCTACCCAGCTTCACTTTACAATCCCGTGACAGCTGGGTTAGGGAGCTGATAAAGAAGAAAACTTAAAGCTTATTGTCAGTGATTTATTAATAAGTCCTTTCATGGCGTTTTCTCCATTCGTGAAGTCCCCTCATCTTTGGACTAGTAGCTCTGTGATTGGGTATGCTTCGGGCTGGTTCCCGGGGATTGATGTGGGGAGAACCTGTTGAGGTGTCCTTGCACCATCTATTCCCAGGTGTTGTTGTCTGCTGGGTGAGGTGCATTTTTTTTCCAGGGCCTTTCGACCACCATCTCCTCTTCTGCAGCTCCCTGACCAGCAGGGTGTTGTCTAGGCTAGCCGTCAAGACCCCCAGCATTTTAGGATAGGGCTTGGCCTCGTATAGGTTCTCAAAGAGCCTGGTTCCTGTGTCTGATGTGACCCACAGTTTGGCTGGGTATTTTGCTCGTGCCTTGAAACATAGAAACATAGAAACATAGACTTTGACAGCAGATAAGGACTGCTTGGCCCACGTAGTCTGCCCATTTCCCTACCTACTGGATAAGCTGCAGATCCTAGTTAACCAACAGCCTATTTCTTCCTACCCCCCCATAAGAATTACTTTATGTCTGTACCATGCATTCTTGAATTCTTCCACAGTTTTAGACCCCACAACCTCCTCAGGAAGGCTGTTCCATGCATCCGCCACCCTCTCTGTGAAAAAATACTTCCTCACAGTGCCCCTGATACGTCCCCCTTCTATCTTCAAATTGTGTCCCCTTATTCTTGCACATCTCTTTTTCTGAAAGATGCTACCCTCTTGGGCTTTGTTGATTCCACTGAGGTACTTAAAAGTTTCAGTCATGTCTCCCCTCTTCCTCCTTTCCTCAAAGGTATTCATATTAAGTTCCTTTAGTCTCTCCTCATATGGCTTCTCTTGCAGACTCTACACCATTTTATTTATCCTCCTCTGGACTGCCTCCATCCTGTCTATGTCCTTGGGGAGATGAGGTCTCCAGAACTAGATGCAGTACTCCAGATGGGGTCTCACCAACTGTCTGTACAGAAGGATAACAACTTCTTGTTTTCGTCTGGTGATGCCTTTCCCTGTATATCCCAGTATCCCCCCTGCCCTTCCTACTGCCTTCTCACATTGCTTGCTGACCTTAAGGTCATCTGATATGATTACCCCCAGGTCCCTTTCCATTTTTGTTGTTGTTACTACCTACCCCATGGTGTACTCTTCCCCTGGGTTTTTTTTCCCAGGTGCATTATTTTGCACTTCTTTGTATTGAATCCAAGCTGCCATACTTCTGACATTCCTCCAACCTTGCCAAATCCCTTCTCATCCTTTCCACTACCCCTGTTTATCAACCCTGTTGCAGATCTTTGTGTCATCTGCAAAGAGGCATACTTTTCCTTCCAGTCCCTCTGCAATGTCATTTATAAAGGTATTAAAAAGGGCTGGACCCAGTACTGAACCCTGTGGTGCCCCACTAGTAACCCCTCTTTCTTCAGAGTGGACTCCGTTTACTATTACCTTCTGTGTCCTCTTGTCCAGTCAGTGTTTTACCCAGGCTACCACCCTGGGACCCACTCTCAGGCTGGCTAATTTGTTTATTAATCTTTTGTGGGGAACTGTGTCAGATGTCTTTCTAAAGTCTAGGTAGGCCATGTCCACAGACCTTCCCTGGTCTACTACTTTGGTCACCCAGTCAAAGAAATCAATTAGATGCGTCTGACATGACCTTCCCGCTGTGAATCCATGCTGCCTTGGGTCCCGTGCCTCACTGGCCTCTATGTACTCAACAGTTCTTTCCTTCAGAAGTGATTCCATCTT
Source organism: Neoceratodus forsteri (assembly GCA_016271365.2). NCBI lineage: Eukaryota > Metazoa > Chordata > Ceratodontiformes > Ceratodontidae > Neoceratodus > Neoceratodus forsteri. Next base: position 489,348,096 of record CM057449.1, read on the forward strand.
TTTCCCTACCACAGAGGTCAAACTGACAGGTCTGTAGTTTCCTGCCTCTGTCTTGCTCCCCCTTTTATGAAGAGGAATCACATCCACCCTCCTGCAGTCCTCAGGTACCACACCATCCTCAAATGATTTGTTAAAAAGGGTAGTCAGTGGTGTCACTAGTTCTCTCCTTAATTCTTTTAGAATTCTGGGGTGAATTCCGTCAGGCCCCATTGCTTTGTCCACCTTCAGTTTTAGGAGTTCTTTTAGATCCCTTTCTTCTGTAAAAGTACTGGGATCAACCCCCCCATCCAGAGTGGTTCTGTTAATTGGATTAGGTACCTCCCCCTCCTCCTCTTTTATGAATACTGAGCAGAAGTATTCTTTCAGTATCCCTGCTTTTTCACTGTCCCTCTCTGCCCATTCACTGTCCATTCTATTCAGCCTCACTGTCCCTCCCTTTGTCTTTATACGCTTCCTGATGTACCTATAAAATGTTTTATCCCCCTTCTTAACTGAGATGGCTATCTTTTCCTTGAGGCCTTTGGCATGCAATTCTTTCAGCACTGGGAAGCGTTGTCTGCGTTGATCCATTGCATGTGGTGCGTAGTCTTGCTCGAAGTATAAACGCTCATCTCTGAATATTATTTCCTTCTTCTCCAGTGCTTTTTTCAGAAGTAGTTCCTTAATGTGGTAGTCCAGGAAGGACACAATAATGGATCTTGGTCGGGCCTTTGGGTTTGTGGGGGGAACTGACAGGGCTCGATGAGCTTGTATGATGTTCAATGTAAAGTCCTGCCCCAGTTGTAATATTTCTTTGAGGAAGCTTTCGAGAAACTGTACCATGTTTCCGGATTCTGTTTTTTCTGGGAGCCCATGGATTCTTAGGTTTGTCCTCTGTGATCTGTTTTTAAGATCTTCCAGTTTTTGATGGAGCAGCACCTCGTGATCATGGAGCTGCAGGATAGCTCCCTTATGCAGTTCTGTGGTGTCTGTCAGGGCTGCCATGTGGGTTTCTAATTCTGCAGTTTTTAGCGCCTGCTGTTTTTCTTCTTGTTCTCCTTTACCTCACTTTGTATGCCATCCAGCGAGTCACCAAGGTGCCTCAGTTCCAAGAATAAATGCTGCGGAGGTGATGGTAAAAAATTCCTCGTCTCCTCCCTCGGGCTGACTGTCTCCGTGCCTTTCCGGGGATTCGGGCCTACATGTGGAGGAGCAGCTCCTGCTCCGACTCCAAGGAGACATGCCAGCCGCTTACTTTTCACTTTTTCCACCACATACACTTTTAGTTTTAATTGGGTGGCCATCAGTACTTCCTCCAGTCGGGTTGTGGCGAGTCGTTTCATAATTTTTGGGGTGAAATCTGCTATTTGGTCGACCGGGTCCCGGGAGCGCTTTCACCACACATCTACATAACCTGGTGACATCACTGAAAGTCCTGTGCTTTCTTTTTTTTTTTTTTTAAATTGTAATTTATTCAGAATCATTTCTCCGTAGAAGTATACAGTAGCACGTGAGGTGGGTGCCTGAATTAAGGCACCATCTGAAATGGCGACATGATGTGGGCGAAAGCCCAAATGGTGAGGGGGAAGGGAGGGAGACCAGATGTGGTAGGGTGGGCGACTGTAGCGTCAGGATGTCACGATATGTACACGCGGGAGGGGGGCAATCACGGCGAGCGTGGCCTGGGAGGGGGTGGAGGCGATGTAGGGGTTGGCGCTGCAGTTGGCTGCTGAGCTGTGTCAGGGGTTGGCCTCCGCTTGGTGGTGCTGGGGTTCCAGTCTGGGTCCAGACGCTACTGTGGTTTTGTTGCACCCGGCCCAAAATGTGTATTTCTTTTGCTTTCACCCCTTCCGACATGCACCTCCCTGGAGTTGAGAATTCTTAAGTAGGGGGGTGCGGGGAGCAAAGCCCCCTGCGTCAGGGAGTGTGGTGAGGGCACAGCCCCCCTACAGAAAGCAAATTATTTAAGTCCCTGGTGCCGTTCTTCCATGTGCTGAGAATGTCAGGGTGGCGAAATTGTTTTCGCCGCCCTGAATTTGTGATAATGCGGGTTGCCGTTCAGCGCTCGCCATTATCACATAGACCTGAAGTATACAACAGAACAAGAATAACAAAAGGGAGTAGCTCACATTTCCTTCTGTAATCCCTCACCCCTGCTTTTTTAGCAAAATGACAGGTGGCATGCTGTTGAAGCTGACAGCAGTACCTGGTGGGGACCTGGGTTCGGGGAGGATGAGGTTACTCGGCACAGGGGAGCCTAGGTTTGGCTACTCTGAACAGGGGCACCCAAGTAAATCCGAACACAGGAAGCAATAACTGTAATGTCCAGAACCAGGAATGGGATTCTTCAGTGTGGCTTTTATTCACATACTAGCTGAACAAACAAAGCATAGATGGACCCCCAAGGGGCCACATTTCCTGGTAATGCAGATTAGAGACTACAGAACACTTTATCACCATTTTCAGACCTCAGGCTCTGAACCCACCAGGCACACAGCCCGGACTTGCACGCAGCTTTGGGTACACAACCCGACTTGTACACACTTGGGTTTTCCCCACTGGCCTGGCTCACCTGCCGGTCACTTGATCCGCGGTCCATTGGACGAATGAACCAATTATCCTGTCGTGGCTCCCCACACCACACTAGAGTCTGCAACCCTTAAGAGAGAATTTTCCTTACAATCCCACATCTGGGTACTTCCCCCATCACTGGCCAAATGCCTGAGGCAAAGTAGAAAACACAGAAGAAATCCGTAGAGGTGGACCTGGTCACTAAAGATGGGAGGCCACCCACCTCCAGCTCCCACAGCCCATACCCGGCCATTTCTCTGGAAAACTGAAACAATTCCTTTGCTGAACTCCTAAATGTAGATTAAGGGTAGAAGTCTGTCACATCTCCTCTACATATTATTTGCATCTCACAAGACTCAGGGATTTGACACTACTTTTACTTGCTTGGCCCATTTCTCTAGACTTCCCAATATGTAGTTCAATCCTTAGATTTTCAGACAAGTCCCAGGGTGAAGAAAACATATGCCCTTTTAGCCATAGCAGACACGCACCCTTAAGTTGCAGGTGCCCCACAGGTGACTCACAAATCTTCCAAAATAAATCCTGGACTAAACAGGCAGCTTTTCCTCCACTAGCAGAATTAAGGGGATTGCCCCAGGAATCTGCTGGGAATCTTTACATCCCCCGAGGGGGCACTGAGACCCGAAAACAGCGGTCTCCACCACTTGAGTACAGACTTCACTCCTTAAAGCCAAACTGCAGTCTCTCTTTGAAAACTCCCAACGTTGTATCTAACTCCCTTTGCTGCAGATTCCAATGTGGCTTATGCAGCTGCGAATGTTCTATTGGTGATGTCATCCTTCAGTTTCAGCTGAGATTGAGAACAGAGTGAGACAGTGTGAAACCCATTTAACTGGAGTTTCACAAGCTGCCTTCCCTGCCTACCACTAGGTCTTACTGGGATTCTAGTAACCCCGGGTAACAAGGGGGTTACACTTGCCCTTGACCAGGAAAATGACTGTCTGCAGTCATTATTTACCCGGCCTTAGGCCATCCCACCCTATGTGCTACCTGTGGTGGGTGGTGATTAGGCCCGATCCTACCATATGCAAGCACAGGCAGGCAACACTAAGGGCCTAGAGGCCTTTAGCTGACATGTCAGCCTCTACACTATCCACTTACTATGGACACCTAGTGGCTCTGGTAGAACTATCCAGAGCATAGCCCTGATAGATCAGCACTGCGGTCCCAATGGCCATTCAGGACCACAGCCTGTCTATCCCCCCAACCCTCTAGGGAAAATCTATCTGCTTCTAACCTAATACCCCCAAAACAAAAACAACCCGGGGACCTCCCCGACCTTGGGCAACCTGCAACCACACACCATTAAAATACCACATTACTGCCTCCTCCCTACCCCCACAACCACACCTGTGTAAGGAAAGGGTTAATACAGCAACCATAACAATAACACCACAGTACTTTAAATTACTATACACTAAAGCACTGGTGAGGAACTCCGATGAGCCCCTCCTCCTCCTCTTCTTGTCTTCACTTCTGTCTTCCCAAGAACACCTGTAAGAAAAAGACAACACACACTCCTAATCTGCATACACAGTCTACCTAAAACCCCTACCATCGAAACACTGAAAAATCCCCAAAAGATTTTTTTTTTAGAAAAAGGTAGAAAAACAGTATTTACATTAGAATACAACAGTGACATTATTTACAATACACATTTGGGGGGATGGAGTGCCCTAAAAGTCCTAACTAGTGACCACAAGGCCCGAAGGCTAGTCCAATAAAGAGTCTCTCCTGGGCCGAAGCCCGGTGAAGCACAGTTCTTACAGGCCAAAGTCCCGAAGAGGAGAGTCTTTGAGGACAGTTCACACATTTTTGAAGTCTGTTAGTGTAGGGTGTGTACTGCAATGTCATAAAGATAGAAACGTTCGGACTTACCAGCCACTTGTAGTACGAGATTCGGCACCAACCTGCACCTCTGACGAAGACTCTCCCTGGCAGCATTTCTTCCGATACAGCTGGGAGGACATCTTCTGGGAACCACAGGAGGGCACATCTGGGAACAGCTGGGCTGATGTCATCTCTGGAGATGAAACCTTAAAACAGGAACAAAAAAAAAAGAAAACAGCTGGTCCGACGTCATCCAATTACCAGGTGATGAACAGGATACAGCTGGGCTGGTGTCCTCTCTGGATCTGAAGTCATCTGGTGGGCCAGTCAATGGAATCTGGGAAGGACAGTACACTGCAGACTGATGAATGTGGGGCACCTGAGTCCTGGATATTCATATTGGCGGATTAGTAAGGGCACTTCACAGTCTGGTGTGGCAGTATTGACTACCACTGCTCGGCTCTCCATTTTGTAGGCACGGACACATTTGCTGAGAGGTTCTTGCACTTAGGCTAATGGTACTGGGGGTCAGGAGCTTGAATTATTACTCCGTCTGGGCGCACATAATTCACACAGTGGGAGATTTCACGTCCCTCTCCGTCCACTGTTCTCACTCTGTCTATAAACAGTGTCCTGCCTCTCTTCCATTGGGTATACTTTTTGTGGAACAGTCTATTCTTTACATGCTTGTTGGCCCCAGGATGCACACTTTTCATTGCTTCATCCCAGATCCAGGATTTCCTGCAGTTCTCAGTCTCCTCCCAGACTTTCTGAGGAAAGGTAGGAAAGGTCATACCATAGATCTCATTTGCCTTCCTACGAACCAGTCTCTCCTCTTTACTTGCTTTGGTCAACCTGAGACCGCTGGCTGGCTTGGGGTTGGCCAGTCCTGGTTCTGCCAGCTACGCATCCTTAAAGAAATTAGAAACGGATCCCTGACTTCTTCCTCTCGAGGAGCCAGGGCAGTGGCATCACCACTTTCTTCTATACATTCCTCCAAGGCAAGATATTGAGGCTGTGTACCCGTTCCTTTTTCACAAGGCCACATAGGTTCCCCCTCATCTTCCTCTTCACTGAGGATCTGAGCCCAGGAGTGAGCAGTCATTCTCACTCCCGAGACTATCTACTCATCACTAGGCATGGAGGTCGACACCTCCCACTCAAAGGCCTCCCGCATCTCATCTTCACCTAAGAGACTTGGGCTAGATCCCCCCTCCAGGGGTCTATTGATGCTTTATCTGAACTTTCTTTCTGGGATCCAGCATCCGAAACTTCAACTTCTGGTTCTGTCTCTAACTCTGCACCCTCTAGCTTTGTGCCACACTCCCCCGAGGGGCCTTCCTCCAGAGGCTCCTCCTGGTGCTGTGTGCTGCCAACTGCAGATTCCTGAATTTTTGTCCATGTGGGAGCCAAATGAATTTGAGGCACTTTATACAAGCCATATTTTTCTAGGCATCCAGCACAGTGAGGAATCATGAAGACGTCCCTTCCAGCTCTCAAGCATATTTGACATACATGCACAGAAAATTAGGAATCGCCACATGAGGAGGCAGTTGCCCTCCATAGCACCACTTTTCAATATCCCTCAGTCTATTTACTGCTGCTGTTACTGCAACCCGGGCATGATCCGGGTAACAAGCTGGTCCTGAGGCCATAACTGCAGAAAAACAAACAAAAGTTCACTGTAACTGAATGTCCCAACTTTACTGAATACACTCTTTAGTTGTAAAATGGCTCCTCTGCTGCTGTGTTTACTTTACTACCCCACCCTGTAATGGCGGCGACAGCACTCCTGTGTATCAACATTTAGAATCTGGGTCAAGCCACTGCGCACCCGATTTACACAAACTACTGATAACTTTTGCTCAAACTGCACTACTTGCTCTGTTCTGGCTTTAAACACATTTACAGGATTTTCCATGGACTTTTTACATGCTGGTAACATTCATTTGATTCACAGTCCCTTAAAGCTTCAGGTTTTCAGCACAGGATTGCCTGTATTACTAGTGCTGCTGCACTTTAGCTACAACCCACAGTCTCTCTCTGGCTTCAAACTTTAAACTTAAGGCTAAATTCATTACTATGCACACAGTCAATGGCTTAACAGGCTTGCACTTGCTGGCAGGACTTTACACAGTCGTTACTTGCAAAGCGACTACACTGCTGCACACACATTTATATGGCATAGGGCTGAAAATCACTGAGCAGTTTTAAGGTGGTTACTTACTGTTATCAGTAGCAGTTTGCTGCGATGGGGAAAAATGGCCTGCAGCCAGTTCTTGGAGGCCTCAGAACAGAAACGGGCGGGCAGTCCTACCGATCGTCTTCTCTACCACCACTTTTGCAATTCTGACGATCAATTAGTGGGTTGAGCCAGATTTTAAACTATAAAGTCTATTTTTAGGATGTTTACAGCGATTTTAACACTCTGCGATGCTCCTCCACTGCCAGTACACGCACTTCACTCACACTCCCTCTCGAATGCTGGGGCAGTCTCTGTAGAGCTGGCTGAAGGGCGGGACTGATTGCAGCCTGACCAACCACACAACGCCATGCAAATGAGCCTCTTCTTCCTCGCGAGGGCTCTTCTCCTCACGGCGATCGTCGAGCAGGCAAATTTAAACTGCAGAATGCAACTTTTTTTTCTTTACCAACTGGCTCCACGGTGGGAGCCCATTTCAGCCATTTAACATAGCTATTTATACTGCAGTCTCTCAGTCAATTCAAAAAGCATTTCCAACGTCCAGGGCACAATTTTCCTGTTGCTACCCCTAGTCTTCCACGCTTTTCTTCACAACAGTTTATTTTAAAAGCATTTCCAATGTCCAGAGCACAATTTTCCTGTTGCTACCCCTAGTCTTCCACACTTTTCTTCATAACAGTTCATTTTAAAGCAGGCAAAAATGCTGTAAACTATTTGATGCAGGACAAGGGCACACTCTTTGGCTTTACAGCTCCTTGGTAAACAGTTGGCAATTTTAAATAGCAGCACAAGATTCACAGCACACAGCAACACATTAGGGAAATTGCTTCAGCTTTATGGGCTACCCACTGCCAGATAGCCAAAACGCTAGCCTCCCTTGCCCGAGCACCTTCCTTCCAGAACAAAATCCAAAGCAGTGCCTCCATTTTTGTAACCCCTCACCCCTGCCTTTTTAGCAAAACAACAGGTGGCATGCTGTTGAAGCTGACAGCAGTACCTGGTGGGGACCTGGGTTCAGGGAGGATGAGGTTACTCGGCACAGGGGAGCCTAGGTTTGGCTACTCTGAACAGGGGCACCCAAGTAAATCTGAACACAGGAAGCAATAACTGTAATGTCTAGAACCAGGAATGGGATTCTTCAGTGTGGCTTTTATTCACATACTAGCTGAACAAACAAAGCATAGACGGACCCCCATGGGGCTACATTTCCTGGTAATGCAGATTAGAGACTACAGAACACTTTATCACCATTTTCAGACCTCAGGCTCTGAACCCACCAGGCACACAGCCCAGACTTGCACGCAGCTTTGGGTACACAGCCCGACTTGTACACACTTGGGTTTTCCCCACTGGCCCGGCTCCTCTGCCGGCCACTTGATCCGCGGTCCATTGGACGAATGAACCAATTATCCTGTTGTGGCTCTCCACACCACACTAGAGTCTGTGACTCTTAGAGAGAATTTTCCTTACAATCCCACATCTGGGTACTTCCCCCATCACTGGCCAAATGCCTGAGGCAAAGTAGAAAACACAGAAGAAAACCGTAGAGGTGGACCTGGTCACTAAAGATGGGAGGCCACCCACCTCCAGCTCCCACAGCCCATACCTGGCCATTTCTCTGGAAAACTGAAACAATTCCTTTGCTGAACTCCTAAATGTAGATTAAGGGTAGAAGTCTGTCACATCTCCTCTCCATATTATTTGCATCTCACACGATTCAGGGATTTGACACTACTTTTACTTGCTTGGCCCATTTCTCTAGGCTTCCCAATATGTAGTTCAAACCTTAGATTTTCACACAAGTCCCAGGGTGAAGAAAACATATGCCCTTTTAGCCAGAGCAGACACTCACCCTTAAGTTGCGGTGCCCCACAGGCGACTCACAAATCTTCCATCTTCCAAAATAAATCCTGGACCAAACAGGCAGCTTTTCCTTCACTAACAGAATTAAGGGGATTGCCCCAAGAATCTGCTGGGAATCTTTACATCCCCCCCCCCCGGAGGGAGGGGGCACTGAGACCCAAAAACAGCGGTCTCCACCACTTGAGTACAAACTTCACTCCTTCAAGCCAAACTGCAGACTCTCTTTGAAAAGTCCCAACGTTCTATCTAACTCCCTTTGCTGCAGATTCCAATGTGGCTTATGCAGCTGCGAAAGTTCTATTGGTGATGTCATCCCTCAGTCTCAGCTGAGACTGAGAACAGAGTGAGTCAGTGTGAAACCCATTTAACTGGAGTTTCACAAGCTGCCTTTCCTGCCTACCACTAGGTCTTACTGGGATTCTAGTAACCCCGGGTAACAAGGGGGTTACACTTCCTAAAATGAATAATACATGAAAGGCAACTGTTTATATGACCCATCATCTCTAGGACCAGCAACAATCTTATTACATCATAGTATAGCTGGATTTGAGCATACAAGTAATATCTTTAATAAACATTAGCCATTGCGAGCCTGGCCCAAAACTGTACTTAAGAAAATCACCCTGAGAAACAGGGAGGGCGAGCCACTCCAGAAAAAGAAAAAGAGCACACTTTAGAACATGGACAAGAGAAAAGAAAAAAAGTTGGGGTATCCATGTGGATACCAAAGAAGGAGCAGAGCAAAAGAAACAGTGTGGAGGGGAAGACAGCGAGGAGGTGTGAAGCGGATAGATCAATCCGAAAATATCTTAGAAAAACAGCAGGAATAATGCACGGGGGGCAAACCTAGGCAACTCCACAGCACAGGGAGAGAGGGAGTGGATTACTCCTCCTAAGGTGTAATGGGTTTCAACTTCTCCCTTTTCGAATGTATTGTTCCAGCCTTCATGCCCCAAGGTTGCTGGGTTGTACGGGGGGAGGAGTGGGTACTGGACCTCAAGTGTTATGCCAGGAGGGACTAAAATTATCAAGGCCTTTGTCTTCTGTCTGCCTGCAGAACTGCTCTGCCAATACCTCCAGAATGTTCTTTTGTTCTCTATAAGCCATGTAATGGAAGAAAGGGAGCCATCTGCCCTTGAATTTTTCCATTTGAAGCCTTAATCGGAAGGTCAGTCATTCCATTTCTAGAATTTAAAGGCAGATATCATACCAGGAGGAGATGGAGGGGGTCCTGGGGGAGAGCTAACATAATGTAGTTGCCTTAAGGGCTGCTACTACCAAAATATAAAATAGGTAGCGTGTGGAGCTTGCCTTCAAGGTGTCGGGGGGGTGGCCTAGCAACCAATGGTGAGCCTCACTGGGTAAAACCTGAGCGAACACCTTCCCCACAGCTTCCCTGAGAGAATCCCAAAAACCCTTTACCTTATTGCATCCCCAAAAGATATGAAAGTAAGTTCCTTTCTCCAGACTGCATCTCCAGCAAATATCTGAAACATGTCTGCCGTAATGTTTGGTTACCACTGGGGGTCTGAAATATCTGACAGCCATGAGTCATCTGAACTCCCTCCAAAACACTGAAGCTGTAGTACTGTGGATACCCTTCCATATCCCCGACCAGGCCCCCTCAGATAGGTCAATATTAGCCTCAGCCCACCACTGAGCTTTAATATGAGTCAGATGATCAGGCTTGGCCGTAGCCAAACATTGAATAATCCTAGTAATTCTTCCCTTTGCATCTTTGAGGAGAACAAGCTCAGAGATACATTCTTGCAAAGGGTTCAGAGAGGGGATGGAAGTGGGTTTACCCACCTTGGTCAATAGAAAGTGTCTCAACTGTAAGTACCTAAAGAAGTCAGATTGTGGGAGGCCAAATTCGTCTTTCAGTTGTTGGAATGATTTCAGGTGCTGCCCCATAAAGCATTACTCCACCGTCCTAAGTCCTAACCGTGTCCAATGATGGAAGGCGAGATCCCACCTAAGTGGATGGAAATTTAGGCAATCAAGAATTGTCGAATTAGAATTTATCTTAAGGGACAAACACAGCTTATTGTTGGCCTTACCCCAGGTCCTTACCAGTGCTTGGGTCCAGGGGTTACTGAATCTCAGTAACTTAAGTGCGGCTTTATCTACATAAAGGAAATCCCTGAAACCTGATGGGGGGGGGGATCTGTCTCTAGGTCAGCCCAGAAGGGGTGTGAGTTCCTTGATAAGGGAATCAAAGTCTGTACCTGAGCCGCCCAGAAATACATCCGAAGGTTGGGGAGACCCAGGCCACCACTTTCCTGTGCTTTCTTTCTGAAGCATTTATAACTTTAAATGCAGTAGTCTTATCTTATAGTAGTATATTTCTGGCCCTTTATCCTATATGTCCCAGTTGACACAGCAGACACTGGCCTCTGCATGTGTGTGCTGCCTCTCCTTACCCTCTGACGCTCACAGAGAGGGCTCCGTAAATAGGTCTTACTGACCTTAGGTAACCTCTCTAGGTCCTGCTAGTGCCATGCCTATAACTCAATATAATGTGCATACTCGTTGCTAAATTAGATTTTTAGCTCTTACACACTGGGCGGTGTCTAAAAAAATACCAGTTATCACACTATTAAAATTACACACAGCTAAAATACAATGCAGCTCCATTTTTTGAGACTTCTCCAATCTGGACTACTGCCCCCAGCATGCACCACTCAGAGCTAGCTAATTAGAGGTAATGATAAGGAGAGAGAGGTTTCAAATATGTATTTTTTTTACTTTTCTTTAGCTAGATGGAAAGATAGGTATAGTAAATCAAGCTTGGCAAGCGGGGTAGATTTAAAGCTGTAGTTTATGTCTGCTTGTATTTCTGCACAACCTCCTCTCCTTACCTTCCAACTGTCGTACAGGGCGCTCCTTAAATAGGTCTTACTGACTTTAGCTAACCCCTCAAGGGCCTGCTAGTGCCATGCTAGTAGCACAATATGATTTACACACTCAGTGCTAAAATAGATTTCAGCCCTGGAAACTACAGGCAGGTCAGTCTGACCTCCATTTTTGGCAAACTAATGGAAACCATTCTTAAGGAAAGGCTAGTCTGGTTCCTGGAGGCAGATGGGTTCCATGGTGAGAGACTATACAGGTTCATGTCAAGAAGATCCTGTCAAAGCAACCTGATTAGCTTATTTGACTGGGTAAAGAAAGCAGTAGACAGGGGCCAAGCAGCTGACATGCTGTACTTGTTTTTCAGCAAGGCCTTTGACTCTGTGCCCCACAAGATGTTGATCAGGAAGCTGGAGGACCTAAGGGCGGGAAGTAAACTAACAAGATGGGTGGCAAATTGGCTTACAGGTAGGATACAAAGAGTGGTGGTGATGGGGACCTCTGTGGTTTGATAGAGGTCACTAGCGGGGTCCTATAGGGTCAGTGCTTCATCCGGTATTATTTAATGTGCTTATAAATTACATTAGGGATGGTGTTAAAGGCAAAATCTGCCTCTTTGCGGATGACACCAAGTTATGTGGGAGGGTGGACATGGATAAGTGGGTACAGGGCCTTTAGGAGGACTTGGCAAAGCTGGAAAGGTGGTCTAGCATATGGCAGCTCAGGTTCAATGCAAAGAAGTGCAAAGTTGTGCACGTAGGAGGAAAGAACCCGAGGACCAAGTACAGTTTGGGGGGGTCAAGGTCACCGAATTGGTAGAGCAAAAGGACTTGGGGATAGCCATTACCAGTGACCTAAAACAGGCTACATAGAGTAGGAGGGCAGCAGCAAAGGCAAACAGAATGCTGGGCTGTATTGCAAGGGAATTCACAAGCAAATGGTGGGAGGTCATATTGCTGCTGTACAGATTCCTTGTTCAGCTGCACCTGGAGTACCGTATGCAATATTGGAGCCCCTACCTGAAAAAAAAAAAGTATGAGCCAACTTGAGGCAGTCCAGAGGTTGGCAAGAAAAATGGTTCAAGGGCAGCAGGGCAAGGCACATGAGGACAGATTGAGAGAACTCAACATGTACTCACTGGAAAGGAGGGAGAGAGGAGACATGATTGAAATCTTAAATTAACTGAAAGGTATTTACAAAGTGGATGTAGAGGATCTCTTTTTTCCTCAATGAAAATAAGACCATAAAAGGGCACTGCTACTAGCCGAAGAGGGGATGATTCAACAAAGAGGTCAGGAGGCACTATTTTACAGAGTGAGTGGTGACAGGGTTCACCAGTAGCATGCATAGTGCCATTGACAAAGGGCACTGAGCTGCAGCAGTATTCATGGACCTCATGAAGGCTTTCGATCATGTTGATCATGACTTGTTATTGGATACTTTGCTTGACTGCAGTTTTTCTCCAGATGTTACAAGATGGCTTTCAAGCTACTTAACTGACAGGTCCCATAAAACTTCAGTTGCTTATATTTGGTTCCTCAGTCCTGCAACTCATCGGAAACCATCTTGTATGCTGATGACACAGTCATTTTAGGACAGGCCCAGTTCTGAATAATGTTTTAAATGGAGTTCAGGGTGATTTTATGTAATTTCAAAAGTGGCTAGTGTCAAGAAAACTGATACAATATACTAAAAAAAAAAAAAGTAATGATATTCACAAGGCCCAGGAAAGAGCAAGAAGCTAACTTGATAGTGACAGACCTGAGGGAAAAACCATTACAGATTGTGGATAACTTTAAATATCTCGGTGTAATCTTAGATACTACCCTTTCCTTTGAATCCCATTTCAAATATGTAACTGGAGTAATACATCAAAGATTGGGACTTTTATTAAGAATTCGTAATTGTGTTAGTTTCCGAGTCCTGTAGGCTGCTGGCCCATAGTTTTCTATTTTCGGTAGTGGACTGTAGACTACCAGTCTATGCAACAACTAATGAACAAATCTTGTCTAAATTAAAGGTCACATACAATAGCATATGCTGCTTCATTGCTATCCTTCCAAGATTAACTCATGCTTGTACATTATACAAGGCTGCTAGATGCCTTTCCCTGTATCTAAGAATGGGTGTTCTGCTTCATAAAGGTGTAATTGAACAACATCCGAGTGCAGTACAAAGAGGTGCTGTACTGTTGGGGTGTGCCATCCTTCAGATGAGATGTTAAACCAAAGTCCTTTCTACACATCTCTGGTGCTGCTCTGGTGGTGTCCAGGTGGTAGAAAAAGAACCAAAGGCACTTTTTGCAAGAGTACAGTGGATTCCGCTTAAATGCATACCTGTTTTGCAGAGGCAAAATGTGCATTTAAGCGGAATGTGCATTTTGCCGAAATTATGTTTTTCAGACCCGAAATGAAAGAAGAATTAACGAAAATAAACACGGCTGTGGCATTTCACAATCAGTCACTTTATTCAGTCTCTACACACACAATTCTAGCACTCCTGATTTAATTTCTGTACTGTATGTAAAAAAAAACATTAAATGTCTGTATTTCCTATGGAGTTTGTGACACTAAAAAAAGAAGTTATCTTGCTCTGCTTCTGATTTACAAGAGCAAGCTGAGTCACATAATGCTCAAATTGGAAAAGCCATGTTAAATCTTTTTTTTTCCCCCAAGCACGGACAAATGCACCAATCCTGTCTAGGCACTGGAGTGCCTCAAACATGGACACCTCAGGTTCGTCGTTCGTAGTTGAAATTTTTATTTAAAACAAAAGAAAACATACAATCAGAATATAATAATAAATCACATACTGAACAAAAAGAATAAACATTCTTAACCTCACACTGTATACATGCTACTTAAATCAAAGAAGAAGAAAAGTTACATCTAATTTCCCATTGGTTGTGATAAATAGTACCATTCCCCACTGTCCATGTGGTAACCAAGTAACTGATTGCCACAACTTATTTAAAGCTCTGGGGGACACCATACTGGCATCTACATCATAGATTGGGGCTCATTTCTGTACACTTTTTTCTGTACTAAACCTGTCATAGAAATCTCCTCATGTTGCGAAACAAATTGGCACCTAACTTGCCAAACACACCATTTAATACACATCATAATACATCTCAAACAAAGTTCTAAAGTATTTTTCCAATTTCCTTGTAAAGAGACCATATACCAGAATATCAAAGTTCATATCATAGAACAAAGGTTTTTTTAATTGTTGTGCTAGTCGGGGGGCCATAAGGAAGCAATAAAGTTAAATTGAAAAAAAAACAAGTGTTCCATTGTTTCTGTGTCTCACACCTTAATCTTAGAATCTGTCCTCCAGACTTTTATGTTCTTGATTATGTCTGACATTTAGCTGATTGTGACAAGTAAGCTACAAAGTGTCCCACATTTTTGGGGGAATTAGTTTTTCTGTAAGCTGAGCCATCAACAATTTTTCTGGAATCCTAGGAGAACAATCAAATAGAGTCTCCACAGAGAAAAAAGATAAACGAATATGTTAACAGAGACTTTTTATGTGTTAGCTTGCACTTCTCTCATGGTAAGTTCCCACCGCTTTAATTTTTGTAAAGCAGGACAGAATATGCCCTGGCACAATATCAACGATTCATCTGAATGTCTTTAATGGTCTACTCTGCCATTTTAAAACAATAAGTACACTTTACATGAAAAAAATGAAATCCCTGATCTCCTCTTCCCAAGCAGGACAGTCTGTACATTCATGTGGAAAAAAATTACTAAAAAAGAAAATTACTGGATTTATCATAATCCTCCGTGTTTTAATAGATGGTAGTAGACTTTATTCCTTTTCAAGGAGTACTACACCATCATATTTTGTAAATGTTATTTGTTTCCTTGTCAACAGACAACTCTTCGTGTAGCTGAGTACTGTTTTCCCCTCCACTTACAGTGGAGGCAAAATTATATAGTGTGTATACAATGGAGGCAAATTATATAGTGTGCATATAGATAACTGTTTTTGTGTAGCTGTTGGGGACATAGCCCAGCCACCCACTCCCATCCCCAACCACCCCACACCACACTCCTTTTATAGGGTAGCACAGTCGTTACATTTCCTATAGCAAAGCAGGAAGGGGCGGATCACAGGGGTGTCCACACAGTGACCTCATTTACAGGGGCACTAGTAATTTAACTTGTTATAACAAGTTATACGAAACAAATAAAACACAAAATCAAACTTTTGTTTTCATTTTCTTCCTTCTGATTACTCCGACCTGGTTATAAACCCAGCAACTTGCCTGGAATGGATATCATTAACTGCAGGTACTGTGGAACACTTTTCAAAAGGGCAGTTTTACAGGATTTAGGACACTGTCGTACATATCGGGCCATTGGAGATTTAAGGGCTCAGTTCCAGGCAGCATGGGCAGAGATTGCGCACCACAAATTGCATATTCAAGAGGAAATATATTATAAGAACTGCCCGCCATTTCCCCAACATCCAACAGAAGCACCTCAACTGCAGAGGGTAGTTGGTCCAGGTGGTTGGCAGGTGGTTAGGAGGGGCAAATCGGGTGCCCCATCACTTGGTGCTTTCTAACATATTACCTTCACAAACCACATAAAAACTACAAACAGGTATCTGCCTCTATCTCTGAAATCAAACAAAGGGGCAGAGGACACTGCAGCACAGGAGCTAGCACAACAAAATGCGCCCAAAACAGGAACCAAAACAAAAAAAGCAAAAAGGAAATCCAAAAAACTTCTGATCATAGGAGACTCCATGATTCGGGGAGTTGATGCATATCTCCAGCCAGGGGTAATGGTCAGATGTCTCCCAGGTACATCAGTGTGGAGAGACACTGACCCGTTGCTAAAATTGTTCAGGAAGCAGGAGAAAACATTGATGACCTGATACACGTAGGGACTAACTATCTGGCCAGCCAGTCAGTTGTGGAGACCAAGGAACACCTAACCAGGCTGGGTGACAAACTATCATCCATTTCGTCTGGCATCTCCTTCTCTGAGATCCTGCCAGTCTGGGAGAGGGAGACAGATGGACGGAAGGTCAGAGAGGGGGAGATAGGGGAGCTCAACATGGGGCTCAAGGGCTGGTGCCAGGAAAAAAAAACACAAATTTGTAGGGGACTGGCAACAGTTTTGGGAGCGAAAGTTCTTTAAATTTGATGGACTGCATCTGACTAAGGAGGGAGTCAATGCATTGGGGCAGAAGTTTGATGTTTTTGCAGAATATTTCAACTAGCAAATGGGGAGAGGGGTGCAGTACCCGAAACGTTGAATGGGAGGAACACCCTTCCCCCCTCACCTAGTGCTCAAACAGGAGTTCTGCATGTTTGTAGTTCATTTGCATCACCAGGTAAAGAAGAAGGTCCGGCTCCCCATACGATGCACAGAGGAAACCCCGGACCTCACCCTACAACTAGCACACTGAAATCTGACCAATGGAAAATCATGTACACAAATGCTCGCAGTCTGGGAAACGATCACAGACCTGCAGGCAATAATGACGGAGGCTAAACTGGACGTATTCGCCATTAGTGAGACATGATTTACCAGTATCCACACTTGGGAGACTTCAGTACCTAGCTATGTACTTTTCAGAAGTGACTGAAGTGCAAAAGGGGGGATTGAGTGGCCCTTTATGTCAATGAAAATATCAAAGCTACAGAAATTCAGAATACACATAAGGAGCCAGAAGAACTGTGGGTCACCCTGGAAACAGGAAATGGGACAGCCATATGAACCAGGGTTGTGTACAGGCCTCCAGACCAGGGGGAGGACATAGACATGTTACTGTTAGAAGATATACAAAACATGACAGCTAAAGTAATGCTCTTTAACAGCACTCAAAACAGCCATAGATCTCACCCCCTAGCTATCTCTATCAGCAATGGCAACTCCCTTGAGCAAGTGCAATCATTCAAATAACTAGGACTATCCCTGGACTCAAATCTCTCCTATGGGGCACACATAGACAATGTTGCCAAATCAACAAATATGCGCTAAGGCCTACTTTACCGACATAGACAACACCTTACTGCAGATGCACTGAAGATTGCCATCCAAAGCTCGGTGGTCTCCATCATTGATTATGGTCTTATAATCTATGGCTCTGCCTTTGCCACTGCTCTGAGATGAATTTCTACATCACTTAACAAGGCCTGCGGGCTTATCTCTGGTGCTCATCATCTCACTCATACATGTGACCTGTATGCCCGATCTGGCTGGCTTCAACTTTTAAATCACCTAAAATACCAAACCTGCATTACAGCAAAGAAAGTAACCATGGGCCTCGCTCCGCCGGGAGTCCAAGCACTGCTTAGTTCTAGACTAAAGCCACGTAACATCAGGGGCTTGGAATACCAGATCCTTCAGGTTCCCCGCCGTCGCACCTCTCAGGGCCAGAGATCCTTTGCCTTCATAGCGCCTAGCTGGTTATATGTGCTCAATCCTGACATCTCCTCCACTACCACCCTTTGCTCATTCAAACATAAACTCCACCTACACTTACTAACTCTAGCTCCTGTGAATGCTACCTATAATCTCCTCAGCCCTCTCATTTTTGTTCCCTCCAGCTATCACCTACCACATCTCCACCCCCTCCTTTTCCTCTATATTACTTTTTTATTTCTTCTTTCTTTTCACCACTCCTGACTCTCCCCCTTCACCCCACGCCTCTTCTGAGCCCTCAATTATCTTTCCCTTTTTGTTGACTAGTTTCAGCCTGCTCCCTGTTGAAGACCATGCCCTTTGGCAGCAATTCCTGCCCTCTTCAATTTCGCTCCTCACGTTTATCTTCATCTTCCACCCTCCCAGCTACTTATCCCTCTGTTACTCTGTGTTCCCATGTATACATTCTACTTATTTTAGCTATTGTATTGATCTACCATTGTAACCTAATATGCCAACCTATTTATTGTTTTGTTCCTATTTCTGTAACTTGTATTGTATTTGTTCTCTGACACAGAAACTTTGTAAAAGAGCCTGGCTCAAAGGTACTTGTAATCCTAGTTGTAATATAACAAAAAAATAAAAAATAAAGGGGAGGTTCTGATAATGGGAGACTTCAACATGCCAGATACAGATTGGTCAATACCAGCAGGGACATCTGCCAGAACTAGACACATGGTGGATTCCTTGCAGGGGGAGGGCCTCAAACAACTGCTACAACAACCCACAAGAGACAGGGCTATCCTAGATCTAGTACTGACTAACAGGGAAAGGATCACAGATCTCCAGGTAGAAGGTCACCTGGGGGCTAGTGACCATCACATGGTATGGTTCAATTTGGCCACTAGAACAAAATCATCCCATTCCAAGGCAAAAATATGGGACTTCAGAGGAACTGACTTTGATAAGATGGCCAACAGAGTTAAGCTAGCCCTGGCAAAAAGAAATACAGGTGAGGGGGTACAGGCAAAGTGGGCAAGCATTAAAGATGCAATACTTGATGCAATTTCCCACTGTGTTAGTGAGAAAAGGAAGTGCAAAAGAAGAAAGAAACCACTTTGGTCCTCAAACACAGTAGCAGAAAAGGTCAGAGCCAAATGCTGGCCTTCAGGAAATGTAAGGGAACACAGCAGGATGAAGATAGGGAGGCATACCAAACTTCCCTAAGGGAAGCAGGGAAGGCAGTAAGACAGGCAAAGGTCCAAACCGAGGAAACACTAGCATGAACAGTAAAAGAAGGTGACAAGACTTTCAAAAGATACATTAGTGAAAGGAGAAAGTCCAGAGGGGGTATTGCTACGATCATAGGGGATAAGGGGGCATATGAGGAGAAGGACTATGTAAAAGTATCTATCCTAAATAGATACTTCTGCTCAGTATTTACTGAAGAGAAGGTAGGGCAGGGCCCACAGCTCTGCACCATGGACACGGGGGGAGGGAGGTGTACACTAGTCACTTCAGAAAAGAAAGGGTCCTACAAAAGCTTGATAAGCTCAGGGTGGACAAGGCAATGGGACCTGATGGCATACATCCCAGGGTACTAAAGGAGCTAAGGGTGGAACTAGCAGAGCCATTATCAGAACTGTTTAGTGAGTCTCTGTGCACAGGAGAGGTCCCAGAAGACTGGAGAAGGGCTCATGTGATCCCGCTCCACAAGAGTGGTAGCAGGGAGGAGGCAGGGAACTACCGAACAGTCAGTCTTACCTCAGTAGTGGGCAATATTATGGAGACACTCCTTAAGGAAAGGATAGTGCAACACCTGGAATCCATAGGAGCACAGGATCCAAGACAGCATGGGTTTACAAAAAGAAGGTCCTGTCAAACTAATCTCATTGATTTATTTGACTGGGTAACCAGAGTGGTGGACCAAGGGGGGCAGTTGATGTTGCCTACCTTGACTTCAACAAAGCTTTCGATACTGTTCCACATAGAAGATTGACTAATAAGCTGGGTAGGCTTGGGGTGGGTCAGCCATTGGTCAACTGGGTGGCAAACTGGTTGACGGGCAGAAAACAGAGAGTGGTGGTAAATGGTATACAGTCAGAAGAGATGCAAGTCACAAGTGGGGTACCTCATGGATCGGTCCTGGGGCCAGTCCTCTTCAATATCTTCATCAGTGACATTGCAGATGGATTAGAGGGTAAGGTTTGTCTGTTTGCAGATGACACCAAGATCTGCAACAGAGTAGATGATCCAGATGGTGTGGGCAGAATGAGAAGAGATCTGGATAAACTAGCAAAATGGTCGGAAGAGTGGCAACTGTGGTTTAACACAAAGTGCAAGATCATGCACATAGGGAAGAGAAATCCTGAAGCCACCTATAGGCTGGGAGGGGAGTTGCTGGCAGTCACAAGGGAAGAAAGAGACTTGGGCATCATCATCACCGATGACCTGAAATCATCCACGCAGACCTCTAAAGCAGTAGGTAAGGCTAGAGGGGTGCTGGGGTGTATTAGTAGGGGTATCACAAGTTGGAAAAGGGAGGTAATAATCCCTCTTTACAAGACACTGGTTAGGCTCAATCTGGAGTACTGCATGCAGTACTGGAGGCCACACCTTCACAAGGACATTAACCAAATTGAGGTAGTCCAGAGAAGGGCAACCAAAATGGTGCAGGGACTGCATCAGAAACATATGAGAACAGATTAACTGAACTCAATATGTATACCCTAAAGCAAAGGAGGGAGAGAGGTGACATGATTGAAACATTCAAACACCTTAAGGGCATTAACAAGGTGAAAGAGTCTAACATGTTTCAACATAAGAAAAATAGCGGGACAGGAGGACACAGCATGAGATTAGAGGGAGGCCGATTAAGGAGTAATGTGAGGAAGTTCTTTTTCACAGAAAGGGTGGTGGATGCATGGAACGGCCTACCTCAGGAAGTGATGGATATGAATACAGTGCAGGGCTTCAAACAGGTGTGGGATAGGCATAAGGGAGCAATACAAACGAGTATGAATAAATAGGCCGTTGACAGAGCAAAGACCGATGGCACATTCATAAGGTAGAAAAAGAAATGGGCAGACTGGATGGGCCTTGCGATCCTTATCTGCCGTCAACTTCTATGTTTCTATATTGTATGTGCTAATACAGCTCTCAGGGACAATGAGATTTCAACAACCAGAAAATGGAGACCCCCCAAGTTATAGGGGCTGGTATGAACAGTGAAAACAAATGAAAGCAAACACATATATTCCCAACAACTACATGAAAAGAGTTATCTGTTGACAAGGAAACAAATAACATTTACAAGATATGAAGGTGTAGTTCTCCTTTAACAGGACTCGGTCTACTGCCCAAAAGTAATCTGAAGAACATACTATATAATTTTACCTCCAATGTAAGTGGAGGAGGAAAACATGAATCAGACATAAAAAATTAGGAATAATTTTTTTTACGTAAGTAGATCCTTTTCTGTTTTGTCATAGATCACATTTTCCACTTTGCGACTTTGGCGTCTGCTATTGACAGTCTCACTTTCCAGTTCAGTTCAACCATATTCTCTGTACTGAAAGTGATACCTAAGATTTTTAAAGAACCAGGGCTTGATTTTGAAACTGCCCCGAATGCCACGAGCCCTGGGTGCACTGAACATATGGCACACGGTGCTTGTGGCATTTTCCTGGCCGGCTATTGGGATTTTCGATCTCGTTCACTAGCTGCAACAAACTAGACCAACTGTTTCTGATCTAGCTTGCAGCAGTCCCGGGGTAACCTTTATACAGACCTTGCGCCAAGCTGCCATAAATCGGATAAAGTGTTGTAGCTGTGTCTGACCTATCAAAATCAGGTGCAGTTACAGCAAAGGTATTTGTTGCAGCTGCACCAAGGACAAGGTCTGAGGCAGGGCTTGATGCAAGCCTGTGTCAGCATTTGAAAATCGTGTCCCCGTCTCTATCTTCGCTTCTTGAATATTTACAGGGAGATCTCTTACTGGTCCCACTGCCAAGCATTTACTTTTTTCTGGTTGATCTTTGACCCTGACATTTTACAGAAATCAACCAAACATGATAATGCTGTCTCTCCCGACTATACACTGGGAACTAGCAGACACAGATCATCTGCGTATGACACAAATATTTGAGGAAAAGGACCTAATTGTGGTTGTATAGTTGAAGTCCTCTGATCTTGATCCATTTTCTGTAATACTGGATCTATCCCTAAAACATAAAGTAGAGGGCCTAAAGGACATATGTACCAGAACCCCTCTCAAAACTGAACATTGCACAACTAATTTACCATTTATCACAGGGGTTACTGTAGCTGCTGCATGTAATTGTAATAACCAAAAAAACAAAAGTAGAAGGAAACACGTACTTCCTAAGGGTCAAAAAGAGATAGGAGTGTGAAGTATGATCAAAAGCCTTCTCCTGGTCTGGGGCCAGGAGAAAGTCCTCCATCTCCTCACTATCAGAGATATCGACAAATGTTCAAAGTAAAAATAGGCTGTCATGAATAGTTCTTCCTGGAATTGAACATGTTTGTGCAGGATTAATTAATAGTTCAGCTACTCTGATTATTCTTTTCCTCAACATTCTTGCTAGGACTTTCCAGTCCATATTTAAAAGACTTAGTTCCTGATTTACAGCTTTACAGCCCCTGAACAGGGCTTACAACCGCTGCAGCGGCGCAAGAAGCTGCTCCCACGGACGGACGGCAGTCTCTCAGCCGCCGCACGCATTCTGCTGCCCGGCTCTCCAGCTGTAAAGGTATGGTCCTACTTGGACCAACCGGAAAGTGAGCACTCTTCTGGCCTCTGCACTGATTGGCTGTGCTACCTTTGTCTCTGTCTGCATTCTTTTTGGTGCTTTTTTCCTAGGCTTACATTTGTACCGGTTAATTCTCTTCACCAAATGTGTTAAATGCCAGCAAATTGTTAAAGTTTTAAGTGCTACACCTCTTTAGAGGGCAATTATATTGTAAAGCTTACGGTTTAATAACGGTCCTGTGCTTAGACTTTTGGGCGCCTTGCCCCTTCCCCTTTGTCTTGCTAATTCTCTTAATCTCTTCACCCCACTACCTTATCCCTCCTCACTTGCTCACTACTTAAACTGTTCTGCGTTCCTCTCTCCCCGGCTTTACAGCCCCTGAACAGGGCTTACAACCGCTGCTGCGGCGCAAGAAGCGGCTCCCCCGTGACGGCCGGCAGCCTCTCAGCTCTACCCCTCGCTGGCTGCCGACTCTCCAGCTCTTGCCCACCGATGCTAAGTGGCCAGATCCCCACCCGCCCCTCCCTCCCTAGTTCGACTCTTTTCTTTATATAACTACTCTACACCTTGTGACACAGTTTATTTTTCTATCAGCCCTGTTTCCCATTGGCCCCTTATATTTTTCTGCCACTAGAGACTGCTGTTAGTTAAGTCTTGACTATGGGCCATCAACCGGTATGTTCATGCTAAATTCCCCTATTCACTCGCTCCTTGCCTGCAGCTATGGAGTCCTGGCAGGCTCTAAAGAAAAGGTACCTGCTCCTGGCTCTGTCTATTAATGCTGCCCACACTATTCACTGAACCGCTTGGCAGTTCCCCTACCCTGTCTGCCATTCTGACGGTGATAAACAGTATTGTTAGTCTCCCTGGATCATACAATCTTTCTGTTGATGGGCTCCTCTAGCACTACCCTGTGATCCACTGTGCAACAATTACCACTGTGCCTGACCTGTTCCCCACCCTCCTAAAAATAGTAGCTTTGTAGCTTCTCCCGTTTCTCTCACCCACATCTAAAACCACCAAACATCTATACCATAGCCCACCCAAAGTAAACAGGCACCGCTATCTTTTTCTTCTGCTGCTCCTCCTTGCTTCTGGTGATATTCACCCAAACCCTGGCCCCTTAAACGTTATGCAGCCAACAGGTGCTAGACATGACACCACTCCACTAACACTCCCACATGGCCTTAAAATAATCCACCTAAACATAAGAAGTCTTGCTCCTAAAATTTTCCTACTACAAACCATGGTACATATTTGTGCTCCTGATATCATCGTTATCTCTGAAATCTGTCTATCAAATACCATCCCTGACCAAGCTGTCTTTATCCCTGACTTCACTATCACTAGGTAGGATAGGAACAGGAGAGGTGGTGGTGTGGCTATATATACCTCCTCTACTCTCCAGTTCACCCCTACCCTTACTACCTCTACCCAGGCTTCCCATAAGGCTGTTCTTATTAAAATCTCCTTTCCCTACACGGCACCTATTCTTGTCGCTGGGGTTTATTGCTGCCCCGGGCAGCCTCATACAAATGTCACAGACCTCCTTACGAAGCTCACTATACTGGCCACTGAAGGGGAACTATATATCCTGAGTGACCTTAACCTAAACTGGCTGGCCCCATCATTGGCTTCTACCTGCTCCACTATTGAAGCCTTAAATTTCAGTCAACTTATCTGGGAACCCACTCATCTAAATAACAGAACATTAAACCACCCTCCTCGACCTTGTCTTTATCTCCCATCCAGACAGAATAGTATCCTCTGGTCTTCTACCGGACTCTAGCAGTGACCACCACATGACCTTCATGGTGTGTAAGATCCATAGGACTAAACACCCACCAAAAATAATTCTCACTAGACCCTATGCAACACTCGACCTACAGTCACTGCTCTATGACCTCACTGTTACTGACTGGTCCCCTCTCTCCTCAGTGGCCTCAGCTGACATAGCCGTTGCCTCTTTCAATACCAAGTTCCTTTACATATGGAATTCCCATGCCCCGCTCCACAAAACCAGGGTCTGTGGTGGGCACCTCCCCTGGGTCACACTTGAGCTTCTGGATTGTCAACGTGCTCATGACCTTGTGGGGTGACAGTCTAAAGTTTCCTGCTGCCATAAAGATCTCCAGTGTTACCGCAAACTTCAAAATGACTGCACTAAAGCAATCCACATAGCTAAAGCTGAACACTTCAAATCAAACTTCCTCTGGGTTCTTCAATCTATTCCAGCCTGGATTTAGGAAATCCCATTCCACCACCACTTCTCTGTTGAGACTAACTGAAACCATCTCCACTGGCTTTGACAAAGGACACATCACCTCAGCTATCTTTGTTGATCTGGCTAAAGCCTTTGACACTGTCTCACACCCGCTTCTCCTGCACAGCCACTCAGCTGCTAGTCTCTCCCCTTCAGCCACAGGTTGGTTCAGCGCCTATCTGTCCGGCAGATCGCAATCAATCAAAATTGCTGATGTCACCTCTTCCCCCTTGCCAATAACCACTGGTGTCCTCCAGGGCTCAGTGCTTGGCCCCATTCTGTTTTCCATCTTTTTAAATGATCTCCCCCAGGTTTGCACTGTCTCCAGCATCCACATGTATGCTGATGATATGGTTCTATTTACATCTGGCAAATCTGTCTCTGATGTCACTACCAGGCTTCAGTCGGACTTCACTGAAGTCCAACTCTGGCTTAGTGCTTATCAACTCTTTCTAAATGCCAAGAAGACTGTCTCCATGTCCTTTGCTACAAGGCAAGAGACTCACTAGGCTGAGTCTCCTACCCACATTTCAGACCCTTGATGGGACTATACTTGAGGACTCTTCCTCATCCAGGTATCTCGGTGTCTGTCTGGAGAGACACCTAAACTTCTCAGTACACATTGATGCCATTCTGAAAAAACTTAAACCCAAGCTGGGAGCCCTTTACAGAAATCGCAGTTGTTTCCCCCTCACTGCCAGGCAAGAGATGGTACTGAAGGTGATCATGCCTGTTTTTGACTACTGCGACACTGTCTATGGTGCTGTCCCGCAGTCCTCCCTAGCCAGACTGGACTCTCTCTACAACTTCTTCTGTCGCTTTGCCCTCGATGCCCCTCAGCTCACCCATCACTGTGACCTCTATCAGTCCCTAAACTTCCTCACTCTCCAAAATTGGCATGCACTTCATGGTGCTAAGTTCACCTCTAAATTCTGGCTTGGATCTCTCCCCTCCTACCTCTCCTCCTACCTTAGTACCCCTCCACCCTCCCGCTGTTCCCTGAGATCTGATGACTTACACACCCGCACTGTCCCTAGCAGATCTACATCCTCTGGTCAAAAAGCTTTTTCATACCAGCTACCTAAGCTATGGAATGCTCTCCCTCCACAAATCCACCACTCCTCCTCCCTGAGCTCTCTTACTTCAGTGCTTCTCAACTACCTAACTACAAACTGTGCATGCTCTTGACCCCCTCCTTGCCTACTGCTCTTCCCCTCTTCACCTATTGCACTTACCTGCCTAGCGCTTACTATGTGTGTCTTGTTCTTATGCTACCCTCCCTTGCTGTGAGTGAGTCATCATGTATTCCCTGTATTATGCCACTGTAATTATATTGTTTGCATTGACTATCATGTATTTATTGTCTCATGTCTCTGTAATGTTTATTGTATACATTTAACTGCTGTATGCATTGATTATCATGTATTTAATGTTTCATATCTCTGTAAGGTTACTGTATACATTTAAATGCTGTATATCACACTCCCCTTTCCCCCAGGATGTGCCGTGAGACGAGCAGTGTACGTTTCCTGGTGAAACAATTCAATCAATCAATAAATAAATAAAATATCTTCCCTTGTGCATTTTTTATACAGAAAAATAAGTAATCACTTTGGTTCAAGACATTCCCCCTGGATCATCAACATCCAGTATTGTCCCAGATGTCCCTTCAACAGGATTATCTCCACCAGATCCTCGACATCTGCTGCTAGTTCTCTGTCTGTTGGTATGGACTAAGACTGATGAGGAGGGGTGGATTGTGGTTGTTCAGATGGGTGAGTACTAGATCATGTAGGTTGTCTAGGGCCTTCCTTCTGGGCTGTATTCACATAAAATCTTGCCCTATTTGATCCACAGGATCATTCTTATTGTGAGCAGCCCAATGACAGGTTTTTAAAGAATTCCCTGATTCATCACATAAATTACATCTTATTGTATTTGACAGGAAACACTCAAATTATATATATCCTCTCACATACCACATGGTTTCATTTAACTCTAAAAATTGATTAGCGTTTTGCTCATAAAAGTTCTAAAACATTGTGAAAATGCATAGCACTTGCCTCACTGTGTTTAACAAACATAACCCTTCTAGAAAACCTATATAAATGCTTTCTGTACAATTAGTATTGTCCCAAGCAAAAAACTGCTAATCAATTGTTTAAAACCCTGTACCACATTTTACTCTATCCCATGCATTATTCAGATGTGACCTGGAGCCACACCTGAAACATGTTGTAGGCTGCCCAGCATAAAAAAACAAATCCACAGGTTTCCCCAAATAAAAACAATTAGGTAGATGTTTTAAACCACCTTCATTATGTAACAACCATACCCGTACTTTCCACCCTCCAGTCCAGAGATTCTCTGAGTCCATAATTGGGCCAGGGGATTCCAGAACCATACTGGCTGGATGACCTAGTCCTCTCACTGAGTCCCCAAATTGGGTTAGGGGATCCCAGAACCATGCATTTGGACTTCAGCTAGTATGAAATATCTGTAATATTGACCACTTCATTTGAAAGAGAATGGCCACTGTTTTAAAGGCAGATTTTGATAATGGTATGGTAAAAAAGGTAACCATGAAGGAATATTTTTAACCTCATGATATTTTTTTCCAAAATGTTTCCAATTGTTATTCAGGTACAGATAAATATGGATTATCAAGGAGTATACATATATTTCCTGAAAACTGGAATATTACTGGGTATTTGTAATTCCTGGCCGGATGACCTAGTCCACTCGTTGAGTCTCAAAAATGTAATTATCCATTGCAATCACCTTCAGTATGTAACAACTATACCTGTACATTCCACCCTCCAGTCCAGAGATTCTCTGACTCCATAATCAAGTTGGGGGATCCCAGAACCATAATTTGGACTTCAGTCAGTACGAACTATTTGTAATATTGACCCCTTCATTTTTAAAGAGGATGGCCACTGTTTTAAAGGCAGGTTTTAATAATGGTATGGTAAAAAAGGTAACCATAAAGGAATATTTTAAACCTGATATCTTTTCCAAATTTTTCCAACTGATAGTTTTAAAACTCATATCAAATACAGTGTCTCCAGCTGTCTGGATATGTGCACATATCAAGCAGAGAAAATGGGCAGACCAGGTGGGCCAAGCGGTCCTTATCTACTGGATTTACTGGATAAAGAAGGACAAAAGAAGGCTCAAGGCCCGTCTAGATTGTCCTCCCTCAATAGTGGGACATTTGGTTAAATATTATTATTAGGCCAATAACCAGAGATCAAGCCTAGTTTTGAAAATCTCAAAGTTAGCTGAATCTACAACTGTGGGTGGTAAAGAATTCCAAGATTTTGCTGCCCTTATATTGAAAAAGTTATCATATTTTTGTTATTGGCCCATTCTACTTTTTAGTTGATTAGAGTGTAATCTTCCTACAATTCTTTTTCTGCAAATTCCAATCCATATATATTAAGAAATTTAGGATTGTGAACCAATTTATACATTAGAAGTAAATCTCCCCTTTCTCTTCTTAATGTTAAGGGGTAGAGACCAGTTTGTTGTAACCTGGTCTCATAACACTTATTTTTTAATCTTGGAATAGATTTAGTCAATCTTCTTTGTATCTGTTCCAAGCGATTTATGTCATTTTTTGTATAAGGACTCCATAAGGGAGAACCATAATCCAGGTGTGGTCTGACATATGCTCTATATAGTGGGATCAAATTATGTTCTGATTTACTAATGAAAGTTTTTTTAATTTGTCTTATTACAATATTAGCAGATCTAACTGCTTTACTGCAATGGTCATCTGATGTCAGTTTATTATTTATTAATATACCCAAGTCTCTTTCACAACTGGATGATTCCAATAACTGGTTATTTAAATAGTAGTTGTGTAATGTATTATTTTTATCAAAATGCAAGATCTTGCATTTATTGATGTTAAATAACATTAATTTTTTTTAGCCCATTGTTCAATTGTATACAAGTCTTGTTCTAGAATTTTACATTTTTCTATGGCATCAACTCTTCCACCCAGTTTAGTATCATCAGCAAACTTGGATACGTAATTTTTAGATTCTATTACCATATCATGAATGAAAAAGTTGAACAAAATCGGGCCCAAAATGGAACCCTGTGGAATCCCACTTGTAACTGCTCCAGATGTTGAAAGAGCTCCATTTATTCTAACTGATTGAGTATGATTATACAGCCATTCAGATGTCCAGTTTACTAAACAAAGTGGAATTTTAAAATTATGAATTTATTTATTAGTAAGGAATGTGATATATGATCAAATGCTTTACTAAAATCTAGTAGCACTACATCAGTAGCTACATTGCTATCCAATAATTTAGCAACATGTTGGTAGAATGATATGAGATTTGTTGTACATGAGAAACCGCTTTGAATCCATGCTGAGATAAACCTGAATGTTCAATTTTTCCAATCTGCTTTTCCAACCTATCTTTAATTAATCGTTCCATCATTTTCCCCAAAATAGAGGTTAGACTAATTAGATGATAGTTTTGAGCGTCAGATTTTGGCCCTTACATAAATTGGTAACCAAAGCATGCGCCATACTTCGGTATCTTACAGTCCCAATAAAGATTTATTGAATAATATTTTTAAAGGAATAATGATTGAATCCAGTGTTTCCAAAAGAAATATAGCATTAATATTGTCCAGTCCGGAACTAGTTGATCTTTTAAATTTGGATAGTGAATTTTTAATTTCTTTTAGTTCAAATAACAGAATACAGGAATCATTACTATTAGTATTGATTACAGAATTTCCTGATTGATTAAAGACTGAACAAAAGTACTTATTGAAGTGATCTGCCATATCTTTGTATTTATAGTGAGTCCATCATTGCAGAGTGGTCCTATATTTCTATTATTTACTCTGTTTCCATTCATATAAGAAAATAAGGATTTCAGGTTGTTTTTTGAGTGTGCTAATTTAAATTCAGATTTTAATTTTGCAGCTTTGATTGATTTTTTTAATGTTGCCAGAGCAGTTCTGTATGTGTCTCTAAGTAATATGTTAGAATTTGTCTTTAATTTTTTAAATAAATATTCTTTAGTTTTAATTTGTTTTTTAATAGTATTGTTGAACCTGACAGGTATTTTACCTTTGTTATTACAATTTGACAATAGGGGAATATATTTGTCCTCTAGTTCATGAATAATATTTATAAGACATGTATATATTTTGTTTACTCCTTTGTTTTTAAATAATTTGAACCAATCAATATGTGATAATTCCTGGTTTATCATAGTAAAGTTAGCTTTATTGTAATTCCTACGTTGAAAGTTGTTTTTAATTTTAAGTGTTTGTAATTGTAAACTAACAAATATAGAATTATGATCACTATTGCCAATTGGTGACGTAATTTGAGTCTCAGAAATATTAAAACCTTCGTTAACAATTACTAGATCCAGTATATTATTACCTCGTGTAGGCTCATTTACCAGTTGGTCCAAACCTAGGTCAGTGATTGTATTCATAAATAACCTTTCATGGTTAGTTTGTATTTAATTTCCAATTTATACCGGGCATGTTGAAGTCCCCAAAAATTAAAGTATTGTTTTTTTGAGAGAATTCCGATATTAAGTTCAGTAATTCAGTTGTATATTGAATATCTGCTGATGGTGGTCAGTAACACACTCCTATATTAATTTTGGGATGGTCAATAGGTTGGATAGAAATCCATATTGATTCTGTCATACTATTTGTAGTGATTTCATATGCAGAAATATCATCTTTAACAAAAAGACAAACTCCACCACCTTTACTATCTACTCTATCTTTATGAAAAAGGTTATAACCTGGAATATCTTGCATACGTAGAAAAGACTGATCCCACCAGGTTTCGGTAACGGCAATGATACTTAAATCTACTTGGATGCATTTTATTGAAAGTTCAGCCATTTTTAAGGAATTCAAAGATCTTGAGTTAAAGGATAGAAAATTAAACACTTTGTCAGTTCCAATATTCTTTCCTCCATCAAGAGAATTTGGAATAGTCCAATTCTCCCCCATGTTAT
Source organism: Neoceratodus forsteri (assembly GCA_016271365.2). Taxonomy (NCBI): domain Eukaryota; kingdom Metazoa; phylum Chordata; order Ceratodontiformes; family Ceratodontidae; genus Neoceratodus; species Neoceratodus forsteri. The sequence continues at coordinate 489,378,863 of CM057449.1, forward strand.
TTAGTTTAAATGATTGTTAATGACAGTACTCAGTGTTTTACCCAGTAGGACACTTCCCCTCCTGCTGAGGTGCAATCCATCCCAACTGAAGAGGGATTCCTTACCATCAAAGTTTTCCCAATGTGGAATGCAATATAGTCCCTGTCCATAACACCACTTCCTCAGCCATTCATTGATTTCTTTAATTTTACTATCTGTTTCCCTTGGTACTGGCAACATTTCTGAAAAGCATGTGGTGCATCCCCGCTCTACAAGTAAATTGTTTAAAGCCACAAAATCTTTTTAATCTGTAGGATATTAATTTGATTTATATCATTTGTGCCTACATGGATAATAACCAAGGGGTTACTTCCTGCATCCAATAGTATATCGTTGACCATATTTGTAATGTCGGCAATCTTTGCTCCTCTAAAACTGGAGCATGTTCTGTGGCCTTATCTGGATTGCAGATTACCCTATCTAAATGTTTAATAATAGAGTCTCTAATACATAAACTTGACGTGGCAAGTCCGAAAAATTTGATTCAGCGGTATCCATAGATGTAACTAAATTCTAGTTAAAGTGGAAGCAGGGTCGGTACATGATGATCTGTAATTAGGGATCCTGAGCACTCATTTATTGATAAAATACAGTTCTTTTTGATTCATATAAAGTTTTTTATTTACTACTGTTGAAGTATCAGTGTTTGTTTGCCCCAGCTTATACCCACATTTAGAGTTTAAAGAATTACATGTTGTTTTACTAATAGGTGGTTAGTAAATCAATGGCTATTATTAAAGCTGTCACTGTCCCTTGTTTGTATTTGATTTCCTAAGCAATCTAGGTTGTTTGTAATTAGGCAGTTTTTATCTGATAAATTAGAAAGTGTTAAAAAAGAATTTTGAGTTGGTAAACAAAATTGATCAGCTCTTCACCCTTTTTTACATGCCCTTGTGCTGGATATCAATGTCCATTCAGAGTCATCCTCTCTAATTTGTTTTTTATTTTGCAAATTTGCATTCATAGTCTCATTATTCATTGTTAATTAATCATTTTCTGTATCATTATTACTACATACATCTTTAATTAGGATTGTATTCATCACTGGACATATTGATGAATTAAAGGATATCATACTGCCTGTAGTATCTGGGGAGAGGGTGTGTAGTGCTTTAAAACGTTCACTCATGGTCAATTGGCTCTCCTCAAGCTGTTTTGGTCTATCTGAAAACATTTCAATATCATCTAATCGTTTATTGTCAATACATTTTCCACATATATAATCATTTGTTGGTGTAGTTTTTGTTTTCAACAAGAGATACATATTACATGTTTTACATATTATCCCAAGTTCTCCATCCAAGGTCATAATAGTGGGATAGTCACCCCTTAATTGTGAGCTGTTATTTGTTGCTATTAAAGCATCCATAGTACTTTAATCTCTAAATTAAACAAATTGTATACAGTATATAAACAAGTTGTTTCTCACCCTTATAACACCACCAACACGCTAAACATGCTCCGACGCATGTGTCTTTGCGCGTGTTGCCACATGCTCGCCCTGCTCGCAGCAGAGTGCTATTTATAGCTCTGAGCCCCCGGAAGTCCCTTAACAGCTGATCGCTGTTTAGAAAGAGTAAACTGTATACAGTGCCAAAATTAGTTTAAAAGCAAAGGTCTCCCCCGAGGTTTGTGGTTCTTAGCTTTAGCTAACATGCACCACAAAGCTCCTCTGCCTACTATCTAACAACTGCAGGGTTCCAGATATGTAAAAGATTTAAGCAGCAATACACAGTTTCACAAGGTGGTAGAGGTTTACACTTATGCAGCGTTTAAGCTCTAAAGGAGCTGGTTTCAGAAGTAAAGGGCTATTTATAGCTCTGAGCCCCCAGAAGTTCCTTAACAGCTGATCTGCAGTCAAATTCTATGTTTCTATGTTATAAGTTTCTATATCTCATTTGCAAAAAATTTAAGACTTATCTTTAAGGAGTGTACAACCCACAAACACTATCTGGTGGTTCGGTCATCCCTCCTTTGTATTTTATTCTCACTGCATGCCACCTTTTGGCTGGCTCCACAGAGGCAACAAAAATAAATAAATCAGAAAATAAGTGAGGGCCAGTACTCCTTTGTGGTCCAGGCCTGCTGGGGCCTGTATTCTGTTTAGAAGGAACAGCTGCCATTGAGCCAGACTAGATTATTTCATTAGCCAGCTTATTTTGAGGTGTTGGAATAAACTTCCGTATGAATTTAGAAAAATATACAATAAAGCTCCTTTAGTTTATGCCTTGAAAAAATATTCTGTCTCTCTCTCTCCCTCCCTCCCTCTCTCTCTCTACCCCCGCCCTGTACCTGTTTTTGAAATATTTGTATATGTTTTGATGTTGTCTATTTTGTATTGCTATTTATATGTAATACAGTATATGTGATATTTATATGTAATCTTGCAACTTTGTAATTTTATACCTGTTTGTAATTTAATGTCTGATGATAAGGTTGCCATTGTAAATGAGCTTATGCTCTATGGTCTTAACCTTAAATAAACAAACAAGCCTAGTCCCCTGGTGTTCTTTCTGACCCTCCCTTCAGAAATTACAGCTGAAATTGCTTTGACAACATTACTATTGTCCTCAATATTTTTATTTGTTGAAACAGCACTTGTTTCTGCAACCATTGATTGCTGTGTAGTAACTTCTACATTTGATGCTACAGATAATAAATATATCTGTTACATCCATGTGTGTAAATACATCCTCTGCCATTCCCCCATAGTCTTTTTTGTTGCAGTCTAATTTAAGACCATAGTCTCAGAGTTTTCTTTTACATAGAAACATAGAAACTGATGGTGGATAAGGACCACTAGGCCCATACAGTCTGCCCTTTTACCCTATCTGTATCAGCGGCTGCTGACTCTACTTGGTCATTGACTTTAGTGTCTCCTTTTCTTTATGATAGCTCAGTATCCTGAATATTTTCCTCCCATTCAGGACAGGATAAAACTGTGTCAGGCAAATTATGTACAGCCACAGAAACTGTAAGTTCAGTTCCCCCAGTTTTTACTTGTTCCTGCTTTTCAGAAACCTGTATTAGTCCTGCAAATGGGTTGTAAGCTGGAGAATCTGCCATTTCCAGAGATGCTGGCAGAATCAATGGACTGGACAGTATGTCAGCAGAGGACCTGACTGCAGCTGCTATATTCCCCATATGCTCTTCATTGGTTATATTGTAACTTGTAGTGTAACCTGGGGCAACCGTCCATGTTCTAGCCTGGGTTTCTTTTCCCAATCTGCTTTCATTAACCACTCCTCCAGCAGTATATAGAACATTGATTCCTCCTGATTTGAAGCCTTGAGTGCCTTTCTACTGGCAGCTTGGCATTGTCTGCTATTACCAGCTGCTGTCATCAGCTGTTCCACCGAACAGCTGAGTCTGATACTGTCTGGCTCATCCCTGACATGGTTACCCTGGGACAGACTCTGTTGATCTGACAGCTTGCAGGATGCCTCTCTGGACTCCCACAAATGTCATTTCTGCTCCAAACACCTCCACACTTCCTCTGCTATCATTTTTAACAGCTGCTCTTTCTTTTCATGCAGTTCACTCTCCAGCCGATGTTCAGCCTGGATTACAGTCTCCTCTCCAGACAGCTCCATACCTTCTCTGCCATGACTTGTAGTAGGTACGTGTTCTTCTCTTTTTCATTAATAGACATGAACTCTTCCATGACCATAGGTACCTTTGTACCTGGTCCAACCAGGATATTCTGTGCTATCCCCTCTGTCGGGGCTTCCTCGTTACTCCAGATGGGGAGGGAAGCAGAATCCTCCACCTGGTCTACCATTCCTTCTCTCTCTCCACACCTTCTCCATCCTCATGACAGTAAGAGTAGGAGAATTTATATTATAACTTACAGACAAAATATATACAAATGAATATAACTTCATACAAAATCATAAGAAAGGAAAAATGAAACCAAAAATAAGTATTGCATCATACATCAACCCCAAAACTAAGTGATAAATACTATAAACAAGCCCCTCCCCCTCCCCACAAGAGTAGAGGAATTTGTATTATAATGTAAAGGCAAAATACATACATAATAGTGTCAGATTACACAAAATCATAAATAAACAAAGCTGGAAAAAACTTAAGTAATATGAGCATACACCCTACATGGTAAAATTAAAAAGAAATACATGCACAATGGTGTTACTGTACACTAAATCATAACAGGAAAAGAGAAACAGAAATACACGTGTCATCATATAGCGACCTCAAATCTGAGTAATAAATCCTGAAAATGAACCCCCATACCCCCCACCAAGGGAGGAGGGGAAGTAGTATTATGGCATAAAAGCACAATATATACAAACCAGTGAATCTTTATGCAAAGGCATGAAAGATATATAAAAAAAGTATTACATCATACATAAAGGCAAATGTACAGAAAAGTTACAATACCCAAAATCTAAAAACAAAAAAAAAGATTTAAAGATGTATGACATCATCCAGCAAGCCAAGACAGATGTGCAAGGCCTCAAAGTTAAGAAATACAAAAATAATTATTATCATACATCCAATACAAAATTCAGATTTGTGCCTTCAAAACTTAGTAGAACGTATAAAAAGAACATTGAGTTTTTTAGAAAATGTAATAAAGGAGGGTAAACAAGAATTAGTGAGTCATCATACAGTAAATACAATTGTACAGAGTCCCAGCTCCAAAACACATTCACAGCTAATTAGTCACAAATACAGCAGAAGCAGAATCTTATTAAAGATCCCTAAAACTAAAGAAATTTTGAATAAGTCCTACAAATTGTAAACTCTCCCTTTTTCCCATCCTTAAGACTTGGGGAGATATAGATTGAACAGCAATCTAAACTATATACTTACTCTGTATTCATGGCAGAAACGCAAGTAAAGCATACCATTGCGTGTGCTTGGAGCCATTAAGGGATCCATGAAATACTATCCCACCATTTGTGAAAAACCTGTGGAGAAACCAAGAGCCATTCTTGAGCCTTACATTTCTTAATAGCTGTTTCAATCATAAAAAACAACTGATCTGCAGAGAACTCTGCTTGTTGGATCGTAAGTCTACATCTGACATGCCAAATATAGAACTTAAAAACATACCAAAAAAAGCCATAGAGTTGTTTTATCATGTTTCATCCACAAAAATGGTAAAATACCTAAGTATAAGATATCCATATCCAAATGATAAAAGGAAGAAGTACGCCATGCGTGTTGTAATTTGTCCTAAAATAGTTTAATAGAGGGACATTCAAAAAACAGGTGGGCCATATATTCTGTTTGCAATGTGCAAGTATGTCTAGGGCAATATCGTTCTTCAATTCCCTTGTGTTTCAAATTTCCCTTTACATTAAGCTTTCCATGGAGAGAAATCCATAGAACATCCCACATCTGATGTGGGATACGAAGGGAGATCAACATAGATCCAATCATTTTTTTTTCTACCTGAGATCTTGTCTCAAAATGTATGAATTTCATAAAATATTCATCTAAAATAGCAGAGTAAATCTGTTTCCTATGGAACCTCAACACCTGATCTTTGGTAAGACTCCATAATTTAATTTTCCCAAAACAAGGTCTAAAGGTGTCAGGAAGCCGTGTCAAGGACCTTTGTCTTGGAATGTCTGCATGTATTTCCCAAAAGGGAAGGATACTTTCCAAAGAATCTTTAAACCAGGGAACCCATAACTTATCCTGTTCCATGAGAAGAGGTCTGATGTTGGTATTCAAAAACATTGTAAAGAAGAACAAAATGGGATTCGTCATTTTCAGACCCCCTTGGGATTTATCCTGGAATAAAATACTCCATTTGATAGGACTGAGTCTGTTCCCCCAAATACAGGAGAAGAAGCAGCTATAGATTTTGGTAAACTGGGGAGGTAAACAATACACTGCACTTAAATGCAGGAATGTAGACAAGAGAAACATCTTAATGATATAGATTCATTTTAGTTTCGACATTCTCCATTTATTCTATTGCATGAATAATTCCTGAGCTTCTGGAAGTTTTATAGTCCAATTGAGAAGAGCAATATCTCCTTTCCCAAAATGAATACCTAAAATAAGGCAAGTATCTTGAATAATAGGAACTTGAATGACATATTGTGCATCATATTCAGTCTCCAATAAGCTAACATTTACTCTTTCCATAATTCACTCAGGCTCCCATAAGGCTGGAAAATTCAGACAACACCTGACTTACACAAAGAGCCGATTTGTCACCCACTATAATAATGCAGATATCATCTGCATAAGCCACACTTGTAATTTCATTGTCCATACTAGAGAATGAAACTGGGCTGGTAATATAGCCTAGAGGTTAGAGGAACGAGGTGTGAACGAGCTTGATACATCCAGCAGATCAGTCCTGAGTTTGAGTCTCACAACCTCCACTTGCATACTGTGTGACTCTGAGCAAGTCACTTAACTGCCCAGTGCTCCCTGGTCACCCCTGAAAACAGGCATTTGTGCCTAGTGAGCATTACCCGGTTACCAAAGACTAAAATAAAAAAAAAAATAAACAGTTATTCCTGCAGAGTTATTAATAAACCTTATGAGAGGATCCAAAGTAAAGACGTACAGCAGGGGGCTTAGGGGACAGCCCTGCCGCACTCCTCTATTAACCTTATGTTTTTGTCCTAACCACCCATTGCAATAAGATTGGGCTATTGCTGAAGAACAACACATCTGTATCCAAGAAGTAAACTTTTCTGGAATGCCATATGCAGTTAAACAAGTCCATAAATAAGAGTGCACCACCCTGCCAAATGCTTTAGCCTGATCAATGCTTAACAGAAAACCAGTTAATTCTCCAGCACGGCCGTTTTCCATAATTTCTCTCAATACAAGAAGATCATCAGTAATTTTTCTACCAGGAATCCCACACTTTTGAGAAGACTGGATCAGGCTATCAGCACAAATCATTAATCTAGTATTTAAAATCTTTGTAAGAATTTCGAAATCCGAGTTTAGTAATGTGATGGGCTGCCAATTTTGTAATCTAGATCGATCTCCAGATTTATATATAAAAATAACCAAACCGACACTCATGCTATCAGAAAGTGTAGTGGAATGCAACATGTCGTTCAAAAGGTCAACACATTCTTTTAGCAATAAAGGAATCAAAATTTTGTATAATTATTAGGGAAGGCCATCCTGTCCCAGGGCTGAACTATCTTTTAACAGAGATCACTCAGTAAGCACTTCTTGTTTAGAGACTGGACTCAATAAACATAATGTATCCTGGGAAGACAACTGTGGCAAATTACAGCATTGTAACTAAGGTAATAACCCTGAGACAAAAGAATCAGTTGCGGTAAACAAGGATGCAATATGGTTGTCCACTTCAAATAATATATCAGATTTGGTTGTTAAAACTGTTCCGTGTTGTGGTGATATATGTTAAATCTTTTTTCAGCTTTTGCATGGAGCAAAATTGAAATGGGTTAATGAAATCTTGTTTACCCTGAGTGCCAAATCTTTGTTCAAACTCCAGGGATTTTATTCTATTGTATTTCAGGTCTGTCATTTTTTATTTAGTATCTGCCAGAGCTTTGGATAAGGTCGTATCTCCCAAATTTTGTTGAGACAAACTATATTGGAATTGAAACTGATAAGAACTATACAGATCTGTTTTGTGCTTCCCATTAATCCTCCTATTTGTTTAAAATAATCCCAAATACCTTGTTTAGTATCATCCCACCAGTCAATGGAGAAATCATAAAAATTTCACAGATTTTCTTGCACGAATCAGATGGGTGAAGCCTCCCCATGTTGGGGGAAGAGTTAAAAGCTCTAGGTTCAGTCTCCAATACCAAAGCCCATGATGCATACCATCATAATTTGTCACATTTAAATGTAATAAGGCATGGTCAGAAGAAGCCACAGGCAGAACGTTAGTGTGTTTTATAGTTAATGAGGGAGAAATAAACCAAAAATCTATCCGTGTTGCTAAGGTGCCATGAAAAAAGGTTTTCTCTGGTTACTGTCCAAGTGCAAAGGCATCCACCAGCCCAGCATGAGAAATGAAATTATTCAAGCAGTTAGCATCACAATACATCTTAGTAGTTTGTAGCCCTCTATCTTTAAGATATCTACTGCAATTGAAATCACCCCCGAAAAATACATACCGAGCAGTAAAAAGATATGGTTGTATCAGACAAAATAATTCAGTCCTGCCTACTTTGGTCTGGGGGGTGTAAACATTAATAAAGTGAAAATTCATGTCATATAAGGAAATATCTAGAAGGAAGGCACTCCCAGGACATATGTTAATGGTATGTATGATTTTAGCTGTTGGGTTATTTACGCAAATGCCTACCCCACTGCATTGATCTTCCCCTAATGACCAAAAGGATTTTCCCCATCTCCAGTCAGTTGTAGCTTGTTCCATAAGCTGAATAATATGCAGCCTAGTGTCCTGAAAGAAGATGATGTCATTATACATATTTTCAAAGACGGCATAAGTAAGTAACCTTTTTCTCTCTGACTGAATACTGTTAACATTCAGAGAGGTGACAGTTAAATCATAGAGAGTCAGGTTCATAAATCAGTGACAAGCTAACAGCATAATTTTTTCTTTACCCCCTTTTGGGAACCTGTCTAGTCCGTCTCGGCAAAGAAGTCGTCTCCCCTGAAATCTGTTCAGTATCAGAGCCACCCTCAGGCTGTGAGGACTGTATTGATGTGGAATCTGATTCAATTCCAGCATCCATGTCATCTTCCTGCAAAACAGCATATGAATTCTGCACCGTAACACGGGGAGAAGATGGGATTGGTTTTGCAAGTCCCTGGCTTCTAAGGCTACTTCTCCATGAATGTACGACAGTGAAGGACTCTTCTGGTGGTTAGGGGGGAGGCATAGCTGTTGCATCAGTTACAAGAATAGGAGTGTCAGACAAGGGGGGGGGATGTGGACCCCCAACAGGGATGTGCTGTACTGTGTCTCGAGATGGTTGTACTGCAGGAGTTCGGGATAGATTCTCAGGCCTAGCAAGTGGGCTCAAATGTAGAAAAAAAAAGGGTTGTGGGATTATGTGTGGCTCTAACAGCCATAGAGATGTAAAAGTGCTGAATCGCAAAGTCACTATGTGTGGTGTTATGGGCAGCCCAAGGACAATCAGTAAAGGGATGACCTTCTTCACAAAGACTACATTTTGGGGGATTATGGCAGTCATACAAAGGGTGTCCTACCTCTCCCCATTGGGCACACTTTATAATGTTACAAGTTCTGCTCAAATGTCTACTTGAACCACATTTATAGTAGTATCTGGGCTGCCTGAGATAAAAGATAAGGCCCTTATCTCTGCCGAGGTAGAAACAACTAGGGAGATGCTGCAAACCTTCATCCATTTGAAATAGGTTGATCTTATACCTCCATCTCCCATTCCAAAAACCTTCCGTGTCTAATACAGGTTCAGGATTGCCCAGAAGTTTCCATTTTTATCGTCAGCCAATAGGAGATATCCATCACATTAACCCCTTCATTGTGAAATAAGATAGTAATGACTTTAAAAGATTGTTTTGTCAAGAGTATGGCTTGGAAATGCATCCAGGCTGGATTAGTCTTAACAAGAGCATATTTCATACAGCATCTATCTAAAACATCTAGGGCCTGATTCTAAAATGGGTTACGCATGTCGCAAGGTGACTTGCGCCAAACTCAATGGTGCAAGTCGCACCTTGCGACATGTGTTACGCCATTTGCAATTCTGAGAGGCGGCCTGTGCCATGGCACAGGCGGCCTTCATCCAAGGGCCTCCACTGGCACAGCCCTACGTACAGCCGGAAGGGGGGATTTATGGCAGCAACTGTGTCCTATTCTGAAAAGGCGGCTGCCGTAACCCACTTACGCCATTCCGAGACATACTACGGCACTGCGGGGTTAGACCAGCTAACTGGTCTAAAGGGCATCTGTCCATGCCAATGGGTGGTCGCCCCCCCTGCAGTGCCACAACATGCACACAGAGGTACCCAACGGACTCCCCCCATCACATAGATGTCTGCCCTGCAATCCTGGGGTGCCACCGGCTGGCACCCGGGTCCATTTTCTCTGGCGCCGCCCTTGCACCTCTGCCACACTGCTTCCCCCCCATGACCCATGGGGGCTCATGGGCTTTTTCTGTGGCTGGGGGGATTTGGGGGCAGTTTGTTGTGGTTGGCAGCTTGCAGCACCCAGGTCCATTGCGCCATTCCCATGGCGCAACCTTGCGGCTGCTGCAAGTTGCAGGACATAAGTGCCAGGGACCCTGCCTGTCTTGGAATAGAGCGCAGGGTCCTTGGCGAAGCAGCACATGTCACAACTTGCATACACCTGTGAGTTGCAACATTTGTCTCAGAATTGGGCCCCTGGAGTCCTGAAGCTAATATTGTAGGTATTTTCTCCCGGCATGTGGATCAAGGCATAAACTTCCACTGGAGAAAACTCAAGCATTTGTTTTAATAACACTTTACCCACATCAAATCTATCAGGCATTGTGCCTAAAGCACCAAGAAACCACAGCCAAACAGCATTTATTTTTGCTAGAGAAACAGGTTTGCTAAATAAACTAGCAAACGTTGGGCCAGTATTCTGAACAGGGTCAGAAGTATGCTCTACAGTAACATGGGGTGCAGTAATACTATCGGGAAGATTATCAGCCTCGGTTTGTAAGTCTCTATGAGACTCAGATGAGGCATCAAAAAAATTAATCCTGTGAGGTACTTTCCAAAGGAGAGAATGAAGGGTTACCTGTCAAGGCCCATGTCTCATGCTCCGACTGTGTCGCAGCAGCTTGCAGTTCTCTTGCAATGTTATTTAGTCCCATATCTGACTCAGTCGATTGCAGGAGAGTGTGTTCTATGGCAACACCAGGAGTCACTGTAGCAACATGCGATAGAACAGAATGTGGAACTGAGTGATCCCCAGGAGCCGTAGGTGCTGATGAGGTCCCAGGGAGCGGTATCTCTGGGTCTGGGACCCAACTTCCTGGGTGCAGATTTGCAAAATGGTTGCCACTACACCTTCAGTAGCTTCACTACCAGTCTAGCATTGGCTGTAAAGTGCTTTGGGATACAATGTGTATGAAAAGTGCAATATAAATGCCAATTTTTCTTCTTCACTCTCTTCCCTATTTAACAGAGCAGTTAACAATCAATGTCCCAGATCTCATAGTAAAACAGTCTTTAAAAACTCCATTGTTTAGGAAATCTTTTGGATAGAGACCCGTTCTGTTTAAAGCCCCTATCTTTTTTAACTCATTGCCCAGTGAAATTACAAATTGTCTAAGGCTGAAAACTTTCAAGGTTAGATGTAAAAAATGGCTATTTAACAGAAATGTTTGCTCTTGCTACTAAATTGTTTTTGTTCATGTTTGTTAAATCAGTGCTTAACTGTGGTTTGATATATTTTTAACTGATTATTTTATTTGTATCCAAGTCTGTTATAATTGTACTTGTCACTTGTGAAAACAGGCATTGTATGCTCATCAGCTGACCAGTATAAAAATGAAATGAAAAGTGTGGCATGAACTCTCATCTGAGGGCATTTCTCGAAAGACAGTAGGGTGGTTCATGAGGGGGTGGTACAGGCTGAAATGGAGGATTAGGTTTGGTGGGGGGGGCGCCCACAGTAATTGCTGGATCAGGAGCTCCACAATTGAGCAGACTCGAAAGACCAGCAGGCTTTCTTCTACTGGTTATTTGTATGTTTGTACGTTGCCTGTAAAATAGAAAACAATGTTAAACACAGTTTTTATATCAATTGTTATTCAGGTACAGTTAAATATGGATTATTAAGGAGTATGCATATAGTTCCTGAAAACCAGAATACTACTGGGTATTTGTAATTCCTGGCTGGATGACCTAGTCCATTCACTGAGTCCCAAAAATTCAGCTATCCATTGCAATCAACATGTGTGCTGCATGAGCAAGCTCTAAATTACTCACTGTTCCCCCGTCCATTGAGATCTCCTTCTGAGCACAGGGTGAAGTGATGCAGCAGTGAGTGCCTCCTCTGGCTAGTTCAGTTTCTTGCCCACTTACAGGCCTCTGTGATGGCATATGAAACTGCTTTTCACAAGGTTCATCAGGCCTCTCCTCCTCGACACATGTAGCAGATTTCTCTCTCTCTCTCCCTCACTCCCTCTCTCTTTTTCTCTCATTACAGGTGCAGCTTCAGCCTGTGGATCACAACCATGTCATTTCAGTACACCTTATCCTTGCATCCAGTCTCTATGTACTGTGACAGCCAGTACCTGGCAGTGGTGCTGACTGAACCGCATTACAGACAGCTTCTCTCTGATACTGAAATCTGCATAAATTCTCTGCGTGCCAGAAGCATGATCGTATGGTGGTTTATCCTTACTAACACTTCCCTAGCTTATGCTTCCAGTCTCTCTGTGATGAACAAGAGGACAATTACCTCCTTTTCTGCTGAAAATCATGAATCTCTCCAAATGCCTGCACAGGCCTCACGCAGCCAGTGCAGACAGCAGGTGTGCTGTGTCACTCAGCCTCATGCAGACTGACTGGCTTCAGCCCTGTTCCTAGAGTTCCACACAAGTGTACAGCCTTCCTGTTGGTCAGTCCCAGTGCCAGTAGCAGGAGGGGCTGTCTGACTGTCATTCTTGAGGTTCCTGGTCATCACTCTCTTAGATGAATTTCTAAAGTTTTCCAGCATTTTTTGAGCACTCCTGGCTCTATATAAGGCTTCTGGAGCCTGACTGGACTTTACCTAAACTCTGATCCCAGCAGCCATGTTGAAGGAAGTCAACTGGTATGCAATAATGGTTGACCCTTGTAGTTCTTTTGGACACCGATCCACATGACCTCCTTGGGTACTCTGTTAGTAGCAGTGAAGCAACAGCTGCTGTGGGGGGGGCTGCGGGGGGAAGAGGCATGGAAACAGGGGGCCCGCACAGGTACATTACAGTATTCAGATCCAAATACAGCACAGTGTCAACTGTCCGAACAGCATGGATGATGTGAAATTAGTTTGGATAACTGGGAATTTGTATGACTAGGACTAAAACATTCAGAGCAATAGCCACTTGGAAGGCATGATACTGTTTGATTAACTCATTGCCTCCACAGGAGCTCTCTGAAGTTGCAGCACTTGTCTCCTGTATACTGTTAACAGTGAATCCTGGGCCTTTCTAAGTAAAATCAAGCCATAATTGTCATGCCACAAACAAATGCTAATAGCACAAAAACCGTAAGTGCTAGACTCAAAGTATGAGAGGCAAAATTGTTCAGCATAAAATTACCTTTCTAATGGTGGTATGCAAGTAATAATAGGTAATTTAGTTTTATTACTGTGCTGGTCAAAACAGCAAAACAAAATATTTTTTTCACAAAAAAATGCACCATAAGCCTTTTTGTGTTGGGAAATATGTAACATATCAACATCAAATTAAGCATCCAGACATTAGATGTAGTTTTAATAATTTGTTTGTATAAAAAAAAAAAAAAAGAAGCTATTTCTGTAGTATTAAACATAATTTTCCCCCATTTGAGTCAAGGTGTGTTGGTGAGGTTTGAGGGACAAATCTGAACCATACACACCATACCATAAACAAATGCATATAACTCCTAAAAGTATACATGATACACACAACGTATCAGTGGCAAAGTTGTTCCACACAAAATTGCCTTTCCAACAGTGCTATGCAAACTGTGCTTAATTCGGTTTTTGTTTTGTAATGGATGAGATACCCAGAATGTGTGTTTTCTTTAAAGTGCTTAGATGGTTCTAGATGGACAAAATGTCATACAGAAATGTGAATAACTTCCAAAGTGAACATGATACACACAAAGTGTCAGTGATAAAGTTGTTCAGCACAAAATGACCTTTCTAATGGTACTATGCAATCAATTCTAATCAATTCTGACTGGCAAATAATATTAACATAGGTGAGTGACATCTCCAGGTATTACTAGGGCACATAGGAAGTCTGTAGGTGAATTCTGTAGTCATTCTGGGACACACTGCAGTAGATTTGCTGACGCCTACAGGCGTTTCTAGGAGGCAGTGGTAAACAGGGATCTTGGATTATTAGTTCATTAAATCAAGACTGTACTATGCTAAACATTTGGAGGTATTCAGGAAATATGTTTATTTAAAGTATTAATTTGAAATTATTCCAGTCTGGATAATCCCATGTGATGCAGCATCTCATTTTCATGGGGTCCCATGGAGGATAGCAGTAGTCAACAGGTTAACATAGTCAAGCAGGAAGAAAAAATTACTCACCTTAGTAATCGTGTTTCTTCTAATGGAGTCCTGCTGTATTCTGACATAAGTCGTTAGCCCCAGCACTTGAACTGCCCCGGAGAGGAGAGAGTTAACTTTATGCAGAAACATAGAACGTTGAGCTCGAGCTTGGTTTTCAAATCTCTGTCTGTGGTGCTTCAGAGTGTAACCGTCAGATTCTTACGAGTAACTAACTAACTACACTTCCAGTGTGGAAATGGTAAAAAAATATACCAACAGGCAACTACTTGGGTCTCAAAAGACGCAAGTTGAGAGCCCAAGATAAAAAAACAGGTAGTGAACAAGATATATAATATATAAATCCAAAACATAACAACAATCACCCCACCCTGAAGAGGAGGGGTGCAAGGTACACCCCTGAGGTGCAACACTGTACCGCCAGCCCACTTCCCAAAAACTAGGTTCTGAGAGGGGAGGCGGGGGGGGTCAGAATACAGCAAGATTTCATTACAAGAAACACAATTACTAAGGTGAGTAATTTTTTCTTCCAACAACATAAAGTCTTGCTGTATTCTGACATATGCAGACTACCAAGCAGTACCTCCATGGAGACGGGTACCAAACCTATTTGGGGAATAAGCTCTGCAGTACTGCTGTACCAAACCTAGCATCACTCCTAGCCTGGATATCCAGAGAGTAATGCTTGGTGAATGTATGGACTGTTTTCTAGATGGCTGCTTTGCAGATCTCAAGTAAGGGTATATCTCTGGCAGCAGCCAGAGAAGCAGCTGTACCCCTAGTCGAGTGGGCCCTCAGGCCTGAGGGAGGTGTTTTACCTAGCTTGGTATAGCAGAATTGTATACAAGCTACAATCCACCTGGCAATAGTTCTTTTAGTAGCAGGCCTACCTTTTCCCACTTCACCATAAGTGAGAAGCAATTGAAGACAGTCATTCCTATGTGCCTTAGTATGCTCTATGTAATAGCTAAGTACCTAATTAACATCCAAACTGTGTAACCGTCTTTCTCCTGAAGAAGAATGATCAGTGAAAAACAAAGGAAGAGACATGGACTGGTTTAGATGGAAGTCTGTGGCCACCTTGGGTAAGAACCTCCTATTAGTTCTGAGAACCACCTTATCTCTGTGGAATGAGATAAAATTAGATTCTACTGACAGGGCCTGTAATTCACTAATTCGCCTGGCAGAAGTGATAGCTACCAGAAACACAGTTTTCCAGGTCAAGTACTTAAGCCCGGCTGAAGCCAGAGGTTCAAAGGTTGGCTGCATAAGTTGAGCAATGCAGATATTGAGATCCCAAGCCAGAGTAGGCTCTCTAAAAGGAGGGTTGATATCAACCAGACCTTTAAAGAACTTACCGAAGACAGGGTGAGATGCCAGAGAAGTGCCCTTCCCTGCTGACAGGAATGCAGAGACAGCTGCTAGATGAACTTTTAAAGTGGCTGGCCTAAGGCCTAAGCCATTAAGGTGAACCAGGTAATCTAAGACTTTGGCAATACCTGCAGCATCTGGCAGAATATCCCTGTGTGAACACCAAATGCTGAATCTTTTCCATTTGGAGTTACAAGTTTTCCTGGTAGAAGGCTTCCGAGAAACCTTAAGGATGTCCAAAACTCCCTGAGAAAGATGCAGGCCTGCATATTCTAACTCTTCAAGAGCCAGACCTTGAGATTGAGAGACTGGACAGTGGGGTACCAGATCCTCCCCTGAGAGGAGATTAAGAGATTGTGTCTCTTGGGAAGAGATATGGGAAGTGAGACTGCTAAGGACAACAACAGAGGATACCAAGGTTGCCTGGCCCAGTCTGGAGCAACTAGAATCACTGTGCAGGGTTGTGACCTGATCTTGACTAGAACCCTGAATAACAGGGGAAAAGCATAAAGGAACTTGCCTCCCCAATCCAATATCAGAGCATCTAGGGGAACAGTCCCCACTCCCCAGGACTGGAGGTCTGCAGCAGAACTGGGAAAGTTGATGATAGTCTGGGGCTGCGAAGAGATCTACCTCTGGAGTGCCCCATCTGGTGAAGATTACTTTCAGAATGAGAGGATCCAAGGTCCTTTCATGATGGCCCTGGGAGATTCTGCTCAGAGCAATTGCTAGCACATTGTCCTTCCCTGGGAAGTGGACTTCTGTTAGGGAAGTTTGTAGGGAGTAGGCCAGAGACCATACTTTCATGGCCTCCATGCACAAGGCCATTGACCGAGTGCCCCTTGCTTGTTGAAGTACCACGTGGTGGTGGTGGTGTTGTTTGTCCTGACCTGAACCACCTTGTTCCTCACTGATTCTGAGAAAATTTGAAGGGCCAAGAATATTCTAAGTTCCAGAAGATTGATATGAAGGAGAGACTCTTTTGGAGACCAAACCCCTTGTGCTGTGAGGGCTCCAAGGTGGGCTCCCCAGCCCAGGAGACAAGTATCTCTGGTAAGGACCACTGAAGGAGTTTGCTTGAGAAATGGGACACCTTGCCTGAGATTGTCCTGGTCCAGCCACCACTGAAGAGCTTGGACCAGAGTCTGAGTCACTGGAATCAGCTTGGTAAGAGAATCTTTCTTCTGAGACCAAAAGGACCTTGGGTGGAATTGAATGTCCCTCATCTGGAACCTGACTCCTTGCACCACTGCAGTTGAAGCTGCCATGTGGCCTAAGAGGTGAAGAAAATGTCTTGCTGGATGAGAAACCAGAGGATGAAAAGAGGAAGTGAGATCTGTAAGGGCCTGAACTCTTGCAAGTGGGAGGAAGACCTTTGCTTGAAGAGTATCTAACTCTATTCCTATGAAGGTGAGAAGCTGTACTGGTTCGAGAACTTGACTTTAGCAGGTTGAGAAGGAATCCAAGGGAACTGAGCAGATCTTGAGTGACCTGTAAAGCTGACTTGACCTGGTCAGAAGACTGTCTTACAATGAGCCAGTCATCCAGGTATGGGAATAGAGAAATCCCATGCTTTCTGAGGAAGGACACTACTACTGCAAGGCACTTTGTAAACACCCTTGGAGCTGATATTAGTCCGAAAGGCATGGCTCTGAACAGATAATGGCCTGAAGGCAACTCAAACCTGAGGTACTTTCTGTGGGAGAACCTGATAGGAATATGGAAATAGGCATCCTTGAGGTCCAGGGTTGCTAACCAGTCCCCTGACCTTGGAGAGGGAAGTATTACTCCCAGAGTCACCATTTTAAACTTCGGTTTTAAGATGTGTTTGTTCAGATACCTTACGTCTAGGATGGGTCGCCACTCTCCTGTCTTTTTTGGTGTAAGGAAATATCTGGAGTATAGACCCTTGCCCCTGTGCAGAGTAGGAATTCTCTCTATGGCTCCGAGAGCCAGCAGAGAGGAAGCCTCTGCTTCTAGAGCAGTGGTTTCGGAGATGTTTGCAGATGGAAAAGACCTGACCCTCATTTTTGGAAACTTTTTGAAACTAAGGGACAGTCCCTGGCTTACTACCTCCAGGACCCACTTGTCTGAGGTAACAGACTTCCAGGCCTGGAAGTAGTAAGCCAGCCTGCCTCCTACTGGAATTGGGAAGTTGACCCGGGGTGACATATCAGGGTGTCTGCTTGGCAGGAGCCTTGGACTGAGAAGAGGATGCCGCCCTGCTCATCCCCCTCCTGCCTCTCCCTCAGAAGATCCCCCTCTGTGGGAAGGGAAAGGAGGCCTGGGCTTGGTAGAAAGGCATGTGAAAAGGCCTGCCTCTGCCCCAAGACTGCTGCTTTTGTGGAGTGGCTTGCCTTTCTTTGGCCTGTGCATTCCTGTAGGTGGTCCTGTACTCATCCATTTTCTTCATGTGAGCCTGTGTCTGCTCCCAAAACAGAGAGTTACCCACCACAGGGAAATCCATGGCCTTAGCCTGGGTGTCTTGAGAAAGGCTAGTGCATCTGAGCCAGGCAAATCTCCTGAGAGACACAGATGTAACCGTGACTCTCGATGCCACATTACTGGAGTCCACAGCAGCATGAAATTGCACTTTGGATGCCTCAATCCTGTCAACAGCCACCTCCTCTAGCTCTTTGGCTAGCTGGGGGGAAGCCTGTTTAGCCAGTTCCAGAACAGTGTCCCACCTGGACTTCTGGTATCTGGCTGTGTAGGCCATATAATTCACCTGTCTGAGTCCCAAGGAGGATGCCAAACATTGATTTTTGGCCATGGCATTTACCTTCCTGGAGTCTTTATCTGGGGGCGAGAAGCCAAAGGTATGTTAGCCTTGTCACAGGCTGCAGCCTGCACTACCCCAACATGGCTGCAATGATTGAACAAAAACTCTGTACCTGAGCCTGATAGCATATACCTCCTGTCCATGCTCTTATCCACAGGAGGTAAAGAATTTGGTGTTTGTAAAATCGTTTGTGTCCATTTCCCCAGGGATTTATAGAGGGGAATAGATAACCTCTAGGACTCTGGGCTGGCCATCATTTCCACAAAATCAGGCTCTTCTGCCTCCTTGACAGCTTCAACCATAGGGATCTGGAGGGTTTCAGCTACTTTTTTGTAAAACAAGTAGTGAGATGGGGACTCAGAAAGTCTTGAAGGGGAGACATTGGAGGGTCTGTCTGGGGAGATGTCCGGTTCAATGGGCACATCCAGACCTTCCTAATCATTGCCATCATTATCATCATCATCTTGTAACTCTTCGTCCCCCTCCCACTCCAATTCATAATAAGTATCTGGATCATAAACCGATGGAGTCGGATCCGACCGAACCGAGCACCTAACCGGGGGCGCCGGTTCGGATGGGAAACAAACCAAAGCGATTGTACAATACTGATCGCTTTGGCTATTTCTTCAGTGGTTGGAGAAAGGGATGCTGTATCCGAACCGGCTGACTGCTTGCGCCTTTTTGACAGAACCAACCCCTCAGGGTTGGCTGTCCTTTTGCCCGAGGACGAATCGCCCAGGTCAGTGGACACTTCCTCAGGTTTGGTTGGAACTGAACCGAGCTGGCCATCCAGGTCAGCGGACTTCTCGGCCTCATTTTCCTTTAGCCTACTCAATCTTTTTTCCAGAGTGGCCTTAGGAAAATTTTTTAGATCTGGCAGTCTGTTTTGAGATGGTCAAACCCCAGACAGTACACACAGATGAGGTGCGGGTCGGCCTTAGCAAAGGCCCCCCCACACTCCGAACAGTGTTGAAACCCAGTAGGACCAGTTTTTTTTCTTGGGTTTCTCAGACATGGCCAGACTAAACAAATTACCCTTTACAGCTTGTAGCCAGGTAATACACTCCAATCAGTTACCAACCGTGTCACGGGTTGTGAAAAGAAACTGAGAATTTCATTTTTTTTTTAAACCGATAGGAACCGGCACACCATTACTAAATCCCAGAAATTAAACACACACACACAGGAGTCAGTTCCCAACCGGACCGACCGAGAAGGAACCGAGAACTACAATTTCCACAAAGAAAATTTTTTAAACACAGTTCACTACCTATCTACACCACTTACTGTACCGTAGACAGAGGTCTGAAACTGAAAATAAAGAAATAGATTGAAAAACTGACACGTTTTTAATCTTTACCGAAGTGAAGGAGCAATCTCTGGAGTGACTTCACAGTTAGGCGGAGTAAAGAATCTGACTGTTACACTCTGAAGTACCACAGACAAAGGTTTGAAAACCGAGCTTGAGCTCAACGTTCTATGCTTCTGCATTGAGTTAACTCTTTCCTCTCCAGGGCAGTGCAAGTGCAGGAGCTAACTGCATATGTCAGAATACAGCAAGACTTCATGTTGTTTGAAAAGTCACTTACAGGCTAAATTATACACAGTGAAAAAACTGTAAGGGTAAATACATTTAAATGGTAATCAAAGCAAGCTAACAAAGTGGGGTCATAGCAAACAAAGAGCATGAGCATTGTTAGGCAGTGTGATCATGGGTGGGGAGATGGGGAT
Organism: Neoceratodus forsteri; assembly: GCA_016271365.2. Taxonomy (NCBI): domain Eukaryota; kingdom Metazoa; phylum Chordata; order Ceratodontiformes; family Ceratodontidae; genus Neoceratodus; species Neoceratodus forsteri. The sequence continues at coordinate 489,398,971 of CM057449.1, forward strand.
TCTGGAGTAAAACAAATTCAGGGAGTTCTAAGGTGGCTGGAAAGACTGGACTTGAACATTTGTAAGGTAGAAGCATTCCTCGGATGGAGAGGGAATTTGTTCCAGGTGTCTGGTGCTGAAAATGCAAAGTCCTTTCTACCAATTCACGCTTCATTCTGGGATTTGATAAGGTTCTGCAAGTGCTGCTTGAGTGGGCACTGGTTGACTGTGTGTGGAGAGCTAAGAGATAATCAGGGGCTTTTCCTTGTGCACAGTTGTACGACAAGGAAAGTCAGTGGTAGTCATGCCTGCTTGAGGGACTTATCCAGTTAACCTGGTCATACAGCAGACACTGGTGGGTAGACCATCCATAGAAGAGGATGAACCTGCACAACTTGTACAGTACAGGGGCTGCAGAGTGGTTTTGTTTGCCCAGCAGTATATGATGTCTCTGTAATCAATGGAAGGGAACAGGAAGTGGGAGACTACCTGCTTCCTCACGTCAGCATTGAGGCAACATGCAGACCAGTACAGAAAGTTGAACTTGAGCCCTATCGTTGTTTGAACACTACTCACCATCCCCCACTTCTCTGAGCAGTTCCCCACTTTAAAAAGAAGCTTCTACACTCTTATTTAATTTATGTGAAAATGAGAATGTTCCAGCATCGTATGGGGGAGGGGGTTATATCCTTGGCTTCCTTTGTTGTTTCTCATTCTCCTTTTTATTTACAAAATGTTCCCTAATCAATGGCATAAACCTATGGGTCCCCTCCCATAATTATAACCTTAGGCGGTGCTCCAACCCTCCCAACAACCCAGGCCTTTAGGTTGACAGCTTTACATTTCCTTCCCCCATGCCCACAAACACAATCCAGACCTCCATATTCACAGCGTTGCAGCTCCCCAGCAATGTAGACCTTCAGAATTAAAGCTGAGTCTCCCACTCCAACAGAGACATTTAGATTTAGATTTACAGCTTTGTAACTCCCGTCTCTCTAAACAGTAAATGTGTCCAGTTTATAGTTTCACATCGCCCAACAGCTCATGCCTTCAGATTTACAGTTTTGTGTCTCCCACCCAATCCAACATCCCAGGCCTTCTAGTTTTGATTTACAGCTTTGCAACCCACTTCGAGTCTAAACACAATCGAAATCTCCTGGTATTACAGCTTTATATCCTCCAAACAACCCAGGCTTTGACATTTACAGCTTTGTCTCCCTCTCTAATGACCCAACCACAGGGGTGGGTAAACTCTCTGGAATGGTGGGAATGAAAAGTCCTATATTCTCCCCTCTCCATCACTACTCAGGAAACCTTGCTTACCCTTTCCTCCCTCAACCTGACCAAATCCAGCCCAGACGAGCTGGATCCTAAACTCCTTCACCTTTTAGCTTCTGCCATTGTCTCTCCCCTCACTCACCTCCTCAACCTCTCCTTCTCCTACATGCTGTTTCTCAGTCTTGGAAATTTGCCAGAGTTTATCCCCTTCACAAAGGGGGTGACCCCCTCCTTCCCTGGTAACTTCCAACCTATCTCCCTCAAAGTCCCTAGAGACATTTGTGTACTCTAAACTTGCTAACTTCCTGTATTCATCCAACTTCCTCTCCCCCTTCTAGTTTGGTTTCTGGAAGCACCATTCCATTGTCTCCTTCTTGCTGTATGTTACTGACTCTGTCTTTGGGGTGGATCAGTAGCATATCATGGCAGTCATTTTCATCAAGATGGCCAAAGCCTTTGATTCGGTGGCCCATCCACTCCTCCTGGACAAGCTGAGCTCTGCTGGTCTCCCAGCTCCTGCTGTTGAATGTTTACATTTCTACCCCATAAGCCGTCAACAGTCGGTACAGGTACGGTAGCAGCTACAGACATTGCCAGCTATTTCCTGAAATTTCTGTGATATTTCCAGAAATATCTCCTGCTTTCTGCATTTCCACAGAAGGGGCAGCAGAGAGAAACTTTTCAGAAATTTCACGAAATATCTGGAAATAGATGGCAATTTCTGTGGCTACTACTGTAGGAGGCATCATGTCACCTCCACTGCCCATCTAGGCTGGGGTCCCACAGGGCACCCTCCTGGGTCCCATCCTCTTCTCCATTTTCCTGAATCACCTCCCCTCTGTCTGTGCTAACTCACATATTCACACGTATGCAGATGAAACAGTCATCTTCACCTCAGATTCCTCAACCACAGCAGTGTAAGGCTTGCTCCAGCAAGACTTCCACAATATCATGTGCTGGTTCCACTCTAAACAACTCTGGGTAAACACTAAAAAAACAGTGTCAATGACTTTTAGTACCAGCCAGAAACTGGCCAGGCTCTCTTCCCTCCCTGTCTTCTCCACCCTGAATGGTACCTCCCTCGAAGCAGTTCTGTCCTTCAAGTACCTGGGTGTGTAGTTAGATAGTAAGTTTGACTTCTAACTCCAGATACTCTTCAATATCATTAACTCTAGCAGTCAGCCTCTTGGATTGCACTGCTCTGATGAATGGAACGTATGCTAATAGTGGAACGCTGATTGGCTCATGCCACCATTCAAACCTGCTGCCCAGTCAACTGTATGCGTTCTAAAATGCTCAGATTTATTTCTCCGCCTGCCTAGTTGGTTGCTTCAGAGACTGCTCCTCAATGTTACTGAGAGAACTTAAGGTTTTGAAAGAAAATCTTAAGTATTAGTTTTATTTTACTTCATTTCTGCTTCCCGTTGTTAGTTTAGTTTAAATTTATTGGTTTTTATTCAGTTTTGTGGTTCCTCATCGGTTTCTGGTAACGGGTGAAGAACTATTTAGTTTGATTTTTATTAGCATTAAATCACTAATTTTTTAGTCTTATTTGGTATTGTTCATTTATTATTTAGTCCGGTTTATTTCTGGTTTGTTTTCCTGAGTTTTTTATGGTTTTCCTTGGTTGAGGAAACGACTGCAAGCTCTTAACTGCTGCAACTCATGGTAAATCCCCGGTTACTTCCTGATTCTGGAACCAATTAAAATTTAAATTCTGTTTATTTTTGGGCTAATCTAGCAATGTCTGATATACCTAAGAAAAAGACCGGACCAACTGGTTTTAAAAATTGTGTCAAATACCAGGAAATATTTGCTAAAGCAGACAGGCATGATTTATGCTTGTTCTGTCTCAGAGCTGAACACTTTGAGTCTGAATGTGATATTTTTTAATTTTTTTATTTATTATTTTGTACTCTTACCTCCTCAGCTGGGAGTGTACCTATGGTTCCCCATCAGCCTTTCAACCTCTGGTGCCCCACTGGCCGCAGCTCCCACTCTCTACCTCCTTCCCCTTACACACAGCCCATGTCTCTACCCAGTGGGTATGTACCCACACACTACGGAGTTCCTGGTGAGCTGGGATGGGAGGGAGAAGCCTGGTGCATCTGGTATGGTGCCGGTGGGCCTGCTCCCTGCTACCACGCACCACCTCCCAGCCACCACCAGAAGCCAGTGCTGCAGCGGCTCTTGTGCCCCACCATCCCCAGGAGAGGATAGCTGTCCTCCAAATGCTCAATCCTCTCATCCCCGGCCGACCCCTGGCAATCCGAGCTTGCTCCCGACCCCAGATCGTCAGCATGACTTGAGGTGTGAAGTCCAGTGCCTCAACCCTCTGCACCACCGGGCCAGCATGAATGTGATATTTGTAGACGTTTTTCTGAAAAAACAGTGGAAAAAACGCACAAAGTGTTTTAAGGAAAGAACTTCCACAGGTTTGGTTTTGGATCCAAATGATCTGACTGTTGAGAAAACTGCCATGTCTAAAGATGTCTGTTCAAACACCCCTGAAAAAGGCGTGACATCTGGACTTAAAAGACCGGGACAACCGGTAAAGGATTCACCTCCTTTAAAGAAACTGGATAAGAAAAAGAATACTGGTCCCCCAGCTGAAAAAGCAGCAGGGCTCCCAGTGATTCTGGGCAATATGCCCATAGCTGACCAGGTTACACAGGCCCTCCAAATACTGCAGGCCTTGCAGACTGGATTAGCGCTAGTGAACCAGCAACCGGCAGGTTCCTGTGCATCAGTGAGTATGTCTTCTGCAGAGGCTATGGATTCCTCCAGGGATGACTTTGGGGAACAGTATGAACCAATTGAACTGGAGATCTCCCAGAACATGGGTTCGAATCTCCTCCCAGGGCTTCTAAGGACCCTTCCTCACATTTTACTTTTGTGAGGCAGATGGTTGAGGCCCTTGACCTCAATCCTTAGGAACCTGAGCAGGATGAGGAGGTGGTGCAATCCATGGAGATGATGGGGTTAACACCCACAAGAAAGGTGTTATTGCCCATCTGCAAATGCTTCAAAAAACAGGTGGTCAAAATTCTTGAGACCTCAAATTCTATCCTCCCTGTGGACAAGAGAGCTGACAAAAAATATCAGCTTGACCCACATTTCCTGTTGTCCCACCCAGACTCGGAGTGGTACAAACAGCAGCCTGTAAAAAGACTAAAGTACCCTTAGCAACACACCCTCTGGAAAAAGATTCCAGAAAGCTGGATGGAATGGCCAAGAAAGGGTATCTGGTGGCATCCTTGGGAATAAGGGAAGCTAATTATATGGGCTATGCAGCCCAATACCAGAAGACACTGTGAAACTTGATAATAGCCATTGCTGACAAGGCACCACCACGTCTGCAATCTGACCTTCTGGAAACAGCCAGCTGTGGCCTAGAAGCCACAAAATACCAATTCCATATGGCTGTTGATGCAAACAACAGTGCAGCCATATGGATGGCTTTGCCTATAGCCCTCAGGAAATTTGCCTGGCTCAGGGCAACCAACCTTACCCAGGATACTTAAAACAAGGCTGTGGACTTCCCTGTGGAGAACAGTTCCCTGTTTGGGACCAAAACAGAGGAGTACATGAAGAAAGTGGATGAGTATAAGGCCACTTACAGAAGTAATCCTGCTAGGGATACGGCCTCCACTTCTTACAGGCCCTATGGAAGGGGAGGTAGGGGTAATACATGACCCTTCTACCAGGCACAAACTACCCCTAGTTATTCACAGAGGGGATACTATGGGGGAGGGGCCGCAGAAGCTCCAGAAGGGGGCAACAGTCCCCACAGCCTACCCCGCAAGGCAAGTAGATCCCCTGATGTGCTAGTCAGGGTCACCTCCCCAACTCAGGTCGGGGTCAGACTGACCCACTACTTCCAAAATCGGAAGTCCTTCACCACAGACAAGTGGGTGTTAGGTGGTGGGTTAGGGATTGGCCCTCAGTTTCAAGACCTTTCCCAAGTTGAGGTCAAGACTTTTCAGGTGTCCAGACCCAGCAGAAAGGAAACTGCTGGAAAAAGAGGCTTCCTCACTGCTGGCAGCAAAGGCAGTAGAACCTGTTCCATCCTCTCAAAGGGGAAGAGGTTTCTACTCTAGATACTTCCTAGCCTCAAAAAAAAAATGGGGCGTGGCGACCCATACTGGATTTGAGATCCCTAAACAGGCATCTCTTAAAGCCAAAGTTCCGGATGGTGACCTTAGCAGTGATTTTACCCACATTACAGCAAGGAGACTGGCTGGCATCACTGGATCTCAAGGATGCCTACTTCCACATCCCTATAAAGGAATCTCACAGAAAGTACCTGAGGTTCAGACTATTATCTGGTCATTATCAGTTTGCAGCTCTGCCTTTCAGCCTGACCTCTGCCCCAAGAGTATTCACAGAATGCTTAGCAGTGGTAGTAGCACATCTGAGAAGGCAGGGCATATCAGTGTTCCCTTATCTGGACAATTGGTTAGTGGTGGGAAAGACCTCACAACAGGGGAAAGGTGCTTTGAGTCTCACACAGGAGACATTTTAGTCTCTGGGATTCCTTACAAATGTCCAAATGTCTGTACTGCTGCCTGTTCAGGTATTGCATTTCATAGGAACAGAACTGGACACTGTACAGGGCAGGGCTTTCCTTCCCCAAGACAGAGTGGACAACATTGTGAACATTGCACAATCTTTTGTCCTAAACAGGCTAAGACAAGCAAAACATTTCCTGCAATTGCTGGGACATATGGCTGCAGCCACAAGTACTGTACAGTGCAGGGCTGTTGTTTTCAAATGAGGTCATCCAGTTCCACTTCAGGGCCCATTGGTGCCAGAAAAAGGACCCTCTCTCAAAGCTGGTACTGGTGTCAGGGTCCCTAATACAGGCCCTGCAATGGTGTCAAAATAAAAACAATCTGAGAGAGGGAGTCTCCTACCATGGAGCTCACAACAGATGCTTCCTTACTAGGATGGGGAGCACATCTGGAGGAACACACAGTGTATGGCACTTCACCCCCCCCCACAGAGTCACTACTACTTATACATCTACTAGAACTCAGAGCAGTGCTTCTAGCACTTCGGTCTTCTGCATCTCTGATAGAGGGCAAGGTGGTACAGGTAAGGACAGACAATACCACACAATGTATTACATCAGTAAGCAGGGAGAGACAAGGTCCGACCTGCTCTGCACAGAAACTATGAAGATTTGGGGTCTGACATACTCACTGCAGGTGTCCCTAGTAGCAGTGCACCTTCCAGGGAAGGGCAATACATTAGCAGATGCCCTCAGCAGAATCAGTCAAAACCACCACGAATGGTGCCTCAACAGACAGGTACCGGAGATAGTGTTCAGAAGGCAGGGAACTCCAGAGATAGATCTCTTTGCCTTAGAAGTGAATCATCAGTTGCCCAAATTTTGCTGCAGACCCCCAGCCAAGGGGTCAGTTCCCATAGATGCCATGGTGCTAAATTTAACAGGAAAAACTCTGTATGCATTTCCTCCATTTCCCTTATTGCTCAGGGTCCTGATCAAGCTCAGGTCCCAGTCAGCCACAATGATTCTGATAGCTCCAGATTGGGCCAGGCAGCCATGGTACTTACTGCTGCTTTCTCTGTCAGTGGCTCAGCCAATACACCTTTCACACAGACACCATCTTCTGACATCCTTCCAGGGGAGGATGCTGTACCCAAACCGCAGGTCTCTCAGACTTACAGCATGGCTCTTGAAGACCTAGAGTATGTTGACTTACACCTTTCAGAGGGTGTCCTACATGTGTTAAGAGGTTCCAGGAAACCTTCATCAAGGAAAACCTATATTTCCAAGTGGAAGAGATTCTTCATCTAGTGTGCTTCAAAGGAGGTGGTACCCACTAAGTCAAGGTTGTCAGTCCTGCTGGATTACCTGACACACTTGCATACTCTGGGACTACAGCTAGCTACATTTAAGGTTCATCTGGCATCTGTCTCTGCATACCTCTCAGCTGGTAAGGGAGCTTCCTTAGCAGCTAATCCTATTTTTAGGAAATTCTTTAAAGGTCTGGCCCATCTTCATCCCCCTCACAGGGAGCCAGCCCTGGCCTGAAATCTAAATATCTGTATTGCCACGCTCATGGAGCCTCCATTTGAGCCACTGGCTACTGCTCATTTAAAGTTTGTCACTTGGAAGACTATCTTCTTAGTAGCCATCACGTCTGCCAGAAGGATAAGTGAGTTATAGGCCCTGTGTCTGGAGCAGGACTATATCTCCTTCCACAGGGACAATGTGATGCTTAGGACTAACAGGAAATGTTTTCTAAAGGTAGTTTCTCCTTAAACAGTCTATAACTTTGCCTGTCTTCTTCACTGAGCACTCTAGCTCTGGAGAGCGTAGATTGCATAGTCTTGATGTAAAGAGAGCTTTGACCTATTACATTGAGCATGCAAAGGGGCATAGGCAGGACAAGCAACAGCAAGGGCACATTCCACTAGGGGTACAGCTGCTACAACAGCAGTAGCTAGGGATATTCCCTTGTTGGATATCTGCAAACCAGCCACATGGAAATCTGTACATACCTTTACAAAGCACTACAGGTTGGACACACAGTCCAGGAGTGATGCCAGGTTTGGCACAGTATAGCTGCAGAGCCTATTCCCTAAGTAGTGTTCAGAGCCCTCCTCCAAAGATCATAGTCTGCTAGAGTTAATAATATTGAAGAATACTTGGGGTAGAAGAAAAAAAATTACCATAGTAATCTTGTTTCTTCCAAGGTATTCTTCAATATCATTAACTCACCCACTCTACCTACCCTTCCAAAACCAATTAGTATCTGTTTACAGATGGTATCATATTGTTTGTTAGCCTTACACTGGTACAGTTAACGTTGTTAACCAGGTGTCCCAGTTTTATTGTTGTTGGTCTTTTTTGGACACTGCCAGTTGGCTTAGGGAAACAAAAAGTGGGGTTTGAATTAATCATATTATTATTACTTTATTGTCAGCTGTTAGGACATTTATTTATATTTATTTATTGAAATGTTTCACCAGGAAAGGCACACTGAACAATATAAAATTGCTCATCTCATGGAGCGTCCTGGAGGAAGGGGAACATGGGAGTACAGTAATCAAATGCAAATTTCCATGCAGTATTATAGAAAAGTACAAATACAATACTCGACAACACATTTCCAAAGGTAATATAAAACAGAAAAACAACAGAGTGAAAAAACAATACATCAGTAGCATTAGATAAACATTGGTTTCTCCTCACTTTTAGTGCTAGGCTGGGAAAGGAGATGGGGAAGTCAGAGGGGAAATTAGGAGGAGTGAGGAGCCGGAGGGGAAATTGGGAGCAGCTGCAGGATGGAGAGAGGAAGTTGAGGAGGGAGGTCGAGATGGACAACGGGGAGGAGGAGTGCCTGATTTGATGAGGCATTGAGTTCCAGAGCTTAGGGAACCTATAGAAGAACGACGACTGGCCTATAGAGATGGAGCATCGTGGTATAGCTAGGGTGCGGGAGTCACTGGATCTGAGGGAGAGAGGGGTGGTGGGGCAGGAGGACAGTGAGGAGGCAAGGTAAGGGGGAAGCGTATCAAACAAGTATTTAGAGACAAATACATAGGCTAGGATAGCATAGTAAGGGGCTTAGTTGCAGGCTCATTCAAAGGCTGAGCATTTTAGAATGCATACAGTTGACAGGGCAGCAGGTTTGAATGGTGGCATGAGCCAATCAGTGTTCCACTATTAGCATAAGTTCCATTCATTTCTGGGGCAATGCAATCTAGGAGGCAGACTGCTAGAGTTAATTATATTGAAGAATACCTTGGAAGAAACAACATTACTATGGTGAGTAATTTCTTCTTCTCTACCCACGTGTATGCCATCCATGCCAAGCTCCATCCCAGACTCGATGCCTTGTACTGCAACAAAGACAGCTTATGTTTGTGGGTCCATCAGGAGCTTGTTACCAAAGTGGTGCTCCTGGTTTTCAACTATGGAGATGTGGGATACAGCACTGCTTCTCCTCTTCTCTTGCCAGACTGGACACCCTCTGTAACATCTTTTTGTTGCTTTGCTACCACCACCCCCCAGATTGACCATTGCTCCCTCAACTCCTCCCTATCCATCCTCCCCCACCTTCACGTCGCCAGTCCCAGTGCACCTCCTTTTTCTCCAGATACTGGTTTGGGTCCCTTCTCTCTTATTTATTCTTACTCTTCTCTCCCAGTCCCTCTGCCTAATATTCCCTCTGCTCCAGGGATCCTCACATCTTCTACATTCCACACCCTCACTCTGCTATCAGTCAGCCTTCTCCTATCGCCTTCCCACCATCTGGAACCAGCTGGCCTCCTCCCTACATCTCTCCCCCTCCCATGGCTGCCTCAGGCAACAGCTAAAATTCCTCCATGCCCTCACCTGCTCCTGTCACCACTCTCCCTGATCTTTACCTGCAGGAGCCCCTACTTCCCATGATGCTGGGCCTCCTCCTGGGTTTTACCTCAGCCTGTATCAGGTTCCCTACCTTTCTACTTCTGCACTGCCATCATTCCCTTGTGCTGGTCTTACTTTTGGTACATTATTGCTGCTCACTGTGCTTTGATGCTTTATTTGCACTTGTATCATATTATATTGTACTTAGATAGCAGTTTATTTGTACCATGCATTGATATTGTGTATGTTTTATTGTACAGTTGCAGTCATAGATCCGTTGAGATATTTACATATATTTTGTGATTTTACAGAAATTTCAGGAAATATTTGCACATTTCTTTGGATGCAACTGCGTCTTTTATTCCATCCCCCGAGTCACACCTGGAAGCAAGTCTTGGCTCAGTATGCCTTTCCCAGTTACAAAGTTTTAAATAAATAACTATCCTGAAATGCTTTTCTCTTAGAACTTTGTCAGGCCTTGAGTAGAAAGACACTAGGAAGTTAAGAGACAGGGCTACATGATCTCACTGTGTTCCTGCAACCAAGAGTGGGCCTTTCTCAGTTGACAGTTCCAGTGTGAAAGTTCTGGTTCAGATTCCTGAGTGGTAAGATCAATTTTGAATTTAGTTTTAATTTTTTTGTTCTGTCTGAAAGTCTATTTTTAAACACTTTTTAAAATGTTTGAAGTCTGTACTGTATTTCTCTATTTGTTGCTTGTATATTTATGCATTTTGTAGATATAATTTTTATATGTAATGAATCTGTGACTGCAGTGTTTACAAAACGTATAGGTATTTATTTTACTGTCAACTCCATGTTCCATTTTTGAGTGCATGTACTAAGCTAAAGTGATACTGCTTCTAAGACAGAAGCATGTTCAGAAGTTCATGGGGAAAAGAAACAGAGGATCCTAAGTTCAGGCCTTGAACTGTGTGAGTAAGGTCAAGTTTTCAGCATGTATATCTTTATCACATACTTTTCTTGTGAAATTTTTCTGAAAACGGTTTTATGTGACAAGGGTGAACCCGAAGTGGTGAGCCCAGATTTGTGAATAAATTATGGCAAGGACACAAATGGTGACTTTTTTTTTTTTTTTTGCAGGGCCGCACCTCCATTACTTAGATAACAAACTCCAAGGCCGTAGCACCCCGGGGAAGGAGTAGAACTTTTGTCACCATTTCAGTTTTGCCCTTAATTCCCTCACCGACGTTGGTCTCATGGTTTTGTTTTCGCTCACTTCACTGACCACCATGAAAACAGGATCTTTGTTACTCAGTCTTATCAGCTTTGACTATGTCTTTATAAGCAACATTATCATCTTCTTTTGTGTCACAACTGGTTGCTATAGAAATAATTTTATTTCTTTGCAAATTATGACCAGGAAATGCACACTGACCCATGACAGCTGATTTCCATGTGTGTTCTGCAGATAGATTGCATGTACCTACTTTATTGACAGGTGCAGTGTTGCTCAGGACATTGGGGAAAATACCCTGCTGTTTGTCATACAATAGGTGGGATTTGATACTGCTAGAAATTATGTCACAAGTAGATGATTATGCTGGCACTTGGAAAAAGCAGCAAGCACAGACAAAAACAAAATGACAGGTCAGTTTTTATATGAATGCTTTTAAAAATAAAGAATAACATAAGGTAAACGCAGGAAATATGTTTTATTCTATCTAGATAGGATGTTCTGTTTCTGTATACAGCAGATTTTCATCTCTACTGGCCACACATCAACCTGCTTTAGGCTCAGCCGGCCTGCCAGCACAGCGGTTGGAATTCCGTTTGCGACGCTGACGACCTGGGTTCGGGAACGGACCCAAGTCATCAGAGGGCTAGCCGGGAGGAGAAGGATTGAGTGTCCTCTGGACTGCTCTCCTTCTCCAGGGGGAGGGTGGTGCATGTTCGGTGCAGAAGCGACACCTGGCAGAGACTGGGTTCATCGCATTGCACTGATGCCAGTTTCTCTCTGGGGTGGGGTGCACACTGGCTGTCATTGCACGTCCCCACCTCAGCCTATTGGGAGAACATCCTGCACCAGCTGTCTCCGTGAAGCCCTGCCCCGGACTTCGATTCGCCCCCTAGCCGGGCTCTCCTGATCAGTCCTAGTTTTGCAGCACTAGTAGCTGGGACGGTGCCACGACCCCACCCTCTGGGGGGCAATCCAGGGGTGACTGTGAGAGCTCCAGCGATCTATGTGGTGGAAACGTGAAGGGGCACCGTCACCAGGGCAGATGATCCGACAGTATGGAGCAGCCAAAAAGCACAGTAAAAAAAAAAAATACTGCTTCAGGCTCCAGCCAACCACCTAGCTGCATCTCCCACTAACCTTGCTGCTTCTCTTCCTTCACAGCTTCACCCTCCCCTTGTAGCAGGGCTCTGAGGGGGTGGACTGTAAACCTTTCCCTCCTCCACTCCACTGATCAATTATCTGGTCAAGAGGCTGCATTGGGTGGGGCCCAGGTATACTGGGGCTGTCATTTGGATGATGATCGAGTATTTCTCCTTTATTTTCAACCCCCCACCACCCTGTCATAGGCAGTGCTCCCATGATCTTGCACAACACAGCACATCTTAGTGAGCTTCCTGTCCCAGCACAAGTAACATTGCTCAGAGGAACCTGATGCCTTCCTGCCCCATTCTGATTTGTTCTGCAGTCAGCAGCACTTACCAGACATGACCACTCTTGTTTCGGTTCCTGAGCCCTCTTCCAAACCTGGGTTACTTGTGCGGAAGTCCATTGTGACTTGTAAATAGGCTGTTTTTCAAAGTTTTTTCCAGCTCACATCAGAAGCTCTTTAATCACTACTTTACTCCAATTCTTCTATATGTGTGTTAATTTTGGTTTATGTTTTGGTTAATGGGCACTGTGTCCCCAAATAAACAAGACTTCTTTATTGAAATGCTGTATATGTATAAAATTGTCCATTTCTTTCATGAAGATGCTAAAGCACACATACTGATGCTACTCTTCTGTTGATTGCATTGGATTAAAGTGGAGATTGCTGTTCAGTGCATAAGGAGAAAAATACATGCCTTTTGAATGCTGCACCACTGTATAGGAAGTGTGATCAAAGTCTTTGTGATGATTAGAGCACCTGACATTCTCCAGTAGGTCTGTCTTCTTCTTTCAGGCTTTTCCCTTAGACTGTCCTGACCAGGGTTACCACTGTCATCGTCCGTTCTTTACAAAAGCACGTACCCTGGTTCTCTGATAACCCTTTTCTCCACCACCTTCTACCCTTCAGTCTCTCAATAGCGAGGGTCTCTGTACTGGGTAGTCACACTTTACTGTCTCAGAGATGTTGCACCCTGTACACCTTATCCAGGTACCTTTCTCACAGTGATGCAGACACAAACCAACTATTCCAATCTTTACAAAAAATTTGAATTTAATACTAAACATTGGTTAGCTAGACATAACAGTAGTAAATGGGTATATACCAATGCTGGTCAAGCTACAGTCACCTTAAATTGCCCCAAACTATGGGATTCTCTCCCCATTACCATCCACTGTGCCTCTTCCCACCACTCACTGTCCTCACTCCTCCAAGACTTGACTGCTCACTCCTGTAGTTGCTCCTGATACTGGTCTCTGGGCTGCCCACCACCCTCCTGTATCTGCTCCCACTTCACCCTGCACCTACAATAGCCTAGTCCCCTCTTCACCCTCCCAATTTGACAGACTTTTCTCCCATCCTTAACTCAGTATTGCATCTGCACATAACAAATGTTGTTATCCTCCTGCACTTTATTGTATAGGTATGCATTTTACCTCTCAAAGCCCTTGTCTTTACACTATGGTTATTTATACTATTTATTCCCCTTTTATTCTATTATTGTTTTTAATGTTCCCCATTGTCCTCCCTTCCCCTCCTCCCAAGACATATCTGGAAATGAGCAGTTACCAGCTCAGTATGTCTTCCCTGGTTAAACATTTGAAATAAACAATAAATATAGAATATTTACAAGTAATCTAGACAGTAAGCATTACAGGATTTAGAAAATAAAGCTTTCACACTTGTGAAAGTAAATGCTTGGCTATCTTCCTAAGTGTTACAGTATTTATGAATGTCACTATGTACACTACACTCTGTTACCTCAGTCCTTTATCTTCAGGTTCACTGCCTGGTCACAGATACATATATCTACCATAATGTCAAGGGTTGCTGGATATGCCACTTCTTCTTGAAGGTCATTTACACAACAAAACGAGTTAGCCATGCCCTGCCTTTCCATCTCCAGATGAAGTAGGGTGGATCTGTTCATGTGAAAATGCCTCTTCATTCTCAAGGCTACCTCACAGAATTGGCCTTTCACCTATTTAGGACTGTTGCTTTGCAAACTTTACATACACAGAGCAGGATTTTGTCAAACAGCAAATAAAAGCTCAGACATTACAATCTGCAGTAAGGATGTCATGATATCAGGTTTTGAGCATTATGATATTTGTGTAAAAGATATTACATGCCGGCCCGGTGGCGCTGAGGGTTGAGGCGCTGGACGCCACACCTCGCCCTACGCCGGTGACCTGGGTTCGGGAATGGACTCGGGTGGCCGGGGGTCGGCAGGGGAGAGGGAGGATCGAGGGTCCCAATGGATGCTCTCTTCCCTCAGGGTGGGAGACCAAGAATGCACCCACATTCTGCATCCCTTCCACAGCTGGTAGAAGCACCGGCAACAGGAAGGGATGGAGGGGGGACGTCGCGGCGCATGAGAGGCTCATGCAGTATCAGCACGCAATCACTTGGGACATACGGCCCCAAGTGCCGGCGTCTCGAGGGTAGGGGATCTAGGGAGAAAAAACAAAACACCGCAGCCCTGGATGAAAGCCGCTCCGGTTCCATCCAGACAACCAAGAAGGGACAGACCCCACTGTGCAAGGAGAGGAGGAAGTGGCACTCTAGGGGCAGATCACAAGGAAAGGTGGATTAGAGGACATGAGTGGACGGAAAGAGGGGGCACCAGGAGTAGATAGGAGGGATGAAGAGATAAAGTAAAAAAAAAAAAAAAAAGATATTACAATACACTGATTATCAAAATATTGGTTAACACTTTAATTGTAGTACCAGTGTGTTTATATGCAACACATGTGTAACACAGTGTAATTACCCCTGCTGCATGTCATTAATGATTACCTAACCTGCAGTTATATTGAAGCTAACACTTAAAGTGTGACCCAAATATTTGTAACATTTCAAGTTTTAGGGGAAAAAAAGAACAACAATCTGATGGTGGGAGGCAGACATCATGAATCTTAAGTCCCACCTGGGACAAGATATACAGCCAGAGCAGTTAAAGCAAAAAAGTCTATACTTGGACTTTCTTTCTTTCTGCTGCTGTACCTATTTCAGTTGCCTGGTGGGGTGAAGACAACAGAGCCCTAAGGACACTTGCTCAGGTACCGCTTCCCCATTACTGGCTAGTGACAGGAGCCGGTGTCTCGGGGGCATGGGAACTGATGGCACCAGAAGGCAGGGCAGCAGCATTTTTAAAGTTGAGCTGCATTCAGCAGCTGTTCAGGATTGCACCTGTACTTTCTTCCTGCTCCTCTACCTATTTCAGTTGCCCAGCAGGGTAAAGACAACAGAGCCCTAAGGACATTTGTTCAGCAAAATACAATAAAGGAAATGTATATCTGACATGAAATGTACCTAATATATAATCAGCCTGCAAAAAGACAGCACTGTTATAAAGCAATATGCATTACAGGGGCTGTATATTTTATTTATTTATTTATTTATTCATTACTAAGATTACAAATACCTTTGAACCAGGGGTTCTTTTACAAAGGTTCCATGTCAAGTGAGAAATCAATGCATGACAATAAATTAAAGAAAGGAACAATATATTTAATGTTTCCTAGATTATATTGATTTTAAGCCTCTAGAAGCAGTATTTCCAAAGCACGGAAGAGGCTGCCACACTCATTCAAGGTTATCCAGACAGAAAAAGAGTCTTCCTGACAAGACAAGATCACCACTACCTTCAGTGCCTGCACCCACAGCAGCAAACAAAAGGGATGAGGACTGTGTGAAAATTTCTTCAGCCCTACCCCGTGAATCTTTATGGACAGACCAACCACCCCCCACAAACAGAAGTGAAAAATGTGAACACCATTGTCACATAGGTGTTGGGGGTAAGCGTTGTTGCAAACATAAGAAGCAAACACAAACACCTGTAGCATTAACATGTGCCCCTGATAGTGTATCTGCAGAGCTGTCACACATTAAGTCACCTATTGTGTGTGAGTACAGCTAACCTTGTAATTACGACTGCAACTTTGACATCTCAAAAAGTGTCACCATATGAGCAAAACTCAACTTGTGGTACCCTTGTATATACACATAGTTATAATTCAGACCCTTTTTGCATACCTGTGGTGGTTTCTTCACATGTGACACTGCCCCCTGATTGCAAATTAACATTTGAAATTTTTAATAACACATTTAAGGGGGTCAGCTTCACAGAAACAAAGCCATCATAATACAAGATTTAAAACTGTAAATAGACATTTTGGCTGTTGTTTATATACCAGAAATGGTGGTCACTCAAAAACTAATTAAAAAATTAGCCCGTAGCGGTGCAAACATTTCTACTATACAAAATGATTGATAAAATTATACAATGTGGGCAGGTCATTAGAAGCACTAGGCATAATATAGTGAATCAGTATATTAGGTGTAGAATTAGAAAGGCTAAAAAAATATTGGCTACCCATAACAGAATGCAGCAGCATCAGACACCCCTCTGAAAGCATGCGGCGCCACCACATAACCAAGTGGTATCTGAGTCTGCCACACCATGCTGTGTGTGTGTGATTGCTGTGTGAGTTCCCCATTTCAGCAATCTCCTGAGTGTCAAAATAGTGAATCTGAAACTGAGTGTTGTATGTGTGAGCAATGTGAGTGGGGACAATGTGATCATTCTGATGTGCACACAGATCTGACAGACAGTAAACACTGTATAAGTCCTCTACAAAATAATAACCCTGAAGACACGCAGATGGGGGGCAGTGCCACACCAAGCCATGAAGAAGACATTTGTAGTCAGGAGGGTCAACAGTTCATAGAAACATAGACTTTGACGGCAGATAAGGACCACTAGGCCCACCCAGTCTTCCCATTTCCCTTCCTATTGGATAAGCTGCAGATTCTAGTTAACCAACAGCCTACTTCCTGCAACCCCCCCACTACAATTGTCTTATGTCTGTCCCATGCATGTTTGAACTCCCTCACTGTTTTAGACCCAACAACCTCCCCAGGAAGGCGGTTCCATGCATCCACAACTCTCTCCGTGAAAATAAATTTCCTCACATTACCCCTGAGCCGTTCCCCCATCTTTAAATTGTGCCCCCTTGTTCTTACACATCTCTTTTTCTGAAAGATGCTACCCTCCTGGACTTTGTTGATTCCCTTGAGGTACTTAAAAGTTTCTATCATGTCCCCCTGTCCCTCCTTTCATCAAGGGTATGCATATTAAGCTCTCTGTCTCTCTTCATATGGTTTCTGATGCAGACCCTGCACCATTTTAGTTGCCCTCCTCTGGACTGCTTCCATCCTGTCCTTGCGTAGATGGGGTTTCCAAAACTGCACACAGTATTCCAGATGGGGTCTCACCAACTGTCTGTACAGAGGGATAACCACTTCCTTTTTTCTACTTGTGATGCCCCGTCCTATGCACCCAGTATCCCCCTGGCTCTCCTTACTGACTTCTCACATTGCTTACCCACCTTTAGGTCATCTGATATGACTACCTCAAGTCCCTTTCCATTTTTGTTGTTGTTAGTAGCTCCCCTGCTATTGTGTACACTTCTCCAGGGTTTTTGTTTCCCAGGTGCATTACTTTGCACTTCTTTGCATTGAATCTAAGTTGCCATATGTCTCACCATTCCTCCAACCTTACCAAGTCCCTTCTCATCCTTTCTACCCCCCCTTGTGTATCAACTCTGTTACAGATCTTTGTGTCATCTGCAAAGAGGCATACCTTTCCCTCCAGACCCTCTGCAATGTCACCTATAAAGATGTTAAAGAGGACTGGACCCAGTACTGAGCCCTGAGGTACTCCACTAGTAACCCCCCTTTCTTTGGAATGTGTTCCATTCACTATTACCTTCTGTGTCCTGTTGTGCAGCCAGTTTGCTACCCAGGCTACCACCCTGGAACCCACTCCCAGGCTGGCTAACTTGATTATTAGTCTTTTGTGCGGGACTGTGTCAAATGCCTTGCTAAAGTCTAGGTAGGCCATATCCACAGTCCCTCCCTGGTCTATTACTTTGGTCACCCAGTCAAAGAAATCAATTAGATTCATCTGATATGACCTTCCTGCTGTAAATCCATGCTGCTTTGGGTCCTGTGCCCCGCTGGCCTCTAGGTACTCAACAATTCTTTCTTTCAGAAGTGATTCCATCATTTTCCCTACCACTGAGGTCAAACTTACAGGTCTGTAGTTTTCTGCTTCTGCCTTGCTCCCACTTTTGTGAAGGGGAATCACATCTGCCCTCCTCCAGTCCTCAGGTACCACCCCATCCTCCCATGATTTATTAAAAAGTATGGTCAGTGGTGTCACTAGGTCCTCCCTTAGTTCTTTTAGGATTCTGGGGTGAATCCCATCAGGCCCCATTGCTTTGTCCACCTTGAGTTTTAGGAGTTCTTTCAGGACTCTTTCTTCTGCAAATGGACTGGTGTCAACCCCCCTGCCCAGAGTGCTTCTATGGTCTGGTGTAGATAACTCCTCCTCATCTTCTTTTGTGAATACTGAGCAAAAGTATTAATTCAGTATCTCTGCCTTTTCACTGTCTCCCTCTGCCCACCTCCCCTCTCCTTTATTAATCTTCACTAGTCCTCTCTTAATCTTTCTATGCTCTCTAATGTACCTATAGAAGGTTTTATCCCCCTTCTTAACTGAGTTGGCTATTTTTTCCTCAGTTTGGGCCTTTGCTATTCTGACTGCCTTCCCCACTTCTTTCTGCTTTACTTGATACAGTTCCCTGTCGTGCTCCTTCTGTGATTCCTTGTACTTTTTGAATGCAGCCTTTTTCTCCTTAACCTTCCCTGCCACCTCTTTTGAGAACCATAGTGTTTTTTTACTCTGCTTTGTTTTCTTTATTTGTTTCACACAAAAGCTTGTTGCTTCTATGATAGCAGTTTTGATTTTTCTCCATTGTTCTTCCACCCCTCCTTTTTGGCCATTTGCTAGTGCAGTCCTCAGGTATTCACCCATTTTGCCAAAGTCGGCCCTTCTAAGGTCCAGTATCCTTGTTTTTGTATGGCTTGTCTCCATGGTTGTGCTAACTGTGAAGCACACTGTGCAGTGGTCACTTGTTCCCAGATGTCTACTGACTTCTAAATTTGTGATCCTCTCTCCATTTGAGAGTACCAGGTCTAGTATTGCTCCCTCCTGAGTGGATTCCAAAACTAGGTGTCTAAGGCCTGCTCCCTGCAGGGCATCGAGAATGACCCTGCTCTTGGATGTGGCTCCAGTACATGTCATCCAGTTAACATCTGGCATATTCAGGTCCCCCATCAACAGTATCTTCCCCCCTTTCAGCCATTTTGAGAATGTCCTCCATCATTTTCTTGTCTGTATCCTCCCCTTGAGATGGGGGTCTGTATACAACCCCTGTGCGGATTGTGATGCCATTCCCTGTCTCCAAGGTGACCCAGAGTGCCTCTTGTCCTCCCCCTTTACTTTTTAGTTCTGTAGCTTTGATCCCTTCCCTTATGTATAGAGCTGCTCCACCTCTTTTACCCTCCCTGTCCCTTCTGTAGACTATGTACCCCGGTATGCTGACATCCCAGTCATGGTTTTCCATGTACCATGTTTCTGTGACTGCCACAATATCCAATTTTTCAGCTTTCATCAGGGCTACTAGCTCAGGAAGCTTGTTTCCCAGACTACAGGCATTGGTACTTATTGCCCTCCATTTAATGTTGGTTTTATCCTTTTTTACCCCATCCCTGCTCTTATTGCCCTTGTCTATTTTTCCATTTACCCCTGTCCTGCCCTCTGTTGAGCTCTGTACCTCAGTGTTTATCTTACTACCTGCCATGTTTTGTGGGGGGAGGCTTGAAATGTCCTGCCTCTTATCAGCATCTTCCCCCTTGGCTAGTTTAAAAGCTTGCCAAGGAAGCATTTAAACCTGTCACTTAGGAGCTTGGTTCCCTTCCTGGACAGATGCAGACCATCGTGCCAGTATAGACCTTCATCTCTCCAGGTGTACCCCCAGTCCCCAATGAAGCCAAAGCCCTGTGCTCTGCACCAGTTTTGCAACCATTCATTAAACTGCATGGTGTGCAATACCCTAGCCTCACCCCTGCCATGGACTGGCAGCACCTCTGAGAAGGTAACCGTGCTTGTTACCTGTCTGAGGCTCCTCCCCAACTCCACAAATTCATCCTGCACTGCACTGATTCCATGCCTAGCTTGGTCATTTGTCCCAAAGTGGACAATGATATCTAGTTCCCTCTC
This sequence comes from Neoceratodus forsteri, assembly GCA_016271365.2. NCBI lineage: Eukaryota > Metazoa > Chordata > Ceratodontiformes > Ceratodontidae > Neoceratodus > Neoceratodus forsteri. Next base: position 489,419,090 of record CM057449.1, read on the forward strand.
CTGTGATGCTGCTTCTGCACTTGTGAGGATTCGCTTCTTGTCCCTCCAAGCCATGGCACCAAGCAGGCACCTTACTTCCCTCTCCTCTCCCTTCCCCAGTTCTACCACCCTAACAATTGAGTCCCCTATCAGAAGCTGATTCCTTCCCCTGTGGTGTCCCTTGCCACCCTTTTGTGGGTCTCCCTTGTGGATGTCCTCAGCATTCTTCTTGGTCTCCACTGAGGGTGCCATCATAGAGGAACCTTGCTCAGCCAGACTGGTGTATGACTTGTGTAGAGGTGCAGCTAGGGGGCTTTGCCTCTGTTCCACCACCCGCACCCTCCCAGAACCTACTGTGGTCCAACTGCTCTTCATACTTGCCAACCTCTGAGGCAGTGGTTGTGGCAGTGGTGCTGTTTGGGTGGGGGAGGCCTCCTTAGTCCTTGCCAGTTCAGTCTGGAGGTGGGCAACCTCCTCCCTCAGAGCTGACAGTTGCCTGCAAATAGGACAGCAGTGCAGTTTCCAGAATGTGACCCGGAAAACTGCTGCCCCACAGCCAGTGCATTGCACCACTCCCCACATGTCCCTCTCCCTTATAATATGCAATATGTAATATATACAATTTTTTTTTGTAGTGGTGTGTACTTACCCTTTATGCACTATGATGAGTTATTAAGAATATGGCAGTTCTGCCCCAAGACCTGTTGAGGAAGTGATGTCAGAACTTTGGCTATAAAGGAAATGCCACACCTGGGGGCATAGGGTGTGGGGAAGGGTGTGTAGTCCATAACCACAGGTGACTGTTAGAGACAATCAAATACACCACTGCTCCACCACCCTGGTGAGTACTGCCCTTTATAGTAATTCAACTAACCTCCAGTAACTTATTTAAAAATAGTTTAACTATCAAAAACTCCTACGCACCAGTAAATTATTTAAAAATAGTTTCTGTCCCAAAATCCTAGTAGTCAATCCAGCTACCCCCAAGGGACAACCAAAATGCAGTATTCAAACCCTTGTGAAGTTACTTCCAAGATAAGCAGAGTTTGCAAGCTCCTTTCTCAACTCCTCAGCCACCTGTAAATTTAAAAATAGTTTAACTGTCAGAAAATCCTAGTGGACAATCTAGCTACCTCCAAGGGTCTACCCAAATGCAGTATTTAAATCCTTCTGAAGTTACTCACAAGATAAACAGAGTTTACAAGCCCCTTCTTGGTTAAACACTAAATAAATATGTAAATAAAAAGCAATTACCAAGGGTAGTTAGTTTCACCTCCCACAGAATTGAGCAAAAGTGCACGTTGTTGCAGATATCAAGTGCAATATAGAATTTCTCACACAGCTCACAGCTGAATAAAGAAGTAGTGTCCTTCCAGGTCAAGAAGATGTGCTTTGGAAAATTGTCTAGCGGAGTCTGTTTATTTAGAATTAATAAATGAATATGAAATACCCAGAAATAATTTCAGTGGCATTGAGTATCGCCAGCAGTTTTGCTTTGCCAGTCTAGACAGTATAACATCCATGGATCAATACTATTCTGCAATCCATACAGCTGTGCAGCAGTTGGACAGAATAAGGCCTACTTTAGGTAGTAATGATTTTGTACAGCTACACCTGGATTGTGATAGTTTGAATTACCCTGTGTTTTCATTACATAGAAACCCCCAAGAGTTAAAAGCTGATGAATTTTTATAGCATATTGCAAATTTATTAAACAGCAAGGCGGAGATGTATGCTAATGAGACTTTAATGTTGGTAGTCACTGTTGTGAGAAATGTGCATGGGGGAGTTTCCAGAGATGTTAGAAGTGTTTTATCTAGCCATATTATCAAACAAAAAATAAGACATCTAGTTAATTTAGTGAATCAAAATAATGCATTATGCTTCTCCAGGAGTTTAGTAACTTTGTTAAACCAGCAGCTAGTTGATCAACAGATATTAGCAAAAGCTAGAGATTTACAGAGCATGGTAGGGCTGTCAGCACAAATAATGGTAGATTTGAGCCATATACATGTGACCATCTTTATTTTTTTTTATAAACAAAGCTGGTGTATGGCAGAGGTTTGTTGCATCTCCTAACAAACAGGCAAATTCCGTATTCGTCCTGTTACATGAAAACCATTATTCTAGGGACATGGATATGTTGTTCATCCACACTTATTGGCAGGTCCCTTGCCGCTTTAAATCTTGCCAGAAGGTCTTCAAGCTGGCTCCTCCCACCCACCCGGGTGGTAAAACTCTCGGCTCCACCCCATGACGGCAGATCTTCCTTACCGCTTGGAAGCTCAGGTTCCTCCTTAGCGCTCTGCGTTTTCGACTGGTTCCTGAAAAGTTCGGTCTTCGAATTTATTGAAGTGTCCTTTGAATCTTCGATCTTTTCTTCTTCGCTACGGCGATGGCTTTTTCCGGCCACGAGAGGCGTACGGTTCCTCCAGAAGGGACTCGCACTCCACGTGCTTTTTTTGCCTGGACTTGGATCACGATCCTCAGACTTGCAACTTTTGTTCTGCCCTTTCGGTCAGCTCTCTGGAAGACCATGTGGCCCGTTCGGCGCTCGGACATCTGGTAGTTTTCTCCGCTCCGGAGATTCCATCGGACCGGCGGGTGTCCGCTTCGACTGTTTCTCTGCAGTCTGATCCTGCCGGGGAAGGGGCGGGTCCCCCCCCTCGGTTGCGGAGCTTATCCCACTCTCCTTGGATTCTTCTCATGCAGCTTCATTCAGGGAGCTTCGTCATTCCCTCTCCTCCAAGGGAGAGGGAACCTGGAGCCCTGTCGCTCGGCCTGTGGCTAAAGGGCCGCAGGCGGGGTCTCTTCGTCGGCGGGAGTGGGATCTCTCCCCCCCCTCATCGGCCGACGCCGACTTCGGTCGAGGATTCGGCTTCGGCCACTGGCCTCACGGTATCCCCGTCAGGTCAGCTGGCCAGGTTCCCCGTCGACGTTGTCGAGTCTCTCGACCCGTCTTTCGGGGGGTCTGCTGATGCCGTCTTCCAGCCGCCTTTGGCGGAAGCTGAGGCTCTGTCCTCCCCTTCGGGTCGACAGCCCTCGGTCCTTTCTTCCGAGCCGAGGGAGGAGTGGGTGCGCCCCGCTTCTTCCCAGGCCGGCCCTCGGTCCCTCCGAGGATTTGGGTCTCGGTCTTGGTCAACCTCTCGGTCTAGCTGCTCACGCCGATCTCGGCGTTCTCGGTTGAGGCACCGAGTTAAGTGGCTTTGCTGTTCTTCCTCGTCCCCCTCTTTGGATGAGGAGCGGTTTCGATGCCGTTGGCGTCGGTGTTACGAGGAACTTATGTGGCGACAGCAGTTGTTGTCTGGGTTTCAATCGACCCCGATTCATTCTCCAGATAGCAAGCAGCCGCCGCTTGGTCAGCAGCCGTTCGAATCGGTCGAGGAGCCTTCTCCAGGGCCGGTTGCTCGTCCGACCCTCGCTGCCCTCCGCCTTGACGCGGAGTTCAGGCAGACTATGGCCTGTCCTTGGGTCACTCGGTCCCTCCTCCTGCCCGCCCCCGGCGGACGAAGAGTGCCTCGGGCCTGCGGCAGCTTTTTGCAGACCCTTCGGAGCCTGGAGCAGGCTCTGTCATGTTTCCTAACAGGGAGGACCCCGGGTCTTCCCAGGAACATCCAGTAGACAGCCCATCGTCTTCGAAGGGTCTACTTCAGCTCATTTCAGAATTTACTGGAATGCAGCTCGAGCCCATCTCCGATCGAGCACCTTACCCCCTATGGAAATTCTGGATCGAGGGGGTTCTTCCTCGGAGGCCTTCCCAGTGGCTGAGGCTATCGTGGGCCCAGCCTTGGAGCTATGGTGGCAGCCTACTTCCTGCCCTGCGCCTTCGGCCAGGGTGGCTCGAAGGTACCCTATCCCTGTCAGTTCTCTGCCCAGTTTCTCTGAGCACCCCTCGGCTGAAGGGGTAATCACCGACGATGTTGTCCAATGTCTTGGAAATGCTGGGGATGTGGACAGACCCCCCGACAAGGAGTCCAGAAGGCTGGACTATGTCAGGCGTAAGGTTTACATTGCGTCCTCCCTAGGCCTCCGTCAGGCCAGCTCGGTTGCACTGATGGCACATTTCTCCCACACCCTTTTGGGCTCCCTGGACGAGGTTCTCCCTCATCTCCCAGGTGACCTGCAGACCACGGTTCGGCAGGTGCGGGACCAGGGTAGGGCGGTGGCGAAGCAGCAGCTCCAGACAGCTCTGGATCTAGGCGACTCCTGTGCCAGATCGGTGGCGGCCACAGTGGCCATGCGCCGCAGGGCGTGGCTGAGGTTATCCTTCTTCTCTTTGGAAACCCAGCACGGTTGGCGGACATCCCTTCTTGGGACTGACCTTTTTGCCCTGGGTGAAGGGATACATCCATGGGCCCGACAAGTCGATGCCTACTCCGGACTCGGGTCACCTCGCCGGAGGGTCAAGGGCAGCCATACCAGCCTTTGTGTAAGCCCTTGCCCCCTGAGCCCTGGGGCCCCCAGCCCAGCATGAGGGCCAGCAGGCATGCACTGGGCGGCCTGTTGCCAGACCAGCGTCTTCCTCCAAAAGGCGGGGAGGCAGGAAACTGAGGGCTCCTCGGCTCCTTCCCTCTAAGCCTGCTCAGTGGCAGGGCCAAGGGGCATTGCCCGGCCCGTCGTCCACCCGGTTTCCCCATGGGGCGGCTCCGCACCTCGTTCTGGAGGTATTTAAGGTGGATCCTGTCGCAGGTTGCGAGCGGTTCCCCTTTTGAGCCGTTGCCCCATGGGGATCTTGAGTTCACTGCCCCTGTGTTGGTCATCCAACATGCCTGGCTCTCTTGTTAGAGGTGATCAGGAAGGCTGTGGATTCCCCCCCATTCAACCCTGGGTTCGCGTCCAGGTATTCCTGGTCTCATACGGATGGGGGCTTGCGCCCATTCTCCCGCACGCCTGGATGGTCTCTCTTCTTCAGACATCCCATCCTCAGAACATAGCGTGTAGCTGTTTCCTGGTCTCCAGGATGTACCTACCCCTCGTTCCATCCGTTTCTGGGGAGGCTCCACCCCTTCTTGCGGGGGAGCTCCTTACGAGTTCCTAGCACTTCTTTGCTCAGCAGTCTCTGCGGCATTGAAGGGTCTGGATGTCACCCTACCCGGAAGGCAGACTGGTCTCCCGTTTTCGGGAGCCAAGTGAGAACTCGTATCTTAGTGGTGAAGCTTCTTCAGGACTAAGCTCGACTTTTGAGTCTGAGCTCGGCTCCGGGCGAACAGGGCTGAGGTTCTTCCTCCTTTGCCGGTCGGGTTGGCCGGGAAATTACATCCTGCCAGGACCTCCTGCTCCTCCTGGGCCTCAGGGTGGCCTTCCCTTAGTGGGAGGGGCCAGCCAGAGGTCACAGCGCTGCGTCCCTTGGACCAGTTCGTGACTTACAGCCCAGGAGTTAAGAGAACGCTCCCTTGGACTGTTCCAACTCCGGCAGGAGAACATCCTGCTTGTTTTCCCTGAGTTGGCGGTCTTCCGACCGATGCTTCTCGGATGGGTGGGGTGCCCATCTTGGGAATACAGAGTGCCGCCTCTGGTCCTCTTTGCGAGTCCCGATGTCCTTCTTGCTGGCTGGAGACAGGCGGTCTGCTTAGCCTGCACCGCTCGCTCCGCTTGTACGGGGTCTACAGGTCTAAGTCCAAGTAGGACTATTCCAAGACCATGTGCTACCTACTCTGCCAAGTTCAGTCGATCCCCTTGTCTCGGTGCAAGGAGGTTCTCCGCATTGGGTTGTTGCGCAGTCGAGGGCTCCCAGCCATTTGATGGCAGGAGCCCGATTCCCTGGCTGCTGCCCTGAGCTGGGCATAGGCTGCGCCTCATGAGTGGTCTCCCCTGCCAGAGGTAGCACAGGATCTTCTCCCTCTTCCCTCCGGGGAGAATACCAGGCCGAGACTGTTTTTGCCCGCCCCTCAGCAAGGCCTGCTGCAGGGGATGCCATCGGGGCCACGGACCCCGGGCCCCTCCGTGCCTCTCCCCCATTTCCCTTGACCTACGGGCAAGGCGAGGAGGGACTTGGCGCAGGTGATGCTGGTAGCCCCAGACTGGATTGCCAGTTCTGGTATCCAGCTCTCCTCAGTCTCAGCCCCAGGCTCCCGAGGTGGCCTCTAGTCCGCCCGGTCCTGTCTTTCCTTTTCAGGGGAAGGTTATCCATCTGGACCTTCAATCCCTGCACCTGTAGGCCGACCCCAGTGCGACTAGGGGCCAGGCCTAGGGTCTTTCGGCAAGGTCCTCGACCTTTGAGGCGTCCTGCTAGGAAGTCGGCCAAGATGCTCGTCCTCTGGGAGAAGTTCTCCCTTTTTTGATGATGGGATAGGGCCGTGCCCTTCCCCGTCCCTGGGCAAGCATTCCGGACCATCTGCGGTCCATCCTTAGACCAGGGCTTTGGCCGACGACCCTCTAGGTGCTTCTGTGGGTCACCACTGTCTTCCGGGCACGGGCCGGGAGGCAGCTGGTGGTGCGGAGAAGGTGGTCTGGCACTTCTAGGCCTCGATCACGCCTCCCCTTTTGGGGAGAGTATCCCCGTTTCTGCGGGATCCTTGCTGGTATGGGCTTAGCTCATGAGCAAGCCATCCGAACCTTTGCACAGGTGCGAGTTCCTCCACCTGTTGTGGAAGAACACCTTCTTGGGGCCACTCCGCCATCCAGAAGGCAGGGAGAGTTCCAGGCACTCCTTTAACTTCCCTATCCGGTCTTTCACAGGGACTAGGTTGTCCTGCGCCCCACCCGAAGTCCCTCCGGAGGCGGTGGCGGAGTCTTCCCTTCGGGGGTATTGCCTCTGCTGGGGTTATCCCCATTCACACCTCGGAGGCCGTATTCAGGTTCCGTAGGAACCATTTAACGCTCACCTCTTGGGAGCGTAAAGCTGAAGTTCGGGAGAGGTTCGCCAGCTGTTCATCATCTTCGCTGAAGCCGCATCTGGCAGATTTGCAGCCCAGTGGAAGACAAGCGGGGTCACCCTGCAAAGGTCTCCACTATAGGCGGGCGGGCATGGAGCTTCCCAGAGGATAAGCGCTCTTTACCGTCCTTCCGCTGCATCGGTGGCTGCTTCAAGGACTCTCTGGTCCAGGATATCCGCGGAGCTTCTGCCCGGAGTAGGCTTTACCGTTCCCTTCCCATCGACCTTGGGTCTGCCGAGTGCTGGTGAGGGCCTCGGTTCTCCAGTCTTTTACCTAAGTAGGGGTGCTCTTGCCCTCCTCCTTCCGAGAACTGCTAGAGTCTGCCAATAAGTGTGGATGAACAACATATCCATGTCCCTAGAAATACAGGTTACTCACCTGTAACAGGAGTTCTAGGAATGGTATATTGTTCATCCCTACATTCCACCAACCTCGGCTTGACGCACAACCTACCTGGCTTCCAGCGGGCTAGATCTGGGGTCATGAGTCGGAGCTGAGAGTTTTACCACCCGGGTGGGTGGGAGGAGCCAGCTTGAAGACCTTCCGGCAAGATTTAAAGTGGCAAGGGACCTGCCAATAAGTGTGGATGAACAACATATACCATTCCTAGAACTCCTGTTACAGGTGAGTAACCTGTATTTATGGTATTAAAAATCTCAAAGGTTTTTTTTGGGCCAGAAAATGTACATTATGTGAGCATCGTCACACCCTTTTCGTGCACAAAAGTTCACACACATGCTATAACATGTGCCATGCATGCAGATCATTTGGCTGTAGTAAAGTACAAAGTGAGGTGGTACAGTGCCCTGATTGTCATAAATACTGCAGCTCAGCAGCTTGCTACAGATGGCATAAACTGGCTTACCCCGATTGTCATTTATGTAAATTGTGCACATCATGCAGAAGACCTCAGGGTGAGCATCATATTTGTTTTCAGCAAAAATGCCATAAATGTCTTACAGATGTACACCCCTTTGAAACTCACTTATGCTACATCCAACCCTTACAGTCACCACCTTGTTCAGCTAGTCACAGTATATATTTTATGATTGTGAATGCATGCAAGATGTCAGCCCCTGCGACTCTAGACATATTCCAAATTATATCTACGCCCTTGGAAGAGGTCGAAAGTGGGAGTCTGAAGGCACTGACTGTGTTGCACAATTTGTAAAACTGTTCATCCAAAAATGGTTTCAGTGGTACACTTTCATAGCTTACAATTCAAAGGAGTAGGATGGCCATTTCATCTTAAACCAGCTTGTAAAAGAAAAAAATGAAAGTGGAGTTATTGACTCAGGGAAGTAAACTGATGTCCATAACTGTAAAACAGTTAAATATCCGATTTACTGTATATACAGCTTAAATTTCCTTCCAATGAGGCCCACAGCAGTGTCACAGGCTATGGGTTTTGAGGGAGTAAAAGACTACTTTCCACACTTTTTTAACAAACCGGAAAATCAATTATGTAGGGCCTGTGTAAGATCACAAAGATTACGGTGTAGACCACATGATGGCTAATGAAAAAAAAAAAGTCTGTGGAGTGGTATGAAATGCGTAAAGATGGTTTATTTGGCCGGCCCGGTGGCGCTGAGGGTTGAGCACTGAACGCCCACACCTCGGCCATGCCACACACGGTGACGGGTTGAGGAGACAGAGCCGGGTCGACGGAGGTCGGCGAGGAGGAGAAGTGAGCGCCAATGGCTGCTCTCCTTCCGGGAAGGGGGGACTACGCTGTCCGCCGCGATACCGCCACCTGTTGGGGAAGCTCAGGGTGGTCGCTGCAGTTGAGGAGAGCCAGATGCAAAAAAGGGGGTAGACATTGGCAGAGGGCTGGCTTCGACATGTGTCTCCATGCATGCCAGCAGCCTTGCTCCTCATTGCACAACGACGGGGGAAAAATACATCTCGGAGGAAAAGCCCTCCAGCCTACCTAGATGACATCCTTCAGAGCCAGTCTCACCACCCGCCGACCGAACAGGGCAGACCTTGCTGTACAACTCACTGCAGGACAGAGGGAGGTAAGGTGGGGGGCCTCTCCTCGCCCCGCCCGGGGGGGTAATCTGGGCCATCAATGGAGGTCCAATGGCAGTGAGTGTGGTACTCTAGGGGCAGACCCTGAGTGTCGGTAGGGTCGGGAGGGTGATACTCCTTGGGAGACTGAAGGAGTGGAAGGTTGAGGGACAGTAGGCGGAAAAAACAATAAGTAAAAAAAAAGATGGTTTATTTGACTTTAAAAAGGAATTACATCATTACTGTAAGTCATGTGGAGATTCTAAAGCAGGCCTGTGAAATGTTTAAAGATGGTGTTGAGCAGATGTTTCAAGATGATGCAGAGGAAAGGGGCCAAATTGATCCCTTTCAGTACATCACTATAGCATCAGTTTGCATGGCCATGGTTCGGTTTAAATTTTTAGAGTCAGACATCATAGGGATTATACACGCTGTCAGCTATCACAGCCAGTGCAAGCGTTACTCCACAACGGCCATACAGTGCCTGATGTACATCAGTAAACAAGAAAACTTTTCCATACAGCATGCAATGAATGGTGGGGAAGTACAGGTAGGTCCTTATTTTCCTGATGGTTATTCTGTAATAGATGGTGTCCCCACAGCCTTTGATTTTTTAGGCTGCTTTTATCATTGCTGTCAGGTGTGTTACTTTGAAGACCTGTTGAACCTGGTGCTTAACACAACCTACAGACATTTATAGTACCTAACCAAGAAATGAAACTATCTCAGGCATGGAAAAGGTATGCATGTTAAGGTTATGTGGGAGCATGAATGGAAACAGCTGGTGTGTGACAATCCACAGGTATATGCTTTTTTGAAAGCAACCCACTTTCCAGAACCGATGGACCCCCATGAATCACTTTATGGGGTGTGCACAAATGCTCTGCATTTATATTATCATGAACAGCCTGATGAGAAAATCCATTATTATGATTTTACCAGTTTGTATCCCTATGTGAAAAAGACCAAGACATACCCCATAGGGCACCCAGTGGTCATATATGAGAATTTTAGGGATCTCAGACATTATTTTGGACTTATTAAAGCTAACGTGTATCCACCCTGTGGCCTCTTTTTGCCCATACTGCCCAGCAGGATAGGAGGAAAGCTGATGTTTACACTGTGTTGCACATGTGCTGAGACAGCACTACAGTCACAGCCTTGTACCCATTTAGATGATCAGTGATCTCTGAAGGGTACATGGTGTTCCGAGGAATTAAATCTGGCTTTAGAGAGGGGTTACAAGGTGGCAGAGGTGTATAAGGTATGACACCACCCAGAGAAATCTGACAATCTTTTCACAGAGTATATTAAATTACACCTAAAGGGGAAACAGGACGCTTCAGGGTATCTGACTTGGTGTACTACTGATATAGAATGTGAAGCATATATCAATCAGTATTATGCTAAGGAGGGTGTTGTTTTACAGTCAGAAAATATAGCATACAACCCTGCACAAAGACAGATTTTGAAGCTGTTTTTGAATTCATTGTGGAGAAAATTTGGTCAGCGCCCCAGTTTGATGAACACTGCCATTGTCAAGGATGCTGAAGAATTATTTCAGTATCTTCTCACAGATTGCTACTACATATCTGGTCTGTATTTTATCAATGATGATACAGCATCACTATGCTGAAAATACGCTGAAAAACACTATGCTAATACTACCAACATTAATGTTGTTACAGCGGCCTTTACCACAGCCTACGCTAGACATAAACTGTACAGTTTACTTGAAAGCCTACAGGACCACTGTCTGTACTATGACCCAGACTCTGTCATATTTGTTAGCAGGACAGGTGATTGGGATCCACCACTGGGCGACTATTTGGGTGATCTGACCAGTGAACTACCACCTGATGAACACATTGTGTGACCAATGGCAAAATTTGTATGAAGTATAAAGGAATTACGCTTCATGTGACAGATAATGAAAAGGTTAATTACACTTACCTCAAATCACTAGCTGACCATTTTGTAAAGGATGGAGGTGTGAATTAAGGTGTTGGGGTACAGTCGGTCAGTATAGGGTTGAAAAAATTGTACAGAACAAAAAAAACATCACTACTGAAAACAAGCCAGAAAAAAAAAACTTTCAGGGTTGTCTACAGCAAAAGGGGTTTAACTGAGGATTTTAAAACACTGCATTATGGCTTCTGGCCATGGTATGGATATACGCTTGGGGCACCCATTTTCCTGTATTTTGGTGGGGCCATCAAACGCTGGAAAAAGTTACTTTACTAACCCTTGCAGGGCCACGGACTGATGTATCAGTCCAGAACTCCAATATGTTCTAATTCTATTGGCAGTCTAAGGGTTAAAAGCATGCTGGATGCAGGTCTCAATGCTTTAACCAAATTTCCAGAAAATATTATCTGGTGTTATAGTTACTGGCAGTCTTTGTACACAGAATTATGTGGCAAATTTCCACAGTTGAAATTTATAGAGGGTATTCCTAGCACTCTACAAGATGATGAACTATTACCTCCCCAAAAAGGAAATCTTTTAATTATAGAGGACTCAATGGAAACAGCATCTGAAAATTGGGAAATTCAAAAATGTTTCACTCAGTACTGCCATCACGGAAATGTTAGTATCATGTATGTCACACAAATTTAGATGGAAATTATATAGTATTATTTAAAAATCCCAGAGATAAGCTACAGTTTAGTACACTGGTTCACCAGATGTATCCTGAAAAGATCAAAGTTTTTGAAGAGGCCTTTGAGGATTCAACTCGCAAGGTCTGTGGTTATCTTTTGGTTGACTTAAAGGCCTCAACACCTGAATCTTACTGCTTAAGGTCTGGCTTGTTTTCCCCTGATTAACCTGTTGCATACACAATGAAAAAAAGTCCCATGAAAATAAGAGATGTGCCAGTTGTTCATTGTAGAGAGATGCTCATAGTACTGAGACATGTCAGGACGCCTAAAAATAAACCTTGCATTGTTTAAGCTGCTGGTGAAGGGGCCACCATAGCAAAGAAAAGCTATACTCTGTTCAGCCTCTGATGATTTAATAGCAGCAATTGCTGAGGTGGCACTCAGTGCTATTAAAGGGACTATACCTCTCACAGCTTACCAGATTAGGATGCTGAAGAGGAGATACAACATTATCAAAAAATTAAGTAATAGAAGCTGTCTGTTAAACATAAAAAAAACATAACACAGTCTGGGGGATTTATAGGCACCTTGCTTAGAGTTGCGATACTCCTTTTTAACCAGTCTTCTGACAAGCAGGTGAACAGACATGGATTATGCACAAAAAATGTATTTAGTACCACAGCAACAGCTGGACTTGCTAAGAGTTCATTCACCCCCTGAAGAACCATCGAGAAAGGGTGTGGAATGATAGCCGGATGCTGAAATGTGGCATGTTCTTCAAAGGACTGACCTCTCTAAATATGAGAAGGCTAAAGTATATGGGAGTGTGTTGCGACGCTACTTCACAATTGTATGCCAAGGTGAAAAAGATGTAGTCAGCTTGTCATTATCTTCGACACCACATGAGCTAATGCAACCACAAGATAGCACAGCACAGCAATCTGGCACCAATGATATTTACAATGCCATATTACAAGGTGTTTCTGTGCATGCCAGAAAACACAGTGAAATATTGTTAAACAAACTGAAAAGGTTAGCTGGTATTACAGACTGGAATGATTGTGGTGAATTTATATATCACAGCGTGCCTGTTGAAGGGTCTCATATGTATGACTTAGTCAAGGCTGCTACTTCACAAAGACACACATCTGATACTAAAAAACCTAGGGGGTGGGAACATCTTATCACTGCTTTAGCAGAAACTAACACTCCTGAATCAGTGGTGCCTAACATCCAAAGCAGGTCTTTGATTCAGAGTGCTAAGAACAAGCTCTCAAAGGTTCTGACAGGTGTTCCTACAACACCAGTAACTGAAACCCACAAACCATCACCTGTGGCCAAAATAAGAAAAAAATCTTTAAAAAAAAAAAGGCATGGTTGATGGTGTAACGTCTTGGATAGGGCACCACACATTTCTGGTAATACTGTGCTTTTGTACATTTCTAATAAATTATGTGCATATTGGCTTTGATTTTGCTGTCACATTGTAAAAATAGACAGTCTAATGCATTGTACAAATGGTTGTGTTTTATTGTCTCCTTACAATAAAAACATTGAATAATTATACACTATAAAAGTAAACTACATTTGCTGGCTAGAGGGAAAGGGAACATTGTTTAACCAGGAGTAGCACACTAAGCTGAAACTTGTTTCCAGATGCGACCTGTGAGCACAAGGAAGTTAAATGACTTGCTCAGGATCCCACATTATGCACCTAGGTGGCTGTATAGCATATAACATGCTTTATTTCTGTATCTACCAGCAGGAGAAACACATTGGAATGAACAGGCCCACTCACCAAAATATCATATATTTATATTTATTATCTCTCTTTATGATATCCAGATTTATTTTTCTATGTTTCAGGGTACAGAGAACTCCTTCATCAGGGAACTGATTTTCTTTTTTTTTTCACTTTTCTCTGGTGTAATTTCTTAATTCTTGTAGTTAATTTTCTAGGATTTTCCTGCAGCTTTTTTACTCCTTTTGACCCGGTAATTCACCTTCCTTTTTTTAAGCTTCCTTATGTGTCAGCTCTGCTCCTTCACAGTAGCAGTTCATTACTGTGAAGGAGCAGAAGTGCTACATGAGGAAGCTTATGAAAAGGAAGGTTAATTACTGGGTAAAAAGGAGTATAAAAGCTTCCTATAAAAGACCCTAAGTCTCTGCAGGAAAATTCTAGAAAATTAACTACAAGAATTAAGAACTTCCTTGATGAAGGGGTTCTCTGTACCTTGAAAAGTAGAAAAATAAATCTGGATGTCATAAAGAGAGATAATAAATATAAATATATGATATTTTGGTGAGCGGGCCTGTTCTTCCCAATCTGTTCCTCCTGTTTTAGCGTGATTGGCTTAAGGCCTCTCCCACTTGGTAAAAAACTTTTATTTTTTCCCTTTCTCCTGAGGGTGGATGTGACAATACTTTGATTCTTCTTATATCTACCAGCAGTAATAGTACTGGTTATAATCATAATGTGAAATTACTAACTGTGGACTAAAAGAAAAAGAAGGCTTTACCCTTTTAACAATTCTGCATTGACTGACAAATGCATAAACCTTTTGATCGTTTGACATTAAATTATCAGAATGCATCCTAACTACATCATTAAAGGTTGCACCTTTGCATCTATGCTGAAAGAAAATTATGCAATGATGGCCACAGATCATAGACATTATATCTTGAACCTGTTTCAGGTTAAAAAGTGTTTCTGTTACACTCTTCCAGAAAAACATTGCTGGTGGAAGAAATGTGGAGTCTGGAGGAAAGCCATAAGAGTGAAAAAAAACCTCCCCAGTAGTATGATCAGGAAGATAATTATCTAACCAGTGTTCACCAGGTATAGACTGGGCTGTGTATTCACTACTAAAGAGGCTGGCACACATATTAGTCTCTCTGAAGGTGGTTAATCACTTGCACCCCCCCCAAAAAAACTGCCTCTGGTAAAAGAGTCTACCTGGAGAAAGTTATCCAGTTGTTGAGTGTTGAGTGTTGAGTGTTGTTGAGTGTTCATATTTAATTGAAGACAAACACAACAGTTTGTTGTACCAGCCCATTTGCAGAAGAAAGGGTTCTGAAAGGGTAGAACTAGTGACACCACTGACTACCCTCTTTAACAAATCATGGGAGGATGGGGTGGTACCCGAGGACTGGAGGAGGGCAGATGTGATTCCCCTTCACAAAAGTGGGAGCAAGGCAGAAGCAGGAAATTACAGACCTGTTAGTTTGACCTCAGTGATAGGGAAAATGATGGAATCACTTCTGAAAGTATCTAGAGGCCAGTGGGGCACAGGACCCAAGGCAGCATGGATTCACAGCAGGAAGGTCATGCCAGATGAATCTGATAGATTTCTCTGACTGGGTGACCAAAGTAGTAGATCAGGGAGGGGCTGTGGACATGGCCTACCTAGACTTTAGCAAGGCATTTGACACAGTTCCACACTAAAGATTAATATACAAGTTAGTTAGCCTGGGATTGGGTCCCAAGATGACAGCCTGAGTAAAGAATTGGCTGGAGAATAGGACACAGAGGGTAATAGTAAATGGAGTCCACTCTGAAGAAAGGGGGGTTACTAGTGGGCTACCGCAGGGTTCAGTATTAGGACCGGTCCTCTTCAGTGTCTTTATAAGTGACATTGCAGAGGGACTGGAAGGAAAAGTATGTCTCTTTGCAGATGACACAAAGATCTGCAACAGAGTTGATGCACAAGGTGGGGTGGAAAGGAGAAGGGACTTGGCAAGGTTAGAGGAATGGTCAAATGTATGGCAGCTTAGATTCAATGCTAAGTACAAGGTAATGCACCTGGGAAACAAAAACCCAGTGGAAGAGTACACAATGGGGGGTGAGATACTAACAACAAAAATGGAAAGGGACCTGGGGGTAGTCATATCAGATGACCTAAAGGTGGGCAAGCAATGTGAGAGGGCAGCAAGGAGGGCTGGGGGGATACTGGGATGCATAGGGAGAGGCATCACCAGTAAAACAGGAGTTATTATCCTCTGTACAGACAGCTGGTCAGACCCATCTGGAGTACTGCATGCAGTTCTGGAGATCCAATTCCCAGAAAGACATAGACAGGATGGAAGCTGTCCAGAGGAGGGCAACTAAAATGGTGCAAGGTCTGCACCGGAAGACATATGAAGAGAGACTTAAGGAGCTTAATATGTATAGCCTCGAGGAGAGGAGGACATGATAGAAACTTTCAAGTACTTCAAGGAATCAACAAAGTCCAAGAGGGTAGTATCTTTCAAAAAAGGTGTGCAAGAACAAGGTGGCACAATTTGAAGATGGGGGTGGCTCAGAGGTAATTTAGAAGTATTTTTTCACAGAGGGTTGTGGATGCATGGAATGGTCTTCCGGAGGAGGTTGTGGAGTCAAAAACAGTGGTGGAATTCAAGCATGCATGGGACAGTCATAAGGCAATTCTAGGGGTTGGGGGTAGGAAGACGTAGGCTGCTGGTTAACTAGGATCTGCAGCTTATCCATTAGGTAGGGAAATGGGCAGACTGGGTGGGCCAAGCGGTCCTTATCTGCCGTCAAATTCTATGTTTCTATGTTTGTCCTTGTTTAATTTCTACCACATTATCAAAGACTGCATACACCAACATACTCACAGTAGCCGGTAGAAGGTCATCAAAATGTTCAGCTCTCAAATTGCCAGAGCAGATTAATGAATAATGGTCACCACAGCCTTGGTCAGGACTTAGGTCAAAAGCAAATAATATGTACCCCTGACAAAAACCTACATAGTCTATCAGCAGTTTATTGTCTTTCATATGTTTACCATGAGCATGAACCAGACTGATATATTCTCTAATGGCATTACCATTTGTAAAGTTAGGTTGCAGCGGTTTAGCAGGAACTTGTTCACCATCTACAAACAGAGCTATAAAGTTAATGTTAAAATGTTTAAAACTGAAAGGGCTTTTCTTGTATACACCACTGAAAGCATCCTTATCAACAAAGCCTATCACCAACAATTTTGATATCTGTCCCAGAAACAGATTATCTTGGTTACACACACACACAACTGCCCCCAGATATACTAAATGCTTCCATGCTAATACCAGCAATAGGGTACTTTGCATTAGCAACCTGTAAAGCCTGAGCATGCATATGTACAACTGGTGAAACTTTTACCCTTTTTACATAAATAGATGCAGATTTAATTTGAAGTTTATAATCTTCATCTGCTTCACCACTAATTGAGCAAAATTCATTCTTGTTATGAATAAGTTTAATTTTAACATCCATGCCATTCAGGAGCAACGTTTCCTGGAAGAAGAGATCTACATGAATTGGTCGAAGCAGTTCTACATGGCAACTCTCTGCTGTAAAAGTTACACGCCTTTTAAAACCCTCATTGAGGTCATTAAGAGTGGTGTTCTTATGCTGCCCTGGTGTGTCCTTATAAAATAATCCAGATGAAAATTGTGTAGCCAAGGTGTCATTGCTGTAATTAAGCAGTGACTCAAAGATTGCTCTGTAGGGGTAGCAGTTATTACTCTGGCTAATCAGCCGGTCACCCACTACTATATCCACCTGGCTAAAGATGGTTGCCAGGGGGTAGTTAATTAAACTTACTCTAGTTAGCTGGCCTGGTGACAATGAGGGTTGAGGTGCTGGATGCCACACCTTGTGCCATGTTGGCGACCGGTGTTCAGGAATGAACATGGGCTGCCGGGGTTGGCAGGGGTGAAGGATCAAGCATCCCAAGGACTGCTCTCCTTCTCTGCAGAGTGAGGATCACAGCAGCCAGCAATTGCTTGGCCCCCAGCGGAGGCTGGGAGGCAGCTCGCCAATGCTGAAGATGTGGGCGAAGGATGCAGCAGACGCTTGGAGGAGCATGTGCAGGAGCGTGCATGCTGCCTCCACTGGTGTCATTGCATGCTGCATCCCCTGAGGGATGAAAAACATGGAAACATGGGGTCCTCTGCTGCAAGGATGATGATTGTACCCCCGCAGCACCAGCTGGGAAGATGTCTCCCTGGAACTGGATCTGGTCTTGTGGGTCGAGGGTCTCCCCATCCCCTGCCATGAAGGGTAAGTTGGGGGGGGATGAAGGGGAGGAGATCTGATACATGGTGTCAGTGTGGGGGGCATCAGAAAGCACCAGCAGAGGACTACAGGAGAAAAAGTACTAACTAAAAAAACAAAAATGAAAGCAGGATCTTTGTGTCCCCCCAAAAAAACACAAACAGAACAAACAAAAAAACTTACTCTAGCTGCATCATCAGTGTTGCTACCATCAGCCTCAGTGATCTTGCACAAAAGGTATAACAAAGTGTTGTTTAGGTCAATGTAATCTTCACCGTTACCCATCACATAAAATTCCAAGGGTGTATTATCACTTATAGCTGACAAGGGTGGGATTTCAACATAAAGGTTTTTCACTATACTGGTTTGGGTTGGTGGTAACATGAAAATATCTAATTCTGACTTTCCACATTCTTAAGACATGCAGTGTACCAGAGACATGGCTTAAAATAAGTCTCTTTGACTGTTAGTTTTATGAGGTTTTTTCTCCTTGTGTTCACATTTCACAACTGTTCTTTTCTTTTGAACGGGCTACATTTTGATAACACTTTCATGGGGCCCCAGTAGGACCATTCTCCTCTTCTTATTGGGCCTCTTGTAAATAACCATTCTTGTCCCATCTTGCTGCTGTCCTGGATTTGGAGTAGTGAAGGAACTCACATTTCCCACAGCATCTTTTACAATATTTTTAGCAGCTGTTTTAAGATGAGATTTTACTGTCTGGAAGCCTTTTTGTAATAGTGGTACAGCTTTTCTAAATAAAGTTCTAAATATACAGCCTATACCGGCACCATACATAACAGGGGCACCATGAAAAACAGATAAGCCATAACCGGCTTGTGCTTTATAATAGGCTACATATAGGTTTGGGTCACTGTGCAACTTTTGTGACATGGTTGTCATTCAGAAGTTTCCTTTAACAGGCCAGAATTTAAGTTTCACAGTCACCTTGCCAAACAAGAATAACACATTTTTGTCTTGATCATTCTTTACCACAATAGTTAAGTGTCAAACTGTTGTTTGCCGATTGGTATATAATCCAGTTTATCATAGCCAATGGTTATGATTGCATTATTCTTAGCAGATATTTCTACACACTGGAGTAGGCACACATGACTATCACCGACTCTTTGGTGTTCAACAATGTCTGTATACACACACAGATTGTAAAATCCTTCATTGATATCAGTATAACATGGTCCTGTGCTTGCTTATAGTTGCAGTATACCATGTGGTACCCCCAAAATACAAGCCAGATTATGGCGAGCAATAAATGCTCCATCACTGATGTTGTGGAATTTTGTTTTCCATTCTCAACTGTCATATTCTAAAAACATGCCTTGTGGTGCCTGTTCCAGTACCTCACTGATGGCTGCTTCGACATCAACAACACTGTGATAATAACCTTTGGGAACTGATAATGGTAATAATGGCTTAGAAGTTTCACCTGCTTGAAATCTCCCATCTTGTTGTGTAGTATTGTCCTAAGTCCTACTAAACTGATAGGTTTCGCCAGTTTCACAATATATTCTGAAATAGTATTTTTGGGAAACATTTCAAAAGATGCATTGCTGAGCAATGTAACGTAAAGCCCATTCTCAGACATTGTTTTACCAATAATGTCTTCTCTCAACTGATGTCATGCAAAACATGGGAGTGCCCTTATAATTTTAAAATGTTTAATTGTTTGTATTCCACCCAGCTGTTAAATTTTGATGGCCAGCCTAACCATTTCACTAAAACCAGTTTTTTCTTCCCTTGTCTTTTCTGTGACACTATTTTTTCAACCCTGTATATACAGTTTGCCGTGTTTTCAACTTTTACCAATTTTTGCTCATAAAAAGTACCTATTTCTTCTCCATCATAGTCTTTTAATTTGTAAATTGGTATATGCTTACAGTAGGTATACATTCAGAAATAATCTCACTTGTAGAGTTTTGCTCATCATCATGGGAGGATGGGGTGGTACCCGAGGACTGGAGGAGGGCAGATGTGATTCCCCTTCACAAAAGTGGGTTCTAAGCTGCCATACATTTGACCATTCCTCCAACTTTGCCAAGTCCATTCTCATCCTTTCCACCCCACTTTGTATATCAACCCTGTTGCAGATCTTTGTGTCGTCTGCAAAGAGACATATTTTTCCTTCCAGTCCCTTTGCAATGTCATTTATAAAGACATTGAAGAGGACCGGTCCTAGTACTGAACCCTGCGGTACCCCACTGGTAACCCCCCTTTCTTCAGAGTGGACTCCGTTTACTATTACCCTCTGTGTCCTGTTCTCCAGCCAATTTTCTACCCAGGCTACCATCTTGAGACCCACTCCAAGGCTGGCTAACTTGCATATTAATCTTTTGTGTGGGACTGAGTCAAATGCCTTGCTAAAGTCTAGGTAGGCCATATCCACAGCCCCTCCCTGATCTACTACTTTGGTCACCCAGTCAAATAAATCTATTAGATTGTCTGACATGACCTTCCCACTGTGAATCCATGCTGCCTTGGGTCCTGTGCCCTCTGGCCTCTAGGTACTCAACAATTCTTTCCTTCAGAATCGATTCCATCATTTTTCCTATCACTGAGGTCAAACTAATAGGTCTGTAGTTTTCTGCCTCTGCCCTGCTCCCACTTTTGTGAAGTGGAATAACATCTGTCTTCCTCCAGTCCTCAGGTACCACCCTATCCTCCGATGATTTGTTAAAGGAGATAGTCAGTGGTGTCACTGGTTCTACCCTTAGTTCTTTTAGAATTCTGGGATGAATCCCATCAGGTCCCATTGCTTTGTCCACCTTCAGTTTTAAGAGTTCTTTCAGAACTCTTTCTTCTATGACTGGGCTGGTATTAACCCCCTATCCAGAGTGTGTCTATTGTTTGGTTTAGGTACCTTCCCCTCTTCATTTGTGAATATTGAGCAAACATATTTGTTTAGTATCTCTGCCTTTTCACAGTCACCCTCTGCCCACCCTTCCCCTTTATTAAGCCTAGCTATCCCTCCTTTGGTCTTCCTTTGCTCCCTGATGTACCTATAAAAAGTTCTATCCACCTTCGTAACTGAGTTGGCTATCTTTTCCTCAGTTTGGGCCTTTGCTGTTCTCACTGCCTTCCCTGCTTCTTTCTGCTTTAACGGATACAGTTTTCTGTCCTGCTCCTTCTGTGATTCCTTTTACTTCCCAAATGTTATCTTTTTCTCCCTAACAATCACTGCCACCTCCATTGAGAACCATAGTGGTTTTTTACATCATTTTATTTGCTTCACACAAAGGTTTGTTGCATCCGTGATGGCAGTTTTGATTATTCCCCATTTTTCTTCCACCCCTCCTTCCTTCCCATTTGTTAGTGCATTCCTTAGGCACTCACCCATTTTGGCAAAGTCAACCTTCCTAAAGTCCAGGACCTTTGCCTTTGTATGGCTTGACTCTACTGTTGT
This sequence comes from Neoceratodus forsteri, assembly GCA_016271365.2. NCBI lineage: Eukaryota > Metazoa > Chordata > Ceratodontiformes > Ceratodontidae > Neoceratodus > Neoceratodus forsteri. Next base: position 489,440,015 of record CM057449.1, read on the forward strand.
ATTTATCGTGAACCATACTGTTCGATGGTCACTAGTTCCCAGATGACTACCCACTTCTAAATCTGCGATCCTTTCTCCATCTCCATTTGAGGTTTAAGATTGCTCCCTCCCAAATGAGTTCCAATACTAGTTGTCTAAGGCATGCCTCCTGCAGGGCACCTAGAATGACCTGGCTCTTTGATGTGGCTACAGAAAATGCACTCCAGTTAACATGTGGCATATTCAGATCCCCCATAAACAATATCTCCCCTTTTTCTGCCATTCTAAGGATACCTTGTATCATTTCCTTGTCCATTTCCTACCCCTGAGATGGGGGTCTGTATACAACCCTGTGCGGATTGTGGTGCCATTGCCTATCTCCAAGCTGACCCACAGTGCTGCCTCTCCTCCCCATTTACTCTTTTGTTCTGTTGCTTTGATTCCTTCCTTTATGTAGAAAGCTACTCCTCCTCTTCTTTTACCCCCTGACCCTCCTGTAGATAGTGTACCCTGGTATGTTTACATCCCAGTCATGGTTCTGTGTGTACCATGTTTCTGCGACTGCCATGATATCCAGATGTTCCTCTTCCATCAAGGCCACTAGTTCAGAAAACTTGTTACCAAGACTATGGGCACTGGCACTCATTACTCTCCATTTTTTGATGGCTTTACCTCTTGTAGCCCTTCCCTTGCTGACTTTGTTTTCTCTATTTACCCCAGTCCTGCTTCCTACTGTCCTTTCTACCTTGGTCTTTCCCTCATTTAGTACCCTGTTTTGTAGGGGGAGGCTGGAAATTCCCTGCTGCTTATCGGTGCCTCCCCCCTTAGCTAGTTTAAAAGCTTGCCAATGAAGCATTTAAACTGATCACTCAGGAGACTGGTTCCCTTCCCAGACAGATGCAGACCATCGTGCCAGTGTAGGTGGGTATCCCTCCTGGTGGAACCCCAGTCCAAAATGAAGTCAAAACCTTGTGCTCTACACCAGTTTTTCAACCATTCATTGAATTGCATGGTGCGGAGTACCCTCGCCTCACCCATACCATAGACAGGCAGCACCTTCTAGAAGGACACTGTATAAGCTACTTGTCTAAGGCCCTTCCTCAAATCCACAAACACCTCCTGCACTACTCTAATCCTATGCCCAGCCAAGTCATTTGTCCCTAGGTGGACAATGACATCCAGCACCGTCTCCTGTGCAGCTGCTGTCGTGATCCTCAGAATCTACTTCCTGTCCCTCCAAGCCATGGCACCAGGCAGGCATCTTACTTCACTTTCCTTTGCCCCTCCAGTTCTATCTCCCTGATAATTGAGTCCCCCACCCAGAGCTGCTTCCTTTCCCTGTGGTGTCCTGTGCCACCTTCCTGTGGGCCTCCCTTGTGATGGTTGCCAGCAACCTCCTCAGTCTCCACCATGTGTGCCTCCATAGGGAAACTATGCTTCACCAGAATGGTGTATGGATTGTGGAGTGGTATATCTGAAGGGATACACCTCTGTTCCACCACCATCATCCTCCCTGAGCCCACTGTGGTGCAACTGCTGCTCCTTCTTGGCAACCTCTGAGGCAGAGGTGGTGGCCCTGGTGTTTTCTGCATGGGGGAGGTTCCTGTACTCCTATCCAGTTTGGCCTGGAGATGGGCAACCTCCTCCCTCAGAGCAGGGAGTTGCCTACAAATAGGGCAGCATCTCAGCCTCCAGAAAGTCTCCCGGAAGACTGGTGCTCCACAGCCAGTGCATTGCATACTCCCCACATGTCTGTCTTCTTTCCAGTTTGCCCTGTGTAAAAGTTTTTTTTTAAATGGTGTGTGAGCGCTTTCACTGTCAATGCAGTGTGCTGTGCTGGTAAGGCTATGACAGTTGTATGCTGCTAGAGGAAATTATGTCAGAACCCCTGGTATAAAGGAAGTGACACTAAGGGGGGTGAGGAGCAGGGGTGTTGGGCCTAAGCCATGCCCTCCAGACACAATCAACTACAAGCTCTAACCCAACCACATGTTCTGCCTTCTGCCACATGTTCTGATCAAGACGGCAGCCATGCTGGGCTAGCTATCAGCACGCTGCATGAGACAGCAAATTTGTTTCGTTAGTTGCATTTATTTTATTTTTTATTTTGTATTATTTTGTGTTTAATATATTGATTGAGTTAGTTAGGGGCGAAGAAGTGAGTTATAAATAGGTGTGTCTTTTTTCAGTGTTAGGTTTGATGAAGTTAAGATACTGTGCCACTTACTATGAGGACTGTGAAGTTATCTTTTTAGTCCTCGGCTCCCCTGTACGGCTTATATTTTGCCGTTGGGGTGTTTTCATCTTACAAATTATTAAAACATTTAGGTCTGGTTAATTTTACTTGGTTTTCAGACTTCAGGCCAGGTCCGAAGACGAGGAGGTTTGGGAGGAGCTGATTCTGTTCGGGATCGGGAGCTTCCTGTTGGGAGGTGGAAGAGCTGCAGTTGTCTGAAATTGAAACATCTTCGCCAATGGAATTCACAGGTTTTTCCACTCTGGGACCCTGTTGCTCCTCTGGGGTGTGTCCTGTCCTGAACCCAGGGAGGTTTGTTGGGGTGGTTGGTGGTGCGGGGGACTGTGCCTGCGACCGTTGGAGGACGGGTTTTGTGGTACATGGTTCTCATTGTTTGGGAGGGCAGACTGGTGAACCCATCCTGTGCAGAGAGATAAATAGCACCCTGATCTTCCAGCAGTGCTCTCCTTGGGGGACAGTTAGGCAGCTCTAAGGTGAGTGAAGCTGCTTGTCTGCAGTCGTTGTGGTTTAGCGACTGGGTGAAGTTGTGAAGTGAAGCGGCTTGAAGTTACCTGCAGTCGTCGTGGTTTGTGACTGAGTGGGAGCTGTGGATTATGGAGAGGGTCGGTGCTTGAAGTGCTTGGAGTGGGTTGTGAGTCCTGTCCCTGATGGTGTTGTTGCGAGGGATGATGTTTCCAGTTTGAGGACTGTTTCCTGGACATACAGTCAGACTCTATCCCGGACATATGGTCAGACTCTATCCTCCTCTTAACTTTTTGGACCTGTGGGAAGTGAGAGTGCCCTATTCTATATTTAAATAAAGTTAATAAAATAGTTTGATGCACTCCCAACCTATCTGGGAGATAGGTTTTGGGGGACAGCATATTTTTGCTCTGGTGAGGTGAGAGCTCCCAGAGGCTGTTAAGTATTGCATTGGAGAGAGTTGTGGCAACTCTTTTATTTTGTAATTAACTCACTATTTCTTCATTTTATTAATTGCCGTGTTTAGACATATTTTATTTTTTATTTTATTTTGTTTTTGCATATTGGGTTGAAGTGTGTAGGGTGAGTGAAGTTTGAAAGGAGGGTTGAGTGATTTAATTTATAAGTGTCATGTGGATTAAGTAGGTGTGGTTGCTGTTATTTTGTGTGCTTGCAGTGTTGTAAAGATGTGTTGGGAAGGCACAGGGATGGTCAGGCATTATTCACCCTCCAGGCTTAAGGATCTCTGTCCTTTTAGGTGTCCTCCATTATCCCCAGAATTATATAGATGGTGCCATGCTCTGGGGATTGTCAGGAGGACAAGTGCAGGAACTGGACCTGGTGGGGGGATGGAAAGGAGTGGGCAGATTGGGACAGTGGGGACAAGAAGACACCCTGGGGCAAAATGGGTTCAGGAGAGGGGTCCTCTCTGCCTGATTCCCATACCCATGGGCTCTACCTGTGGCAGGCAGGTAGCTGGGTCTTCACCGGCAACTCATCCTACTCAGGCAGTGTTATGTAATGCCAGGTCCATTAAAAATAAGTCTGCTATAATAGCGGATCTTGTTGGATCATCAGATCCGGTGTGCATCACCGAGACCTGGCTGGATGAGAATGCTGGCCTAGTTTTGGCCTCAGCAATTCCAGCCTGGTACTCTGTGATACACCACCCGAGGATGGATCATAGGGGTGAGGGAGCTGCTATCTGTTTTAGATCAAAACTGAGCCTGGTGGAGGTACCAGTGGGGATCACAAACTCCTTTGAATGTATTATGGGTAAGGGTGTGGGGTGTAGGATTCTTCTCGTCTACCGTCCACCAGGAGATGGGAATGTTTTTCTGCAGGAAGTTGCGGACTTCCTTGTCAACCTGACATTGGGATCCTCCAGATGGCTGATCCTGGGAGATTTCAATGCCTGGGTCGACGACGAACTCTCGCGATTTGGTCAAGACTTCCTTCAGCTAATGAATTTGCTGGACTTCACACAGGTTATTTCCTCCTTGACCCATACAGGTGGTCATTCATTGGACTTGGTGTTTCTACTGGGGATGGAGATATCTGACTTGGTGGTGGAACCAGTTGGGTGGTCTGACCATCACACCATCGGGTTCAGTTTCACAACTCCCCTAAATTGGTCTGCCCCTATGGAGATGGTCCAATACCACCCTTTGAGGGGAGTTTCTCCAGATGGCCTAACGGTGGTGCTTGATCAGTCGGGTTTACCGAGTGAATGCACGGATCCTGGGGACCTGGTACTTGCCTAGAATAAGGTGGTAGTAGTGACCCTGGATTCCATTGCTCCTGTTCATGTTCATCCCCTCACTCTTCGCCCAGGGTCTCCTTGATTTAATGAGACCCTGAGGGAGTTGAGAGTAGGACGAAGGCTACAGAGGAGCTGGCAGAAGTCGGGCCTTGAGGGTGACAGACTTAGATTGAAGGATCATTATTGGAACTATCAATCAGCAATTACCCATAAGAAGGCAGAATTCCTGTTCAGGGAAATTGCTGCTGCACAGAATCGACCAGCCCAGTTCTTCCGGACTGTGGACAGATTGTGCAGTCCACTCTGTCTTCAGCCTGGGAGTGCTTTTTCACAGGAATGGTGTGAGGAGTTTGCTTGATTCTTCACAGATAAGGTTGCTACACTCTGGTCCGGCCTCCAGGTGGCTCCCTCTAATGGGAAGAGTAATGGTCGACAGGAGATGTTGGGTGCCCAATTTGCCTGGTGTGACTTTTACCTTCCCACAATCAATGACATTGTAATGGTCATCCAGTTGCTGCGACCAACCAACTGTAGTTTGGATCCAGGCCCTACTGGCTTTCTTGTAGGTTGCACGGATAAGATTAGCCCAGTCTTTGCCGAGATAGTCTGGAGGTCTGTGGAGAGGGGGACTTTTCCAAATCCTGTGAAGGAGGCCATGGTTTGGCCCCTTCTTAAGAAGCCCTCCTTGGGCTTGGACTGTCTGGCAAATTACAGACCAGTCTCAAACCTGCCCTTTGTGGGTAAGGTTATTGAGAAGGTGGTTGCGTCTCAGCTGGATGACCATTTGACCAGCTGCAATGTCTATGATTCTCTACAGTTCGGATTTAGGAAGAGACGTAGTACTGAGACAGCCCTTGTTCAGATACTAAATGATCTCCTAATAGCGAGAGATCAAAGGACCTGTTCTATGTTGGTTCTTTTAGATCTCTGTGGCATTTGACCCTGTGGACCATGGTGTGCTGTTGGAGTGCCTGTGGCTTATCTGTGGACTGTCTGGTATGATCAGTCCTCAGATGGTTTTGATAATTTCTCGAGGTTAGGCCTCAGAGAGTGGTGTTGGAGATTTTTTCCTCGGCACCACTCCCCCATCCTGTTGGGTGCCGCAGGGCTCCATACTGTCACCCATGTTGTTCGCAGTGTACATGCTGCCATTGGGAGTGATTATGAGGCAGTACGGCTTGAGTTTTCACTGCTATGCAGATGATACTCAGCTGTACATGTCCTTTGTGCCCGATCAGGGTGATGCTGTCTCGATTCTTAACAACTGTCTTGCCAAGATCCAGGACTGGATGAGCATGAGTTGGTTACGGTTAAACCCGGAAAAAACTGAGGTGTTGGTGGTGGACCCAGGTTGTCAGGAGGCAGGTTTGTTGGCAGGAACACCCTCTGGTCTACGGCTCGGGGGTGTTCAGCTAACTACCTCACAGTAGGTGCGGAACCTGGGCATTATTTTGGATGACCACCTGACCCTTAAATCTCAGGTATCGGCGGTTGTCAAAACCTCATTTTACCTTGTGAGGAATATCGCCTGGGTAAAACATCTGGTTCCTCCTGACGATCTTTCTACACTGATCCATGCCTTCATTACCTCCTGCCTTGACTACTGCAATGCCCTTTACCTAGGGCTGCCGAGGGTTGATATCCATCGCTTGCAGCTAGTGTAAAACGCGGCAGCTAGGCTGTTGACTGGTACTTTTAGGATGAGTCATATAATGCCTGTGCTCCGCGGACTGCACTGGCTGCCAATACAGTGGTGGAGCACCTTCAAGGTCGCTTTGTTGACCTATAAGGCCCTACACGATCAGGGACCTAGTTACCTGAAAGATCTTCTTTGCCCCTACTACCTCACCCGCTCCCTCTGAGCCACTCATAAGGGATTGCTAGAGATTCCCAGGGTTCGTTTGAAGACATCTGGGGCACGGGCATTCAGTTTTATGGCCCCAACCCTGTCAAATTCTCTACCTCATTGGGTGTGAGATTGCCTGACTGTCCAAGGTTTTAAAACCGCACTTAAAACCTATTTATTTAGTCTAGCGTATTCTGATTTTTAGGCCGCTGTTGTATTTATGGAATTTTAAATTGTTGGTTTGTTGATATTGTTTTAATCATGTTTGTATTGTACAAGGTGCTTTTTATAAATAAAGTTTTACTTTACCACTATGTTGAGTGTTGACCTTCCTTTCAGCAGGACAACCTGCATGAGTAAACAGAGAAAATACCCAGCAAAGGAAAAAATAGAGAAAAATCAAGCAGTTCAGCCCAATACAGGTAAGCCTCCCTGACTCAGTACAACCTGGTGTTGTGGGCTCTGAAAGCAATTAGGTAAGACAATTTCCCCCACCTGAGGCTCTGTCTGGATTCAAATACACAAACTGCAGCCTTTGCTATGACAACTAATCAGCCACCAGTAAATTACTTAAAAATAGTTTGTTGCAAACTGTCACAGAATACTAGTAAACATTCCAGTTACCCACAAGGGAAAACCAAATATGCAGTACTTTAATCCTTCTGAAGTTACTCACAAAATAAGCAATTTTGCAAACCCCCTTCTTGATTTAAAAACTAAAATAAACACAAAGCAATACCAATGTAAGAATTTAAAGTAAGGTACACCTCCCTCAGATTTAAGCAAGAGTGAGATTTGTTGCAGAATCCTAGTCCAATATAGTATCTCCATGCAGCTCTCAATTGTTACAAAGCATCGACCTGTTCCAGCTTTGAGAAGATGTGTTTCTGTCTGAAACTGTAACACACCAGTAGTTTATAGTAATCTTTGTGAAAGCTTGTAATACATCTATGTACCTATATGTATTAACTTCTGTAAAATATCTCCACATTTTTGTTTTCAAAGTATGGTTATGTCTTTCCACAATACAAGCCTTAACATCATTTGATGTCATAAAATGATGTATGTTTTGATCTTTTAAAAATAATTGAAAATAGCATTAGGAAATTTAGTCCCTTCATCTGTTTGTAATTTTTCAGGCTTGTGGCCCTCTCTGAGTATCATTTTTGAAAGCCTCTGTCATATCTCTTCCAGATTTTTTTTAGCACTTTGGTCCATATGTATTTAGATAGGACATCAATAACTGTTAGAATAAACTGGAAGCCATCATGGTCTTTGGAAAGACTAGCCATATCGAGCAAATCAGCCTGCCATTGTGCATCAATGTTGTTAACAACCACTCTGTTTCTAAGAAATCGTTTCCTCACAGGTTTGTACATAATGTAGGCATTTAGTAAAGACAGACACTGTGATACCTGAGTGCAAGTAATTATTTTTGCATGTTTTGCAGCAGCACCATGTAGTCTCTGAACACTTCCTAAGCTACCAGGTGTGTGTGGGTCATAATACATTTTTTTCAATGATCTCTTAACCTTGACTGCTGTTTAGTAATACAGCCAGGACACAAGTGTTGTTTTCAGACGTGAAAGTTTTATTATGAAAGACCACACAATGTATTATTCTAATTATAAAACAACACAGAGCATGTGTTAGCTATTGTAATAAACTGATGTTATACTGCATTATAAATATTACAACAAGAAAAGACGGGTCTTGTTTTGCTGTGTAACAAAACAATTGGGTGTAAATTCAATCACATTGTTAACATCTTCCTGTCTTTGACATTTTAAACTATAAATATCAACAGTGAAGGTCACAGTTACCAATACTCAGCCATGAGAAATCACATCCAATTTTTCAAATATTAGTGGTAGCACATTTTGCACAGTTTCTAACACATCATTATTTAGGCACCTGCTCATGTTCATTATTTCACACCAGCATACATCTTTTTTAATGTCACTCATTAAAATCTGTATAAACTGAAGTTTTCCACAGTTTACAGGGTTACTTGGAGTTTGAGCAGCACGGTTTGAAATTTGCATGGTTATCAAAGTCTGTAAAAGATTTTCTGTTTTCTGCTTTTCAAACATTCTTTGGTGTTTTTGCCCCACAAGTTACCCATCTTAACAGCTCTCATCATGCAGCACTGTGTTCCTAGTCAGAACTTCCAGTATCATACAAGTACATATAATATGCACAGGGCTTCCTTTTTGCAGTAGGCTTTTAAAACATTTTTTATGACTTCCTGATGAAACCACTTCTTCAACAGCACTCCACAGTGTTACATTCAATTGTTCATACAGTGTTAAGTCCCTTAGCAATACATGGCATCTCTTTAAATTCTGACAAAGTGCCATATATTGCTTATATTGTATCAAAATAGGATGCTGTACACCCGAGTTTCCATGCTGTTGATTTGACTAATAGCTTGAGCCATCATGGGCACAACCTCTCACAGACTTCAGGAAAAGCATGCTCCCAGTACCCCTCCTCTGGTTCATATACACAGCTATGTCTTATCTGTGAGGGGTGGTCTATGGTACATCCCTCACAGTTTATCTTCAAGTCCTGAGCCATTAAGTCTTGCAGTAGCTGTATTAGAATACCCTTTATCAGGTCCAACATGATAGTCTTTTCAGGTGGCCCTTGAATTGCTGTCATGGCCACATCAGACTTTTCATCAAGGCATTTCTCAACATCTGGTTCTTGCCACTGTTCATCCATATTAATATACTGATGATTATCATGCAAACAAAGTCTCATGAATGATTCAATCAATTCAGTCATACTAGAATCCTCTGATGTGGCACTAGCAGATGTTGTAGAACAAAACTGGCTAGGCTCATCCATTTTGCTGTTTTCCTCAGGCAATCCACACAAACACAGGAGCAAAACATAAACCAGATAGACTATGGAGGCACAGTGGTACATGTTTTTATCAGCATACCCCCTCTGACATGTCCTGGGCTAGCCCAGACAAGCCAACCATCGCTCCACCCATAGCAGCATCACCCTATGGAAGGGGGGGCTGCGTCATATCCAGCGCACATGGGAGTGGAAAGAGTGGGGTTGCTGCATCATATCTGGCACATGTGGGAGGGGGCAAGACATTGCATCATTTCTGGCACACACGGGAAGTGGAAGGGGCGAGAACATCGTGTCATTTCCAGCACTCATGGGAGGTGCGGGACATTATGTCATTTCTGGCAATCAATCAAATTTTGACAATTAGTATACACATATTCTACTTACTTCTTCCATCTACCCCTTTATGCTCTTGCTGACATGCTTCCACCTCTCAACTTAATAGAAATCTTATTTCTTGCTTAGGTGTACTATATGTCATTGTTATATTGTGCTCTGTAAAGTTTATATGATTCTATCCTGTGCTGTAACACATTGCTAACTAATACTCTCCTTGGCCCAGGTCCACCTTGTAAATGAGTTCTCTCAATGGTGATCTACCTTGTAAAATAAAGATTGATTCTGCCCACCTTCCCACAGTGGTCACTCCTCCCACAGTCCCCAAATAAATGCAACAGTTCCTCCCAAAGAAGCACTATTGCTGAGAAGTCAATAATGAAGTATGGCTCCAACAACACACAACTTTTATTTCAGGAAATCTCTGATAAAGGAAAAGGGGTAAAGCAACTGATCTCCACTTGTGGGATAGCACTGTATTTCCAGACTGATCTTCCATTGCCCTAAGCAGGTAGGGCCAAATTGACACCCTTTTAGGTGCCCTGCACAGGCACGGTCAAATAAACACCTTCCGGGGGTTCCGGGGGCTGTCTCTAAAAGTGTCTTTGGTAGGCATAGCCCAGCACTCAGCACACCCCAAGTCACAGTACAGTTACAGCTATCGATCCTCCTTTACCAGAGGCAGTTACACTCCCTCACCTGGTACCAATATTCGCCTTGTAAACCTTATGAGACTCCGTTAACAGTTCCTAGGTACCCAGGGTTGAAGTGCTGTAGGCCCATTGATGTTGCCATGGGTTTGCCAGCAGTGGTGTACTTTAAACTTAAGTGAAAAACCTGCTCAGCTCTAAACACCAACCCCAAAGGCTATGCAATCACTTACGTGGCTGAAACTCACCTAGAACACGAAGTGCCTATAAGCTCCTTCCTGACTACCAAATGCAAGAAATGAATCCTCAGACAGACAGTTAATTTCCCTTGGAGCAGGGCAAGCCCTGATCCTAATTATGGTTTCCAATTGGATGGCTCCTTTCACACCCTGCAGGCCTCTGGACCTCCAAACTCTACTGTATTTCTTGATCAGCTGGGCCACCTCTTCCATCTTACGTCACTCAGTCTCAGGCACTGGCTTCACAGGTTCCACCTAGAGGTGTGGCAGGCTGTCGTGTACCCATACCAACCTGCACATCAAGGCTTTCAATCCCTCAGGGCAGCTGCAGCCTGATGCCTGGCTGAGACACCTGCTACAGACCCTGCAGCAGCCATTCTACAGCTTCTTTGATATCTCTCTCTCTCTCTCTCTCTTCCCCTCTCTCCTTTGCGCTGGATGCCTCTGCTTCAACTTGCATGCTGGCTAGCATATAGATACTACTCTTTTTCCTCACCAGGAACTAACAGGTGTATACACAGTTTGTTTAGCAGTGCTGACCATTTCAGATCTCTCTCAGACTTGCCCTAAGCCAGTACAGCCCCTGCTTCTTCACAGTCAGAATGCAGTTCTCCTCAGCTCAGTGGACTTTCAGTCACATCCAGCCAGTCCTGAAAGTTTCACACTCAACAGTTCATTGGCCTGTGCTGTCCTGGTGGTGCCGAGGGTTGAGGCACTGGACGCCACACCTCGCGCCACGCTGACGACCCGGGTGCGGGAGCGAGCTCAGGACACTGGGGGTTGGCCGAGGAGGAGAGGATGAAGCATCTGTAGGACTGCTCTCCTCTACTGGGAGGAAGGGGGAACTGTCTCATGCAGACAGTGGCACCCGGTGGAGACCAAGTACACTGCAGCCGTAGAGACCACATTGGGAAGGGGAACATTGGGCAGCCATCTTCGGGACATACGAACATATGAACAAGCCAGCAGAAGAAGGCCATTTGGTCTATCAAGTCTGCTCGTATTGCAGGGTCCACAGCTTGTGCTAATGTCCCTGCCCTCCCTCCCCACTCCTCCCATCATCCCTACCCATGATTCTTATCTTCCTCTATGCTCATCCAAGCCTCTCTTAAAGTTGCTCACTGTCTTTAATGGGATTACCTCCTCCAGCAGTGCATTCCAAGTGTCCACCACCCTTTCTGTGAAGAAGTGCATCCTGACATCCCTCCTAAACCTCCCACCCTCCAGCTTAAGACTGTGCCCCCTCAAGATATGGTTGCCAGTCGGCTTAGAGAGACTTTCCTTATCAACATTATTTATCCCTTTCAAGTACTTGAATGTCCCAATCATGCCCCCCCTGTCTTCCAGAGAGTACATGCTCAGTGCCCTCAACCTCTTCTCGTATGCCTTGCCCTGCTGACTGGCTACCATCTTTGTAGCCCTCCTCTGTACCTTCTCCAGCAGGTTAATGTCCTTTTTGAGGTGTGGGCACCAGTACTGAACTCCATACTCTAGATGCGGCCTTACCAGTGACCTGTACAAGGGCAGTATAACCTCCTCTCTCCTATTACTGATCCCCTTAGCTATGCATCCCAGCATCTTGTTTGCCTTTGTTGCTGCTTTCTTGCACTGCGTGGTGTGCTTCAGGTCACTAGTGATCATCACTCCCAGGTCCTTCTCCTCCTCTGATGCAGCTACTCCGACTCCACCCAGGTAATACTCTGTCCTGGGATTCTTCACTCCAATATGCATAACTTTGCATTTCTTGGCATTAAAGCCAAGCTGCCAGATCCTGGACCACCTCCCCAGCTTTTGCAGATCTTCCTGTAGGTCCAGTATCCCTTCAGCTGTGTCCACTCTCACACAGACCATGGTGTCATCTGCGAATAGGCACATTTTGCCTTTAATGCCATCCCCAATGTCATTGATGAAGACATTGAACAACACTGGCCCCAGCACAGAACCCTGTGGGACCCCACTGGTTACATCTCTGGTGCCAGATAACTCTCCACCACCAGCACTCTCTGGGTTCTATCCCTCAGCCAGTTTTCCACCCATCTGGTCATCTTCTCCACAACTCCAAGATCTACCAACTTCCTGGTCAATCTTTTGTAGGACACAGAGTCAAAGGCCTTACTGAAATCAAGATAGAGGATGTCTACTGCTTGGCCCCTGTCTACTGTCTTAGTGACACAGTCAAAGAAGTCAATCAGATTTGTTTGACATAATCTCCCCCCCCATGAACCCATGCTGCCTCTCATCCTGGAGACCATGCTCCTCTCGATATGCAACCAACCTTTCCTTTAGTATGGTCTCCTCGAGCTTTCCCACAATGGAGGTCAGACTGACTGGTCTGTAATTCCCTGGTTCATCCATGGGACCACTTTTGTGAAGGTGCACTACATATGTTGTTCTCCAGTCCTGTGATACCACACCTGACTCTAGTGAACTATTAAATAGGTGTGCTAATGGCCCTGCCAGCTCCTCAGCCAGTTCCTTTAGTACCCTTGGATGCACTCTGTCCGGGGCTGGTGATTTCCCCACTTTAGATGCCAGCAGACCCTCCCTCACTCTATCCTCCTCTATCACTATGTCTGTGTTTCCCTCCCCTCCAGCTCCTCTTTTCCCTCCTGAAGGCACTGGTCCATCCTTCTCCATGGTGAAGACAGAGCAGAAGCAGAACAGAAGGGAGCGCTCACATAGTGGGCTGGATGGCATTGCATGTCCTACACTCGGGGGGAGAGAGATCTACCTGGAAAACATGGAAAAAGGCCCCGTCCCCACGTAGGTGACAGTGGATCCAGGGATGCACCTCCACATCCAACGCCGGGTCTTCTGGCCTGCCTCCAGTGCTTCCTCGCTCTCCATTCCTCAGTCTGGATTATAGATAGGTCACCAGAAGGAGTTGGCAGTCCCACCCCAGGGGGCACAGAGTGGGGGGTTAGAGTGGCTGGACGAGCAAGATGGGGTCCCTCCCTGGAAGGTAGGTTCGGGGCTTCAGGCGGGATGGGAAAAGGTGGTACAGAGTGACCACACCTGAGAGAGTCTGGGGTTGGTGAAGTAAGGAGGATAAAAAAATAGTTTCGGAAAAAAAAATTAACAGTTCATTGGCCCACCAAAAGGGCATCAGTATTAGCAGTCCTTCAGCATCCCAGTGGCCTTGTCATCTTTGCTCAGTAGGCCAACCCCCTGATTGCCTGGCAGCCAGAGGTTAGGGGTTGGCAAGATGGGGTTGACCACAGTTTCCTGGGATGCTGTACTCCAAAGATCATTTTGTGAGGACTTCTTGTTCCCAAAGTTTCTGTCCCACTGGTTCAGGTGGCATGGGTGAGCTTGGAGTCCAAGTGCAGCTGGCGGTGGTGATTCATCATCTGTTCCATTGGCAGCTGAAGGTCTTTGATGTGCTTCTGGATCCACTTTACTGTATAGCACAGGAGGCACTGAAGAAGGCAAGAGTCCTGCATCTCACTGCCAGCTTCTGCCAGTCCTGCTTCAGCACAGTTTGTGTCTTGGAGGCTGGAGGTAGTAGTACCAAGCAGCAGCAGTCTGGTTCCTTTGCAAGGGACCCCAAAGAAAACCTTACATCTCACTTTTGGGATTCTGACATAGAAATTCAGCAGGGACAGCATATGACCTGGTCAATCCATCAGAGAGCAGTGTTAGCGGTGGCAGTTTTGGCCCAGTTTTTGTAAAATGATATATACACTTATGATTGGCTTGTAGAGACAGATTCTGCTGTATATTTGCCAAATGGAAAAATTCTGAGGGAGGTGGTGTCTTTTGCTTCTTTATATTATGCACCGTAGCTCAGACATTGTACCTTAACAGTTCTCTCTCTTTGTGCTAATTCCCATGCACCACCATCTGTATTCCAACTCCAGCTCCAAATTTACGGAAGGTATATGTTATTGACTTGTTGATCCTTGTACCAAGTTGCACTGTGTTTTGCATTTGCTATTTTAGTGTTCCATTCTGCTGAAAAGAATAAAACTAATGAAAAAGAAAATAGACCTGTGTCACACTCAGTGCAGAAATAATGGGGGCCCTCCATCTAACTTATACAGTTCACAGTGATGGATGATGGGCCAAATAGTTAAAGTTAGTAAGAAATCTCAGTGTCATGCGATACACAGGGGATATGTGATGGACGCTCATGAGATATGATATTTATATTCATGAGAAACATAGAAACATAGATTTTGACGGCAGATAAGGACCGCTTAGCCCACCCAGTCTGCCCATTTCCCCACCTAATGGATAAGCTGCAGATCCTAGTTAACCAGCAGCCTACTTCTTCCTACTCCCACCCCCTAGAATTGCCTTATGACTGTCCCATGCATGCTTGAATTCCACCACTGTTTTTGACTCCACAACCTCCTCCAGAAGGCCATTCCATGCATCCACAACCCTCTCTGTGAAAAAATACTTCCTTAAATTACCTCTGAGCCATCCCTCCATCTTCAAATTGTGCCCCTTTGTTCTTGCACACCTCTTTTTTTGAAAAATGCTACCTCTTGGACTTTGTTGATTCCCTTGAGGTACTTGAAAGTTTCTATCATGTCCCCCCCCTCCTTTCCTCAAGTCTATACATATTAAGTTCCTTAAGTCTCTTTTCATATGTCTTCTGGTGCAGACCCTGCATCATTTTAGTTGCCCTCCTCTGGACAGCTTCCATCCTGTCTATGTCTGTGCGGAGATTGGGTCTCCAGAACTGCACGCAGTACTCCAGATGGGGTCTCGCCAGCTGTCTGTACAGAGGCATAATAACTTCCTGTTTTCTACTGGTGGTGCCTCTCCCTATGCATCCCAGTATCCCCCCAGCCCTCCTTGCTGCCCTCTCACGTTGCTTGTCCACCTTTAGGTCATCTGATATGACTACCCCCAGGTCCCTTTCCATTTTTGTTGTTGTTAGTATCTCACCCCCCCATTGTGTACTTTTCCCCTGGGTTTTTGTTTCCCAGGTGCATTACCATGCACTTCTTAGCATTGAATCTAAGCTGCCATACGTTTGACCATTCCTCTAATCTTGCCAAGTCCCTTCTCATCCTTTCCACCCCACCTTGGGCATCAACACTGTTGCAGATCTTTGTGTCATCTGCAAAGAGACATACTTTTCCTTCCAGTCCCTCTGCAATGTTGTTTATAAAGACACTGAAGAGGACCGGTCCTAATACTGAACCCTGAGGTACCCCACTAGTAACCCCCCTTTCTTCAGAGTGGACTCCATTTACTATTACTCTCTGTGTCCTATTCTCCAGCCAGTTCTTTACCCAGGCTGTCATCTTGGGACCCACTCCCAGACTGGCTAACTTGTATATTAATCTTTGTGTGGGACTGTGTCAAATGCCTTGCTAAAGTCTAGGTAGGCCATGTCCACAGCCCTTCCCTGATCTACTACTTTGGTCACCCAGTCAAAGAAATCTATGAGATTTGTCTGGCATGACCTTCCCGCTGTGAATCCATGCTGCCTTGGGTCCAGTGGCCCTCTGGCCTCTAGATATTCAACAATTCTTTCCTTCAGAAGTGATTCCATCATTTTCCCTACCACTGAGGTTAAACTAACAGGTCTGTAGTTTCCTGCTTTTGCCTTGCTCCCACTTTTGTGAAGGAGAATCACATCTGCCCTCCTCCAGTCCTCGGGTACCAGCCTATCCTCCCATGATTTGTTAAAAAGGGTAGTCAGTGGTGTCACTAGTTCTACCCTTAGTTCTTTTAGAATTCTGGGATGAATCCCATCAGGCCCCATTGCTTTGTCCACCTTCAGTTTTAAGAATTCTTTCAGAACCCTTTCTTCTGTCAATGGGTTGGTATCAACTTCTGTATCCAGAGTGTTTCTACTGTTTGTTTTAGGTACCTCCCCCACTTTCTTTGTAAATACTGAGCAAAAATATTTGTTTATTATCTCTGCCTTTTCACAGTCACCCTCTGCCCACCCTCCCTCCCTTTATTAAGCCTCACTAACCCTCCCTTGGTCTTCCTTCACTCCCTGATGTACCTATAAAAGGTTTTATCCCCCTTCTTAACTGAGTTGGCTATCTTTTCCTCGGTTTGGGCCTTTGCTGTTCTGACTGCCTTCCCAGCTTCCTTTTGCTTTAACTGATACAGTTCTCTGTCCTGCTTCTTCTGTGATTCCTTGTACTTCCTGAATGCTTTCTTTTCTCTTAGACTACTGCCACTTCCTTTGAGAGTCATAGTGGTTTTCTTATCGTTCGTTTTGTTTATTTGCTTCACACAGAGGCTTATTACCTCTGTGATGGCAGTTTTTATTATTCCGCATTGTTCTTCCACCCCTCCTTCCTGCCCATTTGCTAGTGCATTCCTTAGGCACTCACCCATTTTGGCAAAGTCAGCCCTCCTAAAGTCCAGTACTTTTGCCTTTGTATGGCTTGACTCTATTGCTGTGTTTATTGTGAACCATACTGTTCAATGGTCGCTAGTTCCCAGATGGCTACCCACTTCTACATCGGTGATCCTCTCTTCATCTCCATTTGAGAGAACCAGGTCTAAGATTGCTCCCTCTTGAGTGGGCTCCAATACTAGTAGTCTAAGGCATGGCCCCTGTAGGGAATCTAGAATAACCCCACACTTCGAAGTGGCTGCTGCAACTGCACTCCAGTTAACATCTGGCATATTCAGATCACCCATCAGCAATATCTCCCCTTTTTCTGCCATTCTAAGTATTCTTTCTATCATTTCCTTGTCCATTTCCTCCCCCTGAGAAGGGGGTCTGTATATGACCCCTGTGCAGATTGTGGTGCCATTGTCGGTCTCCAAATTTACCCACAGTGCTTCTTCTCCTCCCTGTTTTCCCTTTTGTTCTGTTGCTTTGATTCCTTCCCTTATGTAAAGAGCTACTCCTCCTCCTCTTTTACCCTCCCTGTCCCTCCTGTAGATAGTGTATCCTGGTATGTTTATGTCCCAGTCATGGTTTGTGTGTACCATGTTTCTGTGACTGCCACGATATCCAGATGTTCCTCCTCCATCAAGGCCACTAATTCAGGAAGCTTGTTACTCAGACTACGGGCATTGGTACTCATTGCTCTCCATTTTTTGATGGCTTTACCTTCTGTTGCAGCATCCCCCCACTGACCTTTCTACCTTGGTCTTTTTCTCATTTAGTACCCTGTTTTGTAGGGAGAGGCTGGGATTTTCCTGCTGCTTATCAGTGCCTCCCCCCTTGACTAGTTTAAAAGCTTGCCAATGAAGCATTTAAAACCGATTGCTCAAAAGACTTGTTCCCTTCCTGGACAGATGCAGACCATCCTGCCAGTATAGGCTGGTGTCCCCAATGAAGCCAGATCCCTGTACTCCACACCATTTTTTCAACCATTCATTAAACTGCATGGTGCAAAGTAGCCTCGCTTCACTCATGCCATTGACAGGCAGCATCTCAGAGAAGGAGCTGTCAGTGATCTCTTGATTGTCATGAGTGGTGAAGCCACGGGTGAGGTCAAAAAGAGGTCACTGACCATGACCGAAGATAAATATAATTTCTCATAAGTGCACATCACATGTGCAGTTTATACACTATACATTAGCATTTTAAGTTAGTGTAATTTTATTAAAAAATAAAAGTTTCCCATTTCTAGTAGCTTGGGCTGGCTGGATGCCTGGCCTCATACACTGCAGGGCACAGGTGACAGAATGAAATGCTTGCTGTGATGTACCTAACTAGCTAGATAAATTTTGTGATGCACTCTACTGTGGAGATAACAAAATGTATCTAGCTAGTTGGTTTTCTCTAGTACAGATAGCGTTTTTATTTAGCATATAAAACAGATTACATAGAAATGTTCAGCAGATAAGGACCACTTGGCCCACCTAGTCAGCTCATCTTTCCTACCTACTGTAACACTGTAGACCCTATTTGGTCCCCAGATTTACCTCCCCATTACAAACTAATAAAATTCCCTTGTGCCTATCCCATGCATTCTTGAAACCAGTTACAGTTTTTGCTTCGACGACCTCCACTGGAGGGCTGTTCCAGACAACCACCACTCTTTCTGTGAAGAAGTACTTCCTCATGTTTCTCCTGAAAATGACCCCCATCCAGTTTCAAAGCATGACCCCTTGTTCTTGAACATCTTTTTTTTTTGAAAAATGCTTCTCTCTTGTACCCTATTAATACCCACAAGGTATTTGAAAGTCCCTATCATATCCCCTCTCTCCCTCCTTTGCTCCAGAGTGTACATATAGAGGTCCTTTAACCTCTCTTCATAGGGCTTGTGATGCAGGCCTAAAACCATTTTTAGTTGCTCTCCTCTGGACTGCCTCTATTCTGCCTATGTCCTTACACAGATGTGGTCTCCAGAACTGAACACAGTACTCCAGGTGAGATCTCACCAATGTTTTATACAGAGGTATAACTACCTCCCTCTTTCTGCTGATGATACCCCTCCCTATGCAACCCAGCATCCTATTAGCTTTCCCCACAACTTTGTTGCACTGTTTGGCCGCCTTTCGGTCATCAGAAATGATTACCTCAAAGGTCCCTTTTCTGCTTTCTGGTCATACCACTTCCCCATTTTGTACTCCACCCTGGGTTTCTGTGCCCTAAATGCATGACCTTGCACTTCTTTGCATTGCGTCTCAGTTGCCACACTTCTGACCACTCCTCAGGCTTTTTCAGATCACTATTCATTTGTTCCATTCCCCTCCCCCACCGAGTGTCTACCCTATTGCACATCTTTGTGTCATCTGCGAAAAGGCATACCTTCCCTTTTAGCCCCTTTGCAATGTCACCAATAAAGACACCTCGCTGGTCACCCTACCTTCCTAGAACTGAACTCCATTTACCACCACTCTCTGCATCTTATCCCCTAGCCAATTTCTTACCCAGTTTACCACTTTTGGACCCACTCTCATTCTGCCCAGCTTATTCAGGAGTCTTCTATGTGGAACTGTGTCGAAGGCCTTACTGAAATCTAGGTAGGCCACAGCTCCTCCCTCATCTACTTCCCTAGTCACCCAAAGAAATCCATCAGATTTGTTTGATATGACTCCCTGTTGTGTTACCTTGGATCCTGTAAGCATCTGGCTTCAAGATATTGCACAATCCTCTCCTTTAGCAGTGATTTTCATCAATTTCCCTACCACTGAAGTCAGTCTTATAGGCCTGTAATTTCCAGCTTTTCCTCTGCTACCACTTTTGTGAAGTGGGACTACACCTGCCCTCCTCTAGTCTTCCGGAACCACTCCCGTTTCCAATGAGTGATTGAATAGGACAGGCTGAGGCATAGCTAGCACCTGCCTGAGCTCCATTAATATCCTGGGATGTGTACCGTCAGGCCCCAGTGCCTTGTCCACCCTCAGATTTGCAAGTTCTTTCATGAATCTCGCCACCGTAAATGGGTTTGTGTTCACCTCCAGTCCCACAATGCTTCCATCCCTAATCTATGGTCCCTTGCCTTCCTCTTCCACTGTAAAGACTGAATAAAATTATTTATTCAGGATGTTTGCATTTTCTTGGTCCCGTTCCATGCACTTCCCCCTTCCCACCTTAATTTAACTATCCCTGCCCTGATCTTTCTCCTTTTGCTTACATATCTAAAAAATGTATTGTCCCCTCTTTTTAATTGCCTGAGATATTTTCTGTTCTATTTTCACTTTTGCATATCTGACTGCTTTCCCTGCCTCCCTCTGCTTCTCCTGATACACCTCCCTATCCTCTTCTCGCTGTGTCTCCTTATATCTCCTGAATGCAAACTTCTTAGCCTTTACCTTCCTAGTTACCTCAACTGAGAACCATATTGGCTTCATGTTCCCCTTACTCCTGCTAATTTGCCTGATACAGAAGTTTATTATCCCAATATAGACCCTTTTATTCTGACCCACTGTTCCTCCAGTCCACCCCAATACTCCACTGCTACCAGGACATCCCTGAGGTATTCCCTCATCTTTATAAAAGTCAGCCCTCTTGAAGTCTAGGACCTTTGCCTTTGTGCAGTTCAATTCTGCCACAGTTCTTAAATGGAACCACATCATACAGTGATCACTGATCCCCAGGTTGCCATGCACCGTAATGTCCATAACACTGTCCCCATAGTTAAGCACAAGATCCAGTATTGCTCCCCCATGGGTAGGTTCAACTATTAGCTGCTTGAGGAATGCCATATTGCAGGGAGTCCAGGCTGTCCCTACTCCTAGAAAGTTGCAACTGGGATACTCCAATCTATATCTGGCAGATTTAGGTCCCCCCCCCAGCAGCATCTCCCCTTTATTTGCCATCTTTTGGATGTTTTCCATCAGAACTTTATCCATGCCCCCCACCACCCATGCTGGAGGTCTGTAGATCATGCCAAAAATAAACAGCTGCTCCATTTTTCTTCTCCAGTACCTCAGCCTCTTCCTGTATTCCCTGTAATTCTGTTACTTTAATGCTAACCCTCACATACACAGCCACTACTCCCCCTTCTTTCCCACTCTATCATTCCTAAACAGAGTATAACCTGGTATGGCTATATCCCAGATATGGTTCTCATTGCGCCATATCTTGGTAATGGCAACAATGTCTAGGTCAGCCTCCGCTATCGTGGCCACCAGGACTGGAATCTTATTACACAGACTTCTAGCATTTGCACACATGGCCTTCCAAATACTACTACCACCTCTCCTTCTAGCCCCCCTTTTTCCCATCTCCTCTGTCTTCATTTCCACCCCTCTTATGACATATCCCATGATATTTCCCTCCTTTAGGGTTGTCTCTATTGACTGCTACAGCTTGTTGGGGGGAGCAGTCTATGTCTCCCAGTTTTCTTTTGCCACCCCCTTAGCTAGTTAAAATGCTCCTCTATGAAGCATTTAAACCATTTATTGAGAATAGCGACACCCTTCCCAGATGGATTCAGTCCAACCCCCCTTGTATAGACCCTATCCCTTCAGGTGTGCCACCAGTCCCCAATGTAACCAAAACCCTCCTCTCTGAAGAAATGCCGGTAAGATGTATAATGGCATAAATAGGGTTTTTTCAACTTTGGTGCATATCTCAGCCATTTTTGGGAATTCTAGCACCAAATTTTCAACATAGGGTTATTGGGACCCCTCCTCATGAATTCAGCCACTGTCATGGTGTTAGTCGGTCCCAAAAGGTGATTTTGCCATCACTGTGCAGAATCACCTTTCGGGACTGATTAATGAAATGACAGTGCCTGTGCTCATGAGGTGGGCTCTCAAAAAGCCAATGTTGCAAATTTGGTAAAAGAAATCCAAAAAATGACTGTTTTACGAGTGTGCGTGCGTACGCACGCTCATAACTTCGTGAATTTGTAATATTTTCACTCCAGATTTTTAATATTTGCATTTTTCCACACTTCCTTATGAACAGTACAGCTGTCATTTTTCACATCCTGACCGAAATGTGTTTTTGCACTTCCGGCACAGAATAGTGCAGTCCCTGTGGGAAATCAGTGTTCGGGACACATTAAGAAAATCACAGTGACACTGTTCATGAGCAAAGGTCCTAAAATGTCTATGTTGAAAATTTGGTGACAAAAGTCCATAAAATGACTGTGTTACGAGCATGCGCTGCGCAGTTTCCATGCACCCTCGCAATTGCACGCATTTGTAATATTTTTACTCCAGATTTTCAAACATTGGCATTTTTTCACACCTCCTTATAAACAGTACAGCTGTCATTTTTTCATATCCTGCCCAAAACATGCATTTACACATCAGGCAGAGAATAGTGCAGTCGCTGTGGGAAATCAATGTTCGGGACAGATGAAAAAATTACTCACCTTAGTAATGTTGTTTCTTCTAATGGAGTCTTGCTATTTTATGACATATGCAGTACAACCCCAGGTTAGAACTGCTCCGGAGGTGAAAGAGTTAACTTCCATGCAGAGCATGGAATCTTGAGCGAGAGCTCAGTTGAACACTGTCTGTTGAAGCTCAAACTTAAACTGTCAGATCTTTATGAGCAAAAACTCACTAAGGTTCTGTGTGGAAGCCGTAAACCTACACTAGCCATTGGCTACTAACTACAAAAACACCTTTTTGGTCTTGATCCCAAAACAAAGACTCAAGTCGGGGGATTCAAGAAGAAACTTAAGCATAACACCTAAGCACCCTAGAAGGGTAAAATAAAGTGGGCATCAAAGATGTGCCAACATTGCATTGCCCACCCACCTCCCAAAAACAGAGGTTCTGAGAGGGGCAGGCTGGGGGGAAGGTCATAATATAGCAAGACTCCATTAGAAGAAACAACATTACTAAGGTGAGTAATTTTTTCTTCAAACAACATGAAGTCTTGCTATATTATGACATATGCAGACTACACAGCAGTACCTCCATGGAGGAGGGACAGAACCTACTTGGGAAATAGGCTCTGAAGCACAGCTGTGTCAAATCGAGCATCACTCCTAGCCTGGATATACAAGGAGTAATGCTTAGTAAAAGTGTGAACTGTTTTCCAGGTAGCTGCTTGACATATCTCTAGGATAGAAATGTCCCTGGCAGCAGCCAGAGACGCAGCTGTACCTCTGGTAGAGTGAGCCCTCAGGCCTGAGGGAGGAACCTTACCCAGTTTTTCATAACAGAATTGGATACAAGAGACAATCCACCTGGCAATGGATCTTTTAGTGGCAGGTTTCGCTTTACCAACCTCACCATAAGTGAGGAACAATTGGAGGGATTCAAACCTGTGACCCTTGGTATGTTCTATATAGTAACTAAGGGCTCTTTTGACATCTAAGCTGTGCAATCTCCTCTCACCAGAGGAGGAATGGTCAGTGAAGTACACAGGAAGAGACATGGATTGATTAAGGTGAAAGTCTGAAACCACCTTAGGCAAAAAACTTCCTGTTAGTCCTGAGGACTACCTTATCTCTATGAAAGGAGATAAAATCAGGCTCCACTGACAAGGCTTGTAGCTCACTTATGCACCTGGCAGAGGTGATGGCTACCAGAAACACAGTTTTCCAAGTCAAATACTTCAGCTCTGCTGAAGACAATGGTTCAAAAGGGGGTTGCATAAGCTGAGCGATGCCAATATTAAGATCCCAAGCAGGGGCAGGATCCCTGAACGGGAGATTGGTGTGAAGCAACCCTTTAAAAAACTTGGAGAACACAGGGTGAGCTGATAAAGAAAACGGCTTACCTGCTGACAAGAAGACAGACACAGCTGCCAAGTGCACCTTTAAGGTAGCTGGCCTCAGCCCCAAGGAATTCAAATGCACCAAATAATCCAGGATCGTGGTCACACCAGCAGATTCTGGGGAAATATGTTTACCAGCACACCATATGGAAAATCTCTTCCATTTTGAATTATAGGTAGCCCTGGTGGAAGGCTTCCTAGAGGCCTTCAAGATATCCAATACACCTTGAGAAAGGTGTAGGTCAGCAAACTCTAACTCTTCAAGAGCCAAGCCTTGAGATTGAAAGATTTGAGGTCCAGATACCAAACTCTCCCTTGGGCACAGGTTAACAGGTTGTGATTCCTGGGAAGGCATAGGGGAAGGTGGACTGCTAAGGACATGAGGAGTGGGTACCAGGGTTGCCTGGCCCAATCTGGAGCGATCAGGATCATCTTGCAGGATTGAGATCTGATTCTGACTAGCACTTTGAAAAGAAGGGGGAAGGGGGAAAAGCATAGAGAAACTTCCCTTCCCAACTGAGAAGGAAGGAAGGCATCCAGAGGAACTGAGCCCAACACTGGGGGCCTGCAACAAAAAAGGGGAAGTTGGTGATTGTCTGGGGCTGCAAAGAGATCTATTTGCGGAGTGCCCCATCTGGCAAATATTACCTCCAGTACTAGGGGATCCAGTGCCTATTCGTGATGGCCCTGGGAAATCCTGCTGAGAGCATCCGCTAGGACATTGTCCTTGCCTGGGAGGTGAACTGCCATAAGGGAGGCATTCAGAGAATATGCCAGAGACCACAACTTCATTGCTTCGGTGCACAAGGCCATAGACCGAGTGCCCCCTTGCTTGTTGATGTACCACATTGTAATGGTATTGTCTGTTCTGACCTGAACTACCTTGTTCTGGACAGCTGTGGAGAAACCCTGAAGTGCTAGAAAAACTGCTCTGAGCTCCAGCAAATTGATGTGGAGCAGATATTCCTGAGGGGACCACAGCCCTTGGGTGGAAAGGTCGCCCATGTGAGCTCCCCACCCCAAGAAGGATGCATCTGTAGTAAGGGTCAAGGAATGAGACTGGGGAGTGAAGGGAACCCCCTGTCTCAGATTGTTCTGATCCTGCTACCACTGGAGGGCCTGGATCAGGGTTCGAGTCACTGGAATCAATTTGGTTAGGGGATCTGTCCTTTGAGACCAAAGGCTCTCAAATGGAACTGAATGTCCCTCATCTGAAATCTTGCTCCCTGCACTACTGCTGTAGAAGCAGCCATGTACCCCAGGAGCTGTAGAAAATGCCTTGCTGGTGAGAGACCTGCAGGGTGAGAGGAGGCCAGAGACACCAGGGTCCTTGTTTCTATAGGAAGGAAAGTCTTGCTTTGTGTTCAGTTCTGTGCCTATAAAGGTGAGAAGCTGGACAGGCTCCAGAACTGACTTTGGAAGATTGAGAAGGAAACCTAGAGATGTAAGCAGGTGCTGAGTTACTTGTAAATGAAGTTTGACCTGTTCTGGAGACTGGCCTACAATGAGCCAGTCATCCAGATAAGGAAAGATGGCAATCTTTTGCCTTCTTGAATGAGCAACTGCTACTGCCAGGCATTTTGTGAACATCCTTGGAGCTGAGGAGAGGCCGAAGGGCATTGCTCTGAACTGGTAATGGCCTGAGGGCAGTTCGAATCTGAGGTACTTTCGATGGGAGCTTCTGATGAGAACATGGAAGTAGGCATCCTTGAGGTCCAGGAGGCTAGCCAGTCCCTGGCCTTAGAGAGGGTAAATTATCCCAGGGTCACCATTTTGAACTTTGGTTTTAAAAGGTGCTTGTTTAGATACCTGAGATCCAGAATGGGCCGCCATTCTCCTGTCTTTTTTGGGGTAAGGAAGTACCTGGAGTACAACCCTTTGCCCTGGTGTATGGGTAGAACCCTTTCCACGGCTCTGAGAGCCAGGAGGGCAGAAACTTCTGCTTCCAGGGCAAGTGCCTCTGATGGGTTTGCAGGTGGAAAATATCTGGCTCTCATCTTCGGAAATTTTTTGAAGCTGAGAACCAGTCCCTGGCTTACTACTTCCAGGACCCACTTGTCTGATGTTAAAGACTTCCAGTCCTGGACAAAGTAAGCCGGCCTGCCCCATTGGTGTGAGAATCGGCCCTGGCTACCCCATCAGGGAGCCTGTTTTGCAGGGGCTTTGGGTTAAGGGGTAGAAGCAGGCTTACTAGAGCCCCTTCTGCCCCTTCCTCTAAAGAACCCCTCTGGGAATAAGCAGAAGAGGAGGCATGGGCTTGGTAAAATGGCCTATGAAAAGGCCTGCCCCTGCCCCTGCCATGCTGCCTTTGAGGAGTGACTTGCCTTTCTTTGGCCTGTGCACTCCTATAGGTGGTCCTATACTCATCCATTTTCTTCATGTAATTCTCTGTCTGCTCCCCAAACAGAGAATTTCCCACAACAGGAAAATCCATAGCCTTAGACTGGGTATCCTGTGACAGGGCAGTACATCTGAGCCAGGCCAGTCTGCGAAGAGACACAGATGTAGCCATAACTCTAGACGAAACATCATTAGAGTCTACAGCAGCATGAAATTGCACCTTGGATGCCTCAATACCGTCCGCAGCCACCTGCTCCAGCTCCCTGGCAAGCTGTTCAGGGGCCTGTTTTGCTCAGGCAAGGACAGTATCCCACCTGGATTTCTGGTACCTAGCTGTGTAAGCCATATAATTTGCCTGCCTGAGTCCCAAAGATGCTGCCATGTACTGCTTTTTTGCCATGGCATCCATCCTCCTGGAATCCTTTTTCAGGAGGGTGAGAGGCTAGAGGAATATTAGCCTTGTCACAGGCTGCAGCCTGCACTACCCCACATGGCTGCACTGCTGAGATAGGAACTCTGTATCAGAGCCTGATAAAGCATACCTCTTGTCCATCCTTTTATCCACAGGAGGATAGAATGAGGAGTTTTCAGAATTTTACTGTCTGTTTCCTAAAAGATTTATGCAAGGGAATAGACAGTCTCCTAGACTCTGGAATATCCATCATTTCCACAAAATCAGGCTCTTCTTGATCATCAACAGCTTCCTCAACAGGGAGTTGCAGAGTGTCAGCAACTTTCTTGTAAAACAAAAAATGAGAAGGGGATTCAGCCTGGGACGGGATACTCCTGAGGGTCTGTCTGGAGAGATGTCCGGTTCAATGGGCACATCCAGACTGTCAAAATCACACTCACTCTCCTCGTACCCCTCCTCCCCTCCTCCCCTGGTTCATAAAAATCTTCAAAATCATAATCTTGAACCGAGGAAACCGACCGAACCGGGCGCTTGCCCAATGGTGCCGGTTCGGACGGAACTGGGGAAAGAGACTGGACAATTTGGATAGCTTTAGCTATTTCCTCAGTGGTTGGAGAAGAACTTTTGGCCCCAAACTAGCTGACCTTCTAGCCCTTTTAGTTGGAACCGGCTCCTCAGAGCTGGCTCTTCGTTTGCCCGAGGAAGCATCGCCCTGGTCAGAGGGCACTCCCTCAGGTTCGGTTGGAACCGAACCGGGCTGGCCATCCGGGTTAGTGGACTTTTTGGCCTCCCTTTCTCTGAGCCTAACAACTCCTTTTTCCATGGTGGCAGCAGGAAAATTCTTACAAATCTGGTAGTCTGCATTGAGGTGGTCAAACCCCAGACAATATACACAAATGGTGTGTGGGTCAGCCTTGGCAAAGGCTTCCCCACAGAGGCCACAGTGCTGAAACCCAGTGGATTTGGTTTTCCTTTTGGGTTTCTCAGACATAGTGCCAGCCTAACCAAAACTTGCCCGTTAATGGCAATCCACCAAGCAAGACTCTCTTATCGGTTCCCAACCGTGTCACGGGTCATGGAAAACACCGTAATAAAATCCGTTTTTTTTAGAACCGCTAAGAACCGGGAACCGCACTCTAAAGGGCTAGAAAGTCATTTTTAAACCCCCCTGATCGGTTCAAACCGAACCGAAAAAGACGTTTACAAGTTCCACACAGAAGAAAAAATAATAAATAAGCCTATCTATTACTTACAATACCACAGACAGAGCTTGAACCGATGATTGCGGTTAAATTTCGGTAAAATAAACAGAGAATTACACTTTAAAACCGACAAACAAACCGAGCAGCAGGAGGAATCTCCGGAGCGACTGTTCAGTGAGGCGGAGTAAAGAATCTGACAGTTTAAGTTTGAGCTTCAACAAACAGAGTGTTCAACCGAGCTCACGCTCAAGATTCCATGCTCTGCATGGAAGTTAACTCTTTCACCTCTGGAGCAGTTCTAACCTGGGGTTATACTGCATATGTCATAATATAGCAAGACTTCATGTTGTTTGAATAGGAAAATCATAGTGACACTGTTCATAAGCAGAGGTCACAAAATGCCTATGTTGAAAATTTGGTGAAAAAATTCCACTAAATGACACTGTTATGCGCATGCGTTTCGCAGTTTCAGTGTAAGCTCCTGAAGTTCAAGTATTTTTAATATTTTCATTATAGAGATTTTCAACATTGCCATCTTTTCACACCTCCCTATGAAAGGTACAGCTGTCGTTCTTCACATGCTACCCGATCTGTGTTTTCATACATCTGGCGCAGAATGGCACGGTAGTTATGGGAACTCAAAGTTCGGGACACATTAACAAAATCACAGTGCCACCATTCATGAGAAGAGGTCCCAAATGCTTTATTAAGTGGGGGTCACAAAAAGACCATGTTGAAAATTTGTAGTGCAAATACCAACAAATGCCGGGGGCATTAGGGTTTCTAACCCTAACGTCCCACCCTGTACAGACTGACAGACATCAGGGGTGTGCCTTTGGATTGCCAAAAGTAATGCTCATGCCATTCCACCCCCACCCCACCATCCTGCAGTCAATGACAGGCACCGAGGTGAGCCTTGGACTCTTCAGCCCCAGAATTCACCCCATTCTCCTATACCGCACCCATTGTAGCGTATGTCCTTATGGAATGAAGTGACTGTAAAGCCAAACACCCCAAGGTACACCTCAACACATGTCAGTGTCTGCAGGATAGGGTGAAGTGAAATGGCATGAATGTTATGGGTGATGACCAAACGCATACCCCAATGCCTGTCCATCTGCAGGGTGGAGATGGGGTTGGCGTGAAGTTCAGTACTTCTCTGCCATTCCTATTCTGTATCTCTCCAAATCCTGCATTTCTAATGCTAATACCAGCAAGCAAACATTCGGCAATGACAAATGCTTGTTGTTCACTCCACACAACCATATCTAGGCATACCCTAGATAGTATTATGATTCAATCCCTTTACAAGCAGATGCTTGACATACTAGATGGTCAGTTACTAGCTATGGTAAATCTAAATCCAGTGATTTAAACCCCTTTAAATACTTTACATGGGCAAATAAGGTACAGGAGGGAAGTATTTTTCAGAAAAAAGTGCTCAAGAACAAAGGGACATGGTATGAACTTGGTTGGAGGTAGATTCAGGAGTGATGTGAGGAAGTACTTGTTCACAAAAAGACTGGTGGATTTGTGGAACATACTTCCATGGAGATGGTGGGGGTGAAAACAATGGTGGGGTGCAAGAATGCATGGGACAGGTACAAGGAAATTGTAGTGGAAAGGAAGAGGGGATGGAGAAAAATAATCAAGTAGGGTCTGCAGTGATAATGTAGGTAGAGAAAAATGGGTAGACTGATGGGCCAGATGGAGCTTATCTGCCGTCAGACTACATTTCTATGTAAAAACCCTGCTGGACAAGATTCCTGAAACAGCCACGATACTTCTAACAGAAAACCCTGCAGGAGGAGATTCCCCAAACAGTTATGTTATGTTCAATTTTAAATTACATACAAAGCAGCAGCAGAAGAAGGCCATTTGGTCCATCAACTCTGCTCATATTGCAGGGTCCACAGCTTGAGCTACTGTCGATGCCCTCTCTCCACACTCCTCTCATTCACCCTACCCACGATCCTTACTTTCCCATGCCTATCCCAGACTCTCTTAAAGCTGCCCACTGTCTTTGAGATAATAATAATAATAACATTTATTTGATTAAGCACCTTTCAAATATTTCAAGGCGCTGTACAAAACATCATAACATTCAACATAACCATACATACATACACTAACAGTACAACCGATAAAATATTTAAAATAAACAATTTAAAATACAGCAGGGAATGCCTGATTCCATAAAAATGACTTTAAGGCCTTCCTAAAACTATCCACCGTTGTACTTTCTCGGAGCTGGTGGGGCAGAGAATTCCAGAGGGTGGGAGCTGCAAAGCCGAAAGCACGGGCTCCTGAAGACTTCAAATTCACCCTCGGAATCTCCAGCAACCCCTCGTCAGCTGAGCTAAGCTGTCTCAGAGGGATGTAAGGCACCAGAAGCTCTTTCAGGTAGTCGGGACCTAACCCATGTAGGGCTTTGTAGGTCAAAAGACCCACTTTGAAGGTGATCCGCCACTGTATAGGCAGCCACTGCAGAGTGCGCAGCACAGGGATAATATGAGCCCTTCTAGACACCCCAGTCAACAAACGTGCTGCAGCATTCTGCACTAGCTGCAAGCAGCAGATATCAACCCCAGCAAGCCCTAGGTATAGGGAGTTACAGTAATCAAGACGAGATGTCACAAAGGCATGGACCAAAACCGGCAAATCGCCTGGTGGAACCAGGTGCTTAATCCTGGAGATGTTTCTGAGATGAAAAAATGAAGTCTTGACTACTGCAGACACCTGATAACGAAGGGTCAAGCCAGTGTCAAGCTCCACACCCAGGTTACTCACCCATTCAGAGGTAGGGATCTGGTCCACCCCAAGAACTAATCCAGTGGGGGACCCTATCCCTAGGCCCTCAACCCTGCGACCGGGGTCCACCACCATAACCTCAGTCTTTCCCGGGTTCAACTTTAAACCACTGGTATTCATCCAGTCTTGGATATCAGCGAGGCAATTATTCAGCACCGAGATAGCACTAACCTGGTCAGGTACAAAAGACAAGTAGAGCTGGGTATCATTGGCATAGCAATGAAACCTCAGCTCATACAGTCTTACAATGTCTCCGAGGGGTAGCATATATACTGCGAATAACATGGGGGAAGCACCGAACCCTGAGGTACCCCACAAGAAAGAGAGAAAGCCCTGGATGAATATAAACCGGAAACCACTCTCTGAGTTCTCCCCAGGAGGTAAGATGAAAACCATCTGAGGACATCTGATAGCCCGCAGATGGACCTCAGACGTTCGAGCAAGACCCCATGATCCACAGTATCAAAGGCTGATTATAGATCAAGGAGAACCAGAATAGAGCGGTGTCTCCGATCTCTCGCCATCAGGAGATCATTGAGCACCCGAACCAGAGCAGTCTCGGTGCTATGCCTCTTACGAAAACCTGACTGGAGAGGCTCGTATAAACTATGGATGGTCAAATGGTTATCAAGTTGAGCCACCACAACCTTTTCAATAACCTTCCCCACAAAAGGGAGGTTAGAGATCGGACGGTAGTTGGCAAGGTCATTCGGGTCTAAGGAAGCTTTCTTCAGAAGGGGAGTTACCACCCTTTCTTTCAGAGAGCTAGGGAAAACTCCCGTCTCCAAAGAACACCGAATAATCTGAGCAAGGATCGGGCCAATAAGTTCACTACATCCTATAATCAAGGAAGTGGGACCCGGATCCAAACTACAACAAGTTGGGCACATCTCAGAGACAATCCTCATAGTGTCCACGAGGTCAGGAAAATTAAAGGAACTCCAGGAAACTCCGGGCTCTGGGACAGCACACTGATCAATTGTAACAGCCTAGGAGTGAGGTTGGGGACACTGCCTCCGAATGTCTTCCACCTTGTTTGCAAAGAATCGAGCGATCTCCTCGCAGTCAATCTGCGTAAAAACTCGACGGACCTGCCAACAGGCTGGGTTGCACAGCCTGTCAACAGTTCTGAAGAGCTGAGCTGGTCGATTCCGGGCGACAGAGATTTCCCTGGACAGGAATTCTGCCTTCTTACGGGAAATTTCTGTTTGATAGAGCTTATAATGCTCTAGCAAAATAAGATGGTCGACATCAGAGGCAGTCTTCCTCCAGCGACACTCCAACCTCTGCAACCCTTTCAACGCCCCATCAAACCAAGGGGTGATGGGACGGCGCGGAAGGGGGCGAACACGGGTTGGAGCAATCTGGTCAAGAGCAGCCGAGATGGCTCCATTATAGGCCACCACCAGCCGCTCGGGATCAGAGCACAATTCGTCACACAACGAGAGGTCAATAACCGCTATCAGGTCTTCAGGGACAACATCCCGCAATGGACAGTATTTGACCAACTCCACAGGGGCCAACCTACCCAGGGGGGTCACAAAATTGAATCTGAGTAATGGTCAGACCATCCAACCGGTTCCACCACCAAGTTGGAAGCCTCGATCCCCAGGAGGAAGACCAGATCAAGAGAGTGACCTCCCTTGTGAGTAGCTGTGGAAACACCCTGAGTGAAGCCAAGGGATAACATCACTTGGAGGAAATGTTGACCAAAAAGCGAAGATTTGTCGTCGACCCAAGCATTGAAATCACCCAGCACCATCAATCTGGGTGATTCCAAGGCCATGTCGGCGGCGAAATCTGCTATTTCCTGCAGGAAAAGCTTCTCATCCCAGGGTGGATGATAGATGAGAGCAATCCTGCACCCCACCCCAGCTACCACAGTGCACTCAAATGATCTGGTCTCCTCAACTGGAACTTCAGTTAGGCCCAATTCGGTCTTAAAACAGACCGCCACCCCCCGTGATCCAATCTCGGGTGATGTATAACCGAGAACCCGGTGGGAACAGCAGCCTCTAAAATTAGGGGCGAATTCCCATCCAACCAGGTCTCGGTAATGCAAGCCAGATCTGCCCTAGCAACACAGTCCACAATAAGAGCAGTCTTATTGCAGACAGATCTGGCATTGCACAACAACGCCCGAGTTGGACGAGGGTGACGAATTGTCCCAACCACTTGCCCTCTAAAAGAAGAGGTGCCCTTAGGTATGGGAACTAGAATGGGGTTACCACGCTCCAGAACCCATTTTGCCCCAGGGCGTCTTCGAGGCCTAACCACTCCAATGGGAGAGCAATGCTCACTCCGCTGTCCACAACCTCCAACACCCCCTCGCCTCCCCTTCCCCCTTTGCGCAATCCCCAAAGCCCGGCAATGATGATAAACCTGAGTTGGTAAGGGGGGAGAGAAGAAGGGGCGGAGGGTGCGGAGAGCGGAGGCCGAGTAACGGACAACTGGTGGAACTGGCAAGCACATCAGGCTGCTATCAAAATTAAAACCAAATAAAACAAATAAACAACAAATAAGGAACACTACCACCCACCATAAAGCTAAATAAAACAATATTATAATATAACAATTAAACAATCAAAAGAATTACTTTAAGTCCCACAGCCCTCTCATGGCCAAGAGACAGAAAATAATAATACAACTATGACAACTAAAATAAGATACAACAAATATTTACAGGGAAAAAATGTATAAACCACACACCGGAACTCTCTCACCGGACCGAAAGAGTGGAAAATAAGATGAAAACAAGCACTCTCACTGCTTAAGTTTTTCCCTTAAAATAACTAAACATCACAAATCCTAAAAATAAAATATAAACAGTACAATAAGTCAATATTCATCAGCACCTAAATAAAAACAAAATTAAAACAATCAACAGATCACAGGAACCATCCAGTCCAAAAGGGTTAGAGACCCACTGCTACTACACCGGGGGGGAAGGCCCTTTGGCCAGCCACCCCAGGAGTATAGAGGAGAGAAGAAAGGACCAGCCTTCTAGCCACTCCCACTCCCCCCCCTCTGCGTAAGACCCCAGCCCAGGACCGTCAAAGCCCAATAGGCCACCAAAAATTAGTATCAAAAGGTTCGGGAGAACAGTAGTTATATCCAGTCACTTATCTTGTGGAGACTTCTTCAAGCCGCTTCTTTGCACTTCTTTACACTTAAAAAGGTCAGACAATACTGGTCCTATATCCTTAAAACATTCCCACAACCAGGATGCCAGACAAAGTTCTCAATATAAGGATTCCAACTCAGTCAGATTTCAGGGGAAAAGCATATTTCAACCACGTAGTCCAGCCAATTGACCCAGAGGCAATACTGGGCTATAGTGGTGACCCACCACTACGACTCCAGGCTAGATCAGCCCTTCAACCGATTCCACTCGGGGTCTAGGGGAATAGGACAAAGGGTCAGCTCTCCAGCAGGCCCCAATCCCAACCCCTGTGTAAGTCACCAACCAACTGACGCCTCAATAGTGCCAGAGGGCCCGGATAAATGAGCCGGAACACCCAGTAAGCAGGAACAAGGAAAAACAGCTTCTTAGCGCGATATTTCCAAACGTGCGAACTCCACAGAAGTAAAACTCGTTCCCAGTTGCTTTAGAACTCACTCCCAACTTGCTCGTAATGGATCCCAACTCTTGAAAATCCAAGGAACTTCGAATAAACCCAAATAAGATCACACTATTGGGAGAACGAGTGTAAGAAATCCACCACCCCAGCGAACTGCAGCTAGATACCCAATATAAACATCGGCAAAAGCCGCACCATAACTAGCGATGTCAAAATCTGAACCAGGAAGTGAGATCCACAAACAACTCTGGTGTCAAAAAGTCACAGCAGGCAAAACAAAGAAGGGGCCAATACAAGAATAGACCCCAATACTCTGCAACATTACCCAATCCCAAATTACAGTCATACACATCAAAACTCCAAAGAATGCTCCACAGAAAAGCCCAGTAATCGATAGCTTTCCACTGACTTTCCGCTGACCAGACTTCAATGAACAATGAACGGGTAGTAATTTGGAACTGGAGTTCAAGAGCCGCCAGATCCAAGCTCGAAAACCTTTTTAAGTCTATTTAAATCCATTGAGAATGACCGTGCTGATTAAAAGTAAACTTCATAAAATTAACAAATAAAACGAAATGAAAATAACAAAATAAAAAACTAAAACAAATGTAAACGAAAGCGTAGCACAGCAGCAGTCCGTCGGCTAGCCCAGCGTGGCCATTTTAGTTGAATTTTATTGAGATGACCTCTTCTGGCAGTGCATTCCAAGTGTCCACCACCCTCTATGTGAAGAGATTACTAACATACTAAAATGCCAGCAGAATAGGCCTAACGGTCTTTCATGTCTGCTCGTTTTGTCAGCCCCCACCCTGGGAGCTGACCTTGCTGCCCCCCTCGCCTTCTCTCTTCCCAGTTCTGGATATTCTCGCTGCACTGGATTTTGCTTCCAGAACCCTTCCCCTGAGATTCCTGACCTCCCTCTCTCCAGCTTAAGACTGTGCCCCCTCATGTTATGGTTGCCACTCAGCTTAAGGAGACTCTCCTTATCAACCTTATTTATCCTTTTCAAGTACTTGAAGGTCCCAATCATGTCCCCTCTTTCTCCTGTCTTTCAGGGAGTATATGTTCAGTGCCTTCCACCTCCCCTCGTATTCCTTACTCTGCTGACCCACAGTCATCTGTGTAGCACTCTTCTGGACCTTCTCCAGCAGCTTAATGTCCTTTTTGAGGTGTGGGCACCAGTACTGAACTCCTTACTCTAGATGCAGCCTTACCAGTGATCTGTACAAGGGCAGTATAACCGCCTCTCTCCTACTACTTATCCCCCTAGATATACGTCCCAGCATCTTGTTTGCCTTTGCTGCCACTTTCTTGCACTGCATGGAGTGCTTCAGGTCACTAATGATCACTACGCCCAGGTTCTTCTCCTCCTCTGATGCAGATACTCCGATTCCACCCAGGCAGTACTCTGTCCTGGGATTCTTGGCTCCAATATGCATAATTTTGCATTTCTTATTCATTATTGGTACAGTAACACAAAAGAAAAATGCTGCAATTTTAATGGATTTTAATAAAAAAAAATAGTGATTTAAAAATGTTTTTCTATGACACAAACAAAATAAAACAGCAAAATGTCTTGGTTGTATCTCACTTTATTTACCAACACCAGTAAACCACTGTTTTTACTGAATGGCAAATTGGCAAAAATTGATGCAAAACACATTACAGTGCTCCTTACCAAAGGGCAAACAACCCACCCCTTCTGTCACAGCTGCAAACACTTCACTTTAAATATAGTAACTGTAGCCTTCCTCTTCGAAAATGGATCACAGCTTTTGTCTATTTATCCCAGTTCTCTGTACAAGAAATGCCTCGGTCACAGAAATAATATGTAATACTCCAATATATTTACATATGTTACAAGGTAATACACACTAAGAAAATAGGGAAACAGTATTTCTATAGAAATTAAAATGAAAAAATGATTGAAGCACATGGAAAACACACAGAATAACCCAACTTATTTGTATCTAAATATTAAGTAGAGTAGATGATTACTCCAACTGGGAACTCTTGAGTTAAGGCAGACTTGAACCCTTGATGTTACTTGCCCAGAGTCTCAATCCTAACTGACTTCTTATGGCCTAACACAAACCCCAAATGCCTTCAACTGGCCAAACCATTATGCTGCGTCATTATAAGTTTATTTATTTTTTCTTAACTGGGTGGGTGCTCCAGACACAAAAGTGACTACTTTCAGACACAACCTGGGGGGGTTACAAAGTTACAGTTGGAACAATGACAGATACAGAAATATGGATAAGGAACAAATAGTACAATAATGGTAAAAGCAAATACAGTTATGAGACAACAGGCAGGGTACTAAGTAGATCAAGTAAGTGCCATAACGATTTTCAGATTTCACAATTTTCAAGCATACAAAAGGCTTAAGTGGTACCAGTCAGTTGGAATTCTAAGTTTAATAGTGAGAGTGATGACAGAGGGTGGTAGATAAAGGGTGGAAGAGAGGGAGGTAAGGGTGGTAGATGAGGGAAGTGCAGGCGAGCGAAAGAAGGTAGGACAAAAGCAGGATAGGATGGATGACTGAAAATGCAGAAAGGTTACAGTGAGGGAGACACAGGTCATGTAACAGGTTAGGGAGGGCAAAACACCTAAGGTGGATTAAAACAAGTGCATGGGGCAAGGTTGACAAGGAGAGTTTGATGTTCATTTTTGAAAGCAGCATGACTGGGTGCTAAACAGTCATCTGGGGTAGGGAATTCCAGTATTTTGGGGCCACATGGACAGAAGCACAAGCATCCTTGGAAGTTTTACATCTAGGAATGTGTAGCAGGGATTGGACAGCTAAACGAAGGTCATAGGAGGATGACTGAGGAACAAGCAAGGAGGCAAGCGACACGGGAATATTTGACTTAATAATACTATCCATCAGGGAGCCAAGGGAGAAGAGCCAGTGAACAGAGGGAGGCCAGTTAAGATCTGCAGAGAGCAAGCAGTAGTGTTTTAACCATGGGGATGCAGAGGCATAGCAGCAGATAATATTTAAGCTGCATCCCATTTTCTAAGAGTGGCCTTTGAAGCATTTATGTAGGTGGCAGCACCATAGATGAGTGATGGGAGTAAATTGCCCCAGGCAATGGCCAGTCTGGCGGAGGGAGTGAGAACATAGCTCGTTCTATAGGCAATACTGATTTTATTTACAGATTTACAGGTGGCCAGGATATGTTGATCAAAATCAAGAGTTTCATCAAGTAGAACCCCGATATATCTGAAAGAGCTCACTGTCCCCAGTGTGGAGCCATCTGGACAAGATATTTTAAGCTGACCGTGGCAAGTTTTTAGTTTGGCAGTGGAGCCGAAGAGCATTGCCTGCATTTTTACCAACATTTAGGACAAGCTTATATCTGGAGAGCCAAGTTTGGATACTGATAAAGGCAGAGGGGAGATTAAGGTCGTTTCTAAGTATATTTCTGGAACCAGAATACAGAACAAGATCATCAGCATAGAAGATGGACAAGCAAGCAGGGGTATTCAGCGCAATCTGGTCAATAAAAATAGAGAAGAGACGCCAGAATGGAGCCCTGGGGAACAGCAATATTGATAGAGGTTTTATCCGATATATAGCAGAGTTAAAATATCACTACTTGAACTCTACTAGATGGGTAGCTGTTGAACCAGGCCATCGATTGTTGTGAAAAACTGAGCGATAGAAGGTCATCAAGAAGAGGATGGTCCACAAGATCAAAAGCTTTCTTAAGATCAATAAATACTGCACCAGTTAGAAGGCCAGAATCCATGGCACAAAGGGGGTCATTCATGAACTGAAGCAAGGCAGTAGAGATGCTATGCCCCTTACAGAAACCATGCTGATTTGGCTACAGGAGATTATACTTATAGAGAAAATCAGTGACTTGAGAAGCCACTAATTTTTTCAAGGATTTTATTCAGGACTGAGAGGACTGCTATGGGCCTGTAGTTAGAGATGTCTTTCTTGTTCCCTTTTTTGAAGACTGGAATGACTCTAGCAGTTTCCCATATGTCAGGGACATAGCCGTAATGGAGTGATAAGGTAAATATTCTGGCCAAAGGGGAAACAAAGGGGGCAGTCAGTTTTAGAAGCTTGGGCTCAAGACAGTCTGAGCCTACACTAGTGTTATCTGAGATAGCATTTAATAGGTTGAGGACATCAGCTCTGCATATGGCTTTAAAGTAGAAAGATGGGTGCTCAGGTATGAGGCTAGTAGATGTGGTGTGGGACATAGGTAGAGCAGCAGGGAATGATGTTGTGAATTTAGACAAATCAGACATGTTTATTAAAAGCATTAGCAATAGTAGTTAGATCAGTGCAATGTACACCATTTAAGACCATGTCATTGGTAGAGTAGGATTATTGAGTGCCAAGAAAGGTTTTTATGTGAGTCCAGAATTTTCTTGAGTCCCCAGCAGCATCCAATAGGAGCCCTTTGCAATAGGAGCTTTTGGCTAGACTGATTTGCTTTTTACAGGTATTCCACTAAGCTTTGTAGGTGTTGAAATCAGAAGGGAGGCCCGAGTTGTAAAACATCTCCAACTTTTGTCCCTAGCCTGGAGAGAGGCAAGATGTTCTTTATGGAGCCATCTGATTTGCTTCGCATGGACACGCCATATAATAAAAGGAGTGTGCCTATCGTGAAGGGACACAAATCTGGTGAGAAAGTAGTTAAGTGCAGTCTAGGCATCATGAGCATGGTATAGTTGGGAACAGTTGACTGAGGAGACCTCGTGTAGGAATTTTGCTTGATTCAGCTTGGCATAGTCCCAAAAGGTAATATATATTGTGTCGGGGGAGAAAGGACCACTGAGGGACTCCAAATGCATTAAATGGGAGAGTAGTCACATACAGCATCAGGTAGTGTGCCAGCAGCCACAATCCTGTCAATGCGATCAGATAGTATCATGTCAATAAGGGTACTGGAATTTGAGGTGGATGTTACCCTAGTTGGATCAGTTTATGACTTGATGTAAGTTATAGCATTGTACTAAGAGAAGGGTGTTGTGGGTTTGACCCAACCCGTTCAGGTTCATGTCACCAAGGATAAGTAGTTCAGTATATCCGACAGCAAAGACAGAATGGTCAATCAGCTCAGCAAAGGCCAAGTAGCCACTTTGGGGAGGATTATAAGCACAGACTGTGTAATTTTTTTGCACCGAGGAGGAGATGGAGGGGGTAGGAGTTACGGTGAAGTTAAGATGAGCCTTAGAATAAATCTTAACTCCCAACCCCACTTCAAGGATGGTTTGTCATTCCTTGTTAGATTATAGCTCGATAGGGTGCAGGCAGTATCAGGGATAGAGGGCTTGAGCCAGGTCTCTTCAGGGTGCTAGAGAGCCACAAAAGTCTCTAGTTCTGTGAAGTTACTTAACAGGCTATTGATGTTGAGGTGCATAATGCACAGACCCTTCAAGTTGGTTCATTCAGCATTTGTATCAGCAGTTGTATGTGCATGTTGAATCAGAGTGCCAGGATTCATTTCAGTGTCTCCTGACAGTAGAAGAGCAAGTAGCAGCAGGTACCAGCACTTACAATGAGCAAAAGGCTGAAACTGAAGTACACAGTATCAAAGTTGTTTAGTAGAGGTAACCTACATAATAGCAAGATAGAAGAACCACCTTGGAAGAAGCATGAGTGCGAGATCATGGTGCTTGGAAGGCACAATGAGCAGAATGGAAAAGGTAAAAATCTGTTCGATTAGGTGAGGACAGCTTTAGGGCACATGGGCATGGGTCCTCTGTAAGCCATGAGAGGATGAGCAGTGTCAGGCTGGTGGTCACCAAGAGCTGGTGAGACATGGGGTTGTCATGTATTGATCACTTGGGAAGCAAGGTAAGAGAATAAGAGGAGATCAAGAAAGAATGGGGCAGACATAGAAGTGATCAGTGTAGCAAAGAAAGTTAAAAAGCAGGGAGAGAGACCCTCTCCCCAATCAATTTGCTCCTGGGAACCCCCGCCTCGCTTCCAAGAGAGGAAGGGAGGCCAAATATCTATGGTTGATACTCTTAACTGTGACCTACAAAGCAATAACCAAAAAATGGTTCCAGGAAGCTTTCCCCCACAGTACTGGAATGGAAAACTATTGTCTCTCACATAGAGGGCTTAGAACAAATTACCTTTAATTTGCAAAACAGACAAGAGGCATATCTTGTCAGATGGACAAGGTGGACCATGGATCAAGCCTCTCTCCCCTCATGATGCAGTTAATCCTAACACATTTTAAGGCCCCCTCTAGCCATCATCAATTGCAACTCTAAAGCTAACAAATCAAGTAAACCTTTGTCTTAACTACTAACAGCTTCAAATAGTAATAATACAAAAACTTCTGCTGGCTCTTTTGTTGGTGTTCTAGTTATAATTTATTCTAATAGTCCTACAGCTGTAATTTACCTGGTTTCTTTTCTTATTCACTACAGTTTTACTTGTAAAGGATAAATTGTAATAGAAGCTTCCAACCTGCACCTGATTATATAAGCTTCCAACCAGACATGTGAATATATGGTAAGGAAAGTATAGAGGGCCAGATATTCAAACTGCACCATTCTGTGGCACAAGCCCTTGCGCTGCTCAAAAAAGTTGCGTAGGGGTGTGGCCAGGGCGATATTCAACAGAGTTGCGCTATTGAGCAACTCCTTTGAATATCGCCCCCCCTGGCCACAGCCTCTGTGCATGGCGCAGTGGAACTTGTGCCACCACAAGTGGTCAGAGTGGAGCATTCAGATGCGGTGGCGCAAGTTCCATTGCACCATGCACAGACCTGCGATATTCAAAAGGTGACATGCAAATGGGGCCATAATTTATGCAAGGTGCGGGGGCCATTTGCATCTAATTACGGCCCTATTTACGTTATTAGTAAAGCAGGTGTGCCGATCCCTGACAACTTGTGCCTGGCACCCTGCCAGGCAGCAGCCATTGGGGACCAACACCCCCTGCAGCCCGATTGTGGGCATAATGTAGTTCAACCCCCTGCCTAGACCAATCGCGGGCATAACGCAATGTATACCCCCCTGACTAGCCCGATCGCGGGCATAACATAATTTAAACACCCCCCCGACTAGCCCGATCGTGGGCATAGCGTGGATTCAACCTCTCAAAGACCAATATCCCTGGTGGTCAGTGGACATGGCCCAATCGCGGGCATAAGGTCAAACCCACCCCCAAGTCCAATACGCCTGGTGATCTAGTGGTCCCCACTCACCCATGGAGCCCTTGTCTTCACCTAGCCCCCATCAGCCGGCGGGATGGAGTCATATTTCACCCGCCTGCCAGCTCGGTAGGGCTGCAGGCGGTGACAGGGGAGCGGGGTGGTAGTCCGTGGGTGGGGGGGCACCAGATCACCAGGGATATTGGTCTTTGGGAGGGGGTTGAACTACATTATGCCCGCAATCGGGCTAGTTGGGGGTTTACATTGGTTATGCCCGCCATTGGGCTAGTCTGGGGGTTGAAGTCCTATGCCCGCTCATCATGCTGCTGCACGGGGTTGAATTCTGTGATGCCCACGATCGGCTGCTGTGGGGGAATACCTGCCGTCCACGATCGGGCTACGGGGCACTGAACAGTGGAGGGCCACCCACAGGTGGCAGCTGCTGTGTTGCACCCTGCAATACGGCAGCTCACCTGTGGGTGGCCTCGATCATCCTTTTTTTGGCTAAAGTCAGCAGGTGCAGGTAGGGGTTGCGCCTGCACAACCTGCCTGGCCCGCTGAATATCGGGCTGTGCAGTTTATGCATGGTTTCTCCCCCTTCGGTTGAGCATGCCTTCATTAGCATTGCGCTGTTGCTCAGCATGATTTGGGGGGGCGCAACTGCCTCCTGAATATCGCAGAATGGCGCAATTTCGGACTTGTGCAGGTGCAACCCTAGTGCGCATGGCTCAGCTCTTTTGAATATCTGGGCCAGAATATATTAGTAACATCTAGAAGGAATGTACCATCTTATCTATTAGTATAGACTTTGTCATTCCAGTATTAAGGATCAGAAACACAATATGTACTGATTTGATAAGAATGTAACTTTACCTATAACAACTCTGGTTATATGTGAAAATTCTATTTGAATAAAGAAGTATAAAAAAAAAGCAGGAGGTGAGGAGAGCTGTGAGAACGCCCCTGATAGTCAGCAAGTCTAAGGAGCAAATGAGATGGAGTGGGCTGGAAACTCGCTGTAGTGGTTGTAAAGTATAATGAGCAGATGGAAAACTCGATACTTAGAAAAGCAAATGTGCACACACACACACACGTGATGCTACACTGGTAAGTGTGACGCTACACTGATGGGCTATATAAGAAATGTGCAGAGTAGGGCGGGGAGCAGACAGGATTAACTCACTTGCAATCAGGAGTTGAAGTGCGGGCGGTGGCTTGTTCAGGGCCTGCCACACCGCAAGAGTAGAGGTCTGGTGGTGGAGAGAGCACCTGCAGTCGGGCCCCCACTACAGGGACAGAGAAAAGAGCTGCAATTAATAACTAGATAAAATCGGTGGGCAGGGTAGACAGGCAAAGGAGACAGTGATCAGCAGAGGGTGGAGGCGGCAGAGGAGGGAAGGTTTCAGAGTAAATTACAGGTTAGCAGAGAAAGCTTTTAGAGATTTGCAAGTGAAAGGGGGGAGAGAAAGAGTGTGGCTAGAGTAGGATTAAGCAGTTTAACAACAGTCAGCAGTGAAATAATCTAGCACATTAGTCTTATTTAATCTCTCTCTGACATCACAGGTTCAGCTGTCTTTGTTCCCTGGGGACCATCCCTCTGCAGAACAGATCCAAACTGGAGTTTATTAGAATAAACTTTCTTTGTTCTAGCACTAGTCTGCCCAGCAGGGAGTGTTGTCACTGTTGATAACCACAGCATCTCCTCTGACATGAAAGGAACTCAACTTCTTTGACGTTTTTCCCAAAACAGTAATCTAGTACAGTAACTGGAAAGGGCCATGCTGTTTACAGAACAAATAATTTCCCACAGAGGCAGAACTGTAGCTGTCCCCCCCAACCTTTGATGATTCAGGAATGTGAACACAAGACCTTGCCACCTCAGCAGCTAATGCATGGCTGATACAAGAAGAAAAAATTACTCACCTTAGTAATTGCTTTTCTTCTCATGGAGTCTTGCTGTATTAGGACTATAGCAGTCAGCCTCAGCCTCTGAACTGCCCCGGAGAGGAAAGGGTTAACTCCAGAGAAGTCTGGAGTTCCGCAGCGCGAGGGCGCTGTTCAAAGCTCTATCTGTGCAGTTTGAAGTCAAACTGCAGATTCTTTATGAAGCTAAACTAATATAGCAAGTCTGTGTGGAAAAAACCCTACACAGCCATTGGCTACCTACCAGTAGTAGAACTACAAAACACACAACAATCACAGAATAGCAACAAAATTATTAAATATTGTTAGCATTACTGAAAAGAAGCATTAACAGACCCCTCTTCCCAAAAAGACTCAAGTCCAGGGAGGGGCCACCTACCACCAACGAACAACAGAATTACCTAGTTCCTAAACCCAATAAGCAAGAAAAGGCATGACACAGTGCTTGCACTAATTTGCCAACCCCATACCCAAGGAGGAGTTCTGAGCGGGTAGGAGGGAGGATTGTCTGACACAGCA
This sequence comes from Neoceratodus forsteri, assembly GCA_016271365.2. NCBI lineage: Eukaryota > Metazoa > Chordata > Ceratodontiformes > Ceratodontidae > Neoceratodus > Neoceratodus forsteri. Next base: position 489,483,410 of record CM057449.1, read on the forward strand.
AGACTCCATGAGAAGAAAAGCAATTACTAAGGTGAGCAATTTTTCTTCAAACACCATGAAGTCTTGCTGTAATTAGGACTATAGCAGATTACACAGCAGTACCTCCATGGAGGAGGGTCAGAACCTACTTGGGAAATAGGCTCTGAAGCACAGCTGTGCCAAACGGGCATCCCTCCTGGATTGAACATCCAAGGAGTAATGTTTAGTAAAGGTGTGAACTGTTTTCCAGGTAGCAGCTTGACAGATCTCCAAAATGGGAATATCTCTAGCAGCCGCTGGAGATGCAGCTGTACCTCTGGTAGAATGAGCCTCAATCCTGAGGGGGCTCTTTACCCAGTTTTTGGTAACAGAATTGGATACAAGAGACAATCCACCTTGCAATTGTCCTCTTAGTGGCAGGTCTCCTTTGCCGACTTCCCCATAGGTAAGGAAGAGCTGGAGGATTCAAACCTATGACCCTTGGTGCTGCTCCAAATAGTAGCTTAGAGCTCTTTGACGTCCAGACTGTGCAATCTCCTCTCCCTTGAAGAGGAATGCTCAGTGAAAATACTGGAGAGAGATGGATTGGTTGAGATGAAAATCCGAGACCGCCTTTGGTAAAAACCTTCTATTAGTCCTAAGGACTACCTTGTCCCTATGAAAAGAAATGAAATCTTCTTCCACTGACAAGGCTTGCATCTCACTTATACGTCTAGCAGAAGTGATGGCCACTAGAAAACAGTCTTCCAAGTCAAAACTTGAGGTCTGCGAAGACAGGGCTCAAAGGGGGTTGCATTAGCTGAGAATGCAAACATTCAGGTCCCAAGCAGGAGCTGGTTCCAAAAGGAGGGTTAGTGAAGTAACCCCTTAAAAACTTGGAAATTACAGGGTGAGAAGAGATGGAAGCAGGTTTACCTGCTGACACATAAGCGGAGACTGCTGCCAGATGAACCCTTAAGGTAGCTGGCTTAAGGCCTAGAGAATTTAAGTGGACCAGATAGTCCAATAAAACAGTCAAATCAGCAGATTCTGGGAGATTTGCTTCCCAGAGCACCAAATGGAAAACCTCTTCCACTTAGAATTATAGGTGGCCTAGTAGAAGGCCTCCTGGCGCCTTCAAAATATCCAAGACACCTTGAGAGAGGTGTAGATCAGCGATTCTAGCTCCTCAAGAACCAAGCCTTGAGGTGGAGGGAACTGAGGTTCGGATACCACACACTCTCCCGTGCACAGGTCAACAGGTCGTGGGTCCTGGGCAAGCTCAGGGAGGTGGACAATCAGGGACAGAAGGAGAGGGTACCAGGGCTGTCTGGTCCAATCTGGAGCAATCAGAATCACCTTGCAGGACTGAGTTCTGATCCTCACTAGTACCCTGAAAAGGAGAGGGAAGGGAGGGAAGGCATATAGATATTTCCCTTCCCAATCCAACTGGAAGGCGTCCAGTGGGACTGATCCCAACACTGGAGGTCTGCAACAAAACAGAGGAAGTTGGTGGTTGTCTGGGGCTGCGAAAGATCTATCTGAGGGTGCCCCATCTGGCAAAGACTGACCCCAGCATCTAGAGGTTCAGGGCCCATTGTGGTGGCCCTGAGAAATCCTGCTGAGGGCATCCGCTAGGACATTGTACTTCCCTGGAAGGTGAACTGCTATCAGGGAGGTATTCAAGGAGTAAGCCAGAGACCACAGCTTCATTGCTTCGGGTGCACAAGGCAGAAGACCTAGTGCCCTTGCTTGTTGATGTACCACATTGTTGTGGTATTGTCTGTCCTGACTTGAACTACCTTGTTCTGAACAGAAGCTGAAAAGGCCTGGAAGCTAAGAGGACAGCCCTGAGCTCCAGAAGGTTGATGTGGAGCAGAGATTCCTGAGGAGACCACACTCCTGAGTGGAAAGGTCGCCAAGTGAGCCCCATCCTAGGAGGGAGGCATCTGTGGTAAGTGTGAGGGAGTGAGGAATGGGTAGAAGGGGACCCCTTGAGTTAGATTGCTCTGGTCCTGCCACCACTGAAGGGCCAGGATCAGAGACCTTGTCACTGGGACTAATTTGGTGAGGGGTCCTTCTTTGGGACCAAAAGATCTCAGGTGGAATTGGATGTCTCTCATCTGGAATCTTGCTCCCTGCACGACAGCTGTGGGCGCAGCCATGTGTCCTAGGAGTTGCAGGAAGTGCCTTGGTGGTAGAGGCGCATGGTGAAGGAAGATGCCAGGGCAATGAGTCTGTCCACTCTCTCGGAGGGAGATATGCCCTGGCAGACTTTGTGTTCAACTCTGCACCTATGAAAGTTAGTACCTGAACTGGTTCGAGAACTGACTTTGGAAGATTCAACAGGAATCCCAGAGAGGTGAGAAGCTGCTGGGTGACCAACAAGTGAGATTTACGTGATCTGGAGACTGACCCACTATGAGCCAGTCGTCCAGGTAGGGAAAACGGCCACCCTTGCCTTCTCAGATGAGCCACTATCACAGCCAGACATTTTGTGAAAACCCTTGGGGCAGAGGTAAGGCCGAAGGGCATTGCTCTGAACTGATAGTGGCCAGAAGGTAGTTCGAACCTGAGGTACTTTCTGTGAGAAGGCCTGATCAAGAAATGAAAATAGGAGCCCTTGAGGTCCAAGGAAGCTAGCCAGTCTCCTGGTCTCAGGGAGGCAAAATCATTGCCAGAGTTAACATTTTGAACTTTGGTTTCAGAAGATGCTTGTTCAGGAACCTTAAATCTAAGATGGGCCGCCATTCTCCTGTCTTTTGGGGTAAGGAAATACCTTGAATAAAGACCCTGCCCTGATGGCAAAGGGGAACCTCTCTACTGCTTTGCATCCCAGCAGAGAAGAAACTCTGTTTCCAAAGCAAGGGCTTCCAAAGATTTGCAGGGGAAATGTCTGGCCCTCATCTTTGGGAACTGTTTGAAACTGAGGACCAGACTTCTGCCTACCACCTCCAGAACCCACTTGTCCGGGTTAGGGACAACCAGTTCTGGCTGAAATAAGCCAACCTGCCCCCCACCGTACAGGAGATTTCGCCTGGGCACCCCATCAGGGTGCCTGCTTGGCAGCTGTTTTTGGCTGGAAGAAGGGACGGTCTGCCAGAGCCCCGCCTGCCCCTGCCTCTGAAGAAACCCTCTGAACAAAGGCTGAAGAGGCTTGAGCTTGATAAAAGGGCCTGTGGTAAGGCTCACCTCACCCTGGGGCATGCCTCTGGGGGCATGCCTCTTTAGCTTGGGCACTTTGTAGGTAGTTCTGTATTCATCCATTTTTCATGTAATTTTCTGTCTGATCACCAAACAGAGAGTTACCTACTACAGGAAATCCATAGCCTTTGCCTGAGTGTCTTGGGACAAATTAGTGCATCTGAGCCATGCCAACTCATGGAGAGCTACAGAAGTGGCCATGACCCTAGAAGAAACATCATTAACATCAACAGCAGTATGAAATTGAACTTTAGAGGCCTCAATGCCATCAGCAGCCACCTGTTCCAACTCACTAGCCAGCTGACCCTGGGCCTGCTTGGCTAACTGCAAAATAGTGTCCCATCTAGACTTCTGATATCTAGCCACATAAGCCATGTAATTAGCCTGCCTGAGTCCCAAAGAAGCTGCCATATATTGCTTTTTGCCATGGTATCAATCTTCCTGGAATCTTTGTCAGGGGATGTGATGCCAAGGAATATTAGCCTTGTGCAGGCTGCAGCTTGAACAACACCTACATGACTACACTGCTCAGTGAGGAAGTCTGTATCTGGGCCTGATAAAGTATACCTTCTGTCCATTTTTTGTCTACAGGAGGGACAGAATGAGGATTTTTAAATCTTTGTTGTTTGCTTCCTAAATGATTTATGCAAAGGAATAGACAACCTTCTAGACTCTGGAATATCCATCATTTCAACAAAATCAGGCTCCTCTTGCTCATCCACAGCCTCCTCTAAAGGGATCTGGAGGGTTTCTGCCACCTTTTATAAAACACAAAATGAGAAGGGACTCAGACAACAGAGGGGAGACTCTAAGGGTCTGTCTGGAGAAATGCCCGTTCAATGGGCACGTCCAGACCTTCCAGTCACAAATGCACTGATCAAATTCCTCCTCCCTCCTGTGGTTCATAAAACCCTCAATAACATAATCTTGAACCACTGGACCTAGGCGGCCACCCTCTGCTACTTGTGGAGGGCTCTCCAAGTCCCCATGACAAAGACTGAACAATCTGTATGGCTTTTGCTATTTCTGCAACAGTTGGAGAAACTATCTTAGACTCGAACCTGCTGATTTCTTTGTCTTTTGCTGGTGCTGGTTCCTCTGAACCAGCCTTTCTCTTGCCCGAGGAAGTAATGCCCTGGTCAGAGGGCACTTCTCTGGTCCAGTGGGTACTGGACCGGGCTGGCCATCCGGTCAGCGGACTTTTGGCCTCTCGCCTCGAGCCGCCCAATCTCTCTCTCCAGGGTGGCTGCAGGAAATTTTACATATCTGGCAGTCTGAAAGGAGGTGGTCAGCCCCAGACAATAAACACAGGGTGTGGGTCAGCCTGGCAAAGGCTTCCCCACAAACATCACAGTGTTGAAACCCCTGTGGGCCCGGTTTTTCTTTTGGGTTTCTCAGACATAGTGCCAGCCTAACCAAACTTGCCCTTTTCTTCAGGCCGTACAGAGCAAGACACCCTTATCGTTCCTAACCATGTCAGGTATTGAAAACCCTATTAAAATGAGGTTTTTAGAACCGATAAGAACCGGTACTTCACGCCTAAAAATTCATCAAAATACAAGAAACGATCGGTTCAGACTGAACCGATAATTATTCCACACAGACTAAATTTTCGCTTTACTTACGGTTACCAGATAGAGCTTAGCCGAAACCGCGGTAATTTTAAGACTTTGCCGGTTTTCTGAACCGGAGAACTGAACGAAACCGCGAGAGTGAACCGAAGCTGAAGGAGCTGATCTCCGAGCGACTGTTCAGTGAAGCGGAGTAAGAATCTGGCAGTTTGACTTCAAACTGCACAGATAGAGCTTTGAACAGCGCCCTCGCGCTTCGGAACTCCAGACTTCTCTGGAGTTAACCCTTTCCTCTCCGGGGCAGTTCAGAGGCTGAGGCTGACTGCTATAGTCCTAATTACAGCAAGACTTCATGGTGTTTGAATAAAATATTTAAAAAACAAAAGCACACATGCTGTAAAAATTCAACACATGGCAAATTGTTACAACTCCATCAACTGAGAATATGAAAAACATTTTTAGTGATTTGAAATTATGTTTTCATGTTAGAAGGGTTGCTTCATTTGCTATACACCCCATTTTCTCTATCTCCACAAGCCAGTAATACTTTGAAGAACCTGTCTTTTCTGAGTTGGTAGCTAATGCACAGACAAGCCATCAGCATTGCTATGCAGTGACCCATGATGCCTGATGTCCATATTATAGAACTGCATCATGAGGCTTTGTCTTGAGAATTTAGGGTTCTGCCCGCTGGTCCTATGCAGTTACGTGAAGGAGATTGTAGTTGGGGACCAGTGTGAACTCCCTCACATACAAATCTGTTTGCAGCTTCTTCAGAGCCCAGACAATACCCAGACACTCCTCCTTGATTGTGGCTTAGGCTTCCTCTCTGGGCATCAACTGCCTTAATAAGTACATGGCTGGGTGTTCCTCCTGTGTGTGTGTGTGTGTGTGTGTGTGTGTGTGTGTGTGTGTGAGTGAGTGAGTGACTGGACTTGGAAATGCGCCAAGCCCATGAGCAGATGCATCTACTTGTACAATGAATCTCTCAAGAATAGAAAGTGCTGGTAAGCACAGATGCCCAACCACAATGCCTCCTTCACCTGGTGGAACACTGTTTCAGTGATCCATCTACTGAACTTTCTCTAGCATTTTCTTCCTTGTGAAATCAGACAAGGGTTTGGCCATGCTGCTGCAATCTGGCACAAGCTTTAAATATTATCCTATTTTCCCTAGGAAGGCCTGTGCCCAATGTATGACACCTCTGCCATCCCTATTTGGCACTTCTCTGCCTTGACAGTGTCAACCCAGCAGCCTGCAGTTGGTGTAGCACCTCAATCACATGCCTGTCATGATCCTCCAATGTCTGGCTATATATGGTGATGTCATTCATGTATGCCAGAGCAAAGTCTCCTGCCCCAGACAGAATGCAGTCCATGAGCCATTGAAAGTGGACAGGTCACTCTTCATCCCAAATGACATTACCAGAAATTGGAGCAGGCCAAATTAAGTGATGAAGGCTGACCTCTGTCTGGCATCAAGGGTCAGATGTACCTGCCAATAGACCTTTGTCACGGTGGACAGGTACAGGGCCCCACCTAATCTCTCTAGGATCTCATCCATCCTGGGCATGGGGTACACATTTGACTCTATACAGCTGCTGAGCTTGAGGTTGTCAATTCAGAACCTTATTATCCCATTCTTCTTGGGGATCAGTACCACTGGGGAGGCCCAGGGACTACTGGGCGCCTTGATTACCCTAACAGACAACCTTTCCTTCATCTCCCCTTCAATGGCATGTTTCACTCCCTCAAGGACTCTGTGTGTGTGTGTGTGTGTGTGTGTGTGTGTGTGTGTGTGTGTGTGTGTGGGGGGTTGGGACCCTGCATCCACATAGTGCTCTACCAGCTTGGTATACCCTGGCTTCCCCATGAACATTTAGCCAAATGTGTGCAGCACCCCATGCATTTCAGCAGCTTGGCCCAGTGTCAGCTGCTCCAAAAGGATGACAGCATCCACTGAGGATTCTCTCCCAACTGCACCTAGGAGATCCACCAGCTGCTCTGTTTCTGTCTCCTCTGGGTAGCTGCACACAGCCAGTACCATCTTGTTCTGGTCATGGTACGGTTTTGTCACATTTACATGGTAGATTCACTGCATGCACCTCTTGTCTGATAGCTCTACCATGTAATTAACATCATTCACCCTCCTGACCACCAGTAAGGACCCTCCCAAACCACCTCTAATTTGTTCCGTCAGATTAGGATGAGTGCCATCACCTGTTGCCTGACTGTACTCCTGGGCTCTTGCCCCACCATCATACCAAGTCTTTTTTGTTGTGCAGTAGCTAGGTGCTCCAGGTTGAACCCCATGAGCTCCTTGAGCCCTGACCTGAAATTCAAGATGTACTCAACAACAGGTTCCCCTTGAGAAGCAGGCTCACCCTCCCATTCATCCCTTACCCAACAGCCAAACAGGAGTTCAAAGGGGGAGTACCCTGTGGCCTCCTGGGGGATTTCCCTATATGTAAATAAGAGATGGGGTAGGCACGTATCCCATTCTCGCACATGTTGGTCAGCAAATGCTCTTCACACGGACTTAAGAGATGAATTACATTACTTGACCAGACTGTTCATTTGAGGTGGTATGGGGAGGCTCAGAGCTGCCTCACCCCACAGTTCTACCAAAGACCAACGATTAGGGCAGACATGAAACTGGTGCTCTGGTGTAACAAAATCTCATAGTGAACTCACCTGGCTAACTATCCCTAGTGGTTCAGCCACTTTTTCCACCCCAGTGGATGACAAGGGCATTGCCTCGGGGTAATCCATAGCCAGCAAAATGTACTATTTGCCTGTGCGACTTGTGGTGCTGAATAGCCTCACAATGTCCGCAGCAACTTGCCTAAAAGGCTCTTCAATTATATGCAGGGGAATCAAAGCTGTTTTAGCCTTGTCCCCAACCTTTTTCACACACTGACGCTGTAGAAAAACCCAGTAGTATACCACATCTTTAAAAATACCGAGCCAATAAAAATTGCTAGTCAGATACATTTTTGTACAGCTAACTCCCAAGTGTCCATAAAACAATATTTCATGGGTTAAGGACTGCAGGTGCTCCCTATATTCCCTAGGAACTACTATCTGCCAGAGAACCAGGTCCTCCCTTCGGAACCCATTCACGATACATCAGCCTATTCTCCCAGTATATCTCCCTGTTCTCAAAACCCTGAGTCACCTTCCACCCTTAATTTCTGTAGGGATGGGTCAGCTTGCTCAGTGCTCCCCAGCTCCGCACACTTGACCTTCCCAAAAGTACACTCTCTTGTGGGACAGCCCCCCCCCCAGTCTGTAGCTGTGGCTCAAAGCTGCTGCACCCATCTTGTTCTTCAATTACAACTGCCCCTTGCTGCTGATGGGGGGAGAGAGGAAGAGAGCTGCTTCCAGCTGCACTGCCTCCTCTGTCATCAAGAGCCAGTTCTCCAGACTATGGCTGAAGACACACACAATGTTGGCCTATCAGTCATTAATCATACTTGCATCTCCAGGCAGGCTCGTACAACACCTACCACCCATACGCCCTGGCCACCTTTCCAGCTCAGAAAGAACCAGGCCACTGGCACCAAGCCCACAGGACCCTTCACTGCTACTTTGAAAACTGACCCAGTAGGATGTTCCCCATGAATCAAATCTTGTTTTACCATGAAAATGGAGGTCCCCATATCTCGCAATCCCTGGTTTACCATCCCATTTGCTAACACAGGATGCATATGTGCAGTGGAGTTAGTGGGGACTGCACTCTGGGTATGGGTCACAATTTGTTGGGAGCTTAGAGAGCTACCCTCTCCAACTGCACTTGCACCTTTTGCCATATCTTTCAGACAGTCATACAAGAGGCAGTATAGCGCAGTGGTCTAAGGCTCTGAGCTGCAAATTTGGTGACATCCAGTAGACCAGACCTGGGTTTGAATCCCACAGCTTCCACTTGCATACTGTGTGACCCTGAGCAAGTCACTTAACCTCCTTGTGCTCCCAGATCGCTCCTGTAAAAAAAGCTTTCAGCTTAGTGTGCTATACCTGGTTAAACAACTAAATAAAAAAAAAAAGTGACCCAGTTTTTGGTAGATGTAGCACCTGTGTTCCTCAGACTCCTTACTTTTGAAACCATTTTGGCTTCCCTTCCTGTTCTGGAACAGACTGGCTTCCCCTTAGGTTACCTCAGAGTTCCCTTAAAATGACCTAATGTCCCTCCCACCCTCATTGTATTTGCACGGAGTGAATGGTTGGCTGGTTACAAACTGATCAGTCCTCTCAGCTGCCTTCTTCTTGGAGCCGAGTCCTAGCCAGGAACCATATTCTCAGCTCCGCTGGTACAGTCCTTAACAACTGTTCCATTAGAAACAAATCTCATCTGTTCCACAGAGCTTGCCTTTGCACTCTCTAACATACTGTCTAGTTGTACACACATTTCAGAATAGCTATCTCATGGTGCCTACCTTAAACCTCTACATTTTTGTCTATAGGCCTAGGGCATTAATTCAAAACATTTTAAAAAAGGCATCATTATAGTCCATACAGTCCTCATTGTTCATTCTGGTGAAGGCATCTAATGCTCTGCCTGTAAGGAATGGCAAAAAAAAAGTTGCCCAAGAAACCCTGACCAATTCAAATTGCCCACAAATACTCTCAAAAGATTTTAAAAACAAATAAAAACTATCCTCCTCCTGATATTTGGGAAACATTCTGGAATTAATTTTGCTTTTTTAGTCGAACCCCAGCCAATACCTACGATTTGTGGAACTATCTTCTGGTGCAGAATCTCCATTTTCTTCTGCTTTCTCATCTGGATCTTGTGCCAGTGCTGCCTTTGCCTTAAAAGCAGCAGTGCAATGAAAAAGTTACTCCAGAAACGCTCATTTTCTGCTATATTTTTGAAAAATATTGTCAGAAATATTGACTTGGGTTTTCTGGAAGCTTTCTACAAGTGGTGGTTCAGGTTACCCTATTGCGTATACATGCATCTGTGTTTTCTTTTTTAGGTCATCCAATTGGTACCAATCAAAATCTCAAATAGTCTGGGTGAACGCCATTGTATCTTGTTTTCAAATTTATTTTCCGACACATTCAAAGATAGGGTGACTGTTTCATGGCCATGCCACTTCATTATATATATTTTAAATCACAATATTTTGTTTCTTGAAGTGCTCCCCTTCACCTCAATTTCAACTTATATTACACTTCTTTCACCACGAATACCCCTTCACTGGTATATTCATTGGAAACATGTAAGATCCCTTTAAAACCCCAACTTATCTTTAAAACAAATATTCATGTTAATACTTGTTGCTTTCACTCTAATAATATTCTCTTGCATTATTATTGTAGTTATCAGGTCATGTACAACTGTCCCCCAAATAGATCAGTTACCTTCATACAACATTTTATAGTAGTTACCGCTAAATCATTCAGTTTATTCACTTTTATTCTCTTGACATCCTGGTCATCGTTCTCCCTTTTCCTAAAAACGACATGTAACCACCGTGACATTTATCAATCTCTGGTCATCTATAATTAATCATTTTCTTGCCATTTCATACACTTTCCCATGCTCGCCTACTGCATTCAGCATGGCGCTCTGTATTTTTTTATGTTTGCTGCATGTGCAGCACACAAGAAACATACTGAGGTAGTAGGGCATTGCAGAGGTGTGGCAGTGTTGTGGCCAATCCAGCGAACGCATTGATGGGCACGTCTGTTGGCCACCAATTAATGCTGTAGCTGCTGGCAGTTTCAGAGAGTGCTGCACTTGAAAGAAATCTGTCGCTGCAATCAAGGGCAGTTTCATCATTGCTGTGGCAGTCCCCTCCTCCCTCCCAACCAGTGACACAGCAGAACAACAAAGTAGCTCCCTCCCAGTGCTGCTGCTGGCCCCTTCCATTCTCCATCCCCTGCCAACATCAGGGTGCTCAATCCCTGTGTCAGCATATATCCCCTTCCCCCCATTAATGTAGCACACTGGGAGCCCCGCCCAGTGGGCCATAAAATACTTGATGTTTCTGACAACGGGATGCCCACTCGTGTTGGATGTACACCCCTATGTACTTAGCCAACCTCATGTGCCCAATTCCCAGTTCAGCACTGATTCCCCCCCCCCGGTACTCTGGCAATTGGGAGCCCACCCCAGTGTGCCAAAATCCATTTTGCAATATCTCACCTGGAAGAAGAAAAAAAAAAACAGTCCCTCATCATTCCTGCTGGCCCCCTTCCCCAACCCGCACCCTCCCTCTGTGCACCCACCTCCCCACAGCCCCTCATCCATACTTGCCTCCGGAGATCAGGAGCAGTGATCTTCTGTGGACCGGGAACACGTCTGCACTGTTCAAAAACCAACCAGGAACAGAAGAAATGCTGGTAAGTCCTATAATGGCAGTCAGTGGGTGGGGGGGCCAATTAGGTTGATATCTCAGCCAAGTTTTGGTCCCAAATTTTCAACATAGGGTTCTTGTAACCTCGTAAAGACTGTCACTGTCATTTTGTTTCTCTGTCCCAAAAGGAGATTTTGTGGTCACTGAGTGTAATCACCTTTCGAGACCATTTAATGAAATGACAGTGCCACTGTTCATGAGGTGGGGTCTCAAAAAGCCCTTGCTGCAAATTTGGTGAAAAAAACAAAACAAAAAAAACAAAAAAAGATTGTGTTATGAGCGTCCATTGAGAGGTTTCTACATACACTTGTAACTTCATCAATTTTTAATGTTTTCAATCCAAATTTCCAACATTGCCACGCAGAATGGCATGGTTGCCGTGCAAAATCAACTTTCGGGACAGATTAAGGAAATCCCAGTGCCACTGTTCACGAGGGGAGGTCACAAAAAGGCCATGTTAAAAATTTGGTGAAAACATTCCAAAAAATGACTACATTATGACTGTACATTACACAGTTTCTACGCATACTTGTACCTTTGCCACTTTTTCATATTTTCACTCCACATTTCAACACTGCCACTTCTATACATGTCCTCATAAATAGTACACTCATTTCACATCCTGCCCGAAATGCGTTTTCACACCTGTGGCACCGAATGGCACATTCGCTGTGCAAAATCCACTGTTGGGATTGAGTAACGAAATGATACTGCCACTGTTCATGAGGTGGGGTCCCAAAAAGCCCATGTTGAAAATTTGGAGCAAAAACACCAACACACACCTGGGATGTCAGTCTGTGCAGGGTGGGCACTATGGCTAGAAACCCCGGCAGGGGTTGGGTGTGTGATTTGGGGTCGTCGGCCGTAATGCTCACCCCATTCCACCCTCACTCGGCAGCCACTAACAGGCATCAATATGTGCCTTGGGGCTTCAGCTCCAACGTTCACCCCATTCTCCTATACTGCACCCATCTCAGCTTATTTCCTTATGGAATGGGGTTAGCGGAAGAGCTGAAAATCACAAGGCATGCTGCGACACCTGTCAGTGTCTGCAGGGTGGGGTGAGGTGGAATGGCGTGAGTGTTATGGCCCACAACCCAAAGGCACACCCCCAACACTTGTCAGTCTCTGCAGGGTGGGGGTTGGTGTTACTTCAATACTTCACTGCTATTCCTATTATGCATCGAACTGCTGCCCTACCAATGCCAATACCAGCTAGCAAACATTCAGCATTGACGAATGCTTGTTGGCTACGCAATAGCCTGTAGTGTTTAGTTCTCCCGTTTCTCAAAAGCGATATGTAACCACTGTCTCATTTATCAATCTCTGGTAAGCTATATTTAATCATTTCCTGCCATTTCATACACTTTCCATGCTCACCTATTGCGCTTAGCGTGGTGCTCTGTAATTTTTAGTTATGTAATAGCCTGTAGTGTTTAGTCTTCTTTTTAAGGTATTCTTGTTGATATTTGTCAGGGTCTGTTTTTCTCACCGTTTTATTACAAACATCTAAAACGTTGCCATGTGTTAAATCTTTAGAGTAATCCATTATTATTTAGCATTTATCCATCTTTTGTTTACTATACACAATCATCTCCCTGGATCTCTCCAACTTAACTGCTCACCTTTTACATGTTGTGTGACGTTTTGTGCATTAACACTTCTCTAAAATCTTTAGCTTTGAACATTGTTCTGTCCTGTAAAATAACATTCTTAAAAGTCTGTTTCTTTTAAAAGCTTTACAGTGTTGCCACTTTGTTTTCTTTAAAACAGAGCAGGTAATCACTCATTTACCAGTGCACCACAACAATGCTTGCTTCCTTATCTTTATAGTATTCCTGTTGGTATTAAATACCACTCAGTATTCAGTTCTTAAATGCCTCTAAAAGATTTTTTTAAGTGCAACTTTCTTCTTGGTTTAAGAAAAAAAAAAAAACTCACTAATTTCGTGCTGCACCACAGCAATGCCAGCTCTGTGTGTGGGGAGTGGTTGCTGTCCGCACATGCGCGGTTTAAATAACCTATCTGGTGGGGGGCGGGAAATGAGACGTCATACCGGACATCACACTGATTCCCTCCCTCAGTGTTGCTGGTACTGCCTACTATTAGGCAGTAATATGAGGCTCCCCCAGCAGCTCAGGCGGTAAGGTCTTGAATGGAGGACCACAGTCAGAGATCTCAACCTCAGCAGTTCACCCCCCACCCAGGGATACTATCCCAGTGGGGAAAAAAAAAAAAAGAAGTTATTTTTCTTATTAATTTTTTAATTGTCACTATATGTTCCTAATTTTGTGTTTTATTATCTGGTTAAATATTTACTATACGACTTGTTGGTATATAGCGGTTTCACACTCCTAAAAGGGAGTATAGCAGACCATGGTGGATGTGGGGTTGTTAGCTGGATTTCTATATTCTCTGCAGATCTTTCTCCCTTATGCTATATCTAGGAAATTCAGATAGGAGTGGTTTATAGAAATATCACTATCTCAACAATCACATTCAAGTATATTAAGGGGATATGTGATGGTAAGGAGCCTGATGTGAATAATATCATGAGTGGCAAGTCAGCTCAGGGAAGACCACGAGTGATTGTTCCCAGAGCAGACTTGCCACAAGTTGCGCATATCAAGCCCCTTACCATCACATATGAATTTTATACAATAAGGGCTTTTTCCTTTGGTATGGTTTGTTTTTTTACTGAATTTATATGGTACCCTTTTTTTTTTTCTGGTGCCGTTCTTCCACGGTGTTCAGCTCCTCAGACCCGTGACGTAGACAGTACTGATATTTTCTGCTGACGTGTATACAGCATATATATCTGGTGCCGTTTTCTTCTGTGTACACGTCATGTTCTTGTTATTAGTGGAGAGTGATACGGTGATTTAACTGATGCCATATCACTTCACCCTATTGTATAAATACATAAGCTAAAAGGGTTGCAGTAAGAAGGTACAACGAGATGCAGCGGGAGAAGGATAGAGAGGTGCAGCAGGGGAAACAGAGAGAAGCAGGAACAGCAGTAAGGAGCGTGAAGGTGCAAAATTGAAGAGATACTAGCCCAGGCAGTAACAGGAGATGACATTTTTTAGGTATGTAAGCGAAAAGAGGAAGACTAGGGGTGGAATTGGAAGCTTAAAAAGGAAAAAGTGGGGGAACTGTGCAGAGGGGGACCACAAAAAGGCAGATGTCCCGAACAGGTACTTCTGTTCAGTGTTCAGAGGAAGGAGAAGGGATGGGGCCACAAAAAAGTAAAACTCTGGAGGGAGGTGGATACTAGTCCATTTTCAGAGGAGACAGTCCTGAAGAGACTCACTAATCTGAAAGTGGACAAGGCAATTGGGCAAGTAGGAGTGCATCCAAACATTTTGAGAGAGCTCACAAAGGTACTGGCTGCACCTCTGATGAGTGGTTCCTGAAGATCAGAGTAGGGCAGATGTAGTCCCACTTCACAAAAGTGGTAGCACGGAGGAGGCAGGGAATTATAGGCCAATTAGCCCAACATCTGTGGTAGGAAAGTTAATGGAATCACTACTGAAGGAAAGAAATGTGGAATATTTTGAATCCCATGGATTACAAGATCCAAGGCAACATGGATTCGTTTTGGGGGGGGAGGGGTCAAATGAGTATGACAGATTTGTTTGACTGGGTGACCAAGGAACTAGATCAGTGTGGAGCAGTGGACATAGCCTACCTAGAGTTCACTGAGGCTTTCAACACTGTTCCACATAGGAAAATTAATAAGCAAGCTGGGTAGCTGAGGTGTGGATCCAAAGGTGGTAAACTGGGTATGAAACCGTTTAGGGTATGGGTGGCAAATCAGAGGAAGGGAGGGTAACCAGTGGGTTGCCGCAAGGATCAGAGCTGGGACCGGGTCTCTAATGTCTGTGATATTCCAGAGGAACTGGAAGGGAAAGTCTGCCTCTTTGTGGAAGACACTAAAATCTGCAATATGGTAGACACGCTGGTGGGGGGGTGGAAAGGATGAGGAGTGACCAGAGAAAACTTGAGGAACAGTCAATGGTTTGGCAGCTGGGCTTCAGTGTGAAAAAGTTCAAAATCATGCACTTGGGGGGCACAGAAATCCAGAGGCAGAGTATAAAATGGGTGGGGTGGTACCGATGACCAAGTATGAAATAGACCTGTGGGTAACCATATCCGATGACCTAAAGGTGGTCAGGCAGTGTGACAAGGCAGTTGGGAGGGCTAGTGGGATGCTGAGGTGCACAGGGAGAGGTATCAACAGGAGGAAGAGGGAGGTGGTGTTGCATATGTAAGACCCCCACCTGTGTTCAGGTCTGGAGGCAACATCTCCGAAAAGACACAGAGTGGAGGTGGTCCAGAGGAAGGGCAAATAAAATACTGCATGGTCTACATCAGAAGCCCTGAGAGAAAAGACTTAAGGACCAAAATATGTACCCAATGGAATAGAGAAGAAAGAGGGGAGCTATGAGAGATTTTTAAATATCTCATGGTGTAAATAAAGTGCAGAAGGGAAATATTTTTCAGAATAAAAAGTGCTCAAGGACAAGGGGATATGACACGAAGCTGGAGGGGGTAGATTTAGGAGAGATGAGAGGAAGTATTTCTTCACAGACAGAATGGTGGATTTCTGGAACAGCCTTCCAGTGGAGATGGTGGAGGCAAAAAGAAAGAAAAAAAAGAAACACAGTAGTGGGGTTCAAGAATGCATGGGATAGCATAATGGAATCTTAGGGGAAAGAGGAGGCAGAAGAATGGGCCAGAAATTATATAGGATCTGCAGTGATACTGTAGGCAGGGCAAACATGGGCAGAGTTGGTGGGCCAAGTGGTCCTTATATGCTGGCAAATTCTGTTTCCGTACTTTAACACCTTTGAGAAAGGGTTGCTGAGCTCAAAGGTCTTCTCACAACAATAAATAATGTAAGAAAGTTACCCAAGTAGTCCAGTGGCCTACCCTCATGCCTGCTCCCTGTACATGTAATATAAGTCCCTGGCAGTCTAATGGACCCATCCCCCTGCCTACAGGAGTACCCTCCCTGTTGTCCAGTGACCCATCTGCCCCCCCAGGACAACCTGCTGCTCTCCTCCACAGCCAGACACCCTTTGCATCACAAGTTCAGTATCACTATACTCATACTACTATCAGTACAGTACATTGATACAGGACTTGAGGGTTGCCCCATCAAACAGACACAGCTGGTTTAAAGGGCTGTTCTGCAAGTCTTGAATAGACAGTACTTGCATTGGATAGCATATAGATACAGGACTTGTGAAATAGATGGCATCTGGCATAGAGGTGAGTAGGAATTGTGCCAGTTACCATGTCAGGGTGGGTAAGCTCTTATGGGACTGATACTGGACACCAGGGAGGGTATTTACATGGGTACTGGCACTTTAGGCACTGGGTGGGAGGGGTGGCCCCTAGACTATCAGAGACTTCTCATATGCATAGGGACTGGTTAGAAGAGGAGCAAATACACTCAATAGGTCTCAAGAATAAAGGGATTGGTTGCAATTGGTCAGAGATGGTCTGTCAACAGCATCATTCATCCATTTACTTTCAAATTTGTGCAAAACACAAAAAAACATCTATGGCTGAATGAAAAAAAAAATCACTGCTTTCGATACTACTGTATGTAAAAATAAAGTAAATGCATGAACAGGGTGTCGTTTTTAGCAGGACTCTTGTGGAATGTCTCTGGAGAGAAGCCCTTTGCTCTAACCAACAGCTGGCTCCTGTAACACGGCCATACATTGGGAAAGGGAATCTCCATAGATGAAGTAGTTCCTATGGCAAAATCCCATGCATGTGTCATTTTTAAAAGATCGTTGAGCAACTTTGTTACTTTAAATTAGAATTATAATTTCAAAATAGAGCTTGGGACCAGCTATAATAGCTGAGGAAGCCAAATCTCCAGCCTGATAACTTTCGAGGCAGCTCCTCCCCAAGCTAGGCACTCGGGACAATCAAGCAACTGAAGCAACAAGCAGCTCACCTGAGTAGCTGAGGAAGCCAAATCTCCAGCCTGATAACTTTCGAGGTAAAGAGAGCCTCTTCTCTTCGTCTGGACGCCTGCAGAGGGGTGCTACCTGATGAACACTTATATTTTATGAACTTTGTTCCTGTTCACCACTGGGTGGGCTTGTAATTTGATTCTCTTTGTGCTACTAATGCTGAAGTGTAAAGCTAGGGACTCACTGGCTTTTCTAGAGTTGCCTTGCTGATTTCATCTTAAAGCCAGATATACCAAGCAGCTAATATAGATCAGACTTGTTTAATATGGTGGTATTGAGCTAATTGTGCTTGTTACTGAAGGCATTAGGTTAGCTGGGTCCTAGTGTGACCTCATTTTGGAATAGCCCTGTTTGCTTAGAGTGGAGCTCCTTTGTGTAAGTCACAACATATTCTCCCGCTGTTAAGTAATGAAAGGCTTTGTTTTCTCCACAACATAGGCAGCTCCCCAAGCTAGGCACTCGGGACAATCAAGCAACTGAAGCAACAAGCAGCTCACCTGAGTAGCTGAGGAAGCCAAATCTCCAGCCTGATAACTTTCGAGGTAAAGAGAGCCTCTTCTCTTCGTCTGGACGCCTGCAGAGGGGTGCGCCATCTGCCCTGCCCACCCAGGGGTGGCTGTCAATTTAAGGATCCACCTCATGACATCTCCCCACTTTCCCATTTGCAGGTTATACCTGCTGGCCACTAGAGGGACCTATGCTGCCTCACTACTTCCTACTCCTACCTGTACAGCACTACTTCCCTGGGATCTTGCTCACCACAATGTATTGGCCCTGCCTCACGCTCTGCCTGTACCTATCCCCACTAGCAGTGCACTTACCCATCTGCTAGTCCACACTGTGCCCTGGCACCCCTCCCTCCCCTTGCTCCTGAACCCTCTGCCCCTTGGGACCTCTGTGTCCTCGCCCCCTGCCTCCCCTAGCTTTCTCTTCACCTCAGGCACATCTGGGTGTCTTCTTATTCTTGCTTTCCCTCCTGTACCTCCCTGCCCACCCTCTGCTCCCTTAGCCTCCCCTCTCATGTCAATCGTAGGAAAACCTCTCACCATCTCCCAGCCAGGGTGTTAGTCATGCTACTACTCTTGTCAGGGAACATTCATCCAAACCCTGGCCCGGTCCCCAGGAGCTCCCCAACTCACACCACAGGCCTATGCATGGTCTCCATGAATATCTGTAGCCTCCTAAAAAAAGTTTGACTCACTACAATGCCTGGTCACATCAATTAATCCTGATGTCATCACCCTGGTTGAGACTTGGCTGTCAAAATCCTCCCCTGACTCCCTAGTCTCCCTTCCTGGTTTCACCCTTTTCCGGTCCGACAGTGTTGGGAGACGGGGCGGCGGCTGCACTATTTATGTCAAGGAATCTCTCCTTACATTAGCCCTGCCCACTCCCATCCTTGACTCAGGGCCCAGGCGCTACGCTGAAACTAACCTCACCCTTTAAAGGGACCCTTTATCTGACTACTGCATACATGCCCCCAGGGACCAAACGCAGGCCATTGCCTCTTACAGAATACCTTACCTCTCTACCTCCTTCCGCTGATCAAATTCTGGTGGGTGACTTAAATGTCAACTGGCTCAGCCCCTCCTCCTCCTCTACCCGAGACTCCTTTTCTGCAATAGACCTAAACTAACTAGTTACCCACCCTACCAGGACTAACCCCAAGAGAGGCTCCAGACCCTGCTTGATGTGGTACTCACCAACCGCCCTAATCGGATCCCCAATGTACAAGACCTCCCAGACTCTCTCAGCGATCACCCCCATTCTATTCCACTGGTCAACCTCAGTCCCCAAACCCATAGCACAGTCCACATGCCGGCGTGCCTAATACCTGGTGGACTGATAAACTTAAGGAACTTCTGTCCCAAATTGACTGGTGGTCTATACAGGCAACTCCTGACATCGACACAGCTCTCTCCTTCTTTACCCAAACTTTTAATCATGCCTGTGATATCTTTGCCCAGTGTTGACCTGCCGCTCTAAAAGGAAGAATGCCCCTGGGTTACCCCAGCTTTGATCCACCAGTTCAAACATAGGGACAACCTTATGGCACTGCACATTGAGATGGCCGGCCCAATGACAGGCGGTTATATGCTGTCCTCAAACAAGTGCACGGGCCATCAGAAAGGCCAAGTCTGAGCACTATCGTCCTCACTCACTGCCTCATGGGGAATCCCAGAACCTTCTGGGATAACATTAAACAGTTAAATGGGAGTGCACACTTCCACCCACCCAGATCAACATTAATGGTGTGATCTCCTCAGACCCAGCCCCTCATAGCCAACCACCTCAGCACCTCATTCACTGACCTTAGCCCTATCCTCCCTACAAATTTTTGACCCTCCTCCCCAGCACCTGCCATAAATCTTTCTCGCCTTATTTTCTCCTCTCGCGTGTTTCTGCCCAAGAACTTAGGTCAGACCTTATCACTGCCCTCAAGAGTAATAGTACAGGCAGTGACACCTGATCCGTATCCTACGGCTGGTCTTAGACACAGTCCTTACCCGATCACATGCCTCATCAACCACTCTCTTTGCCTGGGGAAGGTTCCAACTGCCTGGAAAGTCGCCACTGTCACCCCTATCTTTAAAGGTGGTGATAGGACTGTGGCTGGAAACTATCGACCGATTTCCATTCTCTCTCCTCTCTCCAAGGCCTTGGAAAAAGTGGTGGCCTCTCAAATCTCTGACTACCTCTCCACCTACGATGTCCTTTGTCCGGAGCAGCATGGCTTCCGAGCAGGCCACATTACCAACACAGCCCTCCTAGAGTTCTCCAACTTTCTCCACTCCTCCTTAGACACTGGTTCTCTGGCTGGTGCTGTCTTCATTGACCTCTCGAAAGCTTTCGACACTGTCTCCCACCCTCCTTCTTGATGCCCTTAGTCTCTGGTTTTGCTGCTGGCCTATCTCCTGGTGCACCAGTTATCTGTCTGACCTCACAGCGTAAAAATTAATGGGACCTACTCAGACATCTGTCCCATCTTTCTGGGGTTCCCTAGGATCCATTCTGGGCCCCTTACTATTCTCCCTTTACCTTAACACCCTTCCACGCTCTTGCTCGGGGAACATTCTATTGTACGCTGATGATGCAGTCATCTTTGCCTCAAATCGTAACCCTACTGCCCTCCAGGACTTGCTGCAGAAGTCCTTAACTGAAGCCGAGGGCTGGTTCAAGGAACATAGATTGGTGATAAATCTTAAAAAAAAAAAAAAAAACCATGTTCTTCACTCATCCCCAAAACAAGTCCTCCAACTTCAAACTCCTCATTCACTCTGGGTCCTCATTCCCACTCGAACAAGTCTGCTCCTATAAATACCTAGGGATCCATTTTGACCCCTCCCTCTCCTTCCATGGACACATCGCTGCCCTAGCCACTGCCACTAATATCCGATTGGGCATCTTACATCGGTATAAACACTGCCTCCCCTGGAGGCTCTTCGACTCGCAGTCACCTCCTCTATCCTGTCCCTAGTGGACTATGAACTGCCGGTGTATGGTGCTGCTGATCAGACCGCACTCCATAAAATTCACACTACTCTGAATAAGGCCTGCAGGTTAATTACTGGAGCACCTAGGATGACACACACCTGCCTACTGTATGCTAAAGCGCTGGTACTTGATCTCGACGAGCGCCTCAAATATCTTACCTGTACCTTACAAAAAAGACCCTCCTTGGGCTTTCCCACCAGGATTGACCACCACCATACGCCCTCTGTCCCACTAGTTCATACTGACCTCTGGGAAAACTCTCGTTATCCCTAGAGCTAGGACCTCTCACGCCAAAGAGCCTTCAGCTTTAGGGCCCCTCCTGGTTCAATACACTGCCCTCCACTCCTCAAGCTCCAACTATATCGTGCTTCAAAACTTCCTTACGTAACCACCTTATTAACACCGATGCTGTAACTGCCTAGTCAAAGCCAGACTAATACTTATGACAAAGCTTATTACTAAGCTGCTAAGGACGACATAACTCTGGTATTGTTTGCATCCATCCTACCTGTACCAGCTTGTTTGTATCTATGTCTTAATTTACTTATGTGTTGTACTGCTATACTGTGTATTTTGGTTTGTCTTACTGTGACAAGGTACCTTTGTAAATGAGCCTATGGCTCAAAGGTTTTCCAAACTGCTGTTTAAATAAAATAAAAATAAATAAAATAAATAATAAATGTAGATGCCCAAATATCGATTTAGAAGCATATTAAGCCTTTCTGGGCAATGTTAACAGACATTAAAAACTTAGCACCAAGATAACACTTCTGGTGTACAATGCAGTGATGACAACTCTATAGATCAGTAAGAGTGAACCTTGAGCAAGACACTCATCAGGAGAAAAGATGGCTCTAAAAAAGTAGTGTGAGATTGTTTAAGAGGATCCTGGGAGTGGCATGACCCACATACACAATGGATAAGCAATGAACTGCTGGGGGAAAAAAAAAAAAGTGAAACTGCAAAGAAGAAAGGAATATAAAAACAATCTGGTGGCAGTGACGCATTACAGGAATTCATGGAGGGTGACCAGGGATTTGGATGCAGTCTTAAGATGACAGGGGATGCCACATATTAAAGTGTCATACTTATTGTTAAGCAAAGACAAGTTGTGCAGAAAAGTAAATCCTACATCACTTAGCATCCTGTGTCAAACACCAAGCAACTATTCTCGGTTTTGAATAAATATTTTTTTTTATCCACATTAGTGATCTTACAAAAAATGACTGCATAAATAAACTGCTATACTGAAAAGAGCATGTAAAGTTTGTGTTCACATGCTAAAAGAATGGGAATGAAGGACAATTGTTTGAGCAGTTTCATGCTATGCTTTTTGCCACTTTTGGAGCTGGGTATCCTGGGAAATAGGAGGGGCTCAAATATCTCATTTTCAGTGGAAAAGTGGACAACAGCCTGTAAAGTCAGCCTCTGGGTTACCTTCTGCATCCAAGTCCTCCTTGGGATGAAGAAGGGCTAGAGCATGCATTTGGATGTGGGAAACCTAGCCCATTATGGTGGTATGGGGTAGCCAATTCAGCAGGTCCCACCCTCCCAATTCACAGCCTACACCCTTTCCTCAGAAAGTTCCACATCATGGAACAAGTTTAGCGAATACCAATGGTGGCTGAAGCTGCTCCACACAGGGAGGTGGTGATTTAGTTAGAATGCAGGACCTTGTAATGCAGTGGCCTCTGCCAAGTATAGAGGGCCATGGTAGATGCTATACTACTACACAGTTCATATTGATGTACAGTCCCTCTGCAGATACTGTACACCCAAAAAAATCATTTCTGCTTACCAAGGGAATCACTGGGTGCCCTGGTAGAACAGAAAGTAAGGAATTCCTACTACTGATAATTAGTAAATACTGCCCAGCATAAATAATTCATCTTCACTTATAAAGTGGGTGGGGCCGGGGGCTTATGGAATTAAGAGTCCCTTTCAACCTTAAATTACTATGTATGTACACTATGTGGTCACTGAAAGTGGCACTTATTGTTTTTCTTTTAAAAGAGCAGCTGATGCATTCTTACAACTCGGGCAGGCAACTCATTCCAGGGAATTGCCTGCCCAATAAGCCAAATGAGCTGCTTTTAAATTTTTTTTTTTAAGCAGTTTAAAGGCATCCATTTTAACTTAAGTTTGCCCAGCTTGTAACTTCCGCATATGAGCCGAGCGCTACAGCCCCACCTTGAAAAACAGCACTTTGATGACATATAGCAGGGACTGGGGCTGCAGGTACCCTATGTAGTTACTAATAGGATCGGAGGAAGGGGGCTGTCCAAATGTACGAAGATCATCTTTGCTGGCAGTTCTACATGTATGAGCCTATAATATCGATGATATATTAGGCCCATACATCAATCAATCAATCAATCAAAATCTTTATTTAATCAGGCGAACATCGTTGAGCATAGCTCATTTACAAGATGGACCTGAGTGGTCAAGAAGTGCAAGTGTTATTACATTGACAAGGATAGCATAACAGTAATACAATGACAGGGGTAACATAAACAGTAATACAATGACATAAGTGCTAATATATAACAATATACATATGTACACGGCCCATTAAAACTTTTAATCTGTGAGACAGAAGGCAATGGGCACATCAGGAGTAATATGTAGATTATAGGACCTAGCAAGCATTTTGAGGGTGAATCTTGGGACTGGAAACGGGAGTTTTATCAGCATATAGGAACACGAAAAAGGGGGGGGGTAGGTAGGGCTGGGGTTTAGGCCTTGTGAAGCAGTTGCAGAGTTCTGGGAATAGGTGGTGAATAATCTTTGAAGGATATTAAGGTAGGAGATTATTTAGCTTCATGTTTTTTGGAGTGAATTCCAAACAATTGCTAGTGAGTAGCTGATAGCAGCCCTCCCAAACTGGGTGCAGGCATTGGGGACCTTAAGAATGATAATTTTGCTGATCCTTAGGTTGTATGGCCTAGAAGTAATTTGAGTAAAACAGTCTGAGATATAGGTAGGTAGCTTGTCTGATAAGGCTTTGAATATCCAAATTGCAGCATCTCTATTTCTTCTGTGTTGTAATGATGTCCAGTTAACTGCCTTATAAAGGGAGCAATGATGGGTGCTGAAGGGAAGGTCAGTAATGAATCTGATGGACCTGTGGTATAGGGTGTCCAGTTTATTTAAGAGGGGGAGTGAACAATGTCCATACAGAAAGTCAGCATAGTCAATGAGGGATAGGAATGAAGCCTGGATTAATCTTTTTTTGGAGTCTCTGTTGAGGTAGTGCTTTATTCTAAAAAATAAACCAAGTCTTTGTCTCAGTTTCTTTAGTAGCTCCTCAATATGGACAGAATAGTCAAGCTTGTTATCAATCCAGACTCCAAGGTATTTGAAGTTATCAACGAATTCCAGCTTCTCCAAGTAAGGTGGTTAGTTGTAGGGTGGTGGATGGTGGGGTAGTGGCAGAGCAACTCTTTGAGGTAAAGAACATAGCTTTTGTTTTTTGCATTTAGAAGTAGTTTTTATCCAGTAGGTTGTGTTGTAGGATGGAAAATTCAGATTGTAGCAGTTCACAGGCTTTAGATAATGAAGGATTGCTAACATATAATACAGTATCATCAGCAAACAGATGGATGTTGGATTGAGTGAGTTAGCATCAATATTATTAATATAGATGGCAAAGAGGATGGGGCCAAGAATAGAGCCTTGCGGTACACCTCTTAACAGTGGTTTTAAGGTGGATAGGTAGTTTCCATCTTTTACCAGTTGTGACCTATCTGATAGATAGCACTTGAACCAATTGTGTGAAGGGGAATCCAACCCTAGTGAGCCAAGGGAGGTGATTAATGATTCATGATCCACTGTGTCAAATGCTTTGCTCAAATCCAAGAACACAGCACAGGTACTGTTCTTATCCATAGCAATCTGCCAGTCGTTGGTTACTTTGGCTAGGGCCGAAATGGTGCTATGCCTTGATCTAAATCCTGATTGTGCTGTATTTAGGAGGTTATTGTTATACATGTAGAATTGCCAGCAAAGATAACCTTAGTACAAGTAGACAACCCCGATCCATTAGTAACTACATACACCACCTGCAGTCCACTTCCCTACAGTACATCAAGGAGCTGTTTTTTTGTTGTTTTTTTTGGCAGAGCTGCAGTGCTTGGTGGATGCTCGGTTTGTACGAGGAAGTTACAGGCCAGGCAAACAAAGCTGAAATGAATGCCTTTAAACAGCTTAAACTTTTTTTTTTTTTTTTTTAAGACCAGCTCATTTAGCTTATCGGGCAGGCAACTCCCTGAAATGAGCTGCCTGCCCAGACTATGTCAGCTGCTCTTTAACCAAGACAATCTTATTTTATTAGTGGGATTTAAACAGAGATTTGATTTTTGTTTAAAACAAGTATTACATCATGATACAAACTTAGCTGTACTACGATCAAAGGGGCTACACTGCCTCCTAAAATATAAAGCGGCACTCTATGGCAAAAACAAAACCAAAAAAAAACCAAAAAAAAAAAAAAACACAACACAACATGCACATTTCTTACAGTCTACCATCCACCCCCACCATGTGCCCCGACCTTTATTTTAATTTCCAAATCCACTTTTACAATGTCACATTTCATTTTATTTTCTCTACAACACTGCCCAGCTGGGACACTGAATTCTGTGGGCTGGAGTTGGCAACATATTCAATACAAAAGGTAGGAGAGGCAGGACACACACACACACTTAAAAACAGACAAACCAACACTTGGCAGAAATATCAAACTCTACTGTGTAAAAATGCCAGTGCAAATTCACAGCACTGCAAATAGAAAAACTCCAGAAATGCCACAAGGATGCCAGGAAGGTGTCAATAGACTGATTTTTCCATCTGGCCCTCTTTTCTAGAGGTGAATCCCCCACAGCATTCTGTTTATAAGCTCATCTGAAAAGTGTATCTACAGCACAAAGACTGGGGATTTTTGATTTGTGAAACAGAGTTAACCCAAACAGTTCAAGTGGTTACTGGCTTTTGTTACAGACCATGTACCACTAGGTCCCTTGAGGTTTGCAGGCATTCTAAAGGATATACGTGGTGGATTCTTTATGAATCTGGCCAGAACCAGTGCTGTTCTGAGAATTTGTCAGTCTCTCATAAGGGCCTCCTTGACCCTTTAGGCAGACTTTAAATTAGTCAGTGTCCACTACCACTTATTAAAAAGGCAACTTAGTATGAAAGGTTTCATCAGCTTTTTTCACCATTTTTCATTTTGGGTTTCATCATCTGTCTTGCAACTTCAGTATTAGCTGCAAAGAAAAAAAAAAATAAAATCTAATTTTAGATTCATGAAAGTTATTATCCAAAAGGGTGATATGGCAACTACTGATCTTTAAAACAACGCAACCAATACAAATATATTTCTGTATACCAGTTGCTGCCATTCTATATACAAATCCAAATAATCAAAGAACCAACTCTGGTTTTCCAAAGAGATGTCGACTATAATTAGAGATAAAAAGATAAAAAAAAAAAAAAAGTTTAAGAAAGTACAAGGAGACCAAATCCGAGAAGGATAGAGAAGATTACAGGACTAAACTCAAGGAAGCAGGAAAAGCAATTAGGGTAGCCAAGGCCCAGACTGAGGAAAGAATAGTGCAGGGAGTGAAGAGGAGGGGGGGGGGCATTCTTTCATTATATATGGGGGAAAAAGAAAAGAGCAAGGGAGGAATAATCAGGTTAGCAACTAAAGAGGGACACAGCTGGTGGAGAATGACAAAGACAAGGGGGAAGTAAACTAATTCTTCTGCTCGGTCTTCACCCATGAAGACAATGGTAATGGTCCAGCACTAGCCAAGGCACATCTCCACAACAGGGGAGTAGACACCTGCCACTTTACAAAAGAAAGGGTCCTTGAGCAGCTGTCTAAATTAAAGATGGACAAGGCAATGGGGCTGGGTGGAATACACCCAAGAGTTCTGAAGGAATTGTGGGAGGTACTTGCAGCCCCACTAGCAGAACTATTTAACAAGTCACTGGAAGATGGCATAGTGCAACAGGACTGGAGAAGGGCCACAGTTGTGCCACTGCACAAGAGTGGTAGCAGGGAGGTAGCAGGAAATTACCACCCAGTCAGCTTGACCCGAGTGGTGGATAAAGTAATGGAGACATTATTTAAAGAAAGGATAATGGAGTACCTGAAAGTGGGAAACTTGACCCGAAGCAGCATGGCTTCACGGCAGGATGCTCATGCCAAATGTGATACAATTCTTTGACTGGGTTACAACAGCAGTGGACCAAGATGCGGCTGTGGACACAGTATATCTGGATTTTAGGAAAGCCTCTGATACAGTTCCACATAGAAGGCTAGTAAATAAATTGGAGCAAAAACAGGCGTAGATCAGAAAGTGGTCAACTGGATAAAAAGCTGTGTACAGGACAGGACTCCATGAGTTATGGTAAATGGCACCTTGTCACAAAAGGGGAGAGTAACCAGTGAGGCTCCACAGGGATCAGTGCTTGGCCCAATCCTTTTCAACATATTCATCAGCGACATCGCTGTGGGACTGAAGGGGAACGTCTGCCTGTTCGCAGATGATACAAAGCTCTGCAACAGGGTGGACACACAGGAAGGGGTCCAAGGAATGGAGGTAGATCCAAGAAAGCTGGAGCAATGGTCCAAGAACTGGCAGTTGAGAGACGACACCAAAAAGTACAAGGTAATGCATTTGGGTAAGAGGAATCCAAGGGCACCAATTGAAAAAGAAATATGGAATGGGATAGTTCTAGGAGTTAGATATTGGAGGATTTAAAGGTAGGAAAGTAATACAGAAAAGCAGCACTAAGGGCAAGCGGCACCCTTTGATACATAGGTAGGGGTATTACTTGCAGAAAGCGTGAGGTAATCATCTCACTCTATATGTCCTTGGTGAGGCCTCACTTGGAGTACTGTGTGCAGTTCTGGAGGCCACACCAAAAAAAGGACATAGACCATCTGGAATCCGTGCAGAGCAGAGCCAGCAAGATGGTGCAGGGACTACACCATGAACCTTACGAAAATAGGCTCAGCCAGTTAAATCTATTCTCCCTAGAGCAGAGAAGGAACAGATGAGACATATTTAAATTTGTTAAAGGAATAAATGCAGTACATACCAGTAACCTCTTTCAAGAAAATAGGACTGCGCATACAAGAGGGCACAACTTATGCCTGGTTGGCAGTAAATTCAGAACCAATGTTAGGAAGTACTTTTTCACAGAGAGGGTCGTGGACCCTTGGAACAGCCTGCCATCTGAGGTGGTGGCAGCTAAGACTGTCAGAGAATTCTAACAGACATAGGACAGTCAATGTAGTTAGCTCAACAAGAGCAGTAGATGGGGGGGGGGGTAGACATCTTGGGCAGACTAGATGGACCACACAGCCTCCTTTTGCCGGCAAATTCGTATGTTCTAGTCACACAATTTATACTCGAGGTCAATTTGTAAGGCTGAAAAAGAACTGTAGTACTGAATCTACTGTAGGTACAATGAAAGGGGCCCCCCATTGCTCCTTCATTTCCTTCTTTCCATTATAAAAAACAGAAGGTCTACACACCAAGAAATAGAACTGTATTAAGTGCAAAGAAAGGACCAATTTGCTAAAACGGCAGCCTGCATAAGTACTACACAGTATGGTACAGCATGTTTCCTCTGACCACATCCAATATAGTCATTTTTTTAATACTGGGCTGTTGTATGTTTATTTGGTCTACTTCAGCATATCTGTGGAGCTTAAGAATTGAAAAGACCATAAAGCAATGGACTGTACTTACTCAGACTGCTGTTTAATCAAGTAGTCTTTCTTTGCACTTAAAGGCTCAGTTACATTCCATGGCGTGCGGACATTGTTTTCTCTCTCCTGAGTTTAAGGGGCTGGCTGCCACTCTGTATACACTGCCCTGCAGTATATAGCAAGACACAGTTTGGAGCTTGTTCCATTATATACCTGTATTATTCTTGTAGCTTTTAGTCATTTTGGTGACCGTTGGAATCCGATCTAAACAAGTATGTGATGTGATATTTTGTGCCACTGAAATAGCTTTGCTGGTTTAACTGCAGGTTCTGGTATCTATCCCATGTACTCAGGATGGAGCAGTACCATTATACCTAGGGACTCCAGAAAAGAATACCAACTACAAGATGTTTTCAACAGTATTCTGTATTTCCAACTGCACTGGTTTGGGTAATCATATTGTGTTGCACAAACCTAAACTCCCCAGTCTTTATACTGCAGACACATTTAAGGCGAGCATATAAATAATGTTCCATAGAGGGTATTCGCCTTTGAAGAACAGCTAGTCAGCTCTAAATTCCTGGTGTCCCTGTCAGTGCTACTACTGCGTTTCCTGCTTCTCCATGAATTTGCTTTTCAGTGCAATAAAGCATGAATACTGCTGTTTGAAGGGCCTGTTTAAGGTGTGTGTGCTGCCTCTCCAACCATTTGCACAGAGCCTCATTTTATGGGGTCCAGCACCACTCATTCCTGGAGCAGCTCCCCATTTATTTTTCAGGCAGCAAATTTCAGTCACTGAAATGGTGGGATTGAACACCTATCATTCCAAAACACTGGGGATCCCAGGAGCTACTATATTAAACAGTGCCTTTAATTATTCAGAACCTTAAATCCCCACTGGCACAGAATGGAAATGCAAAGAAAGCCAATTGTGCAAGGTGTGGTGGGGGGAACATTTTAAGGTTCACATGGAATGCTGCTTTAAAGCAACTGTTCCGAATACTAAAAATAAAACATGGTCATTAAAACAAACAAAAATGTAAGGATACCACATTTTCTTGCCATTTGATTTTAGTCCCAAGACAAGTTGAGCAATTTTTTTTTTTTGTTTGTTCTTAAGGCTCACATTCCCATGCCAGATTCACCGTGATAAACCTAAGTAGGTACGGGTGATAATTTGGTACTGGATAGTCATACACCTGCTTCTGCCACCTTGACATATCCACATGGTGAATACAGTTTTCACAGCTGAAGAGACCACATCGGAGGTGATTTTTCAAAAAAATCTGCAAGGGCTGCCATCTTTGTTGTGGATCAATGCCAATTACAAATTTAATCAAAACAATTCTTAAAATGGCTAAACAGACCCCAAAAATGCTGTAGTTGAGAACATATATGGATGCCAGGAAATCTCACTAAAAAAAAAAAAAAAAAAAAAAAAAAAAACACACACACAACACAATTATATTGTAAAGAATTCCCTGTTAAAGTAGCAGTGCAACGAAAAACATTTTTGGAAAAAAGCTAGTTTCAGTTTCAATTAAGAAAAATATTAGCATATCTGTCAAATGTACATGTCTAGCTCCTTCCTTTGCTATGCACCATAAGACATTTTTTTATTTTTTCCAATCCTAACCTTGCCAGGTCTACAGTGCTAGGTCTATGCAAAATGTGGCAGCCATCTTTTTTTCTTGAGAAAAAATTCAATTAAAACATTTATAAAATATTCAGAGATTTTGTTGGAATTAGAAGACTGTAACACCAAATAAAACTGGAAGATGACCAGAATCTTTAATAGTGAAAAAAAGGTAGTCAATTTTTTTTGCCCAATTTCGCTGCACTGCTGCTTTACTATGGAATGTTACTTTAACAAGGAGTGAATAGGAGAGAAGAAAAAAGATGTGTTCAGACACCTTTGCATAACCAGTCGGCTGCAGCAGATGTAAGAGATTCAGGCATTACTGAAATGATTTGCCAAATGCCAACAACTTTAATGAATTTAAAGGTAACTGTAACCCTGAGTAATAATGTAGAGATGGTTATGAAATAATGTAGTTGTTCACTACTACATTGGCAATAGAGTTAGTACATATTTTATACATCAGTTGTGTTTGTTTTTTAACCTTGTAGCCATAACTACCAGAGCTTGCACTGTCCCAGTAATTCTGTACACCAATGTGAAATTGATGAGGTTTTCAAAGGACATTGGGAAAACCGCTACAACAGTTTCTTGTCCGATGACAAATATTTGCAGTAGAAAAGAAATGGAAATAGTTGAAGTTGTTCTCAAATTCAGTCCAATATACTTTTATTTGTTCCTCTCTCTTCTTCAGCCAAAAAGTATGAGCAGCACAATTGTTACAGAGTTCATTACTATTAATGGCACTGCAAAAAAAAAAACAAAAAAAAACAAAAAGATAAAACATTTATTCATTGAGAATTAAAACATCAGAATGCAATTTATAACAACATCTGTATTTAATTTCTACATAACATTCTAAATGGGAAAAAAGCAAGATGGGGTGTGGGTGAGAAGAAGGATAACCCCATGTGAATCTATGTTTCTGTAAATTTTTCACTGGAGCCATAACTAAGGCATACTGTGTCAAACGTCAGCAATTGGTGCATAAGTACAGAAAGCAGTGGTCTTCCGATGTCCAGGAATGTTTTCAGAGAATATAGGCGAAATAGTCAACTGATTCCTGCATGGAAGTGATTCACCTTATTTGAGTCATTCTGCCATGCACCCTCTATCAGAAAGTAAAACTATTAGGATTAGTTTCACTGCAACTACAGAAGCAGGGCAGGCTGCAGGCAAATGGTAACCTGCAGGGAACCAGTTACTTTTTTGTTTCCTATTTTTCACTCATAGCCCTTGCCAGGGGAGAAGGAATTGTTTGTTTATGCAGAAAAACACAAAATATCGGAGTGCACCGTCTTATCTAATAACTATAGAATTTCTACATAACATCCTCACTTATCTAAATAATGCAGGATAGGTAAGCAAGGTGAACCCACATTTTTGTAATTTTTTCATCAGACATAATATGCATGCTCAGTACCTGAGGCCAGAAGGTTGCAGGTTCAGGTCCCACACTGGAGACCTGGCCCTCCAGCAGACACGGTGCTGAAGTGAGGTCCCATTTGTCCATTTATGGTGGAACTTCAGGGGGAGGTTAAAAAATCCCAAGGCGCTTCTTGAAACGAGGAGGGACTCTTCTCAGTTATTCTGGCCAACACCGTCTCTTCATGAAATGGATTATAATGTAATGGGGCAAACATGTTGTTGAGTGCATACAGGCTGCTCAGTCTGTCTGCATACAGGCTTGCACAAGCAGTATAAACCTCCATTTATGCAGAAGTGCATTGAAACTGGGCAAAAAATTTGACCCAACCTTTTTTCACTAAGATTCCAGGCATCTTCAACTTTCATTTGGTGGCAAAATGTTCTAGTTCCACCAAAACTGAAGCATATTATCAATGTTTTAATTTAGTCCCCCCAAAAAACAAAAATAGACATAGCATTGTAGACAAAGCAAGGGTTAGGACTGGACATAAAAAAAAATCATGGTGCACAATGAAGACAGTAGCTAGGAAAGTAGATTTGACAGGTATACAAATAATTTTTATTGAGATTTCCATAAATGTTACATAACTATTACTTATATACACATTATAATAAGAAAAGGCAAGTAGAAAGATAAAAACCCAAGAGAACACCACCACCAGTGATTATAAACCCCTCTCCCTCCCCCCTTAGAATAAGATTTCTATCCATAAATGCATAGTTCTGTATGTTCTTAAACTTTTCAGATTTTTAAGGGAGGGGGTTAACAGTAACGTTATTGTTACCCAAGCCGATTGGAAACATTTTCAGAGATGTTTATAGTTTCTCATAGCTTAGAGTGCACTTTAAATTATTATACCACTTTGAATAGTTAAAAATTAGCATATTCATACTATTCCAATTTTTTCAGAATCATACGCTTTGTGGGCATAGTTGCAATACTGATTATGCATTTTTGTTCCTTTATAATTGATAGAACCATGTAATCATTCAGGAATAAAGTACAGAAACTCATTGGCACATTAATATTAAATAATTTACTTACATATGAATGGGTTTGTTCCCACTTATATTATATATATATATATATATATATATATATATATATATATATATATATATATATATATATATATATATATATATATATATATATATATAACACACACACACACACACACGCAGTCCCATCCTTGGTGGTACAAGTTCCTTTCACACCACAGTTATGCCAGCAGTTGGGTGTGTTGTGAATTCCCATTTTGGATAGTCTATTAGTTGTGTAATAAGCTCTCGCTAAGAATTTTATTTGTGTACTTTTGTTTTTGGCATAATAAAATTTCTTATTTGAATCTAACCAAATTGTGTCCCAATTTGTCTTTATTTGTATGTTAGCTTCTTGTTGAGGTATGTGAATATTTTTTATAAATTGTAGCTGAAAACAGCAGACTACCAGAACAGTAGAGCTTAGCGAGAATCTCCTCCGTTGAGCTATATCATGGAACTGCAAACCATCAGTGTCAATACCACTAGAACATTTTTGCTGGCTGCGATTGCTGACAACAGCATGCCTTGTCAGTGCCTATATAATGTGGATGTCCCCAGCATGTCTTAGCTTCCCATTGGAGACAAGTTCAGAGATCATCGGACCAGCAGAGACTGAAGCAACCAGGCACGCAGGAGACGATATAGTATGGATGCCACAGGGGACATTAAAGCAAACAGCTTGCAAGGCCAGGCAGTATATTCACTCGTTACCCAACAAAGGGGGGAGGCAGGAGGGAGAGCTGTGGCTCAATGGAGGAGAGTCTCTCAAAGATTAAATGTTACAGTAGGTAACTAACATCTTCGAGGATATCTCCTTCTATTGAGCCACATCGTGGAATGATTCCCAATGCAGTATTAAGCACTGACGAGGACGGCAGGACCCGATGCTCCTCGGCAAGGAGGTCTTGCAGAACACTGGGGCCAAAGCCGGCATGTCTACGAGAGACGATGTCCAGAATATACAAGCAACTCACCTGTAACAGGAGTTCTAGAAATGGTATATGTTGTTCATCAACACTGTCTGGCAGGTTCCTTGCCGCTTTAAATCTTGTCGGAAGGTCTTCAAACTGGCTCCTCCCACCCACCCGGGTGGTAAAACCCTCGGTTCCCGCCCCATGACGCCAGATCTAGCCCGCTGAAAGCCAGGTTGTGCGTCGAAGCCGGGGAGGCCGGGTGGGTCGTGTGGATGAACAACATATACCATTCCTAGAACTCCTGTTACAGGTGATTAACCTGTATTTCTAGGGACATGGATATGTTGTTCATCCACACTGTCTGGCAGACTCCTAGCAGTTCTCCGGGAGGAGGGAGGCAAGGCGCACACCCCCCTACTTAGGGAATAATGACTGAAGAACCAAGGCCCCAAAACCAGCATCCCGGCATGACTCAAGGTCGATGTGGTAGTGGGTAATGAAGGTGTGTGCTGACTTCCAGGTAGCAGCCCTGCAGATTTCCTGGATAGGGACGTCCCTGGAAGCAGCCACCGATGCAGCGGTATGGCGGGTAGAATGAGCTCTTATCCCTCTGGGAGGCTCCATGCCCGCCAACCTATAGCAGAGATCTATGCAGAGGTGACCCACCTGCCTATCGTCTGCTTGGCTGCAAGTCTGCCAGGTGCGGGTCAGCGTAGGTGACAAACAGCTGGTGAACCTCTCCCTGAACTTCAGCCGTCCGCTCCTTGTAATAAGCGAGCGCTCTACTAGGGTCCAAAGTATGGAGCCTATATTCGGCCTCCGAGGTGTGATTGGGGTAGAACACCGGCAGAGTCAACACCTGGTTAAGGTGAAACTCCGACACCACCTTTGGAAGGAATTTCGGGTGGGGGCGCAGGACAACTGTGTCCCTGTGGAAGACCAGATAAGGAGACTCGATGGAAAGTGCCTGAAGCTCTCCCATCCTTCTGGCTGACGTGATAGCCACCAAGAAGGCGGTCTTCTACGACAGGTGAGAGATGTCACACCTGTGCATCGGTTCAAATGGCTTGCCCATGAGCTTAGCCAATACCAGCAGTAGATCCCATGGAGGTTCTCACACCAGAGGGGATATGTCATCAAGGCCTTTGAAAAGCACCGACTCACCTTCTCCTGGCGCTACATAGACTGCTTCCCGCCCACACCCGGTAAAGTGTGGAAATGGCTGCCAGGTGCACCTTTAAGGGTCGCCGCCGGATCAAGCCCTTGCTGAGAAAGGGACCATAGGTAGTCCAGAATGCTTGCCAAGGAGCAGGAGGAAGGATCCAGGCCCTTGCCCTGACACCAAATGGAGAATCTCTTCCATTTAAAGGTGTAGCATTTTCTGGTCGACTCCTTACGGGAAGCCTCAACAATGTTGAGGACCTTGTCGGAAAGACCAAAGGCCTGGAACTCTAGCTGCTCAGGAACCAGGCCATCAGGTGCAGGGATTGAAGGTCCAGATGGAGTACCTTCCCCTGATTGACTGAGATCAGGTCCAGGCGGGCTGGAAGCTGCCCCGGGAGCCTGGAGCTGAGACTGAGGAGATCTGGGTACCAGAACTGGCGGGGACAGTCTGGGGCTACCAGAATCACCTGCGCCTTGTCCCACCTCGCCTTGGAAGCACCTTGTGGATCAAGGGAAATGGGAGCCTGGAGCCGAGACTGAGGAGATCTTGACACCAGAACTGGCGGGGCCAGTCTGGGGCTACCAGAATCACCTGTGCCTTGTCCCTCCTTGCCTTGAGAAGCACCTTGTGGATCAAGGGAAATGGCGGAAAGGCGTAGAAGAGGCCCGGGGTCCACGGCCTTGAGAAGGCATCCCCCTGCAGCAAGCCCTGCTGAGGGGGGCGGGCATGAAACAGTCTCAGCTTCGCATTCTCCTTGGAGGCAAACAGGTCCACCTGAGGCATGCCCCAGTGGGAGAACAGATCTTGTACTACCTCCGGCAGGAGAGACCACTCATGGGACGCAGCCCCTATCCGGCTTAGGGCATCGGCCAGATTACTGGAGGCTCCTGACACGTGGAAGGCAAGGAGATCCGCTTCCAGGCTGCGCACGAGGGACCAAATGCGGAGAGCTTCCCTGCACAGAGGCATGGAGTGTGTCCCGCCCTGGCGGTTTAGCTAGTACATGGTCATGGTAATGTCCGTCTGGACCTGGACCACTTGACCCCGTACAAAACGGAGCAAAGGCGGTGAGGGCTAGATGAACCACTTGAAGCTCCAGCAGGCTGATGTGGCATCGGGACTCCCGAGGGGACCAGAGGCCATGTGCTCTGTGCTCCCCCAGATGGGCACCCCAACCCATCAGAGAGGCATCGGTCGATAGAAAGACCGTTGGCTTGGGGTGGACAAACGGCATGCCCTCCTCCAGATGAACTGGAAAGGTCCACCACTGGAAGGCGTTCCACATCCCCTGGGTCACTGTCACAAGCTGATCCAAGGGATCGGAGTGCTGTGACCATTGGCTGGCCAGTCCCCATTGTAGGGGACGCATGTACCAACGGGCCCAACGGACCACGCTGGTGCAGGCCACCATGAGGCCCAGGAGGCGCAGGAAGTCCCGGGCAGGGCGCAATTGCCCAACCTGAAATGATTGGGCAAAGGAGGAAAGAACCTCGGCCCTGTCTGCCGGGAGCCATGCTCTGGCTCGTAGAGAGTCAAGCTCTGCCCCGATGAATTGTATCACCTGCTTTAGCACGAGTTCCGACTTAGCCTCGTTGATAAGGAGGCCAACCTGAGAGCAAGCCTGGAGGGCCAGATCCCTGGACCGCTCCACCTCCATTCTGGAGGAGGTCGCAATCAGCCAGTCATCCAGGTAGGGGTACACCCGGACCCTTCGGCGCTGCAGGAATGCTGTCACCACTGCCATGCATTTAGTGAAGACCCTGGGAGCTAAAGAAAGGCCGAAGGGCATGGCCCAAAACTTGTAGAGGGATCCCTCTGCCCTGAAGTGGAGAAATCTCTGGTAGGACGGACAGATTGGGACGTGAAAGAACGCGTCCTGAAGGTCCAGAGAACAGAACCACATGCCTCGTTCCAAGAATGGAATGATCTGAGCCAGAGTGACCATCTTGAAGGTATGAGACCTTAGGAACTTGTTCAGGTCGTGTAGGTCAAGAATGGGGCGCCAGCCCCCCCCGTCCGTTTCGGACCAGGAAATACCTGGACACAAACCCCCGGGTCTGGTGGAGGGTCCACCACCTTCCTGATCACCTCCTTTTCGAGGAGCAGGGCAATGTCTGCTTGACGAGCCAACAGGGACGCTACGGACCCCGTAGCCCCCCCGCATGGGGTGATGGCTCGAAAGGGTGGGGCCCTGCTTGAACTCCAGAGACAGGCCCTTTCCTACCACCTCCAACACCCAGCGGTCCGTGGTGATAACGGACCAGGCGGAAAGGAAGTGGCGAGCTTGCTCCACGGGGAACCCATGGGGGAGTGATGAGGCTGGGGGCGACACCCCTCAACCCGTCACTGGGCAGGCTTGGAGGAGGGGCGGCCGAGGGACCTCCTGGGCCTTTTCCTCCCTGCTTCCTGTTGGAGGAAGCCACAGGCTTGGCTTTGGGGTGCCAAGCGCGAGCCTGCTGGCCCTGATGCTGGTGTTGCTGGGCTGGACGTGCCGCAGGCGCAGAAGGGCGAAAGGACTTATGTTGCAGACGATGGCCCTTGTCCTTCTGGGTGGAGGTGACCAAGTCCAGGGTAGTGTTGGACTTTTCGATCCGCTGGAGGTGGCCTTCCACTCCAGGGCCGAACAGGTCAGTCCCCAAGAAGGGGACGTCCGCCAATTTGTGCTGGGTATCCGCCGTGAAGGTGGATATCCTCAGCCATGCTCTGCGGCGCATGACCACCGTGGCTGCTACTGATAGGGCACAGGAGTCTCCAATGTCTAGAGCCGTTTGGAGCTGCTGTTTCACCACCGTCCTTCCCTGATCCCGCACCTGCTTGACTGTAGTCTGCAGGTCGGCCAGGAGACGAGGGATCACCTCATCCAGGGAGCCCATTTGGGCATGGGAGAAGTGCCCCATCAGCATGGCCGAGCTGGCCTGGCGGAGGCCTAAGGAGGACGCAGCGTACACCATGCGCCCGGCATAGACCAGCTTTTTGGACTCCTTGTCGGAGGGCTTATCCACATCCCTAGTGTTCCCGGAATGCCGGAAAACGTTATCGGTGACCAACCCCTCCGCAGAGGGGTGCTCCGAAAAACCGGACAAAGAGCCGGTAGGGACCACATAATTCCTGGCCATCCTGGCCGAAGGCACAGGACAGGAAGCCGGCCGCTGCCAAAGCTCCAAGACTGGCCAACAATGGCTTCAGCCACCGGAAAGGCTTCTGTGGGCGATCCCCCGGTCCAGTATCTCCGTGAGGGATACTTTGCCTGTTTGATACGGGCTCGAGGCTGCATCCCGGTGGACTCAGAGATGAGCGAAGCAGACCCATGAACGGCGATGGGCTCTCGTCCATCGACTGCCCCTGGAGGACTCCAGGTCAAGGGGCCTGGAAAACAGGGAGGAGTCGTCGTCAGACTCCGAGGAGTCTGCGAAGAGCTGCCTGGGGCCTGAGCCACCCTCCACCTGCCGAGGACAGTTGGGAGTGACGGTGACCGACAACCGTTGGGGCAGACCCTGACCCAACCGAGAGTCCTTGGTCGGCACCCCCGATTTCGGTTGTGGAGGCAGAGGTTCCACCACAATTGGTGGGGCAGCTGGTTTTGGCTGAACCGGCCCAGGCTTAGGCACCTCGACCACCATGAGGGGTCGTTCCGGCCTTTCAGGTGACAGCCACTTAATGGCCGGGGAAGGCGACTGCTTCGGCTTGTTCCTGGACAAAAGGAGCTGCTGCCACATTAAGTCCTCGTAGCGTCGACGCAATTTGTGCCGAAGCCTCTCCTCTTCCGAGGAGGAAGACGAGGACGAGTGATGCCGCCACCTCGGTGCCGAGACTGCCGATGTCGGTGGGATCGGCTGGACCGAGACCCTCAGTGTTTCCGTGAGGGGGCTGGGAGGAGCAGGGACACGCTCCTCCCTCGGCTCGGAGCCTTGACCGGGGACTCTGGCAGAGGAGGCGCAGGCAAGTCCTCGGTTTCCACCGGGGGAACCGGTGAAGAAGGGTTGTCTGCTTCACCAGTCGACAGCCCGTCCGACGGGTCGAGAAAAATCTCGACCGCGTTGACGGGTGTCTCTGCTGACTGACCTGACGGGGACACCGTGAAGCCAGTGGCCTTAGCTGCAACCTCGACAGAAGTCGAGTGTCGACTGTCCGGGGAAGGGGACCTCTCCCGCTCCCATGAACGTCGACGGTGGGACTTACCCTTCGAGTCTTTCTTTTTCGACCGAGAAGAGTGTCCCGATGGCCCCTCTCTCTCCGTGGAAAGGGATTGGCAAAGTTCCTTAAAAGAAGCTGTGTAGGAGGATCCCAGAGAGAGCGGGATAAAAGCCGCGACCGAGGAAGATGAGGATGCGGCCTGGGGCGCCTCCTCCTCGAGGGTGATCATCTGCTCGAGTTGCTCAGCCAAGCCAGCCGCCGGACACCGCCCAACGGGCCTCCTTGGACTTCACCGCCGGGTAGCGCTCCTCGGGGCACCCAAGCTGTAACCGGGCAGTGCAGTCTTCAAAGACGTTGACCGAAAACGATCTGCATAACTTGCAGGCCTATGGGTCGTGATCAAGGCCGAGGCAGTAGATGCACATGGAGTGCGGGTCCATCCTGGACATCTTCCGCCTGCATGGGCACCGCCGAAATCCGAGAGTCAATTTGTCCATCGCAGCCGCGAGGGAATAATTTGTCCGAAGTCTTGAGAATTTTAAAACTATTTTCGGGCGAACCGAAGAATTAGGATCCAGGCTATACGCAGAGCGTCAAGGAGGGAACCTGAGCTTCCAAGCGGTAAGGAAGATCTGGCATCATGGGGCGGAGCCGAGAGTTTTACCACCGGGGTGAGTGGGAGGAGCCAGCTTGAAGACCTTCCAGCAAGAAACCTGCTAGACAGTGTGGATGAACAACTTATCCATGTCCCTAGAAGTAGTGTTTAGTAAATGTATGAACAGTACTGCAAGTGGCAGCAGCACAGATGTCAGCAGAGGATACATTTTGAAAGCAAACCACTGAGAACCTCTAGCAGAAGGGCAAAATGTTCCAGAGGAGGGGGCGATGGGGGCACTGGTCATAGTGTCACCTTCTGAAAGTCTGGCATGGGCCCAAGGGGGCAGGTTCATGGCCTAGGAGGTAGAGGGCCAAGGTCTCTGTGAACCATAGCCAGGGCCTCATGAGTAGCCTCTGCCAGGACAGATACAGGGCCTATGAAATTAACTATGACCCCTTCTTCTGGGTTTGGGGTCAAAGTACACAGGGAATGGAGAGTCATTCTTGATGTGTGCAGAGCCTTCAAAGTATTTTCAACGTCACTAGCAAGTAGTTCCTTTCCCCTGAAAGAAGCATACAATACAGATTGTCGTACATCAGAGGAGGAACCAGTCACCCAAAGCCAGGGGTGGCAACAAATGCACATCCCAGAGGCAGAAGCCCTAGCAGCAGCATCAGAGGCTGATCTGAGCATGTGTTTACCTGCCTCTTGGCCATTAGTAATTGTTTGCTAAGCTGATATCTTATCCTGGCCTCAAGCAATTTTTTAGCCAGACCTGCCATGGTCTTCCAAAGGCAATGTTGATATTTAATCATATATAACTGATGGTTTGCAATTCTTAGGCCTAGGGTACCAGAGACAAAAGTCCTTTTTGAGCAATAAGGTACGACCAGGGGTTATGTTAATGTTCTAATTCATCACCTCCTGGGGGTGTAATGTGACAAGGTGCAGCAGAATGCTGCATGCCTCCAAGGGGTGATTAACTTGAATATAAACATAACCTTTGGGAGTACCTTACCTTAATTACAGCGATGGGATCCCACAACTCTAGTCATTTGCTTTGCTTTCCTTCCTTGTTCATGTGAAAAAGTCATTCCACTGATTTTACTTGCCAGTTGAAGAGGGAAACACACTAGAATGGAGAATGCATGTTCACAGCATTCTGATGTTCTTTGTTACGTGTCTCTGCTCCTTCTGTTGGTTTCAGCAATCGCTTTTACTGGCTTCTTGTTTTAAAAATGTAAATAAATAAAAAAAAAACCACACAACACTAATTCCTGGCATACTGAAAATGCACTAACTGGTGACTGTTCACTTGTTTTTCTTGACCGGGTCCTTTCCACTACTTGCGATGCGCTGTGTTGCCACGACAACAATGTCCACCACCATTGGAAGTACTGCATTCATGAAGAGACCACATGCGAGAGATGATCTGTACATATTCACCCTGGCGTTGAGCGGTTATCTGATGACAGCTTCTAACTAATGTGAGCTTTTTCTGTTTTTTTATATAGAATTTGAAGGAGAGCCAATAAACGTTTTATGTCAGAAGCATTTTCTTGCCTTTTCATTTAGAAATGGTGGTGGTGGTGGTGGGGGGCTGTTGACCGACCTGGACTACTGTTTCCACTTGTCAAGGAAAGGAAAGGACAGTTACACAAGAACTTACTGTAACAGTAGATCTTTGAGGGGTTCCTGCAGTAGGTCATAACTTGCAGGACTGCACCCTCTGGCATCAGGACCGCATGGCAAACTTTTGCTAGCAATGTCTGGCAGGGGACCGCCCACCTGACGTCGAATGACTATATAGTGGGTGGTCCCTGCACCCACATTCCAGTTCTCCAGGAGACCAAAAGTGGGAGCGACAGGAGAAAAGGATTAAATCCTGGAGCCCATTCAGATAAGTCTGAAAAGCCTGCAGAGAAAGAAAAAAAAAAAAAATGGGAGGCAGGAGGGAGGGAAAAA
Organism: Neoceratodus forsteri; assembly: GCA_016271365.2. Taxonomy (NCBI): domain Eukaryota; kingdom Metazoa; phylum Chordata; order Ceratodontiformes; family Ceratodontidae; genus Neoceratodus; species Neoceratodus forsteri. The sequence continues at coordinate 489,524,608 of CM057449.1, forward strand.
GGTGACCTACTGCAGGAACCTCTCTTGAAGATTTACTGTTATGGTAAGTTCTTGTAACTGTACTATCTTACTTTGACAGGGTTCCTGCAGTAGGTCATAACTTGTATGACTGAATCCCAAGCAGTCTAGCTCAGCAAGATAAACTGAAGCAAGGGAGGAGGAAAGTCTGCAGATAGACCACAACGGGTCTAGGACAGAAGGCCCTGCAAGATGGCTAGGCTGAAACCTGCCCTATGCCTAGAGGCAATGTCTAGACTGTAATGCTCGGTGAAAGTGTGGACCGAACTTCAGGTTGCTGCAGCACAGATATCTGCTGCTGAAATATTCTTGAGGAAGGCCGCAGAAGCAGCCATACCCCTAGTACAGTGCCCCCTGACCTCCCATGGAAAGGGTCTGTTGTACTTCTGATAAAAATGGATGCAGTTAGCCAACCATTTGGACAAGCACTGCTTAGAGACTGCAGACTCCAGGGTCTTGGGGGAGAAAGAAACAACTGATCCGATTTTCAGATCTCCTTGGTCCTAATAACATAGTAACTTAAAATCCTGTGCACATCCAACATGTGTAGGAGAGCTTCACCCTTATCGGAATAGTACACCAGCAGTTCAACTGACTGGTTTAAGGTGAACTCAGAAACCACCTTGGGAAGAAACTTAGGATTTGTGTGCAGAGCCACTCTGTCTCTGTGAAAAATTAAATAAGGCTCCTTACACATGAGGGCCTGAAGCTCGGAAAACCTCCTAGCAGAAATAACTGCAACTAAAGAGAGCACTTTCCAGGACAAATGGTGCATCTCGCAGCTTACTGCCAGTTCGAAAGGGGGAGGGGCAACGTAAGCTTTTCCGAAATAAAATTCAAATCCCAAGGTGAAGCAGGGCTGTGGATGGGGGGCTTCAAGTGGAGGATTCCCTTTAAGAAGGTTTTGGAGACCTCCAGCTGGGCAACAGTTTTTCTGTCCACCAAACAGTGGTAGGCAGATATAGTGGACAAATGAACCTTCAACGAACAGTAGCATAGTCCAGAGTTCGACAGGTGCAAAAGGTATTCCATCACCTGAGGCACAGGGCAGGAAAGGGGGTCCCATCTCCTTGAGGTTGTTCAAATGGAAAATTGCTTCCATTTCATAGTCAACCTTGTGAAAAGCTTCCTGGCTTCCACAAAGTAAGTAAAATAGGTAAAATTTTATTTATATTAAGCGCCCTTCCCAGGGCACTTTTACAATGAGTCTTGGACTTGGGCAACCCTCTCAGAGACTCCAAACTGTGACACAATTGTGTCTGAAGGAGCCATGCATGAGGATGCAGGGACCTAAGGCCCGGGTGCACTAGTCAGTCCTGTTCCTGTGTGAGAAGATCATGCCTGAGAGGTAGAGGTACTGGGGGCTCGACTGCTAACTGCTGCAAGAGTGGAAACCATATTTGCCTGGGCCAGATGGGAGTGGAAGCCATATTTGACTGGGTCGGGGGGGCGATCAGCAACACTGGAGCCCCCTCTGCCTGAAGCTTCAGCAGAACTCTCTGCAGAATGGGAAAACTAGGGAAAGCGTACAAGTATCTCCCTGCCCAACAGAAAAGATAGCGTGTCTAGCCAGATGACAGGCCCTTGAACGAATAAGCAAAACCTGGGAAGTTTTGCGTTTAATGGGGAGGCGAAGAGATCTACCTCTGGATGCCCCCCCAACAATGGAACAGAATATCTGCAACTTCCTGGTGAAGTTCCCATTTGTGAGTCTGAGCCAAGGATTGGCTCAGGCTGTCCGCCAGGACATTGTGAACACCTGGAACATGCCTGGCAGTGAGGTGTAGCCCGTGCTGGACTGCCGAGTACCAAACCCGCATCACCTCCCTGCACAGGGGGTATGATCGGGTGCCTCCCTGCTTGTTGATGTACCAGACCACACACACACACACACACACACACACACACACACACACACACACACACACACACACACACTCTATCGGTCTGTATCAGCGGTGTTCCTGCAGAAAGTAGAGACTGGAAGGCCTGAAGGGTGTACAGGACCTCCCTCATCTCCAGAATGTTTATGTGGAGAGAAGATTCCAGCTGGGAACCATGTCCCTTGGGTCTGGTGGTCCCCCATATGGGCTCCCCAACCCAGACCCGATGCATTTGTGGTGAGCGTCCATGAGGAGGGATGGCCAGGCGTGGCCCCCCAGAAAGGTTCACAGGATCCTGCCACCATAGAAGGTCCTTCTTTAGGGCACTGGATACCAGGATAAGATGGTCCAGGTCGTCCGTGCGCTGATCCCATTGGACTCTTAATGTCCACTGGGGGATCCTCGTGTGCATCCTGGCCAAGGGGATGGTAGAGATGGTCGCCGCCATCAAGCCGAGGAGGAGTAAAAACACCCTGGCTGGAGGAGGCTACCAGATTGGCCTGCTCCTGCACAGTATCCGCCCTGTGCAATGGGAGGAAGGCCTTGCCCTGGACCGTGTCCAATACCGCTCCGATGAACTGGAGACGTTGAGAGAGGACCAGAGACGACCTGGAGTAACTGACAGTAATTTCCAGTTGTGCAAAAATGTCCAGGGTGGAGGACAAAGAGTCCTCCAGGCTGCTTCTGGACAGGGCTGCTAAGAGCCAATCGTCCGGGTACAGGACCGTGTAGATGCCCTGGCGGCAGAGTGCTGCTGCCACCACTGCTAGGCACTTGGTGAAAACCCTGGGTGCCGAGGAAAGGCCAAAAGGGAGCGCTTTGAATTGGAAGTGCTCCCCTTGGAAGAAAAAACGCAGGAAGCAGCAGTGGCCGGGAAAAACTGGAATAAGCAGGTAAGCATCCTGCATGTCCAGTGCACAAAGCCAGTGGTCTATCTGTAGCAAGGGCAGGAGACCCTGGATTGTCAGCATGCAGAATCTTTTGTATTCTACATAAGGGTTCAGCTGGCTGAGATCTAGTATGGGCCTTTGGTTGTCCATCTTTTTGGGGATGAGGAAGAAATGGGAGTAGAACTCTTTTCCCCATCTGTGCCCAAGGAACTGGTTCTATAGCAGATTTCTGGATTAGAGCCAGTATCTCGTCTCTTACCCGAGGGACCTGGTTTGAGGGATAATGAGGACGTTTTGGAGGAGAGTCTGGAGGTCTTTCCAGAAACTCAATGATGTGCCCTTTTTCCTACTAGTCTACTCACCCATGAGTCCGACGTGATGCCCTTCCGCTCCGTTAGGTGAAGGGCAAATCTTCCCCCCCACTGGCTCCACACTGCTGGGAGGTGGAGGAGGGCTGGGTGAGTCAGGAGGCAGAGGAGCAGGAGGGGAGGTTTTCTCCCAAGGCTCGCCGAGTTTTGGAGGCGGGGGGGGCAGGTCCCGATGCCCTCCTTTTGGTCCGATGCCTGGAGAAGGGTTGCTTGTTTTGCAACCTCTGCTGGCACTGAAAGGGCTGCTTGGACCCAAAGCCCCCTTTGTACATGGTTTTAACAGACCTAAGCACCTGTCCACTACCCTGTAGGCCCATAATGATATCTTTAGTGTCTCCCCCAAAGAGGGCTGGGCCTCGAAAGGGGGCTGCCTGAATAGTTGCCGGTACATCTGGGGAAAGCTCAGAAATATGTAACCAGGCATGACGCCTGAGGCACACTGCAGTAGTGGTGGAGCGAGCGACTGCATCTACGGAATCGTAGGTGGCTCTCAGTGCATGCCTACAGGAAATCTTGGATAGGCACAAGGCCTTGGTGAGTTCAGTTTTGAGTTTCAAATCCTCCACGGTCTCAAGTCTAGCCTCTAATTTAGCCATGATGGCCTTTTGGTAAGACACCATGTGTGCTATATAGTTTACAGAAAGTAAAGCACACATGGAAGAGGTGTAAACCTTGTGCCCAAACTGGTCTAATTGCCTCGACTCCCTGCCAGAAGAAGTGCTCATATGTTTGGGCCTAGCTGTTCAATCGTCAGCCACTGCTATCACAATCGATTCAGCCTTGGGTTGAACACAAAGATGGGACACACCCTCCGGCATGTGATAGATTCAGTTCGCCTGTTTGGGAATGGCAGGGATCGAGTGAGGTAACTGCCAAATAGCAGAGCAGAGGTCTTCGTGGGGAGCAGTCAAAGGAGGAATCTGAATGGGCAACACCTCTTCCATGTCAAGATGCTCCTCAAGACCCTTGCATTTGGGGTCTTGTTCCTCAGCGTTCTAGCCACTGGCCTGCTGGAGGATACGAAGGATTTTTGTAAAGGAGGGGTCTTCTGGCAGCTACTTGGGAGACTCCTTGCCCTTAGTCTCTGTGGCTTCGGATAGCTCTCCCAAAGAGGAGGCAGAAGAATCCTCCTCGGATCTCGAAGACTCCTCTCTATCAGAGGTTCTGGGCCCCATAAGGGTAACCTCCTGAGTGGCCCCTCCTGAGATGTGCACCATGGCTGAATGGTGAGAACCCACCGGTGACATGCAGCGGGGGTGGGGGTAATCACCTGGGCCGGCAGTCTCTTATCCAGGTCTGAAACCAGCTGTGACCTGGCCTCCTGCCACCAGGACTGGAACATGGCCTGGAGGTCCTGCTGAGGTTGAGGCTGGGGGGGGGTGCGGGAGGCTGGTAGTGAGCGTGGGCCATCCCCGAATTATGAGGAGGAGAATACCCTGGCCCATGAAAGGAGGGTTGTGCATAGCCTGGTGCCTTGTAGCCTGGGTAATAATCGTGGGAGTAAGGTGCTGATGTCTGGCCCGATGGCAGATAACCCGGTGTTGGAAAGCGGGATAATGCCGACACCTTGAGAGGCCTGGAGGGATGCCATGCTGCTCCAGGACAGGTCCCTGTGGCCTTGAAGGGCCTGGGAAATAATCCTGTGCCGGGTAAGCTGGCATCGGCATCAGACTGTCTGGTATCAGGGGCGGTTGTATGGGCCCAGACGGCAGCTCTGATGGACGCGGATCTTCCGACACAGCCTCAGGCGTTGGAGTCACGAAGTCCGAAGGAGGAACCTCTGTTGCTGGGGCCACAATAGGGTTCGACAGAAGAAGAGTAAAGTCTCTAGGAATCAGTGTGGGGGCTGGCTCAGGCGGATGATTCCTGACGATGGAATCCAAGGGAGTCTCCGGGGTAACCTGAACTGGAGTGAGGGAAGAAAGTACCACTTCCAGAGAACCCTCTTCCCCCTCTGTCCCGGAATGGAGGTCGGGCAGTGGAGGTTCCACCTGGGGAGATGGAGGGGAAGACACCTGCTCAGCAGGGAGCTGGCAGAAGGGCTGGCTGTGAGAGGTCAGCGAGCTTGGCCAGGCGTCAGGTGATCTGGCATCAACCCGCGAAAGGTGAGCTTGACTGGGCGGTCGCCAGAGTCCCTGGCGACCGACAATGGTTGTGGAAAGTGGTTCTGTGTGGGCAGAAGGCAAGCCTCTGACCGGCTTATCGACAAGTGTCGGTTGGGTTCCCTCAGAGTGGGAATCCGTCTAACGGACGACCAGGCAGGCTCCAGAAGATCTGGAGTCCAGCTTACCAGGCGCTCGCTGGAGGATCCGGCGGGTGACTTAACTTAAGGATCCAGGTTTGGGGCCAGTTTTGATGGGCATAAAAGTAGAGGAGGTACCTGGAGAACCTGAAGAAGAAGCCTGGACAGTCACCAGGGAAGGCGGCGGGGAAGCGGCCTTGTCTGATGGAGAGACAGAGGTCTTAGGGCCTGCGGCCTTAGAAGAGACCCACTCCTGGTCTTCCAGACACTTCCGTTCTCGGTGCTTCTCTTTATCTTTCTTTTTCTGCTCCTAAGAAGGTGAGGAAGCAGATTCTCTCAACTTTTCCATCTCCTGCTCCAAAGAGGCCATCCTGGACTTAATAAGATGGGCTTCCAGGGCTGGCTGCCTGCGTTTGTTTGTGGCCTGGTTGAAGGGCTTGCAGTCTGGGCAGGCCTCTATGTCGTGGCCTGGGCCTAGGCAGAGGAGGCAGAGTCTGTGGCCGTCCTTATGCGGGATCTGCGTGCCGCACTTCTTAGTCTTGAATGGTGAAGACAAAAGATGAATAAAGCAGACTATTTCAAGAAAATAAGAAAGGACTGGAACAAAATGGTGATCAACTGGAGCAACGTTTACCGCGAGGTTCTTGCGCAGGTATATGGTGGGAAAGAACTAGAAGGCCGACGCGGGGACCCCCACTATACAGGGTCACGCTGACATCAGCAGGAAGATAGCTAAGTGTTTTGAAGCTTTAGATCTGTCGTGAGCAGTCATAAATTACTACAAAATCTGTTTCAGGCTGTGAAAAATACAGTTTGGCAGTAGGGGCAGGATTTTGTTTATCCGCCTTCCTGGGAACAGCAGGCCTATGCAAGGCAGCCAAAGTATCACCCTCTAGAGCAGAAGGCAGTGATCACTGTAGGAGAGGCTGAAACTGCCAAGCACTCTAAGATTTTTCTTGGAAGAATCCTTTGCCTCAGCCTGGAACACCAGTTTGGACTGAACCTATTTAAGGAAGGCTTGAAATGAGGCATCTTAATCAAAGACCTAGGCATATTTACCACATTCCCCTCAGAGCAAGAGGACAGAGTACAGCTTGAGTCGATCAGATCTGTAATCTATTCCTCTTCTTCCATGGCCTTCTCTTCCTCCTCTATGTAGTCTGGATTCTATTTCAGTTAGTCGTTAACATCCACCATTACAGGCATAAGGCCAATGGGACAAGGAGATGTGTTGAGGAGCAAAGAAGGGTGGGTGACATTCACAGCATATTTTCTGGGCCCAGCATTAAAGCAGGAGTGGAATAAGAAAGTGTCGACAGCCCAGCTGGAGGCACTGGCGCTGCAGGCATCTACGGCAGTGGCAGCAGGCACTGAAACAGCTCTGACATAATTTGACAGAATACCTGCATGTCGATGAGCCTGAAGGGCTCATCGACGGCTGAGATGCTGATGGGACAGTGCCCAACAGCAGACAGGCTGTGAGTACCCAATTATGGAGAATGAACTGATGCTGGACCTTGGCCTTGGTGTCTGCAAGACAGACGTTTTTTTTCTTGGGGTGAGTACCCAAAGCCACTGCCAGGGTCCCTGTCTGTCTGTGAACTTACCCCATCTAAGCAGTGAACAGAACGGTCCAGAGATGGGTCCTTTTCATTTCTAAAAAAAGCAAAAGTTGCTCCACGTAAACTGCTCATGCCAGGTAAAAGTCAAAACAGCAGTGAAAGAAAAACAGCACCCAACATCAGGATATGCAAACAAAACAGCTTTATTAAAATAAATCAAAGTGCAATACAGTGCACACAAATGCAAAAAGTCAGTCGTATCTTATCGGATAGTGGTGGAGAGTTGCAAAGAACCGCCGGGCAGGTGACTAACTCTCCACCACCGTCTGACAAGGTAGGACTGTCCTTTGATTTTCCCCACTTATATGCACTGTATTGCACTTTAATCTATTCTAATAAAGCCACTTTTTTCCTGCATATCCCCAATGCTCGGTGCTGCTTTTCTTTTGCTGCTGTCCTTCTGCTTTTCTCCTCGAGTGGTGGTGTTTATCCACCAGCTTCGATGACTTGTCTTTTTCTTTGCCGATTCAGTAACAGCCACTATCAACTGTGAAGATCAATGGGCTGACAGTGAACTGGAAATGGGAGTGAGTGATGAAGGGGAAGCTGCGTCACAGCCAGTTTCTCCATGTTCTGGATCAAAAGAAAGTTTTCCAAAGCCTTTTTACGATATCTCCTGGTTAAAGCACTGGCAAACTACGTGTGCCTGAATACAAATGGAGTGGTTGTCTTTATACATTTTTAACGTTGCCACAATAGCAATACAGAAATAATTCTTTGGCCGTTCATGGCATAAATGTGTAAATAAAAAAATAAAACTTTAAAGTAGTAGACAGCAGGTACTTGTAAAGTTCAACAGCGGTGGACCGATGAGCGGTTGATGGTGGGAGAAAGAACTGAGGCATGCTGGGGATGCTGGCATTATACAGACGTAGATGAGTTACATAGAAATAATAGAATTTGACGGCAGATAAGGACTGCTTGGCCCACCCAGTCTGCCCATTTCCCTACCTACTGGATAAGCTGCAGATCCTAGTTAACCAGCAGCCTACTTCTTCCTACCCCAACCCCCCAGAATTGCCTTATGACTATCCCATGCATGCTTGAATTCCACCACTGATTTTGACTCCACAACCTCCTCCGGAAGGCCATTCCATGCATCCACAACCCTCTCTGTGAAAAAATACTTCCTTAAATTACCTCGGAGCCGCCCCTATCTTCAAATTGTGCCCCCTTGTTCTTGCACACCTCTTTTTTTGAAAGATGCTACCCTCTTGGACTTTGTTGATTCCCTTGAGGTACTTGAAAGTTTCTATCATGTCCCCTCTCCTCCTTTCCTCGAGGCTATACATATTAAGCTCCTTAAGTCTCTCTTCACATGTCCTCCGGTGCAGACCCTGCACCATTTTAGTTGCCCTCCTCTGGACAGCTTCCATCCTGTCTATGTCTTTGCGGAGATTGGGTCTCCAGAACTGCACACAGTACTCCAGATGGGGTCTCACCAGCTGTCTGTACAGAGGGATAATAACTTCCTGTTTTCTACTGGTGATGCCTCTCCCTATGCATCCCAGTATCCCCCCAGCCCTCCTTGCTGCCTTCTCACATTGCTTGCCCACCTTTAGGTCATCTGATATGACTACCCCAGGTCCCTTTCCATTTTGTTGTTGTTAGTATCTCACCCCCATTGTGTACTCTTCCCTGGGTTTTATTTCCCAGGTGCATTACCTTGCACTTCTTAGCATTGAATCTAAGCTGCCATACATTTGACCATTCCTCTAACCTTGCCAAGTTCCTTCTCATCCTTTCCACCCCACCCTGTGAATCAACTCTGTTGCAGATCTTAGTGTCATCTGCAAAGAGACATACTTTCCTTCAGTCCTTCTGCAATGTAAACATAAAAACATTGAGAGGACTGGTCCTATCTGAACCCTGCGGTACCCGCTAGTAACCCTCCTTTCTTCTGAGTGGACTCCATTTACTATTACTCTCTGTGTCCTATTCTCCAGCCAATTCTTTACCCAGGCTGTCATCTTGGGACCCACTCCCAGGCTGGCTAACTTGTATATTAATCTTTTGTGTGGGACTGTGTCAAATGCCTTGCTAAAGTCTAGGTAGGCCATGTCCACAGCCCCTCCCTGATCTACTACTTTGGTCACCCAGTCAAAGAAATCTATCAGATTCATCTGGCATGACCTCCCGCTGTGAATCCATGCTGCCTAGGGTCCTGTGCCCCTCTGGCCTCTAGATACTCGACAATTCTTTCCTTTAGAAGTGATTCCATCATTTTCCCTATCACTGAGGTTAAACTAACAGGTCTATAGTTTCCTGCTTCTGCCTTGCTCCCACTTTTGTGAAGGGGAATCACATCTGCCCTCCTCCAGTCCTCGGGTACCACCCCATCCTCCCATGATTTGTTAAAGAGGGTAGTCAGTGGTGTCACTAGTTCTACCCTTAGTTCTTTTAGAATTCTGGATGAATCCCATCAGGCCCCATTGCTTTGTCCACCTTCAGTTTTAAGAGTTCTTTCAGAACTCTTTCTTCTGTAAATGGGCTGGTATCAACTTCTGTATCCAGAGTGTTACTACTGTTTGTTTTATGTACCTCCCCTCTTCCCTTGTAAATACTGAGCAAAAATATTTGTTTAGTATCTCTGCCTTTCACAGTCTCCCTCTGCCCACCCTCCCCTCCCTTTATTAAGCCTCACTATCCCTCCCTTGGTCTTCCTTTTCTCCTGATGTACCTATAAAGGTTTTATCCCTTTTTAACTGAGTTGGCTATCTTTTCCTCGGTTTGGGCCTTTGCTGTTCTGACTGCCTTCCCAGCCTCCTTTGCTTTAACTGATACAGTTCTCTGTCCTGCTCCTGCTGCGATTCCTTGTACTTCCTGAATGCTTTCTTCTTCTCTTGAACCTTCACTGCCACTTCCTTTGAGAACCATGGGGTTTCTTACATCGTCTTGTTTTGTTTATTTGCTTCACATAAAGGCTCGTTACCTCTGTGATGGCAGTTTTATTATTCCCATTGTTCTTCCACCCTCCTTCCGCCCATTTGCTAGTGCATTCCTTGAGCACTCACCCATTTTAGCAACGTCAGACCTCTAAAGTCCAATACTTTTGTCTTTGTATGGCTTGACTGTGCTGTGTTTTGTGTGAACCATACTGTTCGATGGTCGCTAGTTCCCAGATGGCTACCCACTTCTACATCTGTGATCCTCTCTCCATCTCCATTTGAGAGTATCAAGTCTAATATTGCTCCTCTCGAGTGGGCTCCAGTACTAGTTGTCTAAGGCATGCCCCTGTAGGGCATCTAGAATAACTGCACTCTTCAGTGGCAGCTGCAACTGCACTCCAGTTAACATCTGGCATATTCAGATCACCCATCAGCAATATCTCCCTTTTTCTGCCATTCTAAGTATACTTTCTATCATTTCCTTGTCCATTTCCTCCCCTGAGAAGAGTCTGTATCTAACCCTGTGCGGATTGTGGTGCCATTGCCTGTCTCAAATTTACTCACAGTGCTTCTTCTCCTCCCTGTTTACCCTTTTGTTCTGTTGCTTTTATTCCTTCCCTTATGTAAAGAACTCCTCCTCCTCTTTTTACCCTCCTGTCCCTCCTGTAGATAGTGTATCCTGGTATGTTTACGTCCCAGTCATGGTTGTGTGTGTACCATGTTTCTGTGACTGCCATGATATCCAGATGTTCCTCCTCCATCAAGGCCACTAATTCAGGAAGCTTGTTACCTAGACTACGGGCATTGGTACTCATTGCTCTCCATTTTTGATGGCCTTACCTTCTGTTGCAGCATCCCCACTGACCGTCTCTACCTTGGTCTTTTTCTCATTTAGTACCCTGTTTTGTAGGGAGAGGCTGGGATTTTCTGCTGCTTGTCAGTGCCTCCCCATTGACTAGTTTAAAGCTTGCCAATGAAGCATTTAAACCAACTGCTCAAAAGACTTGTTCCTTCCTGGACAGATGCAGACCATCCTGCCAGTATAGGCTGGTGTCCTCCAGGTGGAACCCCAGTCCCAATGAAGCCAAACCCTGTGCTCACACCATTTTTCAACCATTCATTAAGCTGCATGGTGCCAATTACCTCGCCTCCCCATGCCTTTGACAGGCAGCACCTCTGAGAATGATACTGTGTGCTACTTGTCTTAGGCCCTCCCAACTCTGCAATGTCCTCCTGCACTGCTCTAACCTCATGATGAGCCAAGTCATTTGTCCCTAGGTGGACAATTACGTCCAACTCAGAATCCCTTGCAGCTGTTGTCGTGATCCTGAGGATCGTTCCTGTCCCTCAAGCCATGGCACCAGGCAGGCACCTTACTTCATATTTCCCAGCTCCTCCCAGTTCTATCCCCTAATAACGAGTCCCCACCAGGAGTTGCTTCCTTTCCTTGTGGTGTCCTCTGCCTCCTTCCTGTGGGCCTCCCTTGTGACAAGTTGTCCCTCAGCCTCTCTTAGTCTCCTCTGCAGGGTATCCATAGGGGAGCTATGCTCCCAGAATGGTGTATGGATTGTGGTGTGTAACATCTGACTGGGTGTGCCTCTGTTCCACCATCTTCATCCTCCCTGAGCCCACTGTGGTCCAACTGCTGTGCTTTTGCAACCTCTGAGGTAGTGGTGGTGGTTCTGGTGCTCCCTGGATGGGGAGGTTCCTTCCTACTGTCCATTGTGGCCTGGGGAAGGTCCCCTGCATTACTGTCCAGTGTGGCCTGAAGGCGGGCAACTTCCTCCCTCAGGAAGACAGTTGTCTGCAAATAGGGCAGCATCTCAGCCTCCAGAAAGACTCCCAGAAGACTGCTGCCCCACAGCCATTACATTGCACTACTCCCCACATTTTTTTTTTTTGCGTGTGATTGGTATGTAATGTAGAAATATATATTTATATTATACAATGTTTATGCTTATATTGTCAGTGCAGTGTGCTAGAGTTACGAAGTAGGTGTCCCCTGCCTGGAAAAAAGTTTCACGGTGGTCCTGACACCAAAAGTTTACAACTCTATGATGTGGCTCAATGGAGGGACACATCCTCAAAGAGGATTGCAATTTAAAATTCATAATGCTTCCCCTAAATGTTTCATGCCGATGGCCTGCAGGTTAGTGACCCAAATATATTATATAAAAAAAAAAAAAAAAAAAAAAAAAGCACAAACACACACAATGAAAAACACTACACTACCAGTGGAGGCCATAGGCCCCCCCCTCCAAACCCACCGGGAAAATTATAGTAGTTATACCAGCTACCGCTCAAAGTAAACCAAGTCCCTAAAGAAGATACTGACCAAGGAAAAACACCGCTTAGACTGCTTCAACCTGCCTGAGAGTCACAACTCCACCAACAGAATAAAAAAGCTGTAGAATCTTGAAATCTTTCAGAGAATTCTGTCTGTGCTGCTACCCCCTCAATGGTACAGCAGAAACTGGAGCAACTGCTGCATTTGGAATGTTCATGTCCCTAGTGTTCTGTGCTAAGGTAACACCTTCAGGCTGTACCACTAGCACCAGTAGGGGAGCAGATTACCCATTATGTACTAAATTCCCCACCAACAACGCATAGTGATATGGAAAAATACGAAGAAGAAATGTTTAGCCAAGTTAAAGTCAGTGTTCTTATGCCATTTTTACTGTACAGGTTAAAAACAGAATGAGGACAGTAAAGAGCAGTTTGTGAGTGTTGGACAGAAAACAGCGAGTATCATACAATCCATTATTTAGTATACTTCTGTCTGGCTCTGGGAGAATAATGGGACAGTTGAGGAGGGGAAACCTTTTCAGTATAATACGGCATGCAATTCCTGCTCCCCCCACCAGCACCACTGTTTTCCTACATTCAGATGTTAAACAGTACAACATGATTTTGTGCTCTGTTTGAAATACTTCCAGCTAGCTGTACATTTTCTCCAGTTTGCAGGAAATTTTGCATGCGTCATCAGGGACCGAAGATCTCCAGATGTGGCAAGTTTTGTACCAGTCAGATGTGCGGATGCAGAGACACGGAGTGTCAAAAAATTTGAAAATTACCATTTTTTTGTAAATTGCCACTGCGTTTCTCAGAAAACGGCTTGGGGGTTTGGTCTGAAATTTATATGGTCTATTAAGTTTGGGTCACAGATGTACCTTTTGAAGGTCTGGCGAAAAAATATTAATCTATTCAAAAGTTATTAAAATTTCAAAATTAAAATTTGGTGTCCCGCTTGAACCTTGTTTGCCGCAATGCTTTTTTTTGTCGCACTTCCATTTTGTTTTCAGTTCATGAGGTAAACAAACTTTAAAATTTCTCAAAAAATACTTACAGTTGGTAAACACCAATTAGGTTTACCCAATCGGGTCACGAGGAATCAGATTATGGGGTCAGTTTTTTGGGAAAAAAGAAAGTGGCCAGAAATGTCTAGTTAATCAGTGGAATTATTTTACCACAAAACACAGCAGTTCCGCAATCTGAGAACACACATTTCCTTTTGCTGCAAATTGCGAAAGAAGCAGCTAGGCAAAGGTTTCTTTTCCCACAATTTGCAACAGAACAAATTTTATATATCCATTTGTTACTTCATAGTAAAGAAATGGTTTGGACTTTTGGACTGACATTTTCAGGGTACACAGGGCTTTCCCCACAGATGTGCCTTTTGGTGTTTTGGTGAAAATATATTACTTTGCTCGGGAGTTCTGTGGCTTTACATTATGCTTCATTTCCCATAGGATAACACTGTAATGTGAGGTGTATGCAAGCATTTCTTTGTCACTTTGTTGTTCTGAAATGATCTGCAATTTTGAAGTCATATTTTCAGGGTACAAAGGGCTTGCCTTTTGGTGGTTTCGTGAAAATATATTAATTTAGAATCAAGTTACATAGGTTTCAAATTCTGCTGTATTTCTTATAGGAGAACACTGACATGTGAGGTGTTTCTTTGGCGCTGCACATCATGGGTTGAGAGCACAGGACCCAGAGGGCCCTGCACTCCCACAGGCAAAGAAGGATAGCACTACATTATCTCAAAATTATATGCATGGATGGGAGTGCAGGGCCCACACACAAGCATGGATACCACTAAGGAGTGATGGAAGCGCAGGCCTGGAGGGCCCTACACACTCACACGCCAATACACATACCATTATGGAGTGAAACATAGAAACACAGACTTTGATGGCAGATAAGGGCCACTTGGCCCACCCAGTCTGCCCATTTCCCTACCTACTGGATAAGCTGCAGATTCTAATTAATCAACAGCCTACTTCCTGCAACCCCCCACTATAATTGCCTTATGTCTGTCCCATGCATGTTTGAATTCCCCCACTGTTTTAGACCAAACAACCTACCCAGGAAGGCGGTTCCATGTATCCACCACTCTCTCCGTGAAAAAAAAAAAAAAATGTCCTCACATTACCCCTGAGCCGTCCCCCTCTATCTTTAAATTGTGCCCCCTTGTTCTTACACATCTCTGTTTCTGAAAGATGCTACCCTCCTGGACTTTGTTGATTCCCTTGAGGTACTGGAAAGTTTCTATCATGTCCCCCCGTCCCTCCTTTCATCAAGGGTATACATATTATCTCTCAGTCTCCTTCATATGGTTTCTGATGCAGACCCTGCACCATTTTAGTTGCCCTCCTCTGGACTGCTTCCATCCTGTCTATGTCCTTGCATAGATGAGGTCTCCAAACTGCACACAGTACTCCAGATGGGGTCTCACCAACTGTCTGTATAGAGGGATAACTACTTCCCTTTTTCTACTTGTGATGCCCCTTCCTATGCATCCCAGTATCCCCCTGGCTCTCCCTACCGACTTCTCACATTGCTTACCCACCTTTAGGTCATCTGATATGACTACCCTTATGTCCCTTTCCATTTTTGTTGCCGTTAGTACCTCCCCTGCTTTTGAGTACTCTTCTCCTGGGTTTTTGTTTCCCAGGTGCATTACTTTGCACTTCTTTGCATTGAATCTAAGTTGCCATATGTCTGACCATTCCTCCAATCTTGCCAAGTCCCTTCTCATCCTTTCTACCCCCTCTTGTGTATCAACTCTGTTACAGATCTTTGTGTCATCTACAAAGAGGCATACCTTTCCCTCCAGACCCTCTGCAATGTCAGCTATAAAGATGTTAAAGAGGACTGGACCCAGTACTGAGCCCTGAGGTACTCCACTAGTAAACCCCCTTTCTTGGGAATGTGTTCCATTCACTATTACCTTCTGTGTCCTGTTGTTTAGCCAGTTTGCTACCCAGGCTATCACCCTAGGACCCACTCCCAGGCTGGCTAACTTGATTATTAATCTTTTGTGCGGGACTGTGTCAAATGCCTTGCTAAAGTCTAGGTAGGCCATATCCACAGCCCCTCCCTGGTCTATTACTTTGGTCACCCAGTCAAAGAAATCAATTAGATTGTCTGACATGACCGTCCTGCTGTAAATCCATGCTGCTTTGGGTCCTGTGCCCCGCTGGCCTCTAGGTACTCAAACAATTCTTTCTTTCAGAAGTGATTCCATCATTTTCCCTACCACTGAGGTCAAACTTACAGGTCTGCAGTTTCCTGCTTCTGCCTTGCTCCCACTTTTGTGTAGGGGAATCACATCTGCCCTCCTTCAGTCCTCAGGTACCACCCCATCCTGCTATGATTCGTTAAAAAAGTGTGGTCAGTGGCGTCACTAGGTCCTCCCTTAGTTCTTTTAGGATTCTGGGGTGAATCCCATCAGGCCCAATTGCTTTGTCCACCTTGAGTTTTAGGAGTTCTTTCAGGACTCTTTCTTCTGTGAATGGTCTGGTGTCAACCCCCCTACCCAGAGTGCTTCTATTGTCTGGTTTAGGTAACTCCTCCTCATCTTCTTTTGTGAATACTGAGCAAAAGTATTCATTCAGTATCTCTGCCTTTTCACAGTCTCCCTCTGTCCACCTCCCCTCTCCTTTAATAATCTTCACTATCCCTCCCTTAACCTTTCTATGCTCCTTAATGTACCTATAAGGTTTTATCCCCCTTCTTAACTGAGTTGGCTATTTTTTCCTCGGTTTGGGCCTTTGCTATTCTGACTGCCTTGCCCACTTCTTTCTGCTTTAATTGATACAGTTCCCTGTCGTGCTCCTTCTGTGATTCCTTATACTTTTTGAATGCAGCCTTTTTCTCCTTAACCTTCCCGGCCCCCTCTTTTGAGAACCAGTGGTTTTTTTACTCCGCTTTGTTTTCTTTGTTTCACATAAAGGCTTGTTGCCTCTATGATGGCAGTTTTGATTTTTTTCCATTGTTCTTCCACCCCTCCTTTTTGGCCATTTGCTAGTGCATTCTTCAGGTATTCACTCATTTTGCCAAAGTCAACCCTTCTAAAGTCCAGTATCCTTGTTTTTGTATGGCTTATCTCCATGGTTGTGCTTATCGTGAAGCACACTGTGCAGTGGTCGCTTGTTCCCAGATGTCTACTGACTTCTAAATTTGTGATCCTCTCTCCATTGGAAGTACCAGGTCTAATATTGCTCCCTCCAGTGGGTTCCAACACTAGCTGTCTGGTTGCCCCCTGCAGGGCATCGAGAATGACCCTGCTCTTGGATGTGGCTGCAGTACATGTCATCCAGTTAACATCTGGCATATTCAGGTCCCCCATCAACAGTATCTCCCCTTTTTCAGCCATTTTGAGAATGTCCTCTATCATTTTCTTGTCCATTTCCTCCCCTTGAGACGGGGGTCTGCATACAACCCCCTGTGCGGATTGTGATGCCATTCCCTGTCTCCAAGGTGACACAGAGCGCCTCTTGTCCTCCCCCTTTACTTTTTAGTTCTCTAGCTTTGATCCCTTCCCTTATGTATAGAACTACTCCACCTCCTCTTTTACCTTCCCTGTCCCTTCTATAGATTGTGTACCCTGGTATGTTGACATCCCAGTCGTGGTTCTCTGTGTACCATAATATCCAATTGTTCATCTTCCATCAAGGCTACTAGCTCAGGAAGCTTGTTTCTCAGACTACGGGCATTGGTACTCATTGCCCTCCATTTAATACTGGCTTTATCCTTTTTTTCCCCCCCATCCCTGCTCTTATTGTGCCTTGTCTATTTTTCCATTTACCCCGTCCTGCCCTGTGTTGAGCTCTGCACCTCAGTGTTTACCTTGCTACCTGCCATGTTTTGTGGGGGGAGGCTTGAAATTTCCTGCCTCTTAGCACCTCCCCCCGTGGCTAGTTTAAAAGCTTGCCAAGGAAGCATTTAAACCTGTCACCTAGGAGCTTGGTTCCCTTAGTGGACAGATGCAGACCATCATGCCAGTATAGACCTTTATCTCTCCAGATGGACCCCCAGTCCCCAATGAAGCCAAAGCCCTGTGCTCTGTACCAGTTTTGCAACCATTCTTTAAACTGCATGGTGTGCAGTACCCTAGCCTCACCCCTGCCATGGACTGGCAGCACCTCCGAGGTTACCATGCTTACTACCTGTCTGAGGCCCCTCCCCAACTCCACAAATTCATTCTGCACTGATCCCATGCCCAGCTAGATCATTTGTCCAAATGTGGACAATGATATCTAGTTACCGCTCCCGTGATGCTGCTTCTGCAATCCTGAGTGGTGAGAGCGCAGGGCCCTACAAGCAAATAAGGCTACAATTATACTTGCTCAATAAGTAAGGAAATTCTTTGCAAAAAAACCAAAAACATCATTAATACATCAGTTAGGAAATGTGGCAAACCCCAACACCCAACCCCCACCCTCCACGCACCAACAGGCATTGGGGGTGTGCCTTGGGGTCGTCATTTCCTATACTGTACCATGTTAGCTTCCCTACATAGAAACATTAGAATTTGACGGCAGATAAGGACCACTTGGCCCACCCAGTCTGCCCATTTCCCTACCTAATGGATAAGCTGCAGATCCTAGTTAACCAGCAGCCTACTTCTTCCTACCCCAACCCCCTAGAATTGCCTTATGACTGTAACATGCATGCTTGAAGTCCACCACTGTTTTTGACTCCACAACCTCCTCCGGAAGGCCATTCCATGCATCCACAATCCTCTCTGTGAAATACTACTTCCTTACATTACCTCTGAGCCACCCCCCCCCAATCTTCAAATTGTGCCCCTTGTTCTTGCACACCTCTTTTTCTGAAAGATGCTACCCTCTTGGACTTTGTTGATTCTCTTGAGGTACTTGAAAGTTTCTATCCTGTCCCCCCCCCTTCGAGGCTATACATATTAAGCTCCTTAAGTCTCTCTTCATAGGTCTTCCAGTGCAGACCCTGCACCATTTTAGTTGCCCTCTTCTAGACTGCCTCCATCCTGTTTATGTCTTTGCGGAGACTGGGTCTCCAGAACTGCACGCAGTACTCCGGATGGGGTCTCACCAGCTGTCTGTACAGAGGGATAACAACTTCCCGTTGATGGCTCTCCCTATGTATCCCAGTATGCCCCCCGCCCTCCTTACTGCCCTCTCACATTGCTTGCCCATCTTTAGGTCATCTGATATGACTACCCCCAGGTCCCTTTCCATTTTTGTTGTTGTTATTATCTCTCCTCCCATTGTGTACTGTTCCTCTGGGTTTTTGTTTCCCCGGTGCACTACCTTGCACTTCTTAGCATTGAATCTAAGCTGCCATACATTTGACCATTCCTCCAACCTTGCCAAGTCCCTTCTAATCCTTTCCACCCCACCTTGTGTATCAACTCTGTTGCAGATCTTTGTGTCGTCTGCAACGAGACATACTTTTCCTTCCAGTCCCTCTGCAATGTCACTTATAAAAGACATTGAAGAGGACCGATCTAATGCTGAACCCTGCGTTACACCACTAGTAACCCCCTTTCTTCAGAGTGGACTCCATTTACTATTACCCTCTGCATCCTGTTCTCCAGCCAATTCTTTACCCAGGCTACCATCTTGGGACCCACTCCCAGGCCTGGCTAACTTGTATATTAATCTTTTGTGTGGGACTGTGTCAAATGCCTTGCTAAAGTCTAGGTAGGCCATGTCCACAGCCCCTCCCTGATCTACTACTTTGGTCACCCAGTCAAAGAAATCGATTAGATTCGTCTGACATGACCTTTCCGCTGTGAATCCATGCTGCCTTGGGTCCGGAATGGGGTGAGCACCAGGTCTGACAACCTCAAGGCACACCCTTGATGCCTGCTGGTGCATGGAGGGTGGGGTGTTAGGGTTGGAAATCCTAACACCACAAGGAATCTAGGTCCCACATACACCCTGTGTAGTGCTATACTGGCCAGAACCACCAAGAGAAAAAAAAAAATAAGATCTAGGGATAATTATGGACTACAAGCAGAATCGAGACAGCCAGTCTGCTGCAACAGTCAAGAAAGTAAACAATCCTGCTGGGATGCATTAGTGGACAAGGTGTGGTCAAGAAAGGTGCTCCTCCCCTGTGTATGCAGCCTTGGTTGGACCAAACCCTGAGTACTACATCCAAGCTGTGGCTACCACAGTATAGAAAAGGCACTGAAAATATTGAGAAGTTTATCACAGGGCCACAAACCTGAACTGTGGCTTAGGAGGCAAACGCTATGAGGAAAAAGTCAACTTATTCAAATTATTTAGCCTGGAAAAGAGAAGGCTTAGGGGATATGATCACAGTTTTCTGATTACTAAAAGGGACAGTGAGTGCATTATACACAGAGATTTCAGCTGCTGAGTGCAAGCAGAACTAGAGGACATATCCTGAAACCACGATGAGGGCATAGAAAAATAGGAAGCAATAGCAAGTATTAATTCATACATATGGTACCAACTTGTGGGATAGCCTACCCAATGAGCTTGTGAAAACTGGCAACTGTTCAAGCTCTATGCTCCTTCCATAATCACAATACTAGGTTACTAGATCTACTATGCAATTGGAAGGGGCAATAAAAATGAGTCCTGTATATAACTACGGGGGCGGTAAACAAACAGGATTATGATGTGAACAAATGTTATACAGTATGTGAGGTTATACTTTTTGTACACCGCAAACTCCATACACCTTGAGATCATTTTACGTATTGGCAAACCTATACAACTGTCAGATTGGAAACAAAATTATGTTTTCTATCGATTTTTTTTCTTTACACCTTGATGACAACTGCATTTGTCTTTTATTTGTTTTACCAAGAAAGGCTCCATTGAGCGATGCTCATTTACAAAGAGGTCCTAGTCAGAACAGCAAAAACAATCAAGATACATATAGTACATACAGAGACAGAAGTATAGGTAATACAATACAGCAAGATATACAACACATGGAATTGAATAAAATACTGGACAGTCAGAGTAAAAAATAAAGTTGCAATATCTGTTTGACAGAAAGAGTCTACGTACTTAAATTATGCAGAAAAAGGAAAATAACATGGTATAACAGGGTATAGGACCAGGAATTAGGCATTAAGTGTAAGTCGATACACACATTAAGTTTAGCAGCAACTGCCCACATTGACACAATGGGAGTCCAATAGGAGTTTAATCCTTAGGCTGCTGACAGAATTAGAACGTGTAGGAATTTTGGACTGATACATCAGTCCGCGGCCATGCAAGGGTTAAAAGCATTTTGGTTAACTAAAGTACCAAGCTTCAGAGCATGCTGTAGTTTATTCCAGAGCGAAGGATAAGCCAACTGAGTGCAGCTTTCCTAGAATGGGAGAGGTGCCTTGGTATTTCTAAAATAACTCTGCTTACTCTAGTGAGTAATGTCTTACTCATTTTCCAACAATCTGAACAGGATGCACTGCAGTGAAGCAGACGGCTGTTAAAGGAGTGCTACAGTCAGAACTTGCAAAACACATTTCATTTAAAAAGTTTTGATTTGTGTGTAGTTCTAGTGTGTCCTCTTTTGTTCGCTTTTAAGTATGGTTTCTAAATTTGCTTACAGTTTTATGGCCCATGGGGAATCTCCATGTTAGCATTGTTTTTTTCCTACCACGCCTCCTGTCTCATATGCCAGCAAAGAATTCAGTACCACAGATTCAGTGAGGAAAAGCTGCTGAAGCAGCAAACTGCTAATAGGAATCTGATGTTCTGCAGCAGTTTTTTTTTTTTTTTTTTTTTTTTAAAAAGCTTTTCATTTCATCAAACTACACACAGCCATAAAAAGTACACAAATCACCCCAGGTCACCAATGCTGTAACCGGTAAAGATTCTAGCCAGAATAGCCACTCAATTATCCCTCAAGTGGCTGCAAACTGTAAAAGTAGCCTTTATTAGTGCTCACTGGATAAGAAAAGATTCTTAAAAATGACTGCTTTACAATTGTACTCTAAACCAGTACTTGCTGAACCTATTGTCCCGCATGCATCACTCTCACATGGAACAAGAGGCACTAGAACAAAAAGAGCAATTAAAAAAAAAAAAAAAAATTGTGTAATGGAGATCCCCAGTTGCCATAAAACAAGCAGATGAATCTAGGAAAAAAAAAAAAGCTGCAAAAGGAAGGACTACATACACAAATCAAAACATTCAGCACAACATATATTTCTGCAGATTCTGACTGCTGTACTCCTTTATGTGTGTTGTGCATTTCCAGCTATCTTTGTTTTAACTCAAATGAGGATTTTATCCCCAATGTATCACCGTTCAGAAAATGCAACACACATAGTGAAATGTTAAGCCAGTTGCAAGAAATAAGCAATTTTTTTAAAGTAATTCAGAACAGGACACCAAAATAACCTGTAAGTTTGGGGGTGGGTCACTTTCACAGCTTTTTTAAAGGGGAAAAAAAGCCAACAGTCGGTAAGTTTTCCTTGTTTGATTTTTATCCCACTGAGTTCCATTTCACCTCCTAAAGCTTTTTAAGGGGAGTCTTTGGTCTCTCTGGGTATTTAACATTTATGTTATTTCCTTTTAGCTTCTGCTGTCCTGTCTGTGTTTTAGCTGTGTGGCTGAAACAGAAAAGGCAAAGTAGCAGGTCCTAAAAGGAAAATAAACTGCAAAAGGAAGCAGCATAAAGGTTAAATACCCACAGAGAACAGACACATTGTATAATAACTGGCTGTCTTTTTTTCCCCATAGGGAAACTGGGTTGTAATTGTATCGTAATAACCAGCTGGTTATAACGACAAACACGTGCCCGGTTTCCCTAGCTTGGTGCATGAGCTTGCTCGATCTTCACTGTACTCTCTGGCGTCCCTGCCACCCCCCTCCTCAACGCTCTGCAGTTTGTTAACGCCGACCGTAGAAGTCGGTGGTAAGTTCTTTTTTAGACAGATATATGACTGGGCACATAAAATGGCTTTTTTTCCGGTCGGAAATGATAGATAGATAGATAGATAGATAGATAGATAGATAGATAGATAGATATAAAAAAGAAGTAAAACTGCTTTACATCAGAAACCAAGCTGCTACGGACCATGCTGAAACCCCAACAGTCTGTGGCTCGGATCCATAGTATTTTGTATAATTGCTGTGGCGAAACAAGGACCCCCAGCAATTATACAAAATAAAGGATGGGTAGGTGTGTAAAACTCAGACTTTACACACACCCTCGGGGTGGGATGCCTTAACAAACCCCTCAAGCTTCACTCTCTGGGTTTATGTGGCATCCCACCCCTCAGGTGTGCCTATAAAATCCGTGTTATAACCACCTACCCATCCATCATTCTCTATATAAAACACCCTGCAGACAGAAACAATAGAGAGAAACAAAGTAAGAAAATGGTACAAAAACAAGCAGAGCATGTAAGAACACTCCACTGAAGAAGCCTTTAAAGGAGAAATGTTGGGGCTGAGTGGAATCAAAATAAAACCAAGAATAACGTCACTGTCATTGGCTTTAAAAAAAAAAAAAAAATTAATAAAAAAGCTGTGTACACAATTATGTTTCTCACACTAAAAATTCTCGTTTACAGAAAATTAGAACAAAAGAGACAAAAACAACATGCAGTTTACCTCTCATAACTGTTCGTACAGATCGAATAAGGTTCATAAGCTGAGATTTAATTCCTGGTTCATCTCCAAAGCCTCCAATTCCATGATCTGCTCCCCAGCCAACTAAAAGCAAAAAAATAAGAAACTGTAAGTAGCTAGAAGAGCATCCAATGTGCAAATAAAAACAAAACAAAAATTTGTTGAACTGAAAAGAAACCTCTTCCGAAGACAACTACAGAGTGCACCTTTCCTAGGAAAAAAAAAAAAATGAATAAAAAAATAACCGGCTGCCTTTTCTGTGTAGTACTGATGAAAGGTGGTACATTGACAAGATGGGAAATGAAAGCCTTCCATTAATGTGCAAATGTTCCACACTAGTAGTGGCAGAGAAGGTGAATGGGTAGTTTAGATTTCATGTTCATTCAATCCAAAGTTATTCCTGTAAACACTGCTACCATAAGGAGCAATCACCATGATCTATGATGGCGTGGTCAGTGGCAGAACAGCACAGATTCTGCTGGTATAGCTCCTTTCAGTGCTGTTGTAGACTTCAGCGAGAATGACGTAGTGATATATAAATTTTAGGGACAATAATTTTCTGTTTTGAGCCAATTTTTGTACAAAACACGTGCATTTGCCCTCAATTTTGGGAAGAGAAAAAAAAAAAAAAAGAAAAAAGATTTTAAGATTCTGTCAAAGAATTGTTAATTTCTGAAAATGGAAAATCACTGCCCTTAAAATTCCTGCCCAGCCAGGATTCTACATACCTGATCTGGGGCCCAGACACACACACACACTCGCAAAGTGCAGCACAAAAGTTTGAGCTACGCCTTGCAATTGTGTAGGTTCTAAAATTTGCTATTTATAGTCTGATAACACTACGCTGACTGCAAACAGGGCCAGTACGAAGCAGCGCTAACCCAGGAAAGCCACCGCTAACCCCACTAGCGCTGCCCTGACATACAGCCAGGAGAATGGCCCTACAAGGAATAGTGCAAGTGCTCTGTCCTATTCATGAAAGCCATGTAAATAAGCCCATTGGGCATGCAAGGCACTATGTGGCCATTTGCATGCCCCATTATGGACCCATTTACATAGCCTGCGGGTGGCTGAGCAAGGCCCCCAGCCTCTGCTCGTTGCAACCACAGTCCCTGGTGGTGTAGTGCCCCCTCCGCCAATCGCCGACCCATACAGAAAAGAAAAAAAAAAAAAATTTGCCAGTGGTGGTTCCTCCCCTGATCGCTGTCCTGTAATAATCAGAAAAATATCACTGGTAGTCCAGTGGTCTCTCCCCCCACCCCCGATTGCCGTAGTACAAAATACTGTCCCTGGAGGTCCAGTGGTCCCATCCCTTCCCCAATCATCATCCCATTTAGAAAACTAATTGGCGGCCAGTGGTCCCTCCCCCACTAATCGCCATCCCTTGGACAGAAAAACACATTTCCCTGGTGACTAGAGGTCCCTCCCCCCACCAGATCACCCACCCAATAGATATACCAAATCTTCCCATGGTCTACGGCAGTGTAACTCTCCCATCCTGACCCCTCATATGAAAAGGTGACATATGTCCCTGGTGGTCTAGTGGACCCCCCAACCCTGCAAGGAGTGCCCCACCACCCGCTCTCCCCATCCTGAAAGAGAGCTGGTGACTGGCACAACCCTCCTCTCACCACCACAGCCAGCTGCCAGTTGTCATGGAGCACATACTCTATACAGTATGCGCCCAAACTACCAGTCTATTATTCAAAGCACGCCAATCCAGGGGAGGCGCCACACCTCAGATGTACACAGAACCTTAAGATATATAATATCTTAAGTCTGCACAACTGCTCATTTCCTTCGCCCCAGGAAAGGAGGATGTGCCAGTTTCTAAGCAGTGCTTGTCCACATCGCTGACCAACTGCATCACTTTTCGTTACCGGAAGTACGGTAAGGAGCTTCCGGCTGTAGTCAAGCCGCATTCCACTAGGAGTGTGGCCACTTCAGTGGCATGTTTCACGGAGTACAGCCAGAAAATACCTATCCCAAGTTCCTAGGAAAGTCCAGACATAGCGCTGACATCTTAGATCTCTACCTCCTCAACCTGTCCCTGGAATCCTTCCCAACCCCTCTTACCAAGATTCTTAATTTGTTCCTATGCCTAGGCCAATTTCCATCCCAGTGGAAACAAGCCACGGTGACCCCAATTTTTAAGAGTGGAGACAGAACCGTAGCTAGTAACTATAGACCGATCTCCATACTGCCACCCCTATCTAAAGCATTGGAGAAGATTGTTGCTGACCAACTATGCAGTTCCTTGACACACATAATAGGTTATGTCCCCAACAGCACAGTTTCAGGAAGGGCCACAGCACCAACTACTGCCCTCCTAGAATATACTTCCTTTATCCATGATGCCCTTGATCAGGGGCTCTTGGTTGGGTTTGTCTATGTTGATCTCATTAAGGCCTTCGATACTGTTCACCACCCCTTGCCGATTAACTCCCTACTCTCCCTTGGATTATCCCAGGAAGCTACCTCCTGGTTCTCCAACTACCTCTCTGGCTGATCTCAACAGTTGAAACTAAACCTCCCATGGTCTTCCCCCCTCCCAGTCAGGTCTGGGATACCCCAGGGCTCAATCCTGGAGCCTCTACTGTTAAGCATGTTTCTGAACTCTCTCCGCCGGTCCTGCTCTGGACAACTTCTCCTATATGCAGACAATGCTGTCATTTTTTTGACAGTACCAGGACCCCTCCTCCCTGCAGCATAACCTCCAGAAGTACTTCACTGAAATGGAGTCTTGGTTCACCAATCAAACTGGCCCTCAATTACAAGAAAACCAAGGTGATGCTATCTGCACACCCTCAGAACAAATAAAGATCCTCCTCCTCATTCTCAATGCCAATTATATGCCCCTCGAAATGGTACCCAGTTTTAAATATTTGGGGATCACCCTTGACTCTGCTCTCTCCTTTCATGAGCACATCTGTGTCACCTGCAGAGCTGTAAACATCAGAATTGGTTTACTTTAAAATCGGCTTCGTTCCTCTCTCCAGGGGACAGCTCTTAAGCTGGCTGTACCTAGCTCCGTTCTCCCTCTGGTTGACTATGGCCTAGTCATATACGGGTCTGCTTCCAATACCGCCCTAAATAAAATCTGAACTGGCCTAAATGAAGCTTGCTGCCTAGTAGCGGGATGTGACACATATACCCATACATATGATCTCTACTGGCAAACCTCCTGGTTAAACCTTGAGAGGTGTCTCCGCTACCACATCAGCCTCCTTGCCAAAAAAATATCCCTTGGACTTGTCCCTGCTCGAGTGTCAACATTACTAAAACTGGCCCACAAAACAAGAATCACTAGATACTCCAGCAATGCTGCCTACCTGAACCCCCTTTTAAGAACTTCCACTGGGCAAAGATCCTTTAGTTAAAGAACCCCACTATGGATGAATGTCTTTCCTTCCACTCTACTGGACACCCCCAGGCTGGCACTCTTCAAGTCTGAACTACAGCAGCTGTTACTTGCCTCCTTTAGTTGTGACTGCCTTCATGCCCCCAACCAAGACTAATCATGGAGCCTCAGTACTCAAATTTGCCCCATGTAGGTAGTGTATAACTCCACCTCTACCTAGTATCTGACAAAATCCCTGGGATTGCCCTCCTGCTTCCCCTCAGCTGCTGACCGGTTACCTGATTGGTTAATGGAAATAAGTGTTTTTGTTCTTTTTTTTTCCTGTAACCCAGTAAGTAACTCACTGGTGTAATTATTGTATTCCAAGTCTTGCTTGTATTACTGCTTCCTTGTCTGCAACTCCTATTTTTGACACGGAGCCTTTGCAAGCGAGTCTCTGACTCAAAGGGTTGCAATTCCTAAACTTTAATAAAATAATAAAAATGTTTCAGAGGAGTCTCTGCTGCAGAAACTTGTGAGGCAGCAACTTGGTCTATGGTACACACCTTCACTAAATATTAGTCTGGACACTGCTTCCAGACGACGCTTAAATTTCGGTCATGCCATACAAACTAATATTTAGTAATGTATAACGCGGTAGCACCACTACAGTTAGGGTTGAGCAGAGTTTTCTATGTTAAACCTCAAACTGCACTTTAACAGCTTCACAACCATTCATTGGATTTCCACAACATTTTGCATGCGGGGTCGGGGAGGTGGTGATCTCTTGACATGCAAGCTCTGGTTGGATCCGAGGATTCTGAGATGCGGACAGCGGGAAAAAAAAAAAAAATTTTTTTTGGTCATTGCCTAGTACCCAGAAGGTTTGGAATTTTGGTCCAAAATGTTCAGGGTAGAAAGGGCTTGGGCCACAGTAGTGCCTTTTGCTGGTTTGGTGGGGAAAAAAAAAAAAATATTAATCCAATCCATAGTTATTAAATTTTTAAGATGTCAACCCCAACTGTAGTGGTGCTACCACAGACTGGTGACCGAGTTTGTTGAGAGCCAGGGAAGGGGGAGATTGGAGTCCTGTGCCATTTTGGGAAGGGAGGATTTTTGCTCCTTGCCGAGATATCTCAGCAGGGTGACCATATGGGGAAGTGCAACCAAAGGATTGTGCACGGGGGGGGGGGGTGGAGATGTATTGCTGGTTGGTGATTTCAATAAACTGCACGTGGATTGGAGTCTCCCAGCAATAGCTAGGAGCAGGTTTATCCTGGACTCCCTCCAAACAGCTATCCTTAAGCAACTGGTCATGGAACCCACATAGGATAAGGTGATATCGGACCTGGTGCTCACAAATGGGGACAGTGCGACAGGGGTTATAGTCGGGGAGCACCTGGGGAACCGTGATCACTGGTCAGTGGGGTTTGAGATAACTGAGGGGGCGGAATCCAGTCACACAAAGACAAGAATCCTTGACTTTAAGAAGTCAGATTTTAGAAGAATGGGACAATACCTACAAGAAACATTGATCAGAATAGGGGAGAAAGAGGAGGTTGAGGAACAGTGGACAGCGTTAAAATCAGGGATGACAACTCTGTGTTAGACAGGTTAGCAAGGGGAAGAGAAAAAGGAGACCATTATGGTTTTTGAAGGAAGTAGCCGAAAAAGTTAAAGCCAAAAACAAAAAAAAAAAAAAAAAAAAAACAAAACAAAACAAAAAGAAAAGACACAAATTTGTATTCAAGCAATACATAAAGACTCAGGAGGAAGGGGACAAGAACAGGTACTAAGAGAAGAAAAAAAAAAAAAACAAAGGGAGGCAGTTAGGAAGCCAGAGGCACAAGCAAGGTGCATTGCAAAAAAAAAAAAAATCAGTGGTGAGGGGGCACAACCACTTTTACAGGTACGATAGGGAAAAAAGGAAGGTAAAAGGGGAGGAATGGGCACAGTGAGGACTACCAGAAAGCAGACATACTGAACAGTTACTCTGCTCCAGTCTTTATTGGGGAGGGGAGGAGACTATGGACCAGAAATTAGTAGAAGGGATAGGAAGGTCATGGAAATTGATACAAGATCTTTTCTGAAAGAAAGGGTCCTAAGGGAACTGGAAGCAATAAGAGTCGATAGGGCTATGAAACCAGAAGGGGGTTCACCTATGGGTGCTGAGAGAGCCAAGAGAAGTGGTGGCGGAACCTCAGGTAACCTTGTTCAACCTGCCACTGGAAACGGGCGGTACCCAAAGACTGGAGGAGGGACGATATAGTCCCTCTATACAAAAGTGGAAACAAGAAGGAAGCAGGGAACTACAGACCAGTCAGCCTGACCTCAGTAGTGGGAAAGATCATGGAAATGCTGCTGAAGGAAAGAATAGTGGAACACCTACAGTGACGTCCCCCAGGATGAAATGCACTTTAAACGCACTCTGCAGTATGCTGCAGCAGACCTACTGAATAAAGTAAAGTAATGTAATTTCAATGGCAATTAGTCCCCTTTGTCATGCAGAAAACTGTGGCATTCACTTCATCCTGGCAGTGTCACTAATTAAACACTGAAATTACATTGCTTTACTCAGTAGGTCTTCTGCGGCATTTTGCAGAGTGCTGCAAAATGCTGCAGAATTGTGTTTTATCCTGGGGGACACCACTGTAGTTGCCAGCGGTCTACAGGACCCAAGGCAACAAGGTTTAACGAGAGGGAGGTTGTGCCAGACCAACCTCACCAAGTTCTTTGACTGGGTGACCAGAGAGGTGGATCGGGGTTGGGGGACAGTGGATGTGGCCTATCTGGACTTCAGGAAGGCCTTTGATACTGTGCTGCACAGAAGACTTAAACTGGAGAACATGGGAGTGGGTAAGATGGGTGGGGAATTTGCTGGATAACAGACTCGGAGGGTGATGGTAAATGGCAGTCATTCTACAGAGGGTAGAGTGACCAGTGGGGTACCACAGGGGTCGGTGCTGGGTCCAGTCCACTTCAGTGTCTTTATTGGTGACATTGCGGAAGGCTAGAGGGGAACATCTGCCTGTTCACCGATGACATGAAGCTCTGCAACAGGGTGGACACACCAGAGGAAGTGGACAGAATGATTAGAGATCTGCAGAAGCTTGAGGACTGGTCAAGGGTTTGGCAGTTGGGATTTAAAGGAGAACAGAACTGGACCTGTAAGTAATTTTTCCCGGTAGATGCTGCTTTTTAAGTATTGATTAAATTCCTGTTACTGTTCCATCTATACAGGCCTTTTGGTAACTTTAGTCTGTGTTTCTGCTTTACACTCTGAAGTGTCATTTTAGAACTGTATGATATAGTTTATGTCCCTCTCAGCCACAGAGTTCTATAATAGAACCAATAATAGAAGAATAGAACAGGGACATAAACTACATCATACAGTTCTAAAACAGTTCTTACCAGCAGTATGTAAATCAGAAACACCCACTAGAAGAGCTAAAAGCCCGGATAGCTAGAGCAACAACAGAATTTGAACCAGTATTTAAAATTAACAGCTTCTACCCGGGGGGAGGCAGATTCACTGCAGTTCTCCTTTAATGCTAAAAGTGCAAGATAATGCACATGGGGCACAATAACCTGGGAACATCATATCATCGGAGAGAAACAGAATGCTCCAAGCAGGAAAGGGATCTAGGGGTTATCATCTCTGATGACCTCAAGGTAAGTAGGCAGTGTGACAAGGTGGCAGGAACAGCAAACAGGATGTTGGGGGTACACAGGCAGTGGAATCACCAGCAGGAAATGGGAGGACAAAATTCCACTATACAGGACATTAGTAAAGCCACACCTCGAGTACAGAGTCCAATTGTGGAGGCCTTACCTACACAAGGACATAGGATGGAGGTGGTTCAGAGGAGGGCAACCAAGATGGTGCAGTGATTACATCACAAACCTTACGAGGACAGACTGAAGGGCTTAAATATGTACTCCCTTGGGGGGGGGAATATGATTGAGACATTTAAGTACCTCACAGGGAGGAATAAGGTGCAGGAAAATACAATCTTTCAAAGAAAAAGATGCGAGGACACTGGGACGTGGGATGAAACTGGACGGAGGGAGGTTCAGAGGGCATGTGAGGAAGTAGTTCTTCATGGAGAGGGTGTTGGGACAAATGGAACAGCCTGTCAGAGGAGGTGGTGGGGGAAGAAACGACTACAGGATTTAAGAATGAATGGGATAGGTATAGAGGGATATGGGTAGTCGGGGGAGGGGTACAACCTAGTTCCAGGAAAGCTTGAAGAAGCACTGTTACTAGTGATAATGGGCAGACTAGGTGGGCTGAAGGACCTTATCTGCCGTCAATATCTATGGTTCTGAGCATGCTCAGTACAGTTTTTGGATAGATGCTTGGAATGAAAAAAGAATCTAATCCATGGGGGTGGGGGAGATCCTTTTCACACAGAAGTAATCCTTTTTCATTATGGCTGCCAAAAATGACATCCGGACACAAACCAGCAGAGGTATTTTGCTCATCAGGACCCAGATAGGTGAACTGTGTACTTCACTGTTGGAAAAATGACCCCAAAATGCATTTTCTTTTAATTTTTTAAGATCCTTTTCGTAGAACCCTTCATACGAAAAAAATAATTTGGGCTTAGTCCACCCCCCCCCCCAAAAAAAAAAAAAAACATTTGAAATTCAACAAGCCAAAACACCCTCAATATTTGGAATTTAGGGGTCACATATAAAA
The DNA here is from genome assembly GCA_016271365.2 of Neoceratodus forsteri. Lineage (NCBI taxonomy): Eukaryota > Metazoa > Chordata > Ceratodontiformes > Ceratodontidae > Neoceratodus > Neoceratodus forsteri. The sequence goes on from CM057449.1 coordinate 489,555,454, forward strand.
ATAAATAAATAAAATAATGCAAATTCCCATAGGATAACATTGGAAATTTAACAAGCCATACAATGAATGTGATTGAGAGAGGACATGATTGAGACCCTCAGGTAATTGCAAGGTATAAATAATGTGGATAAGGAGTGTCTCTTTAAGCTAAGTAGCAACCATAACATGAGGGGACAGAGTCTTAAGCTGGGGGGGAAGAAGAGAAGCACAGTCTTAAGCTAGAGGGGGGAGTTTAGGAGACAGGTCAGGAAGCACTTCCTCACGAAGAGGGTGGTGGATACTTGGAATGCGCTGCCAGAAGACACGGTCTCAAAGACTGTGGGCAGCTTCAAGACAGGTTGGGTGAGGCAGAGGGGTAAGGTAAGGATCACAGGTAGGGAGGATGGAAAGGATGGGAGGACTTGGGAGGGGGGCAGGGTCAGAAGTTCAAGCTGTGGACCCTGCACTACGAGCAGACTAGATAAATCAAATGGCTTTCTTCTGCTGGCTTCTTTGTATGTTCGTATATCAACGAAGAAAAGAAACTGCGGTTTTTCCAGAAATGGAAGTGCGTTTCTACACCAACACAGATGTATGCATCTATGGAGGAGCCCGTGTTCCACACAGGCAAAATGATAATATGATCAGACTATCTCAAAAAGTAAGGACATTCATTGCCAAAAACTTTAATACACAAGTTAGGGTTAATGTGACAAAAGTAGGGAAATGTGGTGTTAGGGTTCCCAACCCTAACACTCTACCCCCACCCTGCAGACAGCAACAGGAAAAAGCGTTCCAGTTTGACCTCTCCTGTGTCTTTGCAAATCAGGTATGGGGTGTGCCTTGTGGTTCTCAGCCCTAACGCTCACCCCATTCCATCAGTAAATAAACCGAAATATGTATACGAGAATGGGGTGAGTGTTAAGGTTGACAACACTGATAGAGTATTTTGATAACAGTTGGCTAATTACACTGTAACTGGCTACCATCATATATAGGGAAATATATGACGCTTTCTTCTATGAAGACAACGGCCCAAAATAGAGGAGGGTCACCAGCACAAAAAGAGAGACTAGGAACAGACTTACGGGTCATCATAACACTAACTGCTCACCATCATATATGGGGAAATATATGATGGTTTCTTCTTTGAGGACAAGGGCCCAATGCCAAATGTTCGCTAGCTTGCTGTTGTACTGGGGTCCTGGCTTGTACACATTTTTACTATATAATTTACCCAAGACAGACCAGATGAGATATAATGTCATTTGTAATGGGGTTCTGATTTTACACAGTTTTATGCTGTATTCACCCAGCACAGTAGAGGAGAGATGAGATTTCATTTTTAGCATGGGCTGCCTTTATAATGTATTTTTCTAGGACAGATCTTAAATGTAACGTCTCCTTTTCAGTGAGGTTCTGCTGTAGGGTTGTTTTGTTACAGTTTTGCAATATATTTACCCAGGATAACCCAGCTGAGATGCAGTATCTAATTTTCAATGGGGTCCTGCTTCTAGACATTTTTCACCCAGGATAGCACAGCTGAGATGCCATCTTTAGTGGGATTCTGCTTTTTCCAGTTTTGACACTGTATTCACCCAGGACAGCACAGTTAAGATGCAATATCTCATTTTCGACAGGGCCCTGCTTTTGCCCATTTTCATAATGTATGTTTACTAGGTAGTAAAGGATATAAAAAGGCACAAGGCCCATCGGGAATGTCCCCCACACTAGTGGGTCACATTTTTAAACCAGTATATGTCTGTTATAAAAAGTATTATCCAACACTGTTTTAAAGCGACTGAACTCTTTAATGTTAACAATTGGTGCTGGTAACTTGTTTCATATCTTAGCCACCCTTACTGTGTAAAATTTTCCTCTTGTTGGTATTCACACATGGAATTAATAGTTTTTTTTTTTTTAATCATGTGATCTTGTAATATTTGTGGATATACTGAAGGTTAACCCAAAACTTTTTATAAATTCATCAGATTGCAAGATTTTGTGTAGTAGCAGGAGATCACCCCTTTGTTGTCTTACATAAAGCGGTTGTAGCCCAGTATCATTTAACCTCTCTTGGCAAGTCACAGATCTTAATCTTGGAACAATTTTGGTCATGGTCCTCTGTACTCTCTCAATCCCATTTCTGTCTTTGAGCAAATTTGGGTTCCACAATTGGGATGCATAATCTACCTGGGGGCGAACAAAAGTCCTGTATAAAAGGAATAACACACGGTTCAGTACGGGTTGAAAAAGAATGCCTTATCCTTGCAATTAGACTCATAGCTATTTTTGATGCAGCTATGCATTGGGTCGAAAAATTAAGTCTGCAGTCCACAAGGACTACCAGATCTCTCTCGAGACTGGAATTTCTTACAATATTTTGGTTCAGTATACAAGATAGAGGATTTTTGTTTCCAAAGTGCATAGTTACACATTTATTGAAATTAAATGTCACATCGTTTTGTAATGCCCAAAGTTAAATTTTCCCCAGGTCCTCCACAAGGGAGAAGTGGTCCGATAGGTAGTTTACCTGCCCTCCCAGCTTAGTGTCATCCGCAAACTTGATAAAGTTATTACGTAAATTATTACCCATATCTGAAATAAAGAGGTTAAACAGCACAGGGCCCAGGACTGATCCCTACGGCACACCACTGGTGACATGTCCTTCACTGGATAGTTTGTTTACACAGACACATTGGTGTCTGTCGTGTAACCATCCATAAATCCATCTAGTAAGACAGTTGTCTATATCCATGGCTTTTAACTTGGTGATTAATACATTATGAGGGACCCTATCGAAATCTTTTGAAAAGTCTAAGTAAATTACATCAAACAATACACTGTTATCCAGATTTTCACTAATATTATAAAAGTTTATTAGAATCATACAGCAAGACTTTCTCTTGGTGAAGCCATATTGTTGATTACAGCAGTTAATAATTTTATACGATTAAGTCCTCCAGACGTTTTTTTAATGAGCTTCTCCATAACCTTACAGCAATGCGAGGTAAGGCTGATTGGCCTATAGTTTTCAAGCAGTCCCCTGTCACCTTTTTAAAAATATAGGAACCACAATAGCGGTCCTCCAATTGTAGGGCATATATCCTTCTTTCAATGATAGATTATAGATGGTAGACAAGGGGAGAGAAATTGCACGAGCTGTACTTTTCAAAAACTTGGGACTTATATTATCAGGTCCTGGGTTAGCATTGGAATGGATTTTATTTGGTTCAAAGAAAATGTCCTGGTGTGTGAAAAACTCAATGTTGTTAGGGTCAACATTAATGTGCTGGTCAGCATCTACTTTGAGGGAAAAGACTGAACAGAAGTAATCGTTGAAACTGTCAGCCATCGATTGGTCTCTCTCTAACAAGTCATTATTATTGTTGATTGGCCCCATCGTTTTTACAGCTGTTCTTAAGTTACTATTAATATATGAATAAAGTAGTTTGGGGTTCTTGTTATGAGCTATTCTAAACCGATGTTGGTTTGCTTAATTAGGTTCTTTAATATGAAAACTGACTTCTTATAAGCTACTAAATTTTCATTTGATGAGTTTGTTTTACGTTTTTTTTTTCTTTCCGATTTGTTTTTTTATAGCAATGTTTAATCAAATAGGAACTCGACCTTTGTTGTTATATTTTGTCTTAGTTGGGACGTAGTCAGATTCAGTTAGGGTAATCTCCTTAAACTTCATCCAAGCTGTTTCGGTTGTAAGTTCACTGTATATCCTGTCCCATTCTACATCATTTAGGATGCTATTGATGGTATCAAAGTTAGCCAAGTTATAGTTTTTAAAAAGGTAGTTTATCTCATGGTTGGATCCCTAGTTATGGCAAGATCGCTCAAAAACCATATTGTGGTTGCTACTTCCTAGTGAATTAGTCACTCTAATTTTTGAGAAGTGTTCATGAATATTTAAAATTAGATCCAAAATATTGTTACTATGGGTCGGTTCTACAACAAGTTGTTCCAACCCATTTTCTGAGCAGCAATCCACAAATGATTGTTCAATTATTGTAGTTCCCTTGTTAGTTGACCAATGGCAGACATATTAAAATCCCCCAATATGACCATGTCACCAAATTCAGATGCTAGTGTGAGTTCTTGTTAAAAAAAAAAAAAAAAAAATGCATTAGTACATACTTCAGATGAATTGGGTGGTCTATAACAACAGCCCAATAATAATTTGGCTCTACTGTGTAAAGATAGTTTTACCCATGCAGTTTCTAATTTAACATCAGTACTAATGTCAAAGTGATAGGCCATAGTAGAAATGTTGTTGATGTAAATGCATACTCCACCCTTTTTTAAAACTCTATTCCTGTGGTAAAGTCCGTACCCCTGGATATCCCTAGACCATTCATTGGTCAAATCCCACCATGTTTCAGTAATTGCCATCATATCAACATGGTGAGATTTGCAGTATACGTCTAATTCTGCCAGCTTAACCTTATTCAAGCTTTTCTACAGTCAAGCTTCTATGATACGATTCATTGAAGGAGTTATTTCAGTGGAGGCCATGCTGCACTGGGGGTTGCTTTCATACATTTACACTATATATGTGCCCAGGATATACCAGATGTGATACAATATCTCTTTCAGTGGTGTTATGCTTTTACACGTGTTTAGTCTATTTACCCAGACAGGCCAGCTGAGAGGCAATGTCTAATATACAGTGGGCTCCCACATTTTGACCTCACATTTCCAGTCTTTTTATGCCCTGACGTTAAGATCAAGACAGGTGTAATCTTTTTAAATCCCACCTGAAAGGCGATTTTGCAGTGTAACTGAAAAAAATGTTTTAGAGGGGATTTGAAAAATGACGTCGTGCTCATGAGGCGAGGTAGCAAAAGTGATATGCTTATTAGGGGCCAAAATCTGCAAAAATAAAGTTATGAGTAAACATTGGAACAATTCAACATTTCTTCATAACCTCTTTCACATTTTGGCCCCAAATTTTCAATATAGTCTTTTTAGGACTCTATGTTATGATCAAAATGGGTAAGATGTTTTAAAATCCTGCCTGAAAAGCGGTTTCTATGAGGGACTGGAGATATGAAAAATGACACCCGTTATGTTCATCAGGTGGGGTAACAGAAGAGCTATGCACACATTTGGGGCCAAATCTGCAAAAATCACTAAGCAATGAGGAAATGTTGAAATAAGAAAAAAAAAATTCAATGTTTCCTCAGAACTGTGACATTCTGACCCCACATTTTCAACACTGTCTTTTTATGACACCACCTTATGATCATGGCAGATGAATGTTTTAAATCCTGTTTGAAAGGTGGCTTCGCAGAGCATATGCGAAAACATGTTTAGTCGGAAATTTAACAATGGCACCAGTCATATTCATGAGGTAGGGTAACAAGAGAGCCATGTTGAAAATTGGGTGCCAAAATCTGCACACATCACAATGTTATGAGTAAACTTTTAAAAAGAGTCAACGTTTAAAATGGATAACCTGAATGCATGGATATTACAACACAAACCTGACATACTATCAGTGGTAGAAACCTAGCTCTCCCCAAAAGTCGCTGATGCATCAATTTTAATCCCTGGTTTTACGGTGTACAGACTGGATCAACTTATTAAACGTGGGGGTGGATGTGCAATCTGCGTTAAGAGACAACCTTCAGGCACTTGTACTGCCTCTACCTGATAATGGCACCAACATGCAAGTGCTAGCCATAAAAGTGCTCCTCGGGATGCATAATAAAACCCTCACCATCCTCTCAGTGTATATTCCACCAGGACTGAAGTCCCCAGGACTGGACTTGCTCATGGAATGCCTAGGTTCTTTGAATCTTAACACAGAAATTGTGTTGCTTGGAGACTTAAATACCAATTGGCTCTCCCCAGATGCTAGCCCATAGAGGGATGTAGTCTCAGCTTTACACTTCTCCCAGCTTGTAGACTCACACACCAGGGTGAACTACAAGTCCGGTACATCCACTCTACTAGACTGGGTTTTGTCTAACCGCCCAGATCTCATCTCATCTCTCAAACAACAGTGCTATCAGACACCTGTAGTGACCACTCACCGGTCCTGTTCCAATGGTCCAACAACTACTCCAAAACCTCCAGCGCAAACAGTAACAAATAGGGTCCTTGTCAGTGGCTCAGTAGGTAGCACACTCGCCTCCGAGGCCAGGAGATCAGAGGGCTGTGGGTTCAGTTCCCACATCTGGCACTTAGGTTAATATCCCAGTACTGACACTGTAGTGCAGCATGAGAGGGGTGCTGCACTTCTGAGGTGCCGTCTTTCGGATGAGACGTTAAACTGAGGTCCCATCTGCCTGGATTGGTGGTAGTTCAGGTGAATGTTAAAAGATCCCATGGCACTTATTGAAAAGAGTAGGGGAATTTCCCCGGTGTCCTGGCCAAATTTCCCTCATTCACTAAAAATACCACCAACAGCTTAATCTGGTTCATGGTCAGCTGGCATTCATCTGTATCCCCCTCCCCCGGGTCGTGCCTGAAAATAGGCAGGTTTTGTCTAGTGCACTTACCCGGTCAACAAAAACTAAATAAAATAAATAAACGTGGGCATCTTGAACTACTCGAAGCTGACCTCCACAATCAGGATTGGTCCTCTGTCTAGTCTTCCAGCTCTGTCGACTGTTTTAGATCAATTCATCCAATTATTTAATGGTGTGTGTGACTAGCATGCGCTGCTACAAAAGTGCAAAATCAAAGGACACAGCAACCCATGGTTCTCTCCAAACCTTCTCGATCAAATGAAATCAAGGGATCTGTGGCTTAGAGCCCAGGCCATAGGTAAACTGGCAGATATTCAGAGCTACAAAAAAAGCCCATGACGACTGTAATAGGGTAATATGGGTAGCAAAAATATTGGTATTACAAGGAAACCTATATGAGTTCTTGGAGCGATGGCAGGAGGTTCTGGTCAAACCTTAAAGATGTAACTGGCAAAGACCACAAGACAGACCCCTCTATGCTCAGTATCGAGGGTGTACCCACTACTGATCCCTGAATCATAGCCAATTCTTTTAATTAAGCTTTCACGGATCTCAGTGGTGTACTTCCCGTAGATTTCTTTCACCTTAATACCACTGCTCCCAACACTAGTCCTGCAGACCACTCTCCCTCTCACCCTCCACTCCTCTTTAGAACGGTCTCAACTGATGTTGCTGGAAAATATCTGCTAAAAGACCTAGGGAAGTCGCGCTTTATTGGAGATTCTCTAGACCTTAAATTTGTTGCTCTTACACTAGATGAGATACTGTCACCGTTAATGCAGATCAACACTACCTCACTCAGGTTATCACAGTTCCCACGACTGTGGAAAGCAGCCTTCGTCACTCCTGTTTTTAAGAGTGGGAATCGTTCCTTGCAGGGAAACTACAGGCCTCTCTCGATACGCCCTCCTTTATCCAAAGTACTAGAAAAAAATAAGTTGCAGATCAACTGGTCGAATATTTAGAGAAGTATAACTTACAATGCCCGCATCAACACAGGTTTTGCAAAGGACATACCACCACAACCGCACTACACTACTGGAGTTTACGGGGTACATCCACAGTTCCTTGGATTATGGAGCACTAGTTGGCACAACTTTTTTTTTTTTTTTTAAAAATCGACTTAAAAGTGTGACACAGTTAATCATGTCCTACTGGTCGAACACCTTGCTTCAATGGGTCTAGCCGAAGACACAGTTGCTTGGTTCAAAAGCTACCTCTCAACATGCTCACAGCAAGTTAAGATTGACAATGTATCATCAGGTAGCAGACCTGCTCTCTCTGGTCTCCCCAAGGGGTCCATACTGGGTCCCTTACTGTTTAGCATTTTCCTCAACAAGCTCCCTTCTGCCTATCACTGTCAATTCCTGTTGCATGCAGATGATGCCATCCTATACACTAGTGACCCTGACCCAATGTCCTTGGAATACCAGCTGCAAGAAAGTTTCTCTGCAGTTAAAAAAATGGTTCAGTGTGCAAAAACTTATCTTGAACTACAGGAAAACGGAAGTTGTGTTGTTCTCTAGTCCTCAGAACAAACATTGAGCACACACACCCTCACCATCACAAATGAGGTTGTTACTCCCTTGGAACTAGTCCAACACTATAAGTATCTATGGGTTATGAATGACAGTACAATGTCTTATGCTTACTATATTGACAATAGTGCCAAAGCAGTCAATACTTTAATTGGATTGCTTCATAGGCATAAGCATAGTCTAACCCCGGAGGCTCTTAATCTGGCCATCCTCAGTTCTGTGGTCTCGCTTGTTGCTTATGGTCTAGTAAACTACAGCTCGGCAATGAACACAGCACTCCGCTGTATCAAAGTTGTGTTAAAGCTTGCTGCCCCTCTACTGGCTCAGTTCATCTAACACAGACATGTGACATGTATACTCAAGCAGACTACATAGAAACATAGAAGTTGATGGCAAATAAGAACAGCAAGGCCCATCCAGTCTGCCCATTTCTTTTTCTACCTTATGAATGTGCCATTGGCCTTTGCTCTGTCAATGGCCTATCTATTCATACTCATCTGTATTGCTCCCTTATGCCTATCCCATGCCTGTTTGAAGCCCTGCACTGTATTCATATCCACCACTTTCTGAGGTAGGCCGTTCCATGCATCCATCGCCCTTTCTGTGAAAAATAACTTCCTCACATTACCCCTTAATCGGCCTCCCTCTAATCTCATGCTGTGTCCTGTCCTGCTATTTTTCTTATATTCAACATGTTAGACTCTTTCACCTTGTTAATGTCCTTAAGGTGTTGAAATGTTTCAATCATATCACCTCTCTCCCTCCTTTGCTCTAGGGTATACATATTGAGCTCCGATAATCTGTCCTCATATGTTTCCTGATGCAGTCCCAGCACCATTTTGGTTGCCCTTCTCTGGACTGCCTCAATTTGGTTAATGTCTTTGTGAAGGTGTGGCCTCCAGTACTGCATGCAGTACTCCAGATGGGGCCTAACCCGTGTCTTGTAAAGGGGAACTATTACCTCCCTCTTCTGACTTGTGATACCCCTACTAATACACCCCAACATCCCCTAGCCTTACCTTCTGCTGTAGTGGTCTGCTTGGATGATTTCAGGTCATCGGTGATGATGATGATGATGATGATGCCCAAGTCTTTCTTCCTTTGTGACTGCCAGCAACTCCCCTGCCAGCCTATAGGTGGCTTCAGGGTTTCTCTTTCCTGTGTGCATCATCTTGCACTTCTTTGTGTTAAACCACAGTTGCCACTCTTCTGACCATTTTGCTAGTTCATCCAGATCTCTTCTCATTCTGCCCACCCCATCTGGATCATCTACTCTGTTGCAGATCTTGGTGTCACCTGTAAACAGACAAATCTTACCCTCCAGTCCATCTGCAATGTCACTGATGAAGATATTGATGAGGACTGGCCCCAGGACTGATCCCTGAGGTACCCCACTTGTGACTTGCATCTCTTCTGACTGTATACAGTTTACCACCACTCTCTGTTTTCTGCCAGTCAACCAGTTTGCCACCCAATTGACCAACTTCTGACCCACCGAGCCTACCCAGTTTATTAATCAATCTTCTATGAGGAACAGTATGGAAAGCTTTGCTGAAGTCAAGGTAGGCGACATCAACTGCTCCCCCTTGGTCCACCACTCTGGTCACCCAGTCAAAGAAATCTATGAGATTAGTTTGACAGCACCTTCCTTTTGTAAACCCATGCTGTCTTGGATCCTGTGTTCCTATGGATTCCAGGTGTTTCACTATCCTTTCCTTAAGAAGTGCCTACAGCATCAAACCCGCCTTATGGCTAAAAAAGTGAATCTAGGCCTGGTGTCCACTGGGATTCAGAAACTCCTCTCCCCCTATGAATGTAACCGCCCCACCAGAAGTTTAGACAGCATGGTTTTTAAGATTCCTCAATGTCGCACCTCTTTAGGTCAGAGGGCTTTTGCTCATTGTGCCCCTAAATGGCTTAACAGTCTACCCCCTGAACTTTCCCCTTCAACTACGTTAGGCCACTTTACACGCGAGCTCAGAAAACATCTATTCTCCAATGCCAGCTGTGACTGTTTTCACTAGCCCCGCAATGCTTATCCTGGTTGGGACTAATCCAACACTCCCCCTCTTATCCTACTATATTGCACTTAGTGTCCTTACCAGACGCCTGTATCCCTTGGTTCACTTTACCCGTCAGGCCTGAACCTCCTATCTTTTCTCCCTCCACTGCGCTCCTCTCCCCCTCAACTCCTTCCCTCTCTTCCTTATCACCAAACACTGACAAGACCTCATGGGTGAATTATCCCAAATATCTAACTTTTGCTTTACTCTCCCTCTGTTTCACCTACTCCTGTATACCCTGTGCCCAGCTTACCTCTCTCACTCTACTCTTCACCCTCCGCTACCTCACTCTTGCTTTCCAATTATGTAACTGGCATACATTGTCCTATGCCTTCACAATGTTATTTTGTCATAGTTTGCTCAAGATTGCTTATTCCTAAACTTACTGCTTAATGGAAGTGTGTTTGTGTACTGTTTATTTTCTCAGACGTGGAATTTATGTAATGAGATTGTTCTCAAAGGTGTCAATCCGAGATCATAAATAAATAAGCTCAACATTTCTTCATAACTTAGCTGTTTTGTGACATTCAAACTACACGTTTTCTACATGAACCCAGTGGTCGAAAATTTTTAAATCTCGTAAGAAAGGTGATTTTGTGATGCAACTGTGAGATACACTATGAAATCACCTTTGGGACTGGATTTGAAAACATCTCAGCTACCTTGATCATGGGGTGGGGTCCCAAAAAGGCCATGTTGAAAATATGGGGGAAAATATTAAGAAATGACTAAGTTATGAGTGCAAGTTCAAAACAGTGAAATACATTGACCCACAGTTACCCGATTTCCTCAGTTCTTGGTCCGGTGTTGAAGAGTGAAGACGTGTCTCCAGTCTGGGACCCCCGGCAGGTAAGAGGTAGGAGTCAGGTGGGAGAAGGGTAACTGTGGCAGGGGTGGCAGCAGACATAGATGGATCATTTCCTTTTTTAGAGTGTAAAACAAATTAATATGGACATTGAGGAATGGTTTTCTTTTAAAATTATGTTTTATTGCACTTCTCAACAAAAATACATGCAGGAAATGCATTCAAGAGACATCATAATACATACAGCCAAAATATTTAATGCAGCCAAACAAGTCACATCCCTTTTCGATACTACAGAGGAGTAGTTACACTAGAATAAATGCACTAAGTAAAAACAGTCAGTCAATGCTCTAGAACATTATAAAAGATTTCCACTACCAACACTGGGGATTGGGGACCCCATGTTGGGTTCTTATTTATGGGGCATGGGAGAGATGGAGAGGTGGGAGGAATACTTAGTAGAGGGTCACACTGTTTAAAAAGGGGCAAAGGAAGCAAAGGGAGGAGGAGGGATATTTGGCAGAGGTGGGTTATAGCATGCAATCGGGAGGGGGCGAGATCTTTGCCAGTGGGCGGGTTTGTTTTTTTGTGTTGGAACAGAGAACGGAATGCAATTGGGAGGGGGCAAGATCTTTGCTAGCGGGTGGGTTCCTTTTTTTGTGAAGCAGGGATGGGATTTCATTTGGGATGGGTCAAGACGATTGGTGGCAAGTGGGTTTGTTTGTTTTGTGAGGCAGGGACTACTACAGGCACTTTGGAGTATGCTGCACGACGGGGCCAGTGACTGCTACTGGTGGGGATGGGGATATGGTGCAGATTAAATATGACGCCGATAAGCCGCTTGCTGGGCAACATCATGCATATCAAAGTAAACAGTCGCCCTGTGATATGGGAGGCTCTTTTCTTTAAAACTCTCCAAAGTTTACACCCACCAAGCAAAGAAGAGTCATAATCAACCTGGCTGATCACTGGCCTAATATGGTCAAGTCCACTGCAGACGGCCTGCACTGGATCGACAGTGTCACACCTCTCAAATCCATTATTATAGCAATATGTTCACTTTACACAAGCAAACAAAAAGGAAAAAATGGTATTACTGAGTAAATGTGGTAACGACAGGGACTTGTGTTTTATCTTTTTGAGCCCTACTGTCACACAGTAGTGACTATAGCCAATTTAAGTGTGGATGTGATGTCCAAGCTTTTCAGTCACAATGCTTCCCCTTGTTTATGCTGTGTAACCCTCAATGCCATTCTCACCTCAGGAATCTGCCTAGCTCTTCTCTGAACGCAGACTAGTGCCAACCTTCACAAACTCACCAGGCAGGCTATTCCACGTATTGAGGAAAACAAAATAAAGTGCACAAGCTGGAACTACTGCAGAAATGGCAAATTGCCAATTTAATACAAACAAGCACTTGTCAATGCCGAATGTTTACTTGCTGATATTAGCATTGGATGTGTAGGAGTTAGACAGATGCAGAATAGTAGTGGCAGTGAAGTACTGAACTCATGCCAACCTCACCTCCACCCGGCAGAGATGGGCAGGCATTGTGGTGTGCCTCTGGGTCACTGCCCATAATGCTCACGGCATTTCACCTCACCCTATCCTGTAGACACCGACAAGTGTTGAGGTGTTCCTTGGGGTGTTCGGCTTCATAGTCACCCCATTTCATAAGGACATACGCTGAAATGGGTGCAGTATAGGAGAATGGGGTGAGGTCTGGGGCTGAACAGTGCAAGACACCCCTTGATGCCTGTCACTGGCTTCAGGGTGGGGGTGCAATGGCGTGAGCATTACAGCCAGCGATCCAAAGGCACACCGTCTGTACATGGTGGGAAATTATAGTTAGAAACCTTAATGCCCTGGGCGTTTGTTGGTATTTGCTCTACAAATTTTCGACATGGTGTTTTTATGACCTGCACCTCATGAAAACATTTGGGAACTCTTCTCATGAACAGTGTCACTGTGATTTTGTTAATGTGGCCTGAACTTCGAGTTCCCACAGCAACCGTGCCATTCTGCACCACATGTGCGAACACACAGATCGGGCAGGATGTGAAAAATGACAGGTGTACCATTCATAGGGAGGTGTGAAGAGATGGCAATGCTGAAAATCTGTAGTGAAAATATTAAAAATGCTCGAAGTTCCGAGCATACATAGAAACTGTGCAACACATGCTCGTACCGCAGTCAGCTGTCCACCCCAACCTCCATTTCCCATCCCGGCACCCAGAGTTTAATTAAACCCTCCTGCTCCCTCCCTCTCTCTGGGTGCAGTCTTCCCCTTCCTCCCTCTGTGTGCTCTCTGCCCCACCCTGGCTCCAGTGTTTCTTAAATAAAATAAGACTACAGAAGCATAATGGCAGTGACTGTGCAAAACAACCATTTGTTTCTTCCTTGAATCAGTGGTGCACCTTCCAGCAGTACATCGGTTGGGAATTACATAAGCAATAATACCCGACAGGGTGGGCGTTATTGGGATATAACGGACCGCCCAGGGGCATAATGAGGCACAACGCCACAGGCGGAGGGCCTTATAGCCCCTGGAAGGTCCGTTGTATCCCATAACGCCCACCCTGGAGGGTATTATTATTACTCTTAGACAATGGATTATGAATGGAATTTTTGGGAAGAATATACAAGAAAAAAATGTATATATAAAAAATAAGTAAAATCTACGTAGAAGTAATGTTTGATGTAAAGTAGTTCTTATAGTGTGAAGTGCTGGAATCACCACAGAAGGTCGCTGCTGTGTATTTTTTTTTTTTTTTATGCTGTTTAGACTTGGCTTTCCTTCCCTCCCAGACACAGACACACCCCGATTGAAAAACAATCGAGAACGGGACAAATGTATACTGGTGATTTTTTGTGACATGTACTTCAGTTTTAATGTGATATGCTTTAGAAGTGTATTTGCCCCCTTCCTGATTTTCTCTATTATTGCATATTTGTCACACTGGATGTTTTCAGGTCTTTAGACAAAATGTAATATTAGATAAAGAGAACCTGAGTGAACAAATGACTTTTTTTTTTTTTTTTTTTTTTTTACTTATTTCATTTATTTAATGAAAACAGTTAACCAACACCAACTGGCACTGTGTGAAAAAGTAATTGCCCCCTTACACTTAACTGGTTACGCCACCTTTAGCTGCAATGACTGCAACCAAACGCTTCCTATAATTCAATATCAGTCTTTCACATCGCTGTGGAGGAATTTTGCCACTCTTCCTCGCAGAACTGCTTTAATTCAGTAACATTGGTAGGTTTTCGACATGAACTGCTCGTTTCAGGTCCTGCCACAGCATCTCTATTAGGTTTAGGTCTGGACTTTGACTAGGCCACTCCAAAACTTTAATTTTACTTCTTTTCAGCCATTCTGATGTGGACTTGCTTTTGTGTTTTGGATCACTGTCTTGCTGCATGACCCAACTACGCTTCAGCTTCAGCTGACGGACGGATGACCGGACATTCTCCTTAAGAATTTTCTGGTACAGAGCAGAATTAATGGTTCCTTCAATTATGGCAAGTTGTCCAGGTCCTGAGGCAGCAAAGCATCCCCACACCATCACACTACCACCACCATGTTTGACTGTTGGTATGATGTTCTTACTGTGGAATGCTGTGTTTGCTTTATGCTAGACATAATGGGATCCGTGTCGTCCAAAAAGTTCCACTTTGGACTCATCTGTCCATAGAACATTTTCCCAAAAGGCTTGTGGATCATCCAGGTGCTTCTTGGCAAATGAGAGACGAGCATTTATGTTCTTCTTGGTTAGCAGTGGTTTCTGCCTTGCTACTCTCCCATGAAGCCCATTTTTGCCCAGTCTCTTTCTGATTGTGGAGTCATGAACACTGACCTTAGCTGAGGCAAGAGAAGCCTGCAGTTCTTTGAATGTTGTTTTAGGATCCTTTGAGACATCCTGGATAATTTTACGCTGCGCCCTTGGAGTAATTTTGGCAGGCCGCCCACTCCTGGGAAGAATCACTACTGTTCCAAGTGTTCTCCATTTGGAGATTATGGCTCTCACTGTGGTTCGATGGAGCCCCAGAGCCTTAGAAACAGCTCTGTAACACTTTCCAGACTGATAGATAGCAACAACTTTTTTTCTGATCTTTTCAGGAACTTCCTTTGATAGTGGCATAATGTGCTTGTTGAATCTTTGTGCTGGCAACGTGACTCTGATGGTAAGGGTCAAAATAAGTGAGGTTTATATTGAGCAGGGCTGGCTGTAATCAAGCCTGGCTGTGTTCAGTCAGCTAACTCTAATTATCCCTTTAATTGGGTTGATTTAACTAGGGGGCAATTACTTTTTCACACAGTGCCAGTTGGTGTTGGTTAACTTTTTTCATTAAATAAATGAAATATCTGTAAGTAAAAAAACAAAACAAAACAAAAAAAAAAAACACAACAAGTGTTATTTGTTCACTCAGGTTCCCTTTATCTAATATTTACATTTTGTCTAAAGACCTGAAAACATCCAGTGACACAAATATGCAATAATAGAGAAAATCAGGAAGGGGGCAAATACTTTTTCACGCCACTGTAGATGGGTTAAACAGTGAGAAGACGTTTCACAGGGAGTGCAGCAGTGAAGGTAAATGGAACATGGAAGAGTGGGAGGTTTATATTACAAGAGGTGGAGCGAGCTGGGAATGCAAGTATTTAAAAATGAATGTCCCCCCCCCCCGGTGGTGATGAGGAAGAGAGTGAGTTTTGGAGGCCGTATCGTGCTGTCGGTGGCATTTTAGTTTAGGAGTATGGTGGGGTTCGGGTTGCAACTGCCGTCTCAGTAAGTGGATAATAAAATGGTGGGTGGCAAGTTTCGGTTCCGAATGATTGAGCTGGCACTTTTTTTGAGCGGGCGTTGTTGAGAAATAACGGCCCGGGTGGCAGGGTGTTTGAGCCAATCAGGAAGCGAGTTTTATTTTCAGCATTATCTAAAATAAAGTAAAGTATCACCTGGAATATCTGTATAGGGATCCAAGAATTAATTTCTTCTTAATAATCAGTCCCTCATAGTTAAAGTATCCCTCACCTTAATCAGTAGGAAACGTGCAAAACAGATGAAAACCAGGAAGTAACTCAGTGCTTTTCATGCAGTGGTTTACCTGTGGAATCGCCATGGAAAGAGCCTGCCTTGTGAGTCAATACAAAAAGAAGAATGGTTCTTGTCCCCAGGAGTAGATGGAGCAGTTTCAGTTACAGATCAAAATTATAACTTTATTCATGTAAACTCCATCCAACATGTCTGTTCAGGAAGCGGCAAAGTGCAGGGGTGGGTAGTCTAGCCAGGCTGCTGTATCTTGCACGTGTGTGACAGAATTTGCACAAGTAAAGCAATAACAGTCAACACGAGTCCAGCAAATTACTGTGCAACACAAGCCCCAATTCTAGCTATGACAATTGATTTTTTTTTTTTTTTAAACTCTGGGATCACCTCTTCTTTTAAAGCCTTATCCGACAGGTGCTTTGCTCAGCAGTCCATTCCCTGAAACCCGTTCAGTAAAGGAGACTGAAAACATACCTCTGAAGGAACACTGCTGCTCCAAATCTGTGAGCGTTCCACACGGTCACTCCAGCTCCCTCCGCTTTCCCAGGAGACTGGGAATTTATTTTTATTTTAAATGTCAGTTGGTAAATCACACAAAGCCATTAAAAAGAATTTAACAGGGAGTGGCACAGCTGAAATGCTGATTTTTCCCCAGATATTCCATCCCATTCATAAGTACAGCAGTCTAACTCGAGGGGAAGAAAAAAAAAAAAAAAAAAAACTTTAGGAACTGATCGCTTCTTGGTTCACTTCAATAGGAGGCAGGACCCTTGAAAAATGTGTCAGTGACACAATGGGAAAAACGTAACCACGGATAAATAGTGCCGTAACAATTTCACAGGCAGAGTGTGGGGACCAGTATCTACTCGTGACTTCTCTGATACCATATTTAAAGTAAAGCAAAGGAACAGTACCCTTTTCATTGGAATCCTTTATTGCAGAAAAAGTGCAGATGTGCAACACTATGCAATCCCTAGTTGCAGTTTTTCCCCATTGTGTCCCTGAAAGTAACCCAAAAACCTGCACAGGTTAAAAAAAAAAAAAATTTTTGAGGCCGTCTGTCCTTTGTTGGAGCAGTGCCAGAGCATCTACTTGGGCAGCGTATGAGAGGTTCTGATACGAGAAACATTTAAAGCTGAGCTTTGCTGAAGCAGTGCCAAAGCCTTATCTGAACACTGCAGCACAGTCAGAGTTCTAAACAAGGCAGGTAAGAAACCCGTATGCTTTTGCCCCAAAAAAAACCAAACATATAATTTAGATTCACTGCAGAGTTTTACTACTTATTCAGGACTACTGCACACTAAATGATCTGAATAATACAGAACAACGTGGTTTATTCAAACGTGCGGGACAAAGGAAAGAAAAAAACCAAAAACAAACAAACACTGAAACAAGTCTGTGTTCAGAAATATTTTGCTGTGGTTAATATGCTCCCACTCTGAAAGACAACAGCATGGACAAGTTCTAATACATACTAAACAAACAAACAAAAAAAAAATGCTGACGTGTAATTTTCCGTCGGCATGACCCACAGGGATGGGCCGTTGTTTCGTGATGCTCTCCCTAATATCAGCAACTGTTGCTGGTGCTGAATGGACTTTTCATTGATGGGGCTTCACACAAACTGCAGGAGCTGCCCCACTATCCAGCTCTCACCACATTCCTATAGTAACAGGGATGGCGTGAGAGTCCCAGCTGGTTGCCAAGAGGGTTAAACTGTATCCAAAAAGCATGGAGATCCAGCCCCCTCGCCCGGGGAGCAACTCACTGGGTGGTAGCATGGCGTGACAGGGGTCTCCAGCCAATCAGAGGCTAAGTGATTACAGCTAGTTCATTTGAATAGAGCTGGCCATGTGTCAATAGCCTTTCAAAGAGTGAGTCCCTCTATGATTAAATCACAGTGCATTATTGATAATCATAATTAATAGCAGGACACGTGCGCAGTGGATGAGCTCGATTTCCGTAATTTTGAGAACATTTCAGTAATATTTCATTCTGCCCCAGCTGATGTTTGAGCCAGCATGTCGTGGAGGGAGCAGGCGAAGCCTCAGCATTTCAAATTGGACCCCGATCTGGTCTTAACCAAGCAAAATGGTGAGCGTGAGCATGGATTAAAAATGTGAAATTACCTTTTCACCGAGAAATAGATCACAAGGGCAGAAACTCACTTTTTTTTTTTTTTTTAAATATACACAATTGGCTATTTTAAGAGGGATCTGAAGCAAGGCGAAAAACAGTTGATACACCTCAGTTCTTTCTGTGGCAACAAGCTGTCTATGACAGCAGTTCAGAAGATGCAGTGGCGTACAGCTGAAAGAAAACGACTGCTACCGTCAGCGGTGGTGCCGTTGGCAGTATGCAAATTGCCTACACGTTACCACCGCTGACTGTAGCAGTCGTTCTCCTCAACTGCACGCCACTGCATCTGAACTGCTGTCTGACAGCTCACACACTCATTGGTGCGGTGCAGCTGCACCTGCAAAAAGGATCAGGGCATTGGAAGCGGGGATGGCACACCTATGAAAACTCGTATGGTGGCACTATATTTCTTGCACATGGGTGCAAGCAAACATAAAAATGTGGTGCAGCCATGAGACTGGATGGACTGACTTTCCAAGCGCTTCATCTCACAGAGGCTTTTTCAGGGGAGCACAGCCCTGTGTACAACCAACTTCAGATATACAAGATTTAAAGATACAAGTTGCTATAAATCATCCAGACCACTCAGGCGGGCTTTGATTTTATTTTTGGTTTTCAAACATACCAGCAGATAAAGACCTATCTAGTCTGCTCGATTGTGCAGCTCCATATGTGGATACAAAGAGAACTGCCCCCACACCCAGTTTCCCTTCTGATCTCTCTCAACTTTCCCCACTCCTCCCTACTCCCCCCCGCAACATTTCCCTTCACCCTGTCCACCCCTTTTTGAAGCTATCCACTGTTTTTTTTTTTTTTTTTTTTAGGGATAACACCTCCTCTGGCAGCTCATTCCACTTGGCCACCACTCTCTGTGAAAAAGAGCCTCTTATTCCCTAACCTTCCCGTTTACCAGCTTTAGGCTGTGCCCCCTAATGGTCTTGTTTCCACTAAGGCAGAAGAGGCCCTCAGTGCTCACCCTGTTAATACTTGAAGGTTTCAATCATGTTTCCCCTCTCCCTTCTTTCCTCCAGACAGTACATGTTGAGCTCCCCGAGCCTCTCCTTGTATACGCTGCCCTGCTGGCCCTGAATAATCATGGCTGCCCTTTCTCTGGGCCATCTCCAGTAAACTGATATCCTTCCTAAGATACGGGCACCAAACCTGCACACTGTACTCCAGGTGTGGTCTTACCAGCGACTTATAAAGTGTCAAAATGACTTCCACCTTCAGGGCTTGAAATTAACGATATTTCACCCGGTTCTGCATACCAGATTTCAAAGCAGAATACTAAGATTCAGACCAAGACAAATCAGGAGCTAGTGAGCCGGGAGGCCCATAAATTGCACCTGTGTATTAATAGTTTAACGGAAAATCTGAAAGAATAAGCTTGTCCAACCGGTTTTTGAATGTTGTTTTAGTGCTGCTAACAATAACTTCAATTGGCAATGCAGTCCAAGGCTTGACAATGAGTAAGGAAAAGAAAAATTTTCGTGACATAAGATTAAATTGCTTTAGTTGCAACTATAATGGGTGACCTCTGAAATTATAAGCATCTTGGTCCTTATCTGCCATCAAATTCTATGTTTCTCTGAAGAAAATCCTAAATTTACTAATAACTGTGGCTCATTAATAATACTGTACATTAAAAGAAAATCCCCTCTTAGTCATCTAGTAAATAGAGACATCAACTTAAGTAAATGGGGTCTAAATTCATATGGTACAACCTTCAGTCCCTTTACTAATTTGGTGAATCCCCTTTGTACTTTTTCCAATTTCATAATGTCCCGCTTCTTAAAGGGACACCAAAACTGATCAAAAACCCAAATGTGGTCAGACATAAGCTCTGTAAAGCGGCATCAATACTTGACAGTCCCTTGATTTAACATTTCTCTTTATAGCCCAAATGACCCTATTTGCCCTATGTATGACTTCATTTATCTAGGAATTTAGAAAGAAAACTGTCAGAAACAAGGACCCCCAGGTCCTTTTCTGTATCTGTATTAATCAATACCTTATTATCTAAGGTGTAAACATACACTGGGTTATTTATCCCAAAATGCATGATTTAATTTCATTCCCCAGGTTGACATCCATAAAGATATATTATCTAAATAATTCTGAATTGTTATTTGTTAAGAATTTGCAAAGTCCACAGATCTTGATATCATCGTCGTATTTAATAGTTTGAAATAATTTTTTGTTACGTCGGCTATGAAAAACTGAAAAAGGCAAGGGCCCAGAAAAGAACCCTATGCAGGAGAGCTGGCCATTAATAAGAACTTGCTGTGTTTGCTCACTTAACCAGTTTGCTATTCATTTAACCAAATTAGGATTGATATTAATCTGGTATAATTTCTGCAATAATGCCCAGTGTGGAAGGAGGTTGAACGCTTACTGAAATCTATATAAACCACATCATAGGGAAGTCTATTATCCAATTGAAGGCCAACATCTTCGTAGAAGCACAAGCTGGTCAGACAACCTCTACCCTTTTTAAAACCATGTTGTTCTGAGTCGGTATCAACTAAGGTAGAAGTAATCAGGTCCTTAATTAAACTTTCCAGTATGTTACACAGGGATGAAGTAAGGCTTATGGGTCTATAATTTCCCAAAGATTTCTAGGTCCTTTTTTATGGATGGGAATTACGTATGCTGTGGTGGTATTCCACTTGGAGTATCACTCTTTTATGCCTAGACTTTACAGTTTAATCTATGACATGCTTTTTTGTACAGGCAGAATACCAGACTTAAGAGACAGAATACCAAATTTAAAATTTCAGGTATTCTGCCTTCCATACTAGATTATTTTCTAACTTTCTACCCCTGACCTTCCTACTGCTAATTCCCCTGGCTATGCAGCCCAGCATCTAATGTGCTTTGGCTGCTGCTCCCTAGCAGTGCGTTTCACATCACTTGTGATTATTACTCAGATCCTTTTCCTCCTCCGACCTGGGTACTTGCATGCCACCCAACCAGTATCTGATCCCCAGATTCTTCACCCCCAAGTGCGTAACTTTACACTTTTTAGCACTGAATCCCAGCTACCAAATGCCAGACCACTTTTCTAGTATAGCCAGGTTCTCCCAAAGTTCCAGTCTTCCATCCTCCAGGTCCACCCTGCCGCAGAGCTTGGTGTCATCCACAAACCAGCAGATTTCACCCTTGATCCCATTTACGATGTCATGTGTGAAAATATTAAACACCAGACCAAGCACCAAGCCCTGTGAGATCCCACTAGTTACAAGCCTCAGTTCTGAGAAGACCACCACCACCACCTTTTGGCTTCTATCCTGCAACCAGCTTCTGATACATCCCATAAGCTTAATTCCCATCCCCAGGTCCCCCAGTTTCCTGACCAGTCTCCTATGAGGCACCAAGTCAAAGGCCTTGTTGAAGTCCAGACAAAGGACACCAACTGCCTGGCTATTTGTCCACTGTCCTTGTGACCAAACTGAAGACTTCACCTAGGTCAGTTTGGCAGGACCTCCCCAACACAAACCCATGCTGCCTCTCATCCTGGAGCCCATTTTCCTCCAGAAAGCCAACCAGTCCATCATTCAGGATGGTCTCCATCAGCTTACCTACTACTGAGGTCAGGCTGACTGGTCTGTAGTTCCCTGTATAGTTGCAATGTGTTGGTTCCACCGCTTCCCAGGTCTTTCATATTACTACTTACTGAAGTTAAATATTTTTCTTTTGTTTTGCAATATGTTTTGCACCATGTTCAGATTACTGAGTGTGTCTCTTATAAATGGTGCCCTTTCCCTTTCAGATTGGAGCATGAGGAATTTAGCTCTATCTCAACAGCCCAATTCAAATCAGTGAATCTTGTAATGATTTTACTTTTTCCACATTTATTGTTATATCAATTAACATTAAGCTTTTCAAAGTTCATATGTCTTGGGTGTCTTCGTAAACTAGACGTAGGAGATATGGGATTGTGAATTAAGCCAGTTTTTAGTAATTTGTGCAGAACTCCCTCTTAGGTTTTTCTGTACTACTAACTCCTTTTAGTGCAGTTTCTTTTATTCTGTGAGGAGACACTGGACTCGATTGTCAATCGGCCTTTAGAGAGTGACATAGTCTGTGTCCACCTATGACTGCGGCAAACTCTGGGTGCATTAGGGACCCTGCACCCTATTTTATAAAACAGGGGGTCCCTGTGCTAAAGACTGGGTGGGGAGATGCCACAGCCACAGGGTGGCGCCAAACATTGGGCACACCTGTGGAGTCTGACAGAGAGATCAGTCACACCTCCCCAACCCTAGACAACCCATGCAGGTTGGGTGGGGGGCTATGCCTGGAAGGTGGGGACCAGGGGCCGATATAGCCCTGGTGGTGCCATGTGGGGGTGGGGTGCAAGAAAGCAGTGGGGAGCATGAGAAGGCAGCTGGAGGTGCCCTGCAGGTTGGCACAAAGCTGATCAGGCCAGGTGGTGGTGGTGTGGGGGCACAGCCAGACCATCGAGACCCGGACCCCAGTTGACAGAAGCCCTGGCCCCATAGTACCCGGCAGTGTAGTTCGGCATCCAGCTGCCACATTGGGGGGGGGGGTTGTGTACCTGGGGAATGCTGCTGTTCTCAGGGCATGTCCCTGGCCACCAAGTGCACCCTGTAAACTGCACCCACTGCCACTTCCAGAGGACTGTGGGTCCTGTGGGGCACATGTCAGGGCTGCTGTTAACTGGGGTCCAGGTCATGATGATCCAGCCATGCCACCCCCTACCTGGCCCGATCGGCTGTATGCCAACTCGCAAGGCATCTCCACCGGGTGCCTCATGTCCCCCCCCATGGTCACCATGCCACCACCAGGGCTCCATCAGCCCCCAGTCCCCACCTTCCAGGTCCCTCAATTACCACCCTGTCACACAGCTGTGCAGTGTCCTCAGACCACCTCCTGGCTGGTCTAATACGAGCCCCCTCTTACAACCATGGCAGGGCTTCTGGAATTCCAAATAAGGGGACTGTGTAGCCTCCTCCCCTATGGCACAAGCCCCCTTGTGACTGAGCGAAGGGGCGCTTCTGCAGCAAGAGTGGCTTTGATACACAGGATCCCGATTTTGACACAGCCTGTGTTAAAAAAAAAAATAACGGGATTGCCGCAAAACATTGGCGCAAGGTGCCACTTGCATCAAAGCTGTTTGATGCTGGCACTTTGCACCAAAGTTGTGTTTGAAAATCAAGCCCACTGAGTTAAATCTGGGCCCTAGCAAACATGGAATGACTGATCCTAAAGTGTTTTGGAAGGCAGAAGGTTTGAGGTTTGCACATTTAAATGTATAAAAAGGCCCCCCCCCCCAAAAAAAAAACCCACCAATGTCAGATCAGGGTATTAAATAAGCTGAAAAAAATTGATTAGCAGTTTGACATATGAACGTGCTACTCAGCTGTGAAAAAATGCATAGCACTTGGCACAGAATGGTTAAAATGAAAAAATATAATTGTATTAAAATGTCTACTGTGCCACAGACTCACTGAAAAAAAAGTAATCAATCTACTGCTACACATTTTTGGAAATGGTTAGCATTACCCCCTGTTTTGCGTGGCGTTTTGCTGTGTTAATCTGTTCCATTTGTTATTTATTGATGTACTTTATTTATTTGTGTTGTACAAGCACCTTGGTTATTAGAACGGTGCTATTTACAAATAAAGTTTGCTTTGATTTCTTGCTATATCAGCCATTTAAAACCCTGCAGATGCTTGATTTCCTTCTATCAACTCAGTATTTTGAGCCTCACAGAGTTGTGGTTGAAACCTAAAAATCCTGATAGGCAATGTCAGATAAATGGTTGCAATTTGTTTTTTGGAGTGTTAAGACTGGTGGCAAGAAAGAATGAAATATTTTATTTTACAAAGATAACTTCAACCTCATCAAATCAGTCACTAGCTAGGCTTCTAAAACCAATAGTGAGTGGTTCTTACTTGAAATTAATTTAGGCGGAATGTATAAATTATGTTTGTACAGTATACAAACCACCAAAAACAAGTCCAGAGAGCTTAAAAGAACTTACTGTATTAACTTTCTTGGCTCAAATATATCTGACAGGGATTTATTAGTTATGGAAATTTTAACTTGAAATGGGACTCTGACTATGAACAACAAATCACCAGTATCGGGCTCTCTCAACTTGTTTTCACGTATACAGTAAACAAATGACTGCACAGTAACAAACATACCATTTTGGACTGGATATTGATGAACAATGCTAGCAAAATTAAAATATATGGTACTTTTGTTGACTCCCATTAGTGATCATTTACCTATACTTTGCATTTTGAGCAGTAAAAGTAACAAGGCTCACCCTAAATAAATTTTGCTTAGAAGCTTTAGGGATGTTAATGAGGAAGAACTCTCAAGGAAGGTCAGTTTAATTGGCTGGTCTCTTGTAGAGGTTATATTTATGGTAGAGGCAGCAGTTACTCTTGAAGAGATTCAGAATAATTGTTTTCCACTTATAAAAACAAAAACAGGTTAGTGGGGGGTAGGAAGAAATAGGCTGTTGGTTAAATAGGATCTGCAGCTTATCCTCTAGGAAGGGGAAATGGGCAGACTAGGTGGGCCAAGCGGTCCTTATCTGCCGTCAAAGTCTATGTAGAGCTAAAAGAAATGATTGGATTTCAAATGATTTTATTACTTTTTTTGCCTCCAGTCACCGGAGTGGTGGCCTCACTCAGATGACATCTCATTTGTCTCCTGCCCAGCCTGAAATCCCACCACCCCTGGGTCACCTCCCAGAGCTCCACTGATACCTTACCTGTGCCTGGCGAGAGATTCCCCGGCTTACCCCCCAGGATGGGGCCACCACTCCTATAGGCACCCCAGACATCTAATTTCATCCAGGCATTGGTGATATGTGGAGGATCGGGACCCAGGTGAGCGGGGTCTGGCCGTGGGCATGGGGCCAGGGTGCGCTGTCACCTACCAGCACTCCATGTCATTTCCTTGTTCTGGTGGTTCCGCCTCCCTCAGCCCTCCCTTTGGTGAGCAGAAACGTGCAATGACGTCCGGTGGAGGAGGGGCACGCTCCCGACCGCATTCCTGCTGATGTCTGCCATGCTCTGCCTCCCTCTTGCATGCAGGCTGCTGGTACTGTACCTCCCATCTGCCACTGGGAGGCACCAGAGTGCTGAAACCTGCAACCCTCCCTCTCCAGGAGAAGATGAGCTGTCGTTAGATGGCACCAGCATTTCTCCTCCCCTGCCGACCCCCAGTGGCCTGTGCTCATTCCCAAACATGGGTTGCCGGCGTCACACAAGGTGTGGCATCCAGCACCTCAACCCTCAGCGTCACCGGGCTGGCCCATGAGTAGTTTCTTGATAAAAAGATAAAACCAAAAAACACACACACACAAAAAAAAAAAAAAAAAATAATACATTCCTGGAAAAACTTAAAATGATTCAAACATTATGATGATTGGAATAAATAAAGAAATCTTAGGAATACCTGCAAGACAAAGAAAATTAAAACAGTGCAAATCAAAATGAAAATCTGGGTAATCTGAAAATAATTTGGGCTTCTGTTAGAGACTTGACTACTCCTGTAGAAAGGAAACACACTGATGCCATAAATCATAATGAGCAATTTACTTCAGACCCATCTGACGTATGTGAGTTTTTCTGACATGTTGAAGTTTTTGGGGATAAATCTTTGGACATGATCAGGTGTAAAGTTACTTTAATATGTATACACTTGGAGATGAGGGAATGGGGGAGATAGGAACCTTCAAGTATCTTAAAGGCTTTTACAAAAAGTACAGATAGGTGAAATCTTTTAGTACAAGAGTGGTACAAGGACTAGGGGCACAATATGAGATTGGGGGAAACAGGTTGAGGGAAATGTGAGGAAGGTTTTCTTTACGGAAAAGGTGGTAGATGTTTGGAATAGCCTACCCAAGGAAGTGGTGGATGCTAACACAGTGGGGGGATTCAAACATGTATGAGATAGACATAAGGGAATCCCAGATGTGGGGGGGGGGGGGAAAGAGAGGCATAAGGGAATCCTAAATGTGGGGGAGAGAGGAATAAGCCAATAGGTCAGAGGCCACTGATGCAGGCAGGGAATACAGGCAGACTAGGTGAGCCTAGAGATCCTTATCTCCCGTCAACTACTACGTTACTTCTAGTGAAATTAATTTAGATCTGTTTAGCAGTATCTCTGCCTCTTTACCCATTACAAATTCTCTGTTTTATTTCCATGCAATTAAGCCTACGCAGATATTAAAAATCTTGAAACAGTTACCAACAAAAGATAAGGTGCAGATGGACTACAGTCTTTTTTTTTTGGTTAATAGCCAAGAACATATATTTCAGTCTCTGACAGCCATCTTCCATTCTTACCAGTAGCGCCATATGGCATCGGAACCATCCATTGCTTAACCCGACCCAAAATGGCAACACCAGACAGAGAGAGTTAACTTAGCCTTAATCACTGGGAACTTTCCTCAACAGGGGAAAAACACCACGTTTGTCCCCATATTAAAAATCAGGATCTCCCGAGTGGGTCAATAACTACAGACCCATTTCTGTTTTACAAGATGTTAGAAAAGCTGGTATACTTATCTTCATTCTTACGATTTCCAAGTAGTGCAACAGCATGGTTTTAGACAACACCATCGCACAGGGTCAGCCTTGGTCAGGTTCATGGACCATGACAGTCAAACTAGAGATAGTGGGAAGCTCACTCGTGTGGTCTTTGTGGATCTGACCAAGGTTTTTGACTTAGTTGACCATACTTTGTTACCGAAGGGTCTCAAAACACTCATCTATCAAATTCATCATGTAACTGGTTTCACAGTTACGAGAACTTGCCCTCTAGTGGTTAGACTACACGGTTCTACCTCCAGAGAGAGGATGCTTACTGATGGCATGCCTCAAGGGTAGTTTTCAGACCCTCATTCTCTATTTTTGTTAACTCTATTCCATCAATCATGAATCACTCATTGAATTCTGTATGCAGATATTATTTACAAAAGTTCTGCATCACTTGCTGAGATTAATGCTGTTCTAAATCTGGATTTTGCAAATTTAAATACTTGGCTTGCTCAACACCAAATACTGTTAAAACAGCAGTGCAACAAAAAATATCCCCCCTCCCAAATAAAAAAAAAAAAAAAAAGTCTACTATGCTATTTCTGTGCAAAATGTGGTGGCCATCTTTTTTCTTGAGAAAAAGATTAAAACATTTATAGAATATTCAAATGTTGGTGGAATTAGTGAACTGTACCACCAAGTTAAACTGGAAGACCTTGAAATGAAAAGGCCCGACATGAGACTCTGACCTGGAAAATGTCTAAGCTAAGCACTGAAATCATTGGCACCTCATGGCAAAGACGCGCAGTACATTGAGACCACCAGTAACTGCTGGACATCCAGCAAGAAGATTGTAAAGGCACTAAAGTAGTCAAAATTATCATCAAACTGCTATGACATAGTGCCAAAGAGGCAGATCAGAAATGGAACAAATTGAACATGAGGAAAAACTTGGTTTCTAAAAAAAAAAAAGGAAATGGCCAAACAAACGATACCAACAGCAGGTAATAAAGAAAAAGCAAAATAAATGACAAGAGTTAAAACTGCAACCACAGATTTTAGAGATTCTGAGGAACGAGGCCTGAGTGAAGAAGTTTATTAAAGTAACAGGCAAGCAAGCAAACTGAATTTTCTACATTCAGAAGTCAGCTCCAAAAACACAGTCTATGACTCCTAATCTTCTACTGTAAAGGAAAGACACAATTAACACATATGCCATATATCCTGAACAAAGTAACAATTAATTGTTCTGGACGCAGCAGCGGAAGCCGTACACACAGTGTAGTGTCAAATATATCATTCAGTTCAAAAGGTTGGAGGGCAAGTAGCTTGAAAACTCAGTGCATCCCATGTTGGAAGAGGGTTTTAATATGGTCATCCCCTCTACCTCATGATGCAAGATTGCCAGCACTGGTCGTCATTTTATACACCCTGCCTTCAACAGCAGGGTGGAGTTATGCCAGTTCATAAACTGTACAATTCTTTTGGTGTGAGTGTCCTGAAGAATGTGGGGCATACAATATGCCCAGTCAAGGTCAGAATGATTGAACATTTCTGTAGCGCTCCACATTGTCAATGGGTAATTAATACATATGGGTAATATGAACCCCTAACTAGGTGTAACAGCGCAGCCCAAAGCTGTGAATCAGTATAGAACTCTAGGCACATGTACATTCCGAACAGCAAATACCCGCCAGTCTTTGCTGTGCCACTGAGGGGTAAACAGCACAGAAGATTCTCTCGGGTGTAGCTACAAGGGTGCAGTTGCACTCGGGCCCATGACGTTTGAGGGACCCAAATCATAATTTTGATGTCTATTCAAAACCAGGGGGGCCCTATAACATACCCTTGCACTCAGGCCCTCTGGGAATTTGCTACGCTACTGGATTCTCTCTAAAGAAGATACTGCTTTTGTTTTTTCAATGACAGGATTGCACAACTGTTGACCAGGTTGGGGCTATCTGGTGACAGGGAGCATCCTCAAATTTATAAATCATGCCTGTTAAGCTGCGGCTTTCAAACGGACTAATCTGCCAAATGTTTCCCATTTTCCACTGCTTCTGTGCATGGATAGGAGACCACGTGCCACTCCTCAGCAGGGTGTTGTTCAGGCCTCTGATTTCACTACTGTGATGCCTCAGGTAAGTGATTTAAAAAAATAAAAAGCTGTTTGTGGGGAAAGGGGCTCAGTGAGTCAGGAAGAGACCTTTTTAGCCCTTTCCTCCCACAGCACTTCTCTTGGACGACAGACCCTCCCTCCCTTAACTAAAGAGTACAGTATAGTGTCGCTAGTGTTTGAGAATTTGTTTGTATATTACTGTAGGCTAGCCTTTTAAATTGGACTTGGGCTGCCTTGGTTGATATACAGGGCTGTGTTAATTCTGAGCCATTTTTTTCTAGGCTCAGTAATTTTTTTTTTTTTTTTTTTATTCTCAACTTGTTCAACTTTCACTTCAGTGTTTAAGAGTGCTCAGTTTTTTTTTTTAGTCACGCCTCAGAGCAGGTTTCTAGGCTTTGCTGAGCCACACGGGGAATTTGCCATCGCTGGCAGTTAGCCAGCAGGGACTTGCACCTTTTACAACTGCTTAGGTGCTCTCCCACTTCTTACTTTATTTTTGTGCCCTTGGCTCTGGACGCACTTCTGATGATGTGATGACGTCACATACAACTGTGTGACATCACCCAACTAATGTGCACTAGTTTGTGCATTTTGTAAGCATTCTCCACTGCTGTGCAGCCCTGTTTGATGAAAGTATTAACTCTGCATAGGAAATAACTTTTTTCTGCATGGAGAGTGTTACTAGACACAGTAAAATAGAATATTTATTTGTACTTCCAGCCAGGAAGTGCCCCTTTCCCAGAGCAGCCCACATTAGTTCTGTCAATTGTCAGCTTAATTTTGGGGAGACAAGGAACTCAGCGCAGTAATTCCTCCCTGTTTGGAGAAGGCATTTAAGAGCCTTAGCTGTATTTCCCATCTTTAATTTTGAATCCTACTTAAAGCCAGTGGCACCATTACTTTTCGGAGACCTGTGGTATTCAAGTGATGCAAGACCTGCAGGAGGGTGAGGAGACCCCCAGGCTCTTATGGCCCTAATTGTATAATACAATCAGTCTATTCTAGTACCCCCAAGTCAAGCCCCAGTAGGGGTGCACCTGAGCCTCCATCTGCAGTAATGAGAAACTGAGTTGTGCAAATCTTTCTGTTGCTCTTAAATGAGCTGCTGAGTTCTGATGTTCCGCAGGACATCCCTACTAACACGCCTGAACCTAAGGCAGGCCCCTCAGGTCAGGAGGACTCGTACAAGCATGTCCAGGTGATCCAGAGCAGGACAATACAATACTGCTCACCTAGATCTGCAGGCAGCCCCTGACCTTGACTATATAGAGGGTTAAGATGATACAGGGGGCCATGAGGAAAATCCTGACCCGAATGTGCTTTCTGATGAAGAGGAGTACCCCTCTGAAGAGGAGGATGAAAAGGGTGAGTGGACAGAGTCCAAGAGAAAAATTCAGATTCCTCCTATTTGATACAAAATCTGTCCCACCTCATAAATCGAGGCTTGTAGGATAATGCAGTTGAAGGTGCAAGTCATGGAATCACTGGGCATGAATCCGATCCGGTCTGTGTCCTCCTCTGCACTGAAGTGTTTTCCAAACTTTGTGCACTGCAACCCGATTACTGAGCAGGAATGGGCAGGCATGGATAAGCACAAACATCTGCCCCGACCACAGGTGAGATACTACCCATTCACGAAAGGTAGCTCCTAGAAGTGGAAAACCCCTCCTTTGGCAGATAAGGCCCTGCATAAAATTCAGTTAAAACACCCAACCATATGTACTGAAGGGTCTCTGGCCCCAACTGATACACACAATAAGCTAGTGGACACCACATGCAGAAGAGCCTTTGCTTCGAATGCAGTAAATCTTCGCACCTCCTATGCATCTTATTGCTTCCAGAGTCCTAAACTCCTGAATTGCAGCTCTGGGTAGTTTCATTCCCTCGAACTCTGAGGGGGTGACCATTTTACAGCTGGTATCCATGGCTTCCTCTTTTCTATGGGATGCCACAGTGAACAATCTGTGAATCAGTTCAAATAAAGTAATGCACTCTAGTAGACATGCTGAATAAAACGATACTCCCAAGTATTGTCCAATGCAGATAAGGTTATTTTGTCCAATGGCAAAAGAAATGAAAAAGTTCAAAACAAGTATCTGGTAAGAATCTATAAGCTTTAGTAGTATGCTTTCGCAGCTGGCGCTTTGGCAAAACACTGGGGCTGTAGCTTCAAAGCTATGGTCTTACCAAGCTCTGTTTGAACTTTCATTCTTGCCACGATGAACTAAAATATATACGATGAACAATATGAGGAAGAATCTAGGCCTCAATTTTATTCAACATGACTACTAGAGTGCATTACTTTGTTTTGAACTTAGTTACCTACTACGGGTTAGCGCCCATTTAAACATGCACCCCATTTCTGTCTTGTTAGCGCAGGTTAAAGCTTTTTTGGAGACAATCTGTGAACGCCTGCATGCTCCACTTATCACACTATGTCAGCCATGTGGAGCATATGGCTCAGGTACTGGGTCACAGACCAGGCGTCGAAGGCCAAACTGTTTAACTTGTCCTTTGAGGGAGGACTGTTATTTGAATCTGGCTTGGATGACATCTTAAAAGATGTCCAGGATAAAAAAGGATAACTTCTGGTGTCAATGCAGCAACACAAAGCAAGTTCAACACCAAGAAGTCGAGGAGACAACCACCAGGGCAGTCAAGGTGTTTTTTTGTCCCTTTCAGAATTTCATAAACCAAAGGAAAAACGGAGCCTATTCTGGGTTTAAGGGCAACAGTAACAGAGGATCCTTTGCAAGGAGGCATAATAGGGGTGCAAGACAAAGAGGAGGTAACTCACAATGAAGGTACATGGGCCCATCTCTGCCTCCCTCCCCTTGGTGGAAAACTGCAAAACTTTTATATGAGATAGTCCCAGATGACAGACGCTTGGGTACTAGAGATACTGGCAGTACGTTATGCAACAGAATTTGTGACAGTACCCACAAAGGGGCATTTCCTGTGCCAAAAGGCCCAGTGAAGAGACAAGTAGTGTCTCAAATCTTGCATCACCAGGCAGTTGTTCCAGTGCGCGCCTCCCCTCCCCCCCCCCAAACAAGGAAGGACGGGGATTCTGCTCAATTTATTTTGTGGTTCCCAAGAAGCTGAAGGGTTTCAGACCAATTCTGGATTGGAAGCACCTAAACAAGTTTGTCTGCCACAAGACCTTCAAGGTGGTGTTTCTGTGATCACTCATAACGGATGTCCAGCCAGGAGACTATCTAGCATCCACAAACCAGAGGGATGCATTTCCCCATTCACCAGTCTCACCAGCGATTCAGGAACAGCACTTCCAGTACCAAGTGCTCCCCTGTTGGTTTGCAACAGCGCCCAGGGTGTTCTTGAAGGTCCTCACACTACTAATGGTGCAACTGAGACAAGAGAGAAACCACATCTATCCCTACCAGGATGACTCACTCAGAGTGTCATCTGCTCAGATGGTGAGATCAGTGTCAAGGACCCTGGAGGTGCTGGTGGCCCACAGTTGGATTACAGTCAGAAGAAGAGCTCCATTGACCTGTCTCAGAGTCTAATCACTTGGGCAAGGTGTTCAGGATGGATGAGGGGAAAGTCTGTGTCTGACTGACTGTCTCTCTAGAAAAGGGACCCCGAGATGAGAAGTTCAGTAGTTGATAAACCAGTTGTTGGCCTCTGCTCACAGACCGCTGCAGATTCCGGGACTGTGGACAGTAGTGTTAGAATTTATGCCCTGGGTATGCCTGCACATGCAACCCCATCAGAATGGGGTGCTAACACCCTGGAATCCAGCATCAGAAGACTACCAAGCCCAGATTGCACTTCCACCAATCAGTCTAACAGTCACTGACCTGGTGGGAGAGTTCCAAGAACCTAAGCAAGGGGTCCCTCTTTGAATACACCTCAGAGCTGATCCTGACAACTAATGTCAGCGTGTCAGGCTGGGACACCCAAGTCCTAGTCCTGGGCAGGAGCAACAACTATAGATAAGCATATTGGAGATTATGGCAGTACAGCTTGCTCTTCATTTTCACAATCTGGTATGGTCAAAAGCCATAAAAGTAAGGTAAGACAACACCACCACAGTGGCATTCATAAACAATCAAGGAGGCACAAGAAGCAAGGAGATGCTAGCAGAAGTAACTGAAGTGCTGCTGTGGGCAGAGATGAACCTTCTGTTTCTCTTGGTAGTTCTTCTGGCAGGAGAACTCAACATCCAGACTGACTGGCTAAGTTGAGATACTGTTCATTCAGGGAATGGATATTGAATCTGGAGGCGTTTGACCTTCTGTGCAGAAGGTTTGGTCACTCTCAGATTGATCTATTCGCATCAAGACACAAGGCTCAGCTACTGAGGTTCTTCAGTCAGTACCAGTGTCGACAGGTGAAGTGGTGAATGCTCTGTCCCAGACATGGGATTTCTTTAGAGCATATTTGTTTCCTCCTCTGCTGCTGCTCCCCCCAAGGTCATTCACAAAATAAGGCACTCAAAAGGAAATCTTCTGCTGATTGCACCAGAGGGGCAAAGAAGGCTGTGGTTCTCAGACCTAGTTAATCTACCTCGGCATGTGCAGTTCCAGCTCCCACTCTTGGAGGGGGGGGGGGGACCTTCTCTTCCAAGGACCCATTCTGCATTCAAACCAGGAGGCAATACAGCTGGCGGCCTGGCTCCTGAGAGGGAGACATTGTTAAAACAGGGTATTTCCAGAAAAGCAATGGATACCCCGATGGCTGCCAGGAAGGTCTTCATGTCTGAAGCTTATGACAGAACACCTTCTCGGCTTGGACAAGAGAGAGAGAAAGACAGACACATTAGGCCTTCTAAAGCTATGGCTCTGCAGATTTTGTAATTTTTTTTTTTGCAGGCGAGCGTAGACAAAAGACTTGCGCTGTGTAAACAGAGATCAGGTGTCAGCACTAGGAGCAGCAATGGGAACCTCCATGGGCTCATCCCTGGGGACAAACTGGGAGGTCATCCAGCTTCTAAGAATGGTTAGCAGAAGTAGGCTGCTGTCGATCTCCGGTACCGCCATGTTACCCGAATTTGGTGTTGAATGCTCCTCGTAAAAGGACCCTTTGAACATCTTTCATCAATGCCACTGGACATTTTGTCATACAAGGTGTGTTTTTGAACTACAATCTGCTCAGCCAGACGGACTGGCAAACTTCAGACATGGTCTCACAAAGAGCCTTACCTTATCATTCATAAGGAAAAGGTAGTCTTGAGGACAGTCCCACCCACTGTACCCAAAATACCTACAGAACTTCATGTTAAAAAAAAAAAAAAAAAAAATCAGGAAATCTGTCTGCTGTCCTTCTGTCTGAAGCAGGATCATGCTACGGAACGTGACCTGCACAAGTTATATTTGCACAGGGCAGTCAGGACATACCTCAAATGAACTACAGAGTTCAGAAAATCTGAAAGTCTGTTCTCTTCAGAGCAGTGAAGAAGGGTCAAAAAGCCTCCAAGGCTACCTTGGCCAGGTGGCTAAGGGCTTGTATCACCAAGGCCTATGCGGCAGAAAAGAAGAAAGCTCCAGTTCTCATCAAGACTCACTCCACCGGGGCTCTGGCTACTACCTGGGTGGACAGATGGGAGGCAGCTGTGCTGGAACTGTGTAAGGTGGCAATGCGGTCCTCTGTCCACACAATCACTAAACACTACAGACTGGATGTTCAAAATTCCGCCGATGCGGCCTTTAGTCACAGAGTTCTACGGGTGGTGGTAAGCGTACAATTATTTCTCGCCCGTATGGGTTATACATGGGACAATATTCTACCTCACTCAGTTGGGAAATGGGTACTGCTTCTTAGAACCGATATGCATTAAATTACTCATTAACAACGAGCACTACAGAAAGGAGAAATTCCTTCATAATTACTGTAAATTCCTTTTCTGTTAGCTCCAAGATTGTCAATGGGGCCTCTCCCAAGAGCTTTGGCTTCTTCTGGAAAATATTGTCCAATATGGATCCAAGGATATTGTTTTCCAGAAATTATACTTTGTAAATACTGTTGACATCCTATCCAGATTTATCTGCCAACATAACAAAAACAGGTTACAGTTTATTAGGTTACTGGCACACAAGGGGACAGCTTATTTGTGAACATGAGGTGGTGCCTCCCTGTTACTGGTTAGTATTTATATCGTATCTGGAGCCATGCTTATTATTAATGTTATTATTGTTATACAGCTTTGTTACCAGCCTTAGCAGCAGCATACCAACATCAAGAGACCAGTGAGCGAACAACACTGCAGCAAGAAAGCTGGATGCAGGCAGTAACCTTGCGTCATCTGGTTCTCCAGGGTGAGGTAGGGCATCAATTTATTGTTCTTAAAATGATCGTTTTTTGTACATATACTTTGTTGATGTTACAGCAAGGAGAAAATAAGATACTTTGGGTGTTTTACAGATGTTTGCTTACACACAGCCCTTATAGGTACTGTGAGGACAGAGGTGAATGGAGAGTTTTTGCTATTCAGAATATTCATGTGCCCAGGGTTCTATGTCGATTCATAGCTTTGGTGCTGTGCCATTACCCCTAGTAGGGGTGCACTTTACCCATATGAATTAATTACCCACCGACAATGTTGGAGCTCACAGAAAAGGAAATGATGGTACATATGAGGGAATTTGTCCTTTAAGGTCCATATCCCACACAAAACTTTACACTCCTGCTGGAGCCCGTTTTGCAGAGTGCTGCCACACTAATTTTTTCTGGCCCATTACATGGCCATGAACATTCAATCTTGTTGCTTGTTTTTTATTGTCTCTTCTTTACTTAGGCCTTGCTATTTAGAATCTCTTATGAATTCTGTGATGGACGTTTTTTACTTTATTGTTTTTTCTCTGTTTTGCTTATTGTTCCTTCTGAGATCTTTATATATGGCTATCTGCCCAGTCTTTTGCCACTTAACTGTTTTTTTTTTTTTATTAAAAAAAAAATACATAATCTTAGTTTCATTACTTATTTCTGCTGAGATTTTCAGTTACTGTGTGTAGAGTAGGAAATATCTGAAATGTTGGGATCTTCATATGCTGTAAATCCTTCAGTAACTTGTGGTCTGTATCTCTTAATCTTTCTCTATATCTTAAGTGGTCTGTACACAGGACCCCACCACCCTGACAAAGTCTCAGTGCGAGGTGAAGCACTGAAGAAGTCAGTCAGTCCTTTGGGCTGCTTCACATTTGTTGTATTAATTTGGCAATTTTCCAATTGTTCAGTAGTTCCAGTGTGGGCACCTTC
Source organism: Neoceratodus forsteri (assembly GCA_016271365.2). Taxonomy (NCBI): domain Eukaryota; kingdom Metazoa; phylum Chordata; order Ceratodontiformes; family Ceratodontidae; genus Neoceratodus; species Neoceratodus forsteri. The sequence goes on from CM057449.1 coordinate 489,591,388, forward strand.
TATGTCCTCCGTACAGGAGGCTATATACTGCCTTTGGTGGCACCAACTGCCTTTGATGTGCATGAAAGTTAACTTGCTGCATTTTTGTATTACACCCGTTAACCACAGGTCTCTCAGCGATTTCAGCCAGAAGAGGATCTTGAGACTCCTAAAATGGGGGCTGGCAGTATAGCTGTGAACATGCTTGGTACATCCAGCAGACCCTGGTTTGATTTCTGCAACCTCCACTTGCATACTGTGCGACTCTAAGCAAGTCATTAAAGCTCCCCATTGCTCCTGGATCACCCTGAAAACAGGCATTTGTGCCTAAGGGGCCTCACCCAGTTATTAAAGAATACAAAAAGAAATCCTGGATCCAAAATGCAGGCTGTTTCCATGACACCCTTGGGCAAGGCTCACTGCAGTGCTGGTGGCTACCATGCAATAAATTATGTATCCCAAAGTACAAGTAGTGCATCCCAGAAAGCAAGGTTCTGACAAACCTTGCATTACAAAGTGCTGCCAGCATGTCAAGGATGCAGATCTCATCCAAACTAGTAGCACAGTGGCAATGCTGCTAGTTGTTATGCTGGCGACCCTGGTTCGGATATGGACTTGGTTTGCTCAGGGACCAGCTGGTGAAGGGAGGATCAGGCATCCTAAAGACAGCTCTCCTCCCCTTGACGAGGGGAAATGCCATCCACTACTTCACTGCCACCCTGACAGAGGACACACACAGGCGTAAACATGCATTGTGTGCATCACTACGCTGGCACCCTCAGGGAAAAACTGGAGGAGTAAATCCCTGGTCTGTTGGGATGACACCGGCCACCCCTACAGTCCCATGCATGACTGACAGGGAAGGCCACCCTCTTGTGGACCTGGTTAACAGGCAGACAACCTACAAGTCCCCGAGAAGATCGGTAATGAGGCTGGGGGTTGCAGTAAGGAGGGGGACCAGAGAAAAAGTTCTATGGAAAGACAAAAATAACATGGATCTCCGTGTCCATGAGACCCTTCAACACTCTTTATCTGAAATGTTTTCTAACATTGCCCCTTATCCTGCCCCCCCCCCCAAAAAAAAGCTTGTATGCATGTCCTAGTTATCCGATTTGTTTATGTTAACCAGGTTAATACACTAGGCAGTTGAATGCCTATTGTCAAGCACGTACCTGGACATTTTGTGGTACAAAAATAATTCTACACTTGTTCTACTTCCAATCACCACCTCAAACATCTGTGTATGCTCCAACCTGCCTATCCATTTTTGTATCTGAACACTATTACAGTGTCCACTCTGCCTTCTCTAAACTGAAGAGATTATGTTCAATCTCTCCTCACAACACTTTCCCCCACCCCTACATGCCACCATCCAAGCTGCTAATCAGCTTGGTGGCTCTGTGCTGGATTTTCTGAATCACTTCAATGCTATTTGTGTACTGAGGTGACCAGAGATGGACGCTGAACTCAGATGTGGTCTCATCTAATCAAAGACTTGTATATGGAGAAGAACACCTTCACTGAGCTGCTCCCGACCACCCCTAATGCATCCCAGTACTGCCTCTGTTCTCTTGACTGTGGCAGAATATTGCATGCCTGGCTTCAGCTCACTGTCCAGAATTACCCCTAGATCCTTTCCTCAGTTGTGAAGTCCACTGCTGTAGCACACAGGATGTATGTACGACCCAGACTCCTCATCCCTAAGTGTAGTGCGTCACACCTCTTCTATATTAATTCTAAAATCAACTCTAAGTCCTTATCTAATCTAAATATTAAATATAAGCCCCATTTCTCAGTATATGCACCTAATCCAAGAAGGTCAGCCTGCAGTACTTTCCCCACGCCCGACCACACTGTGTGCATTCTTCTTGCCAATTTACTGTTCATCAGCAAATTTTACTGGCCTGCCGTGGATCCCCCCTCCTCCACGTGCTTCCTGTGCTGAACGGTGTCAAAGGCTGTGCTGAAGTCAGATAAATTACAGCCATCTCTCAGCAAACCAGATCTACCTACTTAGTTACCTCTGCAAAGAAGACAGATTGGTTTGGTAAGCTCTTCCTTCTGAAAAACCACATAGTGTGATAGAAAATAGCCCATTCTCTTCCTGTGCTGAACCATCACATCTTTTATGATGGACTCAAGCACCAAGGTAAATCTTGTAGGTCTGTCATTACCTGTGTCTGACTTTGCCCCTTCCTTAATAAGTGGATGATATCTGCGAGGGCTGATCCATGTTCATAAGGAATCCTGAGCGATTTCAGAGGGGCTTAACCACTCAGCACTGTCCTGCGAGAACCCCCCCCACCTTTTCTCTAGGGCCGTTTCTCCCCCAGTGCTGTCCGCCCAGTCCTTGGGTCATGGTCATGCCCTCCCTGCCCATTCTTCTGCTATTCCCACCAACTACCCTCTAGTGGATTTCATCGCATAACAGAGACCAAGAATGCCACAACTGTTGCCCAAAAGCTCAGTGATATTTCAGTCCCCATTTTTTCTTGCCCTTCCACCACCACGGCAACATACTAAACCTGCCAGCGTGCAAACAGTAAACCCCATGCTGGGGACCAAACTTCCTGGCTCACTGCCTAGTTCACTGTGGCAATGGGAGATGGCACTACCCCACCCTGACTGGAAACACTGCTACTCATCATCATCATCCCCCCACTGGCTGTCCAACCAGCTCTCGTATCTGCTGCCAAATTTGGGTTAATGGCAAGGACCATAAGAAGGCCCCAGAACCCCTTGTTACTTTACTATTACCCTCAGGTGGATACCTTCCTAACTCTTGGATTTTCCAGATCATGCTAAAAGAGGGAGATGGGAAAATGGAGGTGAACAACTAATTAGCAACACCTAATCTGACTTACAGTTTAAAATATTTTAGGTCATTCTTCTAATTTCAGTACAGAGTCTATGACAATATAACACCGTAAACATACCGTATACCTAAACCTACAGATACAGAGGAGTTTATATGATGTACTGGTGTAGCATTCTGATCTGGAATGGAGAACCATTAAAAAGTCCTCACAGTTTTTAACCCTGTGTAAAGCAGTCTTACTATAAAAGTAGAGTTAATGAGGTTTATGGTTTGACATGCAAAAATCGTTCAGTATCGAGGCTATGTTGTGAAATATGTGCACTGACAAACTAATTTGTACTACTAGGTGACTACACATACACAACCCCAAGCCGCCAGAGGAACCACTGTTACTAGATAAATAAGTGCTGGCTTTTGTTCACTGACCCCCAAGCCACACTACATACAAAGGCGGCAATAAAAACAGTCAGATTCATACTCACTTTTACTTAAGAACCTCTCTTCGTGGAGTACAGCGATAGCATTAACACACAACAAAGCAGCCTGGATTAGTGAATATAGCGTGAACGCCATGTTGGCACCGTGGTCTCTTTTTGACGTGTCATAGCTGCTACGTAAAAGCAAGAGGGACAAAAAGCTCCGGCCTTCAGCGAGTCTGTGAGAACACGCACGCACACCCATCTCGGCGCGAATATGTCGTTTTTCTCTCACTTTAGGATTTCTAACTGAACAACCGCTTGCAGCTTTGAGCCTGCCATGTCTGTTGTTACGTGATAAATGTACGCGCAGTGTGAAGAGACGTTTATTGATGGCTAGAGAGAGTGTCTTTCTCTTGCAGCATTGCTAGAATGTTAAACTGTAGCATCACCAGAATCTTATTTTGTTAGCTGTAATGAATAGGGTTACCAGATGTCCTCTTTTCCAGCTGCCAAATATTTTTCATGTACTTTTTTTATCCTGTTGTATTATTATTATTTTTTATATTTTTTTTTTTACGCTCTCCTACCCATGACCTCCCTGTAAATGAGCTGTGAAGGCGGTGGATACTTTAAACCTATTTACTCGGGGTTTGGCACAAGGGCTCATCAGCGGAGGGGCTAAGTGTCCTCTTTTTTGCATCCCAAAATCTGGTACCCCTAGTAATGAAGCACTGGGCCACGTGGCCCGTTTGCAAGCTTGCACCGGGTATAATGACAATAGATTTTACCTTACAACAAAACATACATAATGCACTTAAAAACAAATTCAAGACTGACACAATAAGCATTTACAAACAATACAAGCAAAATGAAACAAAATGTATAAAAATATTACCATCTGCTAAAAATGGATGCAAGCAGTTGCTTTTCTCATGTAACCCCTAGGTGGCGCTATCCTAAGGGCTACTACCCCTGCCTGCTTGGCTAGTAGCAGGTTAAGGGGCCTGGGTACTGAAATGGGTGCCTCCACCCGGAGGTCAGGGTTGTTAGTGGTCACGCTAACCTGGGCACAGCCCTCCGGGACACTATGACCCCACTCTTTCCCTTCCAGTGGCCTGAACAATACACAATAATCGCTTTCACAATGACCCTTATTCACCATACAATTACCCACACTGTTTGCACTTACCACCAGGGCTGGATCCTCTAGCTCGACCCTGGGGACCCCTGTAAAACAAGGTTATGCACAGCAAATAGCAACAGTACAGTACTTTTGGCACATACTGGAACCACAGTCTGGTTAAATGCAAAAAGAGTTAGATCTGATTTATTCAGGGGACTTGAACGAGGAAGGGGTGTAATCAGGTTGATTTGCTTAAAGGCTATATCAGTCAGACAGTTATGCATGCACTTCAGAGTCTCTACACAGTCACGCACTCTAGGAACCCAGGTAAGAAGGCAATTAGGGGCTAGCCAGGAAACGTTGCCTGGGAGTGATAGGCAGGCGTTGCAGCTGAATTGAGCCCCAACACACACACTATTGTAATCGGGCGGAGGCTCAGTTCATGAAAGAAAAGGCAACAAGACAATTAGATGACAACACTTTGAGTTGGCTGTTGTTGCGAGGGCTACCCTGATATGTACTCACGATGCCCAATACAGGACACAGGCAAGACAAAGTCGAGACTGCAGGTTGTAGAGCTGGAGTGCCAGGAGAAGCAGGGTACACACAAATCACCGATACATCGTTCCTGTTCAAGGCGTTGAGCAGGGGGCTGATCCCCAGGCAGGTCTCTCGTCGATGACTTTCTCTGTGTTGCGGGTATTCTGGCTGGGCCAGTGTGGCAAGGCCCAGGCCAAGTGGAGATCAGTACGGATTCAGTCTGTGGCAACTGGATGCAGCCTCCAGCAAGCAGAACGCAGTTGAGCACACAGTGGAAAACCAAATCATGACCCACTAACAGCACATTTACATGTAAGAAATTCTACTGTACCAGGCAGATTGCTATCCGGTTGCAATTACAGAGTCTCTGCACCAACTGGGAGTTCAGAGGTGGCTGGAAATCCTGACAGGCCGATCGCATTCAGCAAATCTTCGGTCTTCTTTAGGTTAAAGCCTGGTCGCAGTCCAGTGGTTTAAATCATTCTCACAACTCAGATTTAGTCTGAATCAGCTCTATTTTCCTTCTCAGGGCCAGCAGGCTAACAGGCAGGCCAAAACTCAGCCCTTTCACAGTTCTCCCACGTGAATCCACACAGGATTGCTGCTCGATTATCTTGAGCTGTTACTCCTTCACTACCCAGCTCAGATCTGAACTGAAACTGCAAGCAGTCTGGGACTTTCCCCAGGATCCAAAAGGTTTGGTTGGCTGATTCCTCTGTCGGTCACAACAAGGGCTCCCCCTCCTGGTTCATTTAGGCACCAAAAGCCCAAAACTACAATTCCTACAGAATTTTGCTCCCACAAAGCCCCTGGGGACAGGCTCCATTTTAAAGTCCTGAAAGGTACTGATTTGCCCATTTCAGCAGTCCAGGACCAAGATGGTGGAGATAAACAGAAATGTCCATGCTGCAAAGAAGGCAGGTTAGACAAACTGCAATATTATTACTATTTTAATAAATGATCAGCAAACAAGTACATCTTATAACAGAGCTCCCTCTGCGCAAATAGCGATGGCAGAACGGAACGATTATCTAACAGCCTGGGCGGGACTCGAGCATAGAAATACTCAGCCTCTCTCCCAGATTAATTATAACTGCAATCTAGGCAGCTCTTAAAGAGACAGTACACAGAGGCCATACAGGTATTCTCTGGCAATAACGTTTAAACTGCTAAAACGCAGGACACCAGCCTGGCAGTGAGCATTTAGGCAAGCTGAAGGAAGACTTTTTGGGAACTCCTATTTGTAGGGGGGGGGGTTACACCCAGACACTAGAAAGTGAAACATTTCATCTACAGTTGCACTGTGCCCCAGTCCTGAGTAACCTTTTCAGTGTGGTTTTAGAATGTTGACCACTCTGTATAATGAAATGCAAAATCGCACGTACCCCTATAATGCAAAGCATCATGGGCTGTATAAGCAAATCACCACAAAATAGTATGCTGGTTCAACTTTAAGCAGAAATGCATGGTGCCGAAAGGCCTTTCATACAGTCTGCAAAGAGTGCCAACAGAAGACACAGACACGTGTTTCGTCCTACCAGGACTCATCTTTCTCGGTTTTCACTCTGTATAATGTTACCTAGATAATCAGGCAAACTGTTCCAAGGTTTAAAAGCTGTTTGGTTTTTAGTAGTTTTACATATAGGAAGTGTCAGTGTCTCCGTTTCATCTTAAAATTTCAGAATTGTAAAATATAGCTGTCAGAGGTAAGAACATCAAATGGGGAAATTAAAGAGCGGGATTGTATCTTTCCACAATTTGAGGAACTTCAGTGCAGTAGTCTCCCTGGGTGAGTCTCACCGTTTTGAAGCAAAACTGTTCAAGGAATGAAAACAGTACTGGTTGCTACTGTAGATCGAAGTAAGACACTCAGTGAATTGCATTTGGTAAAGAGCAAGTCTCACTTCAAAGTCAAAAGAGTCTTGGCAGTACTCTGTTGTTTCTCAAAAGTGTGGGAAGACACTGCGATGAACCCCACTGTGAAACATGCCAAGGCTGCACTTGTTGTGCAGGCACAACTTTTGGTAAACCGAGGAGATCTAATGTAATTGGGTTGTGGGCCAGTGCTGAAGGCATTCCAAGTGGACCGAGATACAAGGGTCCCGCTCTTTGGCATGGTAAGGAAATCAATATTTAATTTCTTGTGCTTGGTAGTCCATAACCAGCCAGCGTTTAACAGAAAAACACAGGTTTGAACATAGTTATAGGCCTGGAAAGAAAATGGTAGCGCAGTCTACAGACATGAACAGCCCTTGATTAGACACCCTTCCAGCAGGCTGGGCACTACGCTCTCCCAACTGGTACCAGGATTTCATTTGACTCCTACAGGATCTCACACTTTTTTTCACAGTCCGTGGCTACCTCAGGTGCAGACCTGGTGAGGTTGTTGTGGACTGGCTGTGTTGGTGCACTTAGAAATGGAGCAACATGTTCAAACTAATATTCCCCCTCCAAACACCATGCAGCTGATGACATAGCAGACAGATGTCAGCTGAGTGTTGTAGAGGGCTGAAGCACTGGTAAACATCTTACCAGGCACCCTGCCAGCGTCCCGAAACAAGCTAGAGTTGCCGAAGGTTGGTGGGAAGGGGAGGCTGGGAGTGGATGAAGCAGCCAACAGGCAGCTCTCCTCAGCTCTTTGCTGCCACAAGGTGAAGGCCTGTGGATCAGCACTGATGCCCAAGGAGCAGATAAAATTCATCATGGGGTGGTGGGAGCCATAGGTTCTGGGAGCACATGTGCACCTCCAGGTGCATGCACAACCTGTGTCACCTGGACTGGCAGGAGAAAAGCAGAAAAAGGGACCAGAGGGTTAGCAGGTACTTTGCACAACACTCTAGACCCACACCACCACCCAGACTCCTTGGTGCCTTCTGGATGTGGACTTTGAGGGGCAGGAGAATGGCCCCACCATGAGGGGCAATCAGTGGGGGACTCACTCTAAGGTAAGTCCGGAAGAAGTGGCAATGGGTCCATGGGAGGTGGGGACGGAACAGCCAGCAACCCGAGGGGTAAAAAACTATGTGGAAAAAAATAGCAAACAGGCCACACAAATGGGGTATTTGTAATCTGGACCAATGAACAACTTGCAAATGACCCACATGACAGCTGGGGCCCTATATTCAAAGGTTTGCCCTGGCGCAAATCCCAGTTTGTGCATGCAAACCCGGTTTTGTGCGGAAGCCCCATATTTTTCCTTCCATATTTTATTTATCCTCCTGGCCTGTCGACGATATCCACCCCCCCAGCCCCGGCAGTTGCCTCCCCTTCCGGACCCCGAGCCCTGATTACTTGGCAGTTATGGGCAACTGGTGGGGGGGGGCACCGCTATACCAGCGGGGACATCACAGAGTCGGCGGCTATTTGTCACACTTTTCTTGTCCCTTCCCCCTCGCAGCCGTGAAGGCACACGCGTGGAGGCGTACACGCATCACGACACCATGCTACTAGTCTCCCGAGGTCTGGCAGTGCACCCCATCCTCCACCAGGGGGCAGCCAAGCAGTAGGATGACGTGCCCACCAACCCCAGGAGAGGAGAGCTGTCATCGGATGCTCAGTCCTCTCCCTCCTCTGCCAACCCCCGGTGGCCCAGGCTCACTTCTGAACCTGGGTCGCCGGTGTGGCATGAGGTGTGGCGTCCAGTGCCTCAACCCTCAGTGCCTCTGGGCCAGCTGGAAGCCCCATATTCAAAAGTCCTGTTTACACAACCAAACAGGGTTTGCATCCGGGCAAACTGTGGAGGGGTGCACAAGGCAGAATTATACAAATCGGGGGCGGAGACCTGAATATCGTCACGGTCCGATATTCAGAGTATTTGCTCTGAGCAAGGTTGCTTTGCATTGTCCCCTTGCATGGAGAAAATAACACTGACCCAACCCTCATCTTAATCTGGTACATCGTTAGCAGTTACCAGTGGTAGTGTGTCGGCACTCCCCCAACACAGTACTCTCTGGTGGCAAGTGGCACCCCTCCTCCTTTCAATCCCAGTCCCTATAAATAAAGATATATCTCTGGCATCCAGTGGTGTCCCCCTTCCTCCAATCCCAGTCACAGTATAAATATACAATTTCCCTGGAGTCCATTGGTCCTTCCCCCAACCCGATCCCAGCCTCGGTAATAACACTGTTTTCCCTGGTGTCCAGTGGTCCCTCTCCCCCACCCAATTACCATCCTGGTAATAACACTGTTTTCCCTGGTGTCCAGTGGTACCTTCCCACACCTGATCCCCATCCCCAGGAATGCCCCCTGGTTTGCCAGTGCCCCACCAGGACAGCTGCATTGTCCTTGACATGACAGTAGCAAAGAAGTCCAGCCCCCCCACCCACTGCACCAACACCCATCCCCTGGTCCCCCTACCTGTCTGTTGGTGCTGCAGTTCAATGACAGCAAGTGGCACAGCCCACCCCACACCACCTCGGCCACCCGGTGTCTATCTGTAGCAGGAAACACGGCCTATTTTTAGAGCATACAGAAGTATTATACGGGAGGAGCTAAGGCATGGCGAATTCTGGCCAATAGGCTGTGGAGCATAAAGAGTTATTATGGGGAGGAGCTAAGGCATGGCAAATTCTGGCCTATAGGCTGCGGAGCATACAGAGGTATTATGGGGCAGGAGCTAAGGCATGGCGAATTCTGGCCTATAGGTTACGACAACAGCAATGGTTGTCCATAGTCGCTAAGATAGTGCATCCCACCTCAGGTCAGCTCCACTACAGAACTACTGACATCCTGGAATGGTTTCAGACATTTTATGAATAATTATATGCACAGGGTAGTGAACCTGGACCTGCCCAACATGGGGCCTTCTTTCTCCACCTACAGCTTTCTGCCCTGTCTGAGGGACAATAAGCAGAGCTCACCACTGGACCCATAACAACAGCTGAAATTTATAAAGCTATAACAGATTCTAAAACTAATAAAAACCCAGGTCCAGATGGGTATCCATCTGAATTTTATAAAACATTTAAAAAACTTTTGCTCCTCATATTCCAGTCTACTTTTCAAGGTGTGATGGGAGGGAATACTCCTATACCAGCTACTTGACAACATGCCAGTGTATTAGCCATATTAAAGCACCATAAAGATCCCACCTATTGTGAATCGTATCGCACAATCTCTGTTCTAAATCAAGTCTAGAAGTTGTTAGCTGGCATTTTTGCCAGATGACTAGAACACACACTTCCCACCATTAATCATAATTATTCATAAAGATCAAGTCGGCTTTGTCTGTCATCAACAAATATCTGATAATATTAAGTGAACATTTTACCTATTGGAGCATTCTGTAATCTGCAACACTCTAGTGCTTAAACTGGGTATGGATCCCCAAAAGGTATTTGATTCGGTCTCATGGCAATTTCTGCAACATACTCTCCTGCATTTCCACTTCCTAGATCCCTTCCAAGAGACACTCCACAATATCTACACTGACCCTCAGGTGATGGTAAAGATTAATGGACCATATTCGGAGCATTTCTATCCAACTAGGGGCACCCATCTGGGAAGTCCCTTGTCCCCACCTCCTCTTTGTCCATTATGCAGAACAACTAGCCCAGTTGATCCAAGATAATCTCTTCATTAAAGGGGTGTTGCTAGGAGGCCTGGAACACAAAATGCCATTTTATACCGATGATTTATTGGTGTGCATGACAGCCCCTGTGATGCCACTACCATCCTCATTCACAGACCTCAAAGAGATAGAACTCTTTGCTGGCTACCGCCTGACTGTGGACAAACCTCAGTCACACACCAAGCATTACAGCACATATCCACCCATAATACTGAGGCTGTTCAGGGGCAATGGGAGGGAGAACTAGGAGAGGAAATATTGGAGGTGGACTGGACCTTGTCCTGTCAAAACTCATTCAGCCCCAGGCAGGAATTATGAATGAGGTTAAGCATAGAACCTTTCAACTCATATATACGCTCCATGTGACAACACGCTCACACTTCAGGAAAGAGTATGGCTCAAAAGCTATCATTAGGTATTTTTGTACTCCTCACATTACAGCTAAATACAATACACAAAGAGGAACATGCTGTTGGAGAAACTGTGGGCACGTGCCAGCAATGCATTCCCACATTCTTTGGGAGAGTCCGATAATCCAACCATGCTGGCTCCAAACTGAGAAGCCATTTCAGAACTACAACTCGCATCGCAATATGCACTTTTACTCAATTTGCCACATCATGTCGGAACAAAACATCATTAGGCAAAACTAGGACTATGGCATACTGCAGCCAAGAAGACATTAACTCATGAATTGTTACAAATGGCTCCTCCAATGCAAAGGGAGTGGGACGCTATATTGCAAGAAATCTACACAATGGAAATATTCTCAGCAGCTGTTGCACTCTAGGTGGAAAAATTTAACTTGATCTAGAATGGTTGGCTGCTCTGGGTCATGGGCCATTGCTTGGACATCATTCCTTGAGTGACTTAGAAAGAGGGATGGAAGCTAGTTATATACATGCACTCTAGATATATTATAAGAATGATAAACTCTGGTTACTGCTGGAGAATAATCATATATGTTCAGACCACCATGACTGAGATAATGAATCTATCATTATACAAAAAAATGTTTGATGGAAGATGTGTAACATGAGACTGGATGACCTGTCAAGTACTGTAACAGTATTGCCATGGCTGTATTGCTGTTAAAAGTTGAATAAAATAAAATATATCTGCATTTTCTTAATAAAGCTTTTCTTCCCTTGGCCACTTGGGGAGGCTGTCAGCTCTGTCTCCTCAACCACGAATTGGCAACCACCTCTCCTGGAACTTACCTGCACCCAAAGTTCTCCATAGATTTCCCATTGTGGTGGGCCAGTGGGGTTCCCCTCCCCTCGAGATACACACCCAAATCTGGTTCCAGGCATCCTGGATGGAGGTGTGGGCCTGAGACTAGTGGGCAGGGTTTCATGAAGCCCTGAGGTGCCATTTTTCTGCCCCACTTCCTCTGCTGTGGCAAGAACATAGGTGCATCCCATGTAGAGGCACACAGGCACCACTTCGGTGGTGGCCCCTCCTTTGTGCCACCCGCACCTTCACTGCCAGTAGGTACTCTCTTGGTAGCAGTCAAGGGCCAGGTCAGCAAGCCTCTCCTCCCTAGGAAATGAGAGCAGTCCAGCAAATGCTTGATTCTTCTCCCCCTACCAACCCCCAGCAATCCAAATCCACTCCTGAACTAAGATCGCTGGTGTGGCGGGCAGTGGCTCTACCATTGAGCCACTCTTCTGGCTTCTTTGCATTTTTCTGAGTTACAGGAAACTTTAAACTGATCCCATGCCAGCATAGCTTGTCAGGGAGCACACTGGGGCTATAGTTCATGTGGGTAAGAAAAAGTAGGACGTATAAATATGAAACAACAGATGCCCAATCATGCAACCAGTCTGTTAGGAAAAAGAACAGAGGTATTCCAGCAGGCAGCAAAGCTATGTCCGCAGGCTAAATGCCCCACTAGATGTCTGCAGTCCAAGACCATTGGTACCAATAACAATACAATTAGAAAATATTAAATTACTACCACAGAAGGCAAAAAAGCATGCTGAACAAATGGCAGCCTGGAGTGCACAAGGAGCAACAGCATGTTGGTAAGTGCTGAGAAAATGGATCAGCAAAAAGCAGGCATAACACCCACTGTCAGTCTGGGTTTAGGTGCAGATCCAGTGCACACTGTAGTCTGCAGCCCGTTACTATAGTTCTGCCGAACTGGGGGGGAGGGGGTGTCTCCATTTACACAGAAAGTGTCAGCCAGGACTTGAATCTGCAAAGATCTGGCATAGCTGAAGAGATTTCAGGATGCGGTTCAGACAGTGGCCATGGGTTGCAAAAACTATTCCCTGCTCCTGAAACGAGCTTAGTTTATTTTGTTTGCATTTTTATATTTGTGTTTCATTTGTTTTACCAGGAAAAACTCCATTGAGCAGTGCTTATTTGTAAGAAGGTCCTGGTTAGGGCCGGCAGCAGTACCTAGAAAAAAAGATATTACATAACAGAGTACAGAATTCATTAGCAACAGTTACACATAATACATAAAGGATGGTAAGCAGTGTGGAGCAGAGAATAAAATGCAGACAGATGGAGGAAGTATAAATAAAAATGGATTGCAACAAAAAAAGGTCAGAGTTCTACCGACAAGTGCATTTATCTAGTCAATGACTTTCTATCAACAATTTGAATGAGTAGAAGCTGACCGGTGTATTTAATTTGAAAGAAGCTTGTAACTTATCCTAAAATGTACAGCAAGACAGCTAAAGTAAATCTTGCCATATCTGGATAGATATCTGGGGACCTCCAAGAGAATGGTGTCATTGGTCCTCTGGTTGTATAGGCTAGAGGATCTATGAAAAAAGAATAAGCTATATTGTGACACAACATTTCAAAGGGCCTTGTAAGACCATAACCTTCTGATAGACAGGGAACACCAATGAACTGAGGTACAGAGTGTACAAGGATGGGATTCTAGCAGCTCTGTACACCAGCTCACCGTAATATAGAAAGGGCATAAACGTGGCATTGACTAACCTTCTCCTTGATTTGACAGAGAATTAGTTTCTTACAAAGGTTTTCAATATGGGTGCTAATGGAGTGTTTACTATCGAACCATAGACCCAAATATTTAAATTTATCTACTGAGCGTTAACCATGTATACTACCCACTGATATTTAGCCCAAACAACCGCACCATAAAGGAGTGCATGAAAAGCCTGTGGGTACCAAACCTGAATATGAGCAGCCCATTCCACCATACTAGAAAGCTAAAACCTGAATGACCCCCCGACCAGTACAGCCAGGGGTAGACCTGCACCACACCCAATTCCACCTACAGTACCTTCAGACTCCAGATGAGTCTGTGTAATCTGCTTTAACTCAGACATCCTTCATGAACTGATGAACTGTTTTAGGAGCTGGCTAGTCAAGGTGGTCACCTGCTACTTCCTTGGCTATAGCTTCTACCAAGCTGAACAACATTCTACTGGAGGCTCAGGGTTTTTTTTGTTTATTTGTTTGCTGTTGTGTTACCAGGACTCTAAGTTGTATAGCTCAGGTAACGAGGTGTGCTAACGCATGCTCTGCCAAATCGTATCACTTTTGGCCTGTTGGATGCTGAACCATGAGGCAAGCCTAATATTGGGTTAGAAATTTTAGCTTCATCTCTCTCTGTGTTCTTAGGAAAGGGGTGTGCTTCCACGATTTCTTTAGTGCTGCCATTCATTTTAATGAGTGAAAGGCCAGCTATTTTAACAATAGAATTTCATTTTTGGTTTTTTTGGCACTAAAACTAAAACCATGGAGGGTTTCAAACAGGATTGAGGCAGAGCAAAAGAAATAGTGCTCACTTATAGAAATGAAACCGGGGAAAGGAATAGGAAGACTGATGGGGAGGGTTAGAACCCTGTATTGATACTAGGTCACGGGGTTATATAGGGCCCAATGGGCAGACTTGATGGACCTTTAGTCTTTTTCTGTCATCACTGTCTCTGTTTCTAATGTATCTAACATAGCTCCAAAAGGGAACAAATGTATAATGTACAGAACACTCAAAGACTAATAATGCAGCCATGGAACACAAGTTTGGACTTAATACCATTTTTACAGGTACTCAGACACTATAACATAAGCCCCCTTTCAAGTCAGAGCTTAATTGTTTTGGTCTCTGAGCATTAACCACTAGACCAAGAGAGTCTTCACCCCCAGTCCCTGTGGAACTGCAGCTGCATGATTGGGTGGGATATAGGTGGCAGTGGCTTCAGGGTGGCCACCATTTGATCTTCAAGGCTATGAGCTCCTCCGTATTGATCCTGTGATCCTGACCCCAGGACTGTGCTGTGGGACTGGGACAGGGACAGAATAGGAGTGCCATCAGTTGTGGCAGTGTCCCCCCCCACCCCAAGCAACCCTGTACCTTTAAAAGTTGATAGATAATTAGGCCATGAGAGTTAAAGTACTGGGCAGGACTGCATCTTGATTTTGATATTCACAGGCAGAAAACCTGAGAAGGCCAATGGCCCATCTCTTTAGATTACAAATAAAGGCCCTTTAATTTGTTTGCTTCTTTTATTTACTGTGTCAATAATTGGAAGGCACGGCAACATGCCTACCAGGTCTGCCAGCAGACACTCAAGGCCGGGTGGGGTGCCCGCTGGGAAACTTGCACAGAGCTCTCAAGCCATTTGGGGGAAAGCTGGGTGCACCCATTCTGGGGTTATGGGATTGCCAGGGTGTACACTGATGGAGGGGATACAGTATAAAATATATACTGTTCAAGATGCATTTCTCTGCTACCCTTCACTCCCATTTTTTCTTACTATCTCCTTTCATCTTCTTATCCTTCCCTGTTAATAAATGCATTGTTTCATATTTTGAGTACTGTGATTCTTTGCTACTGTGCCCCTGTTCTCACTTTGGGTCTGTACTGTGTGTGGGTGGGGGATTTACATTACTCGTTAGAGGGATAGCAGCCTTGAGTGTCCACTTCAGATGCCCCCATATCCGAGTCATTAGCTCAGTTGTCCCTGGGCTTAAGAGTGTCCTCAGGTCCTTACTAATTACACCAGGTGGAGGCACTATGTGATTATCATCTATATCCAGTTGTCCTGCATCTGCAGGAATCTAGGCCAGCTTCCTCTGAGAGGTTGATGGATGCATCCCAAGGGCCTTGGGCTTACAGCAAGATTCAACACTGAATAAGTGGTATCTGTTTTAGCCCATGTAAACATACTAACATACTAATTGCCAGCAGATTAGGCCTTACGGTCTATCGAGTTTGCTCGAACCTCAGATCCCTGGTTGGGTGCCGAGGCCCTCCCCCTCTTGTGTTCCAGAAACCCCTATTATCCATCCCCACCCCCCGGGCCAGGCCATAATCTGGTACATCTGCTTTCTGTGTCTGTCCCACTCTCTCTTGAAGCCCTCCACTGTGGATCTCTAAACAATTGTAGGAAGTCCAAAACTGAGGTTTTCTGACTGTACAATTAGTTTGTAAATGTTCTGTATACTGGGCATGGGATTGGGAGGTGTTTCTTTATTTACCATCACCGGTGCTTCTGGCAGGAGGGGTGAAGCACTACTGTGCACATGGTTAAGACTAGAGAGGAGGCGCTAACTGGAGTGGCATAAACAGCTGATTAGTGCCTCCACAAACCTTTGAATATTCCAGGTGGCCTTTGTGCAAGGCACAGTCATAGAAACACAGACACATAGAAGGTGATGGCAGAAGGAGACCGCTAGGTCCATCTAGTTTGTCCTGTGATTTGTCTTTTACATAGGTGTCTGGCATGCTGTAATACTCATGCACAAACAGGTAGCTTTGCAGTACTTGTGCCTTGCAGTATGGCATTTTTAACCCTTTCCCTGTTTCCAAAGCACAAACCACAGTTAGAGCGTCTCTTAAGTCTGTTAACATGGTGCTAATCACTGAAATATCCTGCCCTGTATGTACTCGTTACCTAATTTCTTGCAGTTATATAGTGCTAAAATATTCTTCCAGTTTCTCCTTTATTTTGTGTGTATTTTGTATTTGTTTTACCAGAAAAAGGTCCACCAAGCAATGCTCATTTTGAAGGAGGTCCTGGTCAGAGTACAGAATTCATTAGCATCAGTTACACATAATGCATAAAGGATGGTAAGCAACATGGAGTAGAGCATAAAATGCAGACAGACGGAGGAAGTATAAATAAAAATGAAAGAGTACAACAAAAAAAATCAGAATTCTACTGACAAGTGCATTTATTTATTTAGTTAGTTTTTGATCTAGTCAATGACTTTCTATCAGTAGTTTGAATGAATAGAAACTGACCAGCATATTTAATTTGAAAGAGGCTTGTAACTTGTTCCAAAATGTAGGGGAAAGTCAGCTATAGGCCATCTTGCCATATCTGAATAAATACCTTGGGACCTGAGAACGAAATGATGTCATTAGTCCTCAGCTTTTATAGGCTACTGGACCTATGAAAAAAGGATGAGATATTGTGGCACTGCATTTTGAAGTGTCTTGTAAGACCCAGTGTTCTCAAATGCCAGAAATCAGAGAGTGGTGGTAAATGGCAGTGGGGTAACCATTGGGGTGGAGTCATGGAATGCATAAATGGAAGAAAAAGTTGGGCAATACCTCGAAGTCAGTAATGTGGAATTATCACTATATCTGGATTCTGTTTGCAAGCTGTGTTATGCTAAAAAAATCAGTACAGCTTTGATTCTGTTTTTAAATAACATAGCTTGCAAACATAATCCAAATGTAGTGGTAATGGATTACAGAGCACAGACTGTTTTCCCAAATCCACACAGCCACAGAAAACATCCTTGGCTATCCACTGCAGTTCTGACTATCCCCTCCACCAAAATCTCACATCAGAGAAATAAAATTATTTCTTTGAGTTAGTTCTGAAAACAAAATTCTTTAAATAAATCACTTAACAAGGCAGCTTAATTAGCATGTTGCGTTTGAGCTGTTCTCCCCTTCCCCACAGCTACATGTGAGACTTGATCCGACTTGCCCCCCAAGCTCAACAGATTCAGCACTGAGTATGCCAACAAATATTTAGTCAGAATGACTCTTATTAAGCAACGACATCCTGACAGTCCACAGAGAACAAGCACTTACCAGTGCGAATGTTGCTCCACTCCATAGGACTGCTGGGCTGTTCATCTGTGTTCTGATGCCATCATTGATCTCCTTGTTCATGCTGCAGCTCCTTGCTGCCCACTGCAGCAGTTCAACGACTGCATCTCTTTAACTGCTGTGCATGCATCCGCCAACATTGCGAACTCCATCAAGTGACTCATAGGTGCTGGAACAGGACAGGCCACTATTACCACAGCCCTACCACTTTCGTAGGTAGTAGGGCCTGACCCTATCAGTTTTTGCAATCCTGGTAACACATAACTTAGGAGGACAGTGCCTTTAATTAATTTTATTTTATTTATTTAGTTTTTGTTGATCGGGAAGGAGGATTAGACAATTTTTTTGCCTATTTTCAGCCTCATCCGGGGGGGGGGGATACAGATGGATGCCAACTGAAATTGAACCAGATTTTAAGCTGTTGGTGGTATATCTAGTTTAAAATGCAGCATGTGCAGTAACCAGTGTTACTCATCACTCCCTCTGTGTGCTTGCAAGGTGCCAGCAGAATTTTGTAAAGTGAAGGCATGAATAGAGTTAATGGTGGTTGGCTGCAGTCTTGGCCTACTGAGTTAATGCACAGTGGTCAGACTTTAGAAATGAAAATGAAGTGCCAGGCCTTGGGGGGGAGAGGGCATCAATGCACTAGGCAAAGGGAGATGCTGTCAGTCAGTGAGGCAGAGTTACTGCACATATTACAAATATTGCTGAGAAAAAAAGTAAGGGTGTGGGTGAACCCATTCAACTAGGGGGATTTACCCCTTATATCCTTGGCCCTACCAATTGTCAGACGCTTCTGTCACCTGTGAAGTGACTGTCTCTGGGCTACTGTCTTCTTCCACTGCCTGATACCGATGCAGTGACACTCAGATTCCCTCTCCTGCTAGATGCCTGCCTGATCTGGCTATGCAGGTAGTAATCACACACAGTCAGTTTTTGTTTTCTTCTTAAAGTGACAGGCATGAATTAAAGGTACATGTGCTTTTTAAAGCCTGGTGGCTGTCAAGAGTGAGTGCCAACTGTTTGAAACAGTGTGGCAAACCACCGTCTTGTTTAAATGAATGAGGAACACTAAGAGCATAACCTTCTGGTACACAGGGAGGACCAACCAACTGAGGTATACAGAGTGCAAGGATGGGTTCTAGCATCTCTACACATACCAGATCACTGTAATTAAGAACGGGGCATAAACATGGCCTTAATTAATCTGTTCCTTGACAGAGAATTGCTTCTGTAGTAAAAACACAACCTCAGGTGCAGTTT
This sequence comes from Neoceratodus forsteri, assembly GCA_016271365.2. NCBI lineage: Eukaryota > Metazoa > Chordata > Ceratodontiformes > Ceratodontidae > Neoceratodus > Neoceratodus forsteri. Next base: position 489,610,156 of record CM057449.1, read on the forward strand.
CTTACAAAACTTTTCAGAGTGGGTGCTAAAGGCGAGATTGCTATCGAACTATAAACCCAAATATTTAAAAGCATCTATTTACTCCAAACCATGACCCGATTGGATGAGGATACTAGGGGCAGTGATATGTGATGGATGCTTGCTGCTAGGAGCAAAAATCATGAATTCTATTTTTGAGACATTAAGGAGAACTTGCAAGGAAACAATTTGATTTGAAGGTTATTACAGTCTGACTGCAGATCAGTTAGTACAGCAGACAGAATATGTCTGTCAACATACAGTAATGTATCGTCAGCATAAAACTGAAGGTCAATATCACCTATATTAGCCCCCAGATCATTGGTGTACATCATAAACAGGAGAGGTCCTATGAAAGATCCTTGCAGGATTCCTTTTAAGTATCTGTGAACAGGAGGATAGAAGCCCATCAAATTTAAAGTTGCTACTGTCTGCTGTTAGCTTCTGAACCAGGGTAAAGTATGGGGGGAGGGGGGGCAGTACCAATTCCAGAGAGTTTATGCAGCAAAATCTGGTAATCTGCTGTTCCAAAGGTGTTGCTAAGGTCATGGAAAATAGCTGCATCCATGAGCTTTGGTCCAGGGCAGAAAACCAGTCATTCATAACTTTTTTTTTGTTATTCTTTGGTAACCGGGTAAGCCCACTAGGCACAAGTGCCTGTTTTCAGGGGCAACTCAGGAGCAGTAGGGTGGTTACTGACTTTCTCAGAGTCACACAGTATGCAGGTGGAGGTTGTAGGAATTAAACCCAGGTCTGCTGGATATACAAGCTCGTTCACAGCTTGTTACTTTAACCTCTAGGCTACACTGCCAACATTAACTAGCACAGCCAAGATACTTACTGTGCAGAGCCCTAAAACTAGACTGGGTTGGAGTGACTGGAGTGAGGATGTTGATATGGATGAGGTACTCATGAAGTTGGTCATTGACATGAGCTGCTTGAACCTAGACTCCTGTGGGCTGCAGTTCCAGCTATCTCCCACTCAGTTGTCCTGCTTATCATCAGGTCCCTCCTTGAAGGAACGGTCCCAAATAAATGGAAGGTGGCAACCATTGTCCCCATTCTCCAAAAAGGGCCTCGCGATAATGTGGGGAACTACAGGCCAATCTCCATTCTCTGCCCACTAGCGAAGGTGCAGTAGAGATTGGTCTACAATCAAATACAGGACTACCTCAAAAGGTACCTACTCCTAGCTGACATTCAACATGGCTTTGGGAAAGGCCATGGCACTGATACAACCCTTATCCGGCTCACATCGGACATCCTTGGTTCAATGGACCAAGGTTCCCCAACAGGGGCTCTATTCATTGATTTATCCAAGGCATTTGACTTGGTCAGCCATGAACTTCTCCACACTAAACTTCACCTACTTGGACTGGACAGGCTCTCTGCTATATGGTTCAAGAGCTGTCTACTCAACCAAACCCAAAAAGTCCATGGAGAGGAACCCAGTCTAGTGCTAAACTGGTAATCTCTGGGGTACCCCAGGGCTTGATCCTTGGTCCCCTGTTATTTACTCTTTTTGTCAATGATATAGAGGGGGTTGGTGGGAGGAACAACCTTATCCTGTATGCAGATGACACTGTCGTCTACTGCAGTGAGCCACTTCCTAGCGTAATCAGTGCCAAACTCCAGGCCAGTCTAGCTGCACTGGATGCCTGGTTCTCCTCAAACTCACTTGTAATGAATGAAGAAAAAATGAAGGCAGTCCTGTTCGGGTCCAGATGCCTTGGCTCAGACCATTGTGGCATCTTTTATCTTCATACTGCCCAAAGGAAGAGAATAGAGGTACTACAAAAAATGAGAAATCAGGATGCCTCCACACTCGTCAGTGTGTGTTTTCCATATTGGGTTACCCATGAGCACCAACACATATACAAAATCAAAATAAAGATGGGTAAATGCCACTGCATCAGTTTTTTTAATTTATTTATTGCATTGTTATCTTCACACAACCATTGGGCAACAGTTTAGTGGTTAAATTCCACTTCTTCAGGCCCCTCCGTGTTGCTAGTGTAAAAACAAATGAAAAATATGTTTAAATATTCACATAATATTACAATTCTATAATAAATCAGTTCCTATATAGCTAAATATATTCACACAAAGAGAAATAAACGGAGAAATCACAAATTAAATGAATTAATACCTAAAACATGTCTTTTTGTAGTATAAACTTTTTCAGACTTATCCCTAGTTAATCAAATGTTCCGATAGGATTTCTAAATAAACAACAGAATGTCATGATAAATATGTGCATGGAATAATCACAACAGATCAAATAATTTTGATATGTTGAATACCTGATTTCTAATGGCTTAAAAATGACAGTATTCTTTCTGCCTGATACAGAGGTAGCGCTTATTTTAGCCTATTTGCACACCAAAACAAAAAGGGAAATATAAAATATGTTGTTAAAAATTAAGTACTGTCTCTAAATACTAGAAAAGTATCAAATTCAAACTGTGATTTAAATACTGTATGCTTACTTCTTTTTATGATATTTTCAAACAAAATAATGCTGTTTACCTTGTTTACTTTAATATTGTGTATCAAGGTACTATGCGCCGTCAATCTTTCAAAAGACTCGCTTCTGTACAGACGCAGGTTGCTTCAAACCAAAAAATGGATCACATATTAGGATTTTACACCAAAAAACTAAGGATATTTGTAAACTATATTAAAAAAAAAATGTTGATTTTACCTAGAGTAGTGTGAAGTGTCCTCCTCACTTGCTGGGGGAGGAATGCTCGCTCGCTTTTGTGTTTAAATACTGCGGTGGTGGGGGGAGTCTATGACATCTGTAATGACGTCCCACACTAGCTCCTTCAGTTCCATGTGGTTCCTGGTGAAAAAAGGAAGGTGGATCGAGAGGGAACCTGTAGATTGACTGGATAGAGATGAAAAACGGAGCTAGGCCACGACAATGATCAACATGACCAGGGGTTCTCCCCCACCAGAGGAATACACATTCCTATTGATATATATATAAGAAAAATAAACTATTCTAATAAATAGACTGTGATCATTTGCATGCCATATAGACAGTCTCTGAACCTGTGCATAAAAGATGTTTTCTTTAATAGCATTTAAACAGTATAGAAAAAAAAATCCTATAATATAGTCTCTCATAAACATTATTAATAATACACATATGGGGTCAATTTCCACCACTATTCATATTCATTGTATACTTAATATAATACAGGTGGTATAAGCCCCATATAAACATGTTTTACATAGGTATAATTCCTCATATGGCACATTATTGGTTCCAAGCCCACCACAACATACTGAGATCGCTCACTCTGAAAGGAGACGTAAGGGCATAAGGATCCATAGGAAGGAAGAGACCAAAAATGTTTTAAACAATATAAGTTAAAATGAAATATAAAATAAAATACTATTAAAAAAAATAAACCCCAATCACATTCCTCGTTTAAACCCACAGATGGGTTTGTATAGTTCAGGGTAAAAATCCAAAAGACTCCTCTCATTTTTAGAGCTTTATCCTGAAAACTTGCACCCTTTTCTGGGATAGGGACCAATTGTAGACCCCAGAAACACAGCGCTGTGGTTGAATGTCCTGCTTCCAAATAGTGACGTGCCACTGTTGAAGTTTCAACTTTCAAACGGATATGACTCTAATGTTCATTAATCCTCTGTCGTAGCTCCCGAGTTGTCTTGCCAACATATAATTTGTCACATGGACATTGTAGTATGTAAACCACATGGTGGCTCTTACAATCAATATCTTGTTTAATCCAGTATTTCTTGTTCATATAAGGGTCTTCAAAGAAAGTTTTTTTGCTTGTATTGCCACATTGAAAGCAGTGACCACAGGGTACATGTCCTGGTGCTAGTAGTCCCAACAGTAATTGTCTATCAACTTTTATTTCTTTGTAATGTTGTGTGTGGACTAGTTTGTCCTTAAGAGTCTGATTTCTACGTGTAGTAAATAATGTTTTTTCTTTAAATCTGTCATTTTAAACCATTCCTGTCTATAAAATATGCCAGTTATTGTTTATGATTCTCTTTATTTTCCAAGAAAAATGATTGTATGATGTAGAAAAAACAATCCTGTTAGAAATACAGTATCTTTTTTCTCCCTTTGGTGACTCAATACTGATTCCCTAGACAAGGATGTTACTTGTTGTGCAGTGTCATGTAATTTAGCCAAATCATAGCCTCTTTCTGTAAATCTATGGATCATTTCATTAGCTGTCTTTTTATATATTGATTCCTCACTACAATTTTGTTTTACCCTTGTTAACTGTGATTTAGGAATACTATCCTTCAATTTAGGATCATGATAGCTTGTGTAGTGTAAAAGAGTGTTTTTTTGCTGTAGCTTTTCTATACAGTCTAGTTTGTAGGCCTCTCCTGCTTTTGTAGATTTCTAAATCCCAAAAAGGAATTTTTTCTTTGTCACAAACCATAGTAAAAAATAGATTAGTGTTACACTTATTTAAATACTCATTAAATTGATCCAGCCTGTTCATGTCACCATCCCATATAAGTAGTATATCGTCTATAAAATGTCTCCATGTGATAATCTCACTAAAGAAAGGGTTCACTTCTGAATTCAATATATGTGTGGATTCAAAATCCCACATAAATGAATTAGCATAAGATGGTGCCATGGTGTTGCCCATGGCAGTACCTTTTACTTGTACAAAAAAATTATCTTCAAACTTAAAATAATTCTGCTTTAGGACAATCTCAGCTAATTGTAACAAAAATTCACTTGGAGGATGTTGATCCTGTCTATTGCGTATCGGCTTAAGTAAAGATTCTAAACCCTGTTCATGGTCTATACTGGTGTAGAGCTCTTTAATATCATATGTCACTAAAATGTTATTTTGCCAATCATCTATTTTCTGGTTTAATTCTATAATTAAATCAATGACATGATTAAAATATTTTATATATGTTGGCATTTTAGGAACCTTTTCACAAATATGAAAATCAACATACTTAGAAAGGGATTCTAAAATAGACTCTACTTCTGAAACTATGGGACGTCCTGGTGGTTTAAAAGGGTCCTTATGTATCTTAGGAAGTACATAAAATAACGGTAGTCTTGGAACTTTGTTTGTAAGCATTTCCCCTTCTTCAGCTGCACACCAACCCGATCCCACCTCCTTTATCTTTATTCTTTTGCTGAGATTAAACATTACTGTTGTTGCTTCCTCCCCATAACCTCCCCATTCCTCCTCTTCCTCTGCCTCCTCAGCAAAAGAACATTAACCACAGAAGAAGAGAAGTTGTTAAAGAAAGGTTTATCCTTCTCTCCCACTAGACAATTAGATCCCTTTTACATCAATATTGATTTATAAAAGTTCTTTAGGAAATTAAGATTGGTAGACTGGTTTTCGGATAAACCATTAACTCCAGTAACTAAAAAACAAGCCCTCAAACAAAAACTGAATGTTAAATCAACATTTAATCCCCCTCGGGGTACAGATACAGTTGAGACTTATATTAAAGTAGTGGAACAACGATAAATGAATTATGTAAGATGGAAACTTTGCAACCAAGATGGAAAAATTTAAGTAAAATGGAACAGGAATTATTAAGAGAATTGGAGCAAGATGAAACACTAGTTATAAAGCCAGCTGATAAAGGATGTGGGATCTTCTTATGGGATAGAGAAGATTACAGGACTGAATGTTACAAACAGTTAGGAGATATCACAAGATATGAAAAAATAGATAGGGATCCTACACAACTCATAGCTAGTGAAATAGAAGAATTGTTAGCATTAGCAATTAATTCAGGTTGGTGTGCAGTTGAAGAACAAGAAATGCTTACAAAGTTCCAAGACTACTGTTGTTTTACGTACTTCCTAAAATACATAAGGACCCTTTTAAACCACCAGGATGTCCCATAGATTCAGAAGTAGAGTCTATTTTAGAACCCCTTTCCAAGTATGTTGATTTGCATATTTGCGAAGAGGTTCCTAAAATGCCCACATATATAAAAGACTCTAATCATGTAATTGATTTAATTATAGAATTAAACAAGAAAATAGATGATTGGCAAAATAAAATTTTAGTGACATATGATATTAAAGATCTTTACACCAATATAGACCATGAACAGGGTTTAGAATCTTTACATAAGTCATTACGCAATAGACAGGATCAACATCCTCCAAGTGAATTTTTGTTAGAGTTAGCTGAGATTGTCCAAAAGCAGAATTATTTTAAGTTTGAAGATAATTTTTTGTACAAGTAAAAGTTACTGCTACGGGCAGCACCATGGCACCGTCTCATGCTAATTTATTTATGTGGGATTTTGAATCCACACATATATTGAATTCAGAAGTGAACCCTTTCTTTAGTGAGATTATCACATGGAGGCATGTCATAGATGATATACTACTTATATGGGATGGTGACATGAACAGGCTGGATCAATTTAATGACTATTTAAATAAGTGTAACACTAACCTATTTTTTACTATGGTTTGTGACAAAGAAACAATTCCTTTTTTGGATTTAGAAATCTATAAAAGCAGGGGAGACCTACAAACCAGACTGTATAGAAAAGCTTCAGCAAAAAAAAAAAAACACTATTTTACACTACACAAGCTATCATGATCCTAAATTGAAGGATAGTATTCCTAAATCACAGTTAAAAAGGGTAAAATGAAGTTGTAGTGAGGAATCAATATATAAAAAGCATTTGTCAATACCGAATGTTGTCGCGCTGGCATTGGCATTGGTAGTGCAGTGCGGAAATACATTTTGGGCAGGATGTGAAAAATGACAGTGGTACTGTTCATAAGGAGATGTAATAAAATGGCAGTGTTGAAAATGTGACATGTAAATATTGCAAAATTGCGATGTTACAAGGGTGCGTGGGAAATGCGCAACACACACTTGTAACACAGTCATTTTATGGACTTTCTGTACCAAATTTTCAACATAAGCATTTTAGCACCTCTGCTCATGTACAGTGTCACTATCATTTCCTCAAACTGTCCCAAAAAGTGATTTTGCACAGCGACCACACAATTCTGCGCCGGACGTGTGAAAACACATTTTGGGCAGGATATGTAAACTGACAGCTGTACTATTCATCAAGAGGTGTGGAAAAATGCCAATGGTGAAAATCCAGAGAGTGAAAATATTACAAATGCACAACATTATGAGCGTGCATGCAAGCTGCACAACACACACTCGTAACACAGTCATTTTAAGGAGTATCATCACCAAATTTTCAACATAGGCATTTCAGGACCTCTGCTCATGAACAGTGTCACTGTCATTTTTGTAATCTGCCCCAACACTGATTTCCCACAACGACCGCACTATTGTGCGCCAGAAGTGCGGAAGCACATTTTGGCCAGGATGTGAAAAATGACAGCTATACTGTTCACAAGGAGGTGTAGAAAAATGGCAATGTTGAAAATCTAGTGTGAAAATATTGCCAATTCGCGAAGTTACGAGTGTGCGTAGCAACTGCACAATGCGCGCTTGCAAATCAGCCATTTTTTGGATTTTTTCCACCAGATTTGCAACATAGGCTTTTTGAGAGCCCACATCATGAACACTACCACTGTCCTTGCATTAATCAGTCCCAAAAGGTGATTCTGCACAGTGACTGTGAAATCACCTTTCGGGACCGATTAACATCATAACAGTGATGGAATTCATGAGGAGGGGTCCCAAAAACCCCATGTTGAAAATTTGGTGCAAAAAGTCCAAATAATGCCCGAGATATGCATCAAAGTTGAAAAAACCCTATTTATTCCATTATACAGCTTACCGGCATTTCCTCAGTTTGCGGTCAGCTTTGAAGAGTGTAGATGTGTTCCTGGTTCACCAAAGATCATCGCGCCGAGCTCTGGAGGTAAGTATGGGGTGAGGGGGGTGTGAGGAGGCAGGGTGCGCAGTGGGTGGGTGCGGGTGGTGGGTAGGGAGACTACGAGGGACCGTTTTCTGTTTACAGGTGTAAAAAAAAAAAAACCATCATAGACGTTTTCCTTTTTTTACAGGTGGTTTATTTTTTTGGGGGGGGATACAGTAGCTGGCAGGGGATTGGGCAGCCCCATCGGCAGATAGGGAGTGGGGGACACTAGCTGAGGGGGATTGGGCACCCCCTCAGCACAGAAGAAGGGGGGGACATCATGCCGATGGGGAGTGGGCTCCCCCGTTGGCACATTAAAATGCGAAAGCAGGGGAATGGATGCCAATGGGGATTGTGCACCCCTGTCTGCAAACAATGAAAGTGGGGGGCAACATGAGCCAAGGGGGATTGGGCACCCCCTCGGCAACCAAAAAAGGAGGGGAGGGGAACATTATGCCGACGGGTGGTGGGCTCCCTCATCGGCACATAGATGAGGGGCAGGGTTAGCCAACCGGGGGATTGGGAACCCCTGTAGTCAGCAGTTTAGCAGCCACATTGCCATGTTGTATTTAGTGAAGCACGTAGGAAGGTCCACTGTGTGTGATGAGCTTTGCTCGCATTGCAGCGGACCTTTCCTTAGATGTGCTTGCCCCGGGTGGAGTGGCGCCGGCATGCTGGCTGATTGGGGAATGAGGGTCGCACCTACTGGTGCGTTCCCTGCATTCACCCAACAGCGACCGCGCCTCCAAATCTCCACTGCCACAAGATGTTGGCTGCGCAAGTGCACCAACATAAAAAGACAGGTAATGAAATGATCCATAGATTTACAGAAAGAGGCTATGGTTTGGCTAAATAACATGACACTGCACAACAAGTAACATCCTTGTCTAGGGAATCAGTATTGAGTCACCAAAGGGAGAAAAAAGATACTGTATTTCTAACAGGATTGTTTTTTTCTACACCATACAATCATTTGTCTTGGAAAATAAAGAGAATCATAAACAATAATTGGCATTTTTTACAGACAGGAATGGTTCAAAATTACAGATTTAAAGAAAAACCATTATTTACTACACATAAAAATCAGATTCTTACTAGTCCACACACAACATTACAAAGAAATAAAAGTTGATAGACAATTACTGTTGGGACTACTAGCACCAGGACATGTACCCTGTGGTCTCTGCTTTCAATGTGGCAATACAAGCAAAAAAACTTTCTTTGAAGACCCTTATATGAACAAGAAATACTGGATTAAACAAGATATTGATTGTAAGAGCCACCATGTGGTTTACATACTACAATGTCCATGTGACAAATTATACGTTGGCAAGACAACTCGGGAGCTACGACAGAGCATTAGTGAACATTAGAGTCATATCCATTTGAAAGTTGAAACTTCAACAGTGGCACGTCACTATTTGGAAGCAGGGCATTCAACCACAGCGCTGTTTCTGGGGTCTACAATTGGTCCCTATCTCGGAAAAGGGTGCAAGTTTTCGGGATAAAGTTCTGAAATAGGGAAAAGTCTTTTGGATTTTTGCCCTGAACTGTACAAACCCATCTGTGGGTTTAAACGAGGAATGTGATTGGGGTTTATTTTTTTTAATAGTATTTTATTTTATATTTCATTTTAACTTATATTGTTTAAAACATTTTTGGTCTCTTCCTTCCTATGGATCCTTATGCCCTTACGTCTCCTTTCAGAGTGAGCGATCTCAGTATGTTGTGGTGGGCTTGGAACCAATAATGTGCCATATGAGGAATTATACCTATGTAAAACATGTTTATATGGGACTTATACCACCTGTATTATATTAAGTATACAATGAATATGAATAGTGGTGGAAATTGACCCCATTTGTGTATTATTAATAATGTTTACGAGAGACTATATTATAGGATGTTTTTTCTATATTGTGTAGATACTATTAAACAAAAAGTCTTTTATGTACAGGTTAAGAGGCTCTCTATATGGCATGGAAATTATCACAAACAGTCTGTTTATTATAACAGTTTATTTTTCTTATATATATCAATAGGAATGTATATTCCTCTGGTGGGTGGAGAAGCCCTGATCATGTGGATCGTTGCCGTGGCCTAGCTCCATTTTTTATCTCTATGCAGTCATGCTACATGTTCCATCTCGATCCACCTTCCTTTTTTCACCAGGAACCACATGGAACTAAAGGAGCTAGTGTGGGATGTCATTACAGATGTCATAGACTCCCCCCACCACGGCGGTATTTAAACACAGAAGCGAGCGAGCATTCCTCCCCCAGCAAGTGAGGAGGACACTGCATGCTACTCTAGGTAAAACCAACTTATTTTTTTTAATATAGTTTACAAATATCCTTAGTTTTTTGGTGTAAAATCCTAATATGTGATCCATTTTTTGCTTTGAAGCAACCTGCGCCTGCACAGACACGAGCCTTTTGAAAGATTGACAGCGCATAGCACCATGGTACACAATATTAAAGTAAACAAGGCGAACAGCATTTTTTCATTTGAAAAGATCATAAAAAGAAGTAAGCATATAGTACTTAAATTACATTTGAATTTGATACTTCTAGTGTTTAGAGACGGTACTTAATTTTTAACAACATATTTTATATTTCCCTTTTTGTTTTGGGGTGGAAATAGGCTAAAATAAGCGCTACCTCTGTATCAGGCAGGAAGAATACTGGTGTTTTTAAGCCATTAGAAATCAGGTATTCAACATATCAAAATTATTTGATCTGTTGTGATTATTCCATGCACATACTTATCATGACATTCTGTTGTTTATTTAAAAGTCATATTGTAACATTTGATTAACTGGGGATAAGTTTGAAAAAGTTTATATTACAAAATACATTATTTTAGGTATTAATTCATTTATATTGTGCTTTCTCTGTTTATTTCTCTTTGTGTGAATATATTCAGCTATATAGGAACTGATTTATTATAGAATTGTAATATTGTGTGAATATTTAAACATATTTTTCAATTGTTTTTACACTAGCAACAGAGAGGGGCCTGAGGAAGTGGAATTTACCACGAAACTGTTGCCCAATGGTTGTGTGAAGATAACAATGCAATTAATAATTTAAAAAATTGATGCAGTGGAGTTTACCCATCTTTATTTTGATTTTGTATAAGAGACTAGAGGTCACAGACAAGATCAATTACCTCAGAGTCCTGCTTGATCAGGCGATGACCTTCCAGCCTCATATTGACTCCGTTGCTAAGTCCACCCACCAGAAGTTAGGACTTCTTTATAGGCTGGGTGACTCTCTTTCTCTCGAGGCTCGTTGTGCCATATCTAACTGCACCCTACTCCCCTCTCTCCTCTACGGGGCTCCCCTGCTGCATTCCCTAAGGGAAGGTGAACAAAGAAAGCTTACTACACTCTACCACAGGGTGGCTCATTTCACCACCAACTCCCCCCCAAGAAATCACCACTGCGAGGTCCTCGCTGATCTCCACTGACCTTCTATGGGACAAAAACTAATCTACTCCTCTTTGAGCCTGACCTTCAAATTTACCACTGTTGGCCCTCCTCCTCACCTGCATGGGCTGCTAAATCCCAAAGTCCGGGGCCAGGGCCTAAGATCCTCCACTGCCCATCCCCTAGACATCCCTCGTGTCTGAACTAGCTATGCCAAGCGCTCCTTAAGGTATGCTGCCCCACATTTATGGAACCTTCTCCCTGTTGACTTGGCTACTATTCAGGGTTTTAAGTCGGGCCTGAAAGTATACCTCGAAAGCTATTTAACCAGTCGCACACAGAAGGTAAAGTGGAGGGATGCCTTATCAGATCTGCTTCCACTAAAAGAGGGAGTGCTGCAAGGGTCAGTACTCGGTCGCCTCCTCTTCTCCCTTTTCACTAATGAACTGAGTGACCTCTATGTCGGGAGCACTGTGGTCTAGTATGTGGATGATATCGTCATCTATCGACCCTCCACTAATCTGGGTGACCTCAGCCCATTGCTCCAAGGTGACCTGAGTTCCCTCGAGAACTGGCTCATGAAGAACAGAATGATCCTCAATACAGATAAGACCAAGGCCATGCTGTTCGGTCCAAGATCCCTTGGACATGATAGAAAACAACACCTGCACCTGACCTCCATGTCTGGTAGCAGCCTAGAGGTAGTGGAGTCACTAAAATACCTTGGCATCACCCTGAACCAGGATTTCACCCTAAAGAGCCACATGGACCAAGTCACAAAAACCTTACATGGGAAGCTAGGCACCCTCTACTGACTGAAGGACCCGCTGATACCTGAAGCAAGGGTCTCGCTTGCCATCAGCGTCCTCCTCCTGACACTCACCTATGCGGCCCCAGTGGTGCACAGAGTGGCAAGGGTTGAGATGAACAGACTACAAGTCCTGTACAATCAGGTGGCTGTGTTCGCTGCCCAGTCAAACCCTAGGAACTACCACTGTGACACCCTATCCCAACTAAATTGGCCACCCTCAGGGGAAGCTCACCTCCAGTACCCTCTGCTATGCCAAGCCTTCAAACTAATCAGCCTAACTCCCCCTCCCAGCCTCTCTGGACTCATTGCAATAAAGACTACTCCTCGGCTCCTCCACACAACGGAACGTATTCTCCTAGCAGTCCCCAGAGTAAGAATCAAGGCGGGGGGCAAGTCATTCACTCACACTGCACCAACCCTGTGGAACTCCCTCCCTCCAGGGGTGCAGGAAGCACCTTCTGTTAAAAGTTTCTGCACTAGGCTCAAGGCTCACATGATGGCAACTACCAAATGCCATTGCTAGGGCTCCTGGGACTCTCACATGGACATCTGAATCTCACAGTCCTATACTGCCCTCAGAGTGTAATTTATATCAGTAATGTGGCTAACACCGTCCTCACTCATTTCCTTGTCTAGTCACAAGTTCTGTTACTCTCCTGTACAACACTATGACTGTATGTTCTTCTCATCAAATGTAACCAGCTGACTGTATCATACTGTAGTATTTCAATACCATACTGTGTTATTTATCAGTGCTATGTAATCCCAGGTTGCCCCTGAAGAAGGGGCCTCCGGGGCTCAGTGGGCTTACCCAGTCACCAAAATTTAATAAATAATACCTGCTAGAGCTTAGTCTCTGTGGCTGTAACCGCTAGCCTGGAACTTAGTCTTGGTGGCTGAAACTTGCTTGTCCCATGGCAGTCAGACTATGGGGTAGCAATATATCCTGCATATTGCTGTTACCATACCGGGTCATAATGTCATACTCTTAATAGTGTACGGCATTATGGCGAAACCCAGACCTGTGTGCTCTCTGAGTGGACCACCCCCGGAGTTGGATTCTTTAATGTGAGGGGTCTGGGAGGGGGCGCAACCCCCGTAGCTGGAGTTGTGGGAGGAGGGGCCCCCCACAGAACAAACAATTACAAGAAATCATGCAACGTGATTGTGCTGCATGGCATTCTGCTGTGTGACATAATGACCCCATGCCTGCTGTTACCACCTCTCCCCTAAAGCATTGTTGGTTGAGATGTCATATGTCTGATTTAATTTGCTATGTTATTATGTGTATGTAACTGACATGCTCTGTAATGTACTCTATACCCTATCCAATGTATGCTCCAGCTGGTGTGTACTCCTACCAATGTATGTACTACTGTGTACTCCCGTCAATATATGTAATTATTGTCTGTAACTAATCCGGGTCACTCCTGAAAAAGGGACATCAGGTCTCAGTGAGCTTACCTGGTTATCAAAATCTAAAATAAATAAATAAATAATGTAACTAGGACACAGAGTATGAGATAGGTGAGTAATTACAATACTTTACAAGGTTTTGTCACCAGATCTGAAAAGAAGGATAATATATACTGTTTTCTAGAGTGAGGGTACATCATTCCTATTTAATAAGAGGTTAAAGAGGTGAGTTATGGGGCAGTCAGCACAGTGCACCCAGCTCTGAGAACAAAGGGCTCTATATTGTCAGACCCTGGGCTTGTTTGTGGATCTAGATTTAGAAAGAGGCTTTCCACATGTATACAAGTGGTGGCCTTGAAGAGGAAGGGGGCTAAATTGCCACTGCCAGGTATAGATTGTACTAAATTTGGTAGTGAAATGCAGTGGCAGTGATTTATCAAAGGCCAGACCAGCAGATGCAGAGTGTGAGTTAAGCTATTTCACTTTGTTGGCAGATCAAATTAGTTTGGTGCAGTGGTTCCTCTTTTATATAAATATAGTCCAGTCATGTGGAAGTTTGGAGGTCCTGGCTAGCCCATTTACTGTTTTCATAAGTTAGTGTAAGTTTTAGGTCTTGGCTGAACTAAGGGCAGTTTCTCTTTTTTCGCTCTTTGCTTCACAAGGGGGGGCATGTCTATTCATATAAGAGATTAGTTGCTGATTGAGTAATTCAGCAGCAGTGCGCACCATGGGGACTACATGAAACTTCTACCAGTTCATGGATGCCATGTCACACAGACAAGCTCACAGAAATGAGAGCGATGACCTTTGTAATGAAAGGTAGACTGCATGTGTACTTTATTTGAGCTTCTAACACACCCCACCACAATGTGATTACTATAATCCGTATCCAATACAGCAGTAAGTGAAACCTTTTGAGGCCTGTTAATAAATACAGTGTCCAAGATTGAGGAGTTCATAGGGTTTTTAGGGTTGAATATGTTAGGTTTTGTGACTAGTTGGGATAAGCCAAGCTCATTACTCAGCAACTTTAGGTCATTGGATTTTGAGGAAAGGCATCTAAGTTTAAGTCTCCAAGAATTATATATCTTTCATGAATCAATCTTCACCATTTATTCATACATGTGGGTCTGGGACGGAGGAACTAGGACCCTGCAGGAGCTTTTTCCTCTAGGGAAGGAGCCGATGCTGGCTACTGATGCTGCTCATGTGCAGCACATACTACATGGTACTGCTTGCTGGCCGGTAAGCATCATCAACTCCCTCAGTACCTCAGTTCTGTTCTTCTCACTGAGTGCATACTCTTATTTATTTATTTATTTATTTATTTATGTTTTTGATAACTGGCTGAGCAAACTGATCCAAAGGACCATTTTCAGTTGCGATCCAGGCCGTACAATGGGACAGACAATAGGTACAAGTTACAATGCAGTAGGTACATATAATACAGTGAGTACAGTGGTATCAGAAACAGTGATACATAAACATCATATCTTAAAAATAGGGGTTAAGGACATAAAAAACAAATTCATGACATATAAAGCGATACTTCTCTGCTTGCAGAGAACTAGGACATACACTTACAGCAAATCAAGACATTATTCAGCCAGTCCAAGGTTTACAAATAAAGTGCATAAGGGATTACACTATAGCAGTCAACATGTCAATTGTATATGTAGTAGCCAGTACTTAGGAAGTAAGGTGAATGGTACACTGGGCTCCTAAGATGGATTTCTGATGAAGGGGTTTCCAAGGGAGCAGGCACAGGTGACCTGAGACATGAGCCAATCTCTTAGCTTCAGTTTGAAGGACTGATGAGAGAGTAACATACGGGCAGCAGGTGGCATTCTGTTCCAGAGGTAGGGAGCAGAGATAGAGACAGAGAAAGCCTTGCCCCCTGTGACAGTAGTAGAAGTAGTAGTACTACCGGGGGGGGAATGGAAGAGACCCTGAGACACCTTCCAGTGAGAAGCGAGGACTACGGGAACTTATGTGAGTTCCTGAGAGAGGTGTCAACTAGACAGCCCATAGCATATTCAAAACAGCCCTGCAGAGAGAGTCAGCCTACAGACTGATATAGAGAGCAGTGATGAGTGGAGGAAGGGACCTGAAGGGCAAAGCGACAGATAGAGTTGCATGTGATATTTAGACGAGAAAGAAGTGAGGAGGACATGGAGGAGAACACTGGGGAGTAATAGTCAAGTAGGGGCAGTAGATTTCCCTGGGCAATTGCAAGATGAGCCTCTGCGGTCAGGAGGCGGTTAACTTGGTAGGCTGCCCCCAGCTTCTGCTGGACTCTCTTCATAGTGTTAGAAATGTGGTCATTGTAGGTAAGGGAGGGATCAAGAGTCACTCCTAGGTATTTGAAGGAGGATACAGTGTCAAGGGGAGAGCCTGCAGGGGTGACTATGTGTAAAGAGGTTTTTAATTTGGTGGCCTTTGCAAGCTATGGCTTTGAGCCAAACAACTTAGTTTTTTCTCATTTACAAGACGTTTTTTGGAGAGGAACCATTGTTGCGCTGATCCATAGTTTGTAGTGAGTGTAGAAGACATAGATTTGAGGGACTTGGCGCTATGGTAGATTATGAGGGTGTGCCAATGCAAGGCTGACTCCTCCACCGTGAACACCAGCACAGTGACAGATTTTGCCTGTCTGTGACGAGTCGCTGTGCTGCTGCAAGGAAAACACCGGCAGTGCATCTCCCGGTGTTGCGCCCCCTCCCCAGTCCAACTGTGACTTGGAGTTAGATATTTAGAGACTGGGGGTATGGGGGCAGAGCCCTCCATATGGGGTGTTCGGGAGGCACAGCCCCCTGATGGAAATGCACCGACATCCCTGATGGTACAATGCCAACACTCGGCATCGTGTCTGTCGCTTAGGGGATGTTGGTGTGAGTGCTGTCGCAGCACTATAGTAAAACGGAAGCGAGGGCATCAACATAGGCACACTACAGTTTATGCTTTCTATGGGAAAATCATTTATGAATTTCTATGGGAAAATCATTTATGAACAGTGAGAATAATAGAGGCCCAGTATGGAGCCCTGGGGGACACCAGTATGGACAGGTAATGCAGCAGCGATATCTTTGCCTGTCAGAACAGACTGAGATCTGTTAGCGAGGTAGCTGATAAACCAAGCAGTGGCATCTGGAGAGCAGCCTTAGGTTTAGCAGGGTGGATTGGAGAAGGTGGTGATCAACAAGGTCAAAGGCTTTGAAAGGTCCACAAACACTGCACCTTTGGCCATGCCCATGACCTTGTTTCTAAGGACATGGTTGGAGAAAAGGGCCAAGGCCAAAGAGGTGCTGTGGTGTTTTCGGAAGCCATGTTGGAGGGGGCTCAGGAGGTTGTACTTATCTAGATGCTCGGATAGCTGATGGTGAATGATTTTTTTCAAATAGTTTGCTTAGATGTGGGAGGAGAGAAATGGGACGGTAGTTTTCCAGGGCAGCGGGCTCGCCGGATTTGAAAATAGGTATTACGTATCATGCTTCCATGGGTAAAGCATAATAGATGATGAGAGAGCAAGGTTAAATATGTGGGTCAGTGGCTTTACAAGGGCAGGGGAGAGGAATTTCAGAAAGGTGCTATACAGACCGTTGCTCAATTCAAACACCTAAATCTGGGAAATGAAAAAGTTCTTTTAAACAAAGAAAGTCTTTCAAAAATTTTTTTACAGACCGTTGCTACCTGGGCTGCCCTTGGTGGGTAGCATCTTTAGGAGTTTGCCAGTGACACTATGGTTGATGGCTCTGAAATAAAAGACAGGACTTGATGTCTGTGGGCAGCATGGCTGTTTTTTCTGGGTAGAGGGAGGCTGTGGAAGGAGTTTTCTGGTGTGGGCGGTAAGGTCAGTGAACATTCTATTGAAGGTATCAGCGATCTTGCCTGGGTCAGTAATGGGACCAGAGGGGGAGGTAAGTTCCTTATTTGTTTATTTTATTTGGGGTTGAGGAGGGTGTTAATTGAGAAACTGTGAGGGTTGCCAAGATACTTGTTTTGTAGGTTGGTGTAGTATTTACACTTGAGTGACTTCACAGACTGCTTGCAGTAGTTACAAAGTCACCTGTATGCATTCCATAATTGGGGGAAGGGGGATGCCTTGAAGGCTTGCCAGGTTTTGTCCCTTACTTTCATTTAGGCCAGAAGTTCATTTGATAGCCAACGGGTGTTACCACCTTTAACCCTCCTGGAGTGATAGTAAAGCTACCAACTTTCTGAGGCCTAAAACTGGGATGGTCCATCCTGACCATGACCCCCCCCCAACTGTGTCACTCCCACAGGCACTGCCACAGACAATGTTGCACAGAGTCAATTACATTTTGCTGTTTGCTCTGGCCATGCTGCACCACAGTAACACCAGTAGCAAACATTCAGATTAAAACAATACATCATTCTGCTGCAGCAAGTTCCAAATCATGACATACAGAAAGTTCATTAGAAGCAAACCTGCTTTAAACCGTGATCAGACATTCGAGCTGCATCTATTGCTTCTCCTGACAGTCCCATCCAACCAGCTGCCACTCGCCTCATTTGCTGAGCAAACTTCACTTCAGTGACTCCCACCACCACACCAGATTGTTTTCACACACTTCTCTACAGCTGATCAGGTTTGGGTACCTTAGTTCCCTGCTGCCAGTCTCTCCTCTGTCTAGAGTCCCTCTCAGCTGCTGGCTTGACAGGCAGACATCCACATGTGCTTGTTTGCACTACTACCCAGTCTAATCTAACAGGAAGGAACATGCTTTACTGTGCTCCCACTGACATTCCTGCAGTGCAACACAGGCACAGGGGTTGAAGTTGCAAACTGCTCTCCAGACTGTGCAGCACCACAGTGGTGCTGAAATAACTGTCATTCACGGATTAGCAGTCAGGAAAAAAAAGGGGACAAGTAAGCAAAAAAAGGGACAAAAGGGGAATTTTGCATAACTTGTGAGGACACTGGGACATCCTACCTAAAATAGGGACTGTCCTGGGAAAATAAGGACTGTTGGTAGCTTTAGGTGATAGGGAAGTATTTGTCCTGAAGGTTGCGAAGAGCTTCTGTAAAAAGCGCCACTGCCATGGAGACATCTTTGAGTTGGTAGAGTGAGGACCAGTTTATGGCCATGGCATCCCTTAACACTAAGTCTGAATCCTGGGATTTGAATTTCCTGAAAGACAGCAATTTGTGGGGAGGATGTATTGATTTGGTGGTTAGAGCAATATACATAAGGGTGTGGTCACTGATAGTCAGCCATAGTGCCTTCTTGGAGGACTAGATTCACACAGTTTGTGGCAATCCAGTTGAGGGTGGAGTGGTTGCAGAAGCGGAGGTTGTATCTGGTAGGGGAGGAGATGACTTGTTCAAGGTGATGCGTCCTTAGCAGGTGTGCATATTCTGGTACTGGGGATTCTGTCCAGTGGAGGTTGAAATCCCCAAGTATGATGGCATTCCTGGAGGAGGGGGCAGATGCAACCCATCCAGGAAATTTGATAGTCCCTGTGCACCTCCTGAGGGAGGACTGTAGCAGAAGCCAATATACATATTTTTCGATGCACCCAGGGCAATTTCATCAACAAGCCATTCACTGACCGAGGAGGGGGAGGAGCAAGCAATAGTGGTGGCACTAATATGGTCCTGCATGTGTAGTGCAATGCCACCACCCCTCTTTCTGCCAGGCCTGTCAAGGTGCAGCAATGAGTAGCCGGGGAGTTGGTAGGCGGTATCACTGTGGTATGGCTTAAGCCATGTTTCAGATAGACCCATGACATGTGGCTTGTAGAGGGACACCCAGGCTTTGAGTTCAGAGAACTTAGCTGGGAGGCTGCACACATTTAGATGTGCAACCCTGAGGCTGCAGCATCCTGTCCAGGTAGCATTAGCATGGTTAATATGCATGTTTGAGGGTCCAGGGTTGGCTTCCATATCCCCTGTGAGGAGGAGAAGTAAGAGGAGGTGGCACATAGGAGGGTGCCAATAGGGGGACTGTATAGTGAGGGAGTGGAGAAACAAACCAAGCAGATGACGATCATGGTTAGTCAGGAAGGCCAGTATGACAGAGCCCATGGGGGAGAGCTGGTAGACTTCAGCTTTGTGTGAGGGGTCACTGTGTATAGGTGGTTCAGAGAAGAATTGTAAGTAAGTCTGGTCAGCAGCGAGGATAATGGCATTGAAGTTAGTCACTAGTAACAGGCCAGTCATGGTGTATAAAGTAATGAAGAGCACAGGGGAGAACATTTTTGTATTTGAAATTAGTATCATCAGATAATAAAAATGTTTCCTTGTAGACCAGCAAGATGACAGCTGCAGAGATAGTGAAGTGTAGTTCTGGATCTGGTAACAAAGACACAGTGGCTACTATGAGATTAACACCGACAAGTGTTGGGCCCTAGAACTGCATTCTGTATCTTTAAGGGGAGCTGCAATATTACCCTGGGACTGATATCACCTCAGCTCAACCGTTGTTGAAAATTTCTTCTTCATTAATGCTGAATTCTTCTGTTTTGCAATGTCAACTTAATTTTTTAAATCTGTGTGTGATGTCAGGATCTGAGAAAAGGAAAAAGAGACTGAAAAAAGACCCTGTCATGCATTGGTTTTCCTGTGGAAAGGCGATCGTGACGAAGGACTGACATTGGGGTTTGCTGGACCTGTCTTATCCATGATATGGATTTCTGCAACATCTGCTTTTCACTGGAGTGCCGTACCCTTCAAGTATGCACATTGAAATTGGGTTGCCCATTTCCCTCCTTCAGGGGCAGACAGCAAGCCTGTGTTGCCAAGCACAGGTATCTGGGCCTTTTCACTGGGCCCCTTTCCTGTTCTTCTGGTACTGTGGAAGAACAGAGTTTTCCTCATCGAGGCATCGGAGGTTATAAGGGATAGGTATGGTGGAAAGTCAGCTCCTTCTGGTTGGCCAGCTGAGCATCCCCCCAGTCTGTCTTCTCTGGTCGGCAGATGTCCCTGGTGGTGAGGCTGAAGCTATATGCTCTATCTACACCGGTGGACACCTCGATGTCGCAACCTGGTGCTGCCCCGGCTCTTGACTCCATCCGCCTGTGTGGGTGAGCAGGGTGGTGTCGGCCATGATGTCGGGCCCCCTCCTGGTACCATTTGTGGTACTTGGGGAGGGACCAATGTTGGGGCCAGGCAGCATCCATCTATGGCTGTACAGTTGTTGATCTCTGACTTGAGCATCCCTTTCAGCTCTGAGGAGCAGGCCAAAGCCAACTCTGGTGACTTAGGTGGCACCAATCTTGATGCTAATTCTGGGCCTGACACTGGGTGTGGTGCCAGCAATGGTGCTGCCTCCAGGTTTGTCACCGGTTTTGGTGTCACTTATGACAACAGACTGACCTCCGACACCACCTGTGGTGTTGGTGGAAGGGACGACATGAGGTAAGTGCCAGAACTGACACCAAGCCTGTCACCGAGGACAGTGCTGGCCACAGGACCTGGGGACCCCAGTGACTAGGTCATTCTCTGATCTTGAGTTCAGTGCCAGAGGAGACATCATCTCAGGGGCCGACCAAGTTGCAGAATTCTCCCTGGCCGTGTGGCTGAATCTGTCTCTGGTGAGGACTGGAGCTGTCCTGAGGGTACTGAATGGCTCTGCTGTCATCACCTGAGGAGTCTTCCCTACAGGCACCAATGAGGTAATTCATCTTTTGTAGGTTGAGCATCTTTGGGCAGGTTTGCCATGGCTTCTCAGGTAAGGTCCATTGAGCGCTCCTGCAGCCCAGGCATAGAACCCAGAACTTTGGACTCTTCTCTCCTTCATGGGTCTGTGCCACCTTTTCCTGAAATTTCAGGGATCATGGGTCCTCTTGGGCCCCTCACCTGGAGTCAGCATAGAAGCATGGCTAGAATGCTGTTCCAATACCACACCAGTGCTTACTGTGTCCAGTTCCTGCATGGTCCCCAGCTGCCACCTGCTCCCAGGTCCAGTGCCTCCTCTCCATCTGCATCCTCCTCAGAGGGCACAGAATCCTCCCCCAACACCAGCCCTTGGCCTCTGAGTACTCTGTGTACCTGAGATTCCTGATGGACATACTATGGGCATGGGCGGTTGGCACCATAGCTATGCGCAGTACTCTGGTCATGCAGCTGGGACTCCTAGGAACTTTCTCCAATGACCACTGCATCATCCCTGTCTGGCCTAGGTCCTTTGAGGAATGCTCCAGGAAAGTTTGGAGATGTCTCTTTGCTCTCCCTCCAGTCCCAGGGATGTCAGCCAGAGGTACTGCACACCCATTGGCACTGTGGGCACAGTACCTCACCGCACTTCTGGGTTCAGGTCTTACAGATCCCAGACAGGCGTCATCACCTGGCACATGAGCAACCTCCAGATGCTGATTGTGCACAGACAGATGCTTTAGGTAGGAAGGTTTTCTCCTCGGCTTGCACTGCACATCAGACACACTTGGCAACTTACAATGATTGCCTGTGGGCACAGCTAGGTCAAATCCTAGCTGCTATGTTACCCTTTGAGTTAGTCGGGTGAGCCATTTGCCTTTCTGCCAAGGGCCTGGAGTTGGAGAGGCTTGAGGCAAGGGCACAGTTTGATGCCAGTGAGGTGGCCTCCAGGCTGGTGAGAACCGGAGTCTGCATACAGTGGCTAGTGTTGCTTCACCTCTTTCAACTGGCACCTGTGACCAGTGAAAGGTGCTAAACTCCCAGTTCTAGGGGACTCGCTTTTTTCCCCGTATAGTCAGATGGGAATTGAGGGGGCACTTTTACTTCCATCTGACTTTGAATGTTCTCATGTCTCTCCAGACCTGTGAGGAGTCCCTGCCTTCAGGTGTTCTCCCCCATGCCGAGGGCAGACAGTCACCGTTACCCTCAGGATGAGCCAGCTCCTCCCTAACTGAGAAGCTTGGTTCTCAGACCCATATGTATGAATCAGTGGTGAAGACTAATTCATGGAAAATATGAAAATTATGTACTCAGTGTAATTGTTCATCTTCCAGAATATCTTCACCACTGATTTAGACACCCACCCACCATCTTCACTCAGCTGAGAAGGGCCTTTGACAGCTCACCCTGTAGGTGTTGGCAGCATTTTTACTGCTTCTATCTCATCTGCCATGGCCCTTATATGGTGGCTATCTTGTTACATAAAAAAAAGCGGGTTAGCATTTTGGTGCTAACCCTCACCGCCCAGACAGAAAAACAAACAAACAAATAAACAGGGAATGAGGTCCTCTTGGTTCCCTTACCACCCCCCTCAAAAAAGGGAAAACCTTTTATTTTTTCTCATGGTGTGGTCAGGTAGCCACCTTCCCTCCATTTTCTCCCTCCTTCTCTCTGCATGGGGTATATCCCCGGTAGGATATATCCCTGTTAGTTGCTATATGCAACATGTGCCCTGGACACCATCCAGTCATACTTCACTGAAGAGATGATCTGTCTGCAGAAGGGTATGATGCGCTGGCTTGGATCTGTGTACTAGCTTCACACAGGGTACATCTCTGTGGTTGTAGGGAGAAGTGGGGTGTCTTCTTCTTCTCATATTTTGACTGGTATCACTTTTCACTTCGCTCTGTATATTGGGCCTTGTCCACTCCACCTGGAGCAGGCCAGAAGAGATATCTAAATCTTGACTCCCTAGGACTGCTAGTCCTACAACTCCTATGCTCTTCATCACCTTTGTTCTCCGATCTCAATAGAGGAAACAGGGTTATGAGTTTGGTCTCAAGTTTACTCATGCTTTATCTGGTAGGATGGAGCTAGTACATTTTGGAAGCCCAGGTATAATTTCTGCGTATTTGACATTTTGCCATCTCATTTGTGAGGGGAGCCCGAATTGTGTTTCCCATTTTGCTACTTTTGCCGGAGCCATTTGCTCAGAGCTACTGCCCTATTTTTTTACCTATCACTATCCATACTCTCTATGGCTAGTGGTAAGAGGCTCGGACTCCATTTTAGACCCACTACCCTTATGCTACCTTGTAGGGCCAATTCTTAGTCTCTGAGTTGGTAGTCAGGTTCTAATAGGTTGTTTATTTTGTATCCTATATTCTTTTACTCTACCTATTGGCTAGAAAATATCTAGTCTTCTCTTTTATTTTCTCTCCACTTTCTCTCCTGGTGAACAGAACTGAGGTACCGGAGGGAGTCGACGATGATTATTGGCCAGTGCATAGCACCACATGGGACACTGACCTGTCGAAAGCGTTCTACACAGTCTCCCATGCCCTGCTCTTAAATACCCTCCACCACTCCGGCCTGTCCATGGGACCTATCGCCTGGTTCACAAGTTACCTTACAGATAGGGCCCAATGTGTGAAGATACACAGCACCCTGTCACCCACTCTATCAGTCCGCTCAGGGGTACCCCAAGGCTCCATCCTTGGCCCACTTCTATTCAGCATCTTCCTGAATACCCTGCCTAACTCCTGTCCATGTAATCTTCTGCTCTATGCAGATGATGCGGTAATGTATGCCTCCCACCCGGACCCCACTAACCTACAGTCCTCCCTACAACTTGCCTTCAATCAAGTTGAAAACTGGTTCTCTGACCACAGACTTGTGGTCAGTGTAAAAAAGACTAAAGCCATGCTCCTGTCACACCGGCAGAACAAGGACCACAAGGCCCAGCTAACAATCTTTTCCAAAGCCCTCCTCCCACTGGAACAGGTCTACACATATAAATACCTGGGCATTACCTTCGGCCCTAGCCTATCTTTCCACCCTCATATTAGTAATCTCTCCTCTGCCATAAATATACGCACAGGACTACTGTTTAGACACAAAGCCTGTTTACCTCCAGAGGCCCTAAGTATGGCAATTACCTCCTCTGTCCTCTTCTTTGTAGACCATGGGTTAACCGTTTACTCAGCCGCTGACTGCATAGCACTAGATAAAATACATCTATCCATTAATAAAGCCTGTAGGCGCCTAGCTGGAGCAGATAGGCATACCCACAGCTGCACCTTGTATGACCTCACAAAAATCCTCACTCTGGACGAATGAGTGAACTACCAAACATGTCTTCTGGCTAAAAAAATCCAGCTGGGCGTCACTCCCACTGGTGTCTCATCTACCCTCCATGCAGTACATACCTTTACAAACACCTGTGCAGCAGATAAATTAACGTGGACTGTTCCCAGGGTCACTACCGCCCTTGCACAATGTTTTTTCTTCTATAGAGCACCAGCCTGGTACAGTGCTGTACCCCAGGCCATCACCTCCATCCCCAGAGTAGGCCCCTTCAAAACAGCCCTCAAAAAACACACAATCTCCGCTCGCCACTGCCAGTGTAGTACCTGCTGGCAGGCAGTGTGATACTGGGGCAAAAAAAACACCTCTCCCACTACTTTCACTATGTATTAATGACAATGTTGGTGACCCAACTGCTTGCACCTGCTGATAGTGCATATGCCATACTCTACTCTGACTAGCCGGTTCGCAGACACTCACAAGCTCCACATAGGACTCTCAATAAATAAAATAAATACCAAAATTGGTCCCTTCAAAATCGCCCTCAGGAACCATCTCTTCGACGCTCATTGCTGTAGATGCACCTAATTAATCCCACTGTGGGATTCTCCTGTCAGGCCTCCCTGACATGACAATGTCCTCCGAACAGCCTATCCTCTCCCTCTTCCTCCCACCCCACTCCCCATCCCTACCTCCACCCTCTCCAGGTATTATCTAGGTATGTCCAAGGCTGTACCTCCAGTGTAACCCTTGGCTACCTTGTACTTGTCTGTAACTTTTTATAAGTAACATCATTATGTAGCCTATGTGTACTCTATGTTTAATGTTCTGCACCTGTACTGTTCTCTATGTAACTCTGTATACCCCCTGCGACGAGGTGCCTTTGTAAATAAGTCCATGACTCAAAGGTTGTAAATTCAACTTTTCTAATAAATAAATAAATATATGTGCAGCAGATGAGTGGTGTCAGTAGCCAACATCTGCTCCCTTCCTAGAAGAAAAAGATCCTGTGGGAACCTCAGGCACAGACCCATATGTCTGAATCAATGGTGAAGATATTCTGGAAGATCAATGATTACGGTCAGTATGTAATAGTCCTGTGGCGAATCCATACAGATTGCCAGTTGTGGGTGAATTAGACAATTTGCATAAGTTATTTGCCACCCAAATTCATACAGCAAATCTATGCAAATTACCATTTAGTACAATTCACCCGGTGCAAAGCTATACAAATTGTGTCTCCGTGTAAAGAAATACCTCCCGCATCCACTGTTCTGTAGTACCACCCCCTTCTACCTCCCAAAAATATTCTAATCACATACTCCCTTCCCATCCCCCACTGGCATCCTCCTTTCTCTCCCCCCACCCTTGCAAATGAACATTTACTGGGGTGGTAAAGAGGCGGCTCCTTTCAGGGATATGGTTGCAACCTCAAACTTAGCACAACTTGTCACCATGACCACCAGGCAGAACTACAGGTCAGGAAACGATACCCTCCTCGACTGGGTCCTATCAAACTCTCCATCCCGGATCTCTGAGCTTCAGGTCCTACTAGATACACTAAGAGACCACTCCCCCAGTCACCATCCTGTGGTCCATCAAACCTGCTAAATGCCCACCCATTCTAATTGAAAGCAGGGTCCTAAGAAAGGGCAAACTCGGCTCCCTTATCTTGTCACTCATGCAACACGACTGGTCTCCTATTGACCAGGCACCCACCCTCAACCAGGTCCTTAGCTACTTTACAGACAGATTTAATTGCATCTGTGACGTCTTTGCCCCAATCATGAAAAGGAAGATCTGTGAACACATAAACGGATGGATTACTGGTGAGCTACTCTGCCACTTGAAAGAAAGGGATCGCCTCTGGGAGACAGCCAAGTCCATGCAGAAGATACATGACTATCAGTATTACAGGGCAGCAAGGAACTGCTGCACTAAACTTATCCGGCTTGTGAAAGCCAACTATCACAAGGCCCAACTTAGCATGTCGTGGGGCGATGGAAGGAATTTTTAGGACAGTATCAAAAGCATCATTGGCAAAGATGACAAGAAGCACCCTCAGCTGCTCAATATCAGTAGTTCCCCTACTACTGACCCTCTACTTATGGCAAACACCTTCAACGCAGCCTTCACTGACATCACCTCAGTGTTACCATCTGAATACCTGCACTCTGATGCTACCCATCCCATTGGCAAGCCACTTAATAACACACAACCCACTTTCCACTTTAAAAGGGTGACGGTTAAGGAGGCCCTAGCATCTATAAAAAAAGTACTAGGCAAGACCAGATTGGGAGTGATGGGATAGATATGAAATTCCTATCCCTCGCTCTTGACTTTCTTGTAGTGCCTATTACCAAGCTATTCAACAAGTCACTGGCCCTTGCTCAATTCCCCGAGGTTTGGAAGCAAGCCCTAGTTACATCTGTATAAAAAAATGGTGACAAGTCACTGGTTTCCAACTATAGGCCAATCTCCATCCTCTCCCCCCTCTCCAAAGCCTCGGAAAAGATAGTGACAGGACAACTCAATGACTACCTCAACAAATACCATCTGTCATCCCCCAAACAGCACGGCTTCAGACTAAACCATAGTACCTCCACTGCCCTGATAGAGTTTACGGACTACGCACACAAGGTGCCTGACGAAGGCAAACTGGTGGGGTCCATATTCATAGACCTCACCAAAGCCTTCAACACGGTTAACCACTCCCTCCTACTTTCACAGCTGCAAAACATGGGTGTGGTGGCCAGTGCCTCACATTGGTTCAAGGAGTACCTGACACACAGAAGCCAAAACGTCAAAATTGGGCATATAGTTTCCAGTGCAAGATCAGTCTCCTTGGGGGTCCCCTTGGGATCAATACTGGGACCCCTTCTCTTCAGCCTATTTCTAAACAACCTCCCTTTGGCTTGTGTCACAAAACTCATCTTATGTGCTGACTATGCTGTTCTCCTTACCAGCAGTTCATCCCACGGTGCCCTGCAATCAGAGCTACAGAACTCCTTCGGTAAACTTGAGGATTGACTCAGCAAGCATAAACTGTTACTAAACTACAAGAAAACTAAGACCATGCTAATATTCGGCACCCAGAACAAAAAAAGGCTCCTCCCCCTCATCATCTCCAACAAAGGGAGTGAACTGCTGGAACAAGTGCACTTGTTTAAGTACCTGGGCTCACTCTAGATGAGACCTTCACGTTCACAGAGCACAATGATTCTGTGGTCAGGGCAGTCAACACCAAAATTGGTGTCCTTTGTAGGCACAGAAAATACCTCACACCAGAGGCCTTCCGCCTCTCTGTCTCAAGCTCCATCCTTTCTACAATTGAATACTGCTGCAAAAAAGTTGTTAATTTCCAAGAGCAAAACACTTTGTCAAAGCAGTTTTTGATTTTTATAGTCCATGAACATGAAATGGGCGATAACCAGTCCACAAAGTAAAGATGTAGGAAACCAAGGTGGTCTGTCTCTATCTGAGATAAATAACATTTATCAAATATCAAGTGTTGTCAGCATCTTAAAATATTTTAAACAGCTGGTGATTTAAAGAACATTAAAAAGCCAAAACATTAGCATAGTATAATACAGAAGAATAGTGTATTACTGCCATGTAAAACTCTTAAATTTCAATTCCCCTGACTGTCATAATGAGAGGTACGGTAAAGACCGTGTTTCCCTGGTGTACAAACAATAACATCTTTACTTATCCCTACCATACCCGATTGCATAAATAGTATACCATTCCAAATAATATTGCAAAGCCCATTAAATAGTGTTATGAGACATCTTGCTGTGTACAAGCTCTGTGTGATCAAGGGCATATAGCATTCAGTGTCCCAAGACCACATGGTAAAAGTGGAGTAGGCCACTACCGAACTGTATCAGTGGCATCTACCACCAAATCCAGGACTATAAGTTCCAGATTTAAATTCAATATTTAAGTGTAGTAGCTACGCTGTGACTAGTATCAAGGCACTTGCAAATGAAAATCTCTGTGTAAAATGGCAACTGTATGGACCATAGTGATATCATTTTACTACCGTAGTTTAGTGGTTAGAGTACTGGCATGGTACGCCAGGGGCCTGGGTTCAAGTCCCAGTGGGAGTCACACTTTTCCTTTCACATATCAATCATCATTTTATTTGAGATACTTGGCAAGCAAATATTAAAACTGTATAGATATAATAAACCCACTTAGCTTTTACACCAGTGTCAAACAGTCCGTATATAAATCACGGTTCAGAAGGGCCTGAATTAGAAAAAAGTTTGCTCAAGCCTTTTCATATCAAAGTCTGGGTGCAGGGCTTTATATGCAAAATCTTTCATTTTTCCCAGTCATTTACCAGCTCCCTCTGGATCTCTGAAAACATAGATTTTGCCTGCGTATGAGAAGTGAAGCTTTCTTGGTAGCTGTAGTGTATGTGATATCCCCAGCTCCTTAAGGCTGTTGCACACAGAATCAAAGGCCTTCCTTCACTGCCTCCTGGTGTACCTGAGGTTGGGGGAGAAGAAAGATTCTGGTTCCATCGTCAAGTTACATAGCTTTTTTCTGCTTTGTCTGATTGAGAATACTGTCTCTTATATGAACAAACTCCTGTAGCTATTAGGAAGGCTCTTAGTACATCAAGGTCCTGTCATGTGACTGCAGTCCTGTGGGGTGTGCACTGGCTGCCAGTCAGATGGTGGGTTCACTTCAAGGTGGGCTTGCTCACTTATAAGGCCCTATACTGATTGGGCCCTGGCTACCTGTCAGACCTCCTTACACCTGCCATCCCGGCTCGCTCCCTCTGTTCCTCCACCCAGGGCCTCCTGGCGGTTCCGAGGACTGGGCTGAAAACCTCAGGTGATTGTTCATTCAGGGTAGCTGGCCCGGTCCTCTGGAATTCACTTCCAAGATCTCTGAGGGAGGCCCCTATGGTGGAGGTGTTCAGGAGGGGCCTGAAGATCCACCTTTTTAATCTAGCTTATCCAGCAGACATATTTTAAACAGTGCCTGACGTATTTAATATTTTATATAATTATTTTGCTGTTATTTAAATTGTGATTTTATTACTCTGTTTATCCTGTTAACTGTCTACTACTGTATGGCACCCAGAGCCCCTGGTATTGGGTGCCTAACTAAATGAATTTTGCTTACTTACTTACTCTGTACATTCGTGGGGAGTAATTCGATATATGTTATCAATACTTCCCTCCATTTCCAGGCCTAACAAGTCTGGAGCAGTGCCACCACATAGTGAATTGAGTCCTGGCACACTGTCTCTTCTGGGAGCCCCAGCAAGCATGTGCTAACTTGCCTGGCATTATTTTCTAACTGCTCCAGCCATAACTGTAATATAATACACTTTGAACCTGTTTTTTAGTGCTTTCAAAACCTTGTTCTTCATGTTTTGGAATGTAAAACCTGCTGTTCTTAACATTTCAGAACCTGAGGATCAAAGTTTCTCCTAGACCAATTACAGCTGCGATTTTCTCCACTGTGCTGACAGTGAGAGCGGAGCTGTAAGATGTGAATCGCACGACTATTCAAAAAAATGGCAGTTTAAAAGTTGTAAAATCAGCTGACTCAATCAATGAATCAATCAATCATGCTGAAAAAATAGTCTCAAATTGCATTATATAAAATAATGTAACCCCCCCTTTGTTGAGAACTTCTCTAATTATCAATGTCTCATTAGTTTGGTGACATCAGGATGGCATTCAAGCTGGGCTCTCATGCCCTGATTGTCACAGAACTAACTGAGCATTGAGAATCTGCTCATTTTCAACAAAGGTGGGTTAATTATTCTCTATATTTTATTTACTTGTAGTACCCTGGGCAATTGCCGACATATTGACCACTGTCATCACCTGGGTGATCTCCCTTTGTCCTCTCTCTTCATATAGGCCTCAGCCAGTCCCCACTCCCCACTCAGATATCTTTCCAGCCACAGAAGTTCCCTCTTGGAGCACGGACTACAGCGGGCGCCTTAAGAGGTAAGGGATACCTCCTCCCTTCAGCTGCACCTTTGTGTGGGGTGTTAGCCCGTCAACACTGTGCGTCGACTGCCCCACCCACGCAAGCCACCCTCCCACGCCCAACCCTCCTTTTATTGTCACCTTCCTACAACATCACTTCCTGGCACTCAATTTACTAAGTCCCCATTTCTCCATTTGCAGGTTATACCTGATGGCCACTAGAGGGTTTAGTTCTCCTTGGACTCCTTTACTTACCCACTACCACTCTCTATTGAGCTAGAGCCTTTCTTTCCCGCTCCACCACTCCACTGCCCACATCAATTCCTAACACAGTCACTGCTCTATGCTATACCCCCCCTTCTTAGCCTGATCTTTTCATCTCTGCCACCACTTCCTCCACCGCTCCCACACCAAACCCCTCCTCCTACCCTCCTCCCTGCCAACCACCCACTCCACTTTGCAGTCACTAGGAGTTGCTATTTCACACCCTGTTTCCAGCTCCTAACCCTGCCAACCCTGCCACTATGGACACCTGGATCTCTACTCTACCATAGCCCAAAGACACCCACCCCATGGGGGTCTTGGACCTGGTACCCTACGTACCAAAGTCCGCAACCCTACTGCTACTCCAAAGTGACAGTCAGCTTCACTAAAGCGCAGACCTAACCCTTATCCTTAGATTGCAGCTACCACTATAAGCAACGTGCACTCTCATCCTTTACCACTGCACATTATCATCGTGGCCCTCATGGTGCTCACCCCCCTCCAATTGGACCACACGGGTAGTCCACCGATATCAGCACCTGTTGACTACCTCATTACTCTCAACCCTCCTCCCACTCTCACTTTAAATCCTGGACCCAAGCACCCACCCCCTCATTCACCCTCCAAGCTCCCCAACCCCCCCAGACCATCCCTGGACCCACCTCCTCACCACCTTTCCAACCCTCCACTCCCTACCCATTTCCTGCACACTAACTACTCAGCCCCACTCCCACATCAAGTCAGGGCCACCAACCACTACCTCCCACTGGTAAGAATTCTCACTCTATTATTACTACTCTCAGGAAATGTTCACCCCAACCCAGGTCCCACCCCCATCTACACATCCAGGACACCACCCACAGGACTGTGCATCACCTCTTTGAACATATGCAGCCTGCTGAATAAATCTGCAACGCTCCAATGTTGGGCCACCCTACACCAACCAGATATCATTGCACTAGTTGAGACCTGGCTCTCCAAATCTACCCCTGACTCCTTTGTCTCACTTCCCGGGTACACCCTATACTGGGAAGACTGGGTGGGAAAACGTGGGGGAGGCTGTGCGATCTACCACAGAGATAATGTTATTGGCCTCATGCTCCCACCCCCCCAAACTCAAAAACAGAGCCCAAGCCCTCACCTTAAAAATCACTCCAGACCCCTCCAGGGGCCCACTATACCTCACAGTCTCCTACGTACCCCTTAAGAACCAAAAGCCAGCCATCACATCTCTCACTGATTATCTCTCTACCCTCCCACACAAAGCTGAACAGCCACTAGTAGAGGATCTAAATGTCTACTGGCTTTGTCCCTCAGCCGCACCAATGAAGGACTCCTTCACCGCCCTCAACATGGTCCAATTGGTCACCCAACCTACTAGATTTTATCCTTCTACTGGTACCAGCACCCTCCTGGATATCATTATCTCTAACTGCCCTCACAAAATCCAGGACATAAAGGTTGTCCCTGATTCCCTAAGTGACCACTCACCCATCCTATTCCTATGGCCCTCCTCCACCCTCAAACCCCTAGCCCAAACCACCTTCTGAAGGCATCTCCGCCCGGGGGGGGGTTAAAAAAGCTCAAACAACTTCTCACCCAAATGGACTGGTCCCCCATTAATATAGCCCCCAGCATTGACAATCGCACTCGATCTGTTCATGCAGGCCTTCACCAAGGCCTGTGATCTCTATGCACCACTCACCAAACACCGTACCAAAAGGCCAAATGCACCATGGATCACCCCCTCCCTACTCCAAAAACTGAGGGAAAGGGACAATCTCTGGTACAAAGCCATGGAATCTGGCTGGTCGGCTGACAGACAATCCTATAATGCTGCATGCAATGGATGCAGGCGAGCCATTCGCAAGGCCAAACTGAACTACTATCAAACTACTCTCACCACCACTTGGGGATCTGCACGGACCTTCTGAAGTAATATCAGAGAACTTAATGGGAAGTCACACTCCCCACCTCCCTCCCAGCTCCCCATAGACGGCACCATTTCCACTGACCCACTTACCATAGCAAACTGTCTAAACACCACCTTCACAGATCTCAGCACTGTTCTTCCCAGTTGCTTCTTTGACCCTGTGCCTGAATCCCAACCCCCAACCCTGCAGCGCCCTCATTTCCTCCTGTGCAAAATATCTACCCATGAAGCCCATCCATACCTGCAAAATGCACTAAACAGCAATAATCCTAGCAATGACCCCCAGGCTCTAGGCTCCTTTGATTAGTCCTCAATGAGGTCCTAGTCCCTCTAACAAACCTACTCAACACATCCCATTGCCTGGGGCAATTTCCCAGTGCCTGGAAGACCGCTGTCATTACACCCATTCATAAAAGTGGTGACAAATCCTCCCCCAGTAACTATCAACCAATCTCCATTCCCCCCCAAAGCTTTAGAAAAAGTGGTTGCCACACAGCTCGCTGAATATCTAGCCAAGCGTGACATATTATGCCTGGAGCAGCATGGCTTCTGCTCAGGCCATAGCACTACCACAGCCCTCCTAGAATTCACCAACTTCCTACACTCCTCCCTAGACTCCAGTAACATTGCTGGAGCTGTCTTCATAGACCTTTCCAAGGCCTTTGACATGGTCTGCCATCCACTCCTTCATGACTCCGTCTACCAACTTGGCTTCTCCATGGGCCCCCTGGCATGGTGTGCCAGTTACAATACCTTTCCACCCGGTCCCAATGTGTCAAAATAAATGGGACCCTATCCGACACACTACCTGTCCACTCCAGGGTGCCCCACCATCCTGGGTCCACTACTCTTCACCCTCTACCTAAACACCTTGCCTAAGGCCTGCTCCGAAAATATCCTACTGTATGTGGATGATGCAGTGCTCTATGCCTCACATCATAAACCTACTCCCCTCCAGGACTCCCTCCAACATGCCTTCTTCCAGGCCGAAACATGGTTCAGGGACCATAGTCATAAACCTAAAAAAGACAAAATTGATGATTTTCTCCCACCACCAGAACAAAGTAAAAAGTGCACCTCTCCTCATCTTCCCCAGCACCCTCAACAGATATCCATCTACAAATATCTTGGGCTTACCCTCGATTCTGCCCTTTCCTTCCATGACCACATAAACACCCTAGCGGCTGCTGAAAACACTCGGATACGACTCCTTTACTGGCACAAAGATTGCCTCCCTCCTGATGCCCTTAGGCTTGCCATTACTTCTTCTATACTGTCCCTATTGGACTATGTGCTCCCTGTGTATGGGGCAGCAGATAATTCCACTATCCCCTGCTCCCTCTATTCCACTGCCAATCTCATCAACTTCAAGGAAAGACTCCACTACCAGACCTGCCTGCTGACCAAGAAAATTCTACTCGGTCTCTCCCCTTCTGGGGTCGCTGCCTCTTTCCAACTTGCCACCCCCTCTATCTAACATACCAACATACTAAAATGCCAGCAGAATAGGCCTAATGGTCTTTCGTGTCTGCTCGTTTGGTCAGCCCCCACCCTGGGTGCTGACCTTGCTGTCCCCCTCGCCTTCTCTGGCTTCTCCCTTCCCAGTTCCGGATATTCTTGCTGCATTGGATTTTGCTTCCTGAACCCTTCCCCTGTACCTGTCCCACCCCCTCTTGAACCCCTCCACTGTCTCTGCCTCCACCAGCCCCCTAGGTAGTGCATTCCATGGCTCTACCACCCTCTCAGTGAAGTAGCACCTCCTCCTTTCTCCCCTGAATCTTCCCCCCTCCAGCTTCCACCCATGCCCTCTAGTGACCCCCTCCTCCTTCCTTTGAAGCACCCTCACGGTTCCTCCCCTATTTACCCTGTTCATGTACCTGAAGACCTCTATCATGTCCCCCGTCCCTTCTCTCTTCCAAAGTGTACATATTTAGCTCTTCGAGCCTCCTCATAGGTCCTGTCCCCAAGCCCCAAATCATTTTGGTTGCCCTCCTCTGACCCTCTCCAGGAGGTTAATGTCCCTCTTTAAGTGCGGCCTCCAAAACTGCATGCAGTACTCCAGGTGCGGCCTCACCAAGCAAGTTATACAGAGGAGTATCACTTCCCTCCTTCTGGAGGTGATCCCCTAGCGATGCATCCCAGCATCCTGTTGGCCTTGGCTGCTGCCCTCCTACAAGTCTCAGAGTTGTTCATCTTGACATCCACCACCACCCCCAGGTCCCTCTCAGCCATTGAGACTTGTAGTATTCCCCAGGGTGTACACTTGGCCTGGGTTTCTGGCCCCCAGGTGGAGTACCTTGCATTTCCCTGCATTAAACCTCAGCTTCCACTTTCTAGACCATATTTCCAGAGCCTCCAGGTCCCCCTGCAGGGCCACCCTCCCCTCCTCCCCATCCACCACCGCCCCCAGTTTCGAGTCATCTGCAAAGAGACTCATCTCACTCCTGATTCCTGTCCTTATGTCAGATACGTAGGTGTTGAACAGAAGGGGCCCAAGGACTGATCCCTGTGGGACCCCACTAATGACCCTCCTTGGGGAAGAGACTATCCCACCAACTACGACCCTCTGGGTCCGGTCCTGGAGCCAATTGCCTATCCATCGGATCATCTGGTTTCCAACCCCCATTTCTCCTAGTTTGTCCAACAGGCCCACGTGAGGAACAGAGTCAAATGCCTTGCTGAAGTCTAGAAAGAGGACATCCACTGGTCTACCCAGGTCCAAGGCACTTGTCACCCAGTCATAGAACTCCACCAGGTTTGTCTGACACGATTTCCCCGGGATGAATCCATGCTGTCTATCGTCCAGGCACCCTGACTTATCCAGGTCCCCCCAGCCTCTCCTTGACAATGCCCTCCATCACCTTGCCCACCACTGATGTCAGGCTGACAGGCCTGTAGTTCCCTGCCACCTCCCTGATCCCCCCTTGTGGATAGGCACTACATGCGCCACCTTCCAGTCTTGGGGCACCCACCCTGTCCTCAGAGAGATGGTGAAAGCTCTGCCAGGGGTTTCGCCAGGACATCTGCAAGTTCCTTCAGCACTCTAGGATGTAATTTATCCGCCCTGGTGCTTTCTCCATCTTAAGGGAGCTGAGGGCTTCCCTCACCTCTCTGCTGTGATTTCCACTTCCAGTACCTCTTCTCCCTGCTTAGCCCTCCCCCACCTGCCAGTGATGCCCCCTCCCCAGACCTGCCGATTGGTAGGGCCCCTCCTCATTATCTCTGTCTCCTCCCATGTATGATGCAGCACCCCATTTTCCTGGTGAAAACTGAGGTGAAGTACTCATTTAGTACCTCAGCCTGCTCCTCTGGGTCTTGTGCCCATCTCTTCCCTGATTTAATCCTGCTAATCTGCCCCTTCACCTTCGTCTTTCCCAATGTATCTAAAGAACCCCTTTTCCCTCTCCCACTTCACTGGCCAGGTTCTGCTCCTTCCTTGCCTTAGCCACCCTCACCACTCTAGTGGCCCTTCTGGCCATCAGCTCATACCCCGATCCCTTTCACTCCTTGAGCACTTGAATTTCTTATAGGCTGCTTTCTTTCCCCGCACCACCTCCTGGACCTCCCTGGTCCACCAACAGGGTTTTTGGACCCTACCACATTTTCGTCTTACTCTTGCACAGGTGCTGGTAGCATCCTGCACCCCTTTCCTGATGATTTCCCACCTACTATCAGCGTCCATGTCTGACCCAATCCCATCCAAATGCTCCTTAAGGATCCTTCCTATTTCCTTAAAATCCACCCCCCTGAAGTTGGTTACTTCCGTCTTTGTGCAGCCTTCTACCCCTCCTAGGTCCAGGCAGAACCAGACCATGGCATGGTCACTCCCCGCCAATGGGTCCCTTACCTCCAGGCCCCCAATCTGGTCACTGTCTTCCAGGACCACATCCAGTACCCGTGCTTCCCTGGTCGGTTCCCTCACCTGCTGAGTTAGGAACGCATCTTGAAAGACATCCAACAACCTCTGTTCTCTGGTCACAGAGGATGTCATAGTCTCCCAGTCTGTTCCTGGCATGTTTAAGTCCCCTAACACCACCACCGTTCCTCTGCCCAGTCTGCAGTGTCTCCTAACATCTGCCACCAGACTGTCCTCCAGCTCCTCCGCCAGGGCAGGGGGTCTATACACCACTCCTATTTTTACTCTCTTGCCCCCCCTTGTTATCAAGGTGACCCAAATCACCTCCACGGTTCCCTCCGCCTCCTCTACTCCCCCTATGCCAATGCATATCTCCACCCGCAACTCGGACAAAGCAATTCTGGCGATACCCAGGGTAAAAACCTCCCTTGCCCAGAGATCCTTCTGCTACAGGGCCCCTGTCTGGTTTAATGCACTCCCAACCACCATCACCAGCGCACACAATGTTGCCCCTTTCAAAGTCACTCTCTGCAACCACCTCATCATTGTCCACTTCTGTAACTGCAACTAGCCTGTGCTGTCATGCCCTCTTGGGCCCAAACCTCTGACAAAGTCCATTATGGACTGCCTCCACCTACAACAATGTCTAGTCCACCTCCAATGCATGAATAAGATGGACTCTACTGTTACGGATGCTGTCTCATGGTAACAATGTTTTTGTAGTGCTTATGTAAATATCTATTTCCAATATTGTAACTAATGTTTATAAACAATGTCTGTAACCTATACATGATGGCTATTCCATTGTAATCTGTACCATCCCTGTGTATGTCCTCCATGTGACGAGGTACTTCTGTAAATGAGCCGGTGGCTCAAAGGTTGTAAATCCGATACGTCAAATAAATAAAAATAAATAACTGTCTCCAACGAGGTTTCAAGAAGTGTAACCCAGTGATTAAAACTCGCATACTTTTTTATCAAGAGTGTCGATCTGCTTATCTAAAGAGCAAACCATCCCTGTTAATTCTTGAGCTGCTTTAAAAACATCCCCAAGCAACAGTTCTGGTTCTCCGAGAGCACCTCCACTTAAACTGCTCAGTCCCTCACCCTTCATCTGTTTCTGCAATTTTCCCTTCCCTAGGTCTTGACAGGTGTATTGGCATGGCTCCCCCATAGTAATTTCTCCAGTTTCAATGTATCAGGTAGCTAGACAAACACTTTATCAATGAACAATTACAAGGTACCAACAACTTGCAATGAACCTGGCAATAGGCCAGAGAGCACTAAGAAGTGACTGCTCTGCATGGTTTCTGCACTCAGACTGCTTTCAGTCACTGTCAGTAGCTGGGTTGACAGCATGGGCATCAGCAGCATAAGTACTCAAACAGCTGACTTCAACTGTTGGTCCTTGGGAGGAATCACAACAGAAATGCTGGCGTCAGCTGATAGCGTAATCAACACCAGTCACAATGCTGTGAATGAGGTTGCACTACAAGGGAAGCTAGCACAGATTCTGTTGTTAAAGCACAATTGAAGTTCGCTGGTCATATTAACAAGATGTGCCTTAAGATTTCCCCAAAATTAGCTGCTGTCTGCAGGTACAGTACAAGCATTGCCTAACAAGGGATGCAAGACTGAAAATTGCCCTTACAATCATTCTTCCAGTGATTGATTATGGTAGTATTGTCTATCGCTTGGCAAACAAAAGTGATTTGCCAAAGTTGGATAGAATGTAATACTGAATGGCAAGGTTTGTTCTATGGATTATTGATCAGCCGACCATGATTAATCCTTTTTCACTGCTACTTGAGCTTAATTGGACACCGTTCAACATTAAGAGTAGGGCTGGCACCAGGCTTTTAACATGATATGCAAACCTTTGAAAATATATTTCCTACAGTGGCACTTCCACCAAGCACTGTCCACAGGATGGTCTCAACTTTTTTTAATAATTAGCAGTTTATTGATATTTTCCAGTAACAGAATATACAGTACATTCCATTTATCTTGAAACCTAGCTACTATATCTCCTTTGGAGATACAACTCTAATTAAGCATTTAGAAATAACATTTAAACATACTATATACAAATCAAAATAATCTGAGGGAAGTAAAAAAGAACTGGTTTTCAAAGTAACCTTGCTTCTTTTTTGGCTCTAACTAGACTTCAGCAAGGTGTTTGACACTGTTCCACATAGGAGACTGGTAAACAAGTTTACTGGAGACCAGCGTAGCTCCGGAGGAGTGGAGAAGAGCAGATGTAGTCCCACTTAACAAAAGTGGTAGCAAGGAGGAGGTGGGCAATTATAGGCCTGTCAGACTTACTTCAGTGGTAGGGAAATTAATGTAAACACTGTTAAAGGAAAGGATTGTGGAATACCTGGAATCCAACGGACATCAGGACCAAAGGCAGCATGGTTTCACAGAGGGAAGGCCATGCCAAACAAATCTGATAGTTTTATTGACTGGGTAACCAAGATGTTGGACCAAGGAGGGGCAGTGAACATGGCCTACCTAGACTTCAGCAAGGCCTTTGACACTGTTCCACATAGGAGACTGCTAAGCAAGATGGGTAGCATGGGGGTGGGCAATAAGGTGGTAATCTGGGTAAGAAACTGGTTAGGGACTAAGAGGCAGAAGGTGGTAGTAAATGGAGTTCACTCTGAAGAGAGGAGAGTGACCAGACAGGTACCTCAAGGGTCAGTAATGGGCCAGTCCTCTTTAATGTCTTCATTAGAGACATAGCAGAGGAGCTGGAAGGGAAAGCCTGCCTCTTTGTGGACAACACCAAGATCGGCAACAGAGTGGACTTTCCAGGGGTGGGGGTGTACAAAGGGTGGTAAGAGATTTAAAATGGCTGGAGAAGTGGTCAGAAGTTTGGCAGCTAAGGTTTAATGCAAAAAAATGTAAGATAATGCACTTGGCTACAGAAACTCAGTGGTGGAATACAAAATGAGGGGAGCATTACTTGCAGCAACCAAGCAAGAAGGGGACCTGAGGGTAATCATATCGGATGGCCTAAAGGTGGCCAGACAATGTGATAAGGCAATCGGGAGAGCTAGTGGGATGCTGGGGTGCATAGGTAGGAGTATCACCAGCAGGAAGAGGGAAGTGGTGTTTCCCCATATGTAGGTCATTAGTAAGACCACACCAGGAGTACTGTGTCCCGTTTTGGAAACCACATCTCAGGAAAGACATAGAGCAGAG
This sequence comes from Neoceratodus forsteri, assembly GCA_016271365.2. Classification (NCBI taxonomy): domain Eukaryota; kingdom Metazoa; phylum Chordata; order Ceratodontiformes; family Ceratodontidae; genus Neoceratodus; species Neoceratodus forsteri. Next base: position 489,649,835 of record CM057449.1, read on the forward strand.
GTGGTCTAGAGGAGGGCTACCATGATGGTGCAGGGTCAGTATCAAAAGCCCCACAAAGAGAGGCTAAATGAGATCAATATGTACACCCTGGAGGAGAGGAGGGAGGGGGGGATGTGGTCGAGACCTTTAAATATCTCATGGGGGTGAATAAGGTACTGGTGAGAGGTATTTTTCAGATGAAAGGGCACTCTAGCAAAAGGGGTCATGATATTAAACTGGAGGGGGGTAGGTTCGGGAGAGATGTGAGGAAATGCTTCTTCATAGAAAGGGTGGTGGATGCCTGAAACAGCCTTCCAGCAGAGGCATTGGGGGCAAAAGCAGTGATGGCATTTAAGAAAACCTGGGACAGGCACAAGGGAGTTATTAAGGAAAGGAAGGGGTGGAAGAGACAGTGCTGTAGACAAAGGAGGGTCTGCAGCAAAAGCATTCACAATGAAAATGGGCAGACTGGATGGGCCAAGCAGCCCTTATCTGCTGTCACTTTCTATGTTTCTATAGATAACAGCAAGAAGGTAATATATAATTCTTACTGGCAAGTGTAAAGGTGGTATGGCACAAACGTCTATTCTCATTGTAGCCTGTCCCAAAGAGAGTATGTTTTCGGGAGTACACAACACAGTGATGTGAGATATTCACCCCATATAAAAGGATGGTCACCACTTAAAGACAGTGCTCTAACCTAAACTAGTGTGAAGCACACATTAAGCATGGGGCTTAATGTTAAGCTGCCACCCCTTTAAGAGCACTTAGAACTTGCATGTAACAATTTGTTGCACTGCCTGGCAGTGCCATGTATGCCTGTCAGTGAGAGATTTTGTCAGTCTGGGGCTTGTCCTCATGAAGAGAACATCTGCAGCACAGAATAAACCTGCCTTATTATTATTTTATGCGTCTGTCACCAGAAGACACCAGGAGAAGGACTGCTGTGTGACTGAACTTCTCTTCTGGGACTATATTGCCCTCCACCCTGCTACCCAAAGCTAGTTCTATTTTTATAGGCACAGGATTTGACTGACAACAGGAACTTCCTGTTTAGGGCAGAAAGGAGTGATCACAGAATCACCAAGGACCCACCATCCTAGAAGGGCAGAGTAGCTCTCCGACCCTCTAGCTGCTGGAGGTCTGCTCTGAGCAAGTAAGTGGTCTACTGAGAAATATAGGATATTCTTGTCTCAGAACAGGACAATCAGGAGCTTAAAGGGCATACAGGCAGAAAGTAAGGAGAGAGAGAGACAAAAAAACAGAGGAAAGAGTAAGGATTGCAAACAGTTAAGGGGCCAGAAATAAGACATGATTGGAGTGGTGCAGTGCAGTGGCTGTGGAGCAGCAGTCTTCCGGGAGATGTTCTGGAGGATACGGTGTTGTCCCATCTGCAGGCACCTCTCTGGGCTGAGGGAGGAGGTTGCTCATTTTATTTATTTATTTATTTGTAAAATCAGTTTACAACCTTTGAGCCAGAGGCTCGTTTCCAAAGGTACTTCATCACATAAAGACATACATTGTGTTTTTGGTTACATAGCGTAGGTTTGCAAAACAATAGGCGTTCAACAGAGGCGCCACGTCACACTGTGGTCAGACAAATACATTTGGGTTACAGGGTACATGTAAGTTGAGAACAGGTGTTACACAAGTTGGTATCAATAGTGAGCAATCTAATCATCTCCAGACTGAGTTGGCCAGGATTTGTGGGACCTCCTCTTCCATCCAGGGACCACCAGTGCCACTGCCATTGCCTCAGAGGTTGCCAAGAAAGAGGAGCGGTTGGACCACAGTGGGCTCAGGGAGGGTGAGGGTGGTGGAACAGAGGCGCATCCATCCAGCTGTACCTCTCCACAATTCCTATGCCATTCTGGCAAAGTGTGGTTCCTCTATGGAGGCACCCACAGTGGAGACCAAGGAGGATGCTGGGAACCTCCACAAAGGAGACCCACAGGAGGGTGGCAGGAGACCCTGCAGGGAAGGAAACAACTCCTGGTGGGGACTCCATTGTTAGGAAGGTAGAACTGGGGGAGGAAGGGAGAGGGAGGTAGGCCTGCCTGGCGCCATGGCTTGAGGGACAGGGAGCGAATCCTCAGGATTGCCTGAGCAGCTGCACAGGAGGGAGCTGAGTCAATGTCCACCCAGGGACAAATGACCTGGCTAAGAAAGGGATTAGAGAAGTGCAGAAAAAGTTTGTGGAATTGGGGAGGCCTTAGTCAAGTAAGCACGACGTAACCTTCTCGGAGGTGCTACCCATCTATGGCATAGGAGAGGCTAGGGTGTTCCGCATCATGGGATTCAATCAGTGGTTGAAAACTGTGTGGAGCTCAGGGATTTGGCTTATTGGGGACTGGGGGTCCACCTGGAGTGATGCAAGCCCATACTGGGATGATGGGCTGCATCTGTCTGGGAGGGGAACCAGGATCCCTAGGTGATAGGTTTAAATGCTTCATTGGCAAGCTTTTAAACCAGCCAAGGGGAGGCACTGGAAAGGAGCAGGAAAACTCTGTCCTCCCCAAATAATCATGGTAGTAAGGCGCAAACACCAACATAGAGGTGTCGATAGGAGAAGGGCAGGGAAATGGAGAAAGTGACAAAGGCAAGAAGGACAGGGATGGGGCAAAAGGGAGTAAGGCCATCAGGAAATGGAGGGTAATGAGTACCAATGCCAGTAGTCTGGGCAACAAGCTCCCTGAGCTGATGGCCTTAATGGAAGAGGGATGCCTGGATATCGTAGCAGTCACAGAAACATGGTACACAGAGAACCATGACTGGGATGTTAACATACCAGGGTACATAACCTACAGGAGAGACAGGCAGGGGAGAAGGGGGGAGTAGCTCTCTATGTAAAGGAAGGGATAAAAGCAACTGAACAAAAGAGTAAACAGGGAGGAGAGGAGGCACTGTGGGTCACCTTGGAGACTGGAAAGGGCACCATAATCCACACAGGGGTTGTGTACAGACCCCCATGTCAAGGGGAAGAAATGGACAAGGATATGATAGAAGGCATTCTTAGAATGGCAGAGAAAGGGGAGATACTGTTGATGGGAGACCTAAATATGCCAGATGTTAACTGGAGCACATTTGCTGCAGCCACATCCAAGAGCAGGGCCATTCTTGATGCCCTACAGGTGGCAGGCATCAGACAGCTAGTTTCGGAACCCACTCGTGAGGGAGCAATCTTAGACCTCGTGCTCTCAAACGGGGGCAGTGAGGAGGATCTCAGACCTAGAAGTGGGTTGCCATCTGGAGACAAGTGACCATCAAACAGTGTGGTTCACGTTAAACTCAGCTACAGAGTCAAGCCATACAAAAGTGAGGGTACTGGACTTTAGGAGGGCTGACTTTGGCAAGATGGGAGAGTGCCTCAGAAAACACTAGCAAACAGGCTAGAAGGATGATGGAGCAACAATGGGAATTATCAAAACTGCCATGACAGAGGCAACAAGCCTTTGTGTGAAGCAAATAAACAAATCAAAATGAAAGAAAAAGCCACTATGGTTCTCAAAAAAGGTGGCTGTGAAAGTCAGGAAGAAAATATAGCATTCCGGAAGTATAAGGAAACACAGAAGGAGCAGGACAGAGAGCTGTACCAGTTAAGGCAGAAGGAAGCAGGGAGGGAAGTCAGAATAGCAAAGGCCCAAACTGAGGAAAAGATAGCCAACTCAGTTAAGAAGGGGGATAAACCTTTATAGGTACATCAGCGAAGAAGAAAGACAAAGGGAGGGATAGTGAGGCTGAATAGAATGAACGGTGGGTGGGCAGAGGGGACAGTGAAAAGCAGGAATACTGAACGAATATTTCTGCTCAGTATTCACAAAAGAGGAGGGGAAGTGCCTAATCCAATTAACAGAAGCACTCTTGATGGGGGGTCGATCCCAGTCCTTTCACAGAAGAAAGGGTTCTGCAAGAACCCTAAAATGAAGGTGGACAAAGCAATGGGTCCTGATGGAATTCACCCCAGAATTCTAAAAGAATTAAGGAGGAACTAATGAAACCACTGGCTACTCTTTTTAATAAATCATGGGAGGATGGTGTGGTACCCGAGGACTGGAGGAAGGTGGATGTGATTCCCCTTCACAAAAGTGGGACCAAGACAGAGGCAGGAAACTACAGACCTGTCAGTCTGACCTCTGTGGTAGGGAAAGTGATGGAGTCACTTCTGAAGGAAAGAATAGTTGAGTACCTAGAGGCCAGTAGAGCACAGGACCCAAGGCAGCATGGGTTCACAGCGGGAAGGTCATGTCAGACAAATCTAATAGATTTCTTTGACTGGGTGACCAAAGTAGTAGACCAGGGAGGGGCTGTGGACATGGCCTACCTAGACTTTAGCAAGGCATTTGACACAGTCCCACACAAAAGATTAATAGTCAAATTAACCAGCCTGGGAGTGGGACCCAGGGTGGTAGCCTGGGTAAAACATTGGCTGGACAACAGGACACAGAGGGTAATAGTAAATGGAGTCCACTCTGAAGAAAGGGGTTACTAGTGGGGTACCGAGGGTTCAGTATTGGGTCCAGTCCTTTTAATGTCCTCATCGTGACATTGCAGAGGACTGGAAGGAAAGTATGCCTGTTTGCAGATGACACAAAGATCTGCAACAGGGTTGATACACAAGGAGGCGTGAAAAGGATGAAAAGGGACTTGTCAAGGTTGGAGGAATGGTCAGAAGTATGGCAGCTAGGATTCAATGCAAAGAAGTGCAAAATAATGCACCTGGGAAACAAGAACCCAGGGGAAGAATACACAATGGGTGAGGAGGTAGTAACAACAACAAAAAAGGAAAGGGACCTGGGGGTAATCATATCAGATGACCTTAAGGTTAGCAAGCAATGTGGGAAGGCAGTAGGGAGGGCTGGGGGTATACTTGGATGTATAGGGAGAGGCATCATCAGCAGAAAACAGGAAGTTGTTATCCCTCTGTACAGACAGTTGGTGAGACCCCATCTGGAGTACTGTGTCCAGTTCTGGAGACCCCATCTCCGCAAGGACATAGACAGGATAGAGGCAGTCCAGAGGAGGGCAACTAAAATGGTGCAGGGTCTGCAAGAGAAGCCGAATGAGGAGAGACTAAAGGAGCTTAATATGTATACCCTTGAGGAAAGAAGGGAGAGGGGGACATGATAGAAACTTTTAAGTACCTCAGTGGAATCAACAAAGTCCAAGAGGGTAGCATCTTTCAGAAAAAGAGACTTGCAAGAACAAGGGGACACAATTTAAAGATAGAAGGAGGGCGGTTCACGGGCAATGTGAGGAAGTATTATTTCACAGAGAGGGTAGTGGATGCATGGAACAGCCTTCCTGAGGAGGTTGTGGGGTCTAAAACTGTGGGAGAATTCAAGAATGCATGGGACAGACATAAGGCAATTCTTGTGGGGGGTAGGAAGAAATAGGCTGTTGGTTAACTAGGATCTGCGGCCTATCTTGTAGGTAGGGAAATGGGCAGACTAGATGGGCCTAGCGATCCTTATCTGCCGTCAAAGTCTATGTTTCTATGTTTCTGTCTAGTTATTTGCACGATCCAGATGGGGTCATCACCAGCAGCACCAGCAGCAACCGAAGGGCCTGGCAGACCACAGAGACGGTAAGGGGTCTTTTAGTGGTGGACCAAATAACCAAAACGCCACACATGGTGGAGAATGCAGCCCTTCTTCTGTCCAGACCCCATCTCGCGTTGCCTGCATCGCTGGGTACCCCAAAGTCATCTACCCCAGTATGCCTGAACTGCTTGATGCTATGTACAACACAACCTCTGCTGCATAAAAGAAAATGATGAACTGTCTCCTGAAACCTGCAGCCCTCTTACTGTACTAAGCCATCAAAAGAAAGGTTGTTAAACATTACCAGCCAGCTCAAAATTGTACTGTCACAGACTAAAATTTTCCAAGCACTGGACACCACGGAGCTGCTACTGTACCTCCCCCCCCCCAGCAGCTCCTACCCCGTGGCAGGGTTTTTTTTCAGAACTGCTCCATTATTGCCAAGCAAACTTCCCCTACAGCTCCCATGTAGCCCATGGCCACAGTGCCTCTCGCAGCAAGGCTTGCAGCTATAGAACATACAGACACAATTATGAATGAGCCCTCATGCTGCCTCCCATCTGTGGCTCACAGCAAACTGCCGCTTTATGCTCCCAACCTCGAGTCCAGTTCCAAACCTACTGCTCCACTCCACAGTGCAGAAAGCCACTCTGAAAAGGACTGTTAAAATCAATAAATAACCCTGGAGTCATGCCTGAACAGCGGTTTCTGCAACACTGGAGTGTCTGCTCCACACTCAGTTCCAGCCCCTCCCCAACAACTGCATCAGAGCATGGAGCCAAGTTCTTCCCACACAGCTACCCCAGCCACAAAGAAGGATCCACTCCCAACTTCAGTTCTCCTACTCCAGCTCCCGACAGCAACTTCCAGTGTGCACAAAGGACAGAACTGGAGCTCCACTCCTCACTTCCTCTTCTCTTCACACCAACGCTCCCCTTGGAGCACAGCCACACAGTCCCTCCACAGCAACTGGGGCTTCCCCCTCACTAAAACAGCCATATGGAGCAATCCTGTTCCCTGACTCACCACAGTACCACACCTCACAGAGCCACCAGCACATCAAGGCCTTCCCCCCAACAGCTGCAACGGACAACAGCTCCACTCCTCCAGCACAACCAGCTCTCCTCTCGCTCTTGTGGCCGCCCGGCCATGCAACAAAAATGGGCCCTGCCTACCTAGAGGGACCACTTACCTCGCAGCCCTCCTGCATTACCAACATGGCTCCACTAATTCAGCTTCCACCACTGCCACAGCTTCTCACTGCCAACTATCACCAGCATACAGCCTCTGCCACACAACAAAATAAATAAATGAACTTTCCTCCAGCTGCCTCATAGAGCGCTTTGCTCCCGACCGGGCCTGTCTCCTTGCAGCTCTGTATGCAGCTTCTCAGCCGCTCCTTACAAACCTTGGCTTCCATTGTGCCAGACACCACATGAAGCCTCCACTCCTCCTGAACCCCTGCAACCATGGAGGGAGCCGCTCCCAGTACTACTGCAGCAAGAGTGAGCTCATCCTCCCAGCGCTCCAACAAACAGGGCAATCAAAATAAATAAACACCAAGCAGGGGAGTCAATAAATAAATACAGGCATCGGGAGCTCGATAGGAGCAAATACATTCGGGGCAGAAAGAAAAGAGAAAAACAAACCACAAGCTGCAAACATTAAATTAATTACTGGGGCAGAGAGAAAAAAAAAATAAGCGGACTGCAGCGGGGAACAGACCCAATGACAAGTAAACAAATGCAAAAGGACAGCTCAGGGAGCACTACAAAATAAATAAATAAAAAAAAATATATATATATATTATCAGGACTGCAGAATTGAGCGGTCCACTCCCTGCTTGGTCACACTACTGAAAGAGTTCCATATAGAAAATAAAATAAATGGGCCTGAGAAACAGAAAAAAAACAAAGCACAAAGTCTGATAGTAAATCAAGAACAAACAGAGCAAAATAAAGCACAACTGTGGGATACAAACAGAAGGAAAGGCAGCACAATAAATGGGAGCAGTCAAATGAATGCAGCCTTTTCCCAGCATTTTGTTCACTCACCACAGAAAAAGCCCACCATTTTTCCTGTCAGGGTTGGTGAAGAAGCTCAATAATGTGGCAATTGCCATTTTGAACATTGTTCATCAGCCAGGCAGCCTCCTGGAAGAAATCCTCCATCTTGAGCACATAGCAACAACAAGACAGGAAGTGAACCTTCACCCCTCTGCTAGCGGCCATCTTGCTACAGTCAGGCCAGTCAAAACTCACCGGAACTGCATGTCACAGTTTGGCGGCCATCTTGTGAAGGGCACAAATTGACCTCACTCCATTGAAATCAATGGGAGTCCTATTGAAATGAATGGACACTGCAACAAAAGGCTGAATTTTGCTATGAAACCTTTAAATAACAAACACAGAATTGAGTGGGAATTCTTTATTCAGACGTCATTGATGAACTTTGCTACAAAAATTTGTACTTTTGTCTACAAACATAATTTTTCTCAGCACTTCATCTATGACATGACGTCCTGTCTCCTGCTGACGGCAACTCCTTCTCACCCATACGACCTTCGCTCAGTGAAATGAAGCTCATCTCCAACCACAAAGTCTGATGATGACACAGATATGGGCGCCGGAGTGTCTGGAGTCCTACCGTCACCTACCTCAAGGGCGTGGGACTACAAAATCGAAAAACAATCCTCCATGATATCCAGTCTTCTATTTCTGCTCAAGGAGCACCAGCTATGCAAGCTATTCAAGATGACTTGGCCTACATTAAAGCCATTTCACCACAGTCCATGATCCATACCAGCCTACAACCAGTACCATTCTCAGCCTTGCCTCACAAAGACGCTGTCGATTGGATGAAACACTTCCAAGCATGGATTTCCTTCAATGGTTGGACTGATCCCTTGCACATCTCCAATGCCTTGTACTTGCTTCTGAGAGGGACTGCCATTTCCTGGTTCAATGCACTTCCAGACCAAGTCAAAGGAGATACTGCCACATTGTACACCACCTTCAAAGCCCATTTTCTCCAAGCACATCCACCCTGGTTATTAGAGCAACAGCTGTGGGAGCACACCATGCAACCCTCAGAATCTCTTGAAGCCTTCATAGTGGATATTGAGTCTTGCTGCAAATGCTTACAGAAAGCTGAGAAAGAATGAATCACCACCTTTGTCTGGGGACTGCTTCCTCAACTCCATCTTTATGTAATCCAACAGAAACCAGCAACCTGGATGGACACAATCTAAGCAGCACAACTTGCACAACAATCCATAGCAATGTTCCAGGCTACCAGTGTACAAGAACCTCAGTCGGTCGCAGTTAGCCACACTCGCAACATGTGTACAGCAGCAGCAATCAGTTATAGAGATGCTCACTACAAGTATCAACACTCTGCAATGCAGCTCAACTGCTTCTTCTATTACCTCTGTCAATGTCCTTCACCCAATTCGACAGCGACCTCATCCACCTCCGCCTTCATGAGAACCAGTGACCTGCCAGCGGTGTGGATTCAGGGGACACATTGCCGCTGTCTGCTGAAAGCTAAAGTACAACAGAAATCAAGAGAACCACAGGTGTCCACTACTGCACTATCAGCAAGATAACCGCAACTACTCCCAGGACCAGGAGAACACAACAACTGACCGCCCCTCTGATTCTCGCAATTCAAACAAAACGCTTCTTCCAACTGCGAACTCTGGCACACTCTCACTTCCTGGAGCAAAGATACCTGTCATCCGATCACCTCTCCTAGCAAACTATGTACCTGTAACCATCGGAGATTGGTCTACGCATGTCTTGGTCGACACTGGAACAGAAATATCAGTTATCGACAGCAGTATTCTAAACAACCAAGCTATTCGCCACATACCTAATGTCTCTCCAGCCAACATAAAGTACATTATCACAGCAAGCACAGCTACAGTACCTATCACAGTCACAGTCCATCTCAAGCGCCACTTTAGCTCACAGCAAGCTACTGTCAAGTTTTACATAGTGCCTGATCTTCAACCTGCAATAATTCTTGGCCTGGACTTTCTCAAAGCTCACAAAGCCATCCTAGACTTTGCCTCAAACAATTTGTCGCTAGATCCTCAGAGGCTGCTCGCAGCTATAGACTCAGTCACGGTGCCTCCTCAGTCAGAAATGGTTTTGATAGAACTTGCATGTAACAGTTTGTTACACTGCCTGGCAGTGCCATGTATGCCTGTCAGTGAGTGATTTTGTCAGTCTGGGGCTTGTCCTCATGAAGAGAACATCTGCAGCACAGAATAAACCTGCCTTATTATTATTTTATGCATCCGTGTAGTTATTCGCACGATCCAGATGGGGTCCTCACCAGCAGCAACCGAAGGGTCTAGTAAACCACAGAGAAGGTAAGGGGCTTTTAGTGGTGGACTAAATAACTGAAATGCCTCACTAGAAAACAGTGCATTTATTTTTTGAGAGAACAAACACTAATATTTTCCGGCCATTTTCAAAAATGATGTTTTATAATATTTTGTAATGCTTGAAGTTATATTTCAGAAGATGTTAACATTTAAACTGTTAGACATAGAAACATGATTTTTTTTCTGATGAAAGCTTAGAAACATACATGGAAATATAGACTTTGACAGCAGATAAGGACTGCTTGGCCCACCTATTCTGCCCATTTCCCCTACCTACTGGATAAGCTGCAGATCCTAGTTAACCAACAGCCTATTTCTTCCTACCCCCCACAAGAATTGTCTTATGTCTGTCCCATGCATTCTTGAATTCCCCCACTGTTTTTGACCCCACAACCTCCTCGGGAAGGCTGTTCCATGTGTCCACCACCCTCTCTGTGAAAAAATACTTCCTCATATTGCCCCTGAGCCGTCCCTCCTCTATCTTCAAATTGTATTGCCTTGTTCTTGCACATCTCTTTTTCTGAAATATGCTACCCTCTTGGACTTTGTTGATTCCCTTGAGGTACTTAAAAGTTTCTGTCCTGTCCCCCCTCTCCCTCTTTTCCTCAAGGGTATACATATTAAGCTCCTTTAGTCTCTCTTCATATTGCTTCTGTTGCAGACCCTGCATCATTTCGATCAGCATGAATAGATCCTAACAATACAGTTCTCGTGTGTTGCTGCATTTATGCATGTCAGTATAGAATGTTGTTAAAAAAATAAGGACTTTAAAATTTAGTGAACCATTTTAGTTTTCCATTTTTATTTATTTATTTATTAATATTTTGGAGATACACCTTTGAGCCGGGGCTCATTTACAAAGGCTCCACATCATACATTACAGAGTAGTATTTGGATGAGTCAAAAGCAATACAATGATCTGGACAGGCATTTCTACAACATGACTTTAATTCGATCTAGAAACAGGTAAACAGCTGCTACAAGGTAGCATTGTCAGGGTAGGTAGGAACATAGGGAATAGGAAGGGGAGATAAGGGGCAGATGTAGGGGATGGGGAGGGGGTGAGTTGGATGATGTATTTATCAATGTACAGTATGGTAGCTGCAGCACTTTCTCACAATGATATATCAACTTAGTTGACTGCAAGTTTCCTATCCTTCATGGTTCCAAAGTTATCCAGTTTTAAATAAATTATTTTTTTGAAGTGTAACTTGAAACTGTTGTAGCTAGAAACTATTTTTTTAATGAATGCTTGGTGTTCAGCCATAAGGAATTGACTTTGTCCATAATGTTTTTATGTGTCAGTAATATTATGAGCACGCTGAAACTATCACAAACCACTTTTCTGCAATGTTTAGTTGCGACACAGATTAAAATTTAAAAATATAGCATGTCAACATGGTTTTATGATGCTCAAGCCCCAGTAACCCTAGGTAAAGGATGCTTAAAGAGTATGTCAACACTGCTTCTTTGTGTCAGCACTATAAATTACATGATGGTTTAAAAGGAAACATTTTAATAAAAAATGTGTCAACTTTTTCTGAATTTTAGTATTATTACTACACATTATTTAATTAGTAGCTTTTTAGTTTTCAACTTCATTTTCATTCATCTGATGACCTTAGTTGCATTGTAAACATTTCAGTCTCCTCTCCAGCAGTAAGTGTTCTTCCTTGCTTTAGTAAGCTTCGTCTGTGAAAGTGTCAAAGATAATATTTAGGGTACATAAGGTGTATCCTTGTGTATGCCTACAGGTAGCCCTGATCAGGGGAGAGAGAGGCTCCTATATGGTTTTCTTTTTAAATGCATGAAAGTGTGTGGCCCCAAACTGACACCTATAATCTGTAAGTAAACACTGCATGAAGTAACTGGTCGGGGTCTAATGGCCCCTAGGACAAGAGCATACTATAGTCTAATGCCCTTCAGCTATATAATCACCTCTTTCTGGAATGTCCTTCCTCTTCAGTTGTGTAACATGTCCTCATGCCACAGCTTTAAGGCAGCTCTTTTAAGTAGTGTTATTGTAAATGTGATTGTACTTGAATTATGACTGCACTGTATGTATCAATCAATCAGTCATTCTTTATTTGATATTGCACACATAATTATGAATCAAGGCGCTTTACATAAAAAGTTCATAAAACAATAAAAACATATAATGAACATCATTAAAATGATAACAGGTCAGCGAATTAATCAGCTAGGAAGGCATGACTAAACAGGAACATTTTTTACTTTCTCTTAAAAAATTCTGCAGATTGACTTTCTCTTACCTGATGAGTGAGGGAGTTCCACAGGGCAGATGCACTAAAAGAAAAGGCCCGAGCACCAGATGTCTTTAGGTGGACCCTGGGAATCTCAAGAACACCCTTGTCACTGGAGCGAAGGGGACGGATTGAGCAGCGGAGACACAGGAGGTCTTTCAGGTAACCGAGCCCCTGACTGTGCAGGGCCTTATACATCAGCAAACCTACCTTGAAAGTGATTCACCACATAATCAGCAGCCAGTACAGAGAGCACAGCATGGGTGTAATATGACACACTCTCAGAAGACCAGTCAACAACCTGACCACTGCATTCTACAGTAGCTGCAGGTGGCGAAGCTCAAGCCCCAGTAACCCTAGGTAAAGGGCATTGCAGTAATCCAATCGCAAAGTCACAAAGGCATGGACCAGGGCTGGAAGGTCACTTGGGGGAACCAGATGTTTGACCCTGATGATGTTTCTCAGATGATAATAAGCACACTGGACTACAGCCAACACCTGTAATTTAAGTGTCAAGCTGCAATCCAGAACAACGCCAAGGTTTTTTGCATCAGCTGAGGTGAGCAACTGGGAGCCTCCAAGCATCAACCCGGAGGCTAAACCAGATTTCACCTTCACCCCCGAGTGACTGTCTACCACCAGTACCTCAGTCTTGTCCAGATTCAACCTCAATCAGTTAGCTCTCATCCAGTCTTGGATCTCATAAAGGCACTGGTTAAATACTGACACTGCCTCCTGCTGCTCAGGCACAAAAGACAGGTATTTATTTAGCTTCTGTTTACTGGGTAAGCACACTTGGCAAAAAATGCCTATTTTTAGGTATGACCTGGAGGTTACAAAGGTAAAAATACAGAGCAAGAAGAAGGTGCAACAGAGAAAAGGATATACAGGCAGTCATTTGAGAATCATGAACACAATAGTAGAGGTAATAAACACAATAAAAGGCAAAGTACATTACATAAAGGAATAAGCATTAGAACAGGCCAAAGACATTACATAGAGGAATGAACATTAGAACAAGCCATGCTACAGTGGAATTTTTATAATACAGTAAATTCATTACGTGCTTGATAATAATAAAAGATACAGGACATAACTCTTTTCCAGGTGGGGAGGTCAGGGAGACCACGCAGGTGGGTTTGGCACACCAGGCACAAGGACAGTAACAGTCAGAGGCTGATTTCAGGTGTGCCCATAGAGATCTCTTAAAAGTAATGGAAGTGGTACACCTGGTAAGCACCAGGAGGGAGTTCCAGAATTTAGGAGCACAGACTGCAAAGGCTTGGTCTCCAGACAGAGAGTGTGACTTTGAGATGAGAAAGGACTGCGAGTCAACGGATCTGAGTAGGTATGATGGCTGCATAGGTTTAAATAGTTTGGACAGGGCAGGGCAGGGACAGTGGCAGAATGGACAGTTTTGTTAAGGAAGTTGCCAAGAACGAAGGAGCAGTAGTTACACGGAGACAACCAGTGTAGCTTGCGATACAATTCACAGTGATGGGTGAGGTGGGGGACAGTGAGGGAAAAGTGACAGACATTGTTACAGGTCACATCCCACTTGGCAAGGCTAGCTTTGGTAGCAAGGGGGAAAGTGGTGAGACTATAGCTAAGTGTAGGGAGAAGAATTCCTTTGGTAACAGCAAGATGCACAGCTGCAGTTAGATTCCCCCTGGCCTATGGGCTAGGCCCAGTTTGATATTTGTTGCCCTACAAACATTTCGGATATGCAAGGAGAGATCTAACTGTGGGTCAAGCGTGACTCCCAAGTATTTGAAGGAGGAAGTGGAGGCAACAAGGGATCCATCTAAACTCATAATCATCAGAGGGGTAGTGTTGATGTTGGCAGAGGATCCAAACAGCATGGACTGAGTTTTCTTTAGTTTAAGAACAAGCTTATTAGTGAGGAGCCAGGCCTGTTATAATGTTAATGTCACACGAGCTAGACAGGAGAACCAAGTCATCAGCATAGAAGATCATGCTGCTATGGGTAGGGACCCATGGGAATTCATAAATAGAGAAAATGTAATCAGGTATAGCTGAGTATCATCTGCATACCAGTGAAAACTCAACCTGTACCATCTAATAGTCTCTCCCAGTGGCAGCATATACTCCGTGAACAACATGAGGGACAAAATGGAGCCCCTTCTGAACCCCACATTGCAGGGGCAGTGGAGCCGAAGAAGAAATCCAAGACACCACCTTCTGCATCCTACCAGTGAGGAAAGATTTAAACCACTTGAGAACTATGCTAGTCAGTCCACAGCATACCCACAGGCGCTCCAATAATATCCCATAGTCCATGGTGTAAAATGCAGCTGAGAAATCGAGGAGAATAAGAATGGAATGACTTCCTTGATCCCTCGTCACCAGGAGATCATTTAGCAACGGAACAAGGGCAGTCTTGGTGCTATGCCCTTTCCTGAAACCCGACTGGAAAGGGCCATAGATGTTGTGAGTTAGTAAATGGGTCTCCAGTTGACAGGCCACCACCTTCTCAATAATCTTACTCTCAAAGGGAAGATTAGAGACAGGTCTATAATTGGCCAGGTGGTCCAGTGAAGCTTTTCTCAAAAGGGGTCTTACCACTGCCTCCTTTAAGGGCTCAGGGAAGACCCCTGTCGCTAAGGAACACCAGACTGCCCTGGCAAGGACTGGGCCAATGACATCAACACACCCCATTAGGAGGCGTGTTGGTCCTGGATCCAAATTACAGTAGGTTGGTCTCATCTCCTGGACAACCTTCACAACATCCACGACAGCCAACTAATCGAAGTCGGACCATACAACCTGATTGCCTGTGACTTCCAGCTGATCACTGCATGCCCCACTAGAGTTCGTCGACTAAATTTCCAGCCTGATGGTGGCAATCTTATCAGCCAAGAACAGAGCAAACTCATCACACTTTGCTTGTGAAAATGCTCCCCCGGACTGAATGCAGGCAGGATTACATAGCCTGTCAACAGTGCGGAAGAGCTGAACTGGTCTGTTAGTTGCTGCAGCAATCTCCTTGGACAGGAATTCTGCCTTCTTACAGGAGATTACTGATTGATAGTCCCTATAATGGGACACCAATATAAGTTTGTCCTCCCCAGATCCAGATTTCAGCCAACACTGCTCCAACCATTGACCCCTCAGCTTCATCTCCCTGAGAGTCCCATCAAACCAAGGGCATCTCCAAAGTGAAGTAAGGGGTCGAACACGAACAGGTGTGATGGAGTCGAGGGCCTCAGTAACCACCCTGTTATAGGCTAGAACCAACTTCCTTGGCTTCTCGCATGCACTCATCATACCTGATAGGTCCAGCACTGTCATCAGATTTTGTGGGGTGAAACCCCTTAAAGGGCGCTACTGGATCATCTCTATAGGGGAAGGTCTATTGGTGGGGCTTCAAACAAGAATCTCAGGGTATAGTGGTCCAACCAAACAACCAGCTCCACCATAAGGTCAGCGACCTCCATTCCCAACAGGAAGACAAGATCCAGTGAGTGGCCATGTACATGGGTTGCAGAGGTAAGAACCTGTGTAAGGTCCAATGAACACGTCAGTTGGAGGAAATCCTGACCAAACTGCGAGAGTTCGTCGTCAACCCAGGCATTGAAGCCATCCAGAATAATCCATCTGGGTGACTCCAATACCTGCTTGACAATGAAGTCTGTGACTTCCTGCAAGAAATCCTTCTCATCTCCAGCAGGCCGGTAGATGAGAAGGATCTTGCAACCCACACCTGCAACCCATTGAACTGCCACAATCTCATAGGATCTTGTTGTTCCTACCAGCAGGGCCATGCTGTTCAAGTTCAATTTAAAACAAATTGTCACACCCCCTCCCCTACGATTCTTTCTCAGGCAGTGAATCACCAAGTATCTGGCTGGAATTGCTGATTCCAAAATGAGGCCGGCATTATCATCCAGCCAGGTCTTGATGATACAAGCCAGATCAGATAATGAGACAAGATCAACAATAATTGCTGTCTTGTTCTTAATAGATCTGGCAATGCACATCACTGCCCAAGAAGGATAGGCAGATAAGGCTGGTTCAGCTACCTGCCCACCAACCGTGAAGCCCTTGGGTATGGGTACCATACAGGGAGGACCCCTTTCCTGAACTCATTTTGCTTCAGGGTGCCTCCTGGTTCCCACCACCTCTATCTGCCCCTCCCCTACAGCTATATTCTCCACAAGAGACTCCACCTACCTCTTTTCCTTCCCCCACAAGCTATCCCCAATGCCCTGCATTGTCCATAAACATCCACTGGCAGTGGAGGACAATCGAAGGGACGGAGGTCGCGGAGTCTAGAGGGGGAATAGTACCTAGATTGAGAGACTAACATCTGACACATATTAGGCCTAACCTATTGAATCACTATTATAACAATTAAATATCTAATAAATAAATATACCAGCACTTAGCTAACCCGTCTTCCCAATAAAACTATTACCCTCACACACCCTCTACCTACTCACCCTCAAACACAATCCACTCACACAATCAGACTTAACTCTTACTCAATCAGTTCACCTCCCTAGCCCTCCCACATAATCCACCCAAAGAAAACTCAACTACTATTATGAGAGTCTATAAGTCTGTGGAGTGGTCCACACAACAGATCTCAATTAAAGTCCATAAAACTAGTAGTATTAAACAGGACACTCTTCTCTCTCTCACAGGCAGTGCCTAGACAAAACTGTGTATTCACTGGGGAGCAGCAAGTTACATAAGTAGCAGTACCAAAAGAGTCATAAATATTACACAGGGTTACGGTAAATGCAGCACGAGGCTCTCACCCCTGTAACTGCTCTTCTATGATCAGGTCCAGAGCTTTAGGGCCCCCAATCCTCTCACAATCAAAAGTTCCTTTCTGGGCCCAACACAGAAGTCCTAACAGTGCTTTTAACACTGAAGACACCCTGATGGATTCTCTCCCAGATGCTAGTGGCCAAAAGCTCAGATCACACAAACTGACTTAGCCCTCTCACAGTGTTTGCCAGCGCTAATTAAGTCACACACACGTTGCTGGAGAGAAAGGAGTAACACTTCGACTCACAGGTCCTGCCTCTCTGAATGGTCCGATACCACAGAGATCAAAGTCAAACACCCCTTACTTCCACTGAATAAAGGGGCATAAGTACAGTCCAACAATTGTAGAAATCTTTCAGGTCACCAGGAGTACACAGAATAAACATTTTCCTTCTTCTCACCACCCGGACAGTCACCCAATCAGGTGTTAGTCTGCACAAGGCTATCCAGGTCGAATTGAAGCCAAGTCCCCTCCTTAGAATAATCCAGGGAGAAAAAAACACTCTGGAGCAGACTTAGGGAGTTTCACACCACTCCATAATACAAATGAGAAATTAGTCAGTTCTCAGAATAGCAAAATGCTTCGATCTCTTGTTCGATCTTCCCAGGGCTCCCATATCTACAGGGATTCCTGTATTTTACAGGAATTTAGAGGTATCTACAGGAAAACTCTTCCAGTAGACTTGCATTGGTTATACAGGGAAACAGGGCAATTCTGCTTCCATAGGAAATAATGTAATCTACAGGAAAATACAGGAATATCACCCTGGAGTTACAGGGAAAATGCCAGATCAACATGGGAGCACTGTCTTCCAAAAGTTCAAACCTGCTGTAGAGATCCAGAAACACTCCTGATTTCAGGTTACTCCTCAGCAACTTTTCCCTTAAATGACCCCGGACCACAAGAAGGACCACAGGCAGCTCTGCTGATATCGCTTGTGGAATTCGGCCACAACCCTGTACCAGGACACAGTATGCAGGTGAGAATGCCGCTCCATGACCATTAAAGTCTCTTAAAATAAAAAAGATGACTCCCACCTCTTACTCACTTATGTCCCCTAACCTATGCTACCCACCCTAAACCTGATCACTAACTAAAATTTAAAAACAAGCTTCAAAGCAGTAAAAACAATCAGGAAACACTCCCCCCTTACAGGCAGCAGCCCAGCGTGGCCACCATCTTGATCCTGTAGTTCTGGGCCTGTATGTATGTTTATGTTTTTGTTTTACAAAAGTTCTATGCCCAGTGGTCATATCCTGTTAAAATATTACTAAAATTCAATTCAATCCAAAGGCAGCAAAACCAATGCCTTATGCGGCAAAGAACAAAGTATGCTACTTTAGCCTCAAGAGCTGAATAAAGGTAGAATTATGGTACTGCTTATATATAAAGTATGGGTTGGCAAGGATGGAGTATGTCAAAATTAAATAAAGAAAAAATAGGTCAAAATAGTACAAAGTCAATTTTAAATACCAAAACAAGCACATTAACGCATCTGCAAAAAAGAAAAAGGGAAAAGTGGAGAGGAGAAGTCAAGTATCAAGATTGCAAATATTTAGGTACCAAATAGTGCACTGGAATAGATAATAATAGAGTAGGGCATGTTGTTTAATTTAATAACACTCTTTGCATGGTACAGCTGGTACAGTAACTGATGGTAAGCTAGTAAAAGGCACTTTGACTTGATAAACAGAGCTGCAAAAAGGAGTAATTAGGAAATAGTTTAGAATGGAAATTCCTAAACTAAACCCATGTAGCGGTGGCTAAAACAGAGGCTGGATTTAAAAAGAAAAACTCTTTGGGGCATGGTCCAACCGTTCACCTGTCAGTCTGTTTTCTCGAGACCTGTTACTTTCATTGGTGTAGTATGCATACTAATTTAACATATAAACATAGACTTTGATGGCAGATAAGGACCACTTGGCCCACCCAGTCTGCCCATTTCCCTTCCTACTGGATAGGCTGCAGATCTTAGTTAACCAACAGTCTACTTCCTCCTACCCACCACTAGAATTGCCTTATGTCTGTCCCATGCATTCTTAAATCCCCCCACTGTTTTTGACCCCATGACCTCCTCAGGAAGGCTGTTTCATGCGTCCACCACCCTCTCCGTGAAAAAATACTTCCTCACGTTGCCCCTGAGCTGTCCCCCTCAGTCCCCAATTTGACACTGCCCTTCTTTTTTTTACTTTGATTTTTCAAACTTCAGGTTACCAGCAACCCTTATAGCCAAACTCCAGGTTACTAGTAACCCTTATAGCCAGCCAACGAACAGCTCCTGACACTGTCCATACAGTGCAATGTAAAAGTCTGCATCATTCTTCCTCTCTTGATTTTGGCAAAACTATTGGTATATATAAATTCAAATACAGAAACTTCTACCTATACAGATGCAGTGTGTTAGGGACTGACTTCAAAGACAAAAGTTGTCATCCTGCTCCCTTCCCCCTTCCACAGCCTGAGCCATGTTTTTTTTGAAGTGTAAGTTCTTTTGCTGACTGAGTGGCAGGGATACATATTCATGTCATATCTGTGATGTCCTGCTCAAGACTAGGCCATCGTCACTCACCCTGGCAGTCTGCATATGGTGTCCTGTGGTCCACGAGAATTAGGATGAAAGCTGTTCTGTGGATAGGAAGGTGACTTTAACGGTGGAAGAAAGAAAGACTGGATCGGAGGACCAAAGGTAAATTAAAAGTTTACAAAAGAATGCAGCTAAATATAATTTCATAGGAAAGAAGTAACTGCTTTTTATGCCAAAGGGGTAACATTTTTCACTGTCTTTTATGGAGACCAGTATTGCTGTGACTTAAATTACATAATTCTTCCCACAGAATACTGGAGTGCGGCAAGCTGGGAGCAGAGACAACAGAGACAACATACTATCCAGAAATACATGTCAACATTATGTTTATTTAATAGAAATTATTTGCAGTTTGGTTATGACTTCCTCCAGTTGATATCTTCGTTGGGCCTTGCACAAACTTTTGCTTCTGTGGCCCACAGCCATGATCACACCTTGCACTTAGTGTTCTCACTGGAATAAGAGGTCTCTGATCTCAGGATTGATCTGGTCATTTGGTCAGATCATTGCATGGTGAGGTTTTAGTTCAGGGCTCCCCTGTTAATTCCTCCCCTGTGGCGATGGTCCGCTACCACCCTTTGAATGAGTTGTCCCCGGAGGGACTAATGGTAGTACTGCATCTCTCTGGTGTGAGTGTTGCATGTGCAACAGGTATGGGTGAGGTGGTCACAGCCTATAATGGGGCTGTTTCCAAGGCACTTGACTCTGTTGTACTGATCCATGTATGACCCAGGTCTTCTTGCTTGAGACACCCATGGTTTGATGGGGCTCTCAATGAGATGAAGAACATGGGTCAGAGGTTGGAGTATTGTTGGAGAAGGAATTGGTCTGAAGGGGACAAACTAGCTTTGGGATTTCACTATGATGAATATCAAAGGGCAATCAACCATAAGAAGGCAGAGTACCTGTCCAGGGAAATTGCTGCAGGGAGGAACAGACCAGCTCTGCTATTTCAGCCTGTGGACAGGTTTCTCCATCCTGCCTGTCTGCAGCCACGAAAAGCACTTTCAGTCAATCAGTGCGAGGAATGTGAAACATAGAAACATAAATGTTGATGGCAGATAAGGACCGCTTGGCCCACCTTGACCCATTTCCCTACCTACTGGATAAGCTGCAGATCCTAGTTAACCAACAGTCTATTTCTTCCTACCCTCCACAAGAATTGCCTTATGTCTGTCCCATGTATTCTTGATTTCTCCCACAGTTTTAGACCCCACAACCTCCTCAGGAAGGTGGTTCTATGCGTCCACTATCCTCTCTGTGAATAAATATTTCGTCACATTGCCCCTGAGCCGTCCCCCCCTCTATCTTCAGATTGTATCCCCTTGTTCTTGCACACCTCTTTTTCTGAAAGATGCTACCCTCTTGGACTTTGTTGATTCCACTGAGGTACTTAAAAGTTTCTATCATGTCCCCCCTCTCCCTCCTTTCCTCAAGGGTATACATCTTAAGCTCCTTTAGTTTCTCCTCATATGGCTTCTCTTGCAGACCCTGCACCATTTTAGTTGCCCTCCTCTGGACTGCCTCCATCCTGTCTATGTCCTTGCAGAGATGGGGTCTCCAGAACTGGACATAGTACTCCAGATGGGGTCTTACCAACTGTCTGTACAGAGGGATAACAACTTCCTGTTTTCTGCTGATGATGCCGCTCCCTGTACATCTCAGTATCCCCCAGCCCTCCCTACTGCCTTCTCACATGGCTTGCTAACCTTAAGGTCATCTGATATGATTACCCACAGGTCCCTTTCCATTTTTGTTGTTGTTACTACCTCCCTCCACATTGTGTACTCTTCCCTTGGGTTTTTTTTTTCCCATGTGCATTATTTTACACTGCTTTGCATTGAATCCAAGCTGCCATACTTCTGACCATTCCTCTAACCTTGCCAAGTCCCTTCTCATTCTTTCCACCCCCCTTGTGTCTCAGCCCTGTTGCAGATCTTTGTGTCATCTGCAAAGAGGCATACTTTTCCTTCCAGTCCTTCTGCAATGTCACTTATAAACATATCAAAAAGGACTGGACCAAGTACTGAACCCTGCCGTACCCCGCTAGTAACCCCCCTTTCTTCAGAGTGGACTCCGTTTACTATTACCTTCTGTTTCCTGTTGTCCATCCAATGTTTTACCCAGGCTACCACCCTGGGACCTACTCCCAGGCTTGCTAATTTGTTTATTAATCTTTTGTGTGGAACTGTATCAAATGCCTTGCTAAATTCTAGGTAGGCCATGTCCTCAGCCCCTCCCTGGTCTACTACTTTGGTCACCCAGTCAAAGAAATCAATTAGATTCATCTGACATGACCTTCCCACTGTGAATCCATGCTGACTTGGGTCCTGTGCCCCACTGGCCTCTAGGTACTCAACAATTATTTCCTTCAGAAGTGATTCCATCATTTTCCCTATCACAGAGGTCGAACTGACAGATCTGTAGTTTCCTGCGTCTGTCTTGCTCCCACTTTTGTGACGGGGAATCACATCCACCCTCCTCCAGTCTTTGAGTACCTCACCATCCTCCCATGATTTGTTGAAAAGGGTAGTCAGTGGTGTTACTAGTTCTCCCCTTAATTCTTTTAGAATTATGGGGTGAATCCCATCAGGCCCCACTACTTTGTCCACCTTCAGTTTTAGGAGTTCTTTCGGAACCCTTTCTTCTGTGAAAGGACTGTGATCGACTCCCTTATCCAGAGTGCTTCTGTTAATTGGATTAAGTACCTCCCCATCTCCTCTTTTGTGAATACTGAGCAGAAGTATTTGTTTAATATCCCTGCTTTTCCACTGTCCCTCTCTGCCCACCCATCGTTCATTCTATTCAGCCTCACTATCCTTCCCTTTGTCTTTCTATGCTCCCTAATGTACCTATAGAAGGTTGTATCCTCCTTCTTAACCGAGTTGGCTATCTTTTCCTCAGTTTGTGCCTTTGCTATTCTGACTGCCTTCCCTGCTTCCTTCTGCTTTAACTGGTACAGTTCTCTGTCCTGCTCCTTCTGTGTTTCCTTATACTTCCTAAATGCTGTCTTTTTCTCCCTAAACTTGCTTTATTCTTCTCTGACAGGGTGTCCTCCATTAGGGCTGGGATCTTCCCAATGGGGTGCTTGCAGCCTTGTGGCGGCGAGTCATGTGTGTCCAGATGCACTCCTATTGTTTGGAGTGAGTTCAGGCTGGTTGAAGTGGCTGAGGTTTGCAAGGTAATTTCAGAGCTGTGGCCCACATACTGTGAACTGGACCCAGACTTGCTCACCTATAAGGCCCTGCATTGATTGGGCCCTGGCCACATGCATGATCTCCTGACTCCTGCTCATCCTGTGTGCTTGCTTTGCTCCTCTGCTGAGGGCCTCCTAGTGGTTCCTAGGGCCTATCTTAAGTCCTCTGGAGACTGCTCATTTGAGGTGGTAGGCTCGATATTTTGGGACTCGCTACCAAAATCTCTGAGGGAGGCCCCATTGGTGAAGGCTTTCAAGTGGGGCCTGAAGGTGCATCTCTTAAGGAAAGCATTTTCAGATTATTTAGAGATAAGTTAGCAACCTGCTGCAATATCTTTTTAAACTGGATGCTTAACTGTTTTATCTTATTATTGTTTTTATGATTATTTATCATTGTATGTATTTTCCTACCTTGTACAGCACTCAGAGCCTCCGGGATGGGTCACTCAATTAAATAAACCTTTAGTTAATTTACTTACTAATTATATTGTTACAAATATTTATTATATAAATAAAACAAAACGATGCATTTTTTTTTTTGCAAATGATCTTTGAAAGAGTTTGAGATAACAGGTAGTAAAAGATTAACTTTTAGGTGTTACGTCATCTAAAGAAATCCTTGCTTTGAATTCATCTTGTGCTGGCTTAATACCCAGAGGCAAAGGACTTACAGGAAGTATATTGCAGTATGTAGAAGCATGTGCTATGTTTGCAGCTTGAAATGATGACAGAGACAGAATTTTAATAAATAATTTATAAATAAGTCTACAACAACATTTCTGATATTATTATACACTAGTTACATGCCCTTTAATTCTGACTTCTTATTCCATAGTTTTATACCAGGTAGAATCTTATCAGCCTTGACTTAAATGGTGTAGTTACTTAAAATGAACATTTCATCAAACAACATAACAGAAAGGTTCAAAATAAATAGACTATCATTCAGTACACTATCTAAGGTGTTGCATGTGCAGATGCACATATAGAAACCTTTGGAGAAGATTGACTACTGCCCATGACCACCACCAGAATACCAAAAAAGTCTAACACTAAAACAGATTTCAGAAGAATGCAAATTTGAAATATTCTTTTCTTAAATGTACAATATCTTTTTCAGTTTTTGATAATAAAAAAAACAACCTCCTAGGCTGTACTTTTGAGGTCGTTTAAATGGGTACTAAAAGTTTATAGCATGTGACTGGAACTGCTGGCTTCTTCTCTGAGTGACACTTGCAGTAAACCTTTTTTGCCCACCAAGGATAGACCTGCAATATTAATAAAGGAGTCAAATGCAGTGTAGTAATTTTATGTCATAGCTATATAAAATTAAAGTCATGTGATTATAAGGGGGATATAAAATGTCTGATCATCCTTTGACGTCTGTAGCAGAAGAGTTTATGATTTAATATACTTAGCTTGAAGACTTTGAAACTGGAGTGATCTGTTTCAGGAAATTTGTTCCTTAGAACAACTGTTGGGTTCCCAAGGAAAGAGTTCCACATCAAATGTAATCACATAAATCAAAGCAATTTTTTTACATTTGCATACTGTATACAGTCCCAGCCATCCAAATAGTTTTAAAGAAGAGTATTACAGTTTTACTACTCATTTTGAAATAGCATCAGAAACTCCCTCATACTGAACCATCATTATGACAACAGATCCGTAGTATTATGAGGTGGAATATTGTTCAGACAGTGTCATATACAGTATTGCAAAACATAAAGGACAGGAAACCATCTGTAATTAGGCAATAACTAGGCTTGTCATTCAAGCATGGGATTCTGCTAACATCATGAACTGCTTGAGCTTTGTTCTTGGGGTTATGATGCCACCAAAAATTCATAAATGGGATTACAGGCTTATTATATGCATTACTTTATTTATAATTACTGGTGACCATAAATATCATCTGGATTACTGTTTTGTTAAAAAGGCATATCAACTGGATTTTGGGTTATTATGCTCCAAAGGCAATAATAACCTACAATCCAGTTGATATGACACTTCATAATAATCTGAAATCTGGTTGATATGGTATTCCCCAAAGAAAATACTTTAAAACTGTTGCATGCCATTGTTTCACAAAAAATATTTCAACTGCAGTATTTTCAACTATGTTTTATCCATGTACGGTTCATTTTCTTCAAAAATAAAACTGCACTCAAGCTGAAAAAAATTATTTTTCTATCAAGCTGCTAGAAATACAGTCTAAACCTCCATACCAGCAATTATAAACAAACTCTAGCCAGAGCCAATAGGGCTGCGAAGAGCTACCAAATGATCAAAGTTACACATGTGCGTAGAAATTATTCAGCCCCCGGGTGTAACTTGTCCATTGTTTGGAGGTGTTGCACCAGATTTTCAACATGGCCTTTTTGGGATCCCTCCTCATGAAGAGTGCCAGTGTCATTTTGTTTACTTGTCCTGAAAGGTGATTTCACAGCGTGAATGTGCTATTCTGTGCCACAGGTGTGAAAACATGTTTTGGGCAGGACTTGGAAAATAACAGCTGTACTGTTTTGAAGGAGGTGGGCAAAAATGGCAATGTTGAAAACGTGGAGTGAAAATATTAAAAATTGGTGAAGTTAGGAGCATGCATAGAAACTGTGCAACGCACACTCGTAACGCAGTCATCTTTTGGAAATTTTTCACCAAATTTGCAACATGGACTTTTTGGGATCCCACCTCATGAACAATAGCACATTTTGTGAATTGGTCCTGAAAGTTTATTCTGTGCAGCGACCGTGAAATCACCTTTTGGGACTGAGTAAGAAAATGACAGTTAAAGTTTTCACGAGGTTGGGTCCCAAGAACCTCATGCTGAAAGTATGGGTCCAAAATTCCAAACAAATCAGCATAACTTGAATTGAATCCC
Organism: Neoceratodus forsteri; assembly: GCA_016271365.2. Classification (NCBI taxonomy): domain Eukaryota; kingdom Metazoa; phylum Chordata; order Ceratodontiformes; family Ceratodontidae; genus Neoceratodus; species Neoceratodus forsteri. Next base: position 489,675,470 of record CM057449.1, read on the forward strand.
ATTATAGCATGCTTACCTTTGATACTTCAGTTTGTGATTCAGCTTTGAAGAGTGCAGATGTGTCCTGGTCCAGAGAAGAAGACGGTGCCAACCTCTGGAGGTAAGTGTGGGGTAAGAGGGGGTGCAGGGAGGTGGGTGCTCAGTGGAAGGATGGGGATAGGGAAGGGGGACTGGACCGACGATGAGGGACCATTTTCTTTGTTACAGGAAAAAAACATGTCAGGATGGTTTTCTTTATTTACAGGAAAAGAAAAATAACAACAACATTTGGGCACACTGGGGTGGGTTCCCAGTGTGCCACATGATTGGGGGTGGTGGGTACATGATGCCAACACAGGGATTGGGCACTCCGATATTGGCGGGGGTGGAGGGGAAAAGCATTTAGGCACACTGGGGTGGGCTCCCAGTGTGCCACATGAGTTTGGGTGTGTGTGTGTGTATGTGTGTGTGTGTGCACATAATGCCAACACCGGGATTGGGCACCCCGATGTTGGCGGGGAAAATGAAAAATATTTGGGCATACTAGGGTGGGCTACCAGTGTACCACATGAGTTGGGGAGGCACATAATGCTGACACGGGGATTGGGGGGCCCCAATGTTGGTGCAGAGAGGAACGAGAGAGTGGGGAGGACAGCAACAGTAGGAGGCTGTGGGAGTATTTTCTTTGTTGCTGGAACTGGCGACAGTGATGCAACTGCGCATGTGTGGCACTCACACATACACAGTTGCAATGAATGGCATTTTGCCATTCACAACATGATGGCTCCAGCAGAACTGTGCATGCGTGTGAGTCGCACATGCACAGTTCATGTAATGAAATGTGGAAGTAACAGACAAAATAGTGCAGCTGTTATTCCATAGCGGCCAATCGTGGTGAAGAGTTTAAAGCTCCGTTAGACATTCAGAAGGATAATTCCAACTGTCCAATGGAAGGTTCTATGATCTGCCATTTTTAGAGCTACAATCTGATCCTCATAGGGCTGTAGGCTCCGCCCACAGCCCTAAAAATAAAGGATAGGTAAGTTTGATGTTATGGATTTTTTTCACACACCCGAGGTGTGTGATGACCCATAAACCTCGAGAGCGAAGGATGGGATTACAGGTTTGTAATATGCATTATTTTATTTGTAGCAAACATTTGCAGTCACCTTTATTCACATAGGAGCCCCTAAAATCCCAGGGTCAAACAATTTAGAACATCTGACTGTAGTATTTGGTAGTGCTTTATAGAAATTTAATTTGCAGGTCTCCCTGTAAATTCTAGTCCTCATGGCTTGAAGATGATGTCATCTCTTCACTTTTGGTCTAGGATCACTAATTCACAAGGACAGCAGTTCCTGTAATACTCAAATGTTACCAGTTCATGGGCCTGGTGGGGTCTTGAAAAGTTGCCCCTCTCTTTACATTCAAATAACTTAAATGGGGTGGGAGAAACAACAACTGTAGAATACAAGCCATTGTTTTGTTTTTTTAAATGAGGTTTAGTTCATTAAAATATTGAAATAACAGCACAATAATATTATAGCACTGTACTGGCAAAGTATGCATGCCAGGAGCACATTCAGTTCATTGTGCTGGTACTGTTCTTAATTAAAAAAACAAACAGATTCTCACTTTTAAAAAAACAAAATATGAAATTGTAGTCTGTAGTTAGAGCAGTGTCACCCCTCTTTAATTACAGCAACAATGTTTGTTAGTGAACAAAATATTCAGTGATATCTTTTTTTTTTTTACAAAAATGTATTTCTGACATCCTTAGATTCATCCTCGGTGTATTTTTAGTTTTTGCAAATATCTTAAAAATAGCTCTTATTTTTATTTTTGTAGCAATAAAATGTCATTAAAGATGGGCACCATTCATAATTAAAAAAAGTCTCTTCCATTGTGGTTGCCTGTTGATTGCACCTATTAGAGTTATATGGAGGATGTAATTGGATGTTGTTACATGATTTTGATGTCAAGCAACACTGCACAGTATGAAGAGATTTAATTTTTTCTTGGTGGGCATGGCATGGGAATGGGAACATTTAA